>CM077024.1:116164253-120964253 GCA_039090855.1 Macrothele yani | reverse complement strand
CACGATGGTGCTCTATGCCACAGATCAAAGACAGTAAGGGACTACCTGCAGAGGAAAAACGTTATTGCACTTGACTGGCCCGGTAATAGTCCCGACCTTAACTCCATCGAAAATTTGTGGACCATATTAAAAGACAAGGTAGCAGAAAAACAGTCATCAAATTCCGAAGTTTAGATTGACGCGATAAAGCACGTGTGGAGCAAAGATATTTCAAGTTACTACTGCAAATCCCTCATCGAGAGTACGGCACATCGTATTCTGTTCGTTATAAAGAAACAAAGGTGGCCACACAAAGTACTGATCTCGGTCTTTTTGTGTTTTAAAGAATGTAAGTATTCATCTGTGGTGTCATTTTTTCAAATATCTCTGACTAGTAATTAGTTCTTTCTTTGAAAATTTTAATTTTCAATACATTGACAGATGGTCTTAATATTTTGTAAATGACTGTAATTCCTTTGCTATTATAGGGAGTTTGTGGATAGGCAAGTATCCGTATACTTTTGATCAGGCCGTGTATGTGTAGTTGTGCTGAACTTTAGAAATTATGTCACCTGGAACTCCAATTTTTAGGTCAAAATGAAGTTGAATGCAGTTTATATTTGCTGAAGGGTTGTTGTGGAGTTCCATGCAATTGAATGACGCAGTTCGCGTAGCTCGAAGGGAAACCGAGCAAGCGAAAAGGAATTTTACGAAAGGACATTAGCTATACATAAAAGAAAGTCAATTGAATTATTCACATTTGCAAACTAAAGGCGAAAGCAATGTCAACTGAAGAAAAAAAAATCCTTAATGTAAATATAATCTTGTGTACTCAGAATCTGTGTATTGAGGAAAATAAGTGTTGGCACTAGTGAATACCCGCCTAGGAGAGATGAATCAAATTTTTATTAAACAGGGAACTTCAAAAAGAAAGAAATAGAAAAAAGGCTTTAATAAGTCAGTTTTCAGTCAAACATCTTATTAACTATCCGGATAAAGACAATTCATTTCCCAGGAGACAAAAGCTTCTATCTCCACGACTTGAATAAAACAGAATTAGTTCACTCCAGTTTGATTGGAAACATATTTTAACGACGGAACTATCGCACGCATTAGGGGTTTTTTCCCCTCCCAGAATGCTATCATATCCATATTCATATTTTATTTAGCATCCTGACGACAACCACAAATACCCCGGGATTTTTCATTTGCGAAATCAAATTTCAGATAATGAAGAAAATTAATCTCTAAGCTGTTAAAAATTGTGGATTAATGTTTCAGGAATAAAAGAGCCAATTCCCTAAGAGGTGGAGAAAGAATGACTTAGGGGAGGAAATGAAAAAAAAAAAAAGAAAAAAAGAAAAAAAATTGCTATTGACAATAAACTCCCTTTTCCGGGCGCGCCGTTTGTTTTTAGCTCTTGAATTATCAATCCCGAAGACGTCTTTACATTGTCAACATGTTCATTCATATTCATGAGATGGCCTTAGAAAAAAATACAGAAAAAAAAAGTGCGATACGAATAATAGGACCGTAATGAAACAGACATATTCCCAAGGATCTTGTGTCACCAGAGCATGTTGACAAAAGTGACAAATGCACATTATTACCAATCTGCGAGTGGCAACAAAGTGGAGATCTTTCTCTCCCGTTGCTCATTTGTTTTATTTCAGCCATTTTTTAAATCCAACGTCACAATGTCTTTGCTAAGAGCTCAGCTACGGCTCAATTCTTATTTCCCCGTGAAAGCCCTGCTCTTATTTATTTTTATTTTATACTACATGCATGCGCACTTTCTCGAGCTACATGAACACAGTTTCCATAAAAAGTAACAGCATTTGCTATTATTTCCAGTAAAATTTCACCTCAGTGTGACACCTGCAACGACTCCATGCGTTCTTAATACCATTTAAAATAAAGTCCCAATAGATAATTCTTCTGACAGAATAGTTTGTAAATGTATGTATGTAGCAAACAAGGAGGATGACACCGAATTCTAGAGAGCAATTAAAACCTTTATTTATTTATTTTCCTTTTTCGAATTTCACAAGAAAATTTCGTTCCATAAAACCTGAAAAAAATCGCTGTCCTAATTTCAACAATCACATAAATGAAGATTTCAAAAATGGATCTTTAATTTGTTTTTGTTTTGTTTTTTTTTTAATTAGGGGTTTAACGACAACCATGAGCAACTCAATGAGCTATAAGCAGTCGCCCGTCCCTAATTTAGAGCCACTGGCTCCAGGGAAGGGGAGACTAGTGCCGTAGGACAAACACAACATCCATTCCTCATCGGGATTCGAATCCGGACCCATCTCGGTAGAATGGTCAGAAGCCATCGTTTAGACTACTGCGCTACCGGGTCGCCGGTACTTTAGTTAGTGCCATACACTGAGATTCAGTTACTTAGGTACACATCTCAACTTTTGTCATATGACTGGCTTCTTCCAAAATGTATGACGTCACTGAGTTCGGTATGCGGTATAAATCATGCAGACCTGCTCAAAGAGCATCAGTTAGCGCTCGATTGAGGTCCAGAATCGGCGAAACGAGTGATCCGAGTCACATTAAACGTAATGTGATAATTGGTTCAAATACCGCTCAATCGGCCATCCTCCTAGACTTTTAACGCATCACTTTACCAAGAGCTTGCCGCGAATGATGCGGCATGAAAAAACTTCAAGCAGTGAGCGCGATCATGTGGACGAAAACCGCTGCTTAACCGGAGGGGTTAAAGAAGATTGGCGAACATCGTGCAAGGGAACACACGGGCCACAAAACGGCAAATCACGGCAGCCAACAGCATTGGTGGGCTGAGGGTCATCTCGGAACACATCACGTATCAGTTGACGATGGTGTAGAAAACAGCATTGGTGTTCTGCGGGTCATCTCGGAACGCATCACGTATCTGTTGACGATCGTGTAAAAAATAGCATCGTGTGGACAAGAGCATTGGTGTGCTGAGGGTTATCTCAGAACGCATCACGTATCAGTTGACGATCGCGTAGAAAACAGCGTCGTGTGTAAAAGAGAACTGTTGTGCTGACGGTTACCTCGGAACGCATCACGTATCAGTTGACGATCGCGTAGAAAACACCATTGGCGTGCTGAGGGTCATCTCAGAACGCATCACGTACCATTTGACGAAAGCGTGTAAAACAGCATCGTGTGGACAAGAGCATTGGTGTGCAGGTGTTTATTTCGGAACGCATCACGTATCACGATCACGTATTGATGGTTACGATATTGACGATATATATATATACAGTATATATATATATATATATGGCCCTTCAAAGTAATTGAATTCAAGCACCTCTACAAACAACTACAAAACTAGGTAAGCCCAAAAAAGCCGAATGTCTACCTGAACCTCTCAGAACAAAAGCAAAAACCATATAAAGTAAAGTATACCTAGAAAAGTTGAAACCTACCTCCACCTTTCAGAACAGGAATAGAAACCCAGAGTGTTATACTCTTCAGGGGAACACCGACACGTAAGCAGTGGCTTTTCATACATGGCAAAAGGTCGTGAAACGCAGAAACCCGCCAACGTGTTCCCTAAGCCACCGGGAATGAAGACAAACAAACTACACTAATGAACTAAAGTGAAGTCTGAAGCAAACCACTCCGAGAGCGATAACACAGGCATCACAGGACACCCGAGCGAATAGAACCTCGAATAAAAAAGGGCTGGCATCTGGCATAAAGTCGTTTAAAGTTAGAAACGTGTTGACCTAAAAATAAAGGTGAAGTTGTGTGAAGAAAGGGGAGGGTACTTGACCTGTGAGTGGGAATGGCTACAAAAGATCCGCCGAGTAGCACTTAGCAGGCTAATCTATTAATATTGTAGGATCTGGGGTTAGGTAAGACTGAAATACATATGTATTCTTATATAAGCTGATTAATATATGCATGATGAAGTAATTGCTGAAAAGATTTTTTAACGAAACGAAATGGATAGTCTTTCGAAAAAAGTGTTTTAAATAACCAAGCAATAGCCAACAATGGAAAATTATATCGATTACAAGACATCTAAAATATTGACTAATAAGTATACCCCTGAACTACAAGAAATATTAGAATGCCAATAACTGAAAAAAATAATGTCAACATCGAAGTATCTTCTTTTGTCATAAATATCTGTACAGATGAAGTCCTCTTGTAATAAAATGGCAATGCCCAAATAGCTGATGGAATTATTTGTCATCTCATTGCGCTCCAGTGAGAGTTCTTCTGGATATATTCGAGCTGCTTCGTTATGAAAATCTGTCCAGTTAAAAACTATAATGTCGTCAATATACCTGAATACCTGCCGATCCTTATATATACTATATTGACAAAAGTCACCGGACACCTAGAAGAGAAACACAACATAGCATTTATTGACATACATTAATACGGTGTCGGTCCACCTTTGGCCTTAGTGCATGCACTGACCCTTCGAGACATTCTTTCGACAAGGTTTTGGAACACAGCGTTAGGTATGCGTTTACATTCAGTATATAATGCTGCCTCTAACTGTTGCTTAATAGTAGGCCTTGTTTCCAAACTTCTTATGCGGCGCTCTAATTCATCCCATAGGTGCTCTGTGGGATTAAGATCAGGGCTCTGTGCTGGCCAGTCCACACACGACACGGAATTATCGTGAAATCACGCCATAACAGTCTTTGCTTTATGGCTCGGTGCATTATCCTGCTGACACCAACAAGGCTCGGTTCCATAGTATAGATACAGAGTTGGTAGAGCATAATTGTCCAGAATATCGAGGTAGATGTGCAGATTAACAGGTTTGTGACATACCACGAAAAACACCTCCACACGAGTGCACTGCCAGCTCCAAACTTGACCGTAGAAACAGTACACTGTGGTAAATAACGTTCCCTCGGCTGCCGCCATACCCACACACAGCCATCAGACTGATGGATCGTGTATCTGGATTCATCAGTCCATAGCATAGGACCCGTTTCCATTGATCTACGGTCCACGATAAATGTTCTTTACACCATGCTAAACGACGAGTAGCATTCCGAGTGGAGATGAAAATCTTATCAGCAGCCGCACGACCGCGATAACCCATGGAATGAAGTTCTCTGCGAACAGTAAGTGTACATTCCGAGGTTCCAGCATTTTCACTCACCTGTACACTGAGGTCTTGTGCAGTACTCCGTCGATTAGCTGTAACAACTCTCCTGAGGCTTCGACTTCCTCTATCACTGATGTTCTTTGGTCTGCCGGTACGTTTTGCTGCTTCAGGCACGCTATGTGTCTTCCACTTATTCAGTACATCCAAAACAGTTGACTTGGGTATGTTTAAACGCCTCTCGGTTTCTCTTATGGACAACCCACTAATATAAGACCCAACAATCTTTCCTTTCTCAAAGTCAGTTCTCTCCTGGCGCGACATTTTCACTCAACCTCACTATGCGATATGATCGCTGTGTTTTATACCGTTTGCAGCTGTACCGCGCATCTTAACAACGCAGCGGATCCGTTCATTTGCTTTTGAAGGTGTGCCCCGTGACTTTTGTTGATATAGTGCGTGTGTATATATATATACACACACACAAATATATGTTTATATAACAACAATGCTCTAGTACAGCATCCTGTGGACTAGAGCACTGGTGTGCTCAGGGTTATCTCGGAACGCATCACGTATCAGTTGACGATAGCGTGGAAGACAGAATCGTGTGGACAAGAGCACTGGTGTGCTGAGGGTTATCTCAGAACGCATCACGTCTCTGTTGACGATAGCGCAGAAGACAGCATCGTACGGACAAGAGCACTGGTGTGCTGAGGGTTGTCTCAGAACGCATCACGTATCAGTTGACGATAGCGTAGAAGACAGCATCGTATGGACAAGAGCACTAGTGTGCTGAGGGTTATCTCAGAACGAATCACGTATCAGTTGACGATAGCGTAGAAGACAGCATCGTATGGACAAGAGCACTAGTGTGCTGAGGGTTATCTCAGAACGCATCACGTATCAGTTGACGATAGCGTAGAAGACAGCATCGTGTGGACAAGAGCACTAGTGTGCTGAGGGTTATCTCAGAACGCATTACGTATCAGTTGACGATAGCGTAGAAGACAGCATCGTGTGGACAAGAGCACTGGTGTGCTGAGGGTTATCTCGGAACGCATCACGTATCAGTTGACGATAGCGTAGAAGACAGCATCGTATGGACAAGAACACTAGTGTGCTGAGGGTTATCTCAGAACGCATCACGTATCAGTTGACGATAGCGTTGAAGATAGCATCGTGTGGACAAGAGCACTGGTGTGCTGAGGGTTATCTCAGAACGCATCAAGTATCAGTTGACGATAGCGTAGAAGACAGCATCGTGTGGACAAGAGCACTGGTGTGCTGAGGGTTATCTCAGAACGCATCACGTATCAGTTGACGATAGCGTAGAAGACAGCATCGTGTGGACAAGAGCACTGGTGTGCTGAGGGTTATCTCAGAACGCATCACGTATCAGTTTACGATAGCGTAGAAGACAGCATCGTGTGGACAAGAGAACTGGTGTGGTGAGGGTTATCTCAGAACACATCACGTATCAGTTGACGATAGCGTAGAAGACAGCTTCGTGTGGACAAGAGCACTGGTGTGCTGAGGGTTATCTCAGAACGTATCACGTATCAGTTGACGATAGCGTAGAAGACAGCATCGTGTGGACAAGAGCACTGGTGTGCTGACTGTTATCTCAGAACGCATCACGTATCAGTTGACGATCGTGTAGAGAACAACATTGGTGTGCTGTGGGTTATCTCGGAACACATCACGTATCAGTTGAAGATCGCGTAGAAGACACCATCGTGTAGACAAGAGCATTGGTGTGCGGAGGGTTATCTCAGAACGCTTCACGTATCAGTTGATCGCGTAGAAGACACCATCGTGTGAACAAGAACACTGGTGTGGTGAGGGTTATTTTAGAACGCATCACGTATCACTTGACAATCGTGTAGAGAACAGCAATGGTGTTCTCAGAGTCATCTCGGAACTCATCACGTATCAGTTGACTATCGTGTAGAAAACAGCATTGGTGTGCTGAGGGTCATCTCGGACCGCATCACGTATCAGTTGACGATCGCGTAGAAAACAGCATCCTGTGGACAACAGCATTGGTGTGCTGATGGTTATTTTGGAACGCATCATATATAAGTTGATGATCGGGTAGAAAACAGCATTGGTGTGCTGAGGGTCATCTCGGAACGCATTACGTATCAGTTGACTATCGCGTACAAAACTGCATCGTGTGGCTGAGAGCATTGTTGTTCTGAGGGTCATGACGGAACGCATCACGTATATCGGTTGACGTTCGCGTAGAAAACAGCATTGGTGTGCTGAGGGTCATCTCGGAACGCATCACGTATCAGTTGACGGTCACGTAGAAAACAGCATCCTGTGGACAACAGCATTGGTGTGCTGAGGTTATTTCGGAACGTATCATATATAAGTTGATGATAGTGTAGAAAACAGCATTCGTGTGACGAGGGTCATCTCGGAACGCATCACGTGTCAGTAGACGATCGCGTATGAAAAGGCATCGTGTGGAGAAGAGCATTGGTGAGCTGGGGGTTGTCTTGGAATGCATCGTGTATCAGTGTATTCTCGTGTAGAAAGCAACATCGGTGGACTCAGGGTCATCTCGGAACGCATCACGTATTAGGTGACGATCGCGTATGAAACAGCATTGTGTGGAGAAGGGCATTGGTGTTCTGAGGGCCATCTCGGAACGCATCACGTATCTGTTGACGATCTCGTAGAAAATAGCATCCAGTGGACAAGAGCATTGGTGTGATGAGGGGTATCTAGGAAAGCATCACGTATCAGCTGACGTTCGCGTGTAAAACAGCATTGGAGTGTCGGTGGTCATCTCAAAACGCATCACGAATCAGCTGGCGATCGTGTGGCAAACAGGACTGGTGTTTTGAGGGTCATCTCGGAGCGCATCACGTTTCAGTTGACGATCATGTAGAAAACAACATCGAGTGGATAAGACCATTGGTATGCTGATGGTCATCTCGGAATGCATGGCGTATCAGCTGACGTTGGTGTACAGAATAGCATTGGTGTGTTGACGGTTATCTCGAACGGAATGCATCGCGTATCAGCTGGCAATCATCTAGAAATCAACATTGGTGTGTTGAGGGTCATCTCATTCCGACATAACCCTATCATAACGAGATGACCCATGATAGGGTCATCTCGGAATTAGATGACATTATCATGGTACGAGCTAACCGTACACCAATGATAGGTCATTTTGTTCCGAGATGACGTTGTCATGCAGACATTCCTTAATCTGGTCTCGTTTCGAGACCTCACCACACCTTTGAGCTCTCGAAACGAGATGACCCTCAACACATTACTAAAGGATGACAATGAAAATCATGGGTAGACCAGATTCAGGTGCATGATAAAAAGATAATGAGTATGAAATGCAAAAACCCCTGTATGAGAGGTGTGATGGTTATAAGTGAAGCTCCAGTTGTGTGCCGAGATCGCTCTAAACGGAGACGTTTGATACATTAACAGTAAGTAAATTCTTGTTCCATCAGTTTTAAACTTTAATCAGGCAGATGAGCTGACTTTGAGGCGTTAATATCTAAATCTCACTAAACAGCTTAGTGGTAAGTATATATGTACAAATCAAGTCCGTTTGGGAGGTGCTCCGACCTGTACACCTAGGACTAACTATCATGCCTCATTCAAAATCCCTAATGGACGTCTTATAGAGTTCTGATTCACTGACCATCACACCTCATGTAGATGTCGTAAGACATCTTTTCTTTTGTTTTGTTTTTTCCGAGTTTAACGAGCACCATCAGCAACTCTAAGATCTAAAAGCTGTCTCTCGTCCCTAATTTAAAACCACTGTTTCAGAGAGAGGCAGAAAGAGAGAGAGAGAGAGAGAGAGAGAGAGCCATTGACGTAAAACAAACACGCCACCAGTGTCTTATCCGGGGTTCTCAAACCCGGTCCCTCTAGGACGAACGATCCAAAGCCACCGCTTAGACTATTGCGCCACCGGGCGGCCGGGACATCGATTGTCAGAGCTAATCGACGCAGAGTCTGGAGGTGTCGTTCTAGCATGTTTCATACATGCTCTATCGGAGATAAATCTAGAAATCGGGGTGAGCAAAGTAGCGTGTTGAAACCTTGTAGTAGCAGCTCCTGTGGCTGAGTGGTACAAAGCGTTGGCTTCTAATTATCTGTCCGAGATGGATCTGGGTTCGAATCCTGTGTGATGGATGAATGATGTGTGTTTGTCTTACGACACTAGCTCTCTCCTTCCCGTAGAACCAGTGGCCTCGAAATTAGGCACAGGTAACTGCTTATAGCCCATTGACAAAGAAACAAAGACTTTTGTTAAGAACACGTCATCGGGCTATGAGGCTGCAGTGGGCAAAAAGCATCGCCCTTAGACCTCTGAAAACTTGGTTCGAAGAATCAAGGTTCCAACTACAAGATACCGAAGGGGGATGGTGGGTTCCTGACGTAGACCACACGAGGATCCCCACTCTCAGTTCGAGTGTTACTGGATGGTACAAGCGGTAAAATGTTCTGGGGCGATTTTCATGGGCAAACTTGGAGCCTATTGTATCTGCTGAGACCACCAACGTCGCACAAGACTAGATACTCGACGACCACCAGCACCAGTTCATGGCTATCCACACACCACAGGATGATGCCTTGCTTCAGCAAAACAACACCCAGTCTCATCGCTCCCGTTTGACGAAGGACTGGTTGGAGAGAATTCCACTGAGTTCACGACTCTCGAATGGCTCAATCATCCAATTGAACATCTATGGGATGAAATGCTGCGATGTATTTGAGGCCGAAGCTCACCAGAGGCAATTATTGGGCCTTTGGGAACAAAACACCTCTCCAGCAATCGTGTGCCACAATACCACCCGAACGTTTTCAACATCTGGTACAGAGTAGTGTCCATACATGATCTGTTATTACTGTTGTGAGCGGGAAAGGTGTATCCGACGTTATTACGTAAGACAGTAATAACGTGATATCATTTCGTCAGATATCACGCAATGATTCACGTGAAATAACGTGTCATGTTTTTTTCTGACCGCTCGCGCTTTCATTTCACTCTTTTCTTCGGTTGTGACGCAACTTAGGAACGAAACAAGATACCCGTATGTAATCATGGATGTGACAAGGCTGGAACTTCGTTCAATCATGACATTTTTCGCAGGAAGATGAGATGCACCAAAGGCTGTACACGACCGGATATTGTCTGTGTATGGTTGTAAGATTGTACAACCCAGTTCAGGACTAAATATTGTAAATATATTAGAATATTCACGTTCTCTCGTGAAGTTTTCTTTATTCGTGCCATTTACAGCAGCAACCGTGAGACAAGCATGTGCTCTAGAATGGAGAGCGCTAGATAGACAAGGATTAGCACTCATTGTGAACAGATTAACGATTTTAAATTCACAATATTAATAGCGAAGTACGCTGAAATATATTTTTAAAGTGTTGTGCCGATGTGTAGGTAAGTGTTTGACGTTCTTCGTTTTTTGTCGGTGAGTGACAGAAAATATTAACTGAGTGCTTCAAAGTAAACCCAGCAAAAAGATTAAAGGCTTAGTACGGATGGTCAGTGAGTATTAAGCTCTCCTGGGGCTTTAAGATGGTATAAAAGTATTGTTTGGTGGGTTATGGGGCTAACTGTATTCCCGACGTCATTCTTAGTGAACGCACGTAAAAGTCGTCCGTAAGGCCACGTCAGGACGGTAACTGTTACGATTGTTGACTGGAGATTGTTGTAGTGCAGATTTCCGGAGCGCATCCAAGAAAAGCGCGGAGGAGTAAAAATTAAATTTTCCGTAAGGGGTGGGCGGGGTTTTTGTGGTAATAACGAATGAGACAGAGATCGGCAGAAATTGTTTCATCCTCTGACGAGAGTGATAAGCATGGAAACCAGTTTAATTGCATTTTGAAAATTCGTTAAACCGTTTTTACTGTTTTGTTACGAGAGAAGTCTAGACTCTTGTTTCACGCATATGGTTCTGTATGACATATAAAATTAACTTTCTCAGATACATTTTAAAAAAAGTGGGGGCTAACGACAGCTTGTTGTAAAGAGATCAAATCGAATAAAAATGTGATGACATTCTTTGGATCTGAAAGATAATTTAATAAGCCCGTAAAGCGACAGCAAGATGTGAGGGTTGTGGCAATGGTCATACTGCACTTTTATTTAGAGTACTAGATGAAGTTTTGGATTTGCATGGGGGGAAAAATCCGTCGAAGACGATGTTTGCTGGAAAGTTTGTGAAGGTGACTACCAAACCGTAGCGAATCCAACTGGGGTGGGGACCCCCCCCCGATTTTCTCGTTTTAGGCAGCCAATATTGTGAATAACTGCGCATTAAGAAGATAAATCATACGAATTCGCAACACCCTGAACCCATGTCTGCAACGATGGTGTGTCTGTTGACCTATCATAATCCTATCCATCATCTACGGACATTGACCTCGAAACTAAACAAAGACCGTGACCTGATGTTTCCTCTGTATCATGCTACGTAAGTGTTAGATTCGTGTACTGACCGTTGTAAATTTAGACTCTCTGTTGTTATGATTATACGAATTTACACCTAGCTGGGTTTCTCTGGAATTTAGTTTAAACTCCATACAGGTTCTGTGTTCACTCGATAAAGCCTCACGTTAGAAGGCGCAAACTCGACGAAATAAAAATATTTTCTTACCAAACTATTTATTGATTCGTGAGGCTTCACTGTTTTTTTTTAAATATTAGGATGTTTTGTGGCCGTTTGGACCCATCCTAAAAATTGAATTCTCACACATATATGTATTTATTTTGTTTTCAATTTTTTATGGAAAATTTCACAACTATTGAATTTTGCTTTGAATTTGTGAATGAAATATTCTCATGATCTCATTTTAGGTGAAACAAAAGAAAATATTATATGCCCTCTTCGAATAAGCTCTTGACGTTAAATCTTGAGCAACAGAAAATCTGTTCTCTGGTGAGTTAAAATTAATTCCATTTCTCTAAATTCAGTTTGAAACACGTACAAAACAAATGAAATAATTAGATTCAGAGTATTGATTAAAAACAATTGTAGTTAATTAGATTCAGATTATTAAGGTGATTCCATTAGAAACGTCTTGACATAACAAAAAAATGTCTATGTATGTCGTCACTAATGATGGACATACACATCTCTCTCTTCGCTGCAGTGCTGAGCAGCTAGTAAATTTTTACGTAGCTAGGGGGATTTGTAATAATGTGCATACATTGTTATGAAGTTTGTACGCATGCGCAAATCTTCTGCCATGCTACTGTTCAAACAGCAATAAGAGTATGCAATAATGCAGTTACAGATACAAAATTTTACAGTTTTTAAATGAGCGGAAAAAACAATTAATGTAACATTTGCATGGACATCTGAATGAAAATTTCCACTAAACCAATGAATGACGTGAAGGTGTGAAAAGAGCGCAATTTTTTTTGAAACATGTGGCAACCATGTGGAGTATGAACAGAAACGTTATCAGGCTCGTTGCTTAAGTATGATTTAAACTGGAAAATGTATTTACTAAATTCAACAGTACGAATGTAAGAAGCAAAATACTGTTGTTGTTTTTATTGAGATCTGAAGATTTGAAAAGCATTAAACCCATTTCTTCAGGTGTCGCTGAGAAAATAATATGCCGCTGTTATTGGTGTCTTAGGATTTAATAATTTTCTAGAATTATTTTGATGGAGAATTTGTTTGAAGGCAGTGAGAATCTGGCAAATATAAACATCAAATAAATAAACAAGAAATAGCCTTTCCGTAGCCATCTTTTTTCCTCTTTCCTTTTCTTCTTTTACACGCATGCCCCCCCTCTCCCCCCATCAAAGTAAGTTACTGACAGCTGATAGGAAATGGAATCATTAGTTTTAATAATTCTCCGTAACGATTTACACCAGCGCTGAGACTGGCCGAGCCCTTTGTTGAACTTGTTGTATTCATCATCCACGGGTTGTTTTCTGACCATGAGGAAGATCTCGGTCAACTGGGTGCCGAAATGTTTGACCGCTGGTCATAAAGGTCACCGGGTTACAGTGACTTCAGCAGAATATGGGCAGTCTTTTGGTTCGATTGATAACTATGAATGAAACATCGATACATCTGTATGATTCGGAGTGCAGGAAGCAACCTAAAAATTAGGGAGACCCAGCGCTTTCCGTCGCCCCAAAAAAGTTTCAGACACGGAAGTCTAGAGCAAAGGCGATGGAACCCGTTTTCCGGGATAAGGAAATGTTAGAAATTCTATTCCACTTTTTCGTTTTAAAATTTAGTTGCCCATTCTGGGCAACTAGATTGCTTTTTTACTTGCCCAGGCCAAAAATTCGCATGCCCCGGGCATTTCGGGCATGGTATTTTTCAAGCCCTGGCTGGTAATTGTAAGTAACGTTCAATAATAACTGTAATGGAGCAGGCTAGTGAATAATAATGTTTACGAGTTTTTGATGTCTTGTAAATGCTTAGAAACTTTTAGTGGTTAATGTTTTATTTTTAATGTGTAAATAGCTTAGAAGCTTGCATTATCAAATGTTCGAAAACGTGACCGTCTTGAAGAATGTATTTCTCTGTTTTATCGGAGAGCCAGAGAGTCTCCTGAAATAACCAGGATGAGGTCGAGCTTTCTTGAGAGTTAGATTTCAGCTGTCGTCTCGATCCAGTATTTCCAATAGAAAATTGCCATTTCTAGGGCCAGTATTTCCGCTCTTTAGAAAGATTTTCTTTCGGTCATCAGGTACAGTGAAACCTGTCTAAGACGAAATCCGAAGGAATAGAACTATTTTCCGTTTTGGGCAGGCCTCCGTTTTATACAGGAAGCCAATGAAATGTAAACAGTTTAATTTCTGTCATGTTAGTAAAAGTTCTTATATAATTAGTATTTACTCAAGATAATGTATTTTTATACGTATCTTAATCAGTTAAAAATCACAAACTTCTATTTTTTTTTTAATCCAAAATGTATTTCTGTACAGTTAAACTCACGTACAGCATGACGCTCTGTGAAAGCACATGCGTTGCTCGTTAATTGAAATAATTCAGTCACCTCGGAGGTGTCCAAAATCTCCAGTGCCGTGAACATTTCGCAATGCTTGATGAAAAGTTTTTATCCAAGATGAGGCTTTTATATCATCTCCTCTGTCCCATCATCCTCAGTGCTATTTTCTTCTCCAATATGATGTCGCTCAATAATTTTGTCAAGATTATTGCAAAGCTCGGTCGCAATATTGCTGGAGATATTTCGATGCATTATCATTCGCAATGACGCTTACAAAATTGACTCTGTTTAGTGCTGCATGCAGAGATCATCGGGGCTTTCACCACACACACACACACACACATGTGATAAGTCCTTCGAAGAAAATTTAGCTTTCTTGAAACATGACCATCGTTTTGGGTGACACCTCGAGTGATACTTTTGTAAGCCATCCAGAAGCATCAAGAGCACTTATAAATTTTGTAAATTCGCTAGAAGAGGATGTGCATTCCATATTCCCAAAGAGAAGCTGCATCACAAATTTCCAATAATGAACTTTGACGCATTGAATAATTCATTGGCTGACAAATGCTGGTTGCTTTTGATGGAATCCATGCAAGTTTTACATTTGATACATCAGGATGAGGATGTCATGTTGCGCTATTCAAGAACAAAAGGACATGTCTGTATGAAATCAATTCATGCCCTGAATATGCAAATGAAAAGGAATCAATTCGTGCTCTGAATATGCAAATGAAAAGGAATCAATTCGTGCTCTGAATATGCAAATGAAAAAGTTAATGGTATGGTCAACCTTAATGGAAAATACGAAGGAGTTGCAGTACTATAGTATCTCTATTCTAACAAAAAGTTGCTGCCGCAGCAACTGCCGCTGTTTTAGAAATTTCGTGACACTCTTGCTTTCCTAGCTTGCAGCGCAAAACGTATTGAACACAAAAAAATGAAATTTACATCATTTCTAGAGAATTGTTTGGAGAACACACTGAAATAAACCGTTTCTTGATTCTGGCGGTACTTCAAGAGCTATTGTATTTCAAAGTTAAGGTAAGCAAAAAAGGGCTATCAGGTCGCGTTTCGGACACACTAACAGCAACAGAACCACGGAACTTTGTAGGCATGTAGTGCTATGACCGAATTTTTGCACCTCGTCGCCCTTTTTATGAATTTCGATTTATTTTACGAGAAATTAAATTTCTAAATTTCACAATATTCTCTATTTTGCGATGGGATCCATTACAAAAAAGGATATATGACAAACTATAAATCATAACGCATTGCAATTTTTACAGCATAAACTTACAACTATCGTCCCTTGTTTACAAAAAACAAATTTAAGAATACGTCATTTTCTGATTTTTAAGCATTCTTTTAAAGACGCAAAGGAAAGAAACGAATGGCTTGTCTCTCTTCACGATAACCACAGAGGAACTTTCTGGTCCCGTAACCTGCTGCCATGGTGACGCAGAGAATTTGTGATGCATATGTTTTGTTGGTTAAGCTATCTCAGTTGTTTAAGGTGGACGTCAAGTAATTTTGCTTCCTATATCTCCAATGGAGAAATTTCTGTACACATTTTCTTCACAATTAATGCGTTCCCAAAGATGAAAATTTGAACATAGATTAAAATGGCTTCATTTTATAACTTGGAATACTTAATATTTTCTAAAACATAACCATAATTATGCAGTCCAACATTTGTTTCTCTACTGACGTCATCAAAGTACAGGTCGCGCCATCTCTTTTCTGGACAATTAATGCGTTCCCAAGGATGAAAATTTGAACATCGATTAAAATAGATTCATTTTATAACTTGGAATACTTAATATTTTCTAAAACATAACCATAATTATGTCATCCAACATTTCTTTGTCTACTGACGTCATCAAAGTACAGGTCGCGCCATCTCTTTTCTGGACAATTAATGCGTTCCCAAGGATGAAAATTTGAACATCGATTGAAATAGCTTCATTTTATAACTTGGAATACTTAATATTTTCTAAAACATAACCATAATTATGCAGTCCAACATTTGTTTCTCTACTGACGTCATCAAAGTACAGGTCGCGCCATCTCTTTTCTGGACAATTAATGCGTTCCCAAGGATGAAAATTTGAACATCGATTAAAATAGATTCATTTTATAACTTAGAATACTTAATATTTTCTAAAACATAACCATAATTATGTCATCCAACATTTCTTTGTCTACTGACGTCATCAAAGTACAGGTCGCGCCATCATTTTTCTGGTTCCATCACCACCAAAGGAAAAGTTATTGATTTTTTTTATAATTATGTTTATGCTTTAGAAAATATTAAGTTTTCCAAGTTATAATATGAAGTTATTTTAATCGATGTTCACATTTGCATCATTGGAAACACAATAATTGTGAAGGAAATGTGTACAAAAGTTTTTCCATTGGAAGTACAGGGAGCAAAATTACTTGACGTCCACCTTAACGGTTTAGCATAACGGTTTACGGTTTACGGAAATGCTTTTCGGACCGCTTTTGTTTTCCTTAGTGGTAAATTTAGTAAGTGCTATAAGTTGAAACGACAAAAGTCCGACCTTCCAAAAATGAACGACATTAAAAAAAAAACCTCCGAAATTTCGGAATAACAAGCCTTATTTGCTTAGACATGCAATAAAAATTGAAATTTATATGAATTTTCCAGTTTTTATTTCATGTGATATACTTGGAGATCGGGCTGCAGGGCCCGAGCGCTACTCTGGAAACGAGCGTAGGGAGCCTAGAGGCGCAGCCCCTAGTGAGTTAAAAATTAATACAAGAATACAAAATGAAAATTTGTTTGGATAAACAGTATAATATTGGCACCCACCTGAAATCAATAATGCGTCTCATTCCCACCAGCTACAGAAGCACTGCCACTTCCGTGCCTAGCAGATGCTACTGCAACCGTTACTTCTGCTAATGTTGTGGCTGTGTGTTTGTATTAGGAATCCATCATTCGTTCTTTTATCGCTGCAAATCTGTCAATTACGCATTCGTTAAAATTCTCAAGCTGGTTGATGAAATATTTTTCGATGGACAGTATTGCTAATGCAGTCAGTCTGTCTTCCTCCATTGTGCTCCTCAGAAAAGTTTTAATCCTTTTTAAACAAGAAAAACATCTTTCTGCTTCTGACGTTGTCATCGGAATTGTAATTATTATTTTCAGAAGTTTTACTACCTACCCAAAGCACCCTTTTAAATTTTTCTCTAGCAAAGATCCTAACAGGTCAGTTGCTTTCTTTACATTCAGAAAATCATCTCTTCCATAGATGGTCTGTAGTTCTGTTTCAACTTGTTCTTGTTAAGAAATAGATACGACTCCACTACGCATTCCAAAGTTTGTTCCGGAAATGCATTCCTGAAACTGGTGGAACTATGATGATCAAATAAATTTGAAGCTGACAAATGTCCAGAAAACTCGAATCTTTCTTCAGCTTGATTTATAATTAAGTTGCAAACTTCTTTTGCAGCAGCATTTCGTAAAATTTGCGTTTCTTCAGGTCTTCTCTTCCCACTGACTTCCAGTGTTTCTTTCAGAACTTTTTGACCGGGGGGGGGCGAATGGAACCTTTGAGGGGGAAGTTTTCTATTTGAACTATACCATCGGGATTAGAGGAAATTCTATCCCACACTCACCAACCCGCTTGGCCAGCGAGGTGAGTTATGGCCAAACCCCTCCAAAATGATTCCACAACTTAAATCTTGGCCCTCAGTCTCCGGCAGCTGGAATGTACCTGGCCAAGGCAGCGGCCAGTGCGACATGAAGGCAGAGGGTGCTAAGAATCCCCGGAGGACCGGACTAGGCTGCCATCTGATGCTGACCTTGGCTACGTATAATGGACGCTCCCTATCTTCTGATTCAAGGCTTCTTGAATTGGAAGAGGAACTACAAAGGATCAAGTGGGACATCGTGGGGCTAAGTGAGGTAAGGAGAAAAGGAGAAGATCTCATCGAACTGAAAAGTGGACATCTCTTCTACTATCGTGGGACAGATACTGGCAGAACTAGTGGTGTTGGATTTATAATAAACAAGAAACTGAAGGATAAAGTTGTAGAAGTTGAAAGTTCCTCTGACAGAGCTGCACGACTTGTTATCCAACTCTCGAAAAGATACCAGGCTCAGAATATTCAAACTTATGCACCCACCACAAGTCATCCTGAAGAAGAAATTGAAGAATTTTATGAGGAAATTTGTCATCTAAATAATAAAGGTAAGCAGCACTTGAAAATAATTATGGGAGATTTCAATGCGAAAATAGGGCAACGGCAACAGAATGAAACTTCAGTAGGTAAATTCGGTCACGGCAACAGAAACCAGCGTGGAAATACTCTCGTTGAGTTTGCAGAGACAGAAGGGTTTTTCATCTTAAACTCCTTCTTCAAGAAAAAGCCACACAGGAAATGGACATGGAGACATCCAAATGGGACGACAAGTGAAATTGATTTTATTATTTGTAACAAAAAATTCGTCATAGAAGACTGCAGTGTGCTAAACAAGTTCAACACAGGTAGTGACCATAGATTGGTGAGATGTAAGATGCACCTCAACACTAAACTTGAACGTGGCAAGCTCATAAGACAAACAAAATCTATTGACATAACCAACCTTAAAAAACACCATAATACCTTCAAGTTGGAACTGAAGAACAGGTTCTCTGCTTTATGAGGCCTAACATCGGAAGAAGTGGACATCTCTGAAGTTAACAGAAAAGTAACCAAAGCTCTTATGGAAACAGCAACAAAATTAGCTGGGTCTAAGAACAAGTTGCATGTAAACAAATTATCAGGAAAAACGAAAATGTTGATGCAAAAAGAAGAGAGATGAGGACAACTAAAGAAGATGTGACTTCCAAAGTGGAATATATAGAGCTATGCAAGACAGTAAGAAAAAGTATCACTGAAGACGTAAGAAAATTCAACTGTGACCTAGTGAGGAAAGCAATTGAAAACAACCAAAGCCTAAAGATAGCAAAGGGACATCTCAGTAAGGGAAGAAAACAGATTATGGCACTGAGAAAAGAAGATGGTTCTGTAACAAGAAATAGAGGCGAAATTTTGACAAGAGTGAAAGATTTCTACTCCAAATTATATGAAAGGGATGATACATGCACTCCAGACATCATGAAAGATACCAGTACCAGAGTTCCTCCAGTCCTCCCAGCAGAAGTTGGACATGCAATCAAGAACATGAAGCGGGGAAAAGCTCCAGGAGAAGATGGAATTACTGTAGACATCATACAAGAAGCAAGTGGAGAAATCGAAACAGTACTCGCCCAAATTTTCACTCGATGCCTTAATGAAGGAAAGATTCCTGAGGATTGGAACACCGCTACAATGATCTTGCTACATAAGAAAGGTGACATTGAGGATCTCGGAAACTACAGACCTATCAGCCTCCTATCAGTAGTTTATAAAATCTTCACTAAAGTTCTTTCACACCGCTTGAAGGTAACACTGGACACGGCTCAACCGAGAGAACAAGCTGGATTCATCAGTGGCTACAGCACAATAGGTCATATCCACGTACTGACAGAACTAATTGAAAGAGCGAGGGAATATGAACTTCCATTGTGCATGGCTTTTATCGATTACGAAAAAGCCTTTGATTCAGTGAAACCATCAGCAGTTACAATGGCTCTGAAAACCTGCGGTATTGAAGATGCATACATTAATATTATTAATAACATCTATGAAAATGCAAGTGCAAAGATTCGGCTGTTTGAAAATACAACACACGTAAAAATTGGAAAGGGAGTGAGACAAGGTGACACCATATCTCCGAAGCTCTTTAATGCCACATTGGAGGGTGTTTTTCAGTCGCTGAGCTGGGAAAACAAGGGGATAAAGATTAATGGAGATTATCTAACCCACCTTCGTTTTGCTGATGACGTAGTCATTTTTGCAACTACCCCCATCAGAGCTGCAGAGTATGATCCAGGAACTTGCTGACAAGAGTAAAGAAGTGGGATTAAAAATGAACTTTCAGAAGACAAAAGTGATGTTCAATGCTTTTACAAGAAATGAAGATTTATCGATTGATGGAGAAAAGCTGGAGATAACAGACACGTACGTTTATCTTGGACAGCAGATATCAAGTGAGGGTCACATTGATGAAGAAATTAATCGGCGTACAAAACTTGCCTGGAGAGCTTTTGGAAAGAAACAGCATAATTTTCAAGAGCAATATGCCATTATGTCTTAAAAGAAAAGTGTTGGATCAATGCATCCTTCCAGTGCTTACGTATGGTGCAGAGACGTGGACCTTAACTAAAAGAGACATACAAAGGCTGCAGACAACTCAAAGAAGAATGGAGAGGTGCATGCTTGGTGTAACCAGGAGAGATAAGAAGAGGAACTCGTGGATCCGAAAAATGACAAGAGTGGAAGACATCATGATCAGAGTTAAATCCCTGAAATGGCAATGGGCTGGACATACTGCCAGAAGGACAGATCATCGATGGACAGCCGAAATTTTAGATTGGATTCCAAGGGACAGGAAAAGACCCAGAAGAAGACTACATGAGAGATGGGTGGATGAAATTCGAAAGTATGCAGGGGTGACATGGAGGAGACTGGCACAAGACAGACCGTTGTGGAGGAAACTTGGGGAGACCTTCGTCCAGCAGTGGATTTTGTAATGGTTGACAATGATGATGATGATGATATATATATAATTTTTAACAACTACATCTACATATATAGAAGTAATTACTATATATATATATATATATATATTACAGGTGCGTATTTAAAGGAGGCCTTGCCCCCCGATAGTGTTTAATTTTTTTGTTTTTAGTTAAAATGCGACTTATATTAAGAAAAAAATGCCTTAATTTAATAAAAATGCATCAACTTACATTATAGAAGAAATGCTGTAATTTTTCTTCTATTTTTCGTTAACTTTAATTTTGTTCTGGTGGATATCAAAAACTTCCATTTTTCGTCGCCTTCCCCCTCCCGAAGAAAATTCTATATATGCTCCTATAGTAATTACTTCTTCAAAACATTTCAAGAACAAACTTTCGTCAGCTAAACAGGGGTGGAGGGAGGTTCACAGTGTAGGTGTTAGTTTCGGCAGACTTGAAATTTTTATCACTTAAAATGTATTCAACACACTCCTAATCCTCAATCGCGATTACCTGACTATGAGGTACGATTTGTCTACTTATTATATTTTGTAGAATGTCATGCGTCTTAACACACGTTTTAGCAAAGTAAACTGTAATACTTAAACAAATATTAAAAAAATTATAATTGGGGAAAAATTTGTAACCTCAAAAGAAACGAAATTTCCTTTTCATTACAGCCTAAATTTATCAACATTTGGGTCTGTAACATAAAATGTCACTGGGGGGTGGGGGGGTTGGCGAATGGTCACTTCCAGAAGGGATCTCCACCCCCCCCCCACCCCCCGGATGTATGCCTGAAAGAAACACTGCTGACTTCTTCCGCAGTAATGTTTTCGACATCCTCTCTGATCTTCAAAATTTCATTAAAAAGGCCGATATTGCAGTTTTCGATGATAGGGTAATGTTTTAGTTTGTTTCTGTAAAGTATATATCGGCTTGTGCCTGGTCCTTACAGCCCACTGGGCGATTCAAGCTTTCATGGGGGGGGGGTTGTCCTTTGTTACAAATTTTGTTCTTCCGCCAGATATCGAATACATTGCTAACAACTTCGCGAGTTTCACTTTTTAAAATATGCTTTTGCAGTTTACTTTTGAATTCCATCTCTAATCTTTGAATATAGATAATAATTAAAACAAGGTAATATGTAAATACAAAGTGTTGAGGATAACACGAAACACGTTTCATTAATTATGTAGATCAGCAGTTCCCGCACTAGTAGGCACTGTATCGATGGAGATGCAGAAACTCATTAAATTGAAATTATCTGTGTATCAGAATACATAAAGCATAAATAAAAAGATAAATTTAAGTACATATTTTTACAAACCCTCCCCTCTAAAAATTACTTCGCACTTGCGCTAAATTAAGTTACTGCTTCACCGGTGGGCGGTAAGGAAATTTTACCATCAACAAAGATACAAAAGAGGCCGATAAGGAAATTTTACCATCAACAAAGATACAAAAGTGGTCGGTAAGAATATTTTACCATCAACAAAGACATAAAAGTGGGCGGTAAGGAAATTTTACCATAAACAACGATAAAAAAGTGGGTGGTAAGGAAATCTTAATATCAACAAAGACACACAAGTGGGCGGTAAGAAACTTTTAGCATCAACAAAGATACAAAAGTGGGCGGTAAGGATATTTTACCATCAACAAAGACATAAAAGTGGGCGGTAAGGAAATTTTACCATCAACAAAGATACAAAATTGGGCGGTAAGGAAATTTTATCATAAACAACAATAAAAAAGTGGGCGGTAAGGAAATCTTACCATCAACAAAGATACAAAAGTGGGCGGTAAGGAAATTTTACCATCAACAAAGATACAAAAGTGGTCGGTAAGAATATTTTACCATCAACAAAGACATAAAAGTGGGCGGTAAGGAAATTTTACCATAAACAACGATAAAAAAGTGGGCGGTAAGGAAATCTTACCATCAACAAAGACACACAAGTGGGCGGTAAGAAACTTTTAGCATCAACAAAGATACAAAAGTGGGCGGTAAGGATATTTTACCATCAACAAAGACATAAAAGTGGGTAGTAAGGAAATTTTACCATCAACAACGATAAAAAAGTGGGCGGTAAGGAAATCTTACCATCAACAAAGACACACAAGTGGGCGGTAAGAAACTTTTAGCATCAACAAAGATACAAAAGTTGGCGGTAAGGATATTTTACCATCAACAAAGACATAAAAGTGGGCGGTAAGGAAATTTTACCATAAACAACAATAAAAAAGTGTGCGGTAAGGAAATCTTACCATCAACAAAGATACAAAAGTGGGCGGGGGTAAGAAAATTTTATCCATCAACAAAGATACAAAAGTGGGCGGTAAGGAAATTTTACCATCAACAAAGATACATAAAAGTGGGCGGTAAGGAAATTTTACAATCAACAAAGATACAAAAGTGGGCGGTAAGGAAATTTTACCATAAACAACAATAAAAAAGTGGGCGGTAAGGAAATCTTACCATCAACAAAGATACAAAAGTGGGCGGGGGTAAGAAAATTTTACCATCAGCAAAGATACAAAAGTGGGCGGTAAGGAAATTTTACCATCAACAAAGGCACAAAAGTGGGCGGTAAGGAAATTTTACAATCAACAAAGATACAAAAGTGGGCGGTAAGGAAAATTTTACCATCAACAAAGATACAAAAGTGGGCGGTAAGGAAATTTTACCATCAACAAAGATACAAAAGTGCGCGGTAGGTATTAAAAGGTTGACAACCCCTGATTTAGACTTTGTTCCGATGGCAAATGGTGGCCATGTCGGATGTATATAAAACTTTATGATCTGTTCTGTCAATTAACACAAGTTGTATATTAAGATCATTTATATTAAAACTGTTATGATTATTTGAAATTGATTACACTTTTATAGGACACCCTGCACTTTTCATCTGCCAGCCTTGATCATCATTGACTTATTTATTTTCAGCAGAGGGATATTTTCATGAGTCCTTTGTTTAAAGAATTTTCGTGTTATCGGTTTGACAGTCAAAATACCTTGAAAGTTAGGAGGTCGTGTTCTCAGTTCACTTCATATTAACCAGCGTCGTGGATTAGTCCCGAAACATTTATACGATATTTACTCTTTCCGTAATTTTTTATAACTATACCTCTATACCGCTAAATAAAGCCGGTGAATTAAGAAAACAACAAACTGATTCCGTTGGTTTTATAAATGGAGCATACGCTTTTTCCTGGCCACTGCGTACTATTATTGCTTTTTGTTTTAACGACGAAAGTCAATCCGCGTTCCGCCAGTTCGTCTGGAAAAGGCCGCGAACAAAAACATCAAAGAAATGCCGTGTTTAAGAGGAAATCGATTGTTTACCCGAACACGGACATCACCTTTTCGGCAAGACATCATACTGTGGTACCCCCGCGGGCAATAAACGAAAACCTTTTGTTTGCTTCGCTACCCCTAAGGCTCTTCTCTACAGAGTTCAACGTCAAACTATCTTTTTACAATTCGCGGTGGAATCTTCTAAAATAAATACGCAAATGTTTATATACATTTTTGGAGTTAATATCCATGTAGAAAAAAAATAATTCACGGAAAATTATTTTGCGGCAGGGATTTCCAAGTTTCGTGAAAATATCTTGAAAAGGTTCTATTTACATAGCATAAAACAATCATGAGATGAAAACTTGATTCATTACCGCTTAACGCCATATTTTTATCAACGACGATTCTTCGAAAGTTGCTGCATATTAAACAAATACTTCGGGAATGAGGATTTAGTGATGGTAATTGTTTTCTTTTCTTTTTTTTTTTTTTTTTTTTTTTTTTTATGAAGTGTTCGTCATGGCACACGAAAAAATGAAATTACTAGTTATCGCCTGGTCTGTTTATTTATCTGTCCATCCATCCATCCGTCTTTAAACATATTATCTGTGCTTCTAGCAGCTGTAATAAAAAGATTTCATCATAGACTTCGCAGATACTAAGATTTCCTGTGCATGTTCGCGGTTTGGTTGATGGAATATTTTGAATATAATGAAAAACAGCATGCGTGATAATTTAAATGCATAACCGGGTGAAATTAGCCCATTTGTGGCAATTTTCAACCCTGTACTAAACACTTCCTTGAAGACAAAATCTAAAAAAATTCGTTCTAATTTTTCTGCTTATTATCATTATTATTATTACTAGCGTATAGCCTGTCCCATGACGGTTGTTTTAAAGCTTTAAATAAATATTAATATATAGGGGATGTTTCCTGTCCTAAGACGGGTGAAATTTTTAATTGAAGTAGGTTGAAAACAAATCAAATAGACGCCGGCTTTTTCTAAGGAAATGTAGTAAAAACTTTTTCTCCGGCACACTTGTTATTACCTTTACGGCTTGTTTCATACTGTACTATTCAATGGTTAGTTTGAAACTTCATACTGAAGCTTTATCTACAAAATAATGCGACAATTGGCATTACAAATCGAAACTATCTAAATTATCGACAATGCGCTGATGGGGCGACATGTGTTTTTAGATGCAATTTTGCTCACTTTGACATTTCAAAATTTCAGTTTTTATTGTAGGTCAGAACGTTTAGATAAATCGATATCTTGCAAAATGTACAATACAATCATCACTAAACTCGGAAATTTAGTTAAATTAAAAAAGTAGGAAATAATTAAAACGTACAAATTAATATTTGAATTGTGCTAAATTAGATTATTATACAAACCCAACTTGCCGTGATATTAAGATTTTAATTCGAATTTCGTAGATTGGATAAATAGAATTCGAGTCATTGATAATTCAATGTTTTTAAATTAGCACGCGATCACCTTGACATCTGAAAGTGGTCGCGTGCTATTATATAGCAGGCAATCATTTTTACATCGGGAGAGCACACACAAATTGATCGATAAGTGAGGGCGCAACAGTGCAGACGATGCTGTGGCGTCAAGCGTTCCAGAGAGACAGAGGGATCTGGGTGTTTATTATAGTAATTACAGGAGCGTAAGCCCTCAAAAGCAACAGAGGGCTTCAAGGGCGACTCACGCAAAAAGCCATAACCTTACACTGTAAAACATTTTCTGAAATTCACGTGCCATTTTCTACGTTTCCTTTCGTAAATTAACAAAGCAATTTCCTGATACGACGTTTCCCATGCAATGAAAAAAAACCTAAAAAAAAACCTTGAATTTCACAGATTTTTCGCACTTCATGAAAATTCTTAATTTTTAGAAACTTTTACGCAGTTGAAAGTGAAGGGGGGGGCGAGACCGATGTAAGTCCAAAATGACAAGTTTCAGGAGGGCAAAAAGTATGAATAGAAAATTCTTTCTACGCTTACCTTCGTAAATTAACAAAGAAATTTCCTGATACGAAGTTTTCCATGCAATGAAAAAAAAAAAAAAAAAAAACAGAATTTCACAAATTTATTGCACGCCACGAAAATTCTGAATTTTCAGAAACTTTTACGCAGTTGAAGGTGAAGGGGGGCGAGACCCATGTAAATCCAAAATGCCAAGTTTTCAGGAGGGCAAAAAGTATGAATAGAAAATTCTTCAATCATACTTAATTTCAATTACCAATGTTATTAAAAATAAATGCTAGTAATGTATTGCTTGTAGACAAAAAAAAATTGTTTATTTTAGTTCTAGGAAGAGCAAAAAAACTGGGGTGGACTTACGTTGTTATTGCACTAAAGTGAATAAATAACTGTGAATTAGAGAGAAATGTAGCTTTATTGAAGTGTAAAGTACGGTGGTTTTTTAATGAAAACAGTCTCACAGCCTTGAAATAACCCTTCTGGTTCCTAACTGATTAGATTACAGTAGAAATGTGACTTGATTAAAGAGTAAAGTCCAGTGGTTGCACGTCATCAGTTTCCAATGTCTGACAGTCGTTGTTTTGCGCTTCTGGCCCAAGCTGATTGTAGAACCAAAATAAGTTGGAGGTGCGCATACGTGTGGCAAGTTTCATCACATCTTTGTGTTTGTTTGTTTTTTCTTTCTTTAATCATGAGTTGACTGTCGTGCAAAGTCTTCGTCGACATTGATATTGTTGTTACACCAGGTTTGAGAAGCATAAACTTTGTAAAATTGCACAAAAAAAAAATTCACTTGGGGGTTCAAATAATAAACTTCTGCCAGTGGCGTACCGAAAAAACTCGACCCCCCCCCGCCAAAAATGACTTTGAGGCCCTTTTACGAAAATCCATTAGCTTTCAATTACTCAAAATTTTAACTTCCATATTAATAACTAGGCTTTACGGGTGTTTTAAAAAATCAAATTCTTTGGAAACTACGAGTATTTTTTCGTAAAAATTAAAATTATTTCACTTTATTGCGTGAAACTCAAATGTGTAAGTGATAATTACAATGATTGCCTTGGTTACCGATACAAATTACTGCACAAAATATTTACGTCAAAGGTAATCATATCATGCATAATTTATTATTTTAAAGAACTAAGGCCTGCTTTTTGAAATGCTTCACGCAACTGCCGTGTGATAGTGTCTAATGACTTTTCCGATTTATACAAAATGTTACGACATAAATACGCAAGCAACTACATGTAAGTAACGATTAAGAACAATAGCACAAAAAACATAAAACTACTTAAATTATTTACTCTTGAATATAAGAAACATAACATAATCCCACAATGTTTTGCACATAGAAAAAAATCTTTTGACTCTGTTATAAAAAAATGACACAGGTCTCTGATTTTTCGCTCCCACAAAAAACACCTTTTAGTTCATTATATTCCGAAGGATACATAGTTATCTGCAAACAAATGTAATACGTAACACCTTATCCTCATTGGTATAAAAATTTCGTTCATAGAACTGATATGTTTTTTCGCATTCGGTTGTTAATATACCTGCATAGAAACTACTGCAAGGGCTGTGAACTTGAGGCCCCTTGCTGTCACAAGGAGCCTCAAGTTCACAGCTCTTCCCTTGTGACAGCTATGAACTTGAGGCCCATTATGTCAGCAAGGGCTATTGCAAGGGGCCTCAAGTTCTTTTGAATAGCTGCTTTCCCATCATCCAGTTTTTATGAACTAAAGCAACGAAAATGGTTTCTGTAAAGATTTTACGTATTTACTGAAAAAAAAAAAAATTTCTTCTTAATACTTCATTCATTCAAAGCTACCTTAATTCTTGGCTATTTCTTTAACCAGTTTCATGAGAAGTTTCCGCAAAACTTTGTGTGAAACCTTTTTGCTCAGGCTAGAGGCCCTTTTTAACCATGAGATCCCCCCCCGTACTGCGGGGGTTGCAGGGGCTATCAGTACACCCCTGGCCGCATGGCAGGAAAGTTGTTGTAGAAAACAGAATTATTTCGGAGCAAGAAACAGCTATGTCCCAAACACTACGCTCTCAACTGGATCTTGCCTCGGCTGTTTTCTGCATACTAGACGAAACCCGTCGGAATCGATGGTTAGCTTTTTTTTTTTTTTTTTTTTTTTTTTTGAAAAGAATAAACTCATATGAAACAACAAATGTAAACTTTATTGATTGACAAATTCACTCAACCACTTCAGTAAAGGCATTCCAGGTTCATGATTTTTTTTTTTTTTTTTTTTTTTTTTGACTGAAGGTTTAACGACCACCGTGAGCAACTCAATGGGCAGTCGCCCATCCCTAATTTAGGGTCACTGGTTCCAGGGAAGGGAGTGAGCCACTGCCGTAAAACAAACACAACATCCATGCCTCACCGGGATTCGAACCCGAACCCTTCCGAATGAATGATCATAAGCAAGCGCTTAGACCAATGCGCCATCGGGGCGGCCAGGTTCTTGATGAGCATCACGACTGCACCCTTTTTCAGACGTAAAATGTGAGGCGGAAGTCCACTCATCTCGATCGTGTTAAAAAATTCAACTGGATAGCGCACTCTGTCACTCTCATCTTCAGTCACAACTGTGTTTGTAAATGTTGTTGGAATGAGATTCGCGTTGCGAATACCCTTCATTCTCTCTTGTCTGAGACATATAGTTGCGACCCATTGATTGCCCACTCGCCTTCAAGTAAGGCTCTTGCGCTTTCTTTTTCTTTTTTTCTTTTCTGCGGGAGAGACATTCTGTTAAGGTTAAGTATGCAATAAAGTATTTACTTACTTTAGGACTGATGATCATAGAACACCATGCACACACCAAGTCTGACACTGAACTGAGCGCCTGATGTGGATGAGGGCCACACGCTTCTCCAATAGACTTTACATGGGAAATTTGCGGCCCCAGCACGACTAAATCGTTGCCGCAATCTCAGTTTTCTCTTCGACTGGCACATCTACATGATAAGACCTTTATTTTGACACCTGAACCATATTTTTATGTTCAGCTGTTCTTTCAAAATAGGTCTCACACTAAAAAACCTAATAGAATAAAGATGTAGATGGCACAACTCGATATCTACATTCTAAATATTTTCTCTAACAATAGTCAACAGAATGCTCTTTTACATCTCTACATAATGGGAAACGTCTTACCTACGTGAATAAACTAGATCGAATGAATATTAAATTGTATATATATATATCACACAGTCCAACGGCATAACGCAATCAGGGCTTCGAGAGGTTCGCTGTCCGATGAGAAGAACTTTGATTCGAATGCCTGCTAGCGTTGCTTTGCGCGCTAGCAAGGCAACGCTAGCAGGCATTCGGAGGGACTATCTCAGTCCCTCCGTGCTTTCGCCTTCAACAGCGCGTGAGTCAACCGCAGGCGATCGATTGCCAACCGCACGCTTCTCCCATAGACTTTACATGGGAACTTTGCTGCCCCAAAACGCCCGAACCGTTGACCCAATCTCATTTTTCTCTTCGACTGGCACATCTACATGGTAAGGCCTTTATTTAGTTACCTCAACCATATCCTTACTTTCAGTCGTTCTCTCAAAATAGGACTCACAGTAAAAAAATTTATAGAATTAATATATAGATAACTCAGAGCAGACTAAGGGACATACATCGTTCTTGCACCAAATTAAAGGCCGCTTTATTCTCTATGAGCTAGCGTTAAAAAGTAAAAATTACCAAAAACGGGCTTATATGGTTCTTGCGTCCAATCCTTCAATTCCTTTCGTTATTAACGGTAAACTGCCTTTTTTAAGAGGTGTTACAGGAATATTCTAAATTTTCAGAAACCTTAAAGCAAGTTTTTTCGTATATTAACGGAAAAACTTTATCCATATCCATGCGACGGAAAATTTACGGTAATGGGAGCGATTTGCAGGAATATTTGAGGTCTGATTAACTATTAAATTTCAATCGTCTGTCGGACGATCCATTGTTTTGTCGGAAAAGTCATGACGTATTTTGGCATCCGATGGCGGTTGGGCGGTTTTGGAAGTACTAGAGGCATGCGCAGCTCTGTTATCGCTATGGCATTCGACAGGTGGCAGTTTTAGCTGCAGTCTAAAAGGAATAGTGAGCGATTTGGTTGATTTGGGTAAATTTGACATCAAGTTGAAGATGGAAGACCAAACGGTGCATTTTCGTCATATTTTACTGTTTTACTTCCGTAAAGGGAAGAACGCACGTCAAGCTTGTAAAAAGTTGCGTAAAGTCTACGGTGATAATGCTCTACAAGAACGTCAGTACCAGCAGTGGTTTGCAAAATTCCGTGCTGGTGATTTTGACCTCAACGATGCTCCTCGGTCGGGAAGGCCCACCGAGGTTAATGACGACCAAATCAAGGCATTAATCGAGTCAAACCCACGTTACACGACACGAGAGATTGCAGACACATTGCACATCCATCATTCAAGCGTTCACGACCACCTGAAGAAGCTGGGATGCGTAAGCAATCTCGATGTGTGGGTTCCTCATGGACTCAAAGAAGCTCAACTGACGGCGTATATAAACATCTGCGATATGCTCATTAAACGTGAGGAAAACGATCCGTTTTTGGAGCGACTGATAACTGGTGCCGAAAAGAGCATTGTGTACAACAATGTGCTGCGCAAACGGTCTTTGTCCCGACATGCAGCTGCGCCTCAAACGACATCCAAAGCAGACATTCTTCAGCGGAAGGTTCTGGTCTCAGTGTGGTGGGATTTTAAAGGTGTCGTGTTTTTCGAGCTTCTACCACGGAACCAAACAATCAATTCGAATGTTTACTGTCGGCGATTGGACAGTTTGAACGAATCCATCATCCAGAAACGTCCAGAGCTCGTTCATCGTAAAGGTGTGTTCCATCACGACAACGCAAGACCACACACAAGTTTGATCACCCCCAAAATTATTGGAGCTTGGGTGGGATGTGTTGCTACACCCAGCATACTCGCCTAACCTTGCGCCGTCAGACTTCCACTTGTTTTCGCTCTCTTCAACAGTCCTTGCGTGGTATAACGTTCAATTCAGAGGAAGCTGTAAATCAGCTCCTTGTACAGTTTTTCGCCACGAAATACAGGGCTTTCTATATGAACGAGGCATTCTGCAGCTCACTGAAAGATGACAAAAGGTTATCGAACAAAACGGGCGTTATATTTTTGATTGATCTTTGTTCTTTTGATCAATACATTACCTTTGCAAAACATGGCTGAAATACGTCATGACTTTTCCGGCAACCCAATAATTTTGAAGTTCTGTAGCGAGACTGGATATTGTTGATAACGTATCGCATGAATTTTGGCTATTGGCACAGGTCATTTCTTTCCCTCTGTCCCATTTTGTACACCAGCTATTTCATATTGTGTTACTGTAAGAAACCAGGAACTTAAATTATTGTACATGTGATTGTATGATGTCTATGTATCAGTCTGCGGACTCCTTAAGACAAAAGTTATTGTACAGAGTGATTCTCTGGGGACTTTACCCAACGAAGCGCTATAATTTTGAAAGGGGAAAACATTTCAAGCTGGAATTTGAAAATGTCCGCCATTTGCATCAAAACAGAGATCAACTCGTCGCTATATATTGTCAAATGTACGTCTCAGCGTGTTGGTATTTATTACTTCAATTTCGTGTGTGATGTTATTGTTTTTTCATCTGCCGAATAGTCCTAGGCTTATTGCTGTATACAATACTTTTCAGATGACCCTATAAGAAGTAATCGGGTGGAGTTAAATCTGGAGACCTGGGCGGCCACAGACCTTTAGAGATAACCCGATCGCCGAAGAAACTTCGAATCGCATCCATGCTGGTAGCAGTGGAATTGTGACAAGTCGCCCTGTTCTGTTAGAAGAAGCCATTCTGCAGTTCAGTATCGTCCAGTTGGTTCACGAACTGCGTGAAAATATTGAGATACACTTCGGTGTTGACAGCCTGTTCAGTGAAAATGAGACCGATTATCCGGTTCCGTAAAATGTGTACCATACGCCTATCTTTATGGGATGCATTCTTTCATCGTGAATGACATGGGGATTTTCACTCGCCCATACCCATGTATTCTGTGAGTTCACATAGCCTGAAAGGTGGAACCAGGCTATGTTCGTGAACCACGTAATGTCTAATACGCCTGGATTTTGATTGACAAATTCCTTAAACAACCGGCAGTAATGCATTCACTTCGGCATGTCAATTGGTAACAGCTCATAAATAACTGTAACACGGTATAGCTTCAGTTTACCAGTTTTTACAGCTCTCTGGCAGGTGGAATGTGACAGTCTTGTTTCTTGCGACAGCCTGCGTAACAATTTATTTTGAGGCTGTGACAACCTCTTTTTCACACTCTGCACAGTGTTTTCTGGCATTGCGATTCGCCCTCCTGAATGTGTATCAACAAAGCTTCCTCTCATCTCATGTTTCTTCGCAAGATTCGAAATCCTTGGGAAATTTTTTCTTAAACTCTTTATGACACTTCTTGAAAGAGCCGGAATTCCAGTAACTTCGAACAATAAACACGCGCTCAGCAGTAGTGAACACCATGATACTCAACACTACCGACGGACAAAGAGACTGGCGCGAAACCGTTCCCACCAGACGCCGTGTATTGTGGCGCCATCTGGGCATAGTATTTGTCATTTTCTTGTAGGACTTCCGTCCACAGTCAGTAGAGTTTAGGTCCCAGCCTCCTACAGCGAGTTCGCTCTTTGGGCAGGACACAGAAACGGAAGGAATGAGAGTAAGTCTAGCGACTTTGACAGAATAGTTTGTAGTGAGATTAGAGTACAGGAGATGGCGCCACCGTACAAGTACGATGTTGCACATAGAGGGGTGAGAGAATTTTAGTGGGGGCATATTAAAGGATACCCATTTAACCAGTGGGTCCAGCCTGGGGACCGTCACTTAACGTGCTCGTCCGATGAACGGCGGATATTCAGCGACTGTTAGTAAATCACACCATCTCTGAAAGATCAGCGGTGTGATTTACTAACAGTCGCTGAATATCCGCCGTTCATCGGACGAGCACGTTAAGTGACGGTCCCCAGGCTGGACCCACTGGTTAAATGGGTATCCTTTCCTATGCCCCATTGAAATTGCGCAGATATACGATCCAAACGGCGCATAATGTCAGAATGCATGGTACTTTTTCTTCAAATATCAGGGTGAAATGTTTTCCCTTTTCAAAATTATAGCGCTTGTGGGGGGGGGGGTTTAAGTCCCGAGTGAATCACTCTGTAGTTGTCACAAGTAAATTTTATATTTGAGAGTTTACTGAAATAATAGTATAAAGCAGTACATTTCACCTTTAGTTAAAGATAAGTGAAAGTCATTGTTAATAAGATCTTATTCTGTTGCTTCGAAAATTCGCGATGAAAAAAATACGTAATTTCTAATAAGTCATCCTACATAAACAATAAATTTATTACAAATCTGTTCAGGAAAATGATAAGCTCCAACAGGAAATAAAATGACTAACTCACCCACATTAATAACAAAAAACATTTCATCATCGAGCGGTTAGAGTTCCAGCTTATACGTGACTGACTCAACGGTAGCACGTGCGCCAACCGTTGAAAAGGTCCCGGGTTCAAATCCCTCCAGGAAAGAATTCGTATAAGGGCTGAAAAAGTCAGTATCAAAGATTTTGAGGAATTCCTGTATAAATAAGGAAAAACCTAAATCGGACTTTTCCGAAATAAACTAAATTAGTGACTATAAAAATTTTGTCAAAATACTGAACTTAGAAGAAACGGAAACTCTAAAAAACGGAAATTTCGTTGAAACATGGACACCTACCAGCAAGTTTGCTATATGTTATTTTCCGAAATTTTCACCACTTATTTTTTTACAGTGCACGCCGGTCATTATGATCGCCTCGATGACACTTGACATGTGTTTGTTGACGTCAGTCGTCTCCATTGCAAATTGTTGGAGGACGCAGATTACGCCAGGGTAAAGTAAATAAACAGTCAAGATGATATGGGACAATGCGCTAATGGGCGAATTACAAAGTTAAGATTTGAAAAAGTGAAATGCGAGGAAATTCACATTTCATTTCCTATATCCTATTTGTCCTTCATCGATATATACACTGAAGAGCAATTGAATTAGAGACAGCTGGCGTTATGCAAATGTGGCGCTGTGGGCGGCCCTGTAAACGGAAACGACATAACGTATGCAGCGATCCGACAATATAAGGAGTGATGCGACGGGAATCAGTAAGAGTCGGACGCAGTATAGGTAAGGCGAACGATCTAAGCGCATTTGATCGTGGGAAAATTGTCGGGGCCCGACGAATGAGTCACTCCATCTCGAAAGTCGTGCAGGCACTGGGATTTTCACGAGCCAATGTGTCACGGGTGCACTGTGAGTACATCCAATCCGGTAAAACCATCCCTGCAAGGGCCAACTGCCGTGGACAACAGCGTGTGGATGAGCGCGGTCATCGTCGGCTAGCTCGCATTGTAACAGCGGATAGACGGGCCACAGTGCAAGAAATCACTCGGCAGTTTAACGCTGGTGCACAAAAACGTGTAAGCAGCCACACCATCCAGAACCATCTCCTCGCCATGGGGTACAGAAGCCATCGTCCCACGAGGGTACAGCTGCTGACCGCACATCACATGGTGCAAAGACTAGCATGGGCGCGGGAACATCGCCACTGGACCCTAGACATGTGGGAAAATGTTGCCTGGACTGATGAGTCGAGATTCACGTTGGTACATGTGGATGGCAGGATACGAGTACGGCGCAAACCACATGAAGCGATGGATCCTTCTTGCCAGCAGGGTGCTCTTCAAGCTGGTGGGGGTGGCATTCTCGTCTGGTGACTATTTACGTGGACTGAAATGGGATCCCTGGTACGTGTGACATCGTTCCTAACAAGTTAACGTTACCGTTATATCCTGAACGACTATTTGCTCCCGTTTGTGCGTCTTCAACATCCCACTGGGGACCTCATCCTGCAACAAGACAATGCACCGTGCCATCGCTCCCGAATTGTATCCGAATGGTTGGATGAACACTCCACCGACGTGACCTCGCTTCCTTGATCACCTGACCTCAATCCCATTGAGCACATCTGGGATGCCATCGATAGAGATGTTCGAGGCTCTGATCCCCCTCCATCAAATCTTCGTGAACTGTGGGAGCTTGTTCAGGGGTCGTGGATTAGTATGGCTTCCCAACGTTTCCGGTGTCTAGTCGAGTCCATGCCGAGACGAATCGCCGCCGTCATCAGGTCGAAAGGTGGTGCTACACGTTACTAGACAGGTATCTCTAATTCAATTGCTCTTCAGTGTATTGCTTCTATGAAAAAATGGCGGAAAATTGTTTTTAAATAGTGGAACTATCTATAGAGCATAAGTACCACACGGAGGGCCGCTGACTAAAATATAAACAAGCCTTCCAACAACTGCTGCGAAAAGATGCTCGCAACATTTCGTAAGTCTAAACTAGTAAACAATAAAATCAACTTTCAAAGTTTAAATCGCGCTCGTTATGTCAACGTCGAAACAATGGTTGAAGAAACCTACTAAAAATCTTCCCACAGACATAGCTTGGAACTATTTCTGCAGTTCCATAAAAACTAAGAGTAAAATCACACAAAATGAAGAAATATAGGTACAACAAAATGTTATTCTTTCCCAAAGTATCTTCCCTCGGATGATATGCAACGGTCCCATCGTTCAGTCCACTTTTCAAAGCATGTGGCGAAGGCATTTTGTGTAAGCTGCTTTAGCAACCCCTTTACAGCTTGCATAACGTCAGCATCTGTGTTGAATGTTGCGCAACGGAACTTCTGCTTCGTTGTTGGAAACAACCAGAAATCGCACGGGGCGAGGTCAGGACTTTAGGCAATCTGTGGCATGATTTCAATACTGCATTTCGTAAGAAACTGGTGAACACGCAAGCAATCACATGTGGGCGGGCGTTATCATGGTGTAGGGTCCACTTTGCCCACCAGTTCCGGACGCTTATTCGATATGTGTCATCGCATGCGCTTCAAGACTGAAATGTAATATTCAGCATTGACAGTACTTTGTGGAGGAATGGAATGCTGGTAGACTACACCTTCATGATCACAGAAAATTATCATAATCACTTTCCCAGCTGATTTGGTTTGGCGGACTTTTTCGGAGAGGTCGAGCCTGTGCATTTCCAGACACTCGTTCCGCACTTCGTGAGGGGGTCGTAATAGTGGGTCCATGTTTCATCGGGAGTTATTACTTTGTTTAGAAAGTTTGGATCCTTTGCAAACATTTGCTCCCACTCATGACACACCTGAACTCTGGATAACAATTGTTCTCTCGTCAGGTGATGAGGTACCCATCTGGAACACACGATGCAGCAGTAATTTGTCACGTAGAATGCAGAATGCCGACGTTTTTGAAATATATATGGCGCCGCTATGTCTTCACACGTCATTTGTCGATCTTCTTGCAGGATTTCCCAAACAGTGTTAACAATGTACGTTCCGTAACAACACTTTCAGGTCGCCCAGATCTTCGAGCGGGTTCTGCCGACAAACGCTTTTTTTTTAAATCATGGTGCCATCTAAAAATCGTTGACTCACCCAAACATATATTTTTGTCAGCTTTTTTCATTAAATCAGCTGTTTCCGGAGCCGTTTTACCCAAACGGTAGCAAACATTTTTTAACACAACGCATTTCACTCTAAAATCACTCACCTCCATGGCCGTATGGCGAAATGCAGACGTACCTTAAACTACTGCGCAATAACAAAACCAGAATCGTCTGCCACAGCTAATAACTGTTGCCATAGATACTTCCTTAATTCGGTTAGTCGTCTGCGTGGTTATTTTTCCCCTTCGCACTGTTGCCAACTCAAAACAAATTACTTCCAGTTTTTATGGAACGGCGTTTGTATTTACAGCAAGTAGTAACACACGGAGAGCCGAGGTCTAAAACGCAAACAAATTCGTCGGCAACTGCGGCGGAAGGATAGATGTAATACATCGCAAATGTACCATAAAACCCTTGGCACAACTTATTAATATTGTAGCTTCTATTATCCCGCATAGGTCTGTAATATTTGACTGCCTCCATAAAACTACCTGGAAATGTGTGAAAGATGTTAAGCTTTGAAGAAGTAAAACGCGGATTTTGTAAGTTGCTACCCCAATAAAATCTAGAGTTCTGTAAGACCTATGACCTTTGTCGTCACGTTTTCGTGCTTTGAGCAACAGTACAATGCAATGATTTTGCATTTATGCAAAGTGTAATGAAATGTTGTTGTACACGAGTGTAATGAAGTAATACTGCGCAATGGTGAAATGAGCAACTGTTGCTTGAGCTTATGGCACAGCATACCGGAAGATCAAATTTAAACATGGTTACTTCAGGAATGGTTGAATACTTTAAAAACTAATAAAATTAATAGCATTCGAACAGGAGGATGATGTGCCTCTCAAGGACCTGCTTCAGCATATCGGTGTGAATTCCACTGAAGCTGAAGATTTTAACGATGCTGACTGTGAAGTTATAATGAATGAAATCCCGTCGGATGAAGCTATTGTCGAGGCTGTGAAAGGTGGTTCCAACACCGAAGAAAACGTGGCTGAAGATGATGAGGATGATAATGAAGATTGTGTTCCAACAGTGAAAGAGGCTGTGTCCGAATTATGCTAAAGTTCCTAGAATGTATGGGAAATGTAGAATCGAGTGTAGCAAAAACACAGACTCTAGAAAAGGACATACAGAAAATATTTATTAAAACTGTTTGCAGCAAGCAGAGGCACACAACAGACTTTTTTCATATTAATTAAGATAATGTAAAATTCATTTTGTTTTCTTAATTTAATCAATATACACTGCGTATATAAAAAATATTGTTTTTAGATACATATGTACATATTTTATTTTCTTGATCACCATTCCACTCAATTCAAGTTAAGGGAAGACACTTCGGTTTTAGTGAACCTCGGACATAGCGAATGAAATATGCGAGTCCGCAGAGGATCACTATAAGCGGAGTTGACTGTATATGGAAGGAATTTATTGGAAGAGAAAGAGAAAGCCTTCAAAAATACCCATTACCCGCTGGAAATTTATGAAAGGATTTATTGGAAGAGAAAAGAAAGCCTTCCAAAATACCCATTAGCCGCTGGAAGTATATGGAAGGATTTGATTATTGGAAGAGAAAGGAAAGCTTTCAAAAATACCCATTACCCGCTGGAAGTATATGGAAGGATTTATTGGAAGAGAAAGCCTTCAAAAATACCCATTACCCGCTGGAAGTATATGGAAGGATTTATTGGAAGAGAAAGGAAAGCTTTCAAAAATACCCATTACCCGCTAGAAGTATATGGAAGGATTTATTGGAAGAGAAAGGAAAGCTTTCAAAAATACCCATTAGCCGCTGGAAGTATATGGAAGGATTTATTCGAAGAGAAAGAGAAAGCCTTCCAAAATACCGATTGCCGCCCCGGTGGCGCAGTGGTCTAAGCGATGGCCTCTGATCATTCGTCCGAACGGGGTCAGGGTTCGAATCCCGGTGAGGCATGGATGTTGTGTTTGTCTTACGGCACTGGCTCTCTCCCTTCCTTGGAACCAGTGACCCTAAATTAGGGACGGGCGACTGCTTATAGCCCATTTAAGTTGCTCACGGTGGTCGTTAAACCTCCAATAAAAAATAAATAAATAAATAAAATACCCATTACCCGCTGGAAATAAATGGAACGATTTATTGGAAGAGAAAAAGAAAGCCTTCAAAAATACCCATTACCCGCTGGAAATATATGGAAGGATTTATTGGAAGAGAAAAAGAAAGCTTTCCAAAATACCCATTAGCCGCTGGAAGTATATGGAAGGATTTATTGGAAGAGAAAGGAAAGCTTTCAAAAATACCCATTACCCGCTGGAAGTACATGGAAGGATTTATTGGAAGAGAAAGCCTTCAAAAATACCCATTACCCGCTAAAAGTATTTAGAAGGATTTATTAGAAGAGAAAGAGAAAGCCTTAGAATTACCCATTACCAGCTGGAAGTATATGGAAAGATTTATTAGAAGAGTAAGAGAAAGCCTTCGAAATTACCCATTACCCGCTGGAAGTATATGGAAGGATTTATTGGAAGTATTTATTTTAACTAACTGATATTTTCCCTTTCCCTTCAATCTGAAGAATAAAGATTCAAGCGTGCGTAACCGTCTGTTCTTACATTCCATTCGTTGGACTATTTATTTATTTGCTTCCTTTCTCCGGTGACATAGGAACCAGCAAACAACGATTCTCCTGATGGTGTGGTGTCCACTTCAGTATTTAACAATAATCACGCCAACAACAGCCCTCGCTGTCAAAGAAAGGGGGTGAAATAACTTGCAGGTTGTATTGACAACTTCTAAATGCAAAATTTTAATTTAGTGTTTTTATTTATTTTGACGTCTCGAAATTGATCAAGTAATTCAAAATTTGATGTATGAGAAGAAGGAGTTCATTGCATTGGAAGCTCCAACGTTTGAACAACAAAACGAAATGTTTAAATCTAATCATATTTTATACTTTTCATCAAATTAGCCAAAGACCTGCAGAATTTTTTTCCCTTGAATTTATAGTCAGTCTTTCCTAGAAAGCTACGTTCACAAAATATTCGCGAAGTGCTCCCCGGCACTGGCAATTCATTTTCGCTAACGCGATGCAAAGTCGCTTTTTTTTTTTTTTTCATACTCATCTGCTATTTTCTTTCTAAGAGCATTTTCTCTGAAGCCTCCTTCATGAAAAGAAGAAAGGACTTTCAAGGACTGGATGAAGTATGTACTATTTAGTGGCAAACACGTAAAATATATATCTTCCTCGCGGCAGCGCTGAAAAATAACAACCGATGAATAAGTGTGAAGATAACTTGTCATCACTGGTGATTTTCTTCCCCTCTGGCCTTTTAGCTCTGCTTAGCGGGTTCCTGTGTAACTTTTCTGAGCACTCGACTATTTTTAGTTCACCCGAACGCAGCAACAGGGAAATTTGAATCGTGGTTTTTCCACAAGTCGATTAGCATCTGCCTTAACAATATCTAAAACAAAGAGTAGTCATTTAACGGTCTGATCTGCTTACCAATGTTTGCATTTTTACAGTTAGAAAGTATCTCTGAACGAAAACAATTTACTCTTCAAATCCGATACCAACACGAAGCAAATTTAACATGTCTGGAACCAACTCAATAATTTCGTTAATAGGGGGAAGCACCCCCTTCCTTCTCGGGATATTAAATCTCACTGGACTATATACACTGCTGGCCACCCAAAATGCAACACCAAGAGGGAAGCATCCGATTGGCCTGAAATTCGCAGCATGCGTCGCCCGCGAAAGGACATGCAAACCATGTGCGCCCGGCACGCCACCGAGAAGCACTATAACAAGGGTGCACAGAAGGCGAGGTGTAAGTAGTGGAAATGTGTTGTGCTGCCAGACCTGTGCGTGGGAAGCTTCCTGATGCCTCGTCGCAGAATACGGCAGTCATTTCAGCACTTTTCGGAGTTCGACAGAGGACGAATAGTGGCTTATCGCGACAGCGGTTTATCGTACCGAGACATCAGCGCCCGTGTAGGACGATATCCGGCCACAGTGAGGCGAGTATGGGTTCGGTGGGTGCAGGAGGGACGAACAGACCGAGGTGTGCGATTGCCGCAGCCGCGGCACACCACCGAACGAGAGGACCGGCATGTTGTGCGGCAGTCACTGACGGCTCGCACAGCCACATCACGAACGTTAGCGCAGGAATTAGGGTGTGTTGCGCAACAACCTGTGTCAGCACGTACCGTTCGACGTCGTCTGCAGGAGCGGGGACTTGTCGCACGGCGTCCACTGCTCCGATTACCATCGACGTTACACCACCGGCGTGTGCGGCGGCAGTGGGCCGTTGAACGCCATACCTGGACTACGGAATGGCATGACATTGCATTCTCCGACGAATCCAGCTTCTGCCTGCAGCACTACGATGGTCGGATCCGCGCGTGGTGGCACCGCAGCGAGAGAAAGTATAACGCCTGCATTATGCATCGCCATACCGGTACGTTGACTGGCGTTATGGTTTGGGGCGCAATTGGATATGACACCCGCACCCCTCTGGTACGCATCGCCGGTACACTCAACAGTCACCGCTACATTTCCGACGTTTTGGAACCTGTAGTCCTCCCTTACCTGCAGGACCTACCAGCGGCCACGTTTCAACAGAAAATGCGCGCCCGCACGTGGCACGCATCGTGCAACAATTCTTCACGGCCCACCAGGTGTCACTGCTGCCGTGGCCCGCCTGTCCTCCCGATATGTCGCCCATCGAACACGTCTGATCGCTGATCGGCAACCGAGTGGCCCAGCAAGCACCACCCGCGGCTACGCCTGATGAACTGTGGCAGCATGTGGAAGCAGCCTGGACCGACATACCCCAAGGCCACATCTAAAGCCTCTTTCGTTCGATGCCGCGGCGTGTAGCGGCCGTTATTGCCAGCCATGGGGGCCACACGAACTATTGATGTCTGCGTGTTCCGCAAGTCGCACGGGCCTGTAAGCTCAATCGTTTCATCTTTGTATCTGTTGTTATGTGTCCAGTAAATCTGGCTTTGCTATCTCGTGTCCTTCTTGGTGTTGCATTTTGGGTGGCCAGCAGTGTACTTTAGCAAATTATCTGTTGCCTTTCGTCTGTAATTGTAATTATCTGCACAAATGTCGACAATTTGTCCATCACAGCTTTTGACTTGCCTTCTACATACAGTATTTCCATTTAAAATTTAAAAATTTAAATTATCCTGCCCTTCGTAAAACTGGGTAGTTTAACTTGGAGCTATTTGCTCGCGGACCACTTTCGCAATCTTCTTTTTGTTACCCACGTATCGCCTACAGCAGTTAACACTGTTTTCGCCTATATTTCTAAGCGTCTGTCCATTTTTTAACACCTATAAGAAAAGAGTATCTTTTTTTAACTTTGCTGTTAAACGTCTTTACTGGATCGTATGATTTAAAATCTTAATTGTTTCGGAGCCTCGTTCACTTTACCTACATAGAGCGCGGCCGATCTGACAGCGGCCGGGGAGCGTCTGGATTGTTTAGATAGCAGACTGCACTAGGAAGTTTGACGGTAGCGAGCGCTGAGAAGTCTCACCACTCTCCTCGCTCTATTTTGAAAAAAGTGTTTTGGTGCAGTCACTGGAGACAGAAAAATGCCCTTCTAAGAGCAAAGTCCAGTACAGTCAGCATAGAGACTTTTGCAGTATCATATTGGGGGTACTTCTTCGCAGTTCCGGTCCCCTAGTCTCTGGACTCTTTGCTCCGGGACTAGGCGAATGCCCGCACGCTCCCGATTTGCTGGGTTTTGGCTAGAGTGGGAGATTCCCAGGGTGCCCACTCAGCACTTAGCTGTTTTTCACTCTCTCTCACAGAGATGTCAGCTGCACACAAGGGTTCAGCAGTCCCAAAGGGGGCAACCCCTATCCCGTCCGGGCCAGCCCAGACTCTTAAGGTAGTGGCCAAAAAACTACCAGGCCCTGCTAGTAGTTTCCAGGTGGTTTCCCCACCCCTTCCGAGCCTTCTCGGAAGAAGGTGACACGCACAAATCCCTCGAAGTCCTATTCGAGGGATCTCCAGCGTGAGGGGTCACCGTTGGCCACTACAGCTGTCAAGGGGTCTTCCTCTAATTCCACCGGGCCAACCCCGTCAAAACATGGTGTAGACACAAATTTGCCATCCTCATCCATGGCAACCAAGGGACAGACATCGTCCCAGCCCTCGCTTGCTGGACCCTGAAGTCCCCTTCGTAGGTTAACCAGCTAGTCGATACTCCTCCAGTGTCTATTGCCATAGAATTCAGTGCCCTAATTAATTCCTATTTAAAAAAGGTGGAGTCAATCATCGATGACTCCCAGGTCACCTCGGCTAATAGGGAAAGGTTACGGGCAGCTTTCTGAAGGTTTCGTTCTACTTGCTACAATCAAGCCTATGTTATGGCAACCTTAGACGGTAGGTTGCAGGAAGCGGTGGAAGCGCGTAAACGCGCCGCTCCTAAGGTGGATTCGGATTCCTACGCCGCCATCTAGGAAAGGGGCTAATAAGGCGAAAGGGCCTTCGCCTGCCCCACGAAAGCAGAACATGGTATTCAGGAGACACGTTCTTTTGGCCTATACCACAGTCGAGAACACGTTTTATGATGACGTAAAGAAGACCCTTCAAACTGCAGTTAACTCTGCAAAGCTGCAGCTTGGTGTCAAAGGGGTCTGTAGAATTAGGAAGGGTGGGGTCGCGGTATAGTGTTCCCGACCTTAGGACCTCAATCGCCTGGCTGAGGTGTTGAGGAGCAATCCCATGACCAAGGATTGCACAGTCCCCAAGACCGCACGGAAGAGACTTCCCCGTCTGATAGTGGAGAGTATACCGAGTTGACGGGGAGCTCTCGTAGAAGGAGTTCGTGAGCAGAACCCCTACCTCGAAGGCAGGTTTTCTGCCCGTTTTCCCGTTAAGGCCAAAGGAGGCCGGGTCCATTGGGTCGCGGACGTGGAGCCTCATGCCTTCAAGGCCTTAATGAAGCGGGAAAGACCGAACTTGGGTTGGTCAGTCCTCCGCCTGAAAGAGTTTTTCCGCGAAGTCAGGTGCTTCAGCTGTAACAGCTTCGGTCATTGCCGGAGCAACTGCAATGCGTCGGAAGATAGGTGTGGCAGATGCGGTGAGGTTGGACACCAGCATCACAAATGTGCAGCCACGCCAAAGTGCAGCAATTTCTCTAATGCCAATGCCAAGTTCCGACTGAAGCTGAATGTCGCAAACTCCAGCTTCAGTAAGACTTGTCTCGGTCTCTTACGGGAATTTGAGCAGATTAAGAACCGTGTCAACTATGGTTGACCGTCCCAGGATGGATTCAGAGACACGTCGCGCTCGTGTTCAGGGAAAGTTTGTCTTCTGACCGAAAGGGTGACTGATTGATGACTCTGGCCCTGAGCCATCACTTCAGCACAGGCCCTAGTCCTGCGGACTTAGTAAATAACCTTGTTAATATTTTTGTGAATTTCTATGCTGTTTTATCTCTGGGTGGAGGGTTGAATGAGACCCTCATTAAAGTGCGTGTATCGCCTCGTTTCTTTGATATCAATAAAGGACTTTTGTCCCAAAAACCTCGCGTCGGCGAGGGAATCTCTGAGCCACACGCGTAATTCATTGCCCCCGCCCATTAGCACGTCGCACATGTGGGCTATGGCCGGAGGGTGAGAAGTGCCGGTCCCATGGGGCATCAGATCTCTGCCGATCCCAAGACCGATCCTACCCTGTGAAAGACCTGTTGTTTCTGAATCCTAGCGGGATTGCTCCCGCACCGCCGTCACCTACCACCGTTGAGAGAGTTCCACATATCCCTGCGTAGTCCGCATTTGGACGGAGCAAGTAAAGTCATTAGCCTATCTTAACTACATACACCGACCACTGAATTAGAAACTTTCATGCAGGTGTACGCGAGTGTCACTTGCGTAGCGTATATGTAAACTACATGGTTACGTGCGTCACCACGTGATCTAAGCAACTATTTAAAACTGCTGCTCGTCAGTAATATTAATCAGGATGGCAAAAATAAAGGATCCTTCGGAGTTGTGGATACCCGTCTGGCGGGAGCGACGATTTTGAAAACAGCAGAGCTGACTGGTTTCTCAACAGATGAAATTTCCCGGGTCTTTTAATCAGTGAAAAAATAGCCCACTTTGTTTGTATAAGAAGCATAACTGTAGCTTAATTACAATCTATCAAGAACGAGATCGCCGTCGTCTGAGAAGACTTGTTCGGAGAAAGAGGACTTCCTCTGCGCAGCAATTTTCCGAGGCATTCAACGTAGGCTGTTCCCAACCCATATCTCAGCGAACTATGTGCAGAAAAATTGAAGAGGAACAGTATTGGCAGTCACATGCTTATAAGAAAACCACCGATTTCTGAGAAGAACCGAAAAGTTCACCTGCAATCGTGTCAGGAACACGTAGCTGAGTACTAAAAGACTGGAGAAAAGTCATTTGGTCCGCGAGTAGCGGTACATCTCATTCTGTACCGACGCTAAGCAGAGAGTTTGTCTGGAACCCAAAGAAGCAATGGATCCAGCTTGCCTTGCAAGCACTATTCAAAAATATGGATGTGGTGTCATGGTGTGATGCACGTTCTGTAGCTACGGAATGGGTCATCTGACATTTATGGAAGGTCGGGTGACCTCCAAAAATTATCTGAACATTGTTGCGGATCAAGTTAATCTTGCAACGTTGACTTTTTATCCAGCAGGTGACTGCTATTTAATGGATGACAATGCTACTGTTCATCGTGCGTTGTGTGTTCAGCAGTGGTTCAGCGACCAGCGACAGCGATTTCCACCATCTTCTCTAGCCACCACAAAGCCTGGATCTGAATCCCATTGAAAATGTATGGAACATGTTATAAAAACAGATCAGGAATCAAAGTCCTCTTCCATCAAATCTGAGCTGGCTCAAGGACTGTCTGGGAACGCCTGGTATGCTGAAGACGTAGATAAACTCCAACACCTTGTGGAGTCTATGCCAAAACCGCATAGTGCTGTAATTCGGGCTAAAGGAGGTCCAACTCGGAATTGAATAAAAGTTTCTAATTCAGTGGTCGGCATGTGTAGTTACCTATTCTGCAGTTAGTTCCTACTAACCTTGGTTGCCCTTATTTCCTGCTAACCTTGGTTGCATCTAGTTCCTGCTAACCTTGGTTGCACTTAGTTCCTGCTAACCTTGGTTCTACTTAGTTCCTGTTAAGGTAGGTCCAGTTCTTTTATACCTAGTTCCTTCTAACCTTGGTTGCACTTAGTTCCTGCTAACCTTGGTTCTACTTAGTTCCTGCTAAGGTAGGTCCAGTTTTTATACCTAGTTCCTTCTAACCTTGGTTGCACTTAGTTCCTGCTAACCTTGGTTACATCTAGTTCCTGCTAACCTTGGTTGCACTTAGTTCCTGCTAACCTTGGTTCTACTTAGTTCCTGCTAAGGTAGGTCCAGTTTCTTTATACCTAGTTCCTTCTAACTTAGGTCCAGTATTCTCCACCTCGTTTCTGCTAACCTAGGTTCCGCATTCTTTACTTAGTTACCTATTAAAAATCGTGAGACTGTTATGTGAACGGATTACGCTTTCGTAGTGTCCCTTAAGATTATTGGTTATACTATTTTTTTTAATGAACGAATCTAATCGCAATGGCAAAATTCAACTCTGCCTGTTTTAACTGCAAGTCGTCTTTCATATCTCTTTCTTTATTACTTCCTTTTCTCTTCTCGGAACTCCTTACATAAGGCAAAACCAATGAGATACTGTATACAATAGTGGTGACGTAAGTCATTCTTTGTTGGAAGTTAATGCATCCTTCATGCGAGAGAGTCATTCACGAATCACGAATAATCATTCGAACAAATGATCCGATTTCCAGGTTGTCACCATGCTCACTGAGTAAGTCATTCGTTGCTGGGATACCATTTTGTGCTTTCATGGAAACAGCTCTTTTGGCAAACTTTGCAATACTCGAGACCAACAGTTGTCATGTGCACCTGCGTAAGATAGTGCACAAACAGGCGCTCCGTGAGCCCAACCCTGAACGTTTTTGCAAAATTCTGAAGTCTTTGTAGTTAAAGAAACTCTCTCAACCTAAATGGAGAATGAAGACATCGTTGGAACGACATAATCAGCTTATCAGGATTTGAAGCTTACGCAACGACTTAAGGAGAGGATGCAAATAGTGCTTTCGAGTCAAGCTGAAGAAAACTAACAGTGTCCTGTACGAGGGCTACCTTGCAGGTAACAAACGACATTTCGGTATCAAGTAAGTAGACATGCCTCAGAAAACTTGAAAATCACATCGTCCTGGAACGGGAATCGAACCCAAAACTCCCGATTTACGTTCGAGTTTGTTGAGCGAAGCGAGGCTGAATGCCGAGAGGAGCTCTCTTTACGAGACTCGAGACAATTAATTGTTCGGACATAGCTACGACATGACATATCCGCTGACCGTGATTTTTCGCATGCGATTGGACATCGTCCATGGTCAGGATTTTGACGCCTTCCGATTCCCGAAATTCCGTGTCATTGAGAAATAATCGTCCAAAAACTTGCATTTTTAGGGGGTTTCCGGGTTTTGAGAAGGGGTCGTTTGTTATCTATCTCCTCCAAAGATCTTCAGCCGATCGCGGCGACACTTGCCACAGAGAAAGGGAAGGACATGGTGAGTGACTAGGGGTTGTTATCATGGTGATTGGGCGTGTCGTATAAAAATAATGACCATTAAAAACTGGCCAATTTTAATAATAATTGAAAAACTCCGCTCTCTATACAAGACTCGGGACAATTAGTTGTTCGGGCATAGCTACGACATGACACATCCGATCACCGTGATTTTTGGCATGCGATTGGACATCGTCCATGGTCAGATTTTGACGCCTTCCGATTCCCGAAATTCTGTGTCATTGAGGAATTTCAGTTAAAACTAGATGGTTTTTTATTTGAACCGTTTCACGAAAATCGGTTCACTAACATTAATTTAAAAAAAAATAGTTTGAATGGAAAAACGAAAGAAATGGAAAGACTTCGTCTGTTAGCTCACCACTTGCTTAATCTATAATAATAAAAGGAAGTTTGTGTATGTATGTGTGTGTGTGTCTTTCGTGATACAAAATGAAAAACATAGTTCCCTATCTGAGTGTGTCTTTCCACTTTGTTTACATGCAACCTGATCACAACCAACGTGAAGGCGTGAAGTGAAAAGTAGTTCATGATAAATTTTAAGCATTTCATTTTTACAATGTTTCGTACTTTTTGTTCTGGAAGTCATAAATTTTGCGCGTTCGTTTTTTAGGATTTGTCATAATTTCCTTTAATGAGTTTAGATTTTGCAATAGCTTCGCTCAAAATTTGCCAACTGTACCCGAGTTATCGGTTACCGCTGGCGGCTTGTCCTAGTTATTTAATCGGGTGATGCGGGTTCGATTCCTGTTCCAGTACGATGTGATTTTCAAGTTTTCTGAAGCATGTCTACTGCTTGATTAATTTGGCATCAATCTGCCTGTAACATCTATTTGCTATCATTTCGGTGTCACTCTACGCAAGTCATTGATCTCGGCGTTGCAGCATGACTCGTGCAATTTATTACACTGCAGTACAAAGAATATTGTGAAAGTCTCTTGGCAGAAGTTATGATAATTGCACGATATTGCTATCAGGGCAAGCTATAGATTCGAGAGGTCAAGGCAAACGTTTAGATCATTTCCGATTGCAATCAGACTAACGTTGAAATTTCTCTTTATCGAGAAGATATCAAGATAAGACTCCAGGGGGGGGGGGCATGTGTCATGAAAAATGCGGTCACATCTTTACGCGTAGAAACTGTAACGCACGGAGTCCCCTTTCAGATTACACCTGAATCATTGAATGAGGACCTGGAAGATCAGTGACTCATGAATCAACCTACATTACAGAAGGCATGCAAAGTGAAGGGGGAATGCTTGCATCTCCACGTCTTCGTTAAAGCCTATTGAATTGAAAAGCACGATATTAGGTTATACTGTATTTGATCAAGCAGGACAGCATGACTTGGAAGTTTTTACTCCTTGTAGAATTTTTACCGTATCTGACAACACTGATGGATGCCTTAAGTTATTATTCATGTCACTGTAGCAATTTTTGACATTATTTTCCATTTTGCGTGTGATACAATCCGTAATTTTCCAATACTTCCGTTTAGGCTCCAATATTCTCGTTACATGGAATAATTCTACGCAACATTCTATGGCACATTTTTCGGACCATTTACGAGTTGACCTCACAACTTTGCTTCAGCAGCTTGTTACAGCAACAATATCCTTCATAAAACTCCAAAGCCTATTATCAGATGTGGGAAGCTCTGGGCTTCGAAATGGGCTGCCAAATGTGGATGGGCCGCACTGGTTACCACGATCGATTTCATCAGTCCCGGAAATTAAAGTATTCCGTGAAAGGAAGTGTGTAACGTGCTTTACCCCGTTCTGTAGGAAATTGGGCCCTGTACTTAGGCCTAATACCAAGGTTTCTCTGTTGTGGCAGAAACCAGTTTTTCAGTGTAAGTGTACTGATTAACTGGACAACATGGAGTAATATTTTGCTATTCATCATGTCTTGTGGAATATTATGCTCCGCTTCCTCGAAATAATGTGGATCCTTTTTGGCGTAGGATATGTACAGCGTTCTTTAATTAACAGCATCCGTATACAGAACATCTACAGACGACGTTTCTAACTTTAAGGACTGAGTTAAATGCCTTAATGATCCTTCCACATGCTCCCCGTCTGCGATTTAAAACGTGCCTTTTAATTGCTGAAAGAGCATAGGGAGATATGGGTGCAGTTTAGGTCAATTGCCATGTTGTTTTGCCCTGTCGAACGTGGTATGCCAAGCTCCACAGATCGTTAATGAGTGGACTTGGGTGTTGACCAGGCAATAGAACCCCGACCGCATCTGATTGACGCCATCTGGTTCGTGTCCTTCCATTACATGGCTAATAATTTTCTTCCTCTTTGTAGATGTTCGTGGATACTAATCATGGCAACAATTTTTTGTTTAATGATACAATTGCTTGTATCATTGTTTTGTTACATAATGTGCAGAAGAAGAAATTAAATGTTGCGTACATTGCGCCCACTCTGTTACAACGGCTGGAAGTGGCTTCACACAATGTAATGTTCGTGGAATAAAGCTGTCTGGACGCTACAAAGATCAGTCTCACAACTTCACCTACAGTGAAGCAGGTGTTACAGAGATTTTATACTGGGTCTTAGGATTTCATATAAAATCTCAAAATGCAAACTTTTTCCATCTCATGCTCCACAGGAGTCATTCAAGAAACTTCAGAAAATGTTACTTATGATTAGTCTTTATTCAGCTAAATACCCTTCAGCACAACTCAGTCTTCAACAATGTTATTGAACTAATCCAATTTACTTATGGGGGGAACGTTTAACGAAAAAAAAACAACAACATCAAGACCAAATATATAATACGCAGACGCCAAGAGATCACAACTTCAAGTAACTCAATTTTGCAACTACTATTACATTGTCATACTACCAACATCTCCACCTGCTGCTGCTGCTCAAACGTTTTATATATCGTCAGTTCTCATCTGATACATACATACACACATCACACGTTTTGACCTCAAGGTGTTTCGAACCATACTCTTGCGAGAGAGAAGATATAAATTAGAGTATACGTCCCAACCATTTGAACAGAAAAATCGGAAACGGCCCTTTATAACACGAAGTACTTTTGTTCTAGTGTCAAGTGTGCGAATAGATTTACAGTTTCCAGCCAGGGTACATATAATTATATAATTCCTAGCCAGGGTACATATACCTTATACGTATGCCGTACCAGTGCTGATGCAACCGCCCGGGCAGCCAGGGCCCAGGCCTAGTCAATAATTTCAGACAAGATTTTTTTTTTTTGGGGGGGGGGGGTATGTGTAATTGTTGTGATGCGCCTTAAAAAGCTCCTCTAGGTAAGTAGTCTGGTGGTCCTAATCCCTAACAAAGCCCCTTAGGCATTGTTTTTCTTCTGTTTGTTCCGGGAAGCGCGGAAGGGAGCCGGTGCACCGCGATTTGAAATTTCGGGCCCGTTCAACGAACTTCACTTTCCGCCTCCCCTGTGCCGTACATGTATTGAGTTTATATCGCAAAAAAAAAAAAGAAAAAAAAAAAAAAAGGGGGTAAACGTTTTAAAAAACAATCATTATCACCAGATATTATCAGGTGTTTCGGAACTTTTTTGAAGCTTCTCTCATACACAATCTCAAAAAATGTTTTTTACATAGTTCACAATTATCCAAAATAAAAATAATTTGCTGATGTACTGTGGTTTTTACCACCGTCGTGGAGCAGTTAGAAAATCGCTAGGCTCGTGTGTGTGTTGTAGACGATTGTTGTCGGTTCTAATCCCACTGCCGACTATCCAGTTTTCGGTTTTCCTGGAATGTGAACGTGAGTGAGTGGATGTATTGCAAATATCGACCTTGGGCATATTGAGTCATTTCTGTGGTTTCCTCTTGACACTTGATGAGGTAGGCAAGGGCTAACCACCTCATCTTAATCTCCATTCCCCAGGATCTGCACGAATGTGCGCAGCTCATGTGGATGAGTCGCCGAACGTTCCTGTCTGGACATGGCACCAAAAAAAAAAAAAAAAAAAAAAAAAAAAAGTGAGATTTTCGCAGGTACAGTTTGAAAGAAGGAGTTCAAAAATCATCAGAGGGCGATAATACCCATTATTCCCTAATCCTGCCAGCAGCGCCGAAGTCAAGTTCCGAAGTTTGGCTTCTTGAGGCCATCTGTTCTGATGTCGATCGTACATTGAACACTCCCGGATATCAACGACAAGGTAAAACAGCCGCTTGACGAATCGTTACGTGAATTAATTCATCATGTTGTCAGCTAATTTTATTGCTAATTCGGAATTGTGTCCCTCCACGTCACGAATAGTTGTAAAAACACAAATTTGTCCGTGCCCCCTCTCTCCGGAGTAAGTTGCTCTCCCAACTAAGCTACACGGGCGGAATATATCTCTGCAGATTTGTCTTCTTGACAAGTGCTTTACCTCTGTAAGACATCACATCATCACCCGCTTAATTTCTTCTTCTTTTTTTTGTTCTTTTTTTTTGAAGCGAAGAACGAATTTTTTATTAATTCTAGTCGATGTGTGGAACAAACATCACACATTTGTCGAAGAACCCAACGGCCAGTGAAAACACCGATTTCTCCGTGACGGGTTCGAACACGCGCCCCCTAACACCGGAGTAAGTTGCTCTTCCAACTGAGCTAGCTACACGTAAGGAATGTATAGCAGTAGATTCGTCGTCTGGACATGTGTTTTGCCGCTGTCGGACGACACATAGTCTGTTATCTTTATCTGTTATCTTAATCAAAGATATGAACTATATCTTTTATCCAAAATCTGCTTTATGAGCCATTTAAAAAAATCGATCTTCAAAGATAACGGTGCGTTATTCCAGTTTTCTCACCGAGCCACACTTCTCTTACGTCCTAATAAAATAAAACGATATGCACGTGGAAACACATCACGGCACACAGAGATGAAAAAGGGTCACGGGTCAACGGGTAGACAATTTCTAGCGGGTCAAACGGGTCGGCTCAAGGTGTTCCTGACCCGATTTCAACCCGGTTTTATTTCCGTTTTATTTTTGAAAAGCAAAAAAGTTTTTCAAAGAAAAATGCGCACCTTGGAATTTGGTTCTCGATATTGGCGCCGTGGACCGAAAAATTAATTGGCATGCAATATGAATGAAGAGTGTTCTCAGAAGGAAAAGTATATCTCCCTTCTGGGTGGAAATGATAAAATCAACATCCATATTTTGGAAACACTCAACCAGTGTTTCTTTCAGGCATACATCCAGGGGGACGAAGCCCTCCTGGAAACGATCATTCGCCACCCCCCACCCCACCCCTTCCCGGAGACATTTTAGGTTACAGAGCCAAATTTTAATAAATTCAGGCTATGATGAAAAAGGAAGTTTCGTTTCTTTTTATGATACAAATATTTCTTCAATTTTATTTTTTTTAATATTTGTTCAAATGGTACTAGTTATAGTTTATTTTATTAAAAAGTGTATTACGAAGCATGGTATTCTTCAAAATATAATAAGTAGACTAATCATACCTAATTGTCTGGGAATCGTGATTCAGGAGCAAGTGCGTTGAATGCATTTTAACAGATAAAAATTTCAAGCCTGCGGAACCTCCCCCTTCCCTCCTTTAGCTGAAAACAGTTTGTTATTTCTGAAACGTTTGAGAAAGTTATTACTATATCAGGTATGTATATAGAACTTTTCTTCCGGGGGGGGGGGGGCAAAAAAAGAAAGTTTTTGAAATCCACCATCTGGAACAAAATTAAAGTTAATGAAAAATTGAAAATAAATTAAAGCATTTTTTTTTTCTAATGTAAGTTGCTACATTTTTATTAAATTAAGGCATTTTTTCTAATGTACGTCGCATTTTAACCAAAAACAAAAAAATGAAGTATCTCCGGGGGGGGCTCTAAATGCGCCCCTGTGCTAGATGTATAGCAATTACTTCTATATATATAATAGTTAAAATTCTATATGTATAACAAATGGAAAACTTGCCCCCTCTAAGGTTCCATTTGCTTCCCCGGCCAAAAAGTCCTGAAAGAAACACTGCACTCAACTCATTAGCAGCTGTTGAAAATTGGTGTTGCTGTGAAACATATTTCTGAAGATTGATAAAAAAAAAACAGCAAAAACTGAAATAAAGCATGGAACAAACTGCTTAATTCAAACATTTTGACCAGTGGCTGATTGCCGACCCATAAGCGGCCCTGGAAGCTGATTTTCAGCGGCCCACTTTCGGAAAAAATTGTCAGGTTATCGCATCCCTAAAAAAACAAAAAACAAAAACGGTGTATCAGCATCGCCATTTAGTGTTTAAACTTCTTTTCAACACAAATCTATGAATCATCGTAATTTTTTGCATTGAGGTAATAACAACAATTAACATTTTATTTTACCCATTTTCCTGGACCGCTGCGCGCCGGTTAAATTTAGCGTAAGAAAAAAATTACTTCCATTGCTGAGAAGCAACAGACTTGGTACATTCTCTGTGGGAGACGGTCGAAGACTTCATTCCATTCTTACAAATTTTTCTGCTTTAACTATGTTCAGAATTTATCATAGTTTCTTCGCTTTTAGTGAGGACGGAAATTCGAATGTGCCATTTTTTTTTATTTTTTGTTTTGCCTATTACACTGGGGAACAATTTTGAACATATTTTTTGTTGACTTCGTTTTTTCTGCTGACTTTGACTGAAATAGGCATGCTGATTTTGTAACGGCAGCTAATTTTCTTCTATCACGTCAGGGTTTTTCTCTACCGCTTATCTGCATGCGATTACCGTAGCCGGGATAGATGAGATATGATCATATGTAGAGGATTTTAGAAAGGGGGTGTCTGACTCCAGGTCTTAAACAGCCCTTAGAAACAGGAAACTAGGAGATTCGGACTAGAGCACCCGATTTGAAAGTGACACGGAAGCGAAGTAGAAAGGGGGAGGAAGACGCCCTTATTTTTTACCGGGGGCCAGTACCCGGGGTCCGACGTCTTAACGTGCCCATCCGACGCACGGCGGATATTTAGTGGATCTAGTGTTCGTACCTGCCTGGGATCGAACCTGAGACCCTTTCCGTGGCAGTCACGAGCGTTGCCCACTAGGCCACCCGCGGCCCGGGATAGAGGAGAGCATTAGTGTTCTCCTATTGGCCGAAAGCAAAGCGCCTCCATCGAGTGGGGAGTGAGGGATGGAGGACGACCTTGTGGACCAGCGCAAAGTTGTTAGTTGTCTGGGCTATTCAGTTACACGAACGACAGCGTGGTGAGATGTTGTGTGCCGCTCTATATAAATGGAAATTCACTGTTAGCTATTTTTCATAACTTGCTTAGCAAATTTTATTATTTTATAAACACGTATTTTATTTATGATGTCTGCTTCTTCTGTTTCTCGTCGGAAGTGCATAAACAACCCTGATTAATTTTGTTATATCTGTGGAAGTTTCACGATTCCCAGTCAAAGGGCGAACATCAGCCCATTTGTAAAGCAAGCCTATTTTGCATATTTCAAAGTTAAACTGGGTGATCAGGATAAGTCATGGTCCCCTCATAAGGTGTGCAAGCAGTGTGTGGAGAGTTTACGGATGTGGACGAAGGGAACACGTGATCAGATGCCATTTGGAATACCTATAATTTGGCGAGAGCCAATAGATCATGTAAGTGACTGTTATTTTTGCATAGTGAAAACATCAGGATATAACAAGAAAAATAAATGTAACATATAGTATCCTAGTCTACCATCAGCTATACGCCCACAGACTCATTCAGCTGAAATCCCAGTGCCGGTTTTCGTTACACTACCCTCTCTTGAAGAACATGATTATGTTGCTGAAGTGTAACAGTGATGCAGATTTTGTAGTTGAAGATGCCTCTGTTCGTAAGGGATTTGATCAGCATGAGTTGAGTGATTTTGCATGTGATTTGGGACTGTCAAAGAAGGCTTCAGAACTCTTAGCATCAAGACTGCGTGATAAAAACCTGCTCGAAAAAGGAACGAAGGTATGGTACTTTCGAACCAGAGAAAGTGAATTTCTGCAGTACCTTTGAAGTGATAGAGTGGCTTTGTATATTGCCATAACATACGAGGTTTAATGGAGGAATTGGGAATTTGCAAAGTATAATGCAACTAAATGGCGAAAGTTCGTCGATAGCTCAAAACAGAGCTTAAAGTGTGTCCTCCTTCACAATGGCAATTTATTTGGGTCAGTCCCAATTGGTCATTCAGTTTGTCTTTGTGAAGAATATGGAGACATAAAGAGAGTCATTGAGTTGTTGCAATATCACACACACAATTGGGACATATATGTGTTGACCTTAAAATGGTATGCTTCCTTCTTGGTCAGCAACGCGGATACACGAAATATCCCTGTTATCTGTGCATGTGGGACAGCAGAGCACGTGAGAAGCATTGGGTGCAAAGAAATTGGCCTCCACGATCTTCCGTAAAACCTGGTGATCCAAACATTCTACATGAGCCACTTGTTGATAGAAAAAACATAATATTCCCACTTCTGCACATGAAACTAGGTCTCATGAAGCAGTTTGTTAAAAGCTTTGCCAACTCAAGGAGACTGTTTCAAGTACCTCATTACGGCATTTCCTAGCCTGTCTTTGGAAAAAATAAAGGCCGGAGTATTTGATGGTCCACAGATTCGGCAGCTCATCAAAGATCAACATTTCATCGGGACAATGTCAGAACTGGAAAAGAATGCTTGGTTATCATTCAAGGCCATTGTCAAGGACTTTATTGGAAATACACGAGCAAAGAATTACACCGAAGTTATTCAGAAACTCTTGGACTCCTACAAAATGCTGGACTGCAACATGAGCATCAAGGTGCATTTTCTGCATAACCATCTTGATACATTCCCGGAAAATCTTGGTGCCGTCAGTGATGAACAAGGAGAACGATTCCACCAAGATTTGAAGGTCATGGAAGGACCGTAAGTAGTATAAGACCGCGCTTGATAACCCTTTTCGGTGGCAACACTTCCGGTCACGTGACGGGTGGGCGGATCGTGCGCGACGTCACTTCCGGTCTCCTCTCGGCGCGAGGGAGAAATACGATGGCAGCGCCCTCTGGTGGTGGTTCGCGAAAATTTGCAGCCCCATCTGTCGGCACTTTTTGAAATTAATTTTCCAAAGGGGTAGTAACCTTTTTTCGATGGCAACACTTCCGGTCACGTGTCTGTTTTCGGGTATAAAAGGGGAGACGTTTTTTGCTTTCGGAGTGTATAGCAGCTCGTGCAGGGTTGAGGTGTTGAACTGTAAGATAAAGTATTAAAACCTTCTGTATTGTGAGAAGCAGATCTGGAAGCGACAAAAAGACGTGTGGTCTACATTTGGGTGATATACGACATTTGGACAGCATGGAGGCCTCAAGTTCTTCTACCACTGATGATAAGGAGGTATGTGTAACTTCATTTCATTCTTTTTTTCTTTTTTTTTTTTTTGAAGTGTTTGTTCATTTTTAGCACGTGCTGTTTTCTTAATGTGAGGGTGCCATGGTAGCAGATTAATGTTCATAAAAGTCAGTTACGAAAATGTCTAGTCATGTCTTTATCATTGTGTTAGCTGAAAATTTCCTTCACGTTAACACGTGGCACGTATTTTCATTGTCTGCGGGGATTCCCGTGTATTTTCAGGGATGTGTTAGCTGAAAATTTCCTTCACGTTAACACGTGGCGCGTATTTTCATTGTCTGCGGGGATTCCCGTGTATTTTCAGGGATGTGTTAGCTGAAATTAACTTCGCGTAAACACGTGGTACGTATTTTCATTGTCTGCGGGGATTCCTGTGTATTTTCAGGGATGTGTTAGCTGAAATTAACTTTGCGTGAACACGTGGCACGTATTTTTATTGTTTGTTCATTTTTAGCACGTGCTGTTTTCTTAGTGTGAGGGTGCCATGGTAGCAGATTAATGTTCCTAAAAGTCAATTACGAAAATGTCTAGTCATGTCTTTATCATTGTGTTAGCTGAAAATTTACTTCACGTTAACACGTGGCGCGTATTTTCATTGTCTGAGGGGATTCCCATGTATTTTCAGGGACACATATAGTACTTTATTCTTGTGATTTATAAAAAGTGATCTTAGTTTGAAGTGTATACATGTCTTTAGCTGAAATTAACTTCGCGTAAAACACGTGGCACGTATTGCCATTTTCTATGAGGATTCCCATGTATTTTCAGGGACACATATAGTACTTTATTCATGTGATTTATAAAAAGTGATCTTAGCTTGAAGCTTTAACATGTCTTTATCATTGTGTTAGCTGAAAATTTCCTTCACGTTAACACGTGGCACGTATTTTTATTGTTTGTTCATTTTTAGCACGTGCTGTTTTCTTAGTGTGAGGGCACCATGTTAGCAGATTAATGTTTCTAAAAGTCAATTACGAAAATGTCTAGTCATGTCTTTATCATTGTGTTTAGCTGAAATTAACTTCGCGTAAACACGTGGCACGTATTGCAATTTTCTACGGGGATTCCCATGTATTTTCAGGGACACATATAGTACTTTATTCTTGTGATTTATAAAAAAAAATCTTAGTTTGAAGTGTATACATGTCTTTAGCTGAAATTAACTTCGCGTAAAACACGCGGCACGTATTGCAATTTTCTACGGGGATTCCCATGTATTTTCAGGGACACATATAGTACTTTATTCTTGTGATTTATAAAAAGTGATCTTAGTTTGAAGTGTATACATGTCTTTAGCTGAAATTAACTTCGTGTTAACACGTGGCACGTATTGTCATTGTCTATGGGGATTCTAAAGTTTTCGTCCTCAAAATTTAAGTTTGTAATTCTAAGTGGTTTGATGTAGTAGAAAATTTAACAAATGGTATAGAGCAAAATTTAACAAATGGTATAGAGCAAAATTTAACAAATGGTATAGATCAAAATCTGTTTTTTTTTGAAGTCATTGACATCATAATTACCATAACTATGTCACGTTTCTGTTTTTGAAAATGTTTTTTGAAAGGAGTTTCATTATTTGTAATGTTACATTCGATGGCAATACTCGGTATATTTTTCAAGTTTACCTTCGAGTTACGCTGGTGGAATGATCTCTAAAGGTTAAAACATTTTTCCATGGGGGTGGGGTTATTAACCGCGTAGCACTTTTCCATACGGGGTTGTCCACGGCTATAAATAACGACGGCTTTCTTTCTCTCTTCGTGTGGCTTTCCTGTCGGGAACTCTATCCCTAATCTTCTTGCTTCCTACTTCTAAGGGTTGTTTAAGACCTGGGGGGGGGGGGTCAGACAGTTCCTTCCTAAAATACTCTACATAAATCTATCATATGGGGTTGTATGAGCGTTTTTTGCTACAAACGTTTTTTCGTTAAACGACAAAGGAAACTCCAGAAATATGCTGAGTCAGCCATCCGTTTTTTTTTATTTTTTAAAAATAACTCAGGAATTGTTCAAAATTTTTCTAGAATGATGACTCCTGGGGCGATTTGGATGCATTCGCGGAACACGATGCCGTAGCACCAGCGACAGAAGAATTTACCGCCGCATGGGACGACCTTTCCCCACACGCCCTGGATTTCAATAATGAACATAACAAGATGGCAGCTGGGGGAGGAAGCACTAATGGTTACAACGAAGTTCCATTAGCACCCCAAAATCATTTGAATCTTCAGCCGGCTGGAGAACCAGGACCCTCGAGGGAGGGCCCGTGATTGTTCCGACGCCTATCGAGGATGAAGCAATTAATCCACCTGTAACGGACCGTGGTCATACGGGTTATCGTATTCTTCGCAGATTGACCCGACTTAGCAGGAGATACCGTACACAGTTCACTACTTACACTCTCAGAATAGATACCGAACACATAGAAGATCCTGAAGATTTTATGCCTTATCTCCGACAAGTACTCACCGCGGCCTTTGAAGAGTTTACACGAAGTTCTCCATATTCTCATGTTCGACTAGTCATGCGGTCGAGATACCTTGATAATCCCGTGAACTTACCACTCATCGAGGTTAGCCAGTTAACGGTGGAACGATTTTTTCAGGCTCTAGAAAAAGTCATTCAATCAAACACTGAAATTTTGACCGATGGAGAACTCGAATTTGATTTAGTATTTGTGAATATAAACAGAGTTGGAGGAGCAAGAACAGAGGGCCCAAGAAAACGAAAAATTGCTGATTTGAAGTTATATAATAAAACAAAAAAATCTCTTATAACCATTTCAAATCACGATAACCTATGTTTAGCCCGATCGCTTGTTGTGGCCCGTGGACTTGCGCAGAAAAATTATGGGGAAATTTCTGAATCGGAGTTCAAAGCCCTGCAAAATCCTGCGAAAGTTCGCCAACTTAACCTTGCACGGCTGCTACACACTACCGCGGGAGTACCTGAAGGAAGTTGTGGGATCCCCGAACTTCATAAGTTCCAGGAGTACCTCTCCTCAAAATATCAAATTATTGTGTATTCTGTTGAAGATGACTTTTCCATTGTTTTTAAGGGTCCAGATGCTGAAATTAAGTTATTCCTTCTTCTAAACAACGAGCATTTTGACATAATTTCTAATCCTGTTGGGTATTTTAGTGCCAAATCTCAGTGTCCTGATTGTCTAAAATTTATTTATAATTCTAATATTCATGTATGCACAAACATGTGCCTTTCGTGTAAAGGAAAAAAATGCCCCCAGTCAGGTGACTACATCATATGTCCAGATTGTTCGAATTATTTTCGGGGTCAAATATGCTTAGATACACATAAAGCAAACAGTACTTGTAATACACATCATAGATGTATAAAGTGTTTATCACATTTTAATCCATCTAGAGGTTACCACGTATGCCAGCTAAATACTGACCTGTTTGTCGAGGGCCCCAAGAAAGAGAAAAAGGGTGGTATTTCTTACATGTATTTTGATATTGAAACAGTGGAGGGCCCCAATGGTATTTTGACCCCAGTATTACTGATAGCTACTTTTCTCGAAGAAGGCAATTGGAAATTTGTCACCTTTCAAAATGTTGACGCTTTCGTTGATTGGCTGCTAGGTACAGAAGTGTATAACAACGGTGTCCGTTGGCGTCAGAAGTACATCAGACCCCGCTTTCGACACATGACAGTTTTAGCACATAATCTGAAGGGATTCGATGGTATGCCCATCCTTAACGCTCTTTACAAAAAGAGTTTGAAGCCAGAGATAGTCTTTCAGGGTGGGAAGGTGATGGGTATTTTTCTTTCGGCTTTAAAAATTAGATTCATTGACACTCTGTCCTTCATCCCTTGTTCTCTGAGGCAGTTTCCTTCAACATTTGGCATTGAAAATGCGAAAAAAGGATTTTTCCCTTATAACTTTGCAACTGCGGAAAATCTCGATTACATCGGCCCCATTCCATCAAAAGAGTTTTTTGTACCTGAAAACCTCACAACAAAAGAGATCAAAGAATTTAACTCATGGTATGATGAAAAAGCAAAAATAAAAGAATATAATTTGTATCAGGAGATGAAAAGCTATTGCACAGATGATGTAAGAATTCTCCGCATAGGAGCCGAAACGTTTCGTACGGAATTTTTGAACCTCACCGGTATAGACCCCTTTGAGGAAGACCTCACCATTGCAGGCGCTTGTCTCCGTGTCTTTAGATCCAATTTCTTAAAATCGAAAACGATAGGCGTTGTTCCTGCCCTTGGATACTCCTCATGTGACGTATCTAGTAGGAAATGTAGGGCATGGTTGAAGTACATCGAAGAAACCACCGGAGAGAATATACAGTCGGCATCTTCAGCATCTGGAGAACATAAAATTGGATCATACAAATTAGATGGTATTTGTCATGATACCAGTACTATTTATGAGTTTAACGGATGTTTTTTCCATGGATGTTCTACGTGCTATCCCGACGGAAACACTGTACACCCATTTTTTAAAGTCCCGATGAGGCAAGTGAGGTTCCGAGACATTGATAAACAGAGCTATCTGTTAGCTACTATGCCTAGTTTTCAGCTGAAAATCATATGGGAGCATGAATTCGATCGTATGGTTAAAGGTGATATCTTGGTATCATCCATATTAAGCTCATTGCCTGAGAGGATCTGTATAGAACCCCGAGAGTTTTTATATGGAGGAAGAACAGAAACCATTACCCTTTACGCTAACGCCGATGGAGGGAAAACTATAAAATATGTGGATTTCTGCAGTCTCTACCCATATGTCTGCAAGTACGGCAGATTTCCTATAGGTCATCCCCGAAGAATCACAGAAAATTTCTGTCACGACCCCGAAGCCTATTTCGGCATCATAAAAGCAACTGTACTGCCACCAAAGAAATTGTTTTTCCCTGTCCTTCCATTAAAAATTCAAGGAAGGCTGATTTTCACTCTATGTCCTCATTGTGCTAAAGATCTTAATCGTGATGTGTGTTGCCATGTTGACAAAGAACGTTTCATCACAGGATCTTGGCCCAGTAACGAGTTTTACAAGGCTGTGGCCATGGGATACAAAATCATTGCATTCCATGATGTCTGGCACTATGATGAGTCCTCCCAATATGTAAAAGGATCCCATAAAGGAATATTTTCTGAATATATAGACACTTTTTTAGCAGCAAAGCAAAAATATTCAGGATATCCCCAAAAAATTTCTTCTGACGAAGAAAAAAGAAAGTTCTGTGATGATTTTTTCACTGCAGAAGGTGTAAGAATTGCTCCCCATGAAGTTTCGGCTAATTCAGTTAGGAGGCTCACGGCGAAACTTGCTTTAAATTCATTGTGGGGTAAGTTCGCGCAAAATCCCGATAAACCACAGAATGTAATTGTCGATAATATAATGCATTATCTTGAAATATTAAACGACAAAACAAAGGAAGTCACTGACATATGTGAAGTCAGTGAAGAAAACATGATGGTAGTTTTTAAACATATTAAAACGTTTCTTCCTGATAATAAGAAAGGCAATATCGTAATAGCATCCTTTGTCACATCAACTGCTCGCCTTAAATTGTACACTATATTAGAAGCTCTGCAGACACGTGTATTATATATGGACACGGACTCTGTCATCTATATATCAAAGCCTGATGACAAATATCATCCTCCATGTGGAAATTACCTTGGTGAGTTAGTGGACGAAATCTCCAGCAAATACTCGGAAGGAATTTCTATAGAAGAATTTGTTTCAACGGGGCCCAAAGTATACAACCTGAGACTTTCAAACGGTGAAACTATTCAGCGTTGCAAGGGAATAACCTTGAACTGGCCCAACAAGAAAAAGTTCACTGTTGGCTTATTAAAAAGCATGATTATGAACAAAGATGGCACGGAAATTAAATTCCAAAAACCATTTAATATTGTCAGAAACAAGTTTTTAGGAACTTTAACAAATATACCTTCCGAAAAAGGATTTAAAATGGTATTTGAAAAAAGATTATTAAGTGATGATTCATATGTGTCTTTCCCATATGGGTATGAGAAGTAATAAAGTTTCTGTGCCTACCTGTGTTTCTGTGTATTTGTACGGTTTTTTGTTTTTAAGCATTTGGTTCATTCACATTTGTTTACTGAGTTTCCTGCAGTATTAAATAAAAACTGTACTTCTAGTATTTCTAAAGTACCAGAATTTTGTTTTTAAGCATCGTCCTTGTTTTATTTCTCCCCCAAGGTTGTTAGGGATATATTTCTAGAAAATCGAAGAATATATGTTCTAAAATGGGTAATGGCGTTGCCAATTACCTCCCCAAACTATGTAAATCCGGCTGAACTAGATGATGGATCATTTCAATCTATCCCCATATGCATTGATCTAACCTGTGAACCCGATGTAATGGATTTCATTTCGCAGCCAGAGACGATAAATCTGACATCTTCCGAACCTGGGACAGTGGATTTAATTTCGGAGTCGGAAATAATGGAATCGGACTCCGACCCCGAGATTATCGACATCGTTTCGGGCTCTGAGGTAGAAAACCAGGGTTCCGAAGCTGGAAGGGATTCTGACTCTCTGCCGTCTACTATTTTGGCGGATCTAAATGACCGATTGTGGGTCTTACCATCATCAATGATAACCCCTTCGTGGAGTTCAACCCCAACTATCTAATTTTTGTATGCTTCAAAAAAAAAAAATGTGGTATAATAAATGTTGTTGTCGTATACTTTAAGTATATTGTATGGCGGTGTAATGCTAAAAATAATTGCAATAAAAAAGCATGTTCTTTACAAAAATTCTAATGAGTTTTTTAAATTTTATGATTTTTTTTTTTTATAGCCCAAAAGCTGCTGGTACTTGGGCGGTGGTATTTTCATCAGTATTGAAACGATTCACGACGAAGTTCAAGTTAATATATATCGTCGTTTTACTGTGCACGGTGAAGAGTGGCGTCCAGCAGAAGGGGGAATTTCTTTATTACAGGAAGAATGGATACGTATGTACAGAATGCTCGATATAATAGAGGAATATTTTCATTCAGATAGCCCACAAATCCGTGTGCTGTATTTTGGCGGGGAGCTAGTGATCACTGTATTTCCCGCTATTCGAAATGTACAACTACAAAAAAAACACCCCACAGCGAAAAGTGGAAAATCTAGCCAGGGGTATGTGAAACTCAACTATCAGCAGTGGAAATTTCTGTATCGGATCAAGCACAAAGCTACAAAATGCGTCATATTCAATTTTTTAAAATCATTTCCGCTAAGAGCTATGTTTAACGAAGTAACTGGGGAGGAAATCAAAGAATGTGTTACCCCCTGTGATCACAGTGGCTTGAATAATTTATTGTACAATATCCTGAAAACACAATTAGTCCAGAATTTAACAGAAAGTGCTCGTGATGAAGGAAAGGATATGTACGATATAGTGGCGAATGATTTCTATGTGAACTGTGCAATATTAGGCATAGAAATGTATGATATGATAAGTAAATTTTCTGGCAAATGTACATCCGTAGAAAGCAATTTCATACGCTCAATCAACTTGAATTCAATACTATCTCAGATAATTTATGAACTCAGAGAAGTAGATGACTTTGAATGAACAATGTTTTTCTAAATGTGATCGATGTCTTCAAATGATAATTGACTATTTTTTATAATTTTCCCCTGTTGGGAATAATTTATAAGATTTAATAAAATCAGTTTTCTTTGAAATGCTTGGGTATTTTGTTTATATAGAATTACTGAAACAAACACAAATTTCCAAAAAAAAAAGCAATGGATGTTTAATAAGAAATCCAATGATTACATTCTTTTGGTTTTGACAGAGATTTACCAACTTGATATTTTTCGCTTTTGATAAGAAATTGTTTATTTTTTACATATTTTAAAGGTAAGTTAACTTCTTTTATAGCATGCCTAAATTCAAGAGCTGCCGGAATGGGTCTTTGAATTTTTTTATTTCTCAGTAAATTGTCAACCAGATCAACAATATTCGAGTCAGGAAGAACTTTGTCTTTATACACAAATTCTCCATTAGGTGTCCATGAAATAATTTTTGAATTCTTTTTGAAAACGTCTAAAACATTATGTGCATATCTTCTTAAATTTTTAGGTACAGTCTGCAACACCATATCTTCAACATCACTATTTTTTGCTGTTGAAACATCAGTTTTAACTTTTTCAGGGGGTTCCCTTATATCAGCCGATACATCTAAGAGTTCTTCAGCTAAATGATCTTTCGTTGAAAAGTTTGACATAGGCGGATTTAAGAGGGGCACTTGAATTCTTTTATTAAGCACTTGGTTATATAATTTAATTTTAACATCAACAGGTTCTTTACTCAGTAAGATTTTCTTCATTTCTTTATCGAGGTCAGATAAAACTTCTTCCGTAGGTACATGTCTTGAAACTCTCTCCTCTGGGACGAGCACCATTTTCCTGGCGTATTCCATCTTATTTGTTTAACAGAGTTGTTAAAACACTCAGAGCCGCAGGTATCAACACACCTAAGAATCCACCTTTCTGAACCAAAATTCTTCTTTTCTTGAACAAGGGGACTTTTTTATCAGCTAACTTCCGTAGTGTGTGTTTATGTCCACGCAATTTTCCCTTCTGCGGAGGTGAAAGGGGAACATTGCCTTTTAAAGTGTTCAAAACACATTCACATATGACTTTGATTCCACTGTTTGGCAGTTTCCTTAAAAAATCTTTCAAGTGTTTTTTAGGACAAATCTTCATCAGACGCAGCTGCTGAATGTGTTGCTCCGATAATGTCATGGCGAAGAATAACGAACTTTATAACACACTTAAGTTTTTAACCACTCCGCGTATGTGACTGCTTTTTGGGGAGCACAATGGTTTTTATCAGTTCGATGATGAACTAGGCACTGCACTTGGACATCAGGGAGGTATTCCACATTAGGACAACACAGAGCATCAAAGTCCTTAAAGATGGTACCTGTTAACTTTTCCACGTACTTGCATTTATTTAGTCTTTTGGCCTCGAAAATATCAGTTTCAGTACAGAAGGAGTGGAATATCTTTAAAAGGACATTCTACTCTTCGTTTCTGCTATCCCATGGAATGTGGTGTATATTTCGGGCCGTCCAAAGGCACTGAGCTTTTTCTCTTCTTGGATGCAGTTCGCAGAAGGGGAACGGTGGCAAAGGGCAAACATCCCCCCCCCTCCCCCGTCTGCAAATAACATGCAACGAGATCTTTCACTATGAATTTTCTGTTCTGAAGGAGAAATCCTTCTACGTCGACGACGACCGTTTTCATGGTAAATGGGGAGCTAATGCCGTGGTTGGTAAACATATTGAGTTTCTCCTGGGAGTATATTGGTGCGCAAGCGCATTTCTTCCGGTGTGTTTGGTTTGATGTCTATCATTAAGTAGCTGAACGGAAATTTCGTAGCATCCAGATACACCTCGTGAAAAAATTTCACTTTGTTAGGGTACAACTGTCTCCCCAAATGAGTGATCTGATTCACATCTCTACGTGACTTAAACAAAAACAAATAATGAGCATTAAGGGAAATTTCTCTCATTTCTTTGCCTTTATGGAAAATATTTTGGGTAATAAAAACAACGGATACATTATAATGATGACTACCCCTTGTAAATAAATGGGTTAGTCTTTTATCATTCCCACATTCTACCATCAAATCATCTATAATGAAAAGCGTGTTTCCTTCCAAATAATCCTTGAAATTTGTAGGAATACCGTCGACAAAAGTAACATCAGGTATTTCATCATATAATGGTTGATGAACGCCGTAGAACCAAACCACATGTTGCGGTGATGGGTAGATGATTTCCACCTGATGTTGAAGTAAACGTTTCACAAAGTGAGTTTTACCACAACCCGTAGGACCCGCTATTAGAGCTGTGAAAGGATGATGCAGCTTAGGCACTTCCATATTGACAACTGAATGAAATAACAAGAGTCAGCCCAATTTAAAGACATGACACATAAAATAGTGATAAATCAATTTTTATTATTCACATTCTAAATTTTGATACAATTCCAAATTTTTTTTTAACGAAGCGAAAAACACGTACATCGTTTGTTTCACTTTTATAATTAAATAGTTTTACAATGGAATATAAGCTTTTTCCGCGACATCTAGAATATAAGTAAAAAATACAAAATTGGCCACACACGGCCGTAAACGAACTTTGGAGAGACATGTCATTAAAATTCACGTAGGTAAACTTGGAAACAAATCGGAGAATAGGTCCTTCAAAATATTCTGGGGGATGTCCATAGGAATCGAAAAATTCTACAGTTATTGGGTTTGGCATAAACATGGCCAGCCAGTGTTTCCCGGGACTCCCATACTGATCCGTGTTCACAATGAGGCAGGCTGGGAACTTGGAAATTCTCTTAGGAAGTCGGTTGCATGCAAACACACCGAGAAATGAACGATGCGCCACAGGATCTTGCGTTAGAATCCTAGTTATTTGCACACTGTTCATTCCTTTTAATTAGCAAAATCACGAAGAATGCTTCTGGACTTGGAAATTTCGATAATATTCTGGAACTCTGCGTAGATCAACACAGAAATTGTTTTTGACAAAGCTTTTCTAAATTTGATTTCCACTCTCAAATTTCCTTGCTGGACCAAGTTCATATGTCCACCATCACATAAATCGGGACTAAGATCAAAAGCATACAGCGTATAACCCTTGGAAAATTCTTCACGGCCGATGAAAATTCCTATGTCTTGCCCCAATTTCTCGGTTCCTTGAAATAGGCTATGGTAAGAACGAACTGTATTTTCCGTTTCGAAGTTGGACTCTAGTGGTTTATGGGGAACGGGTTGACCGTCAACGTACACGGCGATAAAGTTGACGTCATAATGTTTGAATTCGAAGGGGTTTGACTTATATGTACCATTAAAGGCATCGTTGTCCACACACCCAATGACCAATCTCTTTGGCATTTGTCCAAGGAATACGTTGTCTTGCACGAAGGACATACTTCCTTGAGAAATGGAATACACTTTGCATAAAACACGATCAATGGGATATTTGGCAGGAGATTTTTCTAAAGCTTTTGCATGACCTATGGCAACTCCTGGGTTGACTTTGACTTTTCTCACAAAAATTGATGCATGTTCGATGAGAACTCTGTAATTGGGTGTCCCGAAGGAGGAAACGAGACAGAAATCCGGTTTGCTACGAATCAGTTTGATTTTCACATCCACTAAATTTAGCAACAGTCTATTTTGAAAAAATAAATCACAATGCAAGGTTCCAATCATGTCCAACGTCTTGCTATCCTTTACGAGTTCGTAGCGTTGATACAATCCCTTGTTCGTTGTAGCATTCGTGGGGTTAATTTCATGTAGATGTCCGGATGTATCCTTGTAAAAACCTTCACATGCTAAATATGTTTTCTTTGCTTCTTCTCCATAATTCAACAGAGTTTCAATATAAGCTCTGTATGGATACGTGTTGCTTGACGACGAAATCACTCTTTCGTTTAAACTGATGTCGACTTGCGAAAACAGAGAATGAAGGAAGCAGTTAATGGGACCCACGGGCTCTTTGTCGGGCAGAACGGAATTGTCGGATTTCACGATTTTGACTTTCACGTAAAGTTGACTGGAAGATAAGTCCATGTATTCTTCTCCACTCCCCGAAATATTAAATTCCAAAGGGCCTCCATCTCGAATATTGGCTAAGGGGTGGTATTCAATCCATTGTCCTTTTTCTATGCTTGTTTGTGTGGGCGGTAAAGCAAATAAATCCAGTTCCGACTTTAGGCATACGGAAGAATGACTGTGAATCAGAGCCATGGTTTTACGGATCAAAAATGTCACGTGTTACTCTCTTGGCTTTCTTTGAAGAAATGATATATTTCATCGTCTTTCTCTTCCTTTTAACACTTCCACCCATCATTTTCTTTACTTTGGTAGCGACTTTGTCGGTGAGTAGTTGTCCTGCTTCTTTAGCTCGTTGTTTGGCTGCTATCTTCACATCTTTTCCTTGAATAACATCCGTGACGAGATCCATCCCCGTTCGTAAGACTTGTTTTCCGAGCGTTTTAGCACCTTGTTTGAATAATGGTACCGCCGTTCTAAATAACGAACGAAAGAGTCCTCCAAGTCCATAACCTTTTTGCAGTGGTACTCCTTGATAATAGAATAATCCTTTTCCAGTTTGGCTGATGTAATAATCCTCAAAGGATTTCGTACAGCAGTGGTAGGGTTCATACATGATTACAGATGTTTGAGACGAAAATGAAGTTTCACGATTGCTCTCCCCCGTTCAAATGGCACTAATTGACCTGTGTGATTCCTTATAACAATTTCGATGGTTTGGAAATTTTTTCTTGCAAGAGGCAAATAATGAGGTCGATCGAACAAAGCGCTGACCATCTCTCCATCCACACCACTCACTTTAACGATGCGAAGGAGAGGAGCAACCATGTCCCCCACCGGTTGCGGTTCCACAATATCGCTGTACACATACAACAGAGAAAACCGACCGTTTAGATCTGCGATAAATTCACCATTTACAGAGAGAGCTCCATTCACAGCCGAAAGTTGCATGGGTTGGTATCCTAAGATTTCTGCAATCCCTGGGGGCAAAACCAAGCGAGTACCTTTAAGAAGAGTTGACTTGACCTTTTGAGTCGCTTTATTATAATTCAAAAAGATTTTATTGGCAAAGTGATTGCTCATGGATTTAACAATGTCCGCTACAGACTCGTAATGGCCTGGAGATATTCTTCCCGTCTTAAACTGACCCGTTCCTAAATCGTATTCGAAATGATTGGAATTTTTCGTGATATTATACCACGAATGGGGGTAGATCAGTTCGACGAGTCCCACTTCCCAGTCTCCATTCAGTTCGATTGAGGAAGGAAGATGCGTTATGAAATGAGATATTTTGTTGTCCAAAAAGTAGCCGAGAGAGCTATCGCTCGGTAACGTCAGATAGAAACTCATTTTTCATACTGAACGTCTCAGGTAAGTACTTAAACTTTTATATGTTCACTAAATCGTTCGATGGTATCCATGAATTAAACTTATCAGGGTAGCCTTTAAATTTAACAAAATATTCATATTTGTCTTTCCGTTTACGTTTCTTCAGAACCATTTCGATTGGGTAGTGGTCATTTTTTTTTACTTTTTGCAGTTCTTCGGCATAGAAGGTACCACCAATGTCTTCTCCTAGTAAATCTTTAACTTTATACACTGGAGGTGATCTAGCGAAGCGTTGGGAAACATTAAATAACTCCTCTGACCAATTCGTTTCGTACCCCTTTTCGAATTGTAATTTGGTTTTAGATAACCTCACAGTATCACCTATATAGAATTTATAAACTGGATGAGATTCAGATATATCGCCATATAAGTTATTCCACACAACCTCTTGGTTTTCTAGACTGACATTTACTGGTTCCATCTTAATACTTCGATGATGCGTTGCATTGTAACTATGTATCAATTTCTGCAAGATGTTAATATATGTGTATGTGTTTCGACTAGTAAAGTACTTCCACATTTTTGTTTTTAGAGTTCGATTAAACCTTTCTATTACACTCGCTTTTGTCTCATTTCTGGTAGTAAAGAAATGGACGTTGTTTTGTTTCAGGAAATTCTGGAATTCTCGATTTTTAAATTCAGAACCTTGGTCAGTTTGTAGGTTTAACGGTTTGCGTTCTTTAAATATTTTCTGAAACACTTTGATCATGGATGACCCAGTTTTTTGTATCATAGGAACACACCATGCAAATTTTGAAAACACGTCAATGCATGTTAATAAATATTTATATCCGTTATTATGTTGTTTCAGACTGGTCAAGTCAACTAAATCAGCCTGCCACTGTTCATCGATTCCCATCACAATGACTCGATTTCTCTGAAAATGTCTCCTCGCAGGTTTATGAAGGGTGTAAGTTTTCTCCCCCTCAGCCATTCCTCGATTTCCTTTTTCTTTATTTTTCCGTTTACAGCATGGTACAAAGCATTTACTCCACCGAAACTTCCGGGGTGAGCTGGATCCAGATAAGTCTTTTTCAAGAGATCGTGATTCTCCATTACAACAACTGATTTGAATACTATCAACAGAAACAGTAAAACTCATGCTTACACTAAAACACAGACAACAGAAATGACACAAAAGGGTACTTACATGGGATTTTATTGATGCATAGAGTCTTCCAAAATGTACAGATTTTTAGCACTTTCTAATACATCGCAAATATTCAAGTGATTAAAAAAATCAAATAAGTGTTTTCCGACATGAAAAATGAGTCGTTCACAAATTCATGGGCGATCAATTTTAGATCCAAATTGGCTACGGCCTTTTTGAACAATGCATGCACTTTACCTTTTCGAGTTGAAAATTCACAGGCATGTCCTAATCCATAGCGATCTTCAATTTTGCACATAAGACAGTCGATCAGTCCATCGATGGCTGAAGTAATGTTCTTTTTTATCACGTGGCAAAATGTCTTTTTTAACGCAAATTCACCATCTATGGAGTCAACACTGCTATGTCCAGTTTTTTCAGCCTCGTCGAGAACGAGCTTCTTAAAGGACGATCCAAACATTGTTTGGTGAATGCTTGCCCTAATATCATCACTACATTCATTAAGTTTTTCCCATTGGTCTTCAGTCAGAGATATCCGGTTACGATATGCTGATAAGAATCCATTGTTCACACCAATGCTTTGAATATGCAGATAATTCCTGTCGTTTTCCTTATGCATTGTCAGAAACAGTTTCCTTGCTATACATTGGGTTAGGTCGGTTAGGGCGGTGTCAAACGGACCCGTGAACATCATAGCCTCGAGGAATTCCTCCCATAAAAATGGCATCATCACTAGCCCATGACTGGTCGGGTAAAAATGCAAGTCGACGCACTTATACATCCGAAGGTGAACTTTTACACGATCCTTAAAATCGCTGACAACAGCAAACGCATCGCCACCAAGATGAAAATGATGACTTGGTATATTATCCAATGTGAATCCTTTCGAAGTTTTAGTCCGAGAAGTAAAGGGCCTTTCATGATAATCCACTTGTTCACAAATGCCATCGTTACTGCGCTTCATCCTGGAGTCAAAAACTTACGGACACAACCACACAACCGACACAGTCGACAACACACACAGGAGTGACTCTCTCAACACGCTGTGAAAGCACATAACTTTCGGAATTCAAGCACAAACACGCCCTGTACGGTTTTTTCGACAAGAATATTTTCTAAGATGATGACGTCAACAGACCTCCGTTGCCAATAAGCGAAAAGAAATAGAAAGTTTTCTCCACCACTCCGCCCCAATCCGACAGAGGGCGATGCCATCGCCTTGCTCCCTCGCACCGAACGGAACTGAGGTCACACGCCACGCCCACCCATCACGTGACCAGAAGTGTTGCCATCGAAAAAAGGTTACTACCCCTTTTGGAAAATTAATTTCAAAAAGTGCCGACAGATGGGGCTGCAAATTTTCGCGAACCACCACCAGAGGGCGCTGCCATCGTATTTCTCCCTCGCGCCGAGAGGAGGCCGGAAGTGACGTCGCGCACGATCCGCCCACCCGTCACGTGACCGGAAGTGTTGCCACCGAAAAGGGTTATCAAGCGCGGTCTTATACTACTACCGTATCAGGGTAGATGGGATGACCATATGCTGGCTGACTATTGCTGGAACATTCGGCGGGATTGTCCACAGTTTGAACACTCCAGGAAAAACTATAAGCGCAAACTTTTATCTTGACTTGCACACAATTTGCCGGACAGTAGCAATATATCCTTTGTATGAACAAAATAGATGTAAATAAAGTACATTCAGGTAAACATTTTTTCTTTATTTTCCATGTATGAAATTTGTATATTTTTCGAGGAACATGGAGGGTACCCTGTACCGTAAAAAGTTGATGTGGTAGAAAAAAAACAGGTCGTATTTGGATTCACAACCCAAAAGTTAGTAAAAAATAAGTGTCAGATCTAAGTCAACGAAATTGTGTTCCCCAGTGTTATTAATAAACTAAATACGAAACAATCTCTTAAGAAAACTGATAATGTCAAAAATTGCAAGAATTTCAGGGCAAATTTCTAAGGTGATAGAAATTAAAGAATGCGAAGATCGATTTTTATTTTATTACTTTCAAATGGAAAAAGTCTTTTAACTGTAGCTGGAACAGACTTTCCAACTTTCCAAAACTGCAGTTCAGGAATTCGTGTAATTGTAAGCCTTAAAGTATGTTCAGTTGCAATTGGAAAAAAGAACAGGGCTTGAATTTGGATTTCGAGAGAGGGAAAAGGGTGTACCAAAATAGTGTTTGGCTCAACAGAACATTTGCTACGTAGTTTTTTTTGGGGGGGGGGGGGTAAGCCGTCAAAGTGGTAAACAAACTTTGACGTTTTAGTAAAACTTGGTTTTCTTCTACAAGAATATTGATGAAGTACAAGTATATATTTACCTCTTTTTACTTGAGTTAGCATAAGGCCTACCAGCCCAGAATATAGCGGCCCACCGGGAATTCTCCCTGTACCCCGGTGGCCCAAGGTTACCGGAAAAAAATCCAAGGAAAAAAGATCCACGGAAAAAAAAGCCAGGAAAAAAAAATCCAACGTAAGAGTAATCCAAAGGGGGAAAGAGCCAAAAAAAAAAAAAAAAAAAAAAAAAGTCAAGGGGGAAAAGTCCATGGAAATAAAATCCAACGGCTACTTTCATGTAGGCTAACCAGAAAGAAACTTAGGGGGTCATATAAAAATGTATATATAAAAAAAATGCCATCAAGTTAGGTGTAAAAGCGCCATCAAATTAGATGAAACAAAGGTAACATTTATGTGGAGGGACTCTTTGACTCTCGCAGATGTGTTTGAAAACACGTGTAAGACAGTTAGGTCATGTCTTGCAAATGAATGACGACTGTTTCAATACTCTTCTTGTAAGTATGTGAGTAAATTATACGTTCCCATAATACATTTGTTTGATTTCCATATAACCTAAGATACCCACTGCGGAGAGACTTTTTGAACGCCCTTTATATATATTATAGTTCAAAGCAGATTTGTCCGGGTTGGGTCTGGTTCGGGCCAGGTCAGTTAGAGATCCAGATCTGGTCCAATTATGTAACGTCCGGGTCCAACATTTTTGACCGCTTTCCAACTCTGGCGGCACACCGCATAATTGCGCGATAAAAATTCGGGTAATATTGCTCGCGATTTCACCCACGTTATTTTAAAAAAATAATTTTTGTTTCTTGCATGTTCTAATTCCCTGAATTTAATGTCTGCTATTGCCTTGGAAAAGCTTCCCAGTGGAGAGGGAAACCTTGGAGAACCTTTATGCATATTATTACACCGCAGAAATAAACGGGTTTACTACGCTATATACAAGCGTTTCTTGAGTATTCACGTCTGGTATATTTAAAATAACGTTAAGTTGTCAAACATTCTCGTATATGATTACTACCAACTAGATTAATTTTTAATAGCCAATTAAGTTTGATAAAAAAATTTTAATGGCTAGTTAAGTTTGAGCAATTGGACGATATTTTTTACTTAAATCAAATCAGCAATTAGTTTTCCTTTTTTTTTTTTTTAAGTCTCTACATTTCTGGAGTTTTTTTTTTTTTTCAAAAAATGCAATCTTTTAATGATTAAAATTAAAGGAACATGAACTAAATGTTTTTGAGTTACCGATATCTCACAAGCAGTTAGCTCATTAATTTTTTCTTCAAATCAAAAGTTAGCAATCAAAATCCTATAATTTTTTTTTGGCATTAAATCATCTTAAAGTGGCAAATATGATGTTTCTTCAGTTAAGCAAAGAAGAGGACATGAAGCAAAATGGTGTTTCGTGTTACCAATGCATTACGAACAGCGTGGTCATAAATTTTCGATTCAAATCAAAAGTTAGCTTCTTTTTTTTTTTTTTTTGCTGTAAGCCTACCTGAAATAGCAATACCTTTTGCGTCCTCAAGACAGCAATAAAATCCAATACAACAGGTACTTTCTCTCTCTCTCTCTCTCTTTTTTAAATCTCCCTCACTCCTTCAATTTTAACCCATCTTAGCTGTACTCCATAAAACTGGTTTACGACACCGGATCATCTGTCTTTGATCCACAGTGCTCCTTTCCTATATATTCAGCATCCCTCCTTCTCGCTCCCTAGTTACCCTTGCGCTAGCAAAGCACCGCGAAGTCGTTAAATCCGCCCCCCACCAATGAGCTCCCCGGTGATTCAAGTGACATAGGAATCCCTTCCCCCTTCTACCTTCACGATAACCCTCCAGGACACCTTCCCCATTTTCAAAACCCCATTCCTCTGGAAGCTTTAAGGCAATTGCTGTAATAGGGTGGCCTGGTAACTGGGTAATCCCTTAATGGAATTTATTGCTATCGTTAAGAGCGTAGATTTTCTCAGGAAACACTGACCTCCACCAGCTGCAACTTTGTGTTGGACCCACTCGAAACAAATCTCTTTTACAGCCGTTGCCAATGGACAGCGAACGCTTCTAAATTTCCGAGAAATTGAGAGAAGTCGAGGATCTCAGGAGGAAGATGGTGCAGAGTGGATTGGGGATCGTCAGCCAGTTTCGGTAGCAGATCAAGAGAGAAGAATTCACTGCTGTAAATTTTACCTGCCGAACTAAACTCAGACTAAATTTATAACTGCTAACTTCAACAGTTCTAAAGTCGCATCATGGTGCTTGTGACTCTCCGTTGTGCAGTGGTAACATAGGAGAATTGGTTACGAATACTGCTGTCCTTTCCTGCAGCAGTCATCACCTGAATTCTCACAATACTAATTTTCGAAATCGTAATAAATACCCCCATAGAGAGGGAACGGAAGTACGAAAGTTTTAATCGTCTACCTAAAGCCTCGGCGCCTTATATAAAAAAAAAACTATATTTATATATGTATATGTTACCTTCGTCTTGCTGATGACGTTGACATTTATGCAACTACCCCATCACAGCTGCAGGGTATGATCCAGGAACTTGCTGACAAGAGTAAAGAAGTGGGATTAAAAATGAACTTTCAGAAGACAAAAGTAATGTACAATGCTTTTACAAGAAACGAAGATTTATCGATTGATGGGGAAAAGCTGGAGATAACCAATACCTACATTTATCTTGGACAGCAGATATCAAGTGAGGGTCACATTGATGAAGAAATTAACTTGCCTGGAGAGCGTTTAGAAGAAACCAATAATTTTCAAGAGCAATTTGCCATTATGTCTTAAAAGAAAAGTGTTTGATCAATGCATCCTTCCAGTGCTTACGTATGGTGCAGAGACGTGGACCTTAACTAAAAGAGACATACAAAGACTGCAGACAACTCAAAGAAGCATGGAGAGGTGCATGATTGGTGTAACCAGGAGAGATAAGAAGAGGAACTCGTGGATCAGAAAAATGACACGAGTGGAAGACATCATGAGCAGAGTAAAATCCCTGAAATGGCAATGCTTTTACAAGAAACGAAGATTTATCGAATTTGCCAGAAGGACAGACCATCGATGGACAGCTAAAGTTTTAGACTGTATTCCAAGGGACAGGAAAAGATCCAGAAGAAGATAAAATTCGAAAGTATGGAGTAGTAACATGGAAGTGACTGGCACAAGACAGACCGTTGTGGAAGAAACTTGGGGAGACCTTCGTCCAGCAGTGGATTGAAATGGTTGACAATGATGATGATGATGATGATGGTATTAAGGCTGAAATCTAAAGGCTAGTCACTTCGCAAAATCACTGGCCACTTCTACCTTTGGCCAGCTCATGTGGCCAAAGCTAGAAGTGGCTTTAGGAATTAATACGCGTGTAAAACTTGGATGAAGAGCTTTTAGAAGAAACGGTAGAATTTTCAAGAGAAATATTCCGCTATATCTTAACATACAAAGGCTGCAGACAACGGAAAGACGCCTGGAGAGATGCATGCTTGGTGTAACCAGGAAAGATAAGAAGAGTTACTCATGGATTAAGAAAATGACAGGAGTGGAAGACATCACGATCAGAGTAAAATTCCTGAAAGAGCATTGGGCTGGACATATTGCCAGAAAAACCGGACCACCGACGGACAACCGAAATTTTAAACTGGATACCAAGGGACAGGAAACGAAGAAGAAGACCACGTGGGAGATGGGATGAATGAAATTCGAAAGCATGACGGAGTGCCATGGAGGAGACTAGCTCTAGGAAGGCCGTTTTGGAAAAAAACTTGGGGAAAACTTCATCCAGCAGTGGATTGATAATGTTTCACAATGATTATATACTTGTATATATAGGTGTTTGTCAAAATAATGGAAACAGTGTGGAAAACTTTTTTTTATAAGCTGTAGTACTACCTCCGGTTATCAAAAGAGAAACAATTAAACTTGGAATAGACTTATATAAGTCATGCATATATGATAATGGGATTTGGGATAGTTCTTTTTTGTAATGCATGTCCCTAAAATGCCAGCGATGTTGGTGGTGAAAAATGTGATCCGACCTTTTGCTCTAGATATTCAGACAAATGTTCAATAATAGTGAGGTCTAGGAATTGAGATGGCCAGAGTTGCTGCTGTATCTCATCCTTATGCTCTGCAAACCACAATGTGACCTACACTATGTTGACAAAAGTCACCGGACACCTATATGAGAAACACAACATAGCATTTATTGACATATTAGTACGGTGTCGGTGCACCTTCGGCCTTAATGCATGCACTGACCCTTCGAGACAAGGTTTTGGAACACATCGATAGGCATGCGCTTCCATTCAGTACATAATGCTGCCGCTAACTGTGGCTTAGTAGTAGGCCTTGTTTCCAAACTTCTTATGCGGCGCTCTAATTCATTCCATAGACGCTATATGCGATAAAGATCAGGGCTCTGTGCTGGCCAGTCCACACACGATACAGAATTGTTGTCAAACCACGCTGTAATAGTCCTTGCTTTATGGCTCGGTGCATTATCCGGCTGGTTCCAACAAAGCTCGGTTCCATAGTACTGCCACAGAGTTGGTAGGGCATAATTGTCCAGAATATCGAGGTGGACGTGCTGGTTATCAGGTTTGTCCAAGATAACCAATGGGCCGGGACCGTACCATGTAAAACACCCCCACACGAGTACACTGCAAGCTCTAAACTTGACCGTAGGAACAGTTCACTGTGGTCAATAGCGTTCCCCAGGCTGCCGCCGTGCCCACACACGGCCATCAAACTAATGGATCGTGTATCTGGATTCATCAGTCCATAGGACCCATTTCCATTGATCTACGGTCCACGATAAATGTTCTTTATAGCGTGCTAAACGACGAGTAGCATTCGATGAAACGCTTGTGAGCAGCCGCACGACCATGGTAACCCATGGAATGAAGTTTTTGCGAATGGTACGTATAAATACCGAGGTTCCAGCATTTTTACTCACCTGTACCCTGAGGTTTTGTGCAGTTCTCCGTCGATTAGATGTAACGACTCTCCTGGGGCTTCGACTTCCTCTGTCACTGATTTTCTTTGGTCTGCCGGTACGTTTTGCTGCTTCATGCTCGCCATGTGTCTTCCACTTATTCAGTACATCCAAAACAGTTGACTTGAGTATGTTTAAACGCCTCTCGGTTCCTCTTATGGACAACCCACTAACATAACACTCAACAATCTTTCCTTTCTCAAAGTCAGTTCTCTCCCGACGCGACATTTTCACTCAACCTCACAGTGCGATATGATCGCGGTCATTTACAGGCTTGTTTTTATACCGTTTGCATCTTGACAACGTAGCGGATCCATCCATTTGCTTTTGAAAGGGTGTCCGGTGACTGTCAACATAGTGTATTTCGCGCAATGCATGGGTGATTATCTGCTTGAAATCAGGGACTGTCATTAGGGAACCATGCCTGCAGTAGTGGATGCAAGTGGTGCTCAAAAATGGTTTCATACGTTGCAGAGTGATACAACCATGTAGAATAAACAGTGGTTTTAAAGAAAGCCGTGCTTCACATTCAGAACCAAACAGTCAAAGTGTTCTTCTGCAGGTTTTCTCCAGAAGAACACTCTACTATTGGTGAGAAACAGTGTGAAGCACAATTAATCAGACCAGATAACTTGTGCTCAGTCTTTGGCATTCCATTTCTATATCCTTTGCACAATCTTACACATTTTATCGCATTGGTGTTGGTAATCAGAGGTTTCTGCAATTATCCATCAAGTTCTGGGGAACACCCTGCACATCAAGGATGTCCGACAGCCATTTTCTGCTTAACATTGGTCGAAGCCACTTGACAATTTGCGGTGGTTTTTGGTTTCATGACGCCATTCTGAATTCTAAGGGAAATTTTGAATGCTTCCCCTTCCTAAAATGGTCTCTTAGGTTCAAACTACAACTGTTCAAAGCGGAAATCCATGTTCAAAAAGTGCAGTATACAATCATGTACCGACTCTAGATATACGTATATACATATACGACTATACATATACGTTTCGGAGATTGATTTATCTGTCTCTACACATTTATTTATACTTTTTTCAAGAACCTCCTTCTACAGGAGTCGGCTATTTAAAATTTCTCACTTTCATTTCATTCAGATATCTTTTCATGGCACGAATCAGGTTTTACAACTAAAAATAACTCTCGCAATTATTGCTGTAAAAACTGTATTTATAAACGGGAATTCATAAAAATGTCACTCGCTGAGAACAACATTAAGGGTTAGTAATTAAATATCAGGTGTGCAACTTAATTCTCGGCCACAGGCACGACACGTTGACAGCAAATTATAGCAAATCGAATACGTACCTAATAAGGTAAATAATCCCCGTCGTGTTGGATACATTTGAGCCATCGATCAGGGAGCTGCCGAATGCCACTGAGGGAAAAAGCTGGCGTTTTCGAGTGGATAAAGTTATCAATACTTGTGTGGACCTCCTCGACAGAAGTGAAGTGCGTATCACTCAGGTGATGTTGCAGGGAGCGAAAGAGGTGATAATCCGACGGGCCAAAGTCTGGAGAATACACCGAGGAGGACAAAATCTCCCATTCCAGGTCGGTGATCGTGTTTAAAGTCACTTTCGCAGTGTGAGGACATGCGTTATCCTGAAGCAACAGGATCGACCTTCTGCCCTCGCAGGTGTATGGCCTTTTCGCCATCATTGCGTCACTTACACGAATGAGTTGCTGACAATAACGATCAGCATTGACCGTTCCACCAGGTTTGAGCAACTCATAGTGTACGACACCGCGCTGATCCCTCCATATGCACAGGAACAACTTCCCGGCATGGATATTCGGTTTGGCGGTACTGGTGGTAGGCTGACCTGGATAAACCCACGATTTGCGCAGCTTATGATTATCGTAGAGGATCCACTTCTCATCACAGATCAAAATCTTGTGGAAGAAATCCTTTTTGAATCTGGAGAGCAAGGACACAGCAACATCGTAGCGCCTAGACTTGTTCGCAGCTGTAAGTTGGTGGGGCACCCAACGGTCCTCCTTGTGAATCCGTCCAAGCTTGTGCAGGCGCTTTGCAATGGCTTGCTGGGTTACTCCGAGTTTCTGGGAGAGCTCTGACTGTGTGTGGCAAGGATTCGCGTCCAACAGTTGTTCCAGTTCCTCATCGTCAACTTTCTGTGGCTGTCCTTGACTTTCTGCATCACGGAGATCGAAATTTCCCTGCTTAAACCGCTGGAACCACTTCTTACACGTACTGTAGGACACAGCAGCCTCACACAAAGCAACACAGAGCAGTTGCTGGGCTTCCGCGACACTTTTTTTTCAGCTGAAACGCGAACAGGAGGCAGTGCCTCAAATGTTGCCTCTCGAACGACATTGCTTTCACTGTCAACTTTCGTCCCTTCTGTCACTACAGCTGTGAGCGGTTACAATTGCTTAGAAAGCTGTTGGATGGTGCTGTAATCAGCCATTATCGTACACAGTTATTTGCATTTGCCGACGTTCTATGATCGCTTGCGGTTAGGGGCCGAGAATGAAGTTTGCACACCTAATGCATGTAAGACAATAAAGGAAAGAACTTTCGGGTTTTCCAGTGCCATCCTTCATTTGATTTCTATATTATTTCACTAAATTACAGAAAACAACTAAAATGATGTTATGGAAAAATGACTTTAAAAATATGCAGGTAGTTCAGTTAGTGATCCAAACCTGTAACGATGTTATTTTTCGGTACTGTTCAATAGATGGCTACGAGATTCAATTTTTTTTCTGGGGAAGGGGAGGCTTATGCCCATGCGGTTCTTAAACCAAATTTCTTTCCGAAATAACGACTTTTGTCATGTGCGGCTCTTAGGCCGAAAATTCCGGTGTACACTGAAGAGGAATTGAATTAGAGACACCTGTCTAGTAACGTGTGGCACCACCTTTCGTCCTGATGACGGCGGCGATTCGTCTCGGCATGGACTCGACAAGACACCGGAAGCGTTGGGAAGCCATACGAATGCACGACCCCTGAACAAGCTCCTCAAGTTCACGAAGATTTGATGGAGGGGGATCAGAGCCTCGAACATCTCTCTCGATAGCATCCCAGATGTGCTCGATGGGATTGAGGTCAGGTGACCTCGCTGGCCAAGAAAGCGAGGTCACGTCGGTGGAGGGTTCATCCAACCATTCGGATACAATTCGGGAGCGATGGTACGGTGCATTGTCTTGTTGCAGGATGACGTCCCCAGTGGGATGTTGAAGACGCACAAACGGGAGCAAATGGTCGTCCAGGATATCCCGGTAACGTTGACCAGTGAGGGACGATGTCACACGTGCCAGGGGTTCCATTTCAGTCCACGTAAACAGTCCCCTGACGAGAATGCCACTCCCACCAGCTTGAAGAGTACCCTGCTGGCAAGAAGGATCCATCGCTTCATGTGGTTTGCGACGTACTTGTATCCTGCCATCCGCATATACCAACGTGAATCTCGACTCATCAGTCCAGGCAACATTTTTCCACATGTCTAGGGTCCAGTGACGATGTTCCCGTGCCCATGCTAATCTTTGCACCCTGTGATGTGCGGTCATCAGCGGTACCCTCGTGGGACGATGGCTTCTGTATACTCCATAGCGAGGAGATGGTTCTAGTTGGTGAGGCTGCTTACACGTTTTTGTGCACCAGCGTTAAATTGCCGAGTGATTTCTTGCACTGTGGCCCGTCTATCCGCTGTTATAATGCGAGTTAGCCGACGATGACCCCGCTCATCCGCACGCTGTTGTCCACGGCAGTTGGCCCTTGCAGGGATGGTTTTACTGGATTCAATGTACTCACGGTGCACCCGTGACACAGTGGCTGGTGAAAATCCCAGTGCCTGCACGACTTCCGAGATGGAGTGACCCATTCTTCGGGCCCCGATAATTTTCCCACGATGAAATGCGCTTAGATCCGTCGTCTTACCCATACTGCGTCCTACTCTTACTGATTTCCGTCGCATCACTTCTTACAGTGTCGGATCGCTGCATACGTCATGTCGTTTCCGTTTACAGGGCCGCCCACAGCACCACATTTGCATAACGCCACCTGTCTCTAATTCAATTGCTCTTCAGTATATATACACTCAGTGGACAAAACGTTCGAGATAGGGATGATGGGTAGCTGACATGGGCTTCCCTTCGCGCTGAGTGAGATAGACCCAAACGGAATGCAGGCGATAAATAGGCGGACAGCAGGGCTTTCCAACAGTGGGACCCATGATGGCCTAGTGGTCAACGTCCGTGACTGCCACAGAGAAACCTCAGGTTCGATCCCAGACAGGTAAGAACGCTCGAAACACTAAATACCTGTCGTGCGTCGGATGGGCACGTTAAGCCCTCGTAGCCCGGGTACTGCTACACCCCAGTAATAAATAAGAGCGTCTTCCACCCCCTTCCTACCTCGCTTCCGTGTCACCTTCCTATCGGGCACTGTTGCCCAAATCTCCAAGCTTCCTATTTCGAAGGGTTGTTTAAGACCTGGGATCAGACACTCCCTTCCTAAAATCCTGTACGTATGATCTGATCTGATCTTTTCAACCGTGTATCGCAACCTACGGATATGGGTACACGTGGTGATCTGAGCGACTTTGGTCGTGGGCGTATTGTCTCCGCAAGGCATATAGGTTATTCTATCGCAGAAATGGTAAGAATCCCAGTGGTCTACGTAGATTATTCAGTCTCGTACAGATCGACCGCTTGGCAACGATGGCACAAATCACATCGGAAGTCCAAGCAACGTCAGAGGGCGAACGGTGCGATGCACGCTGCATATCCTGTATTACGGGACCAGACGCCCTATTTTTATGCCTCTGTTGACTGCTCGTCATCGGAAATTACGCCTCTCCTGGTGCCGGGAACATCAGAAGTGGATCTCTGGAGAGTGGCACCGGATTGTGTGGTCAGATGAATCCCACTTCCAGCTGTAGCGAGTTGACGGGAGGGCCCGGGTGTAGCGTCGATGAAATGAGGTCATCGCCCCGTTGTGCCAGCTCGGCTCTATTCAAGGCGGTGGTGGTTCTGTGGTGGTTCTGTGGTGGCTTTGGGTGCGTTCTCTTGGCACACTGTAAGTCCCTTAGTGTGTGGAGACAGGTCCTTAAACGCCACCAGATTGTGCTAGCTGATCACCTGAAAACTTTCGTGGCCTTCGCGCATGCTGCAAGCGAGGGTCTATTTCAGAAGGACAATGCGCCGCCCCACCTGGCCGCAACTGCAAACGCATGGCTCGAGGGACACTTATATAAGTTTGGAACCATCCAGTGGCCCCAGGGTTCTGTATTTAAATTCTATGGAAGCTATCTGGGATGTCGTGGACCGGAACATGAGATCCATGGATCCTAGACCGACGTTTCGGACGTACCTGTTGAAAAATGTTGTAATAGGCATGGATTGCATTACCTCCGGAAATCATCCGGAGTTGATTTCTGGGCGTATACATACAGGCTGTTATTCGCGCTAGAGGAAGACCAGCACGCTATTAGGTTGTTTGGTTGGTTTTACTAGGTTGTTAGGTTGTTTTGTTGGTATATACACGATCGAGTCACATTATTGTGACCACCAGCTAATATCCAGAGTAACCGCTATGTGTAGCGTGGAAAGCAGCTAGACGGGGACGGGGCTACTCAATAAGGTGCTGGAAGGTGTTCACAGGTATGTGGAGCCATTCTAACTGAAGTGCGTCTCACAGCTTCTGGAGGGAGCGTGGTGGAGGATCCATAGAGCGAACAACGCGGTCGAGGTGGTCCCGCATATGCTCAGTTGGGTTTAAGTCTGGGGAATGAATTATGGGGCCATGGAAGTACATTGAAGTCTTCATCGTGCTTTTCCAATCGCTCTCGGACACTTCTAGCTGTATGACACGTCGCATTGCCGTGCTGGATGATCACATCCACCCCTAGGAAGACAATCAGCATCTATGGGTGTGCATGGTCTGCAAGGCTGGATTCATAACGAATTCGGTCCATAGGGCCTTTCACAGGTATGAGTGGACCCAGAGAATGGCACAAAAACTTTCCCCCGACCATAACGCTGCCCCCAACAGCTTGTGTTCTGCCAGAAATGGCTGAAGAGTGTTTGTTCTCCGATGTTTCTCTCCTTGTACGCCAACGTCCATCCGTTCGACGAAGCAGAAAACGGGACTCATCGGAGAAAGCAATCTTTTGCCAATCAGCGGAGGTCCAGTTCTCATACTGCCTTTCAAATGCAAGTCTTTTCTGCCGATGCACCTTCGTTAGCATAGGTGCAGTGACCATCCGTCTGCATCGGAGCCCCATACGCAGCAGGGTTCGCTGAACTGTCGTTTTAGACACACTTCCGGTAGCAACCTGGCTGATTCGGCTAGTGAGTTGCTCCACTGTAACGTGTCGACCGGCTCTCACGCACCTTCGAAGCCGACGTTCACCTCTCACATCAGTGGCACGTGGTGCTCCGCAGTTTTCACGTCGCTTTTTTGCAATGGTGCCATTTCTCCAATCACGATACACTTCAACCACAGCAGCACCTAAACAGTGCACAAACTGCGCTGTTTCAGAAATACTGCCACCTTTGGCCCGAAAGCCTATAATCATATCCCTTTTTGCAAATCTGATAAATCGCTCCTTTTATCCATGGCAGCAACGAGTGATATGTTTTCAGATTTCCTACAGCACTCCTTATATACCCTCCAAGCCAGCTCACGACACGTGCCTTCTTTCATTCGGTACACGCTGTTGACGTCAAAAGTAGGAGGTGGCCACAATAATGTGACTCGACTGTGTATATATATCATCATCATCATCATTATCATCGGCCATTACACCCATTTCCCGTGTGGTCTTCTTCTGGGTCTTTTCCTGTGCGATTATCCATCGGTGGTTCATTCTTCTGGCAACATGCCCAGCCCATTGCCATTTCAAGAATTTTACTCTGAACATGATGTCTTCCACTCTTGTCATTTTATCCTTTTCCGTATGACTTTCTCTTCTTATCTCTCCTGGTTACACTAAGCATGCATCTCTCCATGAACCATTCTTCATAGCTGCGCAAAATGTTTATCTTTATTTTAAGTAGCAGATTAATGTTTTAACGGACTTAATTCCTCAGTTTATATAAATCAAGGTTTTATCTTTTCATGTCTTCATGTACTACCATTTATTTAATCTCTTAAGCTGCCAATGCTTTATGTATATTTTAGCTCATTAGCATAATAAAGTATTATGACTTCAGTTGTCTGCAGTCTTTTCATGTTTTTTTTATTGTTATTATTTTAGTTAAAGTCCACATCTCTGCTCTGTACGTAAGCACTGGAAGGATGCATTGATTAAACATATTTCTTTTAAGACATAATGGCATATTGCTCTTAAAAATTGTGCTGTTTCTTCCCAAAGCTCTCGAACCAAGTTTTATATGTCGATTAATTTCTTCATCAGTGTTACCTTTGCTTGATATCTGCTGTCCAAGGTATCGGTTACCTCCAGTTTTTCCCAATCAATGTATAAATCTTTATTTCTTGTAAAAGCAGTGTACATCAGTTTTGTCTTCTGAAAGTTCATTTTTAATCCCACTTCTTTATTCTTGTGAGCAAGTTCCTGGATCATATTCTACAGCTCTGAAGGGGAAGCTCGCAAAAATGACTACGTCATCAGCAAAATGAAGGTGAGTTAAATAATCTCCATTAATCTTTATCCCCTTGTTTTCCCAGTTCAGTGATTGAAAGACATTTTCCAATGTGTCATTAAAGAGCTTGGGAGATATGGTGTCACCTTGTCTCACTCCCTTTCCAATTTTTATTTGCGCTGTATCCTCCAGTAACCAAAACTTTGCACTTGCATTTCCATAGATGTTACTAATAGTACTAATGTATGGCATCGTCAACACCGCAGGATTTCAAAGCCATTGTAACTGCTGATGATTTCACGGAATCAAAGGGCTATCCTTAATCGATAAGAGCCATACATAATGGGAGTTCATGTTCCCTCTTTCTTTCAATGAGTTCTCTCATCACATGGATATGAATCCATAGTGTTTTATCCACTCCTGGATCCAGCTTATCCGGTCACGTCTTCCTGGTTGCAACCATTTTTTTGAAGATGCACTCATCGTCAAAAAAATAGTTGCACCCAGAAAGACGTGTCGGATTGCTATTCTAATCTGGAGGAAGATAAAGGTTACCAAGAGCAATAAATGGTTAAACATTGAGAATGATATAGGTAATATTTATAGAGCTACACACCAATAAGTAATGTCTCTCAGCATGGCGTTGGGCCGCCATGCTTGCTCACACAGCATGCCAGACGTCTTGGCATGGAGTTTATGGAGTACAGGTTCCCAATGGTTTCCTGCGATAAGCCATCCCATGCAGCTTGAATCTTCGCACGCAGTTCCTACAGATTGTGCGGTAGAGTTGGAGTGTGGATAGTGCGTCCAATAGCATCCCACACATTTTCAATTGGCGATAGGTCTGACGATGCGGCTGGCCATGGCACAGTATCAGTGCCTTGAAGACAAGCTCTCGAGACAGTGGCAGTTTGCGGACAACCGTTGTCCTGTTGGAAAATCGCATCGGAGTGAGCGTTCAGAAAAGGTAGGGCCACTGGTTGCAGGGCCTCATTAACGTAATTTTGGGCTGTCAAAATGCCTGTAATGAACACCAAAGGTGATCTGTCATCGTAGGCAATTGCATCCCACACCATGACACCAGGCCTTCTGGACATGTGACGCTCGACAACAAATCGTTCATCATCTTGCTGACCATGGTGCCGCCACACAAAGATTTGGTGGTCGTCTCCTCAAAGACAAAAGCGGGACTCATCACTGAAGATCCCCCGCTGCCATTCTGCGTGGCTCCATGACAGTCTGGCACGACACCATTGCAGCCTTTGGCGACGATGCCCTGTTGTTAAGGGCAGTCTGCGTAACGGTCTGCGTGCGTGTAGTCCTGCTTCGTGCAGCCGTCTGCCAGTGGTGCTGGCACTAATCGGACGATGCGTAGAGGGCACCACTACTCACTGAATATCCGCAATCGTGACTGTTGGGTCACTCTGTGCATGTCGGACAACCCGTCAGTCCTCTCTCTCTTCGTGGTTCGTCTAGGTCTCCCAGACCCTTGCTGTCGCTGCTGCGAGCCTTGTTCTATCCAACGCTTCCAACAGCGTGATATGATGATATCCGCACGGCCTATATGAGATAAGACCATTCAGCTTCCCGGAGCCCGACGATGCGGCCCCTCTTGAACTCTTCCAACTGCTCGAATTGCTTCCGAACTTTTCTCCGAGGCATACTTCACTTGCAAAAGTTGCAACCAACACAACAGCACGAGTCAGAATGGCAAGCACGCGCAACGGGACGGCTTTATATAGCCAAGCTACGACCCGTCTTTGCTGGCGTCACACGCGCGTAGAGCGTGATACTTGAATCATTTGCATGTCGTAAGACATGCAAATGATTCAAAAATGTGGTCAGTGGCAGCCGAAGATCACAATAAGTACAAAATCAGTTCAATAAAACATGGTGCAATGTGCATTGCAACAGTCGATGCAACAAGTAATGAGAATAAGGAACGGTTAGGGAGCACCGATCAACACAGTGAGCAGGCACCCAACTGACTGATCGCACATTACAATAAAACAAATCAATGCAAAGCGAAAGGTAAGTGAAACTGAGAGAGAGTCAAGAAAAAACACTCGGCATGCTTGAGAGACATACACACAATTGAAACAATACTCAAGTGTAGGAGACAAGGTAGTTTGCTAACCAACTGCTGGAGGCTGATTTATGAGAGAAAATTTATACACTTGAGAAGGAAACCAAGAAACGGTGAACAGGTAACTTTCAGTGATTACTAATTAGAGTCAGTTAACGTGAAGCTATGTTCGTTAGAACAAGATATAGCAACACTTAGCGGCGCCAATGACACCACAAGTGATGCTAGAAAATACAATGCTACAAGGACATGAGGCAAAGCAAATCAGTGAAAATGCAAATTAACAATATTATACAGGCAGGTCAAGGGTGCAAATTAAAAAGCAAACAGAAGATCCGTTTAAGCCCATGGTGCGGAGTGAAAATCCTCCAAATGTCAGTGAATAAACAAAGACATCGCTCTTTCCACCAGATGGAGACGTTTCAGTAGCTGAGCCCATCTTACGGATTTATGATGTCAGAAGGTGACAGAAAAACGCCGTGGATTGTTGGCCTCCTTGGTGTAAAGCTAACGCGCTCGGCTAGATATCGAGAGATCTGGAGTTCGATTCCCCAGCGGTTGCAGAATAACAATTTTGCGGTTGCTGTGTGTTGCTAAAACGTGGAAAGAGCGATGTCTTTGTTTATACATGGTGCGGGGTTGAGCGGAAATTCCGCTCACCGTCAACGTACAGTCTCCCAGGCGTCCTACTGACTAGAAGAAGACTTGCACACGGTCAAGTCCTCTCTAGCACCACAGGTCACGATTCCGACCCCATGTCGAAAGCCAACTAGCGCAAGTCAAGTCGGCTCTAACACGAGGGAGGAAAACGGAGACACGGAGACAGGTTATTGGAGAATTTCCAATGTTAGGTATAGGTAATAGTTGAAATCTTTCTAGCCAAATAACATTTCCGTCAGCTAGTGTAGCTCTGATGTCAAACTTCAGAGCTTCTAAAGATCGAGTTTAATAACCTATGGTTAGAAACAGTTCAGTCAATATAAAAAAGTGTATGAAGCTGAATGCTTGTTGTAAGAACGGACATATTAACTATGTTAAAATATAATAATGCTGAACATTAGGTTACTTTTTCACAAAGAAAAGTAAGACAGTACAAACCCAAGAAGGCGACAGAAGGTTCGCGAAATTTTTTTTCAGATGTCGAGAGCCTCAAACAAAGAACTTTAGTTTCTCACGCCTTAGAAAAGGAGAGGCCTTTTCGACGAACTGATAACATCTTCAATGATACCGAGACTTTCGCTGTACATTGTCAGCGTCGCCCAGACGCCTAAAAGTCTGGAAAACAGTCATCCACCTTTGTGTAAATATAACAATGTATATTGTATTAGTGTACGAATGTACTTCGGCGGTAGGATTACTTTCTCAAAGGGTGCACTTCCTAATGGAGAGATCTGACAGGCTGCAGAGACACGAAAGGTAGGATTAAAACCCATCAGCGAGGCACGCATAGCCAACGCCCAGGGTAAGTCGGCGAGTGACGTCAAAGGAGGAACACGTGGCCAGAGAATGCAAGCCACGTCAGCAAGTCAGCGGGAGGGCAGTGTCAGCACCGGGGTCTTCGCGCATGCGTAGTGCGGAGGAGGCGAGAAAAGCAGGTCTCTTAGAAGGAACCTGTTAGTCAGTCTGCTTTCGTCCAAAGGAGAGAGTTGTTTTCTGATAAAGGGGACGCGAATCGTTTGCCTTTTTTTGTGTGAGCAGACGGACGCTCCAGCTACGGAGGTCCGGGACTCTGGATGAGTTTAGCCAGCACACTATCCTTGAAGAGATAGAGCGTTAGGTTGCAGCGGTGCAGGTCCCAGTCAGGGAATCCCGCTTGCGTAACAGATATTCCTCTACAGTAAGTCAAATCTTGGCACAGGCTAAGATTGAAATCGTATGGACGGAGAAGTACCGTTAGGCTACTAATAAAAATATTCTCAGAGATACAGATCTACCTAATAGCAGGTAGATTCTCTCTAGAACGTCAACGCCGAAAGCGAGGACTCAGATAATTTTCTTCGGAAGTGGTTCTCCTAGATTTCGTGTCTACGCCACCGTCCAGTTCTAAGCCTTAGGGAAACCTGATGCTAGAGAAAGAGTAATCCACCGCCGTCAGGAACCTAACTTTTTATGTAATAAATGCTTGTGTTGTATTAGCAGCTCCTCTCGATATCCTTATATCTTAGTAGTGAGTATTATTCTGTCCGTTCAGCTGTTTCGATCCGCCTTCCCGATTCACAGATTTCATAGCAAAGTGGGGAAGGCTTCGTTTGTTCGCTCCAATAGAGTTTGGAGAGTGTTTCAGAAAAAACAAACACTTCCTTGTGTCTGTGAGAAGCACCTATAGCGTGGACGCCTCAGATTCATAAGTAGGGTGCGGAGCCACGGCACGTGACCAGTACTTTCACTCTCACACTTGTAAAAAATGTTCGTGTTGTACATGTCTTCTCAAACCGTTATGTACTCGTAAGAACCAAATAAAAATTGCATCTTCCTTTCCGCTTCAGTTTCTAAGCTTTTGGAGAAGGGTATGGAAATAGTTGCAAATGCCGTGTAACATGCTCAGATTCCGACATTAATTAGCCCAGTGTATTGATATAGCGATTGAGACCATGCACGATGAAGTGCAATATCTTCCGAATGTGTGAACAAAAAATAAAATAAAAAATGAAGGACTTTTTTTTGCCAATAAATTATTAATGTAAAAGGGAAACGTTTCATGACTGCAGTACAAAAATCCAGTTTTGAAAATCTTTTTTCCATAAATCAGTGATGTAAAAAGCAAAGCTTTGTATTAGGTGTACAAATAAGTTTCAAAGCGTTTTAAGGCAACGCAACATGTCATTTGAGAGAAAACAACAATACCTTTACGAACCAAAATATGCGCCATCATTATCTATCACCTTCCGCCATCGGCTCATTGCTCACGCTCCAAGGCTTACAGCCTGCTGATGGCCGTAAGCCTTGCAGCGTGAGCAATGAGCAGAGGTGAGTAGCTCAATCCGGCGGGCTCGTTACCGCAACGAACAATCGAGGAACCGTGGAAACTTTATGAGATGCTCTTCCGACGGGAAGATGATGCGAGCAGTTCTACGGAAGCCACAGATATGTTTATCATCGGAGTCACATGAGGAAGAGGAGAGTCTTCACTGGGCTTACTACTCTGCCGCATCGACTAAATGCTGCACACAGCATATCATCAGAGTTCCCCGGGGGTTCCGGATGTAGAGAGACCAGAACAGGACGCTGGGCGGTGGATTCGGCTAAGAGGTGACGATCGCCAATTGATAGGTCCCGAGACAAGATAAGCTCGGCATATTCTTTCTTCGAAAAACAAACAATCACAGTTCGTGGCTTTCAGGTGAGGTGGGTGATGGCACCAGAAGGAAGCATCTTCTTGAGAGCAGAGCTGTACTGCTTCAAAGGAGTGTTGGGTAGCGCATCAAAATAAACCCACAACTCGAGGGTCGAATGAAGACGTTGACCAGCAGGAGAGTTCTCCGAAATGTCTAATAAGATGGTGTCACCGTTGAGAGTAACATAAGGTTCCATAAGGGCAGACGAGACGAGGAGAAAGTTGGTGGAATACCAGAAGCAGCCGCAGAATACAAGGCAGATTAGCGACGCTATCAGAGACGTCCATGAATTCATCATCGTCGGCAGAGGCCACGGAAGTCACATCCATGATCTCAATGGCAGAGTCGGATACCTGAGCAGGAGAAGACGTGCCAGTGACCGGAGAAAAATTAAGAGGCTCTCCACTAGCAAGCGAAGATGATTGATTGGCTGCGTCTGTCGTTGAAGAGGCGACGCGAGGAGCTGCAGCGATACGGGCGTTAACAGCGCCCTCATCGGCAGATGCCATAATCAATGGCAAGGGTTAATGAAGAAAACGACCAGCTCGGTGTGGAAATTAAAACACTGATAATGAAACAAAATAAGCACTCACCAACTCGTGAAGGATCTTAAACGAAAGCACAGACCTTTAACTTCGGCACACACACAGAAGAACAATGATGGAACAGACAAAACACGTACGTGAAGCACTCAAGCACAGAGCTCGTGAAGACGCGTGTAGGCCAAAGGTGGACCGACACCGTACTAATGTATGTCAATAAATGCTATGTTGTGTTTCTCTTCTAGGTGTCCGGTGACTTTTGCCAATATAGTGTATATATAGTCGAAAAATTATGTTTTCTGAAGTCCATTGTGTTTTTTCTTCATATTGACCCCATTGTCATAGCGCTGGCCACGCATATCATAAATGCTGAAATCTTCGAGATTTAAACAAATTTTAGAAAAACAAAATTAATCCTTTGCCCGCGGCATCCGTTACTGAACAAACCAATTTTATTGAATTACACTGCTGGCCACCCAAAATTCAACACCAAGAAGGACACGAGATAGCAAAGCTAAATTTACTGGACACATAACAACACATACAAAGATGAAACGATTCAGCTTACAGGCCCATGCGACTTGCGGAACACGCAGACATCAATAGTTCATGTGGCCCCCATGGCTGGCAATAACGGCCGCCACACGCTGCGGCATCGAACGAAAGAGGCTTTGGATGTGGGCTTGGAGTATGTCCGTCCAGGCTGCTTCCACACGTTGGCACAGTTCATCAGGCGTAGCAGCGGGTGGTGCTTGCAGGGCCACTCGGTTTTCGATCAGCGACCAGACGTGTTCGATGCGCGACATAACGGGAGAACAGGCGGGCCACGGCAGCAGTGACACCTGGTGGGCCGTGAAGAATTGTTGCACGATGCGTGCCACGTGAGGGCGCGCATTGTCCTGTTGAAACGTGGCCGCTGGCAGGTCTTGCAGGTAAGGGCGGACTAAAGGCTCCAAAACGTCGAGATGTAGCAGTGGCTGTGGAGTGTACCGGCAATGCGTACCGGAGGGATGCAGGTGTCATATCCAATTGCGCCCCAAACCACAACGCCAGGCGACGGATCGGTATGGCTATGCATAATACAGGCGTCATACAGTCTCTCGCCGCGGTGCCGCCACACAAGGATCAGACCATCATGGTGTTGCAGGCAGAAGCGGGATTCGTCGGAGAAGATAATGTCGTGTCATTCCGTAGTCCAGGTGCGGCGTTCAACGGCCCACTGCCGCCGCACTCGGCGCTGGTGTAACGTCAATGGTAATCGGAGCAATAGGCGCCGTGCAACAAGTCTCCGCTCCTGCAGACGACGTCGAACGGTACGTGCTAAGACAGGTTGTTGCGCCACACACCCTAATTCCTGCGCTAACGTCCGTCAATATCCGCCGCACAACATGCCGGTCCTCTCGTTCGGTGGTGTGCCGCGACTACGGCAATCGCTCACGTATGTCCGTCGGTCCCTCCTGCACCCACCGAATCCATACTTGCCTCACTGTGGCTGGATGTCGTCCCACACGGGCGCCGATGTCTCCGTACAATAACTGCCGCGATAAGCCACTATTCGTCCTTTGTCGAACTCCGAAACGTGCTGGAATGACTGCCGCATTCTGCGACGAGGCATCAGGAAGCTTCCCGCGCACAGGTCCGGCAGCACAACACACTTCCACTACTTGCACCCCGCCTTCTGTGCACCCTTCTTATAGTGCTCCTCGGTGGCGTGCTGGGCGCACATGATTTGCATATGCCCTGCCATGCTAATCGTTTGCATGTCCTCTCGCGGGCGACGCATCCTGCGAATTTCAGGCCAATCGGATGCTTCCTTCTTGGTGTTGCATTTTGGGTGGCCAGCAGTGTATATAATGAATTGTTTTTACTAAAAAATAAACATGCCTCGTAGCATTACGATTTCTCACAGTAAAACGTTTTCTCAACTTCTTCACGTCACTGATGTTAATTTATCAACTGTAAAATTTGATTGAAACATCCGGCCGCCTACGAAATCTGGCCCCCCGAGTGCTTGGCGCGTGTGTGGCCGTAGGATTAACATTAACGATAACCTCCGAACAAACAAAGCTCTTAACAGTTGCCAAAGGTCACCCTAATCAGTCCCGAAAGAGATATGGCGGACACCTTGTCCTTTAGGATTTTAGGGAGTTCTTTCGGTGCTTCGGTAAGGGGGTAGTATAGGGACAAATAATATTATTTCTAAAAGAAGTATATCTCGAGGAGAATGAATTGGATTACGGCACGTACGATGGTGTGCGTAAATGGAAAGAAAGTAATCAAAGTTTAGTTCTACGTGAGGCTATCTATGTGTATTTCAGTAGCAATCTGGAGAGCTGGAGGGAAGGGGGAGAGGTTGCTGGTGTCTGACATGCTTTCCGTGGGTGGTATGTCTTTGTTTGGTCCCTGTGGGTCCTGTTCCTCTCTTTCAGCGAGCGGCCAGCTGTGATTTTCGACTTATATTTTCCTAATTTTTTTTTCTTTGTATTAGCGTACCCTAAACTTAGCCTCTTAGCTTGCTATTTCTAATATGAAGCTTAAGACAACGTTTCAGACACAGCTGATGATTTTTCTAACTTGTTATACTGAGTTTTATTCAGCATTCTGCATTTAGAGAAAGCTCTGAAACAGTTTTCTGTGTGCTTAAGCTTTGGTAAAATTATTCTCCTTTTGCACTAAAGCAACGGACTAGCAATGTTAACCTAGGCCTAAATTCCGAACAACGGCACTGCCTCCCTCCTCACCCAAATTACTTGCGACTGCCACCCTCCTCACCCAAATTACCCACGGTCTGCCTCTTATCCTCCCTACAGTCGGTGAGAATTTATGAACCTTGCCTAACAAGTGAATGCCATTCTCAACGTGTAACTTTAAACCTAGCTAACATCTCGATATTCGTTATGATTCAATCATCGTGCATTTAAAGATTTCATTTCTCAATGTGTATTTAAAGATTCGTCCCCCCCCCCCCCCGGAGAAGAATTCAATCAGAAAGCGTCGAATACGTATCTTATTTAATTGAACCTGTGACTCGTAGCTAAACTTTAATTTCTTATTTTAATGTATAAATATTAAGGGCTGTGGAACACAACGGTCTTTTCGAACATATACAATAATAAGGGTTGTAATGTTTTTGCATATATGGCTGACTGAACACTATATAAATCAGTTCTTAAATACTTCAACTACAGTGAAACGGGAGTCACCCAAGAACTTCAAGAAAATGTTGCGGTTGATTTTTATTCAACCAAAACTGTCACTTTTTCCGGTACGAGCAGCGACCGTTATTTGGAGGTTTTACTGTATTACGCGAAAGCACAAGTTTGTCCGTGACGTCGATCGAACACGCTCCCCTCACTCCGAAGTAAGTTGCTCTCCCAACTAAATTACATCGACGGAATGTATCGCTACAGATTTGTCGTCTTGGAGTACTTCACAATTATTATTATTATATTTTGTTTAATTTTATCATCTACAGGAACGACATCAGTAGCACGATCTACTTGTCAGTATGGACATAAAATCAGGTAAAGACATTAGTCACTCATGGTGTTTAAAAATTGTCATACGATGTGACATGTATCAAGAATCACTGCTTCTTGGATTTGGGGCCTTAGGTGTTATAGACCTAAAGCATCAAGCTGAGTTATAAGAGTCTGAGGAATTATACCAGTTACAGAGATAATTAGTGCACGCATATGAACTGTTTTGAACTTCCACATCTGTTTAACCTCTGCAGCCAGTTCCACATGCTTGTTAATTTTTGTTACATTGGTAGTCAGAATATAATGGTCTACCGATACCGATATCTCAATAGTGACTGCTTCCTTCTGCCTTTTGTCATACAGCACTACATGTATGTATGGACGATTGGCAGAGATGGGTCCCAATACAATTGTATTGTGTATTATCTAGTACCTTAGTGGGTTGTTACTAAGAGTGTGTACTTCTGACACTGATAGTTCTGTATCACGAGCTAATTTTAGATGTATCATCTTAGCGAAATCATTATGTCGTTGTACAATAAAGTGCCAGAAAATCTGGTACACCAGTCTAATACTTGGTAGGTCCCCCACGGGAGCGCAGGACTGCAGAAATACGACGGGGCATGGACTCCACCAGCTTCTGGTAATATGCTGTAGGTAATGCACACCATACTTCCTGCAGAGCGTTCCACAATTCCGGTGTATTCTGAGGTCTCGGATTCCTGTGTTCGATAGCGCGTTGCATGGCATCCCAAATGTGTTCTCCCACGTTCAGATCTGGGGACTTGGGTGGGAATGGCAACTCTCCAAACTCAGATGAATGCTCCTCTACCCATAATGTGGCGTCCCGACACTTGTGTGGAGGTGCATTGTCCTATTGGAACAGGCCCAACCCATCAGCATGAATGAAGAACATGAACGGGCGTACCTCGTCAGAAAGGATGCGCACATAGTGTTGCCCGGTCACAGACCTTTATAGACGTACCAGCGGTCCCAGTGAAGTCCATCTAAACACACCCCATAACATACCATTACTGACCCCCCCACAAACCGATACAGTTCCCTGTTGACAGGCGGGATCCATGGCTTCCTGGGGTTTGCGCTACATACAGTTGGAAACGCAACTCGTCAGACCATGCTACTTGTTTCCAGTCATCAAGTGTCCAGTGGCGGTGATGCCGTGCCCAAGCGAGGCGCATAGCCCTGTGTCGTGCACCCATCAAGGGGACTCGAGTTAGGCGTCGGTTCCCAAAGCCCATATCGTGCAGGGTACGTTGCACAGTCCGGACGCTGATACTTGTTGAGGCTCCAGCAATTAATTCCGATGATACCTGCGAGAGTGTTGCACGCCTATCGCGTGAAACGACTCTTGACAACCGACGATGGTCGCGTTCACCCAATGTCTTTTCACGGCCACACAGGTATCGTAGGTTGGAGGTTTTGCCGGAATTCTTGTAGTCACAGTACACCCTTGCAATGGTCGTCCGTGAAAATCCGAACTTTGTTTCTACCTCCGAAATACTATGGCCCATCTCACGAGCGCCAACTATGGCACCGCGTTGAAAATCGCTTAAATCGTTATTACTTTTCATTCTCGAAAACAGCTCTGATAGCTGGCAAGGATGTCTATCGCTTTATATACGCACTGACTGACGCAACCGAGTACGCGCATAGGTGACGTTGCTATGTATTTTGTATAAGCTCGTCTGTACCAGTTTTTCTGGTTCTTCAGTGTATATAATCAACGTTTGCTAGCGTGGTGCATCAATGGTGTGCGTTCAATGGTCTCACTGCTCGTACCGCATCTTCTATATCTGTCATTTTGCAGGTAATCCTTCAAAATGCATTTTCTATAATTTTTCGTTGTAATCACTTTGTCTTGAACAGCCGTCATAAACCCAATAGGCTCCTCATGTTTATTATTATTATATCTTCTTTATTCGAAATACATGAAACACAGCCTATGACAAACAAACGTGAGCAACAAAATTATCATTGACTGGTTTTGTTGAGCTGATACGAGTTCCCAGCGGAGACCTTGGTATCAGTCAGAAATCGGCGTAAAATATATGATGTCTCAAGTAAAGCTGTCTTCTGCAGTTCTGTAGCTGGTATATCAAAAAGCTGCAATTTTTTCAAATGATTCATAAATTTTTTTGACATTGTTTCAAGTGTCCTGATGACAATGGGGACTACCGTTGTGTGTTTAGTCCATAATCGTGTAACTTCTATGGCCAGGTCTCTATATTTAGTCATTGTTTTCAGTTCTTTTTCATCGACTCTAGCATCACCAGGTATTGATATATCAATTATCCAGACTTTCCCATTTTCTATGACTGTTATGTCTGGTATATTATGTTCTACATGCCGATCGGTTAGAATTCGAAAATCCCACAAGATCTTTACCTGATCATTTTCTAAGACTTTCTCAGCCTGATGTCCCATCAGTTTTTCCATGCTGGCATATTGTGCTTTCTGCACAATGGTTGACCAGTGAATCAATTTTGCAACCCTGTCGTGTCTAGCTTTGTTATCTGTCTGTGCACTTTTGCTACATACACATATAAGATGAGACACAGTTTCATCTTTTTCTTGACAAAGTCGACACTGAATTGTCAGTTATTATTATTATTATTATTATTATTATTATAGAGATTCCACCTCTCTCTGAGCGTTTTCTTTTCCTCCTTCCGAGACGGACACGACGCGCCAAGACTGGGAAGTTGTATTTCTTTCTCTCAGTTGTCCAGGAACTTCCTTACTATCCTACAAGTGTTCAGGCTAGCTGCCTTCTATAGTTCCATGTAGGTGTTAGGTTGAAGGTCTAGTGTCTGTATAGAGCTGTGAATGATCTTAGGTACAACTCCTGTGGCTGATATTACTATGGGGACGTTCTCCATATGCCACATTTCCTTGACTTCGTATCGTAGGTGGTTATACTTTGACAGCTTCTCTCCGTGCGTCTTCTGCATATTGCACGTGTTAGACACGGCTATTTCAGTGAGGTATGTTGACTTCTTCTCCTTGTCGACCAGGACGATGTCGGGCGGACTGTGGGGGGATGGTCTTATCTGTTCTGATCAATTTGTCCCAGTACATTTTGTGGGCGTTGTTCTCTAGAAGCGTTTTTGGCTCATACTTGTAGTAGGGGACAAGCTCAGTTGTAATGAGGTGGTGCGTTCTTGCCAATTTCTGATGGACAAACTTGGCGGCTTGATTGTGCCTGTTCGCACACTCTGTTTGTTTGAGGACACTGCACCCTGCTGTGATATGCTGGATGGTCTCTGGCACTTGATGGCATTGCCGACATGTGTCGCTTTCCAATGACGTGTCCTTCAGGATATGCTTCCGGTAGTTTCTGGTGTTTACAACTTGATCTTGTATAGCCATCAGGAACCCTTCGGTCTCGGGGAAGAGTAATCCGTTTGTTAGCCATGCATTGGAGGCAGTCTTATCCACATGGTCCGATCGCAGATCGTTGTAGTGCCTTCCGTGTAGGACTTTCTTTCCCCAAGCTTCTTCTTTTGGCTCCCTCGTTCCAATCTAAATGTTCTGAGTAGAGAAGTTTGATACGAGGCTTGTTCAATAAGTAATTCCTCCGTAGAAAAATAAAATATGTAAATTAAAGTAGAAATTCTGAGACTTGTGTTCCTTTTTTTTTTTTTCAATTCGATTCGTTGCCACTATGCCTGTATATAAATATAGAGGCATTACTTTCTGAATGCTCTCTGTAAAATGGAAGTATCTCTAAATACTCGTTTACATGGCTTGATAACGTGATGGCAATTTAGCGCATGATTTTCTCTTCTTTAAAAGGGGTGTCGGATGTACTTTGTGCTTCTTGAGAAATCCTGTACACCAATCAAGAGCTCAGTCATAACATTCTTTAAAAGGGGTTTTGGATCTACTATGTGCTTCTTGAGAAATCCTGTACACCAATCAAGAGCTCAGTCATAACATTCTTTAAAAGGGGTTTTGGATCTACTTTGTGCTTCTTGAGAAATCCTGTACACCAATCAAGAGCTCAGTCATAACATTCTTTAAAAGGGGTTTTGGATCTACTTTGTGCTTCTTGAGAAATCCTGTACACCAATCAAGAGCTCAGTCATAACATTCTTTAAAAGGGGTTTTGGATCTACTTTGTGCTTCTTGAGAAATCCTGTACACCAATCAAGAGCTCAGTCATAACATTCTTTAAAAGGGATTTTGGATCTACTATGTGCTTCTTGAGAAATCCTGTACACCAATCAAGAGCTCAGTCATAACATTCTTTAAAAGGGGTTTTGGATCTACTTTGTGCTTCTTGAGAAATCCTGTACACCAATCAAGAGCTCAGTCATAACATTCTTTAAAAGGGGTTTTGGATCTACTTTGTGCTTCTTGAGAAATCCTGTACACCAATCAAGAGCTCAGTCATAACATTCTTTAAAAGGGGTTTTGGATCTACTTTGTGCTTCTTGAGAAATCCTGTACACCAATCAAGAGCTCAGTCATAACATTCTTTAAAAGGGGTTTTGGATCTACTATGTGCTTCTTGAGAAATCCTGTACACCAATCAAGAGCTCAGTCATAACATTCTTTAAAAGGGGTTTTGGATCTACTTTGTGCTTCTTGAGAAATCCTGTACACCAATCAAGAGCTCAGTCATAACATTCTTTAAAAGGGGTTTTGGATCTACTTTGTGCTTCTTGAGAAATATTGTACACCAATCAAGAGCTCAGTCATAACATTCTTTAAAAGGGGTTTTGGATCTACTTTGTGCTTCTTGAGAAATCCTGTACACCAATCAAGAGCTCAGTCATAACATTCTTTAAAAGGGGTTTTGGATCTACTTTGTGCTTCTTGAGAAATCCTGTACACCAATCAAGAGCTCAGTCATAACATTCTTTAAAAGGGGTTTTGGATCTACTTTGTGCTTCTTGAGAAATCCTGTACACCAATCAACAGCTCAGTCATAACATTCTTTAAAAGGGGTTTTGGATCTACTTTGTGCTTCTTGAGAAATCCTGTACACCAATCAAGAGCTCAGTCATAACATTCTTTAAAAGGGGTTTTGGATCTACTATGTGCTTTTTGAGAAATATTGTACACCAATCAAGAGCTCAGTGATAACATTCTTTAAAAGGGGTTTTGGATCTACTTTGTGCTTCTTGAGAAATCCTGTACACCAATCAAGAGCTCAGTCAAAACATTTAAAAATGCCAAAAGGTCGGAATGATGTTATCAATTGCATTTGTTGAACACAATACGGCTGAAAAGTGCGATGTTACATTTTGTGTAAATTATTTAGAATTTCTTTTCCACACTGCAAATATTTTGTTAGCCTCTGCATTTCCTCATGTGCTTAATTTTTGCTTCGTTATAACAAACATAACAGTCGATCTATTGCGGTAAAATTCTGTTGTTTTTTCATACTGTAAGATTAAAGGCATCACCTTCCTTCCTGTGTTTGCTCAGAGAAGGAGTTCAAACATGGTTGACTTAGTGAATTCTCCTTTAAAAATAAACAAACGGGCTGAATAGATCCATATTTACATAATTAAATATCACGTTACAACGTCATTATAAAAACAAATCAACAAATTTGTTGCAGCATGGAGCTATGGACATGTCGAAAAGGTTTTGTGAAACGGGTAACCGAATATGTAAAAAAAAATTCGGTATGAAAACTTCAAATCTTCGGCAAACTGATCTCACTTTGCTTAGACAGCTCACGAATATATTTTGCTTATCTATTTATTTATATTTATATACACTTTTTTTTTTTTTTTTACCTGAGATGGGTTTCTGAATTTACAGCGTTCTATTTTTTCAAAAGTCAACTAGCGTTCTTGTTACTGCGAATTTAATTAGTCCAGAAGCCAGAACTCCTCCCATGCAAATATCTTTTTTTATTTTTTCCTTTTTAATTTTCTTTTTCCTTTTATTTTTTTTCGCTCTGATTCAATATACTTTCTATCGTTCCCATTACTCTAGGAAAATATCGGCCATGCAACTAAGCTCATTATAGGAGTAGCACTTCCTACATTAATTAAGATTACACCAGAGATTAGGAAATACTTTAACCACACATCAACTTAAAAAAAAAAGTGCAAAACTTGATCTCATGGATGTACTGAAATCTTTTATTTAATGTTGAGCACAAAGAGCCAGAGTTCTGAGACTGTCAACAGCTACAATTATTGGAGCACTCGTGGACTTTTTTTATATTTAACTCCGAGCTCGCTGTTGTCTGAAGAAATAAAACTAGTTAAAACAAATATTGGCGGTGGTTTTACCTAAATAAAGGATTATTATGTTCGCGTTGCTGATATTTCGGGTTTTTTTTTTTTTTTCTAGGTTTTGAGAGGTTATGGAGGCTCCGCATATACCGTGTGTAAGAATCTTCTGCTTTAAATTACTGCGTTGCTCATCTTTACTGATCTCCTAGATAAAAACGCTCTCGCTAGAAGAACAGCAATATATACGACGGCCGGAATTGCTGCACTTTTCAGTGGATATGATCAAGACAAATGCAGCGAATTGTTTAAAACGAGCGTAGATATTGATTATCTGTGGTGCCGACTAAATTTGTTCTCTAGTGACTTTTGGAGGGGGGAGTGGGGGGAGAATTGTGTTAAAGGATTAGCAAATGTGGGAGGTGCGCTTGAAACAACGAGTGACAGTAACGTTTTATTTGATTTAATATTCTTACTGGCTTTCTTTCAAATTTGCACTTCGCTTTTAGAAACCAGATTGCTACATGATAAAACCAATAACATCCTACCGTGCAGTGGCTGTGGAACCGCCAGGGCTGCCAGGGCCCGGGCCCGGTCAATAATTTTAGCCAAGATTTTTATTTCAATTTTGTTTATTTGGCGAATGTGCGCTTTTTTTGTAGTGATGTGCCTTAGAAAGTTTCTCTAGGTAAGGGGCCGTCCATAAAGTACGTCCGAGATTACAGGGGGAGGGGGGTTCCTGACAACCGGACTAAATGTGACATGGGGGGAGGGGGTGTAGTAATTCGGGCTACCAGCGGCAAAAATATAGTTGTTTTCTCTTCTTTTTTTCTTTGGATAGTTAAAAAAAAGGTATGAAATATTTCAGATTTCTGATGATAATTAGCTAAATCAGAAAATTAATATTAAGTTCTCGTATTTGTACTACCAAATCTATCGTGTCTTGTGGATGTTATTATCGGGAATGTTGAAAACCTTGAATGCGTGCGTTCATTTGTAGATCTTTATTGCAGAATGATAAAGTTTGGGTGGCGTTTGGGAATAACTTAATGCCTAAATAATAAATATTTTCTGGAGAAAAAGTGTAAATATATGGAAGATTCCTTTAAATAATTACATGTTTTCTTTCGGTTTCTCAACGGACTTTTAAAAGCAGTTGTCAAAGGTAAAGGGGGTTGCGGGAATTAGGACGTACTTTTTAGAGGGGGGGGAAGGTGTCAACAATCGGACAAAATGTGACATGAGGGAGGGGGCGAGTCTAAATATAGTAAAAATTCACGGACCTACTTTATGGACGGAAGTGGTCAGGTGGGGTTCTTTTGTTTGTTCCGGGAAACGGGAAGGGAGGGGATGCGCTACGATTCGAAATATCGGGCCCGGTCAACGAACCTCACTTTCCGCCGCCCCTGTTACCGTGCCACGGATAGGTCTCATGCTGACGCACTGTGACGTAGAGGTCTGCACGGGCCTTAATTTGGAAAGTCGGGCGCGGCCCAAGCCCGCACGTCCAAGGCCCAGGTCGGCCCGTAAAATTTCAACAATTACGAAAACACGAATTTGACACCTGGTGCACTCAGTCACTGGACTCCTGTAGAGTTTTCGTTTTCTTAATTGTTACACGTATTCTATTACAATAACCGTTAATTCAGAATATTTCTGAGACTCTGGTATAAGTCACGTGACGTCCGGGGGGGGGGCTTGTATACTCAAAAATATTGCATGAAAAGGGAAATTTCCATGCCATTTCAAGTTTTCTGGGTTTTCAAATTATCATTCCCTGCCGCCGGACCCGGAAATATCCTTCGGGATAAGGAGGGGGGGGGGTTAATTCGAAAAGTACGAAATATCCAGAATTATGAGTCCAATCGTTCTACTGGGAGGACGTTGTACGGCTTTATAAGCTGCACTTATCTCTACTGGCATATCATATCGCTGGAACCCAATATGTCTCTCGTGTGTGTATTGGGGGGGGGGAGGCACATACGTGCCGCTAAAGATGCGATGTTCCAGATTTTGTGCTATCGTAACTCAAAAAGTTTTTGTATTTAGGCATTGCACAACGTTTTCCAGCCGACTAGTTTCAGAACGGGACAGTAATTTAAAATATTTCCAAATATCACTTTTCCCCTTTACATTGTCTACAAGCACATATTCTCCGGAAGTGATTTTTTCGCAAAAATCTTTCGCTTTCTTAAACTCCATAATAAGTATTGAAGAGTATTTATCAGCAACACTGAACTGAGTATATGCATTTGTGTTAATTATAATTAAGAGAAAACAACGACAGACTGCCCAGCTAATCAGGGTCACAGAAGTTTTGAAAACGGCTGCCTGATAGAACAAATGGGGAAAATACGGCACAGATTTATACACAGAAGTTTCTCCCGTGCCATTTAAGACAACTTAAAAGCTTTTCACACATCTAGAGAACAAAGTTCGCCGACCAGAACAATGAAAAAGATCGTCTGCCAGCGTGTGGCTCGGTTTAGAAATTCTGCCGTTAAAAGCCTGCCCTGAAGCATGAGATGAGGGTGAAAGTTAAAGAGAGAAGGGGGGGAGAAAAGAGACCACATTCACATTGAAAAACTAAGGGAGCTGGCCCACTCCAATTGTTTTGTAGGAGGGCAAGATGTCGTAAAACTTTTATTTTTTCCAACAGCGGAAGTTATTCAATCTTATCTTGCTACTGTATGTTGTGAGATTTCCAAACGAGAAAGGCATCGTATAGCGATTGGTTTGCTCATAAAAAAAAAAAAAACCTTCTCGACCCCGTGTCTGTTTTACATGAAATATTGAAGGCCCGACCCGGCCCACGGGCCAGGCCGGCCTTCGGCGTAACGGGCCTACCCGGGCCCGTGCTGACCTCTACTGTGACGTACTACAGAGGTAAAGCACGTGTCAAGACAATATTACTATTGTCATGACGTCAAGACGATATTATTATTGTCATGACATCAAGACGATATTATTATTCCATTTATTGTCATGGCCCCCAAATTCGCTTGACATGAATCCCATCGAGCATTTGCGGTTTCGATTGCAGAAACAGGTACGTGTAGCATCATCCCCAACCACGCTATTTACGTGAACTACGAGATCTTCTGTTGCAGTTAAGGTACCAAGTATCAAACATCTCGTTGAATCTATGCCTCACTGGGTGCGAGCTCTTTTTGCGGCGAGAGGAGGACCTACATCATATTAGGTAGACGGTTTTAATGTTTTGGCTGATCGCTGTACATATGTGCGTATGAACCAGGAAAGATAAGAAGAGGAACACGTGGATAAGGAAAATGACAAGAGCGGAATACGTCATGATCAGAGTAAAATCCCTGAAATGGAAAAGGTCTGGGCATATTGCCAGAAGAAAGGGGCACCGATGGACAATCGAAATTTTAAGCTGGATTTCAAGAAACAGGAAAGAACCCAGGCGAAGACCACACTGTGGAGGTTGGGGTGGACGAAATTCGAAAGTGTGTTGGAGTGCCGTGGAGGATACTGGCCCAAGACAGACCGTTGTAGTAGAAACTAGAGGAGACCTTCATCCAGCAGTGGATTGATAATTGTTGCCAATGATAGTGACGATGTCTGTACGTTTTACGGTTGCAATGACTGTCCGCCAAACGTTATGTGCTATATTGGTGCTCGAAGAATGGTGAATCTCCGGGCTGTTAGGTTTGACAAATAGATGTGATGATTAATTTTTATTGAAACAAAATCAATTCTTTTAGTAACATGAGATGGTCCTTCAAGCCTGGATCTCGGATGACAGGGCACAGGAGCGGGACCTATTTCATCACCCATATGCGTCATAACTTACGTAAAAATGCTTCGGTTGCGACAAAACTTTAGTATGTTGTTCCGGAGGTATACTGAATTGGTTCTGTTGAATATCATCAAAATGGGGGCAAAGATCAGGGCACAGGAGCCAGATCCACAGCCATTATCCTCATAACTTGAGTAATAACTTGAGTAATGATTTCTGGTATGAGGGAAAGCGTATCGTAATCAATACATTGCATGATTTTACTAACTTGTTCTTATTAATTAATAATTACCTCAGATGACAATTTTATCCATCATTCTGAAAGCACTTTCAGCCTAAAGACCATGAATGCATGATATCAAAGCTTTCTCTATTTCAGATAACTTTGAAAATATTAATACAGTTTAACTCTAATTATCCGGATTAACTCGGACCACAGCTCATCCGGATATTCGAAAAATCAGGATAATTGGGTTGTGTTTTTTCTGTAGGCCAAATGCGTATTTATTAATTGAAGCGAGGGAATTTAATATTTTCATTTATCGTATTTCATAACAAATGTTATACAGCTTAAAAAATAAATATCTACTGTACTGCATTATCATTTTATTTTATTTAAATGAAATAAAAACTAAAAACACGTAAATTAATTAACAAAATTTTAATTTTACTTGCTCTTGAAGGAAGAACAAGCGATCCGGATAATCGGAGTTCCTGCTTTCTGGAGTCCGGATAATTGGAGTTCAACTGTACTTTGAATGTATCAATTCGAGCAAATTTCACCTCTTTTCATCAAGCTTAAATCCAAACATTTACGAGGAAAAGTTAGATTTAACAGCAGCACAGGATAGGGGGAAAACATGAATACCGAAGAAATCTGTGCTTCATCCGACTTCCGTTTTCGAAAACGTTTTCCCCATTTTTAAGCTGAGTTACAAAAATGTATGTAATAAAAAGATATTTAGTAACAATAGTGGGTAGAAGATACATCGCGAGAGAAAAAATTACGATTACGGGTGAAATCTTCACTCCGTCTAACTTTCGTTTTTTAAAGTTTCGAATAACGGAATTCCGTCGTCAAAAGGGAAATAAATCTCCCACCACCTCCAATCTCCCCCCCCCAATTCCTGTTCGGTTGTGCATCGATTTTGAGAATGCCCAAAATGATAACGGAAATGACGGAATTTCTCCAATCATGCATGAAAACTACAGGGAAATCTCCACTCCGCTTTAACTTCCGTTTTCGGAGATCATTTCTCACAGTTTCATGCTGAAATACAAACACTGATGCAATAAAATCGTATTTCGCAACAATACTGGACAGAGGCAACATCGTGAGAAAAATAAATTGTGATTACGGGAAAAACCTTCACTCCGTTTAACTTCTGTTTTCGAAAGTTTTGGAAGACGAAATACCGGTCCTAGATGGAAAACGACCGCCCCATGCCCATTAATCCCCTAAAAATCTTTCTTGAATGGATCTCAAGAATGATCCAAATGACGCAAAAATGCATCAATCTCGAGAATTATCCAAACGGCGCCTAAAAAAGAGGAATTCCGCGAAGCCGTGGAAAAATCTTATGTATGACTCTTCTGTGCGATTCGGTGAGTGGAATACAGACCATTTGCCTTCTTGCACACATACCTCTCTCATGGAGTCTTCTGTAAACTGTTTGCCCCGAAATCGCGATTCCCGTAGCAGAGGAGTACTCCTGTGAGAGTTCTCTGGCTGTCGACTCCCTATAGCGACGAGGTGTTAGAACCAAATACTGGTCGTCTTTACTAGTGTGGTTTGTGGGCGTCCTTGTCCGGGCTTTCTGGTTATTGTTCCGATTTCCTGGAATTGTCTCCACCATTGGAGACTACTTGCCTGGGCGCATTCAGTCATTTTTATGAAGTCTTCTAAGGTGGGGTGCTGGGCCATTTATCTACCAACAGTACAACTCAAGCTTCAATTACGGCACCTCGCTCAGAACAACGTTTTTCGTGCAATAACTGTGGTCTTTAATCTAGAATTAGAAACCTGGAAGGATGGGAGGTTAAGTGAAATTGCATGTTTTAACTCAGGCAATTTATTATAAGCACCTGACCTAACGGAGACATCAGCTCTGATGCCATAAGTATGCAGATTAATGCACTGACGACACGCTGCCAAGCACAGATAGTGTAATGGCATTACAGCGCGGAGTAAACATGGCGGAAGAGTCTGATCTAACAAATTATGACCGACATTGCTTTGCTGAAGCTTTACTAGTTGGGGTGTCTTTCACGAAGGTTCTTCAAAGCGATGACAAATCAGGAGGCACAATCAGAATTCTCCGCGTGCATGCCGCGGTGTGACTTGATAGCTTTTGTATTTCAGGGTCGCGGTTAGGCAACCAACAATCAATCGTGAGGAGCCGCCCCGGTGGCGCAGTGGTCTAAGCGATGTCTTCTGATCATTCGTCCCAAAGGGGTCCAGGCTCGAATCCCGGTGAAGCATGGATCTTGTGTTTGTTTGACTGCATTGGCTCTCTCCCTTCCCTGGAACCAGTGACCCTAAATTAGGGACTGCCAACGGCTTATAGCCCATTGAGTTGCTCACGGTGGTCGTTAAACCTCCTATAAAAAAACCCTGAGGCTGAAGTAGTAGTGAGAAGAAATTTTTCTAAATTCTTATTGAACTGTAGTTATTATGAAATATTTTCGCAGATGCTCTAGTTTTGACTCGTCACGCTTTTTAATGCGTGAAAAACAAATTAACGTCACGAAAATGCATTGCTATTTTCAGGGAGTTTATACTATTATACAACGTAACGAATCGATCAATCTCTGATAATGAATATTCTCAAAATTCGTACAAAATGTAATTTAAAAATCGAATTTAGTAGTCGATCCAAGATTTGTGCGCTTCGTCTCGTCAGTAAATGGAGAAACTTAAGCTTAATCATCCTCAGCAGTCCCGTTAGCTTTTAACACAGTAGAATACCATCCACTCCTCAATGGCGCGAATACCGGTCCCTTCGCAATATGGCGGAGGGTGCGGTATAAAAAAACGGGCCAACTGTCTACCTGGTTAAAGTAAAGCGTCTCGTCTTTGACTAGAAACCGCAATAGTCCGTCGTTAACAAGTCTCGGACAACAAGAGCCCCTCCAGCCAAAAAATCTTACATACCTCATCAAAGCCTACGACAGTACAAATCCCTATTGAGAGCGTCTCTGAAGTCCCTAATCCTTTGCCTTTTCTCACATGTTTTCCATCCACTGACACGAAAACGGCAATCACGGGTTAACACACTAACACAACACGTTAACGTATACGGATATTCTGCAATGATACCTAACCTACACTGCTGGCCACCCAAAATGCAACACCAAGAAGGACACGAGATAGCAAAGCCAGATTTACTGGACACATAACAACAGATACAAAGATGAAACGATTGAGCTTACAGGCCCGTGCGACTCGCGGAACACGCAGGTATCAATAGTTCGTGTGGCCCCCATGGCTGGCAATAACGGCCGCTACACGCCGCGGCATCGAACGAAAGAGGCTTTGGATGTGGGCTTGGGGTATGTCGGTCCAGGCTGCTTGCACACGTTGCCACAGTTCATCAGGCGCAGCCGCGAGTGGTGCTTGCAGGGCCACTCGGTTGCCGATCAGCGACCAGACGTGTTCGATGGGGAGAACAGGCGGGCCACGGCAGCAGTGACACCTGGTGGGCCGTGAAGAATTGTTGCAAGATGCTTGCCACGTGCGGGCGCTCATTGTCCTGTTGAAACGTGGCCGCTGGCAGATTCTGCAGGTAAGGGAGGACTACAGGCTGCAAAACGTCGGAGATGTAGCGGTGGCTGTTCAGTGTACCGGCGATGCGTACCAGAGGCGTGCTGGTGTCATATCCAATTGCGCCCCAAACCATAATGCCAGGCGGACCGGTATGGCGGTGCCGCCACAAGCGGATCCGACCATCGTGGTGTTGCAAGCAGAAGCGGGATTCGTCAGAGAAGACAATGTCGTACCAATCCGTAGTCCAGGTGCGGCGTTCAACAGCCCACTGCCGCCGCACTCGCCGGTAGTGTAACGTCAATGGTAATCGCAGCAATGGGCGCCGTGCGACAAGTCCCCGCTCCTGCAGACGGCGTCGAACGGTACGTGCTGAAACAGGTTGTTGCGCAACATACCCTAATTCCTGCGCAAACGTTCGTGATGTGGCGGTGCGAGCTGTCAATGCCCGCCGCACAACATGCTGGTCCTCTCGTTCGGTGGTGTGCCTCGGCTGCGGCAATTGCTCACGTCGGTCCGTCCATCCCTCCTGCACTCACCGAATACATACTCGCCTCACCGTGGCTGGATGTCGTCCCATACGGGCGCCGATGTCTCGTTACGATAAACCTCTGTCGCGATAAGCCACTATTCGTCCTCTGTCGAACTCCGAAACGTGCTGGAATGACTGCCGTATTCTGCGACCAGACATCAGGAAGCTTCCCACGCACAGGTCCGGCAGAACAACACACTTCCACTACTTACACCCTGTCTTCTGTGCACCCTTCGTATAGTGCTTCTGGTGGCGTGCCGGGTGCACATGATTTGCATATGCCTTGCAATGCTAATCGTTTGCATGTCCTCTCGCGGGCCACGTATGCTGAGAATTTCAGGCCAATCGGATGCTTTCTTCTTGGTGCTGAATTTTGGGTGGCCAGCAGTGTATTTTCATCTAGTAATTAATGAGTTTAAAAGATGATTTTTTTATTTTGTTATTTTCAAATCCTTTGTCGCTTTCTGTTCCTGACGCCAGCTCTGTCTGCAACATTTCCGTTCTCGTGGACTTGCAGAAAGTGGCGCAAACTATAATAATTTCTGTTCAAGATGTGAAAATTAAAATGTATTTACATTTTTAAACACTCACGGAGTCTGAGAGTTTTACAGTACCGTATTGAAGTTATCAGACTGGAAGCAAAATGTAATAAAAAAACACTCAAATTAACGAAAATTAGTAACATGAGCAATCCTTTAGCTCTTCCGTCCCCAACCCCCATCAACCAATGAGACTTGGCCCTCAGTACAGCATACGTAGTGTCCGGTTAAAGCTTATACAACTTTGTCTTCATTTCAAGAACTGACTTAACTCCAAGTGACACAAATCTTCCTTTTATTCTAAAGCGGCGCCAATTCTCTATAATTCCATCCTATGTTACATTATCATATCAAAATGAACTTGTCTGGTATGCATGTTGGGACAGATCAAGACATTAATGTTGTAAAAACCTATTTTGACCGTCTTGACAAATCCTTTTATTTGGAGGGCATAATACCCTTAAAATGTGGGGACGTTCAAGGGAATTACGTAGAAAAATTGGCCTATTTTTCCACGACCATTCCATCATGTGTAGTAACAATCGCCAACCAATCTCTGTTTACCTTTGTTTTGTTATTTCTTTCACTCTTTGGAATTTATACGTACAGGTTCAGCGAACCGTCATAAATGCACTGGATAGCGCTAAATGGCTCTATAACACAATCCTGATTTAGCTTCTATGAAAGCACAAGGTACAAATGCGTAAGCTTTCATTATTTGATATTTAATTATTTATAGGAATATTAAACAATTGGTGCAATTATTTAAATATTCCTATAAATAATTAAATATCAAATAATGAAAACAATAATCCTGCACTCTTAATTTGGCATTCAGTGCCCTTAAATTTTTGACCCGCTCACTCTTAGAAAACAATCTGTGGTGCGTTGCACAAGAAAAGAAAAGGGAACGTTCGCTACCCCATTTGCAAATGCAAAAATATTCCAACAAATGCTTCACACATTTTTTTTAAATTCTGAAACATGTGCCAGGCTGATTTTGTGGAAAGTTCCACAATAAACATGAAAAATTTCTGTAAAGTCGCAAGGAAAGGTTCGCATGCACGTCACATAAAAAAAACTGACTTAAAAGAATTTTGAAAGACTTTAGTAGTAGAAAAGGACGGATTCTGGCTAAAACCGGAGCCATAGACTTAACATTAGGTGTCGGCCGGAGCAGCCGGAGCCAGCCGGAGCAAGCTGCAGCCGAGCAAACGGAGGGGGGCGTGGTCAGTAGCAGCCTCCAATTCCCCGCTGCAATTTTTCCCCTCGACCGAAGGGTGTGCTTATCTCCGAAGATAGTAGTATTTATTGGACTTTGTCGAATTTTGGGGGAAATCAATGAAAGTTTATTCCTTTTTTTTTTAATTTAATGAAGGTTTATTCATTATTTATTTTCCCGTCTCTCGACCCCATCCCCTTAGGTTATTGTTATGTAAAACGTTTTTTCCCTCGTAATTTGTTGATTTTTCAATTAATTTTCATGAATTCCTCATGTGTCTTCCCTAATGAAAATTATGTAGGGTAAGTATTATTTCTCTTTTATTTTCTCGAATGATACGGTCATGTCCTCATCTCAAGAAATGTTATTATCTTATTTTTGTTCATAAATGTTTGATTTTGAGGGATGGCAACGCCCGAGTGGGAAAGGGGTTGGATATAGGGGGATGACAACTCGATGTGCTGCCCCTAGCGGTGCTTCTTGGAACTTTCGATGGATCTTTGTTTTTGAGGGATGGCAACGATAGAGTGGAAAAGGGGTTGGATATAGGGGGATGGCAACTCGATGTGTTGCCCCCTAGCGGTGCTTCTTGGAACTTTCGATTGATCTTTGATTTTGAGGGATGGCAACGCCCGAGTGGAAAAGGGGTTGGATATAGGGGGATGTCAACTCGATGTGCTGCCCCCTAGCGGTGCTTCTTGGAACTTTCGATTGATCTTTGATTTTGAGGGATGGCAACGCCCGAGTGGGAAAGGGGTTGGATATAGGGGGATGTCAACTCGATGTGCTGCCCCCTAGCGGTGCTTCTTGGAACTTTCGATTGATCTTTGATTTTGAGGGATGGCAACGCCCGAGTGGGAAAGGGATTGGATATAGGGGGATGTCAACTCGATGTGCTGCCCCTAGCGGTGCTTCTTGGAACTTTCGATTGATCTTTGATTTTGAGGGATGGCAACGCTCGAGTGGGAAAGGGGTTGGATATAGGGGGATGCCAACTCGATGTACTACCCCCTAGCGATGCTTCTTGGAACTTTCGATGGATCTTTGATTTTGGGGGATGGCAACGACCGAGTGGGGAAAGGGCACTGCGTAGGTGTTAGATATGATGATGCTTCTTGGAACTTTATTATTTCGATGGATCTTTGATTTTGAGGGATGGCAACGACTGAGTGGGGTCCGTTGGGAATTTTTGCATTTATTCCTGTGGTTTGCAAGCAAGATTTCCCCCCTCTTCAATACTATTTTTCCCCCGGAGGAAATTTTTACGTAACGATGCTGGGGAATTTTCTTTCCAAGGGAATAAAAATGCTCCTAAGGTCTTAGCGAGGTTCTAACTCACGATGATTTGGTTTCCAAAAATAGTCAGGGGGTCAAATGGTTTTCGTGTACTACGTATTCCCTATATATATATATTTTTAAATTACTTTTACGTTATTTCTTCATGTGTTTTTATATATTTTTCGTATGTTTTGAGGGAGTTTTTTCGTGTAGATGTAATGAATTTTCTGGGGAACTTTTCTTTTTCCTCCATTCAATTTTATTTCAGACCATGAGACGAGGAAATGCTTCTTTAGAAATTATTTCGTTCTTGTTCGCAGTAATTACTGGACATAGACTTCATGTTAATTCTGAGTCTTTCACCCCTGCAATAATATTTTCTCGTAATTTTTTCGTATGTTCAAGAACTCTACAGATCTTTCCCAGTTAAAATTCTGCTCAAACAATATTTTCGGTCTTTATTTCCTTATAGCTTCCCAATTTCCGATATTTTTCTTCCTCTATCTTTGAAATTTCATTAAACTTCTCAATAGGTCAGGATTCTTTTTTTTTCTTGGACAAACTTATGAGTCCTTTTATTTACACTATCTTTTTTTTTTCCATTTCATTTCAGCAAACGATTATTTTAGATGCAACAAATCGTCAGATTTTGGTTTCCTTATATAGCATATTTTCCAACTTGCTTAAAAAATATTCCTCAAAACTTGCATGTATGTCAAATATACATTTTTTTTATTCTTTCGTAGTTAGCCATACTTTTCGTGGACTGCCTCGACAGGAAAGCATTCAATGTCAAGACATACAATCTAAAACCTTTTTCTTTCAATAAAATTTGTATTCTTTGGGCTGAATATTTTTCCGTCTCGTCCGAAAAAGCATTCATTCTAGAGGCAAAGCGACTAATTCCGTTCTTCCCATAAACATTATTTTTTTATTTATTTGATATTCAGAGTTGTATACATTTACTATCCAAAAAAGAGATATATTTAATGTAAAGGTATATTCTTCCAAGCTGGGGAAATATATGTATATATTAGTTCATTTCCAGTTAAAGGAAATGCATCTTTATATTTCAATATGAAAAAAGAAGCCCTATAAGTGAAAGCTCAACCTAAAGACGGATAGATTGTTCCCACTCTCTCTACTCTATGACATTTCTTTACTGAATGAACCATGGCCTTTTTTTCATGAACTGCTTTAAAATCTTCGTTCTCACTTTACTATTGTCAGATTCCATGTCCCTTCAGTTCTTTACTTATTCAATTTTAATTTATTAAGAGAGTAGAACTCTTTTAGGCTTTCGAACTCTTTTAGGCTTTCGAACTCTTTTAGGCTTTCTATTGACAGATTCCATGTCCCTCCAGTTCTTTACTTATTCAATTTTAATTTATTAAGAGAGTAGAACTCTTTTAGGCTTTCGAAGTACTTTCAAGTCTTTCATTACGAAAATTTTCACTGTCATGAAAGAAGCCATAATCGAGATGATTTACTATCGTTTCAATGAAAGTGTTTACGCATTCATTGCTATGATGTCAGATTTCATTTTCTTGTACTTCGAACAGAAATGAGTTTGAATCATTCGTCGAGAAAACAATGTTTGTACTTCATGTGCCTTTTCTCTGTCGTTTTTTGGCTTTTCAGCTTTTGGGCATTGGTTTGTCTGTTGACATTTTTGCGGGTTTTAACTCTTTCTTTTCTTTGTGACTTTGAGCGTCTTTTGGGGTGCCTGGGAGCAGGGGATGGCTGGGCTTGTTCCTTTTCTATGCGCTGTCTATGCGCTGTTTTTTCAAAGTGGTTGAGTTCTTAATGGCTGGTTAATTGTGCACTTAGGGCACTGCTGAAGTGCTTTGTACATGTTGCAACTGGCTGTTTGGGGTATATGGCTTTCACAGGGTTTTCTTTAGTTGATTATTATCTTTGGCTTATTCTCGTTTTCGTGCTGTCATGGGTTGTGGAGTGGGGGTTTTGGACTCGGGTTTTCTTTCAGGGGTCTGTTCGTTGTAAATTAACATTTCCTTTTTTGGTTGCAATGTAGGATTTGGATTTCTTTTGCATTGTTTTTCAGGTTTGGATTCTCTCTCGGGCGAACTTGGAGTTTCGTTATGGCTGAGGGTCATTTCTAATTGTTATGTCACTCTCACAGCTTGAGTTCTCTTTGGTCTTCTTCTCTCTGTTTAATCGTAACAGATGAAGAGTATGGGTCGGGCCAGGAAGGTTAATGGATGCAAGCGAAATTGTTAACTAGTGCTAGGTCATGCAACTCTAAGGAGGACATGACTTATATATATATATTTTAAACTATTTTAGGTGGGAATGTTACTTGCATCTATGGCCTTGCAGAAACCCATTTCCAATTAGGTCTTTGTGGAAGTGAGAAAATGCAGAGTTTTTGCTGGTCCTTGATAAAGCCAAGGCTCAGTATTCTCGACACCTTCTACATTCAGTTGTTTTATTTTATTTTTTTATCTTTTTTCCTTTTGCTCACACAGGTAGATACATAACCTTTTCTATGTTGTACTAGGTGTGAGTCAAAATTATATATGTATTTTTTTGCTTAGGTATCTTCTTTATAGAACATTTTTCATATATATATATATATATATATATATATTTTGCCTCCGAATCAAACGAACTCAAAAAATAAGAGACGCACTTTAATATTTTTTTCCTCTTATGAGAGGAATACGGGAATATGATACCAAAATTAAAGAATATAGAATATCGACTTTCCTCTCAACACCTTTCATCTACGTTTTTTTTTATTTTTTTTATTTTCAATAAGCTGTTTCTATATTTTTACAACTGAATAGAATTATTTATTGAAAAGTTCTAAGTAAGACGAAAAATGGTTTTGTTGATTTCCTAAGAGGATGATTTTGGAAATTTTCGTTTTCTGGTAATTGTAAAAATCTCATAGAATAACATGGGAAAACTGGCATGCATAAAAGACTGTTTTGGATCGAGTAAATTGAAAGAATTTTACAAAGTTCATTTCAGAAAAGTACATTCCTTCCTAGTGTCAAAACGAATCACTTCGTTTTTTCTAAGATACACTTTGGAATCTTATAAAAGTGCATAGGGTCAAAAACGATTTTGATGATTTTACTAAGATGACAGATTTCGGATTTCTTATGATAGAAAATACAGTGAATTTCCCATTGAATAACATGGGAAACTGCGAAATTTAAGAAGTACGTTTTCGTTCAAGTAAAATATTTTAAGAGTCTTTTTCGAATCAGTTGAAAACAGACAGGGTGTGTTTCTGAACAGCTCATTATTTCCCAAGATCAAAACGAATCACTTCGTTTTTTTCCTAATGTGCGTTTCTGAAAGAAGTAAAAATAGCTTAGCTAGAAAATTGGAAAGATATTTTTATGAATCCTAGACTGGTTATTTTCGTATAGCTAGAGGGGTCTTCAGTGAGAGCACTTATTTTCTTTACAAACTAAGAGAATGAAGTGTAGTCAGTTTGAAAAAAATTCAAACTCCCCTAAATTTAGCCTTTTGTCCTGGTTTCGACTCAATACTGTAAAGCATTGCTCTCAGACCAGTTGAATTCCTGGCCCTTAATGAAATACATTAAGCCTTTCCCTTAAAAATAAGCAATCTCTTCTTCAATACCAGATCCCCAATAAATTTCTTTAAGAGTTATTCATTCCCACTTTTACTTTTAAAAACTTAAAATTCATTATTATTTAACTCATTACAAAAAATGAAACTCATTCATACAGAAAAAATATAAATGAATAAAAATAAATAAAGTAGTCCTAAAAAGGACTGTTTTTCTGGGTCCCCTTCATACAGCTGCTCCATGATCGGTATAAGGAATTTTTTTTACCTGCTGATATCTCAGCACATTGACTTCACAGTCTCTAGCAAGTTCTTTACAATTATACTTTCCAAGAACGCTTTGGACGGGACATGGTCTCCAGTGACTGCAACAAAAGATTCTGCTAGAATCTTGGGGTTAAGCAATGCAACGGCATCATCGAAATACTTTTGCCACTTGGATTCGGGGGTGGCATATGCACAGCTGTGGGCCGTGATGTTTGCGAATATGCGATTTGGGGGTTGGTGGCACTCCATACAATAATATAAGTTATTGACATGTTCCTGAAGGCGATCCCTTACCATGTCAGCAAGCATGATGAAAAACTCTTCATCTGAGATGGAAGCAACAGGGAAGAAATCCTTGGATGGTGCAAAACAGCCTTTCTAAAGACAGGTCCAAATAGTAGTTGAGTAATGCTGTCCCATATTTTTCCACATTGATCAATAAGAGTTCCAAATTGTTGACAAGTCAGCTTTATCGGAACAGGATTCAATCGACGAAAACCATGAATTCTGGGAAAGCACTTCTAACGTGTAACTGCCAGAAGCATCTAAGAGGGAAGGACAGCAGGAAACGATAAGTTCACGATTAATCAAGATGTCACAATTCATGCCTTGAATCCAGTGTGATTTTCCCATGAATTTTCGGAACGTTGAAGCTGACATTGTTATTCCATTCTTAGAAGGGTAGAAAGATTCCCCATCTTTCCTATAACTTCGAATATGAACTCGGACCGTGTTGTTAAAATCGCATACTTTTGCAAACGTGTTTTCACCTAAATAAAAATGATGAGGTGCAAGATTTTTCATAGAAATTCTTGGGAGGATAACTTCTCCACACGATTTGGGCTTTAAAGGAACGGACTCACATACCTTCTTAGCGAGAGTAGCAGAAATTTCACCACTTTGCTTCATCGTGGAAATGGAATCGGTAGCGCTCAAAGCAACAGACAAAAGAAGTGACTCGTTTGAAGACTAAAGACAAACTGAAGGAACAGCTCTTATTCTAAGTCAAAACTGAGAAGAGGTTGGAGTTCGTCACTTGTTTACTGCTTGAGAGGGAAAGAGCAGAGTCATGGGTAAAGAACACTCGGTTATCTTCTTTCTAAAAGTCAAATTCAATCTAATGTTTGGAGCATTCTTTTGTCGAGGCAGACCATGACTCCAATACGAATTAGTTGGTGGCAGGATCTGTAGTAAAGTTCCAGATCTCAAAGATAAGGAAACTGGTTTAAACCCGTTTCGCTTGAAAACAAGAGTCTCTTTCCTGTCCGAGAGATACTGATGTAATACAAGACAAAGGATCTAATTCAGCTTCGTCATCATGGTGATCACCGATTTGGTTATCACCATTTCTTATAAAAGTGCATGGGGATAAAAAAACGATTTTGATGATTTTACTAAGATGACAGATTTCGGATTTCTTATGATAGAAAATACAGTGAATTTCCCATTGAATAACATGGGAAACTACGAAATTTAAGAAGCACGTTTTCGTTCAAGTAAAATATTTTAAAAGGTAATCAGTTGAAAACAGACAGGGTGTGTTTCTGAACAGATCATTATTTCCTAAAATCAAAACGAGTCACTTCGTTTTTTCCTAACGTACGTTTCTGAAAGAAGTAAAAATAGTTTAGCTAGAAAATTGGAAAGAATTTTTTATGAATCCTAGACTGTTTATTTTTTTATAACTAGAGGGGTCGTCAGTGAGAGCACTTATTCTCTTTACAAACTAAGAGAATGAAGTGTAGTCAGTTTGAAAAAAAAAATTCAAACTCCCCTAAATTTAGTCTTTTGTCCTGGTTTCGACTCAATACTGTAAAGCATTGCTCTCAGACCAGTTGAATTCCTGGCCCTTAATGAAATACATTAAGCCTTTCCCTTAAAAATAAGCAATCTCTTCTTCAATACCAGATCCCCAATAAATTTCTTTAAGACTTATTCATTCATCCTTTTACTTTTAAAACTTGAAATTCGTTATTATTTAACTCCTTATAAAAATGAAACACATTCACACTTTTACTTTAAAAAACTTGAAATAACTTCATACAAAAATGAAACCCATTCCCTTTTTTACTTTTAAAATTATAGAAAAAATAGATGATACAGAACATAGGTTCACTTTCTCATTCACACTCATGCATACAGAAAACAAAATTAAATAGTGCTATTTGAGCTGCATGGAGGTGTCAAGATGGGTGGGAAAAACCTCCATCTATCATTCAATTGGACTAAAACTGTTGAAGGATGTGAGCTATTCTCACTAGCTCCTCCATGCAAGCTGTCTGTCTCGAGGTTGGCCATCCCAGTCGATGATTTTATTTCAATCATTTCCACTTCGGAATCTGAATCCCAAGTAAGATCAATAATTTCAATTTCGGAATCTGAATCCCAAGTAAGATCAATAATTTCCGGATCTTCAGAAGTTAAGTCAACAACCTCCGGTTCTTGGGTAGAGTCTTCCACAACCCAGAAGTTTTCCCACTGTGAGGGGGGAGGAAGAGACCTAATCCACTGATTAACGTAGAAATCGTCTCGAGATTCCTGGAGGAGAGAAAAAAAAATATATATATATATATAATAAGAAATAAAAAAATAAAACCCTACATCCTAGATAAAGCAAAGAGAAAAATTAAAAATATTCTTACCGAGTCGAAGTCCAGGGGAGGTGTAGGGGAATTATTTCCTTTCAACATCTGTGATTCTAATAGCATGCGTTACTTCAAAGAAAACTTCGAGAAGCTGTGAGAATCTGATATCTCTCTTGCTACTATTATACTAGCAGAAGGATTGATAAGGAGGGATCATGTGATAACATACACGGAATAGAATGGTCTTTGAGGTCAACTTAAATCGACAGATCGCTCTATTTTATAAACTTCCCATTGTACAGGAAATAACATCTTTCTCAATCACCATAGTTCATGGGACCTTCTAAGGAGGTAAAAATATTCTAACGCGTATCTAATCAATGTTGTGTATACTTAAGACCAAGCGTAAATGGAATCGATAGCACTCTTCCTCCCTGAAGGAAATGACGTCTGCATACATCTCAAAATCCTTTGTTCCCTAAGTCAAACGCATGGAGGGAAAATCAAGTAATCTTATCTGTATTCCTTCGTTGAAAGTGTAATGCTGATTCGAATTTAACTTGAGAAAGGAAATGTTTTGTATCTTTTCTAAACAAACATACACTTTCAACGAAGGAATACAGATAAGATTACTTGATTTTCCCTCCATGCGTTTGACTTAGGGAACAAAGGATTTTGAGATGTATGCAGACGTCATTTCCTTCAGGGAGGAAGAGTGCTATCGATTCCATTTACGCTTGGTCTTAAGTATACAGAACATTGATTAGATACGCGTTAGAATATTTTTACCTCCTTAGAAGGTCCCATGAACTATGGTGATTGAGAAAGATGTTATTTCCTGTACAATGGGAAGTTTATAAAATAGAGCGATCTGTCGATTTAAGTTGACCTCAAAGACCATTCTATTCCGTGTATGTTATCACATGATCCCTCCTTATCAATCCTTCTGCTAGTATAATAGTAGCAAGAGAGATATCAGATTCTCACAGCTTCTCGAAGTTTTCTTTGAAGTAACGCATGCTATTAGAATCACAGATGTTGAAAGGAAATAATTCCCCTACACCTCCCTGGACTTCGACTCGGTAAGAATATTTTTAATTTTTCTCTTTGCTTTATCTAGGATGTAGGGTTTTATTTTTTTTTATTTCTTATTATATATATATATATTTTTTTTTCTCTCCTCCAGGAATCTAGAGACGATTTCTACGTTAATCAGTGGATTAGGTCTCTTCCTCCCCCTCACAGTGGGAAAACTTCTGGGTTGTGGAAGACTCTACCCAAGAACCGGAGGTTGTTGACTTAACTTCTGAAGATCCGGAAATTATTGATCTTACTTGGGATTCAGATTCCGAAATTGAAATTATTGATCTTACTTGGGATTCAGATTCCGAAGTGGAAATGATTGAAATAAAATCATCGACTGGGATGGCCAACCTCGAGACAGACAGCTTGCATGGAGGAGCTAGTGAGAATAGCTCACATCCTTCAACAGTTTTAGTCCAATTGAATGATAGATGGAGGTTTTTCCCACCCATCTTGACACCTCCATGCAGCTCAAATAGCACTATTTAATTTTGTTTTCTGTATGCATGAGTGTGAATGAGAAAGTGAACCTATGTTCTGTATCATCTATTTTTTCTATAATTTTAAAAGTAAAAAAGGGAATGGGTTTCATTTTTGTATGAAGTTATTTCAAGTTTTTTAAAGTAAAAGTGTGAATGTGTTTCATTTTTATAAGGAGTTAAATAATAACGAATTTCAAGTTTTAAAAGTAAAAGGATGAATGAATAAGTCTTAAAGAAATTTATTGGGGATCTGGTATTGAAGAAGAGATTGCTTATTTTTAAGGGAAAGGCTTAATGTATTTCATTAAGGGCCAGGAATTCAACTGGTCTGAGAGCAATGCTTTACAGTATTGAGTCGAAACCAGGACAAAAGACTAAATTTAGGGGAGTTTGAATTTTTTTTTCAAACTGTCTACACTTCATTCTCTTAGTTTGTAAAGAGAATAAGTGCTCTCACTGACGACCCCTCTAGTTATAAAAAAATAAACAGTCTAGGATTCATAAAAAATTCTTTCCAATTTTCTAGCTAAACTATTTTTACTTCTTTCAGAAACGTACGTTAGGAAAAAACGAAGTGACTCGTTTTGATTTTAGGAAATAATGATCTGTTCAGAAACACACCCTGTCTGTTTTCAACTGATTACCTTTTAAAATATTTTACTTGAACGAAAACGTGCTTCTTAAATTTCGTAGTTTCCCATGTTATTCAATGGGAAATTCACTGTATTTTCTATCATAAGAAATCCGAAATCTGTCATCTTAGTAAAATCATCAAAATCGTTTTTTTTGATCCCCATGCACTTTTATAAGAAATGGTGATAACCAAATCGGTGATCACCATGATGACGAAGCTGAATTAGATCCTTTGTCTTGTATTACATCAGTATCTCTCGGACAGGAAAGAGACTCTTGTTTTCAAGCGAAACTGGTTTAAACCAGTTTCCTTATCTTTGAGATCTGGAACTTTACTACAGATCCTGCCACCAACTAATTCGTATTGGAGTCATGGTCTGCCTCGACAAAAGAATGCTCCAAACATTAGATTGAATTTGACTTTTAGAAAGAAGATAACCGAGTGTTCTTTACCCATGACTCTGCTCTTTCCCTCTCAAGCAGTAAACAAGTGACGAACTCCAACCTCTTCTCAGTTTTGACTTAGAATAAGAGCTGTTCCTTCAGTTTGTCTTTAGTCTTCAAAGAGTCACTTCTTTTTTGTCTGTTGCTTTGAGCGCTATCGATTCCATTTCCACGATGAAGCAAAGTGGTGAAATTTCTGCTACTCTCGCTAAGAAGGTATGTGAGTCCGTTCCTTTAAAGCCCAAATCGTGTGGAGAAGTTATCCTCCCAAGAATTTCTATGAAAAATCTTGCACCTCATCATTTTTATTTAGGTGAAAACACGTTTGCAAAAGTATGCGATTTTAACAACACGGTCCGAGTTCATATTCGAAGTTATAGGAAAGATGGGGAATCTTTCTACCCTTCTAAGAATGGAATAACAATGTCAGCTTCAACGTTCCGAAAATTCATGGGAAAATCACACTGGATTCAAGGCATGAATTGTGACATCTTGATTAATCGTGAACTTATCGTTTCCTGCTGTCCTTCCCTCTTAGATGCTTCTGGCAGTTACACGTTAGAAGTGCTTTCCCCCAGAATTCATGGTTTTCGTCGATTGAATCCTGTTCCGATAAAGCTGACTTGTCAACAATTTGGAACTCTTATTGATCAATGTGGAAAAATATGGGACAGCATTACTCAACTACTATTTGGACCTGTCTTTAGAAAGGCTGTTTTGCACCATCCAAGGATTTCTTCCCCTGTTGCTTCCATCTCAGATGAAGAGTTTTTCATCATGCTTGCTGACATGGTAAGGGATCGCCTTCAGGAACATGTCAATAACTTATATTATTGTATGGAGTGCCACCAACCCCCAAATCGCATATTCGCAAACATCACGGCCCACAGCTGTGCATATGCCACCCCCGAATCCAAGTGGCAAAAGTATTTCGATGATGCCGTTGCATTGCTTAACCCCAAGATTCTAGCAGAATCTTTTGTTGCAGTCACTGGAGACCATGTCCCGTCCAAAGCGTTCTTGGAAAGTATAATTGTAAAGAACTTGCTAGAGACTGTGAAGTCAATGTGCTGAGATATCAGCAGGTAAAAAAAAAATTCCTTATACCGATCATGGAGCAGCTGTATGAAGGGGACCCAGAAAAACAGTCCTTTTTAGGACTACTTTATTTATTTTTATTCATTTATATTTTTTCTGTATGAATGAGTTTCATTTTTTGTAATGAGTTAAATAATAATGAATTTTAAGTTTTTAAAAGTAAAAGTGGGAATGAATAACTCTTAAAGAAATTTATTGGGGATCTGGTATTGAAGAAGAGATTGCTTATTTTTAAGGGAAAGGCTTAATGTATTTCATTAAGGGCCAGGAATTCAACTGGTCTGAGAGCAATGCTTTACAGTATTGAGTCGAAACCAGGACAAAAGGCTAAATTTAGGGGAGTTTGAATTTTTTTTTTCAAACTGACTACACTTCATTCTCTTAGTTTGTAAAGAAAATAAGTGCTCTCACTGAAGACCCCTCTAGCTATACGAAAATAACCAGTCTAGGATTCATAAAAATATCTTTCCAATTTTCTAGCTAAGCTATTTTTACTTCTTTCAGAAACGCACATTAGGAAAAAAACGAAGTGATTCGTTTTGATCTTGGGAAATAATGAGCTGTTCAGAAACACACCCTGTCTGTTTTCAACTGATTCGAAAAAAGACTTTTAAAATATTTTACTTGAACGAAAACGTACTTCTTAAATTTCGCAGTTTCCCATGTTATTCAATGGGAAATTCACTGTATTTTCTATCATAAGAAATCCGAAATCTGTCATCTTAGTAAAATCATCAAAATCGTTTTTGACCCTATGCACTTTTATAAGATTCCAAAGTGTATCTTAGAAAAAACGAAGTGATTCGTTTTGACACTAGGAAGGAATGTACTTTTCTGAAATGAACTTTGTAAAATTCTTTCAATTTACTCGATCCAAAACAGTCTTTTATGCATGCCAGTTTTCCCATGTTATTCTATGAGATTTTTACAATTACCAGAAAACGAAAATTTCCAAAATCATCCTCTTAGGAAATCAACAAAACCATTTTTCGTCTTACTTAGAACTTTTCAATAAATAATTCTATTCAGTTGTAAAAATATAGAAACAGCTTATTGAAAATAAAAATAAAAAAAAAACGTAGATGAAAGGTGTTGAGAGGAAAGTCGATATTCTATATTCTTTAATTTTGGTATCATATTCCCGTATTCCTCTCATAAGAGGAAAAAAATATTAAAGTGCGTCTCTTATTTTTTGAGTTCGTTTGATTCGGAGGCAAAATATATATATATATATATATATGAAAAATGTTTTCTCGACGAATGATTCAAACTCATTTCTGTTCGAAGTACAAGAAAATGAAATCTGACATCATAGCAATGAATGCGTAAACACTTTCATTGAAACGATAGTAAATCATCTCGATTATGGCTTCTTTCATGACAGTGAAAATTTTCGTAATGAAAGACTTGAAAGTACTTCGAAAGCCTAAAAGAGTTCTACTCTCTTAATAAATTAAAATTGAATAAGTAAAGAACTGGAGGGACATGGAATCTGTCAATAGAAAGCCTAAAAGAGTTCGAAAGCCTAAAAGAGTTCTACTCTCTTAATAAATTAAAATTGAATAAGTAAAGAACTGAAGGGACATGGAATCTGACAATAGTAAAGTGAGAACGAAGATTTTAAAGCAGTTCATGAAAAAAAAAGGCCATGGTTCATTCAGTAAAGAAATGTCATAGAGTAGAGAGAGTGGGAACAATCTATCCGTCTTTAGGTTGAGCTTTCACTTATAGGGCTTCTTTTTTCATATTGAAATATAAAGATGCATTTCCTTTAACTGGAAATGAACTAATATATACATATATTTCCCCAGCTTGGAAGAATATACCTTTACATTAAATATATCTCTTTTTTGGATAGTAAATGTATACAACTCTGAATATCAAATAAATAAAAAAATAATGTTTATGGGAAGAACGGAATTAGTCGCTTTGCCTCTAGAATGAATGCTTTTTCGGACGAGACGGAAAAATATTCAGCCCAAAGAATACAAATTTTATTGAAAGAAAAAGGTTTTAGATTGTATGTCTTGACATTGAATGCTTTCCTGTCGAGGCAGTCCACGAAAAGTATGGCTAACTACGAAAGAATAAAAAAAATGTATATTTGACATACATGCAAGTTTTGAGGAATATTTTTTAAGCAAGTTGGAAAATATGCTATATAAGGAAACCAAAATCTGACGATTTGTTGCATCTAAAATAATCGTTTGCTGAAATGAAATGGAAAAAAAAAGATAGTGTAAATAAAAGGACTCATAAGTTTGTCCAAGAAAAAAAAAAGAATCCTGACCTATTGAGAAGTTTAATGAAATTTCAAAGATAGAGGAAGAAAAATATCGGAAATTGGGAAGCTATAAGGAAATAAAGACCGAAAATATTGTTTGAGCAGAATTTTAACTGGGAAAGATCTGTAGAGTTCTTGAACATACGAAAAAATTACGAGAAAATATTATTGCAGGGGTGAAAGACAGAATTAACATGAAGTCTATGTCCAGTAATTACTGCGAACAAGAACGAAATAATTTCTAAAGAAGCATTTCCTCGTCTCATGGTCTGAAATAAAATTGAATGGAGGAAAAAGAAAAGTTCCCCAGAAAATTCATTACATCTACACGAAAAAACTCCCTCAAAACATACGAAAAATATATAAAAACACATGAAGAAATAACGTAAAAGTAATTTAAAAATATATATATATAGGGAATACGTAGTACACGAAAACCATTTGACCCCCTGACTATTTTTGGAAACCAAACCATCGTGAGTTAGAACCTCGCTAAGACCTTAGGAGCATTTTTATTCCCTTGGAAAGAAAATTGCCCAGCATCGTTACGTAAAAATTTCCTCCGGGGGAAAAATAGTATTGAAGAGGGGGGAAATCTTGCTTGCAAACCACAGGAATAAATGCAAAAATTCCCAACGGACCCCACTCAGTCGTTGCCATCCCTCAAAATCAAAGATCCATCGAAATAATAAAGTTCCAAGAAGCATCATCATATCTAACACCTACGCAGTGCCCTTTCCCCACTCGGTCGTTGCCATCCCCCAAAATCAAAGATCCATCGAAAGTTCCAAGAAGCATCGCTAGGGGTAGTACATCGAGTTGGCATCCCCTATATCCAACCCCTTTCCCACTCGAGCGTTGCCATCCCTCAAAATCAAAGATCAATCGAAAGTTCCAAGAAGCACCGCTAGGGGCAGCACATCGAGTTGACATCCCCCTATATCCAACCCCTTTCCCACTCGGGCGTTGCCATCCCTCAAAATCAAAGATCAATCGAAAGTTCCAAGAAGCACCGCTAGGGGGCAGCACATCGAGTTGACATCCCCCTATATCCAACCCCTTTCCCACTCGGGCGTTGCCATCCCTCAAAATCAAAGATCAATCGAAAGTTCCAAGAAGCACCGCTAGGGGGCAACACATCGAGTTGCCATCCCCCTATATCCAACCCCTTTTCCACTCTATCGTTGCCATCCCTCAAAAACAAAGATCCATCGAAAGTTCCAAGAAGCACCGCTAGGGGCAGCACATCGAGTTGTCATCCCCCTATATCCAACCCCTTTCCCACTCGGGCGTTGCCATCCCTCAAAATCAAACATTTATGAACAAAAATAAGATAATAACATTTCTTGAGATGAGGACATGACCGTATCATTCGAGAAAATAAAAGAGAAATAATACTTACCCTACATAATTTTCATTAGGGAAGACACATGAGGAATTCATGAAAATTAATTGAAAAATCAACAAATTACGAGGGAAAAAACGTTTTACATAACAATAACCTAAGGGGATGGGGTCGAGAGACGGGAAAATAAATAATGAATAAACCTTCATTAAATTAAAAAAAAAAAGGAATAAACTTTCATTGATTTCCCCCAAAATTCGACAAAGTCCAATAAATACTACTATCTTCGGAGATAAGCACACCCTTCGGTCGAGGGGGAAAAATTGCAGCGGGGAATTGGAGGCTGCTACTGACCACGCCCCCCCCCCCCTCCGTTTGCTCGGCTGCAGCTTGCTCCGGCTGGCTCCGGCTGCTCCGGCCGACACCTAATGTTAAGTCTATGGCTCCGGTTTTAGCCAGAATCCGTCCTTTTCTACTACTGACTTTATAGAGAAATCTGGGAACTATAACGAAGTAAATTTCTCCGTCATTTTTGTCCGCGCCGGGCTCGAACCCGGGTCCCCTCATCCCGGAATAAGTCACTCTACCAATTGAGCTACGCGGACGTTCGTTTTGACTGCTATCTGCCTTTATGTCGTATGCGTCCTGCTGGCAGGCACGTCACAGAACACTGCGTACATCTAAAGTAAACTTTTGCATGTCCCTTAGTAAAAGAAACTGATGTCGCCATACTTATTAAAAAGTCTGGCCCTGTTGTCAAATGAACTAAAATTCTGTGAAAAGTTGCTCGTAACTCTGAGACGTCATACAAGCAAAGAAGAACGCTGCTCATCCGACTTAAATTAATAGTAACTAAACTCTGAAAGATTTTACACGGACCTTAGAAACATTTCACAATCCGTAGAAAAATCGTCATGTGATTTTCAAGCTCTGAAAGGCTATACACTTTCAGAGAAAACAAATAGCGGGTTTTCTATAATGTCACATCAATCTTGAAATCGAATTGCACAAAATCTTAAGTTTTTCCACGTTCCACAGAACTTTGAAAAAATACACTCATCCTCAAAAAATAGTTGCACCCAAAAGGACGTGTCGGATTGCAATGCTATTTGGGAGGTAGGTAAAAGTTACCAGGAACAATAAATGAATAAGCATTGAGACTAATATGGACAATATTTATTGAGCTACAGGCCAATAAGTGGTGTCTCTCAGTATGCCGTCGGGCAGCCATGTTTGCTCACACAGCATGCCAGACGTCTCGGCATGGAGTTGAACAGGCTCCTAATAGTGTCCTACGAGAAGCCATCCCAATGCAGCTTGAATCTTCTCATGCAGTTCCTCTACATTGTGCGGTAGGAGTGGAGTGTGAATAGCGCGTCCAATAGCATCCCACACATTTTTAATCCGCGATAGGTCTGGCGTTGCGGCTGACCATGGCAGAGTGTCGGTGCTTTGAAGGAAAGCTCTCGAGACAGCAGCAGTATGTGGACGAGCGTTGCCCTATTGAAAAATCGCATTAAGCGTTCAGAAAAATTAGGGCCATTGTTTGAAAAACATCATTAACGTAGCGTTGGGCTTTCAAAGTGCCTGTAATGAACACCAAACGTGATCTGCCGTCGTAGGCAATTGCACCCCACACCATGACACCAGGCCTTCTGGACGTGTGACGCTCGACAACAAACCGTTCATCTTGGCACTGACCACGGTGCCTCCACACACGGATTCGTTGGTTGTCTCCTCCAAGACAAAAGCGGGACTCGTCACTGAAGATCACCCACTGCCATTTTGAGAGGCTCCATGACAGCCTGGTACGACACCATTGCAGTCTTTGGCGACGGTGCACTGTTGTTAAAGGCAGTCGTCGTAACGGTCTGCGTGCGTGCAGTCCTACGTCGTGCAGCCGTCTGCCAATGGTGCTGGCACTAATCGGACGATGCATGGAGGGCACCACTGCTCGCTGAATACCCCAACAGTGGCTGTTGGGTCACTCCGCGCATGTTGGACAACCCGTCGGTCGTCTCTCTCACCGTCGTTCGTCTAGGTCTCCCAGACCCTTCCTGTCGCGCTGCGTGCCTTGTTCTATCCACTGCTGCCAACAGCGTGCTATGATGATATCCGCACTACCAGTATGGCGCACAATACGGCGATAAGACCATCCCGCTTCCCGGAGCCCTCTCGAACTGCTGCAACTGCTCGAATTGCTTTCAAACTTTGCTCCGAGGCATACTTCACTTTCAAAGGATGCAACCAAAACAACATCACGAGTCAGAATGACAAGCACGCGCAACTGGACGTCCTTATATACCCGGGCAGGCAGAGCGCTAAGACCCTTCCTTGCTTGCGCCACATGCACGGCCTAGCGTGATACTTGAATCATTTGCATGTATCACGATGTCAAACCTACCCACCCAGTTTCATTCCTGTCGGTTTCTTCCTCTGGATTCACTTTTTTTTTTTTTTTTTGACAATTAGTTTATATATATTTGAACTTATTCAGGGAATCCCGAGAAAAAGTTAGCGAATTCAGGAAATCCTGAGAAAAAGTTAGCGAATTGTCTGGGGAACAGAGATATGTTCATATTTTGATTTTTCGGAAGAATGGCGCTAAGATAAATTTTCACGGTTTTTCTAAGATTCGGACAGTCAAAATTAATGATAATTTATTTATTCCATGGAATTTGTTCGATTTGCGAACGTTCGTCAGGGAAACCTTCTACAATTTTTTTGCTGTCCTTCACTGACCGCAAAGAAATTGACACAAAAGAGCATCTCAACTGATTTATGGGCATCCTACAGAAACGAATTCAATATCTGACACTTCACCTCCTTTATCCAGGCTTTTCTCGGACTTCAGGTTTTTGTCTGTTGAGGATGATGGACTGTCACAGGGCTGAGCATAAGGTAGCTCGGATAGCAACGTCTAGTAACAAATTTCCAGTACCATTCTGATACAGTATTTCGTGCATCCATAAAATCGTTTGCCACTACACTGAAAAGCAATTGAATTAGAGACAGCTGGCGTTATGCAAATGTGGTGCTGTGGACGGCCCTGTGAACGAAAACGACATGACGTATGCAGCGATCCGACAATATAAGGAGTGATGCGACGGGAAGTCGGACGCAGTCTGGGTAAGATGAAGGACCTAAGCGCATTTGACCAGTAAGAGTCGGACGCAGTATGGGTGAGACGAAGAATCTAAGTGCATTTGATCGTGGGCAAATTGTCGGGGCCCAACGAATGGGTCACTCCATCTCGAAAGTCGTGCAGGCACTGGGATTTTCACGAGCCACTGTGTCACGGGTGCACCGTGAGTACATCGAATCCGGTAAAACCATTCCTGCAAGGGCCAACTGCCGTGGGAAACAGCGTGTGGATGAGCGGGGTCATCGTCGGCTAGCTCGCATTGTAACAGCGGATAGACGGGCCACAGTGCAAGAAATCACTCGGCAATTTAACGCTGGTGCACCAAAACGTGTAAGCAGCCACACCGTCCAGAATCATCTCCTCGTTATCGGGTACAGAAGCCATTGTCCCACGAGGGTACCGCTGCTGACCGCACATCACAGGGTGCAAAGATTAGCATGGGCGCGAGAACATCGACACTGGACCCTAGACATGTGGGAAAATGTTGCCTGGACTGATGAGTCGAGATTCACGTTGGTACATGGGGATGGCAAAATACGAGTACGGCGCAAACCACATGAAGCGATGGATCCTTCTTGTCAGCAGGGAACTCTTCAAGCTGGTGGGGGTGGCATTCTCGTCAGGGGACTGTTTACGTGGACTGAAATGGGACCCCTGGTACGTATGACATCGTCCCTCACAGGTCAACTTTACCGGGATATCCTGGACGACCATTTGCTCCCGTTTGTGCGTCTTCAACATCCCACTGGGGACCTCATCCTACAACAGGACAATGCACCGTGCCATCGCTCCCGAATTATGTCCGAATGGATGCATGAACACTCCACCGACGTGACCTCGCTTCCTTGGCCAGCTAGGTCACCTGACCTCAATCACATCGAGCACATCTGGGATGCCATCGAGAGAGATGTTCGAGGCTCTGACCTCCCTCCATCAAATATTCGTGAACTGTGGGAGCTTGTTCAGGGGTCGTGGATCCGTATGGCTTCCCAACGCTTCCGGTGTCTTGTCGAGTCCTTGCCGAGACGAATCGCCGCCGTCATCAGGGCGAAAGGTGGTGCTACACGTTACTAGACAGGTATCTCTAATTCAATTGCTCTTCAGTGTAAAACTGTGCTGCACTAAATACAACCGTTTTCTTTTATCTTTGGCGTCCTTTAGGAATAAGACTCCTCCTGTACGTGTGATTTCATCTACTTTAGAATACATATTCCTTTTCGGTCGTGCATCAGAGACTATAAATCACGATGAGTTTGAAACCACCGCTCTTTCATTTGCTATGAATATAACGCCTAACAAGCCAATGGAATCACACGGACTATAGGGCTACGGACATATGCATTCCGATTTTGACATTCAGTACTGAAATAAAGATGTTCGATTTTCGATTTTTTTAATACTGAATTCAGATTTTTAAAACAGAACTTAAATTAGTTCTGTTTTAAAATCTGAATTTCGAAATCCGGATACTCGTGTCTCAAATACAGTAGGCCTCGGTTATACGTTTGTCTAGGGGACTTCCTTAAGAAACATATAAACGAATTTCAAAATATTAAATACTGTTGTATATTTTATGCTTTAAGGGAGTGTAAAATGTTCCTTGATAAGATTTATTTAAAGTCGAATTGGCGGCGAAAGAAAGAATCCTTATAAATTATAATTTACATAGGTCATTTCGAAGGTTTTGCACACTGCGTAGGCGCTGCCGGTAGGATGATGCAATCGCTCCAGTCGTTGCGTCAGGTGTGAGTCAGACAGATTACGAAGTTGTGTGTACGCGTGCTGGCTAATTTTTTCCTGTTCCGAAAAATTCTACCTGGAAATGGAGGAAGAAAGTGAGTCAGGTCAGATCACGTTTAGCGACCAGCGATCCTACATTAAAATTGAAACTTTACGAGGAAAATCCCCTACCGAAATTCCTAAAGCTTTGTGTGAAGTTTGAGGGGTTAGTGTAGTGGATCGTAGCACAGTGTCACTCTGGGCTTTTCGTTTCCATCGAGGTCGGAAAAGCATCGAAGACGGCCCAAGAAGCGGCCGGCCATCATATGCTTCTTCACTTAGGTGGAAAGCCTCACCAGAGTGGTGTGTGCTCCAAACAATTTACTGACAGGTCATCTTTCAAGGTATATGCTCCTTCATACAGGTGAAAAGCCTTACCAGTGTGGTGTGTGCTCCAAACAATTTACTGACAAAAGTCATCTTTCAAGGCATATCCTCCTTCATACAGGTGAAAAGCCTTACCAGTGTGGTGTGTGCTCCAAACAATTTACTGTCAAAAGTCATCTTTCAAGGCATATGCTCTTTCATGCAGGTGAAAAGCCTTACCAGTGTGGTGTGTGCTCCAAACAATTTACTGACAGGTCATCTTTCAAGGCATATCCTCCTTCATACAGGTTAAAAGCCTTACCAGTGTGGTGTGTGCTCGAAACAATTTACTGACAGGTCATCTTTCAAGGCATATGCTCTTTCATACAGGTGAAAAACCTTACCAGTGTGGCGTGTGCTCTAAACAATTTACTGACAGGTCATCTTTCAAGGCATATCCTCCTTCATACAGGTGAAAAGCATACCAGTGTGGTGTGTGCTCCAAACAATTTACTGACAGGTCATCTTTCAAGACATGTCCTCCTTCATACAGGTGAAAAGCTTACCAGTGTGGTGTGTGCTCCAAACAATTTACTGACAGGTCATCTTTCAAGACATATGCTCTTTCATACAGGTGAAAAGCCTTACCAGTGTGGCGTGTGCTCCAAACAATTTACTGACAGGTCATCTTTCAAGACATATGCTCCTTCATAGAGCTGAAATTTTTCACCGAACGATGTGATGTATGTCCTATGACGACACTTCTGTGGTTATCGTCAACAGCATATGGATCAACAGTTATCGTCAACATTTATGGACGACACTTCTGTGGTTATCGTCAACAGCATTTTGGAAGATCGACGGAAAGCATGTGAACAGGTTGCAGACAGAGTGCCAAAGGGAACCACTGTAACAGCGGAATACTACAGAAGGTTTCTACAAAATGTTTTGAGCCCGAAGCTTTGCCAAAGCTGGTGTCATCATTTATAAGGACAAAGCGAGGACGCATGTTGCGCGTACAGTAAGAGACATTCTGGAAAAGTATGGATGGGAATTGTTTCTCCACGCGCCATACAGTCCTGACATGAGCCCACTAGACTATGATTTTTTCTCAAAACTGAAGAAGCCACTCCGCCGGAAACGATTTAGGATGTTTCTAACGAAGTGACCCAAGTAACCCGACGCCTCAACAATGGAGGTGTCCTGACTGGAATACAAGACTTGCCCAAACTTTGGGCCACTGTGATAAAGAAACGTGGAGATTAGTTCCAAGGCCTGTAAAGCGATATTCGTTTTATAAGAGATAACTACAGTGTGCAAAACCTTCCTATTTTATCGCATTCCAAAAATCTTAAAGCCTACGAAAATCAAACTTCTCTTTTGATGACTCTACCTGACTATAAAAATGCTGGTTCCAGAATAAGTGAAATATTCACAACAAAGAATCTGAGACTAGTGCTTCAGTATGGAACTCATGAATTAACAGCTTTCTTTCCTGCAGATCCTGAGTGTATCCTTTTGAAACTGGAGTGTGGAATATTGATGATATAATACATTTAGGATTCTATTCTACTACACCACAAAATATTGGAGCCACAAAGTTACGTCCCAGAGATTTATCAATTTTTAAAAAGCGCTTATGTGTGTGAGTCATGAAACACGAAACCAATTTTTTATGCAAACCAAAAGTAAACAACACACCCTTCTCCGATGGAATCAAGGTTCAACTTTGGCTGCACCAAGAAGGAATACAACAACGCTGTCTCAATTCTCTCAAAGTAAACAACATACCCTTCTGTGATGGCATCAAGGTTCAACTTTGGCTGCACCAAAAGAATACAACAACGCTGTCTCAATTCTCTCAAAGTAAGCAACATACCCTTCTGTGATGGGATCAAGGTTCAACTTTGGCTGCTCCAAGAAGGAACACAACAACGCTGTCTCAATTCTCTCAAAGTAAACAATATACCCTTCTGTGATGGGATCAAGGTTCAACTTTGGGTGCACTAAGAAGGAACGCAATAACGCTGTCTCAATTCGCTCAAAGTAAACAACATACCCTTCTGTGATGGGATCAAGGTTCAACTTTGGGTGCACTAAGAAGGAACATGCCGCCCCCGGTGGCGCAGTGGTCTAAGGCGCTGGCCTCTGATCATTCGTCCGTCTGGGGTCCGGGTTCGAATCCCGGTGAGGCATGGGTGTTGTGTTTGTCTTACGGCACTGGCTCTCTCCCTTCCCTGGAACCAGTGACCCTAAATTAGGGACGGGCGACTGCTTATAGCCCATTGAGTTGCTCACGGTGGTCGTTAAACCTCCAAAAAAAAAAAAAAAAAATAAGAAGAAGGAACACAACAACGCTGTCTCAATTCTTTCAAAGTAAACAACATACTCTTATCTAATGGGATCAAGATTCAACTTTGGCTGCACCGAGAAGGAACCCAATAATGCTGTCTCAGTTCTCTCAAAGTAAACAACATACCCTTCTCTGATGGGATCAAGGTTCAACGTTAGCTTCACCATGAAGGAGCACAACAACACTGTCTCAATTCTCTCAAAGGTGTATCATACCGGGTTACGTATAAAAGAATCAGAACCGTGTGTTTGTGAAAATCGGAAATGCAATTTTTAATGTATAACTGCAAAAAGCGTATTAATATAAAACCGATTTAAAAATGCGATAGAAACTACAGTAAAATATAAGGACTAACACAAAATTATATACAAAAATTAAAAACGTATAACCGAGGTTCCATTGTATCTGGATATTCGGTTTTGAAATCCGGACAACAGAATACCATAGCATTCTGATAACATAAATCTGGATATCCGAACTATTCGGACAATAAAAAACCTGGGTATCCGTACTATTTGGATAATGAGGATCTGGATATCCGAAATATTGGGACACTGAATACTTCGGTGTTCGAATCACTCGGATAGTTAAAATCTGGCTATCCGAAATATTCGGACACTAAATCCCAGATATCTGAACTATTCAGACACAGAATACCCGAGTGTCCGAACTATTCAGAAAACGAAAAGTCTGGATTTCAAAATCCCAAAGCTGTGAACAGCAGTATTTGTAATAGCCACGACACCCAAGGTCCGGTAACTGAAGAATAATGTTTTTTAGAGCGGATAAACTATGTGGACAAAAGTGTTTGGACACTGTACGTAAATAGAAAAAAAAACAGTATTGTATTTACACCAGTAGCAGGTAGATCCTTCATTTTCAGAGACTACGGCAGCCACCCTTCGAGGTAAACTGTGCACAAGTCCATGGAGTACGGAGACCGGGATGTTCCTCCATACCGCCTTGAGTAACTCGACCAACTCTGTCAGTGAAGAAGGCCGTGTTGGTCTAAACCTCACCTCCCGTCCAAGTTCATGATCCATAGGTGTTCAATGGGATTGAGGTCCGGGCTCTGAGCAGCCAGTCCATCCGCCAGACCTAATTTTCCTCATACCACTCCATTGTAGCCTTGGAAACATGACAAGTGGTAGTGTCGTTCTGTAAGAAACAATCGTCGTGTCCGTAGTAGCTAGCACAACGTTGGGAGCATTGAGCTATCCAGGATATCTCTATTCAGCACAGAGTTCACGTTGCCATGAATAACAACCAGTGGACCCACTAAAACAGACCATACCATAACTCCACCACCTCCGTGCATCACAGTCGGCACTATGCACTCCGAAAGCAGGCGTTCTCCTGGAAACCGCCAAACCCAGACACGTTTATCCTATCGGAATAATGTGAAGTGTGATTCGTCCTTCCATAACACCTGCCGCCATATCTCCAATGTCTAATTTTTGTGCTGTTGTCACCATCATAGCCGCGCGGCTTTATTGGTCTTTGGGATGAGAGGTTTATGGACGGCTGCTCGGCTATGATACCCGAGTGCATGGCCTTCTTTTCGGAGTATCTTGGCGGAGACCATAACATCTGTGGCCATCTGGAACTCATGTGCTATGGCGTGCATTGGTCGGGACCTGGGTTTCCGACTCTTCCTCTGCAAAACCCTGCGGTCCCTGGTTTCAGTTTTGCAGGTCTTCCAGGGCGAGGTGAAATCCTGCAATGACCTGTCTTCTTACACTTGTCGATGCCAAAGGCCGCAGTCGATTTAGCGACTTGTTTGACATCATCAATGCTTCTTATGCTCACACCTCCAATTCAGCAGCCCATTTTAACGCACTTTTCAATCTCGGAGGGTACTCTCCTGCTAGACATTTTATCAGCGATTGATCTGAGCGTACTACCGTTGCTCTTTTTATACCTTATCGGCAATGTGTCGGCTGCGAGAGCTCACCATTGCGCCTGCGTGGTGATGTGCAATCACTTTTGCCCACATAGTGTACGTAAAATGGTTAAATTCTCGAAGAAGAATAAGATAAAATTGGTCTTCTGTAAAGCGATATAAATGCGATGAATTGGCAGAAACAGAAAACGGACTACAGCAATCAGAATAAATATTTGGGAAAGAGAATCCCCGTTCAGTTTCAGTTAATATATAGGAACCGATTCTGGTTACTTCATTACAGGAGCAATTTCTTTCCGGATTCCAGTCCTTGATACAAAAAGGCTTTCCTCGGGAATGTGTTTCCAGTAATCTCCGTGTTTAGTCCCGGTTGTATAACGTCCACAGAGGAATTTTTGTATCTTCGGTTTGTCTGTTATGTAACAGCAAATAGCATCTGCTTTATCATATTTCTGTTTCTGCGGCGTGAAAAAAATCCTGTTTTCAGAAGTTCCTTTTCTCTTGCGATCCACCCATCTAACATAACCGATGGAAATCAGACAGTAGTGATTTCTTTAGCTTGTCACCGTTCATCACCATCAGCTAAAAGCTATTTGTCACGGAGAAAGAATGTTGGCGGTGTCCATCTACAACGACTCCGAAAGAAATCCCCAGCTAAACAATAAAAATGACACAAAGAAAGTAGAAGAGGAGGACCACTCCGCGTTGTTGTTGAGATAGCGACCTGTAATGCCATTTACTTCTTTGTTGGCACTCATTTGAAATGGGATCTAACTCTTTTGCTTTCTTCCATTTCGCCAGAACATGGTGTATCTTAGCTTATTTATATCTTTTTTTTTTTTTTTATGTACACCGTTTTTTTTTCTTTTTCAGCTTTCATTACCCTCCTCCCTTTGTAGTCCCTTCTTTCCTTTTCTTTTATTGTTTGAAAGATGGGGATAGATATATTGGATTTGTAAGTAAGTGGCACAAAGTCACTTAGTACGAAAAGATCATTTGATTTAAGTGAAGACAAAATGGTGGGTTTTCGGAAACAAAGAAAAGGCAGCGCATCATTGTGAACCTCTTCGTCATCAGATCGCCATTTAATACTTATAAGAGTACTTTACTAAAGCAAGAGTACAAATACTAGGGCGTGACTGTGAGAGAGAGTATATATATCTAATGGCCTCTTGTCTTGCCCGTCTGCTTGTCCAACTGTGAAGCAAAAAAAAATTTACATTTAACGAAATTTACGAGTATCAACTATTTCACCTCCAAAATTGCGCAAAAGTTTTCATTTTTGAAATGAATATTTTTTTTTTTTTTAAATAAGTTCCTCCTCAAAGAGGTACATTACACTGTAAAAATTAAGTGGTGTGAATTCACGGAAAATTTCTGAAAATAACGTGCCGCAAAGTTCGGATAGATATTCGTGTTTTCCAGAAATTTCAGTTTTTAAAAGTGCCCGTTTAACTTCCGTATTTTTACAGATTTTCCGTAGTCAGAAATTCCGTTTATTTCAGAAAAATCCTTTGCAGGTTTCTCCGTATTTAAACTGAAATTCCGCCAAACCACAACGACCTGCAATTTTCAGCCCTTTCCCCCAGATAATCCTTCCGCTCCAGTCAGAATTGAACCCGCGCCGCTTGAACAGGTACCTCACGCTTTTAACTACTGAGCCACAGACGCTCGGAAATTCGGCTCACGTACGTCGTAAAACAAATTGTGCGACAATAATTTTTTTTTGTCATTAATATGAGTGATTTAGTTATATTATTTTCTGTTGGAGCTCATTATTTCTGTGAATAGGTTTGTAATTTTTTTTTTTTTTCTGTAAAAGGACTTTTTACAAATTAAGCAATTTTCATCCTGATTTTTCGAAGCACCAAAATGCTTTTAAACTCACAAGGACTTCCAGTTATCTTTAAAAAACGTGAAATGTACTTTTTTATATTATTATTTCACAGAAAAAATCTCCTAAATATAAAATTTACTCTTTTGTCTTAAGTTGTACAAAGACTGAAACATAGACATCGTATAACTATCTGTACAATAAGTTGAGTGCCCGGTTTCTTACAGTAATGCAATATACCCAGTCATAGTTAATACAGACATTTGACGTGGACCAGGAACATCAAACGGAGGTCATCGCTCTTTCCACGTCTATAAGTGAGTCACGGAAAATTTCTCACTGGACGCCCCCGGGAAACAAACCCAGGGTCTTCCAGTTACGCGCCGGATATGCTTCCACTGCACCACAGCGGCCACGAATTCCTCCAGACTCACACACACTAAATGCCAAGCCAATGTAGCAGGTTGCTCCTTGGAGCCCCGCACAATGCTGGGGATTCACCAAATATGGTAAGCAGCAACTGAACAAATGATTAGAAGGTGAATGAATAATTAATACAAACATAGCATAAATACTGTTACAAACAATCGACAGATGGCGCGCAACCGGTGTGCAACGTCACCGACCAGCCAGGAGGCATGAAGCAGCTAGTGAATCATTGTGCGTTCAGTGACAGAGGAGATAACGTGTTTCGTGAAGAACTTGCCATGCAGTGGGGCGATTATGAGAATCGTGTTGCTGTAATAGCGCTGCGCAAAGTTGGAAAATCGGCTTCTGAGATTTTCAACATGCTGAAAATCTGCCGAATTTCTGTCTACCGTACCATAAAAAGGTTCCTTTAGACTGGGACACTCGTCTAGTGAGAGCAGTGGCAGCCCGTATTCTATGAAATCCTGCCAGAAAACAATCAGTGATGGCTCGTGAGCAGAACATTTCAAGAATGCCGATGTCACCCGTGCTGCAGAGTGACCTAAGGATGAGAGCTTACCGGCAGCGTACAGGAAACTTCCTCACCCCACAACTGAAGCAGCAGAGAGTGCTAATAGTTAAACATTTGCTGCAGTGTTACGCACACAATCGCCAAAGACAGATCCATCTGATGAAAACATTTTCACTATTGAAGAGGCTTTCAACCGCCAAAATGACAGGGTGTATGCGTCAACCTCCCTTGAAGCTCAGGAGAAAGCTCCAAAGATCATGAGGGGCCATCATCCTGCTTCTGTCATAGTTTAGTGGGGAGTCTCCTACGTGGGTACCACGGAGCTCCATTTCTGTGAGAAAAGAGTGAAAACATCCGACAAAGTTCCACCAGAATGGGGTTTTGGAGCCAGTGGCCAAAAATGTGAGTCACACACTCTTCCAAAAGCGACAGTGGAGCTTTCAGCAGGATTCCGTACCTGCCCACAAGGCCAAGTAAACCCAGAAGTGGCTTCAGGCGAATTTGCCAGACTTCGTTTCTCCAGCCGATTCCTTCAGCAGCCCAGACCTCAGCCCATTGGACTACAAATTGTAGGCCACACTGGAGGACATGGCCTGCAGAAAAAGACACCCCAGTCAGTGTTGCCAATTTGGGGGAAAAGTCACTAAATTCAGGGGATTCTGGATTTTCGTTAGCGACAAAAACAGTAGTTTGGGATTAGCGACTTTTTTAGGGGATTTTGTTTTGATTTAACAATTTCAGCAATATCTTTTATTTACAGTTTTAAGCATTTTAAATACGGTTTTTGAATCAGGAGATCTTCACTTTCCGCAGATGTAATAGCAATAACCGTGAATTTTAATGCTTGTAGAATGCAATCCCCTTTCCTTCTCGTTTTTGTTTCCATCAGTCACAGAAAGCTTGCCGATGCTCGATGAGTTTGCCTAGGATCCCTTAAACAGTGAGTGTGATGGTGGTGGAACTTACTACAGTGTATCCACTTGCAGAAATATTCTATCATTATACAAAACATTTGTTTTACTCTTCATTAAAACAAAAGTTTTGTTTAATATAAATCAAAGTAACAGTAACACATAATTGGATAAAACGTTTGCTTTTGCAAGAAATTTCATCTCCAACGCTATAATTTATTGGTTCACCATACTTTACATTAAGTATTTTTAGCTGGTCTTCTTAGCCATTTAAAACTTGTTTCTGTATCCTCTCTCCCCTAAGTCTGTGTACAATTGAAGCCATATTACCATTCACCCGAGTTGGGTCCGGGTTCGAATCTCAGTGAGGCATGAATGTTGTGTTTGTCTTTCAGTACTGGTTCTCTTCCTTTCCTGGGAACAGTCAACTTAAATTAGAGATGGGTGACTTCTTACAGCCTATCGTGTTTCTCACGCTGTTCGTTATCCCCCACCCAGCCATACGAAGTAACAAAGGCGTCACATTCACTTCTTTTTACATTATTAATTTAAAGTATCAAATAGATAATAATAATAATAATAATATTATGTGTCATTTAATTTTAAATGGCGCACAGATAAGTACGAAAATTTAACATAATAAAAAATCAGATTTTTAGGGACTTTTTTCCACTTTTGGAGACTTTTTATGGCTAATTTGGAGACTTTCGGAATGAGTGAGTTGGCAACACTGACGACAGTATTGACAGTCTCAATCGCTCTTTGGTGCGGGCAGTAACAACTTTCCTTGAGGAAACACTGCGTAATGCTATTGATGAGGAGACACTGCGTAAAGCTATTGATGAGGAGACACTGTGTAAAGTTATTGATGAGGAGACACTGCGTAAAGCTATTGATGAGTAGCCACAGAGACTGAAAAACTGTGTGAAGGCAAACGATACCATTTTGAAAAATGATTGGTTCCATGTATTCACAAGTGTACTACTTACGTCATATCACAGGTTTATCAAAATACCTTTAAATTTCTTTTGTTATTTCATTGAATACTTTGTAACAGCAAGACTAGGTATGTATATTAAATAGCTGGTGCACAAAGTAGGGCAGAGGAAAAGAAATATCCTGTGCCTCAATAAACAAAATCCATGCGGTATGCTATCCACAATATCGGATCTCGCTACGGAACTTCAAAATTCGACAGACGATTGAAATTTAAAAGTTAATCAAACCTCAAGTATTCTCACCAATCGCTCCTATTACCGGTAATTTCTCGTCATACGGATACAGAAAAAGTGCGAACGGAGTTTTTTTTTTTTTTTTTTTTGTCAATATGCGTAAACAATTGCGGAAAGGCTTCTAAAAATTCAGAACTTTTCATTAACACATCTCTAAAACGGTAATTTACCGTCAATATAAGAAAGCAAACTGCGTAAGGGTTTCTAAAAATTCAGAATTTTCCCGTGGTACGAAAAATCCGTGAAATTCAGGTTTCTTTCTGTCATTTCATGGAAAAGGATGCATCAGAAATGTGCTTCGTTGATTCACGAAAGAAATGAAAGACAACGGTTCGTGAATTTCAGAATTTTTTTTACAGTGCAGCACTTGAGATGAAATCTCGTAAAAGCAGAATGTACCACTTATTAAAAGTTCAGAATAAATGAGTCCAATTAATCTGAGTTTTCAACAACTGGAACAATATTTTAGAATTTTCAGATAGGTAGATACCAGAGCTGAGTTCGGGCTCAATTTTAAGAGCCCAAGCCTAAAGTATGTCAGCCTCAGCCCGCCCGAGCCCGAATTTTATATTGCAAGATAGAGCCCGGGCCCGAACGAGCCCGAAAGGTATGATTAATCTGTTTAGGCATTAAAAAAAGTATTCTCTTCCAGACTTCCAGTCTTTCCTACCCGTGTAATTAACCGATGTCTTTCTTAACTTCGGAGTGGAAAGGGATGTCCATCTATTTCTATAGTTTCTTTGACCCTTCATTTCTTCCTCAAATGTTTCTGGGGGGAGGAGGGGGTATCAGGAAATCAGGAAAAATCGGGAGGCATAACAATCTACGTCGTACGTTGCTCAATAGAATTAGCAGAGAGCTGCCCCTTTAAGGTAGAGGGGAAAATTTCGTCAGCTTGCGATCTACTGTCTACAGATCTTATAGAAACTTTTCCTTCGCAGAAATCCTGTAATTCATGGCCTATGGAATTTTGTTACCCAAGTCCGGAATGGATAGCCCTGCCAAATTCCTACTCCACATCTAGGCCCAGTTGCCGAAGAATTCTCTTTAACATCTCAAAAGTGTAAAAAAGTCTTGTGTGATAAATCATGTAAAATCACATTAAAATAAAAAGGAAGAAAATTCTCTCCCTCTCTCAGAGCCCGAGCGCGAACTCCAGTAAGTATTACGCAGCCCGAGCCCGCCCAAGCCTGAACCGGGCTCGGGCATTTCGGCTTGGGCTCGGCCCGTCTTATCTCTGGTAGATGCTAGTGGCGTACACATCCTGTTGCTTTGCCCCGCGACTCAGTAATAGGAGGCACTGTTGCAGGCCTATTACACAGTGTTTCTTTCTGCGCCCTCTCGCGTGGATTTGTCAAACTTTTGCTTGCAAGGAAATTAAACAATGCCAGGTTTTAACTCTAAATGAAAATTCGTTCTTCTGCAGCAATACTCTTTATTCAATGTTCTCCACCAGATAGCCCAAGGTTGAGACTTTGTCCTGGTTTCTTTATGTATATTACGCTATCTACCAAAAAGTAATTGGACGCCTGTGATAACAAAGGAAAACGAAGTTTATTGACCTTCAATAGTTGGTGGAACCTCCACGAGCGGCGATTACAGCTGCGACCCTCCGAGGCATACTCTCAAGCAGGCGTTTTACGCCGGCTAGCGGTATTTTCTTCCACTCGGCTTGGAGAAGACAGGCCAGTTCCTTCACCGATTTCGGACGATGGGGGCACCCCTTAAGTCAACTCGTCCCAGAGGTGCTCGATAGGGTTAAGGTCCGGGCTCTGCGCAGACCAGTCCATTTAGATTAACCCCAATGTCACCATACCAAGCCATGGTGGACCTTGCAACATGACAGGTGGCATTGTCATCCTGAAAGTAACATGGGTCCACCCCGTAAAATTGCCACAAAGTAGGAAGCGCATGGTCATCCAAAATGGTGCAGTAGGTCTCGGCGTTTAGTCTACCAGGAATTGCGACCAAGGGTCCCGTGCCATACCAGGAGAAACACCCCCATAGCATAATTCCACCGCCACCGAACTTCACAGTTGGCACAATACATACCGGCAGGAGGCGTTCTCCAGGCCGACGCCAAACCCAGACCCTGCCATCCGAACGGTAGAGGGTGAACCTTGATTCGTCGCTCCAGAGAACCTGTTTCCACTGTTCAACGGTCCACTGCCGACGTTCTTTGCACCACGTTAGCTGAGCAGCGCTATTGGAATTGGTGATCAAAGGCTTGTGGGTGGCAGCACGTCCATGATAACCAAGCAGATGGGCTTCCTTACGGATGGTATTCATAGAAAGAACACTCCCGGATGCCTGTTGAAACTCCTTGCGGATGTGGCCCATCGATTTGGTTCGGTTCTTCCGAATTTCTCTGGCCAGCACCCATCGATCTCTAAGTTCCAGTTCTGTGGGTCTACCGGGTCGGGGCACATTCCGACAGTCACCTCTCATCTTCCACTTGCCAATCACGTAGGCCACTGTCGATTTTGGGTACTTCAACTCGCTCGATATGTCACGTATGGATCGGCCATTTCTGTGATACCCGACGATTACACCTTTCTCGAAATCAGAGAGCTCCGATACGATATTTAACGGCGGCGGCCGTGACGTGTATCAGGACCGCAGATATCGTCTATTGCAAGGGTATCCAATTACTTGTTGGTAGATAGTGCATTTACACACTGGTGTGTTTCCAAATTTAATCTTTCCCTCCTCATTCCATTTCAACTTCAAAGAAATCTTAACTCCGTCCTACAGAGTATAGAGAATCCTACTCCAAACTCTACTTCTTGCTGTCTAGTTCCAGATGAACCTTTCCCCTTTATTCTGTCTTCTACTTTCTTTTAGGGAAAAAAATGTAAGCTTCTGCGAGGAATGCTGAAGACTGTAAAGATGGTATTAACGGGTAGTCTGTTTGACGTTCCCAGTTACACTACCATGAGCGCCTATTGGTTGACGAAAACAATTAATCGCGATCTCTGGGACGTCGGAGGACTTCGGACAGGGGATCAGCTTTTACTTTCTTTCTCCTTTATCATTCCCCACGCCTGATACCAGGCGCGGTGAAACTGTATGGAAATGGCACTAACCGATCTGCTATGTACGGAAATGGGACAAAATTTCTTTTGGAAGAAAATGGCACGTACGGAAGTGGGAGACAATCCTGCAATGGTTTTATTCACTGCACTGATGTATGCATTTCCTGACATTTCATAGTAGTTAATTTAGTTCTAAAAACTTAAATTTTGCATTCACCTCTCGATATAGCTCTTCACATGGAAGAACAGGTACATCCATTCTTCACATGTAAAAACTACTACACATGTTTCTTCTAAATTTCAAGACAGTTAAAATTTACCTCTCCGAATGGAGCTTGGTCCTAATTTCCAAATTCAAGACCAACTCTTAATGTACACTCAGTGGTCACCTTTCTGAGTACATTCTTACCTGCACAGAAAAAAAAACTTATGCTCAGTGAAACATTTTTAGTAACAGCTTCGCAAGTCTGAATGCGCTGAAAGACTATAGTTAACTTTAGCATAACGTATCTAAAACGCAGAAACATAGAATCAATCACTTCTAATAGCACCATGGTTTTAACTTTTCCGACTACTTTTCCCAGAAAAGTACACTCTCTTTCAAAAGCGTAACTAGGGTGGGACAAGAGGAAGCGAAAAAATCACTGCTTGCAATTAGATTAAAATTGGAGTTGAAGGTTTTACCCCAGTTCCGAGTACATTTAAAATTTTGATTTCTTCCTCAAAATGTTCAGTGTATGCTAATTGCTCACGTTCAGAAATGAAGACGTCGTTCTATAGTCCGTCCAACTAAAGAAGGACCACTATCTTTGTCGACAACAATGGCGCCCGCGGTTTCCCTTTTGTTGGATGGAATAAGATAAAGATGTCACTCACATTGTTGAAGATCCGATGGAGGCTATTTGATGATTACTGTGATTGCGAGCTACAACACCCAGCTACATTCGGTCCGTTTGATATACTACCGAAGCTCCTAACTCCGAAGTAATTGCCAAAAAGCAGCACAAACAGCCGCATTTTGATTGGGTCTCCGGCATAGAAATAACATTGGGATATGACGTTAATTTAGTTTTGTTATATATACCGATGAGCCAATACATTATGACCACCCACCTAATAAGCTGTAGGACCCCCTTTAGCCCGCAAAACAGCGGCCACTCGGCGAGGCATCGATTCGTTGAGATGGCGATAGGTATCCTGGGGTTATCTAGTACCATAATGTCAATAGCAAGTCTTCCAGTTCCTGTACATTTCGAGGTGGTGGTGTTTTAGCACGAACACGCTTTTCCAAGTCGAACCACAAATGTTCCATTTGGTTAATGTCAAGGAAATTTGGAGGGCAGGGCATTAACAGAAAGTCACCAGCATGTCCCTCGAACCAGTCCTTGACGATTCTTGCAGTGTGGCATGGCGCATTATCCTGTTGGTAATGGCCATTACCAGCAGGGAACACAGTTACCATGAATCGGTGAACTTGGTCCGCAACGATGTTCAGATACCTAACAGCTTCCAGAGATTGGCATAATGGGAACTAAAGTGTCCCAAGAAAGCATTGCTCACAGCATAACACCGCCGCCGCTGGCTTTTGTTCCGCCCAACGGTGCATCATGGTGCATCAGCCTCCGCTGGTAAACGGCGTATCCGCGCTCGGCCGTCTACGTGATGCACAAGAAATCTTGATTCGTCAGACCAGGTCACTTTCTTTCAATCATAAGCGGTCCAATCTCGATTATGTTGGACCTATTTCATGCGTTGTTGGAGATGGCGTGCAGTGAGCATGTGGACCCGGCTGGGTCTTCTGCTAAGCAGGCTCATGCGCAGAAGGCTGCGATGAACTGCGTGCTGTGGCACATTGCCTTGATCACCCCTGTTGTAGCTGCGGGTGATTTTTCGCCCTGTGACCCTGCGGTCGCTGTGAACAATGCGCGGCTGTCTCCTCTCCGCTCTGGCGTCAATGAGTTGCGGACGACAGGAAGACGGTTCGTCATTTGGCCACTTTTGCACCCCTTTTGATACGTTTTCCTATAGGGACACGTGAACAACCCACAAGCCGCGCTGGTTCCGTGATCGTAGTTCTGAGGCGTGGTGCCTTCGCAATTTGTCCTTTATCAAACTCCAATATATCGGCAGCTTTTCCTATTCTGCCTCCGAACACTCTACTAACAGAAAGCCGGTCCTCGGGTTGTGTATTTACTACTCTTTGAACTTCCCCTGCGCCACCGTTCGGTCTCCAGGCGCGCTCATTCCTCTAGGCTGGGGGTGGTCAAAATGCAATGGCGCATCGATGTATTTTTATATGTATATTTATATATAAGCATGTACTGCGCAATATTATTGCTGATTTAATATAATAGTTATATATATTACTAATTTAAGAGTATATGTACATTATATGACCGAAGTATTCACGCGCGCGCAGACACACGCACGCACTACCGAATATTTGCATGAGTGCAAAGAACGGTTCCGCAGGAATGTGCACTGTGAGTGGGGAGGTAAGTATATAAAGCTGAGACGTTATGCCCCAAGTAAAAAAAAAAAAAAAAAAATCGATGTAACGAAAATGGGTAACGGAAGTAGTCAAAACCATTGTTGAAATCGGATTTTTGAACGCTGTTCCATGAAGTGACGCAACAATAGCTAATTTCATTGTTACTCAACAATATATTTTATTAAACTATCTCTGAACATTATTTCATCACGTTTTACATAAACTTAATAATATTTCAATGCAATCTGAAGTTATTTTTATTATTTTTTTTATTGGAAGTTTAACGACCACCGTGAGCAACTCAATGGGCTGTAAGTAGTTGCCCGTTACTAATTTAGGGCCACTGGTTCCAGGGAAGGGAGAGAGCCAGTGCCGTAAGACAAACAAAACTTCCATGCCTCACCGAGATTCGAACCTGGACCCCTTTCGGACGAATGATCAGAGGCCATCGCTTAGACCACTGCGCCACCGGGGCGACCAATCTAAAGTCATGGCCGCCCCGGTGGCGCAGTGGTCTAAGCGATAGCATCTGACCATTCGTCCGAGTGTAGCGTTCATTGCTATTATATACTGTATATAGACACAGCGGCCTTCAAATAGACACAACTTAAAGTAAACAAGTTAGTAAAATCATGCAATGCACTGATTATGAATGCATTGCATGATTTGCAACACACCAGAAATCATTACTGAAGTTATTACTCAAGTTATGAGGATAATTGCTGTGGAATAAATCTCGCTCCTCTACCTTGACCTTTGACCCCATTTCGATTATATTAAAAAGAATTGGTTCAGTATACCTCCGGAAAAACATACTAGGATTTTGTCGCAATAGAAGCGTTTTTAGTCAAGTTATGAGGATAATGGCTGAGGAATAAATCTCGCTCCTGTGCCCTGACCTTTGATCTCATTTCGATGATATTCAACAGAACCGGCTCAGTATACCTCCGGAACAACATACTAAAGTTTTGTTGCAATAGAAGCATTTTTACGCGAGTTATCGTGCGGAAAGACAGATAGACAGACAGACTGACAAAGCTGGATCATATACGCTTCTTCAACCTATGGTTAGAAAGCGTAAACAACGCAGCTTCCTCGATTATAACATCGTACCACCATCTCACCTTTTTTGGCTGCTGCTTCGGCATTATATCTCTTCTACTTCTTATCGGTCACATGCTTACGTCATGCTTTCTGACCTCAGCAGTGTTGCCAACTTTATTCCGCGAGAGAAAAAGATATAACGTTAAGGTTGAAAAACGCTAAAAGAGAATGAACTCAAATTTACATAGAAAAAGAAACTAAAAATGAAAGTTAAATTAGAGTATACGTCACACGAGTCAGGTCCGTGTTCGGATCCCGGTGGGGCATGGATGTTGGGTTTGTCTTACGGTACTAGCTCGGTCCTTTTTTTTTTTTTTTTTTTGGAACAAGTGGCCCTAAATTAGGGACGGGGGACTGCTTGCAGCCCAGCGAGTTCTTCATGGTGGTCGTTACACACCCGAACACACATACACACAAAAAGAAGCTTAGGTATTTTCCAAACTGGGGATGTTTTGTGGGTCAATTTCGTTTATAACGAAGTAAATTTCTCCGTCATTTTTGGTCTACGCCGGGATTCGAGCCCGAGTCCGCTTATTCCGGAACAAGTCGCTCTACCAACTGAGCTACGCAGACGTTCATCCTGATTGCTATGTGCCTTTATGTCGTGTGCGTCCTGCTGGCAGGTACTTCACATCTCCCCCCCGAAAGAGGGCCGGGGGCATGGCCCACGGGTCAGCCGTGACCATGAATCATTGCAGGCAGCCATTCACTGCAGAACGTGCACTTGAGAACTCCCAGTCAATCTGGTGTGTGGAATGCAACGTCACACACATTTATTTTTCGAAGCGCTGGAGAAGGGATTATCTGATTTTTCCTATCTCGCGGTGTGGAAATAACATCACACCATTGCGAGATTTTGAACGGTCGGGTCATCCGGATAGTTCGGGCGCCATTATAACGAAGTAAATTTCTCCGTCATTTTTGGTCTACGCCGGGATTCGAACCCGAGTCCGCTTATTCCGGAACAAGTCACTCTACCAACTGAGCTACGCAGACGTTCATCCTGATTGCTATGTGCCTTTATGTCGTGTGCGTCCTGCTGGCAGGTACGTCACACGTTGACTGACGTTTATATCAATGGTCATAATAATAAACCCAGGTCTCGTCTAGATATTATGTTACCTTTTAAATCCTCACATACTGGGCCTAATAAATTCTCTAAAGGATCGGCGCAAATTTCTCTTCTTGACTACTTCATCTCATGCGTAAGAAACTTCGGCAAGCTCATTGAACAAATTCTTCGATATCCAAGGATAGAAAGCAACTACACAACTAGGCATTGAAAGATTTTCCATTATCTGATTTGTTGTTATTGTTTAACATGAACAAATAACAACAAATTCGTATGTTGAACGAAGGCCGCATTCTTTTCTGTTGTTATAGTTGCTTGTCTATCCGACCTAATCTTGTCACTAATACCAAAATCACAGATTTTGAAGCGCCGAATTCCATCTCTGGACATTGCTTCTGTTAATAGTTTTTTTGTCATGAAGGGTTTTCAGTTTTTCTTGAATTTCGGTCGCTAAAGTTTCGGTGTTGAAACTGATCTTCACGACAAACCGTTGTCTTATTCCGGTACTTACTTCAGGTCCCATAACTCTCGACCGACAACATAGCGAACGTTTTCATTGGATATACACAGTCGAGTCACATTATTGTGACCACCTTCTACTTTTGTCGTCAATAACGCTTAGCCAATTAGAGAAGCCACGTGTCGTGAGCTAGCTTCAAGGGTATATAAGGTGTGCTGTGGGCATTCCGAAAACATATCACTCGTTGCTGTAATGGATAAAAGGAGCGATTTATCATATTTGAAAAAAGGGATGATTATCGGCTTTCGGGCCAAGGGTTACAGAATTTCTGAAACAGCGCAGTTTCTGAACTGTTCGCCTGCTGCTGAGGTTAAAGTGTAACTTGATGGGAGAAATGGCACCATTGCGAATAAGCGACGTGAAAACTGCGGAGCACCGCGTGCCATTGATATGAGAGGTGAACGTCGGCTTCGCAGGTGTGTGAGGGCCGATCGACACGCTACAGTGGAGCAACTCACTGGCCCAAAGAACCAGGGGGCTACTGGAAATGTGTCTAAAATGACATTTTAGCAAACCCTGTAGCGTTTGGGGCTCCGACGCAAACAGATGGTCACTGCACCTATGCTAACGAAGGTGCATCGGCAGAAAATGCTTACGTTTGCATGTCAGTATCGGAATTGGAACTCCGCTGATTGACAAAGGATTGCCTTCTCCGATGAGTCACGTTTTCTGCTTCATCGAACGGATGGACGTTGTCGTATAAGGCCAGAAACATCGGATAAGAAACACTGTTCAACCATTGCTGGCAGAACACAAGCTGGTGGATGCAGCGTTACGGTCTGGGGAATGTTTTCGTGGCACTCCCTGGGTCCACACATACCTGTGGAAGGCACTATGGGCCGAATTCGTTATGAATCCATCCTTGCAGACCACGTACGCCCATACATGCTGCTTGTCTTCCCTGGGGTTGTTGGAATCTTCCAGGATGACAATGCGACGTGCCACACAGCTAGAAATGTCCGAGAGTGGTTGGAAGAGCACGATGAAGTCTTCAAAGTACTTCCCTTGTCCGCTAATTCCTCAGACTTAAACCCAACTGAGTATTCGTGGGACCATCTCGATCGTGTTGTACGCTCTATGGATCCTCCACCACGTACCCTCCAACAGCTGTCAGATGCACTGCAGTCAGCAGGGCTCCACATACCTGTGAACACCTTCCAGCACCTTATTGAGTCACTCCCAGTCCGTCTAGCTGCTGTCCGCGCTGCACACGGCGGTTACTCTGGATGTTAGCTGGTTGTCACAATAATGTGACTCGACCGTGTATTTATTAATACAAAGTTGTATATTAATAAGAACATATAAACCTTCACTAAGGTGCTTTCTCATCGCTTGAAGGTAACACTGGACATGGCTCAACCAGGAGAACAGCTGAATTCAGGAGTTGCTACAGCACTGTAGATCATATCCATGTACCGAGAGAACTAATTGAAAGGACAAGAGAATACGAACGTCCACAATGAATGGCTTTTATTGATTATGAAAACGCATTCGATTCCGTGAAGCTATCAGCAGTCATATCTTTCAAATGCTGCGGTATTGAAGATGCATGCATTTAATAACATTTATAAAAGTGAAAATGCAAAGGTTCGGCTATTTGAGGATACGGCACCAATGAAAATTGAAAAGAGAATAAGACAAGGGGACATCATATCTCTCAGTCTCTTTAATGCCACATTGCAAAGTGCCTTTCAATCACTTAACTGGGAAAACAAAGGGATAAAGATTAATGGAGATTAATTAACTCGCCTTCGTTTTGCTTACGACACAGTCATTTTTGCACCTACCCCCTGGGAGCTACAGAGTATGATCCAGGAACTTGCAGACAAGAGTAAAGAAGTAGGATTAAAAATGAACTTTCAGAAGATAAAACTGATGTACAATGCTTTTACAAGAGACAAAGTCTCATAGATTGATGGGGAAAAGTTGCAGATAAACGTTACTAACATTTACCTTGGACAGCAGATATCAAGCGAAGGTCACGCTGATGAAGAAATTAATCGACGTATAAAACTTGGTTGGACAGCTTCTGGAAGAAACAGTACAATTTTCAAGACTAATGTGGCATTATGTCTTAAGAGAAAAGTGTTTAATCAATGCATCCTTCCAGTGCTTATGAACGGAGCAAAAACGTAGACCTTAACTAAACAAGTTTGTAAAATCATACAATGCATTGATTATGATACGCTTTCCAACATACCAGAAACCATTATTCAAGTTATTACTCAAGTTATGAGGATAATAGCTGTGGAATAAATCTCGCTCCTGTGTCCTGACCTTTCACCCCATTTCGATGATATTCAACAGAACCGGTTCAGTATGTGTCCGGAACACCATGATGCCGCAATCGAAGCATTTTTACGTAAGTTGTGCTGCATAAGGGCAATAGAATGGATCCCACTCTTATGTCCTGACCTTTGAACCCATTTCGTCCTTTTTCAATAGGGTTCATTGCAAGGTGGCCCCCTACCACATGCTAAAATTTCATCGAAATCGAACCATTTTTACGCGTTATCGTGCGGACGGACGGACGGACAGGCAGACAGACAGACAGACGGACAAAGCTGGAGCATATAAGCTTCTTTAACCTATGGTTGGAAAGCGTAAAAAAGACGTATAAAGACTGCAGACAACTGAAAGCAGCATGGAGAGATGAATGCTTGGTGTAACCAGGAAAGATAAGAAGAAGGATCAGGAAATTTACAAGAGCGGAAGACGGAGTAAAATCCCTGAAATAGCGATGGGCTGGACGTGTTTCCAGAAAGACAGACCACTGATGACAATCGAAATTTTAAGCTGAATACCAGTCAACACGAAAAGAACCAGAAAAAGGCCAAATGGTAGATGGGTGGATGAAAATTAAAAGCATGCCGGAGTGATGTGGAGGAGAACGGCTCATGACAGACCGTTGTGGAAGAAACTTGGAGAGACCTTCATCAAGCATTGGACTGATAATGGTTGACCATGATGATGACAATGTAAACCAAACATTATGCTGATGGAACAATTACATTTTTTATAACCGATTGTGCGTTACTTTTTTATCGAACCTTGTATTTTCTATTTTTTTATTTGTGAAACTTTTTCAACTTTCCCCTCAGGACTGTAATTTCCTGTTCGGGATGCTTGCTTCGGGGCCATCCATAAAATACGTCCGAGATTACAGAGGGAGGGGGTTCCTGACATCCGGGGACCAAATGTGACATTGGGAGAGGGGGAGGGTTAGTAATTCGGACGTCCAGCGGTAAAAACCTAGTGGATGGTATGTCTTCGTTTTGTTTTCTCTTTTCTTTTCTTCTTTTAATAGTTAAAAACAAGGCATGAAATATTTCAGATTTCTGATGATATTTAGCTAAATCAGAATTAATATTAAGTTCTCATATTTGTACTACCGAATCAATCGTGTTTTGTAGATGGTATAATTGCGAGTGTTGCAACCTTGAATGTGTGCGTTCATTTGTAGATCTTTATTTCAGAATGAAAACGTTCGGAGAGCATTAGGAAATAAATTAATGCCTAAATAATAAATATTTTCTGAAGCAAACGTGTAAATATATGGAAGATTCCTTTAAATAATTACATGTTTTCTTTCTGTTTCTCAACGGACTTCTAAAAGCAGTCGTCAAAAATAAAGGGGGTTGCGGGAATTAAGGACGTAATTTTTAGGGGGAGAGGCATCAACAATAGGACAAAATGTGACATGGGGAAGGGGGGAGTCTGAAAGTAGTAAAAAAATACGGACGTACTTTATGGACGGCCACTTGTGTTTTCGTGCCAAAAGACACTATCCGATGTCACCATGCTCTTCATGTCTTTTTGCTTATTATAGTCCATCTACTATCGCTCATATCTGGGCAGTTTCCAAGTTTCCCCCCTCGTGACTTCGGTTTCACTTAGCTTTAAATATTGTGACGACATCCCGTTTAACCATTGCAAGTTCTAATTCATGACCGGACGTATTGGTTGCCGTCGTCATATGTAGTCAGAATTCAGATTTACGCCAGTTAAGCACGTATCTTCATAGATCCTAAGCACACCCTTCTGCCTTCGAGTGTGCAGTTTAGGCTGCAAACAATGCACGCTTGGACAGAGGGGCTAAGCTTTACTAGGCAAGTAATTTCAAGCCCGTTGTTCATGCATAACTCATCAAGCTGGTGTGGCTAGTTGGTTGCTGAATGTGGCGTATTTCCTCTAATGCTGACGACGTAATTAGGTATATTTGCTCGGTCGCCAGAACGCTAGTGGGAATAGACATCCAACGTCAGAAGAAGGGATTTGGAAAATTATCGGCTGTACATCGCGTAATCTGTTAGCAGTCGATGCCTGTGTGTATATTCATGAGTGCGTTTGCAATAAATAAATGTGTAATAATTCTGATTCTTGCTTTGTCAAATGCAGGTCCTGTATGTCGACTGCTAAGTAACAGTTACAGGCAATAGTATTACATGATGCTTTTTCTGAAAACGTGTACGGAAGTTGAGATTATTAAAGGGGTTTCCATTACCGTTACTGGAGCGTACACAAATCTCGCCTCGGTCTTGCGGTCAGTGGTGCTGGTTTTGGATTAATCGTACCAAACTGGGCAGACGTTCGAGACTCGGATAGGGTGTTAGTGGCGTATTTGTCCTGCTGGCTGTCTCTCCTCCTTGGAACCAGCGGCTGCAAATTAGAAACTGGTTGCTTATAGTAGTCCTTAAAGCCTCAAAAAAAAAAAAAAAAAAAAAAAAGTAAGTTAAAATTCTTATTTATGTGAGAAATAAATGAAGCGGCTGAATCAATAATTACACTACTTGAAATCACGCAAAGATTTCTTTTCCACTTTTCCGACAACTCACGAACTCGTATCCGGCAGATTACTGATAGTTGTAAAAAGGATAACATTTTTTTTTAATTCCTACTGTATAACAATATGTAAAAAGGTGCTTCTTGACGTTGATTTCACTATACGACAATCGTACTATATTGCAAATTACCAGTTCCAATCACGATTCAGTTCAACTGTTATCCACCTGCCAAACATCCAAACGTCACGTAATTGGACCCTACCCGAATTGGTAACTGACCTGGACCCAACTTGGACAAATCTGCTTTGAACTATAAAGTCAAAACTCAGTTTGTAAATAATTCATAATCATATATATATATATATACATACACTATCACTGCACTGGGAAAACAAAGGGATAAAGATTAATGGAGATTATCTAACCCACCTTCGTTTTGCTGATGACGTAGTCATTTTTGCAACTACCCCATCAGAGCTGCAGAGTATGATCCAGGAACTTGCTGACAAGAGTAAAGAAGTGGGATTAAAAATGAACTTTCAGAAGACAAAAGTGATGTTCAATGCTTTTACAAGAAATGAAGATTTATCGATTGATTGAGAAAATATTGGAGATAACAGACACCTACGTTTATCTTGGACAGAAGATATCAAGTGAGGGTCGCATTGATGAAGAAATTAATCGGCGTACAAAACTTGCCTGGAGAGCTTTTGGAAGAAACAACATAATTTTCAACAGCAATATGCCATTATGTCTTAAAAGAAAAGTGTTTGATCAATGCATCCTTCCAGTGCTTACGTATGGTGCAGAAACGTGGACCTCAACAAAAAGAGACATACAAAGGCTGCAGACAACTCAAAGTAGTATGGAGAGGTGCATGCTTGGTGTAACCAGGAGGGATAAGAAGAGGAGCTCGTGGATCCGAAAAATGACGAGAGTGGATGACATCATGATCAGAGTTAAATTCCTGAAATGGCAATGGGTTGGACAGACCATCGATGGACAGCCGAAATTTTAGATTGGATTCCAAGGGACACGAAAAGACCCAGAAGAAGACCACGTGGGAGATGTTTGGATGAATTTCGAAAGTATGCGGGAGTGACATGGAGGAGACTGGCACAAGACAGACCGTTGTGGAAGAAACTTGGGAGACCTTCGTCCAGTAGTGGACTGATAATGGTTGACAATGATGATGATGATGATGATGATGATATACACTATATTGACAAAAGTCACTGGATACCCTTCAAAAGCAAATGAATGGATCTGCTGCGTTGTTAAGATACGCGGTACAGCTGCAAACGGTATAAAAACAAGCCTGGAGCTGACAGCGATCATATCGTACTGTGAGGTTGAGTGAAAATGTCGCGGCGGGAGAGAACTGACTTTGACAAACGATAGGTTATTGGGTGTTATATCAGTGGGTTGTCCATAAGAGAAACCGAGAGGCATTTAAACATACCCAAGTTAACTGTGTTAGATATACTTAATACGTGGAAGACACATGGCGTGCCTGGAGCAGCAAAACGTATCGGCAGCCCAAAGAAAATCAGTGATAGATGACGTCGAAGCCTCAGGAGAGTCGTTACAGCTAATCGACATAGTACTGAGCAAGACCTCAGTGTGCAGGTGAGTAAAAATGCTGGAACCTCGGGATGTACACGTACCATTCGCAGAGAACTTCATTCCATGGGTTACCGTGGGCGTGCGGCTGCTCATAAGCCTTTCATCTCCACTCGGAATGCTACTCGTCGTTTAGCAGGGTGTAAAGAACATTTATCGTGGACTGTAGATCTATGAAAACGGGTCCTATGGACTGATGAATCCAGATGCACGATCCATCAGTCTGATGGCCGTATGTCGGTATGGCGGCAGCCGGCGGAACGCTATTTGCGACAGTGTACTGTTCCTACGGTCAAGTTTGAGGCTGGCAGTGTACTCGTGTGGGAGTGTTTTTCGTGGTATGGTCCCGGCCCATTGGTTATCGCGGACAAACCTGTTAACCAGAACGCCTACCTCGATATTCTGGACAATTATGCCCTACCAACTCTGTGACAATACTATGGAACCGAGACTTGTATGGATAATGCACCGAGTCATAAAGCAAGGACTGTTGTGGCGTTGTTTGACGATAATTCCGTTCGTGTATGGGCTTGCCAGCACTGAGCCCTGACCTCAATCCCATAGAACACCTATATGATGAATTAGGGCGCCGCATAAGAAGTTTGGAACCAAGACATACTACTAAGCAACAGTTAGAGGTAGCGTTATGTACTGAATGGAAGCGCATACCTATCGCTGTGTTCCAAAACCTTGTCGAAAGCATGTCTCGAAGGGTCAATGCATGCATTAAGGCCAAAGGTGGGGCTAAGTGAGGTAAGGAGAAAAGGAGAATATCTCATTGAACTGAAAAGTGGACATCTCTTCTACTATTGTGGGACAGATATTGGCAGAACTAGTGGTGTTGGATTTATAATAAACAAGAAACTGAAGGATAAAGTTGTAGAAGTTGAAAGTTCCTCTGACAGAGCTGCAGGACTCGTTATCCAACTCTGGAGAAGATACCAGGCTCAGATTATTCAAACTTATGCACCCACCACAAGTCATGCTGAAGAAGAAATTGAAGAATTTTATGAGGAAATTCGTGATCTAAATAATAAAGGTAAGCAGCACTTGAAGATAATTATGGGAGATTTCAATGCAAAAATAGGGCAACAGCAACAGAATGAAACTTCAGTAGGTAAATTCGGTCACGGCAACAGAAACCAGCGTGGAAATACTCTCGTAGAGTTTGCAGAGGCAGAAGGGTTTTTCATCTTGAACTCCTTTTTCAAGAAAAAGCCACACAGGAAATGGACATGGAGATATCCAAATGGGACGACAAGTGAAATTGATTTTATTATGTGTAACAAAAAATTCGTCATAGAAGACTTCAGTGTGCTAAACAAGTTCAACACAGGCAGTGACCATAGATTGGTGAGATGTAAGATGCACCTCAACACTAAACTCGAACGTAGCAAGCTCATAAGACAAACAAAATGTATTAACATAACCAACCTTAAAAAACACCATAATACCTTCAAATTGGAACTGAAGAACAGATTCTCTGCTTTAGAAGTACTAACATCGGAAGAAGTGGATATTTCTGAAGTTAACAGAAAAGTAACCAAAGCTCTTATGGAAACAGCAACAAAATTAGCTGGGTCTAAGAACAAATTGCATGTGAACAAATTATCAGGAAAAACCAAAATGTTGATGCAAAAAGAAGAGTGATGAGGACAACTAAAGAAGATGTGACTTCCAAAGTGGAATATATAGAGCTATGCAAGACAGTACGAAAAAGTATCACTGAAGACGTAAGGAAATTCAACTGTGAACTAGTAAGGAAAGCAATTGAAAACAACCAAAGCCTAAAGATAGCAAAGGGACATCTCAGTAAGGGGAAAAAACAGATTATGGCACTGAGAAAAGAAGATGGTTCTGTAACAAGAAATAGAGGCAAAATTTTGACAAGGGTGAAAGATTTCTACTCCAAATTATATGAAAGGGATGATACATATACTCCAGACATCATGAAAGGTACCAGTACCAGAGTTCTTCCAGTCCTTCCAGCAGAAGTTGCACATGCAATCAAGAACATGAAGCGGGGAAAAGCTCCAGGAGAAGATGGAATTACTGTAGACATCATACAAGAAGCAAGTGGAGAAATCGAAACAGTACTCGCCCAAATTTTCACTCGATGCCTTAATGAAGGGAAAATTCCTGAGGATTGGAACAACGCTACAATGATCTTGCTACATAAAAAAGGTGACATTGAGGATCTTAGGAACTACAGACCTATCAGCCTCCTATCAGTGGTTTATAAAATCTTCACTAAAGTTCTTTCACACCGCTTTAAGGTGACACTGGACATGGCTCAACAGAGAGAACAAGCTGGATTCAGGAGTGGCTACAGCACAATAGATCACATCCACGTACTGAGAGAACTAATTGAAAGAGCGAGGGAATATGAACTTCCATTGTGCATGGCTTTTATCGATTATGAAAAAGCCTTTGATTCGGTGAAACCATCAGCAGTTGCAATGGCTCTGAAATCCTGCGGTATTGAAGATGCATACATTAATATTATTAATAACATCTATGAAAATGCAAGTGCAAAGATTCGGCTGTTTGAAAATACAACCCACATAAAAATTGGAAAAGTAGTGAGACAAGGTGACACCATATCTCCGAAGCTCTTTAATGCCACATTGGAAAATGTCTTTCAATCACTGACCTGGGAAAACAAAGGGATAAAGATTAATGGAGATTATCTAACCCACCTTCGTTTTGCTGATGACATAGTCATTTTTGCAACTACCCCATCAGAGCTACAAAGTATGATCCAGGAACTTGCTGACAAGAGTAAAGAAGTGGGATTAAAAATGAACTTTCAGAAGACAAAAGTGATGTACAATGCTTTTACAAGAAATGAAGATTTATCGATTGATGGAGAAAAGCTGGAGATAACAGACACGTACGTTTATCTTGGACAGCAGATATCAAGTGAGGGTCACATTGGTGAAGAAATTAATCGGCGTACAAAACTTGCCTGGAGAGCTTTTGGAAGAAACAGCATAATTTTCAAGAGCAATATGCCATTATGTCTTAAAAGAAAAGTGTTTGATCAATGCATCCTTTCAGTGCTTACGTATGGTGCAGAGACGTGGACCTTAGCTAAAAGAGACATACAAAGGCTGCAAACAACTCAAAGTAGCATGGAGAGGTGCATGCTTGGTGTAACCAGGAGAGATAAGAAGAGGAACTCGTGGATCCGAAAAATGACAAGAGTGGAAGACATCATGATCAGAGTTAAATCCCTGAAATGGCAATGGGCTGGACATACTGCCAGAAGAACAGACCATCGATGGACAGCCGAAATTTTAGATTGGATTCCAAGGGACAGGAAAAGACCCAGAAGAAGACCACATGGAAGATGGGTGTATGAAATTCGAAAGTATGCGGGAGTGACATGGAGGAGACTGGCACAAGACAGACCGTTGTGGGGGAAACTTGGGGAGACCTTCGTCCATCAGTGGATTGATAATGGTTGACAATAATGATGATGATGATGATGATGATATATATATATATCATTGTCATCCATTGCAAATCCACTGCTGGATAAATGTCTCCCCATTCTTCCGAAATGGTCTGTCTTGAGCCAGTCTCCTCCATGTCGCTACCGCATTCTTTCAAACTTCATCCACCCATCTCCCACGTTGTATTCGTCTGGGAAATTCTTTCGTGGCATTCCCTGGGTCTACTCATACCTGTGAAAGGCACTATGGGCCGAATTCGTTATGAATCCATCCTTGCAGACCACGTACACCCTTACATGCTGATTGTCTTCCCTGGGGCGGATGGGATCACGACAATGCGACATGTCACACAGCTAGAAATGTCCGAGAGTGGTTGGAAGAGCACGATGAAGACTTTAAAGTACTTCTCTGGCCCACTAATTCCCCAGACTTAAACCCGATTGAGCATCTGTGGGACCACCTCGATCGTATTGTTCGCTCAATGGATCCTCCACCACGCACCCTGCAGTAGCTGTGTGATGCACTGCAGTCAGCATGGCTCCACGTACCTGTAAACACCTTCCAGCACCTTAGTGAGTCACTTCCAGCCCGTCTGGTTGCTAACCGCGCTGCACACGGCGGTTACTCTGGATATTAGCTGGTGGTCACAATAATGTGATATATATATATACTGATGTTAATAGATATTGCAACACCATGAAGAAATGCTTAGACTTGCACGACATTCGCAGGGTGGATATGGTAACATGAGAGATGCAAATTATTACAATTGCAGCACACGTACAACGGTGAGGCGCGCGCAACTCCCTCGGAAACGTCACACTAGGAGTTATACACTGGTATGCAAAAATTAAGGACGAAGAGGAAAAATTACATAACAGCGAAACGAGCAGGCAGAACGGACCGAAAGACCACTCAAGAGATAGACTAGGGTCCGGTACCGTAGGGCATGTGCATATATGCAGCATGACGTAGGGGGTGGGGGGGGGGCTGTCGGAAGGCTATAAAGCACATGGGCGGTATACGCTCAGCAATTCGGTGAAAGCAATTGCACGGTGTACATCGGTTTGAACGACGTCGAGTTGCTGCCACCCTGTGATATGGCCAACAGGCAATCCAGTAGACGACATCTGGAGGACTTTACCTGTGGTCGCGTCATTCGGAAGTTGGAAGAAAGTCGAAGTGTGACTAGTGTGGCCGAGGAGTTCGGGATCGCTCACAGAATCGTTTCACGAGCTTGGAGAGCATTTCAAACGACAGGAACAGCTGTCCGAGAGTTTAGCAGTGGTCGTCCACGAGCAACCCCGGCGGCTGACGGCCGGTATATTGTCCTACAGGCGAGAAGAGACAGACGGCAGACAGCGGGAGAAATCGTAAGGCACATGCAACAGACAACTGGACGTCCGTTATCGCGTTTCACCGTGGCCAGGAGGCTGCACAAAGGTGGTCTATTTGCACGACGACTGGTACGGTGTGTGCCATTAATGCTTGCTCATCGGAGACGGCGGTTTCTATGGTGCCAGGAACACAAGAACTGGACACATCAGCAATGGGGTCGAGTTCTCTTTACGGATGAGAGCCGATATAGTCTGACGAGCGATTCTGGACGTATACACATCGGGAGAGAGCAGGGAACACGCAATCACACCTCCAACATCATCGAAAGGGACCGGTTTGGAGGTGGCGGAGTTCTCGTTTGAACGGTATCATGCTTCGTAGCCGAACTGACCTCCACATCTTCCAAGGAGGTTCAGTCACTGATGTCCGCTATTGTACAGAGGTTCTCCTGCCTCACGTGCTTCTGTTTAGAGGTGCTGTGGGTCCTGAGTTCCTCTTCATGGACGACAACGCTACACCTCATCGTACAGTGGCTGTCGCAGAGCTGTTGGAGAGTGAAGATATTCAACGCATGGATTGGCCCGCAAGGTCCTTGGACCTAAATCCAATCGAACACGTGTGGGACCTTCTCGGGAGACGCTTGGCAGCACGTCACCAGCCGCCAGCAACGATTACCACAGCTGCGATTTGCGCTACAAGAGGAATGGGCCGCGATGCCTCAACAGCTCCTTGACAACCTCGTCCTCAGCATGGACAGACGTTGTAAATCCTGCAACGCAGTCAGGGGTGATACTAAAGACTAGATTTTTCTTGGCAGCCGCCTGTCACATGGACGTTTCTGTCTTCTGTCCAGTTGTGCTCGAAGCTACCTTTTCAATAAAGTGCCTTTGTATCCTTTGGATTCCTTGTTTCGACGGTTTTGCTCACTTGTCCCATATTCTTACATCTTGGGGATCTTATGGTATGATTTGAGTCGATGTGGAGCACTTCTGCAAGACGTTGTATTCGAAAAACCGCCTCGTCCTTAATTTTTGCACGCCAGTGTGAAACAAAGCGTACAGAGTGCTGGTTTTTAAACTTGCTATCGCTAAACTCAACCGTACGCAGTCGTTAACATACAAACATGCTGTGTAGGAGGACGAGACGACCATACGAACACTTTACGGAGTTTGAAAAAGGTAGAATCGTTGGACCCAGAGAAGGTGATTTATCGTACCGTGATATTGCTGCGCACGTAAGGCGTAACGCAACTACCGTTATGCGTACATGGCACCAATGGACAGCAGAAGGTTCTATGCATTGTCGTGCATAGCCTGGAGCTCGAAATTTCATGACCGAGGGGGAAGACCGTCGCTTGAACCCTATGGCAGTGACGTCTCGCACAACACATCCACGACACTTGCGCAGTATGCTATTGAAAAAAACTACAATAAATAACAACTTACCTTTAATGTCAGCACATGATAACTATGATAGTTTTTTTTTTAATATCAGTAGGTCTCCACGTGTGCTGTGTTGGTTGCTCGCAGGATGTCTAAACGATAGTCCAGTTCCACCCACGTACGCTGCAGAATGTCAGGTGTAACAAGGAGGAAGGTTGCAGTAATGCGTTCTTTCTGTTAAGTGACAGATGTAAACTTTTTCTTGTACATAGACCTTAATAAAGCCCCAAAGAAAAAAATCGCATGGGGTAATATCAGATGAACAAGGTGGCCATGCCGTCGGACCTCCACATCCAATCCAACGCCCTGGAAAATGGTGGTCTAAAAATCTGCGTACATCCAAAGACCAATGAGGAGGTGCTCTACCTTCCTGGTAACTGTCTAATATCCTGGGGTTGTGGAATTGAGAATTGTTCTAACATTTCCAGGTACGTTATGCCAGTAACGGTTGGTTCAGCGAAGAAAACGGGCCCTATCACTCTGTCTTCCATTAAGCCAACCCAGACATTAACCTTCGTGCTGTCTCTCTCGTGTGATACGACCACATAGAGATTTTACTTGCTCCAGATTCGGAAGTAATGTTTATTCACTCTTCCAAAAGCATGGAATGTCGAAACATCGCTGAAACAGATGAAAGGAGTGTGGGGTCTTCGTCAATGCGATTAAGCATGTCTACCGCAAATGCTTTTCGACGTGATTGATCATTTGGTCGAAGTTTTTGCACTAACTGAACTTTATATGCGCATTGGCGTAGACGTTTATGCAGAACCTTGTAAACCGTTGCTCATGGTATTCCGAGTTCACGACTGGCGACGCGGACGGACTTCGGGCTCCTTAGATAAGCCTTATGCACGTCTTCCACCTTAATGGAAAGTCCCCCACTGCTTTGGCTTTTCAAGACACTTCCTGTTGCTTTGAATTTATTTATCCATTGTTCGATGCTCCTTCGTGTTAGCGGAGGAGCATCGAACATATCTTGTACTCAGTTCTGAAAATACGCTGAACTGTCGTTAGAGATTTTTTCTCCGCACACACATAACCTGCTTTCTCCATTGTGGAAGCCATGTCTGTTGTATGCCGTGTTTGACGAGATTTTTCATTACATGAGACACCAGGCGCCATCTATCATCTGACTTAACAAACTTTACACTTGCCGCGTCTTTTGACGTTTAAAGTAAGTTTTTTTCTATCGTATTTTTTTAATATCATACTGAAGTTATATACTTCATTTATAGACACCCTATATACAATGAGTGTCCACTTTATTATTACCACCTGACAATTTTAAGCAAATTAGCTATGGCTGCACGCTGTTGCCGCCAGAGGGCGAGGCTAGTATAAAAAGGGAAAGCTTAATGCTTGCGACAGTAGTAGAAGTGAATTTTGGGTGACGAGATAGGTAAAAAATGCGATTTGACGGACTTTCAACGTGGGATGATTGTAGGTTGGTTGGTTGGTTGGTTGATGAATTTTAATGGCGCAAGGGCCAGGTTTGGCCAAAGAGCGCCAGACAAAGAACTATCAGCGACAGAGATGATTGTAGGAGCTCGGAGCCATGGAGTATTGTAGGAGCTCGGAGTGATGGAGTATTGTAGGAGCTCTGAGCCATGGAGTATTGTAGGAGCTCGGAGCTATCACCGAAACCGCCGCATTCCTGAAATGTTCCAGAGCAGCTGTTGTTAAAGTGTTTAAAGACTGGACTGTCAGCCAAAAAACTGGGTCTCTACGTGAAACGTGTGGTCGTCATCGACTTGTGACTGCTCGGGCGGAACGGAGAGTGTCCAGACTGGTAACAGACAACAGAAGGGCAACAGTGCAGCAAATTACAGACCATCTTAATCAAGGATCTCCTCAAAGGATCTCTGCACGCACTGTTCGCTGTACACTGCATCGGATGGGATATGGCAGCCGAAGGTCTGTTCGAACACCTTTGCTGTCTGTAGTTAACAAGAGAAAACGTCTCCAGTTCGCTCAGGAGCACAAGGATTGGACAGTCGATAATTGGAAACAAATTATGTGGTCCGATGAATCACGTTTTCGGTTGCATCATGCCGATGGCCGAGTGAGAATTTGGCGGAAACAGCACGAAAGCATGGACCCCAAATGCATTGCTACAACCCTTCAAGCTCGTGGAGGCAACGTTATGGTTTGAGGAATGTTTTCCTGGCATACTTTGGGCTCTTTAATTCGTGGTGATCAACGTCTGACTGGCACGTCATGTCTAAACATCGTTGCGGACCAAGTGCATCCTGTCATGTGGATGGTTTATCCCAATGGCGATGGCGATCAACGTCTGACTGGCACGTCATGTCTAAACATCGTTGCGGATCAAGTGCATCCTGTCATGTGGATGGTTTATCCCAATGGCGATGGCTACTTTCAACAAGATAATGCGTCCTGCCATAGTGTTCCTATTGTACAGGATTGGTTTCAGGAACATGCCGATGAGTTTACTTTGCTTAGGTGGCCCCCACAATCTCCAGATCTCAACCCCATTGAGAATTTGTGGGGTGAAGTTGAAGGAGCCATCAGACAGCTGGATCTACAACCCTGCAATCTCGCACTCCTGGAAAGTGCAAGCATGGTCTCAGATTCCACAAACCACCTATCAACATCTCGTGGAGTCCATGCCACGAAGAATGGACGCAGTATCAAAGTCAAAAGGTGGCCCAACGAAGTACTGAGGGGGTGGTCATAATATAGTGGCCACTTAGTGTATATATATAGGGTGTCTATAAATGAAGTATACAACTTCATTTATAGACACAATTTTACAACCAATGCCTTTTTTCTTCCCCCCAGCAGGAGGAAAAAAGGCATTGGCTGTAAAATTATTTTTTCGGGCTCGTCAGTTTGTTAGCAAAAGCAAAAAAAAAAAAATGGGGGAAAAAAAAAAAACTCTTACACCAAATTTTTCTTCAGAGCACTTCGGAAATTCTCTGACAATCTCCTTGTCAACATATACAGAATATGTTGACTAGGAAACGTCGTAAAGTAAACTAAATTTTTAATTTAATAATAGCAAAAATCTTATTCAAATAGCTTTATTCGACAGTTTTCAACATAAGCTTCACTTATTTTGCTCTGTTTAACCGTTGTGTTGCCCTTAATATTCTTTAATTTTCTGTGTATTATTATTACTTTTCACTTTTGCTTTAAATAACGTTTTATGTCTGGTTAGATGCTTAAATTTCCTTGTTTTTCTTCTGGCCTTCCACATGGGGTCTTCACTGACATCTATCTTTCCATATAGGGGCTCAGCGAAATGGGAACGATGCCCTTTAGTACAGATTTTGGCGTTTGCATCTTTAACGCACGGCAAAGAATCTCATCTTCTCTATTCTGTCATTCTAAAGAGCTGTCTTGTTGGATGAAAAGCCGCGTTTCCGGTGTGGTTACACATTCTTGTCAGGTCTCATACTGCAAGAAACAACGGAACAGAAAAGTGCTGTTAGCAACAAATTAAATCAAATGAAGTGAAAAATGATTTGAAAAATGCCTACCTTTCGGGACAGCACGTTATTTTTACTTCTTTGTTTTTAACGTCATTATATCCTTTAGCGAAGCACAAAAACGGAAACTCCGAGTCGGGGGAAAAAAGGAGTTGATAGAAACTAATAGCCACCTAGCGTCATGAAATAACCGCTTATATCTGCGAATCTAGAATCTCATCGACGTCACGTAGTAATGGGGCAATTATAAAAGTCCCAGAGGAAGCAAAGCGCAAGGCATACTGATTGCAGGTGAAACAATTAGGATCATGCAATGATGATGAATACATATTTTGCGTACATCGACAAATTCTTTTTCATTTTACCTTAGGGGCTGAAATTATTACAGTGTTCGGTATAAGTTTAATGCGTCAGTCACTATACGAGACGAATAACTCAACAAAATTTTAAATTAATAGTAAAGCATTTTAAATAACGCGCCTGGAGACAGAACGGTGGCGCACGTGAAGTTCACAGAGCAAAGTATGTACAACCCGAGGACCGGCTCTCGGAGTCAGAATGGGAAAAGTTGCCGATTTATCGGAGTTTGATAAAGGACAAATTGTGATGGCACGGCGGCGCCTCGGAACTACGATCTCGGAAACGGCGCGGCTCGTGGGTTGTTCACCAGCCCCTGTAGTGGGCACGTATCAAAAGTGGTGCACAGATGGCCAAACGACGAACCCTCGTCCATCCGTGTGTCGTCCGTAGTTCATTGATGCCAGAGGGGAGCGGAGACTGTCGAGCATTGTTCACAGCGACCGCAGAGCCACAATGCGACAAATCACCCGCAGCTACAACAGTGGTGATCAGGGCAAAGTGTCACAGCACATAGTTCATAGCAGCCTTCTACGCATGGGCCTGCGTAGCAGAAGACCCAGCGGGGTTCCCCATGATCACTGCACTTCATCGCGGACAACGCATGAAATGGACCCAAGGTCATTCGAGATAGGATGTAGATGATTGGGAGAAAGTGGCCTGGTCTAACGAATCAAGATTCCTAGTGCATCACGTAGACGGGCGAGTGCGGATGCGCCGATTACCAACGGAGGCTATGGAACCTGGATGCACTGTTGGGCGGAAACAGGCCGGCGGCGGCGGTGTTATGCTATGGACGATGTTTTCTTGGGACACTTCGGGCTCCATTATCCGAATAGCACAATCCTTGAAAACTGTCAGGTATCTTGTAGATCAAGTTCGCCCTTTGATGGCAACTGGTTGTCTGTTGGTGATGGTCATTACCAACAGGATAATGCGCCATGCCACACTGCCGGAATCATCAAGGAGTGGTTCAAGGAACATGCTTGTGAATTTCTTTTAATGCCCTGGCCTCCAAATTTACTTGAAACCAATGGAACATTTATGGTTGGACTCGAAAAAGCGGGTTTGAGCTAAATTACCACCACCTCGAAATGTACGGGAACTGGAGGGCCTGCTGTTGACATTATGGTACCAGATACTCCAGGATACCTATCGCAACCTCATCGAATCGATGCCTCGCCGATTGGCTGCTGTTTTGCGGGCTAAAGGGGGTCCTACAGCTTATTAGGTCATCGGTGTACGTTATCGGCACTCTCTGGCAGACAGCCAAGTCAATGAGATTGAAAGAAAAAAGTCCATTGCTATGGTGTGACGTACTACAGAAGTGACACATATCAAAACGGCAAGTAGCAGTGATAAGCCCTTGCTGACGTGGTTTAACTGGGAAAGCATTCGGCTCCGGAGCAAAAGCGTGTTTGTTGGTTCGAGCCTGCCACCGGCGAATTTGGGTTTTTACAATGGGTGCGGCGGTGTCGACGTGGTCCTTAAAGATCTTGGCGAGTCATGATATGCGAGTTTACCATAAGACTCGCCAAGATCTTCAAGGCAGTGACTGCTCATCCTAATGAACTTGTTAGGGGTGCTGTTAACAATGACCCCAGTGTAGTCCTTAAGCGCCAGAGACCTAAACCGAACGCCGCCCCGGTGGCGCAGTGGTCTAAGGCGCTGGCCTCTGATCATTCGTCCGTAAGGGGTCCGGGTTCGAATCCCGGTCAGGCATGGATGTTGTGTTTGTCTTACGGCACTGGCTCTCTCCCTTCCCTGGAACCAGTGACCCTAAATTAGGGACGGGCGACTGCTTATCGGCGGTCTCTATCCCGCTTCCCTTCTTAGTACGAACAGAAGGAAGGCAGCACTCTTGAGCCCTGGTCCTAGAGCTTAAGGCCTTTTTTTTTTTTTTTTTTTTTTTTTGATAGGAGATTTAACGACCACAGTGAACAACTCGCAGCGACTGGTTCCAGGGAAGAGCCAGGGCCGTAAGACAAACACAACATCCATGCCTCACCGGGATTCGAACCCGGACCCCTTTCGGACGACTTGAGCCCTTGGATCAGATGAATGGTGTATTAGATCAGAGCATGAGAGCCCTCAGATTTTTTTTTCCGGGGGGGGGGGGTCAGAGCAAAGTTCCACCGCACAAGACCTCTCTAACTCTCTAAGCGGCCGCCCCGGTGGCGCAGTGGTCTAAGGCGTTGGCCTCTGATCATTCGTCCGTAAGGGGTCCGGGTTCGAATCCCGGTCAGGCATGGATGTTGTGTTTGTCTTACGGCACTGGCTCTTTCCCTTCCCTGGAACCAGTGACCCTAAATTAGGGACGGGCGACTGCTTATAGCCCATTGAGTTGCTCACGGTGGTCGTTAAACCTCCAATCAAAAAAAAAAAAAAAAAAAAAAAAAAAAAAAAACTCTCTAAGCTCTAAGTCATTGAAGATAAATGACAGAAATAGTCTCAGTTTCACTTCGTAAAGAAAACTAGTGTTATATTTAAAACAAGGAGAAAAAAATGTTACGAAGTACTTTAATGACAATCTAATCGAACAAATTTATATATCAAGCAAAGTTCGAATTTTTTTTTATTATTATTATTATTATTGGAGGTTTATCGACCACCGTGAGCAACTCAATGGGCTATAAGCAGTCGCCCGTCCCTAATTTAGGGTCACTAGTTCCAGGGAAGGGAGAGAGCCAGTGCCATAAGACAAACACAACATCCATGCCTCACCGAGATTCGAACCCGGACCCCTTTCGGACGAATGAGCAGTGGCCATCGCTTAGACCACTGCGCCACCGGGGCGGGGCGCGGCAGTTCGAAAATGGGAAAATGCGAGTGTTTGCGTCCCCGAATTGGTCGACCGCTTCTAAATGACTTAGTGATCTGAAAATTGGTATGCTGATAGGGTCTTAACCTGCAGATACCTAGAAAAGTTCGAAAACCAGAAAAGTCAAAATCAAAATGGGGGCTTTGGAACATTGCTTGAATTTTTCGTGAATTGTTCGACCACTTCTACATAACCGAGAGATCTGAGAATTGGTATGATGATAGTTCTTAACGCCCAGATACCTAGGAAAGTCCGAAAACCAAAAAAAAAAAAATCAAAATCAAAATGGCGGCTTTTGGAACATTGCTTGAATTTTTCGTGAAGTATGCGACCACTTCTAAATGAACTAAAGATCTGAAAATTGGAATGCTGATACGTCTTAAATTCCGAATATCCGGAAAAGTCCATAAACAACAACAAAAACAAATTAAAATGGCGGCTTTGGAGCATTATCTGCTTTAATTTTTCTACCACTTCTGCACCAAGAAATGTCTGAAAACCAAAATATTCGAAAGGGTGGCTTAGCTTTAGTATTCAAAATTATCAAAATTATGATAGGTCTTAAAGTCCGGATAAAAGTCCATGAACTAAAAAGAGCAAAACCTTTAGAATAGTGTCTTCTTGAATTTTTCTGCCATTCCTACACCTAGAAATGTCTGAAAACCAAAATATTCAAAAGGGTGGCTTAACTTTGTTCTTCAAAAATGCTGATAGGCCTTAAGGTCCGGATACCAAAAAAAAAGCCCGTAAACAAAAAAAAATCAAAAACGCTGCTTTCGAATAGTATCATCTTGAATTTTTCTACAGCTTCTACACCTAGAAAGGTCTAAAAACCAAAAAATTCAAAAGGGCGGCTCAGCTTTACTTTTCAAAATGCTGATAAGTTTAAAGCTAATTATGCCAGAAAATGCTGTAAAAATTCCAGGAAACTTTGATTTAAAATTAAGGGACGCCAGAGCCTCTTACCGTTTACGTCAAACCGTATGTATTGACTTCACGACCTGTTCTAAATCGTAAAACAGTTATGGATATTAAACTACTTTTCTTTCGCTTAATTACTTTTCCCTTTCTTTAATTTTGCGTTCAAAAAATGATTTTATAGATTCACCGTTCGGAGAACAGGCATGATATAATAATTGAATAAATAATTGAATAAATGTTGTGAAACTTATTTATCTGGCAAAGAACAACTTTTTGCGTTAATTGAGCTGGATTATGATCTTGCTGGAAGAAAATTAAAATTCCAGTCTTCTATTGGTTAGCCCAAATCGGTCACAACGTTTTTTATAAAATCTGCATTTCCCGAAAACCGAATTTCAATAGACACTTATCATACACAGACCATCTAGTCTCTGCTCGGTCATTTTTGATCTCCCCGAGAAGCAAGATACTGAAAAGCCTTTCAATGGTGCTTATTGTGGTGGGGAATGTAGCTGCATTTGATAGTGCGCTTGAAATTGGCTGGTAAAATTTTTCTGTTTCTTACATACTTCACGAAAGGCAAAACTTTTCTTTTCCCGCTACTGACTTGTCTTTCGAAAAGTGATGCCACGACCTTGATTTTACGCTTCAGTTATCAAGATACACGCAGAGGCGGATCCAGAAGCTGTCTCACTCACTCGTTAAGGGGAAAGGGGGGTTTTCTTTGTTAAAAAAAAATTATAAAGAAATTTTGTGTTGTGGAAGGGACACACACACACACATATACAGCTGCCCGTCTCTGGCTTTGCACGACTTTTAAAAAGTTTTTCCATCTGAAAAAGTTGTGCTAAATTTTTAAACCACAGAGTGAGAAAAACAACTGAAAAATGAGCAGTATTTTCCGGGCGTTAAATTGCTTGTTTTACGAGGAAACAAGCTCCATGTTTTTAAATGTCAAGTCTGAGTAGAATTTTTCAAAATAAATTTGAGACTTTCCATTCGGGCTGCTTAATTTAACAGAAAAAGTTCCAGCTTGAATCGAGAAGGACTTGATGAGGTGATGGTAATGAAAGTTCCTTTACTTCACTTTAGGAAGTCCTTCACATTACTTAGGAATGATTCCAGCTTGAATCATGGAATCATTCCTGAGTAATGTGAAAGGCAATACCTCTTTAAAATATTCGTTTATTCTTTCGCAATACGTGATCCCCTCTTCTGAAAGGAACTTCCATTTACTTCACTTCATCAAGTCCTTCTTGTGACATTCACTGTCTTACTGGCGATTTTCTCATGAAAATTTATGGAAATATTACGTTAAATAAAGCACACCCATTGCTTTTCATGATTAGTCAAAATCTCTTATTTCTTTCGCTTTCAGCTTCCTCTGTTTCTGAAACTCTGGTTTTTTTGGGGGGAAGGGGGAATATTCAGATCTCTCCGTCTTTCTCTCTCTCTGTCTGTTTCACTCTCTCTTACTCTGTCTGTCTGTCTCTCACTCTCTCTCCATCTTACTCTCCCTCAATCCGTCTGTCTGTCTGTCTGTCTCACTCTCTCTCTCCATCTTACTCTCCCACTCTCTGTCTGTCTCTCATTCTCTCCCTCTCTCTATCTGTCTCACTCTCTCTCTTACTCTGTCTCACTCTCTCTCACTTCCTCTGTCTGTCTCACTCTCTCTCTCTTACTTTGTTTGTCTGTCTCTCTCTCCCTTTCTCTCTCTATATATCTGTCTGTCTCTCTCATTCTCTCTTTTACTCTCTCTCTCATTCTCTGTTTTATTCTTTTTCAATCTCTCTTTTACTCTCCCTCAGAATATTCAGTCTCCAAAGCCACATCAAATTATAATCGTTATAAGAACTTTTACGAAAATCTGTGCACTTATTACTGTAATTTCACAAACATAAATACATTGTTTACGATCTTGACCATTTTAAACCATAAAATTCTTCCTTTTAATCCCAGTCCTCCCCCCTACCTTGTCCCCGCTGGAACCGCTACTGGTTGCATGCCGTACATTGCTGACATGTTTTTTCTGATAAATTAAATTTAGCCTCATCAGGTTTGCTAATAACCTTTGGAAAGTACGTAAATTAAAAAGAAAAAACGGAGGTATATTCCCTTTCGAGAATTTACTTTCAGTGAGGTTGCGGCGGAAGAATATTGCCGCCAATCTATCTACCCCGAGACGCAGTGTAGATAGATGGGCGGCAATATTCTTCCGCCGCATTTCGTAGTACATATAAATGGACTTGTTTGGCTACATCGGGGGAAGCGAACACGAGTTTCGGCTGTTGAGAAGTACACTGGGGCAAAAGCGATTGAGGACTATGACAAGCGTGGTTTGCCGTAGTGTGCGAAGCTAGCAAGGCTGGAGGCGTAGGCTCTAGTCGCAGGGTGGAGAACAATTACTGTATATTTATTTTCCTGGCCCTGCCGATGATATTTCGATTACCTTTCCACGGAGAAGTAAACAACGCACTTCCTAGGGAAAATACATAGAGTTATCCGATGAAAACACCAGATTCGTTGAACTGGGTGGGCGGTAGGTTGTGCAAGAAGAATTTCAGGGTGGGTTCCCGCCCATCCTAGCATCCCCTTAGCAACGCCCCTGATAGTGATGCGTGTGGTGTCTCCTGGGTGTTTCTGTCCCGCATTTCCGTCTCTAATTTTCTCCCATTTTCCTTCCCCATTGATTTCCCTTGCTCAAATCTATTAGTTTCCGCTTTCTAAAAGCGCAGAAATACACCTTGAAATTTAATGAAAACCTGTACAGTGTCGTATGTTTGCGGAAGGACCAAAAAGATTTCGTAAGAAGCATTTAATTTCACGAAAAATAATCAGAACCAGGTGAAAAATAAAATGTCAAACTGAAGTAACAAAAGTACCTCAATAGAAAGTGTGGTCATTCCTCAGCGTTGTTTCATGCTGTTGATGGTGTCTGGGACTTCAGTAGGTAGCAAAGACCGTTATTCGTATAAAGCTTGTCTAAACCTCTCCAGGTCTTGAGGACGGGGTTGAGGGCATAAAATGTCTCCCTAGAGCATCCCAGACATGCTCGATCGAATGAAGGTCGGGAGACCTGGCTGGCCATTTGAAGACATTGTTCTACCAACCTCGCTCTGTAGGGACGAGCGCTGGGAGAAATGTATCTCCTATGGCATTTCCATAAGGGCAAACATAGGGGGTCCAGGACTTTATCTCTGTAGCGATGAGCATTCATGGTTCCTCTTGGAAACACATAGAGGTCTGTGCATCCACCTAACCTTTCACATGTCATAGAGGGACAATGTTATGTCCCCCGTTCTCTCCAGATCGAAGCACGCTGGAATCACTCTACAAAGCAAACCTGGACTCATCTGTGAAAAGTACTGACTTCCATTGATTTTCAGTCCAACTGTCGTGAAATCTTGCACAATTCAATCACCCCTCCCCATGATGGGTGTAAGGAGCACGCAGAGTGCTAGTCGCCTAGCATAAATACATGCATCCTTCATGAAACCTTCTGCGCGTAATGGAAACAGATGCCACCGATTCTGTAAGGGTGAAATAAGAGGCCACGTTCCAGCAAGGACGGGTCAGAGCTGTGTCGGGGTTACCATCCTGTTCCTCCGGGCAGGTAATCAGAAGTATGGATCATCCACAGATTTTGCCCTAGACCAGGCATGGACCTGGTTTCATGGTTCTGGGGCCAAATTATTATTCTCTCTACGAGTCAAGGGCCAAACTAAATAGATTTTGGCAGACGCTACATTAGCGCAAGATCCGCGGTGGAAGATCAACGAGTGCCTACCTTTTCATTGTTTTTTATGTGTAGACTCCTTAAATCTCTTACAATTTTATCTCTTTTGGTAAATTCCCGATCAGCCATCACACTTTTGTCTGGTATATTAGATAAATTAAAACGAGTGATAATTAAACAACAATATTAAATAAATTAATAAATTAAAACGAGTTGCTACTTCTTATTTTATTTATTAGCCTGTACTTGAACAATTTTTTTACTTATATTCCATGTACATTTTATAATCATATAAGTTACACAAGTAAACATGCTTTTATTAGAAATTTTAGTGTGAGGATTTGCCTTGTACTACGAGACTCTCAATATTGGGGTTGATATTGCTTAAGCATAATTGCAGAGAACTTTCGAGATTTTCGTCTGTTATCGAGTTTTTGACTTGTGTTTCATCCTCGAAAGAAACTGTTCACACGCATACGTGCTGCCGAAAAGAGAAATGATTTTTCTTGAAAAGTTCCGTAAATTTGCATGTTTTTCCTCCACCAAATATAAAAATCCGTCAAAGCAATGTCGTTAAATTGTGATTTCAGAGTTAAATCCCCATAAAGCTCAATAAGTTCCATCTATAAGTTTTCTGGTACTTTATTTACATCAGCATTCATCGGACGAGCAAATATAGAGAATTTGGAGTCTTTGTTTTGGAAGTCGGTAAACCTTATATCAAATTGCTCTATTAGTGACTTCAGTTCCTCTCCATAAGAATTATATGTGATATTTTCATAAGTTGCTAGAGTAGGAAAATGGTAACAATTTTTGGATCTTATTTGACATTCCCACAATCTTAGTTTATTACGAAAAGCTTTCACATATCCGTGCAGTTCATGCACCAACTGTCCCTGTTTTTGCAATTTAAGATTCAGGTCGTTGAGGTGTCCGGCGACATCTACAAGGGATGCCAAATCACACACCCACTTATCATCTTTTATTTGGTTAATTGTGTTTCCTTTTATGCCCATAAAATCTGCAATGTCTTGTCTCAAATCATAGAATTGTTTTAACATTTTACCTTTACTCAACCACCTCATTTCACAGTAATGAGATACATGTTCATAATCCAATGGGATGTAAGGTCAGGTGATGCGTAACATCACAGCCTCTCCTTGACAAATGTCAACCCCGCCTTCTCGTGGTGCATCCTGTTCCCACTAAAGGGGCTCTGACGACCGCCCATAGCGGTATAACTATACCATCGGGATTAGAGGAAATTCTATCCCACACTCACCAACCCGCTTGGCCAGCGTGGTGAGTTATGGCCAAACCCCTCCAAAATGACTCCACAACTTAAATCTTGGCCCTCAGTCTCCGGCAGCTGGAATGTACCTGGCCAAGGCAGCGGCCAGTGCGACATGAAGGCAGAGGGTGCTAAGAATCCCCGGAGGACCGGACTAGGCTGCCATCTGATGCTGACCTTGGCAACGTACAATGGACGCTCCCTATCTTCTGATTCAAGGCTTCTTGAATTGGAAGAGGAACTACAAAGGATCAAGTGGGACATCGTGGGGCTAAGTGAGGTAAGGAGAAAAGGAGAAGATCTCATTGAACTGAAAAGTGGACATCTCTTCTACTATCGTGGGACAGATACTGGCAGAACTAGTGGTGTTGGATTTATAATAAACAAGAAACTGAAGGATAAAGTGGTAGAAGTTGAAAGTTCCTCTGACAGAGCTGCACGACTCGTTATCCAACTATCGAGAAGATACCAGGCTCAGATTATTCAAACTTATGCACCCACCACAAGTCATCCTGAAGAAGAAATTGAAGAATTTTATGAGGAAATTTGTCATCTAAATAATAAAGGTAAGCAGCACTTGAAAATAATTATGGGAGATTTCAATGCAAAAATAGGGCAGCGGCAACAGAATGAAACTTCAGTAGGTAAATTCGGTCACGGCAACAGAAACCAGCGTGGAAATACTCTCGTTGAGTTTGCAGAGGCAGAAGGGTTTTTCATCTTGAACTCCTTTTTCAAGAAAACGCCACACAGGAAATGGACATGGAGACATCCAAATGGGACGACAAGTGAAATTGATTTTATTATGTGTAACAAAAAATTCGTCATAGAAGACTGCAGTGTGCTAAACAAGTTCAACACAGGTAGTGACCATAGATTGGTGAGATGTAAGATGCACCTCAACACTAAACTTGAACGTGGCAAGCTCATAAGACAAACAAAATCTATTGACATAACCAACCTTAAAAAACACCATAATACCTTCAAGTTGGAACTGAAGAACAGGTTCTCTGCTTTAGAAGGCCTAACATCGGAAGAAGTGGACATCTCTGAAGTTAACAGAAAAGTAACCAAAGCTCTTATGGAAACAGCAACAAAATTAGCTGGGTCTAAGAACAAGTTGCATGTAAATAAATTATCAGGAAAAACGAAAATGTTGATGCAAAAAAGAAGAGAGATGAGGACAACTAAAGAAGATGTGACTTCCAAAGTGGAATATATAGAGCTATGCAAGACAGTACGAAAAAGTATCACTGAAGACGTAAGAAAATTCAACTGTGAACTAGTGAGGAAAGCAATTGAAAACAACCAAAGCCTAAAGATAGCAAAGGGACATCTCAGTAAGGGAAGAAAACAGATTATGGCACTGAGAAAAGAAGATGGTTCTGTAACAAGAAATAGAGGCGAAATTTTGACAAGAGTGAAAGATTTCTACTCCAAATTATATGAAAGGGATGATACATGCACTCCAGACATCATGAAAGATACCAGTACCAGAGTTCCTCCAGTCCTTCCAGCAGAAGTTGCACATGCAATCAAGAACATGAAGCGGGGAAAAGCTCCAGGAGAAGATGGAATTACTGTAGACATCATACAAGAAGCAAGTGGAGAAATCGAAACAGTACTCGCCCAAATTTTCACTCGATGCCTTAATGAAGGAAAGATTCCTGAGGATTGGAACACCGCTACAATGATCCTGCTACATAAGAAAGGTGACATTGAGGATCTCGGAAACTACAGACCTATCAGCCTCCTATCAGTAGTTTATAAAATCTTCACTAAAGTTCTTTCACACCGCTTGAAGGTAACACTGGACATGGCTCAACCGAGAGAACAAGCTGGATTCAGGAGTGGCTACAGCACAATAGATCATATCCATGTGCTGAGAGAACTAATTGAAAGAGCGAGGGAATATGAACTTCCATTGTGCATGGCTTTTATCGATTATGAAAAAGCCTTTGATTCGGTGAAACCATCAGCAGTTACAATGGCTCTGAAAACCTGCGGTATTGAAGATGCATACATTAATATTATTAATAACATCTATGAAAATGCAAGTGCAAAGATTAGGCTGTTTGAAAATACAACACACATAAAAATTGGAAAGGGAGTGAGACAAGGTGACACCATATCTCCGAAGCTCTTTAATGCCACATTGGAGGGTGTTTTTCAGTCGCTGAGCTGGGAAAACAAGGGGATAAAGATTAATGGAGATTATCTAACCCACCTTCGTTTTGCTGATGACGTAGTCATTTTTGCAACTACCCCATCAGAGCTGCAGAGTATGATCCAGGAACTTGCTGACAAGAGTAAAGAAGTGGGATTAAAAATGAACTTTCAGAAGACAAAAGTGATGTTCAATGCTTTTACAAGAAATGAAGATTTATCGATTGATGGAGAAAAGCTGGAGATAACAGACACGTACATTTATCTTGGACAGCAGATATCAAGTGAGGGTCACATTGATGAAGAAATTAATCGGCGCACAAAACTTGCCTGGAGAGCTTTTGGAAGAAACAGCATAATTTTCAAGAGCAATATGCCATTATGTCTTAAAAGAAAAGTGTTTGATCAATGCATCCTTCCAGTGCTTACGTATGGTGCAGAGACGTGGACCTTAACTAAAAGAGACATACAAAGGCTGCAGACAACTCAAAGAAGCATGGAGAGGTGCATACTTGGTGTAACCAGGAGAGATAAGAAGAGGAACTCGTGGATCCGAAAAATGACAAGAGTGGAAGACATCATGATCAGAGTCAAATCCCTGAAATGGCAATGGGCTGGACATACTGTTAGAAGGACAGATCATCGATGGACAGCCGAAATTTTAGATTGGATTCCAAGGGACAGGAAAAGACCCAGAAGAAGACCACATGGGAGATGGGTGGATGAAATTCGAAAGTATGCAGGGGTGACATGGAGGAGACTGGCACAAGACAGACCGTTGTGGAGGAAACTTGGGGAGACCTTCGTCCAGCAGTGGATTGATAATGGTTGACAATGATGATGATGATGATGAATCCAATAATACGTCTTCCAGGTACTCCTTAAACTGGCGGTGGTTAAGACTAAGTGCACGTGACTAAATAAAGTTAATCCTGGCTGTTACTACTTCCAAAACATTCTTGAATTTAATCGATTTTGCAATTAAGTTTTGTTGGTGGATAATTTGTTAAATTTTTCGCCTGGATGTTTAATTCCATCACTCTTCAATTAACTACTAAAATAAATCCCTTCTGTGCACCAACTATTGCAGGGGCTCCATCAGTGCATATCCTAGATAGTAAACTCCATTTCAGCCCAAAGCTTCTGCAAATTGTGTTGACTGCTTCAAATATGTCTTCACTTCTAGTTGTTCATTTTAACCACTGATGAGTGAATAACTCTTCTGTGATGTTAAAGTCCATGTCAAATCCTCGAATAAAGACGGCTGGTTGTGCTGCATCGGAGGCGTCTGTGCTTAAATCCAAAGCAATTACAAAGGCTTCAAATCAAGTAACCCGCTGTTTCAAACTGGTTTTGATGTCATCAGCCGTCATTTGTATCCGTCAAGCAACAGTACGTCTCGATAAACTGATTTTCTCGAAGTCTTTTCTCTTATCATGACAAGTTATATTTGCAACATATTTTTTATTGATAAATTCTCCTTTAACAAATGGCTTAGAATGCTTTGCAATTTTTTCGTTTACCACAAAAATAGCTTTTGCAAAACTATCGTGATGCGTTCTTTGGTTGTTGAACATCTGCTGCTGGTTGTCAAAGTTCTTTAACTTCTGTATTTTGTCTTTTCGCGTTTGTCCTTCAGTTATTTCGTGTTCAGCATGTCTTGAAATAAAATGTTTCTTCAAGTTGCATAAGTACGGATAGAGATTCATTGCAGAGTAAAAATACAGGCAAGCATTCATGATATTGATGACAAAGTAATAATCCTCTGTCCACTTGTCTTGAAACTGACGACACTCTGCATCCACTTTCCTTTTATTGACATAACCCCCGACGTTATCGCAATATTTATAGCGATATTATTCAGAATTAAAATGTATGTGCGCGTCGCGCGAAATGACTTCAAACAGTAGCAGGCACAGAACAATACCCACACGCATCGACTCACAGCGTGGCGTATATGCAAGGCAAACGAGTCAGAGTGAGATAGCAAATTCCGCTACCGCCAGCGTGCAAGCGAGATTAGACTACAGCCAATCACTGCAGTTACTTCCGTGTCTACCTCCACCCGTGCTTCTTCCCGTGTCTACCAACCACAGCTGCTTCGGAACAATTTATTGACATCCATTTGCGCAGAGCAGATGGTATTCTGGTTCAGAACGAACATTTCCTGTCCGGTACTGACTCTATTTTCGTCAGAGTTAGCGCATTTTTCTCTCTCTTTTCCCTTCCTAAACCCCCCCCCCCCCTCCGTTCGCAAAGGAAATTCTCCTCTCTCGTCCTGGTTTGCGAGCCCGCAGTACTTTATCAAATTGTCGTGAGTGACACATTTTTACTATATGATTTTTTTCTTTTATGGATATCCTTTATTTTCAATTGAACGTTAGAACTTGCTATTAAAAAACTTCGCGGGGACAAATTGCGTGCTGGACCAAAGAGAACCGCTAGCCGTACACGGCCCACGGGCCAAGGGTTGCCCATATGTTCCCTAGACCTTCCTTCGCTTTATCTTCAGGGAGATGACTGCGTACTTTAAAATTGATTCCTCTGTGTGTTGATCACAGTAGGACTCACACGCAGCCATCTTGCAACTTCCACCTGACTTTGGCCTGCCTCTTAGGTTTCGATCACTCTCGACCTCAGTTCATCTGTTAAATGATGTTTTGCAGCCATTTTCTATCTCAAAATCCTCTCTTTACAATCCGCAATCGACGTGAAGCACATCTCCGCAACAGCCCCTTTTATACTACATCTCATTTGCATTAGCCGATGCTATCGCCACTCATTTGCACACGATACCCTTATTCCGCATTGCATTTTGTATCGTATACCCAAACATTATGCATTTCCATTTCTTCTTTCACAAATAATCGTGTTTTTTCTAATTTTTCCTTAATTTATAGAAACCAGTGAATGAATTTTATGCATTTCGCAATGAGGTGGCACATGTGATCCAGCTATCCAGCTTGTGATTTGTTGCTGTTCTGTCAACTATATTTTAATAATAATAAATACACAGTTGACATGGACCAGGAACATCAAATAGAAGTCATCGCTCTTTCCACGTTTACAAGTGAGTCACGAAAAAATTCTCATCGGCCGCCACCGGAAATCGAATCCAGGGTCTTCCAGTTACGCGCCGGATATGTTTCCACTGCACCACAGCAGCCTCGAAATTCGCTAGACTCACAAACGACAAACTGCTTCTTTGGAGCCCCGCATTTGGTGAATCCCCAGCATCGTGCGGGGCTCCAAAGAAGCAACCTGTCATGTGGTTTAGCAGTTTGTCGTTTGTGAGTCTGGAGAATTTCGATACCGCTGTGGTGTAGTGGAAGCATGTCCGGCGCGTAGCTGGAAGACCTTGGTTTCGGTTCCTGGTGGCGGCCAATGAGATTTTTTTCGTGACTCACTTATAAAACGCGGAAAGAGCGATGACTTCTATTTGCTGAACTATATTTTAATTTCTTCGATGCCGAATTATTGTTAGCAAAAGCGTTTCCTACTGTGTTTTCCTTGACTTAGCTGTTAATAGGTCTTCAAATATTCAACGAGTTGCCAGTTTGTTTCTTCACCTTCAGGTGTACAAGCTTGGATTGGGTAAGGACCATAAAGAAAGGGGAAGGTGATCATCCCTTCATTCTTTCTGTCTTCTGCAAATAAAAGATACGGCCAAACCACCGTTAGGACGTGATGAAATCTAAGAAACGTATCATGAGATTAAACTAATTCGCATTTTATTTAGATTCAAATCTAATCAAAATTTTCACTGATAATATAGTCAAATCCTTTACACTAACAAAAAAGTACACTTAACGGAAAATTGTGCGTTCAACGGTAGCAACTACATGTATGTTTGAGTGCTGCTACACGCAAACACGTATGCATAGGGGCTAAAATAAACGGAAGTACGTGGAAGTACGATTCTGGGGGGAAAAGGTTGTAAATAAATGCCTTTAGAAGAGGATAAAATTGAAGTTGAAAGCCTGTTTTCTTAGCTGCAGATAAATAAAATTCGAGAAGGAAAATTTTAAACAGGTAGTACGGTGTTTGCAGCCGTAAATAACTAAAATTCACATTCTCGGGGCGAGAAGACTGTGAAGCAGTCGTTATTTAACATTTAGTTTGAAAGTGAAACAGGAAGTACGATGTTTAGAGGTGTAAAAAAAAAATCGAAAAAAAGATTTAAATAGGGAGTACTGGATTCGCAGCCATAAAAAGAAAAACTAAAACTCACATTCTCAAGAATGGGAAACGGTAAAGCAGGAGTTAATATTCTTTCTCTTTGAAAGTGGAATATTGAAATGCAATGTTCTAAGACGTAAAAAAATTTCAGAGAAAAACTTTAAATGGAGAGTATATTTAAATTTAAATCTTTGAAGATAGCACAACAGAATGCAGCCATAAATGACTGAAATTTACATTCCCAGGAAGGAAAACCTGTAAAGCAGGCATTAGTCATTATTTAGTTTGAAAGTAAAACAGGAAATGCAATGTTTTGAGATGTAAAGAATATTTCGGGAAAAATTAAATAGAGAGTACTAGATTCGCAGCCATAACCAACTAAAGTTCACATTCTCAGGAAAAGAAGACTGTAAAGCAGTCGTTATTCATCATTTAGTTTGAAAGTGAAACAATAAGTGCAATGTTCTGAAATTTAAAAATAAAATCCGGTTAAAAATGTTAATGGATTTGCAACCATAAGTAAACAAAATTCACAAGCGGGCGTAAATCATGATAAGTAAACAAATTCTACAAAACGTAAATCATGATAAGTAAACAAATTCTACAAAGCGCAAATATGATAAAGTAAATAAATTCTACAAAGCGTAAATCATGATAAGTAAACAAATTCTTCAAAGCGTAAATATGATAAAGTAAATAAATTCTACAAGGCGTAAATCATGATAAGTAAGCAAATTCTACAAAACGTAAATCATGATAAGTAAACAAATTCTACAAAGCGTAAATATGATAAAGTAAATAAATTCTACAAAGCGTAAATCATGATAAGTTAACAAATTCTACAAAGCGTAAATCATGATAAGTAAACAAATTCTACAAAGCGTAAATATGATAAAGTAAATAAATTCTACAAAGCGTAAATCATGATAAGTAAACAAATTCTACAAAGCGTAAATCATGATAAGTAAACAAATTCTACAAAGCGGGCGTAAATCATGATTCAGTTTGAAACGTGAAGGGCAATTTTTTAAGATGTAAAAAAAATTCGGATTTTTTTTTTTAAATATACTAGATTCGCCGCCATAAATAAATAAAATTCACATTCTCAGGAAGGGAATACTGTGAAGCAGGCGTTAACTGTCATTTAGTCTGAAAGCAAAACAGGAAGTACGAGGTAGAAATAAGATTTAAATAGGAAGTACTGAATTCACAGTTGTGATCAACCAAAGTAGCGTGATAAGCATTCAGAAACCACGGTTTTCAGCTTCACTTGATCGGAATGACCAGAATGATTTCTGTTGCTTAATAAAGGAAGACAGATATTCATTTTTATTGGAGCCGAGTATTCCGAATGAATTTTTAATGGAGACGCCCGAGAAGCGCAAGAAATCGTTAAAATCCTCAGTATTCGTCCATGTTTAAATTAATTTTGCCACATTAATGCTACGAAAGCTCAGAAGAAACAAAATCCGGTCGACACAAACGTGGAGTCTATTGATAAAATTAACAAGACGACAAATCCAATATTGATAGAACGCCTACTGTCGAGCCTAGCTTTTCTTCTTCCTCTTCTATGCCGCTGATATTTAACTTGATTTACGGGCAGCATGGCAATAAATCAAATCACTGGAAAGAAAACAAGCAAAAGTAGATCGTTATCAAGCTCAAATTAAGTTCTTAAAGAAGCATAAAGACAGAAATTTAACTCCAAATTCCTTGGAGATTAACGGCGATGTCAAAAAATTGCTTTTGAAAAATTCTTGTTCAAAGAAAACTGAGCAACAGATAGCAATAGCGGGGCGGCCATAGGGGGAAAAGTATTACACGATCAATAAACGCAAAAGTCCTATTCATTATATTCTCTTATATTTCGAAGAACGTCTTGATAAAACATAAAATGAAACGTCAAGTTCGGTTTAAAAGCGGTAAAGTACTACAGTCCGATAAAAGCGATTAAGACAAAAATTCGAGCAATTGATAAGTAACTCCACTAAGCGATTCGTGAATTTCGCAGAAGTAATCCTATTTTTCTCTAGGGAGTCATACTTGGAACCTTGAGTAGTGACGTCAGAAAGGAACGAAGCAACGTCATCGTCTTCATCTTGCGCCTTTACACTAATACAGCGTGCAGGCAAGTCCAGGGCAAAAAAAAAAAAAAAAGAAAGAAGGAAATTAAATTAATAATATTTGCAATATTTTTTTTTCTTTTTATCTTTGCCATATTGTTCTTTGGTCAGAGGCAGCAATGACCAAAAAAAAAATGAGATGCCTCCAAGTAAAAGTATTTTAATTCAAAAACAAATTACTTCCCATTTGAATTTCATATTTATACATAAAGACTGTTTTTATCACAAAAAGAATCATCATATTCTCAAGAGCAGCAGCGTGGCATGGAAATAAAAAAAATTAAAATATAGCTTTCTCGCAAGTTTAATTTGCCCAATTTTGGAACTTAATTTCACCGTCAAATTTTGTAATTACAAATTAATTGCTTTTTCAACGTAAGCAATACCATTTTAGGACGTTTTTAAATATAGTGCTTCTAAAAATTTTCACTTTCACTGTAAATCTATCGAATGACTGAGAGAGAGAGAGAGAGAGAGAGAGAGAGAGAGAGAGAGAGAGAGAGAGAGAGAGAGAGAGAGAGGAAATGAATTAAATTAGTAAAATTACTTACAACTAAAAGATTTCTTTTCCTAGATTTCTTTGTTGCAAGATCTTCTACTATATCATCAAATATCAATGTTTCTGCAATGTTTGAATTAAGTGACAAAGCTTCAAATGCAGTAGTGGTTTCCTGAGAAACAGATGTCCTCAAACAACCATGGAATGTTTTTCAAAATTGAAAAACTTTGTTCTCCAGAAAAATTACTGAGGAATATGCATAAGTAAATCCTTAGGATAACATCAATATCCGGAAAAGTTGAATCGATTTGTTTCTTCCTGATAACACTGTAACATACACTGAGTTAGCTTTTCATTAGGAACACCTACCTAATAACGCGTTATTCCACCTTTTTGTACAGTCACGGCTCGCATTCGCCAAGGAACAGATCAGGTTCTACAAGGTGTCGAACATCCTCCATGCGTAACTTGACCCCCATGTCCATTGAAGCTGCTCTGTCAGTTCACACTCACTCCTTGGAGGAGGATCGGCAGTTCTCACACTCCGTTCTAGCATATCCCACAAATGTTCAATTGGGTAACAGTCAGGGGACTTTGGAGGGCGAGACAATGTGACGAATTCGTTGTCATGTTCCTCCAACCACTCAGTAGTCATACGAGCCCGATGACACGCTGCGTTGCCCTGTTGAAGATGCTATAGTGGTCCGGGTGGACCTCCTGTAGATATGGATGAAGATGGCCGGCTAACAGGTCCCTGTAGCATCCACCATTCAGTGATTGTGAGATTATGACCGACGAAACAAGAGCTTGCCAGGAAAAACCTCCCCAGAACCCAACACCATTTCCTGCAGCCTGTTTACTCCAACTTTGAAATGAGAAGATAGGGCTTCATGTTGTTTATTCCATATGCGAAACAGATCATCAGCGTGGGGCAGCAGGAAACGGGACTCATCACTCCAGACGACTCTCTTCCATCTGTCGAGGAAACGCGACTCGTCACTTCAGACGACTCTCTTCCATCTGTCGGGGAAACGGGACTCATCACTCCAGACGACTCTCTTCCATCTGTCGAGGAAACGCGACTCGTCACTCCAGACGACTCTCTTCCATCTGTCGGGGAAACGGGACTCATCACTCCAGACGACTCTCATCCATCTGTCGAGGAAACGAGACTCATCACTCCAGACGATTCTCTTCCATCTGTCGAGGAAACGGGACTCATCACTCCAGACGACTCTCTTCCATCTGTCGAGGAAACGGGACTCATCACTCCAGACGACTCTCATCCATCTGTCGAGGAAACGAGACTCATCACTCCAGACGATTCTCTTCCATCTGTCGAGGAAACGGGACTCATCACTCCAGACGACTCTCTTCCATCTGTCGAGGAAACGGGACTCATCACTCCAGACGACTCTCTTCCATCTATGGAGGAAGCGAGACTCATCACTCCAGACGATTCTCTTCCATCTGGCGAGGAAACGGGACTCATCACTCCAGGCGACTCTCATCCATCTGTCGAGGAAACGGGACACATCACTCCAGACGACTCTCTTCCATCTGTCGGGGAAACGGGACTAATCACTCCAGACGACTCTCTTCCATCTGTCGAGGAAACGGGACTCATCACTCCAGACGACTCTGTTCCATCTGTCGAGGAAACGGGACTCATCACTCCAGACGACTCTCATCCATCTGTCGAGGAAACGGGACTCATCACTCCAGACGACTCTCTTCCATCTGTCGAGAAAACGGGACTCCTCACTCCAGACGACTCTCTTCCATCTCTCGGGGAAACGGGACTCCTCACTCCAGACGACTCTCATCCATCTGTCGAGGAAACGGGACACATCACTCCAGACGACTGTCTTCCATCTGTCGGGGAAACGGGACTAATCACTCCAGACGACTCTCTTCCATCTGTCGAGGAAACGGGACTCATCACTCCAGACGACTCTCTTCCATCTGTCGAGGAAACGGGACTCATCACTCCAGACGACTCTCATCCATCTGTTGAGGAAACGGGACTCATCACTCCAGACGAATCTCTTCCATCTGTCGAGAAAACGGGACTCCTCACTCCAGACGACTCTCTTCCATCTGTCGGGGAAACGGGACTAATCACTCCAGACGACTCTCTTCCATCTGTCGAGGAAACGGGACTCATCACTCCAGACGACTCTCTTCCATCTGTCGAGGAAACGGGACTCATCACTCCAGACGACTCTCTTCCATCTGTCGAGGAAACGGGACTTATCACTCCAGACGACTCTCATCGATCTGTCGAGGAAACGGGACTCATCACTCCAGACGACTCTCTTTCATCTCTCAAGGAAACGGGACTTATCACTCCAGACGACTCTCATCGATCTGTCGAGGAAACGGGACTCATCACTCCAGACGACTCTCTTTCATCTCTCAAGGAAAAAGGACTCGTCACTCCAGACACCTCTCTTCCATCTGTCGAGGGTCCATTGCCGACGTTGCTTGGCCAGTTCGAGGCGTTGTTTGCGATGACCGGTAGTCATCGTGGGTACCCTCGTTCGTCTCGGGCTGTGGAACCCCAGGCGAAGCAAGATACGGTGCATGGTGCATGTGGAAATACACTCATCGTCAAAAAACTAGTTGCACCCAGAAGGACGTGTCGGATTGCAATGCTATTCGGGGAATTTAAAGGTTACCAGTAACAATAAATGATTAAACATTGAGACTGATATGGCCAATATTTATTGAGCTATACGCCAATATGCAGTGTCTCTCAATATGGCTTCGGGGTGCTGTTTGCTCACGCAGCATGCCAGACGTCTCGACATGGAGTTGTTCAGGTTCCTTATGGTGTCCTGCGAGAAGACATCCCATGCAGCTTGAATCTTCTCACGCAGTTCTTACGGATTGTACAGTAGGGCTGGAGTGTGGATAGCGCGTCCAATAGCATCCCATATATTTTCAATCGGCGATAGGTCAAGCGACGCAGGGCCGCGGGTGGCCTAGTGGTCTGCTTTCGTGACTGCCACGGAGATGACCTCAGGTTCGATCCTGGGCAGGTACGAACGCTCGAACCACTAAATACCTGCCGTGCGTCGGATGGGCACGTTAAGCCGTCGGACTCCGGGTACTGGTCCCCCGGTAATAAATAAGGGCGTCTTCCTCCCCCTTTCTACCTCGCTTCCGTGTTACTTTCCTATCGGGCGCTCTAGCTCAAATCTCCTAGCTTCCTATTTCTAAGGGTTGTTTAAGACCTGGGGTCAGACACTCCCTTTCTAAAATCCTCTACATCTGATCTGATCTGGTCAAGTGATGCGGTTGGTCATGGCAGGCAAGTTCTCGAGACATCAGCAGTATGCGGACGAGCGTTGTCCTGTTGGAAAATCGCACCTGTCAGAGCGTTCAGAAAAGGCAGGGCCACTGGTTGCAGGACCTCATTAACGTAACGTTGGGCTGTCAATGTGCATGTAATGAACACCAAAGATGATCTGGCATCGTAGGAAATTGCACCCCACACCATATGCCTTGTGGACGTGTGACGCTCGACAACAAACCGTTCATCTTGGCGCTGCTAACACATCCACCACACACGGATTCGTTGGTCGTCTCCTCCAAGACAAAAGTGGGACTCGTCAGTGAAGATCACCCGCTGTCATTCTGATTGGCTCATTGACAGTCTGGCACGACAACTGCCCTGTCGTAACGCAGACCGTTACGACAGGGCAGTTGTCGTAACGGTCTGCGTGCGTGTAGTCCTACGCCGTGCATCCGTCAGCCAGCGGTGCTGGCACTAATTGGACGATGCATGGAGGGCTCCACTGCTCGCTAAATATCCGCAATCTTGGCTGTTGGGTCACTTCGTTCATATCTGACAACCCGTCGGTCCTTTCTTTCCGTGCTTCGTCTAGGTCTCCGAGACATTTCCTATCGCTGCTCCGTGCCTTGTTCTATCCACTGCCGCCAACAGCGTGCTATGGTGCTATCCGCACGACCGGTATGGATCGCAATACTGCGATAAGACCATCCCGCTTCCCGGAGCCTTCTCGAACTGCTGCAACTGCTCGAGTTGCTTCCGAACTTTACTCCGAGGCATACTTCACTTGCAAAGGATGCGACCAACACAACAGCATGAGTCAGAATGGCAAGCACGCACGATGGGACGACCATGGACGGTCAGGCACAGCGCTGTGACCCTTCCATGCTGGCGTCACATGCGCGGCCGAGCGTGATACTTGAATTTTCATGTCTCACGATGTCAAACCTACCCACTAAGTTTAATTCCTGTCGGTTGCTTCCTTCTGGGTTCAACTATTTTTTTGACGATGAGTGTACGTTGAACTGCACTGCTTTTGAACTGGTGATTGTGGTGGATGACAGTTGCACGTCGTTGCTGAGATACCAGTCGTTACACCCGACGCTTATCTCTAGGATCAACCGTGCGTGGCTGACAAATGTAAGCCCTTCTACGGGATATCTGTGAGTTGTTAATCCACTTCTGGTACACTTTGATACAGTAGTACGGGAGCAGCCAAAATTTGCGGCTGTTTCTGAGATACTGGCACCTGCCCTTCGGGCTCCAACTATCTGACCGCGGTCAAATTGGATTACGTCACCACGTTTCCCCATTACTGGCAAACGTTTATATACAGAGGATAGGTGGGCACAATTTATAGTAGCCGCGCGTGACGTTGATGTCACGTGGTACTTCGTTATTGCTCCAAATGTGTGAAACGGGAGTGTCCCTATAGTGTCACGTGACGTTGGGTCACGTGGTACTTTGCTTTTATTGTGGTAATCCGTGATTATTCTCTTCTGTCGTTCGTGTCGTTGATGTCACGTGGTACTGTGATTATGCTCTGTAATCCGTGATTATTCTCTGTACCACGTTGCGCTGATGCCACGTGGTACTTTGCTTTTATTGTGGTAATCCGTGATTATTCTCTGTCGTTCGTTTCTTGCTCGTACTAGCTAAAACCTCAATTACGCATAAATGTACACTTTTCAGAACAACGGTCAGAGTAAGTTATTAGACAGTACTTACGGAAACCAATTCCGCTCTTTATTGTTTCAGTCAGCACGTCAAACAATCTTTCAATGAACATGTCGTTCTCATCAACAAGACGAATTGACTTCACATAGCATTAATCTTACTCCGAACGTAGCTTTGCATAAAAACGCTGATTAGGTAGCTTTGTTCTCAATATGTAATATCGCTCTCAACTCTGAATACAATCTCCTTACACAAAATCGCCCTGCTAATCGAATATAGCTCTGCTCATATAATTTGCTCTTAACGAAACCGTCCTTACTCTAACATTACACTCAGCTCAGAACATTCATTACTTTTTTTTATCTGCGTTTGATTGCACTTTGGCTTACTGTCAGGTTGCCAGCTTGAAACGCTTCTCGGGAGAGACTTTGTGCCGTTAAGTTAGAAAATATTTAACGGGGAGATACCAAATTTATATCTGAGCACAGAAACTCAAAAGGAATGTTTAATTAGAGTTATACGTCACAACTCTCATGCCTTCTGCTTCTAACCTCCCACAGGGAGGACTTACATTCTTAACCCAACTCTCACGGAGAAAAAGAGACGAAACCTGTTTTACCCTAGATATTATTTTTTAATCTAAAATAATCCCTTGTGTACAACAGGTTCAAACTAACTTTGGCTGATCAAAAGGTAACTGTGTATGACTTTTGGGGGCGGCTTGGGAATATGTATAAGGGTGGATCGAAAAGTAAGGCACACCATTTTTTTCTTTTTTTCTTTTTTTGGCAACTAGGGGCTGCGCCTAGTTGCCAAATGAAGCTATTTTAATCGATGTTCAAATTTTCATCCTTGGGAACGCATTAATTGTGAAGAAAATGTGTACAGAAAGTTTTCCATTGGAAGTATAGGAAGCAAAATTACTTGACGTCCACCTTAAACAACTGAGATAGCTTTACCAACAAAACATATGCATAACAAATTCTCTGCGTCACCATGGCAGCAGATCACTGGACCAGAACTTTCCTCTGTGGTTATCGTGAAGACGACAAGCTGTTCATTTCTTTCCTTTGCGTCTTTAAAAAATGCTTAAAAATCAGAAAATGACTTTTTCTTAAATTTTTCTTTTGTAAAAAAGGGATGATAGTTGTAAGTTTATGCTGTAAACATTGCAATGCGTTATGATTTATAGTTTGCCATATATCCGTTTTTTTTTTAATGGATCTCATCGCGAAATAGAGAATTTTGTGAAATTAAGAAATTTAATTTCTCGTAAACTAAATCGAAATTCAAAAAAAGAGCGACGAGGTGCAAAAATTTGGTCATGGCACTACATGCCTACAAAGTTCCGTGGTTCTGTTGCTGTTAGTGTGTCCGGAACGCGACCTGATAGCACTTTTTTACTTACCTTAACTTTTAAATACAATAGCTGTTGAAGTATCGCCAGAATCAAGAAACGGTTTATTTCAGCGTGTTCTCCAAATAATTGTCTACAAACGATGTAAATTTCATATTTTTGTGTTCAATACGTTTTGCGATGCGAGCTAGGAAAGCAAGAGTGTCGCGGAATTTCTAAAACAGCGGCAGCAGCAGCGGCAGTTACTTTTTTTAGAATAGAGAGACAGTTTAACAGATAGGTAAAACAAAACATATACATAGTGAAACTACATTTCTTAGCTATTTTTCAACATAAGAACCGAGACGCTCGAGACATTTATCCCAGCGTGGCACCAGTTTTAGGGTAGGAGGCCTACCCTTCGATTCGGCTGACGAAGTCAACCGATTTGACTTCGTCAGCCGAATCGAAGGGTAGGCCTCCCAAGAATCTTTTCAAGGAACCAAATAGATGAAAGTCCGAAGGAGCCAGGTCTGGACTGTACGGTGGGTGCTGGAGCACCTTCCAGCCAAACTGCGCAATTTTGTCCCGAACATGTTGTGCAACATGAGCGCGAGCGTTGTCCTGACGCAGTCTGACATTATCAGCGTCTCGGTTGGGTCTTTTGTCACGAAGGGTACGATGCAACTTTATCAGTGTGTTAGCATAGGTTTTGGCATTCACGGTGGTCCCTGTTGGCTGAAACTCTCCCAGGAGGACGCCATGCGTATCACAGAACACCATCATGAGGACTTTTTGTGCAGATTGGGTTTCTCTGAATTGTTTTGGTGGCGGGGGTCGGAATGTTTCCACACCATACTGGCCCTCTTTGTTTTGGATGGTGTAACTGTACCCTCAAAGACTCATCGCCTTTCACTAGACCTGCCAAAAATTCATGTCCTTCTTCTGCGTAACGCATCAAGTGGCCCAAGGATGACATCATTCTCTGTCCCTTCTGGTCGTCTATCAAGTTCTTGGGCACCCATCGCGCACTGATCTTGAGAAATTGCAATTTGTCATGCACAATATCGTGCGCTATACCGTACGAAATGTTGAACTTCGGTGCCAATGTGCGCAGATGTATCCGCCGGTCACTCAGAATTTTGTGTTCAATGCCTATCACAGAGGCATGTGATGACGTCGTTACAGGTCTACCGGAACGTGACGAATCGGTAACGTTGCCACGGCCCTCTGCAAAGAAACTGCACCATCTGGAGATGTTGCTGCGGTCCGGGCAATCACCACCATACATTTCCACCATTTGTTTGTGAATTTCCAACTTTTCCTGGTGTACAGTTTACCTTGTGGCGGAAAACTGTACACCAGGAAAAGTTGAAAAACATGCGACAGTCTTGATCATGTAAGTCCTATTTTATTCCCCATACAAAAACAAATAAGAAAAGGATTCAGATTACCATCTGGATAAAAATGCTTTTGCAAATGCAAATATGTATTTATGTTACCGCTAAAGTGCAGAAATCAGTTATTGTACAGATTATCTAGGTAATGCGCAGATTAACTAGGGTGATCCGTTAAAGTGCCGAAAATTGTTTCATTGCTCAAATTACCTAGGTAATCTGCAAATTACCTAGATAATCTGCACATTACCTACTAAGCACTCGTTAAAGGGAAAATAAGATCTTTGCTGGAACAACAGCAACGTTTCTGTAAGCTTAAATTAACATAATGTTATTTATTTATTTTTCGATATATAAAGAATCAAGTTAATACAATCAAACAATCAACAAATTAGTTGATAGAATCAATCAATTAAAAAACTATAATAGAAAGAATCAAACGGTTTAAAATATTATTATAATTAAGGAAATGAATTTGCAAAACATATGATAAAAATATGCTTACTTATTAGTGCAATCTAAAGATTGGTGACACTTTGAATTACATAGCAATTGGTTTTTGCGACAAGCACACCTATTTGTGGTACATTTAGATTTGCAGTCACATTTTCTGAAACCCTGCCCAGTACCAAGGGATTATTTTATTGCTGTTTGACGTAAAGATATTTCTACAGCAGGGACATCTTCTTTCGTTAAAATTCTCTCTTTGCAAACACTGAATTCAGATTTTGCATACAATTGTTTTAAAATACCCGTTTTAGTACCAAGTTTATAAAAGCCATCCTCTGTTTTACTAAGAACCACAGCTAAAATCGAGCGGGCATCAGTTTTTGCTCTGTCTACTTCGGGTACTTTAATTCTCACAGTGACACCTTCATCGACATTTGGGTGTTTTGCATTAGAAACTGCTAACATTTTCTTTGCTTGCTTTTCTAAACCTTTCTTGGCTTCATCGCGCTGTATTTTCTGACCCATATTCTTTTTACAGATGTTGCACAATACATTTTTACCATACCCTTTCTCTTTAGGATCTATTTCACCACAAATTACGTGAACAAACATATCACACGAAACCAAACTAAAAGTGGAGGGAGAGGGGGAAGGTGTAGGGAAAGGAAATGAGAGAAACAAACTTTTGAACTTTAACGATACGGAAGCCGTTAATGTGCACATTACCTAGGTAAAATGCGGAAAACTCTTGATTCCGCACGTTAACGGAGCAAATCAGTTAATCTGCAGATTAGCTAGGTAATGTGCACATTAACGGCTTTCAAGCTTTAGCGGCAACATTTACACCACCTAACGAAATAATTTCGAACCAAGAAAATTAGAAAAATATATGAAAAAATCTTATTTTTTTCAAATGGAAAAAATCTAAAATGTTGTTTTCTTATTTGTTTCGTGAGTTTATGGCCACCACAAGCATGAACTAATCTTTTTTTGGTAGTTTCCTGGCCGTAATTTGGGCCACTGGTTCCAGATGGCGGAGGACCAGTGCTCTGTAGAGGGCCAGCACATATCTCATCCGGGACATGTCCATCTCAGACGTCCAGCGTCTCTGAATACTCGGCCACCTAGATAACATTAGAATGCTTCACAGTACGTTCAGCAAAGTATGGAACATTCGAAACCGAAACTTTTGGATATTTTAGGAACGTGATAATTTAAAAAAAATATTGTGGTTCTTCAAGAATTTCTTAAAACGTAAAATTGTTTTAAAGGAAATATTTGAAAATCTAATTTGGTGCAAAAATAATTTTTTTCGTTGAAGATGTGATACTCATATTTTTCGGAGCTTTTTGGAAAATGAAAGAAAACATGATAGCTATTGAGCACAGAAAACTTGATAAAACTGAGCAAAAATAGTTTTCTCTCATTTAAAGCAAATTTTGCCTCAGCGCGTATTCTATTTACAAAGAGGACACTGTTGCAAATATACTACAGTTTTCATTGTCTTTTGAGAGTAATTTGCCAACCATTAAATTTCGAAGAATGTATTGAAAGTGTTGAACGCACTTACCTCTAAGAGATGAAAGCATTTTGTCAGTAGAGTTCTAGAAGTTGAAATACTGAAACTATATACAGTTCGACGAACATAAGTGCTTCACGTCAGTTTGGAACTTAGCGATAGTGTAAGAAAGGGAAATTTCGCCTTGGCACAGAGAATTTTCTTTTTTTCTGTCTAATATTTAAATATCATTTCTTATTCATTTAAAATGTCATAATATCGTGCGAGTGTTAAAAGAGCTTATACCTCGCAAGAACTGTAGTAACAGAAGGACTGTATTAATTTCCACAGGATTAACGTTATGCCTAGCAATTGCTTGACCATGTTCTGATCTAATTTTTACTTATCATTCTGACCATAGTGAACCACGAGAGCTTTTTATTTTGGTGACGTATACATGTTTATTTTAATTTCGATTATGTTCAAGCAATGGTGCTTACTTTTTCTCAATGAAACGCCATACATTTTTGCTTTTTGCCTTTTTCCAGTACAAGTGAAATGTTTCCCTGGAGGACCGAGTTTTTCAAATTTATTAAATTTATTTTAAGAACACTGGCCTTTCCGCGGGAAGTTACATTTCTTCGACATGATGTATGCGTATTTAATACAGATCGCGGAGAATCTTTTTTTTTTACTGTAACCAATATTTTTGATACATTTCTCTAAAAAAATTTTTTTAATTCTTGAGAGTACTGCATTCTCTCCATTTACAATAATCAAGGAGTATTAAGGTCTTCCACAGTAACGAAAAGGTGGAGTGCAACTCTATATGTGGAGCTCTGATGAAATGAAAAAAAAATGGTAGACAAAATACTTCAAATATGTACTCACCCCTTTGGATAAACGAAGTTGTCCACAGAAATTCCCTCAGTAAGTTCAAACAGTTACAACAGTTACACTTGCGTGAGGAAAAGTACAGACAAAAGTAAAAATAAAGTTCGTAAAGAAAGAAAACATCTTTCGTTAATGTCTCGAAAAAAAAAAGTGTGGTTAACAAAATTTCTTTGTTAATGAAAGAAAAAGCCATTGTCATCATCAGCATTCTCATCGGGAGATAACCCGTATAGGAGCAAAGGTCAAGGCACTACATGATCAACCAAGTAAAGAAAGCGTAATGTCAATTCAGCTAGGAATTTCTTGTTCTTTTTTCCACTTTTTTTTTTTTTTTTTTTTTTTTTGTTCTGCCATCAGAAAGAAAATTTGTATGTCTCCATCATGGAATTTAGCAAAGTCCTTCACAGTATTGGGTAAGTATGAGGCCAGAAATATGTAAATTAAAGATATCTACATCATACACTGTAAAAAGTAAGTGGTATGTATGAATTCACTGAAAATTTTTGAAAGTGACGAGCAGCAAAGTTGCCGGTATCTGTGCGTCTTTTAACGGAATTTCCGTTTTCGCAAAAGTTCCCGTTTTTTTTAACTTCCGTATTTTTACAGATTTTTCGTAGTCAGCAATTCCGTTTATTTCAGAAAAGTTCATCTTAATTTTTCCGTATTTAGACTGAAACTTCGGGAATTCCAACACGCTGAATATTTCAACCCTTACGCGAGAGAAACGTTTTGCGCCGGTAGTGAGGGTCGAGCCCGCGTCTCTTAGGTTGAAGCCGCGCGTCTTAACCACCGCACCAGAAACTAGGCTCACATTCAACGTAAAACTTAATTGCGCGATGGTGATTATATTTTTCATCAATCCGAGTGATTAAGTCATTTTTTTTTCTGTCAGAGCTTGTTATTTTCTTTTAATACGTTTTTATTCATTTTATTTTTTCTGTACGAGGTGTTATTACAAATTACGTATTTTTTTCATTGTGATTTTTCGAAGCAACAGAACGATATGGTTTTTTCAAATGGCAATAACTTTGAATAATCTTTAAGAGAAGGTGCAATGTACAGTTTTATAATATTTCACAAAACTTTTGAATATAAAATTTACTCTAGATTTCTGTAGCTCGCATTATAACAGCGGCTAGCTCGCTGTTATAATGCGAGCTAGCCGACGATGACCCCGCTCATCCACACGCTGTTGTCCACGGCAGTTGGCCCTTGCAGGGATGGTTTTATCGGATTCGATGTACTCACGGTGCACCCGTGACACAGTGGCTCGTGAAAATCCCAGTGCCTGCACGACTTTCGAGATGGAGTGACCCATTCGTCGGGCCCCGACAATTTGCACACGATCAAATGAGCTTAGTTTTTCGTCTTAGCCATACTGCGTCCGACTCTTACTGATTCCCGTCGTATCACTCCTTATATTGTTGGATCGCTGCATACGTCATGTCGTTTCCGTTTACAGAGCCGCTCACAGCGCCACATTTGCAAAACGCCAGCTGTCTCTAATTCAATTGCTCTTCAGTGTACACTGAAGAGCAATTGAATTCGAGACATCTTCAGTGTACACTGAAGAGCAATTGAATTCGAGACATCTTCAGTGTACACTGAAGAGCGATTCAGTGAATTCGAGACATCTTCAGTGTACACTGAAGAGCAATTGAATTCGAGACATCTTCAGTGTACACTGAAGAGCAATTGAATTAGAGACAGCTTCAGTGTACACTGAAGAGCAATTGAATTCGAGACAGCTTCAGTGTACACTGAAGAGCAATTGAATTTGAGACAGCTTCAGTGTACACTGAAGAGCAATTGAATTCGAGACAGCTTCAGTGTACACTGAAGAGCAATTGAATTCGAGACAGCTTCAGTGTACACTGAAGAGCAATTGAATTAGAGACATCTTCAGTGTACACTGAAGAGCAATTGAATTCGAGACAGCTTCAGTGTACACTGAAGAGCAATTGAATTCGAGACAGCTTCAGTGTACACTGAAGAGCAATTGAATTCGAGACAGCTTCAGTGTACACTGAAGAGCAATTGAATTCGAGACAGCTTCAGTGTACACTGAAGAGCAATTGAATTACAGACAGCTTCAGTGTACACTGAAGAGCAATTGAATTAGAGACAGCTGGCGTTACGCAAATGTTGCGCTGTGGACGGCCCTGTAAACGGAAACGACAAGACGTATGCAGCGATCCGACAATGTAAGGAGTGATGCGACGAGAATCAGTAAGAGTCGGACGCAGTATGGGTAAGACGAAGGATCTAAGTGCACTTCATCGTCGGCAAATTGTCGGAGCCCGACGAATGGTTCACTCCATCTCGGAAGTCGTGCTGGCACTGGGATTTTACGAGCCACTGTGTCACGGGTGCACCGTGAGTACATCGAATCCGGCAAAACCATCCCTGCAAGGGCCAACTGCCGTGGACAACAGCGTGTGGATGAGCGGGGTCATCGTCGGCTAGCTCGCATTGTAACAGCGGATAGACGGGCTACAGTGCAAGTAATCACTCGGCAATTTAACGCTGGTGCACAAAAACGTGTAAGCAGCCACACCATCCAGAACCATCTCCTCGCTATGGGGTACAGAAGCCATCGTCCCACGAGGGTACCGCTGCTGACCGCACATCACAGGATGCAAAGATTAGCATGGGAGCGGGAACATCGCCAATGGACCCTAGACATGTGGAAAAATGTTGCCTGGACTGTTGAGTCGAGATTAACGTTGGTACATGCGGATGGCAGGATACGAGTACGGCGCAAACCACATGAAGCGATGGATCCTTCTTGCCAGCAGGGTACTCTTCAAGCTGGCGGGGGTGGCATTCTCGTCTGGGGACTGTTTACGTGGACCGAAATGGGATCCCTGGTACGTGTGACATCGTCCCTCACAGGTCAACGTTACCGGGATATCCTGGACGACCATTTGCTCCCGTTTGCGCGTCTTCAACATCCCACTGGGGACCTCATCCTGCAACAAGATAATGCAGCTCCCGAATTGCATCCGACTGGTTGGATGAACACTCCACCGACGTGACTTCGCTTCCTTGGCTAGCTAGGTCCCCTGACCTCAATCCCATCGAGCACATCTGGGATGCCATCGATAGAGATGTTCGAAGCTCTGACCCTCCTTCATCAAATCTTCGTGAACTGTGGGAGCTTGTTCAGGGGTCGTGGATCCGTATGGCTTCCCAACGCTTCCGGTGTCTTGTCGAGTCCATGCCGAGACGAATCGCCGCCGTTGTCAGGACGAAAGGTGGTGCTACACGTTACTAGACAGGTATCTCTAATTCAATTGCTCTTCAGTGTATATGTACACAAAATGGGAGAAAGGAGAAAATATATCCTGTGCATATTGATGATATCAAAAATTGATGCGATATACTGTCCACGGTATCCCATCTCGCTACAGAATTTCAAAATCAAATATTTCGACAGACTATTGAAATTTAACAGTTAATCAAACCCCTAAGTATTCTTGTGAATCTCTCCTATTACCAGAAATTTTTCGTTATATGGATACGGAAAAAGTGAGAACGGAGTTTTTCCGTTAATAAAAGAAAGGAATTGCGGAAAGGTTTCTGAAAATTCCGAATTTTTCTGACGTACGAAAAATCCGTGAAATTCAATTTTATTTCCGTCATTTCAAGGAAAAGGTTGTATCAGAAATATGCTTCGTTAATTCACGAAAAAAATGACGGAAAGTGGCTCGTGAATTTAAGAATTTTTTTACAGTGTACTTTGGGTCGAAACCTGTCTGAAAGAAGGAATAAAACGACCACCGTTGACTTGATCTCATTTGTTTTACGAATCTCCGTTAAAAAAAACAACTGAAAATTGCATCTACAGTGTACAATGTCAATGTATACAAAAATTAATGTGTAAGTGAAAACTTGCCAAAACTTTTGAACTCTGCGTCGCGAAAAGGAATTTTTCAGACAGTGATAGCAGTTCTATACGCTTGAAGTTTCATGCGCCTTTAATATTATAATAAGTGAAAGACTACATTTTTGTTTCTTCCAGCATATTTCGTCAAATGAATGCTGACATAAGTGCCAAGTATGTCAAGCTATAAACGTTCGTTGGTAGAATTGTTAAACACGGGACGATAGATTAAGGAAACACTGTAGTTCAAGATAACGTCAGACAAACACGCTGAAAAGAAGCACCAACCAAAACACAGAATCGAAAAAAGTGGTAGTCCGTACGGAAGCTGTTGTCACAATACTGAGCAAACTTACCTTAACTGATGAGAAAAGACCGACAACTGCTAAACGTCGTTCTGTAATAGGAAGCCATAGACATTTAAGAAATGAAACCGAAATGTAGGTTCGGTCAACTTAAGTACCGAGTTAACTAACTAACTAACTAGATAAGATGGGTGGATGGATTGATAGATCGATCAATCGATGGATAGATCGATGGATGGATCGATAAATGTGTGGATCAATAGATGGATGGATGGATGGATGGATCAGTTCATAGATAGAATAGTATAGTTTAGTTTAGTTTAGTTTAGTTTAATTTAGTATAAAGTCATTCATGGTTAGAGTATTTGAGAGTGCGAGGCTTGAAATTATGCCCTTTCGACTTCAAAAGTTCCTTCCCTCTTTCAGTCAAAGACTGAGCAGTTTTCACTTTCTCATAATTCCATTATAGGAAAATATTATGCTAGGCCAAAAACTGCACTTTCAATTTTTGACAGTTTTACTAAAAACGTGAAAACTAGGTAAATAAAGATCTACGTAACTATTGTAAATATAAAAACAAGAAAGTTGACACCGAATTTTTGGTGTAATAAGCACGTCTTTTGAATCTGTTCTGACGCAAATTAAATTTATCAAAGCTATTCAAAGTCAATGGAACCGGTATGGAAAACAATAGATCTGACCAAAGAAAGAAGATTTTCAATCGGGTTTTTAATCCCTCAGATATTGCTGTAAACGCAATCGTGAGCTTATGAACTCTTAGAAACAGAGATATCGACAAAAATCTGACTTTACGTCCCCTGGTGGGAAAACCATACATTATTTTCGAGTCGAGTTTTCAGGAGCCCCGATTTTGCAACAAACACTTCAGAAGCAGAAATTAACACATATGCCACCTGGTGGCTAACCTATTCTTTGCCAAACATTAGAAATTATGTGAAAAATATTTTCCATCAGGTCTTGTATGCGATACAGGAAGAATTTTTCAAATCAGAGCTTTAGGAGCAGAAATAACACAGAAAACGCAATTTACCTTTGTGCCCCCTAGCGGAAAGTGTATGATTTACTTGAAAAATTTGAATTTATAGGAAAAACATTTCGCATCGGAAACACTATCCAACAAAGAAGGAATTTTTCAAATCGTACTCTTAGTAGTAGAGATATTGACAAAAATAAGATATACATCTACGCCCCCTGACGTAGAAACCATGCATTTTTTTTAAGAAAAAATTTTCCTAAAAGGTTTGTCGACATGAGTAGTATCGGTCAACAAACGACGTTTTTTTCAATCGAGAATTTAGAAGCTCATATTTTGCTGCAAATACAACACAAGCGGAAATTAAGGTTTACGCCCCCAGGTGGCCAAACTATTTTTTTTACAAAAATTAGAAATTATGTGCAAACGATTTCCCATCAGGAGCTGTATCCGGTGCAGAAAGAATTTTTCAAATCGGAGATTTAGAATCAGAGATACAGGGGGGAACGCAATTTACCGCTACGCCCCCTAGCGGAAAGTCTATGAATTACTTGAAAATTTTGAAATTATTATTTCAAAATTTGGAAAACATGTCACACGGAAAACACTATCCAACAAAGAAGGAATTTTTCAAATTGGACTCCTATAAGTAGAGATATTGACAAAAATAAGATGTACATCTACCCCCCTGGCGTAGAAACCATGCACTATTTTAAGAAGAAAATGTTTCTAAAAGGTTTGCCGACATGAGTAGTATCGGTCAACAAACGACTTTTTTTTTAAACGAGATTTCAGAAGCTCATATTTTGCTGCAAATACATCAAGCGGAAATTAAGACTTACGCCCCCTGGTGGCCAAACTATTTTTTTTTTACAAAAATTAGAAATTATGTGCAAACGATTTTCCATCAGGAGCTGTATCCGGTACAGAAAGAATTTTTCAAATCGGAGATTTAGAAGCAGAGATATAGGGGGAAACGCAATTTACCGCTACGCCCCCTAGCGGAAAGCCTATGAATTACTCGAAAATTTTGAAATTATACGGAAAACATGTCACACGGAAAACACTATTCAACAAAGAAGGAATTTTTCAAATCGGACTCCTAGAAGTAGAGATATTGACAAAAATAAGATGTACATCTACGCTCCCTGGCGGAGAAACTGTGGAATATTTTAAGAAGAAAATATTCCGAAAATGTTTATCTATGTGAGTGGCATCAGTCCACGAAATAATTTTTTAATCGATATTTTAGAAGCTCAAATTTTATGGCAAATACATCAGAAGCAAAAATTAACACTTACGCCCCCTGGTGGCCAAAGTATTCTTTACCAAAAATTTGAAAATACATGCAAAAGATTTTCCATCAAGAGATGTATCCGCTGAAGAAAAAAATTTCAAATCGCAGTTTTAGAAGAAGAGTTATCGGGGAAAATATAATTTACTTTTACGCCCCCTAGCGGAAAATGTGTGCGTAATTTGAAAAAGTAACTATATCTAAAATACTCTTCGACACAAATGGAATCGGAAGATATATCTTTTTTAATCGGATGTTTAGAAGCAAATATGTGGAATAAAACGTATTTTTGAATTCGACATCATCTGTACATCGTAAAAAAAAACGAAATAAAGGATCATCATTTGCATATGTCAAGCTTCCCAATGCAAAAAGAATTTTTCAAATCGGACTAATAGTTGTTGAGATATCGTGGGTACAGACGGACGGACAAACCGATAACAGAAGCAAGATCTTTTTTTACAAAAGACGTGCCAAAAACCATACAAGTTATGTGAACGGTGGCAATACAACAGTCCACAGAAAAGTAGAATGGAAAATGAACCATCACAGAACGAATGAGTGTCAGATAGTGAATGAAACAATAAGAAGGTGCTTTGGGAGTAAGGCTTGGAAACGTTCCTCCCAAAGTTAAACGCTCAGAGGGACTTTCTGCGACAGAGCACAAATGACTAATTAGCTCTTCAACCCTGCAGCGTGTTGGGAAAGTTAAGCATACATTCATGTATCCGCATATTGTTTTATATTATGCTCTTCAGTTTCGGGCAATTTCTTTCATGCGTATCAGGGGTGCATACCTCATCCGTATCGTGGTTAGTTGTACCGAATACCGTATGCTGCTAACTAAATTCTATAAAAAATACTGAAGTGCATAAGTTTCCTTTTTGAGTTGCAACTTTCAGTAGATTTATTCACATGATGTGCATTTTCATTTCTTTCGCCCCCCTCAGGGCATGAATTTACGACTCTGGTATGTACATTCTGGGAGGGCAACCGCCCTTCTTGCCCCCTTCTGTAGATACAGCCCTGGTTAGAGTATTAATGAAATTAAATGAAGACTGAGTCTACTTGATTTCCCTTTCCAAGCTGAGTTCACATTAATTTGTTATAGATAGGTAAATAGATTAAGGGTGTGTTTGAAATATGAAGCTATTTATGGTTAGAATGGCAATGGAACCAAAGTGTCCAAACAGAGTTCATTTGATTTCACTATTGAAGCTAAGTTCCGTTCCTTCGTTAGAGATAGACCGATGCATTAAGAGTGTGCTGCAATGTGGAATAATTTATAGTTAAAGTGGTAATGAAACCAAAATCAAGATGAGTCTACTTAATTCCCTTATCCAAGTTAAATTCATGTTTGTGGTGTTAGAGATAGATAGATGGATTAATATGTGCTGCAGTGTGAAGTCATTCATGGTTAGAGTGGTAATGAAAGCAACATCCAGACGATGTTAGCTTGATTCCCATGTCAATACTAAGTTCACGTTCCTTTATTAGAGATAGACGGATAGATTAAGGATGTGTAGCCATGCAAAGTCATTTATGGTTCAAGTGGTAATGAAACCAAATTCAAGACTGAGTCCACTTCATTCCTCTGTCGAATCTGAGTTAACGTTTATTTGTTAAAGACAGATCAATATATTATGGGTGTGTTTGAAATACCGTATGAAGTCATTCATGGTTTTAACGGTAATTAAACCAAAGTGTCCAGACGGAGTATGCTTCATTCCCCTGTCGAAGCTAGGTTCTCGTTCCTTTATTAGAGGTAGACTAAAGGTGTGCTGCAATGTGGAGTCATTTATGTTTAAAGTGGCAATGAAACCAAAATCTAGACAATCCGCTTGATTTCCATGTCAAAACTAAGTTCATGTTCCTTTATTAGAGATAGACAGATAGACTGAGGGTGTGTGCTGCAATGTGGAGTCGTTTATGGTTAGAATGGTAACGGAACTGAACTCAAGATGGAGTCCACTTGATTCCATTGAACAAGCTAAGTACACATTCCTTTGTAAGAGGAAGATAGATGGATAGACAGTAAGGTCTTTTCTGGGCTGACTAGTAATGAACAGTGTCTCAAAGGCAATCGGCAGACTGAATTTATCTTCATCCAAACGTAACAGCCCTTTCTCCGCATAAGAGAGGCAGCGCAGCATTCTGAAGCGTTACTGATGTTCCCATTAACAAGGGAGCGACGGGAGAATAGATTCATTTCAGAACAGAGATGGCCTGCGTGTGGTCATCTGGTCACTAAACAACCCTCAGTGTGCATACATATTTATCACAAAGATACAACTGGGGAGGATATAAAGGGAGCTGGCGGGAGGGAATAAAAGTCAGGTAGCCGTGGGATATGTGTAATATTACATCTGAGCTGGTATGGTAACAGTTTGTGTAAATGGTGAACTCCCCATTCATTTTATACTACTAGGAAATAGTGTCTCGTAGTTGTTTTCAGCTGTAGAGATGAGGCCGGGATCATTAGGGTATTATGAAATTGGGAGTGTCGAGAGGGAGTCCTCTGAGATTATATGGTCTGAGTTTGTGGCGCGCAGTAATTACACGTTCCGGTAGCAGTGGACCTCTGCACGTAGTAATCATCTGGAGATTCGAAGGGCACTGCGGCAGTTTAAATTTACAATCACCGTCGGTGAATTTAACCAGTCATTAATATTGCTCTACAGCGGTGGGTGCATGTGTGTGCGTGCTTGTATATGTTTGTACTCGCGGAATTAATTCACCAGAGTGCTTTATTGGGCCAGACGTCGCGAAACTAACTTTTCATGATTCCAATCCTATGAATGGAGGAGGGCAGCAGGTGGAGATTCCGCGAAAGCAGTTTGCGTCTCTCTCAGTCTTCTAAAGAGCGTCATTTCGTTTTGTCTTCGGCCAAATCTTGTTTCTTGTTGCAACACATTGTTTCGTAAAGAGATGGCGTAGAATCATATGGGGATGGTAGTAGATATACCCCCTCAACTTTTAGATTTAATCTGTCCCCCAACATATTGTGCTTCCCAAAAAATTTTCAGTTTCAAAAGATGCATTATTTCTAGAATCTAAATTAACATTCAGAAAAATGAAATTCTTCATTTTTTCTAATAACAAATATATCGCTGTGAGGTTATTTTTGTCTTCTCAATATATCGTTGTGAGGTTATTTTTGCAATCTCTGGATGGTGTGACCACCCTCCTGTACGAGGGGATGATGAAAAGTTATCAGCCTAACTCACTTCCTGTAATTGTAGCATTATTTTGTCACTGCATCTCGAAAGAGTGTTCTTTTGTATTGTAAAGTGCCGATTTTCAGACTAACAGCTCTATTTTTTTTTTTTCAGATGTTTGACGTCCTAAACTGAATCACGTCCAAATTGGAACTCCGGGCTGTCAGGAAATTTCTGTTCCTGTAGAAGAAAACTACAAAGGAAATCTACAAGTGTATGGCGCAAGCATTAAGGAACAAATGCCCTTCCTATTCCACTGTGAAGAAATGGTGTGCCAATTTTCAGCGTGGAGAATTTTGAGACCGAAGATGCAGCAAGATCTGAGAGGCCTTCGACAGTGACAACACCCGAAATTGTTGATCGTGTTCATGACTTAATTTTGTCAGATCGGCGAATCTCGGCTAAAACAATAGCACAGGCACTGGAGATATCCAGAGAACGTGCTGGGTTCATAATTCATGAGCACTTGGATATGCAGAAGTTGTTAGCGAAGTGGGTGCCCAAATGTCTGAACGCCGATGAGAAACTAAAACGAGTGGACACTTCCAAATCGGTTTTGCAGTATTTTAAGCCATCTGGTGATAATTTGTTGCAGCGACTTGCCACTGTTGGTGATACGTGGTTATATCACTGCGAACCAGAGACGAAACAACAGTCCCTGCAGTGGAGGCACTCGAGTTCTCCACGGCCAAAAAATTCATGACTCAAAGGTCTGCAGGAAAGATCATGGCAAAGGGTTTTTTTTTTTTTTTTTTGCGAATTCGGAAGGCGTTTTACTGACTGACTATCTCCTGAAAGGCCAAACAATGAATGTTGAATACCATTCCAACTTGCTGTGCCGATTAAACGAGACGTTGAAGGGGAAAAGGTGAGGAAAACTGCGGAAAGGTGTTCCCTTTCTGCAGAACAATGCGCCGGCTCACAAGGTGACAAGACAATAGATGTTTTGAGGGATCTGGGGTTTAAGTGCATAGACCGTCCACCCTACTCACCAGATCTTGCTCCACCGGATTATGTCCTGTTCCCAAGCCTTAACAAAAGTTTGAAAGGGAAGCATTTTTGGAATGATTCGGAGGTAATATCAGCAGCAGAGAAGTATTTGAGTGATCAGACTTCAGAATTTTGTTTCGAAAGGGTTAAAGAAACTCCAGAAACACTGTGTCAAATGTGTTGAATTCCGGGGTGAGTATGTGGAATAGTCTGTAAGTTTCATGGCTATAGCCCATTTCCTTCTTGGTGAGGCCGAGAACTTATCAGCATCTCCTCGTATTGTATCTTTTCTAATCCTCCTTGTTTGCTCCGAAAGTTTTATGAGTTAGATCCAGCTTGCGCTTCTATTTCATGGTATGCCATTCAAATATCCTCTTCGTTCTATAATATTCACGCTTTTAACCTCAATGAAGATGACAGTACGCCACAGTGGTCATTTTCACTCTCTAATGAAACATTATTATAGATACAGTTGATATTAAAATGATTTTTAATGAAAAATAACTATATACCCACCGAAGAGCCAAAACGTTATGACCACCAGTCAAAACAGCTCTTACCTGATGTCCCATGGACGTTTAAAGATTTCTGAAAGTGTGTTGTGGTACCAACACGTTACCAACAGATTACCAACTCTTGCAAGTTATGTGGTTGATCCGCCGCAGATTGAATTTAATGTTCCAACACAAACCACTGATGCTCGATTGGATTGATGTCTGGGGAATTTGAAGGCCAAAGAAATACCTGGGAAGTCTTCTTCATGTTCCGCAAACAACTCTCGAACAAGCAGGCAGTGCGGCATGGCGCATTATGCTGTGAAAGAAGGCACTTCTACAGGGGAGTTCCGTTGCCTTGAAAGGATATATCTCGTCTGCAGTTATGTTTAGGTAGGTGGTAGACGTCATAGTTTCCTGCGCACGAACGAGGCAGAACTACAGGGGAGTTGTGGGGCATGGCGCATTATTCTGCTGAAAGAAGGCACTACTACAGGGGAGTTCCGTTTTCATGAAAGGATGTACTTGGTCTGTAATTGGGTTTAGATAGGTGATAGACGTCATAGTTTCCTGCGCACGAACGAGGCACTACTACAGGGGAGCATTGTGGCATGGCGCATTATATGCTGCTAAAAGAAGGCACTACTACAGGGGAGTTCCGTTGTCATGAAAGGATATATCTCGTCTGCAATTATGTTTAGGTCTGGGGTAGACATCATAGTTTCCTGCGCATGAACGAGGCAGAACTACAGGGGAGTAGTGGGGCATGGCGCATTATTCTGCTGAAAAAAGGCACTACTGGAGGAGAGTACCTTTCCCATGAAAGGATATATCTCGTCTGCAATTATGTTTAGGTAGGTAATAGACGTCATAGTTTCCTGCGCATGAACGAGACACTACTACAGGGGAGTAGTGTGGCATGGCGCATTATGCTGCTGAAAGAAGGCACTACTACAGGGAAGTTCCGTTGCCATGAAAGGATATATCTCGTCTGCAATTATGTTTAGGTAGCTGGTAGACGTCATAGTTTCCTGAGCATAAACGAGGCAGAACTACAGGGGGTAGTGGGGCATGACGCATTATGCTGCTGAAAGAAGGCACTACTACAGAGGAGTTCCGTTGACATGAAAGGATGTACTTGGTCTGCAATTGGGTTTAGATAGGTGATATACGTCATAGTTTCCTGTACATTAATGACTAGATCCAGGGTCTCCCAATAAAACATTGCCCAAAGCATTACACTTCTTCCACCGTCTTGTTTTTGTCCCACGGTGCATCTTGGTGCCAACACTTCTCCTGGTAAACGCCGCACACATATCCGGCCGTTTACATGGTGCAACAGGAAACGACCTTCTTCCCGTCATTCAAAGTTTCAAAGTCCGGTTTTGATTATCACTTGCCCATTGTAGGCGCTTTCGGCGGGGCACCGAGGTCAGCATGAGCACTCGGAGTGGCCTGCGGTTTCGCGGCCCCATTTTCACCATGGTTCGATGCACAAAATTAGTTTCGATGTACATTGCTGTCGTCAAAAGCATTCAAATTGCCGGCCAGTTGCACCCCAATATCCCTTCTGTTGGCTCGGTCTATACGGGATATAGCTTTCGCTCACCTCTAGCATCTATGAACCGTGCTCGGCTGAAATCTTACCGGCGGTTCATGGTTTTTTCCTCCTTGGACCCCTTTTTGAAGTTACTAAGAACAGCTGACCGTCAGCACTCCACAACCATTGCCGTCTCAGAATGCTCTAGCTCAGTCGTCTGGCCATCACAATTTGGCCTTTGTCAAACTCATTTAAGTCCTCTGCCTTTCCCATATGAAGAACAAGAATAATATTGGTTAACTCAGTATCAGGTGTTATTTATATCGTTTCATAACCTTCACACGTGTCGTAGTGCCACCATTTCCCCTGTCAAGCGGTGTATATATACATGGCCGCATCAGAATAATATGACCACTACCTAATAATAGGAATAACCACCCTTGACCCAAATGACAGCGGCGAGACGGCGTGGCATGGAAGCCCTGAAAGGTTACCAGAAGCACACGTGCCCATTCGGACTGCAGAAGAGCACGGAGGTCCTGGAGATGACGCGGTTAAGAGTCAGCAGGTCGATCCAAATAGTCCCACATGTGCTCTATGGGATTGAGATCGGGTGATTTCGCAGGCCAAGGGAGAACGAAGACATGGCTATCGTGTTACTGAAACCAGTCACGCATTTCCTTACTGAAGTGGCAGGGCGCATTGGTCTGTTGGTAGACACCATCACCACCAGGATAAACGTCCAACATGAAGGGATGCATGTGGTCAGCGATGATGGTTAGCCATTTGCGTTCGGGGACCCATCCAGTGGTACCAGCGGTCTCAGGTCATACCAGAAAAACATCCCCCGGACATGCGCACTGCCACCGCCGGCCTGTACTTAACAGACAAGCGTGTCCGGGTGTTGGTTATCGTGTATCTGACGCCATATCCGCCACCGCCCGTCTCTTCTGTGGAGTAGAAACCGCGATTCGTCGGAGAAGGCAACCTTTTCCCACTCTTCCACTGTCCAGTGACGGTAATCTCATGCGAACCGCAGGCGTCGTTGCCGATGGACCTGGGTTAACATGGGTGCCTTGACGCAGCGCCGACTCTAGAGACCCATGAGTAACAGGGTTCGCTCTACTGTTATCGGGGACATGAACGTGGGTGTCCCAGCATTAATTTGCGTGGTCAATTGCTGCACAGTGCCGCCTCGGTTTGCCCTTTACCAGTCGACGGAGGCGACATTCTCCTCTGGGATCGATGACCTTTGTGACTCCACAGTTATGACGTCGGGAGGTACTCGGTGTTCCAACGGTCCATTCTTGGTACAACCCTTATTACTACAGCAGCTCGCGAACAGCCCACGAAGTCTGCTGTTTCTGAGATGCTTCCACCCTTGACGCGGTAGCTGATGATCATTCCTTTTTGAACGTCCGTCAAATCACTACCTCTGCCCATTGTTCTCACTTCACGCACTATGGCTCATCTGTCCTGGCCGGCCGCTTATATCTCCGTGTGGTCGACCTTGTCACGTGCACTCTGTGACACGCCTGGGATACAATGTGATTCCGGAAGTGGTCATATTATTCTGATACGACCGTGTATATGAATAGAGTTGCAAGGTTACATGATGCGCAAACATGATAAATCCTCTCCTTGACAAATTTCAACCCCGCCTTCTCGTGGTACATCCTGTTCCCACTGGATGGGATCTGACGACCATAAGGATATAACAATCCTATCGGATTCTCAAGAAATGCTATCCCATACTCACCAACCCGCTTGGTCAGCGTGGTGAATTATGGCCAATCTCTCCATTCCCAATGATTCCCCAAGTGCTGAAAGAAGCATGGAGAGATACATGCTTGGTGTAACCAGAAAATATTCGAGGAGAAACTCGTGATCAGATAAATCAAGAGTAGAAGACACCATGATCACTGTAAATCCCTGAAATGACAATGGGCTCGACATATGGTTAGAACAACGGACCACCGATTAACAACTAAAATATTAGGGTGAATACAAAGGGACAGAAAAAGATCAAGGAGACCACGTGGGAGATGGGTGGATGAAATTCGAAAGCATGCCGGAATAACACTGAGGATACCGGCTCAAGACACACAGTTGTGGAAGAAACTTGGGGAGACCTTCATCCAGCAGTGGATTGATAATGGATGACAATAGGTAGCCACCCCGATGGCGAAGTGGTCTAAGTGTTGGATTTTGAGCCTTCGTCCGAGAAGGGTCTGGGCTCGAATCCCTGTGAGGCATGGATGCTGTTTTTGTCTTACGGCACTGGCTCTCTCCCTTCCCTGGAAACAGTGGCCCTAAATTAGGGACGGATGACTGCTTATAGTCCATCGAGTTGCTGACGGTGGTCGTTAAAACTCAAAAAAAAATTATAGTTAATTTATAAATGATAAATATATTAAATATTGATGCTTTGTGATATGTCTTTGGTATATTTATGAAGGCTTTTTAAAATTTCTCTCCTCGCCCAAATTATTTATTTCACAAATATCCCTCTTTACACTGAAATTTCCATTCTATCTCATACTTTAAACCCATAGTCCAGTTTCTGAACTAATTTCAAATTATTCCAGCATTCTATTTTCTTCTTCATTCAGTTAATTGGTTTCTGGTATACTGTTTTTCCTATTTGCTTTGAATAACTGTTTTTATAACACTGCAACGAGGTGACTGTTGTAATTCTTCCATTTATTTTTGTTGGAATCGAATCGTCAGCACACACACACACACACACACACACACACACACAAGCGCGCGCGCGCGCTTACAACTCGTGTTTAAATAAAAAATCTCACAACTACGTAAAAATTCGTAGTATGAATGTTTCGTCCTGAGGATAAAATTATAACTGTACTCTGACGTCGATAGTAAAGAATTTTGATCAAATTTAAAGAAGTACATTTTGCGTTATGATAAAATTTTATGTTACGGGAAGAATTTCCTGACCGAAATGAACAAACACATAGGGCCTTTAAGGAAAAGTTTGCAAAAGATAATCAGGTATAAAGTCACGGTGATCGGAATACCCCTTTCTCATTACTCAGAGAAAGATTCAACGGATGTATCCTCCATTTTTCAGTGTTCTGATGATTTCGTATTGAGCTCCCATAAAACGATAACGACAAAATAATTTCACTTGTAACATATTTAAATATTCTAGGTTTGTTGTACCTGAAAACATTCCTTTTTTTTTCTTCATTGAGGATTTAACGACTACTGTGAACAACTCAATGGGCTATAAGCGGTCGCCCATCCCTAATTTAGGGCTACTGCTCTGGGGAAGGTAGGGAACCTGCTCCGGAAGGCAAACGCAACTCCGTGTCTCACCGGGATTCAAAACCGAACCCATCTCGGACGAATGATCAGAAGCCATCGCTTCGAACACAGCTCCACCCGGCGGCAAAAAAATTTCTTGCATCTCGTGTTATGTAACCGAAGCTCCAAGTCAGAGTTGCGACTGCAAACAAGGGAAAGCAATTATTTTTTTATTCTCAAATAACGACAGAACCCAGGAAAAAGTGGGAAATAAATAAATTAAGTGGTTTATTATTAACAAAGGCGTTTCGCATTACTTTACATATCAGGTGGTCTAGTTACAGATATTTTAGAGATGAACAAGTAAAAATAATTGCGGCACGAGCGACGACGTCAACGAATTCTTGGGGAGAAGCAGACTAAAGAAATAAGACGTGGAAATGTGGTATCATATTTCTATCATTGTCCAGAAAAAAAAATGAAAGAATACGAAAAAGGTAAGCTAAGATATTCAACACATATTTGAAAACTTGAAAACGCAATTATTACATAATAGCTCACGAGTAAGCAAATAAAAAAAAACGAGTAGTCCTGCTGAATATTAAACACAGTCGAACCCGTATACAACGAAGTTGAAGGAAGAAACTAAAACATTCCATATATGTGAAATACCATGTAGCGATACAGACTAAAAGATGGGCTATTTTTTGCATATTATGTCAGGTTAAAACTAGGCAATATTAAACTGTTTATCAATTAATCGAAGGTAAATAATACTTGTTATTTTTTTTATTGGAGGTTTAACGACCACCGCGAGCAACTCAATGGGCTATAAGCAGTCGCCCATCCCTAATTTAGGGCAGCTGGTTCCAGGGAAGGGATAGAGCCAGTGCCGTAACTCACCGGGATTCGAACCCGGACCCATCTTAGACGAATGGTCGTGAGTTTATTGAAAATTAACAAAATAATATGAGTAAGATCTGCAATAAGCAAAACATTTAACAAATGTAAAAATGAAAGTTATTACCAAAACATTTTTATTTCGCCCATTAGATATTACATCGAATATTTGAGCCAGTTCTTACTTGTTCTGTTTTTATCATGATAGCTACTTTAAATGTTTTCAAACTTCCTCTGAGAAAAGTTCTTTCTAAGCATAAAATAAATTCTAAGATTTTCTAAACAGAGATTCAGGGATTGAAAAGTGGCGAGGGAGAGATTGGGGGGGGGGGACATTTCCTTAGCAAATGCATGTTTGTTAAGTGTGGGGGAGGGAGATAGTGAAAACCACTGAAACATTCTTATCTTCATGCGAACTGACCTATCTGTAAAGGGCATAGCAGGCAATTTCTTATTTTCCAGTGACAAAGGAAGTTTCAGAAAGCTGGATGAGAATGCTATTTATTTTGCTTGCTGATAAGCGTGCTGAACACCCATATACATGCGGTTTCTCCAAAAACTATTGTTCGTAATATGCCTTAAAATAACAAGGGAGAAATATTACGAAGTTCAAAGAATCTATAAAAATTCAGTTATGCGGAACTTCAATTACATAAAAAAAATCGGTTATGCGGAACTTCGTTATATGTGAGTTCTACTGTATTTCAAAAAAAATAAAAATTCAACTTGGGATTTAATGAAAACATCCAGCGAGATAGTAAATAGTAACACTATACTAGTTATCCGATTTATTGGCGTGGGAAATAGACACATAAGCGTTTCCAAGCTTTCGCACGTCAACCAGATGGCTTTTTCAAGGAAGTTAGACAGAAACTTCCTTGAAAAAGTCATCTGGTTGATGTACGAAAGCTTGGAAACGCTTATGTGCCTATTTCCTACGCCAATAAATCGGATCACTAGTATAGTGTTACTATTTACTACTTAATTGGTGTACTGTTCCTCGTTATCAATCCAGAGAGATTTTATTTCCAATCGTTTACAGAAAATGTGGAAAATCAGCGCGCTTACACAAATAAAGAACCAATCGGGAAACCAAAAAATAAATAAATAATGTTTTTAAATAATTAATTAATGTGCAAGAACTCCTTATTTGTATTTATATATGTATTTATTTTTGATAATTCTTTTAAACATTATGAGAACATGCGAACGGATTTGGAAATCATGCTTTTCTCGTCAAGTGAGCAACGCTACCATATGGGAGGAACGGAAATTTTTGTTTATTTCGTAATTTATTGATTTTTTTGTAAATAAACAGCTTTGACTACATAAGGATGAACTTGAAAACGGGAAATTCCTTTCTTATTGAATTCGGGCAGTCGTGAACGATGTAAATGAAAATAGTTTTTAACAAGAAAGATGAGATCAGATTTTCGGGTGTAATGCGCACGTCTTTTGAATCCGTTCTGACGCGAATTAAACTTATCAAAGCTATTCAAAGTCAATCGAACCGGTAAGGAAAATAGTAGGCTAGTATCTGACCGAAGAAAAAGATTTTCAATCGGGTTTTTAATCGCGCAGATATTGCTGTACACGGAATCGTAACCTTACGCCCTCTGGTTGCAGACTTGTGACTAAAGAAAAATTTGAAATTATATGAGAAACATTTCGCAGAGGAAGCGCTCTCCAACAAAGGAGTAATTTTTCAGATCGGACTCTTAGAAGCAGAGATATCGACAAATATAAGATATGCATCTCCTCCCCCTATCGGGAAAAACATGCATTATTTTACGAAGAAAGTATTCTCAAAAGGTTTTTTGATGTGAGCGGTATCGGTCCAGGAAAGAATTTTTTCATTTGAGTTTTCAAGAGCTCAGATTTGCTTCCAAATTTATCCAAAGCACAAATTAATACTTATGTCCCCTGGTCGCCAAACAATTATTTGCCAAATATTAGAAATCATATGAAAAACATTTCCCATCAGGAACTAAATGGACGATGTCATCGCTCTTTCCACGTTATTTTTTTAAACAACGCATAGCGACTGAAAAATTGTATTCCGGCACCGCTGGGATCGAACCCCAGAACTCTCGATAACTAGTCGAGTGCGTTCGAATTTACGCTACGGCGCCAACAACTCTCAGCGCCATGTGTGGTTTAGCAGTCAGCATCTGACTACACGAATACGTATTGATGGTCTCAGCAACTGAGATGTCGTCATCTGGTGGCATTTAACGCAAGAGCTATTTTAATTGTAGCTGATAAATTCAAAGGGCGATAGAAATGGTTAATATATATCAAATACGTGGAGATGATGTAAATGGACGGTGTCATCGCTCTTTCCACGTTATTTTTTTTTCAGTCGCTATTAATTTTTCAGTCGCTATGCGTTGTTTAAAAAAATAACGTGGAAAGAGCGATGACATCGTCCATTTACATCATCTCCACGTATTTTATATATATTAACCATCAGGAACTGTAAGCGATACAGGAAGAATTTTTCAAATCGGCGTTTTAGAAGCAGAACTATCCGGGGGGGAAACGCAATTTACCTTAACGCCCCTTAGCGTAAATTCTATGAATTACTTGAAAATTTTGAAATTATATGAAAAACATGTCGCACCGTAAACGCTATCCAACAAAGAAGGAATTTTTCAAATCGGACCATTAGAAGCAGAGATATTGACACAAATAAGATTTATATTTTAAGAAGAAAATATTCCGAAAATATTTATCGACTTGAGTGGCATCGGACCACCACGAAAGAATTTTTTCAATCGAGATTTTAGAAGCTCAGATTTTGCTGCAAATACATCAGAAGCAGAAATTAACATTACGCCCCCTGGTGCCCAAACCATTTTTTTTTAAATTAAAACTTATATGCAAAAGATTTCCCATCAAGAGCTGTATCCGCTGAAGATTTTTTTTTTTTTTCAAATCGGAGTTTTAGAAGTAGAGATATCGGGTGAAACGCAATTTACTTTAACGCCCCCTAGCGGAAAAACTATGCGTCACTAGAAAAAGTGACTACACCTAAACTACTCTTCAACATAAATGGAATCGAAAGGTAAAAGAGTTTTTTTAATCAGATGTTTAGAAGCAAATGTATGGAATAAAATGTATTTTGAATTTGATATCATCCACATTTACGCCCTCTAGCGGATATATTTCTATTTACACATTACGACAGTGACAAAAAAAAAAAAAAACGTATTTCTTTAAATCTCCCTATTCTAAAAAAAGTAACTGCCGCCGCCTCTGTTTTAGAAATTTCGCAACATTCGCGCTTTCCTAGCTTGCAGCGCAAAAATTATTGAACAGAAAATTATGAAATTCACATCGGTTGTAGAGAATTGTTTGGAGAACACGCTGAAATAAACCGTTTTTCGATTCTGGCGATACTTCAAGAGCTATTGCATTTCAAAGTTAAGGTAAGCAAAAAAACTGCTATCAATTCACACTAACAGCCACAGAACCACGAAACTTTGTAGGCATGTGAGGCCACAGCCGAAATTTTGCACTTCGTCGCCCTTTTCTGAATTTCGATGTAGTTTACGAGAAATAAAATTTTAAATTTTACAAAATTCTCTATTTCGCGATGGGATCCATTAAAAAAAACCGAATATGGCAAACTATAAATTATAACGCATTGCAATTTTTACAACATAAACTCACAATCATCATACCTCTTTTAAAAAACATTGTTTTAATCATTTTCTGATTTTTAAGTTTTTTTTTAAAGACACAAAAGGAAAGGAACGAACTGTTTTTCCTCTGTCTTCAACGATAACCACACTGGAAAGTTTTGGTCCCGTGACCTGCTGTCATAGTGACCCAGCTATTTTTAGCACTTTCTTCTCATTGGATGAATGGACAGGCAGCAGTCAAACTGGTAATGACGCAATGCTTTCTGACATGGAGACGCTTTTAATGTTCGGCGTTTTCCGCCGGCATAAAATAAAATAAAAAATAAAATAAAAGTAACGTTAGTAAAATCATGCAATGCATTGATTGTGATACGCTTTCCAACTTACCAGAAATCGCTCGCAGACAAATCCTCTTCCCTTCCCTGCCTATTGATTCGTTCGGCATACCACCGGAACAACATGCTAACGTTTTGTCGCAATTGAAGTATTTTTAGTCAAGTTATGAGGATAATGGCTGTGGAATAAATCTTGCTCCTGTGCCCTGACCTTTGACCCCATTTTGATGATATTCAACAGAATTGGTTCAGTATACTTTCAGAATAACAAACTAAAGTTTTGTCACAATTGAAGCACTTTTAATCAAGTTATGAGGATAATGGCTGTGGAATAAATCTTGTTCCTGTGCCCTGACCTTTGACCATATTTTGATGATATTCAACAGAACGGGTTCAGTATACCTCAGGGACAACATGATAAAGTTTTGTCCCAATCGAAGCAGCCCTTATGCGTCATTACGAAGTTATAACGCATAAGGGCGATGGAATGGATCCCGCTTCTATGTCCTGACCTTCGACCCCATTTCTCCCATTTTCAATAGGGTTCGTCCCCTATCACATACTAAAATTTCATCGAAATCGAACCATTTTTACGCGAGTTATTGTGCGGACAGACAGACAGACAGACGGACGGACAAAGCTGGAGCATATACGTTTTTTTCAACCTACGGTTGGAAAGCGTAAAAAATGGTGGCCATGAAACATTTCTCTGCTTGAAAGTTAAGCGAACTGTTCTACCACTTCTACATGACCTGGAGATTTGAAAATTGTCATGTTGACAGGTCTTAAGGTCCGAATACCTAGAAGAGCCCGAAAACAAAAAATCAAAATGGCGGCTTTGGAACATTCTCCGCTTGAATTTTTCACGAATTGTTCGACCACTTCTCAATAACCTTGACATCTGAAAATTGGCATGCCTTAAGGTCCGGATACCTAAATAAGTCTAAAAACCAAACAGTTCAAAAGGGAGGCCAGGGTTTCACAAAAAATACATCGATCATCTTTTGGAGCAACGTTTCTAAAAATTTTCACACATTATGAATAGGATATATTGCACTAAAACATTTAATTGAAATATGTTCCAGTAATTAAAAGAAAGGAATAAAAAAAAGGAGAATAAAATTTATACTTTTGCCTGCACTAAATAAAATTATAATAATATAATAATATAATAAAATTATATTTATAATAAATATCATCATCATCATCATTGTCAACCATTATCAATCCACTGCTGGACGAAGGTCTCCCCAAGTTTCCTCCACAACGGTCTGTCTTGTGCCAGTCTCTTCCATGTCACTCCCGCATACCTTCGAATTTCATCCACCCATCTTCCATGTGGTCTTCTTCTGGGTCTTTTCCTGTCCCTTGGAATCCAATCTAAAATTTTGGCTGTCCATCGATGGTCTGTTCTTCTGGCAGTATGTCCAGCCCATTGCCATTTCAGGGATTTAACTCTGATCATGATGTCTTCCACTCTTGTCATTTTTCGGATCCACGTGTTCCTCTTCTTATCTCTCCTGGTTACACCAAGCATGCACCTCTCCATGCTGCTTTGAGTTGTTTGCAGCCTTTGTATGTCTCTTTTAGCTAAGGTCCACGTCTCTGCACCATACGTAAGCACTGGAAGGATGCATTGATCAAACACTTTTCTTTTAAGACATAATGGCATATTGCTCTTGAAAATTATGCTGTTTCTTCCAAAAGCTCTCCAGGCAAGTTTTGTACGCCGATTAATTTCTTCACCAATGTGACCCTCACTTGATATCTGCTGTCCAAGATAAACGTACGTGTCTGTTATCTCCAGCTTTTCTCCATCAATCGATAAATCTTCATTTCTTGTAAAAGCATTGTACATCACTTTTGTCTTCTGAAAGTTCATTTTTAATCCCACTTCTTTACTCTTGTCAGCAAGTTCCTGGATCATACTCTGTAGCTCTGATGGGGTAGTTGCAAGAATTACTATGTCATCAGCAAAACGAAGGTGGGTTAGATAATCTCCATTAATCTTTATCCCTTTGTTTTCCCAGTTCAGTGATTGAAAGACATTTTCCAATGTGGCATTAAAGAGCTTCGGAGATATGGTGTCACCTTGTCTCACTCCTTTTCCAATTTTTATGTGTGTTGTATTTTTAAACAGCCGAATCTTTGCACTTGCATTTTCATAGATGTTATTAATAATATTAATGTATGCATCTTCAATACCGCAGGATTTCAGAGCCATTGCAACTGCTGATGGTTTCACCGAATCAAAGGCTTTTTCATAATCGATAAAAGCCATGCACAATGGAAGTTCATATTCCCTCTCTCTTTCAATTAGTTCTCTCAGTACGTGGATATGATCTATTGTGCTGTAGCCACTCCTGAATCCAGCTTGTTCTATCGGTTGAGCCATGTCCAGTGTCACCTTAAAGCGTTGTGAAAGAACTTTAGTGAAGATTTTATAAACCACTGATAGGAGGCTGATAGGTCTGTAGTTCCTGAGATCCTCAATGTCACCTTTTTTATGTAGCAAGATCATTGTAGCGTTGTTCCAATCCTCAGGAATTTTCCCTTCGTTAAGGCATCGAGTGAAAATTTGGGCGAGTACTGTTTAGATTTCTCCACTTGCTTCTTGTATGATGTCTACAGTAATTCCATCATCTCCTGGAGCTTTTCCCCGCTTCATGTTCTTGATTGCATGTGCAACTTCTGCTGGAAGGACTGGAAGAACTCTGGTACTGGTACCTTTCATGATGTCTGGAGTACATGTATCATCCCTTTCATATAATTTGGAGTAGAAATCTTTCACTCTTGTCAAAATTTCGCCTCTATTTCTTGTTACAGAACCATCTTCTTTTCTCAGTGCCATAATCTGTTTTTTTCCCTTACTGAGATGTCCCTTTGCTATCTTTAGGCTTTGGTTGTTTTCAATTGCTTTCCTTACTAGTTCACAGTTGAATTTCCTTACGTCTTCAGTGATACTTTTTCGTACTGTCTTGCATAGCTCTATATATTCCACTTTGGAAGTCACATCTTCTTTAGTTGTCCTCATCACTCTTCTTTTTTGCATCAACATTTTGGTTTTTCCTGATAATTTGTTCACATGCAACTTGTTCTTAGACCCAGCTAATTTTGTTGCTGTTTCCATAAGAGCTTTGGTTACTTTTCTGTTAACTTCAGAAATATCCACTTCTTCCGATGTTAGGCCTTCTAAAGTTGAGAATCTGTTCTTCAGTTCCAATTTGAAGGTATTATGGTGTTTTTTAAGGTTGGTTATGTCAATACATTTTGTTTGTCTTATGAGCTTGCTACGTTCGAGTTTAGTGTTGAGGTGCATCTTACATCTCACCAATCTATGGTCACTGCCTGTGTTGAACTTGTTTAGCACACTGCAGTCTTCTATGACGAATTTTTTGTTACACATAATAAAATCAATTTCACTTGTCGTCCCATTTGGATGTCTCCATGTCCATTTCCTGTGTGGCTTTTTCTTGAAAAATTAGTTCAAGATGAAAAACCCTTCTGCCTCTGCAAACTCTACGAGAGTATTTCCACGCTGGTTTCTGTTGCCGTGACCGAATTTACCTACTGAAGTTTCATTCTGTTGCCGTTGCCCTATTTTTGCATTGAAATCTCCCATAATTATCTTCAAGTGCTGCTTACCTTTATTATTTATATCACGAATTTCCTCATAAAATTCTTCAATTTCTTCTTCAGCATGACTTGTGGTGGGTGCATAAGTTTGAATAATCTGAGCCTGGTATCTTCTCGATAGTTGGATAACGAGTCGTGCAGCTCTGTCAGAGGAACTTTCAACTTCTACAACTTTATCCTTCAGTTTCTTGTTTATTATAAATCCAACACCACTAGTTCTGCCAGTATCTGTCCCACGATAGTAGAAGAGATGTCCACTTTTCAGTTCAATGAGATCTTCTCCTTTTCTCCTTACCTCACTTAGCCTGACGATGTCCCACTTGATCCTTTGTAGTTCCTCTTCCAATTCAAGAAGCCTTGAATCAGAAGATAGGGAGCGTCCGTTGTACGTAGCCAACGTCAGCATCAGATGGCAGCCTAGTCCGGTCCTCCGGGGATTCTTAGCACCCTCTGCCTTCATGTCGCACTGACCGCTGCCTTGGCCAGGTACATTCCAGCTGCCGGAGACTGAGGGCCAAGATTTAAGTTGTGGAGTCATTTTGGAGGGGTTTGGCCATAACTCACCACGCTGGCCAAGCGGGTTGGTGAGTGTGGGATAGCATTTCCTCTAATCCCGATGGTATAGTTATACCGCTATTGGCGGCGGTCGTCAGAGCCCCTTTAGTGGGAACAGGATGTACCACGAGAAGGCGGGGTTGACGTTTGTCAATAAATATACTATATAATAAATCATACTAATAAAAATAATACAAAGGCAGTTCCATAAAAACCGAGTAATTTTTTATTTGGATTTTTTTTGGGGTGAATGAATAATTATTTTGGTACTTATGAATAATCATCGTTAATTTCATTTCAGCTTTATTTCCGTCTGAAAAATGATTTGCTTAAAAAAAAAGTTTTTGTTTATGTTGTGAGTTGTCTCTGAAATTTAATCGCAAAATCCTCTGTATTTATGTGAGAAAAGTGCTTTGGACCAAGCACGTTGTATACGTAAATCAGATAAGCTAAAGCTAACTACATTTGGACATAGATCGTTGGACTTAGAAACCAATGTCACTGGTATGGCCTACATTCTTTTTGTAATCTTAAAGAAGACACTAGTATCCCCACCTCCTTATCCACAGACTGCCACAAGATGATTATTACACAGATATATACCGAAATTCGGGTGCCATGCACATTTATCTTGAAAGAAACAACGATGTACTAGTACTGATTCATTGGTCAAAATAATGGGTGCAATTAAAAAAAGGTGTCTGTTCAACGATGAGATATCAATACTATTGCGCAGCGGGCGATCAGTGACCAAATAAGTATAAAAATTATTTGTAATTGCGTAGGAAAATTCAATATGAGATGCCAATACATTGACCAATGAAAAAATAAGAAAATTCAACGATGACCAATCGGAAAATTTATCGATGAGATACCAATAAAATTGCGCAGCAGGCGATCAGTGAGCAAATAAATATAAAAATTAATTGCGTAGAAAAATTGCTATGTGGCATGTGCTCGTACAACTTTCGGAGTGATCTTCATGGTGATTTAGTTGTAAAGGTGGTCTTCAAGAGCCCGTACATTTTGTTGTTGTTGTTGTTGTTTGTCAAAACAAAAGTAAAAAGAATATCTGATACAACAGCGCGTTTTGAGTGTGGCTTAAAATGATCTACATTCAATCATGGGCGGATTTAAAAAATTCATTCACTGTTAAATTGTTATTAAAATTTGTTACCCCGAAATGCGTTTTAATAAAGCATATTTCAGCAGCTCTCTTTCATCTAGGGTCTAACAAAATTTTTCTCATGAGGCAATTTTATGAGGTGTTTTCCTTGTATTTGTAGTGGACCCGAAGACAAAAATTCCCGACCTGGTTTGGTCGTCCCAATCCGCCCCTGATGCAGCCATTGTGTTTTGTTTTGTTTTACAGTTTTTATGGCTGTCGTATGAGACACATTTTGGCAAAGATTGAGCAATTTGTTTATATTATCAACATAAAGAGACAAAGTCATCGCTTTTTCCACGTTTATCTTTAATTAACACACAGCAACCGAAAAATTGTTATCCGGACACCGCTGGGATCGAACCCTAGATCTCTCGATAATTAGCCGAGTGCGTTCGTCTTACGCTACGGTGGCCGACAATCCACGGCGCTATCTGTGTTTATCTGTGAGGATCTGACTTCACAAATCCGTAGGTATGGGCTCAGCAATTGAGACGTCTCCATCTGGAGGGGCTTAACGGCACAAGCTATTTTAATCATAGCTAATAAATTCAATAGGCGAGAGCAAATGCTGAAAATCTTCTAAATACATGAAAACAATGTAGATAGACAAAGTCAACTCTCTTTCCACGTGAATCTTTAATTAAATTGGAAGATTGTCACCATTTACTCTAGCCTATTGGATTTATTAGCTATAATTAAAATGGACTGTGCCGTTAAGCACCACCAGATGGAGACGTCTCAGTTGCTGAGCTAATCCCTACGGATTTGTGAAAGCAGATGCTGAAAGACAAGCACACATAGCGCCGTGGATTGTTGGCCACCGTAGCGAAAGACGAACGCACTCGGCTACTTATCGAGATATCTGGGGTTCGATCCCAGCAGTGTCTGAAAAACCATTTTTCGGTTGCTGTGTGTTAATTCAAGATAAACGTGGGAAAAGTTGTGCCTTTATCTATTTACATTATCTCCACGTATTTAGGAAGATTTAAACCATATCATCAACAGTTGCTAAATGAAAAACAAATCGTTTACCTCCTGCACTGATTGATGGCTTCCGTACTGTCCTTGTTGTTTTACTGGGTATATCCTCATTCCTTGCAATATTTTGCACGAGTCCTAAATATCTTCCGATTAATTTAGAAATTTCTCTATGAGATTTGTTTTGGCCTAGATAAAATAACACTTTTCTGACCTCTTCTTCACGTAATATCCCTCGGCATGTTAACGCAGAGTGTAATAGAAGACTGTTTGCTTGCAACAAAAGGAATGAGCAGGAATTGCGTCATATAAGTAATATAAGCTAAGTAAGCAAAATTTGCATAAGTAATTCTTTAATGCTGTTTTCCGAATTGTTTTTATACTTTTTTATAGTGACTCTGGACTGCATTTTCTAATTTTAAAAATTAAGTAATTTTTTTTAGCCTTACTTACTTTCATTATTGAACATTCATTTTCTTATTAAAATAAAGAAAGCCCACGCTGATTTTTTTTCCTGTTTGTTCTACTAAAGACCCTTTTATTCGCAGATCGAAAAATATCACTGTATTCATAATTTCTTTACACAGTGTATTCTTCACTTTAAAATAAAGGATAAATAAATAAGATAAACTGTTACTAAGCTTCAAAATGACAACAATAACCTCAGAATCATTTCAGGTTTCTTGTTTATTTCAATACGGTAAGCTGGTTGACAAACAATCCATAGTGTATGAATAAGAACATACAACGTAAAATGTGTGAATAGTGGGAAACACCATAAAAGTTAGGTACATAAGAGATTCTGTTGGTACATTTAAAAGCATTTCAAACAGCTGGTGTTCATAGTAACACATCTTCCGCTGGATTCGTGCTGGAAAGCAGAGATTCATGGATGTTTTCTGCCGTGGAGATGAAGCCGGAATCATTAGGGTATTATTCTGTTGCAAGTGTCGAGAGGGAGCCCTTTGAGATTATATGGTCTGAGTTTGTGGCACACGGCAATTACGGGTTCCATTTGTAGACCTTTCTACATAGTAATCATGTGTAGACACGAAAGGGCATGGTGGCAGTTGAAGTTTAGAGTCACCGCTGGTGAATTTAACCGGCCGCTAATATTGCTCTGCATTGTCCGTATGTACTGACGGAATTAATTCCGCGGAATGCTTTATTGAAGCTGATGTTGGGGCGGGAATTGCGAGAACTGAATCCTGACGTTGCTTGGATCCAACAGATTTCGAAACACATCCTCATGGGGCTTTGCAAACAATGCTTGCAAGGGAAATTTAACAGGTAGTACACTGTATTAAGGAAAGTCTTCGGACATTTTCAGTCTTTCATAAAACGGTTTGTAACATATTTCCCGACATGACGTACTACTAAGGTGACTGAAAGCGCACATTTGATGGTGTCAAATCCCCTTCCTTCTGCTCCGATGCTGAATGCTTTCCCAATTAAGCTAACCGACAAGAGCTTATCACTGCTACTTGCCGACTTGACATGTGCGCCACCTATATATTTCCCCTGTCACATAAATTTCAGGTTTTGGGGCCGCCGCAAACCAATGGGATGGCAAAAACGTCACAAATATTTCGAACAACATAACGGGCAGTAGATCAATTTTTACGTTCGGGTGTCAATGTGAAAACACAAATTTTTGCAGGTGTCATCCTCGAGTCCACACCCGTCTGCTCCGGAGCCGAATGTTTTCCCAATTAATCTATGCCGACGAGGGAATGTCACTGCTGCTTGCAGTCGTGACCTGTACGTCACCTCTGCAGTACTTTACATGACGCCTATGTCAAACTGAAAATGAAGACGGCCAGCGTTGCAAGGTTGTTATCTAGCCGCTCCGGTGTAGGAAGACGTGGTTTCGAATGTCACCACAGGCAAAAAGTTTATACATTATTAACGCCCAAGCGAAAATGAATCTCCTGAAAAGTTTTGCGACGATTCTTGCATACAACGCACGGAATTAATACAAATTGCTTTTTCTACAATGAAATGGTCCTTCGAGCACGTTAGTCGGCTGATCCAAAACCTACGATTTCTTGATCCGTCGGGAGGATGATGTAACGTACTATGTGGCATGACTTAGATGACGTATTAGTAAGATGACGCATGAGCCAAATCGACAATGAAGCTACGGTAAGACTGCCGGCGTAGTTCAGTTGGGAGAACAGCCACTGTGAATTAGGAAGACGTGATTTCGAATTGCACCACCTACAAAATGGTTACATATTATAGGTTGTTTGCCCATCGGTATTTCGGGGCATGCCTTGTACGAGCAATTTCAGTATATACCTGGGTAGTGTGTATATTTTAGTATGTATGGAAATTTTAGTATTTATGAACCAAGGTTTTGCCACTCATCCTTCGAGTTTTTTATTCTTCATTCTTTTATATTTTTTTACGCGTGCATTCTACAAGTTTAGTAATCTCAGTAATGCATGGCCGCACTATTGGTCCGTCTTTGATCTACAAATCTGGTTGATCCATTATCCTTTGATCTACAAATTTGGTTGATTCATCATCCTTTGATCTACAAATCCGGTTGGTCGATCACCCTTTGATCTACAAATCTGGTAATCTTACAAATGTATGGCCCGATTTTTCGTACTTTATCGTTTGACTATTTGGGGACACTTTACGAATTATAAGAAGAGCAACTTGCGGATCAGGGAAAAGACGGGAATTGATGACATCATGATCAAGGTAAAATCCTTGGAATGCAATGGGCTGAGAATATTTCCAGAAAAACTGACTACCGTTATACAGCCAAACTAGACTGGATTCCAAAGGACAGAAAAAGACCCAGAAGAAGACTATATAGGAGGTGGATGTGATCGGAAGCATGTCGGAGTGACATGGAGGACACTAGCGCAAAACAGAAAGTTGTGGAAGAAATTTTGGGAGACCTTCATCGAGCAGTAGATTAATAATGGTTGATAATGATGATTATCATTTGTTCTCTCAGGCATGCATTTTACAAATTTGGTAACCTTAGCATTGTACGGTCTTCCTTGGTACTTCATCATTTGATCATGAAGATACATGTATAAATTGCGCAAATCTGCAATCTTAGTAATGTGTGTGTGTGTGTGTGGTCCTGTTCTTCGTCATCCATCCTTCGATTTTATATGCATACATTCTAGGAAACTGGAAATTTTTACCTCCTGGTTATTCAGAAGGTGTTTTATACATGTTTGAAAATCTTGGAAATATATGGTCACGCTTTATGTCCTTCATTCTTCGATCTTGAAGTCAAACCTGAAACAAATCTGGCAACTTTAGTAATGTATGGTCCAACTTTAGGACCTGGATTCTTCCATCTCTCAGGGGGCAGTTTCTGCAAGATAGAGATCTTAGTAACGTACGCTCTTATTTTTGAACTGTTGCTTTCGGTGCTGTAGAGTATATTTATTTTCTGCTAGTTCTGAAAACATGTCGGAAGTGGGAGGAACACATTCCTTTTTTCTCGACATTTCCATAAAAATAATGGATCTGCGCTGAGTAAGTACGTTTCAAGCATTTCATTCTGTCGATATAATGTGAATGCAAAGAACTTTTACGTTTAAAGTTACAGAGGCCGTTTCCATAGTGCATCGGTAAAATCTTACAAGCTACACTGTCATTTTACACTGCCCCTCCTTAGAATTTTCTAAAAAAGCGGGAAAAGAAAATCTATAATTTTTTGTATAACTGTCTGAGTACAATATTATGCAGTTAAATGATTGCATATTTAAAAACAACGGCCGTTCCATAAAATCACAGAGTAAAAACACACAAAATGAAGAACTGTAGGTACTGCAAAATACATGTTATTCTTTCTCAAAGTATCTTCTTTTTTTTTTTTTTTTTATTAGAGGTTTAACGGCCCCTTGGATGATATGCAACGGTCTCATCGTTCAGTCCACTTTTCAAAACATGTGGCGAAGGCATGTTGTGGAAGTTGCTTTAGCGATCCTGAGCAGCTTGAATAACGTCAGCATCTGTATTGAATGTTGCGCCACGGGACTTCTCCTTCATTGTTGAAAACAACCAGAAATCGCACGGGGCGAAGTCAGGACTAAAGGCAGGCTGTGGTATGATTTCAATACTGCATTTCGTAAGAAACTATTGAACACATGCAGCCACGTGTGGGCGGGCGTTATCATGGTGTAAGGTCCACTAGTTCCGGTCCCTTAATTGATATGGGTCGTAGCAGACGTTTCAAGACTGAAATGTAGTACTCAGCATTGTCAGTAATTTGTGGAGGAACGCCATGTGCTGGTAGACTACACCTTTATGATCAAAGAAAATTATCGTCACCACCTTCCCAGCTGATTTGGTTTGGCGGACTTTTTTTGAAGGAGGCGAGCCTGTGTGTTTCCAAACACACGTTGCGTGCTTGGGGGGGGGGGGGGTGAAATAGTGGACCCATGTTTCATCGGCAGTTATTACTGTGTTTAGAAAGTTTGTATCCTTTGCAATCATTTGTTTCCACTCATGACACACCTGAACTCTGGCTAACAATTGTTCTCTCATCAGGTGATGAGGTACCCATCTGGAACACACACAATGCAACAGTAATTTGTCGCGTAGAATGCGAAATGCGGACGTTTTTGATATATTAGTTGACGCCGCTGTGTATTCACATATCATTCTTCGATCTTCTTGCAAGATTGCCCAAACAGTGTTAACAATACGCTCCGTAACAACACTTTCAGGTCTACGAGGCCTAGGAGTGAGTTTTGTCGACAAACTCCCTTTTTTGAAATCATGGGGCCATTTAAAAACCGTTGACTCACCGAAGCATTAATCTTTGTAAGCTTTTTAATTAAATGAACTGTTTCTGGAGCCGTTTCACCCAAACAATAGCACAATTTTATCGTACAACCTATTTCGCTTCTTAACTCTGAATCACTCACCTCCATAGCTGTATGGCGAAATGCAGACGCACCTTAAACAACTGCGCAATAGCAAACCCAGAATCGTCAACCACGGCTAATAACTGTTGCCAACGATACTTTCTTGATTTCAGTTAGTCGTCTAAGTGGTTATTTTCCCCCTTCGCTCTGTACTGCCAACTCAAAAATAGAATTACTGTCAGTTTTTATGGAACGGCTTTTGTATTTTAAGCAGGATAATCATTATTCGCCGTTAACGGCAGTTTTGCAGACATCCCATAGGTTATTTTCCCTTATGACATCATCAGCGATGTTTAATGGTGTCACTTTTTTTGTCAGTGGTTTCCAACCAAAGCGGGAAAAATGGAGTAGAGGGTATATCGATCAAATTAGCAACACGATTTCGTCAAGAACATTGATGAAATTCTCGAGGCGAAAAATTCTATTTCTCAATGAGGATGGTACGAAGCTCGGGAAGGGTTCTGCAAGGGAGCTGACGAGATACTACGTGTCTTCCCAGAGCATCCCAGGCGCACTCTATAGAATTCAGGTCCGGAGACCTGGTTGGCCAGTCCGTACGCCGAATATCCTCGCTCTGCAGGAGATCATCGACAAGCTGAGCCCTGTGAGGACGAAAGCTATTATCCATTAAACGAACTGAAAGCTAACAGATCCCTGAAAAAAAACCAGCACGGGGCTCTTGAATCTCGTCCCTATAGCGTTCAGCTTTCACATTGCCTCCTATGAACACGTTGGAGTGGTGTGCGCCCATTGAATATAAAGCCACCACACACACAAGCACTTCCTCCGAAGAAGTCACGTTTGTGGACATTTGCAGGATCATTTCGGTTTCCTTGTTCCCTCCAGATGAAATGCCAACGAGAATCCCTTTGTAGATTGAATCTCTACTCGTGTGTAAAATGAACGCGGCTCAGTCTTCTGGGTTCCAGGAACGATGTCGCCTTCACAGTTCAAGTGAGCTCTCCTCTAGGTTGATGCGGTTAAAGGGACACAAACCATGTCTCTCCTGGCATAAAGACTAATTGTATTAAGCCTTCGATACATCGTTTGCCTTGATACCATCGTCCCAATAGCAGCGTTGAGCTCCGAAGACTATTGTCGGGCTATACACGACCTATGACACCGTGCGGTTAAAGTGACATAACGGTCCTCACGAGATGTCATACGCCTCTGACGGCCTTCGCCAGGTCTTCGTAACACCCCACCAGTGTTGTTGTATTGCTGCTATGATCGTGAAATCAGTCTGAGTTGGATAGTTCTGCTTCTAGTTGTCCTGTCGCTAGCCACCGTACAGCGTCGAATACTCGTGTGAGAGACATAAGGGAAGTATTTGCAGCCACCGGATCAGCTAGTTACCTGCTGTACAGCATGAGGCTGCATACTGTTCCACTGTAACTATAATACGTGTCAGCCAATACACCAAAGACACACACAAACGCGCGCGCAAGCACACACGCACGCGCGCAAGCACTGGGACGTTCGTACTCGCACACACACACACACACACGCACACACACACACACTGGGACGTTCGTACTCACACACACATCAACAGAAAACAGTCACTTAACTTACGTGGGCGACAAATCTCGAACTCGAAGAACTTCCAGGATAGAAGACAGAGATGAGACGGGCTGGGCCCGAGTCCAGAACAAATGGCATATTAGTTACATCTCGGGCGTGCTTCTTGTTTTATGTCAAAATACTGAGAGTCTTTCTTCTCCGTTTTTTTTTTCTTCTGAGTTTAAGGAAGAGGAATCAGTTTTTTTCCCTGCAGTGCATCCGTGAATCCTAACTGCATGGGAAGGGAATTGATGCGTCATTGTGTGATAGTTGAAGTGCTTTTTAAGAGAGTAATTAGCCGAGGAAAGTAGGGGGTTCAGGCAGGGGAAATAGAGATTAGGGAACTCCACCTTGGCACAGACTCAGTAGGACTGTCAGTTCGGTGGTCAGCTAAAATTGCCCTTGGACGCATCAAAGAAGATGACCTCAATTCTCAAAAGAACCATCCGCAACAAAACAGTTGGAGAAAAGAAAAAAAAAAAAAAAAAAGGAAAGAACCCTGCTGAAAATGGAGCTGCGTATCCACAGGCAGCTCCGAGAGCCCATGCTAACCTCGATTCACCGTGGAAAGCGCATGCAATGGGCACACGAGCTTCAAAACTGGACCTTGAATGATTGGAAAATCACTTGCTCCGACGAATCTTGTTTCCTGTTGCACAGTGTAGACGGCCGGGAACGTGTGTGTCGTTAACCTGGGAAACTGTTGGCCCAAGCCTTTCCTGAAAGTTGGTGGCACTTTATTTATTTATTTATTTATTTTTAATGTCCTTTATCTGCCTCTGCACTGTTATTATCCTCCAGCTCCTGCCCTGCTACAAATTCCTCGAGTGAGAAGACACATAGGCCCCAACTTTTGGGGTCCAAAGCATGTTTCGGACCCTGATAATGTTATGTATTCTTCAAACACCCAGCATTGCGAGTAGTTTTCGTAATACGTGTAACATACATTTTGTTTTTGTTGCTTAGTTTCCATTTGCTAATTTCATCATAGTTCGTTTAGAAAATTTCGACTCAGATTGTTTATTGTCCGCAGACACGCAAAAATATTAAAGGGACAGAGTAGCAACTGCGCCGCAACTTACAACGTAGAACCACGTCAACTGTCACTATTTCATGGCACTACCTCACTAGTTCTACGTTCTTAAAGTACTCAGCGGAGGACAGCTGATGTAACCCAACGTTGCGGGTTGAGGCACAGTTGCTACTATGTCCCTTTGATTTTTTTTTTTTTTTTCAGATATAAAATTGTTAAGAAATGAAACGAAAGAAGTGTTTTACTTTATTGAGCGGAGCTCTCTTAAAGAGGCTCGAGAAAATTAGTTGTTCGGGCATAGGTACGAGATGAGACATCCGATTACCGTGATTTTTTGCATGCGATTGAACATCGTCCATGGTCAGATTTTGACGCCTTCCGATTCCTGAAATTCCGTGTCATTGAGGAATAATCGTCCAAAAACTTACATTTTTAGAGGACTTTCCGGGTTTTGAAAAGGGATCGTTTGTTACCTATCTCATCCAAAGATCTTATTCCGATCGCGGTGACACTTGCCACACAGAAAGAGAAGAACATGGTGAGTGACATGGGGTTGGTATCATGGTGATTGGTCGTGTCGTATAAAAATAATGACCATTAAAAGACTGACCAATTTTAATAATAATTGAAAAAGCCCGCTCTCATGCGAAACTTGGGACAATTAGTTGTTCGGGCATAGCTACGACATGACACATCCGATCACGTTGATTTTTGACATGCGATTGGGCATCGTCCATGCTCAGGTTATGACGCCTTCCGATTTTGCAATAGCTTCGCTCAAAATTTGCCAACTGTACGCGAGTTATTGATTACCGTTGGCGGCTTGTCCTAGTACTATATACAGTTCATATAAATTAATTTTAGTAGTAGAAAGCGTAGTATCGTCGTTGTCAGTAGTTATTGATAAATATGTTTCTGAAGAAATCGCTCTTCAGAAACAATTTTTAAAATTCCTTTGTTGCCTTGTTATAAATTTGGCGATACGTCACGAGCCTAATGTACTCTCTTGTTGTTGCTCTTATTCTTGTCTAGATTCAGAATGCATCGGCGATGTACAGGTTTGAGACGTAATACATTCATTATCCGGTGAAGTTGTGAAGACTGGAGATGTACATTGCTTGGAATGAAAATTTGAAAATTTGGATCAATGACATCAATCTTCAGCTGTGCTTGCTGTTCAGGCTCAACTTGTGCAATTGAAGTGGAAGGTTGAGGCTCTAGAGTGGAACTCGGGTGAAACGCATCCTGGCGAGCGGGCTTTTGACGCCCAATACATTCCCGTGACCTTTCGGTTGATAACTTTGCGGACCTTTTCGGATTCCTCTCGTTTTCCTCTAGCTGTTTCTTCAACTTCCGTCGGTTCTTATAGTAAATTTTCCTACATTTTCGCGGCATTTCTAAATTTTCGTCACCAAATTGTTTTTATCTAATAAATAAATAAATAAATAAATTTTAAATCCACTTTATTTCGGTTTATCACGTACGTCCATGATCGTTAGAAATGCAGGGCTGAGGTCATCATTATCTATTCACTAGTTATCAACCTTAAAACGGCGTGCGGAGGAACAAAATCACGCAAAATTTAGCTTAACTTTCTAACGCTACTATACCGAAGGGTTAAGGGGTGGAGGGTTAAAACCTGCTTTTTTATAAATGGAACTCTATAACTATCTAATCATATATTATTTATCACTCTATGATTATTAGTTTCGAATATATAAGCGTTCAAATTGTGACATGTTTTCGTTGCAGTCGTGCTCCTGATGTTACCCCTTACCCAGGGCGGGGCAAGACGTAGTTCTACCCCCCTCCCCCTCCCCCCAGATCATTTGTTCGCTGGCATCAAATTTGAACCGACAGGCAACAGTCAGAAAAAGGTTTTTAACAAAAATGAGGTAAGCACTCAAGCCTCTACTATGCTAATATTCGAGTGGCGAAATTTGAGTCGAATTTAGAAGCAAAATTTTCGATATAATTTTTCGCTTACCATTTATTCTGTTTTTTCATTTAAAATCTTCGATATTAGTTTTTGTTAGTTTTTCTGGGATTCTTACTTCTCGCGTTCCCTTCCGAATTGCTTTTCTAGCGACGCTGTTATATGCCTTTTTGAAATCTAAAAATGAGCAGCATACGTCTAATTTATACCAAAAGCAATCAAAAACTTTGGAGAATGAAGACCTCTGGACTTTAAATACCTTTCTGTGTGTGTAGGTTGAAGAATATATTCAGCGAAACATTTTGACTTTAGTGTAGCAGCCTTCATTTCACTCAAACACACGGACAAAAGAGTCAGCTTTGTAATACGAGTAAGCTGGATTAAAACTATACCTCGCGCGCGTGTTTTACAAACAGAACCTCCCAATGATGAAAGGAATCATTTGGACAATATAACGTGTAGACTGATCTTAACTGTTGCATACTCGCCGAAATTTCTTTCTTTTTTTTTTTTTTTTTTTTTGAAAAATTGCATACAGCTCCGCAGTTACTGTTAAAGGTAATTGTGTCTATTCTAATGTAAATACCGTGAACGGCTGAAATGAAAATACATCGCGTCCTGGAAATTTTTATTCGCATTATGCTACAACATCCAGACAAGCGTAGTTATTATTCTCTCAACATTGGGAAATATTTCATTACCTGGCATGCTCTGTGTGACTTGTTTACATATGACCTTTTGTTTCACGAATATTCTGTACACATCTATTTCATTTCCATATTTCTCGTGTTGCGTCTCGCGTCGCTTTTGATCTCATCTGTTATGCTTTCAGCATTTTAAATTTCGCCTCCAACACTCAGCAATCATATCCATTTTACTTTTAGAACAGCGCAGTTCACTTTGATCATTCCATTGTTGTTGTTTTATCAGACTTTTTTCTTCTGCCAATGTTTGCTTACACAAACGCTCCCTCTCCCCGCCCCCTTCCACCCTCCCCCGGGAATATACAGTCCAAGTGCTTGTATTGCATTTTATATAAGACTATTCATTTCCATCTTGCCATCTGCACTCACTTTCGCCTGTGCCCTTCGGTGCTCCCATTTTGAATGAGAAGCTGAAATTTCATTTTAAGCATTCCTGACGCAATTCTATCTTCCCTGTCTGAAATTATGAAGAGTTGCTCTATTATACAGGGTGCATAGGAAAGTCTCTTTAGCCTGAAATAACTTGCGAACGGAGAGAGGTACAGTTATGCAAGTGAGTTAACGGTATAGTAAAGCGACTACCCCCGATCGAATGCAACCAATAGTAGCGGCCCTAGTGGCGAAATGCGGAAGTTAGCCATTGCAAATCGAAAACGAAAAGAGATAGAGCAAAATTTCCAATTGCAAAGTCGTAGAGCATTAATTAATTAGTTCAAAACGACATTTGTTTTACACGGATAAGATACATTGTCGCCTGAATACCCTAAAATGTCCGAAATCGATGCGCGACCTTTTGTGTGAACGTTTGAAGGGAACAGACATAGATATGAGCAAATACACACAATTTATTGCATAAATGCGTACTTATGTCAGTCAGTACAGTTTGATGACGTCAGACAAAACAAAAACAAAAAAGGCAAACTGGCGCACAGTGATAAAAAGTTAATGTCGAGCATGTTCGAAGAGTTCGCCATTGCCCACGATACACATTTGTATTCGTGAAAGTAACTCTGCATGCACATTCCTCAGCATGGAAGATGTCACACTATTGCTTGTGACACCGTGAGATGGTGCTTATTTGGCATTCGCCGTAAATAAGCACCATCTCGCAATATTGGGAGTGAGTGAAGCTCGCCATTCTCACACTGCGTACGTAGACCTAAACTTCTGATCAGGGTACATCCTGCTATATATACTGTGAATTTAACTCGTGCCGATAACTACATACATGAAAAACTACCGAAATGACACGATAACTATTTTAACTCCAATGTTAAAATATTTAATATACACATTTAAAAGATGATATAATAAGATATGTACACACATGAGATCTTTCAGTGCCCAAAGTGGGTACCATCTTCAGATGTTGTTAAAATTTTAACAATGACGTTTATGTTTTATGTTGTTAAAATTTTAACAACATCTGAAGATGGTACCCACTTTGGGCACTGAAAGATCTCATGTGTGTACATATCTTATTATATCATCTTTTAAATGTGTATATTAAATATTTTAACATTGGAGTTAAAATAGTTATCGTGTCATTTCCGTAGTTTTTCATGTATGTACATCCTGCTACTGGTTTTTATATCGTAGGTACGGTACAACGTCACAATCTGCGTTTGCATACGGCTACATTTGCGAAATGTGAATATGCGGATTCGAATCGTCGCGCATCGATTTCGGACATTTTAGGGTATTCAGGCAATAATTTATATTATCCGTGTAAAACAAATGTCGTTTTTTACTAATTAATTGATGCTCTACAACTTTGTAATTGGAAATTTTGCTCCATCTCATTTTCGTTTTCGATTTGCAATGGCTAAATACCGGCATTTCGCCACTAGGGGCACTGCTAACGGTTGCATTCGATCGGGCGTAGTCGTTTTACTATACCGTTATCTCACTTGCATAACTATACCTCTCTCCGTTCGCAAGCTATTTCAGGCTAAAGGGACTTTCCCATGCACCCTATGTCATCATCATCATCATTGTCAACCATTATCAATCCACTGCTGGACGAAGGTCTCCCCAAGTTTCCTCCACAACGGTCTGTCTTGTGCCAGTCTCCTCCATGCCACCCCTGCATACTTTCGAATTTCATCCACCCATCTCCCATGTGGTCTTCTTCTGGGTCTTTTCCTGTCCCTTGGAATCCAATCTAAAATTTCGGCTGTCCATCGATGATCTGTCCTTCTGGCAGTATGTCCAGCCCATTGCCATTTCAGGGATTTAACTCTGATCATGATGTCTTCCACTCTTGTCATTTTTCGGATCCACGAGTTCCTCTTCTTATCTCTCCTAGTTACACCAAGCATGCACCTCTCCATGCTGCTTTGAGTTGTCTGCAGCCTTTGTATGTCTCTTTTAGTTAAGGTCCACGTCTCTGCACCATACGTAAGCACTGGAAGGATGCATTGATCAAACACTTTTCTTTTAAGACATAATGGCATATTGCTCTTGAAAATTATGCTGTTTCTTCCAAAAGCTCTCCAGGCAAGTTTTGTACGCCGATTAATTTCTTCATCAATGTGACCCTCACTTGATATCTGCTGTCCAAGATAAACGTACGTGTCTGTTATCTCCAGCTTTTCTCCATCAATCGATAAATCTTCATTTCTTGAAAAAGCATTGAACATCACTTTTGTCTTCTGAAAGTTCATTTTTAATCCCACTTCTTTACTCTTGTCAGCAAGTTCCTGGATCATACTCTGCAGCTCTGATGGGGTAGTTGCAAAAATGACTACGTCATCAGCAAAACGAAGGTGGGTTAGATAATCTCCATTAATCTTTATCCCCTTGTTTTCCCAGCTCAGCGACTGAAAGACACCCTCCAATGTGGTATTAAAGAGCTTCGGAGATATGGTGTCACCTTGTCTCACTCCCTTTCCAATTTTTACGTGTGTTGTATTTTCAAACAGCCGAATCTTTGCACTTGCATTTTCATAGATGTTATTAATAATATTAATGTATGCATCTTCAATACCGCAGGTTTTCTGAGCCATTGTAACTGCTGATGGTTTCACCGAATCAAAGGCTTTTTCATAATCGATAAAAGCCATGCACAATGGAAGTTCATATTCCCTCGCTCTTTCAATTAGTTCTCTCAGCACGTGGATATGATCTATTGTGCTGTAGCCACTTCTGAATCCAGCTTGTTCTCTCGGTTGAGCCATGTCCAGTGTTACTTTCAAGCGGTGTGAAAGAACTTTAGTGAAGATTTTATAAACTACTGATAGGAGGCTGATAGGTCTGTAGTTTCCGAGATCCTCAATGTCACCTTTCTTATGTAGCAGGATCATTGTAGCGGTGTTCCAATCCTCAGGAATCTTTCCTTCATTAAGGCATCGAGTGAAAATTTGGGCGAGTACTGTTTCGATTTCTCCACTTGCTTCTTGTATGATATCTACAGTAATTCCATCTTCTCCTGGAGCTTTTCCTCGCTTCATGTTCTTGATTGCATGTGCAACTTCTGCTGGAAGGACTGGAGGAACTCTGGTACTGGTATCTTTCATGATGTCTGGAGTGCATATATCATCCCTTTCATATAATTTGGAGTAGAAATCTTTCACTCTTGTCAAAATTTCGCCTCTATTTCTTGTTACAGAACCATCTTCTTTTCTCAGTGCCATAATCTGTTTTCTTCCCTTACTGAGATGTCCCTTTGCTATCTTTAGGCTTTGGTTGTTTTCAATTGCTTTCCTCACTAGTTCACAGTTGAATTTCCTTACGTCTTCAGTGATACTTTTTCTTACTGTCTTGCATAGCTCTATATATTCCACTTTGGAAGTCACATCTTCTTTAGTTGTCCTCATCTCTCTTCTTTTATGCATCAACATTTTGGTTTTTCCTGATAATTTGTTCACATGCAACTTGTTCTTAGACCCAGCTAATTTTGTTGCTGTTTCCATAAGAGCTTTGGTTACTTTTCTGTTAACTTCAGAGATGTCCACTTCTTCCGATGTTAGGCCTTCTAAAGCGGAGAACCTGTTCTTCAGTTCTAACTTGAAGGTATTATGGTGTTTTTTAAGGTTGGTTATGTCAATAGATTTTGTTTGTCTTATGAGCTTGCCACGTTCAAGTTTAGTGTTGAGGTGCATCTTACATCTCACCAATCTATGGTCACTACCTGTGTTGAACTTGTTTAGCACACTGCAGTCTTCTATGATGAATTTTTTGTTACACATAATAAAATCAATTTCACTTGTCGTCCCATTTGGATGTCTCCATGTCCATTTCCTGTGTGGCTTTTTCTTGAAGAAGGAGTTCAAGATGAAAAACCCTTCTGCCTCTGCAAACTCATCGAGAGTATTTCCACGCTGGTTTCTGTTGCCATGACCGAATTTACCTACTGAAGTTTCATTCTGTTGCCGTTGCCCTATTTTTGCATTGAAATCTCCCATAATTATTTTCAAGTGCTGCTTACCTTTATTATTTAGACGACAAATTTCCTCATAAAATTCTTCAATTTCTTCTTCAGGATGACTTGTGGTGGGTGCATAAGTTTGAATAATCTGAGCCTGGTATCTTTTCGAGAGTTGGATAACAAGTCGTGCAGCTCTGTCAGAGGAACTTTCAACTTCTACAACTTTATCCTTCAGTTTCTTGTTTATTATAAATCCAACACCACTAGTTCTGCCAGTATCTGTCCCACGATAGTAGAAGAGATGTCCACTTTTCAGTTCGATGAGATCTTCTCCTTTTCTCCTTACCTCACTTAGCCCCACGATGTCCCACTTGATCCTTTGTAGTTCTTCTTCCAATTCAAGAAGCCTTGAATCAGAAGATAGGGAGCGTCCATTGTATTGTGAATACCTGGCCCTGGGAAATGGGCAGCACGTCTTTATTAATATGATGTTGGACCACCATTTGCCTTCGGTACAGCTTCCAACCTTCCTGAAATGGATTCATACAACTTTCGAATAGTCTGCAGTGGGGTGTTGTACTATTCGTCGATCAGAACATCAACCAATTGCTTCAGAGATGCTGCAGGAGGGAATCTGCTTCTCACTCTGCTCTCCAGAACAGCCCACAGTGATTCGATTGTATTCAAGCCAGGTGATTGAGCTGTCCAGGGCAGATGTTGAAGCTCATCTTGGTGCTCCTCAAACCAAGACTCAACTGTTCCAGCTATAGGTATGGGCGTATTATCATCTTGAAAAATACACTGACGGAAAAAAATCCCAACACCACGAAAAAATAGTTGTAGAGGAATGAAATGGCGGCAATACATTTGTATAGGTAACATATTTAATCGATTAAGGTTTCAAGATCACAGCTTATTGTAAGCGCGAGAAGAGCCATTTTAAATGTGAAATGTTGGTACATTAATAACCGGTGTAACCGCCAGAATGTTGAATGCAAGCACGTAAACGTTCATGCATTGTGTCGTACAGGTGCTGGATGTCAGTTTGTGGGATGGAGTTCCATGCCTGTAGCATTTGGTCGGTCAATACAGGGACGGTTAATGCTGGTTGGGGGTGACGCTGGAGTTGTCGTCCAATGATGTCCCATACGTGCTCGATTGGTGAAAGATCTGGTGATCTAGCAGGCCACGACAACATGTCGACACTCTGTAGAGCATGTTGGGTTACAACAGCGGTATGCGGGCGAGCGTTATCCTGTTGGAAAACACCCCCTGGAATGCTGTTCATGAATGGCAGCACAACAGGTTGAATCACCAGACCGACGTACAACTGTCCCGTCAGGGTGCGTGGGATAACCACGAGAGTGCTCCTGTTGTCATAGGAAATTGCTCCCCAGACCATAACTCCAGGTGTAGGTCCAGTGTGTCTCGGCCGCAGACAGGTTGGTTGCAGGCGCTCACCTGGCCTATTTCTAACCAACACACTGCCATCACTGGCACCCAGGCAGAGCCGGCTTTCATCAGAAAACACAACAGATCTCCACTCCGTCCTCCAATGAGCTCTAGCTTGACACCACTGACGTCGCAAACGGCAGTGGTTTGGAGTAAGTGGAATGCACGCTACAGGGCGTCTGGCTCGGAGCTGTCCTTCAAGTAACCTATTTGTAACAGTTCGTTGTGTCACTGTGGTAGCAACTGCAGCTCGAATTGCTGCCGCAGACGCGGTACGATGCGCCACGGCCATACGCCGTACACGGTGGTCTTCCCTCTCAGTAGTGCCACGTGGCCGGCCGGAACCCGGTCTTCTTGAGGCAGTACCTTCCCTTGACCACCGCTGCCAACAATCATCCACAGTGGCTACATTCCTGCCAAGTCGTTCTGCAATATTGCGGAAAGAAAATCCACCTTCTCGTAGCCCTATTACACGACCTCGTTCAAACTCCGTGAGCTGTTGGTAATGGCTTCTTCGTCTTCTTAAAGGCATTCTTGACTAACATCCCCACACTAGGTCGAATCTCAACGATAACTAACGCTCACGAACGTTACAGGGAGTATTTACAGCAAACCTGCTTTGCATGTTCCGAGAGGCGCTACTAGCGCCACACGTGTGCGCCGAGCGCGAAATTTGCATAGACGTCATCTTACAGATGTACTCTCACCGCCTACCAACTGTCGTTTATCTAACACAACCCCTTCTTGGTGTTGGGATTTTTTTTTCCGTCAGTGTACTTCCTGATGTAACGGTTTCTATGTCGAGCAGTATATATACATATCATCATCATAATAATAATAATCAAGAACAACAATTACCATTGCATTACCGGATCAAGGTCTGCCCAAGTTTCCTCCATAACTTTCTGTGTCTTGAGCTAGTCTTTTCCAAGTCACTATAGCATGCTCTTTAGTTTCATCTACCTTCTGGGTCTTTTTCTGACCCTTGGTATGCACTCTAGCACTTCAGTTGTCTAACGTTCAGCATTTCTTCTAGCAATATGTCCATCCAATTGCACACTTGAGGGTCTTCATTTTAATCATGATGTGACAAACTCTTGTCATTTCAGTGATCTGTGTGCTCCACTTCCTATCTTTCCTGGTTATACTAAGCTTCTTTCAGTTGTGCGTAGCTTCTGTATGTCTTCGATATGGAGTATATAGTAAGCCGAATGGGTTAAATATTTCAATTTCCTTATCTTCATTCATAGATAAGTTGACCCTGAGTATAAGACAAGGCTAGAACAACTACAGTTAGTGTTCCGAAATTCTGTAACTATACTTTTCAATGTTCTAATAAATATTAAAAGGAAAAGAAAGTGGAGTAACTTCTGTATTTTTCAGTTTCAATTTCATAATTTCAATTTCATTTCAATTTGAATATAATTTCTATTTCAATTTCATTTTTCAATTTCTTTATCTTCATTCATAGATAGGTCGACCCTGAGTATAGGACAAGGCTAGAACAACTATAGTTAGTGTTCCGAAATTCTGTAACTATACTTTTCAATGTTCTGGTAAATGTTAAAAGGAAAAGAAAGTGGAGTAACTTCTGCATTTTTCAGTTTCAATTTCATAATTTCAATTTCTTATCAATTTGGATATAATATCAAATTCAATTTCATTTTTCAATTTCAGTTTTCAGTTTTTCAATTGTTTTATCTTCATTCATAGATATAAGTCGACCCTGAGTATAGGACAAGGCTACAACAACTACAGTTAGTGTTCCGAAATTCTGTAACTATACTTTTCAATCATAAAAGTTTAAGGTATCAATCTTAAAAGCACGATAATTAAAACACTACGCAGGCTTCCGATGAAGTGAAGAACTTATTTAATGTATAAGTTAAAAGATTAAAAATACAGCCATAAGAACTTTCGATCTTCCTAAATACCATCATCAGATGGAAGTACTGTTACATTTCGTATGCTTTCGGAATAGCCTTCAGTACTTCCATCTGATGATGGTCTTTAAGAAGACCGAAAGTTCTTATGGCTTTATTTTTAATCTTTTAACTTATACATTAAATAAGTTCTTCACTTCATCGGAAGCCTGCGTAGTGTTTTAATTATCGTGCTTTTAAGATTGCTACCTTAAGATTTTATGATTGACTCATTCCGCACGAGTAGTATAAGACCGCGCTTGATAACCCTTTTCGGTGGCAACACTTCCGGTCACGTGACGGGTGGGCGGATCGTGCGCGACGTCACTTCCGGTCTCCTCTCGGCGCGAGGGAGAAATATGATGGCAGCGCCCTCTGGTGGTGGTTCGCGAAAATTTGCAGCCCCATCTGTCGGCACTTTTTGAAATAAATTTTCCAAAGGGGTAGTAACCCTTTTCGGTGGCAACACTTCCGGTCACGTGACGGGTGGGCGGATCGTGCGCGACGTCACTTCCGGTCTCCTCTCGGCGCGAGGGAGAAATACGATGGCAGCGCCCTCTGGTGGTGGTTCGCGAAAATTTGCAGCCCCATCTGTCGGCACTTTTTGAAATTAATTTTCCAAAGGGGTAGTAACTTTTTTCGATGGCAACACTTCCGGTCACGTGTCTGTTTTCGGGTATAAAAGGGGAGACGTTTTTTGCTTTCGGAGTGTATAGCAGCTCGTGCAGGGTTGAGGTGTTGAACTGTAAGATAAAGTATTAAAACCTTCTGTATTGTGAGAAGCAGATCTGGAAGCGACAAAAAGACGTGTGGTCTACATTTGGGTGATATACGACATTTGGACAGCATGGAGGCCTCAAGTTCTTCTACCACTGATGATAAGGAGGTATGTGTAACTTCATTTCATTCTTTTTTTCTTTTTTTTTTTTTTTTTTGAAGTGTTTGTTCATTTTTAGCACGTGCTGTTTTCTTAATGTGAGGGTGCCATGGTAGCAGATTAATGTTCATAAAAGTCAGTTACGAAAATGTCTAGTCATGTCTTTATCATTGTGTTAGCTGAAAATTTCCTTCACGTTAACACGTGGCACGTATTTTCATTGTCTGCGGGGATTCCCGTGTATTTTCAGGGATGTGTTAGCTGAAAATTTCCTTCACGTTAACACGTGGCGCGTATTTTCATTGTCTGCGGGGATTCCCGTGTATTTTCAGGGATGTGTTAGCTGAAATTAACTTCGCGTAAACACGTGGTACGTATTTTCATTGTCTGCGGGGATTCCTGTGTATTTTCAGGGATGTGTTAGCTGAAATTAACTTTGCGTGAACACGTGGCACGTATTTTTATTGTTTGTTCATTTTTAGCACGTGCTGTTTTCTTAGTGTGAGGGTGCCATGGTAGCAGATTAATGTTCCTAAAAGTCAATTACGAAAATGTCTAGTCATGTCTTTATCATTGTGTTAGCTGAAAATTTACTTCACGTTAACACGTGGCGCGTATTTTCATTGTCTGAGGGGATTCCCATGTATTTTCAGGGACACATATAGTACTTTATTCTTGTGATTTATAAAAAGTGATCTTAGTTTGAAGTGTATACATGTCTTTAGCTGAAATTAACTTCGCGTAAAACACGTGGCACGTATTGCCATTTTCTATGAGGATTCCCATGTATTTTCAGGGACACATATAGTACTTTATTCATGTGATTTATAAAAAGTGATCTTAGCTTGAAGCTTTAACATGTCTTTATCATTGTGTTAGCTGAAAATTTCCTTCACGTTAACACGTGGCACGTATTTTTATTGTTTGTTCATTTTTAGCACGTGCTGTTTTCTTAGTGTGAGGGCACCATGTTAGCAGATTAATGTTTCTAAAAGTCAATTACGAAAATGTCTAGTCATGTCTTTATCATTGTGTTTAGCTGAAATTAACTTCGCGTAAACACGTGGCACGTATTGCAATTTTCTACGGGGATTCCCATGTATTTTCAGGGACACATATAGTACTTTATTCTTGTGATTTATAAAAAAAAATCTTAGTTTGAAGTGTATACATGTCTTTAGCTGAAATTAACTTCGCGTAAAACACGCGGCACGTATTGCAATTTTCTACGGGGATTCCCATGTATTTTCAGGGACACATATAGTACTTTATTCTTGTGATTTATAAAAAGTGATCTTAGTTTGAAGTGTATACATGTCTTTAGCTGAAATTAACTTCGTGTTAACACGTGGCACGTATTGTCATTGTCTATGGGGATTCTAAAGTTTTCGTCCTCAAAATTTAAGTTTGTAATTCTAAGTGGTTTGATGTAGTAGAAAATTTAACAAATGGTATAGAGCAAAATTTAACAAATGGTATAGAGCAAAATTTAACAAATGGTATAGATCAAAATCTGTTTTTTTTGAAGTCATTGACATCATAATTACCATAACTATGTCACGTTTCTGTTTTTGAAAATGTTTTTTGAAAGGAGTTTCATTATTTGTAATGTTACATTCGATGGCAATACTCGGTATATTTTTCAAGTTTACCTTCGAGTTACGCTGGTGGAATGATCTCTAAAGGTTAAAACATTTTTCCATGGGGGTGGGGTTATTAACCGCGTAGCACTTTTCCATACGGGGTTGTCCACGGCTATAAATAACGACGGCTTTCTTTCTCTCTTCGTGTGGCTTTCCTGTCGGGAACTCTATCCCTAATCTTCTTGCTTCCTACTTCTAAGGGTTGTTTAAGACCTGGGGGGGGGGGGGGGGTCAGACAGTTCCTTCCTAAAATACTCTACATAAATCTATCATATGGGGTTGTATGAGCGTTTTTTGCTACAAACGTTTTTTCGTTAAACGACAAAGGAAACTCCAGAAATATGCTGAGTCAGCCATCCGTTTTTTTTTATTTTTTAAAAATAACTCAGGAATTGTTCAAAATTTTTCTAGAATGATGACTCCTGGGGCGATTTGGATGCATTCGCGGAACACGATGCCGTAGCACCAGCGACAGAAGAATTTACCGCCGCATGGGACGACCTTTCCCCACACGCCCTGGATTTCAATAATGAACATAACAAGATGGCAGCTGGGGGAGGAAGCACTAATGGTTACAACGAAGTTCCATTAGCACCCCAAAATCATTTGAATCTTCAGCCGGCTGGAGAACCAGGACCCTCGAGGGGAGGGCCCGTGATTGTTCCGACGCCTATCGAGGATGAAGCAATTAATCCACCTGTAACGGACCGTGGTCATGCGGGTTATCGTATTCTTCGCAGATTGACCCGACTTAGCAGGAGATACCGTACACAGTTCACTACTTACACTCTCAGAATAGATACCGAACACATAGAAGATCCTGAAGATTTTATGCCTTATCTCCGACAAGTACTCACCGCGGCCTTTGAAGAGTTTACACGAAGTTCTCCATATTCTCATGTTCGACTAGTCATGCGGTCGAGATACCTTGATAATCCCGTGAACTTACCACTCATCGAGGTTAGCCAGTTAACGGTGGAACGATTTTTTCAGGCTCTAGAAAAAGTCATTCAATCAAACACTGAAATTTTGACCGATGGAGAACTCGAATTTGATTTAGTATTTGTGAATATAAACAGAGTTGGAGGAGCAAGAACAGAGGGCCCAAGAAAACGAAAAATTGCTGATTTGAAGTTATATAATAAAACAAAAAAATCTCTTATAACCATTTCAAATCACGATACCCTATGTTTAGCCCGATCGCTTGTTGTGGCCCGTGGACTTGCGCAGAAAAATTATGGGGAAATTTCTGAATCGGAGTTCAAAGCCCTGCAAAATCCTGCGAAAGTTCGCCAACTTAACCTTGCACGGCTGCTACACACTACCGCGGGAGTACCTGAAGGAAGTTGTGGGATCCCCGAACTTCATAAGTTCCAGGAGTACCTCTCCTCAAAATATCAAATTATTGTGTATTCTGTTGAAGATGACTTTTCCATTGTTTTTAAGGGTCCAGATGCTGAAATTAAGTTATTCCTTCTTCTAAACAACGAGCATTTTGACGTAATTTCTAATCCTGTTGGGTATTTTAGTGCCAAATCTCAGTGTCCTGATTGTCTAAAATTTATTTATAATTCTAATATTCATGTATGCACAAACATGTGCCTTTCGTGTAAAGGAAAAAAATGCCCCCAGTCAGGTGACTACATCATATGTCCAGATTGTTCGAATTATTTTCGGGGTCAAATATGCTTAGATACACATAAAGCAAACAGTACTTGTAATACACATCATAGATGTATAAAGTGTTTATCACATTTTAATCCATCTAGAGGTTACCACGTATGCCAGCTAAATACTGACCTGTTTGTCGAGGGCCCCAAGAAAGAGAAAAAGGGTGGTATTTCTTACATGTATTTTGATATTGAAACAGTGGAGGGCCCCAATGGTATTTTGACCCCAGTATTACTGATAGCTACTTTTCTCGAAGAAGGCAATTGGAAATTTGTCACCTTTCAAAATGTTGACGCTTTCGTTGATTGGCTGCTAGGTACAGAAGTGTATAACAACGGTGTCCGTTGGCGTCAGAAGTACATCAGACCCCGCTTTCGACACATGACAGTTTTAGCACATAATCTGAAGGGATTCGATGGTATGCCCATCCTTAACGCTCTTTACAAAAAGAGTTTGAAGCCAGAGATAGTCTTTCAGGGTGGGAAGGTGATGGGTATTTTTCTTTCGGCTTTAAAAATTAGATTCATTGACACTCTGTCCTTCATCCCTTGTTCTCTGAGGCAGTTTCCTTCAACAGTTGGCATTGAAAATGCGAAAAAAGGATTTTTCCCTTATAACTTTGCAACTGCGGAAAATCTCGATTACATCGGCCCCATTCCATCAAAAGAGTTTTTTGTACCTGAAAACCTCACAACAAAAGAGATCAAAGAATTTAACTCATGGTATGATGAAAAAGCAAAAATAAAAGAATATAATTTGTATCAGGAGATGAAAAGCTATTGCACAGATGATGTAAGAATTCTCCGCATAGGAGCCGAAACGTTTCGTACGGAATTTTTGAACCTCACCGGTATAGACCCCTTTGAGGAAGACCTCACCATTGCAGGCGCTTGTCTCCGTGTCTTTAGATCCAATTTCTTAAAATCGAAAACGATAGGCGTTGTTCCTGCCCTTGGATACTCCTCATGTGACGTATCTAGTAGGAAATGTAGGGCATGGTTGAAGTACATCGAAGAAACCACCGGAGAGAATATACAGTCGGCATCTTCAGCATCTGGAGAACATAAAATTGGATCATACAAATTAGATGGTATTTGTCATGATACCAGTACTATTTATGAGTTTAACGGATGTTTTTTCCATGGATGTTCTACGTGCTATCCCGACGGAAACACTGTACACCCATATTTTAAAGTCCCGATGAGGCAAGTGAGGTTCCGAGACATTGATAAACAGAGCTATCTGTTAGCTACTATGCCTAGTTTTCAGCTGAAAATCATATGGGAGCATGAATTCGATCGTATGGTTAAAGGTGATATCTTGGTATCATCCATATTAAGCTCATTGCCTGAGAGGATCTGTATAGAACCCCGAGAGTTTTTATATGGAGGAAGAACAGAAACCATTACCCTTTACGCTAACGCCGATGGAGGGAAAACTATAAAATATGTGGATTTCTGCAGTCTCTACCCATATGTCTGCAAGTACGGCAGATTTCCTATAGGTCATCCCCGAAGAATCACAGAAAATTTCTGTCACGACCCCGAAGCCTATTTCGGCATCATAAAAGCAACTGTACTGCCACCAAAGAAATTGTTTTTCCCTGTCCTTCCATTAAAAATTCAAGGAAGGCTGATTTTCACTCTATGTCCTCATTGTGCTAAAGATCTTAATCGTGATGTGTGTTGCCATGTTGACAAAGAACGTTTCATCACAGGATCTTGGCCCAGTAACGAGTTTTACAAGGCTGTGGCCACGGGATACAAAATCATTGCATTCCATGATGTCTGGCACTATGATGAGTCCTCCCAATATGTAAAAGGATCCCATAAAGGAATATTTTCTGAATATATAGACACTTTTTTAGCAGCAAAGCAAAAATATTCAGGATATCCCCAAAAAATTTCTTCTGACGAAGAAAAAGAAAGTTCTGTGATGATTTTTTCACTGCAGAAGGTGTAAGAATTGCTCCCCATGAAGTTTCGGCTAATTCAGTTAGGAGGCTCACGGCGAAACTTGCTTTAAATTCATTGTGGGGTAAGTTCGCGCAAAATCCCGATAAACCACAGAATGTAATTGTCGATAATATAATGCATTATCTTGAAATATTAAACGACAAAACAAAGGAAGTCACTGACATATGTGAAGTCAGTGAAGAAAACATGATGGTAGTTTTTAAACATATTAAAACGTTTCTTCCTGATAATAAGAAAGGCAATATCGTAATAGCATCCTTTGTCACATCAACTGCTCGCCTTAAATTGTACACTATATTAGAAGCTCTGCAGACACGTGTATTATATATGGACTCGGACTCTGTCATCTATATATCAAAGCCTGATGACAAATATCATCCTCCATGTGGAAATTACCTTGGTGAGTTAGTGGACGAAATCTCCAGCAAATACTCGGAAGGAATTTCTATAGAAGAATTTGTTTCAACGGGGCCCAAAGTATACAACCTGAGACTTTCAAACGGTGAAACTATTCAGCGTTGCAAGGGAATAACCTTGAACTGGCCCAACAAGAAAAAGTTCACTGTTGGCTTATTAAAAAGCATGATTATGAACAAAGATGGCACGGAAATTAAATTCCAAAAACCATTTAATATTGTCAGAAACAAGTTTTTAGGAACTTTAACAAATATACCTTCCGAAAAAGGATTTAAAATGGTATTTGAAAAAAGATTATTAAGTGATGATTCATATGTGTCTTTCCCATATGGGTATGAGAAGTAATAAAGTTTCTGTGCCTACCTGTGTTTCTGTGTATTTGTACGGTTTTTTGTTTTTAAGCATTTGGTTCATTCACATTTGTTTACTGAGTTTCCTGCAGTATTAAACAAAAACTGTACTTCTAGTATTTCTAAAGTACCAGAATTTTGTTTTTAAGCATCGTCCTTGTTTTATTTCTCCCCCAAGGTTGTTAGGGATATATTTCTAGAAAATCGAAGAATATATGTTCTAAAATGGGTAATGGCGTTGCCAATTACCTCCCCAAACTATGTAAATCCGGCTGAACTAGATGATGGATCATTTCAATCTATCCCCATATGCATTGATCTAACCTGTGAACCCGATGTAATGGATTTCATTTCGCAGCCAGAGACGATAAATCTGACATCTTCCGAACCTGGGACAGTGGATTTAATTTCGGAGTCGGAAATAATGGAATCGGACTCCGACCCCGAGATTATCGACATCGTTTCGGGCTCTGAGGTAGAAAACCAGGGTTCCGAAGCTGGAAGGGATTCTGACTCTCTGCCGTCTACTATTTTGGCGGATCTAAATGACCGATTGTGGGTCTTACCATCATCAATGATAACCCCTTCGTGGAGTTCAACCCCAACTATCTAATTTTTGTATGCTTCAAAAAAAAATGTGGTATAATAAATGTTGTTGTCGTATACTTTAAGTATATTGTATGGCGGTGTAATGCTAAAAATAATTGCAATAAAAAAAAGCATGTTCTTTACAAAAATTCTAATGAGTTTTTTAAATTTTATGATTTTTTTTTATAGCCCAAAAGCTGCTGGTACTTGGGCGGTGGTATTTTCATCAGTATTGAAACGATTCATGACGAAGTTCAAGTTAATATATATCGTCGTTTTACTGTGCACGGTGAAGAGTGGCGTCCAGCAGAAGGGGGAATTTCTTTATTACAGGAAGAATGGATACGTATGTACAGAATGCTCGATATAATAGAGGAATATTTTCATTCAGATAGCCCACAAATCCGTGTGCTGTATTCTGGCGGGGAGCTAGTGATCACTGTATTTCCCGCTATTCGAAATGTACAACTACAAAAAAAACACCCCACAGCGAAAAGTGGAAAATCTAGCCAGGGCTATGTGAAACTCAACTATCAGCAGTGGAAATTTCTGTATCGGATCAAGCACAAAGCTACAAAATGCGTCATATTCAATTTTTTAAAATCATTTCCGCTAAGAGCTATGTTTAACGAAGTAACTGGGGAGGAAATCGAAGAATGTATCACTCCCTGTGATCACAGTGACTTGAATAATTTATTGTACAATATCCTGAAAACACAATTAGTCCAGAATTTAACAGAAAGTGCTCGTGATGAAGGAAAGGATATGTACGATATAGTGGCGAATGATTTCTATGTGAACTGTGCAATATTAGGCATAGAAATGTATGATATGATAAGTAAATTTTCTGGCAAATGTACATCCGTAGAAAGCAATTTCATACGCTCAATCAACTTGAATTCAATACTATCTCAGATAATTTATGAACTCAGAGAAGTAGATGACTTTGAATGAACAATGTTTTTCTAAATGTGATCGATGTCTTCAAATGATAATTGACTATTTTTTGTAATTTTCCCCTGTTGGGAATAATTTATAAGATTTAATAAAATCAGTTTTCTTTGAAATACTTGTGTATTTTGTTTATATAGAATTACTGAAACAAACACAAATTTCCAAAAAAAAAAGCAATGGATGTTTAATAAGAAATCCAATAATTACATTCTTTTGGTTTTGACAGAGATTTACCAACTTGATATTTTTCGCTTTTGATAAGAAATTGTTTATTTTTTACATATTTTAAAGGTAAGTTAACTTCTTTTATAGCATGCCTAAATTCAAGAGCTGCCGGAATGGGTCTTTGAATTTTTTTATTTCTCAGTAAATTGTCAACCAGATCAACAATATTCGAGTCAGGAAGAACTTTGTCTTTATACACAAATTCTCCATTAGGTGTCCATGAAATAATTTTTGAATTCTTTTTGAAAACGTCTAAAATATTATGTGCATATCTTCTTAAATTTTTAGGTACAGTCTGCAACACCATATCTTCAACATCACTATTTTTTGCTGTTGAAACATCAGTTTTAACTTTTTCAGGGGGTTCCCTTATATCAGCCGATACATCTAAGAGTTCTTCAGCTAAATGATCTTTCGTTGAAAAGTTTGACATAGGCGGATTTAAGAGGGGCACTTGAATTCTTTTATTAAGCACTTGGTTATATAATTTAATTTTAACATCAACAGGTTCTTTACTCAGTAAGATTTTCTTCATTTCTTTATCGAGGTCAGATAAAACTTCTTCCGTAGGTACATGTCTTGAAACTCTCTCCTCTGGGACGAGCACCATTTTCCTGGCGTATTCCATCTTATTTGTTTAACAGAGTTGTTAAAACACTCAGAGCCGCAGGTATCAACACACCTAAGAATCCACCTTTCTGAACCAAAATTCTTCTTTTCTTGAACAAGGGGACTTTTTTATCAGCTAACTTCCGTAGTGTGTGTTTATGTCCACGCAATTTTCCCTTCTGCGGAGGTGAAAGGGGAACATTGCCTTTTAAAGTGTTCAAAACACATTCACATATGACTTTGATTCCACTGTTTGGCAGTTTCCTTAAAAAATCTTTCAAGTGTTTTTAGGACAAATCTTCATCAGACGCAGCTGCTGAATGTGTTGCTCCGATAATGTCATGGCGAAGAATAACGAACTTTATAACACACTTAAGTTTTTAACCACTCCGCGTATGTGACTGCTTTTTGGGGAGCACAATGGTTTTTATCAGTTCGATGATGAACTAGGCACTGCACTTGGACATCAGGGAGGTATTCCACATTAGGACAACACAGAGCATCAAAGTCCTTAAAGATGGTACCTGTTAACTTTTCCACGTACTTGCATTTATTTAGTCTTTTGGCCTCGAAAATATCAGTTTCAGTACAGAAGGAGTGGAATATCTTTAAAAGGACATTCTACTCTTCGTTTCTGCTATCCCATGGAATGTGGTGTATATTTCGGGCCGTCCAAAGGCACTGAGCTTTTTCTCTTCTTGGATGCAGTTCGCAGAAGGGGAACGGTGGCAAAGGGCAAACATCCCCCCTCCCCCGTCTGCAAATAACATGCAACGAGATCTTTCACTATGAATTTTCTGTTCTGAAGGAGAAATCCTTCTACGTCGACGACGACCGTTTTCATGGTAAATGGGGAGCTAATGCCGTGGTTGGTAAACATATTGAGTTTCTCCTGGGAGTATATTGGTGCGCAAGCGCATTTCTTCCGGTGTGTTTGGTTTGATGTCTATCATTAAGTAGCTGAACGGAAATTTCGTAGCATCCAGATACACCTCGTGAAAAAATTTCACTTTGTTAGGGTACAACTGTCTCCCCAAATGAGTGACCTGATTCACATCTCTACGTGACTTAAACAAAAACAAATAATGAGCATTAAGGGAAATTTCTCTCATTTCTTTGCCTTTATGGAAAATATTTTGGGTAATAAAAACAACGGATACATTATAATGATGACTACCCCTTGTAAATAAATGGGTTAGTCTTTTATCATTCCCACATTCTACCATCAAATCATCTATAATGAAAAGCGTGTTTCCTTCCAAATAATCCTTGAAATTTGGAGGAATACCGTCGACAAAAGTAACATCAGGTATTTCATCATATAATGGTTGATGAACGCCGTAGAACCAAACCACATGTTGCGGTGATGGGTAGATGATTTCCACCTGATGTTGAAGTAAACGTTTCACAAAGTGAGTTTTACCACAACCCGTAGGACCCGCTATTAGAGCTGTGAAAGGATGATGCAGCTTAGGCACTTCCATATTGACAACTGAATGAAATAACAAGAGTCAGCCCAATTTAAAGACATGACACATAAAATAGTGATAAATCAATTTTTATTATTCACATTCTAAATTTTGATACAATTCCAAATTTTTTTTTAACGAAGCGAAAAACACGTACATCGTTTGTTTCACTTTTATAATTAAATAGTTTTACAATGGAATATAAGCTTTTTCCGCGACATCTAGAATATAAGTAAAAAATACAAAATTGGCCACACACGGCCGTAAACGAACTTTGGAGAGACATGTCATTAAAATTCACGTAGGTAAACTTGGAAACAAATCGGAGAATAGGTCCTTCAAAATATTCTGGGGGATGTCCATAGGAATCGAAAAATTCTACAGTTATTGGGTTTGGCATAAACATGGCCAGCCAGTGTTTCCCGGGACTCCCATACTGATCCGTGTTCACAATGAGGCAGGCTGGGAACTTGGAAATTCTCTTAGGAAGTCGGTTGCATGCAAACACACCGAGAAATGAACGATGCGCCACAGGATCTTGCGTTAGAATCCTAGTTATTTGCACACTGTTCATTCCTTTTAATTAGCAAAATCACAAAGAATGCTTCTGGACTTGGAAATTTCGATAATATTCTGGAACTCTGCGTAGATCAACACAGAAATTGTTTTTGACAAAGCTTTTCTAAATTTGATTTCCACTCTCAAATTTCCTTGCTGGACCAAGTTCATATGTCCACCATCACATAAATCGGGACTAAGATCAAAAGCATACAGCGTATAACCCTTGGAAAATTCTTCACGGCCGATGAAAATTCCTATGTCTTGCCCCAATTTCTCGGTTCCTTGAAATAGGCTATGGTAAGAACGAACTGTATTTTCCGTTTCGAAGTTGGGCTCTAGTGGTTTATGGGGAACGGGTTGACCGTCAACGTACACGGCGATAAAGTTGACGTCATAATGTTTGAATTCGAAGGGGTTTGACTTATATGTACCATTAAAGGCATCGTTGTCCACACACCCAATGACCAATCTCTTTGGCATTTGTCCAAGGAATACGTTGTCTTGCACGAAGGACATACTTCCTTGAGAAATGGAATACACTTTGCATAAAACACGATCAATGGGATATTTGGCAGGAGATTTTTCTAAAGCTTTTGCATGACCTATGGCAACTCCTGGGTTGACTTTGACTTTTCTCACAAAAATTGATGCATGTTCGATGAGAACTCTGTAATTGGGTGTCCCGAAGGAGGAAACGAGACAGAAATCCGGTTTGCTACGAATCAGTTTGATTTTCACATCCACTAAATTTAGCAACAGTCTATTTTGAAAAAATAAATCACAATGCAAGGTTCCAATCATGTCCAACGTCTTGCTATCCTTTACGAGTTCGTAGCGTTGATACAATCCCTTGTTCGTTGTAGCATTCGTGGGGTTAATTTCATGTAGATGTCCGGATGTATCCTTGTAAAAACCTTCACATGCTAAATATGTTTTCTTTGCTTCTTCTCCATAATTCAACAGAGTTTCAATATAAGCTCTGTATGGATACGTGTTGCTTGACGACGAAATCACTCTTTCGTTTAAACTGATGTCGACTTGCGAAAACAGAGAATGAAGGAAGCAGTTAATGGGACCCACGGGCTCTTTGTCGGGCAGAACGGAATTGTCGGATTTCACGATTTTGACTTTCACGTAAAGTTGACTGGAAGATAAGTCCATGTATTCTTCTCCACTCCCCGAAATATTAAATTCCAAAGGGCCTCCATCTCGAATATTGGCTAAGGGGTGGTATTCAATCCATTGTCCTTTTTCTATGCTTGTTTGTGTGGGCGGTAAAGCAAATAAATCCAGTTCCGACTTTAGGCATACGGAAGAATGACTGTGAATCAGAGCCATGGTTTTACGGATCAAAAATGTCACGTGTTACTCTCTTGGCTTTCTTTGAAGAAATGATATATTTCATCGTCTTTCTCTTCCTTTTAACACTTCCACCCATCATTTTCTTTACTTTGGTAGCGACTTTGTCGGTGAGTAGTTGTCCTGCTTCTTTAGCTCGTTGTTTGGCTGCTATCTTCACATCTTTTCCTTGAATAACATCCGTGACGAGATCCATCCCCGTTCGTAAGACTTGTTTTCCGAGCGTTTTAGCACCTTGTTTGAATAATGGTACCGCCGTTCTAAATAACGAACGAAAGAGTCCTCCAAGTCCATAACCTTTTTGCAGTGGTACTCCTTGATAATAGAATAATCCTTTTCCAGTTTGGCTGATGTAATAATCCTCAAAGGATTTCGTACAGCAGTGGTAGGGTTCATACATGATTACAGATGTTTGAGACGAAAATGAAGTTTCACGATTGCTCTCCCCCGTTCAAATGGCACTAATTGACCTGTGTGATTCCTTATAACAATTTCGATGGTTTGGAAATTTTTTCTTGCAAGAGGCAAATAATGAGGTCGATCGAACAAAGCGCTGACCATCTCTCCATCCACACCACTCACTTTAACGATGCGAAGGAGAGGAGCAACCATGTCCCCCACCGGTTGCGGTTCCACAATATCGCTGTACACATACAACAGAGAAAACCGACAGTTTAGATCTGCGATAAATTCACCATTTACAGAGAGAGCTCCATTCACAGCCGAAAGTTGCATGGGTTGGTATCCTAAGATTTCTGCAATCCCTGGGGGCAAAACCAAGCGAGTACCTTTAAGAAGAGTTGACTTGACCTTTTGAGTCGCTTTATTATAATTCAAAAAGATTTTATTGGCAAAGTGATTGCTCATGGATTTAACAATGTCCGCTACAGACTCGTAATGGCCTGGAGATATTCTTCCCGTCTTAAACTGACCCGTTCCTAAATCGTATTCGAAATGATTGGAATTTTTCGTGATATTATACCACGAATGGGGGTAGATCAGTTCGACGAGTCCCACTTCCCAGTCTCCATTCAGTTCGATTGAGGAAGGAAGATGCGTTATGAAATGAGATATTTTGTTGTCCAAAAAGTAGCCGAGAGAGCTATCGCTCGGTAACGTCAGATAGAAACTCATTTTTCATACTGAACGTCTCAGGTAAGTACTTAAACTTTTATATGTTCACTAAATCGTTCGATGGTATCCATGAATTAAACTTATCAGGGTAGCCTTTAAATTTAACAAAATATTCATATTTGTCTTTCCGTTTACGTTTCTTCAGAACCATTTCGATTGGGTAGTGGTCATTTTTTTTTACTTTTTGCAGTTCTTCGGCATAGAAGGTACCACCAATGTCTTCTCCTAGTAAATCTTTAACTTTATACACTGGAGGTGATCTAGCGAAGCGTTGGGAAACATTAAATAACTCCTCTGACCAATTCGTTTCGTACCCCTTTTCGAATTGTAATTTGGTTTTAGATAACCTCACAGTATCACCTATATAGAATTTATAAACTGGATGAGATTCAGATATATCGCCATATAAGTTATTCCACACAACCTCTTGGTTTTCTAGACTGACATTTACTGGTTCCATCTTAATACTTCGATGATGCGTTGCATTGTAACTATGTATCAATTTCTGCAAGATGTTAATATATGTGTATGTGTTTCGACTAGTAAAGTACTTCCACATTTTTGTTTTTAGAGTTCGATTAAACCTTTCTATTACACTCGCTTTTGTCTCATTTCTGGTAGTAAAGAAATGGACGTTGTTTTGTTTCAGGAAATTCTGGAATTCTCGATTTTTAAATTCAGAACCTTGGTCAGTTTGTAGGTTTAACGGTTTGCGTTCTTTAAATATTTTCTGAAACACTTTGATCATGGATGACCCAGTTTTTTGTATCATAGGAACACACCATGCAAATTTTGAAAACACGTCAATGCATGTTAATAAATATTTATATCCGTTATTATGTTGTTTCAGACTGGTCAAGTCAACTAAATCAGCCTGCCACTGTTCATCGATTCCCATCACAATGACTCGATTTCTCTGAAAATGTCTCCTCGCAGGTTTATGAAGGGTGTAAGTTTTCTCCCCCTCAGCCATTCCTCGATTTCCTTTTTCTTTATTTTTCCGTTTACAGCATGGTACAAAGCATTTACTCCACCGAAACTTCCGGGGTGAGCTGGATCCAGATAAGTCTTTTTCAAGAGATCGTGATTCTCCATTACAACAACTGATTTGAATACTATCAACAGAAACAGTAAAACTCATGCTTACACTAAAACACAGACAACAGAAATGACACAAAAGGGTACTTACATGGGATTTTATTGATGCATAGGGTCTTCCAAAATGTACAGATTTTTAGCACTTTCTAATACATCGCAAATATTCAAGTGATTAAAAAAATCAAATAAGTGTTTTCCGACATGAAAAATGAGTCGTTCACAAATTCATGGGCGATCAATTTTAGATCCAAATTGGCTACGGCCTTTTTGAACAATGCATGCACTTTACCTTTTCGAGTTGAAAATTCACAGGCATGTCCTAATCCATAGCGATCTTCAATTTTGCACATAAGACAGTCGATCAGTCCATCGATGGCTGAAGTAATGTTCTTTTTTATCACGTGGCAAAATGTCTTTTTTAACGCAAATTCACCATCTATGGAGTCAACACTGCTATGTCCAGTTTTTTCAGCCTCGTCGAGAACGAGCTTCTTAAAGGACGATCCAAACATTGTTTGGTGAATGCTTGCCCTAATATCATCACTACATTCATTAAGTTTTTCCCATTGGTCTTCAGTCAGAGATATCCGGTTACGATATGCTGATAAGAATCCATTGTTCACACCAATGCTTTGAATATGCAGATAATTCCTGTCGTTTTCCTTATGCATTGTCAGAAACAGTTTCCTTGCTATACATTGGGTTAGGTCGGTTAGGGCGGTGTCAAACGGACCCGTGAACATCATAGCCTCGAGGAATTCCTCCCATAAAAATGGCATCATCACTAGCCCGTGACTGGTCGGGTAAAAATGCAAGTCGACGCACTTATACATCCGAAGGTGAACTTTTACACGATCCTTAAAATCGCTGACAACAGCAAACGCATCGCCACCAAGATGAAAATGATGACTTGGTATATTATCCAATGTGAATCCTTTCGAAGTTTTAGTCCGAGAAGTAAAGGGCCTTTCATGATAATCCACTTGTTCACAAATGCCATCGTTACTGCGCTTCATCCTGGAGTCAAAAAACTTACGGACACAACCACACAACCGACACAGTCGACAACACACACAGGAGTGACTCTCTCAACACGCTGTGAAAGCACATAACTTTCGGAATTCAAGCACACACACGCCCTGTACGGTTTTTTCGACAAGAATATTTTCTAAGATGATGACGTCAACAGACCTCCGTTGCCAATAAGCGAAAAGAAATAGAAAGTTTTCTCCACCACTCCGCCCCCCCCCAATCCGACAGAGGGCGATGCCATCGCCTTGCTCCCTCGCACCGAACGGAACTGAGGTCACACGCCACGCCCACCCATCACGTGACCAGAAGTGTTGCCATCGAAAAAAGGTTACTACCCCTTTGGAAAATTAATTTCAAAAAGTGCCGACAGATGGGGCTGCAAATTTTCGCGAACCACCACCAGAGGGCGCTGCCATCGTATTTCTCCCTCGCGCCGAGAGGAGACCGGAAGTGACGTCGCGCACGACCATCCCACCCGTCACGTGACCGGAAGTGTTGCCACCGAAAAGGGTTACTACCCCTTTGGAAAATTTATTTCAAAAAGTGCCGACAGATGGGGCTGCAAATTTTCGCGAACCACCACCAGAGGGCGCTGCCATCATATTTCTCCCTCGCGCCGAGAGGAGACCGGAAGTGACGTCGCGCACGATCCGCCCACCCGTCACGTGACCGGAAGTGTTGCCACCGAAAAGGGTTATCAAGCGCGGTCTTATACTACTCGCACGAGAACCTGATATCTTGTATACTTTTCAATGTACTAGTAAATATTAAAAGGAAAAGAAAGTGGAGTAACTTCTGCACTTTTCGTTTCTGTAAAAAACTGATGCTACCGTATTTCTTCCCTCCTGCCGACCAGTCAGAGAAGCCGTCGAGCAAAGGTGAAATAAAAAAACCAAGGTCACATGTGTGCCATATCAGAGTGATGTTTCCAGAGTTAGCCATGGTGTGCTGCTCGACTGAAACCAGAAAACAAAAGAGCTTTCATTTCAAGCGGAAACATAAAATAAATTAAGCATAACAAATGGAAGCAACTGTTTATTTTAATTCAGTTGAGAGGAAAAATTTCAGAGATTGGCAGACCTAAAAAATGGCTACCTTTGCTAGCAGCTTGTCATTGCTCTTCTTAAAGCGCATGTGCCGCCGGCTGTCGACTCAATTGTCACCAGCCAATCAATCGCGTGGGAGAAACGTGTTTCAGAGGTTTAATCCTCTTGAGATAAATGAGATGCACCCATTTTAGTTATGAGGGCTTTGCGAAAATAGGGGTGAATGCCCCCCATGGGGTCTTGCAGAGATCGCGAAGAGGCTGCAATTAATATACGACAGCTGCCTCTCCAAATCGGTCACGCCTACTTTAGTGCTTATGTCGAATGGAAATATCCGTTTCAGCAGCTGTTTAACAAGTTCTTAGTGAACGGAATGTTACATTGCGTATGCTTTCGGAATGGTTTCTTATGTAATACTGAGTTCCGTGTGTTCGGACCACGACTGAATTTAGTGCACGATATACACGGGGCAGCCTAAAACTAATGCCTCCTCCTTAATAACTTTTGAAATTTTGAAGTGATTTTAATGAAACTTCACTGACATGTACTTAGATATGTTACCAATGCGGGAACAAATTTTTTTCAGAATTGGAAATAAAGATCATGAATGACAGAGAAAAGCAGCGAGTCGCAATTTTATTCCTGGAAAAAGAGGGATGTGAGGCTTCAGAAATACACAGAAGACTCCTGGCGGTGTATGGAGGTGCCACAATTGATATCAATAATGTCCGAAGATGGATGAAGAAGTTTCGAGTGGGAGAAAGTTCCGTGTCGGACAAACGACGAAGTGGAAGCCCCGCAACTGGAGTGACAGATGCCAACAGGCAACGAGTGAAAAACCTCATCACAACTGATAGTCGTGTCACCATCCAGGAGTTGCAACAATAAACAGTGCTCACTATGCGCAGACATTGAAGAAGCTAAAGGAAGTTATCAGAAGGAAAAGACGTGACATTTCACTCCCTAGTGTTGTTTTACATCACGATAACGCACGTCCACACACTTCAATGGGGACTTCACGGGCTATTGCCAAAATGGAGTGGACTCCCTACAGTTCTGATTTGGCTCCCTCAAACTTTTTCTTGCTTGCCCTCGACGATGTGGCAGACGTTAAACTGGCTGTGAACTCATGGGTGAAACGACAGCCTCAGGAATTTTTCCAAAATGGATTTTACCAATGTGTTCAAAGATGTCTGGAAATGTATAGAAAGTGATGGACAATACCTTGAATTGGCTAGCATTATTAACAATATGTCCAAGTTTTTTGCCACCAAGTTTTGCTGCTGCAAATAAAAATCTTATGAGGGACGAGGCATTACTTTCAGGATTCCCTTTGTATTTTTTTCCCCCATTGAAAATTTTCAGTAGATAAGTCGATGTGCCGTATATGTCGAGGCCCCGACTTCTGAAGAAAACAGTCTCGTCTTATATGCCGGAAAATACGGTAATTAGAAGATGGGGAAAAAAGAAAAAGGAAGAAAGAATGACGTTTAGTATTTTGTGAGGTGGTGATATTTATCCTTTTTGAATCGGCTGCACATGAGAAAATAATCACTATTTCTGTGTAACACGTGGTATTGTCTCTGCAAAGTCATAGGATGAAATGATATTATCATCACATAATGCGTGGAGGACTGGGAAGCTTCGAGAAGATAAATCATGTCAGGCAAGGTTGCAAAAGTAACTTTTTTCTCCTCGTAGAGTTGTTCTTTAAGTTTACAAAGGGATTAATAAATCGATTACAGCTTGGACAGGGCTTTTACATACAGTGTGACGTCAAACTTTTGCTTAATGCCTAGCGTACAACACTGCATCCCAAATAAGGAACCGGCATGCATTTAGATTACTGCTTGAAGTTTCTCGATGCTGATCTAATCCATTTTTCTTTTCATCTACAGCCTTAAGATCTTAATTTAAATAATATATGGCTTTTCAAGTAGACTGGTAACAGATTATTACCTTTACTTGTTCCTACGCAAAGGACAAGCACGCAGGTGTTTTGCTACTTCCAGTGGCGCTCTCTCTCTCTCTCTCCCTTTTATCATTCGAGACGCTTTCTTCCGCTGATGGGAGCCGGAGGAAAATCGACGGGGGAAAGAATTAGAAAACAGGAGACACAATATTAAGAACATTAGTAGATTCTTTATTCAGATAAAAAGTTGTCCAGACAGGGCTGATGGAGCAAGCCCCGGAAGATTTAATCTTCGCACAGCGTCTGTCTCCAAATCTTTTAAGACCGAGCATTGTGGTTTTAACCGTTTTAGCGATAACAGCTAAAACTAAGCACTCCTTAAAAGCCTCAGTGGCTGTTTGAAAGCTTTTAATAGATAGTTTAGAGATATAAGTAATTTACCAAGGAACCAATGAAAAAACAAACGAAAAATTATCTGGGATTCCTGTAGCTCCTCAAGGAGAACCACAATTTTCCTTCCACTTCACTAAACTCAACTTCGTCTTCATTAATAACGCATTTAGAGTGCGTCTTATTTACTTATCGACATTGCCGTTTTCGGTATTTGTACTCTATCAGGCTGTCTGATGAAGTACATCAAAGCAACGAAGTGACATTTCTCATTTTCGAGATAACGACTTTGTTCCCTTTCAGTATCTTGCGAAATTTGTTTTTATTCGTATACAATATAGTTATGCTCTGTCAAAACTGACTTTTAACAATCATTCCTAAAATACTATTTGCAATCGTTGGCAAAAAAAAAAAAAAAAAAAAAAAAAAAAAAACTTAAATTAAATATTATCTGAAATATAATTCAATAACTGTTCCTTTTCAACAGAGAAAAATAAATTAACGTTCATGGTTAAATTCGAAATCTTACATTAGCACACAGGATTAAAAATTCTGATAATATGCTGATAAATTTTCCTTCTTGTACGCGCTGAGATTTAATGTGGCTCCACCTAAAAACTCTGCGTTGTGTCTCTAATGGTATAAAGTTTTGTAGACATTTTCTTCGTAATTAATGTATTCCCAAGAATGTAAATTTGCATATTGATAAAAGTAACTTTACATTACACCATGGCATACTTAATATTTGCTAAAACTTGATCACAATTATATTAAAAATGAATAATTTTTCCGTTGAGACCTGCTAATAGATGGTGCGACCTGTACATTGATGATGTCAGTGGACAAATAAATGTTCGATGACTTATTTCGGAATTAGAAATTAGCAGTACTGCTGATTTTATTAATCTTCGAAATAGAATCAATTTTTTTAATTCTATCCATGCTATAGTACTCCGGATCTTCTCCAGAAACCACTTGTAACGTACCAGGAGATGTGACGTACCTGCCAGAAGGACGCACACGACATAAAGGCAGATAGGAATCAGAATAATCGTCTGCGTAGCTCAGTTGGTAGAGCGACTTGTTCCGGAATAAGCGGCCTCGGGTTCGAATCCCGGCGTAGACCAAAAATGACGGAGAAATTTACTTCGTTATAATGGCGCCCGAACTATCCGGATGACCCGGCCGTTCAAAATCTCGCATTGGTGTGATGTTATTTCCACACCGCGAGACAGGAAAATTCAGAGCAGCACTTCGAAAAAAAAAAAAAATAAGGGGGAGATGATGTAACGTACCAGGAGATGTGACGTACCTGCCAGAAGGACGCACACGACATAAAGGCAGATAGGAATCAGAATAATCGTCTGCGTAGCTCAGTTGGTAGAGCGACTTGTTCCGGAATAAGCGGCCTCGGGTTCGAATCCCGGCGTAGACCAAAAATGACGGAGAAATTTACTTCGTTATACACTTTTCTACAACTCCTTTTTTTCATCATGACTCGAACTCGTATTTTTGCTATACGTATCATGGGGTCCGTGCTGGAATCCTCTTGTTCCGACTAGTTCACAGTGACTTATCGAAGAAAATATTAGCTGACATTTCCCTTCCCTCTTCGGCTGAGAACCTCAAGTAACTTCATATACTTCGGAATTCAATCATTCTGCAGTTTCCCCGATATTGCTACTCCCTCAAGTTTAGTTTCTCTCCTTTCTTCTACAGTTTCTTTACCTTTCTTTATCTCCAAATGAATCAGTCAGTTATGTGCATTTCCTCCCTCAACATAAAATCACTGTATTGGTTCCCTCTTGCGTCTGATGTTCTTCCAGTCTCAATTCATGATCTCCTTGCCCTGTCCCCTCCAACGCAGTGGTCTGCTGCCACCAACCCATTAGCCTCTCCGAAAGATACCGATCGTCAATGGCTCTTTCTTCATGACCAGCTGTTCTTCACTACCCGCCTTCACCGTCTTCAGATTATTCCAACGTCCATTTGTTCCTACTGCAATGTCATTGCAGTAGGAGCAGATGGACGTTGAAATAATCTTAGTGTAAGACGGAACATTGGTTCTCCTATTATCGGTTCCTCGTCTACATTTACTTCATGTTCTCGTTATTATCGGTTCCTCCTCACGGACATTGCAGTTTATTCCCAATGTTCCGTCCTTACCCCTTTACTCCCTCCATGTTTCGTCTCATCAACTCAGTCTGCACCCATGAACATTCCCTCCGAGATTACTTGTTCACTCCTGCTCACGATCCAGTTACTGCTTGCCACGATGTGCCTTCGTCTTCATTCTAGTGAAATTTGTCATATACAGTTTCTTCATAGAACACGCCATTTTGACTGTCTCTCCTTCTATTCGTTATGGTTGTCATCAACTTCTCCAACAGTTCCGCTTAATTCTCACTTCCCGTATTCAGCTTGCGTTAACTCACGGTTAGAAATCTGTGTAACGTTTTTGAGATTGTTTGAATAAGTTCACACATTTTTTTTTTAAAGTTCTGTGGAACATGCAAAAACTCTAGCCTTTGAGTAATATGTTTCGGAGTTGGGTTTAACATTCCACAATACCCGCAATTTATTCAATGTGCATGCGCAAATTTTCTGAGGTTGTGTAACGTTTTGGAATTTGATTAAATGTGCATGAGTATTTTTCTAAGAATTGTGTAATGTTTTCAGTATCGGTGTAATGTTTCGGAATTTTATTGCTGTTCGCTTGCTGCGTGACATCTGTCTCAGATTTAGGGCATGCGCCGTGAAACTCCAAAGCTGTGTTTGCTTTGCTGGTCATCGTAGCATGTTGTGGTATGTGGCGACGTGGATTCCGAATTGTGGCGACGTGGATTCCGAATTGTGGTGACGTGGATTCTGAACTACGTTGGATGTGGAAATCAAGGTTAGTACTTTTTCTTTCGGTTAACAAAAGACAAATTAATTCATGTTATATACAAATGTGAAATGTCTCACCCTGGCTTTAAATTAACTGTGTTTCGTGTTCGAACAAAATTGCTGATCGTTAGGCCTAATGCATAAACGATCCCGCTAAGAGACTGTTTACTCGTTTCCTTTTTGTTTTCTAAAAATTAGGACGCCTGAAACGTTTGAGTGTTACGGAATAAATGTCCGTTAAGTATACACTTTAAGATTAAAACCGTGTCAACTGTAGTTTCCCCTTCCCTAACGAAAGCAAAAATTGTACAACTAAAGTTGTTTCGCAAGCTCGTACTCGTACTGAACAGCTAATGGCATTCTTTATGTGCATGTTTGAAAACATATTGAATAGGTGAGGAACCATGGTTACGTAATATTATAAATTTTGATGTATGGTAGATTTTCTTTTGATTGGGGGTTTAACGACCAGCGTGAGCAGCTCAATGGGCTATAAGCAGTCGCCCGTTCCTAATTTAGGGCCATTGACCCCAGAGAAGGGAGAGAGCCAATGCCGTAAGACAAACAAAACATCCATACCTCACTGGGATTTGAACCCGCACCCATCTCGGACTAATGATCAGAAGCCATCGCTTTGACCCCTGCGCCACCGGGGTGGCTAGTAGATGTTCAATAGAATATTTATTGCACAAGGTCCTTGCACTGTTGTGTTGCTATGCCCAGTTTTAAAATGACCTTATAATTTTTTTGCCTTCTCTCTCTCTCTCTCTCTCTCTCTCTCTCTCTCTCTCTCTCTCTCTCTCTCTCTCTCTCTCTCTCTCTCTCTCTCTCTCTCTCTCTCTCTCTCTTTCTTAGCGCTTACGTGTTTATAATCGAGTGAAACTTTTTCAAGTACTGATGTGCTGCTGGGAATTTTACTAGTTATTTTAGATTATCTCAATTGCAATCAATCATCAATGGAGCAGCAAAATTCAAACAATTCATGAGTCTCAACATAATAACTATATAAAAATTTATTATATTGAAACTTAGCTGGTCAGATATACATAGCCCCATTTGGTTGAAGTACCATGCATCCATAAAAAAATTCTCTTCTCAAAAACTTCTAATGCTCCCTAATTTTTTCTCACCAAGTTTTTACTACATTTTTTTATCTGTTCCTCAGTGTACAAGTTGAAAACAGGAGGTGGGGGATGGACAAGTGGATATATGCAGATAGCTTTGCTTTCGTATTTTCAGAAATAAGCTAAAATTTAAAAAAAAATGAAGCCCGATTGAGGATAAAATGATAAAATTCTAAAGATCAGTTTTCGTGCTGCTGAATTAGTCACGTTATCATTTTCTTGTGCTTGCTCTAAGTTTAAAAACTGAACACATTTTGAATGTCTTATATTGTCTTTTATTCAATATCTTCTTGGGGAAAGGGATCTTAGAAATTTGTGATGGTTTGATAAAGGTCACCTGGTGAATTCCTATGAAATCGCCATATCCATGTTTTAGTATTCTATAATTTTCTAGTTATTTTGAAAATTTCATGCTTTGTAGGATGAATGTTGTGACTATTTCTCAACTAATGTGAATTATAAGCAAATATGCTGAGGCAAAGATTAGTTCTAATTTCCCAGATTCAAACGTTTTTTTTTTTTTCTGAGTTTGAGTTTGCTGAAAGTCTTTACAGATCATCAGTTCAGAGCTTTACAGTGTTTTCATTTTCAGTGTACAATGTAAGAAAAAAAAATCAGCAATTAAGATGTCAATGTTAGTGTGAACATGCTAGAAACTGAAAACAAATGAGAGGTATTCGTATTAAATGCATCTCTGTTTTTTTTTAATGATTGATGTTAGTGTTTAAAGAAATTTGTGATGGTTTGGTGAAAGGCACATGGTGAATTCCAATGTAATGGGCATATCCGTTGTTTAGCATTCTATATTTTTCTAGTTATTTTGAGAATTTCATGTTTTATTAGATGAATGTTGTAATTATTTCTCGAGTAATGTGAATTGTAATTAAATATGCTAAGGCGAAGTTTAGCTCTAATCTGCCAGATTCAAAAGTCTTTTTTCGAGTTTGCTGATAGACTTTGCGGTCCATCAGTTCAAAGCTTGACAATCTTTTGATTTTCAGTGTACTACGCGTATGTCAAAATTAAGATGTCAGTTTTAGTTTGTACCTTTCAGAAACTGAAAAAAATCAGGTATTTTGTATTAACTGCATTTCTGTTTTTTTTAATAATTGATATTATTGATAAAAGACAAGACTTTCTTTGTAACCTAATGTGTCCCCATTAGTGCAGTTCTTTTCTTTGCAAAGGCATAGTTAAATTTATGGTTGAGGCGCCAGCGTGTGAGGGTCATGTTTGTACACTGTCTCCTTTAGATTCCACTCACAGGAAGAAATCTGAAGGACAAAACGAGTGAATTCTGGAATATGTACAGTAGTATCTCCATGGATTCATTTGATGTGTGCCTAAGTGCTTCATTAGCTGGCACCGACAGTAGCGTCCATCCTCATGCAGCAAAGTCACAAACTGTGTAATAATATTTGCGTTGATAGCTAAGGTTAAAGTAGACTCTATAACGAAGTAAATTTCTCCGTCATTTTTATCCGCGCCGGGGCTCGAACCCGAATTCCCTCATTCCGGAATAAGTCACTCTACCAATTGAGCTACGCGGACGTTTTATTCTGATTCCTATCTGCCTTTATGTCGTGTGCGTCCTTCGGGCAGGTACGTCACATCTCCTGGTACGTTACATCATCTCCCTCTTATATATATATATATATATTTTTTTTTTTTTCGAAGTGCTGGAGAAGGGATTCTCTTATTTTTCCTATCTCGCGGTGTGGAAAGAACATCACACTATTGCGCGATTTTGAACGGTCGGGTCATCCGGATAGTTCGGGCGCCATTATAACGAAGTAAATTTCTCCGTCATTTTTATCCGCGCCGGGGCTCGAACCCGGATCCCATCATTCCGGAATAAGTCACTCTACCAATTGAGCTACGCGGACGTTTTACTCTGATTCCTATCTGCCTTTATGTCGTGTGCGTCCTTCGGGCAGGTACGTCACATCTCCTGGTACGTTACAACTCTTCAAAAAATGTGGTTCCACAGTTCTCTCTTTGGAAACAGCCTGGTGTGCTTCCTGGTGATTTTCAAAAACCGATGGGCTTTCTTTTTTTTTTTTTTTTTTAAGAAGTTATGCTCCAATTTAAATGAAACCAGGCCTTTTCTGTAAGAAATGTGTACAACCCTATGTCGCTATTTTCATGTGAACCTCATGAACTAATGGCAATAGTGATCATCTATGTCTACACCCAACGGGCACACCTCTTGCAGTATCCTGACTTTGTATGACTGTAATTTCTAACCACTGGAAGCCCTGTGAATGGTTGAATAAGATGCTCTTACTGGTGCCAAATTCCCCAATTACTTACGGGAAGATCGCAACAAATGATGGCCAACTTCCTCTACAAACTGTGGTGTCACTACTACTGGCTACACCTAGGACGTTTATCTCTAGCACTAATTTTTTAATTGATATATTGCTTATTTGCTTTTGAATTGTCAAAACACATCTATACATTCATTACTTCATTTTTTCCTCCCCTGCAAATATTTGGTGTCTCGCTTCCATGTCATTTAAGTTTGATTAACGTATACTGAGTTTAGATACGTGATTCCCACAATTATATTTCAAAATTAAGTTGTGCCCCCCTCTTTGAGTGTAAACATTGTACATGAAATTAATGGTGGTGTAAGTGTTAAAACTGAGAAATGATTTGCAACGGTAACTATGCTCATAATCGACAGACTCCTGAAATAATTTATCGTTATTTATTCTTGAATAATCACACAACTAAAATGCTAATGTAAGTTCACTGATAATACAAACATAGAATAAATGAGTTATTAAACAACGACTCCGCACTTTCTATTTAGTCTATTTCAAACAGTCTTACCCTGAATTGCTATCCATTTGGCACTTAACACAAAACAGTTTATATTCCAGTGAAAATCCTTTTAGGTGATCGTAATACATGTACTCTTTTCGAGCACTTTTTGTAAGAACAACAAACAGCGAGTTCCCGCACATCACTGCGACGTCATTCCAACTAATCCAGGGTCGTGATCCCATAATTCTCTGTAACGAGCTGCTGGCTGTCGGCATCCACGCAAGCACGAACCGAAACTCACAAATGCAAACTTGCAGCAGGTGTTCGACGAAAATAAAAGAAACAAACAAAGGACGCCATCATCCAACAAGTAAGCTGATTACTAAGCATTTGTTAAAAATGACTAAGTAATCACTTCTGATGATCACTGCAGGGAAATGAGTTCTAGCTGGGCGTGAAAGGATACAGGATAAGTCATATAAATTCTAACTAGGTGTAACACATAATACAGGGTAAGTTATATCTTGTATCGTTTGTTCAGTGAGTAATTAACGTTTTGAGAAGGCATCATACTATATAAATTTAAAGTGTCTCGAATGTAAAAATCATTAATTTTTCAGTCAAGCTTGGGTAAACTGAAAATTGGTTTTGTATATGCCATAGGTAAAATATTAGAATATCCTCGAACGCATTTGTTTGTACAGGTGCATTCGCTACAAAAGATGTAGTATATATGTGTAACACACAATTAACATTTGTTAAGAACAGTGTTTCTTCATGAATATTTCATTCTTATAACTTCTCTTTTCAAATCTGAGAAAACTCATGAGTACATTGTCCTTATCTTTCTTCATTCAGTAAGCATAAGTTTCAATACGGGCTGTTACTGCATTACCCATGTTTATCAAGAATTAACTAGTACATCATGAATTGTCCTTATTGGAGTTCATTTTTTGAAATGCTAAAAGTAATTTCTAGAAATGGTAAAAAAAAATATCTATCCTGGTGCAAACGAAATTTTCAGGAACATTTTTATAGAGTATTATTTGTCAGATATATTATGCAAAACCTTGTTTCAGATTTGTTAGAAATGTTTCACATTTCTGTTCCCTGAAGGCTTCAAATGTTTCTGGAACTTTTCTTAGTTTACTGTGGAACGTTCCTCAAAATCAGGTTGCCAGATTGTTTCAAGATTTTTCAGTAGCATGTGTAAAGTTTCTCAAAGTTGTTGAAAAGGTTCCACAGGACGCTTTCCGCTTTTGCGAAATGTTTTCAAGATTAATGTGGAACGTTCCTCAAAATCAGGCTGCCAGCCTGTTTCAAGATTTTTCAGTAGCATGTGTAAAGTTCCTCAAAGTTGTTGAAAAGGTTCCACAGGAGGCTTTCCGCTTTGCGAAATGTTTTCAAGTTTATTGTGGAACGTTCCTCATAATGATGCAGAAGCCCTGGGACGGAATGTTTCAATAATGTGTGGAAGGTTGATCACTTTTGTTGAAAAGGTTCCTCTCCTTATTGTGGAACGTTCCACAAAATCCTCCCGGGACAATGCTTCAGACTTCTTCAAAAATGTGTGGAACGTTTGTCAGGATTTCTTGCATAACGTTTTCAAAAATGTTGAGGCAGCTAAGCTGCCCCTTTTTTTGTGTGTAACGTTCCACACATTTCTTTTACAGTGCTGCTGCTCGTCAAAATGCTCAACTTCAACAGGTCCACGCTACATTGTCTACATCATAGTCTACATCGGTAGTGATGCACAGATAATCGAATTGTCATCTGTGCATCACAACCGTCTTCGCCTTAGAATGTAAAGCTACCTTCTGGATCTACGTCGTTTATTACCCAATACCGCCCGTACCTGGTCTTCAGTATTCTCCTTCTCGAACTTTTCCGTCTTGCCTCTAGTGTGCCAGCTGCATCGTAAATGTGAGTTTCTTTTGAACATTCTTTCACAAAACTTTTCATTATTATTCCTCTGGATTTCTTTCACTCCCTTTTTGGAATTTTCCTTTCATGGTCAGCATGATTTCATTACCCAGGATGTTGTACATGCTTGTTTTTTTTTTTTTTTTTTTTTTGTTATGTTGTATCTCACCTGTACTCACGTGTATCTTTGTTAAATTCTTTAATGAAAAATTATGAAAGTCTAGAATGTGAAGATATCCAAATTTGTGCAGAAATTGTCATACAGTAATCAAGGTAGTGGCCTTCGATGCAAAATAATTACTAGAAGCCCCACACAACACAAATTCAAACTCACTGACGGAATTTAAAAACTTATTGTATACGGCTAAAACCTAAAAGGTTAAAAGTAGAACCATAAGATCTTTCGGGTTTCCCTAAAACCCATAATCCGATGATGGGTTCTAGGGAATGATCATAACTTTTGGGTTTTCCTAAAACGCATCATCAGATGATCATCTGATGATGGGTTCTAACGAAACCCGAAAGTTCTTATAGTTCGACTTTTAACCTTTTAGCCTTATACAATAAATTTTTAAATTCCATCAGTGAGTTTGAATTTGTGTTCCGTGGGGTTTCTAGTAATGATCGTGCATCAAAGGCAACTACCTTAATTACTGTATGAAAGTCTGGAATGTTTAGAATGATTGGAGCTACTTAGATTAAATGTTCTAACAACAATTTAGCTGAAAATGTCAACAGAACTGTAGACACTGCTGATTTCTAATTCAAAAAGAAAAAGTGCTTTTTACGTTTGAAAGTAATCAAATAAACATTAATTTTCGCATTTTTAAGTTTTTCCTACTTTGAAATTTTATTTTCCTTATGATATGTAGTAAGTCTTAAAAAGGAATTGATTTTTTAATTTTAGCACTTTTGGAATGCCCATCACACTAAAAGCAAAGAAACTATTGCAATTCTGAATTCGATTGTCGCAAAAGAATTCATAAGAATGGAAAAAAATGTCTGACAGTCTTTTTCAGAGAAAGTGCATTGTCTATTGCTTCAGCAATGGATTAGACGCAATTTTGTTGTTACATTAAATTTTACTATGGATATCTCAGGCTGCGGTCCAGAAACATGGGTAAATTACTGTTGATTAATTATTACCTCAATTTAAGCACTGCGGTAGTTTGTACACTTGGGTTGAAAAGATGTTCACATAAGAAGCAATTATGCTAAAATAGCAGGGACATTCTAGGTTTAATATTTTTCAATATCATATAGTCACCCCATCTATCCTTTTCTGTAATAAAAAAAACTGCATAATTTTAAAAAAATTGATAGTTCTCACTCTTATTGCATTTTAAATTTGAAATAAATTACATTAATTTTATTTTATTTGCAAACAATTTAACCCTGAGATCTTCAGTTTTATTATTAGCTTTATCGAAGCATTAATATTATTTAAATACTGATCATGTGAACCTTCGGTGGTTTTTTGGAAATATGGAGATGGACCCCAGTTGTTTTGCTGCGGTGAAGAGTACTGAGCAGTTGAATTACGGGAAATAAAGGAAGAGATAGGCCAACCGCAGGGCACGAAAACTAGACATGTAACACCAAATTCAGCGCACGAATCTATAAGTCTCTGTGCTCCCAATTGATCTCCATGGCCACGAGGCTAATACATTGTTACCAATTCTTGAAAAGGAGCTATGTTTAAAATGTAAGAAAATATACGAACCGCATTATACAGCCAACGATCGCTGAAAGAGTCCTTAAGTTCTTCTTTACGTATCCTTTGGTAGCACACAAAAGTCAAATTTAAATTTGTCACTGACGTTTTTGCCCTCTTTATTTGATTATACATAGTCGCGTTACATTATTGTGACCACCTCCTACTTTTGACGTCAACAGCTCGTAGCCAATGAAAAAAGGCACGTGTCGTGAGCTGGCGTGGTGGGTATACTGTATAAGGTGTGTGGTAGGCATTCTGAAAACATATCACTCGTTGCTATCATGGATAAAAGGAGCGATTTATCAGATTTGCAAACACGGATGATTATCGGCTTTCGGGTCAAGGCTGGCAGTATTTCTGAAACGGCGCAGTTTGTGAACTGTTCGCGTGCTGCTGTGGTTAAAGTGTATCATGATTGGAGAAATGGCACCATTGCGAATGAGCGACGTGGAAACTGCGGAGCACCACGTGCCATTGATTTGAGAGATGAACGTCGGCTTCGAAGGTGCGTGAGGGCCGATCGACACGCTACAATAGAGCAACTCACTGGCCGAACGAACCACGGGGGGTACCAGAAGTGTGCGTAAAACGACAGTTCAGCGAACCTTGCCGCGTATTGGGCTCTGATGCAGACGGACGGTCACTGCACCTATGCTAACGAAAGTGCATCGGCAAAAAAGGCTTACATTTGCACGGCAGTATCGAATTGGACCTTCGCTGATTGGCAAAACATTGCCTTCTCCGATGAGTCACATTTTCTGCTTCATCGAACGGATGGACGTTGGCGTATATGGCGAGAAACATCGGAGAACAAACACTCTTCAACCATGGCTGGAAGAACACAAGCTGGTGGGGGCAGCGTTATGGTCTGGGGAATGTTTTCGTGGCGTTCCCTGGGTCCACTCATACCTGTGGAAGACACTATGGACCGAATTCGTTATGAATCCATCCTTGCAGACACTTACACCCTACATGCTGATTGTCTTCCCTGGGGTGGATGGGATCTTCCAGCACGACAATGCGACGTGTCACACAGCTAGAAATGCCCGAGAGTGTTTGAAAGAGCATGATGAAGACCAGAGATGGAAACGGGTCACGGGTCGACAATTTCTTGCTGGTACAACGGGTCGGGTCCAGGTGTTTCTGACCCGATTCTGACCCAGTTTTATTCCCGTTTTATTCCAAAGAAAAATGCGCGCTGTGGAATTCTGTATTCGATACTGGTGCCCACGGAGTGAATAATGATTTGCCATGCAAAAGTACTGTCGTCTCTTTCTTAAAGCAACGAAGATTTCCACCGACCGACGGTAAATATGTTATATGTTAGGAACATCATCCTTCGATTACGAATGTTAGCGCGGTACTCTTGGATGGAACGTAAACAAGAAGATTGCAAAAATTACTCACCTTATGCTCGTGTGTTGCAAAATGAAGTTTTTATTAATAAACTCGTAGATTATGATGTTTACATTTGGATGGATCTAAAACTTAACTTCAACTACTAAAACATTCCATAGTGACGGCATACAGGGAGTCATAGATTATAGACTATCTTTCTCTATTCGACTCACAACAACAACTACTACAAAAGTTCTGCTGTATTACGTGGGCTCATCCATCTGACGTCACAACCTGGTGTTTTCAGAATGTATCACGTTGCTTGGCGCCTGTCGCTAATCGCGTTCGGTCACGGTTTATTCCTAACAAAATACACCGACACCATATCGTAAAAAGATGCTTCCTTTGCGTTCTTTTACAGTGCGATTGTCCAGGGCAAGGTACAGGCAAACGCCATTCGCCTGCTTCTCAGCTGATTCACTCACTCTCTCCGTGCGAAGTTCACTGTATGACTAAGAGTTACTTTTCACATCGCATCTTTTACATTGAGCATTCAGAGGTTTTCGACTGATGTGCTAACATCCCGTTCCCATGACATGTCATGTCGAAATTAACTCCTTTTTTGTTAATATGGATGGATTTAATATTAAGGATTTTGAGAAAGGCGTCGAGGCCAACAAACAGGCCTACGTGCTTGTTCAAAACCACAAGGGGAAGAGTGAATGCTGGAAATTATTTCGTCTCATTAAGGAACCGGGGAATAATTGTGTGATGTTTGGTCTTGCTTGTTGTTCAAAATGTGGAAAGTGTATAATTACAAAGGAAGATGTCGACGGTGTAATAAGAGATTATGGTATGGAATGAATTAAAGCGCTGCATAAGAAGTTTGGAACCAAGGCCTACTACTAAGCAACAGTTAGCGGCAGCATTATGTACTGAATGGAAGCGCATACTTATCGCTGTGCTCCAAAATCTTGTCAAAAGCATGTCTCGAAAGGTCAGTGCATGCATTAAGGCCAAAGGTGGTTTCAGAATCGCTTTAATGTAACAAAACAGAGGAGACGAGCAACATGGAATCGTCTCAAAGAAAAGAAAAAGAACAGGAATGATACAAACTGATAAAAGCGATGATATGTACATTGAATGAGTAATGACAAATTTACAACGTGATGCAAACAGAGCAATGCTTGAGGAAGAACAAAATGATCACAGGCGGGGAACTGCAGTGCGAAAGAATATCAACAAAGCCTTAACTCACCGTGAGATGTAACGGACTTGGTGTAACAGCGAACCACGGGGTCACTGGTGACCAAGTAGCATAGAAGGAGCTTTCACGGCATGCGGAGATGGCAGACTGAAACTCCTGCAATACCACCGTGCACAGAGTAACGGAAAGAATAGTGAAAGGTGAAGTCCCAAGTGCGCCATCTATGAAAAAGTGTCGAGGAGTGGCAGTTCGTCTCTTGCAGAAGGAGTTAGTCGGCCCCAAGAGGCGAGAGATCCTCCAGAACGAGAGCGTTAGCGAGGGGGTTAGCAACCCCCCTACAATTCAGAGTGGCGACTTTAAATGAGTAACTCCGACGTCGGATGAAATGCAGCTATGGTAGCTTTCTGGAATGTGTCGAGGCGATTGATGATACCTCGACACCACGAGACGTATTCGGGTTGCTTGGCATTATGCCGGAGGAATTTGAGGATGGAGGTTGCTTGGTCGAATACCTCGGGAAGAACTGCTTCAAACTGCTGTAAAAAAATGAGAGAAGCCTCCCGATTTGTTTTATGAGTGAGAAACTCGTAAAAATCTTCAAAGGAGACAGGTTCTGCAGGAAGAGAGGCATTGGTAAGCAAAGTAGAGAAATTTTCAAACGTCGGCAGAGGACCCTTGGACTTTGAAGAGCAAGAGCTAGAACGTGACAGGGGAGACTTGGAGCCTGCTAGACGGGTGGAACGATGTCGGCGGCCAGTCGGAGAAGGTGATTTCTTCTTTTTCCTCCGGACTTCGGTACTGGTAGTACAGCGACGTTTGCCGTGGATCGATGACACACGAGATGTGGAATCAGAGGAAAGGCCAACCTCATCGCCGGGAGCAAAACTGCCAGCGGTGAATGAAGCTTGAAGATCAGCCGTGATGTTCTCTGATGGAGAGAGAAAACGGGAAGACAAGGAGGAGTCAAGAGGAGGAAAATCCGACAGAGTGGAGAAACCAACATCGGAAGACGCGTGTTGATCGAAGGCTTTAATCAGATTTTCGGCAGAACTGGGTCCAGGAGGTGCAGACGCAGGAGGAGGCATGGCAGCAGAAACGGAGGAAGAGGTAAAATGCTGCCTTGGAGCTGCAGGAGTCAGTGGCTCTGCATGGGCTCAATGAGCCTGCTGATGGCCGTAAGCCTTGCAACGTGAGCAATGAGCAGAGGTGAGGAGCTCAATCCGGCGGCGCTCGTTACCGCAGCGAACATCGAGGAACCGTGGAAATTTTATGAGATGCTCTTCCGACGGGAAGATGATGCGAGCAGTTCTACGGAAGCCACAGATATGTTTATCATCGGGGTCAGAGGGGGAAGAGGAAAGAGTCTTCACTGGGCCGACTACTCTGCCGCATCGACAAAGTGCAGCACACAGCATATCATCAGAGATCTCTGGGGGTACCGGATGTTGAGAGATCAGAACAGGGCGCTGGGCGATGGATTCGGTTAAATGGTGACGATCACCAATTGATAGGCCCCGAGACAAGACAAGCTCGGCATATTCTTTCTTCGAAAAATAAACAATCACAGTTCGTGGTTTTCGGGTGAGGTGGGTGATGTCACCAGAAGGAAGCATCTTCTTGAGAGCGGAACTGTACTGTTTCAAAGGAGTGTTGGGCAGCGCGTCAAAACAAATCCCCAACTCGAGGGTCGAATGAAGACGTTGACAAGCAGGAAAGTTCTCGGGAATGTCTAAAAAGATGGTGTCACCGTTCAGAGTAACCTAAGAATCCATAGGGGGCAGACGAGACGATGAGGAAGCCGGTGGAATGCCAGAGGCAGCCGCAGAATACGTGCGTGCAGAAGCGCCTCCTCTGGAAGGCATTGACGGAGCATGAGACAATGTACTGGAAGCAGAGGCAGTAGAAACTGTAGAAGGCAGATTAGCAACACCATCAGAGACGTCCATGAATTCATCATTGTTAGCGCAGGCCAGGGACGTCACATCCACGTTCTCAATGGCAGAGTCGGAGACCTGAGCAGAAGAAGACGTGCAAATGACAGGAGGAAAATTAAGAGGGTCTCCACTAGCAAGCGAAGATGATTGATCGGCTGCGTCTGTCTTTCAAGAGGCGACGCGGGCGAAAACGGAGCCCTCATCGGCAGATGCCATAATCAATGGCAAGGGTTAACGAAGAAAACGACCAGCTCGGTGTAGAAATTAAAACACTGATAATGAAACAAAATAAGCAGTCACCAACTCGTGAGGGATCTTAAACGAAAACACAGACCTTTAACTTCGGCAAACACACAGAAGAACAATGATGGGACACACAAAACGCGTACGTGAAGCACTCAAACACGGAGCTCGTGAAGATATGTGTAGGCCAAAGGTGGACCGACACCGTACTAATGTATGTCAATAAATGCTCTGTTGTGTTTTTCTTCTAGGTGACCGGTGACCTTTGTCAATATATATATATATATATACACTATCTACCAACAAGTAATTGGACACCCCTGTACTCGACTGTATCTGCTGCCCTGATACACGTCACGGCCGCCGTCGTTAAATATCGTGTGGGAAACAACAACGTAACCAGTCGCATGCAAGATGCCACGCAGTTCGGAGCTCTCTGATTTCGAGAAAGGTATAATCGTCGGGTATCACAGAAATGGCCGATCCATACGTGACATATCCAGCGAGTTGAAGTACCCAAAATTGACAGTGGCCTACGTGATTGGCATGTGGAAGATGAGAGGTGACTGTCGGAATGTTCCCCGACCCGGCAGACACACAAAACTGGGAGTTAGAGACCGACGGGTGCTGGCCAGAGAAATTCGGAAGAACCGCACCAAATCGATGGGCCACATCCGCGAGGAGTTTTAACAGACATCCGGGAGTGTTCTTTCGATGAATACCATTCGTAATGAAGCCCATCTGCTTGGTTATCATGGACGTACTGCCGCCCACAAGCCTTTGATCACCAAGTTCAATAGCGCTGCTCGGCTAACGTGGTGCAAAGAACGTCAACAGTGGACCGTTGAACAGTGGAAACAGGTTCTCTGAAGCGACGAATCAAGGTTCACCCTCTACCGTTCGGATGGCAGGGTCTGGGTTTGGCGTGTGCCTGGAGAACGCCTCCTGCCGGACTGTGAAGTTCGGCGGTGGTGGAATTATGCTATGGGGGTGTTTCTCCTGGTATGGCACGGGACCCTTGGTCGCAGTTCCTGGTAGACTCAACGCCGAGACCTACTGCACCATTTTGGATGACCATGCGCTTCCTACGTTGTGGCAGTTTTACGGGGTGGACCCATGTTACTTTCAGGATGACAATGCCACCTGTCATGTTGCGAGGTCCACCATGGCTTGGTATGTTGACAATGGGGTTAATCGAATGGACTGGCCTGCGCAGAGCCCGGACCGTAACCCTATCGAGCACCTCTGGGACGAGTTGGAGCGTCGACTTAAGGGGTGCCCCCACCGTTCGAAATCGGTGAAGGAACTGACCTGTCTTCTCTAAGCCGAGTGGAAGAAAATACCGCTAGAAGTCGTATAACGCCTGGTTGAGAGTATGCCCCGGAGAGTCGCAGCTGTAATCGCCGTCCGTGGAGGCTCCACCAACTATTGAAGGTGAATAAGCTTCGTTTTCCTTTGCTATCACAGGTGTCCAATTACTTGTTAGTAGATAGTGTATATATATATATAGGGCAAAACAAAGCAAAATTTTGAACAAGAGAAATAAAAATAATATTAAGACCATAAGTCACCAAATACACCATCCAAACCAGGTTAGCTTCAAACGATGCAAAGTACAGAATAAAAGAATGCAGGGAAGCATATTAATGACTGACCTCTTGTCGGCTTCGTCAAGGGCAAGCAACAAGAAAACACTCACTAATCTACTAAGACCAGAAAATTTTGGGTTTCTGCTATTTTAATTTGCTAAAAGGACAGATTAAATTTAGGGGAATAATGTCAATAAAAAAGATAACTAATAAAAACCCGTACCCAACAAACTAAAACACATTTGCCCGTCCTCACAACAAAAATTAACAATTGAAGAAAGTGAGCAATTAAAATCCAACCAATAAATGTACCAAAGGGATACATTAAACTTGTTACAAAAAGGAAACAAACTACCAGTCAAAAATAACCAGTAATTACAAAAAAAATTTTTACAAAATAATCATAAACCAAAATAAATTAAACCAGAAAAAGCAAACAACCAAATGGAAAAGAAAGCAACAGCCAAATTTATGAAAAAGGAGTACAAACTCCCTCAACACAAATCCAGAAAAAACAGTTCTAACTCCAAGAGTGAACAAAAAGACAAAAATGCAAGCAACATAGTTGCAAACCAAAAACCCCAATACCCACAGCTAAAAGCTAAAAAAACAACAGGGCTGCAAAATTAAAATAAAAATAATTATAAATGAATATACCAAAGGCATGGTTTCAAGCACCAGTAAAGAAAATTATTAAGCCCAACATACACAATATATATATATATATATATATTATAATTCAAAGCAGATTTGTCCGGGTCGGGTTCCGATCACTTACAGATCCCTGTCGGGTCCAAATCATGTCGAATTATGTGACGTCCGTGTCCGGGTCAGGTCCGGGTCTAAACTTTTTGACCTGTTCCCAACTCTGGTAGACACTATTTCTATGGAAAAGAAAAATAATAATAATAATAAGGTTATTGAGGAAAATAATTGTTGTTTCCAGTTTCGAGGTTGTGCTTTATCTTACGTGTTCTGCGTGCATTAACAGGGTGCGTCCACAACACCTAAGGCTTAAAATCCAGGACGCACTGATTCTTAGTGGCGCACATATAAATGACTATGTCTGTCTTTGACTTCATCTGACAGGAGGGCCATGATGTAGATACCATTGCCATGGAGAAGAAAAATAATAATGATAATAAGCTTACTGAGAAAAATAATTGTTGTTTCCAGTTTTGAGAGCTTCGAGGCTGTGCTTTATCTTACACGCTCTGCGTGCATTTATAGGGTCAACTTCTGCCCATAATATAGGACATTGGCCTCAGTGTTTGTGCTAATGCAAGTGAAGAGTAATTTCCTCATGGAAGATATCTATTTGCTTTAGGCAGCTCCTTCATACTTGAAACCGTTATTTCAATTACTTTCGCCACATCAAGGAAAGGAGGTTGCTGTCACTTTATCGTGTAGCACTAAAGCGTCCTCTTTCGAAGAAAATAAATTATGACAAAGAATCACACGGAGAAACTGCGCTGTCTTGAGGACATTCGTTCCTTCGTCTGAATCTGCAAGATCAATTGTTTCCTTCCAGTTTCTCTCAATCTCCGTGCTCTGAAGGCGAACCTGGGGAATCTTGTGATAGAAAGAGAGCGAATGATAGAGGGAGAGAGACAGTGTAAGGTGTCAAATCCCCGAGTTTGGACGCATAGCTTGTAAATGGATGCCCGAAGTAATGCGAGGAAAGGTATTCCGGAGGTCCGGGAAAGTTGTCATTAATTAAGTTAATTATAGAAGCACGTCTGGGCATTTGCCGAAGCGAAACTTCTCCTTACCCTCCTCCGATTCTCTTCTCCGCATTTCTTCTGTCGCTTTTCCCCAATCCTCATCCGCATCCTCCTCACATCATCCCCCCCTCCCCCTTTACACCAGTCTTTCTCCATCATGTTTCATCACTTGAGATGCTCCGGCTGACCCTCACAGATGCCAGTCAGTGTGTCTTTCCCCCTTCACTATTTATCCCCCGCCTCCTCATTACTTTCCCTCTCCACTTCCACGCTATCTTTCACAACCCACCCACCCCCATCTCTTGCTCTTCCGCGTCCCTAAAATCCCCGCCAGCTACGGCAGATCGTAATTTGTTTACGTTACAACCAGGGAAATAAGTAACCCGGCATTCGGTAATGACTTGACTTAATCGGGATTAGGGAGTCCTGAAATGGCGAAAATTAGAATTAGTGAGTCTCCTAATTGATTTAGAAATGGCCGGTTGCTTTCTTCACGACAAAAATAGCCGAGTCATTAAGCACAGTTGATAAAGCATCTCTTCTCATCCTCGCTTTCTCTCTCAGGGCGTCAGAGCCTCCCTGTCAAGAAGAGAACTGTTAACGCTGACACCATAAAATAAACCCCTACCATTCATTCTCCCTCACCCCTCCCCGTCCCCCACCTATCTCAATCTATATCTCACTTCTCAGATTCTGCGTAACCTACATGAACTACGTTGATAAATACTGTTTGCGTCATTTCCAAACAGGACATGATTCCCTCTCTTTCTCTCTCTCTCTCTCTCTCTCTCTCTCTTTCGACCGAATAAATTTCTACCTCCCCAATTCAACCCTCCAGCGATTTTCGCTCCCTAGTACCAAATGCAAGCAAGGTCTTCATTGCGTCTCGTTCCTTCGTTAACTAATGATGATTTGTAACCTGCACACTGGTATTAAAACCGTACTTGATTAATTACGTCTACAAATAAATCTCATTTTGCGCATCAAATCAGCGTGTTATTTAAGAGGGTACGGTAAATGTCCGAGAATTACCAAATTTTTCGTAGCAAACACTAATGAATCATGTGGTGTCACGGGGACAGTGAGTCCCCCGTGGTACTGAACACGTTTCGTCACTGGGTAGACGTATTCCAAATAAGTTTTACTTGACAAATGATCTGTGTACCTTCACTAAGCAATATGCTTTCAAATTTTAGGAAGGTTCCATTCTTCCGCTTTTGCAGTGGCCCACAATTTTTCCGAACATGCGATTTTGAGAAACTTAGAGGGGAGACAGTGCTGTTTTTAAACTAGCAATTTTTATTTTTCAAATTTTTATTTTCTCCGCAATTCAGTATTATCGGAAAGAGACTACTCTCTCAGTGGAAATCCTCCAAATACGTGGCGTTAGTGAATAAACAAAGACATCGCTCTTTCCACGTTGTACCAACACACAGCAACCGAAAAATTGTTATTCCGCCACTACTGGGGAATCGAATCCCAGATATTTCGATATCCAACTGAGCGCGTTAGCCTTACACCACGGTGGCCAACAATCCACGGCACTATGTGTGTTTTAAAAATATAAAAAAAAATTGTCCTTCACGTATAAGGACAATTCCTCTGTTATACACCCCACTGTCATATGTAAATTTGATGTCAGAAGCTGACAGGAAAACACACATAGCGCCTTGGATTGTTGGCCACCGTGGTGTAAGGATAACGCGCTCGGCTGGATATCGAGAGATCTGGGATTCAATTCCCCAGCGGTGACCGAATAACAATCTTTCGGTTGCTATATGTTGCTAAAACGTGGAAAGAGCGATGTCTTTGTTTAATCACTGACGCCACGTGTTTGAAGGATTTTCACTTTGGATCTCGCCCTATGGATTTAACTGCTATAATTAATATATAGCCAGTGTCGTATATATATAGCCAGCCCACCAGATGAAGACGTCTCAGTAGCTGAGCCCATCTTGCGGATTTATGACGTCAGAAGCTGACAGAAAAACACACATAGCGCCGTGGATTGTTGGCCCGTGGTGTAAGGCTGACGCGCTCGGCTAGATATCGAAAGATCTGGGATTCGATTCCCCAGCAGTGCCCGGATAACAATTTTTCGGTTGCTGTGTGTTAGTAAAACGTGGAAAGAGCGACGTTTATGCTCTATCAGTAATACTTGGAAATACAAGCGCTTAAACCTTTTTTTTTCTCCTTATTTGAAGAATTATACATATTTTTTAATAATTAGTAACATAAGTACCTGAGATTTCATGAAAATCTACGAAGAGCCGTTCATTACCTTCATAAATGCAATCAATTAAAGTAGACGAAATAATTGTGGCCCTTCATATTTTTGACAGACATAAATATACGTGAAGTCCTGTGTTATACACCCCACTGTCATATGTAAATTCGGAATGCACTTATTGGTGTCCATAAAAGTACCCTGCGCTTGCGTGTCGAAAGCTGATCAGAGAAATCAGCCTTTAAAATGCGAAGCAATTATGGCCCTGCTTATTTGAATGTTTAGCGACATGGGTTCTCTTTGGGAGAAACAGGTTTTAGTGATTTGTACCAACAGCCCGAAGACATAATTAAAGAATTAACTTGTTAGGTTTTAAAAATAAGCATGCCTTCCGGCTCTCCAATCTCTAACATCGAATGGGAAAATATCGATGTCTCAAGAGCACAAACTGATAAGAGTGCTGCAGAATTTCCCGAGCTATCAATAGGTGCTCAAAGGTCGTCCGAAATTACCTGAAAGATCCAGCTGGGTACGGTCAAAAAAAGAGCACCGGCAGATCATCCAAAGTTAGGAATTGGGAACTTCGTCTTCTGAGGCTCAAAGCATCAACCAGAATTGTAAGATCTTGACAACTACTCGATGAATTAGATTTGCCAGTTACTGTTCGACGAACACAGCAGTTGCTCAATCAATCAAGTCTTCGTTCAAGAAAACTCCAGAGGAATCCAATGCTGTCTTCAGTCCACAAAGCCAGTCGAAAAGAATTCAATGAATGAAATACACCATTGCACAATACAAATTTGGAAGATGTGAAATCTGGGAGACGTGGTTTCGATTCCCGCTCCAGGACGACGAAATTTTAAAGTTTTCGGATATTTTCTGACTTAACATCATGTCATATTTACTCCAATAAACGGATTCACGTTTTCGAAAAGAATTCGCTCGCAGTCATATGAGTTGGAGTGGCGAAAAGTTGTTTTCTCCGACGAGAAAAAATTTAATCTGGATGGTCCGGATGATACGTGCAGTTATTGAAAGGATGATATACACGAACCGCTAGTGTTTTCCACTCAACATCAGGAAGATGGTTTAGCCATGATATAGGGTGCAATTTTCTGGAAAAAGAAAAACGATATCGCAGTCGTGGATGGAAAAATGAACAGTTCTGGTTACCAACAAATGTTAAACGAACAGCTTCCTCGAAATGAACATGAAATGGCCGGCAGAAATTGGTTGTTTCAACAGGACAATTGCAAAATTCATGTATCAGAAACAGAGATGGAGACGGGTCGCGGGTCAAACGGGTGGCGGGCCAAACGGGTCGCGGGCCAAACGGGTCGGATCAAGGTGTTTCTGACACGATTTCGACCCGGTTTTATTTCCCTTTCACTTTTGAAAAGCAAAAAAAAAAAAAAAAAAAAAATCAAACTAAAATGCGCACTGTAGAATTTTCTGCTCGCGGACTGAAAAATGATTTGTCATGCAACATGAAGGAAGAGGGCCGGCCCACAGAAGGAAAATTGTCCCTTCTGAGGGACAATGATGAAAGCAATATCCACATTTGAGAAACTTTCAGCTCATTATAAACTTGTGAAAATTGGTGTTGCTGTGAAACATATTCTGAAGCTTCATATGCTATCAAGAAAACAGCAAAAACTTAAATTAAACATACAACAAGTTGCTAAATTCAAAAAAATTTATTGTATCGCCATCAAAATTAGGTGGAACGTATTACTGCGCAGGGACTTTTGGACTGTCGCAGGTGTGTATGAAAGCATGTGTAAAACAGTTAGGTTATGAAGGACGACAGGTTTAACACTTCCTCTAAGTGAGTAAATTATACGTTATTCCACGCGCTACCGAACCCGGCATTTCTTTAATAATATTAACACCAATGAAGATATTGCAACGAAATTTCAAGTGGACTTACCTCATTTCGTGCGAAATGTGATGACATCACAACATGTGCTGGAAGTGGCTACCATTTGCGTCCAGACAGCATTGAACCCGACGTACCGTGAATTTCTTCGGTGATGTTTGCTTTCAAGGCATCTATGGTTCGCGGTTTCTTTTGGTGCATCCACCGTTTTAGATAGCCCCATAAAAAGTAATCAGGAGGCGTTCGATCTGGCGAGCGCGGTGGCCAAAGACCCTTCGAAATGACGCGGTAGCCGAAAAAGGACTGAATTTCGGCCATACTTGTGTGTGATGTCGCTCCATCATGCTGGCAATATCCAATGGAGAGTTCTTGAAGATTCCCATATGTGCAGCTGTTGTGATGGTTGTATCGAAGAAGATGGGACCAATTATGCAGCGCCGGGTCATCCCACACCAAACACCAATTTTCTGTGAATGAAGGGGTTCTTCATGTATCGCGTTGGGATTTTCACTGGCCCAAATACGCTAATTTTGAAAATTGACGTATCCGGACAGGCGAAACCAGGCCTCGTCCGAGAACCACGTGTAGTCCAGAGTGGCTGGATTTTCCTGACATGTCTGAAACTGTCGACAGTATGTCACTCGTTTCACGTGGTCAGGCTCTTTCAGTTCGTGGACTACGGAGATACGGTACGCACGAAGCTTCGGTTTTTTCACAGCATGTTGACAAAGGCTTTTGGACAACCCTGTTTCCTGTGACAGTCGGCGAAGTGACTTCCTGGGATTCGCAAGTAGTCGGCCCTTTACATTATGGGTCGTTTCCTCGGACATTTGTGGACGAACTCCTGCATGGTCGTCTAATAAAGTCCCCTTGGTTTCCAAATTCCTCGACAATGCCCAAATGGTGGACTTGCTCGGCGGATGTCTGCCTCCAAACCTCTCCAGGAATTGCTGTTGACAAGACTTTATCGATTCTGCTTTCCAATAAAGTGCGATCAATAAACACTCGCTCCTGCAGAGTATACCGATACATTTTCACACTACGCGAACAGCCACGAGCACGAACACTCACTGTAAACAACCGTATTGTGTAGACACGCTCATCCAAAAGACATAACAAAGCAGCAGAGAAGCCAGTCCGTCTGGCTGGCGGACTGCTCCTCAGTGGCGCCACACTTAGGAATGTGTCTGCCACTAAGGAGCACTCCGGCTGGCTGGCGGACAGCTCAGGGTTCAATGCTGTCTAGACGCAAATGGTGGGCACTTCTAGCACATGTTGTGATGTCATCACATTTCGCAAGAAAGGAGGTAAGTCCACTTCATATTTCGCTGCAATATCTTCATTGATGTTAATATTATTAAAGAAATGCCGGGTTCGGTAGCGAGTGGGACACCCTGTATATTTGTTTGATTTCCACATAACTACTAAGATACCCAATTCGGAGATACTTTTTGAGTGCCCTGTATATATATATATATATATTATAGTTCAAAACATATTTGTCCGGGTCGGGTCCCGGTCAGTTACAGATCCATGTCGGGTACGGGTCGGGTCTAATTATGTGACGTCCGTGTCGGGTCCGGATCCAAAATTTTTGAGCCGTTTATAACTCTGGTCAAAAGCGTCCAAGATTTGGTTTTAAATCAAACAAGAAAGATGACACCGAATTTTCGGGTGTAATAAGCACGTCTTTTGAATCCGTTTTGACGTAAATTAAATTTATCAAAGCTATTCAAAGGCAATGGAACCGGTATTGGAAACCATAGTATCTGACGGAAGAAAGAAGTTTTTCAATCGGGTCTTTAATCCCTCAGATATTGCTGTAAACGGAATCTTGAACTTACGAACTCTTAGAAACAGAGTTGTCGACAAAAATAAGATGTCCCCTGGTGGGAAAACCATGCATTATTTTTAGGAAGAAAGGTCCAAGAAAAAAAAATTTTGTCGAGTTTTCAGGAGCCCAGATTTTGTTACAAATACATCAGAAGCAGAAATTAACACTTATGACCACTGGAGGCCAAACCATTCTTTACAAAACATTAGAAATTATGTGAAAAATATTTTCCATCAGGTCTTGTATGCGATACAGGAAGAATTTTTCAAATCGGAGTTTTAGGAGCAGAAAACACAATTTACCTTTATGCGCCCTAACGGAAAGTCTTAAATGATTTAAGTGAAAATTTTGAATTACAGGAAACGCATTTCGCATTGAAAACACTATCCAACAACGAAGGAATTTTTCAAATTGGACTTTTAGAAGTAGAGATATTGACAAAAAATATATATATCTACGCCCCCTGGCGTAGAAACCATGCATTTTTTCAATAAGAAAGTGTTCCTAAAAGGTTTGTCAACATGAGTAGCATCGGTCAACAAAAGACTTGTTTTTCAATCGAGATTTTAGAAGCTCATATTTTGCTGCAAATACATCAAAAGTGAAAATTAAGACATACCCCACTTGGTGGCCATACCATTTTTTTACAAAAATTAGAAATTATGTGCAAACGGTTTCTCATCAGGAGCTGTATCCGGCGCAGAAGGAATTTTTCAAATCGGGGGTTTAGAAGCTGAGAAATAGTGGGAAACGCAATTTACCTCTACGCCCCTTAGCGGAAAGTTTATGAATTACTTGATTTTTTTGAATTTTTAGGAAAAACATGTCACACTAGAAACACTATCCAACAAAGAAGGAATTTTTTAAATCGGACTCCTAGAAGCCGAGATATTGACAAAAATAATATATACGTATACGCCCCTGGCGCAGAAACCATGCACTATTTTAAGAAGAAAATGTTTCTAAAAGGTTTGTCGACACGAGTAGTATCGGTCTACAAACGACGTATTTTTCAATCGAGAATTTAGAAGCTTATATTTTGATGCAAATACATCAGAAGCGGAAATTAAGGTTTACGCCCCCTGGTGGCCAAACCATTTTTTTTTTTTTACAAAAATTAGAAATTATGTGCAAACGATTTCTCATCATGAGCTGTATCCGGTGCAGAAAGAATTTTTCAAATCGGAGATTTAGAAGCAGAGATATAGAGAGAAACGCAATTTAGCTTTACGCCCCCTAGGGGAAAGTCTATGAATTACTTGAAAATTTTGAAATTATATGAAGCACATGTCATACTGGAAACACTATCCAACAAAAAAGGAATTTTTCAAATCGAACCCCTAGAAGTAGAGATATTGACAAAAATAAGATATACATCTACGCCTCCTGGCGGAGAAACTGTGGGATATTTTAGGAAGAAAATATTCCGAAAAGGTTTATCGATGTGAGTGGCATCAGTCCACGAAAGAATTTTTGCAATCGATATTTTAGAAGCTCATATTTTGCTGCAAATACATCAGAAACGGAAATTAAGATTTACGCCCCCTGGTGGCCAAACCATTTTTTACAAAAATTAGAAATTATGTGCAAACGATTTCCCATCAGGAGCTGTATCCGGTGCAGAAAGAATTTTTCAAATCGGAGATTTAGAAGCAGAGATATAGGGCGAAACGCAATTTACCTTTACGCCCCCTAGCGGAAAGTCAATGAATTACGTGAAACTTTTGAATTTATATGAAAAACATGTCACAAGGAAAACAATATCCAACAAAGAAGGAATTTTTCAAATCGAACCCCTAGAAATAGAGATATTGACAAAAATAAGATATACTTCTACGCCCCCTGGCGGAGAAACTGTGGGATATTTTAGAAAGAAAATATTCCAAAAAGGTTTATCGATGTGAGTGGCATCAGTCCACGAAAGAATTTTTGCAATCGATATTTTAGAAGCTCAGATTTTATGGCAAATACATCAGACGCAAAAATTAACTCTTACGCCCCCTGGAGGCCAAAGTATTCTTTGCCAAAAATTAGAAATTATATGCAAAAGAGTTTCCATCAGGAGGTGTATCCACCGAAGAATTTTTTTCAAATCGGAATTTTAAAAGAAGAGTTATCGGAAGAAATGTAATTTACTTATACACCCCCTAGCGGAAAATCTATGCGCAATTTGAAAAGGAAACTACATCTAAAATACTCTTCGACATAAATGGAATCGAAAGATAAAATAATTATTTCAATCGGATGTTTAGAAGCAAATATGTGGATTAAAACGTAATTTTGAATTCGACATCATCTGCGTTTACGCCGCCTAGCGGCAAAATTGTACATCGTAAAAAAAAACGAAATGAAGGATCATCATTCGCATATTTCAAGCTTCCGAATGCAAAAGAATTTTTCAAATCGGACGAATAGTTGCAGAGATACCGTGGGTATAGACGGACGGACGGACAAACCGACAACAGAAGCACGATCTTTTTTTACAAAAGACGTGCTAAAAAAGTAAAATTAGTTTGCTGGCACGAAAGGTGTACGAAAATGGCCGTCACTTCATGAATAAGGACAGGTTGAAAACAGCTATTCTTGAATCATGGAATTCTATCGGTATGAAGTATATTCAGGACTTGTATGACAGCTTACCTCGTCGAATAAAAGCTTGCTACAATGCTAAAGGTGGGAGGACAAAATATTAAAAACCTCCAGCTTTTAAAAGGACACATATGAATTAAAAGCCCAGAAGTCCATAATTATTTCGCACTTTCTTTATCACTTGAACGTGTACAACCCCTGTACAAATATGTTTTTGAGCATAAGAACTGTTTATCTTTCTTGTACGTAATTTAGAGTACAATTTGTTCAATGTCATCTGTTTTCTTTATATTGCAATTATTTTTTGTTTGATTTTTGTTTTTGTTTTTGTTTTTGCTGAACAAACGTCACGTGGGCCATAATTATTTCACTCACTGTAGTTATAATCGGCAACATAAGCACCAGAGATTTAGCGAAACTCCGCTTATCACTTGAAGAAGTACTTATTAACTGAAAATGTAGATCTAGATTTTATGAAATCTTAATAACCCTGTGAAGAAATCCGATTTCCAATAGTTGGCCATATAAGCTCTAGCGATTTTATGAGATGGTGCACGCTTTCTGAGGAAACACAATTTGTAATAATTGGTAACGTGTGTTTCATGAAATTCTACGCGTTATATAAAGAAATACAATTAGTTATAATCTGCAATAAAATACACTTCAGACTTTATGAAACTCTACTCATTATCTGAAAAAAGGCAATTAATTACATTTGATAATGTAGTCAATCTGGTGCTTTGTTTCCCCCCAGAGTTTCTGAAGTTCCCGCATTCTGGCATTCCACAGCTCTCGATGTTTGTCTTGTCTTGTTGCGCCCTCTTTCGGCAGGTTTATGGTTTACGTCAACATTTGCCGTGACTTCTAAAATTTGCTTATCAAAGACGGTGTTCTCCTGATGAGAACGGCCTGGTTTGTCTGTATCTCAGGTTGACATTCTGCACTTTATATACTGAGTATGTTCTTTAAAAAAAAAAAAATTTTTAATTCTTGTTTTTAATTGGGATTTTTCTTGTGCTTTGTTTTGGCCCAGAGTTTGTGCATACACGGTATTGAGAAAAAATCGCCGGCATCTAGAAGAGAAACACAACATAGAATTTTTTGACATACATTAGTATGGTGTCTTTCCACCTTTGGCCTTAATGCATGCACTGACCCTTCGAGGCATGCTTTCGGCAAGGTTTTGGAACGCAGCGATAGGTATGCCCTTCCATTCAGTACATAATGCTACCGCTAACTGTTGCTTAGTAGTAGGCCTTAGTTCCAAACTTCTTATGCGGCGCTCTAATTCATCCCATAGGTGCTCTATGGGATTAAGATCAGGGCTCTGTGCTGGCCAGTCAACACACGATACGGAATTATCGTCAAACTACGCCGTAACAGTCCTTGCTTTATGGCTCGGTGCTGGTACCAAGGCTCGGTTCCATAGTACAGTATTGCCACAAAGTTGGTAGGGCATAATTGTCTAGAATATCGAGGTAGACGTGCTGCCTAACAGGTTTGTCCACGATAACTAATGGACCGGGACCATAATACGGAAAACACCCCCACACGAGTACCCTGCCAGCTCCAAACTTGACTGTAGGAACAGCATACTGTGGTAGATTGCGTTCCCCTGGCTGCTGCCATACCCACACACGACCACCAGATTCATGGATCGTGTATCTGGCTGGATTCATCAATTCATAGGACCCTTTTCCATTGATCTACGGTCCACGATAAATGTTCTTTACACCATGCTAAACGACGAGTAGCATTCCGAGTGGAGATGAAAAGCTTATGAGCAGCCGCACGACCACGGTAACCCATGGAATGAAGTTCTCTGTGAATGGTACGTGTACATACCGAGGTTCCAGCATTTTTACTCACCTGTACACTGAGGTCTTGTGCAGTACTCCGTCGATTAGCTGTAACGAATCTCCTGAGGCTTTGACTTCCTCTATCACTGATTTTCTTTGGTCTGTCGGCACATTTTGCTGCTTCAGGCACGCCACGTGTCTTCCACTTATTCAGTACATCCAAAAAAGTTGATGAATTGGATATGTTTAAACGTCTCTCGGTTTCTCTTATGGACAACACACTAACATAACACCCAATAATGTTTCCTTTCTCAAAGTCAGTTCTCTCCCTCTGCGAAGTTTTTACTCAACCTCAGAGTGCGATATGATCGCGGTCAGCTGCAGTCTTGTCTTTATTCGGTTTGTAGCTGTACCGATCATCTTAACAACGCACAGAATCCGTTCATTTGCTTTTGAAGGGGTGTCCGGTGATATTTGTCAATATAGTGTATATATATTTAAGGACATGATGTGTGTGTGTGTGTATATATATGTACACTGAAGTGTCAAAGATCATTGGATAGCAGTTCGCAAAGTTTTAACTGGCGCTGACGTCGTATAAAGGCTTCGACGCATGCCACGATTTTTATCTGTTGCGAGGTGTAATCTCGTGAGTAAGGTTGAACAACCGCCAGTAGGATTATGGCAAGCCCACGTGAATTATCGGAGTTTGAACGAGGCATGGTAGTGGGAGCCAGACGGATGGAACATTCAATTTCCTAAGTTGTGCGAACATTCAACATTCCTTGATCCACAGTGTCACATGTGCACCGAGAATACCTGATGGAAGGCTTACCACCCACCGTGGACAGTGCAGTAGCCTACCACGGATGCTGAATGACCGTGACCAGCGGCATCTGACCAAGATTGTCCATGCTAACAGACAAGCGACACTGGCTCAGATAGCATCCACATTCAACGCAAGAGGTACCAGAGACATATTCATCAGATCAGTGCAGCGTAATTTAGCATCCATTGGGTATGGCAGCAGAAGACCCACCAGAGTACTTTTGTTAACACCACGACATCGGACACAGCGCCACACCTGGGCTCGTGAAAACGATAATTGGACCTTTAGAAGACTGGCAACATGTGGCGTGGTCCGATGAGTCACGCTACTAGTTGTTACGAGCCTATGGTAGGGTTCGGATGTGGCGCCAACCCCACGAAACCATGGACCCAAATTGTCAAAAAGGTACTGTACAAGCTGGTGGTGGTTCCATACAAGTGTGGGATGTTTTTACATGACACGGTTTGAGTCCTCTGGTCCTCGTAAACGCGTCATTAACCGGTAATAGCTTTGTTGCTCTGCTGGGTGATCATTTGCAGCCGTTTATGGACTTCATTTATCCCAACAGCGATGGGATTTTTCCAGGCGGACAACGCACCATGTCATCGTGCCCAACTTGTACAAAATTGGTTCGTTGAGTATTCTGGACAGTTCCGACGAATGGTGTGGCCACCACGTTCACCCGACATGAACCCGATAGAGCACTTATGGGACCTTGCGGAAAAGTCCAGTCGGACCCAAGATCCTGCACTTACCAATACCAGAGAACTGTCGGTGGCTGTTCAGACGGCATGGCTCAACATCTCGCCAGAAGTTTTCCGTCCACTTGTGGAATCGATGCCACGTCGAGTTGCTGCACTTCGCCGGGTTAGAGGAGGTCCCACACGATACCTAGTACGCATCCCTTGACTTTTGGCACTTCAGTATATATTTGTTTTTGCTTTTTGAATTTAGATTTCATGTTTTCTTTATGGATCAAATCGTCCCCCTCCCCGTTCCATTGTTCTGGATCCACCTTTGTGTGTTAGTGAAGGGGAACTGTAACTTTCGGTCTAGGATGTTTATAGGTTACACTTCATCTTGTTATAAATCATTTTAAAACCTTCGTCAATAGCAGGTAAATCTCCCTCCCACCGGGAAGGGGACGGGAGAGGAAGCCAAATTTCCCTACGTCGTTTACTATTGTCGGCAAAGATGCATAGCATCAAAACGCATTTTTGTAATGGCTTTTATCACATTTGTCATCAGGTTTTCGCAATTTACGCAGATTGCAAAGAGATATAATTACGTTCATGTAAAATGTTATGAAAAATGTTCAGCGATAGTTCAGTAAGATATATTGTTGAGTAACAATGAAAGTGGCGCACCACTTGATGGGACAGCATGCGACACTATCAAATTTCAACAATGGTTTTGACAATGACTTACCGCTACCCATTTCATTCATCGAATTTTTTTCTTGGGACAGGGTGAAAAACAAATGAAATTTTTGGGGAGCAATTTTGCTCCTCAAATTTAGCATTGCGGAGCAATTGAGTAATTATGTGGAGCACTTTCGAGACTTATTTTTCATTTGATTTAAGTGACTAATAATTTGTTATCAAATAAAACTATTACTAGCACCTTTCAATATCTGTCGAAATTACTCTAATCAGTAACGAAAAGTAAAATTTAAAAAATGTTAGTAGTGAAATGTTACCTGGACACACATTGCAGCTCCTGAAGCTACCACAAGTTCAGGAGTACTCTCACTTGACTTGTGGCAGCTTCAAGTTCTGCGTCTGTTACCTTTCTTTTTCCGTAAGACTTCACACTTGTACGTCGGGGCTTCTTTTCAAAAAATACCTCCACTGTTTGTTAAGAGTGAAACTCGCATAGTTCTGGGCCTTCCAGCGTTATCCTCAATAGATGGTTCAAAGCATCAGAATTCATCCGACTACAGAAATTTGTCTTGATTCTTTTCATTGCAGAAAAGGCTCTTTCGACCTTAGCATTAGATACGGTAAATAATCTCATGATATTTATCACGTGGTTTAGATTTGGGAATTCATTCGCATACTTTTCTTTCAAACATTTCCATAACTGTTGCTTTGACAGGTGTTGCAGGTTTCTTGAGCAAAGGTTTTGAAACAATCTCTTGAATTTTATCGTTGTCTATGTTGTTGGCAGTCAACAACTCACTGAAATGTTCAGGTATACTACAGTAATTTGATCATCACCAAAATTTGCAAGAGTAGATTTGTCTGTTGGCCAAAGCTTAGGTTCTAACAGCTTGGCAGCGTTAAAAACCTGATTTTCCTGCAAGTCACCAAGCCAGATATGCACACACTGATGACTATGATTTAAAAGATATGCACAATTTTCATAGAATACATCTACTGTTAAATTACAGCTCAGTTCAGTGCCACGAAATTCTAGTTTTCACTGGATCACAGTCATACGTTTGCTAAGTCTTGTAAAATTTTGTTTTCACTGGATCACAGTCATACGTTTGCTAAGTCTTGTAAAATTTTGGACAGGTCAGCCGAAAACTTTCTCTTCTTCATAATTTCGATAGAATCGTAGAATTTTTCTAATGCGTTCAAAATAAAAAATACATCCACATCATCCAACTGGAGAGACAGAGATAATTTTGACAAAGAATATAAAATGTTGCAAAGAAGTTGCAAATTTGATGGACTTAATTTTTCTCAAAATGCTAGTAATCCTGGCTTTTTCTCCTTTGCTTGATGGATCTGCAACCATATTTTCTAGTTGTTGTACAATAACAAAATAATTTTTAATCAGTGTGTCAGTGGCTCTGTGCATGTGTGAAACCCATCGGGTGCCATGGACTCGCAAAGCTGGTGTATCTGATATATCTTCATCGAGTATTGTTGAGAGCTCACGAAAGTCTAATTCGTTTGGTACTTTTTTCATAAAAATTATGAATGTCTTCCATAGGGTGACCGTATTTCTTTGAGACAAAAACGGGACATTGGGATGACGAAAACGGGACAAAAAAAGTATGACTATAAAAAAGTTTTATTACTTAAACACATATTGAGCTTACCATTATTCTTTAGTTAACAGTGACAAAACCCATACAAAAATGTCGGTACACTTCGCGGGGGACTGTATTTCACCATGATCGTACCATGAATATTTCTCCGATGAAGTAATCTTACGCAGCAAACTTCGGTTTTTCAACACCTTATAATAAAACTTCTCGCACTCCGTGACACAATATTGTCTTACAACTAACATAGCTCTCATTTTCTCAACACTTAACCTAGATTTCTTCTTTGACCACATATTGTTCATAACAGAAAATTTTCTGTCAACAGGTGCTGTACTTCCTGGAAGACAAAGAATAAACTCTACAATATTACAAAAGTCCTGTAAGTCTAGGCGTTTTTCGCTCATTTCAGAAAAAATTTGTACCCATCTATCAGATATAGGAATGTTTTCTAGGCGTTTTTTGCTCATTTCAGAAAAAATTGCTTGACCAATATACAAGTATATTTATAGTTTTTATTGAAAACGGGACAAAATCGACATTTTTATTAAAACAACGGGACGGCCGCGAAATATGAAAAAAACGGCATTGTCCGATTCAAAACGGTACGTATGGTCAGCCTAGTCTTCCAAATATGTTGACAGCATAAAATCTTTTCTAGCTTTATGCGATGACTTACACAGTGCACTGACACTAAACAAGGGCAGTTTTTCTTCAAAAGAGCTGCAACACCCTTTTTCTGTCCCATGTTAACATTTGCTCCCTCAGCTAAAATCCAAGTAATTTATTTTCAAAATTGACTATTCCAAATTCTGCAATGGACTCTACAATTGCATTTTTGATACCATTAGCATCAGCATTTTTCAGTTCTTTTAATGCCAGGAATGGGAATTTGTTATCTCCAACTTCATTGACATGCATGATACAAATCATTTCATTTTCAGATACACTAACATCTGTACTGATATCAATAAATAAGGTAAAATAGTCTGTCTTTCTTAAGCCATTGCGCAAATCAGTTTCGAAAACATTAGCAATGCACTCCGTGAACTGAGCGCACATTACGAACGAATGGTAAGTAAGTTTGCCCTACATCAACACCATGGCGTTTCTCTAACTCAATAATATTAAGAAATTTTGAAAATGAAATTTCCGCTTTGGCAATCATATATGCCATATCAATTTATCCAATTCGAGCTTTAGATGCAGTGGAAGCAACAATCATTGACTTACCAATAGATGTTCTTTGATAAAAATCAGCAAGCGATTTTCCTTTATATTCTGCCTTGGAGACACTGACTGGCACGGTAAATTTCTGATCTGGTGTGCTTTACCCCCCCCTTGTCCTTTTTAATAATGAATCTAGTAACTCCATCAATAAAAGAAAAATTGAAATTTCGAAATTTTTTTATGCTGTGAACATTCTTCTGACAAAGTTCGCAATAAGCAGACCGGATGGATATATGCCATATCAATAGCTTAACCAACTTACCTTTCGGATCTAATTCCTATATCCACTTTTTCATGGTTGATATTTGCCCTTTAGTAGCCATGATTTCAATTAAGAAAGAGTAAAACAACACCACTCACATACCCCTAAAATTAAGTGGCGACCAAACCGAAACCAAAACAAAAACAGCGATAAGAGCATCTGCCCTTAAATGACTAATGGTGCAGACGGCGGGAGCGTGGATCCAATCATAGACGCTCTGATGTCAGACGATGACCATCTCATCACTGCACAGCTAAAGCTACACGAGGAAGCTTTTTCCAGCTGAAAGCAAAGTATTCACGAAGTTATGAATACGTGAATTTTATTTTTATTTTTTTCACGCATAAGCAAAATCGTATTTTCGATAAACGAGTTACTTTACGGATTGAACATTTTGATGGAAATTTCATCTTTTAACTTTGAATCGCGGTTTTGCGACTCAAATGTGAGTTTGCATCGCAAACTGCGATGCGCTACCGCTTATTCCCCCCCCTGTCTTAGGATCTACTTTACTACTGTCGAGAAAGATGCATAGTGTTACATAAAAATATTTAAAATATGATTAAATAGTGACTTTTGCTATTCAGTGCGCGAACAGCGGCTAGAAATTCGCCTTCAGCTCAAAAAAAAAAGGTGTTCGGCAGATCCGCAGCGAGGGCCATTCTTTCATGGGATGGGGACCACCTACGAACAAAGGGACACCCCCTTCTTTTATTCCCCGTCATTGGAGGGCACACTTTCTAGGAGAAAGCCCGCCAGTGACAATTCAACCCTCAGCAATTAAGTTCAATCAGCTTCTTACCTCAGGAGTATCTTCCTTCAAACGACTGAGAGTGAAAGGAAGAAATACAGAGTGGCCATAAAAGGAAGTCTAGCAGTCTTGCTAGGGAATGGGGAGAGATAGGAACGATTTTTGCTCAGGGACTAGGCAGGAAATGCATTGGCGGGAAATGCATTCAAACATACAGCCATCCAAAATGCCCATCTCCAGCTCGAATTATATGCTATTCTTTTCGACCGACCGATAGTTCCCCCCTCCCCACCCCCTCCCAAGTCCGAAGCATAAAGATTCGAGCGTGCGTATCTATCTGTTGCTACATTCTGTTTGTTGGACTATTAATTTATTTGCTTTCTTGCTCCAATGACAGGAACCTGCAAACAATGATTCTTCTTTTTTTTTTTTTTTTTTTTTTTTTGAAGATGAAAATCTGTTTTTTGGTGCAAATATGACAATGATGATAAGTCAGATAATATCCGAAAACTTGAAAATTTCGTCGTCCTGAAGCGAGAATCGAACCCAGCGTCTCCCAGATAGCGCCCGGGTATGCTAACCACTACACCATACAAAACGACCAAGTCTCAAGTTTCCGATTAATTTGAATATGGTATAGTGGTTAGCATACCCGGGCCCTATCTGGGAGACGCGGAATCGATTCCCACTCCAGGACGACGGAATTTTCAAGTTCTCGGATATTATCTGACTTACCATCTTTGTCATATTTACACCAAAAAAACAGATTGTCATCTTCAGAATTTGTATTATATGGTGTAATCCCGTATTTCATTCATGAATGATTCTTCTGATAAATTGACGTCGACTTCAATACTTAACAATAATCACGCCAATAATAGCATAAAAAATCGCAATCATAGCAGGGACATTTATTGAAACCATTTTGTAGCTATGCTTTCAAGTTTCCAGAGACTATTTAGAGCTCAGAAAGCTTAAGTTTTGGAGCAGTCGTTAAAAAAAGCCGTCCCTTGTAGAAAGATAAAAGCAGGTTATCCAACATTTTTAGGGCGTTGTTTCCACCTTTGTATTTCTCTCTTTCAAAGTAATTAAACCCATTGAGATCAAAGACGTGGTCCTCATCAGTTTTAAGCAGAGGTAGAGGTTATAACACAAGGGGGTTAAGGGCAATTAGGGATCCATTTGATAGGGAGATCAGCTGTCTCCAGAGATGTCGGTTTAAGTGCATGTGAAAGAATTAAAATCAAAATAAACTGTTGTGAAAGAAAGATTATTTTTACAACGTACTCAGTTTTTTGGAACCTCACAGGGAGTAATTAACGACATTTTTTTTTTTTTTAAGTTCTGGAATTTTGACCAAATTTCGAATTACAGGTGATTTCTTTTTGCTACTAATTTTCTACTGAGGGACATTTATGCATAAGTGGAATGGAGATACTTCGAACGACAATATCGTTGGAGTTTTTCCTGTTACGAAATTTTTTATGCATGCTTATGTCACCGGGATCTTATTCTCCCGTTTTGAGTTCTATTACCTTTTAAAACACCAAAACAAAAAAAAAACAATAAACGGACTTGAGACTTTTCTGTACAGTTGATTGTTAGCTAAGGCCAGGGATGCCCCACCGGTGTGTGGCACCTTGGAAAAATATTTTTGCGGGACGCCTGTCAATAAAAACGATTTCGATTTTATTGAAGATGTATTACAAATCATCTAATAGCAGGTTTTTCTTATCGCTTCAATTTCAAACGTTCCTTATTTTCATTCAAACCATATGCAGTTTTTTCACTCGTACCTTCTTTATAGGAAAACACAGGGTGTTCCATAAATGTATAACCAATTTCAAATAATCATAACAGTTTTAATATAAATAATCTCAATACACAACTTATGTTAACTGACAGAACAGTTCATGAAGTTTTATAAACGTTCGACATGGGCACCTTTCGTCACCCGAAAAATGTCTAAACGGTATTCCAGTTCCAACCATGTTCGTTCGAACAATGTCTAAACGGTATTCCAGTTCCAACCATGTTCGTTCGAACAATGTCTAAACGGTTTTCCAGGTCCAACCATGTTCGTTCGAACAATGTCTAAACGGTATTACAGTTCCAACCATGTTCGTTCGAACAATGTCAAAACTGTATTCAGTTCCAACCATGTTCGTTCCAACAATGTGTAAACGGTATTCCAGTTCCAACCATGTTCGTTCCAACAATGTGTAAACGGTATTCCAGTTCCAACCATGTTCGTTCGAACAATGTCTGAACGGTATTCCAGTTCCAACCAGGTTCGTTCGAACAATGTCAAAACGGTACTCAGTTCCAACCATGTTCGTTCGAACAATGTCAAAATGGTATTCAGTTCCAACCATGTTCGTTCGAACAATGTCTAAACGGTATTCCAGTTCCAACCATGTTCGTTCGAACAATGTCTAAGCGGTATTCCAGTTCCAACCATGTTCGTTCGAACAATGTTCTAAACGGTATTCCAGTTCCAACCATGTTCGTTCGAACAATGTCAAAACTGTATTCAGTTCCAACCATGTTCGTTCGAACAATGTCTAAACGGTATTCCAGTTCCAACCATGTTCGTTCGAACGATGTCTAAACGACATTCCAGTTCCAACCATGTCCGTCCAAACAATGTCAAAACGGTATTCAGTTCCAACCATGTTCGTTCGAACGATGTCTAAACGGTATTCCAGTTCCAACCATGTTCGTTCGAACAATGTCTAAACGGTATTCAGTTCCAACCATGTTCGTTCGAACAATGTCTGAACGGTATTCCAGTTCCAACCATGTTCGTTCGAGAATGTCCGTATTAACTTTCTGCAGGGAGTGTATATCCTCCTCTTTAAGTCAGGAATGTCTGCAACAGGGGTGCTGTAAAGCTCATCCTTGATGAATCCCCATAAAAAAAAAAAAAAAAAAGTCACAGGGTGTTAAGTCCGGCGAACGTGGGGGCCATGCAATGGGACCACCGCGCCCAATCCATTGATTAGGAAATTTGGTATCCAGGGACCTCCTTACAATCAAAGCCCAATGAGGTGGCGCTCCATCTTGTTGGAAAATGACAGGAGTTGAAAGCTCATCCAACTGGGAATACACAAACTGTTCAATCATGCCCAGGTAATCATCAGCTCTCACGATCGCTTCCTGAAAGCAAAAGGTCAAATGCCACGGGAGATCATTTTGCCACACCAAACATTCACTTTTGGGCCAACATGTTCATTTTCCATTGTGCAATGCGGGTGTTCAGTTACCCAAATTCTCACATTCTGTTTATTAACCATTTCAGAAACACGGAAAGTGCACTCACCTGAGAAATAGATTTGTCTCAGGAAAGATTCAGCATTTGCAATGTTCTCCAACATCTCTTCAGCAAACTGCTTACGTTTCACATGATCATCTGGGGTTATGCGATGGGTTATCTGCAGTTTATATGGCTGCATTTCGAATCTCTGACGTAACACTCTGTGCACTGACGTCATAGGGATGTCCAGCTGTCGTGCTGCTTGTCTGATTGACTTTCGAGGGCTACGAGTGAATGTTTGTCTCACAACCTCCTCCTTTTCTTTAACCAGCGATGGTCGTCCAGGGAATTTCTTCGTTAGGACGTTACCAGTTTCCTTGAACGACTTGTACCACTTTCTGATGCTGTTACGTGTGGGCGGTTTGCTCCCATATTTTTTTCTGAAATTCTGCTGAACCTGCATCTCGGATCGGGTTTCAATAAACCACTATACAGTCCATGCTTTTGTCGCAGGATCAATTGGGTCCACGTCTAGTAAACTTGAGGGTATTCCTTACCGCCTGTAACAAACAGAATGCTGATATTAATTTTGCATCCAAAGTTATCATCATTTGAAATTGGTTACACCTTTTTGGGAGACCGTGTATTTTGATCATTCGAAATCGTGCTTCCGCTTTTTGACATAATTTTTAAATATGACAGTTTCATACGGTTGTAAATATCACGCTCAGGGACGTAGCTAGACTTTGAAATCAGGGTAACTGTAAAAGGAAAGTTGAGAAGTGCGGTCTATTTATGAAAAAAGAAATTGTAGAACAAGATTTAAAAGAAGGAAGGAGAAAGAAATTTGTCTTATTTCTAAAGAAAAAGGGAAATAAGAATTTAACCAATTTGTTGATGTAGGAACTTGGAACTCTTATCTCAATTGCTGCATAAAAAATAACCATATCTTATATAATAATACTCTCTATAAGCAAGTGAACGGTATTCCAATGGGAACATCAACGTCCACGAATATCGCTAATCTATTCCTGTTCTTTAAGGAATATAAATTCATTAAAAATCACCCCACCTGCTCAGATAACTACCTTTACACTTTTAGATATATTGATGATCTGCTGTGTATCAATAATTCCGAAGTTATAGAGAGTGATTTTGATAATATCTATCCTAGCTCTCTTAACTTATGTAAAACCAACCACAGTAATCAGGAACTTGAGTTCCTAGACTTAAGCATTAAGCTCAACAGAGGTAACCCATCTATTAGCCTCTTTGATAAAAGAGTTAATTTTCCTTTCAAAGTAATTAAATATCTACACTGGAATAATAACATTTCAACCAAAGTAATTGAGAATGTACTAATTTCTCAGGTCCTAAGAATTTCAAGAATTTGCAGCAACAATTTGGACTTCAATTACCACATTAATATACTATTAGAAAGTTTTCTAGAGAACGAAATTCCTTCTTCTTTCATCAAAAGAACTTTAAGAAAAATTATTCTGAATAATAGAGTAAGGTTGGCAGATCTGCTTTAATTTTCTACACAGTTAATAATATGATTCTGACCAATCAAAACCGTAAGGAAGTTGGCTAGAGGATGCCTATTAACTACCTAAAGGAACCTTAGTGCTATGGATATGACGGTCCTATTAAAACAAAAAAATTAAATAATATAAACAAAATCACAAAAAAAGCTTAAAAATCTGTTTATAAAAGAAAATAAAAACAAATAAAAAAGAAAACTAGTTATTCATCACTAGGATAGCTATACTAAAAATAGTAAAACCAACATTAAAATTAATAAGATTCTGATTAATCTATAGAAGCTCACTAAGGTGATTTAATACATGCAAGATTATTAAATAAACTGCTCGTGTATTTTATAATATTTCTCATGTATTCTGGAGAGTTAATTCTGCTCATTCTGATCATACAGATCCACAGTCTTAAGTTTATATATTTTTTTCTCTGGTTAAAATCTCCGCGCGTTGGTTTCTTGCTGTATGAGGAGGCCATCAGCCCCACCCTCACTGCCCCCCAGCGTCTAGGGAGTGGCGGAAGAGGTCAGCCATGTTCTCCTCTTGTGAGGAGAAAAGTTTTTGTAACACAAGAGGTAAGCTCTCTTCCTTGTTTTTGGGTTCTAGGTTTTATAAGTTCAATGTTTGTACTTCATGTACCTTTTCTCTGTCGTTTTTTAGCTTTTCAGCTTTTAAGCATTGGTTTGTCTGTTAACATTTATGCGGGTTTTAACTCTTACTTTTCTTTGTAACTTTGAGCGTCTTTTGTGGTACCTAGGAACAGAAGATGGCTAAGCTTGTTCCTTTTCTATGCGCTGTCTATGCGCTGTTTTTTCAAAGTAGTTAAGTTCTTAATAACTAATTAATTATGCACTTAAAGCACTGCTGAAATACTTTGTACATATTGCAACTAACTGTTTAAGGTATATAACTTTCACAAAGTTTTCTTTAGTTAATTATTATCTTTAACTTATTCTCGTTTTCGTGCTGTCATAAGTTGTAGAGTAGGGGGTTTTAGACTCAAGTTTTCTTTCAAAAATCTGTTCGTTATAAATTAACATTTCCTTTTTTAATTGCAATGTAAAATTTGTTTTTCAGGTTTAATTTCTCTCTCAAACGAACTTGGAATTTCGTTATAGCTGAAAATCATTTCTATTTATTATGTCACTCTCACAGCTTGAGTTCTCTTTAATCTTCTTCTCTCTGTTTAATAGTAACAGATGAAGAGCATGGGTCGGGCCATGAAGGTTAATGGATGCAAGCGAAATTGTTAACTAGTGCTAGGTCATGCTACTCTACGGAGGACATGACTTATATATATATTTTTTAAACTATTTTAGGTGGGAATGTTACTTGCATCTATGGCCTTGCAGAAACCCATTTCCAACTAGGTCTTTGTGGAAGTGAGAAAATGCAGAGTTTTTGCTGGTCCTTGATAAAGCCAAAGCTCAGTATTCTCGACACCTTCTACATTCAGTTGTTTTATTTTTATTTTTTTTCTTTTCTCCTTTTACTCACACAGGTAGATACATAACCTTTTCTATGTTGTACTAGGTGTGAGTCAAAATTATATATGTATTTTTTTGCTTAGGTATCTTTATAGAATGTGAATTCTGAATTTTCAAAACTGTTGCGTTGCGCGTTTTGATTTTCAGGTTATTTTGCACCCTTCGTTTTAAATTCTAAAATGTTTTCCTTAGTCTTCAGTTTTGCTCTTACACCACATAAGTAAATGTTATAGTACTCCGTATCTCAGAGAAGAGAGGCATCGCTCCCTAACATTGTTAAAAGTTTGTTCTACACAAACTCTACTCTAATAATTTTTAAAGAAAGCAAAAACTAGAACTGCAGGAAAGATCATGGATAACGGTGAAAATGCATCTAACTTGCATATATTAGTTGATCAATATTTTGTTTTTAGTTAGTATAAAAATAAAACGACAAGACATTCATATAGTGTTTTATTCAAATTTTTATGTTGTTAAAAATTCGCTGCATATTTTAAATATCGATCCGAAGTCACATATTACACAAGTAAATGTATAGTATGTGTTATTAAAAAAATAAAAAAGGTTAGCTACAAAAAGGCTTGGGTGTAGAGTACTGGGAGAAGTGATCGTTACTCGGAATGCTTCGTTTTTTACATAACATGCTTCGGTTCAACACTCGACTAATATTGATATACCATCCCAGCTGTTGTTTTGTGCCTCTTCGTCCACTAACCTGCCCATACGTTTTTATTCCGCAACCACGAAACCTGCATTGCCAATTCAACAATCTCTCCGTTAAATAAGGAGAAAACATACCAATTGTCCGTTTAAAACTTCGACGAAATTCGAAAGCATTCAAGAAATTTAATTGTCCATTCCTGGCGAGAGGAACCAGATCAGTTCAAGAACACTAATCATTCTGTTGGACTCCAAAAAATTCCGACTCAGTCCACCTTTTTGAGTAACATCGTAAAACTCTGTACACAAATTTTTGTTTATCCCGCTTCGCTTGATGAAGCGGGATCCTGAAAGTGCAAGTCTTTAGGATTTAAAAAAAAAAAAAAAGCTTATCTGGTTTGGAAGCGCGAGCTTGGTTAACTACAGAGCTACAGAGGAGGTTCACACAGTTTGAGGACGTTTTTGATAAGAAATTACAGAAAATAAAAGAAGTTCGAAGAATTAAAACTGACAACAGCGTGTTAGATGAACACAAAAGAAACAGCTGCTGTAGTTAAATATCGTCTACTAAGAAAATGGCGCACGTAAGCAAGCTGTGAACAGAAGGTTATGCTTTCGCTCTTTACGACCATAAATATTCGTACACGAATATTTATTTCATTCCTCTTTCACTGCTTTCCATAGTCCAACAACAATAGGCGTAACCACTGGAGGGATCGGGGAGTGGGGGTCATGACCCCCAGATTTTCAGAGTCGGGGATCCCCAATGTAAATGACCTCCCCGCCCCAATTTTTCGGGAATATAAGGATATAATTCACACTTTTTTATGATGTGAACCAAAAAAATTTAATAATATACTATTGTAATTTTTCGTAGAATGCAAACACCTGTATAATGTGTACTATGCTATCTATAATAGTTTTACCGTTGTGTTCGCTAAGTTCCCTACCCTATCTATGATAGTTTTAAAGTTGTGTTCGCTAAGTTCCACAATTCGCCAACAGAGGCGCCTATGTCATGTCCGTTAGATCGCACCTTAGCAACTGCTTTGCTCCTGCGACTGTGTGCGTACTGTGTAGGTCGAGGGGGTCCCAAACTCTATCTTATACAGTATGTATATAATGTTGTACATATACACTGAAGTGCCAGAAAAACGAGTGCATACGAGCTTATGCAAAATACCTAGCAACGTCAACTGTGCGCGTACTCGGTTGCGTCCGCCAATGCGTATATAAAGCGATAGACATCCTTGCCAGCTGTCAGAGCTGTTTTCGGCATGAGAATGACAAGTAATAACGATTTAACCGATTTTCAACGCGGTGTCATAGTTGGCGCTCGTGAGATGGGCCATAGTATTTCGGAAGTAGAAACGAAGTTCGGATTTTCACGGACGACCATTGCAAGGGTGTACCGTGACTACAAGAATTCCGGCAAAACCTCCAACCTATGATACCAGTGTGGCCGTAAAAAGACATTGGAAGAACGTGACCATCGTCGGCTGTCAAGAATCGTTTCACGCGATAGGCGTGCAACACTCTCTCAGGTATAATCGGAATTCAATGCTGCAGCCTCAACAAGCATCAGCGTCCGGACTGTGCAACGTACCCTGCACGATATGGGCTTTGGGAGCCGACGCGCAACTAGAGTCCCCTTGATTTGTGCACGACACAGAGCTATGCGCCTTGCTTGGGCACGGCAATACCTCCACTGGACACTTGATGACTGGAAACAAGTAGCCTGGTCTGACGAGTCGCGTTTCCAACTGAATCGGGCAGATGGAACGATTAGTGTGTGGCGCAAACCCATGAAGCCATGGATCCCGCCTGTCAACAGGGAACTGTACCGGCTAGTGGGGGGGCGTAATGGTATGGGGTGTGTTTAACTGGACTTCACTGGGAACCCTGGTACGTCTACAAACGTCTGTGTCCGGCCAACGCTATGTGCCCATCCTTTCTGACGAGGACACCCGTTCATGCATTCATGCTGATGGGTTGGGCCTGTTCCAACAAGACAATGCACCTCAACACAAATGTTGGGACGCCACATTATGGTTAGAGGAACATTCATCTGAGTTTGGGGTGTTGCCATTCCAACCCAAGTCCTCAGCTCTGACCGTGTTAGAACACATTTGGGATGCCATGCAACGCGCTATCGAACACAGGAATCCGAGACCTCGGAATACACCCGAATTGTGGAACGCTCTGCAGGAAGTATGGTGTGCATTGCCTGCAGCATATTTCCAGAAGCTAGTGGAGTCCATGCACCGTTGTATTTCTGCAGTCCTGCGCTCCCGTGGGGAACCTACCAAGTATTAGACTGATGTACCAGTTTCTCTGGCACATCAGTGTATATACATGTATATGTATACGTATAATGTGTGTATGTGTGATCGCCCCCCCCCCCGCAGATTTTGAAACATGGTTACGCCACTGCCAACAACTGTTTAAGGTCTGCGTTGAGAATGCAGTCCGAAGGCACAACAGTCCAGTGGTGACACATCAGGAGACTTCGAAGGAATATGGGGAAAAGTATGGACTTGGTACCATTCTCTTTTTACATTTTTTTCAATAAACAGTGCTAGATATGGATGTTATGGCTAATATAGTCTTGTGCTTACGGAGTTCTACTCTTTGAAGGGCCTTGTGCATAAAGGAATGGTTTCTCCTTTCTAAATAGAGAAGTTAAAACATTATTTTGGTAATATGTAGAATTAATTTTAACATTCTTTTCAAATTTTCTTAACTTTCATTTCCCATTGTACGAGAAACCAGAAATAATCATGAATCCTTTATTGAAAATGTCTTTGGATTCTTGGAATTATGTCTTGTTCTGCTATTTAGGAGTACTAACTCGACCTTTTTTTTTTTTCGTGTTACAGTCTTTTAAGTTGATCTATTGTTATATGGCAATATTTAAACTTTAATTAAGTTGTAACTTCGGTTATTTTGGTGTGCGAACGCCAGCTTGAGAAATTCAGCCTCAGCTACAAAGTTCAATTCCTGATGCCAAAATAGATAATACTGGTTTGTGTCTTGATGATATCCGTATGTGCAGATTGCTGTTTGCTGATGACCCTGTCCTTTTGGCGGAGACCTAAAGTGAGTTGCAGAGTATGTCGTCCCGGATGTACGAAATTTGCATAAAATTCAAGCTGAATATAAATAAGGGAAAAACCAAAGTTATGGTTTTTGAGAGAGGAATGTAATCAGTGATTAATCAGGTGAATGAGTAGTATTTAGCAAGCATGTTTGACCGAGAGAACAAATTGGATGGTGAAATTAGTATGCGAGTGAATTTTTTATTGAAAGTCATTGCGGCTTTGGGAGGTGTTCACAGGAATGTTGGGTTTTTAAGACAGTCCCACATGGCAGTGTATGAAAGTGATGAAACCTGAGTACTACAGAAGAAGCATAGGAGTTGTTTGTGTGCTGGAGAAATGCATTACTTACGGGGGGGGGTTGTGGCAAGACACGTTCTGATTGTGTGAGGAATGAAGATGTGTTGCAGTTGTGTAATGTGAAGCAAAATGTTGTTAGTTAGGTGGAGATTAATATGCTGCAGTGGTTTGGACATGTTGAAAGAATGAGTGATTGAGATGCTTACTAAGAAAATCCTTTTAGCCCAAGTGGCAGAAAGGAAAGGCAGAGGAAGGCCAAGGAAGTGATGGGAGTATCAGATTCAGAAGTGTCTGCATAAGAAAAAGATTATGAGTGTGAAGTAGAGAAGATCTTGTGTACGGCGTGTGATGGATGTCAGTGAAGCCCGAGTTGTACGTCAAGATCTCTGTAAATGGAGAAATTTGATAAGGCAACAGTAAGTAAAAATTATCTGGTAGTTTGTATTTCTTTGTGGAGCTAACCTCTGAATCTCACAGAACATCTTAGGGAGTGAATGAGAGTGAGTGAGTACTTCTCCGGTTGCCAATGTCTTCAAGTGTTTTGTTTTTGTTTTATACCATGCTCGTTTCTTACTGATTTGCTGAAAATGTTAAAAACAAGATGATTTTCCAAATCTGAAACAATGGAAAGAGTACGTTTTATAATTGAAATGCATTCTAATTTAATGAAATTTTATGACAATTTTCACGCGATGTGAGAAATTTCATTTTGTGTGACCTTAGCGTTGAATTTGCCAAGAAACTTGCAACTGAAAAGGTGTTGAAGTAATCAGTTTTGCCTAACGTATCAAACTCAAAAAGAACTTTTGCTGTAACTGAAATAGTCTCTTCGTAGCGCAAGGCTAAAATTTACAAAATTTCCACTTTGAGAACTCCTAGCGGGAAATATATCAACTAGTAGTGAAATTTAAAATGGGAAAATTTTAACGACTTTTTATGTCCGATCATTCGCAATAATATTTTTTTTTTTTTTTTTTTTGGAAAATCTGTGAAAACCAAATTTTTTGGCCTTTATCAGGAAATTAACGAACTAATTGGAAAATTTAAATATTTGAAAGGGAACAGTTAAGCCTAATCTGAGAGGGACAAAAATATTTTTCTTTTAAGTTGAATAGTTTCTTCACAACAGAACTTTAATTCTTTCACTTTTCGACTGAACAGCCCTTAGCGGTGTCTAAAGTGCCGAACTTAATATCTTTAGATTTCCTATTAGCCTCAAAAATAATTTTTGAAATATCTCTAAAAACAAAAAGTTCGATGTGCACGGGCATACAAAGGGATTACACTAGCACTGTTTCTTGCAGAACGTTCTAATAATAGGAAGCTAGAATGGAATTTTTAAAAGCGTAAACACTTTTTTTTTTTAGTGTTACAAGCAAATTCAGAATTTATATTCTGTTTGCTTTGGATATTGTACCGATTTCCGATGTATTATGAGGAATATTTCTTCCTTCATTGATTTATCTGTGGTACTGGTGATTTCCGACCTACATCCGTTTCTGGATGGGAGATGGGTAAAAACGGTATGAGGATGATGGAGTTCGATTCCCGCTCCAAGGCGATGAAGTTTTCAAGTTTTCTGAGAGGTATTACATGGATGACTAGTAAGTGCTACAAGCAAATTCAGAATTTATATTCTGTTTGATATGAATACTCTATCGATTTTCCATGTATTATGAGGAATATTTCTTTCTTCATTAACTTTTTTCTCGACTTCACTTTATTTTTATTTATTTTTTCTGTTATTCTGACGGATGAAAATTTCTGAGACCATAAGAAGAGGTAGGGGCCCCCTTAATGTTTTAGTGTCTAGGGCCACAAATGATTTAAAGTCGCCTCTGGGCGGTGGTATATCTTTGTTTGGCCCCAGTGGGTGCTGTTCTTATTTTTCGACGTGCGGCTAGCAAACTATGAAGTTCCACTTCACTGTCCGGCAATTTTTTTTTTTTCTCTTTCCCTTTGCGTACCCTAAACTTAAACTCCTAGCTTGATATTTCTAAAGGGAAGTTTGAGACAACGATCAGACACCACTTTCCTAAAATCCTCTATACCGTGATTATATTTGAAATTGTTATATTGAGTTTCATTCCTCATTCTGCCTTTGGAGAAACTTCTGGAGCAGAGTTCTTTGTGCTTTGTACAGTTATTTTCCTTTTGTACCAAAGCAAATGACTAGCAATGCTAACCTAGGCCTAACCTCCGGACAACGGCACCTCGCAACAACGATCACTTTTTCCCAGTCTGAGCAGCGACCGTTATTCGGAGGTTTCACTGTACTTTCCTCAAAATATCTGGACTTCTAATTCGAACCTCATTCCCCCAGAAGAATCCCCTTATTTCAACTACGAGAAAAATAACACCTTGAGAACTTTCTATGCAAGTATAAAATGGAATTCATAGTCACATTTCTTACAAGTAAAGCAGAAAACATGATCCACATCTCGTTTGACTGAAAACGGTGACTGCAGGTGCCGTAGCCACCGGTAAGGCAGGGAGGGCGGTTGCCCTCCCTGGATGGTAATTCCAAGGGCGTAAATTCATGCTCTGGGGGGATGTATAAAATGGAAATTGTAACTAAAAAAAGAAAGTTACATCTTTCAGTGTTCTTTTTTTAAGGACTTTGGTTAGTCTCATACTGTATCCCATGCAGTTAACCAGGTTACAGAGTAACATACACTGTGAGGTCTGAACATCTCATATCCATGAAGGGAATTTTCCGAAAACAGTGAATGGAGAAATAGAAAACAATATGCTGATATATCTAACCTCCATGACCTTTCCGAATATGTTTTCGGGATGAAGAGCTAATTAATCATCTGTACTCTGTCGCAGGAAGTTCAATGTGCGTTTAACCTTGAACGGAACTTTTCCAAGCCCTACCTCTAAAACTTCTTCCTACTGTTACGTTCACTTTCCCATACTCATTCGTTTTGCGCTGGTTTGTTTTTCGTTTTGCATTTCTGTGGAGTGTTGTGTTGTCGGCATTCACATAACGTTTACCCTTTACTTGGTATTAACAACCTGTGTTTCTTGGGTAATTATTTAATTTTTACATTTTGAATAAAATTATGTCAATAGCCTGAAACGCGATTTTTGAACGATTATAATACTTCTTTATAACGGTGGTGTGTGAGAAAGTAAAAACCATGTGTTATTTGAGTGGAATTCGAAGGGGCGTAATTTCAAGTCTCGCCCTCCTAGATAAGAAAAGCTTGGGGGACTGCAATCATAAAGCGAGTAAAAACTATCAAAATGGCAGCATCACTTTTATTTCCATTCATTATTTAGATTGCAACTTTAGTTTTTTCCATACATCCCTGTACTGGAAAATTCAAAAACAAAACAGAAAAAATAAATCCCCGCAGAAGAAGAAAAATCATAACTTCTGATAACTTCTGTGCCCCTCCACTTCAAAGTTAGGCTTCGTTTGTAAAGATCTGTAGTTTCCTTTAAAATAGCAACGCCAGATGGCGCTCTGTTACCATGGGGACCTGCTAATGAATATGAATGAGCGTTTAAAGCCTTCGGGTCTTTTTTTTTTTGCCGCCGCGTGATAATCAGAATTAATTACAAGGTACTTAATTACACTTGCACACCTCGAATCAGTAGAAAAAAATAATGTTTTTTAATTTTTAATTGATGATTTTGGAGCGCTTTCTTTTTAACAAGAAAGCGTCGATGTCCTTGCGAGTTATGCTGGGTTTTTTTCTGAGGGGGACTTATTTATTTAAATTAATCACTTAAAAATTAGATAAAGTAAAAAGTCTTGTTTGGGATACGCACTTCAATGGGTGATTTATTCTGCGTTCATTTACCTTAATAACGTTCATGGGACTTTTTATTTCGTCATAAAGACAGTATGCCGTGCCTCCGAAATGAGATTTTTTGAATTGCGTAATATTTTAAGTTAATCTTGCAGCTCGCGACATCTTGCAGTTAATCATTCAGTAACAAACCACCAAGTGCATGCAACGTGTAAGAGATCTGTCGTCTTCATCTCAATTTCTCGATCTGTTCCTGACAGAGAGGAACAAGATATTTAAAATTTTACTGCAAAACGTACGTATTCGCTTCCGCCTACTTTTTTTCTGCCAATGTAAGCCGTAAAAAGTATAGAAAAGTTTGTACAAACTTAATAACATTAGCGGGAGCACTGCTTATACTTGGTGCGATATTTAAATTGCAGATTCTTATGTTTTTCTTATCATTTTGTCCGCAGATTACAGCTGACAACACATTGGTACGAAACTAATACAAAGAAAAAGCTGTCGTTGAAGGAAGACTGAAGCCTTCGAAAATGCGTCCAAGCTAAATATGATGCCCTACAGGAACGTCGCTAGACTTCTAAGTCCGGGTGGGAGAAGAGTGGGCGAGTATTATTTTAACTAGGGCAAGTTTGTTAGCAACTTTATTTACGAAACACTGAAAGAAATAGTTTATAATGCTTTTCATTACAAGCTGCAAAGGTATTCGTGCAAACCTCCCACACCCCCTGCCCGCCAAAGAATGTCACCAAGGGAATGCGAGTGTGGACGAGAGCCCACCCTGGAATCTGTTTTGCCCATCCTTCCTCCCATCCAGTTCAAGATGTGCTGTTTTTCAATTTTTTTTAACATTAAAATACAGAGTCGAGTCAAATAATTGTGACCACCAGCTAATATCCAGAGTAACCGCTGTGTGCAGCGCGGACAGCAGCTAGACGGGATGGGACTGACTCAATAAGGGGCTGAAAGGTGCTCACAGGTGTGTGGAGCCATGTTGACTGCAGTGCATCTGACAGCTGCTGGAGGGTGCGTGGTGGAGGATCCATACAGCGAACAACGCGATCGAGGTGGTCCCACAGATGCTGAATTGGGTTTAAGTCTGGGGAATTAAGGGGCCAGGGAAGTACTTTGAAGTCTTCATCGTGCTCTTCCAACCACTCTCGGACATTTCTAGCTGTGTGACACGTCGCATTGTCGTGTGAAAGATCCCATCCGCCCCAGGGAAGACAATCCGTGTGTATGGATGTACGTGGTCTGCAAGAATGGATTCATAACGAATTGACTCCATAGTGCCTTCCACAGGTACGAGTGGACCCAGGAAATGCCACGAAAACATTCTCCAGACCATGACGCTGCCCCCCACCAACTTGTGTTATTCCAGCAATGGTTGAAGAGTGTACGTTCTCCGATGTTTTTTGCCTTATACGCCAACGTCCATCCGTTCGATGAAGCAAAAAACGTGACTCATCGGAGAAGGTAATCCTTTGCCACTCAGCGGAGGTCCAATTCTGATACTGCAGTGCAAATGTAAGCCTTTTCTGCCGGTGCACCTTCGTTAGCATAGGTGCAGTGACCATCCGTCTGTATCGGAGCCCCATACGCAGCAGGGTTCGCCGAACTGTCGTTTTAGATACACTTCCGGTATCTCCTTGGTTCATTCGGCCAGTAAGTTGCTCCACTGTAGCGTGTTGATCGGCCCTCACGCAACTTCGCAGCCAACTTTCACCTCTCATCAATGGCACGTGATGCTCCGCAGATTCCACGTCGCTTATTAGCAAGGGTGCCATTTCTCCAATCACGATACACTTTAACCACAGCAGCCCGCGGACAGTTAGTTCCCAAACTGCGCTGTTTCAGAAATACTGCCACACTTGGCCCGAAAGCCGATAATTATTCCTCTTTGCAAATCTGATAAATCGCTCCTTTTATCCATGATAGCAACGAGTGATGTGTTTCCAGAATGCCTACAGCACACCTTATATACCCTCCAAGCCAGCTCACGACACGTGCTTTCTGATATTGGCTACGCGCTGTTGACGTCAAAAGTAGGAGGTGCTCACAGTAATGTGACTCGACTGTGTATAATCTGGACTTTGCCATTAATATGGAGTCTGTCTTTCGTCGTGTAGCCTTTTGTATTTTCCCATAGGAAGCGCGTTGTTTACTTATCAGTGAGAAGATAATCAAAATATTGGTTGTCCAGAACGTCCTGAGCGGTTTTGTTTTTTGTTTTGTGTGTGTGTGTGTGAAATGAAACAAATGCAGTGAGTTTAAAAACATACCTTTATTCTTCAAAGTATCGTCCATTTTTTTCCACGACTTTAGTCCATCTTTCTGGCAATTTTAGAATGCTATCCCTGTAGAACGTGATTGGCTGGAAGGCAAAAGAATCGTTCACGTGTTTTTTGACAGCGTTCAGATCACCGAATGATTTTCCATTCAAAGATTTTTGTGGAGACCGAAACAAATGGAAGTCGGAGGGCGCAGTGTCCGGGAAATAAGGTGGGTGGGGTAAGACATCCCTGCCCATGACATGCAACTTTCTGCGAGTGACCAAAGAAACGTGCGTCCGAGCGTTGTCTTGCTGGAGCACAGCACCCTTTGTGTTCACAAATTCTGCTGGCCTCTTCTTTTGCAGGTTTTGGTTCAGTTGTTCCAACTGGCTGTAGTACACATCCGAATTGATCGTCTGATTGTGTTGAAGGAGCTCATAGTGTTATATGGAAATATTTAAACTCTAATTAAATTGTAACTTCGGTTATTTTGTGGGCGAACGACAGCTAAGGAATCCATCTTCAGTAAAAAAGGAGCTTAGCAGAGATTCATTTCGGGGAAAGCCTTTTTTCACAGACAGGGACCTCCCACGAAAAAAGGACACCCCCTTTACCCAGTCATTGGACAGGACTCTCCCTCATAGAGAGCCTTCCAGGGACAATTCGAGTAAGCAATTAAGAGTACAACTTCTTACGTCAAAGGGGACAGATCGTAAAGGGGATATGGACGTAGCAGTCATAAACGGAAGGCCTTGTTGGAAATCTTGGGTGGTAAGGAAAAAGATTTCACGCAGGCATGTAGCCACGTAAAGATATGAACAGATTTGGCCGGGGGGGGACGCAAAGAAAGCCGTCCATAACATTCATCTCCCGCTGGAAGTATATACCATTTATTTTGACTAACCAATATTCCCCTTTTCTTCCCCAATCCGAAGAAAAAAGATAAGTGCAGTCGAAATCATTTATCATTACATTCAATTTGTTTAAATATTTATTTATTTATTTGCTTCCCTACTCCAATGACAGGAACCTGCAAACAACGATTCTTCTGATAAGTTGGCGTTCACCACAATACATCAAATAAAAAACCAAGCCAACGCTAAATGAATGTCTTTGCAATCCCACTAGATGGAGAGCATAAGTTTACATCCATGAATATTCGGTTTCAGTGTTTGTTTACGTAGTTCGGCAGCGTGACCCCAGGGTCTCTTCCGCACAACATTGTCACAGACTATCCCTTTTTCATCTCCTGTCACTAATCATTTCAAAAATGGATCCCTGTTGTTGCGTTTTAGGAGCACATCCCATATGGAATACCGGTCCATGCAGTTTTTCTCTGATAGCTTGTGTGGGACTCAACATCGTAACGAGAATTGTATCCCAGCTTCACTTAATGTTCATGAACAGTACACTGAAGTGCCAGAAAAACTGGCACAGACGAGCTCATGCAAAATACATAGCAACATCACCTATGCGCGTATTCGGTTGCGTCCGCCAGTGCGTATATAAAGCGATAGACATCCTTGCCAGCTGTCAGAGCTGTTTTCGGCATGAGAATGACAAGTAATAACGATTTAACCGATTTTCAACGCGGTGTCATAGTTGGCGCTCGTGAGATAGCCCATAGTAAGTCGGAGGGTTCGGATTTTCACGGACGACCATTGCAAGGGTGTACCATGACTACAAGAATTCCGGCAAAACCTCCACCTACGATACCAGTGTGGCCGTAAAAAGACGTTGGGTGAACGTGACCATCGTCGGCTGTCAATAATCGTTTCACGCGATAGGCGTGCAACACTCTCGCAGGTATAATCGGAATTCAATGCTGGAGCCTCAACAAGCATCAGCGTCCGGACTGTGCAACGTACCCTACACGATGTGGGCTTTGGGAGCCGACGCTCAACTCGAGTCCCCTTGATGGGTGCACGACACATAGCTATGCGCCTCGATTGGGCAGGACAACACCGCCACTGGACACTTGATGACTGGAAACAAGTAGCCTGGTCTGACGAGTCGCGTTTCCAACTGTATCGGGCAGACGGAAGGATTCGTGTGTGGCGCAAACCCCATGAAGCCATGGATCCCGCCTGTCAACAGGGAACTGTACCGGCTGGGGAGGGGGGGGGTGTCCATAGTAGTATCGGGTGTGTTTTGGTGGACTCACTGGGACCCCTGGTACGTCTAGAAACGTCTGTGACCAACCAACGCATCCTTTCTGACGAGGTACACCCGTTCATGTCCTGCATTCATGCTGTGTGCATCCTTTCTGACGAGGCACACCCGTTCATGTCCTGCATTCATGCTGTGTGCATCCTTTCTGACGAGGCACACCCGTTCATGTCCTGCATTCATGCTGATGGGTTGGCCCTGCCGCAACAGTACAATGCACCTCTACACAAACGTCGGGACGCCACAATATGATTAGAGGAGCATTCGTCTGAGTTTGGGATGTTGCCATCCCACCCAAGTCTCCAGATCTGAACGTGATGAACAGATTTGGGATGCCATGCAATGCGTTATCGAACAGAGGAATCCGATACCTCGGAATACACCCGAATTGTGGAACGCTCTGCAGGAAGTATGGTGTGCATTGCCTATAGCATATTTCCAGAAGCCAGTGGAGTCCATGCACCGTCGTATTTCTGCAGTCCTGCGCTCCCGTGGCTGACCTACCAAGTATTAGACTGGTATACCAGGTTTTCTGGCACTTCAGTGTACTTTTAGGTATTTTCGCAGTATCTTCTAACTCTCGAGTCGTTAATTTTGGGTTGCACTCGATTTCTGCCTTTATGAGATCGTCGTCCACTGCAGAAGGTTTTCCACATCGATCCCCGTCGTCTAAACAGAAATCGCCGGCTTTGAAGTTCGCAAACCCCTTCCGAACTGCTGATTCACCATTTGCATTACGTCCATACACTTCACAAATGTTTTCACACTTCTGTGCAGCGTTTCCCTTTTTTTTTATAGAGGTATAGAATCACATGCCGAAAAGGCAACTTTTGATCATCCAAGTTTAACACGTACTAAACAAACACAACCCTCCACTTATCGCCAACCACACGTCGCTGAAAGCTGCATTCAAATGCCACCTTTCATTGTTACCAACATCTCGTGTGTTTTCAGAAAGTACGACTACATACGTCACGCTCAACCATACATCTGTCACAAACGCTCAGAACTTTCCGGACAACCCAGTAGCATCTGCAGGGTCATAGAAATTCAGTTGTTCTCCACCCTTCTAAATCATTAGTTTAAGCCTCTTTTCGTGTTAGTACGGCCAGAGGGGGAATAAGTATGAGACTCCAAGGTGGAAAGTTGAGTCTAAAGCTATACCAGAGCTCTTAAGCCTGCCGCCAAAGCAATGAGGGAGCGCGAAATGGCTGATGGTTGCTTTGGAGGTGAAGAAAGTGCAAGGCAAGGTCGATGGCTTGAAGGAAAAGAGGGGAGTCCTGCAACGCAATGTCTTTGACTTGAAGGATGGGAGTTAATGCAAAATGTTGTGTTTGCGTGTCACGACTTTTACATTTAATTTAGGAAAACAAATACAAGGTTTTTCTTTAAAGAAATTGTTCAAGTACATTACTATTTCCATTAGCAAAAATAAACCTTTGTAGCCGGAAACAGTTTGTACCTGGAAAGGAGTTAAGGAGGGGAAAAGTATAGGGCACATGCCTGCAGAGAATTTGTGAGCTGTCGCAGAAAACCTATCGGGGAGAGGGGGCAGGACATAATGCCAAAAATTTAAAATATAAAGAATTTCTAGTCCGATAATGAGATTTTCAGCGTTTACAAACTACAACTCAACAAAACTTCTGCGGGCATCTTCTAAAGTAGGAAACCTGTTTGGGGGAGGGACTTAACGCCAAAAATATAGAATATAGGGAATTTCTAGAGCTGCAATTTAAAGCTGAAATTCTCTCGATCGGACCAGAAATTATTTATATTTTATAGTTTCGGCATTACCTCCCCCCTCCCCCTCCCCCCCTCCCCGACAGGCTTCCTGCGGTAGCTAGCTAATGCGCGGAGAGAATTTGTTTAGTTCTGTTTATACGGTGAAAATCTTCCGATCGGACTAGAAATTCTTTATATTTTATATTTTTGGTATGAAGCCCCCCCTCCCGGCAAGTTTCTTGCGTTTGTACATGCCCGCACAGAATTTGTGAAGCTGTCATTTATAAACCCTGAAATTCTTTTGTTGAGTTGTAGATTACAATGCTTTTTTTTTTTTTTTTTTATAAATTACGGAAACTTTATGACTCAGATAACCAACCTGGGGACCTGGCCATGAAGCGGTCAAAAATGAAATTTTTACACTGCCCTAAAATTTTTTGTGGCTAGTTCTCCGGGTGCCAGTTATCCGCTTTGTCTTTGGCCCGAAAATAATGGAAATGTCTTAATTTCTTCTTGCAAATGAAATATTGAAAAAAAAATGTTTTGTGAACTATGGTTGCTCAAAGTGGGAGATATGGCAGCACGGTATGAAATTGCAATGTGGCCATTTACAGCACGGTAAATGGCCACATTGCAATTTCAGTGCCAATTTTATGGCACTGAAATTGCAATGTGGCCAGTTCTCCGTACCCGGAAATGCCCAATTACGCCTCTGGTAATAAGCAAATGAACTTTTCTTACAGTACAAAATTGAGACTGTTCCGCTTTTTTAGCACGTCTTTTGTAAAAAAAGATCGTGCTTATGTTATCGGTTTGTCCGTCCGTCCGTCTGTACCCACAATATCTCTGCAACTATTAGTCCGATTTGAAAAACCCTTTTTGCATTCGAAAGTTTGAAATATGCGAATGATGATCCTTCATTTCGTTTTTCTTGACGATGTACAATTTCGCCGCTAGAGGGCGTGAATGCAGATGATGTCGAATTCAAAAATACGTTTTATTCCACATATTTGCTTCTAAATATCCGATTGAAAAAAATATTTTATCTTTCGATTCCATTTATGTCGAAAAGTATTTTGGATATAGTTTCTTTTTCAAATTACGCATAGATTTCCCACTAGGAGGCGTAAAAGTAAATTGCATTTCTTCCGATAACTCTTCTTCTAAAACTCCGATTTGAATTTTTTTCAGCGGATACATCTCTTGATGCACAATCTTTTGCATATAATTTCGAATTTTTGGTAAATACTTTGGCCACCAGGGGGCGCAAGTGTTAATTTTCGCTTCTGATGTATTTGCAGCAAAATATGAGCTTTTAAATTCTCGATTGAAAATAACATCGTTTGTAGACCGATAGTACTCATGTCGACAAACCTTTTAGAAACATTTTCTTCTTAAAATAGTGCACGGTTTCTACGCCAAGGGTGCGTCGATGTATATATTATTTTTGTCAATATCTCGACTTCTAAGAGTCCGATTTAAAAAATTCCTTCTTTGTTGGATAGTGTTTCTAGTGTGACATGTTTTTCCTATAAATTCAAAATTTTCAAGTAATTCATAGACTTTTCGCTAGGGGGCGTAAAGGTAAATTGCGTTTTCCCCTATATCTCTGCTTCTAAATCTCCGATCTGAAAAATTCTTTCTGCACCAGATAAGCTCCTGATGGGAAATCGTTTGCACGTAATTTCAAATTTTTGTAAAAAAATGTTTTGCCACCAGGTGGCGTAAGTCTTAATTTCCGCTTCTGATGTATTTGCAGCAAAATATGAGCTTCTAAAATATTGATTGAAAAAAAGTCTTTTGTGGACCGATACTACTCATGTCGACAAACATTTTAGGAACATTTTCTTTTTGAAATAATGCATGGTTTCTACGCCAGGGGCGTAGATGTATATCTTATTTTTGTCTATCTCTACTTCTAGGAGTCCGATTTGAAAAATTCCTTCTATGTTGGATAGTGTTTCCGATGCGAAATGTTTTTCCTATAAATTCAAAATTTTCAAGTAAATCACAGACTTTCCGCTAGGGCGCACAATGGCAAATTGCGTTTTCTGCTCCTAAAACTTCGATTTGAAAAATTCTTCCTGTATCGCATACAAGACCTGACGGAAAATATTTTTCACGTAATTTCTAATGTTTGGTAAAGAACGGTTTGGCCACCAGGGGTCATAAGTGTTAATTTCTACTTCTGATGTACTAGTATTTGTAGCAAAATCTGGGCTCCTGAAAACTCGACTAAAATCTTTTTCTTGGACCGATACCGCTCCTATGGATGAACCTTTTGTGAATACTTTCTTCCTAAAATAATGCATGGTTTTCCCACCAAGGGACGTAAAGTCGCATCTTATTTTTGTCGATAACTCTGTTTCTAAGAGTTCGTAAGCTCAGGATTCCGTTTACAGCAATATCTGAGGGATTAAAGACCCGATTGAAAAACTTCTTTCTTCCGTCAGATACTATTGTTTTCCATACCGGTTCCATTGACTTTGAATAGGTGTGATAAATTTAATTTGCCTCAGAACGGATTCAAAAGACGTGCTTATTACACCCGAAAGTACGGTGTCATCTTTCTTGTTTTCATTCTGTCCGACACTTCGTGACACACACTTTCAATCTGACCGTCATTTTTATTATTTTAAGATGGGTCCGTTCCCGTTGCCCCCCCCCCCCCCCCTCATGTCAGTGTGCCACTGGGGCCCTGTGAGAAACATACTAAACAACCCAGTAACACTTCCGTAGGTTGCAGGCAGACATGGGAATTTTATTATTATAGGCTGAACTTAATCGATAAAAATAACCATTTCTTTATCTGATACGAACTCAGTAATAAAAAGAAAAATAGATCGTTCTGTATTTAACATTACCGTCGGGTTCTTACATCCAAAAGTAAAAAAAAAAAAAAACGGTATCCTCTGAAATTTTGTTCAGATAATGACAGTTTGCTAGGTTGCAGCTGGGAGCACATAAGCATACTTTTTTTGTAAGGATTTTTTTCCTTTTTTAATTTCTGAATGAGATCACATAAAAGAAAAAGTAAGAGCGGAAAACATAAGAGGAAAACTGTCCAAACAAACGTGCAAAAGAGCACTAGAACACGATGTGTGAGAAAATGATACTACAAAAAAATTCAAAAACAACAGGAAGGGCGGGGGGGGACAAAAAAACTCTCCATTGCTCACTCTTCGCCATGGATGTAAATTGGATGATTCACAGTTCATTTACAACCAGTGAGCCTTTGAGCAAAACGAATCCAGTTTTCCAACTCCATATGCAATCTCTCCATTTTTTTTTTTTTTTCTGTGCATTAGTTTTTGAGAAAGGCGAATTGTCGTTGATCCGTGTCATGCATTCACCTTACAAACGAGACCGCCATTTCTAGAACCCCGTAGACCACACACACATCCACTGAAGAAAACCAACCACAAAAGTTTCATGCCTCTCATGCCTCTTCTCCTACACAATGCCCCTGCTCCTATATCCCTTTCCTCGTCTATTCTTTACAGTATTTTTTTTTCTCACTTTCTCCCTGGCTCCATTCACTCGCTGTCCCCCTCCCCTTCCCCCTCTCTAGTGATGTGAAAAATCACCCCTAGCATCCCCCCTTTCCTTCCCTACCTCTAGAAAAGTTGGGAACACATTCTTGGGTGGCGTGGGACATGAGGGAACAGAGTTTCCGGTGGCAAGAGTCGAGGGATCTCGGGGGAAGTGGAGGAGTGGGTCCACCTCTCATGGCGTCCTCAAGAGCCCACCAGGGAAACTGACACTTAGGAAACGATAACAAATACTTTGCGAAACTGTCAGTACTGATATCCTTCTTCGAACAACACTCCCCCCTCTCTCCCCTCCTTTTTTTTTACAGTGTTTTCTCTCAGACGAGAGATGTAGACCAAAAAAAAAAAAAAAAAAAGAAAAAAGTTGCTGGAACTCTTTAACCTTTAGAATGTCAACATATTCCTGTAAATTAGAGATATTAAATTGCCTGCAGTTTGATCGATTGCACAGTCATCGAACAGAGTACAAACGACGTTTCAAGTAAGAAAAAAAAATGAAAAATATATACATATATATTTTTTTAACAATACTATTCCTTAAGAATGACTTCTCTAGCTTTATAAATAAATCATTACTAATAAAATAAATAAGACGCCGATTCTGGTGTGACGTATATTTCTTATTTAACCTTCTTTTTCGACTTTCTATTCTTATGTAAATTTTGTAACTTGTCCGTTAGATTTTCGTTCTGAACGGCACGTCACTTCTCTGAATTTTCTTTGGTTTTGTCAACTGAGAACAGTGGTGGTTCTAGGCCCACACCCCCGGATTTTTTAATTTTCTTTGGAAATACATATTAATTTTAATTAATTACCGGCACATGGAGGAATCCCCATCCCCCTAATCTTTTGGTCTAGAACCGCCTCTGACTGAGAGTGAGTCAAAAGTGAATAAAAGCTATGTTGAGACCAAAGTGTGTGGGATTAGTGATGCTTTATTGGGTACATACACTGCCGTTTGCGAAAAATGCAACACCATCAAGTACTACTGGTATTAGCTTGAAAATTACAGAATATGTACGTGCAATTTTGTGGTGGGATCGGAATGCCCCGGAACGGCGTTCTGGTACTTTTTTCCCCCTAGCCGACAGGCGTTCCGATAAACCCTATTCAGCATAATTTGTTTTCTTTTTAAAATGCGAATGTCCTATTAATTATTTTCCAATTAAAAAAATGCAACAGAAAAACTGCATTGTTAATGGGATAAACATGTTTGTTTGAAGGTAGAGTTAGTCTCTAAGTCCATTCTCACTTGGCAGTCCCAAATGGTGAACTCTTGTTTCTCGAATGCCAAATTGGGTAAATCCGGAAGTCTGATTTCGACGGGGTCCGGACTAAAGCCCACCGGACATTTGTCCACCCAGACGGGGCCGCTGGTGGCCGAGTGGGAAACGTTCGTGACTGCCACGGGGAGGGCCTCAGGTTCGATCCCAGGCAGGTACGAACGCTCGATCCACTAAATACCCGCCGTGCGTCGGATAGGCACGTTAAGCCGTCGGTCCCCTGGTAATAAATAAGGGCGTCTTCCTCCCCCTTTCTACTTCGCTTCCGTGTCACTTTCCTATCGGGCGCTCTAGCCCAAATCTCCTAGTTTCCTATTTCTAAGGGTTGTTTAAGACCTGGGGTCAGACACTCCCTTCCTAAAATCCTCTACATATGATCATGATCATGTCCACCCAGACATTTGCCCACCGGACACTTGCCCACTATGGATGATTTGTAGGTAATATGTAACGTCGGAGGATGTTTCCGATGTAGTGTAGGAAAATTGATCATAAATATTTATGGACCGTAGAAAAATTGCACTTTGTTTTAGAAATGTTGAAATTTAAGTGTGTGTGTGTGGGGGGGGTTACCCCCAAACCTAAACTAATAGTATATATCACCTTTCCTATGGTTTCAAAAAGCTCAAACTTAAATCATTAGACTACGCTACCAATAGACGAACAACGAACTTGAAAAATTTTGAAAAGTTTAAATTTAGGGGTCTTCTAAAAAGGCCCACTGCCTTGGTGCCTTGTAAAGAGCCACGAAATAATCTTTTGAGTGCCTTCTATCAGGTTTTACAAAATGTTTACAAATACGAAACATTTAGGTTGTAACTTTAAATCTTCTAAAACGGCCAGCGGCCGTTTATAAGTAAAGAGCTGAAAAATAATACGTTCAGTGCCTTTCATTATGTTTTATGAAATGTTTACAAATACGAAATATCAAGGTTGTAATTTAAAATCTTCTAAAAAGGCCCGTAGCGTGGGCAACTTGTAAACACCTGAAGATCGATTCCTTGAGTCATGACATGCGATATATTAAAATCATAACTCAAGATTTAGTGAGTAGCAAAGCTACAGCATAAACCTTGTGTCGTTATGATCTTATAATACATACACATTTATATCCCTAGGAAAACTCGTACATTTCGTTTTGTTCTACTAGGAAAACTCCCACACTTTGACAAGATCTCGGAATTAAACACAATTTGTCATTAATGCAATTTGTATATATTAAACACAATTTACGTGTATATATTAAACACAATTTGTCATTAATGCATAACGTCGCAGACTCTGAAGGGTACCAATCACCCGGGTACGAATTTACCGTTTCCCGTAGAGATTTGGTGTGTCGTTTTTGATTTGCATGCGCCGTGCTTTAATTTTGGATCTATCCGCCCCCTCCTCCAGCTGAGACAATTCGAATTCTTTTTCAAAACGTGCGTTGGTCGCACTGCAAATGTAAAATTTCTGCGGGTGTGCGAATCCGGTGGGTGTACATCATGTCCCAAACGTGCGTTGGGTCGGTATGAGGAAAGAATGCCCACGGAAAAAACGCCCACGGAAAAATTGCCCACAGAAAAATCGCCCACGGAAAAAACGCCCACTTTTCGAAAATAGGAAAAAACGCCCACGGAAAAATCGCCCACAGACAAAATGCACACGGGAAAAATATGTCATCGACTGATAAGTTTATGTCTGTTATAAACGGTGTTCGGACAACTGGTCACAGACTGCTGGCCAAAAAAGCTTTAGGGGTCATATAAAAATTGCGGTTTCTTGGCCACCTCACCTACATAACGCGAATATGGGAATGACGGAATGAAAACTTTTAGAAGGGCCTAAACGTTAGTTCTAATATTATTTTCTGCCTGAGTAATACCGCAATATTAATAATTTGATGTGTAAAATATTTTCTGCAAACCTTACAAATACGAGAGGAAAGTTCGGATTGCACTGGTGAACTGTTTTAAGGGGCCGTATAAAAATTGCGTTCTGGGCTGCTCCGTGGCTACGTTTCCCCGAGATTGGTTATCTGACACACATAAAATGTCCGTAATTTCGTATTTTCTTATTTACAATATTTTTCTAGAAACTACAACTAAACAAATTCTCTGCGAGTATGTGCAAACCCAGGAAACTTGTCGGGGGAGGGGGGGGTGCTTAAAACCTAAAATATAAAGAATTTCTGGTCCGATCGGGAGATTTCCAGCGTTTACAAGCTACAACTCGTCGAATTATCTGAGGGTATCTTCTGCCTCAGGAAACTAGTCGGGGGGGGGGGGTAATACCAAAATCGTAAAATATCAAAAATTTCTCTTCCGATCGGGAGATCTTCAGCATTTACAAACTGCAACTCGACAAATTTTCTTAGCGCATGTCCACTCTCTGGAAACCTGTCGGCGAGGGAGGGAAGGGGGGTGTAATACCAAAAGTGTAGAATATGAACAATTTCGTCCGATCGGGAGATTCTCAGCAATTAGCAGCTACAACTCGACACATTATCTGAAGTCATGTGAATGATGAAACTCTCCGGGTCGGAAGAGAAATACTTCATATTTTACACTTTTGGTATTAACCCCTCCCCCCCCCGACAGGTTTGCTGAGTAGGCACGTGTCCTCAAATAATCTGTCGAGTTGTAGCTTGTAAATGCTGATAATCTCCCGATCGGATTAGAAACTCTTCATATTTTTCACTTTTAGTATTAACCCCCCCCCCCGACTAGTTTCCTCAGGCAGCAGATACCCTCAGATAATTCGACGAGTTGTAGCTTGTAAACGCTGGAAATCTCCCGATCGGACCAGAAATTCTTTATATTTTAGGTTTTAAGCACCCTCCCCCTCCCCCGACAAGTTTCCTGGGTTTGCACATACTCTCAGAGAATTTGTTTAGTTGTAGTTTCTAGAAAAATACCGTAAATAAGAAAATACGAAATTACGGACATTTTATGTATGTCATATAACCAATCTCGTGGAGACGTAGCCACGGAGCAGCCCAGAACGCAATTTTTATACGGCCCCTTAAAATTTTTGTGGCCAATTCTCCACTTAGTCTTAGCTCCGAAAATCATGGAAATGTCTAAATTTCTTACTGAAAATGAAATATTAAAAAAAAAAAATTATGAACAATAGTTGCTGAAGTAGTGGGGAATATAGCCACACGAAATTTGTTTATTCAGAACAATTTTATGGCACTGAAATTGCAATGTGTCCAGCTCTACGTACCCGCTACATGACAACACAAAATGACACCACATTTTTAATTTTTTGGTCCCTACAAAATACATACACAACTTCTGCTGTGAGAATCGCAGTTCATTTTGGGTGTTTAAGTCGTGAGGAGTTGTTGATCCAAAGTGCATGTTGTTCGCAAATATAACAAACAGATGTCAGAACTACAGAGGTATTGATGTATAGCAGTTGGCTTGAAGACAACGGTGAATCATTAGTATGTTTTTAAATAAATGTTGCATAAGACTACCACTGCTTTTAGGCCAACACCATACAAACTCTACAGTCCATCAGTGCAATCTGAACTTTCCTCTCGTATTTGTAAGGTTTGCAGAAAATATTTTAGGCATCAAATTATTAATATTGCGGTATTACTCAGGCAGAAAATAATATTAGGACTAACGTTTAGGCCCTTCTAAAAGTTTTCATTCCGTCATTACCATATTCGCGTTATGTAGGTGAGGTGGCCTAGAAACCACAATTTTTATATGACCCCTAATGGTTTTTTGGCCAGCAGTCTGTCACTAGTTGTCCGAACAGTGTTTATAACAGACATATAAACTTATCAGTCGATCACATATTTTTCCCGTGAGCATTTTGTCTGTGGGCGATTTTTCCGTGGGCGTTTTTTCCGTGGGCGATTTTTCCGTGGGCGTTTTTTCCGTGGGCATTCTTTCATACAATCGTTGGGTCACACAGCATACAAAATTAAAATTTCGGCGGATGTACACGATTTCCCAAAATCAGAGCAGGACATGATGCTTAAATTTCGAAAATATGGTAGAGATTATTCCTAAAGTTACTGTGCTAAGTGTACTCGAGTTCAGTGGACTCGTGCCCAGTGGGCAAATGTACGAGTGGGCAACTGTCCGGTGGGCAAGTGTCCAAGTGGGCTTTTGTCCGGGTGGGAAAGTGTCTGGTGGGCAAATGTCCGACACCCGATTTCGACTGATCACTATACTTTCTTGTACTGTAACTACGTATAAGAAAGTGAAAAATGGAGGTGAGGGTGGGTAGTAAGAAGGGAAAGGTATTGAAAACGTAAAGGTACCGTGCGTTCCTGTACTTTTTCACTTAGCACTACAATACTGCGTACAAAACAAGTTGGTACATGCAAACGATTAAAATGTCTGTAACGACCCTCGCTCCTTTCTATCTTTTTTTTAACACAGCCGCTATTGTTGGGTGGTTATTGTTAAGTATTGAAGTGGATGCCATATTATCAGAAGAATCGCTATTGCAGGTTCCTATGTCATTGGAGCTGGGAAGCAAATAAATAAATAGTTCAACAAATTAAATGTAACGACGGGGGATTTCGCTCGCACGAATCTTTATTTTTCACATTGGGGGAAGGGGAGAGAAAGGGGAAATAACGATTAGTCAAAATAAATAGTATATGGTTCCAACGAGAGATTGGTATTTCAGATGGCTTTCTTTATGTATTTCCCGCCAAAATTTGGCCTCATTTCTTCCTACTTTCATGCTTGTGCAAAAATCGTTTCTCTCTCCCTCAAATCCAAGCAAATCTCCCTTTTTATGACCACTGTATATTTTCCCTTTCTCTCTCTCTCTCTCTCTCTCTCTCTCTCTCTCTCTCTCTCTCTCTCTCTCTCTCTCTCTCTCTCTCTCTCTCTCTCTCTCTCTCTCTCTCTCTCTCTCTCTCTCTGCCGCTTGAAGAAAGGTGCTCGTGGCATAAGAAGTTGACTGTTGTTAATTACTGAAGATCAAATTGTAACTTGAAATGTTTCTTCGAAATAAAATTGTGATCCTCCAACGACGGGGATATAGAAGGGAGTGTCCTTTTGTTCGTGGATGATCCACGGTCAACGAAAAAATGGCTTTCCCGAGGGATCTGTTAAGCTCTTTTTTTATTTGACGGCAAAATTCTAGCTGCTGTTTTTCGCTCTTTGAGTAACCGAAATCATTATCTAATTATATTTTAAATATTTCTATGTAACACTATCCAACGAGAGCCGTAACATAATTCTGTTGGTTCATTCCATAGAATCATACACTTGAAGAAATAAGATTTCGGACCCGTTTTAACAATAACAAAAAATAAAAAAACAAACAAAAAAGAAACACCCAAGTAGCACATGACGTTTAAAGGACGTCGCATTTCGGTTGCAAAAGTTGATATTTGGTCTTCCTTACAAAGACTACGTTTGATAAACGTTTGTTAAATGTTACATCCGTTACCGTTGCGATTTAGTCACATTCATTACGTTTGCTAAACGTTGCATTTTCGTCATGTTAGCAAGGTCACAGCTAATCTTTGGCGTGACGTTACATTCAGGCAAAAAATAACTAAATTATACTGTTGATAAAACAGTAAGCTTGTGTATAATTGATAAAGATTATTGAATTCCTCCTTTTATTTGCTTATACGACTAGAAGCATTTATTCCATTGGATTTAAAGCAGCTTCTCGTCTGCGGTTGCGTCGTTCTCTGACCTGCTGTGACGTCACTTGTACTACGGATGAGAGTTATGGCGGCCAGCGCTGCATGGATGTCTGAACCTAATCGATGGATTTTATCGTTCTTAAAAGGTAAGTTCTTTTCCTGTTTCAATTCATAGGCTTCGATTTGGAACACAATTGATGTATTCGTTTCGTAACTCGTAGAGATTCCCATAACACGTGAAGACATTCATGTATTCGTTTCGTAGCACGTGGAGGGAGGTACGCTTAACACATGAACACATTCATGTATTTTCTTAACAGGTATATATATCATCGGGATGTAAGGTCAGGTGATGCGTAACATCACAGCCTCTCCTTGACAAATGTCAACCCCGCCTTCTCGTGGTGCATCCTGTTCCCACTAAAGGGGCTCTGACGACCGCCAATAGCGGTATAACTATACCATCGGGATCAGAGGAAATGCTATCCCACACTCGCCAACCCGCTTGGCCAGCGTGGTGAGTTATGGCCAAACACCTCCAAAATGACTCTACAACTTAAATCTTGGCCCTCAGTCTCCGGCAGCTGGAATGTACCTGGCCAAGGCAGCGGCCAGTGCGACATGAAGGCAGAGGGTGCTAAGAATCCCCGGAGGACCGGACTAGGCTGCCATTTGATGCTGACCTTGGCTACCTATAACGGACGCTCCCTATCTTCTGATTCAAGGCTTCTTGAATTGGAAGAGGAACTACAAAGGATCAAGTGGGACATTGTTGGGCTAAGTGAGGTAAGGAGAAAAGGAGAAGATCTCATTGAACTGAAAAGTGGACATCTCTTCTATTATCGTGGGACAGATACTGGCAGAACTAGTGGTGTTGGATTTATAATAAACAAGAAACTAAAGGATAAAGTGATAGAAGTTGAAAGTTCCTCTGACAGAGCTGCACGACTCGTTATCCAACTATCGAGAAGATACCAGGCTCAGATTATTCAAACTTATGCACCCACCACAAGTCATCCTGAAGAAGAAATTGAAGAATTTTATGAGGAAATTCGTCATCTAAATAATAAAGGTAAGCAGCACTTGAAGATAATTATGGGAGATTTCAATGCAAAAATAGGGCAACGACAACAGAATGAAACTTCAGTAGGTAAATTCGGTCACGGCAACAGAAACCAGCGTGGAAATACTCTCGTTGAGTTTGCAGAGGCAGAAGGATTTTTCATCTTGAACTCCTTTTTCAAGAAAAAAGCCACACAGGAAATGGACATGGAGACATCCAATTGGGACGACAAGTGAAATTGATTTTATTATGTGTAACAAAAAATCCGTCATCGAAGACTGCAGTGTGCTGAACAAGTTCAACACAGGTAGTGACCATAGATTGGTGAGATGTAAGATGCACCTCAACACTAAACTGGAACGTGGCAAGCTCATAAGACAAACAAAATGTATTGACATAACCAACCTTAAAAAACACCATAATACTTTCAAGTTGGAACTGAAGAACAGATTCTCTGCTTTAGAAGGCCTAACATCGGAAGAAGTGGATATTTCGGAAGTTAAGAGAAAAGTAACCAAAGCTCTTATGGAAACAGCAAAAAAATTAGCTGGGTCTAAGAACAAGTTGCATGTGAACAAATTATCAGGAAAAACCAAAATGTTGATTCAAAAAAGAAGAGAGATGAGGACAACTAAAGAAGATGTGACTTCCAAAGTGGAATATATAGAGCTACGCAAGACAACACGAAAAAGTATCACTGAAGACGTAAGGAAATTCAACTGTGAGCTAGAGAGGAAAGCAATTGAAAACAACCAAAGCCTTAAGATAGCAAAGGGACATCTCAGTAAGGGAAGAAAACAGATTATGGCTCTGAGAAAAGAAGATGGTTCTATAACAAGAAATAGAGGCGAAATTTTGACAAGAGTGAAAGATTTCTACTCCAAATTATATGAAAGGGATGATACATGTACTCCAGACATCGTGAAAGGTACCAGAGTTCTTCCAGTCCTCCCAGCAGAAGTTGCTCATGCAATCAAGAACATGAAGCGGGGGAAAGCTCCAGGAGAAGATGGAATTACTATAGACATCATACAAGAAGCAAGTGGAGAAATTGAAACAGTACTCGCCCAAATTTTCACTCGATGCCTTAATGAAGGGAAGATTCCTGAGGATTGGAACAATGCTACAATGATCCTGCTACATAAAAAAGGTGACATTGAGGATCTCAGGAACTACAGACCTATCAGCCTCCTATCAGTGGTTTATAAAATCTTCACTAAAGTTCTTTCACACCGCTTGAAGGTAACACTGGACATGGCTCAACCGAGAGAACAAGCTGGATTCAGGAGTGGCTACAGCACAATAGATCATATCCACGTACTGAGAGAACTAATTGAAAGAGCGAGGGAATATGAACTTCCATTGTGCATGGCTTTTATCGATTATGAAAAAGCCTTTGATTCGGTGAAACCATCAGCAGTTACCACGGCTCTGAAATCCTGCGGTATTGAAGATGCATACATTAATATTATTAATAACATCTATGAAAATGCAAGTGCAAAGATTCGGCTGTTTGAAAATACAACACACATAAAAATTGGAAAGGGAGTGAGACAAGGTGACACCATATCTCCGAAGCTCTTTAATGCCACATTGGAAAATGTCTTTCAATCACTGAACTGGGAAAACAAAGGAATAAAGATTAATGGAGATTATCTAACCCACCTTCGTTTTGCTGATGACATAGTCATTTTTGCAACTACCCCATCAGAGCTGCAGAGTATGATCCAGGAACTTGCTGACAAGAGTAAAGAAGTGGGATTAAAAATGAACTTTCAGAAGACAAAAGTGATGTTCAATGCTTTTACAAGAAATGAAGATTTATCGATTGATGGAGAAAAACTGGAGATAACAGATACGTACGTTTATCTTGGACAGCAGATATCAAGTGAGGGTCACATTGATGAAGAAATTAATCGGCGTACAAAACTTGCCTGGAGAGCTTTTGGAAGAAACAGCATAATTTTCAAGAGCAATATGCCATTATGTCTTAAAAGAAAAGTGTTTGATCAATGCATCCTTCCAGTGCTTACGTATGGTGCAGAGACGTGGACCTTAACTAAAAGAGACATACAAAGGCTGCAGACAACTCAAAGAAGTATGGAGAGGTGCATGCTTGGTATAACCAAGAGAGATAAGAAGAGGAACTCGTGGATCCGAAAAATGACGAGAGTGGAAGACATCATGATCAGAGTTAAATCCCTGAAATGGCAATGGGCTGGACATACTGCCAGAAGGACAGACCATAGATGGACAGCCGAAATTTTAGATTGGATTCCAAGGGACAGGAAAAGACCCAGAAAAAGACCACATGGGAGATGGGTGGATGAAATTCGTAAATATGCGGGAGTGACATGGAGGAGACTGGCACAAGACAGACCGTTGTGGAGGAAACTTGGGGAGACCTTCATCCAGCAGTGGATTGATAATGGTTGACAATGATGATGATGATGATGATGATATATATCATCGACTGCATTTTAAACTAGGAATAGTAACGAATTTGTTAGATTTTCGGATCTAAACACAGCTGTTTCGTTTTTAATTTTGTATTTTCGTGAAAGAGTACCAAAATATTTCAAGGAGGGGGGGTGCATGTCAAAACGAAATTTTAGAACTTTTCATTTTTATGAGCTACTGAATATTTGGTTAGATTTTTAAATAACAAATGCAGCTAGTTGTAAAAGAAATTCTAATTCTTCAAATGTTTAGAAAGCGGTATTGAATTTGTACTTAATTACTCAAATGTGCCTCCGTGTAGCAAACATTGTTACAAACGGCAGCTGATTGGTATGTTAGTTATAAAGGATACTCTATATTGCTGTTATCATATATTAGATCAGCATTTCTTAGGGCTCATTCAGCCAGTTTTTTTTTGTAAGAAATATATTGGGTGTGGAGTAACAGAAAGGGAATAGGCCATTGGAGAGATACTTATTTAATCCAGAAAGCTTTAAGGTTGAAAAAAATTCAAAACCCACCCTGTACAGTCCTGTGGCCAAGAAGTAAATTGTCAGTCACAATTCATAGTCTACATAAGGCCCGCAAAAATTTAACTTTTTTTTTTTTTTTTTTTTTTTTGAAAATGCACATTTTATACCAGATGTGAATTAAGCATACTGAAATCATAATGTATCCAAATGAAATATATACAAATATCCAGTGCAACATTTTGTTAGACGACTGTGGGAGTACACACTTACATCCAAATGTGCCCATCTCCCCTTCCACATATCAGAGTTGTGCCTATCAAATAATAAAGCAGAGGAATGCTATTGAACCTGTCACAGGCAAGGTGGCCAGTTGCTTTGCTTTTCCAGTTACAGTTTACTAAATTTTTGTTCAAATTTCAGAAATGGAGGGGTGGGAGAAGTTGGAAGCAGAGTTGTATAAAAAGAAAATGTATCTGTGTACACAACCATTGAAACAAAACTTGCTGTAAACCCGCATATCACGATAACAATAGAATAAGATAATTTAAAGTAACAATAAAAAAATAATTATAAGGACATTAAAATTCCGATGACGGCAAAATACAATTGAATATGTGTGTGAAACTGACCTTTATGGCAATATATTGGACTATGAACCTCATAAAAACAAGAGAATTAAAAGAAACATTTTATACCCAGAAAACAGTTTCATTATAATGAACCTTTAAAAGCCGCGGTAGCGCAGTGGTCTAAGTGATGGCCTCTGATCATTCGTCCGAACGGGGTCCGGGTTCGAATCCCGGTAAGGCATGGATGTTGTGTTTGTCTTACGGCACTGGCTCTCTCCCTTCCCTGGAACCAGTGACGCTAAATTAGGGAAGGGCGACTGCTTATAGCCCATTGAGTTGCTCACGGTGGTCGTTAAACCTCCAATCAAAAAAAAAAAAAACTTTAAAAATTATAAATAGTATTTTCAACAGCTTAGTTCAAAAATTACTGTCGACTTACAAAATACTTAAGGAAAAGATTTAATTTAATAACTAGCTGCTGCAAGAGGAACCTGGCAATAAAATTTAAATTCCTTCTGTGTAAAGGAAACTTTTGATACAGTTCCTATGTATTGAGAAATAGGCCTTGATAAAATCTAGAGGCCACAAACGTCTGTAAAAACAAAAGAACTGAGGAGATGTGAAAAATACTTTAACATTTACTTCAAGTTAAAATAGAATTAAGTATATTAATCTGAGTAAAGCCTTGAGTTAGAGTTTTAATTTCTGTAAATAACATTTTGATGTTTTTTAATCTACAAGCAAAAAAGTATTGGCAAAATCTGCTAATAATTGGAAAAGTATCGGCGTGCGCACATACTTTTACATTCTACTACTTTGGTTGAAGTATAGTTTTATGAGGATTTTTTCTAATTTGAATTAATTTTCTCTCAACAATATTATTTTTGAACACATATCATTGCTCCTTTGTTTCTGTAATGCTTCAAAACCATCTTGATAGCTGTTTACTTTTGGTGCTATTGGTTTGGAATTTAATGTTCACTCAGAATTGAATTTTGTAGCTGTTTGTTCCCAAATGGCAAGAGTAATAGACCAATTTTTGTATTTGCTAGTTGAGTCTGTATCTTCAGATTTCTCCGAATGAATAATCTTTTCTAAGCAATTAAATTAGAGAGCCACAAACCAATACTTCTATTCACTGTCGGATTAATACTTTTCTGATTAGGCCAGTGGTTCCTAATTAGCCTTTCTCTGAATTATGGATCTCTTCTATTATCAGATTGTTAAGGGCAACAGATTAAAGGCTGGATCACATAGCTAAGCTGTGTGGAAAAGCCATAAAAACTGTCACAGTTTAATTGCACACATATTTTTTTCAGCAATGCATGTATGTGTATATATACTGCAGAGCAAAGCTGAAAACAAAGGAAAAACTTTGAATTTAAAACGAAAGTTACTCACACCGGTAGATACATAACTTTTTCTATGTTGTACTTGGTATGAGTCAAAAATATTTTTTTGCTTAGGTCTCTTCTTAATAGAATGTATATATATATAAATATATATATACTGGTCACAAAAAGTTAGGGATATTGCATGAAGTGAAGCCACGTAACATAAACGACAGAGTGTGTTTACAAAAAACAATTTAATGGCCAATTTCTGCACACAACAAGTAGTACCACAATATAGACAAAAGTGTATATTCAGAGAATGTCCATACCTCTGGATTTCAGTATCCAGTAACACTACTTATGTGTTGAAGAACATCTTAACACCTACGAAGCATACTTGCAGTGACATTATTGATGAGTGTCTGGTGCAGTTAGTCCCATATTAGTCAATACATTACAGAGGTCTGCCAGTATATTTGGGTATGGAATGTGGTTATCTAAATGTGCTGTATAGATTCCCAAATTTTCTTAATAGGATTAAGGTCAGACCTGAGGTAGCTGTAAAGATTCGATCTTGTGGTTTTCCAGCCAGGGCCGGTCCAAGGGGTAGGCCAGGTGGTAAATGTGTAGATTAGCGTCCTAAATTATGTTGTTGAAAAATTTTAGTACCTGGAAAAAGTGCGACGTACAGATTTTAGTGTATGGAAATTAATGGGCCGCCCCGGTGTCGCAGTGGTCTAAGGCGTTGGTCTCTGATCATTCGTCCGTAAGGGGTCCGGGTTCGAATCCCGGTCAGGCATGGATGTTGTGTTTGTCTTACGGCACTGGCTCTCTCCCTTCCCTGGAACCAGTGACCCTAAATTAGGGACTGGCGACTGCTTATAGCCCATTGAGTTGCTCACGGTGGTCGTTAAACCTCCAATCAAAAAAAAAAAAAAAAAAAATTAATGGCAAATGGTGTGGAAATTGCATATTTTAAATGTGTTTTAAAGATTATTTTTTTTCGTAATATTGACCTGTGAGTCTGACGCTGTGAAGAGAAGCTGTAGTAGACCTAATGTATTGCTCCGGCAAAGAATGTGAAGCTTTTGGTCCTGTAAAAGGAAGGTTTGTTGCTGTGCCAAAATGATGGGCGGAAGAGTACAAGAGAAAAAGGTTACGTTGTTGGCAGGAGAGCAATAAATGTAGTGATACGCTACAGAAAATAGGTCCACAGCATCCACCCTTTATTTTGTTGTATCCTGTATGTTGTTGGCAGGAAAAACCGGATAAAACCTCTTCGATTTGCAAAAGATACGTATGAGTAAGATAGAAACTGACCTGTGAACAAGCTATTAACAGGAGAACCAAGTGTGCAGTGACACAGCAAATCAGCTATGAATGAAAGCTGTTCAAACCAGAACCGAAAGTTATAGTTCCCCAGTTTCCTGTACAACATAGGAAAGCATGTTAGTACTTTCTGTTTTGAATCAAGGAATCGTATGCGAAAGAACGAAAAATTTCTCAACATCTGCTTTAAAAACAATGATAAAAAATGAACGAACTATATTGTGTAGCGTATGAGTACAACACGGCTCGCTCTCGTGGCAACAAAATACGTGCTTGGACTTGTAGTCGTCCGCGCGTGAATTAAATGCTGCAGCAAATCTTCCTTTCAATGAAGCAAAGCTTCACATCGTCGCCGTAGCGATGCGCAGAGTCGCAGAATATGGACGTACACGCGTACGCCATACGTGGATAGTTTGCAAATTATTAGCAGATTTTGCACATAGTTTTTGCTTGTAGATTAAAAAAATGAAAATGTTATTACAACAATTAAAACACTTACTCAAGGCTTTACTAAGATTAATATATTTAGTTATATCTTAACATGAGAATGTTCAACTATTTTTCACATCTTCTGATAGAGAGTTATTTTGTTTTTGCAGAAGTTTCTGGCCTCTTGATTTTATCAAGACCTGTTTGTTCTCAATATATAGGAACTGTAACAAAAGTTTCATTTATACAGAAAGATTGTTTTTATTTTATTGCCAGGTTACTCTTGCAGTTGCCAGTTATTAAAATAAAATATTTTCCTTATGTATTTTATATGAATTAAGTTGTTAAAGATGCTATATATAATTTTTGAAGGTTCATTAACGGAACTGCTTTTCTTGATATAAAAATTAGTCTCTTGTTTTTATGAGGTTCATAGTCCAAAATTTTTTAAGTTTTGGCCTTAAGGTCCATTTTACACACATTTTTCCGGATTCAGTCGTAATGTCCTTTTGCCCTATCTGGAATCTGTAATGTTCTAATAATTATTTACTGTTGTATTAATTTTTCTTTAAATTATCTCGTTCCATTGTTGCCGTGATTTGCGGGTTTGCAGCAAGTTTTCTGTTTCAATGGTTGTGTACGCAGTCACATTTTATTTTTATGCACCTCTGGTGATGCGTTAGGCCTACCGCAGCGTCTCTTCACAGCATCACACTCACAGTTCAATATTACGATAGAAAATCTTTAAAACACATTTAAAATATGAAATTTCGGCACCATTTGCCATTAATTTCCGTACTCTAAAATCTTTACGTCACACTTTTTCTACGTACTGACATTTTTCCGACGAAATAATTTAGGACGCTAATATACATATTTACCAGCCAGGCAGGCAGCCACCAAATGGAAGGGATGTCAAATTAACCCATGGATTTATAAATTTTCTTACATAGTAAAATTATCCGCTAACTTTTTTTTTTTTTTTTTTTTTTTTTTTATGAGCTAGTCTGTATTTGCCACAAAAATGAAAGCTGAATACTCCTTTGTTGTTTCTCTGGCACGTGCAGAGTTCCTGTATATATATAACCTACAACAAGAAGCATTTTCAATTCTTCTGTGTGTTTTTTCTGAGAATTCTTCTCTGCTGCTTTTACGCATTTGGGTTTTTCGGAAAAAAATTTTTACATTTTTTTTTTTTTCGTTCCTGATGTTTGTTGACATTTTTATATACACTGAGTGGCCACTTTATTATGACTACGTGACAGTTTTAAGCAAATGAGCTATGGCTGCATGCTGTTGCCGCCAGAGGGCGAGGCTAGTGTAAAAAAGGAAAGCTTAGTGCTTGTGACAGTAGTAGAAGTGACTTTTGGGTGACGAGATGGGTAAAAAATGCGATTTGAATGACTTTCAACGTGGGATGATTGTAAGAGCTCAGAGCCATGAAGCGAGTATCACTGAAACCGCCGCATTCGTGAAATGTTCCGGAGCCACTGTTGTTAAAGTGTTTAAAGACTGGACTGTCAACTAAAAAACTGGGTCTCTATGTGCAACGTGTGGTCGTCATTGACTAGTGACTGCTCGGGCGGAACGGAGAGTGTCCACACTGGTAATAGGCAACAGTGCAGCAATTACAGACCACCTTAATCAAGGATCCCTCAAATGATCTCTGCGCGCATTGTTCGCTGTACACTGCATCGGATGGGATATGGAAGGCCTGTTCGAACACCTTTGCTGTCCGCAGTTAACAAGAGAAAACGTCTCCAGTTCACACAGGAGCATAAGGATTGGACAGTCGATAATTGGAAACAAATTATGTGGTCCGATGAATCACGTTTTCAGTTGCACCATGCCGATGGCCGAGTGAGAATTTGGCGGAAACAGCACGAAAGCATGGATCCCAAATGCATTGCTACAACCCTTCAAGCTGGTGGAGGCAACATTATGGTTTGGGGAATGTTTTTCTGGCATGCTTTGTGCCCTTTAATTCGTGTTGATCAACGTCTGACTGGCACATCATATCTAAACATCGTTGCAGACCAATACATCCTGTCATGTGGATGGTTTATCCCAATGGTGATGGCTACTTTTAACAAGATAATGCGTCTTGCCATAGTGCTCGTATTGTACAGGATTGGTTTCAGGAACATGCCGGTGAGTTTGCTTTGGTGGCCTCCACAATCTCCATATCTCAACCCCATTGAGAATGTGTGGGATGAAGTTGAACGAGCCATCAAACAGCTGGATCCACAACCCTGCAATTTTACACTCCTGGAAAGTGCTATTCATCAAGCATGGTCTTAGATTCAACAAACCACCTATCAACATCTCGTGGAGTCCATGCCACGAAGAATCTACATCGACGTAGTATTAAAGGCAAAAGGTGGCCCAACGAAGTACTGAGGGGGTGGTCATAATAAAGTGGCTACTCAGTGTATAACAATAAGGCTTGAGTGACAAGCCTTATTGTTATGTACATCTTGGAAATAAATCCCGAATTCCCACAGCCTAGGGTAAAGCAGAAAAAAACACTTTTTATTATGAAAACTGCAACAAAGCTCCTACAGATTGCGAACCATATATAAATCAATGGTTTTCTATTCACTCATTGATAGCGCATCGTTTGCCATTCAGGAAAGATTTACTCAATTGCAAAAACTTTACAATGCTTTGGGTTTCCTTTATAATAACACAAACAACTATGTATGATTCCGTCATTTTGTGAGTAAAATTATCATTATTATATTGGACTATTTATTTGTAACATAGCATATAATAGTGAGTTAGTGACATATCTACTGAGCATGCTAAGTTGAGATTAGAGCTATTTGCTGTGTTTGGGTCTGTACTGCAAAAAAGAAAAAAAGATCAAAGGAGGGGGTGGGGGAATCAAATGAGTCTTTCTGGCTGTCGGGAAAAAAAAAAAAACAGAAAAAGTTGAATGCCATGATGACAGACAGCACTTTCAATAGGTTTCATCAGTGGTTTAGCTTTTTTCTCTTCCTTTTTTTTTAATTTTCATTCCAGTTAATTGTAACTGCAACTTGTGCTCATTTTGGCTTTTCACTTTACTAGTAACTTGTTTTTCAATGTTTACTTCCCTTTTTGTTTCTTCTTGCTTGATTCTTAATATATATAAAGATAAAATAAAATTTGGGGGTATATCATAATATAATTTTATGAGCATAATTTAAGAAGTTTCCAGCACTAATTAGGGCAAACTTTTTAGTGTGATTTACATTAAAAATAATAGGGCATTCAAAACAGTTGAATTATATACAAAAATTGCATAAATGATTTTTTTTTTTTTTAATTTTGCTCAGGTTTGGTTATTCATGGCTCTAGTTAGGAAAGTTAGGGATGTTATGCAAAACACAGGTGAGTGTAAATTAAGTACAACCTCCTGTAGCTTTAAAACTTGAGCTTATCCCTTAGATCAGTATTTCCCCTCCTCCCAGTAGATCTCTCTGTAGAGTACAACTGGATCACCCTGTGAAAGTAAACCAACTTGGTGACTTCACCAAGTTGGTAAATATAATATTAGTGGAATTAAAGGATTAAACCATGTGTGTAATTATAGAATAAATAAGCAACATTTATTCACAATTAAATAATTTATTTTAAGATCTGTAGTTTCGTTGAGCCTTTAGCTCGGCTTCACCAGGACAAAAGAAGCATAAACATTCAGATGTGACATCATCAGGTAGTTGACGATCATGGATTTTGGTGAATTGTCTCCATGCAATTGAAAGAAATCGAGTAGGTGTCATGTTGTTGACAAGTCATAAAGAAAAGTCATTGAAACAAATTGGTGTTTTGTACACATGCATATCGTGCAATACATCTATGCGTTACAGAGGATTCCTTGCAGAAAAAGCTAGATTTTTACCGCCGCAGTAGTCTAAGCACTGGCTTACGACTGTTCGGTTCTTCCAAGTGGGTTGGGTTCGAATCCCGGTGAGGCATGAATGTTGTGTTTGTCTTACGGCACTGGGTCTCTCCCTTCCCTGGAACCAGTGACCCTAAATTAGGGACAGGCGACTGCTTATAGCCCATTGAGTTGCTCACCATAGTCAGTAAACACAACAAAAAACAAAAAGCTCAATTTTTTTTAAAGAAATTGCGGCACACACATAGGATATAGATTGTCTTTTTGTTGTAGACAAAGCTGTCCAGAAATTTAGGAACTTTCAAATGTTTAAATTTCAAAGTTATTTTGAAATCTATAAACAAGGCAAATTTTTATGGATCAAAAGACTACGTTGAGGACATAAATTCCTGGGGAATTTATCAGATCGCTTGTGAATGTGGACTTTCATGCATAGGACAGATCCCTAGGGCTTTTAGTTTTCATGTGACGGAACGCATGACTTACGTATGGAACTGAAGAAGTCTTCTATAGCCCAACTTTGTCATGAAAATAACCAGATTTTTTTTTAATGCTACGCTTATTGATAAACCTGATTGGACTATCAAGCTTAATATATTAGAAGCTTTTCACATATAGTGCAACTGCTCATGGCTTGTCAACGACATGACATCTACTAGATTTCTTTCAAACACGTGGAAACAACTTGCCAAAAGCAGTGACTGTCAGAATGCTGATGATGTCACGATGATTTGTACGTTTGCACTCCGTTTGTCCTAATGAAGCCAAGCCAAATGCTCAGTGAAACTACAGTAGATTTAAAATCTTAAAATAAAATATTTAATTGTGAATAAACATTGCTTATTTATTCTATCTCAAGAGCACAAGTATTGTAGTCATAAAATATATTTGGGAATTACTTGGAGCAAAAACATACCATACAAGAGCATTAACCAGAAAAGAAATCATGTGTTTCTTTGAAAAAAAAAAATAAAAAAAAATAACCTTTTGCAGTGGGTGTTTTTTTTAAGTAACCTCCCCCCCACACACACACCTGTTTATTGAGAGGAGGGAGGGAGGTAAAAACCCTGCTTGATCTGCAGCATTTCCATTCGGTAGAAATTTTGTGTGTAGCTGGCTTGCAAAACTCCTAAAGCAGCAACTGCATCAATCTGCCGTACACCTGCATGTAACATGTCAACAACCCTATTTCTGATGTCAATGCTTAAACGTTGTCTGGACATCTTTTCAAGTTAATCCTATTCCGAAGGAAATGCATTCAATAAACTTGTAGTCCAAGCAGTGAGACGACCTGTTTTCCACTTCTCGGAAGCTACTTTTATCGGAGCTTGCACACACACACACACACACACACACACACACCTCATGATGCTAATTTATGCTGATAACCTATCTCCTGTAGTCACTAAATATGCATATCACCATGTTTCCCCTTTGAAACCATAATATCCCAAACTTTTTGTGAGCACTGTATATATATATATATATCTTATGATTCAGAATACATGAATTGTGTTTGAAGCCTATGAAAATAATGAAATGAATACATGAATTGTTAATTTGTTTCATTATAACTTTTTGTGACCACCTATGAATTGAAACAGGAAAAGAGCTTATACATTTTAAGAACTTGAAGTTAATGTTATGTACAGAAGTAGAGAGAAGAGCACAGCACATTGTCAGAGTACAACAACAAATGGCATTAATGAACAACCAATAGAAGAAAATATTTTTTTCTGGTTGGCCAAACAATGCAAAGGGTTACTCTTGAAATGGGTATATATGTATGAGTAGCAACATAATTTAACCCAAGACAGAACAAACTAGATTGGGAGGCTGTTTTCATATCTTATTTGCATACAAATTCTTCAAAAAGGTGTTTCAACATGCATAATCAATTCATTCTTACAATTATTTATATGATACGTACTGTTACACAATAGGACCCTCAAGCGGAAACTAAAAATTGCAATTTCTAAGCACAAGATAGGGACATTACACTAAACAAACTTCCTCAAATACTAAAACAATTACAACCAAAAATTAAGTCTAAATTTGCAAACTAGTGAAAAAAAAGATTAACACATGGGTTGAAAAAATACAAAGCAACTAACATACCAAAATAAAAGGCTCCTCTGTAAAAATGCAGAAAAAATGATAAAGAAACGTAAACTGAGATATAAATACACAGATCTGCAGCAGAAACACAGATAGCCTACACCTAAAAGAAAAATTAAAAACAAAGCTGTGAAAGTACTACTTGATTTATCACCCAGCATTATTTCACCTCATATTTCTAATAATCTATCAGCAAAATTTCAGATGTGTCCGAAAAACTCGTAAATGACAACACAACTGACTCAGTTTTATGTTGCAATAACTTAGATGTTAGTGGTATTAAAATGTCTACTTTATGTTCAGTTAAATATGACCAACTGAATTTTCAAGAAAATTGCAACAGCCACGACGAAGCCAGTGAAATGGACTTGAGTCAAAACATAGTTTGCGAAGTCGTATACCTTGTGAACAATAAATATACAGGGTGTCCGAGAATTATTGGACACAGTACAAAATTATGTGAAACAAAACATTACAGATGGAAAGAAACTGATTGTACTAACTTACAATGCAACTACATAAGTTAATAAATTTCGATGTGAGATCCCTTGGTTGCTCGTAGTGCGTCCAAGCGATACTCGATTTCATGCCATGTATTGGCAAGCATCTGAGGAGTTATGGAATTAATAGCAGCTGTGATACGCTGCTTCAGTTCCTGCAAATCAGTACAAGGCGTCTGATAGACACGATCCTTTACATAACCCCACATGAAATAATCCAATGGAGTTAGATCTGGGGAGCGAGGAGCTACAGAATGGGACCACCACGCCCAATTCATCTGTTGGGGAAATGCTCATTTAGGCACTTACGTACACAGATTGACCAATGCGAAAGCGCGCTGTCTTGTTGGAAAACGACGTCATATCTTTTGATCTGGGGTATAGGGAAATTTTCTAGCATATCCAAGTAAATGTCACCATTTATGGTTTTTCTCAGAAGAAAGGGCCAATCACTTCTCTTTTTTATAGGGCGCACCACACATTAACTTTTGGAGAATCACGTTCCAGTTCAATAGCAGCATGAGGCGGTTCACTGCCCCATATCCAAACAAAACATAGTTTACGAAGTGAAACAATACCTCATACATGAAATGTGGATTCATCACTAAAAATTACAGTACTGAGAAAGTTTTTATCGCTTTCCACTCGATTCAGCATATCCACAGCAAAATCGTATTGCAGAGTGTGATTATTTACATGCATCTTTTGTACTATTTTAATTTTATAAGCTTGAAACTAATTTCTTGTGCAAGATATCGTGAACTGTCCATTTTGGAATGCACAGTTCTCTGCTTGCTTTATGAACAGATTTCCTGGGGCTTCGTCGGAAACTTTCATAGCTTGGTCAACCATCTCACCTCTGACGCTAGGCCTACCAGCTCCTCCACGATGTTCCACATTGCCAGTTTCTTTAAACTGTTTCATTCACCGCTTAGTTGAATTTGTTGACGGAGGATTACAACCATCCTCTAAACGGTACCGTCTTTTAACTTTAATGACAGACTTTAATTCCGCAAACCATAACGTACACATCGCCTTCTGCTGTATGGATGACATGACTACTGATTGCGCATTTCTCATACATTCCTCATCAGGCCACACCTAGCGCCATCTATCAGATTCTGGGAGTAACAATTCTGCAATACAAAATAGAAACCGTGTTAGTAATATGTGACATAGAAAAACAGACAATGCTCATAGTTGGTTTTTTTATACATAATTCTGTAATGTGTTTAATAATTCTCGGACACTCTGTATAATGGTGAGGGATTGTGTTGCACTAGTAACTATGATAGAAATGCTTTCTTTTTTGTAACATTACTTTCCTAACAAAGTCATCCCTTATAAAGCTTCAACAAAAATAAGTGATAGTAAAATAACTATTAAGAACAGGAAAAGTTTTGTGAAGGGGCCTTCATATGATGAAAATGATATTTTATGATATGATGAAAATGATTTTTTAGGTTAGCTAAGAACTTCATTTATTTACCCCCAAATTTTTGTAGACTACAAAACTGTATACAACAGATTATCATGGCAGCTTTAAGATAAGCATTACCGTACGTCCCGCTTACGGAGCACAAACGTTGCTAAAACGGTTTTGCTATGTTATGGAAACGTCGTTTAAATGTTTGTTTTCAACTTAATATGCAAAGTAAAAGATTTGAAGAGTGATTCGTATCAACTCAACACAATTTGAAGACATTTTTTACCTCACCATCTCAGATTTTAATGAAATTTGGTACATAGGTGGCCTCTATATAGATTAAGAAAAATATCAAATTTCATCGTCATATATCCACCGGTTTTGAAAATACAGCTATATAAAATGTCCAAAAACACCCCAAAATCGGAAGATTGATATGTTTTTAAATTGTGATTGCAGCTCCCCTAATTAAGATAGTGAGATGGGAAAGGTATCTTTTTGTAGTATTTTTTATGCTCTTTTATTTGATGTACAACACCACAAGGGTTAAAGATTTAAAAAAAATTAAATTAAAAATTTGAATTTTTCAAAATGCAACACTCCAAAAAATTCGAATTTTTTTAAAACAATCTTTATATGTTTGGTATTTGATTGCGTGAGTTGTAAATTGGGATGATAATGGGTTTACTTAAAAAGCTATATTCAAATTTAGCCTAACACAAGAGTTTAATGAAAAAAAATGAAAAAAACATGTAAACAAAATAAATTTGGGCTAAATCTCAAAAAAGTTTCATTAATAACAATAGATATAGTATTTTTGTTATTTAAAACTATTTATTTAAGCAATGTTTTATTTTTAATTGATTTGTTTAAAATCTGAGACCACATGGGTTTAAAAATTTTATTAATTTCATTATTCAGCATTTGTAATAATTCACAATGTAATATAAAAAAATAAACAGACTTTAAAAAGTAATTTCAATTACTGCTCAAGAAACACATCAAAATAATAATAACATATGGCATTGAATTGTTTACATTTATGCAAATTATATTCCTAATCTTAAACTTAGATTGTCACTTAAAGCAGAATCTCCTAAAATTTAAAAAAAAGTTGCATCATTGTTTTGAAGTGAAATCACACCTGTAGATCCTTGATATAGTCTTTAAAAGCTTCAGTAGTTTGGTATATTTCTGTTTCAGAGAGATTGTGGAGTCTTCCTGTCGGAGTCAAAGGATTTACTTTACACAAGACGTAACTTACAGGAAGCCATAATACATCTTGTGGGCTAGGGTAGGAAAAGGATGTAGATGGACCAGCTGGATGTAAAAAATAGACCTTAACTTCATTCTCACTCTCTTCTTTTGGTAGAACTACCCACCAGTTGTTTTCATAGATTATGGTTATGTAACCACTAATTTCTGTTATTTGCAGTCTGTCTTGTAATGCTGATACTTTTTCAATAGCTGACTCGTTTGATTCTGAGAACATCTTCACTTTTATTTTTGAATTACTCAATGGGATAGGAATAAAAGCATGAAGTTTCTGGGTACCTTGTATTGTTAGAGACTTGCTTAGGCGATTTTCCAAAAATTGGTCTGTTTCTATGTATTCTTCTTGACTTACATATGTAAAGTTTGCCACAAAAATGTTCTGAATTGCCCATTCGTACAACTGAAATAGTGTTTGAATTTGGTTCTTGTAAGGGCATTGAAAGCTGGCTCAGGCAGCTAACCTTTTCACCGTTCCACCAACGCCATCACATGGCCCCTTCCCGTGTGCTGTTGCTGAAAAATGCCATTCAGCATCAATGTTGAAGTCATCTTGATGGAAACGTAAAGGTTTGTGAAAAATTTTCCGATTTTTGCATTGGGCTGCAGACCTGTCAGAGAAATAGTACGTTTTTTGACGTTGTTTTCACCAAACTTACTTTTCAAGAAGTTAATAAGGTTTTTTTTTGGAAGCAGTACAGTGCAATTGTGTTGTGCTCTAAACATTCAGAAATTACTACAAAACTTGCATGTTCAGTCTTTTCTGTTTTGTAATAGATGACAAATGGGTGGACTGCGGCTTGCCTACTGGTCCAGTGATAGCTCTGGGCTTCATCTTGAAGAAGAAAGCTATAATTTTCGGCAAAATCCCAAATGACGAGAAATTATGAATCCTTGAGGTTTTCCTTAGTACTATTCATAAAAGAGCTTTGCTGCTTAGCAATGAAGTCATGTGTGACCAAAGCAGATAGTTTTTCGCAAAACAAATCAATAAAATCTGAAGTTGATTTTTCTAATGTCTCCAAGTTGCATCTATCAACTGTAATCCATTGGCGAAAAGTTAGTTTTTCAACCAAGTTCTCCTCAAAACTGTGTTCCCAGGACATATGGGACACTTCCCCAAATGACAATCTATGGAAGCAGGGTTGCACAATACTCTTGCAAGACAATGTTTGTAGGAAGATAATTGTCCATTCGTTAGTGAACCAATTCTTGCATTTTCCATCATCAGTTTTACATTTCGGTGTGTGGTGCATACACATACAGTATGAGTACCACTAGACCCTACCAGGACACAGTTTTTTTGTCTGAGCTCTGCGAATTTGGAAAAACACTTTCGTGCCTGCAAATTTATCTTTGAATGACTTATAAGCTTCTGTCAAATTACATAAAATCAGCCTGTTTGACAATTTAAATTTATCTCCATTTTCAGTCCTAACAGAAACACAATCTTTTTTCATTCCAGGTAAAACCCGACTAATTTCATCACTTTGGTAAAACGATCGTACTACTTCAGAAGAGAGACTCTTGCCTAGTGTTCTATTAAGGCTTTCCAAAATTCCTTTCTCCTTCAGAATTTTTTTCATTGTCTTAACCATATAATTAGGAGCATTGAATTCTTGCATGATTTTCCTAACATTCCATGACTCTGGTAAGCAAGTCAAAATCATCAACTGTTTATCTCTAGTGCAGTTAGAAAAATTACTTTTAAGATTGTCCATAAGAGAGCCATGAAGTATTTCATCCTCGTCATCAGATGATTCTTGAATATTTGTAAAAAGCTTCCGTTTCATAGCAGGACTGATTTTTTGAATTTTGTTTGAAGCATAACATTTAGATTTTAGCTTTTTCTTATTGACAGCTGATTCACCCAATTCATGGAGCGAAGTATTCAGTGTTTCAATTACTTCTGACGTAGATGTAAAAAGTTCGTCCATTTTCTCATCAGCACAGGTTTCATTTGCTTCTTGACTAATTTTTAAAGTTTTCAGCTGCTTTCTGCAAGAATCACAAATTTTAGTCTCCTTTGATAAGTCATCAAAATTTTCCAACTTCCAGTCTGTCACATTTCTTAGCTTTTTTTATCCCTTACTCTATGGTCACTTTTTTGAAATGGATTGAAACATTGTATTACTGCATATCTTGTACTTTCCATTGTTGATTATTTGTTCATAAAATGTAAAATTCAAATAGTAAAATAACTGCATCCCATTACCTGTTCTTTTTATTTTCCCTAAAAAAATCCTGCACAGCTTCAATTTATAAAATTCTAGTTTGAAAACTAAGTTTCAAAACTTATTTAATTTAAAGTTTTCAAACACATATCACTTTCACTGCAAGAAACACATCTGATCACGATCAAAACCTAAAGAAGACTGAGGTCTGCAAGGTAGGAATGCAAGTTGCTGCTTGTTGGGTCTTGTTACTAATGATCTAAGCAACAGAATAAGTTTTTCAAGTCAGAACATGAGTTATGTCCAAAACAAAATGTAGCCTACAGTACAACTGCACAGTCTTATTTTTTTATATTGTATTGTGAATTATTACAAATTCTGAATAATGAAATTAATAAAATTTTTAAGCCCATGTAGTCTCAGATTTTAAACAAATCAATTAAAAATAAAACATTGTTTAAATAAATGGTTTTAAATAACAAAAATACTATATCTATTGTTATTAATGAAACTTTTTAAAAATTTAACCCAAATTTATTTTCAGTTTACATGTTCTTTTTGAAAAATTCAAGATTTAAATTTAAATTTCAAAATTGAATTTTTTAAAAATATTAACCCCTATGGTGTTGTACATCAAATAAAAGAGCATAAACAATACTACAAAAAGATACCTTTCCCATGTCTCTATCTTAATTAGGGGAGCTGCAATCACAATTTAAAAACATATTAATCTTCCGTATTTGGGGTGTTTTTAATATTTTATATAGCTGTATTTTCAAAACCGGTGGATATATGACGATGAAATTTGATATTTTTCTTAATCTATATAGAGGCCACCTATGTACCAAATTTCATTAAAATCTGAGATGGTCAAGTCAAGTCGCTGTGTTAAGTTGATACGGAATGATCCAAGGCCGCCCCGGTGGCGCAGTGGTCTAAGCGATGGCCTCTGATCATTCGTCCGAACGGGGTCCGGGTTCGAATGCCGGTGAGGCATGGATGTTGTGTTTGTCTTACGGCACTGGCTCTCTCCCTTCCCTGGAACCAGTGACCCTAAATTAGGGACGGGCGACTGCTTATAGCCCATTAAGTTGCTCACCGTGGTCGTTAAACCTACAATTTAAAAAAAAAATGACCCAAGAACGAAATATAAACGTTGATAAAACGTTTGTTCTAACGTTTTGCAACGGCACGCTTAAAGCCACAAAAAAAAAGCCTTGAAACCGGAATGAACCTTCGATGATACTTTGTGGTAACGTGAAAACGTTCATTTGCCGCAATACGCAAAGGACAGCAACGTTTAATAGAGGAAATTTAGACGTTGAACAACCGTTTCTGTAACCTTTACTAAACGTAATACAGAAAAGAAAAGTACGTTGTAAAATCGAAAATGAAACGTCGCTAAACTGTTGTTAAAACCGTTTCTCAACGTAATAAAGAGGAATTATGACGTTTAAATAACGTCATTTAAACGTCGCTAAAATCGTTTCTAAACGTTATAAAGTTGGAATATGACGTTTAAATAACGTCATTTACACGTTGCTAAACGGCTGTTAAACCCGTTTCTCAACGTAATAAAGTTGGAATATGACGTTTAAATAACGTCATTTAAGCGTTGCTAAACGGTTGTTAAAACCGCCTCTCAACGTCATAATGGAAGGAATATGACGTTTACATAACGTCACTCAAACGTTGCTAAACGATTGTTACAACCGTTCCTCAACGTCACAAAGGAAAGAATATGACGTTTAGATAACGTCATTTAAACGTCTTAAAAACTGTGCTACGATGTTATAAAAACGGTTGAAAAACCATTGAATCAACGAGACGTATTAGCGTTTTCTCAACGTAATGCCGAACTGGTTTTAAAACGTTTTACAAACGTTTTTGTGCTACTTGGGCAGTTTATTTCGCTAAAACTAGGTGGCTTGTGACTTATCGAAGGGCAGGTTAGTGGAATGCTCAATTGCTTTGGTCTCCGTTCATGCTATATGGACCCTAGACATCGAACTTCGAGTTTTTCTTACACCTACGCCGCTGCCGACGACAAACTGACGACACGACCTCTGTCTTAAAACCGAAGTCCCGTCTCTCTCTCTCTCTCTCTCTCTCTCTCCTCCACTTCCAAAAGTATCCCCTCCCTCTTAAAACTCAGAAAAGCTCCACTCCGGGGTTCGGAGTTAATACTCACATACGTGGGCTACCTCCAAACACTGATAAGCTTGCGTTTCTCTCATTAACGCACCCTTGAGATATCCCATTACCACACAAGGCATGTGCAATACACTTCAAATACTTCAGTACTGAGCCGACTCTAATGCGGCTAATCGCGTGCAACTGACAGCAGCAGCATCAAAACATGCTGACTTCGTCCGCTCTGCCCTAAAATGGCGTGAACAAAATATATTCCACGTAAGAATGAACACATACTGTACATACACAATTCATAGTTATTCTTTTATGACCTGGGGCCTAGAGAATCTTATAGTGTCAGTGAAAATGCTTATGCGGTTTCGGAGCAGCGTCCTCTGAACACTCCGGTCTTGGGTATAAAGAGCTGTCTTAAACGAGATGTTGGTATCAGTGAAGAGCCGACATTGAGTCAAACGGGTGTTTCTTGTGTTTCACTGTCGCCGAAGAAGGTCGCATTATGAAAACCTGACGGACTTTGAGTGAGGAAGGATTGTTGGGATGAGAGAATCTAGATTTTCGTGCCGCGAAATTCTCACTAGTACGGGACGAAATGCCATGAGGCTCGGACGCACAGAAATCCGGGAAATAGATCTCAAAATCGCACGACCACACGGGATGACACACATCTCTATCGCATGGCAATGACCGATCGCACGGCGACATCCACGGTGTTAGCGCACCAGTAGAACACTGTCACAGTTCAGGCTTTGTCCTCCTGCACAGTTCGACGTCGTCTGCTGGACAGAAGACTAGTCGCTAACAGCCCATTGCTGCGCATTACTTTGACCTTCAACCACAGACACCTCAGGCTGCAATGGGGTCTCGAGTACAGATATCGACTGGCTGACTGGCAACAGGTCGTGTTTTCTGACGAGTCACGATTCAACTTGATGCACTATGATGGTCGCATACGTGTTCGAAGACATCATTGGTGAACGGCAGCTTGCATTTTGCAGCGTCATACTGGTCAAACGCCAGGCGACATGGTTTCGGACGTCACACCATTGGGTTATATTCGCGATGTCGCTTAGTACGAATTGATGGAACTCTCAATGGTTTGTGGCGTCGCACCATTGGGTTCGATTCGCGATCTCGCTTAGTGCGAATTGATGAAACTCTCAATGGTTTGGGGCGTCGCACCATTAGGTTCGATTCACGATCTCGCTTAGTACGCATTGATAGAACTTTCAATGATTTGAGGCGTCGCACCATTGGGTTCGATTCGCGATCTCACTTAGTACGAATTGATGAAACTCTCAATGGTTTGGGGCGTCGCACCATTGGGTTCGATTCGCGATCTCGCTTAGTGCGATTGATGGAACTCTCAATGGTTTGGGGCGTCGCACCATTGGGTTTGATTCGTGATCTCACTTAGTACGAATTGATCAAACTCTCAATGGTTTGGGGCGTCGCATCATTAAGTTCGATTGGCGATCTCGCTTAGTACGAATTGATGAAACTCTTAATGGTTTGGGGCGTCGCACCATTGGGTTCGATGCGTGATGTCGCTTAGTACGAATTGATGGAACTCTCAATGGTTTGGAGCGTCGCACAATTGGGTTCGATTCACGATCTCGCTTAGTACGAATTGATGGAACTCTCAATGGTTTGGGGCATCGCACCATTGGGTTTGATTCGCGATCTCACTTAGTACGAATTGATGGAACTCTAAATTGTTTGGGGCATCTCATCATTCGGTTCGATTCGTGATCTCGCTTAGTACGAATTGATGGAACTCTCAATGGTTTGGGGCGGCGCACCATTGGGTTTGATTCGCGATCTCGCTTAGTACGAATTGATGAAACTCTTAATGGTTTGGGGCGTCGCACCATTGGGTTCCATGCGCGATCTCGCTTAGTACGAATTGATGAAACTCTCAATGGTTTGGAGGGTCGCACAATTGGGTTCGATTCGCGATCTCGCTTAGTACGAATCTATGGAACTCTCAATGGTTTGGGGCGTCGCACCATTGGGTTTGATTCGCGATCTCGCTTACTACGAACTGATGGAACTCTCAATGGTTTGGGGCGTCGCATCATTGGGTTCGATTGGTGATCTCGCTTAGTACGAACTGATGGAACTCTCAATGGTTTGGAGCGTCGCATAATTGGGTTCGATTCGCGATCTCGCTTAGTACGAATCGATGGAACTCTCAATGGTTTGGGGCATCGCACCATTGGGTTTGATTCGCGATCTCGCTTAGTACGAATTGATGAAACTCTCAATTGTTTGGGGCGTCGCATCATTCGGTTCGATTCGCGATCTCGCTTAGTACGAATTGATGGAACTCTCAATGGTTTGGGGCATCGCACCATTGGGTTCGATTGGTGATCTCGTTTAGTACGAATTGATGGAACTCTCAATGGTTTGGGGTGTCGCACCACTGGGTTTGATTCGCGATCTCGCTTAGTACGAATTGATGGAACTCTCAATGGTTTGGGGCATCGCACCATTGGGTTCGATTGGTGATCTCGTTTAGTACGAATTGATGAAACTCTCAATGGTTTGGGGCGTCGCACCATTGGGTTCGATGCGCGATCTCGCTTAGTACGAATTGATGGAACTCTCAATGGTTTGGAGCGTCGCACAATTGGGTTCCATTCGCGATCTCGCTTAGTACGAATCGATGGGACTCTCAATGGTTTGGGGCATCGCACCATTGGGTTTGATTCGCGATCTCGCTTAGTACGAATTGATGAAACTCTCAATGGTTTGGGGTGCCGCACCATTTGGTTTGATTCGCGATCTTGTCTAGTACGAATTGATGGAACTCTCAACAGCCAGCGATACATCAGGGATGTTTTAGTGGCAGAGGGAATACCTTTTCTTCAGAGTTGTACTGGTGGAATATACAGTAGAATGCTGGCGCTAAATTCCACCAGTACAATACTCGGCCACACGTGGCCATGGAATGTCCCCGATTGAACATGTCTGAGACATGGTAGCTAAGCGACTGGTCCCTCATGCGCCTCCACGAGTCACCACAAATGAAATCTGGTCTTGCATAGAAGCAGCCTTGCAGGCTATTCTCCAGGACGTGTGTAGTAGAACTGGCCACCGGAAAACTGGGTACGAAAATATTAGGGGACCGTATAATAATTTTCCTTTTGACTGCTCCGTTGTAAACATTCCCAGTTGTAACTCATAACGACTCTCATAATTTCGCGTTTGTTTTAATTGAGATATTTAGTGTATTATAGAGCTGTGAGATTCTTGTCAATTCTTTTTCCTGTATTATTAATATGCGGTTTGTCCCAAAAATGTAAAATACAAAGAAAAAAAAAGAACGATAATTCTGATCTCTGCATTATTTTGAGGGTTTTTAAAGTACAAGTCGACAAAATTTCTAGAACGTCCCGTACATTCGCAACCTTTGGTGACGATCGGGGAGAGGGGGGGGGGCTAAGTATACCGATTGGGGGCAAATTTTACGGGTTTATAAAGTAAAACGCTACGACTTCCTTTTGTGCAGGGCCGCGGCTAGCCTAGTGGTCAACGTTCGTGACTGCCACGAAGAAGACCTCGGGTTCGATCCCGGGTAGGTACGAACGCTCGAACTACTAAATATCCAGTGCGTCGGATGGGCACGTTAAGCCGTCGGGCCCTCTGGTAATAAATAAGGTCGTCTTCCTCCCTCTTTCTACCTCGTTTCCGTGTCACTTTCCTATCGGGCACCCTAGCCCAAATCTCCTAGCTTCCTATTTCTTAGAGTTGTTTAAGACCTGGGGTCAGACACTCCCTTCCTAAAATCCTCTACCGAAGATCTGATCTCATCTTCCTTGTGTGCATCGGCTGCCGATGGAAATTGTGTGTGTTTGGGGGGGGGGGGGTGTAATCCCAAAGATATAAAATACATATAAAGAATTTCAAGCCCTTCGGCAGCAGATTTGCAAACTACACAATTCAACAAATCTCTGCGGACATCCACTACAGCGGCAAACCTATGTTCCCTGCAAAAACAGTCTTGCTGGGCCAGCACTGCCAGCAATAGCCCAGCATTATGTTGCCGCTGCCGAACCGTCAATAAAATGTCCGGGCGGCCAACAGAAGGACCAGCAGTGCAGGCCAACAGTTGGCACCCCCATCAGTTGTCATATGCAACAACAGGGCCGTCACTTATCCATCACAAGCAGCAGCTGTCACAAGTGGCCCTGCAAGCATCTGCCGTAAATGATGGCTAGCCTAATGTGGTCCGCTAGTTACCCGGCAGTGGCAGCCGGCAATCACATGACGTAACTGATGGCTTACCGAATCTTGTCCGCCAATTTCCCAGTACTAGTAGCCATAAAAAAAATCGAGGATAGCCGAAGCAACTCAACAAATTCTCTGCGGGTATGCACTTCAGCAGAAACCCAGTGTGTAGGGGGGCGGGGTCATACCAATGTTAACTTGTTGTTTCTTGAGGTTGTTAAGAATGAGTAGTTCGTTGATAATAAAAATAATAGACTCTTTCACCTCGGGGCTCGTAATTAGAATTCGGCACACAAACACCCTCCTGTTGAACTTTTGTGGCCAGTCACCCTAAACTGGTATGGACAGGCGTGAAAATTCAGACAAACAAAGGAGCTCCTTCCCGTCGTTAGGCTCCTTGGAAAACTAAAACATAATTAGGAAACTTGGAAAACTGCCACACATTCAAAGTGTTCCTCGGAGGAAAAGCACTTTGTGCCCGGTCCCTTAATGAAAAACGTGTGGCAGTTTTCCTGTGTGGCGGTTTTCCGGCAACCCCACCACACTAGGTAAATAATGAAAGTATATCCCCCCACCCCCACCCCTACCATTCAAACAGTATGTCAAATCGACTTATTAGTTAGCCCATGATGACAATCAAAACGCCCATCTCGGACTTTTTTTCCTGGCCTTTTTTTCCTCGGACTTTTTTCCCTGGACTTTTTTTCCTCGGACTTATTTACCGATGGAAACAATAGAAGAACAAACTATTATATAAATATTACACTATTTCATGAAATAGTTCTGTACCATTTTAAAATGCTTTATTCCTCTTATTTTTTTCCTTAAAGGTTGTCCTTAAGCTTCCGTTATTCTGCTTGTTGCGAACAATGTAAAATATTTCCACTGTTTATGGATACTTGTTATCAATAATTTTCTACGCCTTTTCTTCCAGCCATCGGGAAACACCCTACTTTTCCCGCCGTTAAAAAGCTTGTGTCGGAGAATAAAGCCCCCTGGCATCTTACACGACTCACCCCTTCTATCTCTCCCTGAGTTGACTCCGGTTTCCTTTCGCCCCCTCGCCCCAGGGCGAGAGATGATCCTCGTCTTCCAACACACACAGCGAGAGCCCTGCGTAGCGATACTCCACTCCCGCGGATTAAAAAGGCCGCTTTCCGAGACAAAAGTATCAAAGCTGAGGATTATCGCTCCTGCATACCCTTCGGTTCCTTTGAACATACATGCCGAAAAGTGCTAATTGCATTTGACAATACCAGATGCGGCATACGAATACAAAGCCAAGACTTGAAATGGTTTTAAGATGCGACAAAATGGCGCTCTCTGCAGATTTTTACTTCCCGATACTTCCTGATAACGTGAAAAAGGTGCGACCTTCCCAGGCTTGTAGAACAAAGAAGAATGGAACACGAAAGAAAAAGAAATGTTGCGAATGAAATTTAATATTTTTGGCTAAAATTCTTGTTATTAAATCTCCGTAACGCCAAAAATATAAAGAATTTCTGGTCCGATTGGGAGGAATTCAGCGTTTACAAATTACAACTCAAAAAATTGTTCACTGGCATTTCTTGTTGCAGGAAAACTGTCTGCGGAACGGAGGGGGACGGGGGGGGGGGCGCTCAATACCAAAAATATAAAATATTAAGAATTTGTAGCCTAATCGGAGGGAAGATTTTTATCGTTTGCAAACTGCAACTCTACAAAATTTCGGGTGTCGGACAAAAGCCCACCGGACACTTGCCCACCCGGACAGTTGCTCACTTGTTCACTTGCTCACCCGGACATTTGCCCACTGGACACGAACTAACTGAACTTGAGCACACTTAGCACACCAACTACCATATTTTCGAAATTTAAGCATCATGACCTGCTATGATTTCGGGAAATGGTGTACACGCGCCGAAAATTTTATTTTGTATAACGTGTGACCCAACGCTCGTTTGGGATATGATGTACACCAACCGGATTTGTACACCCGCCGAAATTTAAATTTGCATTCAGTGTGACCCAACGCACGTTTTGAATTGGTTGGCGGAAAACCGCCACACAGGAAAACTGCCACATGTTTTTCATTAAGGGGCCGGGCACAAATTGCCGTTCCTTCAAGGAACACTGAACGTGTGGCAGTCTTCCGGTGTAGCAGTTTTCCAAGTTACCGAATGATGTGTGGCAGTTTTCCACGGTACCTAACGACCGGAAGGAGCTCTTTTGTTTGGTCTGAATTTTCATGCCGGTTCATACTTAGGGCAACTGGTCACAAAAGTTCAACGGGGAAGGGGGATATAAAGATTGCCATTTCTTGGCCTATATTGAGAACTTAATGGGGAACTCCAAACAAATGTCGAGAAAACGTTCTGTGTAAGACAAGCGAGAATTGCTGTGTTCAGAAAAGGACGATAAGGTAGGATTTTTTAATAACGCTGCACTTTTACTTAGGCGGTATATATGTATTTACATACCATGTCAAGTTTGTAATATTTTTCTTTGACTTAATTAATTCATAGGCACTACACCTTTGCCTTTTTAACAGTTTTTAATCCGCCGACTTCATATTCATAATGTTTACGTATCAAATCAAGTCAATATCATTGCGCTTTTTACTTAGGTACTGAATATTAAAGTCATAGGCCCCAGGCCTAGGCCTTTTTAGCAGTTTTTTTCTATCAATGCCATATTCATAACGTTTACACATCAAATCAAGTTAAAAATATTGCGCTTTTACTTAGGCACAAAATATTAATTCATTGGCCCTAGGCCTATGTCTTTTTGACGATTTTTAAGCCATCGACTCCATATTCATAAAGTTTACGTTTCAACTCAAGTTAATAGCATTGCTCTTTTACTTAGGCACGAAATATTAATTCATAGGCGCTAGACCTAAGCCTTTTCGACGGTTTTTAATCCGTCGACTTCATATTCATAACGTTTACGTATCAAGTCTAGTTAATATCATGACGCTTTTACTTAGGTAAATACGCTTTTACAGTAAATATTTAGTCATAGGCCCTAGGCCTTGGCTTTTTTAACAGTTTTTATTCTAACGATGTTATATTCATAACATTTATGCATGAACTGAAGTTAACCATATTGTGCTTTTAATCAGATACTAATTATTAATTCATTGGCCCTAGGCCTAAAGTTCAATAATAAATATTGGATGCCTAAGTATAAAAACGCAAAGCTGTTTACTTGCCTTTTTTGCAAACCTTACGATTATCACATGAGCGAATAAAAAAGTGTTGAAAAGGCTTAGGCATACGGCCTATTAATTAATGTATGGTGCATACGTAGAAGTGAAACATTATTTTATGTAAATTTTATGAATATGGGAATGACGGAATGAAAACTTTTATAAGGGCCTAAACGTTAGTCCTAATATTATTTTCGGCCTGAGTAATACTGCAATATTAATAATTTGATATGTTACGTAAACGTTATGAATATGAAGTCGAAGGATTAAAACCGTCGAAACAGCCTAGGCCTAGGGTCTATGAATTATTATTTCGTGGATAAGTAAAAGCGCAGTGCTATTAACTTGAGTTGATAAGTAAACGTTATGAATACGGAGTCGACGGATTAAAAACCGTCAAACAATTCTAGGTCTAGGGTCTATGAATTAATATTTTGTGCCTAAATAAAAGCGCAATATTATTACCCAGCAAAAACAGTATTGCTGGGCCAGCACTGCCAGCAATGGCCCAGCACTATGTTGCCGCTGCCGAACCGTCAATAAAATGTCCGAGCGGCTAACAGCTGGCCAACAACTGGCACCCCATCAGTTCTCATATGTCACAACAGGGCTATCAGTGGTCCATCACAGGCAGTAGCTGCCACAAGTAGCCCTTCAGTGGCCCTGCAAGCACGTGCCAGAAATGATGGCTAGCGTAATGTGGTCCGCTAGTGGGCCGGTAGTGGCAGCCGGCAACCACGTGACGTAACTGGTGGCTTGCCGAATCTTGTCCGCCAATTTCGCAGTAGTAGACATAATAATAAAAAAAAAATGAGAGGGAACCGCAGTTCCCCAAAGCTACATTTTTTTCTCTTACCCTTACGAAACTTGTGAACTAACGCACTGCGCTGAGGAAATTTTCTCAACAAACCGGAGAAACGCCCGCTTGCAGTGAGTAGATTGGAACCAGGGCCGCTCGCGTGATAGTTGAACACTCTACCGACCGGACTAATTTGCCGTGCTCGCGCGTGGCAAATTAGTCCGGTCGGTAGAGTAATGGTATGCAATGTGTAATCGGAATGCTTCCCTCTTTCAATTTACAATATTGCGAGGTATTTTTCATAAAAGTCAGTTTGATATAATTCATAAATTAATGTTTTTAAAGTAACGATAGTTTTTTTTTTTTTTTTTTTACCTTAAGGGAACTTCACTCATTTTCAAGGAGTGTACATACTTAGAGTCGCTTTCCAAAGTTTTGTACTGTTCTTGTCGTCTTGAAAAGAGATTGTTGAATAAATATATATTTACCCGAGTTCATGTCATATTCTGTTACATTTTTAACGTTGTGTCTTTCCTTTCCGTTGTCCAAAGCTACATTTGTTTTAAAGAGGAAAGATATTTTATTTTACTTGTCGTTATTTTTAGAAGCGAATTCCTCCCAGTCTTATGTATTCAACTCATGGATCAGTACACCACATAGCTTTGCTTTTTTTGTTCTTTCAAATAATTAATAAATTTTGCACGCGTATAATTCTTTTTTTTTTTTTTTTTTTCCAACAAACGTTGTTTTAATGGTTTTCCAGGACATTTGTTTCAAGCGGTTTCAAATTTTTTCTTGTTCTTCATCCACTCCATTCCATGAATTGTTATTCATAGGAATGGAGTGGGTATACTTCATGGCTGTAATCTAGTATTTCACGGCTTAATCTGATATCTTCGTCGACGTAAAATTTCATTAGGAAATTAATTCGCCTCTCTACATATGGATTTTTTTTCTTAACATCCACTAAAATAACACGATGGCGATAGCGTCGTCTTCAACTAACTGGTACCATGAGAGACACAGCAAGTGTTGCTTCTGCGCATGCGCAGTCCCGATGCTTCCACCTGCTGTTGGGGGTTGCATTGGTTGCCAGCAACGGGCCACTAGTGGCACTTGCTTGGAGGCCCACAATTCACGGCGATGCTGCAGGGTCATCAATGGCTCGCCAACTGATAGCGCTGCCACCAACGGACCACTACTGGGCCGTGAGCGGCGGATTTCAGCCAGCAGTGACCCATCACTGCCAGCTGTTGGCCAGCAGTTTCCCAACACTTGTGTTTTTGCTGGGTAACTTTATTTGATGTGTAAACGTTGTCAATATGACATCAGTGGAGTAAAAACTATTAAAAAGGGGCCTAGGGCCTATGAATTGATATTTCGTGCCTAAGTAAATGCCCAATATTATTAACATGATTTGCTCTGTAAACGTTGTGAATATGACATTGACAGAGTAAAAACTGGTAAAAGGGTCTAAGCCTAGGGCTTGTGAAATATTGTTTCGTGCCTAAGTAAAAGCGCAATATTATTAACTTGATTTGATGTGGAAACGTTGTGAATATGGCATTGATAGACTAAAAACTGTTATGAATGCCTCGGCCTGGGCCTATGATTTTAATATTTGAGTAAAAGCGCAATGCTATTGAATTGATTTGATACGAAACGCTATGAATATGAAGTCAAATTAAGAGCTGTTAAAAAGGCGAAGGTGAATTAATTAAGTAAAAGAAAAATATTACAAACATTTATGTAATATTTAGTGCTTAAGTAAAAGTGCGCAGCGTTATTAAAAAATCCCACCATATCGTCCTTTCTGAACACAACAATTCTTGCTTGGCTTACATTGAACGTTTTCCCGAAATCTGTTTGGCCTTGTTCCCAATTCAATTCTCAATATAGACCAAGAAACAGCAATCTTCACTCCCCCCTCCCCGCTGAACTTCTGTGGTCTGTTGCCCTAAGTATGAACTGGCATGAAAATTCGGGTGTTGGAGAACTGGCCACCGGAGAACTGGCCACCCGGAGAAGTGGCCACCGGAGAACTGACCACCCGGAGAACTGGCCACAAAAATGTTAAGGGGTCGTATAAAAATTGCGGTTTTGACATCTTCATACCCACGACCCCCCAGAGGTTGGTTATCTGAGTCATATAAAGTTTCCGTAATTTCGTCTTTTCTTAAGTGCGATAGTTAATGTAATTAATGTTTATGACGTACATTTCAACAGAAGATTTCAGGGTTTTCAAACTACAAGTCTGCAAATTATCTGACCGCATGTGCTGACTCAGGAACCTTGTCGGCGGGGGGGATGGGGGGGGAGGGGGAGGGGGGTGTACCAAAAGTGTAAAATGTAAAGCATTTCTGGTCCGATTGGGGGTTTTTGATCATTTATAAGCTTCAACTCGGCAAATTTTCTGATGGCATGTACCTACTCAGCATACTGTCGGGGAGGGGGTATAAAAACTGTAAAATATGAAAAATTTCTCGTCCGATCCTGAGAGTTTCAGCATTTACAAGCTACGTACAACTCGACACATTATCTGAGGGCATGTGCCTAATCTGCAAACCCTTCGGGGGAGGGGGGGGTAATACCAAAAGTGTAAGATATGAAGAATTACTCGTCCGATCGGGAGATTTTCAGCATTTATAAGTTACAACTCGACATATTATCTGAGCATATGTGCCTACTCTCTCTGGAAACCTGTCCGGGGGGGGGGGTAATACAAATACTGTAAAATATGAAGAATTTCTGATTTTCAGCATTTACAAGCTACCCCCCCCGCCCCGACAGGTTTCCTCAGTGGGCACATGCCTTTAGATAATGTGTCGAGTTGTAGCTGCTAAATGCTGAGATTGCCGCTCCGGTGGCGCAGTGGTCTAAGGCGCTGGCCTCTGATCATTCGTCCGTAAGGGGTCCGGGTTCGAATCCCGGTCAGGCATGGATGTTGTGTTTGTCTTACGGCACTGGCTCTCTCCCTTCCCTGGAACCAGTGACCCCAAATTAGGGACGGGCGACTGCTTATAGCCCATTGAGTTGCTCACGGTGGTCGTTAAACCTCCAATCAAAAAAAAAAAAAATGCTGAGATTCTCCCGATCGGACGAAATTGTTCATATTTTACACTTTTGGTATTACTCCCCCCCCCCTCCACACACACACATCCCGACAGGTTTACTGAGTAGGCACATCCAGCAAAAACACAAGTGCTGGGAAACTGCTGGTCACCAGCTGGCAGTGACGGACCACTGCTGGCTGAAATCTGCCGCTCACGGCCCGGTAGTGGTCCGTTGGTGGCAGCGCTATCAGTTGGCGAGCCATTGATGGCCCTGCAGCATCGTCGTGTATTGTGGGCCTCCAAGCAAGTGCCACTAGTGGCCCGTTGCTGGCAACCAATGCAACCCCCAACAGCAGGTGGAAGCATCGGGACTGCGCATGCGCAGAAGCAACACTTGCTGTGTCTCTCATGGTACCAGTTAGTTGAAGACGACGCTATCGCCATCGTGTTATTTTAGTGGATGTTAAGAAAAAAATCCATATGTGGAGAGGCGAATTAATTTCCTAATGAAATTTTACGTCGACGAAGATATCAGATTAAGCCGTGAAATACTAGATTACAGTCATGAAATACACCCACTCCATTACCATGAATAACAAGAAAAAATTTGAAACCGCTTGAAACACATATCCTGGAAAACCATTAAAATAGCGTTTGTTGGGAAAAAAAAAAAATTATACGCGTACAAAATTTTTTAATTATTTGAAAGAAAAAAAAGCAACGTATGTGGTGTACTCATCCATGGGTTGAAAACACAAGACTGGGAGGAATTCGCTTCTAAAAATAACGAGAAGTAAAATAAAATATCGTTTACTCTTTAAAACAAATGTAGCTTCGGACAACGGAAAGGAAAGACACAACGTTAAAAATGTAACAGAATGTGACATGAACCTGGGTAAATATATATTTATTCAACAATCTCTTTTCAAGACGGCAAGGACAGTGCAAAACTTTGGAAAGCGACTCTAAGTATGTACACGCCTTGAAAATAAGTGAAGTTCCCTTAACGTAAAAACAAAAAACAAAAAAAACTATCGTTACGTTGAAAAAATTAATTTATCAATTATATGAAACTGACTTTTATGAGAAATACCTCGCAATATTATAAAATGAAAGAGGAAAGCATTCGATTACAAATTGCATACCAAACAGATAGCTTCCAGCACGTAACCGAGAGTCGTGAATTAGTCCGGTCGGTAGCGAGCGCGGCCTCTATATAAACGGCCCGGGATCGAATCTAGTCAGATGCAAACGGCGTTTTTCGGGTCTGTCGAGCAAATTTCACCAGCGCAGTGCGTTAATTCACAAGCTTCGTAAGATAAGAAAAAAAAATTGTCGCGTTAGGAAACTGCGGTCATCCTTGCTTTTTTTTTTTTAATTATTATTATGGCTAATACTGGGAAATTGGCTGACAAGATTCGGCAAGCCACCAGTTACGTCACGTGGTTGCTGGCTGCCACTAACGGCCCACTAGCGGACCACATTAGGTTAGCCATCATTTCTGGCACGTGCTTGCTGGGCCACTGAAGGGCCACTTGTGGCAGCTACTGCCTGTGATGGACCACTGATGGCCCTGTTGTGGCATATGACAACTGATGGGGTGCCAACTGTTGGCCAGCTGTTGGCCTGAACTGCTGGCCCTTCTGTTGGCCGCCCGGACATTTTATTGACGGTTCGGCAGCGGCAACATAGTGCTGGGCCATTGCTGGCAGTGCTGGCTGCCAGCAATGGCCCACTGCTGGCCCAGCAAGACTGTTTTTGCTGGGATGCCTTCAGATAATGTGTGGAGTTGTAGCTGCTAAATGCTGAAAATCTCCCGTTCGGAAGAGAAATTCGTCATATTTTACACTTTTTGCAATGCCCCCCCCCCCACACACACACACACAGGTTTGCTGAGTAGGCACATACTCTCAAATAATGTGTCCAGTTGGAAATGCCAAAAATCTGCCGATCGGACGAGAAATTCTTCATATTTTGCACTTTTGAAATTACACCCCCCCCCCACCCGCCGGATGGGTTTGCTGCGTAGGCACATGCGCTCAGAACAGAAAATTTGTCGAGTTGCAGCAGCTTGTAAGTACTGAAAATCTCCCGATCTTACGAGAAATTCTTCATATTTTACACTTTTGGTATCCTCCCCCCCCCCTCCGTCACATACACAGGTTTGCTGAGTAGGCACATGCCTTCAAACAATGTGTCGAGTTGTAGCTTGTAAATGCCAAAAATATCCCGATCGGAAGAGGAATTTTTCATATTTTACGCTTTTGGTATAACCCCCCCCCCCCCCCTCGCCGACAGGTTTCCAGAGAGTGCACATGCGCCGCTGAGAAAATTTGTCGAGTTGCAGCTTGTAAATGCAGAAGATCTCCCGATCGGAAAAGAAATCAGAAGTTCTTCATATTTTACGCTTTTGGTATTGCCCCCCCCCCCCCGACTAGTTTCCTGAGGCAGCAGATGCCCTCACACAATTCGATGACTTGTAGCTTGTAATGGCTGAAAATCTTCCTATCGGACAAGAAATTCTTTATATTTCATATTTTAGGTTTTAACCCCCCCCCCCACACACACACAAGTTTCCTCGGTTTGCTCATACTCGCAGAGAATTTGTTTAGTTAAAGTTTATAGAAAAATATCGTAAATAAGAAAATACGAAATTACGGACATTTTATGTGTGTCAGATAACCAATCTTGCGTTCTGGGGCCACGGAGCAGCCCAGAAAGCAATTTTTATAAGGCCCCTTAAAAATTTTGAGGCCAGTTCTTCGGTGACTACTTCTCCGGTGGCCAGTTCTCCGCTTAGTCTTAGCTCCGAAAATCATGGAAATGTCTAAATTTCTTACTGAAAATGAAATATTAAAAAAAAAAAATATGAACAATAGTTGCTCAAGTAGTGGGGAAGATAGCCACACGAAATTTGTTTATGCAGAACAATTTTATGGCACTGAAATTGCAATGTGTCCAGTTCTCCGGTGGCCAGTTCTCCGTACCCGGAAAATTCAGACAAACAAAAGAGCTCCTTCCCGTCGTTAGGCGCCTTGGAAAACAGCCACACATATTCGGAAACTTGGAAAACTGCCACACATAATTATGAAACTTGGAAAACCGCCACACCAGAAAACTGCCACACATTCATAGTGTTTCTCGGAGGAACAGCAATTTATGGCCAGCCCCTTAATGAAAAACATGTGGCAGTTTTCCTGTGTGGCGTTTTCCCGATGTGTGGCGGTTTTCCAAGTTGCTGAAAGACGTGTGGCAGTTTTCCTGTGTGGCGGTCTTCCGCCAACCGCAAATGAGTACTGGGTAAGTAGGTAATCCTCAGCTCTCGCGTATGGGATGTTCCCCGTTGTCCAAAAATAGTTCCGTTGCCCCTAAATCAAATGTCCAAATGAAGGAAGGGCTCTCTCCCTTCCCTGGAACCAGTGACCCTAAATTAGGAACGGGCGACTGCTTATAGCCCATTGAGTTGCTCACGGTGGTCGTTAAACCTCCAACCTAAAGAAAAGGAAAAAAAAAAAATAAAAGGAAGGAAGGAAATTTTCTCCTTTTTCTTTCTTGTTTCTTGCTTTTTTTTTCTTTTTTTTTTTTAATCTTTTCTTTTCGTGTATAGCGTTTTGAAAGAATCCTTGACCACGAGCTTCTGAGAGCATGCGCACTGCGCGATGATAGCAAGCTGCCGTAAAAAACTAGCTGCTAAACTCTGGTACCTGGAAGATCATCGTTTCCTTTTAAATATTGACTGCTTGAACGATCAAGTTGCGTTCACTGAGCTCCTTTTCAGTGTTATATAACTTGCAATAGCTGAAAGTCGGATGCTTTGACGTCGTTTTTTTTTTCTCACTCGGCGGTTGTAAATGCAGAAACGACATCTTGGAAAACCTCTAATTACGACAATTGATGCTCGTATCCCTTGATATACGACCGACATACAATGGGATGGGGGGGGGTCGTCTTTTAAATCTCTTCAAGATAAAAAAAAAAAAAAAAAAAAAAAAAAGGAAACGTTCCCAATCATATAATCCACAATTTAGAGCATTCACTGAACCGCATAAAAAGAGGAGCCTTCCAGGGCTATTGTTTGGGGGACTGCTGTTCCCCCATTTCCCAATAAAAACCTCCCAAATCACATACACTGCTCATTCTTGTATCTCAACCCTCTAGCGAAACCCGCTTCATCGCAAGAGGGAGAGAGAGATACTAGGGGTTAGTCCGTGGGGAGTCTGTTGAGTGGTATCGGGGAGGACGCTGGGGGTGGAGAATTTCCGGCCTTCAGACACACACACACCCCTATTCTAGTCTTCATACACCACGCTGGAGACAACTGTTAATTCCTCTTCGATCTGGAGCCCCTCCGGTCAAGCGAATCCCCGATCCTATTAGGCACGTTGTAACCCAAGTCGACCGGATTGAGAGCGCTGCGGTACTATGGGGTCCTCCATTTTGTATCGCCCTCTTCACTTCCCTCCCGGAAACCCCGCACTTGAGCGGCTTATGGTAACACATGGCAAACCACGTGGGTTTGACGAGCGGCTGTCACAGGACTAACTGACCAATGACGTTCTGCCAACGCAGGTTGGCGTGTTCGGAGCAGGTGTTTTATTGATAAGAGCGCGCGGTGCATGACAATGTAAACACACCTAGCCTACAGTCACGTGAAGGGCTGCTGGTTTGGCTTCAAACTTTCACATCTCGTTACGTAAGAAGGCCAAACTGTACCCAGTGTAGCTCTTCAAATTCGATATTTTCCTCTCCCTCCCTCCTTTAAAAAAATAAAATAAAAAGAAAAAGGTTTGACAACGCACCATCCCTTATGTTGACATTCTTCTCAAGTTTGCATAGCCATGAGTCAGACGCTGCGAGCGAGGATTGTGTTTGAACAATCCTGTTGACTACCTATGTGAATTGATAATCGAGCAAATCATCAAACACTTAGTGCCGAAAGGCACGGAGAGTGTCAGTTACGAACGCACCCTGTGCCATTCTTTATTGGATTACCTTAAGCGCCTTCTACACAATATAACAAATTAAATCTAATGAAAAAAAAAAAAAAAGAGGGTTGGGTGTTTCTTAGTAATTGACGGCATATAGATGTAGTTTTTACCCAAGATGTTTTTTGTTGTTTTATAACAAAAAAAAATATATTTTCATCGAATATTCATACATCATCAGACTTCGGTTTTTACTTTTTAGTCTCTAAGTCAAAGTGATAAACCTATGTTTCTTTCATTATAACTTCTTCATTGCCACTCCCATCCCCCTACCTCTCGGAAACGAACGTTGTTGTAATGTATTTATTTATTTTAACTTTATTTTAAATACACCAGACATGAATAATAATGAAACGCAAATAGCGTATTAAATCCGTTTATTTTTGTGGTGTAGTCAGCGCAAAGATTCGCCAAGCTTTCGCACTCCACTGAGAGGCTTTTTCAAGGCAATGGTAAACATAAAAATGCAGAGAATTGGAACATGTAAAGAACGAAGATGATTTTTGAAAATAACGTGAGTGACATCACGAGCATATTACATGAATTTTTATCACGCAATTATACGGTGCGGCGTGATGAGTTTCATTTTTTAATAACGCATGGCAAACCATTGGTGCCCCTTACACGAATTTCAAAGAAACTGCCATCAGGGAAAGAGTGGAATTCCTATCAAGCAAACTGGCATGCAATGATATGATATCTACTGAACGGATGTAGGTAAAAATAAATACCCCCGGAGTAAATACCCCTGAAAATTGAAAAGCGGAAAAAATGCCCCCGGAACAAACGGTTAACTGTAAACTGCCTCACAGGAACACTGATGTATGGCAATGTTCCGGTGTGGTAATTTACTGGCAACCCTGCCACACATCTTTCAGCAACTTGGCTACAAAAGTTCAAAAGGGGGGGGGAGTATAAAGATTGCCGTTTCTGGGCCTACATTGATAACTGAATTGGAAAACGAATTTCGCGAAAACGTTCCATGTAAGCCAAGCGAGAATTGTACTTTAATTTTTTAATTTGAAGAAATAAATTTCCGAGGATCCGAGGTACACTTGGTGGTGGTGGCGGGGGGGGGGGGGGCTGTACCTCGAACTTCCGTAATATTATATTCTGAGCCGCTGGAGTCTGTCAGTGTATCCAGGAAGTTCCTCTTGAAGTGTCCGCGAGGTCCATGAGCTGGGGGGGCTTACCCCAAAATGTTAAAATGCACATAGAGCTGTAAACATTAGTACCATGTTTTATATAATGATTCTGTACACGACCACGAATTTTCAGGAGGGTGGGGTAACCCCCCTTCCGGTTCTAAGAGCTATTCAGGGGTAACATCGAGGATAAACTGACCGACTTTAGAGGTCCAGAATAAAAAATTGCGGAAGTTGAGGGTAGAGCCCTCCAAACCAAGCGCCTCGTATCCCTTTCACAGGCTTCACCAAATTTCTGGGGGAGGGGGAAGGGCATACATAGTTTACCATTAAACACAACATGAAGCATAGAAATTGCGAGCAAATCCCTTACCTTGAACACTTGTATGCGCTCTTAGAAACTTGCACCCCACCCTCCTGAAAATTCGTGGTCGTGTACAGAATCATTATGTGAAACATGGTTCTAATGTTTACAGCTCTACGTCCATTTCAACATTTTGGGGAATTCACCCCCAACCCCCCAAGCTCACGGACCTCGCAGACGCTTGAAGGGGAACAGCCTGGATACACTACGAGACTCCAGCGGCCCAGAATCTAATTTTTACGGAAGTTGGGGTTGAGCCCCCTTCCCCTCCCCACACACACACCAAAAGTACCTCGAATCCTCGGCAATTTATTTCTTCAAATTAAAGTACAATTCTCGCTTGGCTTACATGGAACGTTTTCTCGAAATTCGTTTGGAGTTCCCAATTCAGTTCTCAATATAGGCCGAGAAACGGCAATCTTTATAGCCCCTTCCCCCTTGAACTTTTGTGGCCAAGTTGCTGAAAGATGTGTGGCTGGGTTGCCGGTAAATTGCCACACCGGAACACTGCGACACATCAGTGTTCCTGTGTGGCAGTTTACAGTGAACCGTTTGTTCTGGCGGTATTTCTTCCAGGGGTATTTTTTCCAGAGGCATTTTTTCCGCTTTTCAGTTTTCAGGGGTATTTTTACCGTTTACCCTACTGAACTACTAATGGCCGCCCCCGATGGCACAGTGGTCTAAGCGATGGCCTCTGATCATTCGTCCGAAAGGGGTGCGGGTTCAAGTCCCGTGAGGCATGGATGTTGTGTTTGTCTTACGGCACCGGCTCTCTCCCTTCCCTGGAACCAGTGATCCTAAAATAGGGGCGGGCGACTGCGCTTATAGCCCATTGAGTTGCTCACGGTGGTCGTTAAACCTTCAATTAAAAAAAAAAAAAAAAAAAAAAAAAAGAACTACTAATGATTTGGCATGCGTTATTAAAAAGATGGAAACACATCACAGCACACCGTACGATGATAAAAATTCATGTAATATGCTCGTGATGCCGCCCACGTTATTTTAAAAAATCATCTTCATTCTTTACATGTTCCAATTCTCTGCATTTTTATGTCTACCGTTGCCTTCAAAAAGCCTCCCAGTGGAGTGCGAAAGCTTGGCAAATCTTTGTGCTGAATACACCTAAAAAATAAATGGATTTAATACGCTATATGTGTTTCATTATAAGCATAAGTGCTTTACCATATTTCATGTGACGTAGGGTCAGAGCTGTAACTAGACTTTAGTTTCTGGAGGGGGGTAAAATATTCCCCAGCAAAAATATAATCTATCTTTTTATCTGACTGTCTGTCTATTTATCAGGCCGTAACAAGAGTTTTCCTTTTTTCTTTCGGGATTTCTAAAAAAAAAAAAAAAAAAATCTGTTTCACAGCAAAAATCTATCTATCTAATCATTTAACAAAAAATTGAACTCCTTAGTTTTTTGCATATCAGTACTAGTTAGCGAGTAACGACAGATGGCCGTACTCAGCATTGACAGAAGAACAAACTGAACAATATGAGATAGAGATCACGTGAAAACAACAAGATTACACATGAAAGCAAAAATTAAGTACAGTCTGAAAAATGAAATTTATAAAAAAATTATAGATCTCCGTCAGGAAGTGGATTTTAAAAATTCCTTAACGGTTTTGAAATTCCTCATCGGAATTTTAAAAGTCCACTTCCTCTGACGGAGATTTCAAGTTTTTATAATTTTCATTTTTTAAACCTTTTTTTATGACAAAATAGATAGATAGAAACTATCTGTTAAAAATGGTTTAAAAAGGAAAATTACAAAATAGTTTGAAATCTCCTTCAGGAAGTGAATCAGAATAGAACAATTCCGATTAATAAAGGCACAGAGTTTCTTGTACTCTATAAATTTGTTACTGCTGACCATTGGGTATAGGGAGAAAAAAATGCCCTTCTGAAGTAAGGTTTATCAAAGGAAATAACAGCAGCAATTAAAAAAAAAGAAAATGAAAAGAAGATAATGACGACTCCTGTTGATCTAATAACTTACGATAAATAAGCAAAAAAATTTGGCCCAAAAAACTGTCGAGGGGGGGGGGGGGTTGACCTTAAAAACCCCTCCTCTGAATACGGCGATGCGTAGGGTGACCTAAAATTTCTCCGGGGCTAAATATTTTTAAAATTCCTTTCAACCTTCTTCCTCGCTGTGAAATATAATTTCAGTGGATTGTGAGATTCCCAAACGCCACGTGCTGAAATCATACTTAACCACATAGAATGAAGTAGATTTTTTTAAATATATACACTGAAGAGCAATTGAATTAGAGATACCTGTCTAGTAACGTGTAGCACCACCTTTCGCCCTGATGACAGCGGCGATTCGTCTCGGCATGGACTCGACAAGACAGCGGAAGCGTTGGGAAGCCATACGGATCCACGACACCTGAAAAAGCTCCCACAGTTCACGAAGATTTGATGGAGGGGGGTCAGAGCCTCGAACATCTCTCTCGATGGCATCCCAGATGTGCTCGATGAGATTGAGGTCAGGTGACCTAGCTGGCCAAAGAAGCGAGGTCACGTCGGTGGAGTGTTCATCCAACCATTAAGATACAATTCGGGAGCGACCCCACGGTTCATTGTCTTGCTGCAGGATGAGGTCCAGTGGGATGTTGAAGACGCACAAACGGGAGCAAATTGTCGTCCAGGATATCCCGGTAAAGTTGACCTGTGAGGGACGATGTCACACGTACCAGGGGTCCCATTTCAGTCCACGTAAACAGTCCCCAGACGAGAATGCCACCCCCACCAGCTTGAAGAGTACCCTGCTGGCAAGAAGGATCCATGGCTTCATGTGGTTTGTGCCGTACTCGTATCCTGCCATCCGCATGTGAGTTATGGGATAACCCCCCACCCCCATCTCTTGTGCATCTCCCCAATTTGACGCATGTGCGTGATAATGCTCGTGTGGGTAGTCCCCAGAAGTTCGTCCAACTCCTGCGTTGTCACCAGTGAGTAGGTCTCCACTAAGATCTTCAGCATGTCCATATCTACTGTTGCGGGTCTTCTGGTTTCGGGACGGTTTGACAGGTCAAAATATCCCTCTCGGAACAGTTCGAACCAATGACAGCACTGACGATGTGATAGGGCATTGGGGTAGACACTGGTAATGTTCCTATAGCACTTCCGGGAGTGCTACCTCGACAAAATACAGCATGCATTGGTGGATGTGCGCCTTGTCCGTTTCTATTTTGGCTGGCGTACACTCTACTAGTGGTGGGAATCAATGTGAAGCCACGATTCATCAGACCAGACGACACATCACCATACTTTTGTATCCCAGTTCATATGTGCTTTGCACAACCTTACACGTTTTGTTGTATTGATGTCGGTAATCAGAGGTTTGCGGACTGCAGTACGGCTATAAATACCGGCACGATGGAGTTCCCGACGCACTGTTATGACGGAAATTTCGACTGGTGTTCAACTCAGCTGCTATTGGCGTGCCGTTGTCTTGTGTTTCCGATGTGCAATCCCTGCCAACGTTCCCCTATCCTTATCTGGCATCTTCATATGGGGTCGACAATTAGAACGGCAGAAAATAACTAGAACTGCAGAAATTGCACTTACTATTTCTGCCGTTCTAGTTATTGAAGTTCGTGCGAGGCGCGCACCAATGATCGTGCCTTTACTTTTTATGAGGTCATTGGGACCTGACATTGTCAATAAGTACTCTACAACAGCTGTTTCACCTGCGACTGTGGCAAAGCTGCGTGATAGCCGAGAAAACTGAACTGAAATTTCCTAACATATGCAAAGAGTCCTAATTCTTCAGCGCGCTGCGCCTTTTGGTGGAAGAGGAAATTATTTTCAGAATCGGGAGCAGAGTGCCCTGCAAGGAAATTGTGAAAAGGAAAAGTACGGGGAAAATAAAAGTTTTAGGAGTAGGCGGTTTCCCGTTAAGTAATGAAGTTATAAGCTGTCCTACATACTTACCTGCATCTCATTCAGCAGCATTACAATCCAAGCAACACACCCAGCAACACCAACAACCCGCAGCAGCAAACGCAGAAAAGGCAAAGGGAAGAGAGAACCTGACAGAGAGAGAGAGAGAAAAACAAAAGCACACACAAAAAAGAAGCACAGAGAACGTACAGTTCACTCACACACTTCACTTTTCGTCTTTGCTAAATTCGGGTGAAATTGCAAGGCACCTGGACAAATACCTATAGCTATCAGCAATATAATTGTACTAAAATAAGTAATAGCCGACATCGTACTGCACCCCTTTATATACGACGCATTGCTTGTACTTCAGTCGCAGTGGATGTTTCCATTATTTTGATAAACCCATGTATGTAGAACAAGTACACTGAAGTGCCAGAAAAACTGGTACAGACCAGCTTATGCAAAATACATATCAACGTCACATATGCGCGTACTCGGTTGCGTCCGCCAGTGCGTATATAAAGCGATAGACATCCTTTCCAGCATCCAGAGCTATTTTCGGCATGAGAATGACAAGTAATAACGATTTAAGCGATTTTCAAAGCGGTGTCATAGTTGGGGCTCGTGAGATGGGCCATAGCATTTCGGAGGTAGAAACGAAGTTCGGATTTTCACGAACGACCATTGCAAGGGTGTACCGTGACTACAATTATTCCGGCAAAACCTCCACCCTACGATACCAGTGTGGCCGTAAAAAGACATTGGGTGAACGTGACCATCTTCGGCTGTCAAGAATCGTTTCACGCGATAGGCGTGCAACACTCTCGCAGGTATCATTGGAATTCAATGCTGGAGCCTGAACAAGCATCGGCGTCCGGACTGTGCAACGTACCCTGCACGATATGGGCTTTGGGAGCCGACGCCCAACTCGAGTCCCCTTGATGGGTGCACGACACAGAGCTATGCGCCTCGCTTCGGCACGGCAACACTGCCACTGGACACTTGATGACTGGAAACAAGTAGCCTGGTCTGACGAGTCGCGTTTCCAACTGTATCGGGCAGATGGAAAGATTCGTGTGTGGCGCAAACCCCACGAAGCCATGGATTCCGCCTGTCAGCAGGGAACTGTACCGGCTACCCAAGTCCCCAGATATGAACGTGATAGAACACATTTGGGATGCCATGCAACGCGCTATCGAACACAGGAATCCGAGATCTCGGAATACACCCGAATTGTGGAACGCTCTGCAATAAGTATGGTGTGCATTGCCTACAGCACATTTCCAGAAGCTAGTGGAGTCCATGCCCCGTCGTATTTCTGCTGTCCTGCGTTCCCGTGGAAGACCTACCAAGTATTAGACTGGTGTACCTGTTTTTCTGGCATTTAAGTGAACTTTATATTCTTCTTTGCTGGAAGTAGTAGTGCAGAACACGAAATTTTTGTTCGCCTCTCGTACATACACAGGTCATCCAGAAAGTAAAGATCGTTTCCGCATAGGTTCTGCGCAGGTTCCTGGCCGGCACTCAATCAAGATCATTCGGGCCCAGTGCGTTGTTGGCTATCTCCTGGAACCGTTGTCGGGCGTACATTGTTCGTTTGTAGTTAGTTACGATCGTTTGGAATGAATACGCGCATTGAAAATCCCGCCGAATTCGAAGTCCGATCAGTTTCCCGTTTTCTGACTCGTGAAAAACACCAGACCTATTGACATTCATCAAAGACTTGTTCGAGTGTATGGAGAAGGTGTTGTGTATGAATTCAGTGTGAGAATGTGGCGAAGAATGTTTAAAAACGTAGAAACAAACGTTCACGACGAAGAGCGGTCAATGTGCCTTTCTCTCATCACGAACAACGCAGTAACCCCGCCACCCCCACCCCCGCGCCCGCACACTGCCAGGAAGACAAGGAAGTTGTTTTATGATTTTCACTGGAAAATTTTTGAGCACCCACCTTACAGCCCGGACTTTGCACCATCGGACAGTTTCCCAATTTAAAGAGCAGTTCCTTGGTGGACAACGTTTTTATGATGATGCGCTAAAGGAAGCTGTTATGGAGGTTCACTGTAAACCGCCACACAGGAAAACGGCCACACAGGAAAACTGCCACACAAGAAAACTGCCACACCGGAAGATTGCCACACAAGAAAACTGGCACACCGGAAGATTGCCACACAGGAAAACTTCCACACGCTTTTCATTAAGGGTTCGGGCACAAATTGCTATTCCTTCGAGGAACACTTTGAATGTGTGGCAGTTTTCTGGAGTGGCGGTTTTCCAAGTTTCCGAATTATGTGTGGCAGTTTTCCAAGGTGCCTAACGATGGGAAGGAGCTCTTTTGTTTGTCTGAATTTTCATGTCGGTTCATACTTACGGCAACTGGCCACAGAAGTTTGAGGGATTAGGGGGGGGGGTATAAAGATTGCCGTTTCTTGGCCTATATTGAGAATTGAATTGGGAACTCCAAACAAATTTCGAGAAACGTCCTTTGTAAGCCAACCGAAAATTGTTGTGTTCAGGAAAGAACAATAAGGTATGAATTTTTTAATAACGCTGCACTTTTACTTAGGCACTAAATATTTACATAACATGTCAAATTTGTAGTATTTTTCTTTTACCTAATTAATTCATAGGCCCTACACCTCGGCCTTTTTAACAGGTTTTAATTCGCCGACTTAATATTCATAACGCTTACGTATCAAATCAAGTCAATAGCATTGCTCTTTTACTTAGGCACTAAATAGTCATAGGCCACAGGCATAGGGCCTTTTTAACTGGACATGGCTCAACCGAGAGAACAAGCTGGATTCAGGAGTGGCTACAGCACAATAGATCATATCCACGTACTGAGAGAACTAATTGAAAGAGCGAGGGAATATGAACTTCCATTGTGCATGGCTTTTATCGATTATGAAAAAGCCTTTGATTCGGTGAAACCATCAGCAGTTACCACGGCTCTGAAATCCTGCGGTATTGAAGATGCATACATTAATATTATTAATAACATCTATGAAAATGCAAGTGCAAAGATTCGGCTGTTTGAAAATACAACACACATAAAAATTGGAAAGGGAGTGAGACAAGGTGACACCATATCTCCGAAGCTCTTTAATGCGACATTGGAAAATGTCTTTCAATCACTGAACTGGGAAAACAAAGGGATAAAGATTAATGGAGATTTTCTAACCCACCTTCGTTTTGCTGATGACGTAGTCATTTTTGCAACTACCCCATCAGAGCTGCAGAGTATGATCCAGGAACTTGCTGACAAGAGTAAAGAAGTGGGATTAAAAATGAACTTTCAGAAGACAAAAGTGATGTTCAATGCTTTTACAAGAAATGAAGACTTATCGATTGATGGAGAAAAACTGGAGATAACAGATACGTATGTTTATCTTGGACAGCAGATATCAAGTGAGGGTCACATTGATGAAGAAATTAATCGGCGTACAAAACTTGCCTGGAGAGCTTTTGGAAGAAACAGCATAATTTTCAAGAGCAATATGCCATTATGTCTTAAAAGAAAAGTGTTTGATCAATGCATCCTTCCAGTGCTTACGTATGGTGCAGAGACGTGGACCTTAACTAAAAGAGACATACAAAGGCTGCAGACAACTCAAAGTAGCATGGAGAGGTGCATGTTTGGTGTAACCAGGAGAGATAAGAAGAGGAACTCGTGGATCCGAAAAATGACGAGAGTGGAAGACATCATGATCAGAGTTAAATCCCTGAAATGGCAATGGGCTGGACATACTGCCAGAAGGACAGACCATAGATGGACAGCCGAAATTTTAGATTGGATTCCAAGGGACAGGAAAAGACCCAGGAAAAGACCACATGGGAGATGGGTGGATGAAATTCGTAAATATGCGGGAGTGACATGGAGGAGACTGGCACAAGACAGACCGTTGTGGAGGAAACTTGGGGAGACCTTCGTCCAGCAGTGGATTGATAATGGTTGACAATGATGATGATGATGATGATTCTACCAGTGTCATATTCACAACGTTTACACATCAAATCAAGTTAATAATATTGCGCTTTTATTTAGGCACGAAATATTTATTTACAGGCCCTAGGCCTAGTTTCAGGCCCTTTTACCAGTTTTTATTCTACCAATGCCATATTCACAACGTTTACACAGAAAATCATGTCAATAATATTGGGCGTTTGCTTAGGCACGAAATATTAATTCATATTCCCTAGGCCTACGTTTTTTTAATAGTTTTTACTTTATCAATGCCTATTCCCAACGTTTACACAACAAATAAATGTAATAATATTGCGCTTTTACTTAGGCACGAAATATTAATTCACTGGCCCTAGGCTTAGGCCTTGTTAATAGTTTTTACTCTATCAATGACATATTCACACCGTTTACACACACAAAAAATGTAATAATATTGCTCTTTTACTTAGGCACGAAATATTCATTCATAGGCCCTAGGTCTGGGCCTATGAATTAATATTTCGTGCCCAAGTAAAAGCGTAATATTATTAAATTGATTTGTTGTGCAAACGTAGTGAATATGGTATTGATAGAGTCAAAACTATTAAAAAGGCCTACGGCCTATGAATTTATATTTCGTGCGTCAGTAAACGCCCAATATTATTAACTTGACATTGTGAATATGGCATTGGTAGAATAAAAACTGGTAAAAGGGCCTAAACCTAGGTCTGGAGCCTGTGAATAAATATTTCGTGCCTAAATAAAAGCGCAATATTATTAACTTGATTTGATGTGTAAAGGTTGTGAATATGACACTGGTAGAATAAAGCCTGTTAAAAAGGCCCTATGCCTGTGGCCTATGACTATTTACTGCCTAAGTAAAAGAGCAATGCTATTGACTTGATTTGATACGTAAGCGTTATGAATATTAAAGTCGGCGAATTAAAACCTGTTAAAAAGGCCGAGGTGTAGGGCCTATGAATTAATTAGGTAAAAGAAAAATACTACAAATTTGACATGTTATGTAAATATTTAGTGCCTAAGTAAAAGTGCAGCGTTATTAAAAAATTCCCACCTTATTGGTCTTTCCTGAACACAACAATTTTCGGTTGGCTTACAAAGGACGTTTCTCGAAATCTGTTTGGAGTTCCCAATTCAATTCTCAATATAGGCCAAGAAACGGCAATCTTTATACCCCCCCCCTCGAACTTCTGTGGTCAGTTGCCCTAAGTATGAACCGACATGAAAATTCAGACAAACAAAAGAGCTCCTTCCCATCGTTAGGCACCTTGGAAAACTGCCACACATAATTCGGAAACTTGGAAAACTGCCACACCAGAAAACTGCCACACATTCAAAGTGTTCCTCGGAGGAATAGCAATTTGTGCACGGCCCCTTAACGAAAATCGTGGGGCAGTTTTCCTGTGTGGCAGTTTTCTAAGTTGCTGAAAAATGTGTGGCTGTTTTCCTGTGTGGCAGTCTTCCTGTGTGGCGGTCTTCCTCCAACCGTTATGGACTGTCTGAAAGGACAGGCGGCAGAGTTCTATGAGGAGGGGATACTTAAACTTATCCCAAGATATGACAAGTGGCTCAATGTTCAGGGTGACTATGTAGAAAAATAGGCTAAGGTATGAGTTAAAAATTGTAAATAAAATATTTGAAAAATTTAAAAGTGCATAGCTTTTACAACCAAACGTTCTTTACTTTCTGAATGACCTTCGTAGTTTGGGGCAACATCTGATTTCTCTATCGTACATAGTTTGTGAAAACAGGAATTTGTCGGTGACGGGGTTCAAGCTAGACATGAGTTCAGGCTCAATTCTCGGAGCCCATCCGAGCCAGTGGTATATCACCCCAAACCTACCCGAGCCCGAATTTTATATTGCAAGATAGAGCCCGGACCCGAACGACCCCGAAAACTGTCTAACCTGTTCAACCATTAATAAAAAACATCTCCTTTTCCACACTTCTATTCTCTCAGCCTCCTGAAATCAACCAATGTATTTCTCAAATGGGGAGTGGGGAAGGGACCTCTATCTATATTTGCCGTGTAACCGTACGATTTTCTGTGACCGTTCGTTGAAGTGCTTCTGACGGCCGGGCCAAAATGATCGGGCGGTACCGCAATTGTATGTTGCTCAAATAATGCTAATATTATCGCGCCATAATGCGCTGCAATATGTACGTTGCTAAATAGAATTAGCAGGGAGTTACTGCGTGGAGCTAAGGGATAAATGATCGTCGGCATGCTATCAAACATCTAATATCTGCAGTTCTCGAAAAAGCTTTTTCTTCTCTGCAAGAACACACTAATGCGCGGCCTATGGCATTTCCTACCCAAGCCTAGAATAAATAGCCATCTCGAATGCCCGTTCCCCAACCAGAACCAGTTGCCGAAGACTTCCCTTTACCAACTACAAAGTGTCTCATTTGCTAAATCGTATAAAATTACATTTATATGTAAAAAAAATTCTCTCGCTCTCCCTCTCTCAAGCCCGAACCGCAGTAAATATTCTACAGCCCGATTCGAGCCGGGGCTCTACTTCGGGCTCAACTCGTCTCAGCTCTGGTTCGAAACCGCGTTTCCTCGCTCCGGAGTGTGCTTCTCTAATCGACTAAGCTATACCGACGGAATGTATCGCTGCAGATTTGTCGTCTTGACACGTGATTTACCCCTGTAGTACGTCAAATCATCTCCTTTTTGTTTATTTATTTATTTGAAGCGAAGGAGTTTTCGTTAATTCCAGACGATGTGTGGAACGAACATCACACATTTTTTGAAAGACCCAAAGGCGAGTAGATCAATTTTTATGTTGGGGCGCCAATGTGAAAACAGGAATTTGTCAAAACCGCGTCTCTTTGCTCCGGAGTGAGTTACTCTAACCGACTAAGCTATACCGACGGAATGTATCGCTGCAGATTTGTCGTCTTGACACGTGCTTCACCTCTGTAGTAAGTCACATGTTCGGGGCAATAACTGATTTGAAGTCAGGTATTGCTTGACTTCTGTATTATATATTCTACAGCGCGGGGATGGCATTTTAAAAGTTAATTGTTCTTTCCAATAACTAGTGCTCTCACAAACTGATGATTTTAACAGATTTAAATGTTTGGGGGACCCTTGAACCTCTGAGCTCCTGGGCCGTGACGTCTGCTGGTACCTTATCTTCTTCATTGTTATCTAATGATGCGATGGATCAGAATCCCTTCATTTCTCTGCTTATTGGAGAGTATAATTCAATCATCACAACTCCCACCAAATTATTCACAGATAATACACATTAGTACTGTAGGCGTGACTGGCAACTTTTTTGATATGTTTATTTAACACTGGATGCCAATTACAAGAAATCCTTGTGGTTAGTGAAGATTGAATAGACGCCAAGAGATTGAACGAAGGTTGCAGGTTCTCTATCTCATTGGAAAATGGAAGAAAACAAACGATTTAAATCGCAGGTAAAAACTTCGTTAATTAACTACATTTGCATTGAATACGGGTCCGTTATGACACTGCTGAAGAAAGTGTTTCTCGCGCAGACGTCTACATATTTGAGTCGAAAGTGACGGTTAATAGATACACGTTGGAGGTAGCTTCTCTATGCTATATGTAGAACGGAAGCCTGTCCCTTTTCTCTATAGGGGTAGAAGGGGTGTCGGGATGCATCTTTTTCCTGTAGTGGTGCGTTGGGGTGGTCTGTAAGAAGGATCTTTTTTCCCGATAAGACAATTCTCTCCTAAGTGCTTTTATGAAGACAAATTGCTCTCTGCTTTTCTGAGTTGCGTAATTGAAGTTACTTTACTGTTTCATAATGTTTAAATATGTCCATCTAGTTAGTCACTACATTACTAACTATATGGACATATTTGGTTAATCATTACATTCATTGTTGCACTGAACATTTGAACATTGCAATTTGTGAGGCTCACTTATTTTTCGTTAAATAAGCTTCTCTATAAAAGAAGATGAGTTTGAATATATACAGGGTGTTCTGTGGAAGTGCTCTGTAGCCGGTAAACTGCATGTCTCTCCTCATCGAGGCGCGTGCAGCTCTCATTCCGAGCGAAGGTCATTCCCGTGCGCTTGGTCGACGGAGGCAGACGTGTCGATTGATCACTCGTCTCTGCACACGAACAATGGTGTTGGCGGTTGAACAGAGACTGTTTTTGGTGGTTTTCGCCATGACGACAGGCATGGTTCCAACTGTCCGGGTACATCAACAGCCAAATTACTCGTCTTTCGGGTACTAAAAATCCCATCGAATTTAAGGAAGTGCCTCTCCACAACCATAAGGTCGATGCTTGGTGTGCCATGACTCGTACGCACATTATTGGGCCCATTTTCTTCAGTGAAACCATTGACTCAGAACAGTATCGTTCCTAGATTATCCAACTATTCATATTCGAACTCATGCAACAGGAAATCAACAGAGGCTGGTTGCAGCAAGACGGTGCAACTGCTAACACCGTTGACGCATCAGTACAGCTTCTGGAGGAATTCTTTGAAAATCGCATCATCTCCCGGGGACTGTAGCCTGCCCGATCAGCGGATCTAACACCGCCTGGCTTTTTCTGTTTGGAGAACTGAAGGGGAAAGTGTATGCAAGTAATCTGCATACACTTCAAAAGCTACAGTCTGCAATAACGACCCACATTCAACAAATCACATCACATCCCCTGAGAAAGGTCTTCACCAACATGCAGAAGAGAGTGCAGAAACGTCTGGACGTCGGTGGGGCCCATTTCCAACAACTCCTGTAGGAACCAGTTCGACATTGTAAGTGTTACTTTCAGTGCACAGTTATTTTTCGAACACCCTATACATAGTATATATATACACTGATGGCCCCTCAAAATGCAACACCAAGAAGGAAGCATCCGATTGGCCTGAAATTCGCAGCATACGTGGCCCGCGAGAGGACATGCAAACGATTAGCATTGCAGGGCATATGCAAATCATGTGCGCCCGGCACGCCACCGAGAAGCACTATAAGAAGGGTGCACAGAAAGCGGGGTGTAAGTAGTGGAAGTGTGTTGTGCTGCCGGACCTGTGCGTGGGAAGCTTCCTGATGCCTCGTCGCAGAATACGGCAGTCATTCCAACACGTTTCAGAGTTCGACAGAGGACGAATAGTGGCTTATCGCGACAGCGGTTTATCGTGCCGAGACATCGGCGCCCGTGTGGGACGACATCCAGCCACAATGAGGCGAGTATGGATTCGGTGAGTGCAGGTGGGATGGACGGACCGACGTGAGCGATTGCCGCAGCAGCGGCCCACCACCGGACAAGAGGACCGCCATGTTGTGCGGCGGGCATTGACGGCTCGCACCGCCACATCACGAACGTTAGCGCAGGAATTAGGGTGTGTTGCGCAACAACCTGTGTCAGCACGTACCGTTCGACGTCTTCTGCAGGAGCGGGGACTTGTCGCACGGCGCCCATTGCTCCGATTACCATTGACGTTACACCACCGGCTAGTGCGGCGGCAGTGGGCCGTTGAACGCCGCACCTGGTCTACGGAATGGCACGACATTGCCTTCTCCGACGAATCCCGCTTCTGCCTGCAACACCACGATGGTCGGATCCACGTGTGGCGGCATCGCGGCGAGATACTGTATGGCGCCTGCATTATGCATCGCCATACCGGCCCGTCGCCTGGCGTTATGGTTTGGGGCGCAATAGGATATGACACCCGCACCCCTCTGGTGCGCATCGCTGGTACACTCAACAGCCACCGCTACATCTCCGACGTTTTTGAGCCTGTAGTCCTCCCTTACCTTCAGGACCTGCCAGCGGCCACGTTTCAACAGGCAATGCGCGCCCGCACGTGGCACGCATCGTGCAACAATTCTTCACGGCCCACCAGGTGTCACTGCTGCAGTGGCCCGTCTGTTCTCCCGATATGTCGCCCATCAAACGCGTCTGGTCGCTGATCGGCAACCGAGTGGCCCGGCAAGCACCACCCGCGGCTACGCCTGATGAACTGTGGCAACGTGTGGAAGCAGCGTGGACCGACATACCCCAAGCCCACATCCAAAGCCTCTTTCGTTCGATGCCGCGGCGTGTAGCGGCCGTTATTGCCAGCCATGGGGGCCACACGAATTATTGATGTCTGCGTGTTCCGCAAGTCGCACGGGCCTTTAAGCTCAATCGTTTCATCTTTGTATCTGTTGTTATGTGTCCAGTAAATCTGGCTTTGCTATCTCGTGTCCTTCTTGGTGTTGCATTTTGGGTGGCCAGCAGTGTATATAGACCTTGTGACGGACCTTCGTCTTCGCCATGCTGGTTATTCCGCACATCCTATGAACTGCTGTGTTTTGTTTTTCTTTAGAGCAAAAATTTAAGATGGGAATCAAAGTGGGCTTTCTTGAGGTTTACGACAAATGCAAATAAAGCTTCTGATGTGAATCAAAGTGTGCCCTGCCGAGATTTGCGACAAAGTGGATAAAACTAATGTCCTCTTTCCCCAAGATGAAGTCTAACTGGATTATTTCTTGACCTAGTTTGTGGTATTCGTTTATCTTGGTCATTCGCCAGAGCTGCTGTAGATTGTCAGTTTTGCTATTTATCCCTCCTGCTGGGCTGCAGAGATACTTGAACTTTAGTATTCAACAATTCTCTGTAACTGTCCAACATCCATGTTAACCGTAGAAGGAAGGGAAGATTAGAAATTAAAGAAATTTCTGTAGAAAACTATATAAGAGAATGAACAAAAGGAAACAGAAACTCATTAATAATGTTGGGGAATTCAGTAGTTGGGGTCGTAAGTTGGTGCAAAACATATTTGTGGGCTTTTTAACCAACATTTCATTTAAAATGAAATTTTTTAGGGTAATCTTTGTTGGCTTTATGTTTCCTAGTGACGAATTAGAAAGTCTTGGGAAGCTGCTCTTCTGAAATACATTTTTGATGATTTTTAAGAACAAAAAGCAATGTACCGATGCTACAGTAGTCGAAGAAACGCGAAAAGTTTTTGAAATGCGAAAACTTTTTAGTTATTTGAAAAACGAAAATTGTGAAAATAATGAGAAAATGGAAAAAGGGAAACAGGCGCATAATGCAGGGTACGGAAATCGGGTTTCATGTCCGTGCAAGCGGCGCTTTCCGAATGAGGGTAGGCAACCCCTGTGTCGTGTCTGTCCCACAGGGCGCACATGAAATAAAGGCAGATAGCAGTAAGAGTACATGCCAGTGTTGTATTGTGGATAGCATTCGGAGCTCCGGAGCCGAGAGTGGCAGGTTCGAGTCCTGCCCCTAGCATAGAAGTGATGGAGAAATATACTTCGTCATACCTCCCTTACAGCCCACTGTACTCGGGGCAAACTTAACCTGACTTTCGGGTGGAAGCTGAAAAACTCACTCACTGGAAAGATCTCATAGTTTCTCAGTATTTCTTTACACTAATGAGGTTCAGTGTGTCACCATGGCGGTAGGAAGTCAGCGTTGGAAACGGGTTAAAATTTTTACCCGGAGCCGGACGTGACATAATTGGACCCGACCCGACACGGAACCTGACCCGGAAAATCTGCTTTGAACTATAAATTCGAAACTCAGTTTATCATGTATAATGCATAATCATACAGTAGTGGTCAAAATTTTTGAAAACTTTTGGAAATAGTGTATTTTTGAAGTTTGATGGCTCATAACACCACTTTTTTTTAAAAGTAATACCATAAAATTATATAACAATGGAAAGATAATTTAATCAAGAATGTAATGCAATTTCTGAAGGATTTTGTATTACAACAGCAGATATAAAGAAGAAAAGTTAAACACATAGAAAAAATGAGATATACAAAAATTCTCACCATGTCAGTTAATACTTAGTTGGGTAACCTTTGGCGTTAATTACGACCTTGCAACGTCTTCCCATGGAATGAACCAAGTTTTTTAGTTCTGCAGCTTTTATAGTGTGAAACCAAGATTGAATTATTGCTTCTATTAATTGGGTTTTATTGCTGAGTTGCTTTTGACTCACAAGTTTCTTTAGTCGGCTCCATAGATTTTCGATGGAGTTAAGGTCTGGGCTATTCCCAGGTCATTCCAGCAGTGGAATGTGTTTATCTTGAAACCACTTTTTGCACACAGCAGCCAAATGACATGGAGCTGAATCCTGTTGAAATATAAATGCTTCATTTCCTTGGAAAAGATCAACTGCGGAAGGCTTCAGTTTGGGCTCAAATATTTCATTAATCTATTTTTGATCATTTATATTCCCATTAATCATGCAAATTCTGCCCACACCTTTTGATGTCATACAACCTCAGATCATAACACTCACTTGATGTTTCACGATACGTGTAATTCAATCAGGATGCAAATCTTCTCCGATTCTTCTCCTTACGTATTTTATGCCATCACTACCAAACAGGGAGATTTTGGTCTCATCACTCCAAATAACACAGTCCCATTGTTCCGCTGTCCAGTTAACGTGGGTTTTAGCCTAGTTTAATGTTTTTAACCTTTGTTTGAGAGATAAAAATGGGTTTTTTCGTGGAATTTTAGCTTTTAGACCAAATTCCTGCAGTCTGCGCCGAGCAGTATTTGCACTCAACTTCACATTGCATTGCGCCATTTCATCTTGTATACACCCAGATGATTTTCTTCTGTCACCTAGGTACAGTCTCTTAGTTTTTCTATCATCACTTGCTGCTGTGCACCTTTTCCTGCCTATACCAGTCTGGTTTTGTAGGGACTGAGTCCCCTTATACCTCTTCAAAAATTTAGAAATACCACCTTTGGTTAAGTTTCCACCAATTTTTCTTCTAATTTCTTCATAACTGAAGCCTTATTTACTTAATAGTACTATTTAACATCGCTTTCTGGGTAACCAGTCAACTCTTTGCGCCATTTCTTTAATTTTATTACGTTTTACAAGCTCACTAAATGAAAGAACACAAAACAAAAACAACCAACTTGATAGCAATCACATAACACACTGACAAATGTCCTCCTCTCAGCTTCAATACATGACATCTATAGCTGAATCCTACTGTGACCTGATTGGCTCATTGCCAAAACAAGATGGCACCTGATTGGCTCTCTAAACACTCATGCGCATTGGCTACATTCAAATCATATCAACCTAAGCAAGTTGTGCTTCCTTTTTCTGGTTATTTGGCTATAACTTTTCACAGAATACAGATAATTGAACAAACTTTATTGCATTACATTTTTGATGAAATTATCTTTCCATTGATATATTAGTGTAAGGTATTACTAAAAAAAAGTGGTGTTATGAGCCATCAAACCTCAAAAGTACATTTTTTCCAAAAAGCTTCCACAATTTTGGCCAGTACTGTATATACGGAACACACAGGGCGTTCAAAATGTCTCTCCGCAGTGGTATTGTAGGTTATGTAGAAATCGTATGAAAATATTACGGAAGCGCATAATTTACTCTCTTACAGAAAGTGTTGAAACCGCCGTCCTTGATATAATCTAACTGTTTTACACATGTTTTCAAAAGTCAAAGTCTCTCCGCAGTAACGTTAAAGCTGTTCCACTTAATTTTGATGCTGATACAGTAAATTTTTTTGAATTAAGTAACTTGTATGTTTAATTTCAGTTTTTGCTGTTTTCTTGATAACAAATCAAGTTTCAGAATACGTGAAAGTTGGTGTTGCTGGGAAACATATTCTGGTTTCTCAATGAGACGAAACAACTTCCAGCAATCACTCTTCCCTTCTTGTTTTCAACAAGAACATATTTGTTGGCCTTGACGCCTTTTTCAATCTCCTTAATATTAAATTAATCCATTTTAACAAATAAGGCATTGATTCCAACACGACATGTAATGGAAAGGAATGTTAACACGTCAAACGAAAACCTCTGAATGCTCAGTGGAAAAGATGCGATGTGAAAAGTAACGATCAGTCTTACAATGTGACACGCGGAGTGTGAGAGAATGAATCAGCAGAAAAGCAGACGACAGACGTTTGCCAGTACCTTGCTCCGGAAAATCGCACTGGAAACAAACGCAAATAAAGTAACGTTTTGCGATATGGTATCGTCGGTGGGTGGAAATCGTTGCTTTTGTAACGTACCAGGAGATGTGACGTACCTGCCAGAAGGACGCACACGACATAAAGGCAGATAGGAATTAGAATCAACGTCCGCGTAGCTCAATTGGTAGAGTGACTTATTCCGGAATGAGGGAATTCGGGTTCGAATCCTGGCGTGGACAGAGATGACGGAGAAATTTACTTCGTTATAATGGCGCCCGAACTATCCGGATGACCCGACCGTTCAAAATCTCGCAATGGTGTGATGTTATTTCCACACCGCGAGATAGGAAAAATAAGAGAATCCCTTCTCCAGCACTTCAGAAAAAAAAAAAAATAAATAAATAAATAAAAAAAATAAGGGGGAGATGATGTAACGTACCAGGAGATGTGACGTACCTGCCAGAAGGACGCACACGACATAAAGGCAGATAGGAATTAGAATCAACGTCCGCGTAGCTCAATTGGTAGAGTGACTTATTCCGGAATGAGGGGATCCGGGTTCGAATGCTGGCGCGGATAAAAATGACGGAGAAATTTACTTCGTTATATTTTGAGAAAAAGACGGCAGTATTTTTGTATGGCGAATCATTTTTCACTTTGCTGGCACCAGCAATTCCACAGTACGCATTTTTCTTCGAAATACTTTTTTCTCTTTTAAACAATAAAACAGGAATAAGACCGGGTCAAAATCAGATCAGGAGCACCTTGACCCGACCCATTTGACCGGCAAAACATTGTCGACCCTTGATCCATTTCCAGCAGAACCAAAGAAAACTTCGCGCGCGTTGTACTATCAGCGCATTTCCTCGGAAGAAAGGAGTAATGCTTAGCTCCCCCCCCCCCCATCCCTGAAAAAACCAAAAAACCAACAACATTTGACTGCTAGCTTACTTACCACCCACCCGCAGTAAATCTTCCTGGTATAGTCAATGACGTTGCCAAAACGCGAATACCTGTAATTTCAGAAAAACGACAGAACCTAAGATCTTCATTTTTAAATGTGCGCAAGCACAACGTTTAGAAAAGCTATGTACTTTTTACTCATAATTCTAGCTCGAATACGAGCTTTAAGACTGGGTACTACACTGAAGAGCAGTTGAATTAGAGACAGCCGACGTTATGCAAATGTGGCGCTGTGGGCGGCCCTGTAAACGGAAACGACATGGCGTATGCAGCGATCCGCCAATATAAGGAGTGATGCGACGAGAATCAGTAAGAGTCGGACGCAGTATGGGTAAGACGAAGAATCTAAGCGCATTTGATCGTGGGCAAATTGTCGGGGCCCGACGAATGGGACACTCCATCTCGGAAGTCGTGCAGACACTGGGATTTTCACGAGCCACTGTGTCACGGACGCACCGTGAGTACATCGAATCCGGTAATACCATCGCTTCAAGGGCCAACTGCCGTGGACAAGAGCGTGTGGATGAGCGGGGTCATCGTCGGCTAGCTCACATTGCTACAGCGGATAGACGGGCCACAGTGCAAGAAATCACTCGGCAATTTAACGCTGGTGCACAAAAACATGTAAGCAGCCACACCATCCAGAACCATCTCCTCACTATGGGTTACATAAGCCATCGTTCCACGAGGGTACCGCTGCTGACCGCACATCACAGGGTCCAAAGATTAGCATGGGTGCGGGAACATCGCCACTGGACCCTAGACATGTGGAAAAATGTTTCCTGGACTGTTGAGTCGAGATTCACGTTGGTACGTACATGCGGATGGCAGGATACGAGTACGGCGAAAACCACATGAAGCAATGGATCCTTCTTGCCAGCAGGGAACTCTTCAAGCTGGTAGGGGTGGCATTCTCGTCTGGGGACTGTTTACGTGGACTGAAATGGGACCCCTGGTACGTGTGACATCGTCCCTCACGGGTCAACGTTAACGGGATATCCTGGACGACCATTTGCTCGCGTTTGTGCGTCTTCAACATCCCACTGGGGACCTCATCCTGCAACAAGACAATGCACCGTGCCATCGCTCCTGCATTGTATCCGAATGGTTGGATGAACACTCCACCGACGTGACCTCTCTTCCTTGGCCAGCTAGGTCACCTGACCTCAATCCCATCGAGCACATGTGATTCTTTGCTAGGGCATTCAGATAAACACATTATTTTTGCAGTTATAGTTTAAAACGATGAGAGAGAGAGAGAGATGGAGCTTGATCCAATCTTTAAGCACCCGCACGAGAATATCGGGAGAATTGCGGTGACAGGCTTCCAGGAGAGAGAGAGAGATGGAGCTTGATCCAATCTTTAAGCACCCGCACGAGAATATCGGGAGAATTGAGGTGACAGGCGTACAGGATGCGTTGCTGAAGGTGGTGTTTGTCGCGGATCTTCTCAGCATACACCAGATGTTTCAAATGACCCCACAGATAAAAATCGAATGGTGTGAGGTCGGGGAATCTGGGTTGCCATTCCACAGGACCACGCCGGCCAATCCAATGACCAGGTAATTGAACATCGTGTTGAACATCCATCGTGTTGGAAAAAACAGGGAAAACTGCCACCTTCATTCAGAACGGTAGGGAATACTGTTTCCTATAGCATTTCCAGGTAGCGCTGAGTATTTAGGTTTTTGTCGATGAAAATGTGTCCGATTACACGCGTGCCCCACATTCCACACCACACCATAACCTTTACATTACCAACGACGTTGGATGGTTCCGTCCAATAAGGGATTCTGTCACTCCAGTAACTGTTGTTCTGACGGTTAAGCTCATGACTGACATAAAAATTGGTATGGTCACTGAACAAAATGCACTGTGAGAATGAGGGATCCCGTTGATGTTTGTCTAAAGCCCAGGTCGAGAATTTGACACATCTACCAGGTCCATCCTCTGATAGTTGCTGCATCTGGATCTTGAACGGATGCCACTGAGCGGTGTGAAGAATCCCTACAATGGCTGATACCTCATTCTGCTACGAGACGTCGTGTGCTACGTTGTGGACTCTTTGCAAAGGATGCCGAGACCATTCTTGAAGTTTCCTTGGCGGTAGCAGTTCTCGGCCGATCACTACGTGGCTTGTCGTCCACAATCCCAGTTTCTCGGAATTTGGATATCAGGTGTGCGACAGTGCTCTGTGAAATTTGTGGTCTTTGTGGACTCTTTGCAAAGGATACCATGACCATTGTTGAGGTTTCCTCGTCGGTAGCAGGTTTCGGCGGACCACTACGTGGCTTGTCGTCCAAAGTCCCAGTTTCTCGGAATTTAGATTTCAGGTATGCGACAGTGCTCTGCGAAATTGGTGGTCTTTGTGGACTCTTTGCAAAGGATACCATGACCATTGTTGAGGTTTCCTCGTCGGTAGTAGGTTTCGGCCGACCATTACGTGGCTTGTCGTCCACAATCCCAGTTTCTCGGAATTTGGATATCAGGTGTGCGACAGTGCTCTGTGAAATTTGGTGGTCTTTGTGGACTCCTTACAAAGGATACCATGACCATTGTTGAGGTTTCCTCGTCGGCAGTAGGTTTCGGCCGACCACTACGTGGCTTGTCGTCCACAGTCCCAGTTTCTCGGAATTTGGATATCAGGTATGCGACAGTGCTCTGTGAAATTGGTGGTCTTTGTGGACTCTTTGCAAAGGATACCATGACCATTGTTGAGGTTTCCTCGTTGGTAGCAGGTTTCGGCCGACCACTACGTGGCTTGTCGTCCAAAGTCCCAGTTTCTCGGAATTTAGATTTCAGGTATGCGACAGTGCTCTGCGAAATTGGTGGTCTTTGTGGACTCTTTGCAAAGGATACCATGACCATTGTTGAGGTTTCCTCGTCGGTAGTAGGTTTCGGCCGACCATTACGTGGCTTGTCGTCCACAGTCCCAGTTTCTCGGAATTTGGATATCAGGTGTGCGACAGTGCTCTGTGAAATTGGTGGTCTTTGTGGACTCTTTGCAAAGGATACCATGACCATTGTTGAGGTTTCCTCGTCGGCAGCAGGTTTCGGCCGACCATTACGTGGCTTGTCGTCCACAGTCCCAGTTTCTCGGAATTTAGATATCAGGTATGCGACAGTGCTTTGTGAAATTGGTGGTCTTTGTGGACTCTTTGCAAAGGATACCATGACCATTGTTGAGGTTTCCTCGTCGGCAGCAGGTTTCGGCCGACCACTACGTGGCTTGTCGTCCACAGTCCCAGTTTCTCGGAATTTGGATATCAGGTATGCGACAGTGCTCTGTGAAATTGGTGGTCTTTGTGGACTCTTTGCAAAGGATACCATGACCATTGTTGAGGTTTCCTCGTCGGCAGCAGGTTTCGGCCGACCACTACGTGGCTTGTCGTCCACAGTCCCAGTTTCTCGGAATTTAGATTTCAGGTATGCGACAGTGCTCTGCGAAATTGGTGGTCTTTGTGGACTCTTTGCAAAGGATACCATGACCATTGTTGAGGTTTCCTCGTTGGTAGCAGGTTTCGGCCGACCACTACGTGACTTGTCGTCCAAAGTCCCAGTTTCGCGGAATTTGGATATCAGGTATGCGATAGTTCTCTGTGAAATTGGTGGTCTTTGTGGACTCTTTGCAAAGGATACCATGACCATTGTTGAGGTTTCCTCGTTGGTAGCAGGTTTCGGCCGACCACTACGTGGCTTGTCGTCCACAGTCTCAGTTTCGCGGAATTTGGATATCAGGTATGCGACAGTTCTCTGTGAAATTGGTGGTCTTTGTGGACTCTTTGCAAAGGATACCATGACCATTGTTGAGGTTTCCTCGTCGGTAGTAGGTTTCGGCCGACCATTACGTGGCTTGTCGTCCACAGTCCCAGTTTCTCAGAATTTGGATATCAGGTATGCGACAATGCTTTGTGAAATTGGTGTTCTTTGTGGACTCTTTGCAAAGGATACCATGACCATTGTTGAGGTTTCCTCGTCGGTAGCAGGTTTCGGCCGACCACTACTGGCTTGTCGTCCAAAGTCCCAGTTTCTCGGAATTTGGATTTCAGGTATGCGACAGTGCTCTGCGAAATTGGTGGTCTTTGTGGACTCTTTGCAAAGGATACCATGACCATTGTTGAGGTTTCCTCGTCGGTAGTAGGTTTCGGCCGACCATTACGTCGCTTGTCGTCCACAGTCCCAGTTTCTCGGAATTTGGATATCAGGTATGCGACACTGCTTTGTGAAATTGGTGTTCTTTGTGGACTCTTTGCAAAGGATACCATGACCATTGTTGAGGTTTCCTCGTCGGTAGCAGGTTTCGGTTTCGGCCGACCACTACGTGGCTTGTCGTCCACAGTCCCAGTTTCTCGGAATTTGGATTTCAGGTATGCGACAGTGCTCTGCGAAATTGGTGGTCTTTGTGGACTCTTTGCAAAAGATACCATGACCATTGTTGAGGTTTCCTCGTCGGTAGCAGGTTTCGGTTTCGGCCGACCACTACGTGGCTTGTCGTCCACAGTCCCAGTTTCTCGGAATTTGGATTTCAGGTATGCGACAGTGCTCTGCGAAATTGGTGGTCTTTGGGGACTCTTTGCAAAGGATACCATGACCATTGTTGAGGTTTCCTCGTCGGTAGCAGGTTTCGGCCGACCACTACGTGGCTTGTCGTCCACAGTCCCAGTTTCTCGGAATTTGGATTTCAGGTATGCGCCAGTGCTCTGCGAAATTGGTGGTCTTTGTGGACTCTTTGCAAAAGATACCATGACCATTGTTGAGGTTTCCTCGTCGGTAGCAGGTTTCGGCCGACCACTACGTGGCTTGTCGTCCACAGTCCCAGTTTCTCGGAATTTGGATATCAGGTATGCGACAGTGCTGTATGAAATTGGTAGTCCTTCTAGGTGTCGGGTGTTGACGTCTGCGGCTATGAGACGGCAGCTCCGTTCCCCAGACATTATGGGATCGCTTCAATCCTCTCCTCTTTCGTTAATGCCACCTTTTTTTTTTTTTTTTTTTTTTTTGATTGGAAGTTTAACGACCATCGTGAGTAACTCAATGGGCTATAAGCAGTCGCCCTTCCCTAATGTAGGGTAACTAGTTCCAGGGAAGGAAAGAGAGCCAGTGCCGTTAGGCACAACATCCATGCCTTACCGGGATTCGAACCCAGGCCATTCTCGGACGAATGGTCAGGAGCCAGCGCTTAGACCACTGCGCCACCGGGACGGCAATGCCATCTTCAGTTACCTGCAATAAAAACAATGGTTATTTCAACTTTTTGTGTTGATGACTTATGAACAACAACACATATGTCAACTCTGATTATGGCAATCAATTTCTGAGAAAATTCTGTTTTCGTTTGTTATGCAACATGACCTCCTCAATATTTGAAAAATTTGACCTTGAACCAATATGGCGGATTTGAAGATGGCGGCCATGTTCTGGAATTAGCCTAAAAGATAGGCTCCCTCACCAATTTTTTGCTAGGGTATTTTCAGCTATTTCATTTTCCCTCACATTTCTGAAATACAAGGGTGTCGGGCGACTTTTGACACACCCTGTACGTTCAATGAATAAATACTACGTACAGTGTACACTTGAAAACTTTTTTTTTTTTTTTTTACTATGAATAACATTATCAGCGTCAGGCAAAATGCACATGAACGGGATTTTTTGCCGAATACTCCAAATACACTGACAGAAAAAAAACCCAACACCAAGAAGGGGTTGTGTTAGATAAACGACAGTTGGTAGGCTGTGAGAGTACATCTTTAAGATGACGTCTATGCAAATTTCGCGCTCGGTGCATACGTGTGGCGCTAGTAGCGCCCTCGGAACATGCAAAGCAGGTTTGCTGTAAATACGCGCTGTAACGTTCGTGAGCGTTAGTTATCGTTGAGATTCGACGTAGTGTGTTGATGTTAGTCGAGAATGCCTTTAAGAAGACTAAGAAGCCATTATCAACAGTTCACGGAGTTTGAACGAGGTCGTGTAATAGGGCTACGAGAAGATAGATTTTCCTTCCGCAATATTGCAGAACGACATGGCAGGAATGTAGCCACTGTGCATGATTGTTGGCAGAGGTGGTCAAGGGAAGGTACTGCCTCAAGAAGACCGGGTTCCGGCCGGCCACGTGGCACTACTGAGAGGGAAGACCGCCGTGTACGGCGTATGGCCGTGGCGCATCGTACCGCGTCTGCGGCAGCAATTCGAGCTGCAGTTGCCACCACAGTGACACAACGAACTATTACAAATCGGTTACTTGAAGGACAGCTCCGAGCCAGACGCCCTGTAGCGTGCATTCCACTTACTCCAAACCACTGCCGTTTGCGACGTCAGTGGTGTCAAGCTAGAGCTCATTGGAGGACGGAGTGGAGATCTGTTGTGTTTTCTGATGAAAGCCGGTTCAGCCTGGGTGCCAGTGATGGCCGTGTGTTGGTTAGAAGGAGGCCAGGTGAGCGCCTGCAACCAACCTGTCTGCGGCCGAGACACACTGGACCTACACCTGGAGTTATGGTCTGGGGAGCAATTTCCTATGACAGCAGGAGCACTCTCGTGGTTATCCCACGCACCCTGACGGCACAGTTGTACGTCGGTCTGGTGATTCAACCTGTTGTGCTGCCATTCATGAACAGCATTCCAGGGGGTGTTTTCCAACAGGATAACGCTCGCCCGCATACCGCTGTTGTAACCCAACATGCTCTACAGAGTGTCGACATGTTACCGTGGCCTGCTAGATCACCAGATCTTTCACCAATCGAGCACGTATGGGACATCATTGGACGACAACTCCGGCGTCACCCCAAAACAGCATTAACCGTCCCTGTATTGACCGACCAAATGCTACAGGCATGGAACTCCATCCCACAAACTGACATCCAGCACCTGTACGACACAATGCATGAACGTTTGCGTGCTTGCATTCAACATTCTGGCGGTTACACCAGTTATTAATGTACCAGCATTTCACATTTAAAATGGATCTTCTCGCGCTTACATTAAGCTGTGATCTTGAAACCTTAATCGATTAAATATGTTACCTATACAAATGTATTGCCGCCATTTCATTCCTCTACAACTATTTTTTCGTGGTGTTGGGATTTTTTTCCGTCAGTGTATGTGACCCCCTCGCATCATGCTAGCCCCCCTAATAGTCCAGCCAGTTCTGACCGGCTGGTGTCGCCACAAAGGGACGGGGGGAGGGCGATTGCCTTAGCATAAAATATGAAAGCGAAAGGTAGAGACAGAAAGAAAGATTTTGTAGAAGAGTCTCTCTCTCTCTCTCTCTCTCTCTCTCTCTCTCTCTCACACACACACACTTACATCTAGGAAAACGGGAAAGGTTGAAAAAAACAACCCTCGAAGCCAGTGGCTTACCGGAAAAACTCGGGGACTCTCCCTCAAGAAGTATTTTCGAGGTCCTTTTCTGAAAATCTATTACTAAAAATTTTAACTTCAATATTTTTACGGGCGTTTTAACAAAGTTACTGTATTTGGAACCTATGAGCATTTTCCGTAAAACCAAAATTATAACACTTTATTGTGTTAAACACAAATATGCGCATTGTAATTAAAATGATTGCCCTAGTTTTATACCGATTCAAAGTACAACTAAACACTTACGCCAAAGTTAATCATATCATGCAAAATTTATTTTTTTAGAGAACTAACGTCAGCCTCTTTGAAATGTTTCACGATCAGACTCCATCAAATATTGAACTGCCGTGTGATAATATATACTTTCCTTTTCCGAATTCAACGAAATGTCAGAACATAAGAAAGCAAATAACTAAGTAACAATTAAGTATTGTAGTACAAGTAACTTGAAACTACTTAAATTATTTACTCCTGAATAGAGACTCTCTTTTAACTCTGTTACAAAATAAACAAGTTAGTAAAATCATGCAATGCATTGATTATGAAACGCTTTCCGACATACCAGAAATCATTACTCAAGTTATGAGGATAATGGCTGTAAAATAAATCTCGCTCCTATGACCTGACCTTTAACCCCATCTCGATAATATTCAACAGAACCAGTAAAGTGTACTTCCGGAACAACATGATAAAGTGTTGTCTCAATCGAAGAATTTTTACCTAAGTTATAACGCGTAATGGTGGTGGAATGGATCCCGTTCCTACGTCCTAACCTTTGACCCCATTTCGCCAATTTTCAATAGGGTTCGTCCCCAGTTGTTCCTTTACCACATACTAAAATTTCATCGAACTCGAACCATTTTTACGCAAGTTATGACGCATAAAGGCAATAGAATGGATCCCACTCCTATGTCCTGACCTTTGACCCCATTTCGCCCATTTTAAATAGAGTTCCTCCCCAGATGGTTCCTTACCACATACTAAAATTTCATCGAAATTGAACCATTTTTACGCAAGTTATGACGCATAAGGGCGGTTGAATAGATCCCGCTCCTATGTCGTGACCTTTGACCCCATTTCAACCATTTTCAATAAGGCTTGTCCCCAGGTGGTCCCCTACCGCATACTAAAATTTCATCGAAATTGAACCATTGTTACGCGAGTTATCGTGCGGACAGACGGACAGACAGACAGAGCTAGAGTATATACGCTTCTTCAACTTACGATTGGAAAGCGTAAAAAGTGATACAGGTCTCTGTTTCTTCGTTCTCGCGATACGGGTCTCTGTTTCTTCGTTCTTTACTATGTGGTAGACCACCTGGGGACAACCCTATTGAAAATGGGACAAATGGGGTCAAAGGTCACCGCGTAGGAGCGGGATCCATTCCATTGCACTTATGCGTCATAGCTTGCGTAAATATGGTTCGATTTCAATGAAATTTTACTATGTGGTAGGGGACCGCCCGGGGACGAACCCTATTGAAAATGGATGAAATGGAGTCAAAGGTCAGGACATAGGATTGCGATCCATTCCACCGCCCTTATCCTATATTATTAAGGTGGACGTCAAGTAATTTTCCTTCCTATACTTCCAATGGAAAAACTTTTGTACACATTTCCTTCACAATTAATGTGTTCCCAAGGATGAAAATTTAAACATCGATTAAAATAACTTCATATTATAACTTGGAATACTTAATATTTTCTGAAACATTACCATAATTTTATTAAAAATCAATAACTTTTCCTTTGGTGGTGTTGAAACCAGAAAAAGCATGGCGCGACCTGTACTTTGATGACGTCAGTAGACAAACAAATGTTGGATTGCATAATTATGGCTGTATTTTAGAAAATATTAAGTATTGCAAGTTATAAAATAAAGAAATTTTAATCGATGTTCAAATTTTCATCCTTGGGAACGCATTAATTGTGAAGGAAATGTGTACAGAAATTTTTCCATTCGAAGTAGAGGAAGCTAAATTACTTGACGTTCATCTTAAAGGAGCAATTCTTGTATGTATGTAAATTTTTTTTGAAAACGGCTCTAAGGATTTTGATGAAAGTCGTTAACCTACCGTTTTCTGGCACTATAAATCAATTTAGCTTGATCTCGACTTTAGGAAAATTCGTTTAGTGGGTTAAATAACCACCCCGAGTTACCACGTTTTTAGTGTAGTGTCATGGCGTAGAGCCATTAGATGTTGGCGCGCGATCACGCCATCTGTCTCATTACGTCACGCGTGTGTGTGGATCCTATTAAAGTTTTATGACGTCACACTCTTACGAGCAGATGGTCGCGATTCCCATCTGCCTCATTACGTCACGCGTTTTGTGCGTATGTTCGTCCGCACGATAACTCGCGTAACAATCGTTCGATTTCGATGAAATTTTAGTATGTGGTAGGGGAACACCTGGGAAGGAACCCTATTGAAAGTGAACGAAATGGAGTCGAAGGTCAGGACATAGGAGCGGGATCCATTCCACTGTTCTTATGCGTCATAACTAACGTAAAAAAGGTTCGATTTCGATGAAATTTTAGTATGTGGTAGAGGACCACCTGGGGACAACCCCTATTGAAAATTGGCGAAATGGAGGTCAAAGGTCGGGACATAGGAGCGGAATCACTTCCATCGCCATTATGCATCATAACTTACGTAAAAATGTTTCGATTTGGATGAAATGTATGTTGTAGGGACCTGCCTGGGGGCGAATCCTATTGAAAATGGGCGAAATGGGGTCAACGGTTAAGACACAGAAGCGGGATCTACTCGATAGACCTTATGCATCATCATCATCATCATCATCATTGTCAACCATTATCAATCCACTGCTGGACGAAGGTCTCCCCAAGTTTCCTCCACAACGGTCTGTCTTGTGCCAGTCTCCTCCATGTCACCCCTGCATACTTTCGAATTTCATCCACCCATCTCCTATGTGGTCTTCTTCTGGGTCTTTTCCTGTCCCTTGGAATCCAATCTAAAATTTCGGCTGTCCATCGATGATCTGTCCTTCTGGCAGTATGTCCAGCCCATTGCCATTTCAGGGATTTAACTTTGATCATGATGTCTTCCACTCTTGTCATTTTTCGGATCCACGAGTTCCTCTTCTTATCTCTCCTGGTTACACCAAGCATGCACCTCTCCATGCTTCTTTGAGTTGTCTGCAGCCTTTGTATGTCTCTTTTAGTTAAGGTCCACGTCTCTGCACCATACGTAAGCACTGGAAGGATGCATTGATCAAACACTTTTCTTTTAAGACATAATGGCATATTGCTCTTGAAAATTATGCTGTTTCTTCCAAAAAGCTCTCCAGGCAAGTTTTGTACGCCGATTAATTTCTTCATCAATGTGACTCTCACTTGATATCTGCTGTCCAAGATAAACGTACGTGTCTGTTATCTCCAGCTTTTCTCCATCAATCGATAAATCTTCATTTCTTGTAAAAGCATTGAACATCACTTTTGTCTTCTGAAAGTTCATTTTTAATCCCACTTCTTTACTCTTGTCAGCAAGTTCCTGGATCATACTCTGCAGCTCTGATGAGGTAGTTGCAAAAATGACTACGTCATCAGCAAAACGAAGGTGGGTTAGATAATCTCCATTAATCTTTATCCCCTTGTTTTCCCAGCTCAGCGACTGAAAAACACCCTCCAATGTGGCATTAAAGAGCTTCGGAGATATGGTGTCACCTTGTCTCACTCCCTTTCCAATTTTTACGTGTGTTGTATTTTCAAACAGCCTAATCTTTGCACTTGCATTTTCATAGATGTTATTAATAATATTAATGTATGCATCTTCAATACCGCAGGTTTTCAGAGCCATTGTAACTGCTGATGGTTTCACCGAATCAAAGGCTTTTTCATAATCGATAAAAGCCATGCACAATGGAAGTTCATATTCCCTCGCTCTTTCAATTAGTTCTCTCAGCACGTGGATATGATCTATTGTGCTGTAGCCACTCCTGAATCCAGCTTGTTCTCTCGGTTGAGCCATGTCCAGTGCTACCTTCAAGCGGTGTGAAAGAACTTTAGTGAAGATTTTATAAACTACTGATAGGAGGCTGATAGGTCTGTAGTTTCCGAGATCCTCAATGTCACCTTTCTTATGTAGCAGGATCATTGTAGCGGTGTTCCAATCCTCAGAATCTTTCCTTCATTAAGGCATCGAGTGAAAATTTGGGCGAGTACTGTTTCGATTTCTCCACTTGCTTCTTGTATGATGTCTACAGTAATTCCATCTTCTCCTGGAGCTTTTCCTCGCTTCATGTTCTTGATTGCATGTGCAACTTCTGCTGGAAGGACTGGAGGAACTCTGGTACTGGTATCTTTCATGATGTCTGGAGTGCATATATCATCCCTTTCATATAATTTGGAGTAGAAATCTTTCACTCTTGTCAAAATTTCTGCCTCTATTTCTTGTTACAGAACCATCTTCTTTTCTCAGTGCCATAATCTGTTTTCTTCCCTTACTGAGATGTCCCTTTGCTATCTTTAGGCTTTGGTTGCTTTCAATTGCTTTCCTCACTAGTTCACAGTTGAATTTCCTTACGTCTTCAATGATACTTTTTCTTACTGTCTTGCATAGCTCTATATATTCCACTTTGGAAGTCACATCTTCTTTAGTTGTCCTCATCTCTCTTCTTTTTGCATCAACATTTTGGTTTTTCCTGATAATTTGTTCACATGCAACTTGTTCTTAGACCCAGCTAATTTTGTTGCTGTTTCCATAAGAGCTTTGGTTACTTTTCTGTTAACTTCAGAGATGTCCACTTCTTCCGATGTTAGGCCTTCTAAAGCAGAGAACCTGTTCTTCAGTTCTAACTTGAAGGTATTATGGTGTTTTTTAAGGTTGGTTATGTCAATAGATTTTGTTTGTCTTATGAGCTTGCCACGTTCAAGTTTAGTGTTGAGGTGCATCTTACATCTCACCAATCTATGGTCACTACCTGTGTTGAACTTGTTTAGCACACTGCAGTCTTCTATGACGAATTTTTTTGTTACACATAATAAAATCAATTTCACTTGTTGTCCCATTTGGATGTCTCCATGTCCATTTCCTGTGTGGCTTTTTCTTGAAGAAGGAGTTCAAGATGAAAAACCCTTCTGCCTCTGCAAACTCAACGAGAGTATTTCCACGCTGGTTTCTGTTGCCATGACCGAATTTACCTACTGAAGTTTCATTCTGTTGCCGTTGCCCTATTTTTGCATTGAAATCTCCCATAATTATTTTCAAGTGCTGCTTACCTTTATTATTTAGATGACAAATTTCCTCATAAAATTCTTCAATTTCTTCTTCAGGATGACTTGTGGTGGGTGCATAAGTTTGAATAATCTGAGCCTGGTATCTTCTCGAGAGTTGGATAACGAGTCGTGCAGCTCTGTCAGAGGAACTTTCAACTTCTACAACTTTATCCTTCAGTTTCTTGTTTATTATAAATCCAACACCACTAGTTCTGCCAGTATCTGTCCCACGATAGTAGAAGAGATGTCCACTTTTTAGTTCGATGAGATCTTCTCCTTTTCTCCTTACCTCACTTAGCCCCACGATGTCCCACTTGATCCTTTGTAGTTCCTCTTCCAATTCAAGAAGCCTTGAATCAGAAGATAGGGAGCGTCCATTGTAAGTAGCCAAGGTCAGCATCAGATGGCAGCCTAGTCCGGTCCTCCGGGGATTCTTAGCACCCTCTGCCTTCATGTCGCACTGGCCGCTGCCTTGGCCAGGTACATTCCAGCTGCCGGAGACTGAGGGGCCAAGATTTAAGTTGTGGAATCATTTTGGAGGGGTTTGGCCATAACTCACCACGCTGGCCAAGCGGGTTGGTGAGTGTGGGATAGAATTTCCTCTGATCTCGATGGTATAGTTATACCGCTATGGGCGGTCGTCAGAGCCCCTTTAGTGGGAACAGGATGCACCACGAGAAGGCGGGGCTGACATTTGTCAAGGAGAGGCTGTGATGTTACGCATCACCTGACCTTGCATCCCTTATGCATCATAACTTATGTAAAATTGCTTCGATTGCGACAAAACTTTATCATGTTATTTCGGAGGTATACTGAACCAGGTGTGTTGAATATTTTCGAAATGGGATCAAAGGTCAGGGCACAGGAGTGAGATTTATTCCATAGCCATTTTCCTCATAACTTGAGTAATAACTTGAGTAATGATTTCTAGTATGTTGGAAAGCGTATCATAATCAATGCATTGCATGATTTTACTAACCTGTAATTCTTTAATCAAAGATGCCTTAATTCCTGTTTATTTTTTTAACCACTTTCATATGATGTTTCCGCAAAAAAGTGTTATAAATTTTTTTTTTGGTGAGGCTATCAGTATGCCCCTGCTCGAAGGAATCCACAGTTAATTGTGAATAGGGAAGGTTACTGTGACAGTAACCTTCCGTGTTCACAATTACTATTTTTTTTTTTTTTTTTGATTGGAGGTTTAAAGACCACCGTGAGCAACTCAATGGGCTATAAGCAGTCGCCCGTCCCTAATTTAGGGTCATTGGTTCCAGGGAAGGGAGAGTGCCAGTGCCGCAAGACAAACACAACATCCATGCCTCACCGGGATTCGAACCCGGACCCCTTCCGAACGAATGATCAGAAGCATTCGCTTAGACCACTGCGCCACCGGGGCGGCACACTTTTTATAATTACTATAATGATACCAGCCAATACTAAAGAACTAAACAAAGCACATGCATTACTTTTAATGATCAGGCAAAATCGGTTTTCACTTCTGCTATGAGTTTTTCCTGTTTTTGAACTTCTAGTGGTTTTTTGTTTTTTAGAAGTCTGAAGTAGAGCGCAGCATTTTATTTCCAAATTCACAGCAAATTTTAATTCTATAAAAAACACTTTAACGATTTTTTTTAATTGATTGAGGGTTTAACGACCACTATAAGCAACTCAGTGGGTTATAAGCAGTCGCCCGTCCCTAATTTAGGCCAGTAGTTTCAGGGAACGGGGAGAGCCAGTGCCATAAGACAAACACAACATTCAAGACTCATCGGGATTTGGGCCCGGACACATTTCAGACGAATGGTCACAAGTCAGCGCTTCGATCACAGCGTCAACGTGTGTGTGTGTGGGGAAGGGGGCACGACATTTTTTGCATTTTTTACTAATTTTTTTAAAAAGAAGTACATTATTTACGAACTTGGTCATTCAATAAGAGAAATCCTAGGGGGAGGGGGGGGGGTTCCCCGCTGAACCCTGGTGGAGGACGCATGGGTGGTGTCCATAATTTCCGCGTTGGCTCTTTGTCTTTTTCTCCTCCCTGTAACCTGTGTTTCTAAATTAGCGACGATGGACTGCTTACAGACCTACGAGTTGCTCATGTTGGTAGCTAAATAACAGTTTTTTGTTTTTTTTCATTAAAAGAATTAAATATTTTTCTCTAGTGAAAATAATTTTTTTTTGATCGGAGGTTTAACGACCACCATGAGCAACTCAATGGACTATAAGCAGTCGCCCGTCCCTAATTTAGGGTCACTGGTTCCAGGGAAGGGAGAGAGCCAAGGTCGTAAGTCAAACACAACATCCATGCCTCGCTGGGATTCGAACCCGGACCCCTTTCGGACGAATGATCAGAGGCCATCGCTTAGAACACTGCGCCACCGGGGCGGGATGCAAATATCAACAAGGATAAACACAAATCCAGCGAAAACAAATTTAAACTTCACTATGCAGAGATAGCCTGCTACTTGTGTTACTTTCAGATCACTGTGGACGAAGAGCTATTAAATGGAGGGGGGGGGGATCACGACGACAGATGTAAGCAAAATGAATGTCTTACTACGGATCTAAAACCAAGTCGTGAGCAGTACAAAACCGCTGATACACTGGGTGATCCATAATTTCTGTTGTGTATTTGATTGGGGGGGGGGGATAAGGTTTGGACAGTGAGCGCCCCACCCCAACTAAAGCAATCAGTGAATTCCCAAGACATACACGTGACTTTTTGCTTGTCGTTCACAAAATGAATAATGTGGTAAAAGTCAACACGACTTCATTGCTGCCACTGCTTCGCTTTACAAATAACTTCCCTCAAAAAAAAAAAAAAAAAAAAGTGAAATGGAAGGTTGCTATCTTTTGTGTGGATGGTTGGATATTTGGTTGTCACGATCCATGTGTGTGTTCCCTGGGCCATCTGTTATACGTGTCCGTACAGCAAAGCCGGGAAACAGCCTAAGCAATTCTATAAAGGCTTTTGCGGCGAGCTGCAGTTCGTCCCCACAGAGCCATTACCGGGTGCGCCATTTTCAAAGCCTCATTACTAAAACGTAGGCAATTTGACACTACCCCCTTAAGAGAACCGGGGACTCTAATTATACGGAGGGGCTGTTTATTTTGATTAGCGTTGCTTTTACTCGTCTCTTTATTTCAACCATCTGCGAGATAGGAAAGGAGTCACCCCGAGGCCAACTTTGAACATATCCGCCATCTTTGTTTGGTCTCCTAGCAGCGACCAAGCGCTCGCGCTTAAAAGACTGATTTGACTCGTTTTGACTGAGAAGATATTATTTGTCCAAACTCGGCGCGTTTGCCCCGAGACAAATAAATCGAGTTTTGTCGAGTCAAGAAACGTTAGCGGCACTCCTACGTTCTAAGGAAACCGGTCTAGCCCCAGCAAGCTCTCGAACATTTGTTCAACATCAACACGACACGGACAAGTGGCCATCCAAAGCAACGTCAAGCCCTGTATAATTATCTTGCTTTCGGGGATGATCGCCTGGCTGATTCCTCGTCATTCCTGAATCACATTAACGGCAAGGACAAGCATGCCTGCCCGTCGCCACGGAGAGAGAGAGGGAGCAAAGCACCACGTGCATTTGATGGCTAGCTGTCACTGACGTCATGCTCTCTAGCCACGCCTTACAAAGGAGGGTTATGCCTCTCCGGCGGTCTGCCATTGGCGGTGGCTCCTCTGTGTGAGCCGTCTCACCGGCTATACCACGTGGGATGCTTGGGCAACGCCTGGGAACAGTCATGTTTGTTGATTAAGCCAATCTGAGCGTGAGAGCATATCCGCAATCGCTCTTGTCAAACCGCTGGTACGGGTTGTCTACCCTGCTGGCTGCTGCTGCTGCTGTGTAGGTTACGGCCCAGGGCATCTTGGAAGAACAAGAAAGTTTTTTTTTTTTATTTTTTTTTTTTACTTTTGGATTTTTATTTTTCACTTCTTCATTGTGGGCCAGCTTTTGCAGTAAGGGAACCATCCTCGATCGCCCGGCGGTCCAGTGCGCGGAGGTGACTGCTAGCGGGGAGAGTGCCTGTGCTACACACAACAATGGATATACAAAGAGACGTCCTCGCTCGTCGTGGCGGTTAGGCCTAGTGGTCCACGTTTACCGGAGAAATTTTTTGGTGATAAGTTCCTGCATCCGCCGAGGATTTTCACTGGAATTTTCTGACTAGTGTGCTTGCGTGGAATTTCGCTCGACTCGACGGTGGTGTGTAAATTTCGTTGTGCTCCCATGGCGCTGGTGTGCCGCTACGCGTCCGATCGGCGGCAATAGTGTTTCTACTTAAGTGCTGAACAAAGACGCTGCTGTTTAGGCCTAACTGGCTGCTATTTCCTCCACTTTCTTGGGCACTTCAATATTGATGTGATAACAATGTATCCGGCACGGCATCCTGTAAGTACAACCGCTACACGACCTGTAGCTGTGCTCCTTATTTAGCTTTTTTTTTTTTTTTTAGTTGGCAAACGACGCTTGGTGTATTATTATCAAACTGTTTTGAACTTGTTTATATTTGTTTACGATTATTTAAACTGTTGATGCATGTGTACCGGTGATGACACGAGACTAGTAAACAAGAACACGGACCGTGAGAGAGTGTACACACACGAGCCGTCAACATTTTGGCCGTATTTTAATTTTATTCTACACAACAATGATGTGTTTTATCAAATTATCACACTTTTAAGCATCTGCTAATTTATTGATTTCTGGAACTTTTTTAAGGAAGCCGGTACCAATTTTAAAATATATTTGGGGGAGGGATTGGATCCCCCCATCTATTTTTTGAGAATTGATACAGGTAAAATATTTTTTTCAAGTCTGTAATGGCAGTAAATTAAACCACATACGAAATTAAAGAGTTGAATCAAAATTTTGACATTCTTATTTCAAGGGAGAACAGGAATTTCTCAACTATTTTTAGCATAATTTTTAAAAGTTTTGTTTACTAGCACCAATATTGAATTTTTGTATGTTCAAAGAGCGCGCGCACTGTGTTGTGAAATACTATTGCTCTACTGTAGTACACTAGTCAGAAGGACAACACCATGTGGCCGCCCCGATGGCGCAGTGGTCTAAGGCGCTGGCCTCTGATCATTCGTCCGTAATGAGTCCGGGTTCGAATCCCGGTCAGGCATGGATGTTGTGTTTGTCTTACGGCACTGGCTCTCTCCCTTCCCTGGAACCAGTGACCCCAAATTAGGGACGGGCGACTGCTTATAGCCCATTGGCTCACGGTGGTCGTTAAACCTTCAATCAAAAACAGAACACCATGTGTCCGCTATTAGGACATGATTTGACTTCTGTTTTAATGTACACAATGTATTATGTTTGTAAGGCGTGCCAAAACTGGGTAAGCAATGTTAATCTCTTGTAAGTGGATTAACAAAACAATGCATGAAAGCTAAGGCGTGTTAATCTTCCGTGGTAGAATATCCTTCTCACTGTAAAGGGTGGATGTAAAATCCTTTTATTTGTTGCGGTATCTGGAAGCAAATGCCAGTCTGTTTCTCATATTTGTTTCATACCATATAAAACTTTTGAATGGTTTCCTAACTGCGGCGTTAAAAACAAGTCACGTGGAAGTTATTTCTGGCAAGCAGGAGTCCCGGAGAAAAAACTGAAAACATGAGATGATATGCCAACTTTTAAAGGTGTGTCAACAGTGCGATTTCAATCTTGCTTTTTTTTTATATCAGCATTTTATTTGTAAACAAGACACTCCACCCCCCAAAACATGAGACAAAAACACCCATGACTGATATAAGATATTTATGTTTTGACAATAGTTGATATGCGTTGATCGTAAGCCTCCTGAAACAAGGCAGAAAAACAAAACTGTTACCCTCATTAATTTCAGCGTGAGTTAATGTTAATATTTCTTTAATATCCCATAAGCTAAAATCATTTCCCCTTTTTAGTCAATTTTTGGCAAAGCGTTGAGATAGTCGCTTGACTAGTTTTCATTCAGTCATTAGTGAAGGAATGAAGATGACCACTTCCTGCAATGCTTCTGATGTTCAGAAAAAACACTTACTGGCTATCCATGCCTCTGTTGTTCATGAGCTTTGGAGTGAATATGTTTATGAAATAGTTTCCCTCTAGTACGAGTTTAAAGTACAAGGCATATATATGTATATTCTTACAACTTAGGTGTTAATGAGCATTTTTTCCCTAAATGGTCAGAGTAGGGGAAAGCAAATGAAAGCAGTCCATGCTTTCCTTAGAGAATGGGGTGGAGGAGGAGTCTTGATCTAGCATTAAAAGGAGGATTAGTTAGTAGTTTTGGTGAATCCCTGTGTAAGGGAGTTTTTGGATCTCCAAGAAAAAGGAATGTGGGGGAGGGGTAAAGTTAGAGAGAATCCATAAATAAAGGAGATAAAAGCACACACTGTTTGGAAGTGTGAACTTAGAAACGAGGCAACCAAGAGAAGTGCCTGATAGAATAAGCTGTAAGAGAGATCAATGTGTGTATTAAGAGTTATGCAGAAATTAGGACAAGCACATCATTGATCTCCATATACTGCATTAAATGAAGAAGAGCACCACTGCAAAAGAGTGAGTTATCATAGAAACACATGGAGTGAATACGTAGGATTAATTCTTTGCAAATACAAGAAAGGCAAATGCATATTATTGTTGGCATACAGATGCCATACATTTTTACTGTATCCCATGTAGCCATCCTTCAGAGAACTTGAAAATGACATCACCCTGAAACGAGTCTAAATTCGACTAGCACATGTCCAGAAACTTGTCTGGATTCTTAAGCCACCTTTGTTTGGAACTTTATTGTCCAGGGCAATGTAACAACAGTAGCATGATCAAAATTAAATTAAGACTTTTTGAGTTTTGATTCCTGTTATGAATGATGGCTACATGAGAAACAGTAAAAATGTGACAGCATTGTTGGGATATAGGAGCAGTACAACTAAATAATGAGTGGTGGAAAACGTTACATGTGTAGAGATTAAAATGAAACACATAAAAAGCACTTCCGGTGTTTCTTTTTGTCATTGAAACAAAACAACAACAAAAATGAAAACAAGCATTTATGATAGATGGTGAAACAGGGTAAAAGAAAATGTTTTGAAGGGAAGGGTTGTCATGATCCTAAAATGTCAAACTTGTGTAATGCCACATGATGTAACTTTCTTTTCTGGGTGATGAGCAATGTTCTGAGGTTAAAGGGGGAGCCAGGAACGGTATAACAGTTGAAAATGGAAAGGGAGTTGTTTCGGAGAATAGTCAAGGTTGCAAAAAGTTGGCTTTGGTCAAGGGCAGAAGGAGGGAGGAGGAAGTTGAAGAAAACGAAGGACAGAGGAAGTGAGGATACGGACTGGTAGGATAAAAGAAAGATGCTCCTAGTTTGGTCATCAACAGAAAAGTTGAATAAACATGTAAATAAAGTTATGACTGCTTTATAAAGCTCTTGTGTTAAAATAGGAAAAGCATCTTATTTACACAATGTGGTGGATAATTAGACTGTAAAGGATGTATAATAGGAACAAATAAATACGGAATCGAGCAACGGAAGATTGGCATGCTCCTGTCTGGTCATTATAGCAGCAAAGGTGCATGGGGGGGGGGGGCTTGCACTTATTTCTGTTTTCAGTAAGTTAGTGAGTGGTATCGCCATACATTGAAAATAGCAACACTACACGATTTTCATAAGGCAGTGAATGATATGGACTACAAATCGCTGCCAGGGTCTGATAAGGCTGAAGTAAAGTTGCTGTCAAGTTATAGAAATCCCTCTCAGATGATACCATGTAAAGGAAAGCAGACATTTTAAATGTATAGTAAAAAGAATGGATGCCAGAGCAGTTGAGTTTCATATGCCAGGGAAGAGCAAAACAAATTTCAGGTTGAATTTATGGTTAAACTGAAACAAATTGTATATTAGGAAATTCCAGAAAATTAAAGCATTTGTTATGTGGATGTAGTATATTAAAGCATTTCAGTATCAGTTCATTTCTCCATGGAAGGAATTTGCTGATGGTGGTTGAGAGAGTGAGTTTTAAAGTGAACAAGTTTCAAAGGGTTTCTTTTGTGCAGAAGTGCCTGATCATTTTATTGTCTGGTATTGTCATCCACAGGGCAATTGAGACTGCTTTATTAGTTTATTGCATCGGTGATGCCATAGGCCTTGGAGACAGGTACAAGAGGTCAAGCCAAGGAGTCTGAAGGGGCCAGAACTTACGGGATGATGCTTTGATGAAGGCGTTTTTTTAGAGAGTGAACGGGAAAAGACTTCTTTGAAAAGCAAGGAGGGAAGATTGTTTTGACCTGGGAAGCAAGAATAATGAGTAAATGAATAAAAAGAGAACATGCAGATGACAAGCAGAAAATACAGCAATTGTAATTAATTCAGTAATTAATATAAATTCTGGACATACCCAATAAGTGTCTTAAGGCTTTATGAGACCCACCATCTTGTATTGCTGCCTTCTCTTATTAGCCAACGGGCAAGCATATTTCACAAATTGCTTGGGCAATTTTGGAACACCGTATGTGGCTAACGCAAGATATATGATAAATAAAGAGTTCCCTGGTTTCAGAATTTTTGACCTTCATTTTTTATCTGCAGCGAAAGTCATACCAAGGCGTCTTCCATAGTTTTATTAATTAATAAAAAATACTTAAAGGGTCCAAAATGAAAATCTGAAACCAAGGAAATCTTTATTTATCATATATCTTGCGTTAGCCACAAACGGTGTTGCAAAATTGTCCGAGCAATTTGTGAAATACGCTTTCCCATTGGTTTATAAGAGAAGGCAGCAATACAAGATGGCGGGTCTCGTAGAGCCTTAAGTATTAATAAAGGATTACTTCAATACCAATACAAAAATGATCTTGGTACTATCATGAAGTACAATTCTTTTGTAGTATCCAGAAAGAGTTGGTATAAAGCACAAACATCGAACCCTGCAACAACTGCATTCCATCATACGATAACCCGTTAACACATTCGTAGAAAGATAGTGCAGTTGTTTTGGGGGGACTGAAAAGTAATGTCGTTTTTGGAAAAGAAGAGAAACACTGTAACAGAAGAAATTTATTTCTTAATCAATTATATTATAATTTCCATAATTATAGCTCACACTTGCCCATCGTGAAACCAAACTTTCAATCCCATCATTATTGTTAAACAGATGTTGACTGTGATGCAAAGAATTCGGAGAGCCCTGTTTTTACATCATCAATATTGTGGAATCTTTTCGCATTATGAAAGTGCTGCAGAGATCTGAACAAAATGGTAAGCAGATGGTGCAATGTCAGGGGGATGGGGCAGAACTTCCAAGCCAAAATCTGTTCGTCTGCTGGGATCGTCTCGTCATGCAAGATCTCATGTTGTCCTGCTGGAGGATGACAGCTTTTCTGTTGACCAGTGCTGAATGTTTTAAAGTAAGAGCTTGCTTCAAATGGTACACTTGTTGACAATATAGGTCTGTCCGGGTTCCAAGAGCTCAAAGTGAGCTATGCCAGCGGTAGTCCACCAAACACAGAACAAAACCTTTTTTGGGGTGTAGGCTAGGTTTTGGGGTAGAAACTGTTGTCTGACCTGGCCAAAGCCACTGGTTTTTGCGTTTGTTGTTCACGTAAAGAACTCACATTTCATCTCCAGTGACAATTCGATGAAGAAATGGGTCCTTTTCCTGTCGGCTGAGCAAAGAGTTGCAGATGGTGGAACGCTGGGCTTTGTTGTCAGGTGAAAGTTGGTGTGGGACCCAAACTCCTTGTCTATAGACCTTCCCTATCTGTTTGAGATGCTCTTGAACAGTAGACCATGATCCATGAAGATGTTGGGATAATTCATCAATGATTTAACGAGGAACGACTACACTGTCCAGCTCCGTGGGCCTTCCTGCACGAGGGGCATCAGAGAGGTCTAAATTGCCAGGCTGGAATTTGGCTACCCAATGCTGACATTTAATGCATTTGGGTAAATAGCGCAAATGCTATTGGTGGCCACGGTTGCATTGTTCCTCTTGTGAAATTCATACAGCATACAATGACGAACATGGCTCTCCTCTGGTTTTATGCCACTCATTTTGTTCTTCAAATCTGGAAGACAAAAATACCTACATAAGTTAAAGGCGAATAGTTCATTTACTTGTACATGCACTTACTTTACATTGAACGTACATAAACACCTCACAACTGGTGAATAAATTCCAAATACGTGGAAATAATGTAAATATACGATGTCATCGCTCTGTCCACGTTATTTTATAAACAACGAATTGCAACAGAAAAATTGTTGCTGTGGTTCGATGCCAGTGGTGTCGGATGAACAATTTTTCTGTTGCTATTCGTTGTTTATAAAATAACGTGGACAGAGCGATGACATCGTATATTTACCTCACAACTGCTCCCCAAACTTAGCCCCCATCCCCTCCAAAAAAACATTATTTTCCGGTCCCCCCAATAGTTGCACTAAGTAAGGTATGTTGAAGTACCTCTGTGCATCCATTCCTGTTATCACCTAATTGAACAAAATATTAAGATATGGGGAGCTTATTTTGGTGCAGAAATATTAAGGATTGAAAAGCAGGTGCCTGTGAAATGAACAGAGACAGAAGCTGCAAGAATACACAACAGCTAGTAGAACAAAACAAAAGTATTTGACAGCCTAAGATACTTGTAACACCTAATAAAACACAGCAAAAAATCTGATGCCCAAAATGTGAGTAGAATTCACATTACTCACCAAAAACTCGGCGATAGTGTTATTTCTTGCATTAGAATAATGAAAGTGGATGATGCAAGATGTAATTCCTTTTTTTTTTGTTTTTTTTTATTGCTCTTTAACTTCTATAATAGGAAAAGTAAACAAATACAAAATGCCAGTAACAAGTCGTACTTTCTGTACTGTATGATTTGGTGTTTGTTCCAAAACTACGGGCGGGGTAGAATCATGAACTTTGGGCTTATGGCAGAAGGGCATGGGCAAAAGCTGGTTGGGGATGTTGCCCCTCCCCCTCAGCAGTGGCGGCCCCTGGGCGATGGCTGTTCACTGGGACCATAAACCAGTTGCTCGTTTTTTGTTTCTTACACAAACTCTCACTTGAGGTGAATGTGATTCCAAAGCAATTTTTTTTATAGAGAGTTGTATTGATTTATATGAAATAAACACGATGCAATTCAATACATTGTTTATTAATATAATTAGGAATCCAAAATATTACCTGTTCCAAAATGGCCGGTTATAAGATAAGCCTATTATTTAAAGAAGAATTCTGGCGACTTTTCTTGCGGCTGAAGTCTTTCACTATAGTCCAGAGTAAATACCACGTTGTTTCCTATGGACAGAAGAGCGAGAGCTGACAGCCGGTCTTGGGTCATGGTGTTCCTTAGTGGTAGGTCTTAATGAGCTTCGGCTTAGAAAAGCTCCTCTCGGCAGACGAAATAGTAAAATTGCCCATTTATTTGTATATGATCATGAACTACAATATTTTAGGTAACGCTCTATAATATTTTAGGTAAGAGAAAATACTATCGATAGATTCAGTATATAAATTCTATATTGCACTTCTGGTCTATCACATCAAACGGTGAGGAAATGCCGCAATTAAAAGATAGTGTCAAAAATACAGTTTCTTTCTCCAAAAATTTGAAAGATCTTTGCAAAAGAGACAAATTATTCGTGGATAATTCATTGTGTTGCAAATAGACATTATAACTAGGGCTGTCGATTGATCAATATTTTTAATCGGTTAATATTTCATCATTGATCGATTAATCTGTAATTTGATCGATTGATAAAAAATACTGTCACAAAAAATATACAACTATAAATTACATTATGCATTATTCTATTGTTGTATGGATACCAAATCCGTTGTCTAAAATGTTATGGTGTTGAATGTGTCGTAGCCTGTTAAATACAAATTAATAATAATTACCTTAAACCTCCTGGTTTGCAGTCACTGCTTTAGCCAAGATTTTAGGCACAAGAGCTTGTCAACATTGGATGGTTTAAGCGAAGTACGAAGTTTGTTAACAATAATACCAGCGGCACTAAACACTCTTTCACTTGGCACAGCTGTTGCTGGAATGCACAACCGTTTTGCTAAAGTAGCAAGAAACGGCAACTGTAACAAATGAGTTTTCCACTACTGACTGAAGAGGATCTGTAAAATTGTCGAGTTCAGGTAACTCGGATAAACTTGAAGCTCTAATTCTATCGGTGTGCTGACATTTGTGTATCCCTTTTTTATTTCTGTTTCTGGAATCGGCGAATTGTCAAAACATAGTTTTCTTAGTTTCTGTTGCACATTACTTTGTTCTTGGTGTAAGGGCAGCTGTTGATTTGTGCTACTGGATAAAATTCTGTTCCACACTTTTTCTCCTGGTATACAGTGAAGTGCCTGCCCATACGATTCAGCTGAGACAGGAGTACAAGAGATGTGGCACCCTTTAATGACTGACATAGCTGCATTTTTTCCTGAATAGCTACAGTCAACAAGGGGATAGCAGGAAGGGGAAACACAGACCACCATATGAGAAGTGAGTCTTGAATGGAGGGTCAAGGGCAGTAGCTTCTTCGTATTTGTCCTGTAAAGATCATTGGCCGAGTCTTTCCATTAGATCATCGAACAACATAGCTTTAAATCTACAAATATATGCTGGGCCGGTGTCGGACAAACCATTGAGCTTTTGAGGTGTGAAAAAGCGGGAATTACAACACTGGCAGTTACGTACTTGTGTCCTCCGAGTATTTAAGTGACTTCCAAGCAAGGTTTCAATACGCTGATTAGCTTCTCAAGCACTTCCTACTCAACTGTTGTCAGAATAAGGGTATTCGATGTGTTGTCTACTGCGATTTTTGTTTTCACAAGACTTTCCACCATGATGTAGGTACTATTCCAGCGTGTCATGATGCCCTGTTGCAGCTTAGTGTCAGGAAGACCAAGTTCTTTTTGCTTAGACAAGAATGTAGCCTCTAAATGTGAGCTGTGTTTGAAAGGTCCTACAATTTTTTGGCATTTAGGTAGAGCCTTTTCCATCGATGCGAATGTAAGAGCTTTATTTACTTAACTGTAAAGTATGTGCCGAACATCTTACACAGTCCAACTTGATCTGTTAATGCCAAGTACAATATTGCTGGCATTATCAGTGCTGATTTGGCAACTAGGCTGTCCCTTAGTTCCAATTTTTCTTCCTCAAATTCAGTTGTACATTGATTTGCAGTATGCTTCTCGATCACCTGTTTCACTTGAAGAGTTGCATCACAATAATGACACTCATTGTCAATTCAGTTACTGCTATTGCTAAGTAGCTGTCGTTGGCGAGCGAGGTCCAAAAATCTCCAGTTAAACTCACATAGGAAGGTCTCTTTAATTTAATTCATTAAACACTTGACTTCTGAATATCGTAAATACGGACAATTTTGTCCAGAAGATTCTGATAGACTGCCAGATTTAAACTTTCATGGCCATAAAAAGGTTAGTTTCGAAGAAGTGAAGACACTAGCACAAATTGGTGTATTCAACAAATCAAAAACTATACGCAGCTTTTTTGCAACAGTTCCTAATGAATTTTATTTTTATACTAATTTTTTAGTAACTGATCAATCAAAAGAAGAAAATAATCAACGATTAAAAAATTGAAAATAATCGGCGACTAAAAAATTGATTGATTAATCGATCAAACTCGACAGCCCTAATCATAACTCATTGGTGTTCCTCCTTTTTCCGAAGAAAAGGCCAAAGAGAGACTTTGTGAGAGCTTGAGTGCAGTAATCCCATATCAAGGAGAAGCTCTGAGGTGGTATCTGAGTGTAATTGTCTCATGCACCAGGAAAGGCTCTGGGTGCAACTGACTCCACAGATCTTTGAGTGCAACTGACCAACACCCACCTTGTTACCTTTGAGATTAAGTGCATCAGTGGTGGTAGGTAGTCTTTTAAGAGTTACTTTCCATCTGGTACAAAATGAGTGTTAAGGTAGGATTTTAATGTGCATGCAGTCTTTTCAAAAGCACATTAGGCATGTATGAAAACTGTCTTTGTAATATAGAGTTGGGTTTAAGTCCTGAATAGTGTTCTCCCTAGACAGAGTAGAAGAATGTAGACATGCACTATACGTGGATAATTTCCAAATTATTAGCAGATTTTGGAGATATTTTGTGCTTGTAGATCAAAAATATAAAAAAATGCTATTTACAGCAGTTAAAACACTCGTGATGTTACTCAGATTAATTTACTTAATTTATTTTAACTTGAACTTTCACTTATTCTCCCCATCTTCTGAGTACTTTTGTTTTTACAGATGTTTCTGGCCTCTAGATTTGATCAAGACCTGTTCTCACTGTATAGGAACTGCATCAAAAGTTTCGTTTACGCAGAAAGAATTTAAAGTTTGTTGCCAGGTTGCACTTGCCAGTTATTAATTTAAAATCTTTTCCTTATGTACTTCTTAAGTACAATTTTTGAATTAAGTTGTTGAAAATGCTATTTAAAATTTTGGAGGTTCATTAATGGAACTGCTTTTTTGGATATAAAAACATTCTTTGGTCTCTCCTTTTTATGAGGTTCATAGCCCAATATTTTGATATAAAGGTCTGTTTCACACACATTGCTGCACATTCAATTGTAATGCATTTATTTTGACCTCATTGGAATCTGTGATGTTCTAATAATTATTTATTGTTTTATTAATTTTCCTTTATATTATCTTATACTACTGTTTATCGTGGTTCACTCTTTGCTTGTTTGCAGCAAGTTTGGTACGCAAATACATTTTATTTTTATACAACTCTGTTCCTAGATTTTTTTTGCTGCTAGGCAGCATGAAATTTTAGCTGGGTGGTACTTTTAACCACCCATTCCTCAATCGAAAAAACAAAACAAAAACCAATGTGTTGCTTAACATTATTATATTTATTAAACATCTTAAGCAGTGTGGTAGGCATTAATGTAACATAACATGATAAACAAAGTTAGAAAATTGTACAAAAATGGTTAAAAAAAATCAGTATTTACTAACATCATATTCAACACAGATTTTTTTTTATTTTTTATATAGATTGAAGGTTTAACGATCACCGTAAGCAACTCAAGAGGCTATAAGCAATCGCTCATCTCTAATTTAGGGCCAGTGGTTCCAGGAAAGGAAGAGAACCAGTGCCAAAACACAAACACAACATCCATGCCTCACCGGGATTCGAATCTGGACCCTTCTTGGACGAATGGTCATAAGCCAGCTCTTAGACCACTGCGCCACAAGAGCGGTGACATAGATTTCAGTCAGTTTTCATCGACACTGATGTTGTATGTGGAAATAAGTTTCCCGTTCTTATTATTATGTGCATTGTGAAAACATTCATCAAAGGAAATGCAACCGGCGGCAGACAAAATTAACGGGACGGGCCACCCGGTAAAAAGGCTCTAGGAAGAACTCTGCTGAATGAGGCATTAGTGCTGTGTTTGTGATGACACTGGTTTTCTCTCTTTCCTTGAAAACCAGTGGCCCTAAATTAGGGACAAGCAATTCCATATAGCCCTTAGAGAGTTGCTCATGGTGGTTATTAAACCCCAGTGTACTGAACTCACTGCAAGATTAACATGACTGTGGTACACAATTCTCCAGGGAATGTGCTACACATGAATTACTCCCTTTCATTAGATACAGAGCCATGGTAACTTGAAGTTTTAAGGTCTCTGATTAGGCATGATAAATTTCACCAGTGTTGGCATTTTTTTCTTTTTTTATTACTATAATGCTTAGATGGTTTTCTTCTCAGTTTCTCATTTCTCAGTTTTTGAGCCAGACTTACTTACTGCCTAGGAATTCCAAATCATCAGAACTTCTCAGAAGCATCTCTTTCAACTTTCGTAAACCTCACTACCAAGGAAAGGCTCAACCAGGGATGGATTGGGTTGACGAAACTAGGTCAGGAATTTTAGTCTTGTGGTCCTCACGGGGGAACACCTCAGAAATTCCATTATGAAAAAAAAAATCTAACCTTGTGGATGTAGAACTGTTGAAATATGCATTGTAAAACTAGTTCAGTAGTGAATAAATTTTAGCAGCAATTTAAGGTGAAATAATTTTAAAAATCCACTCATGGTTGAATGTAACATACACTGATGGGAAAAAAAAATCCCAACACCACGAAAAAATAGTTGTAGATTAATGAAATGGCAGCAATACATTTGTATAAGTAACATATTTAATCGATTAAGGTTTCAAGATCACAGCTTATTGTAAGCGCGAGAAGAGCCATTTTAAATGTGAAATGCTGGTACATTAATAACCAGTGTAACCGCCAGAATGTTGAATGCAAGCACGTAAACGTTCATGCATTGTGTCGTACAGGTGCTGGATGTCAGTTTGTGGGATGGAGTTCCATGCCTGTTGCACTTGGTCGGTCAATACAGGGACGGTTAATGCTGTTTTGGGGTGACGCTGGAGTTGTCGTCCAATGATGTCCCATACGTGCTCGATTGGTGAAAGATCTGGTGATCTAGCAGGCCACGGCAACATGTCTACACTCTGTAGAGCATGTTGGGTTACAACAGCGGTATGCGGGCGAGCGTTATCCTGTTGGACCCCCCCTGGAATGCTGTTCATGAATGGCAGCACAACAGGTTGAATCACCAGACCGACGTACAACTGTGCCGTCAGGGTGCGTGGGATAACCACGAGAGTGCTCCTGCTGTCATAGGAAATTGCTCCCCAGACCATAACTCCAGGTGTAGGTCCAGTGTGTCTCGGCCGCAGACAGGTTGGCTGCAGGCGCTCACCTGGCCTTCTAACCAACACACGACCATCACTGGCACCCAGGCAGAACCGGGTTTCATCAGAAAACATCCAGAAAAGAAAGTATTGGATGTTAAAAATGACCATTGTTTAAGCTAAGGAACATTGGTTTTGCTAAGTGATGTTCATTTTAAAACTATCCATTGTTATGCTTGTTATTTCCTGTGTCATGGCTTCAGTAGTTAAACCTTAGTTATATTAACTCTTGTGGAAATTTGGTCCCTGCTATAAATGCACTCACTATCACTGGTCATTTTACGGTCCCATTGTCATACAACTGAAAAATTATAGTTGACATACCATCAGCCATTGCGAATTGTTGGTTGCCAGATGGCGACCAGATATTTTGCAGTTGGCTAGTAAATTCTTTAATATAGTAGCCAATGATGGCCAGCAGATTTTTTTTCCCCGAGTAAGCAACTATTTTGTCCAAATATTAAATCAATCTTTTTCTTATGTATTTTGTAAGTCTACTATTTTTGAATTAAGTTGTTGAAAATGCTATTTATAATTTCTGAAGGTTCATTAACACAACTGTTTTTCTGGATATTAAAACTTTAATTAGTCACTGGTTTTTGAGGTTCATAAGTCCAATCTTTTAATATTTTGCCATAAAGGTCCATTTCACACACATTGCTACACATTCAATTGTAATGTACTTATTTTGTTCTAATTAGAATCTGTAAAGTTCTAATATTAATTGGTTTTATTAATTTAAAAAAAAATGTTATTCTATCATGAAAGAAATACGGGTTTACGCCATATAATACAAATTTTTGAAGATGTCAATCCGATTTTTGGCGTAAATGTGACAAGGATGGTAAGTCAGATAATATCCGAAAACTTGAAAATTTTCAGCGTCCTGGAGCGGGACTCGAACCCTCGTCTCCCAGAAAACGCCCGGGTATGCTAACCACTACACCACCCAGAACGACCAAGTTTCAAGTTTCTGATCAATTTGAATATAACCATCGCTAGTCGAAGCAACCGGCATTCATGTTTAGCGAATCTGGAGGTTAAGAATCTTATCTCATGTTTGCCCGGAAAAGCAGATAAATCATGAAAGAAATACGGGATTACGCCATATAATAAAAATTTTTGCAGATGACAATCCGATTTTTGGCGTAAATGTGACAAAAATCGGAAACTTGAAACTTGGTTGTTCTGTTTGGTGTAGTGGTTAGCATACCCGGGCGTTTTCTGGGAGACATGGGAGCATTTCTGGGCGTTTTCTGGTGTTTAGTAAAAGTCCTTCTCCAGGACGATGAAAATTTTCAAGTTTTCGGATATTATCTGACTTACCATCCTTGTCACATTTACGCCAAAAATCGGATTGTCATCTTCAAAAATTTGTTATTCTATTGTTATTATGGTTCGATCTTCGCAGGTTTGCAGCAAGTTTTCTGTTTCAATGGCTGTGTACACAGATACATTTTATTTTTATGCAACTCTGCATGTCAGTGGTTGAATATACTACAGATAATGTGGATAGAGCAGTTCAGTTCCATGGTTTATCTTAACTTGATTGGTGCCATCGTGAAAGTTGGGAGTGAATAACTCTTAAGCATTACTTTCACTCAGCTTTCCTTTTAGAAATTTGAATCCCTGTAAAATTAATTACTTCAACAGCAGCCACTAGTGAGTTTAATTTTGATTTTCAATGAGTGGGTAAATTGAGGGGAGAGGAAAAGAAAGGGAAGTTTGTGGAAGTAAAAGATGGTAGAAACGCTGCCGTGGTGCCTCCTGTAACAGAATTGGGTGTTTGTCACCACCGTTCTTTCTGTATGTGAATACAGTGTCCTGCTCTCAGGTGGTGAAAAATTGTAAGAAATGTAGTAAGGAGATTTACTGCTTTCATTCAACAATATCCCCTTCCCAGGCTGCAAATGTGGTAAATCCTAAAAAACCTGCACATTTCATTCTCATTTGGCTTGTCCTTTTATGCCATGAAATCAGTGGTGGCTCGTGGTAGGAAAAATAGGTGAAGAGCTACAAGAGCAATATGAAAATATATCTACTGTCTTCAATGAAAATCAGTTAATGAGAACTTACCTATTTTTTTATATATTAGAGCAATTCTTTTTCCCTTAAAAGCTGCAAATTTGTCGATTATGTCGTCAGAAAATGGCTGTTTCTTCGTGACATCAAGAAAATGTCTTTCTGAATAGAAATATTTGCCAAAGAAGCAAGTTTATCGGGAGAAATAGTGTTTCTAGAGTAAGTTTGTATTCTTTTAAGGCAAGAAAAACTTCTTTCCACTGAAACACTTGCAGATGCAATTGTTAAAATCAGGGAAACCAATTTATAAGCTTCTGTAAAAATGCCTTTATCTTCATGAAGCACTCGAAGAAGTTCATGAGTCGATATATTCCTTAATTTTTCATCAGCATATACAAGACTCAGTTCATCTTTAAGGCGCTGGTGCTTAGTAAAAAAATTCCGTAAAAATGTTGTAGATTTTCAAAAGCGTGAGAGGGAAAGCATGAATTAAATTGGTCGAATTTGGTTGTGTCAGCAAGCCAGGTAAATTGAAGTTTAAGTTTCTCACAGTCTTGAAATCTTATATCCATTTCCATAAGAATGTGGTACAAAATTTCAAAATTCAATTGTATATAATTATGAAAAATTGTTTCTGGTGTAAGTGCAGCATATTCCGTTTAGATCTGCTTATTTCTGTGATTTTGCTAGCTTTTCCAAACAGTGTTCCAAATACCTCATCGTTCCTTTTATGGCTCAAAATTTCATAAGTTGTTTTTAATTTGAGTAACACAGTAGTTTATGTCTAGTGATTTTTTCTGCAAAATTTCGAATAATAGATCGGTGAAGTCAAATATTTAATTAAATACTATTCCCAAAAAATGTAAATTCAAAAGTGTTCATATCATTTAAAAACCCTTGGGCAAGTTGAATTGATTTTTTTCTGATTGGTTGCTATTTGTGAGAAATTCGAATACTTCCTTCAATTTATCCCAATCTTCAACTATTACACTTACTAACTTCGAAGTGGAGGACCATCGAGTTTCCGTTATGGTTGGCATGCATCTTGCGGTTGTTGATGTGAGTGTATTGTTTTTCACCACTCAGCGAAGTGATCGCTTCGCTGAGTGGTGAAAAAACAAAGGAATTACACTGAGGCTTGCAAAAAATATTCGACATTTAGAAAAACTTTGCTGTACTAAGCAATAACAAAAACAGCTTGAGAATCTTTTATGCTTCATATTTTTTCTGGAGTCCAGTCAAGTGTCCAGATATATTGCGTTTGCCCCCATCGAAACATTGTCCTATTGACTTGTGTTGAGGATCAAACTGTTCCAAAACTTTGTCTAGCATTTTGTATATAGCTTCTGACGTTCTATCTTCACTCGCACCATGGAAACCCAAAAATCGCTCAACCAATACACCTTCCGAATCAACAGATCTTATTATTAAAGAGCACTCGGAAGTCTGGTGAAGTCTTCCCATCTACTTGAATATAAAAGCATTGAACTTCATTTATTTCATTTTTGAGGTGATCGTTTATATATTCAGAAATACATTCAATTAATTCTTAATTCGTTTTGAATAGTTTTTGAGTCACCTGTGAAGACATTTTTTATCGTTTTGTATTGATTTTGAATTTTTAAAGAAGTTCTTGATATCAACAGTGAAAGCAATTCCTTGAATTTCTACGATTTATCGAATCAATGCCTTCGTCATGGTCACGGAATGCTAGTTCTTGTTTACTCAAATACAGTACTGCATCAATCATTGTCTGCAGGAAAAGTCTATTTAAACGAACGCTTTTGCTGAAAAGCATTTTCAAAAGCCTAGCCTTCTCCCTTGGGGCATCGGCAATGGCATTCTGATTCTTTTCAAAATTATTTAGCATTAATTCGCATTTCAGGTGTTCGCTAGAAGCCCCACGTTTGTGAAGTGACCGTTTTATATTTAAGAAATCTGAAAATTGTCTTTATTCCACGCTGAATTTTATTTATATTGTAAGATTTGCCACTCTTCTTGATTTCTTTCTTGACGACAATTGTCAGTGAATCCGTCGGTCGTCCTTGAAGTAAAATGTCTCTTTTATTTTCATCTTTCCACCGCTTGAATGGAGTTTGCAATAAATTACAATGTCGTTCACAGGATACATACTGAAAACTAAAACTATCACTGTCAGTTAAACTGTACACAAAACTAAAGTAACTAATGAAGTTTTTAACAAACAATCATAAAACACGAAAAAACAAATCTCTTTCGGAAAGTATGTACCGAAACACCGCAAAGCCCTAGCTAGTGGATTGCCAAGGATTCCCGTTCCACTGCGATCTCTTCGAAAGGTCATGACTTCAGGTGCAGAGGCTTGGCGTCTTAAGCTAAAACACTTCACGTGCCCGGCAGATAGGGGAGGGTGACGTCACAGTTACCATGGCAACTCGGACGAAAACTGCAGACTTTCAAGTATTCTCATTTCAGCTCTTCACTTGAACTGTTTTGCTTATAAGGACTTGTTTTCCGTATTGGACGCGTATTGTGAATTTATATCTAATCAAAATTTTGGGTATTTTAGCACGCAATAAAAAAAGAATATATTATACGAAATTATTAAATGAAACCTTATTTCAAATAAAATAGGTGAAGAGGCACTTCACCTACTTCACCTGAAAAGCCGCCACTGCATGAAATGTAGAAGAGTAAAAAGGGAGCAGGAACACAGACCAGAGCTGAGATGGACCGAGCCCGAACCAGGCTCTGGCTGCGTAATACTTACTGGAGTTTGGGCTCGGGCTCCGAGAGAGGAAGAGAATTTTCTTCCTTTTTCTTTTAAAATGATTTTGCATGATTTATCACACGAGACTTTTTTACACCTTCGAGTTGTTAAAGAGAATTCTTCGGCAACTGGGTCTAGATGGGGAGTAGGGATTTGGCAGGGCTATCCATTCCGGGCTTGGGTAACAAAATTTCATAGACCATGAATTACGGGATTTTTGTGAAGGAAAAGTCTCTATAAGAACTGTAGACAGTAGATAGCAAGCTGACTAATTTTTGCCCCCTACCTTAAAGGGGCAGCTCCCTGCTAATTCTACTGAGCAACGTACGGCCTACCCCAGAAATATTTCAGGAAGAAATGAATGGTCAAAGAAACTATAGAAATAGATAGACATCCCTTTCCCACTCTGCAGTAGAGAAAAACATCGGTTAGTTGCACGGGTAGGAAAGACTGGAAGAGAATACTTTTTTTCAATGCCTTAACAAGTTAATCCCAGTTTTCGGGCTCGTTCGGGCCCGAGCTCTATATTGTAATATAAAATTCGGGCTCGGGCTCTTATAATTGAGCCCGAACTCAGCTCTGGCACAGACAGACAGGTGGTTAATTGTTCTGAACTCCTATCCAAGTCGTGCATAAGTGATCTGTGCCAGGCTTTGGGACTTATTTCTAAAAACAAACTTTGACAAAGAAAAATACAAAGGGCGTCCTGAAAGTAATGCCTCGTCCCTCAGAAGATTTTTATTTGTTGCTGCAAAAATGTGGAACTTGGTGGCAAAATACTAGGACATATTGTTAATAATGCTAGTCTATTCAAAGTATTGTCCATCGCTTTCTATACATTACCGCCATCTTTGAACCCATTGGTAAAATCCATTTTGGAAAATTTGATGTCGTTTCACAGACAGTTTAACGTCTGTCACATTGTCAAAACGTTCTACACGAAGGGTGTTTTTCAAAGGGGCAAACAGGAAAAAGTCTGAGGAAGCCAAATCAGGACGGGGGGGGGGGGGATCACAGTCCACCCAATTTTGGCAATAGCCTGTTGTGAAGTCTCCATTGAAGTGTGCGGACGTGCGTTGTCATTGTGTAAAACAACACTATGGAGTAGAATGCCACGTCTTTTCCTTCTGATAGCTTCCTTTAGCTTCTTTAATGTCTGCACATAATGAGCACTGTTTATCATTGCAACTCCTGGATAGTGACACAACGATCAGCTGTGATGAGGTCTTTCACTCGTTCCCTGTTGGCATCTGTCACTGCAGTTGCGGGTCTTCCACTCCGTGTTTGTCAGACACTGAACTTTCTCTCTCTCGAAACCTCTTCATCTATCTTCCGACATGATTGATATTAACTGTGGCAGCTCCAAATACCACCAGGAGTCTTCTGTGGATTTCTGTAGCCTCACGTTCCTCTTTTCCCAGGAATTCAATTATGGCACGCTGCTTTTCTCTGTCATTCATGATCTTTATTTCTGATTTTAAAAACAAAAACAAAATTTCCAATATTGGTAACATGTAGTACATGTCAGTGCAATTTCATTAAAATCACTTCAAAAGTTATTAAGTAGGAGGCATTACTTTCAAGGATGCCTCTTGTTGCTATGGGAAAAGAGAACTGGTGTTAGGCTCGATTTTTATGACATGATTAAAATGCTGACCCAGCTCGATGAAGTGCATTGCTTCACTCACGTTGCCAAAGTTCAATTCTACATTGAGCATGATATAGAGCCAAGTTCGAGCTTATCTCATTCGGCCAGAACGGTGTTCACTCCTTAAAATTGTAATTCCTTTTTATGAAGAAAAGAACTTTTCTGCGTCCAGAGTCACTACATGCTACAAAGTTAAGTAGGGATCCACATAATCTCCAGTTCTATTGAGACACCTGTCTCAGTGTCTTATAAGTTGACCAGTTGTTTTACAAAAGTCTGTGCCTAAAAAATCAACGATGTACCATATAGTGAGTTTCCCCATGTGTTGTGAAGTGCTTTACCGAAAGGTAGGTCTTGGGACTTCAACTCGTCCTTTTGCGCAGTTTCACCAAGTTTCAGTTACGAGTTTTAAACATTGCCCTTAATACACAGAATGTTGTCTTCTGTCATGCACATTTTTGACTTAGCCTGATGTTCAATGTCAACACATTGTATTATTGCACCATAAACACACTTGCTTCTTTGACTTCACGTTTTTTGCCATACACATAAACCAGCGTGTGGTAAAGTTCCGTTTCCTTGCAAAGAATGCATAACTTCACAAATACTAATTTTGAACCACTCTGCCACAATAGCCTCCATCTTTCAATTGAAATCATTTGTGGAGTGATAGTAGTGACACCCTGCATGGGCAGTTTTATTTTTGCTCACTGTTATGGCTACTATTCACCTGTCACATTTCACTTTATTCCCCTTTCCCTTATCAAAAAATAAATGCTACCTTAATTTTTCAAAACTGTATTAATAAAGGAAGAAAGGTATTGCTTTTTAAACCTTTTGAAATCACTTGTAAATCACACACACAAGACGTCAACTGCGACAACATCTGGAAGTGATACAGAATCTGATTAAGTCAGGTCGGCGGGAACAGTGGGACCAGTTAGCAAATAAACTCAATATGTGCCATTAACAGATGATATGGGTATGCATAAAATTTGTGCCAAAAATGAGCCGGGAAAACCACAAGTGTGTGTGTGTGTGTGTCTATGAACTTCTTCCATATCTTGAAATGGAGGTGACAAAACTTGGATTTCTGACTATAACCCCAAAATAAAATGGCAGAATGAAGAATTAAAAAAAAAAATAAAAAAATAAATTGCCATGTCCAAACTAACCAAATTTAAACTGAAGTCAGTGCTTTTTTTAATAGCTTGTGCATTAGGGTCAAATTGTTAACCAGACCTATTCTTGAAGTTTCTGAAACAGCTGTAAAACAAGGTTGTGTGTGTTCAACCAGACATTATTGCTGTCAAGTAGCATTTTCATCACAATAATGCACTATTGTTTGGGAGTTTTTGACGTACAAGAATATTGGAATAGTTGTGCAACTCACATGCTTCCTCAATCTGAGCCCAAATGACTTCCCCATACTCACAAACTTTCTCAAGTTATTTTCAGACAATGGATAAGGATAACCTAAAAGACATCACAGAAGGCAACTTCTAGCAGTGTGCTTCCTGGGGTGGTAGGACCACCTCCAATGTTGCTTCTGAAGGGATGTATTTTGAAGGTGCTCATGTGTCACAGTGTAAAACTTACTAATAGTGTTTTTATTATTATTTGGTTAATTACTTTTGTGAAACACCTCATTCATCTGTGATATCTTCCCAATACACTGTTGTCATTGCCACATGGCCACGATACATTTCTCATTTTTATAGCAAGGACCAGCTCATTCAAATTATGGAAGGGTATTTAGTTGAACATTTGTTTTATGTTCAACCATATCTTCAGGAAGTGTGGGCAAAACTTTTTCTAGAATAACAGTTGATTTTGAACATCCATAAGCATGAAGCTTTATAAATCTCAGGGTTTGCTTGACATAAACAACAGAAATGGTGTTTATGTACAATTTTTTTTAAACAAGAGAATAAAAGTGTTACTATTAATCGTTATCCAGTAAAACTTTTGAACATTTTTAAAATAGTGCCAGTTTTTCGTTCAGTCTTCATGCTTGAGTAAATTTGAATATGTAATGGGCAATAGATGTGTTTTGTTTGTTTGTTGCCGGTGTTTAATGACCATTATGAAAAAACTCACGGTTAGTTACAGGCAGTCGCATGTCTCTAATTTGAGGCCTCCTGTTTCAGGGAAGAGAGAAAGCCAGTGCCATAAGATATGCATATTGTCCTTGCCTTATGCAGGATTCGAACCTGAAACCATCTCGGGCGAACGATAGCCAGCGTCCCGTACTACTTAGCTACGACTTCCTGTTTTCCTCCATATTTTTCTTGATAAATGTTTCATTCCTCAGTAGATCTAAAAAATGTTTGTTGTATGGAATTCAGCATAAAATTAAAACTATATTGCAGAATTTCTTTATACTGAAATAATGAATTCAGCATATGCTATTTCAAAAGTGTGTGTTGGATATATTAATTTTAATTTTTAGTTATCTATGGCTGATGTTAACTAATAGGAAAATCTTATTCCATAAGTTTAATTTCCAATATACAAATTTGTTACCAAAAGATAAATTTGTGGAATCAATGGCCTGCAGAAATCGAGGCATGCTGAGGGGGTCATGCTTCAGCAGCCGAGCATGCATATAGTCGATGTCTATGTCTCCTGTTTCAATAAGATTGTGCAGTGTCGCATTGGTAACCCTAGGTTCATAGGTGTTTTGGCAAGAGAAAATTTAAATTACCTTTTTAATATCTTAAGTTGTAATAATTTCCCCCTTTTCAGTTGAGTTACTGTTTCAGGGAAGATTCAGAGGCAGACCCTTTTCTCATCAGTTCTGTATCTGTGACGTTAATGAGGCAGGACACTCCTTTGCTTCTGAATGCTATTACTGTCCGATCCAAGGGATTCACAAACTTCAGCTTTATTGCACAGTGGTGTGAATGGGTAAGGATCTTTTCTTAGTAGGAAAAGTATCAAGTACATAGCAATTTTTACGTGTTCAGTTTGAATGAATGAAATTCTCATGATAGGATGAAGAGTTGATATGCCAGGGGTCTGTAAGAGACAATGCATGATGAAGTAAATTGTTAATGGAGATAAGTCATCAAAAGTTGATAACCAAGCTTGTCAGGGGTCATGCAAAAGTGATCCATGAGAGATGGCAATAAAAGTAACTTGCATGCTTTGTGAAGAAAAATGTAGGTCTGCATCTAGCTTCTAGAGAGAAGACACAAGAAGAGAGGATTCATCTGAGATTTGTAGCCATGAGGAGCAGATATTTTGGAGGAAAATTTTCCATATTCTGGAAAACAGGGGACAATATTCTTATATGCGAGATGAAAGATTTGAAAGAGAAGTTGGGAAATGGAAACTTAATCTTATCTGTAACATATACTGAGAGAGAAGCCTAATAACATAAGTGGAAACAAATAATAATATAAAGAACCATAAAGAAATCAGGACAAAACTCCCTGAAAGCGACTTTCCCCATATGCTTCACTGGGTAAACCTAGTCTGCAACAAAAGAGCGAGTCTTTTGGTAATTATTTTTCATCATCGTGTAGAAGTTGTTGGGACTTAAATCTTCAGAACTGTTAAATTCCTTACAATCGAAGGTCCATCTAACCCACATGACAGGGCACTGAGACATAACATAGTGAACAGCCGTGTGTAGCACTGCCTAGTTCAGAAATTTTTATGATGGAAAAAACTAGGAATTCCTGGTCATGCTTACTTTTATGTAACACAATGAGAACTGAATTTTTCCAGTACACATTGGAGCTTGGTTTGATCTAGTTAGGTAAATGTGTTCTTGAGAAAATGCAGGATATATAGTTGAAATCTTGTTTAGGTTATTTCAAACACCAAAAAAGAAACCAAAAACAATCTGACTTCTCGTAGAGATGCTGTGGCCAGAAGGACATGGAGCAGAACGAAAATGAAACTTAACCAGGTGACCTGATGATTCCAATTTAAAGAGATGTTGAAGTATGAATGAATGAGGATTTTAGGGAGTGTCTGATAGTGATGCATAATTTGCTTTAATTCAAGCATTCAAAAAGAAGCATAACAAAGGCATTACTTGAAAGAATATGAGTTTAAAACTGTGTTATGTAGTAGAATGAAATGTTGGAAAAATTTGACAGATGGAAGGCACACAAGATTATTTCCTATTCCGAAATCTTGCAGTTTCATTGGCAGGCTTACTGATGTATTAGCTATGACTGTAGATTGGCCATTGACAGGGTGATCGGTTTGGGTAGGGATAGTTTAAAAATGCTATGGTATGACTTGTAACACATATAACAAGTCAATATTTGGCAGAAATTGCCTTTATGGATAGGAGTTTGTCTAGACCTTTACATGACTCCCTTTACAGACTTGGCAGAGTTCATACCACATGTTTTCTGTCATCTGTGGACTGATTTATGCGAATGCTGCAGAAATTTTCACCTTCAAATCATCCGGACTTTGAGGCCGTGCATAGATGATGATGTTCACAAACCCCCACATGAAGAAATGGAAGGTGGTGTGAGATCCAGGGAGTTTGCAGGCAAGTATTCACTCTTCCACAAGCCTGGAATGTTGCCTCATCTGTGAATAGCCGTCGATCCAAAAAAGTTATATCTGCTTTCATCCGGTGGCTCACTAGGCAGGCAAACTTGAAACGGCATATGTGGTCATGCTCCGTAGTACCCCAAATGATAGCATTATGGGTTTAAAATTGTGGTTAGTGTAACCTTGGCATCCATATTTATTTGTCAAGAGTGAAGTTAGGAACCATTTTAAGGATAGTAGATTGTAATAATTTTCCCCGCCATTTTTTCATTTTCCTGCTGCGCAGTGGTCAAAGTACTCTCTTTCTCATGCGTCCCTTCAGAGGGAGGGTTAGATTTATGGGGTTTTCACTTTCCTGCGAGGGAGTAATAAGAGGGGACAGAGAAGCCATTAAAGGAACTTCTGTGCCTTCTGAAAAAAGGAAATCTGGACATAATTGCTCTTTAGCTGTCCCAGGCGAGGAGAGGGAGTTGTTATGTGGACACTTTCCTGGAGGGGAAAACGCCAGCAGCTGGAGGATTCTGTGGTAAGGACTGGAGAAAGTGAGGTGTAAAAATCTTGCTCATTGGTGGGATTTGGGGAAAAGCTGAGTGTTGAGGGAGAATGAAGGAGGAGGAAGCGAATACTGGCTGTAACAGGAATCAACGAGTAAATGATAATAGAGTGCAGTAAAGAAAATCGGGAATATGCTGTGAGACATTCCCCATAACATCTGAGTAAACATCTTCCTCCCTGCAAGAGTCAGCTAATACTTGGGTTGATATTTTATTCAAATTTTATTTATCTGCTTTAGTCAGGTAAATACGAGTTAAGGTCCAGAAACAAACTCTCTGGAAGCAAAGCATCAAACGAACCCTTCACACAGGGCGCTGAAGTATAACTCAGCACCAAGCCCTGTAACAGTAGTACTTGTACATGCTGTAAGTGCTACAGGTACATTTTCAAGTAACGCCGCACAATGCATTTACATGTTGTGCACGACACTGTCAGCTCCAAGGATAAGTGTCATAGACTCTTCTAAGGCCTACACTCCTAGGCTGCGAAAACAAGGGCTTCTTTCTCAGGCTCATGCTTACAGCCACTGGAGTTTGGCTTCATGATGGAACCAGTTTCTTCAAATGTGTGAAACCAACACATTATGCTCTTGTACTTAGGCACCTTCCTGACCCCTTAAACATGACTAAACTTTCTTTGAACAGCCGTAAGACTCTCAAACTTAACATATTACAGGACACACTTTGCGTGTTGTTGAATGGTTACCGCCATTTTTACTTTTGCCACGATGCTGTGAAGGGGAACAAGTACTGACTACAGCATATGAAACTCCCATCTTTCCTTGCCCTTTGGGAAGAATTTGTCCTCCGTACTGTAGTATTCGCACAAATCACTCTGGAGATGTAAGAAAACATGTGGCAAGAATTGAGCACGCGGTATGAACTCTAAGTGAACTTTTCTGTAATTTTTTTTAGGGTCAATTATTACTGTCCCCCATATGCAAAGTAAGTTGTGCACACATGTAAAACTGGTTCAATGGTGGGATGAAGATTATAGAGTAAATCAGACGTGAATTCAGGTTAACCATTCAGTCCCAGTTGAGTTTACACTATATTGACAAAAGTCGCCGGAAACCTAGAAAAGAAACACAAATTGGCATGAAAACCTAGAAAAGAAACACATCGGTCCACCTTTGGCCTTAATACATGCACTGACCCTTCGAGGCATGCTTTTGACAAGGTTTTGGAACACAGCGATAGGTATGTGCTTTTATTCAGTACATAATGCTGCCGCTAACTGTTGCTTAGTAGCAGGCTTTGGTCCCAAACTTCTTATGCGGCACTCTAATTCATCCCATAGGTTCTCTATGGGATTAAGACCAGGACTCTGTGCTGGCCAGTCCACACACGATAGGGAATTATCGTCAAACCACGCCATAACAGTCCTTGCTTTATTGCTGGATGCATTATCCTGCTGGTACCAACAAGGCTCGGTTCCATAGTATTGCCCCAGAGTTGGTAGGGCATAATTGTCCAGAAAATAGAGATAGACGTGCTAGTTAACAGGTTTGTCCATGATAACCAATGGGCCAGGACCATACCACGAAAAACGCCTCCACACGAGTACACTGCCAGCTCCAAATGTGACTGTAGGGACAGTACACTGTGGTAAATAGCGTTCCCCAGGCTGCCGCCATACCCACACACTGCCATCAGACTGATGGATCGTGTATCTGGATTCATCAGTCCATAGGACCCATTTCCATTGATCTATGGTCCACGATGAATGTTTTTTACACCATGCTAAACGACGAGTAGCATTCCGAGTGGAGATAAAAGGCTTATGAGCTGCCGCACGACCACAGTAACCCATGGAATGAAGTTTTCTGCGAATGGTACATGTACACACTTATGTCGAGGTTTCAGCATTTTTTACTCACCTGTACACTGAGGTCTTGTGCAGTACTCCTTCGATTAGCTGCAACGACTCTCCTGAGGCTTTGACATCCTCTATCACTGATTTTCTTTGGTTAGCCAGTACGTTTTGCTGCTTCAGGCATGCCATGTGTCTTCCAAACACCTTTCGGTTTCTCTTATGGACAACCCACTAATATTATACCCAACAATCTTTCCTTTCTCAGTCAGTTCTCTCCCGCCACGACATTTTCACTCAACCTCACAGTGCGATATGATCACGGTCAGCTGCAGGCTTGTTTGTATACCATTTGCAGCTGTACCGTACATTTGAGACACGGTGTTGTGTCAGTTTCAAAAAAGGTGTACATAGATAAATGACTGCACATAAAAACTTAAGTGAAGTGTTTGAGAAGAGCGCTGTTGTGTGCTGATTGTGCGTGCCAGAGATCGTTTACCAGACTCTGTTCTGTTAACTTCAGCTTCGAGGATGAACAACAGTCCAGCCACTTTTCTGACATCAACGATGATAAACTGCTGGATCTCATTAAGTCAAATCCTTGCCAAACATCTGCAGAAATTGGCAAGCAATTTGGTTCATGAGAGGGATGCACTAAAGCACATTCATCAGCTTGGTTTTGTTCTCAAGAGCAGTACTTGGATATCACATGAGTTGTCAGAAAAAGAACCCTGTTTGATAGGGTCATCATGTGTGTTATTCACTGTGGCTGTCAGCTTGTGGAGCCTTTTTTTGGAGCAAGTGATTGCCGATGATTTAAAGTGGGTTTTTTTCAATAATATGTGAAAGGAAAAATACTTTTTTTTTTATTAACGCAGGAAAATCTTCAAAGTCCAAGCTCCACCAATGCAAGGTTATGTTCTGTTGGTAGTGAGATTGTAAGGGAGTTGTCTACAATGAGCTCCTGAGATCTAACAAAACTGTTACTGACAACTGAAACAGCTGACTTCAGCTCTCCCTATGAAGCACAGCACCCATCTTTGGTAAAGAGAAGGGTGAATATTCCTTCATGACAATATGAGACACTCTTGCGATAATTAAAACTTAAAAAAAAAAAAAAAAAAAAAAAAAAAAAATACAGTACTCAACTGATCAACTGAGAATTTCTGGTCCTTCCAGCATATATCTCTTGCCATTGGACTAATGTTTATTCCGATTCATGGAAAAAAACTTTGCCTCTTTTGGAGCAGTGAAAACAGCTGTTACCAACTTCTTTGCATCCAAGCCAAAAAAAAAATTATGTTGATGGAATTGGACACGTTACCCAAGAGATGGGATACAATCATTTTTGACAATGGGCATTACATTCAAGATTAATGCTGATAAATAGCTAGCAATACAAAGTAGTAGTAGTACCAAAATTCCCTCAGTCCTCCTGGCTGAAGTTACACATGCAATTAAGAACATGAAATGGGGATGAGCTCCAAGAGAAGATGGAATTGCTGTGGACATTGTACAAGGAGCAAGTGGTGAAATAGAAACTAGACTTGTGGAAGTTTTTACTAGATGTTTCAATGAAAGAAAGATTCTTGAGGATTGGAACAATGTTACAATGATCCTGCTGCACAAAAAAGGTGACATTGAGGATCTCGTGTACTACAGGCCCATCCTGGTTTCAATGGTTTATAAAATCTTCACTAAGATTCTTTCACATCGCTTGAAGATAACATTAGACATTGCTCAACCAAAAGAACTAGCTGGGTTTGGGAGTGGGCAGTGGCCACAGCACCATAGATCATATCCATGTACTGAGAAAACTAATTGAAAGAATGAGGGAACATGAACTCCAATTCTGCATGGCTTTTATTCATTATGAAAAGGCCTTTGATTCCATGAAACCATCAGCAGTGTTACAATGGCTTTGAAATCCTGTGGTATTGAGGATGCTTTCATTAGCATTATTAAGTCAGCATTGTGAAATGCACGTGGACTCGATGCAAAACAGCCTCGCAGAGTAGGGCATTAAGTGCATTTCTCTGTTGGCATGCTTTGCATATATAGCATTTGGATTGTCTTCCAAAACGTTTACACACTTATTATTAGGGAAACAAAATTTCTTTCACTTATAGAATTGTGAAGTTTCCATTGAATTGTAAAACAAAACAAAACAATGCCTGTATTAATAACTAGGTTAGCATTTCATATGTGATCATGCCTCATTTAGCCGCATGTATTTTGTCCAAACATCAGGTGTGCCAAACATCAGGTGTGCCTGAAAAATGAAACGGACAAATTTATGAAGAAAAATAGAACCTTGAAGCTTGTTCACTGGTATAATGTAATGTTTTTTTCACATTGTTTTGTGTATCACCTGTGTTTGATCTTTTGTATAATTTATCCATTTTTGGGGTCTTGATTGTAATTAGATTTTTAATGAGCATCTTAAAAGTGCCTTGCAGTGGTAGTCCATATTTTACTTGCTTCGCAGTGTGCAACAGCTGATTGTTTTTCTTATTGTTTTGTATGGTGTTCTAAACTGGCTCAACCTACATAAGATTTGTGAGCATTTGAATGAGCTACATTTGAAACACGCCACCAGGCACCAACTCATCGTATGACTTGTCTTTGACTGCTGCTGTAATTACCTTGTGTTAAGTGTCGTTTTGGTAAGTGTGTTTGGGCGGCTTTGAAAAAGTTAAGGTTTTTTGAGCATCCTTTTTGTTGAGGGAGGGAGGGGGGTCTCTGAAAACAGCTGGGTTGAGTGGGTATTGCATGCAGTGCTCTGTTGGTGAACTTTGCACGTGACATATTATATAAACTACTACTTTCCAGAATGATCACATGGCTACATTGATTCAGGAAAATGATAAAATTTCATACACTTCAGATTTTAGTTTTTTTCCATCAAATTGTAGAGGAAAGGGAAGTTAATATTTTTTATGAGTGAAATAGTACCTCATTCAACCAAGAGGATTTCGTCAGAAGGGAAAAACATGGGTTTTAATGTTCATCAAAATACAAACTGGGGGGGGGGGGGGGTTAGTGACCACCCTGAGAAATTTGGTGGGTTATATGCAATCTTCTGTCTCTAATTGAAGGAATACCACTGTTCATTTTAAGTTCATCAGCATTTGATTATTCAATTGTTCTGAAGATAGCACTGTGTTAAACATTTAATAATGCAAATATGCCTCATAAGAAAGCAATGGTGATGTAGCTAGGGAGGCAGAGGCTAATCACTGGCTAAATGGGTAGGGCAAACTGTCTTGTTTGGTTTCATAGAAGTTTAAAAATTCGTGTTTTATACAGTTAACCTGGTGCATGTGCCTCCCATAGCTTAATATAGTGGAACTCATTTAGAACCAAACGTTTAGGACTGAAATTTTGGGGTAGCAAATCTCACCACAAAAAAACATGTATAAGAGATGATATGCATATATGTTTATATTATATGTCCATAACAACTAAACTTGAAAGATAAATGATATAAGCACTTGCATGAATACATGGTAACAGGAAATCCTAAAGCAGCCATCACGTGGAAACATTTTTAAAAAAAAGACACACCCAAGGCCTATCTTTTTTTTTTTTTTAATGTTTAGAATAATAAACTTCTGCAATTGATTATGGAAGGGTTCTTTTTTTATAAGTGATTACCAGTGATATATTTTTCAGAAAACATATATTTTAGTTGTTTTTGTTGAGTTCTGTATGCACTGTGGCTTCTTAAAAGTGATGCATTTATTTAACAGAGGTATTCTGTTGAAGACTCGATTAAAGCTGTTCTCTAAAACTGCCATTTCTTTTTCATGAGAAAGTGAAATACAAATAATTGATTGGCAGATCTCTCTAAATATTTTTTCATCTATTATTAACATCCATGTAGGCATGTATTGCTGTCATTAATAACCCCTTTTTAAGTGTAACTGATAGAGTGCTGCATGTACAGCATGGGTGTGTCAAGAATATGACTTTGATGTGGGTGTGTCAGTGACTTGTGTTTCATGTCTTTCACATGGTGGCAAATCAAATAATGGAGGCCATTCTTTAAACAAAAGGAGGCCCAAGGCTATGGCTTAAATTATGATGAATGAAGTTGTTGAATGTGTGGAGATTTTCAGTTGCATTGGGTTTCTAGTAGTAAGTAGTTTTAATTGGAGGAACTTTGCCGATGGTCAGAAAAGTATCTAGCATTTCTTTGCAATTATACATTACAGTGCTTTTAACTAAATTGTCAAAATCATAAAAAGGAATATGAGGTGTGTGCGCTGTTTTTGCTTCACAGTTCATTACTGTTATGATTTATGTATACACTGTTAAATCATGTGCAATTTAAAAAATGATTGTAAATTTTTGTAATGTTAAATTATTTTTCAGGAAATCATTGCCAACATATTGAAATTTATTTATTTGAGCTGAAAATAAAAGGGAATAAGTAATTGGACATTATTGAACCCACCTTTGTTTTGCTGATGACCTAGTCACTTTTTTTTTTTAAGTACCCCCTCATAGCTGTAGAGTATGATCCAAGAATTTGCTGACAAGAGTAAAGAAGTGGGATCTCCGTAAAAAAAATGAACTTTCAGAAAACAAATTTGATGTACATTGCTTTTACAAGAATTGATGATTTAGCAATTGATGGGGAAAATCTAGAGGTAACATAAATTACCTTTGCTGAAAGATATCAAGCGAGGGCTACATAAAAGAAGAAATAAATCACTGTGTATGAAGCTTGGCTGGAGAGCATTTGAAAGAAACAGTACACTTTTCAAGAGCAACACAATGTATCAATATGTTTATAAACAGAGGTGTGACAAAGGTGGCTGCCCTTGGTGCAGCTCAAGAGAGGGTGCAAAAAATTACTGCTTACAATCTAACTAAAATTGGAATTAAAATTTTCCTACCAGTTTGCAGTACAGTTTTTTCACTTCATACTTTGTCATTTGTTCATTCACAGAATTTTCTTACAATGTAGCTCACCAGTTTCAGTGGGCCTGGTAGTTTAAAATTTGAATTTTTTCCTTAAACTGTTCAGGGAATGTTAGTTGCTCATATTCAGAAATGAAAGCACAGTTATGTGTGTTGCAAGATTAGGATGTTGTTCACATTGTTGAAAATTCTCTTGGGAGCTATTCGTTCATTAACTGCAAACCATTCGGTCTGTTTTGAAATCTGAACTCCAAAGTAGTTGAAAGCACCTGTTCAGTCAGTTAATTTGATTGTGCCTCCCCATTGAGGGGTGTGACATTAATTTTGGCAAGCAACACACACACACACAGTCTTGGTTGGAGAGCATTTAGAAGAAACAATGCAATTTTCAAGAGCAATATACCATTATGTCTTAAAAGGAAAGTGTTTAATCAATGCATTCTTCCAGTTCTTACATATGGAGCAGAGATATGGACCTTAAGTGAAAAAGACATGTAGAGGCTGCGGGCAATTGAAATAACCATGGAGAGATTCGTGCTTGGTGTAACCAAGAAAGATAAGGAGAGGAACTTATTTTTTCAGGAAAGTGACAAGAATGGAAGTGGGCTAGATATGCTGCTAGAAGAACAGACCACCGATAGACAACTGAATTACTAGACTGAATACCAAGGGACAGAAAAAGATTCAGAAAAAGACCTCGTGGGGAGATGGGTGGCTGAAATTTGAAATCATGCCGGAGTGACATTGAGGAAAGTGGCTGAAGATAAATATCTATGGTAGAAATTTGGAGACCTTCATCCAGCAGTGGATTGATAAATGTAGAGAGAGAGAGAGAGAAGACAAAGTGCTGCAATATTTTGTGGTTTGCCCTGGGTGCAGAAATATTTATTTATGCCTCTGGTCTTAAAAGAAGTGTTTAATCAATACATCCTTCCAGTTCTTATGTATTATGTAGGAACATGAACCTTAACTAAACAAGTTAGTAAAATCATGCAATGCATTGATTATGATACGCTTTCCAACATACCAGAAATCATTACTCAAGTTATGAGGACAATGGCTGTGGAATAAATCTCAGTCCTGTGCCCTGACCTTTGATCCCATTTCGATGATATTCAACAGAACCGGTTCAGTATACCTCCGAAATAACATGATAAAGTTTTGTCACAATGGAAGCATTTTTACGTAAGTTATGACGCATAAGGGCTATGGAATAGATCCCGCTCCCGTGTCCTAACCTTTGACCCCATTTCGCCCATTTTCAATAGGATTCGTCCCCAGACAGGCTCCTACAACATACTAGCATTTCATCCAAATCGAAGCATTTGTAATTAAGTTATGACGCATAATGGCGATGGAAGTGATTCCGCTCCTATGTCCTGACCTTTGACCCCATTTCGCCCATTTTCAATAGGGTTTGTCCCCAGGTGGTCCCCTACTGCATGCTAAAATTTAATCGAAATCGAACCTTTTTTACGTTAGTTATGACGCATAAGAGCAGTGGAATGGATCCCGCTCCTATGTCCTGACCTTTGACCCCATTTCGCCCATTTTCAACAGGATTCGTCCCCAGGCAGGCCCTTACGACATACTAACATTTTATCCAAAATGTTAGTATCTCGTAGGTTAATGATGTTAGTATGTTAAAAATCCTGTGAGTTTTCCATGTATTTGTGAAAAACATTTCTTCCATAATTTTTTTATGTGCTTTTAAATGCAACTAAAATAATTTAATTTCCAAGCGCTTGCACTTAATACTTAATAGAAAAATATTGGGTCATTTGAATGAGTACTTGTGCATCTCATTATAGTGCTGTTAGTAAAAATGAAAAAAAAAAAGTGCAATATCGCAGTTCAAGTGAACCGATTTGAAATTGCTTTTTAGTATCCATACGGAACCACATTTACTTCTGGCTTTTATCTCGCTTTTTTGAAGCGAGTTGTTCGTTCTGACATTTATCTTTTCTGAAAAGTGCAAGGGTAGGAGGAGGAGGAAGAAGAAGAAATCACTTCATACCATTGTACTTTTGAAGAGCTTTCCTGTAACAAAGGAAATTCCTCTTCCTGTGTCATCCCATATCGGAGTAGCATTCACAGTGTTGATAGGATTTCTTTGGTGATGCAGAGTAAAAATAGATAATCTCTTCCGGAGAATTCTGCTACCCGCGATAAGATTTGCTAATGGGTACACGCCTTTCTTGGAATGGTAATCCTGGGAAACTTGGTTTTTAGGTGAGGTCACCCACCACGTGGAGGATATCGTCTGTGGGTAGTTTGTCAGTGCACATTTTTCTGTGATTGCAAATTCAGACAGGAAATTCGCGGAATCCAAACTCGCCACGTATCGTTGTGAAAATAGTTTTTATTACAATTGGTGTTTGAGTGAATGTCTAGTGTATCTATGTAAATATATATATATATATATATATATATATATATTAAAACGAAAGTTGCCAAATTAACCTGAAGATCGAAACGCGCAACGCAGCAGTTATGAAAATTCGGAATTCACACTCTATTAAGAAGAGACTGAAGTAAAAAAATTTTTGACTCATACCAAGTACAACATAGAAAAAGTTACGTATTGACCGGTGTGAGTAAAAAGAGAAAAAAGAACAACTGAATGCAGAAAGTGTCGAGAATACTGAGCCTTGGCTTTATCAAGGACCAGCAAAGATTCTGCATTTTCTCACTTCCACAAAGACCTATTTGGAAATGGGTTTCTGCAAAGTCATGGATGCAAGTAATAAGCCCGCCAAAAAAATTAAAAAATATATATATATGTCATGACCTCCGCAGAGTTGTATGACCAAGCTTTAGTTAACAATTTAGCTTGTATCCATAACCTTCCTGGCCGACCCATGCTCTTCATCTGTTACTATTAAACAGAAAGAAGATGATTATAGAAACTCAAGTTGTAAGAGTGACATAATGAACCAGAAATAATGTTCAGTAATAACCAATTGCCAAGTTCGCCTGAGAGAGAATTTAAACCTGAATAGCAATACAAAAATATTTCAAGTTCTTAACATTGCAATAAAAAATGAAATATTAATTTTTTTCTAAAGCACAGATTCTTGAAAGAAAACTGGATTATAAAAACCCCCTACTCCACTACTTCTGACAACACCAAAACGAAAATAAAATAAAGAAAATAATAAACTAAACAAATGCTTTGTGAAGGTTATCTGACATAAACAATTAGTTGCAATATGTACAAAGTATTTCAGAAGTGCTTTAAGTGCAAAATTAAGTAGTTATTAAGACCAATGAAACGGCCGGCTGCTTGGCCTTGGTTCCCTAAAAACGCGCAAAAATACCAAGAAAAGAAAGAGTTAAAATACGCAAAAAAGTTAATAGACTTGCTAGTGCCTAAAAGTTTAAAGCAAAAAAAAAAGAAAAAATGTTCAAGAAGTTCAAAAATTGAACCTGGAAAACCTAAAACCCAAAGACAAAGAAGAGAGCTTACCTCTTATGCAACTTAACTTCTTTCATGCTTGAGAAAACATGGCCGACTTTTCAACCCAAACTTCCAAACACCCCTGCCACTCCCTAGTCGCTGGGGGGCAGAGTGGGTAGGGCTGAAGGCCTCCACACACTGAAAAATCCTACTCGCGGAGATTTTAACTGGAGAAAATAATATAATTAAGATTGTGGACGTGTATGATCAGAAAGAGCAGAATAAACTCTTCAGAATACATGAGAAATATTATGAAATACACAAGTAGTGTATTTAATAATCTCTGCATGTATTTAATCACATTAGTGAGCTTCTGTAGACTAATCAGAATCCTATTAATTTTAATGTTAGTTTTACAATTTTTAGTATAGCTATTCTAGTGAGTGAATAACTAGTTTTCTTTTATATTTATTTTTATTTTCTTTTATAAACAGATTTTTAAGTTTTTTTGTGATTTTATCTATATTATTTAATTTTTTATTTTTAATAGGACCTTCTTATCCATAGCACTAAGGTTCCTTTTTGTAGTTAATATCATCCTCTAGCCAACTTCCAAAAAGCTTTCATTGGTCAGAATCATATTATTAACGTGTAGAAAATTAAAGCAGATCTGCCAACCTTACTCTATTATTCAGAATAATTTTTCTTAAAGTTCTTTTAATGAAAGAAGTAGGAATTTTGTTCTCTAGAAAACTGTCTAATAGTATATTAATGTGGTAATTGAAGTCCAAATTGTTGCTGCAAATTCCTGAAATTCTAAGCACCTGAGAAATTAGTACATTCTCAATTCCTTTGGTGGATATGTTATTATTCCAGTGTAGATATTTAATTACTTTGAAAGGAAAATTAACTCTTTTATCAAAGAGGCTAGATGGCTTTTTCAAGGAAGGTAGACAGCAGGGGTCCCCCTTTTCTCTGAACCATCAGAAGGTAACACTAAAGGCAGCCCCAGACACACACGTTTGAGTGTCACGCCAGCAAACTGGGGAGTTTTGTGCCTGAGGCGGTATGTAGCCTGGAGTGAGGAGGATTTCAGGGAGACGTTCAAGAGCTTCACTTCATTCTGCATGCCGCCTCAGGTACAAAACCCCCCGTGACTCTCAAACGTGTATTCAGACATTCAAATGTGAATGTCTGTGGCCGCCTTAACAATATAGTCAATCCCTATAGGGATTAGAGATAGAAACAATCGGTGTCGTCCCACTGTCACACACACACACACACACACACACACACACACACTCTCTCTCTCTCTCTCTCTCTCTCTCTCTCTCTCTCTCTCAGCTCGGGAAAAAGGCCGCCCCGACTCGCTGCATTGTTCTCTAAACTTAAAAAGCCCGACCCGGCCCCTCTACGAGATGAGCGATCACTGAATCGTTCATCAAGAAAGAAACAAAATACCCTCACGACGAAGTTCTGGGAGAAACTTCGAGAGATCATAGCCCAGCAGTGAATAGCTGCTGCAGAGGATTACAATTTTCATTGCGCCGCCTTTCATGGCGTTTTCCCCTTGGGCCGCGGGTGGCCTAGTGGGCAACGTTCGTGACTGCCACGGAAAGGACATCAGGTTCGATCCACTAAATATCCGCTGTGCGTCGAATGGGCACGTTAAGCCGTCGGACCCCGGGTACTGCCCCTCCCCCCCGGTAATAAATAAGGGCGTCTTCCTCCCCCTTTCTACTTCGCTTCCGTGTCACTTTCCTATCGGGCACTCTAGCCCAAATCTTCTAGCCTCCTATTTCTAAGGGTTGTTTAAGACGTGGGGTCAGACACTCCCTTCCTAATATCCTCTACATATTATCATTTGATCATGGTGTTTTCCCCGATTCCCAGAATTACCGCTGTGCTTTCAGAGTCAATGCAAAAATTCAATATTTCTATTTTCTGCTATAAAATCCCCACCCCCTTTTTTTTCTTACTTTAAAATTCCATTAAATTTTTCTACAGTAAATTCCCAACTATTTTTAATTGCATACCCACGAAAAGAAAAATTAGCAGTCAGAATTGTTAGCGCGAAAACCTTCGTAGTAGCTCCCAGGTATTGAATTAGTATATTTACATTTCTAGGGTAGGACAGTTGTCTCCCTCCCCCACCTCCATATGGTCGCCCGTGATTCCACCCGTATATTGGGGACTAAGCTGTTATGCCCAAATGGATGGATTTGGTTCAGTCGATTCCGCATTTACAAGTTGCATTATAGCACACCATGAGCTTGGTACTGTGTGGCTTTAACCAGGTGTAGTTGCTTTAAAAACGTGTGTATTCAATTTTTTTAATGTACGAATTCAGCACTATTTGCTGATGACGTGAAATATGAATTAAGGTGCTGTATTTTTTATTGCGCAGCGTTAAAAAAATCAGTGTCTCACAGCCAGCGTATTTGAGAACTTAACAGTCATTGCGCATTTTGTTCTTTCCTTTTTATTATTGTAGTTCGCGATTAATCAAAATATAAACTCAGCCTTCCTGTGTGCGCGGAGCGCATTGATAACCGCACATTTTTCTTAGCGTGGCACATTAACGACAGCTGCTCAAGTGACCTTCATACCCTTCATGCAGAACTTCCTTATTTTTACATCCTCTTTGATGTAATCTTTCTAGTCATATCAGTTGACATCCAAATAGTGTTGTTATCGCTTTAATAAAAACTATTTTTTTTTTCCTCCTAATCTCAGCTTTTATGAAGAACCCCCTTCTGTTTAAATTGTCTGCGATAGAGAAGGAAAAAAAAGTAAATGGGGAAAAAATTGAATTCAAGGAAAACTTTGCTTTAATAAAAAAAAGTGGGAAAATAAAAATCATTAGCGAGTCCAAACACGTCGATCTTGGTAACGTTATTTATCAGCCGCAGATCTGCCATTAGAGAATGTTAAGCTATTTATCAATTGGTGCTCAGGTCAGGACAAATAATTTCCCCCACCTCTTCGAAACAGGTCTTGAGAAGTGGAAGCGTACGTGTTGAGTAGGGGTAAAAAAAAAAAAATGAGACGCATGCATAAAATAAGAATTTCGCAGCGTCGCTAGTTGCACTTGGACATTATTGTTTATCGTGCTTATTGTTCTGCAAGAGATTAAAGTCGCCCCGAGAGCGTGACTTGCCTTGGATAATCGATGATGTTTGATGCGGTTGAGTGAGCATGGAAGCCATTTTTAGCACCTTTTCACGTAATCGAAACAAAGCTGAGCACGGTTCATTCCCTTCGGCTGCTAAAAGCTTTGTTTTCTTAAACTTTTCCATTTATCGCATTCATTCGTTTGAGCTCTGCAAGGAGGAAACGACGTTTTTTTTTTATTTTATTTTTTTCATTTTTCACCACTTTTATGCAGAGCGAACTTAGCCGCGAAATTTATTCAAATGTGTATGCCTTATAATTTCTGAGACTTAACGATGTTTTCTGTTTATTAAAATATATGTGCCGTTATTAAATTAGGTTGGTTTAGTAACTTGGTTTGCGACTAATGAATAATTAATTAGACATGGCATGGAGTGTTTGCTAAGTACTAGTACGATACCTTTAACATGTAGAATCTTTGTATTTAATAATAAGGTAATTAAGCTGTTAATGTCTACGTAGGATTATCACTGATGCCTCAGTGGATGTCTTACGCAGTTTTCGACATGGAACTTTACCTCCGCTGCGAAAAGTAGTCCTTAGCGTTTATAGGGGAAATCAACATAATTATTGCTCAGAATTCATTTTTTCCCCCTTTGCTGTGCAGTTTATCGGACAAAACTGCACTTTTTTATTTTTTTCCAAAATGGCAGCGTTTTAGAAACATTTGTTATGAGAAATTACTGAAGAGCACCTCGCACTTTCGGTCGCAAGCTTTCCAGCTGGGAAATTTACGTAACTTGGAGGGGCTGGGGTGTAAGCCATGGACTCCTCCCAGCAACACAGAGACAATACATTAACAATTGGTGAAATGCGAACAGGGTGTACTTAAGCGGCCGTGTGGGTGGATGGATTGAGGGACACAATGCAATGAGCTTCGGTTAGGTCATATAGCTGTAAATGTGTTTGGACTCAGTAGGGGAATGTGACGCGGATTGATACCGTTCTTGTGTTCTCCCGTAGACGCTGTGATACGGCTACAATACACTATTAAGTTGACTTGGAATGTAGGTGGTTACCCCCTTCTCCCAAAAAAAAAAAAAAAAAAATTATCGTTAAACCCTCAAACAAACAAATACAATCTCCAGTTTTACAATTTATTTACGTTTTCTTCGCATATGAAATTATTTTCTCAATAGAAAAACTGATTTGGCCACCAGAACTGTCTTTTAAACTTAATAAATTCTAATTTATTACACCCGAAAACTTCAGCTATATGGGAAAATATTGCAAACTTCATCTCCATAGTTAAGTTGTGTTGTTTGTATATTTGGGCGTATGTCGATGCCGTTGGTAAGCAGAGCCTGATATACGCAAAGGGCACACGTGGGCGTGCCCAGGGCCCCCATGGAATGGGGGCCTCCAATTTAAGCTCTAACATTTAATTTTTTATTACTATGGGGACAATTTTGGACAGCATTTGGTTCACATACATCGGCCGTTTAAAGGGTTAATACGCAAGTACCATTCATTGTTAATTTATTAAAAGTACGATTCATGCCCAGGGCCCCCACTAGTCTTAAGTCGGGCTCTGTTGATAGTCATTAGGGGGGGGCTGAATTCTTAAAAAGTGCTTACGCTTTGTGAGAGGAGTGGGAACAGTGTGTGCAATTTATCAGGTCGTTCAGAAAGTAATGGCCGATTTTTTGAGGTGCCACATTCAACTCTGCCACAACGCTTGCAGACCAACCCGCTGGCAGTGGCATTCGTACGAGTTGAAGGGTGACTTGCGCTACATAAACGCCATAATCGGTTGAGCTGCAATCGTAGCTACTGTGAGAGTGGTCTGTACAACATGTTAGGAAAGAGTGGGTTGCGGGTGATTCTGCTTCATGAGTTCAAATTGGGTCGTAAAGCGGTCGAGGCATTGCGCGAGGAGTCATCCGAGCGTACTGTTCGTCGGGGGTGGTTGAAAAGTTTCGATCTAGTGACACGAGCTTACAAGACGAGGAGGGCCGAGGACGACATTCGATCATTGATAACGACGTTCTGAAGGCAAATGTGTAGACAAACCTTCGCGTTATATTCAGAGAACTCTCAAAACACTATACAATGTGGCCGTGTCAACCATTTCCGAACATCTCCACCAAATTGGTAAGCTCAAGAAGTTCGGTACGTGGGTCCTACCCACACGAACTGAGGGAGCGTCGGAAACAACAACAATTTGAGATGTGCAGTAATCTGTTTTGCAACGAAAAGGCGCCTTTACTTTAACGCATTGCAACCTGGATGAAAAGTGGGTGTTATACGACAACCGTAAACGGATCTGTACCATGGTGAAACAACAATCTAACGCCAAAGAAGGTTTTGTTGACAGTGTGGTGGCCTGTTCACGGTGTCATACACCACAGGCTCTTGAATGCTGGTGAAAGCATTACCTCAGTCCCATACTGTGAAGAAATTGACCGAATGCACCAGAAGTTGTGTTCCAAACAGCCGTCTTTGGTGAACAGGAAGTGACCTAACCTCCTCTATGATAACGCGAGGCCACACGTGTCGCAAATAACGAAACAAACTATACTGAGGTTCGAAACCCTCCCACGCCCAGTTTACTCGCCTAACTTGGCTCCTACTGATTTCCACCTGTTCTAGCATTTTAGCACTTACCTCAAGGGCAGCAGGACCTTCAGAAACCGAGAGGATGCCGAAATTGCATACCGGGACTTTCTTGCATCCAGGGAGCCAGGTTTCTTCCAGACTGGCATTGAAGCACTTGTCGCTCTCTGGCAGAGGTTTCGGACTGGCATTGAAGCACTTGTCACTTTCTGGCAGAGGTTCCAGACTGGCATTGAAGCAGTTGACACTTTCTGGCAGAGGTTTCGGACTGGCATTGAAGCACTTGTCACTCTCTGGCAAAGGTTCCAGACTGGCATTGAAGCACTTGTCACTCGCTGACAGAGGTGTATAGCTGTTGAAGGCGCCTATTTCGAATAAAACAAGGTTGTGTGCTATGAGGTATGTCTTTTTTACGCTTTCCAACCGTAGGTTGAAGAAGCGTATATGCTCCAGCTTTGTCCGCACGATAACTGGCGTAAAAATGGGTCGATTTTGATGAAATTTTAGTATGTGGTAGGGGACCACCCGGGGACGAACCCTATTGAAAATGGGACAAATGGGATCAAAGGTCACGACGTAGGAGCGGGATCATTCCATTACCCTTATGCGTCATAACTTGCGTAAATATGGTTCGATTTCAATGAAAGTTTACTATGCGGTAGGAGACCACCTAGGGACGAACCCTATTGAAAATGGGACAAATGGGGTCAAAGGTCACGACGTAGGAGCGGAATCATTCCATTACCCTTATGCGTCATAACTTGCGTTAAACATGGTTCGATTTCAATGAAAGTTTACTATGTGGTAGGAGACCGCCTGGGGACGAACCCTATTCAAAATGGGTGAAGTGGGATCAAAGGTCAGGACATAAAATCGGGATGCAGTCCATTGCCCTTATGCTTCACATAACGTGCGTAAAAATGGTTCGATTTCGATGAAATTTCAGTATGTAGTAGAGGACCACTGGGGACGAACCCTATTGAAAATGGACGAAATGTGGTCAAAAGTCAGGACATAGGATTGCGATCCATTCCATTGTCCTTATCCCATATTACTAAGGTGGACGTCAAGTAATTTTGCTTCCTGTACTTCCAATGGAAAAAACTTTTGTACCATTTCCTTCACAATTAATGTGTTCCAAGGATGAGAATTTTAACATCGATTAAAATAACTTCATATTATAACTTGGAAAACTTAATATTTTCTAAAACATAACCATAATTATATTAAAAATCAATAACTTTTCCTTTTTTGGTATTGAAACCAGAGAAAAGATGGCGCGACCTGAACTTTGATGACGTCAGTGGACAAAAAAATGTTGGATTGCATAATAACGGTTATGGTTTAGAAAATATTAAGTATTCCAAAGTTATGAAATGAAGCTATTTTAATCGATGTTCAAATTTTCATCCTTGTGAACGCATTAATTGTCCAGAAAAAAGATGGCGCGACCTGTATTTTCATGACGTCAGTAGACAAACAAATGTTGAATTGCATAATTATGGTTATGTTTTAGAAAATATTAAGTATTGCAAGTTATAAAATTATATTTTAATCGATGTTCAAATTTTCATCCTTGGGAACGCATTAATTGTGAAGAAAATGTGTACAGAAGTTTTTCCATTGGAAGTATAGGAAGCAAAATTACTTGACGTCCACCTTAAAGTAGCAATTCTTGTATGTATGTATATACACTTTATTTTGAAAACGGCTCTAAGAATTTTGATGAAAGTCGTTAACCTACCGTTTTCTGGTACTAGAAATCGATTTAGCTTGATCTCGACTTTAGAATTCGTTCAGTGGGTTAAATAACCACCCCGAATTATAACGTTTTTAGTGATGGCGTTGTTCCATTAATGTTACCAATGCTTGGAAATCTTATGACGTCACAACTCGCGTTTGAGAATGTTGGCGCGCGGTCATGCCATCTATCTCATTACGTCACGCGTTGTTTGTGGATCCTATTAAAGATTTATGACGTCACACCTTGCTAGCAGATGGTCGCGATTCCCATCTGCCTCATTACGTCACGAGTTGTGTGCGTATGTCCGTCAGCACGATAACTCGCGTAACAACCGTTGGATTTCGATGAAATTTTAGTATCTGGTAGAGGATCACCTGGGAAGGAATCCTATTTCAAGTGAACGAAATGGGGTCAAAGGTCAGTTCATAGGAGAGGGATCCATTCCACTGCTCTTATGCGCCATAACTAACGTAAAAAAAGGTTCGATTTCGATGAAATTTTAGTATGTGGTAGCGGACCACCTGGCGACAAACCTTATTGAAAATCGGCGAAATGGGGTCAAAGGTTAGGTAGGACACAGGAGCGGGATCTATTCCATAGCCCTTATGCATCATAACTTACGTAAAAATGCTTCGATTGCGACAAAACTTTATCATGTTATTTCGGAGGGATACCAAGCCGGTTCTGGTGAATATCATCGAAATGGGATCAAAGGTCAGGGCAAAGGACCGAGATTTATTCCCCAGACATTATTCTTATAACTTGAGTAATGATTTCTGTAATGTTGGAAAGCGTATTATAATCAATGCATTGCATGATTTTACTAACTTGTTTAATTTTACGCTCCATATCGGCCAATATTTTGCGAACGATCTGATATTAAAATTAATCTTCTTAGCTAAGCGTTTCGGAGGAGAGACTAAGCGTTTCGGAGGAGAGAATTGGGCTAACAAATGAATTTTAGTAACTGCGTTAAAAATTAAAAGTAAAATATTTCTGCGAGGATGATGGATCATGAACCGTTAAGGTTTTCCAAAAAACGGCTGCCAGCTGTAGTAGAGCGGCAATTTTAAGTTCTAAAGATATGGAAATTCTAAAATGAATGGGTTTTTTCTCCCACTCCAAAAAAACCTTTTTATTTTCCGTTTTGTGGCATTTCCACTGAAAATCAATCTCAGAAATTGAACTTCAAAAGACTGTGTAGTAATTTGAAGAGAAATAATGGAAAAAGGACAAAAAAATGCCTTTGCTGCACAGCTGTTCAAGAGCTTTAAATTGTCGTACATATCGTTGTACTGTGAGACTAAGGCATCGTGTTAAACTGGCGATAGAAAGGTGATCCACCTTTCCGTGAATTCAGTTTCTGTTCGCTCATCATTGTTTCGACAAGAGTTGGGTGATCGATGCAGTGGATGACATGGCGGATTTTTATTTCGTAGTATGTAGGTTGAGCATTAACTGGTAAGTGTTTCATGGATGATAGGCAGATTTTCGATTTCGCATTGTAGACTAAAAAGTGTGTGTGTGTGATCAACCTATCAATCCACTGCTGTGTGAAGGCCTCCCTAAGTTTCCCCCACAACGGCCTATCTTGCGCCAGTCTCCTCCATGTTACTCCCACGTTTTCGAATTTCATCCACCCATCTCCCATGTGGTCTTCTGAGTCTGTTCCTATCTCTTGGATTCCAGTCTAGAATTTCGGTTGTCCATCGATGGTCCAGCCCATAACCATTTCAAGGATTTTAATATTCAATATACACTGCGTAAATATAAATGTGTGTATAATAATATTTACACAGCATATGTTTATACAAGGGTTGTTCCAAAACAACTTGAGTGCTTTTATAAAAAAAAAAAACCATGCGTACCTTAATTATCAAGGAAGTGGTCATCTTTTTCGAAATACTGTCCTTTGCATCGAATACAGGCGGTCCCAACTTTCCTCCCACTTTTTGAATGTCTTCTGAAATGCTGTTAAAGCATCCCCGCGCAGCTGTAATAAGTTGTTGATCAGTCTCAAATTGCCGTTCCCGTAATGTCTTTTCTAAAATGGTGAACAACCAGAAGTCACATGGTGAAAAGTTTGGACTTATATGCAGGTTGAATCAACTTAATATTCATTTTCTCCAAAAAAGAAACTACAGAACTGGGCATGTGCTGCCTTGCATTGGACCGCACATGAAAGGAAATGGGGAAGTTCAACAAACTCGTAGCATGCCCGAATGCTGGGTTAAAATTCTATGAATTTATGATTTTGAAATCTGAAAAGTTGATAAGTGTCTGTCTTCCCGTATAATATAACACATATTGTATTGATATGTTTATCTCTGTAACACTCGTTGAAGGTCCATGCGTGACTGAAGCCACCGACTCGCGACCATTCAAAAATTCTTTATGCCGTCTGTAAATTGTTGATTTTCCTAGACATTCATTTTTATAAACCTCTTGCATAAGACGGGAAAGTCTCTCCGACAAACTTCTTAAGTCGACAGCAAAATTTAACGACGCATCTTTGTTCCTCTTTAACATCCATTTTTTCGAAAAATCACAAAGCGAAAACACTTGCTAGGGGTTCACGAAACAAAGCGTGTTAAACTGCGCACTACCGACGACGCATGCGTGTTAAACAGGTGTGACCGGTTGCTATGGTTACTACAACGGCTACCGTTTTTTCGAGACTTGTGCCAAGGTCGAACGCAGTATTGCACATTTTTTATAAAAACAATTTCAGTTGTTTCGAGACAAGCTATTTATATATCCCTGTTTGACAAAATGTGAGAATCAGTAGTTTTATTAAAATATATCGTAAGAAAATACAGTAGATTCCGGTTAATTGAAACACATTGGGTTTAGAATACCTGGGCCCAATTAAGTGGCTCCACCAATTGTACGAGACTTTATCCCAAAGTGCTAATTTGGGACATTTTTAAAGAATTATCTGAATTAACGGCTGCCCCGATTAACCGATGGCCTAATTTATCCATCAAAAATTTCCGTAAATACGTAGTTGACATTTCTTTTTGTTAATATGATATGAACTGAGTAAAGTGATCTGCTCTTGATTGAGTAAGCGCTCTTCTTATCTCTTCAGTTTTGGGTCATCGTGGGAAAAATTTGTTTCGTGTGTTGTAAAACAAGATTCATGCAGCAGAAGGTGTCCATTTGAGCTTCTAGGGAAATCAACGATTGCAGTAATTCCGTGCACCTGGTGTAATTTCAGTTGGTACCTTTTTAAGTAGAACAACTGCTTTTGTTAAACTTTCCAGACAAACTTTTCCCATTTATCATCTTATGTGTATAAAACAATGCTCCAATATTTGCATCCCTAAGCAGATATGCAGTTGTTCTTCTAAGTATGTTGATATTACTTGATAACTGACATTGGACGCTTTAATCTCCTTTCATCTTGCTTTCTCTTTCCTTGTGAGCGTATTCGTTGCTTTCTTTCATTTTATGCCTCTTTTTGTGCATGTAGTGTTAGTCTCCATTTAGTAGCTGGTTTCTTTCCTCCACTTTGTATAATGCAGTAAGCTACTTCGAAACACGATCACCTGACAAAGGCCTGTTGAAAACAGCTTAAAAAACAAGAGAGATCGTATACTTAAGCCAAAAGGAAAGTTCGAGGAATATGGCGACACCACCATAATTTCGCGACGATCTATGACAATACCAGTTGTTAAAACAGTAGAACAGAAATTACATACCGGGCAGGCAGTTCGTTGTGACTGGGAAAGGCGTTGTTTGAAAGAGTATAGTTATAAGAAACTGGTTTGCAATTACCAAGTAGGTGCAAAGGATGTTTGAAAGTGTATGTTACTTGATACAAAATGCAGTATGTATACAACTTTGTAGTTGCAATTATCGTGATATAATTAGTTTATCATCTGAAAATGACTTTTTAATGTGTAATTGCGATTCATTAATTATATCGAGTACTTGCTTCGTAGGAAACCTTCCATGCAAACGCATATAAGCATAATTAATTCGAAATTCCTAACTAAGATTTCTCGTGAAATCTTAGTTACCCGTTAATCGTGATTTAAAAGTTGGGAAATGGAAATAATGTTAAATAAATGGGCATTTAATTGAGAAAATAACTGAATCACTCAGCTCAGTTGATCACACGCACACAAGAAGAAATAATTTAAAAGGGTTCAGATAGAATATTAGTTTGTGGTAATTTATAAATCACATTAGGAAAGCCATTTATGACGCAGATTACTTGGTTGAGGAACAACACAAAGTTAAGAGATTTAATTACGCTGATTAGCAATATTTTTTTTTTCTTCGTGGTGAATAAGTCTAGTCCATAAAAATGGCGGTAGTCACTTTTTGTAATAACCTTTACAAAGAACTTTTTCAGAGAAGACAAAACTGTAATTCATATAGATTCAGCTGTGATGTTGAACAGATTGATTTTTACACGGGTATTTTGTAGTTAAATTCTATCTTCATCTGCTAAATATCATTAGCAGTGTCATCAAAGTTCAAATGGCAAGTGAGGTCGTTTGCAGTACCAACTTTGGTGCCATTGCTATTATTTAAAGTCGCTGTCTGCGCGCAGGTGGCAGAAATTCAAAGACAGTGATATAAGAGCTAAGCAGTCGATATAATTCGAAAATGTGATACCCGTAGGCATCATCGTTACACTGACTTGAAAGTTATGCGCAGAGAAGGGCTGCAAGATTTAAAACTGATATTGGTCGCATGCATTTTTTTTTTCCTTGCTTTTATGCGTATATCGAATCTTTCATGATGCGACGAAGAGCTCTTATGATAAATGTAGATTCTTTAGAAGGCGGAGTTTCCTGTGGTTTTTCAGTGTTTATGCGATGTGGAAAGAGAATAGGCAAATACCACGGTGTCAATACCTACAGAAGTGCATATCAGAACGTCAAGAATGAGTGTAACTTAACCGTGAACCGCAGCTTCTTTTGGATGTAGATCCTGAAACCGGTGTGGTGGGCCTGTTTTAATTTGGATTGCGGCTTCATAAAAAAAACAAAAACGAACAAACCCGGCAACGGTCAGATGGTTGCGGTTTCACGAAAAAGCGACAGAGGTTAAAGAATTGTGGCTTCTCTTGAAATGGGAGGTGAATTGTGGATGATGCTAGGATGCAACGCCCTATGTCCTGCCTCAGGGTTCTTGTCTTGTACGAAGAATCAAGCCTTCATCATTTCTCGGTTACTTGTAATTAAAAGCTCTCCCGCACCGTCATCCATAATTTACCCTTCCCCAATTCCATGCCATTTAGAACGAGAACGAAGTGCCACTTTTTTGTCTTGTTACAATCTAGCGAGAAGTAGACTTAGTTTTTTGTCGCAACAGTACTTCCGCTGTTTACTTGTCTTCCTTCCTACAGTGGAGGGCACATTTGCAGGTTCGTAACATCATTTCATGGTATGACGTGAAAAGCGTTAGCAACAAAAGCAATTATGACTTTTTTTATGCTGTGAATCGAAACTTGATTTCCACGCATTAGGTTCACATACGCGGATCCACAGCGGAGAGCCCCGCGTTTCGCGGAGATCCTGTATCGAAACGCTCGAACCACTAAATATCCGCCGTGCGTCGGGGCCGCGGGTGGCCTAGTGGTCAACATTCGTGACTGCTACGGAGATGACCTCAGGTTCGATCCTAGGCAGGTACGAACGCTCGAACCACTAAATATCAGCCGTGCGTCGGATGAGCACGTTAAACCGTCGGACCCCGGTTACTGGCCGCCCGGTAATAAATAAGGGCGTCTTCCTCCCCCTTTCTACCTGGCTTCCGTGTCACTTTCCTATCGGGCAGTCTAGCACAAATCTCGTAGCTTCCTATTTCTAAGGGTTGTTTAAGACCTGGGGTCAGACACTCCCTTCCTAAAATCCTCTACATATGTTCTGATCTGATCGTCACTGACCGCCCGGCAATAAATAAGGGCGTCTACCTCGCTTCCGTGTCACTTTCCTGTCTGGCACTCTAGGCCAAATCTCCTAGCTTCCTATTTCTAAGGGTTGTTTAAGACCTGGGGTCAGACGCTCTCTTCCTAAAGTCCTCTACATATGATCTAATCTGTGTGAGGACTCTCGTGTTTTCTCTACTTACCCTACCCGTCTTTGCCTCCATTTTCGTCCGTCCCTCCTCAAAACTCTTGATGGTCCCCTACTTACCCGTCATGAAAGTGGGGGAACGGAATGTGACCCTTTAAAAAAAAAAAAAAAAAAAAACCCACCAACATGGTGCTTCCATTCGGCCATCAAAGCGACTCCACTGCCGCAAAGGCTACAAATGCTGACAGCCTAGAGACACAGCTAAACCTTTCTAGTTTATAGCAACTCATAGACTATCAAGCGCAGTAGAAAATATTAAAATTAAAAAATTGTTAACGCCGTCGGTCCGTGACATTTCAGAACGTTTCTTATTGTTACTGCAGCTGCCAAAGAGACATTGCATATTCTGAAGCTGTTTCTTCAACATATCTTCTGCTGATATGTAAATCAGAAGTAACTCCTGGGTTTCTACAACAGCTACGAGTGTCTGTATTTTTGCCAGGTTTCGTGTAATACCGATTCCGTGACGCTACGATACAGGTGGGCGCGGGTGGGCTTCACCCCACCCAACTTTTCTTCAAGCCCCCCCCAAATATTTAAGCTGTTAGAACATGTGGTTGGACTTTGTGCAACCGTCGAAGATTTTAAGAATCTTGGATAAACGTACCTGAATTTTTCAAACTTGCAGAAATTTTGTTATATAAAATGAAATTTGTTAAATTTAGTGTTAGTACTTCTCGGAAATGGATGGAGTCTTCTGAGCAAATTTCTAAGAGTAGTAGAAACACACCATTTTTACAAGAAAAAACGACGTTTGCAAGCTTTTAAAATGGGAAAGAAATAGTAACTTGCCTTTGAGAATCTTATCCATGGTTCCATACTACATACGTTGAATAAATACGATTACTACACGCACAACATGCACCTGAAAACTTTTTATGACTAGGGATAACATTATCAGCCTCGGGTAAAATCAGCATGAACGGAATGTTTTGCCAAAATTTCTGCCTAGCTCTTCAAAATTTATGACCCCATCATGTTAGCCCCCATAATAGCCCACCGAGTTTTGAGCGGCTGGCGTGCACTGTGGGAAAGGGGGAGGGGGTTATAGAATAATTATAATCTCTCATTGACTCCATTCATGTGCTTGTGAAGATTTGCAGTTGTAATTCCTCTTTTCGTGAAAATACAGTTATTGCTCTTGATTCGCATGCATACTTTTCCCAGCACATATCGAATAATGATGTAGCAACGGTTCGACAGCCTATATGCTATGTGTATGGCCTTTTTTTTTTTTTATTTATTTCTTACTGCTGAAAGATGGCGCTGACTGCCCTAGTGGTCGAGAAGTCAGAGACGCGGACTTCTGGCTAATCAGAGTTGAGTACGGGTTTGAGTCTCGAGGCAGGCATGAGTTGTGTGCTTGCCCTGTGGCGTAAGTTATGTCCCTTCTCTATAGGCAGTGGCCCTTGTAGCTCCTTGCATTCTCATGGTGCGGGTCGTTAGCCGAATAACACTATCGTCCATTCTCAGTCCACTATTCTGGATGAAAAAGGCCTCTTCCACAAGTCTTTCTCTCTTCAACAATTTTCTTCCATGTCGCTTCGGAGTACTTTCGAATATCATCCATCCATCTCTCACGTGGTTTCCCTGGGTTTTTCCCGTAGTTTTCAGTATAATATTTGTTTTCCAATGGTGTGTGGTAAGTTCTTATGGCTGTGTGTCCAGCCATTTCCACTTGACTATCCTTATTTTGATCATGTCATCTACTTTTGTCATTTCCATGTGACATGGAAGAGAATTGTGCTCAGGACAGTTGTGGAACAGGCTTAGAGATGCCTGCATCTAGAAGTAGATAGAGAATTATTGATGATATAAAGGTGCTGAACTTCCATGCTTTATACTCGGGTTTAGAACTTAATGAATGACCATACGACTCCGTATTGTACTGATTAAATCTTTATTGGTAACAACTGAAAATATCCAAATTTCCATGTAAAAAAAAAAAAAAAGTTATGAAGATGATTTCGCCGTGCCTTGAAGGCAAAGTTGACTTTTCAAAGCGCAGTTATTCTTGATAAAATTTCATCCAAAGTCCTCGGCTTTTTTCCATTGGCCCAAGTTTGTATGAGATACTAATCTTCAAAAATGGAGCGTATGAGATAAATATTTTGAAAATTTTAGCATTTTAATTAACATGGTTAAAAGCTTAGCAATTCTTATGGATTAATGTAATGCAGTAAATGATGGAAATGCAGATTTTGCGTGGGTGTACAGTGTACATCCAAAACAGTTGGGTATGTTTAAACGCCTCTCGGTTTCTCTTATGGACAGCCCACTAATATAACACCCAACGATCTTTTGTTTCTCAAAGTCAGTTCTCTCCCGCCATGACATTCTCACTCAACCTCACAGTGCGATACGCGGTAAGCTGCAGACTTGTTTTTATACCATTTGCAGCTGTACCGCGAATCTTAACAACGCAGCGGGTCCATTCATTTGCTTTTGAAGGTGTGTTCGGTGACTTTTGTCAATATAGTGTATATCTAAACGGAAATATAGTGAGAAATATTAAACACCCATTTCTTTAAGAAGAATGTTCATGAAAAAAGTAAAAAATAAGTGAATGAATAAAGCAGAAACGTGTTAGCAAGGAGAAATAGAAATCACTTTGTGTTTAATTTCAAGTACTTTTTTACTGCCTGTGTGAAAAACCACGAATGCTGTTTTTTGATAACAATTTTAACCTTATTTTCGGTTGTTTACGGTGGTCTTTAAACCTCCAATAAAAAAATTAAAAAAAACAACAACAAAAAATACCCCTATTTTCTGGAACAACGCTAAATTCTCAGAAGTACTGTAGGTTGCGACATGGCAGAGAAATTTCCCCCAACTTCATTATGTAGTCGTTGCTTGAACCTTGCAGCTAGGTAGACAACAAAAGTCACCCAAGGGTTAGCAATGTCGTGAGTTATAGTGGACAGTGAGCGAGAAAATGCCCATAAAAATATGAGCAAGCGCGCGCGAGAGAGAGAGAGAGAGAGAGAGAGAGAGAGAGCGAGCGAGCGAGCGAGAGCCAGAGCCAGATTTAGTTATAAAATGCACAAGGCCTCCTAGAGAGAAAGCCCCCGAGATTTTATCCTATAAATGGAAGACATACAATAGGAGCAGTGTTTAGAAGAAAAATTAGGGGTGAGCGCCGAATCGGCATAAAAACCGCATGATGGGAAAATTAAATCTTTTTTTTTTTTTTTCAAGCCATAAGAACCACGGCGCTTAGCCTGAAAATTTGAAAATTTAGGTACATTTAAATTAAAAAAAAAAGTCAACTGCTGGTTTAAAACAACATACCACCAGTAAGTTTATCTGTAATTGTAAGTTTCAGGAAATAACGCTTGCTTGTTTAAGTATTTTTTTATGCTATTTGACTAAAACCTGAACACCTCCGGTGATCGGATTCAGATTTCATTAGCGAAAACGGGAAGGTATAACAGAACTGTAAAATTATTGAATCATTTTCGAACCAAGTTCCATCTCACTGTTTGTTATTGATTTATGTCCGAAAACGTTGAATATTTAGAGCACTTGTTAAAGTGCATTTCCCCAGTCAGTTTTCGAGCAGACGCTGACAAAGGACGTAATTAGTGTTACAAATTTGTAGACAATGCGTAGTGGGTTCTCTCTGAAGTACCCGACTTATTGGCCTAGAATTGTAATAATTGAACTGACGTGGCTAATGAATTTAATTGCAGCAACTTGATGTGGAACTGTGAACGGTTTCTCTGCCATGACTTAGGCATGGTCGTAGGTACAACCCCAACTCGCAGTGTAAGAGTGCCTCGAAGTTTGTAAGGTTTCTGAGAAGCCATGTAGAACATAATCATTGGTGTTTTTGCTGCAATGTTCAGGCGATTGATTGCTCTGGGGGTGAGGGGTCGTCCAGTGTTCAGGCGTTGAAATATTTCTGCATGAAAACGTGTTTTTTTTTTTTTCTGGGTGGGGTTAAGGTGACCAGACGTTGCTACACTGGTCTGAGGACAAAATTGCAGCGTCCCCAAATTTGGGGGCTCATACGTACTTAGACTAAACAAATATGTTTGTCGTAAAAATGTATTGTTTCACTAAGTGTGAAGTTTCATCTGAAAATTCTTTGCCCCCCGGGGGTTGGCAGAGTTGGAAACGGGTTAAAACATTTTGAACCCGGACGTCACATAATTGGACCCGACCCAAAAAAATCTGCTTTGAATTTTAATATCTATATACAGGGAGTTCAAAAGTCTCTCCGTAGGTTACCCGGAAATGAAGCAAACGTATTATGGGAACGTATAATATACTCGCTTACAGAACCCAAAACAAAAAAGCCATAAAAAAAATTCCAGGTAAATAAAACCCAACTCCAACGAAACAGTTATCCATTTACATGATAAGATCTACACAGGGCCGGATGGGGAAGGGGGGGGGAGGGGGAGGTACGGACTACAGCCTTGGGGCCCACCATGACCAAGAGGTCCAGAATGTGCATCTCTTGGCAAATAAGAGAGAGATTTATAAAATGGTTTTGCTTTTGTCTCGTATGATTTCCACTTTGTCAGAAATAGAGGCTCGTGGAAGACGAACAGATTTCAAGGTAAGTGACACGCCAAGGGTAAAGATTTCACGTTGCTGTGTACAGCGGGAATCTGCAAGATAGCTTCACCCTTTTCACTACCATCTACCCACACCACCCAATTTATATACTTGGAACCGTTAGCGGCCGCCCCGGTGGCGCAGTGGTCTAAGGCGTTGGCCTCTGATCATTCGTCCGTAAGGGGTCCGGGTTCGAATCCCGGTCAGGCATGGATGTTGTGTTTGTCTTACGACACTGGTTCTCTCCCTTCCCTGGAACCAGTGACCCTAAATTAGGGACGGGCGACTGCTTATAGCCCATTGAGTTGCTCACGGTGGTCGTTAAACCTCCATTCAAAAAAAAAAAAAAAAAAAAAAAGAACCGTTAGCGGTCGAAGTCTCCTGGGGCTTCACATTGCTGTCCTTTGGAATCCAGTCAAACATTTTGGTTGTCCATCGGTGCTACTTCTGGCAAAATTTCATAACTCCCCAACCCGTTTGGCCAATGTGGTGAGTTATTTACCCCCTCACAACGAAAAAAAAAAAAAAAAAAAAAGACTATGTACACAATTTGTAACATAAGTATAGGTAAAGGTGGTTATAACAAATTTATGAACTTTACGTAAAATTTTAGTATAAAAATGAATTTTGACATGTGAATTAACATGAACAAAGATTCACGAAAAAAAGCCAGTAAAATATATACATTAATTCTATGTTTTTTTTTAAACTGTGAGGCCTATTTTGAGAGAACGACTGAACGTAAAGATGTGGTTGAGGTAGCAACATAAAGGTCTTATGTGCCAGTCGAAGAGAAAAATCAGATTGGGGCAACTGTTGGGGCGGAAGAGGCCCCATGTAAAGTCTATGGGAGAAGCGTGCTGCCCTTATCTACATCAGGTGCTCAGTTCAGTGTCAGACTTGGTGTGTGTGCATGGTGTTCTGTGATCAGTCCTAAAGAAAGTAAATACTTTATTGCAAACTTACCCCTAACAGAATGTCTCTCCCGCAGAAGAAAAACAACAACAACGTAAGCGTCTTACCGGAAGATGAGCTATCAATGGATCCCACCTATGTCTCAGACAAGAGAGAATGAAGAGTATTCGCAACGCGAATCTCATTCCAACAACATTTACAAACACAGTTGTGAAGATGAGAGTGACAGAGTGCGGTATCCAGTTGAATTTTTTGCACACGATCGAGATGAGTGGACTTCAGCCTCACATTTTACGACTGAAAAAGGGTGCAGTCGTGATGCTCTTCACGAACCTGGCCGCCCTGGTGGTGCAGTGGTGATCTAAGCGCTGGCTTATGATTATTCATTCGTGAAGGGTTCGAATCCCGGTGAGGCATGGATGTTGTTTGTCTTATGGCACTGGCTCTTTTCCTTCTCTGGAACCAGTGACCCTAAATTAGGGACGGACGACTGCTTATAGCCCATTGAGTTGCTCACGGTGGTCGTTAAACCTTCGGTCCAAAAAAAGAAAAAAAATCACGAACCTGGGCTATTGTATGAAGTGGTTGAATGAATTTGTCAATCAAATAAAGTTTTACATTTGTTATTTCATGAGTATTCTTCAAAAAAAACAACAGAAAAAAAAACAAACTAACAATCGATTCCGACGGGTTTCGTCTAGTTTTATATTACCTAAGTTTCGTACTGTTTAGCCTACATGAAAGTAGCAGTTTGATTTTATTTCCATGGAATTTTCTTCCTTGGCTTTTTATTCCTTAAACTTTAGCTACATGAAAGTAGCAGTTTGATTTTATTTCCATGGAATTTTCTTCCTTGGCTTTATTATTCCTTTAACTTTTTTCCCCTGGATTATTTTTCCGTTTGATTTTTTTTTTCTTGGATCTTTTTTCTTTGGATTTTTCCTCCGGTTTACTCTTACAGGAAGTATTGGAAATATCGTCCTTCATTTCATTTGCAAGACGTAACCTAATTGGTTTACACATGGTTTCAAATACATCTATGGTCGTTAAAAAGTGTCTCCGCGGTAATATTAAGGCTGTCCTACGTAATTTTGATGGCGTTACAGTTAAATTTTTTGAATTGCGTAACTTGTTGTATGTTTAATTTCAGTTTTTGTTGTTTTCTTGAGAACATATCAAACTTCGGAATGTTTCACGGCAACACCAATTTTCAAAACTTAATAATGATGAATTGAAAGCTTCCAAAATGTGTATGTTGTTTTCATCATTGCCTCTCAGAAGGAAAGACACAAAAATAACGGAAAGAAATCGGGTCGGGAACACCTTAACCCGACCCGCAAGACATTGTTGACCGGTGACCCGTTTCCATTTCTGCCCGGTGGTCTGACCATTCATCCGAGATGGGTCGGGTTCGGATCGAGATGAGACACGGATGTTGTGTTTGTTTATGGCACTTGCTCTCTCCCTCCCTTAGAACCACCAGTAGCCATCATTTAGGGTCAGGCGACTTCGTATAGCCCACTGAGTTGCTTGCGATGGTCGTTGAACTCCCAGACGAACCAATCTTTAAAGGATATATCTTGTAGAATGTTGGGCAATTTGTACCGACGAAACAGAGCTGTGATGAAAAGAACACACGCAGCAAAAGTGAAATGTATTACTTTTAGACGCACGTGCTAAATTAAGAGCAAACCGCACAATTCTTATATTTCTCTGAAGAACGAACTGCATGGAGAATTTTCTCATTTTGTAAAAATTTTTTGGTGGAACTCAGAACTAGTTATAAGTTTATTTAAATAATAAACATATCAGCACACAGGTGGGTACAACGGGAACTATTTTTAAGCGCATTGTTCATTAATTGGTGACTTTGGTTACTCTGTGTTCGCGCACAGAGTAACTAAAGTCACCAATTAATTATCCCTTCTTTCCCTTCCCTGGAACCAGTGACCCTAAATTAGGGACGGGCGACTGCTTATAGCCCATTGAGTTGCTCACGGCGGTCTTAAACCTCCAACAACAACAAAAAAAAAATCCCTCGGGACCACCCATGAACAAAAGGACACCACCCCCTCCTGTTATCTCCCGCCGTTGGAACCTCTTGCTTGGAGAAACCCCTCAAGTTTCAATTCGAGCTTCAGGAATTAACAACAGTCAAACTTCTTACGATTAGGGGCATCTTCCTTCTAGCGGCAGAGAGAGAGAGAGAGAGAGAGAGAGAGAGAGAGAGAGAGAGAGAGAGAGAAAGGAAGAAATACGGATTGGTCATAAAAAGCAGTCTGGCTTGGGAATGGGGAATGAAAGGAACGATTTTGCACAGGCACTAGGCAGTAAGGAATAAGAGATTTTGGCGGGAATTACATAGAGAAAGCCTTTCAAAATATCCATCTCCGCTGGAAGTATATACTAATTCATTTTGATCAACCAATATATCCCGCCCCCCAATCTGAAGAATAAAGATTCAAACGTGGGTAATCATTTGTTCTTAAATTCTATTTGTTGGACTATTTATTTATTTGCTTCCCTGCTCCAATGACAGGAACCTGCAAACAATGATTCTTCTGATAAATTGGCGTCCACTTCAATACTTAACAATAATCACGCCAACAGTTTTAATTACCTGGATCATATTCATATAAGTATTCAATATTTGTATTAAATTTTTTTAAATATCCGTCTTTGTTATTGAAACAGTTTATTAAAGCAATTAATTACATTAAAAATAAAAATGGATCTGTCAGACCCGGTGCTGTGCGAGCATTGGTGTAACAAAACGGAACGCGAGCTTTGCCGGGTGAAGCGGGGCCAACTGTTGGTGAAATGTAATGCTTACTTGTGTTAAGTGGTAGTAATAAATACTTCTGTGTGATGGTGATCACGAAAATGTTGGGAGGCACGGTAAAAAAGTCCTTAGAATAGGAGCTCAATTTCGCCGTTTCCCTGTACCCGAACATCAGTTCATCGTTAGAAAGATGCGCTGTTGAGTTTTAAGGTTATGTGCCATAGTTATCAGTCGGCTTAGTTCTTTGTTTGCCAGTAGTATTAGCCCCGTATCACAAGCGGATGCGGCTCAATTGTTGCCAACAAACAAGCAAACACGCCTTGGATTCGGACGAGATCCGGAGTTCAGCGCTTCTTGTGCTGCGCGAAACTCAGTCCATTGTCTGCCAGCCATAGCAGAGCAGTCTGTAACTATTAGCCGTAATGCGGAGGACTTGACGAGGCTTATCTACACACATATTGACATTAGATAGCCATTTGCGCCAGTGCCGCGGTATGAAGGTTCCTGCTGCGCTTGCTTTCCTCACCATCTTTTCGCTTCTCTTCCACCCTCCCGATTTCGTTCCCGGCTACTTGGAAATCCGATGCGGCCGCATCGAGCGATTGTCTTTTTGATAAATGCCTTGAAGTGGTTCTGGGGTCAACGAGGTGTGTGTGTGTGTGCTCCTTGGTAACACATGCCACCATTATTTTTTTTCATCAAGGAAAGAAATTAAAACGCCTAGGCGGATTTTTTTTCCCCTCGCAATTTTTACATGACAAATATGACACTGATTTAGTATCGTTGTTTCTCTATCAGGAAAACTCTTCATTTGCTGACGCAGAAGAAAAGGAAAAATTATGAGCTTGTGCATTGCGATCAGGGGGTGGCGTGAGGTCAAATTTCACTTCTATCACAGCTTTGCAAGCCAGCGGATATTTTGGTTTCATTCTTTTTTTGTTATATCCTCTCAGTTTGTCGTGTGAGGTCGAGGTTAAGCAAACAGGGTAATGTAAGATGCTAAGAATATAAACTTTCCGGAAAGACAGTCTGTGATATGCACACATCAACAAGTAAATAAACACTCATTTCGAAGTTTACGGTCTACGAAAAAAAATACGAGAAATTAACAACACACTTTTGTTTTGTGGAAGCGATACTTTTGTAATTTGTTAATTGAAACTCCTTAAATTACTTACGGTTATAGATTTTATCGTATATTAACTAAATACCCGTTCTTCGAACGTGATGATATTAAAATATAGTTGAAATGCAAATGATATATATCATATACATTTGAAATGGCCATACACACTGCATATTTCTTCGCTCTTTTGGGAAACACGTGTCTGTCTGACTTATTCTGCCAGACGACACATAAGCAATTTTGTTTATAATTGTAAATTTAGAAAGTCAAGCCTATAGGAAACAAATCAAAATGCGTCGTTACTTTTCACTTTCATCGTTAAAATATTAATGGAAAACAGAACAAAATACGTTGTTACTTTCAGCATAAATGCAAAAAGAACTTTGCTTATAAACAATTTCGTTCGAAACTGTACATTTAAAAGCTAGCTAGTCAGATGTTTTTGGAAGCGTGAGTGAAATTCTGTTGTCATCACTAATATCTCAAGGGGAAACTTCTTTTTTCCTTTTTCAAATTTCAAAAACTATGAATTATTCAGTCACCTTACCACTTGTATGACGTCACCGTTGCTTCGGTGAAAATGAATGTTGTTAATTTGATTTTCACTCATAAAACCTTGACATTCGATATGTCAAACGATAATATAAATGTTTAAATGCTAAGCAATATGATATAGCGCTTTTTTACGTGATGTTTTAAATTTTTTTATTTTTTGTTAAATAAATTTAGAACAAATCAAAAAACCTTGACATTCAACATGTCAAACGATAATAAATGTTTAAATGCAAAGCATTATGATATAGCGCTTTTTACGTGATTTTTAAAGTTTTCTGTTAAATTTAGAACAAAATATATACTGAGCAGGTCAACTCAAGTCATTAAAACTTAGAACGGGGCTTCAGTTGCTGTGCAACAATAGCTCGATCATTGCAAAACGTCCTAGCGTTATCAAAGCTGGGTTATTTAAAAAAACCCATTTCGACCCACTTAAAGTTATCGTAGAAAAAAATCCTTTGCCGCCCCGCCCCGGTGGCGCAGTGGTCTAAGCGATGGCCTATGATCATTCGTCCGAACGGGGTCCGGGTTCGAATCCCGGTGAGGCATGAATGTTGTGTTTGTCTTACGGCACTAGCTCTCTCCCTTCCCTGGAACCAGTGACCCTAAATTAGGGACAGGCGACTATTTATAGCCCATTGAGTTGCTCACGGTGGTCGTTAAACCTCCAATCAAAAAAAAAAAAAAATAAAAATAAATAATAATATCCTGAGATTCGGTGATGAGTCAGTGAGGGCTCTCAGTTTTATATGTACAGATTAGACCTGAAGTCCATTGGTATCCTCAAAGAAAAACTTTCGTTCTTTTTTATTAAAAAATAAATAAATCTAAATATCATTTACTTCAATTGAATCTGTCTCAGAAAAAAAAAAAAAAAGATCGCATCACGCTTACGCAGAGCTGGAGCAAACTTTTTCTTATGGGGGAAGGGGAGAAAGCTTGAAATTGTGCCCCTTTTAGTTTAAAAGTTACCCACTTCCACTCAAATATTACGCAGTTTTTACTTTCTTATGCTTTCGCAGGGCTTGAAAAATATCATGCCCGAGGCATACAAATTTATTGTCCTGGACAGATAAATAAAAAATCCAGTTGCTCAAGTCGGAAAGTAAATTTAAAAGTAATGTTTGGAATAGAATTTCCTACCATAAGAAAAAAGACAGTCGTTGCATGTTATGTTTCATTTCACGGCTTATCACCAGAAGTTGTATTATTGTTAATAGTGCGCGAACGACTGAAGAATAACACGTCTTTAATTATATTTTGCTCTAGGTCCAGAAATTGGAGCCATGTGTAATTTTGCTTTAAATGTTATTTTATAGTCGGCGACGGAATGCATGCCTCTGATGGAACTAGGTGTTTAGTGAGCAAAAAGGACATGGCAGAAACACCAAATTTCTCAAATACTTATTTCCGCATAACATTTCATACCGATTTCAGCATCATTTTGTATATGGAAACATTTAAACTATAAATAAATAGTAACTTTTGCTGTTCCGTGTGCGAACGGCAGCTACAGAAATTCACCCTCAGTTAAAAGGAGCTTAACACAGATTCTTTTAGGTGGCGCGGTGGTCTAAACGATGGCTTCTGATCATTCGTCCGCAAGGGGTCTGGGTTCAAATCCCGGTGAGGCACGGATGTTGTTCGTCTTACGCGCTGGCTCTCTCCCTTCCCTGGAACCAGTAGCCCTAAATATGTCTGACCCCAGGTCTTAAACAACCCTTAGAAATAGGAAGCTGGGAGATTTGGGCTAGAGTGCCCGATAGGAAAGTGATACGGAAGCGAAGTAGAAAGGGGGAGGAAGACGCCCTTATTTATTACCGGGGAGCCAGTACCCGGGGTCCGATGGCTTAACGTGCCCATCCGACGCACGGCGGATGTTTAGTGGATCGAGCGTTCGTACCTGCTGGGATCGAACCTGAGGTCCTTTCCGTGGCAGTCACGAACATTGCCCACTAGGCCACCAGCGGCCCCAGTAGCCCTGAATTAGGGACGGGCGACTGCTTATAGCCCATTGAGTTGCTCACGGTGGTCGTTAACTCTCCAAGAAGAAGAAAGATAGATTCCTTTTGGGGAAAATTCATTCTTTCGTCAACCGGGGGGAACGGACCTCCCACGAACAGTTGGACATCCCCATTCCCCCTATTGTTGAAGGACACTCTCTCCCGCAAGGGACAATCCGAGTAAGCAATTAACAGTCGACTTCTTACGTCAAGAGGATCTTCCTCGGGGACAGAGTGAAAGGGATTTGGACGGGGCGGTCATAAACGAAAAGTCTTGTTGGAGATTTCAGGGCAAACGACGAAGGATTTCACAAAGCTACAAAGGAACGAAAACTGTTCAAGTACAGTGGAAGCTATTTCAGGCTTAAAGCAACTTGCAATTTAAGAATGTATGTCCCAAGGTATATTATTAATACGTGTGTTTTTGCGCATCCTTAAAATCAAGCACTAAACAATTTTAATTTCACCCTCCGGATCTGATCACATTTTACACCTGGACGAACCCTTTTTTACGCTGTCCAACCGTAGGCTGAAGAAACGTATATGCTCCAGCTTTGTCCGCACATAATTCGCGTAAAAACGGTTCGATTTCGATGAAATTTTAGTATGTGGTAGGGGACCATCTGGGGACGAACCCTATTGAAAATGGGTAAAGTGGAGTCAAAGGTCATTCCATTGCCCTTATGCGTCATAACTTGCGTAAAAATGCTTCGATTGAGACAACTTTATCATGTTGTTCCGGAAGTATACTTTATGGGTTCTGTTGAATATCATCGAAATGGGGTCAAAGGTCAGGTCATAGGAGCGAGATTTATTCTACAGCCATTATCCTCATAACTTGAGTAATGATTTCTGGTATGTTGGAAAGCGTATCATAGTAAAATCATGCAATGCATTGACTAACTTGTTAGGGATGTCTCATTCCGATAGGTGGTGGTCAGTGAAGGGAAATTAAGACAAATGCCGCAGGAAAACGCAATTGCGTCACACCGCAACTTCAGTTCTTAATACATATTTAAACGTAATAATAAGAACAGATTTGGCAGGAAAAACGTAGAGAAAGCCGTCCATAATATCCATTTCCCGCTGGAAGTAATATATAATTTATTTTGACTAGCCAATACTCCCCCGCCCCCCCAATCTGAAGAATAAAGATACGTGCGGACGAAATCATCTGTTATTACAATTTGTTTAACTATTTATTTATTTGCTTCCCTGCTCCAATGACAACAACGATTTTTCTGATAAGTTGGCGTCCTCTTCAGCACTGAAAATTAACCAAGCCTAAAAATTGAGATACATGCTTTTTGTGCATTGAATATTTTGAACACAGACCCTTAAAACGAAAATGTAAAAATAGATAAATATTTTTTAACTTAAAGCTCTACTTTGATTTGTTATCTTGAAAGATCATTTTTTTCGGCATCCAGTTTGTACTACCTGGACAGGTAAATAATTTCTGCACATGCCCGCTGGTCATGTAACTTTTCAGATGTTTTTCAAGCCCTGATCCGTTTTAGAAAAGTATTATGATAGTTCAAAAATTCCACTTCCGGTTTTTACATAAATTTACTAAAAATGCTTCACAGCCCCGTTGATTTTTTAAATAAAGTAGCGGTGAGGAAACCTCTGTGTGAAGATAATTGACTGGGAAACAAAAACTTCATTTTTTTTCAAACGTTTTATCCTGTTAAGAGATAGATTTTTTACATTCCCGATCAGGCATGTAGAAAAAAAGAATGCATGCCCGGACAGAATTTTTACATGTCCAGAGCATGTCGGTCATATAATTTCCGAGCCCTGATGTCGAAACAAAATAGTAATACGAAGAAACCTTCCACTTAAACGAAAGCCGAAGTATGAGATTTTTTTTTAGCGTTGAAGTACCCGCTAAACCTTCGCGCCGATCAATCACTGCGAGACCACGTAGGAGTTTTCGTTCAAGGTGCGTGTGTGAGCCAACTAGGGTTTTAAAGACTAAACAAGTGAACCTGACACATCAGCCAGTTATTAATCATCCAGTGGTGTTTGCCAACTGTGCGTCAAAATATTTACATCCCTATTTCGAAAGTTCTGGCTTATAAAGTTGAAAAAAAAAAAAGAAAACCCACTTCACCTATTGCTGGTTATTTATTTGCCTTGTCTTAAATGCTTATCATTCTAAAACCCTTGTACCTTACAGCATATAAATTAAGGCTTGCGCAAGCGATCCCCAGCTTACGCACATGCGTTCGTAAGCTGAATTTTATTTTTCATTAGATATATGGTTAAATTTACTATCGCATTTCTGAAATAAATTAGCTTTATACTAGGGTAGTAAGAATGCATAATTCGAAAAAAAAAATGTTCTAAAGAGTTTTTAACACAGCAGAACCCGTTTATAACGAGTTCCTATTTAGCAAGATACCGGATTTAACAAGCAAAACAGATTCATTTTTTTCTAGTTTTGACGCAATGTTTAATTCAAAGCTGATATGATCGTTTTTAACGAACAAAATTTAATTAAATCTACCTATTTAATGGAGAGAAAAACCATAATGATAACTTCTAACAAGCAAATTAACCAAATTTAATGAAATTCCATATTTAACGAGGCAGAGAAAATCTGCTCACTGTTCCGGAATGGACTAAAAATGGTGGTATATATCGGACGAACCTCCGACAGCGCAGTGAAATCTTGGCGTGCTAGTGGAAGAATATTGATAGGAAAGCAGTTAGAAGGGCTGACGTCAAATGCACATCAAGCAAGTTTTGACCCCCCTCCCACCACCACCACCACATCAAAGAGACTATGCTTTGGGAGCATCGCGTCAACATATTAATAGTTGAAAACAGGAACTTACACCTAGGCAAAAAGAGGATGGGCGAGGTTCGCACATATGTATTAAGTGGGTTTCTGGGTGACTATTGCAGAGAGGAATAGGGCAGTAATGGAATGAGGATGTGCCCTGAAGATAAACAGGAGATAACAATTCTTGCAATTGTGTTCATTGCACATTTTCACCCCTACATCTGCGCGTTGCATTGAGAAGATAGGTAGTGCTATCATGCTTGTTGCTAAACAGCAATAAACTCTTGTAGCCGTCAAGTAGGAAATCCTTATCTTTTATATGACAAAATGTCGAAGAGAAAACCGTTATCCATAAGCGGTTTACGGTTTTATCCAAAGTAGTCATTATTATCATGAAAAAATGTTGCCATATGATGATGTATTGATATGGTTGATTGTCAACCATTATCAGTCCACTGCTGGATGAAGGTCTCACCAAGTTTCTTCCACAACAGTCTGTCCTGTGCAAGTCTCCTCCATGTTACTCCCGCATACTTTCAAATTTCATCTACCCATCTCCCATGTGGCCTTCTTCTGGGTCTTTTCCTGTCCCTTGGAATCCAGTCTAGAATTTCGGTTGTCCATCGATGATGGTCTGTCCTTCTGGCAATATGTCCAGCCCATTGCCATTTCAGGGATTTTGCTCTGATCATGATGTCTTATCCAAAGTAGCCATCATTGTCATGAAAAATTCTCATTTTTCTGATCCATGAGTTCCTTTACTTATCCCTCTTGATTACACCAAGCATGCACCTTTCCATGCTCTTTTAGTTGTCTGCAATCTTTGTATGTCGTTTTTAGTTAAGGTCCACGTCTCTGCACCATATGTAAGCACTGGAAGGATGCATTGATCAAACAAACACTTTTCCTTTAAGGCATAATGGCATATTGCTCTTGAAAATTGTACTGTTTCCTCCAAAAACTCTCCAGGCAAGTTTTATACGCCGATTAATTTCTTCATCAATGTGACCCTCACTTGATATCTACTGTCCAAGAATGTAGGTGTAGGTTATCTTCAGCTTTTTCCCATCAATCGATAAATCTTCATTTCATGTAAAAGCATTGTACATCACTTTTGTCTTCTGAAGGTTCATTTTTAATCCCATTTCTTTACCCTTGTCAGCAAAGTTCTTTGATCTTTCTCTGCAGTTCTGACGGGGTAGTTGCAAAAAATGACTACGTCATCAGCAAAACGAAGGTGAGTTAGATATTCTCTCATTAATCTTTATCCCTTTGTTTTCCCAGTTCAGTGACTGAAAGACATTTTCGAGTATATGGTGTCACCTTGTCTCACTGCCATTCCAATTTTTATGGGCGCTGTATTCCCAAATAGCTAAAGCTTTGCACTTGCCGTTTCATAGATGTTATTAATAATATTGATGTATCTTCTGGGAAACGGAAGAACAGTATCAATCCGCGTCACGTTCCATTCCTGTTGTTTCATTGCTGCCAAGAATTATTCCGTACTGCGTCCCCCCGTGCCCCTTTGACATTCGTACTTTCGAATGTTTCCCCTACTGCTGCTTAAGTACCCCCCCACTCCTCGCAATTAGTCACCCCTAACAGAAATGACAGTAGGAAACTACCGGTTGCACAGAGGGCGCCGTGATAGCACTGGACGTGGTCTACATGATCATTTCTGTTTCGTGCAGTGGGGAAGAGCAACGTGTGTGTTGAATTGAGTCTGCAATCTGGGTCGTAAGACAGAAGTTACTGAGTGGCAAAAAGGAGCCATTGTGTTTGGCGGTGCCCACAGACACAGAATGAATGAAGTCTCCCAATTTGTTGGTGTGTTGAAGCGGGTCTACAAACAGTGGTGGTGTTCGCAGTCAACGGAAAATCTGCGACGTGACTGTGGCTGGAAAACGATTCTCACCAACAGGGACCGCTGCCATGTTTCACGCCTAGTAACTGCAAATCGGTTTCAAATTAAGCAACAATTGTCCCAAACAGTCAATGAAAGTCCACTCTAACCGATTTTCGAAAGGACATTGCGAAGAGAACTGCATGAGATGGATATCTGGAGCAGACTACCACGGAAGAGGCCGCTTTTAACAGCAAGTCACGTGATCAATGGGCTCAAAGGCACCGAAACTGTACTGTGGGGGATTGGAAACGAGTAATTTGGTCTGATGAGTCACGTTTTTGTTTGTATTCCAATGATGGGAGGCTACGAGTGCGTCGCAGACCAAGTGAAGCCTTTAATCCTGATTGTGTCGAAGGTGTTGTTCCAGCTGAAGGGGGTTCTGAGATGTTTTGGGGATGTTTTTTGTACCATGAAATGGGCCCTCTCGTTTCAGTGGCAATGAATTTGAACCAGCATGCGTACCTCCGCATTCTAAATGACGAAGTGGTGCCCTTTGCCCTACATCTCCAGGAGCAGCATCACATTGCCATTTCTGTCTTCCAAGACAACTGCCGTGTGCACAGGGCTAAAACTGTGTCTGAGTGGCACGGCGTACAATCAGCAACACTGTCTAACCTCAACGGGCCCGCCAAATCCCCAGATTTAAATCCTACTGAAAATCTATGGGATCATTTGTAACAGAAGGTGAAACGCCGGAATAGAGACACTCGCGTACTCTGGCGGAACTTCGGGACCAAATGACGCTGTAGAGGCTGCAAATCGATGCTCAATACATGCACAACCTCTTGAAGTCTCTACCATACCGGATTCATGCTGTTATCAAGGCAAGAGGCGCCGTCACCTGTTATAGTAAGTACTTAACAGGGGTGACTAATTTTTTGTCCACAAAAGATTAATAAACATAAGCTATTCTGTACAGTGTACACTGAAGAGCAATTGAATTAGAGATACCTTTCTAGTAACGTGTAGCACCACCTTTCGGCCTGATGACTGCAGCGATTCGTCCCGGCATGGACTCGACAAGACACCTGAAGCGTTGGGAAGCCATACGGATCCACGACCCCCGAACAAGCTCCCACAGTTCACGAAGATTTGATGGAGGGGAATCAGAGCCTCGAACATCTCTCTCGATGGCATCCCAGATGTGCTCGATGGGATTGAGGTCAGGTGACCTAACTGGCCAAGGAAGCGAGGTCACGTCGGTGAAGTGTTCGTCCTACCATTCGGATACAATTCGGGAGTGATGGGACGGTGCATTGTCTTGTTGCAGGATGAGGTCCCCAGTGGGATGTTGATGACGCACAAACGGGAGCAAATGGTCTTCCAGGATATCCCGGTAACGTTGATCTGTGAGGGACAATGTCACAATTACCAGGGGTCCCATTTCAGTCCACGTAAACAGTCCCCAGGCGAGAATGCCACCCCCACCAGCTTGAAAGAGTACCCTGCCGGCAAGAATTATCCATCGCTTCATGTGGTTTGCGCAGTATTCGTATCCTGCCATCCGCATGTACCAACGTGAATCTCGACTCATCAGTGCAGGCAACATTTTCCCACATGTCTAGGATCCAGTGGCGATGTTCCCGCGCCCCCATGCTAATCTTTGCACCCTGTGATGTGCGGTCAGCAGCGGTACCCTCGTGGGACGATGGCTTCTGTACCCCATAGCGAGGAGATGGTTCTGGATGGTGTGGCTGCTTACACGTTTTTGAGCACCGGCGTTAAATTGCCGAGTGATTTCTTGCACTGTGGCCCGTCTATCCGCTGTTACAATGCGAGCTAGCTGACGATGACCCCGCTCATCCACACGCCGTTGTCCACGGCAGTTGGCCCTTGCAGGGATGGTTTTACCGGATTCGATGTACTCACGGTGCACCCGTGACATAGTGGCTCGTGAAAATCCCAGTGCCTGCACGACTTCCGAGATTGAGTGACCCATTCGTCGGGCCCCGACAATTTGCCCACGATCAAATGCGCTTAGATCCTACGTCTTACCCATACTGCGTCCGATTCTTACTGATTCCCGTCGCATTACTCCTTATGTTGTCGGATCGCTGCACACGTCATGTCGTTTCCGTTTAGAGGGCCGCCCCCAGCGCCACATTTGCATAACGCCAGCTGTCTCTAATTCAATTGCTCTTCAGTGTATGTTCTATCGTTTTCGCAGTAACGCTGTGTGTGATTGTTTATATGGTCGTGTATTTCCTTTAAAAAGCAAATATACATGAACAGAATAAAGAAAGTATACAAATACTTCAAAACTCAAATAATAAAACAATGTAATTACTGCATAACAAGTTAAAAATACCTAAATGCAAAATTCGCATTAGATTCACCACAATTTGTGAGATACAAAATTAGCAGAGTTTACTGCTTTGAACCGTTAATTTTTTTTGATTTCAGCAAAAATAAAAGAATTGCTGTTCATAATCCCAACGACTCCAAGTAATGTAAGCCCTAACCAGTTAAAGTTAAACAACCAGACTGTACTGCGAAATGAGTAGTACTAAATTTCTGTTAAACTGATCTCAGTAATATTACAGTTAGTATAATCAGTTATCATGAGATTTATCAGGGTGTCTATTGGTCATGAAAATCACGAAAAAGTCTTTATTTCATTAAAGTAATGGAAAAGTCACGAATTTTGCTTTGGGGTCATGAATTTATTTTTAAGAATTGTTCATTTTCTGGTGACAATCTAAGTAATTCCACATGGACGCTGACCACGTAAGATGTAAATGAGGCTTCCATTTATGATTCAAGTATCCCCCCCCAAAAAAAAAAAAAAAAAAAAAAAGACTAGTGCACTCCTCCCACAAAGAAAACTGTTAAACCCTTTTAGCATAGAAATATATGTACAAAATTTTGAGATCAATTCACCGATATAAATTATGCTGCTTGTAAAGTCATGACATTTTCTAGGTATAAATGTAAAGAAAGTTGTGTTGTGAAATCATGTTACACAATGGTAAGTATTTCAACATACTTTTAGGCCCAGTCAAAGTATGTCAGTTTTTGTTACTAGCAGAAAGGGAGGGGCACTTTTTACATAAGGAAAGGAGTGCAGTGTCCCCCTCTTTAATTATATATATATATATATATATATATACTTAAGAGCAAAACTGAAGACTAAGGAAGTCCTTGATAAAGCCAAGGCTCAGTATTCTCGACACCTTCTACATTCAGTTGTTTTATTTTATTTTTTTATCTTTTCTCCTTTTACTCACACAGGTAGATACATAACCTTTTCTATGTTGTATTAGGTGTGAGTCAAAATTATATATGTATTTTTTTGCTTAGGTATCTTCTTTATAGAAAGTATATATATATATATATATATATACTTAAGAGCAAAACTGAAGACTAAGGAAAAACTTTAGAATTTAAAACGAAGGTTGCAAAAAAACCTGAAAATCAAAACGCGCAACGCAGCAGTTTTGAAAATTCAGAATTCACATTCTATAAAGAAGATACCTAAGCAAAAAAATGCAAAGATAATTTTGACTCACACCTAGTACAACATAGAAAAGGTTATGTATCTACCTGTGTGAGTAAAAGGAGAAAAGACAAAAAAATAAAATAAAACAACTGAATGTAGAAGGTGTCGAGAATACTGAGCCTTGGCTTTATCAAGGACCAGCAAAAACTCTGCATTTTCTCACTTCCACAAAGACCTAGTTGGAAATGGGTTTCTGCAAGGCCATAGATGCAAGTAACATTCCCACCTAAAATAGTTTAAAACATATATATATAAGTCATGTCCTCCGTAGAGTTGCATGACCTAGCACTAGTTAACAATTTCGCTTGCATCCATTAACCTTCATGGCCCGACCCATGCTCTTCATCTGTTACTATTAAACAGAGAGAAGAAGATTAAAGAGAACTCAAGCTGTGAGAGTGACATAATAATTAGAAATGATTTTCAGCCATAACGAAATTCCAAGTTCGTTTGAGAGAGAATTTAAACCTGAAAATCAATGCAAAAGAAATCCAAATTTTACATTGCAATTAAAAAAGGAAATGTTAATTTTTAACGAACAGATTTTTGAAAGAAAACTTGAGTCTAAAACCCCCTACTCTACAACTTATGACAGCACGAAAACGAGAATAAGTTAAAGATAATAATTAACTAAAGAAAACTTTGTGAAAGTTATATACCTTAAACAGTTAGTTGCAATATGTACAAAATATTTCAGCAGTGCTTTAAGTGCATAATTAATTAGTTATTAAGAACTTAACTACTTTGAAAAAACAGCGCAGAGACTGCGCATAGAAAAGGAACAAGCTTAGCCATCTTCTGTTCCTAGGTACCCCAAAAGACGCTCAAAGTTACAAAGAAAAGAAAGAGTTAAAACCCGCAAAAATGTTAACAGACAAACCAATGCCTAAAAGCTGAAAAGCTAAAAAACGACAGAGAATAAGTACAAACATTGAACTTATAAAACCTAGAACCCAAAAACAAGGAAGAGAGCTTACCTCTTGTGTAACAAAAACTTTTCTCCTCACAAGAGAAGAACATGGCTGACCTCTTCCGCCACTCCCTAGACGCTGGGGGGCAGTGAGGGTGGGGCTGGTGGCCTCCTCATACAGCAAGAAAACAACGCGCGGAGATTTTAACCAGAGAAAAAAAAATATATAAACTTAAGACTGTGGATCTGTATGATCAGAAAGAACAGAATTAACTCTCCAGAATACATGAGAAATATTATAAAATACACGAGCAGTTTATTTAATAATCTTTGCATGTATTAAATCACCTTAGTGAGCTTCTATAGATTAATCAGAATCTTATTAATTTTAATGTTGGTTTTACTATTTTTAGTATAGCTATCCTAGTGATGAATAACTAGTTTTCTTTTTATTTGTTTTTCTTTTCTTTTATAAACAGATTTTTAAGCTTTTTTTGTGATTTTGTTTATATTATTTAATTTTTTGTTTTAATAGGACCGTCATATCCATAGCACTAAGGTTCCTTTAGGTAGTTAATAGGCATCCTCTAGCCAACTTCCTTACGGCTTTGATTGGTCAGAATCATATTATTAACTGTGTAGAAAATTAAAGCAGATCTGCCAACCTTACTCTATTATTCAGAATAATTTTTCTTAAAGTTCTTTTGATGAAAGAAGAAGGAATTTCGTTCTCTAGAAAACTTTCTAATAGTATATTAATGTGGTAATTGAAGTACAAATTGTTGCTGCAAATTCTTGAAATTCTTAGGACCTGAGAAATTAGTACATTCTCAATTACTTTGGTTGGGTAGCTATACTAAAAATAGTAAAACCAACATTAAAATTAATAAGATTCTGATTAATCTATAGAAGCTCACTAAGGTGATTTAATACATGCAAAGATTATTAAATAAACTGCTCGTGTATTTTATAATATTTCTCATGTATTCTGGAGAGTTAATTCTGCTCTTTCTGATCATACAGATCCACAGTCTTAAGTTTTTATATTTTTTTTCTCTGGTTAAAATCTCCGCGCGTTGTTTTCTTGCTGTATGAGGAGGCCATCAGCCCCACCCGCACTGCCCCCCAGCGTCTAGGGAGTGGCGGAAGAGGTCAGCCATGTTCTTCTCTTGTGAGGAGAAAAGTTTTTGTCACACAAGAGGTAAGCTCTCTTCCTTGTTTTTGGGTTCTAGGTTTTATAAGTTCAATGTTTGTACTTATTCTCTGTCGTTTTTTAGCTTTTCAGCTTTTAGGCATTGGTTTGTCTGTTAACATTTTTGCGGGTTTTAACTCTTCTTTTCTTTGTAACTTTGAGCGTCTTTTGGGGTACCTAGGAACAGAAGATGGCTAAGCTTGTTCCTTTTCTATGCGCTGTCTCTGCGCTGTTTTTTCAAAGTAGTTAAGTTCTTAATAACTAATTAATTATGCACTTAAAGCACTGCTGAAATACTTTGTACATATTGCAACTAACTGTTTAAGGTATATAACTTTCACAAAGTTTTCTTTAGTTAATTATTATCTTTAACTTATTCTCGTTTTCGTGCTGTCATAAGTTGTAGAGTAGGGGGTTTTAGACTCAAGTTTTCTTTCAAAAATCTGTTCGTTAAAAATTAACATTTCCTTTTTTAATTGCAATGTAAAATTTGGATTTCTTTTGCATTGATTTTCAGGTTTAAAATTCTCTCTCAAACGAACTTGGAATTTCGTTATGGCTGAAAATCATTTCTAATTATTATGTCACTCTCACAGCTTGAGTTCTCTTTAATCTTCTTCTCTCTGTTTAATAGTAACAGATGAAGAGCATGGGTCGGGCCATGAAGGTTAATGGATGCAAGCGAAATTGTTAACTAGTGCTAGGTCATGCAACTCTACGGAGGACATGACTTATATATATATGTTTTAAACTATTTTAGGTGGGAATGTTACTTGCATCTATGGCCTTGCAGAAACCCATTTCCAACTAGGTCTTTGTGGAAGTGAGAAAATGCAGAGTTTTTGCTGGTCCTTGATAAAGCCAAGGCTCAGTATTCTCGACACCTTCTACATTCAGTTGTTTTATTTTATTTTTTTGTCTTTTCTCCTTTTACTCACACAGGTAGATACATAACCTTTTCTATGTTGTACTAGGTGTGAGTCAAAATTATATTTGCATTTTTTTGCTTAGGTATCTTCTTTATAGAATATATATATATATATATATATATATATATATATATATATATATATATATTGAACTTCCATTGTGCAAAGATTAGGCTGTTTGAAAATACAACACACATAAAAATTGGAAAGGGAGTGAGACAAGGTGACACCATATCTCCGAAGCTCTTTAATGCCACATTGGAGGGTGTTTTTCAGTCACTGAGCTGGGAAAACAAGGGGATAAAGATTAATGGAGATTATCTAACCCACCTTCGTTTTGCTGATGACGTAGTCATTTTTGCAACTAGCCCATCAGAGCTGCAGAGTATGATCCAGGAACTTGCTGACAAGAGTAAAGAAGTGGGATTAAAAATGAACTTTCAGAAGACAAAAGTGATGTTCAATGCTTTTACAAGAAATGAAGATTTATCGATTGATGGAGAAAAGCTGGAGATAACAGACACATACGTTTATCTTGGACAGCAGATATCAAGTGAGGGTCACATTGATGAAGAAATTAATCGGCGTACAAAACTTGCCTGGAGAGCTTTTGGAAGAAACAGCATAATTTTCAAGAGCAATATGCCATTATGTCTTAAAAGAAAAGTGTTTGATCAATGCATCCTTCCAGTGCTTACGTATGGTGCAGAGACGTGGACCTTAATTAAAAGAGACATACAAAGGCTGCAGACAACTCAAAGAAGCATGGAGAGGTGCATACTTGGTGTAACCAGGAGAGATAAGAAGAGGAACTCGTGGATCCGAAAAATGACAAGAGTGGAAGACATCATGATCAGAGTTAAATCCCTGAAATGGCAATGGGCTGGACATACTGCCAGAAGGACAGATCATCGATGGACAGCCGAAATTTTAGATTGGATTCCAAGGGACAGGAAAAGACCCAGAAGAAGACCACATGGGAGATGGGTGGATGAAATTCGAAAGTATGCAGGGGTGACATGGAGGAGACTGGCACAAGACAGACCGCTGTGGAGGAAACTTGGGGAGACCTTCGTCCAGCAGTGGATTGATAATGGTTGACAATGATGATGATGATATATACACTATCTACCAACAAGTAATTGGACACCTGTGATAGCAAAGGAAAACGAAGTTTATTCACCTTCAATAGTTGGTGGAGCCTCCACGAGCGGCGATTACAGCTGCGACCCTCCGGGGCATACTCTCAACCAGGCGTTATACGACGGCTAGCGGCATTTTCTTCCACTCGGCTTGGAGAAGACAGGTCAGTTCCTTCACCGATTTCGGACGGTGGGGGCATCCCTTAAGTCGACGCTCCAACTCCTCCCTGAGGTGCTCGATAGGGTTAAGGTCTGGGCTCTGCGCAGGCCAATCCATTCGAATAACCCCATTGTCACCATACCAAGCCATGGTGGACCTCGCAACATGACAGGTGGCATTGTCATCCTGAAAGTAACATGGGTTCACCCCGTAAAACTGCCACAACGTAGGAGAAGCGCATGGTCATACAAAATGGTGCAGTAGGTCTCGGCGTTGAGTCTACCAGGAATTGCGACCGAGGGTCCCGTGCCATACCAGGAGAAACACCCCCGTAGCATAATTCCACCGCCACCGAACTTCACAGTTGGCACAATACATTCCGGCAGGAGCGTTCTCCTGGCAGACGCCAAACCCAGACCCAGCCATCCGAACGGTAGAGGGTGAACCTTGATTCGTCGCTCCAGAGAACCTGTTTCCACTGTTCAACGGTCCACTGTCGTCGTTTCTTTGCACCACGTTAGCCGAGCAGCGCTATTGGAATTCAGTTAGAAGGGAAAAGGCTTGTGGGCGGCAGCACTTCCATGATAACCGAGCAGATGGGCTTCCTTACGGATGGCATTCATCGAAAAAACACTCCCGGATGCCTGTTGAAACTCCTCGCGGATGTGGCCCATTGATTTGGTGCGGTTCTTCCGAATTTCTCTTGTGGCCAGCACCCGTCGGTCTCTAACTCCCAGTTTTGTGGGTCTGCCGGGTCGGGGCACATTCCGACAGTCACCTCTCATCTTCCACTTGCCAATCACGAAGGCCACTGTCGATTTTGGGTACTTCAATTCGCTGGATATGTCACGTATGGATCGGCCATTTCTGTGATACCCGACGATTACACCTTTCTCGAAATCAGAGAGCTCCGAACTGCGTGGCATTTTGCATGCAACTGGTTGCGTTGTTGTTTCCCACACGATATTTAACGGCGGCGGCCGTGACGTGCATCAGGACCCCAGATATCGTCGATTGCAGGGGTGTCCAATTACTTGTTGGTAGATAATGTGTGTGTGTGTGTGTGTGTGTGTGTGTGTGTGTGTGTGTGTGTGTGTGTGTGTGCGTGCGTGCGTGTGTGTGCGCGCGCATCTACCGCTTCTTTGTATCAACCATTATCAGTCCACTGCTGGTTGAAGGTCTCCCCAAGTTTTTTCCACAACTGCCTGTCTCCTCCATGTCACTCCGGCACGCTTCCGAATTTCATCCGTCCATCTCCCATGGGGTCTCCTTCTGGGTCTTTTTCTAACCCTTGGAATCCAGTCTAAAATTTCGGTTCCCGATCAGCATGCCGTTCTTCTGTCAACATGTCCAGCCCAGTGCCATTTCAGTGATTTCACTCTGGTCATGATGTCGTCCACTGTTGTCATTTTCCTTATCCAAAAGTTCCTCCTCTTATCTTTCGTGGTTACACCAAGCATGCATCTTTCCATGCGGCTTTGAGTTGCCTGCAGTTTTTGTATGCCTTTTTTAGTTAAGGTCTATGTCTCAGCTCCATACGTAAGCACTGGCAGGATGCATTGATTAAAAAATTTTCTTTTGACATAATGACATACTGCTCTTAAAAATGGTACTGTTTCTTTCAAAAGCTCTGCAAGTTTTATACGGCGATTAATTTCTTTATCAATGTGACCCTCACTTGATATCTGCTGTCCAAGATAAATGTAGGTAAAGATAAATGTAGGTATCGGTTGTCTCAAGCTTTTCTCCATCAATCGATAAACAGGGCTATATATGTATATCTAGAAAGCTTTAAAACTGGTCTCGAAAATTGTTATTGGCCATGAAATTGTATTTCCCAAATTTGGTAGACACCCTGATTCGTTATTCATTCAGATCATAATTGTCCTAAGCAAAAATTAATCTTAGTCACTGTCATTCATTAAATTCATCAGTACAGAATTCTTAAAATAAGTATGCATCTTAGTCTAATAGCTCTGAACTTCCTGTGAAGTTCATGAGATAATTGAAAGATATTTTAAGTCACTATATTGTAGACCGGAGAATGGTGCGTCTTATGAGGGTTATCTGTCCTCGTGCTTATTAAATTCCTGGGGCTGAATTTTTTTTAAGATCATGATACCGAAACGTCGAAGGTTCTCAACTTTTTAGGCGAAGCTGTTCAGAAGCCTGAGGGCATGCGTGTATTTGTAATCTCTATGTAGGGCATTATTTATCGCATAATGTGCGTGTTTCCATGTTTGGCTTTTGACAGTTGTTTACCAATGCAGTTCACATAGCGTGTTCCTCAGTTGAAAATCATTAGCGCTAGTCGATTTGTGGGACTGAGTTCCTAGGTACGTTTTCATTAACATCAGCTCCTCGGAGTTGTTGCTAAATTAAAATTTACGAAACATTGCTTTTTTTTCTTATTTGTTTGTTATTAAATTGCCATTGATTGAAACAATATCCCTAACGGATAACGGAAGTAGACCCCCCCCACCCATTCGCCCATTCATTTGCGTGACGTGGTATTTGATTCTGCAGGGAAAGTGGGATACCCTTTGTTCGAGCTGCACACAAAGTGCATGTGACGTCATGGGCACGTGATGCATTTGTTTGCCTTCTGTCACTAACAGCAGTTTCTGTTATCGCCGAATAACAAATGCCGAAATTACCTTTTTGTAGTGTACATTGTGTGTTTAATGGAGATAGGGAATTTTTGTTCCACTTACGCGATGATTCACTCAACAGACTGCGACGTTATTTTTATAGGTCACGAAGGAAGTGTTTCACCGGTGTTAACTTCATCGCACTAATGTACAAAAATTGCAAAAAAAAAAAAAGCACCAGTAGCAGTGTTCCGAGAAGCCGTTGCCAGGGCGTTTTTTTTTACTAGGTGCCTATTAATAAGATCGAAAAACTTAGTAATGAGTTCTCTTTAACCTTTTCATCCTAAAATGATTGGTTTCAGTCACGTGTTGAAGAACGGGAACAGGAGGATGTTGAGCGAGTGAAGAAATAATTAGCGCGCCTTGTATTAAAATTAATTCAAGTGGAATGAATTTTTATGAAAGTTAATGAGATTTCTCGCGATTTGGTGCTTCGAGTGGCAGGTTTTCAGTCACGTAGATCAATTTTTTTTTTGCGTAGAAAAATAATTCGAATCAGTATAATAAAAGATTTGATTAAATAATTTTCACCATAAGTTAGCTGTTGGAAACAACGTAAATGTTGTGGTTTCCTTGTAGCCGAGCGGCGCGGAGAATTTCTTGTCTCCAAATGTCTAGATTGAACTCCTGAGTAAGACATGAGCGTTGCATTTATTAAGTAGCTTTAGTTTTTCTCAATCAGCAGCCTTAATTTAGGGTGGGAATCTTGAATAGAATCCAATATAATATATATGCCTTTGAAGTTTGTCTCAGTTTTCTAGAATGTAATGTCCTCGAAATCCAAGGCGGCGGTCCGGTGTGTGTGTGTGTGTGTGTGTGTGTGTGTGTGTGTGTGTGTGTGTGTGTGTGTGTGTGTGTGTGTGATTTCAACTGTTTTCAGCTTTTCCACAGAAAAAATAATTTCCATTTTCTACTATATTTTTTTATAGTTGTCGCTTTCTTGAAGTGACATTTAAAACAAAACTGAAAACCCAGAATTATGCATACCTCAAACCGATAGAATTTTTCCATATATGTGTTCTAGAGCTAGATGTGGCAAATGCAGCTTTGCGGGGGCATCGCCTTTCGAGAAAACGAAAATATGAAAGAAATTTTGATCATGCTTACATCTGTAACATGCAAAAAAAATTTTTGTATGCTTCCAAAAGTTCAGGTCCGTGGAAACACAGATAAATGGGATATATATAGATATGCCCCCCTCTTTTTTTTAGACATTTGTTAGAAAGATATTAAGCATATTAACTAGTTAAACAGTTCGATTTATTTTTTTCCCCACCTTCTCGCGAAATTCTGTTTCTCAGTGTACTACTATTTAATACTGAATATTCAGGCTCGTACTTTTCCTGCCGGCTGTCATACTGGAAGTCAGCTAGCGTCCAAATAGTGTATGTTCTACACAGTATTTACTGTGCTAGTCGATGTCGTGTAGTGAATTCTAAATACAGTTTTCATGTGTTCGTGACTGTTATTTAATAACTGGCTCACGGTAGAGTAAACCGATTTCTCTCAACTTTGCTGCCTCATGCCACTTAAGAGAAAGCAGTCATCGCGATTTAAAATTTTAAATTTCATGTTTTATTTAAAAGGTGTGTCGTAAAATATAAAGCCAGGAAACATTCTGCTGGATAACTTGTAGACTGAAACACAAAAGTGGAAAAATAGTATTGTCTGAAAACAGTGTCATCAATGTCTCGGGGCAAAAATGTTAACGGAAACAACTTAAAATTTACAATGTTTTGCCATACTGAAGGTTACATTGTGGAAGCACCTTAGGAAATTTTCTTGGGCGTACTCGTATTTAACAAAGTATGTATATTAATATATTATAAAACTGCTCTTTGCGCTTTATTGGAAAATTCTGTTTAAAGAGAAATATTAAAACCCCACATGTTCACTGCTAAACAATTCCGAAGTATACTTTTTTTTTTTCATGTTGTACAAAGAGGAAAGGTCACCACTGTAAACAAATCAGTGTTTGACATGCGTTTGCAAATGTAAGAGTATCTAAAAATGCTTGGAGAGAAAAATCACACACAGTAATGTAACGCCTAAAGAAGACACTTAATATTTTTCTTTCACGTAACTTTGAATTTTGAAGTTCGTATTTGAAAATCTGTCGAACTCGAGTACCACATTTTTCACAAAGTTATAGTACTTCTCTCTCAATTTTTAACTTTATGTAGCTTATGCACAAAAAATTATCTGTTAACGGAGCTTTTATTTTGTGGAAGCCTCGTTTATAAACTTTGTATTACGCCTTTACGTATGATAAATGTCGCAGATTTTCTTTAAATGCACTCAATGTGTCTGCCCCATCACACCTTTCCCCTCTCTGGAGGTTTAAAACGATTTGTTGTCCGCAGGTTATTGACTGTAATTAGTCTTTGTTTTGATGGATGATGGTTTATTACCGCGATAAAAGGCTCATTCGTCTTTATAATGAATTCATTTATCTCTATAAAGAACTCATCCATCAGAACAGTAAAATAATCTTTTTCCTTGCCTGATTTTGTTTTACACTTGTGGGAAGAAGGAACTTGTCTCCTACTCTCTGAGATGATGTAATGCTTAGTAATAAGCGTTGATATACTTAATAGGTGTCCATTAACTGCAGTGATAAAATTCCGTACGACGACGACAAAGTGTTCACTTCAAATTTGCATTTCATTTTCCCGGCCGGGTTGTTAGGCAGTTATTGGGATTTATACATTCCAGGCGAGATGTGTGAAGAATGTTCACTTAACGCACGCCAAATGCATTTTTCGTCTGTGTGTGTTTCAGAGCTGTAGAAAATCGTCTGTCCTCGAAGAGACTTATTCGGCTAAGGATGGACAAAGATTTCGAACTGATATCAGCGTGGATGAGGACTTATATCAGCGCAACCTTATTAATATCGCTAAAAGCAGTTGTTTTAAACTGCCGATTGGAAACGTTTGGTCATAACATAGGTGCTCGTGGAGTGAGAGATTTCGTTATATCCTATGGAAAAAAAAACAAAACAAAAAAAAACTTAATTCCCCGTTCTGCATTTATAATACCTTCTAAGTGTATCTAGATGGCCTATCAGAACCAACTAATTTGCAATCCCTAATCTAGGAGAGAGCATGCATGGAAATGTGCGGACAGCTTCAAATTTTGTAGTTGCACTTCTCATTTAAACAAAACTGATTACCATCAGACATTCTCTCAATCCACTGCTGGATGGAGGTCTCCCCAAGTCACTCCTGCATAATTTCGAATTTCAGTCGCTCATTTTTCAAGTGGTCGTTTTCTGAGAAGTTTTCTGTTTTTTGGTATGAAGCGTAATTTTTCAGTTGTCCGACGGTGGTCAGTTCTTCGTGCGATAAATCCAGTCAATTTTCACTTTTGAAGGCTTTTACTTTGATCACGATGTTTGCTATTCCTCTGTTGGTGTTATTTTCCCGAGGCATAAGTTTCCTTTTCCTATCTTTGTAACACCAAGCACGCATTTCACGATGCTTCTTAGAGTTGTTCACAGCCTCTGTCTTTTTCACTTAACCCTTTAACGCCCAAAACGCCCGTACATACAAACGACCATAGCTGTCCGATACTCCACAGTGAGTCCGATTTTTTTTTTTTTTTTGATTGGGGGTTTACCGACCACCATGAGCAACTCAAAGTGCTATAAGCAGTCGCCCGTCCCTAATTTAGGGACACTGGTTCCACGGAAGGGGAGAGCCAGTGCCGTAAGACCAACAATATCCATGTCTCACCTGGATTCGAACCCCGGACCCCTTCCGGATGAATGATCAGAAGCCATCGCTTAAACCACTGCGCCACCGGGGGCGGCTGAGTCAGATTTTGTACCCTTTCCTGTTCTTTAAATCTGTACGACCTATGGGGGATCAGCAGGAGTCACCGTCAGTCACCATTGTTGCTACTAAACAAGGAAGTGAAATAACAGACAGTATCAGGTGTCATGGTATTTAGAGTGGTACTAGATTTTGGAGTCATGGTCGTTAAAGGGTTAAGGTCCATGTCTTTGTTCTGTAAGACTGGAAAGATGCATTGATGAAACACTTTTCTCTTAAAACATGGCAAATTATTCTTGAAAATTGTATTTGTTTCTTCCAAATGCACTCCAGGCAAGTTTCTCTTTTTGCGCCTGTTAATTTCTTCGATGTGTCCCTCGCATTGATATCTATCTGTCGTGGGATAGATATCGATACGAGGGACACATCGAAGGGAGATGTATCAGTTACTTCTAAATTCCAACTTCTTATTCTGCAGTTTTTGTAAACACGTCGTGCGTCAGTTTTGTTTCGTGTAAGTTCATCTTTCGTCCCACTTCTTTACTCTTTGTCAACCAGTTCCTGGATCGTACTCTGCAGGCTCAGGGTTTACTTTCAGAAATGACTGTCTTCATTTCTGAACAAAGGAAGGTGAATTAAATTACCGTATTTAACTTGATATAAGACGAGATTTCTTTTTTTTAATCCTCACTTAGACCTCCTTTAGCCGTGGACCGTTATGTATTATCATATTAGAAAAAAATTCCGTCAGGGTTAGTGTGTTTACTTATGATAGCGACTAAGTAAAAATTTTACTCCTGGTTTCTGATACTGACAGAAGAATTGTAATTCGAGGTTTATATCATATCCTGTGCATAAGTTTTTGAAATTGTGTGTGTGTGTGTGTGGGGGGGGGGTAATTTAAGAATTAAATTGATGTGGGTTCACATATGTGTGCAATGTATGCTTTTACCTACAAATTCTGTGTAACTTGAGGGAGGGTCATTTTATTTTCGGGTAAATACGGTATTTCGGTATTTGCGTTAATCATTATCCTCTTGTCTTTCCGGTTCAACGAGTAAAACTTCCTGCAGTATGACATTGAAAAGCTTGGGAGACATGATGTCACCTTGTCTCACTCTTTTTCCAATTTTTTTAACTGATACCATGGAAATATATTAGTGTTTTCAGGAAAATTTTCATAAAATGCTTTGTGTGGTTCACGCTTTTCTTGCGAACGTCGAAATTGGCGACACATTATGTAACTTCTGTAGGAAGATTGTAAAGATTCTTAAGATGCCTCGTTACAAAGGAATACTGAGAATAACCCTGGATATGTAAAATATATAACAAACTATCAAACAAAAAAAAAAAAAAAACTAACTACAAAGTTGTAGCTAAAAAGGCCGATTCACGGAAAACATGTCATGGGGTTTCTCTGTGGTTTCCCGAACTAATGAGGTTCAGGTTCGGTATACCACTGATGGCGAAGGGAGTTGTGCCATGGCGATAGTCAGAATAAAAGTAAACTTCGCGCTCATTGTGCTATCAGCGATAAGGAAGAAAGGAGTAACGCTTAATCCCCCAAAACACTTGTCTGTCCGCTTACCTTCTACTAGCAGTAAATATCGTCCAGGTTATAGCCTCTCTGACGCACATGGCCGACAGATACCAAGTGACGGTGACGTCGCCCAAACGAGAATATTTGTATTTTTAGAAACGCGGCCGAAACTGAGATCATCAATTTTTTTTTTTTAAATATACGTATATACACTTCTAGAACGATAAAAACGCATATACACTTCTAGAACGACTAAATTCCTTTTAGTCACAGTTCAACCTCGAATACGAGCTATTGGAGTGGGAATTATGTACACACTCTGTACCTTGAACTCCATAATCAGGTTGTTTTTGCCGCGAATATAGGTTGCCGAGTGGCGGATGGTTAGAACTCGGGCTTGTGCGTCGCTGGTTTTGAACCAGGCATAGATGGTGTGTTTAGCCCACTGACCCAAGCATTTCTTCGCAGGAACTCTTATAACGGTAAATGTTCATGGGGGTCCCAAAAGACAGAGGGAGGGAAAAAGTAATGGAAATTATAGCAACAGAAAAACCCCTGATAGCACACATGGGAGTAAGAAAAGTAAAATGTTTTGAACACTTGATGAGACTTCAAAATATCATAGGAGTATAATAAATGGAGAGGAAGAGAAAGGGTCACCCTTTGATAACATATCCGAATAGAACGGACTGACGTGCGAACAGGATAAGAGGTGTTAAGTGCCCCTTCTTCCGGAAAGACGAAGCAAGTATTGTCGAGATCGAGTATTAATGAGCTCGTGTTTTCGAAATCCAAGGTAGTTTGCATTGCCCAGATGTAGTCACAACCTGTTGGACAAATAAATGGAAGCTATTTAAAATTGTGAATTCGTGTATTTCCAGTAATTGTGGAACTTGTTAAAGAGAGAGTTAGTTAACTGTTAAAATCATATAGTTCACAGTTCGTTACTTTAGTACATACAACAAAAATTTTATGCCACAAAAAAAAAAAAAAAAAAAAAGCTGGAAAATTAAGCTTATCAATGGTGTACGCATAAAGGCCGTAGCCGTGGCGCAGTGGCCTAAGCGATGGCCTCTGATCATTCGTCCGAAAGGGGTCCGGGTTCGAATCCCGGTGAGGCATGGATGTTGTGTTTTTCTTACGGCACTGGCTCTCTCTCCCTTCCCAGGAACCAGTGACCCTAAATTAGGGACGGGCGACTGCTTATAGCCCATTGAGTTGCTCACTGTGGTCCTTAAACCTCCAATCAAAAAAAAAAAAAAAGCCCGTATGGGAAGATGGTTGAATATGTTTGTATAGTGGGTAACGCGCATGCAGTGTAAACCTTTTTTCTGTTGCTAGCACCTTTGGATCTTGTTTGTGGAAATGGGGTTCCAATGCCACAACATTTCACTCCCCAAGGGAGCAGCATATCACTAGTTAAAGGTTTTCCATTACTTTTGCAGAACATAAATATCTTAACAAAAAAAAAAAACAAAAAAAAAAACAGGTAGGCTCAGTTCTGATTGAGTCGTCAGTTTGAAACGTAGGACTATGACTTGCTCGTCGATTATGTATCCTCATCACTTGCCCTTGCCTCTCCTTTTGATTTTCTTTACTTTTGCTTGCGTTCATTCTTCGAATTCCGTGGCAGTGTCGAAAATGTTAACCCGTTCACACGGGTTAACATTTCCACTGCTGTATGCTCTTTATACCTATATTTGAATAGATCTCGTCGATAGCTTTAAACCGATACCACGCACAGTCGTTTTGCATTCACGGTTGTCCAGATCAACCACGATATCGTCAAAAGTTTTCACCGTTTAATAAGAAAGCAATTTTTTAAATGCTCAGTTCAAACCACTGCGAAATGTTCGTATATTTGAATAGCTCTCGTCGAGAGCTTTCAAACGATGCTACGCACAGTCGTGTTGCGCTTACGGTTGCCGATATAGACTGATTCAAACACGGCGGCACACTCAGAAATATTGCATCATCTCCCCTGCGCACAGGGAGCTAAGGGGAGCTTCGTGCGCACGATGTACTGCGCAGTACACGAATTGGACTCCATGCTGTTTACGAAAACGCTAACGCGATTAGTGTACGGCACGTATTTTTAACGCTGTTTTTTTTTCAATTGGGATTTATTTTTGTCACAGACAGTCGGCCGTACATCTCCCCATACTATCCACGGAGTTAGACGTAGTCCTACGTCAAAACGAAATTGCTTCGGGAAAATAACAATTAAAAAATAGATCATCGTGTTAAATTATTCGTGTGATTTTTGTAAAGCGACTTCTAGATGAGCAGATATTTTTTGTCCAGAAACAAGCAAAGCGGATAACATAAGCACGCACTTATCAAATGAACTTGCTATAATAATACTAATAGTGCGTTGATTTTTTTTTTTTTACATGTTCGTGAAGGAAAATTAAGATATCCCCAGAGTAGAAGAGCATGAAATAAACATGACTGTTAAGGTAAAACTGGCTACCAAGTAGCATTAAAAAAATAAGATAAATATTTATTTGTTACTGTAGGCGGCGAGAAAGGAAAGTTCGCGATCTGTCTGAAACTGGTGTGATAAAGAGCTGTCTATCGACTGTCATCTAGTTTGAACTTGGTACATTCTTCATTGTTGAAGTAATCTCAAGGAGTTGTTTCATTCTTATCTAGGCTATAGATAATTCTATCGCAATGCAATACGTGTTGAGTATTGTGTCAAAACTTCTACCATGTAAGCTAAGCAATTCCTTCTCTTCGCGTGACACGTGTTATCTTTGTACATACTTATTTTACCGTTAAAATAGCGCAAAATTCTATCGCTTGCGATTATTTTTTTTTTTTTTGTTTAACCACTTAAGATTTCACTGTTATTCAACGTAACATCAGGAAAAAAAAAATATTCAGTAGTATTCAAGTGGTTGCCATACCGAAGTCCTGAACATGCCTAGCTGTTTATGAAATTATTGCATGTTGAGTGAGTGAACAAACCAGAAATTTTAGGAATTATGAAATATTTTAAGGTTTCAGTTACAGCTTTATCAATTTCTGTTTACTGATATTTATTAATGCGTATTTAAAAAGAAAAGTAGTTGTCCAACGTATGGAAAAATCATATCGTTTTAAAACTATTTGCGTTGTTAAAAGCATTGCGCTTTCCAGTTAGTCAAGTTTCTGAAAATAGCATTAATAGTAGTTTCCACGAAAACAGTATCGGTGGGCAGCGTCAGACAGTAATTGTGAATTTAAAGAGATAAAAATAATTGATAAATCCTGGGTGTAATGTTTATATATTTATTGCCATCCGGTACAAAAAAATCGCTAGGCTGTGTTTTAGAACTGAAATATGTTAAACAGAAATGTACATTTGAATCATAAAGCTGGAAATACAAGGGAGATTCAAATGCAAACATTAAATATTTTTCTCACAATGTATTGAACAAAAGTGGTACACACCTGCATCATTTTTCAACGTAATCTCCATTTTGTGCAATACAAGTCCTGCAGCGCTTACAAAGTGCATAGATTACTGTAGAAAAAAATGTTTTCGGTCGCGTGTGCAGTCACTCGTGCACCTCTTCATGGGGACTGATAGTCTTTCCTCGCATCGCATCTTTCAATGGTCCAAAGATGTAATCACTTGGGGGCAAGGTCTGGTGAATATGGCGGATGTGGAAGATACTCAAAGTGCAGGTCTTGTATAGTTGCAACCGTTGCACGGGCAGTATGGGGCCAACCAAGCGTTGTCATGTTGCAACAAGACACCAGTACTCAGAAGTCCACGTCGTTTGGATTTTGTGGCAGGTCAAAGATGATTCGTGATAAGATCTGTATACATGTTACTGGTTACAGTGTTCCCCAACGACATATAGTGCCCCAAAATTACGACGCGTTCATCCCAAAAGAGAGTCACCATAACCTTCCCTGCAGTTGGCTGCGTGAGGAACTTCGGTTTTGGGTACGTGACCCGGTTAAGGAGAATCTGCCACAAAACTCGCCTCGTTTCGAAACTTCCTGGTCCATTCGTACACTTGCTGGACTGACAGACGTGCACCACCATACTGCAACTTCGTTCGATGAGAATTTCAGTAGGTTTCACGTCATTACTACTAAAAAAACGGATGATAGAACATTCATGCTTTTATGCACGTTTGTAATGGGCGCGGCCATCTTTACACTGCTACTGTGATGTCACTGAGCTTGTCGGCACTGTGCTGCCACCTGTAAGAAAATGTTTGTCATTCACTAGTAACAATATTGCCAAGTTACAAGACAATGACACTATATTTTGAAATTTTTATCTCACTTTTAAGGTTTTTATTTGACTCGTGTGTTAATATGGGTACCAAAATATCTTGTTCGGGTGTACAACTCGATCCAGAAATAATATACACAATAAAAGCAAAATCTTATGTGCCCCCCTATCCCGTTATTCGGCGTCTGGATCGTTACCGGCGCACACGTGCGAAGGTTAAGGGCGTATGCAGCAACTTTGTAACACGTGCTCGTCAGTCGGAGCAGGAACTAGGCATTAATTACCTCCTTGAAAAAAGGTTTGTTAATCGGGTACAGAGTAGTGTGTGGCAGTATCCTGGAAATGGCTAACTTTGTTGACTGTTCACTGGTTCATGTAGTTAAAGTGCGTCTAGAGTGGTTGGAAAGAGGCGCATTTACTTTCTAAGATGAGCTGCAACCTTCTAGAAAATTTCACCAAAACACAATATTTTGTTTCTGTTATGTGCTGTTAAGAGTTGGTCAAATAAGATTTGAAAAAGGCACTTTAATTGATCCTCATAGTGCATTATGTAGTGCTTTTCAACGGAACTTCATATTGGTACACTTCGTATACACTGCTGGCCACCCAAAATGCAACACCAAGAAGGAAGCATCCGATTGGCCTGAAATTCGCAGCATGCGAACGATTAGCATTGCAGGGAATATGCAAATCATGTGCGCCCGGCACGCCACCGAGAAGCACTATAGGAAGGGTGGTGCACAGAAGGCGGGGTGTAAGTAGTGGAAGTGTGTTGTGCTGCCGGACCTGTGCGTGGGAAGCTTCCTGATGCTTCGTCGCAGAATACGATAGTCATTCCAGCACGTTTCGGAGTTCGACAGACGACGAATAGTGGCTTATCGCGACAGCGGTTTATCGTACCGTGACATCGGCGCCCGTGTGTTACGACATCCAACCACAGTGAGGAGAGTATGGATTCGGTGGGTGCAGGAACGACGGACGGACCGACTTGAGCGATTGCCGCGGCCGCGACACACCACCGAACGAAAGGACCGGCATGTTGTGCGGCGGGCATTGACGGCTCGCACCGCCACATCACGAACGTTAGCGGAGGAATTAGGGTGTGTTGCGCAACAACCCGTGTCAGCACGTACCGTTCGACGACATATGCAGGAGCGGGGACCTGTCGCACAGCGCCCATTGCTCCGATTACCATTGACGTTACACCACCGGCGAGTGCGGTGGCAGTGGGCCGTTAAACGCCGCACCTGGACTACGGAATGGCACGACATTGTCTTCTCCGACGAATCCCGCTTCTGCCTGCAACACCACGATGGTCGGATCCACGTGTGGCGGCACCGCGGCGAGAGACTGTATGACGCCTGCATTATGCATCGCCATACGGTCCGTCGCCTGGCGTTATGGTTTGGGGCGCAATTGGATATGACACCCGCACGCCTCTGGTACCCATCGCTGGTACACTCAACAGCCACCGCTACATCTCCGACGTTTTGGAGCCTGTAGTCCTCCCTTACCTTAAAGACCTGCCAGCGGCCACGTTTCAACAGGACAATGCGCGCCCGCACGTGGCACGCATCGTGCAACAATTCTTCACGGCGTACCAGGTGTCACTGCTGCCGTAGCCCGCCTGTTCTTCCGATATGTCGCCCATCGAACACGTTTGGTCGCTGATCGGCAACCGAGTGGCCCGGCAAGCACCACCCGCGGCTGCGCCTGATGAACTGTGGCAACGTGTGCAAGCAGCCTGGACCGACATACCCCAAGCTCACATCCAAAGCCCCTTTCGTTCGATGCCGCGGCGTGTAGCGGCCGTTATTGCCAGCCATGGGGGCCACACGAACTATTGATGTCTGCGTGTTCCGCAAGTCGCACGGGCCTGTAAGCTCAATCGTTTCATGTTTGTATCTGTTGTTATGTGTCCAGTAAATCTGGCTTTGCTATCTCGTGTCCTTCTTGGTGTTGCATTTTGGGTGGCCAGCAGTGTATATTTTTACTTCTACGCTATGTGTTGTAATAAGATTTTCTGAGTTGCTATTCGCATTTTTTTTATCGACCTTCAGAAGTGTTTAATTATCAAAAACTTCTTCATAGATCACACAAGATACGTTCTGTTGCATTTGGGACTAGGCAGATAATTAAACTACTGAGCAAGATCAGATCAGATGTAGAGGATTCTAGGAAGGGAGTGTCTTACCCCAGGTCTTAAACAACCTTTAGAAATAGGAAGCTTCGAGATTTGGGCTAGAGTGCCCGATAGGAAAGTCCCATGCTTTAAAATTTATAGTTTTTTGGTTAAAATTTTGATTTGTTTAATGATGACTTAAGAGTTTTCCTCCTTTTCTGTTTATTGGCAATTTCGATGTGTCTGCATGTTTGTTTGTGCAGGTGTTGCCATAGATCCGCAAATGCGATTTTCCTACATTTCGAATATTGTGCCGTTTCCGTGCTAGTGGATTAAAAATTTCTTACGCAGTCCAAGTTCCGTACAGGTTTTAGGAGTTGTTGCGTTCAGGTTTCTGATGAAGTGATTTACAAAGAAGTATAAATTGTATACGTATAATCTAATATTGGCAGATGGATATATACAACATTAATCCATATAAGAATCTTAATGTAGATTTGTGATATTAGTGGAATACACATAGAACATATTAGATTTTAGGATAAGAGGACAATACGCTTTGCCAGAGCTGCGAAAAATATGAAAAATACTTTGTTCTGTTGGACCACTTTATATATTTTGAAGTGCAGTAAAAATAAGCAAATGCTGTGAAAAGTGATACATTCAAAAGGACTTTGAGAAGTATTAAGACGGGTTTTTATTTATTTTTCCCTCCTTAGAGATTTTTCACTGTCCCTGTAGGCACATCCCGTTTATAACCCCTCGTCGGAACCAACATTTTTGTAACACCTGTAAGGAACCTGCACTTCCTTAGGAATTTTTAATGCCCTTGTGCGGAAATCGCACGCATGTATCGAACACATAATCCTGGGGCATGCGTGCACCTAGTTTTCTTCGCCATTGAGGACTAAGCACCTAATCTGAGATGAGCAGCGGCTCAGTTAGTCATAGTGAGTCGCTTTAAGGGGAGTTTATCTAAAATACAACGAGAAGGGAAGCAGAAAATGCTGGTCCAAATTCTTGTGGCCGCCCCTGTGGCGCAGTGGTCTAAGCGATGGCCTCTGATCATTCATCCGAACGGGGTCCGGGTCCGAATCCCGGTGAGGCATGGATGTTGGTTTTGTCTTACGGCACTGGCTCTCTCCCTTCCCTGGAACCAGTGACCCTAAATTAGGGACGGGCGACTGCTTATAGCCCATTGAGTTGCTCACGGTGGTCGTTAAACCTCCAATCAAAAAAAAAAAAAATCTTGTGTCGCCATTTCCTTGATAATTGTCAGTTTGCTGTTACCAACTTGATTTATGAGCAGGTTCTTGGCGTTGGTAGAACCATCAGTTTTGCAAGAGTTTTTTTTTTTTATAGAAATCCTACTGCTTGTATTTTCATCATGTAGAGAACCGTTTCGTCGTCTGCTCATTGGAAGCGCCACTTCGCTTATTACTAATGGCTGTGGTTTTCAAGTGCGTAAAGTAGAAAATTCCAACCAGTTTGACCACACGCAATTACACCGTAATGGCTTCTGGAGTGAGTTGCTATCTGTTGTACATGTAGCACTTTTGGATTAGATGGGTAACTGACACAACTTTGCCATCTGACATTTTCCACTAAACCCACAAATGACGAATTTGCCCACAGTGCAATATTTCCGAGACATTTGTGTGTTAATGACAACCGGTTCCGGAACAGACAGGACTCGATTAGGACATTAATTAGCTTCTAAAACCCATCAAAAGATCTTAACATGTTTTGGGGTCAAGCAAGGAACAACATCCGTGATTTTTGCGGTTTTTCTTTTTCTTTATTTCTTTCTCTCTTGGCACAATTTCTCGTGAATTGTAGCTTTTCTGCTAGAAATTCGTTATTCCCGACCCTCTTAGTACCCATATGCATGTTTAATATTTGCAGTTTTTGTATGGAAAATACACAATATTTCGTATCGACTCTACAAAAGTAGCAGATGTTTTCAGAAGTTTTGAATTTACGCTTATCTCCGCAGTTGATTTTTTATGTTTGTGAAGTTTGTAAAGCTATATTTAACTGGTAAAAATCTTGAGTTTGTTTCTTTGCCAACTCTTCTGCGTTTTCAACCGTCGAATTTCCCCAGTTAAATCCCGAGATCCCCCCTCCCCCAGAAATTCTTATAAGGAATTTCTTAAAGAAATTCAGGTTTTTTTTTATTTTTTAATCGAAAAAAATTGGCGCTTACGGAACAGTAATTCTTCGAATTTTCATGTTCCTTGAGACTTGGAAAACTATAACAGGCACTGTGAGTAAAGGCAGGAATAGCAATGAAGTTTCATTATTTTGAATAAAATCTTGTGAAATTATGCATTTCAACCGTAAACTCGATTTCCGGTGACGGAGATTGCGAAATTTGTGTCTGTGTGGCGGGCGGGCTGGAGAGTCGGACAAGTTTGCGTAATATCGCCATGGCTGTTCAATATTCAGAATGTCTCACTCGCTACTTCACCTAGGTTTTTATTAATAACATCGTGAATAATTAAAGCATTTGAATGATAGAACCATATCATAAGAGATATTGAAAGTGTCCTCCCTGTTCATCGAGACAAGCTTTAACACGAGACTCCATATCTGGGAAAGTTTGCGCCCGTTACTCCGGTGTAACGCTGCCACTGCCTCTCGCAGATGTTGTTCTTCAACGCCTCAAGGGTTGTCGGACTTGTTTTGAAACACCACTGATTTGAGATCTCCCCCCCGAGAAAGAAAAAGAAATCAGGTGGAGATAGATCAGGAGATCGAGGTGGCCACATTCAGGCTTTGCGAAACAGCTGAAATTTCTGTTAGCCAAAGTGGCTAGTGGAATAAAAATTTAACTGGCCATTCAAAGTTAAAAAATAAAAATTCAGTAACTTCTCTATTTACTTTTCTATGAAATTAAATGGGTGAATGTTTTTTTTTAATGAGAGACCCCTCCCCCATTAACTTCAGAAGCAGAGCGTTACTGCATAAGATCATATTGACTGCAAATATTGCATATGCTTTTGTTCCAAAATGATTGATTTTTCGGCAATTTGTTTCCAGATGTGTAATTTCTTTAATAACATTTAAAACAAGGGCTAGGATATATATGCATAAAGTGGCACTAATAATGTCGATACAGTTTACCACTGATATGCACTGTGTCTGATCTTCCCATCGGAGGTATCTGCCCACAACAATTGAATAGCATTTTGAGGATCAAAATCTTCAATTGAAGGGCCATTTCATCTAATCATCATTAAGTCATTAAAGTGTCACTATTCAGACATGCCCGATTACTCGTTTTTATGAGGTTCATTTATGAAAAGCCACGCTCGCAAAAGAGCATTAGATGTAGCAGCTGGATCACCTCAAAGCATTGCCGCAACAGTTTTTCTTTTTGTTCAGCATATATGCGGCTAAACAGAGATTCAAAGATAATTCTTTTACCTGTAGATGACATTATACTTTGTGCAAGGTATACCATGGCAAACATTGGCATGGGAAAGGTTGCTTTAGTGACCCTGGCCCTTACAAAAAAAGAAAAAAAAAAAACGTCGCTTAAATAGAGAACGGCGATGGCGCATGCAAACCAATCTTCTAATACTTTGCATAACTTGAACGAAGGTAGAGATAATCGCAGACTTATCTTATAGACTGCCCATTAATAATTCAACCGTTTGTTATAGTTATGTATAAGTATTTTACGATTTGTGTTATAAACATTTCAGTCACAGCTTTTTCACCCTGTGCTTGGCACAGGCTAGATCTAGTGAATAATATTTTAAAAATAATACATTAATTTTGATTGTTGAAGATCAGAAATCTTCAAATGTGTTTTTTTTGTAGACCGATGGTGTTTTTTCTCCTCGTATCTCCTAAAGAAATACGCTGGCTCCCGGGGAAAAAAAAAAAAAAAGGAGTCTGCGCCTGAAAATTTTTGGGTTTTGCCTACCCTTGCTCATGGAAGTTGCTAAACCCTAAAACAAAGCGAAACCCTGTATTTCGTAACTAAGTTGTGACGAAGCGTAACTTCGTCCTTCTTCTATTTCACACCTTAACTTTATAAACTGTACTAACAAGGAATAGTCTGTAGTTTTATTCCCTGTGAAGAATAGCATTTGCAAAGTACTACAATAGACATTTTAATTTAAAGTAAACCAATATAACTGAAGAACAGCAACAATTATCTTGAGTAGGACCGCTTTAGCCTCTGTGATTTTGTGGTAGGTGAACAAACTGAATTCCACTTGCACGCGTGAAGACTGATGAGCTACACACTAAACAGAATGAAGCATTTTAAAAAACACTTGAGCTAATTAAAATATACTGGTTGTTAGCAGAAACCTTAATGATGAACAATAACCACACTTTCAATCCTAAGAAATGGGAGGGTGGGATCTTCCTGGTAGCTGCGATCTTCAAAAAAAAAAAAACAAAAAAAAAAACAAACAAGAAAGATGACACCGAATTTTCGGGTGTAATAAGCACGTCTTTTGAATCCGTTCTGACGCAAATTAAATGTATCAAAGCTATTCAAAGTCAGTGGAACTGGTATGGAAAACAATAGTATCTGACGGAAGAAAGAAGTTTTTCAATCTGGTTTCTAATCCCTCAGATATTGCCGTAGACGGAATCGTGAGCTTTACGCCCTCTGGTTGCAGACTTGTGCGTTAAGAAAAACATGAATTTATATGAGAAACATTTCCCACCGGAAACGCTTTCCAACACAGAAATAATTTTTCAAAGCTGACTCTTAGAAACAGAGGTATCGATAAAAATAAGATGTGACTTTTACGTCCCCTAGTGGTAAAGCCATCCATTATTTTAGGAAGAAATAATTCTCAAAAGGTTTTTCCATATGAGCGGTATCGGTCCAAGAAAAATATATTTAGTCTAGTTTTCAGGATCCCAGATTCTGCTACAAATACATCAGAAGCAGAAATTAACCCTTATGCCCCCTGGTGGTCGAATCATTCTTTACCAAACATTAGAAATTATGTGAGAAGTATTTTCCCATCAGGTCTTGTATGCGATACAGGAATAATTTTTCAAATCGGAGTTTTAGAAGCAGAAATAACGCAGAAAACGCAAGTTAGCTTTGTGCCTCCTAGCGGAAAGTCCCTGATTTACTTGAAAATTTTGAATTTATAGGAAAAATATTTCGCATCAAAAACACTATCGAACAAAAAAGGAATTTTTCAAATCGGACTCCTAGAAGTTGATATATTGACAGAAATAAGATATGCATCTACGCCCCCTGGCGTTGGAACTATGCATTACTTCAAGAAGAAAATGTTCCTAAAAGGTTTGTCGACATTAGTACTATCGGTTTACAAACAATGTTCTTTTCAATCGAGAATTTAGAAACTCATATTTTGCTGCAAATACATCAGAAGCGGAAATTAAGATTTACGCCCCCTGGTGTCCAAACCATTTTTTTTTTTTACAAACATTAGAAATTACGAGCAAACGATTTCCCATCAGAAGCTATATCCGTTGCAGAAAGAATATTTCTAATCGAAGATTTAGAAGCAGAGATATAGGGGGAAACGCAATTTACCTCTACGCCCCCTAGCGGAAAGTATGAATTACTTGAAAATTTTGAAATTATATGAAAAACATGTCACTGTGAAAACACTATCCAACAAAGAAGAAATTTTTCAAATCGGACTCCTAGAAGTAGAGATATTGACGAAAATAAGATATACATCTACGCCCCTGGCGGAGAAACTGCAGAATATTTTAAGAAAATATTCCGAAAAGGTTTATCGATGTGAGTGGCATCAGTCCACGAAATAATTTTTTCAATCGATATTTTAGAAGCTCAGATTTGTGGCAAATACATCAGAAGCAAAAATTAACACTCGCGTTCCTTGGTGGCCAAAGTATTCTTTACCAAAAATTTGAAATTATATGCAAAAGATTTTCAATCAGGAGGTGTATCCGCTGAAGAAAAAATATTTCAAAAACAACTCTTAAACAGTTCACTAATATATATCGCATGTTAGCTGTCATTGCACACGGCAAGAATGCACTATACATTAAGCTTATTGAAGATTTAAAAAATATTTGAATTAGTTAAAATATACGGGTTGTTAGCTAATATCTTACAGACGAACAATGTAGGTACTTTTCCAATTTTACAAATTGGGGACTGGCAAGTTGTCCCCAATTCCCGGTAGGTGCAGTTTTTCAAAAAACGGTGCACACGATACCACTTCTCATGAATGAAACCAGATTGATGTTTTTTTAAAAATCCTTGCGAGGATTTTAAAAAAAAAACATTTTTAGAAATGATTGTTTTTTTAAAAATCATTAAATTTTTTTTTTTTTTGTTAAATCGTCAAGCGGTATCGTGTGCACCGTTTTTTGAAAAACTGCCGCTACCGGGAATTGGGGACAACTTGCCAGTCCCCAATTTGTAAGATTGAAAGAGTACCTTCATTGTTCGTCAGTAAAATTTTAGGTATCAACCTGTTGTGCATTTTAACTACTTCAAATATTTAAAAACAATCTTCAATTAGCTTAACGTATATAGTTCATTCTTACGTTTGCAGTGCGAGCCAACATGGGATATATATTAATGAACTGTTCTATTTATTTATTTTTAAATCGTCAATCTAATTTCGTCCATGTACAATTTTTTTTTTTTTTGGAAGATCGTTAGCTACCAGGATTTGGGGACAACTTGCCGGTGCTCCCCCCTCCCATTTTTTAGGAGTGAAAGAGTGGCGTCATTTTTCGTCATTAAGATTTCAGTTATCAACCTGTATATTTTAATTAGTTCAAGTGTTTTTTTTACAATGCTTCAATCTGTTAAGTGTATATAGCTCAGTCTTCCCATGTGCAAGTGGAATTCAGTTTGTTCATCTACCACAAAACTACAGAGTCTAATAGGTGAGTCCTACTCAGATAATTGTTGCTGTTCTTCTATTATATTGGTTTACCTTAAATTAAAATGTCTATCGAAGTACTTTGTGAATGATATTCTTCACAGGGAGTAAAAACTTGTTAGTACAGTACAGTTTGGAAAATTAATAAACGTGTGAAACAGAAGAACGACGAAGTTACGCTTCGTCGCAACTTACTGTTTTCAACCACGTTATAGTGCAACACTGGGATTTGAGTAGGAATCCCAAGCCAACTTTATATTACTGTATATTTCGCATTAATTTTTCATTTTTTTTTCATTGGAGATTTCTTCGCCGTAATATAATAAGCACACTTCCTTCCTCTCTGTAAGAAAAATGTTGATCGTTTTTATTCCTTTCACGTTTCTGTAACCATCAGTCTTCTGCCTTCATTGTAAATTTGCAACCGTTTAAGCCTTCGGCGCCAGCGGTTATATATATATATATATATTTTCTTCCTCTCTCTCTCTTAGTAGGGTAGTTGTTACAGTTTGTTTCATTAGATGAGAGTTGCTGGAATAAAAGTTCAAAAAGCAGTATCAGTCGCATGGATGATCTGATCGCCGATGAAATAGCGGAAGCAATCTTATCGCGTGTCATGGCAGTCACCTGTTCATGATAAAGCCAAGTGCTGATTATAGCAGGCAATTGATCCTCTCGCTTATTTTTCCGACTTGAGAAAGCCTTTTCTCTTGGAAAAGCAAGTTTTCTTTCTTGTTTTGTTCTTTCTTTCTTTCTTCAGCACCTCGCCCGCTCTCTTTCTCTCTCTTCTGTCTTCGTTTTATTTTCAGCGTCTCTCACTCAGTCAATTGTTACGTGATGAGAATGAATACCACTCCTGTTTGTCGAGTTGCCAGTGCAAGTCTCAGAGCCACTTGGTTCTTTTTCTTGCCTTGTCATTCGAGACGCTTTGTAACTGTCACGTGCCTTTTCATCCTGCGACAGATAGGAGAAACGCTCTGCTTTCTTTTGCGGCTCACTTCCATTGCCCTTCCACCACTCCCAAAGCTTCTTAAATTATGACTTTTAATTTTTTTTTTTTTCTTATTCTTGTTTGATGAGTTGCGGTTAGATTTTTTCGTTCGGTCGTGTAGCTGCACAAAGCTTCTGTTGTCGATACTGACGTGTAGTAGGCGTGTGACAACGTGGAAGTTGGATCGATGCTTTATTAATTTAGAGATGAAAGACTGTCTTTATAAAGAATCATACATCCGTGAAAGTGTTGCGGCTTTTAGACTTCGTTTGTTGGCAGGGTAAAAACCAATTCGTGCGGTTTACGGTTGCCGTAAGTTTCAGTGGGATTACTCTTTTTTTTTTTTTTTTTGTTTAGAGGTCATAGCGGATTTAATTTTGTGGGACCCCATATTAAGTTTTTATTAATTGAGAGAGAGAGAAAGAAAGAAAGAAAGACAGCCGCTGTGTTGCCGAAATACACGAAAGCCGCATACCTAAATGCAGTTTCTTTCCCTGTATTTGATTTCTATTAAGAACGTCATTTTCAAATGTATAATAATCAGCCCACCCGTTATACTAATTGAAATAATACTCCGTAATTGTGCTAATAGAAAATTTAAAGTAGTTACCATGCTGGAATTTCCATTTTTAACGTAAAAAAACAAGATCCGTGAAAGAATCAAATGAAAAGAAACTCTTAAAATGGAAACATAAATACGAGATATTTGAAAATTGTAATATAAAAAAAAACCAGTTGGCGAGACTAAAACGATGCCTTTCACAGGGAAAGAAATAACTGAAAGCAAAATAGCAACATATTGTCCATGTGCTAGCTTCTGACCATTCGTCCGAAGGGTCGGGTTGGAATCCCGGTTAAGCATGGATGTTGTGTGCCATACGGCATTAGCTTCTTCCCTGGAGCCAGTGACCTAAATTAGGGTCGGGCGGCTTCTTAAAGACAGCCCATCAATTGCCAACGGTGGTCGTTAAACCTCCATAAAAAAAAAAAAATAATAATAATCCAACAGAACAAGCGAAATAATTAAAACCCTTGGAAATTTATTGTATCATGAAGGTGAAAGTGATTTAGGGAAAAAGTCTTAAGTTCTTGCAGAGTAGTGGAACTGCTTTTTGGCATTTCGGTATGGTGCCGTCAGACAGATTATCTGGTAATATATAATACCCGTATCGAAAGCCAGTCAATAATCAGATGCACGGTAATGAAACTCGGGTATTGGAGTGAGTGAGAGAAAAAGAGTATAGATGTAGACATATAGACGTTAAGATGACTTGTGTGTTACAACAGGCTTTACAAAAGGAAGTCATGCATATGTATACTGGAACCGCGGTTTATACGCTTTTTTAAAATGTCTGCCTAAAAAAAAAAAAACAAAAAAAAAACGTACTTTTAGATTTCGCTAATTTATACTGTAAGAAATGCATACACACTTAAAACTTTGTTGCTGACTTAAGCCTATGTCAATTTTGCGCAATCAGTTTGGAAAAGTGCTCAATCTTCAACCAACTTCAGCGTAACTAGTGTCCAAATCTCGCACGGAGGCGATGGAAAGAATGGAGAAGATTGCTAAGCCATTGGATTGAGCATTATAATAAGCAGCACATGCCTCTTAGTGCAGCAGCTATTCAAGCTAAAGCTAAGAGTTTGTATGCAGATCTGACGAAAGAAGAGGACGATCCAGCATATTTCTCGGACGGTTCAGGTTGGTTTGATCCTTACAAGCGTCGTTTTGGCTTCCACACAATAAAGCTGAAGGCTGAGGCAGAACCTTACCCTATATTGTTCACATAAAATGCCTCCCGTTTTACGCGAATTCGGTATACACGGCGATTTCGCGGAACGTATTTATCGCGTATACCGAGATCTACGTATAATTAGATGGTTATAAGATGTCTATGTATATCTTTGGACAACTTAAGACAAAAGCTATCAAGACTAAGTTTTATGTTTAGATTTTTTTGCGAAATAATACTATAAAAAGGTACATATCACATTTTTTGAAGATAATTGAAAATTATTGTCAGTTTAAAAAAATAAAGTTGCAAAGCATTTTGTTGCTTCGGGAAATAACGATGAGATATATATATATAAATTCTTTGGTGTAAAATTTATATATATATATATATTATATATAATAACGATGATATATATATATATATATATATATATATATATATATATATATATATATATATATATAAATTCTTTGGTGTAAAATTTACTTAAAATTTAGGTAACACTGGACATGGCCCAACCGAGAGAACAAGCTGGATTCAGGAGTGGCTACAGCACAATAGATCATATCCACGTACTGAGAGAACTAATCGAAAGAGCGAGGGAATATGAACTTCCATTGTGCATGGCTTTTATCGATTATGAAAAAGCCTTTGATTCGGTGAAAACATCAGCAGTTACAATGGCTCTGAAATCCTGCGGTATTGAAGATGCATACATTAATATTATTAATAACATCTATGAAAATGCAAGTGCAAATATTCGGCTATTTGAGAATACAGCACACATAAGATCTGAAAGGGAGTGAGACAAGCTGACACCATATCTCCGAAGCTCTTTAATGCCACATTGGAAAATGTCTTTCTATCACTGAACTGGGAAAACAAAAGGATACAGATTAATGGAGATTATCTAACCAACCTTCGTTTTGCTGATGACGTAGTCATTTTTGCAACTATCCCATCAGAGCTGCAGAGTATGATCCAGGAACTTGCTGACAAGAGTAAAGAAGTGGGATTAAAAATGAACTTTCAGAAGACAAAAGTGATGTCAATGCTTTTTCAAGAAATGAAGAATTATCAATTGATGGAGAAAAGCTGGAGATAACAGACACGTACGTTTATCTTGGACAGCAGATATAAAGTGAGGGTCACATTGATGAAGAAATTAATCGGCGTACAAAACTTGCCTGGGGAGCTTTTGGAAGAAACAGCATAATTTTCAAGAGCAATATGCCATTATGTCTTAAAAGAAAAGTGTTTGATCAATGCATCCTTCCAGTGCTTACGTATGGTGCAGAGACGTGGACCTTAACTAAAAGAGACATACAAAGGCTGCAGACAACTCAAAGAAGCATGGAGAGGTGCATGCTTGGTGTAACCAGGAGAGATAAGAAGAGGAACTCGTGGATCCGAAAAATGACAAGAGTGGAAGACATCATGATCAGAGTTAAATCCCTGAAATGGCAATGGGCTGGACATACTGCCAGAAGGACAGACCATCGATGGACAGCCGAAATTTTAGATTGGATTCCAAGGGACAGGAAAAGACCCAGAAGAAGACCACATGGGAGATGGGTCGATGAAATTCGAAAGTAATGCGGGAGTGACATGGAGGAGACTGGCACAAGACAGACCGTTGTAGAGGAAACTTGTTGAGACCTTCGTCCAGCAGTGGATTGATAATGGTTGACAATGATGAGAATATAGATAGATAGATAGATACGATATAAAATACATTAAAATCACAAATCCAAAAACACTTACCTCATCAAATGTAATGCGATAGCCAATGTAAAGAACTAGCAAAATATCAAAAATAACAAATCATCTCGAAGATTCAGCTGTCATCAGGAAGACCCCAGCTGAATATATGGCCTTTGAAAACGACAGCAAAGGCAGACAAAGTCAATACCTGCTGTGTGGGGTCCCCTAGGCCATAAATGGAAATAACGATAAACTCAAGTAAGATAAAAACAAAAAAATACAAAACAAATAAGTAAATAAAGGTAGCAATCCAGAGAGACACTAAGAAGCAACAGATAGACCTCCGGATAACACAACAACCTGTGATAGAAAGAAATCCAAATGACCAACCATGTGACAAATATGCAGCGGAGGAATGACGCATAACGCCGCGGTTACAGTGAGGTATATATCTATAGTGAGTGACGAGAAAGGTTACAGATAGATGTTAACTTAGTCTTCAGCCACAAGTGGCCCATCGAGTGGCACTTAAAGAACTAACCATTTAATATTGTAGTACCATGGTTAGTACAATTAAATATGTAAGGGGACATGTTGTATGCCTTATAAAAATTCTGAGCTTTGGAGTCGTGCAATAGCTGTGGAAATAATGTTTTTACATATTGCAGTGGGTGTTCATTTTCATTCAAGATGTTCCACAACTGTATAAGTTCTTTATTTAGTACATCTACTGTATTGCAAATCTCAAACAGTCTATGAATCCTCGATATGACAAGATTTCTGCAAATTGACCTGGATACACTAGAATGCCAATTTACGTAATAATTGATATGAAACATATAATTTCTTCTCTTATCATATAAAGTAGTGATATAGCCGTCCATAGAGTTGCATATCTTCAAATCCAAAAAGTTAATTTGACCGGAGGTGACATTAGTTTGCTCCAATGATAAACAAGGAGGATATATATATATATCACAAACCTATTCAGAAAAATAATAAGCTCCAACAGAAAATAAAATGACTAAATCACTCGTGTTAATGACAAAAAAACAAAATTTCATAGTTTCAGAATTCGTTTTACGATATACGTGAGTCAGATTGCCGAGCGTTCGTGGCTCAGTGGTTAAAGGCGCGAGTTATCTGTTGAGCCACCTGAAACGTCGGGGATTCGATCCTGATCTCAGTGGGAAGATTATCTGGGGTTAAGGACTGGAAAGTACAGGGTCGTCGAGTTTGCGAAATTTCAGTTTAAATACGGAAAATGCTGATATGGACTTTTCTGATCTCAATACACGGAATTTCATCTACGGACAATTTGTGAAAATACGGAAAATGCTGTTATGGACTTTTCTGAAATACACGAAACTTCATCTACGGACAATTTGTGAAAATACGGAAATTAAAATAAACGGGCACTTTTTTAAGAAAAACGGAAATTTCTGAAAAAGGCGACTACCTATCGGCAACTTTGCTGCTCGATATTTTCAGGAATTTTCCGTGAATTCACACTACTTATTGTTTACAGTGAGTGCTAATTTTGCGACAGAATTGTAACCCGGATGACACTTCTTTCTCGTTACTTCTCGAGATGTCTACGTACACATATCGCTAGGTGATAATCAGAATGGCGATACATAGAAAAATGATGCCAACTTTTACGCATAGATCGCTATTTTATTACGCATTTCCGTGTATTTAAAAAAACCTTTTTTAAAATCTTCTTTGAGAAATGTTTGTTAATGTTTCAGTTAAATCATACCTGCCAACTCTTCCGGAATTTGCGGAAGTTTTCCGGTTTTTTTTATATGGTTTTCCGGCCGGAAGAACTTTTCTTCCGGAGTTTTGAAATTTTCTGTATTTTTTGTTTAAAACATCCCTATAAATAAAATATATAACAGAGACGGGAATTTTGTGCCTTTGTGCGCCAAAACACCCGTGTCCTGTCGTCATCGTCAAGACTTTGGCACAGTAAATTCTCCGTGCATACTGTTATGCTTGACGCTGAATAAAGATCATGCGGTGGGAAGAAAGATTCAGAGACTCCAACTACTGCGAATTTTACGTAGTTACTATGGAAAAAGTCGGTCCTCTACGGACGACGGAAAACATCGAGTATGCAATGATAACCGTAGGTCCACTACAGACGTCAGAAAACATCGAGTATGCTATGGAAATCGTCGGTCCGCTACGGACGACGGAAAACATCACGTATACTATGGAAATCGTCGGTCAGCTACGGACGACGGAAAACATCGAGTATGCTATGGAAATCGTCGGTCAGCTACGGACGACGGAAAACATCGAGTATGCTATGGAAATCGTCGGTCCACAGCGGACAACGTAAAACATCGAGTATGCTGTGGAAATCGTCGGTCCGCTACGGACGACGGAAAACGTTGAGTATGGTATCAAAATGTGATAATTATTTATATTATAAACATCTAAAAATTATAAAATGCACAAATATTTGCCTTTATTTTTACTTCTACATAGCTAAATTCATTATAAATGTTGTTTGCGCATAGTTAAAAAAATATTAGAAATGTCATTCGCGCGCAGTTTTACACATTTGAATTTTCTCATTTTGGCAGGTATGCTTATCGTCCTGTAGGTTAAAATTGTCGCCAATTGTTCCTTCATAACGCAGAACAGAACGGTTTTACGATCCCATCCTTATAAATCTGGTCATTCGTAGGGCCAAATTGAAGCACGTAAAGATCTGTGCTGCCACTCAAAGATAGGCCTGCCCACACCACGACACTACAAACATTAGTGTCCCTTTCTAAGGCGTCTCTGGTTTCCACCAGTTAAGTGTTCATCTGGAGCCACTTTGGAAAGCAAATTCGCACCCACCCGTAAAGAGAACAAAGCTCCATTGGCATGACTGCAACCCCAGTTGATGTTTTCTCTTATGGGTATAGACGTGAGGGTGTACACTATTGGCCTCCTAGCAGAAAGACAAAATTCATGAAGACGCCTGTGCAGCGTAGAATAAGATATCATATTTCCCATTTGCTGCAATGAGATCCGAACGCAGCTGGATAGGTGTCTGGTGTCTACAGATAATGGTCAGCTTTTGGAGTTGTTGCCCTAAGTCTTCCATTACTGAACCTTCTTGATGCCGTTTTTATCCGTCGGAATGTGTCCCAAAGTTGATGGGCTATGATGAACGACTCACATTAAACCACCTGGCTATTTCGTCTTGAGACTACCTGGCGTCGAGCCTTCCAATCGATCTTAATTTTTCTCCTAAATAGTGTCTAGACAATGTGGCCCCAATCAGTAAAACGCATACTTTCAAAGCAAAGTGTGTGTTTTGCCAGCCAGCAGGTCGAAAAGCGAAAGGACTAAGCATCTCTCAACTGCCTCCTTTTGAACTTAAAGTTAATTTGCATACTTCAGACGCGCTTTAATTAGACTCTCATATTTGGCATCGCAAGGTTTAAGTACCTATAGTATGTTAGGTTCATCAGCTTTCACTGCTGATTTTTTGCAAAAACTCTAAATTCTATGTTCCTTAATATAGGGAAACCAGTGTGATTTGCAACGCTGTAACCCAACCCAACCCAACCCCACACCATCTGATTGAAACTTTTAGTTTTTGATGCCGGGTTTGTCTTAGTAGCTTCAGGATTGTGCGTCGGGAAGAGGAAGTTCGCTATTGGGTTCTAGTTTTGTCGGTTATCTAGAATTCAGTTATTCTGAATAAGAAATGGCGACGGCTGCCCTTTATCACTGGATCCGTGAGGTGCGAGAGGATGAAATTTAAAGCACTCTTGCGGATATCTTTTCTCGGTTTAAAAAAAAAAGCAATGCGAAGGGAAGCGAACATAAATAAAACAAATATATAGGTAAATACTGTTAATTGGGCCTCGGGTTTCCTAGCGGGCAACATTCATGACTGCCATGGAGAAGACATCAGGTTTGATCCCAGCAGGTTCAAACGCTCGATCCACTAAATATCCGCCGTGCGTCGGATGGGCACGTTAAGCCGTCGGACCCCGGGTACTCCCCCTCACCCCGGTAATAAATAAGGCGTCTTCCTCGCTTCTGTGTCACTTTCCTATCGGGCACTCTAGCCCAAATCTCCTAGCTTCTTATTTCTAAGGGTTGTTTAAGACCTGGGGTCAGACACTCGCTTTCTAAAATCCTCTACATATGATCATTCCAGTTAATTGGAAAGCTAGAAAGCTTTGGCGCAATTAAACGTCTGCCCACGCTGGCCAAGCGGGTTGGTGAGTGGTATAGCATTTCTCTAATCCCGATGGTTTAGTTATACTGCTATTGGTGGTCGTCAGAGCCCCTTTAGTGGGAACAGGATGCACCACGAGAAGGCGGGGTTGACATTTTTGTCAAGGAGAGGCTGTAGTATGTTGCGCATCACCTGACCTTACATCCCGTTTCTTATATAAATTCATATTTTTTCTTAACGCACAGGTCTGCAACCAGAGGGCGTAAGCTCACTATTCCGTTTACAGCAATATCTGAGGGATTAAAAACCCGATTGAAAAAGTTCTTTTTCGCGTCATATACTATTGTTTTCCATACCGGTCCTATTGACTTTTAATAGCTTTGATAAATTTAATTTGCGTCAGAACGCATTCAAAAGACGTGCTTATTACACCCGAAAATTCGGTGACATCTTTCTTGTTCTCTCTTATGAATCAGTAGTTTTCCAGTCCGAATTTTATAAGCGGAGATATCATGCCCACAGGTGCACGCGCGGACAAAACGTGGCATAATCTCGTCGTCTGTGAAAAAGTGAAGATCGCCAGCTAAGATGTTGTGAACCCTGCGTGTCTTGCTTTCGATTAAGATTCTGGTCCTGCCTTACCTTGGTGAAGCAACGAAAGTTACTGAGAAATAAATGCACTTGTCTTTTCAATGATGAACAGGTGTTAAATGCTTTAAACAACACCAATCTAAATTAATAAATAAAATGAAAAGTACAGAGTTTTATTTCAAGAGCTTGTCTAGTTTCTTTTATTATGTTTCAGATTTAAAACTGGGTACGGTGTAGTTCCGAACGAATATGCACCATTCTTAAAACTTGGCTTTTCTCATTGACTATCGTTGTCGGCGTGCCCCAAAATATCCTCTCTCTCTCTCTCTCTCTCTCCACGGCTGTTGTTCGAATGCGGCAAATGAAATTCCAGAATGTGGCGTGCCGGTTGCCAGAAATTCAGGCTTAACAAGATTACGCCGCATCATCGTAGCTCGTTAAGCCAAGACAAAGGGACTTAATTATTTTACTCGACTGCAAATTTTCCTTAACCCGGGAGGAAGTTGTTAATTTCCGCTTTAAATTTATGGCCGTTAATACTCCAAAGATTACAGTGGAAGAAACGTTTTTGCTTAATGAGTTATTAACTCTTCCCGTGAAACAAAAGAAAAAGGCTCAAAATAAACAGACGAGGGAAAAAAAAAGAGAGACTGGACTTTAAAAGCGAAACGAAGACGATTAGGTACGTGTACGATGTTCATTATGCTGCTAGTGTTTTGCTGTTGGTCGTTCTTTGAAGTCCTTATGGCATTATACCTTCTAACAATAGGTTTTTCAAATGCCCTTGTCGTAACAATAGGCAAACAGACACGCTATCCGGCTAGTGCTATTGTTGTACACGCTGCTCGCGGTATTGGTATATGTTGTCCCTTATTTCGAGATGATCGGGTCAGGTGATGTCGCCCTTGGAAAGGCTGTTTCAAAAAGGGACGCTCGCGGAGCATATTAATTTGTTGTTTACACAGTGAAAGTTTTTATTCTCGTTGAGGAAAACATTTTGCGCTGCTGTTAGGGTGATGGAGTGAACTTCCCTTGTCTGTTATCTAGAGTGGGAAGTGTTGAGGACGTGTTGTTTATACCACGGGGATTTTTTTTATTGCCTGGTTAGTGAAAAACATTTCGCAGTTGTGTTGGTGAATAATCTTTTGTTCGCCTTGAAATCCTTTTCATAAAATATTGAACTGTTTCTGGTGGATTTGTACTTTTATTTCCATTAATATGTTGTTTTATACTTGGATAAACAAAAAGAAAAAAAAAAAAGGAAAAAAAAAAGACATCATAGAATTCTCGTGTGTAATAGGCAGTTGTTTTGTTATAGTTCTGTATCAACGACTACGACAAAATGAACAATGGCAGAATGTTCGTGAAATGTTGGATACATATGAAATGGGGGTCCACTGAAAAAAGAATTTCTTCAATAGGCTCAAAAGCTGACGTATGGTCATCCAGTAGGGATGTTCAGCTACGCCCTCCAGCGAAAAAGGTGTGCATGTGTGCGTTAATTAGGAGTTGAAAATGTGCACGAATTTTCATCATAGTGAGAAGTGTTTTCGGGAAATAATTCTTTCAGTAGACTCAGAAACGGACACATAGATAGTCCAATAGGATGTGCCCATTATTACACCCCATAGAAGAAAAGCTGTGCATAATTAAAAGAGGAATTATAACTAAATGTGTTTGTAATGCTGGCGGGTGTCCTACGCATATTTTTTTTTCTTTCATTGGCGGGTTAGAAATTGAGATATCACTTAAAATCGAAGTGACGTTTACAGCACCTATAATGCATTACGGAAAAACAGGGAGGGGGGTGTACACCCCACATATTAGATGCTATCCGACACAAAACGAATATTTTAAATTTGACTTTTCAGATCCCGAAATAAAACGTGCGTTTTTACCTCTTCTTAGCAGAAAAGCTAAAAAAATGTATGCACATTTTTCATTGTGTCAGAAGTATCCGACGTAAAAATAAGTTAACTGCAGTTTTAGAAGCAGTAATATAGAATGAATCTAGATAACTAGCCAGGCACCTTTACGCTCCCTGGCGGCAAAACCGTGCATTGGAAAAATATTTCTTGACTGATACGAACACTTGTTAATAATAAGTTTTGTTGTCGTGTATCATCAAAATGTCGTTAATTGTGCTTTTAAAGATAGGATGAATTGAGCCCAAAGTTTAATTATCCAATGCTGTTTTTACCAACCGCTTGCTGCTGACCAACGTTTAATTTGTGCCTCATAATAGGGCTTTAAAACAGTTTGTTCATAATTTTTTTTTTTTATCTTGGAAAATTCTACTTCATCTTTCTTTAAGCTTTCCCTGGTGATTTGTTTTCCAGTGCTTTTAACGTACTCAATCAGTCTGGCTCTCGTAAAGGTTGGTAACTGTCCAAGAATTAACTATGTATATATGCACTGCTTGCCACCCAAAATGCAACACCAAGAAGGACACGAGATAGCGAAGCCAGATTTACTGGACACATAACACAGATACAAAGATGAAACGATTGAGCTTACAGGCCCGTGCGACTTGCGGAACACGCAGACATCAATAGTTCGTGTGGCCCCCATGGCTGGCAATAACGGCCGCTACACGCCGCGGCATCGAACGAAAGAGGCTTTGGATGTGGGCTTGGGGTATGTCGGTCCAGGCTGCTTCCACACGTTGCCACAGTTCATCAGGCGTAGCTGCAAGTGGCGCTTGCCGGGCACTCGGTTGCCGATCAGCGACCAGACGTGTTCGATGGTCGATATATCGGGAGAACAGACGAGCCACGGCAGCAGTGACACATGGTGGGCCGTGAAGAATTGTTGCACGATGCGTGCCACGTGCGGGCGCGCATTGTCCTGTTGAAACGTGGCCGCTGGCCGGTCCTGTTGGTAAGGGAGGACTACAGGCTCCAAAACGTCGGAGATGTAGCGGTGGCTGTTGAGTGTACCGGCGATGCGTACGAGAGGGGTGCGGGTGTCATATCCAATTGCGCCCCAAATCATAACGTCAGGCGGATACCTTTGTTGCGTTCCACGACGAGTCGTGTTAAGGCTCTCCCGCCTTTACCATCAGTACACTTTTAGGGTGAATTGGAGTATAGATGACTTCTCCTGCGCCGTCAAACTGCTGACTGCAGGAATTAGTGAAACTCTTTTATCGAAAAAATTTATGGTGAAGGCGTTGCAAAGCAGTCCCGCCAGAATCTGCCTTAGAAACTTCTCCTCAGACGGGATCTGTTGGGGGACCGACCGGCACGTACCACCTCCATATGTCGCCGCCACCACCACTCAATTCTACCTCAGAACACGTTGGTGTGACGTTGCGCTGCGGCAATTTTAATGTTGGCGACTGGGAGAAAAGCTCACCAACGCGATTGTGTATGGCAGCGCTGCCACTGAAGCGCTGTAGCGCATAAATTACCCCCAAAAAACCGCACACACAAAGAGGTTCCATATAATTACACATTCTACGTCCTTTGGGACCCACATTTTATTTCGGATTTTTTTAACATGCCATTTGGCAAAAGTCAAATTCGTGAGGATAAGGGAAAGAAAGAAAACAGCCAGCAATGCACGATCAGTCAAGATTATGTAAATATACAATATAAGACTATGTACAAATGCCTTTATTAAACCTTTCAGTTGTTTTAATCAGTATTGGAACAGTAGAAATTTAAAATTTGAAAAACTTACATTTAATGAGAGCACTGTTAACTATATAATACTCTACTAAAAGTTCTACGTTTGCTTCAATGATTGTTCGGTTTTTTTTTAAAGATTGCTTTCAAAGAGCATAAATTAAAGTGTCGAACAATGTATATTACATTTATTTTTAATAGTATAAATATTCATTATACCCAGAATATCTCAAAGTACCGACTTTTTAAAAATCTGTGTTTCCTAGGACCCAGCTTGAAGACAATGCAACGGCAGCTCTGTATGGGTTTCAAAGGACCTATATTAAAACCACACAATTTCGTATTAATTTCACTGAACACTCGTTTGCTTTTTGTCATTTAAGTTACTTTATTATTCGAATTTGAGTATTTTTACATCGAAGCCAGATAAAATGGCGAAATTTACTTGCATAAATATCATCACTGTGCCAATATTTTTGTCCGTGCAAATTCTGTATCTGCAAGCACTTTCGAAGTTTTCAAAGGCTAAATAAAAAGTATGTAAACAGTATTTTTTTCCATCATTATTACGTGACGAGCTACATCTAATTATTATGCGACCAGTTCATTAGGCTGAAATTGTTTTTACTGTAAACTTTATACAAATTTACGAATCTGCGTGTGTGTCAATACTTTTATGCACCACTGTACATACACGAATGCGTACACAAGTAGAAGTTCAGCAGGAAAATTAGCAACCAGAATTAGTGCTATCGCAAAGATATTTGTAGTATCTTATCTCCCAAGAACTGAAATGGCATTGTCAGGCTTCTGGGGAAGGGCAAGAAACGGTCTTGCCTCCCGCCCAAACATATGGGCGCAAATTAAACGAGGTCTACGAGAAAATCGAATTTCTCTTGGTGCCTACAGGAATCCAACGCATTTTCCGATTCCTGCTTCAAAGCGGTAGTTTTTAAGTACTACTAAGTGAATGATTTCTGTGTCCTCCATGTGCTCTGGAAGTTATTACTTCAGATTTCTACAAAGAATACTTCCAGTGCGATTTAGGCAAGCGGATGCATTTGTTTACGCAGAAGAATAAACGGACGGGCAAACGTGTACTTTCAACTGACAAAAAAGTACCTTAGACCGAACACCAATTTTCGGTGTATTGCTTTAATTTACCACTAAAAATTATAATAGGGCAAGTAATAATATTTAATGTCTTGTATAGTCGGATTTTTTTCTTGGCAGTTAACGATAAGAATCGCCTGATTTTGGGAGTGCAGCAAGCACTTCCCGGGTCTAAACACGTGATTTGCAGCAAAGCGTGGCAGTAAACATTTCTTGATCTGAAAGGGTGCTTCTTTGTCTTTTAAGTGGTCCTTCTTAAGGGAATAGTGAGATCTCCCCAGCAAGCAATGTGAGACAATAGGGGAGACAACAATGGAGTGGGTGGGAAGATGAACCAAAGGGTGGGCCTGCCGTGGTAATGGGTCTTAAAATCTTAACCCCGCAGGGAGCAAGTGACTGGGAAAGTTTTCCCGGGTTGTCTCTGAAGCCTCGGAAATCTCCTCCTTCTACAAGTCACACCCAAAATGCTTGCACCCCCAAAAATAGGCGATTCAATTATCATCAAGTACCAAGTAAAAAAAAATTTGACTATACACCAGAATGAGTTTTGTTTGGGGTGGGGGTGAAATACCACCGCAAGCATGTTAGGCTTATAAGTGGTCTGACCGTAATTTAGATACATTGGTTCCAGAACCAAAGTCAAATTGCCGCCCCGGTGGCGCAGTGGTCTAAGGCGTTGGCCTCTGATCATTCGTCCGTAAGGGGTCCGGGTTCGAATCCCGGTCAGGCATGGATGTTGTGTTTGTCTTACGGCACTGGCTCTCTCCCTTCCCTGGAACCAGTGACCCTAAATTAGGGACGGGCGACTGCTTATAACCCATTGAGTTGCTCACGGTGGTCGTTAAACCTCCAATCAAAAAAAAAAAAAAAAAAAAAGTCAAATTTGAGCTTTTCAGTACAATATATAATTTAAACACTCGACGTGAATCAGGAACACCAAACAGAAATCATCGCTCTTTCCACGTTAATAAGTGAGTGTCCGAAAAATTCTCGTCGGCCACCACCGAGAATCGAACCCAGTCTTCCAGTTACGTGTCAGACAATGCTACCACTGCGCCACAGCGGCCTCGAATTCTCCAGACTAACTTGTTCTCACATCTGAGTCTGGACAATTCGAGGCCGCTGTGGTGCAGTGGTACCATGTCCGGCTCGTAACCGGAGGAACCTATGTTCGATTCCCGGTGGCGGCGGATGAGAATTTTTCTGAGGCTCACTTATTAACGTGGAAAGAGCGATGATTTCTGTTTGGTGACAATATATAGTGTGGAAGAAATATTCTTATATATACCTGGAAAATACGTCGTGATAATTAACACAAATAGCATGGCGTATTTCCATGTATTAGATAATATTTCTCCCTCACTATATACCTGTATGGCTGGTGATATGTTTAACAACGCTAGATGGCAGCACTATTTGCTTGGATTAAGAATGCGGTCGGAGAATATTCCGATGTTTTGAATACTCAGATACTTGGGACTTTGTCGTCCTGAGTGGTGTAACGGTATTCGGGAGATGCGGGTTCGATTCTCGCTCCAGGGCGATTAAATCTTCTGAGTGATTGGTATTTCGATTCTGCTCCAGGGCGATGAAATCTTCTGAGTGATTGGTATTTCGATTCCGCTCCAGGGCGATGAAAGTTTTCTGAGTGATTAATATTACGTGAGAGCAGTAAAAGTACAGTCAATTCAGAGACGTGATTACTATTACTATCATGACTATCAGTAAAAGTTCGTGTGTCTGCCCACCTGGCCAGCAAAATTTCCATTTAGTAATTTTGACTATTTGCTGACATCAGCAGCAGGTTGTAATTAAGACCTCTTTATCTGTTTCACGTGGCAGCGCAGGTAGATTAAAAAATAAAAATAAAAATATCCGTAAGTAATTGACTTTAGCCTTAATGGCGTCTCACACTGACTATTTCGTGTCTGTAGGTTAAATACCCATTGATTAAATGATGAAGCTTGTGTCCGTTTCGAATTATCCATGACAGTAACCCGGTTTTTACTCGCTCACCTCTGCCTGTCCGGCTGACAGAGCAATTTTCTTTTTATCCTGCAGTTTTTCCCTTGACTGGTTCTCCGAAGCCTTGTTCCTAGAAACCAGGAATCCGATGTTTTACGAGTGGAATGTTATGGAGTTCATTTCTGTGTAATATATATATATATATATATATATTTTTTTTTTCAGTTTCATTGTTGATGCAAGTGTGACTAGACTGCGGTTGTCACAGAAATTGAATTAGTCGTGATCTGTGCTTATTAAATCACTGAGTTTGTGTCATTTTAATAGAGATTGCGTTTCGTGTGTAATGTTCATCAGTGTGTAACAAAGTTAATGAAGCGGCTTTTTTGCTTCCACGTGCTTGTTTCTGGAACCTTGGTTGCAATCGTGAGAAAAAATTATTGCTGGGAATAAATGTACTCCCGTAATTCAGAAATAGTTTTTATTTCTAATGGCAAAAAAGCAATGCGATGGCGCAAATCAAAACATGAAATTATTTGATTGAAATTTATTTAGATAAATTTGATCTCCGATTGCTATAACAAGTAGAATGAATGTTTTCTAAGCATCCTAATCTTCAACTGAACCGCCGTCAAGAGAGCCTACCTGTACTCCGAGTCAACCTAAGAGTGTACCACTACTGAAGGTACGAAACAACAAATTTTCAAAAAGTCAGTTTTCAGATATTTATTTCATATTATATAAGTTACTCAATCAAGAGCCTCGTACTTTCAGTCAACGCTGTCCAGATTTGGAGAGTGCCAATTTATTGTCCCCCAACACAGCGACAATAAATTGGCAATTGGGGGAACTCAAGGGGATGTGCAGTAGTGGGGGGAGGGGGGTAAGTTTGGACTCCACCACACCCCCATTCACAATCTCCACTGCTTCTGTTGAAACGGATTCCTGTCTTTTAGTTCCTTGTGGTATTAAGATTAACTTCGTAATTCACTTAATTTATTCTTTGCTGGATTTCAAGATATCAAAGAATAGCATCAGGTAGTCGAAGAAAGAAAAGAAATAAGACTGTGCAGTTTGTTTAGGTTGGGTCATAAATCCTTCAGTTGGGCGGGTGAGTAAGAAAGTGCGAGAGTAATTGTTTGACAGAAAGGAAAAAGCAGGAGTGCAGCGTAACGCGAACTGATACCGTTCTTGCTTTCTAAGCATAGGTCGTGATAAGGCTCCTAGCCTTTGAACACCGTACACTCTTAAGGTGACTTGGAGTCATCATCGTCAACCATTATCAATCCACTGCTGGACGAAGGTCTCCCCAAATTTCCTCCACAACGGTCTGTCTTGTGCCAGTCTCCACCACGTCACTCCTGCTTACTTTCGAATTTCATCCACCCATCTTCCATGTGGTCTTCTTCTAGGTCTTTTCCTGCCCCTTGGAATCCAGTCTAAAATTTCAGCTGTCCATCGATGGTCTGTCCTTCTGGCAAATGTCTAGCCCATTGCCATTTCAGAGATTTTACTCGGGTCATGATGTCTTCCACTCTTGTCATTTTTCTGATCCACGAGTTCCTCTTCTTATCTCTCCTGGTTACACCGAGCATGCACCTCTCCATGCTGCTTTGAGTTGCCTGCAGTCTTTGTATGCCTCTTTTATTTAAGGTCCACGTCTCTGCACCATATGTAAGCACTGGAAGGATGCATTGATCAAACACTTTCTTTTAAGATATAATGGCATATTGATCTTGAAAATTATGCTGTTTCTTCCAAACGCTCTCCGGGCAAGTTTTATACGCCGATTAATTTCTTTATCAATTTGACCCTCACTTGATATCTGCTGTCCAAGATAAATGTAGATATTGGTTATCTCCAGCTTTTCCCCATCAGTCGATGGATCTTCATTTCTTGTAAAAGCGTTGTACATCACTTTTTGTCTTCTGAAAGTTAATTTTTAATCCCACTTCTTTACTCTTGTCAGCAAGTTCCTTGATCATACTCTGCAGCTCTGATGGGGTAGTTGCAAAAATTACTACGTCATCAGCCAAACGAAGGTGAGTTTGGTAATCTCCGTTAATCTTTATTCCTTTGTTTTCCCAGTTCAGTGATTGAAAGACATTTTCCAATGCGGCATTAAAGAGTTTAGGGGAAATAGTGTAACCTTGTCTCACTCCCTTTCAGATCTTTGTGTGCTGTATTCTCAAATAGCCGAATATTTGTTTTTGCATTTTCGTAGATGTTATGAATAATATTAATATATGCATCTTCAATACCGCAGGATTTCAAAGCCATTGTAACTGCTGATGGTTTCACCGAATCTAAGGCTTTTTCATAGTCAAAAAAGCAATGCATAATGAAAGTTCATATTCCCACGGTTTTTCAATTAGTTCTCTCAGTACGTGGATATGATCTATAGTGCTGTAGCCACTCCTGAATCCAGCTTGTTCTCTCGGTTGAGCCATGTCCAGTGTCACCTTCAAGCGGTGTCAAAGAACTTTAGTGAAGATTTTATAAACCACTGATAGGAAGCTGATAGGTCTGTAGTTCCTGAGATCCTCAATGTCACCTTTTTTATGTAGCAGGATCATTGTAGCGTTGTTCCAATCCTCAGGAATCTTCCCTTCATTAAGGCATCGAGTGAAAACTTGGGCGAGTACTGTTTCAATTTCTCAACTTGCTTCTTGTATGATGTCTATTGTAATTCTATCTTCTCCTGGAGCTTTTCCCCATTTCATGTTCTTGATTGCATGTGTAACTTCTGCTAGGAGGACTGGAAGAACTCTGGTACCTTTTTTAATATCTGGAGTACATGTATCATCCTTTTCATATAGTTTTGAGTAGAAATCTTTCACTCTTGTCAAAATTTCACCTCTATTTCTTGTTACAGAACCATCTTCTTTTCTCAGTGCCATAATCTGTTTTCTTCCCTTACTCAGATGTCCCTTTGCTCTCTCTAGGCTTTGGTTGTTTTCAATTGCTTTCCTCACTAGTTCATAGTTGCATTTCCTTACATATTCAGTGATACTTTTTCGTACCGTCTTACATATAGCTCTATATATTCCGCTTTGGAAGTCACATTTCCTTTAGTTGTCCTCATCTGTCTTCTTTTTTGCATCAGAATTTTGGTTTTTCCTGATAATTTGTTCGTATGCAACTTTTTCTTAGTAACTGCTATTTTTGTTGCCGTTTCCATAAGAGCCTTGGCTAGTTTTCTGTTAACTTTAGAGATATCCACTTCTTCCGACGTTAGACCTTCTAGAGCAGAGAATCTGTTCCTCAGTTCTAATTTTGAAGGTATTATGATTTTTTAAGTTTGGTCATGTCAATACACTTTGTTTTATGAACTTGTCACGCTCGAGTTTAGCATTGAGGTGCATCTTACATCTTACCATTCTATGGTCACTACCTGTGTTGAACTTGTTTAGCACACTGCAGTCTTCCACGACAAATTTCTTGTTACGCATAATAAAATCAGTTTCACATGTCAATCCATTGGGATGTCTGCATGTTTATTGGAGTATAGTACTGTAAAAACCTCCTTAACGGACACGCAACTATTTAGCGGATAGTTTTGTGATCCTTAATCCCAGTATATAAGATTCTATATATTTATATCGAAATAAAGCACCTGTTGAATAGCTGACAGTTCAAGTCAATAAAGCAGTTGAACACGCCTACGTTCAATGTAATAATATTAAAAAAGAAATCCGCACATTTTTGCCCCTAAGATTTTGTTTCTTTGGACAAAACCGAGGTGAATTTTTGTCCTCTAAATCCGCATTACAAATCTAGTGGTCTGGTTTCAAATGGGTTGATCTCTTTTTAGAAGTGGATGAAATATACTTTGTATTACGGACTCTTTAGAAGTATATGATTTATTTTCAGATTAACCGAAACTGCTGCGAAGCTTGCTCGTTCCTCCATCCGTTCCGTTAACGTACCAGTTATGAATCTCTTGCAGTTAATTTCTTTTTAGCTAGGCGAGATTCACTGAGAAGCATTTTCCTCCTTTCAAATCCTGTACCAAATATGAATCCCAGCATTTCTTTGTTATAATGCAAAGTACTTCCTTGGCTTCACTATAGGAGATTGATTCGTTCTTGATCATTAGTAGTTAGCAGGAAGAAAATAATTTAAGTACGCGTCAGTAATTTAAAAAAGTGAACCCACCTCGCAATCACCCCGCAGGGGCGCAGCCACGGAGGGATGCTCACAGGACTTAAGTCCCCTCCAGGAGGGGTTTTGCGCCCCTCTTTGTTTATAAAACTGATCGGACTTAATGCAGTGTAGAGCAACCCAAAATTTCCCTAATATATGTTACCAGGGTTTAAGAAATTTTACAAGAGTTTTAAATTTCTAAGTAAGGAATATTTAGCTGTGTAAGTGTTTCAGGCAAGAGGCTATCTACGGTGTCAAAAGTAATTAAGTACAGTTGTAAAAGAGCGTTCTCAGGCAATTGCTCTTTGTATTGAAGAGCCTATTCAGCAAACATTAAGTGCTTTTATGGTTATATATTATCCTACGCTGCAGTCGTGTACATTGTGATCCGGAAAGCGCACCGAGACTGCTAAATTAGTTTATTGCTCTGGAGACGTCGGCGAAACGCTCTCCCCTTCGAGCTAGGGGTCGAAAGAGACTCTGACGGACGGGGTTTCCGGACGACAGCGCAAAAAAATTACGTATAAATTAGAGTAAATACGGAAGAACGAATAATTTGGAAATAAAATAAGTAACGAGAGAACTGAGAAATTCAAGTAGTTAATTTAGTGAGAATTCTAGGATAACCTAAATTATAAATTTAGGCAAATAATAAATTAGAATAATAATCTTTGTGTAATGTACCGAACCATAAAGATTTACATCAATTTAACAATTTGCAAAAGCCCTTGTTTAAATGCATTGGTTTCGAGATTATTCAAGAGTAATGTTCGTGCTACATCCAAAAAAAAAAAAAAAAAAAAAAAACCCTGTACGATGCATATTTAAACGGGAGGGGTGGGATTCGGACCGCCAGGTCCCCCCCCCAGGATACGTGCCTCTATTGAAGAAATCAATATCTTAAAGCAGAAATGAGATGCATTTTGGAAGGAACCACTATTTCTGCCAATTTTCGCTTTCGTTGTCTTCTTAAAGAGGTACAAGTGTTCGTATTGAGTTGGAGTTATTTTCTGTCCCTTCTTTATGCTAACTTTGGGCAGGCGAACGACCCCAGAGGACTTTCTGAATATAAAGTGGTTAAAATGAAAAAAAAAAAAAAGAAAAGGGAAGTAATAATGTGATGAATCTTTTATTTAGCCCGTGCGATCCAAGAGATGATCCTCTGCACCTTAGTCTCACAATACGTTAGGGACTGGTGTGCATGATTTTTTTCTCATGTCGTGCATCAGTCATAAACCGACGGAACAGATGAGAAACGAGATTCGTGTGTGTGTGTAACATTTAATGACCTTAGCGTTGGTATCCTTAAAATAAAACGTTGACGTTTGGAATCGCAGAAATCCCTGGAGTTGCGAGGTACACGCGTGACCACACTAACGATGTATTGTGTGGCTTCTGTCAAATAAGAGAGGTCTCGGCACAAAAATAGGGTTCGGCTGGCTGCAAATGATTCTTCATTTTTGTATCGCATACCATCTGCTCCCGCCGCCCCTCCTCACTTTCTCATTTCGGAGTTAACATACGGTATGTCGCGGTGGTTATGGTGTTGGAGGAGGAGGGGGGACCGGGGTGAAAATCGGGACGCGAGTTTATGAATAATTCAGAGGAAATTACTCCTTTCTTTGTGTAATGGTGTGCAGGGGCGACGACTGTTTTGCACGTGTGACGCTGTTGGGCGGCCACAACAAGAACTCCTAATTGGTCCGTCACGCCTCACGTAATGGTGGGGAGGCACCATGGGATGCTCGTCGCAACCGGTCCGTTAACGGCACAATGAAACAAGGTCATAATCATACATAATACATACTAGACTGACTCTGGATAGATAGCAAGAAAGACGAGGTTGGGGGAGGAAAGGCGAGAGAGAGAGGTAGATGGACCGGATAAAAAGGGCGGTTGGTCGTTCATGTCCGCTTTGTTTGGTGACCGTTCTCGGCTCTTCAGCAATGGGAATCCATTTTATTTTTCATGCGCTGCTGGCAAACCCGTTAGCCATTGTTTTTCTTCCTTTTCAAAAATAAATAAATAAAATATTCAATAGTAATTTTGTGTTGGATGGTGAATGGAAGTTCAGGCATGCATTTAATTACATTTCGCACCGTGGCTTCCCTTTTCAAATACACACACACACACAAAGATATGAAAGATCTCTGTGTAAAGTAACCGTGTGCTGTAAATTGCGGATTCTTTATCAGATGCTTTTAATAAAACGTAAGCGGTTTTCTCCCCTGCTAAACTAGAACGGCCGCCCCGGTGGCGCAGTGGTCTAAGGCGTTGGCCTCTGATCATTCGTCCGTAATGGGTCCGGGTTCGAATCCCGGTCAGGCATGGATGTTGTGTTTGTCTTACGGCACTGGCTCTCTCCCTTCCCTGGAGCCAGTGACCCTAAATTAGGGACGGGCGACTGCTTATAGCCCATTGAGTTGCTCACGGTGGTCGTTAAACCTCCAATCAAAAAAAAAAAAACCTCCAATAAAAAAAAAAAAAAAAAAAAGTAGAACGAAATGGTCGGCAGTAGCTCTATTCGGGCAGTTCAGGCATTCCCTTTAATCAGATGTCGCACTGTGGCGTCTTTTCGAACATTTGTCTTTCTCCATTTTGCACTTCTTTCCGAATTACCCAGTCTTTTGAAGTACCAGGTACGTAAAAAATTCGGAATATTTGGATTGCCTTTGAACAATGTGTCCACATCTATTAGTAGGATTTCAAAATCGTTTTCCTTTGGGGCAGCTTGAACTATGAAATCAATGAGAGCCACACCTTTTCACATTTTACATTTCACTACCTTTCCGCCAGATGGCGTCAATTTATACGGTTGTGTACCCCCGTATTTATTTTATACGCTATGACCGCTTCTAAAAATTCCGTTTTAATTTTTTTTGTCGTCGAATGCTACTTGCCACGAAGAATCAAATGTTTTATAATTTATAGGTTGCAGAATTTCGCAACATGTAGTTATCATTCATTCTCGATTCACTGCTCGATGAAGGTCTCCCTAATCTCCTCCGCACGTGTGCTAAGTAATTATCCGTGTCATTCCGGGTTACGTACGAATGTCATCCACACACTTCCCATGTGGTCGTCTTCTGGTTCTTTTGTTGTCCAGTCTAATATTTTAGTTCTCCAACTGTGGCCAGCTCTAACATTATGACCAGCCCACTTCGTGTGTGTGTGTGTGTGTGTGTGTGTGTGTGTGTGTGTGTGTGCGCGCGCGCGCTTATACATTACTCTAGAGTTTTCTCCTCGGTCATTACATATATATTATTGCTGTAGATACAGCACTACACAGTATATATATATATACAGGGTGCATAGGAAAGTCCCTTTAGCCGGGAATAACTTGCGAACGGAGAGAGGTACAGTCATGCACATGCAAGTGAGATAACGGTATAGTAAAGCAACTCGCCCGTTCTAATTCAATCTATAGCAGCGCCCCTAGTGGCGAAATGCGGAAGTTAGCCATTGCAAATCGAAAACGAAAAAAGATAGAGCAAAATTTTCAAATACTAAGTTGTAGAGCATCAATTAATTAGTACAAAACATTTGTTTCACACAGATAAGATAAATTGTCGCCTGAATACCTTATAATGTCCGAAATCGATGCGCGACGATTCGAATCTGCATATTCATATTTCGCAAATGTAGCCGTATGCAAATGCAGATTGTGACGTTGTACCGTACCTACGATATAAAAACCAGTAGCAGGATGTTCCCTGATCAGAAGTTTAGGTCTACGTACGCTGTGTGAGAATGGCGAGCTTGGATTTCTAGGGTTTCGTAAAAAATCAGGTGTATGCAACAGCGCCTACAAGTATGCTGGATCTACGTCGTCGTGTTACAGATGCTTGCAATAGTGTGACACCTTCCATGCTGAGGAATGTGCATGTAGAGTTACTTTCACGAATACAAATGTGTATCGTGGGCAAAGGCGAACTCTTCGAACATACTCGACATTAACTTTTCATCACTGTGCGCCAGTTTGCCTTTTTTGTTTTTGGTTTGTCTGACGTCATCAAACTGTGTTGATTGGCAATACTGTGGAACCGAGCCTTGTTGGTACCAGCAGGATAAGGCACCGAGCCATAAAGCAAGGACTGTTACAGCGTGGTTTGACGATAATTCCGTATCGTGTGTGGACTGGCTAGCACAGAGCCCCTGATCTTAATCACACAGAGCATCTATGGGATGAATTAGAGCGCCGCATAAGAAGTTTGGGACCAAGGCCTAATACTAAGCAACAGATAGCGACAGCATTATGTACTGAAAGGAAGCGCATACTTATAGCTGTGTTCCAAAACCTTGTCGAAAGCATGTCTCGAAGGGTCAGTGCATGCATTAAGGCCAAAGGTGGATCGACACCGTACTAATAATGTATGTCAATAAATGCTTTGTTGTGTCTCTCTTCTAAGTGTCAGGTGACTTGTGTGTATATATATGCTGTGAATACAGAAATATAGGTCATATCTCTGTACTTAGAAAACGAATTGAAAAACTGAATGCATTACAAAATCCCACCATGTATGGCTCTTATTATGAAAAGTTTTTGTTTCTGTGAAACCACGCGCACACACAGCGGTGTTACATTTATGAAATTCTGCTGTGCTAAAGATGCAAGCGGTAATACTAAGAACATCTATGAAGTGCAAGGTTAGAAGAGCACGTAAACTTTCTTTCCAATTTTTTTTTTTTTTTATTTGAGACAAGGAGACACCCTATATCTACCAAACTCTGCAATGCCTAAATGCAGAATGTCTCTCATTCATTGAACTGGAAACACAAGTGTATATACAGTCAAACGTAACCGGTATCAGACATTTATAGACTGCAAGAAGTGTAAATATGCATCAGCTTATAACGCAGCTATTGGTATCTGTGAAAGTAATGCTGTTGAAGACAGCTGTGTCAGGTTAAGTTGTTAAAGGTATCTCTAATTTCCTTATCGGGACAGAGAGCTCGCATATGCAGTGCTTGAAAAGTGAACCTGTAGTGAAGAGGAGGAACGTTAAAAGACGATTAGGACTTTCAGTGCTATACAGGGAGAATTTGAAAAGGTCTGAGAATCGAAACGAAATAGGGTATGAAAACAACTCGTTTTTCAAGCCAGAGAAACACTTATTCTTAGCTATCAGTCCTTTCAGTCCCATGGCCGTAGACATCGATGGTGTTATTAAGGACAGTATCAGGTGATCTGTCACTCTTAGGTGATTAAAACTCAGATCCAAGTAGTTATCAATATGAACAGCAATCATCGCACATAAGAAGCCTCGTCATCAGCGTTTCTTTCTATTTACCAGGGTTTAACAATCCCCCTTGAGCATGTAAATCCCGACCGTAATTTAGGGTCACAATCCAACGAAGGGACAGAACTAACGTCGTAGGACGAACATACCGATCATCTATCATTCGGGACTTGAACCCAGACCCAATTAGGATAACCCACAAGCTGTTATCTGTGTCCATTCGATCACTGGATGGGGCACTCATCAGTAGCATTATTCATTGGAAAGGACTTTATTTCGATGGCTTTTATTGCTACATGAAAGTTAATTTTAAAATAATTTTGTGTATGTCGAGTTCTGTGAAGTAAGTTTGGCCCTGCCTGTGTCTCCTATCCTTATTCTTTCCAGAAAGTTATGAGCTTACCGAACGCAATTTCACTGTGCGCTAAGTAACCAAGGAATGTGTTTTATCTAATTTAGGACTACAAAGCTTGCGGTGTTAAGATAGAAATAATATTAACAACGTTTCGCACAATAAAATGTTTATTATACATCGACTATAGTTTCGCAGAGCGTTTGGCTCGGCTTCCTCAGGACGAATGGAGCGTAAACATTCAAATCATTGTGACATCATCAGAATTCTGACGGTCACGGGTTTTGGCGAGTTGTTTCCACGCGCTTGAAAGAAATGGAGTCGACGTCATGTCGTTGACAAGCAGTGGCGAGTTCCGGTATATGTGGAAAGCTTCTAATATATTAAGCTTGAAAGTCGAGTCCGGTTTATCAATAAGCGTAGCGTTTCCAAACAAAAAGTTATGGTTATTTTCGTGACAATGTTGAGCTATAGAAGACTTCTTCAGTTCATAGTTCCGTACATATGTCTTGTGTTCCTTCACACGGAAACTTAAAGCCCTGCGGGTCTGTCCTATATATGAAAGTCCACATTCACAAGGTATCTGATAAATTCCCCAGGAGTTTGTCTTCGATGTAGTCTTTTGATCCGTAAAAATTCATCTTGTTTATGGGTTTGAAAATAACTTTGAAATTAAAACTTTTAAGGATTTTTGAAATCGCGAAGCAAATCTGAGGAGCAAATGGGATAACTGCCCAATTCTTTTGTATTGTAAGGTCTATAGGCATGAGCGTGCAGATAGGCTTTGGTTTCCTAAATTTTTGGACAGCTTTGTCTATAACGGAAGGGCTGTATCCTCTGTGTGCTGCAATTCGTTTAAGAAAATTAAGCTCTTTCTGTAAGGAATCCTCAGTTGAGCAGATATGTATTGCACGATATACGTATGTGAAGAAGGCCGAGATCTTTTGTTTCCATGGATGATTTGATTTTGCATGAGGGGGTAAGGAAACAGCAAATGGTTTTCGATAAACTGTTGTACTAAAGGATCCTTGAGAGCGTGACACAAGGACATCGAGGAATGGTAAGCAGCCGTTATTCTCAGTCTCATATGTGAACTGTATATGAGGATCGATTGAATTGATAAGTTCAACTAATTTAGGTATTTCCGAGTTCATGCCATTCCAGAGAACAAAAGTATCATCTACATATCGAATCCACAGGTCAAATGTAACAAGCTGAAATAGTTGGTCTTCAAAGTGACGCATGTAGACTTCGCATAAAATAGGTGACAGTGGGCTACCCATTGCAAGGCCTTCGGTCTGTTGGAAAAATCTTCCACGAAAGAGGAAACTGTTTTGTCTTATACAAATTTCCACTAGCCTCAAACACTCTTCTATTTCCGGTTGGCTGAAATGATGTTCTTTGAGACTTGATTTTAATGCTTGGAGAGCTCCATTCACTGGGATACTTGTGAACATGGATTTCACATCGAAGGATAACATGAACTGATCTTTGAATGGATGTCGCTTTATCCGATTGACAAAATCAATGGAATTTTTTACAGAAGTTGTGTTCGAAGAAGTCGTTAGAGTCGAAAGTTTCGAAGATAGAATTTGGCCAACTTATGTGTAGCTGATCCTATATTGCTGACTATGGGACGAAAGGGGACACCAATCTTGTGTATCTTCGGAAGTGCATAGAAACGTGGACAACGGGAATATGAGGGCTTCAGATGATTTTTTGAGCTTAGGTCAAGGGTTACACAGCTTGTTACCACTTTCCGAACTTCCTTTAATTGTTTCTCCGATGGGTCATTTTTTATTTCCTTATAGGGTCCCTCGGTAATAAGTTTTTCGATCTCTGCCTCGTAATGTTTCTTGTCCAGAATAACAACTTGTCCTCCTTTATCAGCTTTCGTGATGATAATATCGCGATTTGACTGCAATTCTTTTAGAGCATAGTATTCATCCTTGCTGAGATTCGGTTTGAATGGTGGAATGGACTTTGCCGTTATTGTCTGGCTAACGCAATGTCTAATCGTTTCTTTTTGATCTGAATTTAGATCGCTTTTTATCATGGACTCCTCAACCGACGCAATGATATTGGTTATTGGTACCTTTTTCGAAATCGCAAAATTCGAATTGTAACGTAAAATCTGTTTTTGAATTTCGCTCGGATTAAAACTAGAAAGGTTAGATATTACTTCATTATCCGGAAAGATATCTTCAATTTGTGAAGTAGAATTTTCTTTATGGTTGTTGTCATTTGTTAGTTTTTTAAATTCCCGTTCTAATGTCATTTTATGAGTTAAATGACATATTGGAACTCCTAGACCAAGTTTTGCAGTCCAGGTCACAAAAATCTGGTAATGTTTTAGCCAGTAAAAGGTGCAGGTTGGTTCAACCTCAACGTTTGCAATATTCTTTCTTGTATCTTTAATGATAGCTCTTAATAGTGCAAACGAAGCGTTAGATATGGCTTTGTTGATGTTATGGGAAGGTCCCAGGTTGCATTTCACACGGATAAAATTTGGTAATATCTTGCATCTCTTGCATCGAAGCAAGAAGTTCAGGTGGTTCACCAATTTGAACTTTTTTATCCTCAGTCTGGAAAAACGGTTGATTGTCGCAGACAGTGAGTTCGTCATGATCGAGATTAGGAACAGGGATTCATGTTCCTGTAGAAAGTCAATATCAGTATAGGTAAGTCCACAAACCCGGAAGCGAAGCGAGATGTTATATGATCGGCTCCCGGTGTAAGATATATCAATATACTTACGCTCCAAATTGTAGTCGAAGGTCCAGTTGACACCTGAAATTATATCTAAGTCGTCTATAGCTCAACATTGTCACGAAAATAACCATAACTTTTTGTTTGGAAACGCTACGCTTATTGATAAACCGGACTCGACTTTCAAGCTTAATATATTAGAAGCTTTCCACATATACCGGAACTCGTCACGACTTGTCAACGACATGACGTCGACTCCATTTCTTTCAAGCGCGTGGAAACAACTCGCCAAAACCCGTGACCGTCAGAATTCTGATGTCACAATGATTTGAATGTTTACGCTCCATTCGTCCTGAGGAAGCCGAGCCAAACGCTCTGTGAAACTATAGTCGATGTATAATAAACATTTTATTGTGCGAAACGTTGTGAATGTGCTTTAGTTGGTCAGAAAGCGTAACCGTCTCCTCGGTGGCGCAGTGGTCTAAGCGATGGCTACTGACAATTTGTCAGCGGTGGGTCAGGGTTCGAATCCCGGTGAGGCATGGATGCTGTGTTTGTTTTACGGGACGGGCGACTGCTTATAGCCCACTGAGTTGCTCACTGTGGCCGTTAAACCTCCAGTAAAGAAAAGAAAAAAAAGTTTAGCCAAAACATGCTTCGCTGTTGCTTTTGCAAGAAAGATGGGAAGATTCCAGAGATGTCCTAAAACTTCTAGGACTGTTTTTGAAAAACTGTTTAATTTCTGTTCCATAAAAAAATAAATCGTAGATATATAATAATAATAATAAAAAATCGTAGCTTTTCACTCGTACCATGAAACACTGCTTAGATATTTGACAGTTATGTTTCAAAATCATAACTGTGATTTAGTACTGTTTTACAGTGTGTTAAGTGTTCTAATTAGACTTTAACAAGCATTCAAGGGAAATGTTATTTCTTCCACATAATTTACTGAACAGGATATTGGTTTGTATTTGGTAGTTTTGAGATAACCTACAAATGTTTAGGACGTTATATTTAGTGTATATTTAAGTTCAAATGCTTTTTTGCGTTAAATATACACTGAAAGTTGTGATGTTGTCATCTCTTGGTAACTCAGATATTCAGTAAATTTCACGTTATGAAGAAACTTAGTATCTGAACAACTTGAGACGGGGGGGCTTGAACAGAAATTCGTAATGATATCATAGAAACAATCTGGGCGCCCGTTATATTTTCCCATATTTGTATAAATGCCATGTGATCAATAAATCACATGAAAAAGGTTTAAAATTTTCTGCTGCGTGATAAAAATAGTCAGAAATATGCCGTTTATAGTAGTCTGGAAGTAAAAGAGCTTTGAAATTCTATTATTGGAAGTATATTATTGAGTTTATTGATACATTTCTTAGCTTGCTAGACTTAATTGCAAAACTTACTGAATTTTAGTGTCCTTTCGTAAATTTTAAGATTCTCTTGAAATTAGCGAAAATCACTGAGCTCGTAGATTTCGGGTTACCGAAAGTTGAATACAACTGCGTAGTAATACGTAATAGCTGTTACATGTGATCAATAAATCACATGAAAAAGGTTTTAAATTTCCTGCTGGGTGATAAAAGTAGTCAGAAATATGCCGTACACAGTAAACAAGTACACACTAGTACTTTAAACATTAACCACTTGGTTAAGATTTTGGGGCTTTCCCCGTATGTGGTGTCAGAAGCTCGAAAATGTTGATATTCTACTTTTCTTAGCCTCAAATGTTTATGGGTATTGAGGAACAAGTTAGTAAAATCATGCAATGCATTGATTATGATACGCTCTCCAACATACCAGAAATCATTACTCAAGTTATGAAGATAATGGCTGTGGAATAAATCTCGCTCCTGTGCCCTGACCTTTGACCACATTTCGATGATATTAAACAGCATTGGTTCAGTATTCGTCCGGAACAACATGAAGTTTTGTCGCAATCGAAGCATTTTTTACAGAAGTTATGACGCATAAGGGCGATGGAATAGATCCCGCTCCTACGTCCCGACCTTTGTCCCCATTTCGTCCATTTTCAGTAGGGTTCGTCCCCAGGTTATCCCATATCACATACCAAAATTTCATCGAAATCGACCTATTTTTACACGAGTTATCGTGCAGACAGACAGACAGACGGACGGACAAAGCTGCAGCATATAGGCTTCTTCAAGAAACCTACGGTTGGAAAGCGTAAAAAACGCGCACTCACTCTGGGGATTCAAAGTTATTCGTTGCATGTTAAAGGTTGAAGAGAGAAAGATTAAACGCGTTTTTCTTCAACAGAGAAGGGGGGGGTGCTCTTTATACGCGTGTGCTTCCTGTTGTGGTATAGTATGTTTGCAAAAATAGCTAACAGTCGTAAAATAGCTCAACTACTAACGCACGCCGGGCATTTTGTTTTGTTAGCCAAAACTGCTCAGAGCTATTTTGCTGGTAAACATAGATTTTCTGGGAGCCGTTTGCTTCATGTACCATCGCACATGAGCGATCTTCTTATAACCCGAAGCCCATCTTTGAAATAATTTACCTGTTCACCATAAATATTTCGTTTAAAAAAAAATAAAAAAATCTAGTTTTCTTGCGAAATGCAGCAATTTTCGTCACCACGGTCGTCAGTTTGTCAGATCGCAGTGAGCCAATTCGCGTAACTGTCGGTCTTCGGTGTTTTATGTACTGAGAGGAATTTATAGAGTTATTTTATTAATAACTTGTGTAATACCGTATCCGTCAGGGTAATTTGTCGTGCGCCTGGTTGGTTAGACGATTTACCAAAACATCGTGGTTGGCAATCGTGTGTTTCGGGTTATTGACCGGCGCGTTTATCGTACAGCGGTTCTGTTTAATGTACAAAGAGATCTTGGGTTTGATGGCGAGGTTTTAACTCATCACGACTTGGTCTTTTACATGATACGCTTTTTGAGTTCACGCAATATATTTCGTGACCGACCTATTCCACCCCAAGGAAAAATGTGGGCGGCAGAGATTCCAACCTTCTATCAACTTCATTGTCTTTTTCCGTTCCATTATGTTTCTCTCTCTCTCTCTTGAATAATACGTTAGTTTAATGATATCGTTTGCCTGAAATACAGCAACGGCTCATATTCGCATGTCTAACAGTGTTGTCTGCGTAATGCCACCAGTTTTGGCCATTAGTTTGGTCACACCGGGAAGTTTCACAACGAACTTTACCCCCTTCAGCATTCCGGTTCTAACTAGATATTCCCATTTTTCAGTTTTATTTCTATAGCACGCTGCGTGTCTTTATTTAGTTTTTTTTTTTATGGGATTTTTAACAACATATTTAGAAGGTGAACGTCCTACGACGTGATATCAGTGTGGTAATATTTTTGCTTTCAGATTTGTACTTCTGATTTGAAACCGGAAGTTCTTACACGAATAGGTTTTTTGCGAATTTGACAAATTGGATTTTTGCATTGTTGAGGATAATTGTAGAACCCGCTTCAAATGCATTTTTGTTATTCACACTTGTCACGGCCCTCTCTCCTCTTTCGTCACCATACGCAAAACTCGATCATCCTTAGAACTCCGTGAGAGCTATCATACATGCATTTGTTCGTTTTCTTTGCGGTAGGGCGCTATTAGTTCATTTCTTTTTTTTTTTTTTTTAATATATTGGGGTTGTCGGAAAAGTCATGACGTATTTTAGCCATGTTTTGCAAAGGTCATTTATTGATAGAAAGAACAAAGATCAATCAATGATATAGTGCCCGTTTTGTTCGTTAACCTTTTGCCATCTTTCAGTGAGCTGCAGAATGCCTCGTTCATAGAAGGACCTGTCTTTCGTGGCGAAAAACTGTACAAGGTGCTGATTTACAGCCTCATCTGAATTGAACGTTATACCACGCAAGGATTGTTGAAGAGAGCGAAACAAGTGGAAGTCTGACGGCGCGAGGTCAGGCGAGTATGCTGGGTGTGGCAACACATCCCACCCAAGCTCCAATAATTTTTGGCGGGTGATCAAACGTGTGTGGTCTCGCGTTGTCGTGATGGAACACAACACCTTTACGATGAACGAGCTCTGGACGTTTCTGGATGATGGATTCGTTCAAACTGTCTAATTGCCGACAGTACACATTCGAATTGATTGTTTGGTTCCGTGGTAGGAGCTCGAAAAACACGACACCTTTAAAATCCCACCACGCTGAGACCAGAACATTCCGCTGATGAATGTCTGCTTTGAATGTCGTTTGAGGCGAAGCAGCACGTCGGGACCAAGACCGTTTGCGCAACACATTGTTGTACACAATCCACTTTTTGTCACCAGTTATCAGTCGTTCAAAAAAAGAATGTTTTTTTCACGTTTAATGAGCATATCGCAGATGTTTATACGCGTCGTCAATTGAGCTTCTTTGAGTTCATGAGGAACCCACACATCGAGATTGCTTACGCATCCCAGCTTCTTCAGGTGGTCGTGAACGCTTGAATGATGGATGTGCAATGTGTCTGCAATCTCTCGTGTCGTGTAACGTGGGTTTGACTCGATCAATGCTCCTCGGTGGGGCCTCCCCGACCGAGGAGTATCGTTGAGGTCAAAATCACTAGCACGGAATTTTGCGAACCACCGCTGGTACTGACGTTCTTGTAGATCATTATCACCGTACACTTTACGCAACTTTTCACAAGCTTGACGCTCGTTCTTTCCTTTACGGAAGTAAAACAGTAAAATATGGCGAAAATGCACAGTTTGGTCTTGCATCTTCAACTTGATGTCAAATCTCCGCAAATCAACCAAATCGCTCACTATTCCTTTTAGACTGCAGCTAGAACTGGCACCTGTCGAATGCCATAGCGATAACAGAGCGGCGCATGCCTCTAGTACTTCCAAAACCGCCCAACCGCCATCGGGTGCCAAAATATGTCATGACTTTTCCGACAACCCAATACTTCAGAAACTTGTTTTTCAAAATACGGTCATATGCTGTAGAACCCTGTTTTTACGTTTCTCTCTTACATCTAATATGTCGCCGATTCACAATTTCTGAATTATCCTTAATATTAAGTTTCCCTGTATTATAGATTTTTCAGTTATACGGTAATTTTACTTTTGTCCCATGAGAAACGTATAAACGAGTTTTCTTTACATTATAATAAAATGCTAATCCAGCTAGAGCCATCACACATGAGTTAGTTCGTTTCGTCTGCGGTAGGTGGCTGTTAGTTGCTCTTTTTAAAAATGTATCTGAGAAAGTTATTTATTCAAAGTAGGACCAATATAGTAAAACACAAGTCTCATTTTTAACTTAAAAATAGGATTTAATAGTTGCTCCAAGAATAATCACTTCGGCTTCCGTGCATTTCGTTTCGACAGCGAATGGAGAAGCTTAAGCAGATCCTTTCTTTCACAGCGGTCTCGTTAGCTCACAAAACGGATCACCGTTCACTCCTTAGGATGGCAAATACTGTAACCGGGGCTTCCATATTTATCGGAAGCGAAATTCTGTAGCCATTTTTAGAGATAATGAATTGTAGTCATTTTCTTTCAATTCCCGCCATTTGGATGGAATGGACAGCGGACATGCAAAGCTGGCCAACTTCAAGCGTTTTGTCTCACCTGGGGACTATTTATATATTTTCGATCACCAGGATCACCACCAGCACTGACTCAGCAGTCTTGGGTTTAAATCCACGGACAAGATTTACACGTAACCAACACGTGTAAACCTAAAGTTTATACGTAACTTAAAGGGCTGTAGAGCCACCTTAAGGGATCTACAGCCCTTAAGGTTACGCACCAGAAACTTAGGTACAAGGTACATTACGTGAAACCTAGAGGCTCACGATAAGAAAGTCTCGCGAGAGAAAAATACAAGTGCCAGGCTTCTAGTGAGCGTCGCCGACGCGCGTGAATGACATCACAAAACGTCAAAGGCACTAAGATTGAGTGGGAGGGACAGGTAGGGGGAAAGACTCCCTTTTTTTAGCTTTGGGGAGGTGGGGGATGTAGTGCCTCGGTTCCGACGGCTTTCCCATTCGACGCACAACGATATTTTGTGGTTCAACTGTAACATATCTCAAGCTACCTGGAGTCGAACCAGAAACCCTTGAATCGGTTGGCGGATGTACTACCACACGGCCTGCCATCTCTGATCCAGCGGCCTCTTATCGCCCAAAACAATGATTGTATATCTCCTCAATGAAATAAATACGGAGAAACCTGAAACGTTTTTTCTCTGAATATAAACGAAACTTCTGACTACGGAAATTCTGTGAAAATACAGAAGTTAAAGAAAACAGGCACTTTTAAAAAGGGGAATTTCCTTTAAAAAGTGTCGCCTACCCCGGCAACTTTGCTGCACGTTATTTTTTCAGATTTGTTGTTCTACGATGAAGCATCGTATTGCTTCGACCAGAGAAAATCTGAAGTTGTTCAGATTCCTGATCTTCAGATAATTGGGGAACACCGTTGTGCTGGTTGGTGAAACGGTCTCATCCTCGAACGGAAATCGAGAGGTGCGGGTTCGATTCACGCTTCAGGGCGACGTAATTTTCAAAATTTTTTGGAATGATGTTACATGTTAAACAGTGAACTGGACTATTCTGATTGCCGTGTTAATATAATAATCTTGTAGTTGTTCCATGTATTTGTGAAGAATATTTCATTTATAATTTCCATATCCGGAATACTGCTGATTTGTTACGCTACGAAGAAACATCGCATTGCTTCGACTGGAGAAAGTCTGAAGGTGTTCAGATTCTTCATATCCAGGTACTTGTAATTGCCAGGGTCAGATTAAGGCCTTATTGGGCCCTTGGCTAAGACATCTGAGTGAGGTCCCAAAGAACTTACGGCGGAGAATCATTATTGAAGTCCGAAACAGTATCAATATGTTTGTGATTATTAATACGTAGTGCATTCTTCAAACTATTAAATGACCTGCCGAGTTTTCATTGAAAGTTCCACTGTTCTCACAAGAACATTCAGTTAAAGCTGAAGATTCTTAGTTTTTGTCTTGGAATTTTTAATAATTTAGCATTGTATACTTTTCTTGGTGCGCCTTTTTTGTTATGCAATGTGAAGTCCCAGTGGATTTCGCCCATTAACGGTTCCAAGTGCAAACAGGGTGGTGTGAGTGGATGGTAGTGAAAGAGCTGAACCTGTCTTGCCGACACTGCTGTACCCAGCGACATGGAACTTTTAACCCTTAGCGAGACAAAAAACGAAACTACTTTAATTCTTTAATTCTCTCTATACATAAGTGTACAAACATACGTTGCGTATTATTTGCAGTGTAGCGGCATATTTCCTGGGCCCTATAGGCTATAGCCTCGTTAAATCCCCCCCCATTTATCCGTCCCTGGGAACTACGATATCCTGGATGATGTAGCGGATAAGTTTTCCACCAACTCGCCAAGAGGATCTTCAAGAAAGCGGAAGCCAATCTTAATGAATTTGCTAGGGGTGCGGTTGACGACGATTCCAGCGAATTCCTTAGGTATCCCCGAACCAAGGCGGCGATCGTTGTCCCCCCACTTACCCAGATCTCCTATCTTTCCTATTCCTAAGATTAGCTTTAGACCTGTGTGTTCAAGCGTTGTAATTTTCAAATTTTATGAAAATTATTTTACATGCTGAATAGCAAACTAGATAATTCTTGTCGTTCTGGCTTCTGGGTTGATAATCCTGTAGTTTATGATATACCACTGAGGTGACGCAAGAGTTAAAATGACAAGTTGCATCGATAAGCCAAGGTCGGTGTAGTTCAGTCGGGAGAATAACTGGCTCCGGAGCAAGGAGACTTATGTTCGAATAACCCCCACAGGCAAATAGACTCATTTTCACATTGGCGCCCGAATGTAAAAATGAATCTCCTGTCCGTGACGTTCGAGAATAATGTGTGATGTTTCTTCCACATATCCAGAATGAATGATAACTCCTTCTACAGTTTACTTTCACTGGGATTCTCCGTAACACTTTGCACGATGCGCAGTTTTGCCGCGGTAGGAGCATAAATGCATGCTTTTGCAAGGTGATATAAATGCATAAAAATATATTTGGCATGCGTCTTTAGAAAGTTTGCGTCTCGAATTCGAGTAAGTTGTGTTTACTGTATTCTGTGCAATTTCTTTTTAATCGCTGCACAGAACACAGTAGTGGCCAAAAGAGTGAAGTAAGGATGATGATGATGATAATAATTATAATAATAGCAGTAATTGTAATACAGTGTCTACTAGTTATGAAGATCATGAAAGTTACGAAAAAGTCGCGAATTCAGAATAACACATTAATTTTGTTTAGGGGTCATGAATTTCTTTTTATTTTTAGTAATTGTTCATTTTCTGGTGACAATCTAAGTGATTCTTCATGCACCAACCACATAAGACATAATTATGGTTTCCGTCTAACGAATGAAATTCTCTCCACAAAGATAATTGTTAAAGCAAAAGATGTTTTAGCATAGGAAATATAAGTACAAAAAGTTTACAAAATGTTATGATCCATCGGGCAATTTAAATTATGCTGCTTATGGAGTCATGCACGACATTTTTCAAACATAAATGTTGAAGAAAGGTGCGTAATGAAATTATGTTGCACAATGTTGAGTATTTAACGTCAGATGCAGTCAGTTTGAGTCAGATTTTGTTACTAGCACAGTGGCAGGGGACACTTTTCCCACAGAAAAAGAGGGAGCAGAGCGTGTCTCCCCATCTTTAATATATATATACACTGCTGGACAATTGCTAAGGACGGATCATAAACGGCTATATAGCGCAGAAAAAAGTAAGAGTGATTGGATGCCAAATGAAATAAAATAATGTCAGAATGTCAGGACATTACAAGAAAGACAATTTATTGTGCTCTGAAATCCAGAAGGCTTTGGAACGTGTTCAAGGGACAAACAGGCCATTTTGTGCAGAATACGTAAACGTGAAAAAAATGCAATTGCCGTCCGCAGGCGTTCCGGTGTAAGATGTCATTACGGGATATTTCCACCATGGAGGGCGATGCAAGATTCCACACGTCGTGTCATGCTTTGCACAACATTATCAAGCAGCTGTTGGGGTAATTTATCCCATTCCTCTGTCAGTGCACGGATGAGGGTGTCCTTGTTTATTGGAGGGCATTGGCGACCAGCAAGACTCCTCCCCAAAGCATCCCACACATTTTCAATGGGATTCAGATCTGGAGAACGTGCTGGCCATACGAGGCTTTGAATATCCTCGCTCTCAAGACACTCCTGGACAGCGACTGTTCGATGACATGTTGCGTTGTCGTCCATGAAAATGAATCTATCACCGACAGCACCACGGAACATGTGAACATGAGGTAGCAGAACATCATTAATGTATCGTTGGCCAGTCATAGTCCCAGTTGGAAGCACATAGAGGGACGTACGGCCATTGATCATGATGCCAGCCCATACCATGACACTATATGTCGGATATCGGTCCCTTTCCTGTATGTTTGCTGGACAATATGCAGTACCACTATCACGCCAGATCAGTTGTCGTCGACAATCAGACGATAGACTGTATCTACTCTCATCTGAGAAGAGGACAGCAGAACAGTCGTTATCAGTCAAATTGCGATGTTGATGGCACCATTGCAAACGGGCGGTACGGTGACGTCTGGACAATGGGATGCACACAACAGGACGGCGGGCGTATTGTCCTCCTTCATGCAAACGTCTGGCGACAATTTTTCGGGAGATCCGCTTGCAAGTAGCAGCCATAAACTGATTAGCTACCTCACTAGCTGTGCTGCGCCGGTATCTTTTTGTTGATAACACTATGTACCGATCTTCTGCAGGTGTCGTACTGCGAACAAGACCTCCCCCGTGACGTTTGCTACACTCTCCATTTGTTTGAAATGATTTCCAAAGCCTTGAAACAACACTGTGGCTGACATCGAACTCGCTGGCAACATCTGTTATTTTTCGCCCTTCTTCAATCTTGCCAATAATACGGCCACGCGTAAAATCATCTAGGTGATGTCGGAAAGACATACTGAAAATTGCAAGTTCGTCAATTGATTCTTTCCCTTTCAACTTTGCGTTTGAACAACAACGGTCAATACGCGCCAAATCCTTTATATCTCTTATCAGCGCTATGACGTCACGAACAAGTTCGGCAATCCAAAATTTGCATACGCACAACACGTCTTACTGTATCCCGCACTTATGCTAATTTCCACATTTTACTGCCTTCCATTTTATGGTTGCTATCGTTGCTATTGTCATCCGTCCTTAGCAATTGTCCGGCAGTGTATATGTGTGTGTGTGTGTGTGTGTGTGTGTGTGTGTGTGTAAGCATTTACCACTGCTTTGGGTAGGGATATGCATATATATATATATATATATACAGACCCGGAAGACTTAAACATGGTCATGGAAATTGTTAATCGGTCGTGAAATTGCATTTCTCGAATTTGGTGGACACCTTGCAATAATAATAATAATAGAGAGGTTCAACTGGAATATGAATCATTGTTGTCATATAGACTACAAAATGAGTGAATCAAAAGCAATCATTATTTTATATAATTTACTTGATCTTGGTGTTTCTCTTGTTCTCCGGTTTCTTTTTTCGTGTAATTCAGCTTTTATTTTTCTTTGTCTTGAATTCAGCGTTTCTTTTCCACCTGTGTTATTCAGTGTTTCATTTAATCAATGGCGGTTTTAGACCAAAGGGGGGGGTCACAATTCCTGCATGTGCCCGTAATTAATCAAAATTAATGTATAATTCCAAAAAAAAAAAACCCGGTTATATTTGTGCGGACCAGCCCCTCCCCGGCTTAGAACCGCCATTGCATTTAATGCAACATTTAGTGTTATTCTCGCGATTTGTTTATCGGGCTGTTTCTTGCTCGTTTATTCAATGCATTGGTGCTTTTCTGTTTGAATATGGGAACCGGAAGGTGCCAATTTTTATATTTTCTTACTGAACGCAACTTGGCTAGATACGTTTGTGTAACAACTTTTTCTGTTCATGGCTTCTCTATCAAGTTTTTCAAGAAACCTTGTAGGCTGAAATAATAAGCGAAGTTCTCAAGAAATGGCCGTATAGAAAAGTCGCCTTATAATATAATGCTCTCAAAAATGGAGTTGGTGTTTCTAATAAGAGTGCTATATAACTAATTTATAAGGTAATTTATACTTTTCAATAAGATCAGCTACAGGTGCGTACTTTTTTTTTTCAGAACGCAGTTTTATGAACGTAATGTCGTTATTAAACAATTTTTTTCCTGTTTTTTTTTTTTTTACGAGAAACAATAGGTATCTCCGTGTATTCCAGCATGCGCAGTAATTTTGGCTTTAATTTAAACTTCTCAGCACGACAGATTAAATATCATGAATTAGGTTAAAATAAAGTCCTCGAAGCCAGGAAGAAAGGCAGCAATTCCGACGAAAGGCAAATAATTGACATCTGTCCATCAAAGTCTTCATTTTTGTCTTTTAATTGTGTGTGTGTGTGTGTGTGTGTGTGTGTGTGTGTGTGTGTGTGTGTGTGTGTGTGTGTGTGTTTTTTAAAATCGCTTGCGACTGAATCTCTTATTAATTTTTCTTTCTTGATTTGCTGTCAAAGTCACCAGCACACCTAATGTAAGCAGATGATTAAGATTACGGTGTTTCACCACATCACCTGTAATTAGAGAATTGATGAAAATGGGTTAATGATAGCATACACTTTTTTTGTTGTTGTTGACGACTCTTTTTCGGCTGGAAATATATAGCCCGTTGATGTCCGTCCGACCTTCATTCAAGCAGTTGTGGCGTAAAGGAAGGCTGCTGGCAGGTACGTCACACAGTAGCAACCATAATTATATTACACATCATTCAAAATCATCCTGTTCTTGTATAGACGAAGTAAATGTAAATTTATTTTGTGAGGGGGGGGGGTGTCCGTGCAATTTTTTTTTTTAAAGCGGTGTTGTTCTTGATGAGTGCGGTAAAGATCATTATAGAATTGAGATCTCTTCAGACACTGAATTGCCATTTATTCTCTTGCTGTTCGAATAAGGTTCTGTGACACAGACTGGTCATCTTTTGAATTTTCACCTCCCCTTCCTTGTTGGCGTGATCTCTTTCCTGCTGGAGCCTTAATGAAGAAAATTATCCAACCCGGTCCTTACCAATTACCACTTCCTCTGCGCCCTGTACATGAATGACATGGCGGCTGCGGCGCCGCAGACAGATGGTTCATTCTTGTCTCTCAATGGCTCTGAGGAGGGGGGGGGGTATGTAGAAATGAATAGAATGGACGCCAGGGGATGGCATGCAGAGGGAGGGGGTATCGAATGGGGAGGGTGGTGATACTCAGATTTTACCTAATCGTTATTGTGTCGGGAATGGCTTGGGTGGAGGAGGCGGGTAATTGACCTCTCGTGCGCATAATACTCGGCAAGGGACCGCATATGTCACGTTTTCGACCCCAGTTCCGTGAATTAGGAATTACACCACTTCGAACTGCATCATCAGGATAACGCCAGGAGCCGTGACTGGTGGGAAGATACCTGCGTATAAGGAAGACTATCTTCATATCAATTCTCTCTTTTTTTTTTTCTCTCACCTGTTCAATCATTTCGCACGCCTTCGTATTGGGTGGGTGGAATTTTACTCTTCTTGCGTAGCAGAATTGCGCCAATACGAATATGTTGGTGTTTCCGCAAAGACGAGTTACAAAAGTTCATTTAAATATGTGTTAAAAGTTTCAGTAATAATTATTCGTGAAAATTTAACGTCGTATTTACGTGTCCCTGCAATGGCACGGTACTGTCATTAATATTAAAGTTTCCAAAAGAGCAGGAAAGTTTGAATGATTGCATAATTCTCGCACTCAGCAATTTTTTTCAGGGATTCTCAACTGTTTGTCTCGCGTAACACTTTTCCCTTGCTTGTAAAGGGATAGGAGAAGCATGAACCACAACGATAATTAATGCCGCGCCGGTGGTCAAGTGGTCAGAGGCCGGATTTCTGGCTAATCGAGATGTACCAGGATTCGATGCCCGGATGAGGTGTACGCGGTGTATTGCTGGTTTAGTTAGTTTCAGCGGAAGTTATTGCTCTAATAACCTTCTTTTCATATCATCTTATGAGTGAAAAGGCTGATGACAGTCATTTTTGCAACTACCCCATAAAAGCTGCAGAGTATAATCCTGGAACTTGCTGACAAGAGTAAAGAAGTGGGATTAAAAATGAACTTTCAGAAGACAAAAGTGATGTTCAATGCTTTTACAAGAAATGAAGATTTATCGATTGATGGAGAAAAGCTGGAGATAACAGACACGTACGTTTATCTTGGACAGCAGATATCAAGTGATGGTCACATTGATGAAGAAATTAATCGGCGTACAAAACTTGCCTGGAGAGCTTTTGGAAGAAACAGCATAATTTTCAAGAGCAATATGCCATTATGTCTTAAAAGAAAAGTGTTGGATCAATGCATCCTTCCAGTGCTTACATATGGTGCAGAGACGTGAACCTTAACTAAAAGAGACATACAAAGGCTGCAGACAACTCAAAGAAGCATGGAGAGGTGCATGCTTGGTGTAACCAGGAGAGATAAGAAGAGGAACTCGTGGATCCGAAAAATGACAAGAGTGGAAGACATCATGATCAGAGTTAAATCCCTGAAATGGTAATGGGCTGGACATACTGCCAGAAGAACAGACCATCGATGGACAGCCGAAATTTTAGATTGGATTCCAAGGGACAGGAAAAGACCCAGAAGAAGACCACATGGGAGATGGGTGGATGAAATTCGAAAGTATGCGGGAGTGACATGGAGGAGACTGGCACAAAACAGACCGTTGTGGAGGAAACTTGGGGAGTCCTTCGTCCAGCAGTGGATTGATAATGGTTGATGATGATGATAATATATAGTGAAAAGGCCCTTATGTTCGTATCATTATTGAGCGACATAAACAAGTGGAAAAGGCCCTTATTTTTGACAATTGTTTCGTTATTGAGATCCATGGAAGACGACCACTGTCATGGCTGTTATAATATAAATCACTAGAGAGACCATGGTTAACATTTGAAAGATATTACATTCTAGTAGCGCAGTTATTTACGAACTAAAGCAGGGGTCGACAGCTTTTAGTATACATTAAATAGATATTCTATTCTTTGTAGACTATTCAATACTTTAATATAAACAGGAGCACATACAAATATTTGCAAAATTTAAGTTCTGAACACATTGTTCGGAAATTTTATTATAAAATTGCTATATGTATATTTTGTTAAGACAAGAAAGTCCAGTAGTTTGAAGAACAACAAAACAATTAAATAATTCAAACATAAAACATGTTATCGAAATTTTAATATAAATAATTATTGATTATTATTCATCTGAGTCATATCAATTAATGGGATCCTTGTCCTTGCTTCTCTTTGGTTAACTGTTCAATATCAGGTGTGTGTTTAGTCACTTTCAGCTTCACACAGGCTTCTAAATGCACGGGTGTTAGGCGACTTCTCTGTGAACTTAAAACAGCTTTCATGTGTGAGAAAATTTGTTCACATGTATAAATTGACCCAAAAGCCGAAAGCAGAGCATATGCAACTTTCTTTAAACAGTTGAACGCTTTAGGTAAGGATGTCCAGCAGTTGAGGATGGCAGCTGACTTTTCCAAGCAGTTTCCTTCCAGAGTTTTCTGCAAATGTTATCGTCCATAACTCTGATGCCTTGAATCGACGTGTTGCATTTCAAAATTGTCAACATCCATCCACTCTAAAAGAGACGGGTCAAATTGGATGGTAGTTAGATCAATTACGTCAGGCTTGATGAGATAAGAAAATATGGGCCCGTAAATTTGGAAGTTTTGACCTCGTTTAGCAAACTCTCCTTTGAGCGCTTCAACATACTTCTGGAGCTCATCTCTGTTGACAGTAAATCGATGTGAATGAGCCTTTACGTTTGGAAAGTACTTGTATGTGTTAGTGGTAATATCACGGCGAAATATGTCTTAATTTTGACGCAAATCTTTTCCTGTGCTCAAAAAGATCTGTTTGACCTTGTAAACGCAAGTTTAATTCATTCAGACGTGTAGTTATGTCAGCCAGAAATATCAGCTTGCACAGAGCATATGCAACTTTCTTTAGAGCATATGCAACTTTCTTTAAAGCCAGTCCTCGTCATTCAATTCCGGGAAATGTTCTTTTTCATCAAGAAACACCTTGATTGCATCTAGACAAGATACAAATCTCTTCAAAATATTACCTCGATTGTAGAAGAGACTTGAATTACATGTGGGTCATTGAAGAGCAAGAAACTATGAAATTAACTATCTTGATAACAGTTTCCATTACACAGTTCAAGCACAGTGACGAAATCTTCGCACACAAACTCTTCTGGTGTATAATGCAATGGAAGCTCAATACTTGACGTCCAATATGATCCTCAAGAAGTTTAACAAATCCATTGTTCTTTCCGACCATTGCAGGGGCGGTACTGTCAGTTGTAACACAGAATATTTTATTCATGTTAATGTTCTGATTTTCGAAATAGCTTACAAATGCAGTTATAATGTCCTCTCCCTTGGCTGTACAATCAAGAGGTGTCGAGCAGCACAGTTCTTCATAAATACGGTCGTTGTCACAATATCGCGCAATTATAGCTAGGCTCGCCACGTCATTCACATCGACACTTTCGTCAAGAGCGACACTAAATAAAACAGCTTGTTGTAATCTGGTTGTTGAGGGCCGCGGGTGGCCTAGTGGTCAGCGTTCGTATTGCCATGGAGATAAACTCAGGTTCGATCCTGGTCAGGTACGAATGCTCGAACCACTAAATACCCGCCGTGCGTCGGATGGGCACGTTAAGCCGTCGGACCCCGGGTACTGGCCTCCCGGTAATAAATACGGGCGTCTTCCTCTCACTTCCGTGTCACTTTCCTATCGGGCACTCTAGCCCAAATCTCCTAGCTTCCTATTTCTAAGGGTTGTTTAAGACCTGGGGTCAGACACTCCCTTCCTAAAATCCTCTACATATGATCTGATCTGATCTGATCTGATCTGAATCTGGTTGGTTGTTTTACCATTGCATTTTCAGCCACATCAGTTATGCGCCTCTCGATTGATTTCTCAGAAGCCGGTATTTCTCGATTCCGAGACAGTATTGTTTCTTTATTTGGTAAATCACTAATTAACAAAATTTCAGCACTGTTCAAAGTTTTCTTGATGTATTCTCCATCTGTGAAAAGGTTTGCCCTTCGAGGCGACACACTGAGCAGTTTTGTAACTACATTCGGTAGCTTTATTTTTGGTTCCAATTACTTCACTAAAAATACTACTATCTTTTTTGTAGCCAGTAACAGCCCATTTTACGGCTTCACTTTTTCTCTTCAGTTTTTAAACATGGACTGATGTTTGGTTTGATAGTGTCTTTATACATGTGATACACGGCACTTTCACAACATAAAACACAAGCAGCACGATCCTTTTGTTGTATGAATCAAAATTTAATACAAATTTTGATCGGCTAGCGCTCGAATATGCTAACCAGTACAACACCTAGAACGACCAAGTCTCAAGTTTCCGATTAATTTGAATATAACCATCACAGGATCATATTTACACCAACAATAAGGATTCACAACTTCAAAATTTGCATTGTGCAATCGCGTAAATCTCGTATTTTATTCATTGAATCCATATTCGTTTGTCCAAAAGTCGTGAAACGAGAGTATATCAAGTTTTTGCCTCTTTTTTTTTTTTTTGAGTCATTTTAATGGCACCGTATTACTTAATAACAATACCAACTTTTGTGTTACGGTCAACGGACTGTACTAGCAAGAGTATGCGACAGCCGGAAGAACTATAGAGGTGGGGGTTGTCGAGAGAGGGGAAGGATAGGACGGAAATAGAACTTCGTCAAGGTCAGTCATTGTTGCTCTACAACCCAGTTTGCATCAGATCGTACATTCTTACCTCCAATGTTTAACAACTTTGGCTTTAAAATGATGTAAAAACAGGAATAGCTTTAAAAGAGTTATATGCTTCTATTTAATTTTTTTTTTTTTTTTGTGATATCATATAGTATTTCAATTCACTCAGCGTACCATTGAAAATTATTCCGCCGCCCCGGTGGCGCAGTGGTCTAAGGCGCTGGCCTATGATCATTCGTCCTTAAGGGGTCCGGGTTCGAATCCCGTCAGGCATGGATGTTGTGTTTGTCTTACGGCACTGGCTCTCTCCCTTCCCTGGAACCAGTGACCCTAAATTAGGGACGGGCGACTTCTTATAGCCCATTGAGTTGCTCACGGTGGTCGTTAAACCTCCAACCAAAAAAAAAATCATTCCACGTGCCACACTTGGCACGCGTGCCGTAGGTTGCCAACGCATGACCTAGAGAGTTCAAGAGAGCACATTGAAATTAAACAAACACATAAGTACCTCTTCTCTACCCATTCTAAATAGATAGATCAGTACACCTCACATGGGCCCATGAATTTCGTAATATCAAATTATTATATTATATCAAATTATTATACCCCCCCCAATATATATATATCATCATCATCATTGTCAACCATTATCAATCCACTGCTGGATGAAGGTCTCCCCAAGTTTCCTCCACAACGGTCTGTCTTGTGCCAGTCTCCTCCATGTCACCCCTGCATACTTTCGAATTTCATCCACCCATCTCCCATGTGGTCTTCTTCTGGGTCTTTTCCTGTCCCTTGGAATCCAATCTAAAATTTCAGCTGTCCATCGATGATCTGTCCTTCTGGCAGTATGTCCAGCCCATTGCCATTTCAGGGATTTAACTCTGATCATGATGTCTTCCACTCTTGTCATTTTTCGGATCCACGAGTTCCTCTTCTTATCTCTCCTGGTTACACCAAGCATGCACCTCTCCATGCTGCTTTGAGTTGTCTGCAACCTTTGTATGTCTCTTTTAGTTAAGGTCCACGTCTCCGCACCATACGTAAGCACTGGAAGGATGCATTGATCAAACACTTTTCTTTTAAGACATAATGGCATATTGCTCTTGAAAATTATGCTGTTTCTTCCAAAAGCTCTCCAGGCAAGTTTTTGTACGCCGATTAATTTCTTCATCAATGTGACCCTCACTTGATATCTGCTGTCCAAGATAAACGTACGTGTCTGTTATCTCCAGCTTTTCTCCATCAATCGATAAATCTTCATTTCTTGTAAAAGCATTGAACATCACTTTTGTCTTCTGAAAGTTCATTTTTAATCCCACTTCTTTACTCTTGTCAGCAAGTTCCTGGATCATACTCTGCAGCTCTGATGGGGTAGTTGCAAAAATGACTACGTCATCAGCAAAACGAAGGTGGGTTAGATAATCTCCATTAATCTTTATCCCCTTGTTTTCCCAGCTCAGCGACTGAAAAACACCCTCCAATGTGGCATTAAAGAGCTTCGGAGATATGGTGTCACCTTTGTCTCACTCCCTTTCCAATTTTTACGTGTGTTGTATTTTCAAACAGCCTAATCTTTGCACTTGCATTTTCATAGATGTTATTAATAATATTAATGTATGCATCTTCAATACCGCAGGTTTTCAGAGCCATTGTAACTGCTGATGGTTTCACCGAATCAAAGGCTTTTTCATAATCGATAAAAGCCATGCACAATGGAAGTTCATATTCCCTCGCTCTTTCAATTAGTTCTCTGAGCACGTGGATATGATCTATTGTGCTGTAGCCACTCCTGAATCCAGCTTGTTCTCTCGGTTGAGCCATGTCCAGTGTTACCTTCAAGCGGTGTGAAAGAACTTTAGTGAAGATTTTATAAATTACTGATAGGAGGCTGATAGGTCTGTAGTTTCCGAGATCCTCAATGTCACCTTTCTTATGTAGCAGGATCATTGTAGCGGTGTTCCAATCCTCAGGAATCTTTCCTTCATTAAGGCATCGAGTGAAAATTTGGGCGAGTACTGTTTCGATTTCTCCACTTGCTTCTTGTATGATGTCTACAGTAATTCCATCTTCTCCTGGAGCTTTTCCTCGCTTCATGTTCTTGATTGCATGTGCAACTTCTGCTGGAAGGACTGGAGGAACTCTGGTACTGGTATCTTTCATGATGTCTGGAGTGCATATATCATCCCTTTCATATAATTTGGAGTAGAAATATTTCACTCTTGTCAAAATTTCGCCTCTATTTCTTGTTACAGAACCATCTTCTTTTCTCAGTGCCATAATCTGTTTTCTTCCCTTACTGAGATGTCCCTTTGCTATCTTTAGGCTTTGGTTGTTTTCAATTGCTTTCCTCACTAGTTCACAGTTGAATTTCCTTACGTCTTCAGTGATACTTTTTCTTACTGTCTTGCATAGCTCTATATATTCCACTTTGCAAGTCACATCTTCTTTAGTTGTCCTCATCTCTCTCTTTTTTGCATCAACATTTTGGTTTTTCCTGATAATTTGTTCACATGCAACTTGTTCTTAGACCCAGCTAATTTTGTTGCTGTTTCCATAAGAGCTTTGGTTACTTTTCTGTTAACTTCAGGGATGTCCACTTCTTCCGATGTTAGGCCTTCTAAAGCAGAGAACCTGTTCTTCAGTTCTAACTTGAAGGTATTATGGTGTTTTTTAAGGTTGGTTATGTCAATAGATTTTGTTTGTCCTATGAGCTTGCCACGTTCAAGTTTAGTGTTGAGGTGCATCTTACATCTCACCAATCTATGGTCACTACCTGTGTTGAACTTGTTTAGCACACTGCAGTCTTCTATGACGAATTTTTTGTTACACATAATAAAATCAATTTCACTTGTCGTCCCATTTGGATGTCTCCATGTCCATTTCCTGTGTGGCTTTTTTCTTGAAGAAGGAGTTCAAGATGAAAAACCCTTCTGCCTCTGCAAACTCAACGAGAGTATTTCCACGCTGGTTTCTGTTGCCATGACCGAATTTACCTACCGAAGTTTCATTCTGTTGCCGTTGCCCTATTTTTGCATTGAAATCTCCCATAATTATTTTCAAGTGCTGCTTACCTTTATTATTTAGATGACAAATTTCCTCATAAAATTCTTCAATTTCTTCTTCAGGATGACTTGTGGTGGGTGCATAAGTTTGAATAATCTGAGCCTGGTATCTTTTCGAGAGTTGGATAACAAGTCGTGCAGCTCTGTCAGAGGAACTTTCAACTTCTACAACTTTATCCTTCAGTTTCTTGTTTATTATAAATCCAACACCACTAGTTCTGCCAGTATCTGTCCCACGATAGTAGAAGAGATGTCCACTTTTCAGTTCGATGAGATCTTCTCCTTTTCTCCTTACCTCACTTAGCCCCACGATGTCCCACTTGATCCTTTGTAGTTCCTCGTCCAATTCAAGAAGCCTTGAATCAGAAGATAGGGAGCGTCCATTGTAAGTAGCCAAGGTCAGCATCAGATGGCAGCCTAGTCCGGTCCTCCGGGGATTCTTAGCACCCTCTGCCTTCATGTCGCACTGGCCGCTGCCTTGACCAGGAGTACATTCCAGCTGCCGGAGACTGAGGGCCAAGATTTAAGTTGTGGAGTCATTTTGGAGGGTTTGGCCATAACTCACCACGCTGGCCAAGCGGGTTGGTGAGTGTGGGATAGCATTTCCTCTCCCATATATATATATATATATATATATATATATATATATATATATATATATATGGGATGCAAGGTCAGGTGATGCGTAACATCACAGCCTCTCCTTGACAAATGTCAACCCCGCCTTCTCGTGGTGCATCCTGTTCCCACTAAAGGGGCTCTGACGACCGCCCATAGCGGTATAACTATACCATCGGGATCAGAGGAAATTCTATCCCACACTCACCAACCCGCTTGGCCAGCGTGGTGAGTTATGGCCAAACCCTCCAAAATGATTCCACAACTTAAATCTTGGCCCTCAGTCTCCGGCAGCTGGAATGTACCTGGCCAAGGCAGCGGCCAGTGCGACATGAAGGCAGAGGGTGCTAAGAATCCCCGGAGGACCGGACTAGGCTGCCATCTGATGCTGACCTTGGCTACTTACAATGGACGCTCCCTATCTTCTGATTCAAGGCTTCTTGAATTGGAAGAGGAACTACAAAGGATCAAGTGGGACATCGTGGGGCTAAGTGAGGTAAGGAGAAAAGGAGAAGATCTCATCGAACTGAAAAGTGGACACCTCTTCTACTATCGTGGGACAGATACTGGCAGAACTAGTGGTGTTGGATTTATAATAAACAAGAAACTGAAGGATAAAGTTGTAGAAGTTGAAAGTTCCTCTGACAGAGCTGCACGACTTGTTATCCAACTCTCGAAAAGATACCAGGCTCAGATTATTCAAACTTATGCACCCACCACAAGTCATCCTGAAGAAGAAATTGAAGAATTTTATGAGGAAATTTGTCATCTAAATAATAAAGGTAAGCAGCACTTGAAAATAATTATGGGAGATTTCAATGCAAAAATAGGGCAACGGCAACAGAATGAAACTTCAGTAGGTAAATTCGGTCATGGCAACAGAAACCAGCGTGGAAATACTCTCGTTGAGTTTGCAGAGGCAGAAGGGTTTTTCATCTTGAACTCCTTCTTCAAGAAAAAGCCACACAGGAAATGGACATGGAGACATCCAAATGGGACCACAAGTGAAATTGATTTTATTATGTGTAACAAAAAATTCGTCATAGAAGACTGCAGTGTGCTAAACAAGTTCAACACAGGTAGTGACCATAGATTGGTGAGATGTAAGATGCACCTCAACACTAAACTTGAACGTGGCAAGCTCATAAGACAAACAAAATCTATTGACATAACCAACCTTAAAAAACACCATAATACCTTCAAGTTAGAACTGAAGAACAGGTTCTCTGCTTTAGAAGGCCTAACATCGGAAGAAGTGGACATCTCTGAAGTTAACAGAAAAGTAACCAAAGCTCTTATGGAAACAGCAACAAAATTAGCTGGGTCTAAGAACAAGTTGCATGTGAACAAATTATCAGGAAAAACCAAAATGTTGATGCAAAAAGAAGAGAGATGAGGACAACTAAAGAAGATGGGACTTCCAAAGTGGAATATATAGAGCTATGCAAGACAGTAAGAAAAAGTATCACTGAAGACGTAAGGAAATTCAACTGTGAACTAGTGAGGAAAGCAATTGAAAACAACCAAAGCCTAAAGATAGCAAAGGGACATCTCAGTAAGGGAAGAAAACAGATTATGGCACTGAGAAAAGAAGATGGTTCTGTAACAAGAAATAGAGGCGAAATTTTGACAAGAGTGAAAGATTTCTACTCCAAATTATATGAAAGGGATGATATATGCACTCCAGACATCATGAAAGATACCAGTACCAGAGTTCCTCCAGTCCTTCCAGCAGAAGTTGCACATGCAATCAAGAACATGAAGCGAGGAAAAGCTCCAGGAGAAGATGGAATTACTGTAGACATCATACAAGAAGCAAGTGGAGAAATCGAAACAGTACTCGCCCAAATTTTCACTCGATGCCTTAATGAAGGAAAGATTCCTGAGGATTGGAACACCGCTACAATGATCCTGCTACATAAGAAAGGTGACATTGAGGATCTCGGAAACTACAGACCTATCAGCCTCCTATCAGTAGTTTATAAAATCTTCACTAAAGTTCTTTCACACCGCTTGAAGGTAGCACTAGACATGGCTCAACCGAGAGAACAAGCTGGATTCAGGAGTGGCTACAGCACAATAGATCATATCCACGTGCTGAGAGAACTAATTGAAAGAGCGAGGGAATATGAACTTCCATTGTGCATGGCTTTTATCGATTATGAAAAAGCCTTTGATTCGGTGAAACCATCAGCAGTTACAATGGCCCTGAAAACCTGCGGTATTGAAGATGCATACATTAATATTATTAATAACATCTATGAAAATGCAAGTGCAAAGATTAGGCTGTTTGAAAATACAACACACGTAAAAATTGGAAAGGGAGTGAGACAAGGTGACACCATATCTCCGAAGCTCTTTAATGCCACATTGGAGGGTGTTTTTCAGTCGCTGAGCTGGGAAAACAAGGGGATAAAGATTAATGGAGATTATCTAACCCACCTTCGTTTTGCTGATGACGTAGTCATTTTTGCAACTACCCCATCAGAGCTGCAGAGTATGATCCAGGAACTTGCTGACAAGAGTAAAGAAGTGGGATTAAAAATGAACTTTCAGAAGACAAAAGTGATGTTCAATGCTTTTACAAGAAATGAAGATTTATCGATTGATGGAGAAAAGCTGGAGATAACAGACACGTACGTTTATCTTGGACAGCAGATATCAAGTGAGGGTCACATTGATGAAGAAATTAATCGGCGTACAAAACTTGCCTGGAGAGCTTTTGGAAGAAACAGCATAATTTTCAAGAGCAATATGCCATTATGTCTTAAAAGAAAAGTGTTTGATCAATGCATCCTTCCAGTGCTTACGTATGGTGCAGAGACGTGGACCTTAACTAAAAGAGACATACAAAGGCTGCAGACAACTCAAGAAGCATGGAGAGGTGCATGCTTGGTGTAACCAGGAGAGATAAGAAGAGGAACTCGTGGATCCGAAAAATGACAAGAGTGGAAGACATCATGATCAGAGTTAAATCCCTGAAATGGCAATGGGCTGGACATACTGCCAGAAGGACAGATCATCGATGGACAGCCGAAATTTTAGATTGGATTCCAAGGGACAGGAAAAGACCCAGAAGAAGACCACATAGGAGATGGGTGGATGAAATTCGAAAGTATGCAGGGGTGACATGGAGGAGACTGGCACAAGACAGACCGTTGTGGAGGAAACTTGGGGAGACCTTCGTCCAGCAGTGGATTGATAATGGTTGACAATGATGATGATGATGATGATGATATATATATATATATATGCCACGATCAGACACCCATAGGGACGGTACTGATCTAGGTTTATTTTCTTTGACTCGCATTCAGTCATGGCGGACGTTATGTGTCGTAATGAGAAGCAGGTGGTTACATCGATTTTAAGTTTAACAAATTTAAAAACTATTTCACTTTCCATTTCCCATTGCCTACAAGAAAGTATTCTCCAGTTATTGCTGTTATCGAAAGTTCTGAAAAAAAATTCTGACAAGTTACCTTTCTGAGTTGTTTTCGAAGCGGTGAATTGGACTACAAATGAGAGCAACCGGTGAAGAGGAATTCGCTCAATTGGCAGGTGTTAGTGATTAACGATGTTGTTGACTTGTGTGTAAACTCCTCAGCAAGTGATTAATCTAGAAAAAGTTGTTAAAGTGACGTGAGGTCATAGGATTCCCGTAGGTTGTATTCAGCCTTTTACAACTTAACAGAGCTCCCCCGTCAGTTCTGTTCAGTATTTTAATTTTAGAACTTAACAGACCCTTCGCCAGTTTTATTCGGTCTTTTACAACATTACAGAGTTTATATTTCCGTCAGTTGTATTCAGTCTTTTGCAACTTCACAATCTTAACGACAAAGAACAAGGATGCGCTTGTGGGAAGATTAAAACGTTGTAGCGTTAGTGCCGACCAATGCCGAGTTCGGAATCAATTTTAAGAGCGCGAATTTTATATTGCAGGATAGATCCCGGGCCCGAAAACTATGAGTAATCCGTCTAGGCATTAACAAAAAATCACCTCTTCTAGAATTCCAGTCTCTTTCTGCAGTTAGATATCTTTCTCAACTGGGGAGTAGAGGAAGGATAATACTACTTGTATAATATAGTTGCATGAATTGGTTTTATACCATTCGTTTCTTCCTGGAATGTTTCGGGAGGGTAGGCATCCGGAAAGATCGGGAGGCACTGCAATCTATCTACTTTGCTCAAGAGGGAGCTGCCGACTGGAGAAGGGAGGGCAAAATGTCGTCGGACTGCTATCTACTGTCTAGTTTCTATACTTCTTGAAGAAACTTTTCTTTCTGCGCAGAAACCCACTAACACGTGGCCTACGACATTTTTCTATTCATGCCCGGAAAAAAGAGCCCCCTCCCAGACTAGATCCAGTTGCCAAAGAATTCTTTTTATCAACTAGAAAGTGTAAGAAAAGTCTCGTGTGTGCTAAAACATACAGATCACTGAAGGAAGAAGTATTCCTCGTAATACATGGGAAATCGATAGGATATTTAAAGCAGACAGAATATAAATTCTGAATTTGCTTATAACACTTTCTGGTCATCCATGTAACACCTCTCGGAAAACTTGAAAATTTCATCTCCCTGGTGCGACAATCGAACCCGTATCTCCCGATTTCTGTTCGAGTATGCTAACTGTTACATACTCTAGCAGAAATCTGGAGATACGGGTCGAACATAGTCATACTATTAGGGGGTAACATAGCCGATAGCCTAGTCGAAAGGAAATCGGGAGATGCGGGTTCGATTCCCGCTCCAGGGCGATGAAATTTTCAAGTTTTCTGAAAGGTGTTATATGGATGACCAAGTAAGTGTTACAAGCAAATCCAGAATTTATATTCTGTTTGCTTTGGATATTCTACCGATTTCCCATGTATTATGAGGAATATTTCTTCCTTCATTGATTTATCTACGGTACTGGTGATTTCCGACCTACATCAGTTTCTGGATGGGAGATGGATAAAAACGGTATGAAAAAGCAAGGATGCTTCGACTAGCGAAAATCTGCGGATGTTAAGATTCATAAGCTAAGTTTGCTTAGTCTCAGTTGCTTAGAACTTAACTGTCCTGGGTGGTGTAACGGTTAGCATACTCGAACGAAAAGCGGAAGGTGCGGGTTCAATTCCCGATCCAAGGCGATAAAATTTTCAAGTTTTCTGAGAAGTGTTACATGTATGACCAAAATAAGTATTACCAGCAAATTCAGAATTTTTATTGTGTTTGCTTTGGATATTCTAAAACATGCAAAATTACATTGAAGAAAAAAGAAAGAAAATTATCTCGTCTTAAACAAAGCCCGAGCCCGGTTCGGACTTGGCCCGTCTCAGCACTGACGCCAACATGTGGATTTAGCTGCAGCCGATAGCACTATAATTCGTAATCTTATAGTGGAATTTTCGATTGAACGCTGACTTCCGGAATGCCGCAGCATATCATACTGTTACGACCCACCCCCGCCATTAATTTACTAATTAATGGGCGTGGTGGATGTGTGAAATTAATTAAGTATTAATTATGTTCGAGGCTTGATTGGAGTTTAAAAGTGTAAACAGCAGGGAAAGTTTTATCTGGGGTTTTGGAAAGAAAAGAGGCGAAGAATTCTCTCTCTGGCTGGGTGGTCTCAGAATAGCTATCATCATCATCATCATTGTCAACCATTATCAATCCACTGCTGGACGAAGGTCTCCCCAAGTTTCCTCCACAACGGTCTGTCTTTGCCAGTCTCCTCCATGTCACCCCTGCATACTTTCGAATTTCATCCACCCATCTCCCATGTGGTCTTCTTCTGGGTCTTTTCCTGTCCCTTGGAATCCAATCTAAAATTTCGGCTGTCCATCGATGATCTGTCCTTCTGGCAGTATGTCCAGCCCATTGCCATTTCAGGGATTTAACTCTGATCATGATGTCTTCCACTCTTGTCATTTTTCGGATCCACGAGTTCCTCTTCTTATCTCTCCTGGTTACACCAAGCATGCACCTCTCCATGGTACTTTGAGTTGTCTGCAGCCTTTGTATGTCTCTTTTAGTTAAGGTCCACGTCTCTGCACCATACGTAAGCACTGGAAGGATGCATTGATCAAACACTTTTCTTTTAAGACATAATGGCATATTGCTCTTGAAAATTATGCTGTTTCTTCCAAAAGCTCTCCAGGCAAGTTTTGTACGCCGATTAATTTCTTCATCAATGTGACCCTCACTTGATATCTGCTGTCCAAGATAAACATACGTATCTGTTATCTCCAGTTTTTCTCCATCAATCGATAAATCTTCATTTCTTGTAAAAGCATTGAACATCACTTTTGTCTTCTGAAAGTTCATTTTTAATCCCACTTCTTTACTCTTGTCAGCAAGTTCCTGGATCATACTCTGCAGCTCTGATGGGGTAGTTGCAAAAATGACTACGTCATCAGCAAAACGAAGGTGGGTTAGATATTCTCCATTAATCTTTATCCCTTTGTTTTCCCAGTTCAGTGATTGAAAGACATTTTCCAATGTCGCATTAAAGAGCTTCGGAGATATGGTGTCACCTTGTCTCACTTCCTTTCCAATTTTTATGTGTGTTGTATTTTCAAACAGCCGAATCTTTGCACTTACATTTTCATAGATGTTATTAATAATATTAATGTATGCATCTTCAATACCGCAGGATTTCAGAGCCGTGGTAACTGCTGATGGTTTCACCGAATCAAAGGCTTTTTCATAATCGATAAAAGCCATGCACAATGGAAGTTCATATTCCCTCGCTCTTTCAATTAGTTCTCTCAGTACGTGGATATGATCTATTGTGCTGTAGCCACTCCTGAATCCAGCTTGTTCTCTCGGTTGAGCCATGTCCAGTGTTACCTTCAAGCTGTGTGAAAGAACTTTAGTGAAGATTTTATAAACCACTGATAGGAGGCTGATAGGTCTGTAGTTCCTGAGATCCTCAATGTCACCTTTTTTATGTAGCAGGATCATTGTAGCATTGTTCCAATCCTCAGGAATCTTCCCTTCATTAAGGCATCGAGTGAAAATTTGGGCGAGTACTGTTTCAATTTCTCCACTTGCTTCTTGTATGATGTCTATAGTAATTCCATCTTCTCCTGGAGCTTTCCCCCGCTTCATGTTCTTGATTGCATGAGCAACTTCTGCTGGGAGGACTGGAAGAACTCTGGTACTGGTATCTTTCATGATGTCTGGAGTACATGTATCATCCCTTTCATATAATTTGGAGTAGAAATCTTTCACTCTTGTCAAAATTTCGCCTCTATTTCTTGTTATAGAACCATCTTCTTTTCTCAGAGCCATAATCTGTTTTCTTCCCTTACTGAGATGTCCCTTTGCTATCTTAAGGCTTTGGTTGTTTTCAATTGCTTTCCTCACTAGCTCACAGTTGAATTTCCTTACGTCTTCAGTGATACTTTTTCGTGTTGTCTTGCATAGCTCTATATATTCCACTTTGGAAGTCACATCTTCTTTAGTTGTCCTCATCTCTCTTCTTTTTTGCATCAACATTTTGGTTTTTCCTGATAATTTGTTCACATGCAACTTGTTCTTAGACCCAGCTAATTTTGTTGCCGTTTCCATTAGAGCTTTGGTTACTTTTCTGTTAACTTCCGAAATATCCACTTCTTCCGATGTTAGGCCTTCTAAAGCAGAGAATCTGTTCTTCAGTTCCAACTTGAAAGTATTATGGTGTTTTTTAAGGTTGGTTATGTTAATACATTTTGTTTGTCTTATGAGCTTGCCACGTTCCAGTTTAGTGTTGAGGTGCATCTTACATCTCACCAATCTATGGTCACTACCTGTGTTGAACTGGTTCAGCACACTGCAGTCTTCGATGACGAATAGCTATGTTAGGTCATAAATCGAAGGTTGCAGCTGACTGCTAGTCTAAACAGGGTACATTTCGAAGAGGGACCACTTGAGTAGAAATGAATGAAGACGGGGGACAAAAGGATTAGCGAATAATCGTAAATTCGTCGATTGTTTGGGGCATTTTCGAGAACAATTGCTCTCTGTGTGGTCCGTGCAGAAAAATAAGATTTTGCACTTGGCGTGAAAATGAGGAAGAAAGTTTAGTTGTCTGTACGCTCTCCGATGTGAAAGGCTGGATGCCTTGGATCTGCTATATGAATTGGGAAATGAAGCAGCAAATCTCCCCGCATTGGGTAAGAAACGGAGAAGCAACAACTCGGGTAGCTGGAGATGCCAGTTTTGCCATAAAGACAGCGGAATGCCTAAATCCGCGTGATAAAGCATCAATTTCTAGGCTGGAGCCTAATGGAAATCAGCGACTGGTTGGCCCAATGAAAGCAAAGTTACAGGGGAATTAAGAAGTCTGCGAGTGGACAGTGGTCATTCCAATGAGAAGCGAAGCTCGGGTACGAATGCCAACCACTGCAGTGTTTAATCATCATCCCCATTCATCCCCTACTGTGAAGGAAGTGAAGAGTCTAGCTTATGTTACGAGGCGAAGCGAGGCTCCCTCAACAAACGCCTGGGTGTGTGTGTGTGAGTACGGTAGCGCCAGGGGACGCAGCTCCTGCAATGAAATCTTCCATGTAAAAAAAAAAAAAGGTGTGTAGGGTATTACATTACTGGTGCAATCACAATTTGGATTTATTCTTGGCAGCATCCATGTAAGTAGAAACATTTTGTTTTTATTGTTACATCTGCTACGCAGTTGAGGAACTCAACTAAATATATTGCAAGAACTGAACTGTGGAATTTAAGTTCATTAAAACTATCTCGCGGGAACTGATTTAGGTCAAAGTTGACCCAATACTTATGTTCAGAAGAGAGCTAAATTTTATTCATAGGTGTGCCATTGTTATGTTTTCATAGCCAATTAAATATTTGTTTAGGCAGTCAGCGCAGTCATAGAATACATTATTTATGTGTACGCATGTGATTGGTTCAAATTGTTTAAGTGTATGCCCATATAATACAGGTTTCGCGCCAAGAACTACGTCGAAGGAGATCAGTGAAGAAATATACTAATTGCTCGGCTACAGTTGTTTAATTGATTGACAGCGGTGGGATAATGACCCACTGTCGTAACATTTTGGTGCCAGCGGCGGTATCAATACGTTTGTAAATCTCTCAACGTTGGAGCCTTTATTGTTTTATGTGAAAATATGACTGTAAAGAAACATCAGTTGACTGGACTCCGATTATCAGGAAAATGTCAGTGTTGGATACTGATATTTTGACCGGAATTTACTTAAAAAGGGAAAGTGTTTTATTTCCCAAAGAAACTGATTTGATTTCCAGCGAGAAAGTACCTCATTAGCGTGTTAAAAAGAAAAGTATCTTCGGATCAGGTAAGCGTGTTTTTGCCAGAAACAGTGTTTGCACCTAAGAGAGCAACGGGAATAAGAGAACTTAAATTTTATGGTCATCAGCATGTTTAATTTTTCTGTTTATTACAATGCAGGCTTGTATGTATTCCTACATTCTGTTTTCTTTATTTCACGATACTTACCACGTTGTTTAGATAATTCGAAACCATGTGACGCTGTATCATGTCACGTAACGTATTTCTATTTAAACTTATTCCCTTTCTTTTGTTTATGTATCTGACGATAGGTTCTAAGGAAACCTGAAAATTCTTATACCGTAAACTATTTACAATAAAACCTTTAAATTCAGCCGATGAATTTGAATTTGTATTGTGTGCGATCCTTCTTATCAAGATCGTGCATCGAAGGCAATTACCTCGATTACTTTTTGATTATTTCTGCATGAATTTGAATCTCCTAAATAAGGTGATTGAATAATTTTAGATTTAAGCAGGAAGTTATGAATGGTTTTTGATTTATTTGCACAGAAAGGTTTATTGTAAATAGTTTACAGCAGATTTAAAACATTGGAGTGTAACCTTTCAAATCAAGTCCCAAGGAAAGAAAAGAAAATCGGAGGAGAGGGAGGGGTGTAAATAAAAGATATCTATTCTTTCCTCAAACATTGCTAATTTAGTTAAAGAGCAAAAGTAAATAAATGAACGTGGCTCGTTTCGTCAACGTAATCTGATAGTTCCGTTAAAAAAAAAAAACCCCTAAAAATACAGAAAATTAATATGTCGACTTTAATAGTTCGTATCGTTAACAAGATAAAAAAAAAATTCTTCGAAGGAAGTTTAAAATCAATTTTTTTCACCCTTTTTGTAGAGCTTTTATTTCGCTATTTATGATTTTTAGAAATAACAATCATTTCGCCTTTCTTGAAAGAACTAGTAATGAAGCTGTAATTATTGTGTAAAACGGGTGAGCTATGATTCCTCTGCATTTCCAATTTTTTTGCAGTAAAACAAATCGCGTAGCACTTGATCGTAATCCAATTACAGCTTCTGTTCTTGAGTTTGATAAACAGTGGATGTTGGCACGTGGTGTGGCGGGGGAATGAAAAATAAAGAAACTATTGTGGTAACTAATTCTTAGGAAACAAATGTTTGCTTTTAGTTTGTGCGGAAGACAAAAAGTATCTAGTTTCTTTTATGTACATTTTCAATAAGTCTAACCGTTCTGCTGTGAAATTGTAGGATTTACAAAATGATTTGAATTAAAGAAGTGGTAAATTTCTTAGCTGACTAGTTTGCCATTAATCGGAAGACAAAAAAGAGGGAGAATAAGAAAGACAAGGGAAAATTGTCCGATATTTAATATTTTCGGAGTACAATGTTAATTGGTAGTGTCGTCCCGTTCCGTACGTGCCTCCCGTATAAACGAATTTTTGTCTCATTTCCGTACACATCCAGACGTACGCATTAGTGCCATTTCCGGGTAAAGGAATTTTTGTCTCATATCCGTACACATCCAGACGTACACATTAGTGCCATTTCCGGGCAAAGGAATTTTTGTCTCATTTTCGTACACAGATGTGATGATACGAAAAACGCTTTTTTCACTTTTGTCATCGTGATGTCTGACTTACAGAAGTGAGGGTATGAACTTCGACGATACCGTCTTACCTTTCAAAGGTCCTCTGCAATTATTAGTCCTTTCTTTTATGCATAACCAAATAATGACTGCTTGCTCTTTCGTTTTTCGTAAGCTTCCTGTGCAGATGCCCTGGGCATATGGCAGCAGGTTTGTTTTTCGTCGTCCGTATTTACTTTCTCTCTTAGAATTCCTCACATCTGATACCAAGTGGTACCACTGTACGGAAATGGCACAGCTGATCTGGCTATGTACGGAAATGGTACATGAAAAAAAAACCGTTTAGAAAAAAAAAGCCCAACCCCGGTGTTTTTTATTGTTGGGTGGGGGGGGGGGTTATTGGGCATTTTTGGGTTTTGTTGGGGGAGGTGGGGGTGTCTATGTGGTTTTCATATCCTTTCATTAAGATATCAAAGATTAAATATTAATGAAAAATCCATGCAATTTACCTATTGGTTAACAAAAATCTCCTTTTTATGTAGTCTGTTGATTTTTTTAAAAATTTAAATCTACACAGGCTAAGATACTTTACACACCACTCACTGCAATCTGTAAACTAGTATTTGATCAAACTATAAACCCTCGTTAAACATTTCTGAGATGTTTAATTAAATTTGAGTAAAACTACAAATTTCAATATTTTTTGTGACAAATTTACTGGTTTTTTTTTTTTTTTAATATTTGTGGATCTTGACAAGTTTCTGTGTTTTATCAGCACCTAAGCGATTGCGAAGTTTTGACCAGACTAGTCCGCAAGTAGAATATATCATTTCTACTGCAGATGAACTGGCTGGACAACCACATAGACTTGACATGTAAGAGCAGAAATCTTTCAGGGTTCCAGCTTTGGTCACACTTGCATGTCGCTCCATCAGCGGCCACCATTTGGCAGCACTGAAGTTTTGCTCAACATCATTTACAAACATAGACTTTGGATAGTACTTTGTGTCACATATTTTAAAACCCATTACAGAAATTATCCATTCAGGTTTCTTTTCTAACACCCAGTTATCAGCAATTTGTTCTTGCTCAGGGCTCATTCTCTTTCCCTAGTATTTTGGTGTTTTGGATTCATTAAGTTTGCCAAGTAAGTAGTGGCAAGGCCAGTGCTTGATCCATCCTTTTTTTTTTTTTTTTTTTATCACCGGTGTATGTGGTTCAAGATCTGCGTTTTCCATAAGATCTTGCCACAGTTCCACTGCCTCAGAAATGTTTGTTTATTCAGCCTGGAGAATGTCAAGTACTCTACTAACCTCTTTTAGCTGTTTTAGCATGTGTACTGCATCTTTGTAAATGATTACATTCTCTAGAATTTTATTTATGTTTGGGGGAATTTGCAGATCATTTGAGTGCTCAGAGGTTTGAATTTTCACATAATTTGGATAGTTTTTCACATAAACATTTATGCAGTCCATTTGTGAATTCCAAAGTGTTGCATTTGGCAGTTGTGGCATAAGTCCACCCATGTCTTTCAACAATTCGTGGGGGTGATGATGATTGCGGAAATACTTCTGCACCTCGACTATGTGCTTCAAAACAGCCTTGTTCGTAATTTCCTCAGCTAGCAGATTGACATAATGTGCAGAGCACCCATAAGTCACCAAGGTTTTGTATTCCAGTTCCAAGAGTTCTCTCATTTTTACCATCTTATTTTCATTATTAGTACATACGGCAAAAACATTTCCCCCGAGTGTAGTCTTGCAGTATTCAATTGCAGTCTTGGCAATTTCCGCACAATACGCCGAAGTCTTTTTATTACTCTCACAATCTATAGCACTTAAAAAGAAAAAGCTTGTCCCAGTGTGAATGCTTGTTGCAATTATGGCATCATTATTAACATTTGACCAACCATCCAACATCAAAGTGATGCTACTGTTGTTATCCTCAAGATGTTTTTTTAAATGCATCATCAACTTCACCAGATACTGTGTCCAACAGTTTCCCTCCTAGATCAATACGACTAGGGCCAGAATAACCAGGGTGCAAACTTTCCACCATATCTTTGTGTTCTGCAGTAGTTGCTCAATTAAAAGAAATGTTATTTGCATAAAAAAACCTGGTAATTTTTAAATCTAATGTATGTTTTTGATTATCTGTTGTTTTTTCAGTAAAACCTGTTGTCAGTTTTTGCATTTTGGGCATACTTTCTCTACCATGAGTCTCTTCTTGTATCAAGTTGTGTGATAGCATAGAATTCCCAGGAGTTGCTGATGTGAAATTTGGATCCATTTCTGATGGGAAAATCTCTGATATACCAGGCATGGATGGATCTTTTCAAACATCTGTTTAAGTGGCCTTTAATTCTTTCAATCTTTGCACTCATTTCTGAACCACAGTGATCACATTTTACTTTGTTCTTGTTGTCCAATCTGCTAACCTCCAACCATTCTGGGGCCCATTTTCGACCACTTCCTGCAGGCATTGTATGTAAAAGTTATAACTCAAGCTCCTTAAGTTTTTGAATTACAAATAACACATATACTGCAGCTGAACTGAAGGGGAAAATAAGTATGCACAAGAGATAAGCATGAGATACAACAAAGGAATCCTATGACCTGTATCTGAAAAAGGTTTTTGTCAAGTCTCCAGTCTGCACCCCACCCCATCAGAATCTTGATAGGTTGATTTTAACTCTGGTCATTGGAGTCACCTTCCAATAGTACTGGAGAGTGGGAATTAGAACTCAGAAAACAAGTCGTTTGCTTTCCTGATTTCTAAAACCTAGCAGATTCCCCCTTCACATACTTGTGCCTCCGGCATTAGTGCACAGATAGCTCAAGAAACAGGTGTTTCACCCCCCTACAATGGATTCCTCAGGGATTAGTCAAACCTTCTTTCTGTTCCCTCCAGCCCTAGGGCACAGGATACTAGTACCCACCTACTTGGTTACCTCCTCAGGATTTCAGGCATTCATAGTTCACCCTGAAAAAGTATCAGGGAAAGGGTCTGTACTCCATATTAATGTAATGCCAGCCTTTTTAAAAGATTTAGACCAGTGTTTATGTACACACACACACACAAAAGCATTTTCCTCTTAATTCATTACTATATTTCAAGAAATTATCATGTATAAACTTTTTTTTTTTTTTTCGGAGTTATCTGCAAAAACTATTTGCATGAACATTGAATTATAATTTGTAAAAGCATTTTTATTTTTCTATTTTTTATGCAGCAATACATTATTTGTGCTGATGAATCTGAAATATCAAGGAAGTCAAATGTGTCCTGAATGCCTGACGATTAGCTTTTAGTAAAGCATTCCAAATTAAGTGGTTTTTGTAACTGCATTATCAAATAACAAAATCTTTCTAATGTTTTTGTTTGCAAATGATGTACAAAATTTCAGGGTAACAAAATGAAGTTATTCTCAGAATTTGTATGCAGTGAAACTTAAACAGTTTGTATTCCCACATCTAGTTTAGCTCCAGAATTTTTATTTATTGCAAATTTTTATCAGTAATCAGTTATGGCTATCAGTATATCAAAAAATCAAAAGAAACAAACAAGTTAAACAAATGCAAAAATATTAAAAATCAACAAATAGCATCTATGTAATTAATAAAAGCAAAAAAGGTATAATTAAAAACCAATTTGAGCACCAAGCTTTTCCATTTTAAAATGTTGCTTTTGAAACTCTTTGAAGAAAATATCCCAAAATTGAATTAAAACTCCAAAGTATACTCCAGTTTTTAAAAAAACCCAATAAAACCCACTACAAAGTGGGTTTTATTGGGTTTTTTTAAGTAGTTTTTTTGGGGCGGGTAGGTGGGTAAGAACAACCCTGCTTTGTACGGAAATGGCATGTACGGATGTGGGAGGCCATGGTTAGTAGCGTGCTTATTTTTATTTCCTTTTGGTAGTAAATTTTCATCCCTTTTTTTAGAATGGAATCTTCCTATGCAAGTCTTCGGGAAATATGCCGTGGGTGGGCGTTTTCGTGCGGCCCTGCTTTCTTTAAATTCTGCGAGTTTTACATGGTCCGTTTGTAACGAAAATCTTTATCATTTGTACCGCATGTATGCTGTATACATGTGTGTGTAAGTCATCTCTTTAGCTGCTTTCAAATATCCGACGGCTTTCCAAATTTCATTGTGCTGCTTTTCGGGACAGGTATAGATAGACTTACGCTAGCATTGCTGTCCTTGTGTGCATGTGTGGGGATCAGTCTATAAGTCAATTAAACAGTTTATCAACTTTGATATTAAATTTAATTATGCTAGGCTTAGAAAAGTACAAAATTTAGATAATGCTGAATTTTACATTTTCTCGCAGGTTAGTAACCTATTAGTTTTTCCCCCGCGAGGATTTACGAGAGATGAATCATGTACATATTGCTTAATTTCCTGCGTTTTTTAATCTTCAACTTAGGTCAGACGGAAATGCGTTTGGGTAAGATACGCTTGCTGTAAAAGCAAGTCTACATTTCTGGTTATCGAGCTGTTTTCTTTCAACACGGGAGCAACGTAATCTTGGTAAGTTTCCTAAGTGACTCCCTTCCCTCGGAATCACGCGTTCCATCTTTAAAAATGACCTAAACCAAATGGGAAAAAAAGATTAAACAAAAATCATAGATGAGCTTCTTACGGGAATTCGCGGAACTCAGCTTTTTTTTTTTCCTTCTTCCCCCGTCGTCATTTGGGTCATTTCGAGATCGATGCAAAACGAAAAAAAATTTTGGGAATGATTATTTGGAAGGGGTCATTTTCCGTCAGGGGACGGCATTTCATCTTTCAAAACTTTCGAAAACGGAAGTTAAACGGGGTGCAATTTTTTTTCTCGCGATATTCCTTTTGCCCAGTATGTTTGTTAAATATAGTTTCCTTCCAAAAGTATTTGTGTCTAGCTTGAAAGGGAAGAAAACTTTTCCGGAAACGGAAATTACACGTAGCTAAAATTTGTCTGAAATATTCAGGCAGGATATTGTTCCATTTAAATGGTTCCTGAGATTGATGCATTAGTGAACGAAATTTCATGAGTATTAGTAGGGAGGGGGGAGAGGACGGAATTCTGACTTTCGAAATCGAAAGTTAGACGGAATGAAGATTTCTTCCGTGATCGCATTTTTACATTTTGAATACAGCGATGTGCCCCAGTTTAGTATTTACATCAATATGCTTCAGTGAACAGCTCTGTCTTGCTTACGTTACGATATACTCACACTGCAGAAGTGTTCTGATTTTTCAACTGGTTAAAAAAAAACTTAATTCTCTCTCTCTCTCTCTCTCTCTCTCTCTCTCTCTCTCTCTCTCTCTCTCTCTCTCTCTCTCTCTCTCTCTCTGTCTCGTGTATGAAAACTACACCGAAGTGGAGGCCTGCGTAGGTCTTTATTTAGAAAGCAGGCCCGTTCCCGAACATCAGGAGCACCGTTCCGGCTGAGTTTCCAATTTATAGTCCTGTCCGCTTTAGAAACTTTCATCTTACAACCCAGATTGTCGGAATTCAGCTGTAATTAATCAACGCATCTATTGGCGGATACATTCCATGTCTTTCGCTTCACTCGGTGATCTTCGCCTCCTTATTATTTCACAAACGTCTTTATTTTGTGAGTTGAAACGTTGTTCTTTAATCCAGGAGGAGCAAAATACCAAACATTCCTGCAAGACCCAGCCCATGCAGACGCCTATACCAAAGTGGTCTTCCAAAAAATGAGATAAAGTACAGATTATAGTGGTATAACTATACAAAATCACAAAAAAATGTGACTACTAAGTGTCGTGGCTGAAGTCGACTGGTTACAGTGCTGCCGTGAGCTTGTTTGCTCTAGTCCCCGAGTTAAATATAGGAGAGAAATTTCAGTTCCTCTTAGCCAGTAACCATTAAGAGATGAGTTGGAAATCACGTCACGGGAATTTGCTACTAATTTTTTTTTACTGAAAAATCACTGTCACCATTAACTGTCTTACCATCAGGACAATGCTTGGGCTCCAAAAACACCGTCACCATTTAGTTTCGGTCAGCATGTTCTAAGATAGAGCTCGCTAGTGAAGTGAGCTCTTTCCGCTCTCACCTTTTTCCCACGCTTAAGATAATTTTTGTTCTGACTTCCGCTGTGCGTTCGTTCTCTTGTAAACAATTAATTTAAAGCGAGCCGATTCAGAGTTTTTTTATTATTATTATTTGCGCTGTCTATCACAAACACCGATTTTGTCATTGTTACAAGTAAGACCGTGACTCGCAGTTCCGACTGTTTTACAGCTCCGTCACCGGTGTCGTAAACGGTGATTTTGTCACCGTTAAAAATCACTGTTACTAACCGTGGAATTACCATATTTCATGGCACTGTTTCAGCGTCCTTAAAGAATTCAGCAAAGGACAGTTGACGTAGTTCTACGTTAAAGGTTACGGCACAGTTGCTGCCGTACCCCTTCTTCCTTTTGGGGGGGGGGGGGTGGTTTAATGACCCACCGTGAGCAACTCAACGAGCTATAACTGTCACCAATACAATCCTTAATTTTTTAGGGCCACTGGTTCCTGGGAAGGGGTGAGGCAGTGCCGTAAGACAAACACAGCATCCATGCTTCGCCGAGATTCGAACCCGAAGCCATCTAAGACGAATGATCAGAAGCAATCTCTTAGACCACTGCGCCACCGGGGCAGCAAAAACCACGTTATACCCACCTCTAATAGCCATGAATTAGATGAGAAGTAGTAGTCTAGCATCTTTGATTATTGGGTGGTGGCAAATAAATAGTTTTCTCCCTTGGTGGCGAAGTGCTCTGAGTGCTGACTTCTGACCGTTCGTCTGAAAGGGTGCGGGTTCGCGTTCCGGGTGTGGCTTAAGTGTTGTGTTTGTCTTACGGCACTGGTTTTCTCCCTTCCCTGGAACCACTAACCCTAAATTAGGCACGGACGACTGCTTCACAGTCCTTTGAGTTGCTTATGGTAGTCGATGAAACTTCAAATAACTAAATAAATTGATGTAACGTGTGACTGGCGTCTAAATGATTTGTCCGCGCACTGTATACAATTTGTTTCACCTTAACAAATGTTTCTAAGCGGTTTTCATCCTTTTCGAACAAAAATTAAATTTTTTAGAATTTGTTTTCAAGTGTGTAAAGGGAAAAAACAACTTTTGGAAAACAAAAAAAAAATGTAAATATATTTTTCTGATCAGACTTACTGAAGCGAACGAGTGGCTCAAGTTCTGTTGTATCACGAAAAAGCGGCGTAAAAATATAAAGTCGGGATGCATTTTGCAAAAGATGAGAATCGATTAGTAGTTGAAAAATCGTGGCGCATTAAAAACAAATACCTTTTACCCGTTTCTAATTGTTTCGGTGACTGCGCTGTTTCTTCTGCAGGAAGTACCAAGCCGCCTTTAGTGAAATAGAACAACATACGTTTTCTCCCGCTCGCTTTGCGTGGAACAAAGTTTCTTGTTGGAGGGTCACCGCAAATCTAATCCGCCGCATTCCTTAACGCTTAATTAACTTAATTGCTTAATGGCTCAATTTGCCGGAAAATAGTCTGATAATGATATTTGACGTTTAATTTTACTGAAAAATCGCCTTAACCCTCAGCCAGGAGCAGGAAAAAGCAAACAAGAAAACAAAACCGGAGTCGATTTACATTGTGCCCGCCAAGAGTTGAAGAAATAGCGGCTAATGGAAAGAGGGGGAGTTGTTCGTGCCGATGAAAGGGGATCGCGGGAGGGTGCATCACAAGAGAAGGAGGAGGGGGAGGGGTTGGGGGTTGAATGATTAAAACCTGGGTGAAAGTGGTAAAGAGTGATTGGCGAAACGGCGGTAGCGCTCGACTTTCTGGTGTGCGATGAGTACGTATTTGTTAATTATAAAACCTCTGGACATTAAAATTAACGCTCGCTGCATCCTCATTAAATTGCACAGGACATTAATTATTGAGGCGCGGGGAGTTGTTATGGGCAATCAATTGAGCAGCAACGCCTTTGCGGCTGACTTTATATGACAGTGTTGAGGAAGGGACTTTGCAAGTGCCCTTAAGGGCAATGATTTGGCGCCTAATACTTGATTACCTGTCAACCCAACTTACCGATCCACCTCTCGCCTTTCTTGTTTGTCCAGTTTCTCTTTTATAAACGTGGAGTACGTTTACCGAGTCTAATTCTTTTTCGCTTCCGTTTCCTAAAACAGGTGTTAATTCTAATTCCTTCGACTGAGGGGAATCGTAAAGCACGACCTCGGTTACGTTTCTTGTGATATCACCGGGGTATAGCAAATTTTCTTTTTTCAGTAAAGAAAACATATCTTGTGTCAGACAAATAATTAACAGCGCATGATTATGTAACCAATTCGCCGCGTGGGAAATTCTGAGATGTAGTGAAGTGTGTCAGGCTGTATTTAAGCTTACAAGTTGATATGCGTGATTGATAGACCTACAATTCGGATTCGTTCAGCTCGAGGTAAATTTTCCCGTAGCAAAAGCACAAAGAAAGCAACGTCGACATTTTTTAAAGAGCAGATTAATCTGAAAAAAATATTACCTACCTGAAGCTTTTTCTACGAATATTTTACATGGTACAAAAAATACACGAGTCGTGTCAAATCAGTGGCAGCGCCAGAAGTTCAGAACTGGGGGGGGGCTATTCGGGAAGCTAAGTATCGTACGGGTAGGGGGAGGCACAGATTTTGGAGAACTTGGCAGAAATTTTGCCCAAAAAATGGCATTCATGTAGATTTTGCCCGACGTTGATATTTTCCGCAGTAAAAACAAGACGTTTTCAGATACATACTGTAGTACGTAGTATTTTGTTACGGAAATATACTAGAATTTTAGGCAACATTATTCAATCTCTTTTGCAACATTTCTTTCCATTTCGTTTGCTGTATTGAGCGTGGGAGAATCCCTTATCTGCCGCCCCCCCCCGGTGGCTCAGTGGTCTAAGCGATGGCCTCTGATCATTCGTCCGAACGGGGTTCGGGTTCGAATCCCGGTGAGGCATGGATGTTGTGTTTGTCTTACGGTACTGGCTCTCTCCCTTCCCTGGAACCAGTGACCCTAAATTAAAATTAGGGACGGGCGACGGCTTATAGCCCATTAAGTTGCTCACGGTGGTGGTGAAACCTCCAACCAAAATAAATAAATAAAAATAATAATCCCTAATCTTCGTCACCCCAGTCGGGAAATGCGGATTGTTCGGAGACGCCAGGCTGTCGCATCTTAAAAGCATCTCTGAGGTCTGGGCTTTGTGTTTCGTAGTTGCGTTGGTATTGTAGAGTTCAATTAGCACCTTTGCCTCCTTCATTTCAAAGTAACAGAAGTGAAGGCGGGAAGACCTTTTAATTTCAATCTTGAGGTTTTGTGAAGCCGACACCGGCGATCCCAGAAGTGGAAGTGAAGGGGGTGAGTTTGCATGGGAACAAAGGGGTACTAGAACAGTCAACTGGGAGGTTTAGGAGCCGAACGGTCGTGGAAGAAGAGGCTTGCAGTGTCTGAAGCGGTTGATTCGAGGACGTTTTAGGCGAGCCGGGGAATTGAGTTTTCCCGCAAGCGCGGGAGACAGACGAGGGAATGACCAAAAGCGATAAAGTGACAGAAATCGTTTCCAAGAAAAGGGTTGTTAACGTGAAGAGATAGTTAAGGAAACTAAGCGAACGACAACCTTCCACGATCAGTGCGTGAATATTATTGCTCATAGTTATTCTTATTATCACTCTCAAGCAGCAACAACTTAACAAAGAATTATTATTTTACACGGTTAACCTGAAAGGAACAAACCTAGTTAACAATTTATTCAATTTATGTGTAGTGCTGAGAACCATGGGTACGAATCTCTCCGTGGCCTTTAACAAGTTAACCGTTTTGCTATTTTAACTTGATTACGTCACCTTTTTTTGTTTGCTGTAGAAAGGATGTTAGTAAATTTTAGTTTGTAACTTAACAAGGAATCTCTATCTATCTAATAATTACGGAAATGGTATTTTTTTCAATTCACTTTGACATCCGCTCAAAAGACTGTTTTCTTAAATAGATCAACGCTAAATTTGCAAAAAATTAAGAGTAATTTTATACACTTAGTGGCCACTTTATTATGACCACCCCCTCAGTACTTCGTTGGGCCACCTTTTGCCTTTAATACTGCGTCGATTCTTCGTGACATCGACTCCACGAGATGTTGTTAGGTGGTTTGTGGAATCTGAGACCATGCTTGATCAATAGCACTTTCCAGGAGTGTGAGATTTCAGGTTTGTTAATCCAGCTGTCTTAATAGCTCGTTCAACTTCACCCCACAAATTCTCAATGGGGTTGAGATCTGGAGATTGTGGGGGCCACCTAAGCAAAGTAAACTCACCGGCATGTTCCTGAAACCAATCCTGTACAATACGAGCACTATGGCAGGACGCATCATCTTGTTGAAAGTAGCCATCGTCATTGGGAGAAACCATCCACATGACAGGATGCACTTGGTCCGCAACGCTGTTTAGATATGATTTGCCAGTCAGACGTTCATCAACACGTATTAAAGGGCCCAAAGCATGCCAGGAAAACATTCCCCAAACCATAGCGTTGCCTCCACCAGCTTGAAGGTTTGTAGCAATGCATTTGGGGTCCATGCTTTCGTGCTTTTTCCGCCAAATTCTCACTCTGCCATCGTCATGGTGCAACTGAAAATGTGATTCATCGGACCACATAATTTGTTTCCAATTATCGACTGTCCAATCCTTGTGCTCCTGTGCGAACTGGAGACTTTTTCTCTTGTTAACTGCAGACAGCAAAGGTGTTCGAACAGGCCTTCAGCTGCCATATCCCATCCGATGCAGTGTACGGCGAACAGTGCGTGCAGAGATCATTTGAGGGGATCCTTGATTAAGATGGTCTGTAATTTGCTGCCCTTCTGTTGTCTGTTACCAGTCTGGACCCTATCCGTTCCGCCCGTGCAGTCACTAGTCGATGACGACCACAACATTTCACGAATGCGGCGATTTCGGTGATATCTGGAGACTGTGGGGCTCCGAGCTCCTACAATCATCCCACGTTGAAAGTCCGTCAAATCGCACTTTGTACCCATCTCGTCACGCAAAAATCACTTCTACTACTGTCGCAAGCACTAAGCTTTCCCTTTTTATACTAGCGTCGCCCTCTGGCGGCAACAGCGTGCAGCCATAGCTCATTTGCTTAAAACTGTCAGGTGGTCATAATAAAGTGGCCACTCAGTGTATAACAAAATTTTTGTGAAGTCGAAAAATTTATGTACGTTTATTAAAGTTTTATATTAGATGATTGCAATCGTCATATACTCTGATTGCCGCTTAAACATTAGGAGTGGGGGCTAAAGGGGGAGTTCAAGGAATTTAGGCTCACCCGTAACGTCGCGCCTGTGTCAAATAGGCGTATAGTGTTAGGGCAGTGTTGAATCGTTTCGTGTGATTGTTGACGATGTATTGCTTAGCCTGGGTTCCAGTTTCGTAGCAAGATATTGAATGAGTTTTTTTCAGGAGCTCTGGTTCTTTCTCTACCCAGAGCCAGCGGCTCTAAATTAGATATATTAGAGATGGGCGACGTGGATGCTCACCGGGGGGGGGGTCGTTAAACCCCGAAACAAACAAAATAAAATAATAATAATAATAATAATAATAATAATAAACAAAAACTGTAAACTGATTCTTTATCTAAAACGGATTCTGCAAACACGAAGTGTTGATTTACTAAATCAATTAATTTTGAAAGCATTTTTGAATATTAATCATATCATTAATAATCATGAACATATTAACAATCATTAATAATCACGAACATATTAATCGTATCATTAATCATTAACATCAATCATGATATTGAATATTATTTATATTGAATCAACACTTCGTACGTCCCAATTGGATTGCCTTTTCAGTTTCCCCACTTCCGTATCACTTCACAGTTGTAAGTTGTCCTTTCAATTTTTTTATTTTTTTTTTGAAGTAAAGGAAATATCAGGTCAGAATCTTAAATATCAATACTCTGTAGAACTTTCAATTACGTGTATCCTTTCCTGGAAGAAGCTACTGTTATCGAGAATTTAGAGATCATTCGTTTCCAAGAACAGAATGGAAATTACAACGTTAGGTGTTGTCACCTTCACCGCAGCGACCATAGGGAAATTTGAAGACGATTTCAGGTACATACTATCAGCAAAATAGTCATTGATAGGGTTTTTCAAACAGCATTTCCTAAGCAATCGAACTTCGTACGTTGGCTAAATGTTTTATTATTATCTTGCTCTATTGCCGTCTGCAGCGATCAGTAACATTGTAATCGAAAGTGCAACGAGACTGCATAATTAGTTTCTTGCTTTCGAATATGACAAGGATGTTAAGTCAGATAATATCCGAAAACTTGAAAATTTCGTTATCCTGGAGCGCGAATCGAACCCGCGTCTTCCGGATAGTGCCAGAGTATGGCACTTCCATTCTTTCTAAAAAATTACCTCAGGAATTTATTAGAAGGTGGTAATTCGCTGTACAACACGGTTTACAGTGAATTAAATGGCTACAGGATATACATTCTATTTCGTTTTCTCTCTTTAGGTTTCGGTTTTGAATGTCGCTATGTATTATACCTCATTAAAGTGCTGAAAGGAAAGAAATCTCATTACTTCTATAATTTTTAAAAAGCATTACACACACACACACACTCACACGCTGTTTAGTGCTTTTATTATTATTATTATTATTATTATTATTATTATACAGTTGAACCCGCTTATAACGAGCCTGTATTCAGCGAGATCCCAGATTTAATGAACAAAAAAAAACAACTTTTGTTTGGTATAATGTTAATTCGAAACTAATTTGATCGTTTTTAACGAATAAAATTTAATAAAATGCCTGGATTTGACCCGGAAGAGAAAAACAAAGTAACAAAATTTATTGAAATTCCCTGATTTAACAATGGATAAAAACATTAAAAAGTTAAGATGATTACTTTTAACACGAGAAGTAAATAATAAAATTCTGTGTGTCGAGACAAAAAAAAAAAAAAAAAAAAAAAGTGCACTCTCTGGGGTTGGGGGAATAGAAATGATGGCGTATAGAAAGAAACTGCAGCAGAGCTCGAGAATGCTGGTGTACTACTGTAGAATATTGATAGAAAAGTGGGTAAGGGGAAGAGTACATCAAATGCCCAACAAGTGCGTTGTGTGAGAGACCTTTATCTGCTACGCACTCCAAGGGGCTATGATTTGGGAGGATCCTTTTCTTTTAAATGTTTCCACATGATGCCTGCTTTAGGATTAGCTGCTGCTATGTATTCATATAAATGCTGATTTTATTTTGAAGCTACATTAGTTAACGAATTAAAAAATCGTTCAAATCCAATTGTTATGGATATAAGATGTAAACGTATACGCATATTTTCACATGGTGGAAGTTTTCACCCCAAAACCTATTTAGCGAGAATTTCTGTTGGTCCTCTTGATTAGCTACTGTGCATGCATATTTCGCATGCAACATTGATGTCTTTTGACTTCCGGGTGATATAGTGTATATTGCATTCGCCATATAAATATGTAGGTGCTAAGAATTTATTTGTATCGATAGCTGTGTTTGCAATGGCGGACTCAGGCCCTGGGGCCCAGGCCCTACCCGTGAACATGGGTATCCATAACTTGGGTTTTCAGGAGGGACAAACAGAAAATCGTAACTACGAAAAGCATAAACAAACACTGCATGCACATTTCTACTGTAACTTCTTTGTTATCTAACCTTTTTACTACACTCCCTACGTATGAATTTAATTGGAAATCAGAAGCCCCCCTCCCCAAAGCTACATTGAAATGACGGATAAATGAAATTAGATAGCTAGGGCCTGGTTTACGCGGAGGCAATCTAGGCACGGACCGCGACCTTTGACACCTCCCCCCCCTCCCCGAAATAGTTATATATTACTTGCTTTGCATCAAACTGATTCGCAATGTTTATCCGCTGAGCCTCTTTAGTGGGAACAGGGTGCACCACGAGAAGGCGGGGTTGGCATTTATTTGTCAAGGAGAGGGTGTATTATGTTGCGCAACTCCTGACCTTACTATATATATATATATATAAAATCTGTAAATGAATATTTACGTACACGCAATCTTCCCTCATAAACAAACAAATAGGGCCAAAACCGCCTTTAGATATTTTTATAAAAATATCAGCATTTAATCGATATGCTCCATATCATGAATATACTGTTTCTTAGTATATGAAATCGATAAAATCCACAATATTTTCACAATAAAATCAGCTTTTTCGATATGCTAGATATCAAGACGTTTGATACATCAGTCAATCTAACATACCGATTAAACGTTCACTGACAATTTTTACGGATTTCCATTCTTGAAAGTTAGCAAGTCTTATATGTTCAACTTTTTCTATCGAAGCTCAAGTTTTAATACCTGTGCCACTTAATCTGTTTTAAGTTAGAAACCACCAGGCCGAATGGTTTCAGACTTTTGTGAGTCTTACCATGAGCAACGGCTTTATCCAGTCGTTTGCGGTACAAACGACTGCGATAAAGCCCAATGAGTTGCTCATGGTAAGTTACAATCCTAGCCTCTTTCCTGCCCAAGAATAAATAAAAGAATCGACCAGTTTTTCCTGATGTTTCTTATACAACTCTCATGTTAGTAATACCCTAAGAGCACGCCACTGTTTTAAAAATTGCATTGTATGTAAAATTTTGATCCGATCTTCGTCTTTAGCGAAAAGTTTTTTTTAAACTTGATAGGAAATTGGCCTTATTTCAATGATACCGTCGCTGTTTTCTTCTATAACATTTAATAGACATGAGACGAGATTTTTTTTTTTAATTTTCCATGAAACTGTTGCTGGGCTGACCTCACGGTAAAGACAAACCAATCGAATTAAAAACGGTTTTTTTTTCAAGTGATGGTATAAAAATTTATCAGCAGCCGTAACAACTGTGTTGCACATTCAGTATTTATTTACCTGAAGGTAGGAAAAAACAACAACATAGTTTTCGAACGAGTTTATGAAATGGCATGCAGGCCATTTTTCACATTATGTAGGTAAAAGAATTAGGCTCTTAATAGCTTTACATATTTCATTTTCTTTTTATTCGTCATTTATAAGTTCAGTGTGCTTTCCTGCTACAATTCGACGAAGTGCAGGTAAACTAATCTTGCGTTACGAAGAAATAGGCCAGTATTTGAGCTTACGTATGTATGTGTGCTATTATTATTATTATTATTATTATTATTATTTAAAACAAGTGGAGTTAAATTACGGTGCGTTGCTTTTAAGGTCCACCGAGGGTTTATATATATATATATATATATATATATATATATATATATATAAACTTCTGAGCATTTTATAAACATTTTACGAAAATGGATTGAAAATCACCATACTACCAGAGATATTTATAAAATAATTCACAAACTTTTCGATAATGTGAGGTAAAAATGGAAGTTACTGACAATTCCTGTTTATTTTTTAATTCTAGGGCCCTCCTCCGCAGCCAGGTCAACCGTTTAAGTTCACAGTAGCCGAGTCGTGTGATAGGATAAAAGAAGAATTCAGTTTCCTACAAGCACAATATCACAGGTAAGCACAAGCTTTTTTCTGTTTTGCTGGTTTTTTATCGTTTACACAAGAACAAGTGGTCCTCATTAATGTATTTAATTATTTCGTCGACTTTTGTCTGTTGCTGCTCTGAGACAGAACCTCACCCCCTCACCGTTTCGCTTATTAATTCCTTGCACAGGAGATTTATGTTGTATATGAACAATACCCGGAACTGTGTGAAGATGACTGATACCAGAATATGCTTTTGCGTGTCTCTCTCAGAATATCAGTTTTTGTAGGCATGCATATGCTCGTATATTAGTGAATGAAAGTAAATTAATTTCATAGTATGTACAGCAATTAATTAAATCTGTTAATTTTTCCATAATATGTACAGTTTTGGATCCGCTGACCGTTTATTCAGTCTGCCAGTCACAAGGCCAAGACTGGACTGCGAATCGCTTTGGTAAATTGGAAACCTGCCCCGTTTATAATACTTGTTAAATTTTCTGAGACAATTTCTGCGTTGCCGATTTTTTACGATTGATAAAATCGCGCTTTGAATTTATGGGTATGTTCTGTTTACTTTTTGCCCTCCCTCTATGCTTTTCAGGCAGTTCGTCAAAACCTTCTGGGCTTCATGGAAATCGTATAAAAAAAGCGAACGAGTATCCTGGTACTTTTTGTAGATAATTTATGCTATGGATCTTTTGCATACCAAGATCTTTGTGGGTATGAAATAAAACGTGATTCGATAGTATACATCATTTATTGGCGTACAGTAGATACATTGTGCATGTATTCCCGTCGCTCACGACTACACCGAGCCATAGTCCGGTACAATAGTGACATTATTTAAATAATAACAACAAACAATAAGGTTTACTAATTCCTGTCACTGAGCGGCACTTGTGTTCATAGGTGGATCAATGGTTGCCTATTGTCGTAAAACCAATGAAAGAAGGTAGTGAGTCATAAAAGTAAATATTTACTGAATTATGCCGGTGGGAATACTAAGTACGACTGTTTAGTTTTTCAAAAATAACATTTAGTTTTATTATTATTATTATTATACATTCAGATTTAGACGAACGTAAGAAACAACCCAGAGACTAATGAAAGGCGATGTAGTTACGGAAGTCCATCTGCACATGCGCAAACTAAAATCCGACCTCAAGATGGAGAGAAACGCTGAATGGCAAGTGTGTTAGTGACGGGGATGGGTAACTTTTGGTCTAGGATATCTACAGGTTCCACCCCATCGTGTTTTACGTCATTTTAAAGCTGGCGTGAATAGTGCGTAACTCCCCCAGAGCGGTTGAGAAGATGCCAAATTTCGAACAGTTTTCGTAGCATCAAAAGTGCATTTTTTTTAATGGCTTTAATCGCATTTAGCACCAGGTTCTCGTAATTTACGCAAATTGTAATGAGTTATTGTTACGCTTATATAAAACGTCATGAAATAATGTTTGACGATAGTTTAGTAAAATATGGACAGCATTCAAAAATCAGATTACAGTTATGGTTTCGACTACTTCCGTTGCCCATTTTCGATATATCGATTTGGGGGGGGGGGGTTCTTTACTACTATCGGAGGAAATGCATAGCATCAAAAATCTAAAGGGAAATCCGAATTTCCTTTCTCATGCTACTGGCAGAGTAATATTAAGTACATATCAGTTGATTAAAAAACAAGTTAAACAAAATGCTAGCCTTTATTTGTGTAAGGTTAGCTCCCCCCCCCCCCTTCCATTTCCCCCGAAAAAGAGGGCAGATTTATTTCTCATTGGATATCTATTTCAGCCGATCTGCGGCTTCTGACTAATCTTCAGAGTTTTACGTGGGTGAGGCATGGGCAGAGTGTTTGCCCAACGGCACTGGTCCTAGAAGCCATTAGACGTAAATTAGGGACCGCTAACTTCTATAGTCTTAGACGCTTTAAGTTAAACCCAATACGAAGTATTAATTGGGCAAAAGCGGCGCAGAAACGTTCAGCCATGCTCCGGGAAGATTATCTTGATACAACTTTGCCGCATGCAAGAGATTTGCTTATCTTGCCTTTGTTGCAGACCAAGAATCGGTCCGTTCTAACAAGTCAACCTTGGATGCCAGCCGCTGTAGCTACGAAGCCTTGTAAACAATTTTTAACTCGGGCAGGGTTAGAAAAATGGCAAAATTGTTCTTGAAATCAGAGTACAACGTTCCTAATATTTGAATATTTATGTGCCATTCGATCTGATGAAGCTAGCTCAGAACCAGAGTTGGGCAGGAATGCACTACCGCAAGTAATGGAAGTACAGGTTACAATTAACGTGTAATGCATTACAAGGTAATGAGTAACAGGTGATGCATTACAAGGTAATCCCAAGTATAGTTTGCACAAGGTAATGGAATTAATGTGCAATGCATTAGTGAAGAGTGTATAATTCAATTATTTAATAATGCCATTCAAACGCTTTGATATATTTTTTTAAAATGAAATTACACAATTTGCAAATAATAATTACATACTAATAGTTTATAGAAGTGTACCTGTCCCAAAAGCTCGGTCTAGAAAAGTCGGCCATGTAACATAGCAGACAGAGACCGAAGTGTCGTGTGGAATGTTCTAGAAGCGACAAGAATGGGCTAGACGTTTGTAGAATGTTCCAGAATGATCAAGGTGTGGGAAGTTGGGAGAGCTTTATGTAAATCAAGAATATTCCAGAAGGCTCAGGTCCTGTCGTGAAGTATATATAACGGAGTCAGTCGCTGGCTAGTCCAGTGTTCGTATCGGACAAGTAATGAACAACAACACTTGAGAAGTACGGCAAAAAATGTCAAGATTTCGCAAATTTCTGTAATATTCGGCAGTGCTAATATGTGCTTGTGACTATAATGGCGTAATTATTTTGGGCAGTGAAACATATGTAATGGACGAGAATACTGTACTGGAGATAGACGATACGAGTATCTCTAACCGAAATAAACATCCCATTCATACTTACTTCATATGCATTATTTCATTCAAATCACGTTACTTGCGGCGAAGGCGGGGCAACTACTCATGTCATACACATACAATCTCCAATACCTACATACACGCATTTGAGGTCCGAGGGGTGGAACAATTGTCAAAATAACCTATACAACGAGTAAGGGTGTGTACCGGCTGCTGCTTTCTTCACGTTGTATTGTTACCCATAAGTTATTGGTTAATTACCAACATATTGTTAACCATGAACCATTACGATTATAATGGGTAACTGCTACATGTCATTACAATTACCATGTAATTCGAATGACCAGTTCACCATTACCATGTAATGGCAACGCTAAGTTCTTGTTCCTATTACCATTACGCTGTAATGCATTACCGATTAATTCACTTACGATTTTGCCCAGCTCTGGTCAGAACCCAGCTAAACCTTGGTCGACTTGAAAAAACTTGTTGCCCAAATTTAATGTGGAAGAAATCCACTTTGAATGTGTTAATAACACAGAATTCAAAAATTCCGGCCGTACATATTTTTGAGGTAGTGTTGCAAAACGGATTATGCGTTTGAATGTTTATTTAATTACAGGAGTAATTTTTCCAGAGGTTAAATAAATTTAAGGACAAAAAAGAGAGTACAGATTAGATTATATTACTGTGATCTAATAAAGTTCTACATACCTTAAAAATTAAATACTTCGACGATGTGCCACAAAACTGTGTATTTAGAAACTCAAGACAATATGCACTAAATCTTCTTGAATTTATGAATCATTATTCCTGCTCGTTTATGAATTATTATAATTCCGACAGTGACGTTATGGTGTGATAACAGGAAGTACAGGATGAGTCGAATCTTGTCGACTATTGATCTATAGGTAATTGAAGGGTGCCCAATCTTGGGATTATCTGTAACGCTTTTCCGTTGCTTAAACGTACGTCGAAGCACCATAAGCGTCTTCCAGCATGCTGAACATCAGTGTGTCGCTCTTTTTAGAGCTTTACACGGAACTTTAAGCAGAAGCGCTATCCTTTCCATGACACACCGACTGTGACTAACTACGTAGAACAAATGCCGTGTACTTCCCCATCGTACGATAGCTGACATCTTAAAACAGTCGTTCACCACACGTGCTTATAAATCCCTTCGAATGGAAGTTAAAAATAAAATTTTAATACATTCCCGTTTCTTTTGGGGCGAACCTTACACATCGGCATCTTATGAAAACTGATTTCATCCACACCCGACGACCTGAGCCATGAATGACAAACAACCCCTTTCGCGTCATAGGTAGAGATAATTTTTTTGATAGGAGAGCTGGAAGTCTGCCCAACTCAAGGAATTTCTGACAAGTGTATAAACATCGCTCTTTCCACGTTTTACCAACACACAGCAACCGAAAAATTGTTGTTTGGTCACTGTCTGGGAATTGAATCCCGGATCTCTCGATATCAAGCTGAGCGCGTTAGCCTTACACCACGGTGGCCAACAATCCACGGCGATTGGTGTGTTTTCCTGTCGCTATGTGTACGCGCTCGGCTAGATATCGAGAGATCCAGGGTTCAATTCTCCGGCGGTGACGGAACAACAATTTTTCGGTTGCTGCGTGTTGCTAAAACGTGAAAAGAGCGATGTATTTGTTTATTTACTGACGCCACGTATTTGGAGGATTTTCACTTCTGACAAGTGTAATGTGGAACAGTCATTAACATTAGAGAGAATGTGTTAAGTTGAAACCAGCACTGTCTGTTTCAAAGCATTTTTTGAATTCTTTCAGTGATGTTGAAATTAAACACTACTTGTTATTTTGCGCTTGCAGGCCGGCCGGTGACCGAGTGGCCTAACTAACTAGTCTTCACAACTTTCATCATTCTCCTTTCTAACCTTTACCAAGCCTGTCTGCTCTTAATCATTTCACCCCGCTTTTAAAAATCTTTAACTGATAGTTCTGTGTCTGGCGCTCTTTGGCCAAGCCTTTCTGGCCCTTGCGCCGCTAAAATCAATTAACTAACTAACTAACATGCGTGGTGCGTTTGGGCCATGGCGTGGCACTGTTACTCTCCTGAAGTCATTGGCCCTAAATTACTGACGAGCGACTACTTATAGCTACGGTAGTAATTTTACCGCGGGGTAAATCGCGAAATTTCGGGATTTACACCGCAATTTCGCGAAATGTGTTTCCCTAATATTTGACTTTCAGGCTGTTTCCCCACGCTTTTTAGATATGTAAGATGTGTTGTCTCTCACAGAAGCGGTTATATTCGCAAAAGCCATTTTATTCTTATTAACGCGTTTGAAGTAATGTCGCTGACTGCTTTAAAATTTACAGATTCCAAAGTGACCTATACTCGAGGTAGATTGCATTCAAAGAGGTTTTCCAGCATTAAAACTTTCAACATTCGTTTCAAAGTTCATGAAACAGCAAGAATATTCGAAATGCATCTATCTTCAATGAAAGTTGAAGACTCGTGCAAGAATGAATCGCTGATACGAACGATTACCGTCTTTGGCACGATTTAATGATGAAAAATGATAAATATATACAATTAAAACCATATCTACATGAGCACTTTCGAGGCAGCGGCTACCTCATCCTCACATGTATTGAACGAAAACACATTCAATCTATATATAACATAGATTATGGCATTGTGGGAAGCAAATGGGAGGCGTAAGAGCCAATAACATTTCGTATGCGTCAAATAGTTACGCACACAGCATGCTTAATAGTAAGTGAGGAAAAACATATTACAATGACTGAAGAATGAGGTGGGGTGGGGTGAGCATATCATTTCAAACAAAAATCACAATTTAAAGTTAACGGATTTAATTAGTGACTTCCATGCATTGTGTTCATGGGGGCTATGTTCATTACAACATTGTACACTGGAAGCTTCTATATACACACTTTCGCTTATTAATAGGTCCCTTGGGTTGCTAGGAGTATGAACAATTCTTGCTTTATTTACTCCAATCTGCATTAAGATTGTCTTGGAGTACATATTTAGCTAGGGATTTAATTTTAATTAGGAGCAAGAAAAGAAATAGATTAGATATGGAAGCTACTCTACACTCAAGCTGTCAGTCATACAACCAGATATAGATAGCTTGGTAAAAGATCGCAAGCAGCAGATCATCAAATCATATGTAGATGATTTTAGGAAGAGAGTGTCTGACCCCAGGTCTTAAACAACCCTTAGAAATAGGAAGCTAGGAGATTTGGGCTAGAGTGCCCGATAGGAAAGTGACACGGAAGCGAGGTAGAAAGTGGGAGGAAGACGCCCTTATTTATTACCGGAGGACCAGTACCCGGGGTCCGACGGCTTAACATGCCCATCCGACGCACGGCGGGTATTTAGTGGTTCGAACGTTCGTACCTGCCCAGGATCGAACCTGTTGTTATCTCCACGGCAGTCACGAACGCTGACCACTGGGCCTAACGGGGCTCTCGCAAGCAGATGCTTAGTTATTATTTTTGTTATTAATTACTAGAATCTTTATACGTGCACTTTCAGGAAAGTATTAAAATTAAAAGAAAAAACAAAGTATCCCCCAAAACTTCTTCCCCTAACTACGCCGATACTGTGACTACTACATTGCCAATTATTTAATTAAGCGAATGATCACTTTTTCGTTTTACAATTAACAAAAGAAGAATAATAACTCACCGAACTCTTACTTCCTTTCTTTATCAAATATAGGTACTCTAAAAATTACTTTTTTTGAGATACAACCGGTTGACAACCGACCGGCATTTTAATCACGTGGTCGGAATTTTTGGCGATTTTCTTCCTAAGGCCGGTGTTCAACTGCTTAGCGGCCCAATTTGGGGACTGTATTATTTTCAATTTAAAGAAAACAGCTGAAAATTTGCTGAAAAAAAAAGCTGAAAATTTACTAAAATTAACTAACGGTGATAAATCAATCCGGAGCTCATACCCATACAAAATATATGTAATATATAAAAATTATATTGTTTCAGATTGTATGTCATCGTTTGGTTCTTGGCAACTTTTTTCAGAGATGAGAATTTTTGCTGTAAAAAAGAAAAAAAAAAAGAATGAAATTTTGTGGATTGTACATTTTCATATTCATCCGAGTTATTCAAATGTGTCGCTTGTGTAAAATCTTCAGCAAGTGGATTTTCACTCGTGAATGCTTGGAGATCCTAAAGCTTTTCCCGTTCAATCGGTGGGTAGGAAGAACTGTGAAAATCATCCCTCCAGAAGAAACTGTTGATTGTCAGAAGCACACGGTTATTTTCGCGGGAACAGGTAGCGACTCGATGTCCGTGCAGTTTGCTATTCTCAGTTGTCGTAAATTTCCTATTTTCTGCTTTTAGGAAAAAGCTTCAAGAATGCCAAATTGAACCTTAAAGTTAAGCGAAGTTTGACGTTCGTGCGTGTTTTTTTTTTTTCTTTGTACGATCAGTGCCTGCTTGTCTTCTTTCATCTGCGGTGTTGTTCCCTTTCATTGCACGGCAGCTCTTGCATTTTGTTAAGCTTGTGTGCAGGTTATTCGAGGCATGGACATTGCTCGCGGCAGTTCCTCAGCGTTTAGCCGAAACTATGCTTATGTCATGTTGCCGTCATCCACCAGCGGGTTTTCTAAAGATAAGCTCTAGTGATGGAAAGAGGGGGGGGGTGAAATTAGATTCGTTGGGTGGTGGTAAATCGTGGTTAGGGTCCTGAGAGTGACTGATGTTATGTTAATCGGCACTAAAGTGCTAGGAACTACTTGTTTTCTAATCTTGTGTAAACTGTAATTTGTGACTCCACTTTTACTCGGTGTATCTTGCCACACGAAAACGTGATGTTTATGCAGAAAGAGAGAGAGAGAGAGAGTCTCGCGTGTTCTGTCGACGGTATAAAATTTAAAGAAAATTTTATTTTGTTTGCTTGTTTATTTAACTGACTTGCACGAGCTCTCTAAAGGAATAGTTTTCGGTCTTGCGGTCGTTTAACTTGATGTAGATTGGGAAAGACCGAATACTGTTTAGCACAAGGCAAGAAAAAAAAAAAATTTAAATTACAGTAGAACTCACTTAACGCATACCTGCCAACTATTATATGGAATGTCCGTAGTTTCTACAGATTTTGTTGTCTGACTTACGGAATTCACTGTCGAAAATAAGGATTCTAGGAATTTTCATTTTGCTTAAATTTCTTTTCATTTTAATTTACCATTTTATGTTATACATGAGATTCTTAGGCGGATTCGCGTATTTCTGCTTTTTTTTTTTTTCCATTTAGATTATTGTCAATCGATGCAAAACTGAAGAGAATTTGCAAAGCGGGTGTCGTTCGTTTTCCGTCTGGGGGACCATATTTCGTGTTTCAAAACTTTCGAAAACTGTTGTTAAGCGGAGGGAAAATATTCGCAACATTCTTCTTAAATATCATTTTATTGCAGAAGTGTTTGTATTTCAGCTTGAAATGTAGGCAACAATTTGTGAAAACGGAAGTTAGACGCCGCGAAAATTTGCACATAATCTTCAGCCATAAGATTCTTTCGTGAATTCGAGGAATTCCGCTATTTTCGTTATTATTTTGGTTATTTTATTTACGAGATCGATGCACAACTGAACAGAAATGGGGGGGGTACGGAATTCCATCTTAATGAGACTGTCTAAAACTGAAAGTCGACGGAGTTCAGAGTTTTTCCGTAATCGTAATTTCTTTTTCTCGCGATGCTGCTGCCTCTGTTCAGTATTATTGTTAAATAATATTTTGCTGTACGCAGATTTTTATTTGAGCTTGAAAATAGCGGGAAAATTTTCAAAACCTGACGTCGAACGGAGCAAAGATTTCTCCCGTAATCGCAACGATGTGTTCCCACTGTCCTGCGTTGTTAAATATTCTCCGTCCCTTAAGTTTTTGCATTTAAGCTTTATAAGGAAGGAGAATCCCGAAAATGGGAGTAACAAAGTTGTAAAAAAAATGCATCAATTTTAATTTTTCCAAATTTTCCAAATTTTGGACTTCTTGTCTGTGTAAGCGTTGTGGAATTCTGAACGCATCTGATTTTTTTATTAGTGGAAGTTTCGAATTAAATCTCGCAATGTTACCTATCGTGCCCTCGCCTGGGAAATCAGCTTTGTGTTTTGAGCGTGTTCATTAGTGTTTGTTGTATCGTTTTGTTGTGGTGCATATTTCTTTTCCACAAAGAGATGGATTGTTTTGTAAGAAAGCATCTTATGTGTTCCGTGCAATAATACGAGTTACTTCTGACAAGGTTCTTGCAAATTTTGAAGATGGTAAGTCAGATAATATCCGAAAACTTGAAAAATTCATCGTCCTGGAGCGGGACTCGAACTCGCGTCCAGGACGATGAAATTTTCAAGTTTTCGGATATTATCTGACTTACCATCCTTGTCACGTTTACGCTAAAAAACGGGTTGTCATCTTCAAAATTTGTATTATATGGCGTAATCCCGTATTTCTTTCTTGCAAATGTTGGTAGGTATGATTTAACGAGCAAAACACGAACTTTTGTTTGGTGCAATGTTAATTCAAAACTAATTCGATCGTTTTTAACGAAGAAATTTTAATTAAACCCCCGGATTTAACGAGGGAGGGAATCTGTGATGCACTGTCCCGCAATGGAAGATAGAAATAGTGACACAAAGGACGACATTTCAACAGTGCAGTGGAATCTTAATGTGCTATAGTGGCAGGATGTTGATAGAAAAGCAATGAGGAAGGAGTACCCCAAATCTCAACAAGCGAGTCATGCAAGAGACTCTCCCTGCCACACACTCCATCGAGCTATAGATAGCTAGCTTGGGTGTATTGCTTCAGTATATTTGAAAACAGGCCAAAAGAGGAGTAGGGCTCGAGCACATTACAGTGGATTTTGGGGAAGACAATTGCATAGAGGGATAGGAGAGTATGAGGAACCCCTTTCCTCCCATAATGCGGAATTATGCCAGCCATGTATTTGCAAAGATTTACTCTACAGCTATTGTCCCTGGAATTTATTTTGTTCGTTGTACAGTGTAACTTGGATAATTCGAAGGTGAAAGGACCACAAAAATAATTCGAATTCTCGACAAATTCGAATTAGGCAAGTTTGAATAAGGGCACATTCAAGTACTGTAAAAAACAACATATTTATTCATATCATACAAAAAAAAATACAGTACAGCAAATTAATAACAATTTTTTTTTATTAAAAAAAAAAGTGAAATTTTGGCCTCCTTAGAATTTATGTTATGGGTAAGTATAAATTCCTCAAGTTTCTCGAGTGAATGAAATAGAGAGTCACTTACATTCTGCTGTCCCTCAACAAACTTCCTTAACTGTTGGAGGTGAACCAAGGCCTCTACTGAATTTGGAAGGCGCTCTTGAGGAAGTTCTGGCCCTTCCACTTCTTCATCTGAAGATACACAGCAGGTCTTCTTATTCATAACATCAGCCAAGATCTCATCATCTGTGAGCTCACCACAAACAGCTAAATTGTCATCAACTCTCACAAAAGCATCTCGTCCTACGTCTTCCCAGTACTCCACAGTGGGTATGGTATGATCTCCTCCCCACTAATACCTTGATGTAGTTTGAGACTCATCATCCGAGTGCTGGGAGCCTGCTTTTCCGAAGCCGTTGGCTATAGTTTCAGGTTTAACTTGTTGCTTCATCCAAAACTCGGAACTTCATCCCGAACAGTACGTACCCATTTTAAAAGGTAATTGTTGAAAATACGAAAATGGGGCTGTCTTCGAATTAAACAAAAAAAGTTCGAATTAAAGGGGGGTTTTAAAACATTATTTATATAGAAAATTCAAGGGACCAAATGAAAAATTCGAATTGGACAAGTTACACTGCATTACAAAAATTGCAGGTAAATATATCTTGGTTTTTATTTTCTAGACTATATTAATGCCTGGTACTTGTACGTAGTAATTATTTGCACATTAGCTGTCCTTACTTTTATTTCATAAAACAAGGTGTTTTAATTGGGTCTGTCAGAAGATGGAAATATTGCTGAAATTGCATTAAATGCATTTGTATATTCTGAGGCAACTGCAATAACTTCTGTGCTTTATTTAATCATTGTTTCTCAATATACCGCAATACTCTTTCATCACGTGTTCTGGAGGAAAGGGCCGCCTCAAACTTGACTTGACCTGTTTTATTTAAAATATAGCGCGTGGGGCAGATCAATGTTAAGCAGCGTATTTTCTGTGCACCAGGTATACACTAAGTGGCCAAATTATTATGACCACCTGGTTAGCACGTTGTTGGGCCACAGTTTGTCCTTAATACTGCTTGAATTCGTCTTGGTATAGACTGCTATCATGTCGGTAAGTGGCTTGGGGTATACTGGTCTAAATGCGATGAATTGATGCACCCTTTAGCTCTTGAAGATTTGATGGTAGCAGATCCAGCTGCCTGCTGCTTTTAGACTTCATTCCACAAATGCTGAATTGTGTTACGATCCTGTGATTCAGGATGCCAGGGGACGCCATTAAATGTTGGCTTGTTTTAATTTTATGTATTGTAGTGTCGTGGACACCAACTTATCAGAAGAATCGTTGGTTGCAGGTTCCTGTCATTGTTGCAGCAAGGAAGCAAATAAGTAGTTAAACAAATAGAATGTAATGACAGGTGATCTCGACTGCACATGATTTTATTCTTCAGATTGGGGAGAGGGTATCAGTCTGATCGAATAGTAAATACTTCCAGAGGGTCGATAGATTCTCGGATGACTTTCCTCTACGTAATTCCCGCTAAAATATCTATCTACTTCATCCCGTGCAAAAGCGTTTCCCCTCCTTGTGTCCGAGCAAAATCCTTCCTACTTCTTCCATCAAGATCTCCAAGAAGACTCCCCGTTTATGACTCCTATCCGTTCCATTGCCCTACACGATCTCGTCTAGAATGATGCTCTTGATGTAAAAAGTCTACTGTTAATTGCTTGCTCCCATTGTCCCTGGCGAGTGCTCTCTTAGGGAGAGTCTTATCCAACGAGGGGGGTCCTTTTGTTCGTGGGAGGTCCCACGGGCGACGAAGTATGACCTTTCTCCGAAATGAATCTGTGTTCTCCTTTTTAACTGAGTCATTTATGTAGCTGTCGTTGGCACCCAAAAATAACCGAAGTTACAATTTAATTAAAGTTTAAATATTTTCATATAACACAATGTAGCAGGGAGACGTCTCCGTGTTGCTTCTCAAACCATTCGCGTACAGTGTGAGCACTGTGACATGTAGGTGGACTTGCTTGGTCGTGGTATTTAAATACCTTTAGGCTGTCAAACGTTGCTTCACACGAATCAAAGGTCCCAAACATTCCCACGAAAACATGCCCCCAAACCATAACGTTGCCTCCGCCAGCGTGAAGAATTGAGTAGTGGCAATACAAGATGGGTCCATGCTTGCGTGCTGCTGTCTCCATATCCTCATGCTTCTATCTGCATGGTGTAGTTGAAAACGTGATTCGTCGGACCGCATTACTCTTTCCCACTCACTAATTTGTGTGTTGCTGATCGAACTTTCTCCTTGTTTGCTGCAAATAGCAGTGGCTTACAAATGGGGCCGTCTGCTTCTGTAGCCCATACGATGTAATGTGCGGTGCACCGTACGTTGAGGGGCCATCGAACTTGATTAAGATTATCTGTAATCTGACGAAGTGTTGCCCGTCTGTTGGTCTGAACAAGTGTGTGCCTATTCTTCACTTGGCCTAACCATTCAGTAGCCGTTGACGACCACACACCTAGCTGCCAGACTCTGTTGTTTGACTGGTGGTTCACTCTCTGTAAAGTTTAACAACTGCTGCCCTGAACATTTCACGTGTGCAGCTGTTTTGCTAATGCTCTCACTAATGCTTAGAGCACCCACAATCATTCCACGTTCAAAAAGTCCGTCAGATCGCGTCTTTTACCCATTATTCCTTGCGCAATGCACTTCATTATAGTCTCTTCATACCTACCCTCTAACATTTCACAAGTGCAGCCGGTTTTGCTAATGCTCGCACCAATGCTTTGAGCACACACGATCATTCTACGTTCAAAGTCCGCCAGATCGCGTCTTCTACCCATTATGTATTGCGCAGTGCATTTCATTAGTTTCTGCATGCCTTCAGCGTTCCCTTTTTATTCCGATTCAGCCGTATTGCGTCCGTGGCGTAGCTACTTTGCATAAAATGGTGTAGTGGTCATAATAATTTGGCCACTCAATGTATAGTCGGATTTTTTTCTTTGCACTTGACGATAATGGAATCAGTTGATCTTGGGGGTGCAGCAAGTACTTCTCGCGTCTAAACAGATGTGATTTGGAGTAGGCGAAGGATTCCATAGTAATCTCACCCTAGGGCGAAATTCTCGTGGAAAGCATGGCAGTAAACATTACTTGATCTGAAAGGGGAAGGGGGCTTCTTTGTCTCTTAAGTGATTATTCTTATGGGACCAGTGAGATCTCTCTCTCCAGTGGTGTTATGTCCCCAGCAGGCAATGGGGGAAACAACAGTGGAGTGGGGGATAAACCAAAGGGTGGGACTGCCGTGGTAGTGGGTCTTAAAATCTTAGCCCCGCAGGGAACAAGTGACGCGGAAAGTTTTCGCCTGTTTTCTCTGAGCATCCGAAATCACCTCCTTCGACACATCGCATCCAAAATGTTTGTACCCCCAAAAATAGGCGATTCCATTATCGTCAAGTGGCAAGTAAAAAAAATTCGACTATATGTACATGCCCGAGGTTTTTCTTGAATATGCAGAATTACAGGAAACACTACATAGGTCACTTTTAGTGTTAAGCCTGCTGCACTTCTATTTGTTTTTCTCTGTTCACCAAGTTCGTAACAGTTTTTTTTATGGGAGTTAATGTTGAATTTGCTTACTTGCATTGTAGTTAGAATACTGTTGCCAAAAATGATTTGTCGGGAGTTATCTCCAGTTACAAAATCAAACTAGTTCTAGAAATTTCAGAGATCTGACAGGTACTGATGTTAGAGTGATAAATCGACTGCTTAAACTTAGGCTTTCTGCCTTGATGTCGGTAAAATAACACGTGAATTCTCCCTTAGAGACTTGGCCATTTTTAGGAATCTTTGTAAGAATACTCAACTGAGGAAGTAAAAGATGTGCTTAATATTAACTTGCTGCATTAGTAGCTAGTGTTGAACTGTAATGAAATAAATTATGTCATTTACTATCTTGATTTACATTCCCATAGCGTAATCGCGTCTACGGGTGACATACGTCGCAGATTTTATTTTAGCCTTGTAGACAAAAACGATATCCGCAGAGCTAATTTTTTTTAAGCCTCTTTCTCGATCATGGTTGCAAGTTTTCCTTATGCGGACGGAATTCCATGTTTCGAAACTTTCCGAAAACAAAAGTTAGACGGACTATTTATCCCGTAATCGTTTTTTTTTTTTTCTCCTTGCGATGTTCCTTTTGTTCAGTGTTGTATTTAATAAATGATAAATACACAGTTGACGTGGACCAGGAACATCAAATAGAGGTCATCGCTCTGTTCACGTTTATAAGTGAGTCACGGAAAAAATTCTCAGGTGCAGTGGAAGCATATCCGGCGCGTAACTGGAAGACCCTGGGTTCGATTCCCGGTGGCGACCGATGAGAAAAATTTTCCGTGACTCACTTATAAACGTGGAAAGAGCGATGACTTCTATTTGTTGTTGTTAAATATATATTTTGTAGCATAACTGTTTGTGTTTCAACTTGAAAATGGAGGCAACAAGTTCCAAAAACGCAAATTGGAAGGAGCTCTGAAGTCTTAATTACATTTTTCTTCCCTTTGCTCTGTATTATTGTTAAATGCCCTTTAATTACATAAATGTTTGTATTTTAGATCAAAAATAGGGGGAAAGTTGTTTTTAGAAAACGAAAGTTACGCGGAGCGAATATTTCTTTCGTAATAATTTTTTTTTTCCTCTCCGTTGTACTTCTGTCCTCTGTTGTTACTAAATGTCATTTTATTCCATGAATCATTGCGTTTCAGCTTGAAAATAGAGGCAAAAATTTCCAACAACGGAAATTGTACAGAGCTATAATTTCTCCCAAAGTCGTGAAACTTTTTTCTCGTGATGTTTCCGCTGTCATGTATGTTGTTAAATATTATTTTATTCCACAGCTGTTGATATTTCGGCTTGGTGGTAAGGCGAAAAATCTACAGCAAAATTACAGCAGATTATAAAACATCCTTCCCAAATCCAATTTCAGAAGTCAGAGTATTGTTGAAGGTAGTTATTATGGCCATTGCTGTAGTACCTATAGTTGTTGTGGCAATTGCGTAGTACCTATGTAGCTCTTTGTTTCCAAGTAGTACAAATAGGAAAAGTATTTTTTTTTTTTCGTGGCTTTAATGTGCTTTAGTATAAATTTTCAGGTTTTTATGAATTTTTTTTTTCACGTAGATTGGTATTTATAGTGGCTTCCTAATAAGATAAAAATTGAGTGTATGTATTTCCAGATTCCTCTGAGAAGAATGGGAGATTTCTTTTTATGTGGTGGGGAGCAGTGTGGTTTTCGTTAGGCAAACATCCAGGCTAGTTTGTAGAATAGTGTACATTTTCTAATTTAACAACATAAGTAAATATAAATCAATCAAACTTTGTCTTAAACGCAGCAACAAATTCTGTAATATTCACTGCAATCAGCATTTTCCATTTTAGTGTGCTTTATTTTCACTTCTTTTGCAATTTAGAGACTTCTTCCTATTCATGCCTGAAAGTTCCATTTTTTCCCCCTTTTTTTGCAGTTTAAAACTAGAATGTGAAAAACTAGCTAGTGAAAAAACAGAAATGCAGAGGCATTACGTAATGGTAAGTACAACTAAATGTGATTCCTTTGTGTGTATTTATGTGTGAACTGTGTTTGATAGTGTTGCCATGCTCTCTGTTCACGAAAAGATTAGTTCAAACAAGGAGAAAAATGACGTACTTTGATAATGCCCTTAAGTAGCTTATAAAGGATTATTATGAGGTGTTACAGTTTCAGAGTATTTGCATAATAAGATTGCTCCTGTTGTTAATGTCTTTATACAAAGCATGTTGTTTACTGTTAAGCAGGATGATAGGATTAATGCATCTTACTTTTGTCTTGCATCTTTTAGTGGCCAAATCATATTTTGTTCTTATTTACCAAGTGCTTATATTTTCATAGGTAGTAAAGTCTTTGTTGCTGAATCTAGAAAGAGCTTTTTTTTCATTGCGTATTTTAGTGCCATGATGACATGTTAAATTGTAGTTCTGCTGTACCTTTATAACATTTGGATGTATTGGTCTCCACTGTCACATCAGTGAAATTAAACCACCATTTAACATCGATAATTATTTAGCATAATGAATTAATTGTGCTATCTTTCTTGGTTATACCAAGCATGCATCTCTCCATTAAATTCTACGCACATAGTGCAGTAAAACGTAAATTATCCCTGGTGATTGGACACCGCTAGAGCCCGGATAATTGAAATACAAATTACGTTTAATTAGGTTTATTACGTAAAAAAATTAAAAAAATCCCAGCAAAAAAACATCGGATAAACATTCTGGTAGTATGTAGATACAAAACTGAACATTTAACTTCAATGTAATCATCTTCACTTTCCTCGAATCTAAGTAATATTTCTGCAGCTGTTAGTTTGCTAGCCAAATACCAAATTCGACTGCAAGTCATGAAACATTTTCGCCTTTTTTTTATGCCTTTTAGTAATCTCCAATTTATTTTCCACATGTTAGAACAACTCGTTTTCCCAACAATTTAGGAGGTTTGAAATGCTAGATAAATTTGGTTGCAGAAGAGGAGCACACGAACAAGCTTTCGTAATGTTTAACAGACAAAAAAAGACTAAATTAAGATCATAATACACTTGACTGCGCACTCTGGCGGTAAAACCGCAACAGTAATGACAAATAAGTTCTGCTAGAAGAGCAAAGCAATGTATGTATTTAAAATACGCAGTAAGGAATTTACGAATCCACTTGCACAGAGAATTGAAAAACAGAAAACGTGAAATTTGTATGCACTACAGAGGACCACGGTTAATCCGACTTCACGGATAAGTGCGTCTCGGATAATCGGTGTTTTTTTTGTATTGTGCCTTACTTTCTTCCCATTAGCCGTATTCTGAACAGATTTGGTTTCTGTTTTCTCATAAAGAGATCTCCCTCCCAATAAGGTTAAATCAGGTGAAGCAATGGCAGTTCTTACAATTCTTCGTTATTCCGTGTGTCATTGTAGATTTGTGACGTTAGAAATAAAGCATTTGTCGAGACTGCTAACAAGCTTCCTTTTAAGCTTCTCGCTCTGTATTCAGATATGTTGAAATTTCATGCCACTTCTCGATTATTATCTTAGAACTGGAAATAATTCATTTTTTTTTTCATCTCGTTGACGTATTTTGGTAATCCAGTGTGTAGTTTTCTTTTGAGGCATAATGAAACTCCTTTCTTGCAGAACAGAAACTCCTTTCTTGCAAGCGGATTTGTGAAATAATAAAAGAATCTCCTTTCTTGCAGAACTCCTGCTTCCATCTCATTGTTTTTCTACGACGTAGCAGGAGAGTTATTTATTTAATCTCAAAGTATTATCATAATTTTACAATTATGATAATATTGTATTTTGGCTTCACGTCCGATTCATCTGTTAATCGAACTATTTCAACTTTCTTGTTTAAAATGGCTATTATTTGAAGTTTATGAAATATACGAAATGAAATGACTAGGGATTAAAACTGCACGTAGAACACAATCTCCACAATTAATAACTGGTTGCTAGCACGGTAAAACTTGTCTGTCTGCAGTTCTGTGAGAAAATGAACGTCCTGAGAGGTGACCGTCAAATAGAGTAGTTTAATTTGCCAAAATATCTCACCTCCCGACTACAATTTTTTTTTTTTTTTTGTTAATTAATGGTTGTTCACTAAATCTCTCACAAAGAGCCAGAAGTAAGACAGGTGTAGTATAAGGTAATCAGAACATAGTACGTTGTCGCAAAGTGGGCGCTTCTACCATATGTTCCGCCGGAGAAAATGGAATGTGAGGACATGCTGCACTCATGAATAGCAGCACTACTGCGGTTGAGGTTTGAAGCCATTTCATGTCATTTTTTGTCCTTAAAGTCAGTGATGTATTCCTTTGCCATCTGGAGAGTGGACTAGAGATGGGCACGAGCTATGACAAAAAGCCCGGGTGGGCTCTCATCAATTCTTTAACTAAAACCCGGGCCCGTACGGTTACAAGTTAATTTTCCCTTTCACTATATATATATATATTCTATTAAGAAGAGACCGAAGCAAAAAAAAATTTTTTTGACTCATATCTGACATCGAGGAAACAAGGATATTTAGAATTATATATACATAGCACAAACAACTGTGAATTGCATTGTGAATTATTCAGTGCTGTACTTGTATCTTTATGTAATTTATTTATTTAGAGCAGCCAGTGTAAAGCTAACCACTGGGGATAGCTAAATTCCATGATGTATTTATTACCTGCAATTTTGCAACTTGTTACTTACCGAAAATGATCAAATTTAATAATTTGTAATAGAAGTTATATTTATAAATAAGAGTACATGAGACAATTCAACCAAATAATAAATAAATGCCCAAACCACCACCCACTGTTCCAGTAAAACTAATAAAATAAATTTGCATGCGTTAAAAAGCACTACGACCTGTATATGAACATCTACATAGTACTTAATCGGAATTAATCTGTCAACAAAGCAGGAATGCGTAAGTTTCGTGTCATGCAGAAATGACATAGATCTTATAATAATTTTATAATAAAATTGAAGAGTTCAAAATCTATTTTTAAATTTGAATGAAAAAAGTACAGTTAGTTATAGGTAAACGAATTAATTTGATACACTTGGGAAACAAAATGAATATTTTGTTACCTGGATATGAATCACACAATAATTCCACTTTTTTTCGGGGTCGGCATTAACGGGTAGCACTGACATTCTTATCTGATGATGACAATGTAAATAGAAGTAAAGCAATATGCTTCATTTTATCCTTATTCGCATAGAGAAAATCTGCACATATGTTCAAACCCAGGCCTGGCTCGTGCCAGTCATAAATGATATAACGGGCCCGGACTGGAACCGGGCCTTGAAAAAAGGGGCCTGTGCTCATCTCTAGAGTGGAACATCAAGCCTGCTGTAACAAAATACGGCTACGATATGAGGAAACTAGATTCGTTGTCATGAACTCTTACGTAGGTTTCACGCTCTAATTTATGACGATTAACGATTGAACATGTATACCGTAATAAACTGAAAACCATACCTTCTGCAAACAAAATTCCAAGAATTGACTGACCACGAGGGCCACCTATTAGGTGTGCAACTTAATTTTCGGCCACAGGCACGACACGTTAACAGCAAATTATAGCAAATCGAATACGTACCTAATAAGGTAAATAATCCCCGTCGTGTTGGATAACATTTGAGCCATCGGCCAGGAGCTGCCGAATGCCACTGAGAAAAAAGAGGGCTGTTTCGAGTTCATAAAGTCATCAATACTTGTGTGGACCTCCTCGACAGAGGTGAAGTGCGTGTCATTCAGGTGATGTTGCAGGGAGCGAAAGAGGTAATAACCCGACGGGGCGAAGTCTGGAGAACACGCCGGGTGGGACAAAATCTCCCATCCCAGGTCGGTGATCGTGTTTAAAGTCGTTTTCGCGGTGTGAGGACCCGCGTTATCCTGAAGCAACAGGACCGACCTTCTGCCCTTACCGATGTATGGCCTTTTCGCCTCCATTGCGTCACTCACACGAATGAGTTGCTGACAATAACGCTCAGCATTGACCGTTTCACCAGGTTTGAGCAACTCGTATTGTACGACACAGCGTTGATCAAACCATATGCACAGCAACAACTTCCTGGCATTGATATTCGGTTTGGCGGTACTGGTGTTAGGTAGGCTGACCTGGATAAACCCACGATTTGCGCCGCTTATGATTATTGTAGAGGATCCACTTCTTATCACAGATCAAAATCTTGTGGAGGAAATCCATCTTGAATCTGGAGAGCAAGGACACAGCAACATCGTAGCGCCTAGACTTGTTCGCAGCTGTGAGTTGGTGGGGCACCGAACGGCCCTCCTTGTGAATCTGTCCAAGCTTGTGCAGGCGCTTTGCAATGGCTTGCCGTGTTACTCCGAGTTCCTGGGCGAGCTCTGACCTGTGTGCGACAGGGATCCGCGACCAACAGTTGTTCCAGTTCCTCATCGTCAACTTTCTGTGACTGTCCCGGACGTTTTGCATCACGAAGATCGAAATTTCCCCGCTTAAACTGCTGGAACCACTTCTTACACGTACTGTAGAACACAGCAGCCTCACCCAAAGCAGCACCGATCATTTGCTGGGCTTCCACGGCACTTTTTTCAGCTGAAACGCGAACAGGAGGCAGTGCCTCAAATGTTGCTTCTCGAACGACATTGCTCTCATCGTCAACTTTCGTCCCTTCTGTCACTACAGCTGTGAGCGGTTACGGTTGCCTAGAAAGCTGTTGAATGGCGCTGCAATCAGCCATTATCGCACACAGCTTTTTGCATTTGCCGACGTTCTATGATCGCTTGCGGTTAGAGGCCGAGAATTAAGTTGCACACCTAATACCATTTACAATCACGTGAAGGGTGGTGACAGAGAGCGGAAAAGATGTTTCGTGTTTTTTAAACTCGCAGCATTTTCGTTATCTTTCTAGTTGATTTTCATGAAACTTGGTGAACTTGCAGGCTTTACAGGGAAACTGATCTACAAAATCTCAGCTTCCTACATGCAATAATTCTATAGTTATAAGATTTGAAGTTTACAGAACAAGAAATTTTTGTGTCGACCGGGCCTTCCACAAATGACAATAACTGACCTTTTCGGCCCATGTGAATGCTTATTACACGAACTTCCTTTTGAGATATCCCACAGTCATATTATACGTAACTTAAACTTAGTTTTGTGTTTTGATTCTTAATTTCTCAAAACACACCCGTTAATTTTATGAAATGAAGCACAGGTAGTAGGAAAATTGACGGGAAAATGAAAAAAAAAACCACTTGTTTAAACTTTTTATTTTGTAAAAAGCTAGATTTTTTTTTACATGGGGGGGGGGGGATGCGTTAAATTTTTTTAAATGTCCCCCGCGCCTGTCGGGCAACATAATTTCCGAGTTCTGTATTTCGAAAGTTATGATGAAATCTAAAAAGAAAATCATGATTCTTAAAAAGGCTGTGACATTTTTAGGTCTTAGGAGTGAAGCACTGATTTCGCGATTTCCTTTTTTGTCGATCTTCGTTTTGCATTGGTAAACGTTATCCAAAAGCACGGCAGGAGTAAACAAATATCGTCCGAATGAATGGCAGATTAAATGTTGAAATGTTAAAGATAAACTTGGGTGGTCGGTTTGAGTTTCTTGCGTGAATAGCCGGATGGCCGAGTCAGATAACATCTGTTTAAACTGGCAGACTTTTATTTCTACAGGACCCCATGCATTTCCTTGTAGGTTTTTTTTTTTTTTTTAACACCTTCCGCTGCGTGATGGGACAACCTGCTGTGCGTGTTACCACAGTAATGATTGTGGGCGATGTTTTTCTCGGCTATTACGATCAATTGTTATGTTAATAGTGCCATTAAGTTGTTATAATACTCCATCAGAAGTTTCAATTATTCTCACTGGAGCTGAAAAGTATTGTTAGCCGAAAGTGGCTGTAGGTTGAGTGGCGGATGTGATATTATAATGTGTCGGGAACCCTACGTTGTCTAATCCTCATTTCAACATCCCTCAGGAGCAAGTTTATCCTGGTTCTTAGAATTCTGCTCGCGGATAAGGGTGGAGTAGCGTATTATAAATAAACTGCAGCTATGGGATCACTAAATATCACATTTTTCAACTCAACCCGAAGTTTTGCAGCCCGAAAATCCTAACTAAAATGTGTCCAGTCAGGGGTCGCGCTGGCGATCGCCATCTTCGCAATTTGCGAAAAAAAAAAAAAGAAATAGTTTTGGCGATGGAAAAAGAGCTTTGGCGATTACCTTTTTGTACTGTTATAACACTTTGGCGATAAAAGATTGAATTTGGCGAATAAATTGGCGAAAACTTCAAAAGAGCCAGCGCGACCCCTGTGTCCAGTGTATGTGTAACTTCGTGCGGTAGATCAGAAATGTCTACTTAGTGATGGCGTGCGCAGAACTATGTGTCACGTGGCGGAGGTTTTGCCGGAGGGGAGTGGTAAATATGTTTTCAATGCACTGGATATTTAAACACCAAATCCCCCAGTGGTTATATTGGTGTGTATTGGGGGGAGACTCTAGCACTTCCAGCCCCCAAATTCCTCATGCCTTTCACAAATATTACATTGCTGCTGCGAAAAAAAAAAAAAGCGATTGCTCGAAGTGTACACTTTCGTTTGAACTTGGAGTTTTTTGATATAATGTGTATGCAAGTTCTTAATGTTATACATAGCATGAAGTATTAAAGTATATATGGAATTTTTCAGCAGTTAAAATTATCTGACTGCAAAATTTCAATAAGTTTTTTTATACACGAAAACCTAAAAATTGTTTCCCCCATGAAGTTTTTTGATAATTTTCAAGAAAAATTTTCTTCACGAAAATATAAAAATTGTTTCCTCCATGAAGTTCCTTGATGCATTATCGCAGATTTAAGGTTACTGACTCTAAGGAAGACAACCAGAATCAAACACAACATCCCTGGCTCGCCTGGAAAAAGAAACCATTCTTGATGTTTGTTAGAAGCTAGTACTTCTAACAAACAGCGATGTGATCATCAGTTCTATTATTTTTCCTTATAGTTCTCGAGTCTGGAGGCAGGAAAAGTTGCAATTTTACCATTGATATTGGGTTTATTCCTTATTGTGATGCTGCAGTTCATAGGTGTGACTAGGGGCCTCAAAAATCACTGATTGCAATCTGATAAAAACTGGAATTGGAACTTTTGCACTAGTTTCTGGTATGTCCCTCCCCCTTCCACCATACTTTGTCATTTGTCCATTTACAGACTTTGCTTATAATGTGTTTCGTCAGAATGGACAACCGAAATTTTAGACTGAATTCCAAGTGACAGGAAAAGACCACTGGGAGATGGTTGGATGAAATTCGAAAGCATGCGGGAGTGACATGGAGGGGACTGGCTCAAGGCAGACCGTTGGGGAAGAAACTTGGGGGAGGCCTTCCAGCAGTGGATTGATATGATGATATATAAAGATGGAACGACAAATGTAGCACAATAGTTCATGGTTTGCCCGAAGACAGAAATGCATATTTACTCTTCCGATGTAGTCGGTCGCTTCTCTGGTTCACGGTACTTTGATATATGGGCTGGTAATAATAACAGTAGTGACGATAATACGAAATACAGTACAACCTGTGTATAACGAGGCACTCGGGACCGACGGAAATCCTAACTAAATCAGTTTTGGAGTGAAAAATCGCACCTTGTAAAGGTGCGAATGCGTGATATGCCTTGTACGTTTATATTACACATATATAGACAACAACTGGATATACTTAAGATTTAATTAAATACATTAATGAAATTATAATAAAATACACGGGTTAGTGAGAATCCTGAAGCAGCCATCACGTGGGAACATTTTTAAAACATCTGTTTTGTTTTATATTTGTTCCCTTAGTTTTCGCCGAATACCAGTTGGTGCATTAAATATCTCGTTATCGCCGTTGTAGGATTCTCCAACCCCGGTTCAGAAATGATTATTATAAATATGGAATTATTGTGTTCATTCCCACGTGGGATTCCTTGGTTCACGCCATTTCGGAGGAGATGTGAAAATAAGTATGACAAGGTATTGTACTAAAGCGGTTTAACAAAGGATTATCGTTTTAAGTTGTGTGAATAAGAGACGCGCGCTTAAGGGCAGTTCACGTGTAACCAAACTTATTAGGGATTAACTTTGGAGCACAATTGGTAAGGGAGTGGAGAGAAATTCTTTTGGTGATTAGAAAGAAACACGCGATTTATTTTTAGGAAGACTGTCTTTGGTCTGGTGGTAGAAGAGACTCCCATTTTTGGGGCATCTTTAGCTAACCGAATGTTTTTGAAATGCCTCGGGTCTTTTGGGCAGATTAGGTGGAGGCCAGGTCGTCAAGACGGAGGAGCACTGTAACATGAGAGTGTCTCACTCACTACCTGCTGGATATCTCTCAACCCAGAGTAAATTACATTAAACTCTATATTTGTTGCTGTTTTAAAGAAAGTTTGGGCTATTCTTTCCATATGACTGAGTGTTACGAATCAGATCAGTTTCATCAGAGGCGTTACAAAATGTGGAGGAACTTACAGTGGCTTGTCTGAGATTTATGAAACCAATAAATATGTGATGTTTATCTCTGAAAAATAAATATGTGTTCGACTATATGCATAAAGAAACGTAGAGGTAGCGTACGTCGTCACAGCTGTTGTCCATTTTTCTTCCAAAAAAAAAAAAAAAAAAACAACAACAACCGCAGAATGAATGGCTGATGCATATCCCACGGTGGACAAGTGTTCTCTTCGTTTTCTTAACTCGTCTCTGCGCTTTCTGACGATATACCTGCCTGTACGATTATCATCTGCAGAAAGAATGCCCGACGTGGCGACTTTTGCATTAGCAAATTCGCCAATCATCATCACAATGGTGTGTTCTGACGTCGCAACCAGACTGGAAGATATCGATTTCATTATCAAAGTTGGCAGTGCTCTCCAACCAAGCTTTCCTTAAGCAGTTTTGGATGCAAAGCTGATACGCTTGCCTAAGCAACAACTACCAACGCAAAAAAGAGCCTTTTGCACAACTCACTTGTTGAGCATTTGATGTATTCCCTAACCTCCATTGCTTTTCTATCTACATTCTTCAATTAGCACACCGAGAATCCGCAATTTCCTCCTGTACGTCATCGTTTCTATCCAGCAGATTTTTCTGCCTCGTTAAATCCGGGGATTTCATTAAATTTGTTCGTTTTCTTTAAAAACAATTAAATTTGCTTTCAATTGACATTACACCAAACGAAATCTCCTGTTTTGCTGGTTAAATCAGGATCTCGCTAAATGCGGACTCATTATTAGCGGGGTCCTACTGTGCTATTTATTATATCTCATTTTCGCGATAGGGATGTTATTTTCAAGCATTTGTGAAGTCAAGAAGTAATAAACTGCACCCAGCCGCATTAATCAACAGTGAAATCTAGCGTGGATAGTAATTTCCAACCTCCGTCTTCCACTCCTCTTTCCTTTCTGCCCCAAATCATAATAATGTAGGACGAAAATGAAATTTTAACATCGCGTAATAGTAGAAATGAACAAGAAATTGTTTGTGTTGCTGCTGTGTATAGCTTCAGACACAGCTGCTTACTATTATTATGTGAGAGAAACTTGGCGCACACTTTTGTTCCCTGTCCTTCAATACCAAGCAATGTCAAAGTGGCATGTAACAAAACTGCATACATATTCATTGCGTTTAATGAGGCTTGCAGTACGAATAAGAGCGACGTATTCGCTGAAGCAAATAAATTTCTTTTTTATTTTCCCAAGCAGAATGAAATTTAGAAAAATGAAAATCTGCTCTTATTTTGGCTGGGGCGCAAGATGAGCATGCAACTCATGCAGCGTCACGCTGACTTGGTTGGCGGGTGACCAGCTATCGGTGAACACCTCGAAGAACGTGATTTGCTTGTGACTTCGAAACGGAGCCAAGCGTGACGTAATTGCCGTGTCTATCTTGTAAAAACAGGAAGCTCTTGTACGTAATGGTGGGGCCGTTATATTTTACTTTCCTGTGTTTACTGAAGGCAGCAAGTGATATTGCGTAGCGATTAACTGAATCGTAATTGTATGTGTTACTTTTTTTTTTTTTTTGTTGTGATAAATTTGTGAGACACCTGCGTATTGCCCGGGGGTTGCTGGTAGCCAGCGTCAAAATCTGATTCCACAGTTCTGTGGCATGTTTGTCGTGTTTTTCATGAACTTTCCTGATTGGATTCATGTTATTATTTTTCCAGACAACATTTATCCGCGGCAGCAGCACATTTTTTTGGTGTCAGCTTTTGATTGCTATCGACAGCCATCTGCCACAGGAGGCCGTACGTAAATAGTTCAGTTAACGCACATGTTAGCCTTTGAACGTTTATTCCTTTAAACGACGTTGTAGTAAACCATTCCGTGTCAGGCTGGCGAAAAAGTGGTTGTTCGAAATCAGATCTATATTATCTATTGCCTTTTTTTTTTTTTTTTTGAAATACTTTTCCCTTTTTTCCCCGCCGGTGATTACTGTGTACCGAAGGAAGACCAGAAGTGGTGGTTTCAATTAGAGTTGGAAACGGGTCGAAAATTTTGGACCCCGGACGCCACATAATTGGACCCGACACAGACAAATCTTCTTTGAGCACTCTAATATTTCTATCTATATATGTGTACTGAAATCCTGCGGTATTGAAGATGCATATATTAATATTATTAATAACATCTATAAAAATGCAAGTGCAAAGATTTGGCTGTTTGAAAATACAACACACATAAAAATTGGAAAGGGAGTGAGACAAGGTGACACCATATCTCCCAAGCTCTTTAATGCCACATTAGAAAATGTCTTTCAATCACTGAACTGGGAAAACAAAGGGATAAAAATTAATGGAGATTTTCCAACCCACCTTCGTTTTGCTGATGACATAGTCATTTTGGCAACTACCCCATCAGAGTTGCAGAATATATGATCCAGGAACTTGCTGACAAGAGTAAAGAAGTGGGATTAAAAATGAACTTTCAGAAAACAAAAGTGGTGTTCAGTGCTTATACAAGAAATGAAGATTTATCGATTGATGGAGAAAGGCTGGAGATAACAGACACGTACGTTTATCTTGGACAGCAGATATCAAGTGAGGGTCACATTGATGAAAAAATTAATGGGCGTACAAAACTTGCCTGGAGAGCTTTTGGAAGAAACAGCATAATTTTCAAGAGCAATATGCCATTATGTCTTAAAAGAAAAGTGTTTGATCAATGCATCCTTCCAGTGGTTACGTATGGTGCAGAGACGTGGACATTAACTAAAAGAGACATACAAAGGCTGCAGACAACTCAAAGAAGCATGGCGAGGTGTATGCTTGGTGTAACCAGGAGAGATAAGAAGAGGAACTCGTGGATCAGAAAAATGACAAGAGTGGAAGCCATCATGATCGGAGTTAAATCCCTGAACTGGCAATGGGCTTGGACGTACTGCCAGAAGGACAGACCATCGATGGACAGCCGAAATTTTAGATTGGATTCCAAGGGACAGGAAAAGACCCAGAAGAAGACCACATGGGAGATGGGTGGATGAAATTCGAAAGTGTGCAGGGGTGACATGGAGGAGACTGGCACAAGACCGACCGTTGTGGAGGAAACTTGGGGAGACCTTCGTCCAGCAGTGGATTGATAATGGTTGACAATGATGATGATATGTGTACAAGGCGTTCAAAAAGTCTCTTCGCAGTAGGTATGTTGTTAGGTTATCCAGAAATCAAACAAATGTATTACAGGAACCTATAATTTACCCACCCACTTACTTACAGGAAGTATTGAAACTGTCGTCCTTCATTTGCAAGAAGACATAACCTAATTGTTTTACACATGTTTTCAAACATATCGCGAGTGTCAAAAAGTCGGTCGCAGAAATATTAAGGCTATTGCACCTATGGTGCTACAGTCAAAATTTTGAAAATAATTTGTATGTTTAATTTCAGTTTCTGTTGTTTTCTTGATAACATAACATATCAAGCTTCAGAATATGTTTCACAGCAACACCAATTTTTACAAGCTTATGAGTTGAAATTTTTCAAAATGTGCGTGTTTTCATCATTGCCCCTGAGAAGAAAGGACACTCTTTAATTTGCATTAACAAATCAATTTTCAGTCCACGGGCACCAGTATCAACAAATTTCTGAGTGCGCATATTTCTTTGAAAATTTTTTTTTATATATATAACTGAAATAGAACCTTGTCGAAATCGGGTCGGGAACACCATGACCCGACCCATTTGACCCGCGACCTGTTTCTATCTCTGGTTTCAATACAGAGCTCGAAGGAGCAGGAAATACAAAAGAATTTCGAAGAAAATTGTGATTTTTGCATCCTTTGGACCGATGAGAACGAGTGGATAACTGTTTGAAGTGCTAACAACAAACAAACGAAAAAACCCAGGCAGTTTGTTTCGTAATAATAATAAATATCGGAATACAGAAAACAAAATTCCTGAAACGGAATCATTTCAGTTTGGAGAGAAATACCAGCATTTATTGTACAAATTGCATTAAAGGGGGAATGAAAATACCAGAACCTGAGAAAATTTTTTTTTTTTTTTTGGAAAATAAGTCGCGAGGGAATCCTGTACTAAAGCTGCTAAAATGTTTAACGCACCCACGAAATTACTCATCGTAAAGCATTCTCAATCCACTGCTGGATGTGTTGGTCTCCCAAAGTCTGTTCCACAACAAGTTTTGGAGTTGAAATCTTTTTATTCTATTTTTGTTATTGTGAAAACATTTTCTTCTGTAAATTTGATAATGTTTGTTTTGCTTGTGGTAGAAATGAAGAAGGAGCACTTCCCTTTTTGTGTGTGTTTGATTCCATTTGAAAAGAATAGCAATTTTGTATTCATGTGTTACATCTGTCAGTAATGTGTTACACTTACAAAAAGAAAACAAGTGACATTGTACAAAGATTATGTTCGTATGTGAAAGTTGCATTGAACATCAATATTGCACAAACTCCCATTGATTTCTTCTGAGCCTTTTCCTGTTTCCCTTGGTATCCAGTATAATATAATATTTCAGTTGTCCACCAATGGTCAGTTCTAGCCCATTGAAATTTCCGGGCTTTTAGTTTGTTCATAATGTCTTCCACTCTTTTCATTTTCCTGATCCACGTGTTTCTTCTCGTATCTTTCCTGGTTACACCAACCAAGCAAGCTCCATGCTTCTTTCTGTTGTCCACAGCCTCGGTAAGGTCCGTGTCTCTGATCTGTAAGTAAGAACTGAACATCGATTAAACACTTTTCTCTTAAGACATAATGGTATATTGCTCTTGAAAATTGTACAGTCATTTACAAAAGTTTTAAGACCACCTGCCAATTTATTGAAAATTAGGATTTTCAAAGAAACAACCAATTATTAGCCAGAAATATTTGAAAACAAAAAAATGACACCACAGATGAACACTTACATTCTTTAAAACACGAAAAAACCGAAATCAGTACTTTGTGTGGACACGTTTGTTTTTATAACGGACAGAATACGATGTGGCATACTCTCAATGAGGGATTTGCAGTAGTCACTTGAAATGTCTTTGCATCACACGTACTTTATCGCGTCATCAAAGCTTGGGAATTTGATGGCTGTTTTTCTACTAGCTTGTCTTTTAAAATGGTCCACACATTTTTGGTGGGGTTAAGGTCGGGATAGTCATCGGGCCAGACAAGCACACTTATGTTTTCCTTCTGCAGGTAGTCCTTTGCTGTCTTTGATCTGTGTCATGGAGCACCATCATGCATAAAGATTGTGCATCTGTGCACTTGCATATGAGTTAACAACTTCTCACGTAACATTTCCACGTAGAAAGTACCAGTCATGGTAGTAGTTAGTGCCTGTCGGCAGAAAGGATAATGAAGCAGTAACGGATGCCGACATAGCACCCCATATCATCTGACTAGGCGGATGTCCCACTGTGCTAACGGTGTATTTTTCATCAAACCTTTTGCCTTTTGGTCGTCAAACATGTGCTTCACATGATTCAAATTGACGCACAATTGATTGATTGGAAAAAAGAACTTGGCTGCAATTTTTAGCAGTCCACGATTGATGACGCTTCGCAATCTGGAGTCGTTTCTTTTTCATGGCCGAGGTTACTCTGAGAAAAACGTTTTGTTTATTCAACAAAAATAGAAAAAAAAATTGTCGATATACAGTCAACAAACATTTTTGTTGTATTTGCAAAATTATTTTGTTGAAAATTATTGCTCATTTAACAAAATTTATTGTTATCACGACAAAACGTTTTGCTCATTTAACAAAATGGTTAGGTCGATTTTTGGGAATTTGTTTGATCCAACAAAACATTGTTATCGTGACACAATATGTTTTGTTGTATCAAACAAATTCCCCAAAATCGACAAATCATTTTGTTAAATGAACAAAACGTGTTTTGTCGTAATAACAATAAATTTTGTTTAATCAACAATTTTCAACAAAATAATTTTGCAAATTCAACAAAAAAATTTTGTTGACTGTATATCGACAAAAAATGTTTGTTGTATTAACAAAACGTTTTTCTCAGTGTAGTCTAGGTTTATGTGCATAATCCAAAATCATTGCTAAGACGTCGGGAAACAATGCTGATACTAGTATCACACCCATTTTGAATGTAGAACGGCCCAGATTTTCTTGCACTAACTCCTCGGAGAACGCATAACTATTCGCTTTATGGTTTTCTTATCCCGTGGGGTTGTTTTCCTTGGACGTCCACTTCTCTTTCGGTCGCTTAATTCACCTGTATCTCGATATTTCAGGATCGTGTTATGAATAGCAGTCTTGCTCACATTCAACTTTCTGCTTGAGTCACGTTCGGACCTTCGTGATATAAAGTCACTGTTTGTGCCCTCTGAGTAACACATAATGACGCTTTTTTGTCCATTTTTCGCTATATAGAAATACGTACAAAACCTCTCAGCATGAAAACCAGAAGCAAACTGACGCTCGCACGCTTCCCCCAACTCTTTCAACAGCTGCCGCTGTAAGATGATGCAACACCAACAGGAAGTTGAGTAATACAGACAGTAGCTGACGTAATCGTCAGAAATCTCCTAATACCAGCAGGTGGTCTTAAACTTTTGCAAATAGCTTTACTGTTCCTTCCAGATCCTCATCAACCAAGTTTTATACACCAATTAATTTCTTCGATGTGGTCCTTAAACAAGAGCTCACAGTGGATAGGTTTCTCAATGTCGCTTTACTGGCTTAATCTCATGAAGGTGGGTGTTTCCCCGCATTTTAAGGTTTTGCACGCATTTCCACTAAAACTCTTTTCCTGGGGATTCTTTTACCGATGACGGATGCGAATCCACGAACCTTTCCTCTCCTTAAGAAATTTCTGGCTATTCCACTGCCGATAGACAGGAATAAGGTAGTCATGATAAACTCCCGCATGTGTAGATCGAGGCTGTCAGGTAAATTTCTTTCGAGGTTTTAAGAGGTTACACAAACATTTAAAATCTGATAAAAATTTAACTTACTACTTGTCGATTTTACACCCAGCAGGACGGTAGTTCGTGCATGCTCGTCAAATATGTCAAGAACATGTAGTCTTCCTATTTGTTAAAATAAACCTATACCTATATCATCATCAACCATTATCAATCCACTGCTGGACGAAGGTCTCTCCAAGTTTCTTCCACAACTGTCTGTCTTGTGCTCCCGCATACTTTCGAATTTCATCCACCCATCTCCCATGTGGTCGTCTTCTAGGTCTTTTCCTGTCCCTTGGAATCCAATTTAAAATTTCGGCTGTCCATCGATAGTCTGTCTTTCTGGCAGTATGTCTAGCCCATTGCCATTTCAGGGATTTAACTCTGATCATGATGTCTTCCACTCTCGTCATTTTTCGGATCCACGAGTTCCTCTTCTTATCTCTCCTGGTTATACCAAGCATGCACCTCTCCATGGTACTTTGAGTTGTCTGCAGCCTTTGTATGTCTCTTTTAGTTAAGGTCCACGTCTCTGCACCATACGTAAGCACTGGAAGGATACATTGATCAAACACTTTTCTTTTAAGGCATAATAGCATATTGCTCTTGAAAATTTTGCTGTTCCTTCAAAAGCTCTCCAGGCAAGTTTTATACGCTGATTAATTTCTTCATCAATGTGACCCTCACTTGATATCTGCTGTCCAAGATAAACGTACGTGTCTGTTATCTCCAGCTTTTCTCCATCTATCGATAAATCTTCATTTCTTGTAAAAGCGATAAATCTTCATTTCTTGTAAAGGCCAAACCTCTCAAAAATGACTCCACAACTTAAATCATCATCATCATCATAATCCATTATCAATCCACTGCTGGACGAAGGTCTCCCCAAGTTTCCTCCACAACGGTCTGTCTTGTGCCAGTCTCCTCCATGTCACTCCCGCATATTTTCGAATTTCATCCACCCATCTCCCATGTGGTCTTCTTCTGGGTCTTTTCCTGTCCCTTGGAATCCTATTTAAAATTTCGGCTGTCCATCGATAGTCTGTCTTTCTGGCAGTATGTCCAGCCCATTGCCATTTCAGGGATTTAACTCTGATCATGATGTCTTCCACTCTCGTCATTTTTCGGATCCACGAGTTCCTCTTCTTATCTCTCCTGGTTATACCAAGCATGCACCTCTCCATGCTACTTTGAGTTGTCTGCAGCCTTTGTATGTCTCTTTTAGTTCAGGTGCACGTCTCTGCACCATACGTAAGCACTGGAAGGATGCATTGATCAAACACTTCTCTTTTAAGACATAATGGCATATTGCTCTTGAAAATTATGCTGTTTCTTCCAAAAGCTTTTGGAAGAAACAAATATGTATTTGTATGTATGTATAGGTTTATTTAATAGATAGGGACCGGTTCTGGGATCAGAAACAACGACTTCTAATTTTTTGGATAGGCCTGGGTTCCAATCTGTGATGTGTTCTGTGAGGTATGTTCTTCCTGCTCTTGTGGTTTTTCATTGGAAATAATGACCCTAAATTTGGGAGGGGCTACATGTTGTTTGCGTCTACAGCCTGTGATGCTCATGGGGGGGGGGGGGGTAACGCGCAAATATATTATCTTATGTACGTTTATTTTTGCAAAACATTTCATATGCAAACCTTTCGTGTACAATTACGATATACGCGAATTTCAGTAACAAACATTTTACTATTTCTCTTGGTTAGAGATAGTAATGTTGACCTGTAATGCTAATAATACGTTTGAATGTAGGCCTGATTTCGTGTGTATCGCCGTTTTATTCCCTTTCTTTGGAGCCAGTGAACCCGACATCGGCGACGTGTATAACTCATCTTTTATTGAGGTGAGTACGGTAAGTTGTTTTTATCCTTCCCTGGAGTCAAACTTAGTGGTTTACTTTTCACGATCTTTAATGCTAATGGCAGTTGTTAAAATAAATAAATGAAAAAAAATCTGTTTAATACGAGCAATTAATTTCAACGAATGCTGTGCATCTCTGATACCATCAAACAGGTATGTGACCTGTCATTTGAAGCACATCCAGAAATTAACGCGCGGTGATCTTTTAATAGTGTTATCTGATCATCTGCTTGGCAAGAAAATTTACAAGATCTTTGCTTAGATATCTTTCACCGTAACTAAGTGCTTGTTTGTAAGACATACAAAGCTTGTAAAAATGATTAATGCTATCCTAATTGCGTCATGTTTGTCTCTTTTCAGTATTACGAAATGTCGTATGGTTTAAACGTTGAAATGCACAAACAGGTAAGCAGATTTATTTTTTCCCTTTTTTTTTTTTTTTTTTTTCCGAATTGAATTCTCTTTGTTGTATGTATATATATATACAAGTGAAAATACGGTTTCTGGAAAGGTTGATGTCAAGTAAATGACAAGCGCAACGCACTCTCCTGCGCTAGGAGTTTTTTTTTTCTTTGATTCTAGTGCATTCCCCCCCCCTCAGATGCCGTGAAGTATCGGCGTTCGCACTGCACATTGCAATATTCTGTAGTTATTTACTGGCAAAATATATCTGATAAGAAATTACTAAACGTTACCTAATAAAACATCTGATGTGAAATCTTACGCGGTAATGTCCGGACTTCGTTGTGCGGTCATCTTCGTGTAAAAAACAAAAACAAAAAACAACATGCCTACGATTTAAGGGCACGAACCTGACCTGCCTTGGCTGATGGGAAATTTGTTCTCTCAATTTTTGTAAGAGATGAAAAGGATTCGCTCGAAGCGTCATAATGTGATTAACTCTACGCTGGGAAAAACATCCACCTCCCCACCCCTCACCCCAAAATCGCCTTAGGTGTTACTAGAAAAATTCTGACTGCTGTTTTGGAAGTTTGAGGGTTCAATCAATTTTTAGTAAAATCGAAATTTTGTTCGCAAAGCTTTTGTTGCTGGTTGCTCTTACGAACCTGCAGTAAGCTCTCCATTAACGTGTGCATTAACTAATGGAAGAAAGTGCAGAAATTGTGACATGCTATTTTCTCTTTAATTGCACTCACGGACATTGAAATTTGCGCACCTAGAAGAAAACATGCTACAACCGCGAAACTTTGCAAATAGCTTGAGTGCGTGCTGGTATGCCAATGAATCACGTTTGGTGCGACTGCGCATGACCGTACACCCTGTGGCGACGCTGCAAGCACGAACCGGCAGCCTTATAAACCGGCGTGTAGTCGATGCCTCATGATTGCGAAAAGTACCAGCCGACGCAAACAAGAGTACAGAGTGACAGGAACGCTTTGTAGACGCCAGAGACGTCGATTTACGTAACTTACGGACTTTCAGAGAGGCCTGATCATCGGGCTGAAAACTGCAGGGTGGTCGGCGCGTCGTATAGCCCGCCACGTGAATCTTTCTGACCATACTGTCCGACTGTGTTGGGAGCAGTGGACACGTGACGGCACTGCCACACGGCGGAGCGGCTCTAGGCGGACCAGGAGAACCACCGGTAGAGAGGATTGACGGATCGTGCGCCAGGCACAAACGGATTCCACGGGGGCCCGTTTCACTATACAGGTAGATGCAGCGGCTCCCGTGTGCCCACTAACCATTTCCCGACGCCTCAAGGAAGTGAACCTGCTATCCCAGCGGCCCTTACGTGTACTGCCATTAACACCGGAACATCGCCGGCTCCGTGTACAGTGGTGTCAAGCCAGAGCGACGTGGAACGCCACAGACTGGAGACGTGTGGCGTTTAGCGATGGGTGCCGCTTCGTTTCGGGGACAGATGATCATCGTGTCCAGGTGTGGAGGTCAACGGCGCAATTCCGACCTCGCTATCGAGCGCCACACCTCCTCCACTGCAGGCATTATGGTCTGGGCAGCCATTGCCTCCGATAGCCTATCAACTCTAGTAGTGGTACGTGGATCATTGACGGGCCAGCGGTATGTGGATGAGATCGTACGGCCCCATGTGCTCCCATTCATGGCCGGGATTCCAGGTGCCCTATACCAGCAAGATAATGCCCGTCAGCACATGGCTCGGGTTGCCCAGGACTGCCTACATCATGTCCAGACACTTCTATGGCCTGCCTGCTCTCCAGACATCTCCCCTATCGAGCATGTGTGGGACTAGTTGAAACGCCAGCTGCCGCTTTGCCGCACTATCCGGGATTTGGAGCATACCGCCCAACACGCGTGGCCCAGTCTGCCACGGGACATCTGGCGTCTGTTCGCCTCCATGTCGGACCGTATTGCAACATGTATCGCCGCACGAGGCGGTGCGACTCCCTATTGAAGATGACCGGACTGCGTGCCACATATCCCTCTGTAATTGTCCTGCAGCTCTGTTTTTGCCATCATGTGTATCATTACGTCCATAAAATTTCACTTCAATCCGATGCTTTCTTCGTGGTGCACAAATTTCATTGTCCGTAAGTGTATTATAAAAGTAATGTAATGTAATGGGTAACACAAACGTTCCTTTTTAAGTCCAGTAAGTGTACTTAGAAGTTTCTTGGTCTGTTGAATGCATGTCATGCACTATGTTTTCGCTATTCTAGTGTATGGAGGAAGCATTTTTTTTATGACCATGCTTAAGGTTGGCACTAAACTTCGCGACCAGTTTAGTTGTTTTCACGGTAGAGTGTGAGCATAGCGAGCTGCCGATCTTTGAGCTATAATTTCACTTAAAACGCATGTTTTTTTGTTTTGTTTTTTCGATTTTATATTTTAGCAACAATTAACAGAGCAAGCATTTCCCAGCCATTTCTATGTGTGTATTCTGAATGTATTTTGTGTATTCGAAGTGAAATGAAAGGTCGAAATCCGTCATGATTGCCGTGTAAGCAACTTTATGGGCACGCAAGATGTTGGCGACAGAAGTTCCGATTTTTAACTGAAATTTCACTGGGGGAAGGGGGGGGGTAAAGAAGGAAATGCTTATTCCTTTGATCGAAAAACAAAAAGAAGAAAGTATTGGGAACAGAAAACATTTATTACCTTAAAAAGAATTCTGTAAACAAACGTGAAACTTACCATCCGTTCACTTTTTTTTTCTGACTGGCGTGTATGCAAACCAAACTTCCTTTGGGGAGGGGGGGGGTACCATTTTATTCTTTTATTCTACAAATAAATTACGGCTGGTACGCGTTTGAGTACGGTAGAAGTTTTAGCTGCATCCTTGCAGTAGATTTATGAACTATTCCTTTTTGATATCATAGCGCGAAAAAGAAAAATGTAAATGATACAGGACTGCGTTTGTGACCTCGCCAGCGTTTGCATACATGTCTGAGAGAGAGAGAGAGAGAGAGAGAGAGAGAGAGAGAGAGAGAGATGGGTGTTTTGTATTGTGGAATGTTAGGAACTGCTTTAATCGGTGCAGCCGTTGATTTTGGACAATTCGTGAAGAACATCCCAAATTAGCTCGCATAATTGGGCCACAGTGTTCTAGGCCCGATGTGTACCAATTAACCGAAATCAACTGTATATGTCTTTGAGAGGGAGGTGGGTGTTTTATGTAGTGGAGTATTAGGAACCATGTAATACCTTCGAATTCTTGATGTCATAACTTCTCAGCAGCGGGACAATGAGAAGAAAGGAAGAGCGAAACAAAAAATTTCGCCAATGTGTGGCGCTAGAAATGTCAAGTGATGGTGGCGGCACTGTGTGTGTGTGTGTGTGTGTGTGTGTGTGTGTGTGTGTGTGTGTGTGTGTGTGTGTGTGTGTGTGTGTGTGTGTGTGTGTGTTATTTATTTACACACTCATTTCATTCTGTTTAACTTTTGCATCAAATGAGGGAACTGTTCTATATTTCATCATATGTAGCAAATTTGGTTGTGTAATAGGTGAGTCATAGAATTTCATTAATAATCTGCGAATTTGTGATAATTATTTTATTTGTAATGAACTGTGTAGGAGCAGCAGCAGCCAGAGTAGCAGAATGTAGACGTACGCGGATAGTTTCCAAATTATTAGCAGATTTTGCTGATAGTTTTGCATGTAGATTAAAAAAATAAAATGCTATTTACAGCAATTAACACTTACTGAAGGCTTTAACTCAGATTAATATATTTAATTCTATTTTAACTTGAACTTTCGATTATTTTCCACATTTTCTGAGTTTTTTTTTTTTTTTCCGTTTTTACAGACGTTTCTGGCCTCTAGATTAGATTTTATCAAGGCCTGTTATCAATGTATCGGAACTGTATCAAAAGTTTCATTTACACAGAAAGAATTTAAATTTTATTGGGAGGCTCCTCTTGCAGTTTACCAGTTATTAAATTAAAATCATTTCCTTATGTATTTTGAAAGTCTATTATTTTTGAATTAAGTTGTTGAAAATACTATTTATAATTTTTTTAAGTTCATTAATGGAACTGTTTTTCTAGATATAAAAACTTTTTTTAATTAGTCTTGTTTTCATGAGGTTCAGTATTTTAATAGTTTGCCCCTAAAGGTTCAATTCGCACACATAGCTGCACATTCAGTTGTAATGTACTTGTTTTGTCCTCACTGGAATCTGTAATGTTCTAATAATTGTTTTATTGCATTTCCTTTAAATTATCTTATTCTATTCAATTGTCCTCGTGATTCGCGGTTTGCAGCAAGTTTCCTATTTTCAATCGTTGTGTACGCACATACATTTTATTTTATACAACTGTGGCAGCAGCTATTTCAGAGAAGAAAGAGTAAGTTACAAAGGGTTTGGGGAAAATTGAAACATTTCCCCTAATGAAGGCATTGGAGATTAACCAATAAGAGGATGCAACAAAATCCCACATTAATTTCACAATAAATAAGTTCAACAATGATTAGATCATGAAAGAAATCGGGACCATTTAATACAAATTTTGCAGATGACAATCTGATTTTTGGTGTAAACGTGACAAGGATGGTAAGTCATATAATATCTGAAAACTTGAAAATTTCATCGTCCTGGAGCGGGAATCGAACCCTCGTCTCCTAAATAGCGCCCGGGTATGCTAACCACTACACCACCCTGAACGACCAAGTCTCAAGTTTCAGATTAATTTGAATATAGCCATCACAGGATTAGCTAGCATACCCGGACGCTATCTGGGAGTCGCGGGTTCGAGTCCCGCTGCAGGACGATGAAATTTTCAAGTTTTCGGATATTATCTGACTTACCATCCTTGTCACATTTACACCAGAAATCGGATTATCTTCAAATTGATTAGATGATTTGTATTAATAGAAACTATTTTAAAAAGATTGGGGTTGGAGCTGACCAGTGCGGTAACCAGGTTCTGTTCATGAAACAATGAAGCTGGATGGAACTTCGTGCATTTCCTTTAAAATCGTCTTTGAGCATTTGGTGATGCTGGGCTGTTCAGACTGATCTCGTGAAGGTTGCGAAGAGCGCTCCAGGATATCGAAGCAACAACACCTAACAAAAAGTTCTTACATTTTTATTGCAGGGCATTGGCAAAAAGCCAGAGTATTTAATTGCAATCCATATTGTAGTTGCATTGTACTTACGTCAAGTACGAAAGAGAAAACGAAATGAACGACGGTTTTGATCAGGTTTTGTTCGCCGTCACCGGAACTCTCATACATATATTTAGAGGGAGAAAAGTGGAAGAATTATGGAAGAGATCGAGTGTTGCCTCGGCAGTTTCGAAATTTCCGAATAAGCCATTCATTGTGCGTGTTATTCAGTGTGTGATTTAAAGCCTAAACCAGGTGAATAATGTTGATATATATTCCCCCTCTCTTAAATGCTTGTGAGAATTCAACCACTAGCCGTAAACCGCATGCACTGTTTGGAAACGTGTCGTGACAGCCGCCACCATCTGTGGGCTGAATGCCAACAGACGACTACGGTGATAAATTTATAATTACTGCAGTCATCTCCAGGGAGAACTTTCCTGTCTCAGTTTGTCAGCGCTCTTGTTCGTGCGAGCCTCTCTCACCGTGTCCTGGTGTTGGCACGCCTGTTAAATAAATACTCACACTAGGGACTGTGAATGCTTACTGAAGTGGCTTGTGATCATCTAAGTGTACGCCCCAATTGATGTATTTTTTTGGCCTTTTCTCGTCATACGTGCTCTTCAAGATTGGGTGGGATGGACCGTGTTTTATCAAGGCATGGGTGTGGTGTTTAACTTCCTTTCTTTTTTTTTTTTTATGTGGTCTGGAGATTTTGCTGATAAAATTTGAGTGCATTTGCATACTTCAATCAAGCAGGCGTTGGAGCTCTTTTATCAATCCATTAAAACTAACCAGCGTTATCTCAGATGTCTTTCGTAGCGACGTAACAGAAGCTCTGGTAGCAACTTCTCAATTTAGATATGCTTTCTTGTGTTGTTAGCCTTTGCTAAAATATATATATATATATATATTTTGTGAAAGATTTAGAGAGAAAAGTGGAAGAATAACTTGTGAAAGTGAAAGAATTACTAAGAATTACTTAAAAGTGGAATAATTACTTATGCAGGGCCGATTTAAGCAACGGGCCCAGGGCGCCAAGCTCGAAAGTTTTTTTTTTATGAATATTTTAGCACCACCACCTAAAGAAATTTTTACTTAAATAATTTTACAAAATATATTAATTTTTAAAACATATTTGTAGTCGTCACTCCATATGCGTGGACACTCGAGAGCATTATTAACTGAGCAAGAGTAAATTCGTTTTTTTTTTTTTTATATTATGGGTTCTTTAATCAGCAATTTAGCAAACAGGTGGAAATCGCACGAAGTTGTTCTGGAAAGGTGTGCACTTTTCAGCGATTTAAAAGAGACCAGTGATCGTGACATAGAGGTCAGATTAAATAAACTTATTCATAGGTACCAGTGAGACAGAAAACTTTCTCAGCAACGAATTTCTACATTTCCAGTCATATATGAATGCCGAAGACTTGAACACACCTCGGGATATGTACACTTTAATCCGTGATAACAATCTTCAGAGTAGATTTCCAAACTTAGAAATAGCTTTGAGAATGTTTTTAACTTTACCAGTCGCAAATTGTGCTGCTGAAAGATCATTTTCAGCAACCTCAAGAATAAACAATGAAAAAAAGACGTTATTGGGAGAAAAAGAAGCTTAACTCACTCGTGATAATGTGTGTAGAAACGGACATAACTCTGAGTATAGACTACTCGATTAGAAAAGGACATAACTCTGGGTATAGACTACTCTTCAGTAATTGACAATTTTGCCCATGCAAAGGCCTGTCAAAAACCGATGATCATGTCATAATTATGGTGCAGTCAGACATTGGGTGGAAAAGTGAGAAATTACGTGTTAATCAAGTTTTAATTTTATATCTTAAGTGTTAATTAAGATTGTTTTAATATTTGCTTCTTTTCCCACATTGTCTTTTCTGGGGCATCATATTGTTTTATAATAATAAATATTATCATAATGTATTTATTTTTCACAAAATCCTGAAGGTCAATGATTTGAAACGTACGCTGGTACACTATAAATAGACCTACTGTATTTTCCATTAATAATAAGTATCATTGCGAAATTGCTTAACAAAACGCAATAAAAATCCAGACAAGCAGATACATAAGCCCACAGCGTTTAGCAAAAAAAAAAAAAAAAAAAAAAAATTGGTGAGGGGGGGGCGCCACCTTGTCTTGTGCCTATGCCGTCAGAGACACCTATTTCGTCCCTGTGCTTATGTAGACTCAGCTCTCCATGCCGTTTTAGAATTCTTTAATTTATGATGAATCTCTACGACCTGCTTGTGGACGATTAGTTCTTCGGCTGTGCGATCCGTTTCCGCCATATCTCTCCCATATGCATGCTTAATTTTAATGTACTACTCCTGAGCACCATCGAGAGTAAGCGTTTCCCCAACCCTCTTCGCCCTGTCATGTTTTCATCTGACGTCCGAGCTCATATTGAACAGTTTTTTCGGCGTTCGTCAACCTGTTGCCCGTATGCCCTCTCTCGGCGTATGTGCTTGTCCTATACCGAAAGGGAGATCAGATCCTATGTAGAGGGTTTTAGGAAGGGCGTGTCTGACCCTAAGTCTTAAACAACCCTTAGAAATAGAAAGCTAGGAGATATGGGCTAGAATGCCCGATAGGAAAATGAAACGGAAGCGAGGTAGAAAGGGGGAGGAAAACGCCCTTATTTATTACCGGGGGTCAGTACCCCCGAGGTCCGACGGCTTAACTTGCCCATCGGACGCACGGCGGATATTTGGTGGTTCGAGCGTTCGTACCTGCCTGGGATCGAACCTGAGGTTTCTCCGTGGCAGTCATGAAAGAGCGGGGCGGGGCGGGGGGGGGATACACTTCGTTACACCCAGATTTATCCCAGCAAATGAAAAATAAATAAATAAAATGAAATTCTACTGGCACGGTGGTGTCTTGCTACACAACCGCGTTTAGTCAATCCTTACGTACCCAAAATAATCACCTAACAACCAGGATGAAGGTTAAATGTGGCAATGTCACGCTCGTGAGATTTGTAATAATACTCGGCGTACATGGTATTTTCGTCTGAATGTTTTTTTTTTTTTTTTTTTGCGGATTAGGCTGGCGAAAGTTTCCTGAACCGATTTTATTCCATTTTTGTATATTTTTATTTTCTGGTTTAATTGAATTTTTTGGTAAAGCATAATCCTCTACGCATTGTTCCAGACGCTACTTTGCTACGTTTCTTTTTGGGATATGCTAACATTCCTTGATCAGACGTGCCAACTCTCCAGATTTAGGCGAGAGTCTCCTGATTTTCCCGCTCTCCGGATGAATGTCAAATTCTCCCGATTTTTACCGAGAATTAACCGTTAGGATGGCCGAAATTCCATCAGCCACCATGATTTTAAACCGCCTGTGAAGTCCTTTTTTTTTTTTCGATGCAAGGCGGCATTATTACAGTAATCAGTTTTGTACTTTTCCTCTCCTATCTGAAAAAAAAAAAACAACAACAAAAAAAAAACGCCCCAGTGGCGCAGTAGTCTAAGTTAATGGAAGGGCTTACGGATCAGTCGTCCGAGATGGGTTGGAAAACAATTTCTTTAGAAAATTTTCTCCGAGTCCGATTGTCATACGAAGCCTTCAGCAAAGTGCTCAACTGCTCTGGCACTAGAATGCCGGGGAAGGTCAGTAATTGATTGTCAGATGGGAGCTGCTCTGCCTTCTTGCAGTTCAGTCTTTCAACGCCTCGCCTCAACAGAGCCGTGCATATTCCAAGTGGTGATGAACAGTTGAGTTGCTCCGAATTCACTTCACGCCAAAAAGGAGTAAGTGACATTTCGCCCCGCCTTGTAACGAAAGGTGATGCTAGTACGATGCTTTTTGTCGTTTTCGCCTTCGCGCACAACCTAAAGAGGAAACGGAAAACAGTTGGCTGTTGTTTTATTCGTAAAAAACACCATGCTGGCCATTTTAGGGTTTCATTGTCTTGCGGAATCGACGTATTTAAAAACGAATTTTAGTGGGGGATTTTATGAGCTGTAAAAATCTCCCGATTTTCAGATTTTGAAGGTTGGCATGTCTGCTTGATGTATTCAAGCTGTTTTGATGCTATGTGTTGATAAGATTGTTCATTTGATATCTGGTGCATCGTTTATCAGAATTAGTAAGTTGAAGCTTGAAGATTCTGGGCAGGAAACGTGAACTTCTTCCAGTTCTGTTCGATCCCTTTCCACATTGCATGTAAAATGTAGTCGGTTAGTTGGGGCAGCTACAGAACTCAGAAGTTATTATTCTAATGCTGTCCACCGCTTTTAAGTTGTCGCCGTACGTTTAACTGAATGGTAGCGCAGGTTCAGTGAAAGGTTAACTGTATCCCATGATAAACGTCCTGTACATTCGCGAGAAAGATGATTCATTTGTTGATATATCTCTTGGCATCGTCTTATTTTTTTCTTTGTAAACACTTGTTAAAGCTTATCGTGACATAACCTTTCATGCTTAGGACGTATAATTTCTTACAAAGGTTCTAGGAAAATCAACTTCAAGTTGCAACTGAACTGACCTTACAACCATTGCCCGACCCAAAAGAAGTACAATACAAAGACGAAACCGAAGATCATATGTAATATAAGCATACTATGGAAATTTCAAATGAAGAATTAAACGAAATAAAACAAAAAGTGAACACATAAATCATGAAATGTTTAACTGTAGAGCCAATAGGAAGGGGAGGAGTGACTACAAGAATTGAAAAAAAAAAATGTTTGTAGATGAATTTATTTGAAAATATGGGCGCTTTGGAGTCCACAAAAGAAATATACAAATTTACCGTGAACTACATAGAGGACTTTCTCAAATGAGTAGGGAAAGAGGAACATGAGACAAAGGAAGCTAGTAGAGAGGCCTAAAACCTCCAAAATCGCGAGTGCCATTGTATATATGAGGTGGGTTTTTTTTTTTTTTTCGTTTTTCGCTGTAGTTTTAAGAGTATTATACTTATTGTTCTCCCCTTCCCACCTCCAAAAGCAAGTTGTTTGTCATCGAAATACTTTATTCGTTTTTGGCTTGAAGATTTCCACTTTAACAAAAACGATCATCTGTACAACTAAGACCGGTGTTGAACTGTTTTCATGCTTTTCTTTACTTGTTCTATTTTCTTTTCTTTCTTTTTTTAATGATGCGCTTAAGTTATTCTACATGACCGCAACGAAAGTTAGACTTGTTGACTGGCCCTAGCGTCAGCTGTTTTTCTGCGCGTGACTGGCGAATTTTCCAATCCCTGCGCTCACTTTTGTTTTTCTTGAAGCTTGCGTTGTTACTAGTTTCTTTGACAAGCAAGAGTTCTCTGAAATAACGCATCTATCGAGCGGAAGTGGCCCCCAAGAGATAAGAAATTGCTTTCCACTAGAAGGCAGTGATGGAATAAGATAGTTATCGGCGAAAAATTGTTTTGAGTGAGACCTGAAGTGCTCTTGTAGACAAAAGATGAGAATTTCCAGATAATGTTTTTTTCATAACTTTGAGAAGAAGCTGCCCTATTGAGAATTGCGTGTAAAGTAGAGTTTTTATTAAAAATCAAAGGAAGTGCTTACGAGAACGATGTTTTCACATGTAATCAGGATTTTAAATCTAGTGATTCCTCTCCGATTTATTGATCTCGCAATAGGCAAATGCCTTTGGAAAATTGCTGTGGAATTTTATTAGACAGTAAGCCGTAATATAAAACTCTAGGGTTCGAAAAATTATGGAGCTAGTGAAATTGGAGAATGTGAAATTAAAATAAATTGAATTGAAAAATATAGGATGAGTTAGTTCAAATGAAGAATATGGTGTTACAATTAATTTTCGTTTCAGTAATAATCACTCTCCGCTTCTCGCCATATTAATCAAATTCTGTTTTGTTTATGTACAAACTGTATGTTTTTCACTCGATTAATAAGCCACGGTATTATGCCATTAGGCAGAGTTTATATATATATATATACGCCAAAGGCAGCTGTACCTCATGTGATCGCATATATAGATTGAATTTTTAAGAATTGCAATAAAATTTAAAGAAAATTTTTAGAAAATGCAAAATTGAATTTATAATTGTAGTTCAGAATTGAAAACCAAAAAAATATTAAACAAAAAACAGGTTGCCGTCGTCAGGAGAGCTTCAACCTGCGGGAGTGGCCTTTCTAGTACCAACAAACGACAAGGAGAACCAAAAATGTTGGTTGGTCATGCTCCCAAGGCCACCAGACCAAACACAAAACAGACCTATGTTCTCCTCATAATGCAATAATGTAAACAAGGATAAAAAAAAAAAAAGCTTACCGGTAGACCAAAGAGGTCAACGCCACGAATGAAACCTAAGCTCTAGACCGGCGATCAACAAGAACCCAAATAAATACTGAATCGTAAAAGAAGTGGTCGCGGTTAAATGATATCCTAGCAAGCCAAAAAAAAAGTGTGTAAGATGACAAGATGCAAAACTGTGTATGTCAATGAAATCTTCAGCCACTAGGGACCTACCAGGTGGCACTTTGTATTGCCTGATTTATTTAATATTGTTAGGTCCTGCATTAGGGACCTGCCAGGTGGCACTTGGTATTGCCTGATTTATTTAATATTGTTAGGTCCTGCATTAGGGACCTGCCAGGTGGCACTTTGTATTGCCTGATTTATTTTATATTGTTAGGTCCTGGGTTAGTAGTTACTTAACTAATCCAGGAGGACCTAACAATATAAAATAAATCAGGCAATACAAAGTGCCACCTGGCAGGTCCCTAGTGGCTGAAGATTTTCATTTACATACAGTTTTGCATCTCGTCATCTTACACACTTTTTTGGCTTGCTAGGATATTATTTAACCGCGACCACTTCTTTTACGATTCAGTATATATTTGTGTTCTTGTTGACCGTCGGTCTAGTGTTTAGTTTTCATTCGTGCCGTTGACGGTAAGCCTTTTTTTAAATCATTGTTTACGTTATTGCATTATGAGATTTTTTAGGTCTGTTTTGTGTTTGGTCTGGTGGCCTTGAGAGCATGACCAACCGACATTTTTGGTTCTCCTTGTCGTTTGTTGGTACTAGAAAGGCTACTCCCACAGGTTGATGCTCTCCTGACGACGGCAACCTGTTTTTGGTTAAATAATTTTTTGGTTTTCAATTCTGAACTTCAATTATGAATTCAATTTTGTATTTCCTAAATGTTTTCTTTAAATTTTATTAAAAGTATTAAAAATTCATTATATATAAAGTTAATTTTTTTTTTTTTTTTTTTTTTTAGCACTTCCGTTGTTAATGGTCTATTCAAAATGCTCAATGCGCAAATCGTGTATCTCAAGTTTTCAGATGATGTTGAAAATGGCGTTTGAGAAATTTAGCGATTCTGCCATGTTCCTTTCGTTAGATTTCTCCCTTGGTCACTAAACAGGTCCACCCGAGGCTGGAGGCATGCATCCCGTCGCTGACTATCAACAAGATTTGGAGCAAAACTGCATATGGTTCCAATTTCTGGACCTAGAGCATAATACAATTAAATAAGTGATGGTCTTCTGTCCTTTGCACTCCGTAACAAAATTTAACTTCCGGTGATTAGCAGTGAAATGGAACCACGACATGCGACGACAGTGTTTTTTTTTTTTTTTTTTCTTTCTTGTAGTAGAAAATTCTGTTCCAAACTTAAGTTTTACCTGCCCAGACCTATAATTTACATGTCTGGGTATCTCTAGCATGGAATTTTTCAAGACCTGTGTGCAGCTTTCGAATTAACCAGTGGTCCATTGGCCAGTACAACTTCCGTCAGCACCATTGAACTACGTATTGATTTTACTGGCCTGGATGGCTAATAAGTTTTATTTTTTTTTTTCTAATTTTTCAGAAGTAAAAAATAAATAAATTCTTTTATCTTGCTGTATGGTTTTATTTTTAGGCTGCAATCTAATGCTAGGCTTAAAAACATATTGTAGATAATTCCTTTGAAATGATAAGTTATTCTCTACATATATTGGAAATGTCTTTAAGGTTTCTTTATTTTTGTAACGGACCAGTGGGCATTTTGGTGGACCACTGGTTTACAAATTCTAGCCAGTAAAAAATTTATTTCTAACACTGCCTCTGTGTGTGTGTGTGTGCTAAAATTTTTAAAACGTGCCTTAATGAAAAAAATAAGATAAAACTTCAAGTATGCAAATTAATACAAATTTTTTTTATCACAGTTTTCTCTTATAAACAATAAAGGCAAACCTTTTTGGTAAACACAATATTTTGGTGTACACTAGAAAGCCAAATATCTCTGTGCAAATTATATTAACTCGACATATGGTGCTTTCAATCTTACAGATTTATCAATAACCTAGTCAAACTCCGTTTTTTTAGAAACCACCTTCAAATCCTTCTGCTGTCTTTCTGAGGCGCGTAACTCTGAGGCCCTGTCCATAAATTGTTTAGGTTGAACTACCGCTTATAGCTCGACCTTCCATCACAGAAGCCACCGTTGCAGAGGAATGTCAAATGTTTGCTGTGTGTTGTAAGCAAGAGCTACTACATCTGCTTGGTTCGACAGTCATAAGGATTAAGCATTATTTCTGTGGCTTTGTGATCGATACTTGCGCTAAACTTCTAGAGAAATAATGTTAGTTCATGTCGCTGCTAAAACGCAAAATTCAAACATGAAATTAACAGGAAACACATCCAGTTATGTAGAAAATTCGTTCTCCAGCAGCTATTTTAAACCTTAGTTGCTAATGGCTATTTATTTTACTATCGGAAATCCTGTACGGTGCCTTCATTTAATTGATGGGTATGGTAGGGGCAGCACCGGCCAAATCCTAGTCAGCGCTGCCTTTAGGATCCGTACTTGAATTTTGAATCCCGTACGATGCCTTCGTTTAATTAGCGCCTATGGTAGGATCCGTTCTTGAATTTTGAACACCATAATTATTGCTGCAGTATATGAGAAACATATATGGATCACCCTGGAGCCTCTTGTGAATTTAATTTATTCGTTTTTAAAACGCAACAGTTTTGTTTTTCAGTAGAAAATCTACTTTTAAAGGGAATCGTAATTGAGTCAGGGGCCACACAGCGTGAGTTATATTTATATCAAACTGATTAATTTGTGCATCCGTAAGGTTTCAGTTTTAAGCAGTTAAGAGGGTTATTCGATTATCCGTTGCACAATATACAGATGAGTAATTGGAAAGGTTGTGCTTTTAGTTTCAAGCTGCGATTACTCTGCTCTGCTTTTTGTATTCTTTTGAACGAAAAAGCTTTTTAGATGGGAAAACAGCAACATTGCATTATCAATCTTCAAAAAATGGGAAGGTTGAACTGTTTTAAGCGCATTATACGATTTAGCACGTATTACACAATCTCGCGTATGTTTTTACCCTTCAGTTGTAACACATTACAACTTTAGGTCGAAAATATGATTCCCGTGTTTCACGGAAGTTTGGTGTTTGTAAATCCCCTCGATGTGCAACCGTCCGTGATTGAGAGTAATTAAAAAGGAAATGATAGCTCTTTTGCAGACGTTAGGATATAAAACCGTGTTCTTAAAAAGCAAAGGCGCTTAGGATTTCTCAGATAATCTATTCAAATGCATTTTTTACCCCCCCCCCCCCCATTTTCTCGCTTGTTTTTTATTGCTCGTTTCAGTTCATAAATAATGAGCTCCCGTCATGTTCGGTGTTACATGATTATAAAGCCTTTTTGATTTATTCTTTGGGATGCCGTGCACACTCCCCGAGTACATGCAATTTAATCAGCTTTTAGTCCAGCACATAAACTGCGTGTTCCGAGTTTCCAACCCACCTTCCTGAACTTCCCGCCGCCGGACTGCGCTTCTCTCTGGTTCTTCCTCTGTGCAACCTGCTTCTCTTCTCAATCTTTTTAATCTATGAGTAAAGCCCCTAATGCCAAATGTTCTCCGCATGATCTTGATGGCGCGGGCCATTGTCATGGTAATGCTTCCACGCGGAGGAGGGATGGTTGTGTGATTCAGCAGCCTGTTGGGTGGAAGAATCCTGACGCTTGTTGAACTGGGAAGGCAAATTCTCGTCACGTTTAGAGAATGCCTTACAATAGGGGTGAATTGGGATGTGAACTTTAGCTGGCCGTGGATGAGGGGGCCAGAACAAAAGAAAGGCTTAGTGGAAGAAGAAGAAAAAAATTCCCCCTCATATCTGATGTGATAGGGTCTCCTTTCCCTCCCTTGGTGTCTATCCATTTTCAGCACATTAGTAACTTGTTAGACTTACTATTATTTTCTTTTTTCTTTTTTTTTCATTGTCTTTTGATCCGTATTGTGGAAGTGTTCGTTTCCTACGTACACGGCTGGTATTTTTAGAAAGCAGCGTGTAGTAATGGTACGTTCGGTACTACTGTGAACACAATAGGGGTGCGAAACTGGAACATTCTGTGGTCAAAAGTGCAATAAATTCATGTTTACAAATTCGGTGAGTGCAATAAATTTCGCATTCACAATTGTCTCTATACGAAACTGTCGCACGGTGCTTGATTGCTTTGGTATAAACACAATTGTAATTTTAGTACACTCAACAAGCTTATTGGAGAATAAATATCAGATACAACTAATTATTTCGGTTGTTTTCCTGTCTTGAGCTCAAAGGACGAAGCTCTTTAGAATTAGGAATCAGTCTCAGCTTCTGTTTCTTAAATACCTGTGTGGTCTCTCTCTCTCTCTCTCTCTCTCTCTCTGGGAGGGGGGGGGGTAGAACCCGCATATAACGCGAAGCTTAACCGACGGAAATCTCCGCAAAATACGTTTTGGGTTGACCTCCCCCCCCCCCCGTAAAAATATGTATACGTGATATGAGTATACGTTTGTATTATATACCCATAACGATTGTAACTAAAAGATTAAATTAATTAACTATAGTAGTACAATAAAACAAACTCTTATTATAGTCCATTCATTTAATGAAGAACCATGGGTCTCATTTATTACAATGAGGCTCATGGTTTTTCTTCATTTGGAGAAACTCTACATGAATGCATTGTAGCAGCTAATTTTGAAGCAGATTTCATGTGAAAACATTTGTATATTTAAAAAAACAACATTCTTCCAAGATATAGTTTTGCAAGAAACCCTCCCGTAATTCCCTTCGAGTGGGTGGGGTCTGTTGTACAGCTCGCTTGTTGAGCTCTCCTCATTCGCTTTCTAACAATATTTTTTTCCACTAGCATACCAAGATTCACCTGCGTTGTTGTGATTTCGTCATATATGCCATCATTTCTATTCTTTAATTCTAGGACACTGCACATCAGAGTTTCTTTGCCTCGTTAAATATGGAATTTTATTACATCTTTTAACTTAGCTTGTTAAAAGTGATCATCATAGTTTCTCTCTCCCTCGTGAAATCCAGGAATTTTATTAAATTTTGTTCGTTAACAATCAAATTAGCTTTCAGTTAACATTATATACTTAGCAAAAACTCCTGTTTTGCGTTTTGTTCATTTAATCCGGAATCTCGCTAAATACGGGCTCTTTATAAGCGGGTTCAACTGTATTTCTTTTAAGATGGCTGATAATGGAAGTCAAACCACCTCACGAGGGTAACTCAAAAAATAACCATCTTCTACCCCCCCCCTTTTTTTTTTATTGGTGTTGAAGCATCTAAAACATGTGAGCATCTAAATCATTCAGTCGAACTATCCTGATTTAGGGTAAAAGAGAGGGGTGGTAACGGACACCGCGAAGGACAAACACTCGTCCCATGCCTTCCCGGGAGTCAGAATCACTAGCCGCCGCAGCGCCTCTGATCACTCTGCCACCGGCGTGACAATGCACTGAACAAAATTTTGCTTTGTTGGCACGGAGTATTTATATATTTTATTATTTCCAACGCGGAGAGTGGGGTAACAGACAGGACTTCGTTTGCCTTCGCGTAACATATATAATTTTTTTTTTCGTGCTTGCATTCCTGGTAAGATCTTTTGGCTTCTTTCTCGTCCAACTAGCTAAGCCTTGACTGCTTCCCTTCACTTCTGCTCACCTCGCGGTTGCGTGCTCTTAATTGGGTGGTTTTGCTTCGGATAAATCATTTTACCAGCTGTTAACGAAAAGATTTATCACACGGTCTTCTACTCATTAAAGTCGCACTTGGCCGTCTGTGTTTTATATTTTCTTGTCCAGAACGCTGGTGGTATCTTCTCCATACTGTAGAACGGAAGCCTGTCTGCTTCGCTTGTGGGAAAACGTCTTTTTGTACAGTAAATATGTATCAAGAGTCGGTCAGTAAGAAAAAAAAAGGATCTTCCCCGTATTTCTATACACGGAGTGGAACGGCTACCTCCGCTACGAAAAGTAGTCCGTAGCGTTCACATCTGAAAGTAACAGAATTATTGCTCAGTCTTTTATTTTGTTCAGCAGTTTACAGGGCAAAACTGCTATCTAAAACAAATTTTCAAAATCTAAGACCGGGTTAGAAAGAAATTTGATGTGAGAAGTTACTCAATCACAAGAGTCTCGCATTTTCAGGCGCTGACTGTCCAGCTAGGAAATGTCTGTTACTTGGAAGGAAAAGGGTTGTACTTCCAACATTTGTAACATAGAGACAATACATTGACAATTGGGGAAACTTGACAAGAGTGAATACTTGACAGCAATAGCGGTGAAAAGTTTCTTCGAAGTTCGGATCCCACCACACCCCAAGTCTGTTATATCCCCACTGCTTTTCTTGAAGAATCCCTGTATTAGGCTGTTTCAGTTCCTTGCGTTTTTAAGATTAACTTCGATGTTCAGCTTAGTTTGGTGTGCCTGGGTGGATGAGTGGAAGTAATTGCTTGATAGAAAGGGCGCAGCAGGAGTGCAGTGCAACGCGGATTGATACTATTCTTGCGTTCCACCAAGAGGCAGTGATCAGGCTTCTCTCTCTTTTACAGCAGTTCATTCTTAGGGCGACTTAGAGTATAGGTTGCTTTGATGAAGTTTTTATGTGCTTTCTGCCTTTATAAGTTGCACTATTAACGGCGCGGTTTTATAATATAAGCTTAGTTTGCTGTAAGAAAAAACTAAAGCTTTTATTTATTTTAGGAATATTTTATGTATATAAGGACATTTATAAAATATTCCTAAAATAAATTAAATGTCCAACAAAAGTAACTGGAATGTATTGATTAAAATTAATATACTAGCAACACAGAACTAACTCACCAGTGTGTCATTTTTCAAAATTGTTATTCTACTACTAATGTATCTAGTTTTAAAACAATTGGGTGGAGTAGAAAAAGGTACACTGCTTAGTTTTGTACAGTTGTTGTATCAGTAAGTCAGACTAAGCTTCACTAATATCAGGTTCAAAGATTGTTTACCTGTAGCACTCGCACATACGTTTTACTCTGACGCAAAAGGTATCCCGTCTCTCGAAACTCATTGACGTCGTCGACACATGTATACAAAAACCTGCTTTTTAAACTTAAGACTTCGATCACAACGTAGTTAGGCTTACACACTGTTACAGCTACAGTAGACAATATTGTAGAGTATTTGATGAGGTATCTACTGTAGTGGTTCTTAACCTTCTTTTGTTCCGCGAGCCTCTTTCAACCCTCCCCGAAAAAGAAGTGTTGAGCACTTTAAGCTAAATAATGACTTAGAAAAAGATTTAAATTTACGTTACATAATTTTACAATATTGCTTCTTTTTTAACAATTTTTATATACTAGCTAAGCTATACATTTATATACACTAGCTCGTGCCATGCTGAAAAGCTGTGACTGAAATTTTTATAACACGTAACATACATATACGTACTAAAAAGAAAAAACGCCACGGAACCAATTTTTTTTTTAATTTCCATCACAGTCACGCCTGCAGTTCCTTTTTATGAAATAAAATAACGCTTATTAATTTCCATGAAATTATTCTGCAATTTTATTCCTTTTTATGGAGTTACTCTGCAGTGCGAAGAAAGTGAAATAAAACACGACACAAGACCTACGTAACAGAACAAATCGGCGCAGGCAATTGTTCGATCACGTGCGTGTTGCCACAGATGAAGTCGTTTATCTTACAAATTTTATTTTCCGGTTTTTCTCCTTGGTTTTACGCATCATGCGATAGCGTGACCTTAGTTCCGATTTCGGCCACCGGATAAAAGCAGATGGCGCTGCAAGTACTTAATGGCGTCAGAGCGTTAGAGGCAGACGTTGCCTATTATGTAGGTTTTATATAACATGCACATGCTTGTTGTCGCAGAGGCATTATAATTGGCCAATTCTGTACTGCGTACGGCGCCGCTACACAATTTTTAGCTCGAACCCTTGCGATACACGATCCACAAAAGGGAAACACTGATCTAATGAATAACCGGGAGATACATGAAGAGAAAAGAAAGGCTACTTAGATAGGAAAGGAGGTATTTGGTGTTACGCAATGAGGAAACAGAGTGACGTTTTTCGTGCTGTGCAATATCTTTAATAGAAAAGAATTAAGATACGAAACTAGCAACACGTACCAGGTCTTGTATGGAATCTGCCCGTTTACCGGTTGTATGGATAGTGGTGTTTCCCAAGGCTGGAGTTGTCATATTTACAAATTTATCATGCTCTTGGAGCTCTGTTGTCAAACCTTCCCTTTACGATGAATCTTTAATCTATTTCGTATAATTTTCGCAGTATTTGTTTAGTTACGACGTTAGAGGCCCGGCGTTACTGCTCCCTGCTAGTGCTTAGTTCGAGCTCAATTGTAAGTGCCTCAGCTGTTACAGGGCTTGGAGCTGAATTCTATAACAGCACCCTGTGTGGAGGATTCGTTTGTGCTTCCTTTGCCGTAAGTTCGGTATCGGTGGTTTAATCCCTAATTATTCCAACTGGAGCAGATAAAAACAATACAAACCGTAGAAAAGTGAATCGACTGAAGCTAAATTTTGCAGTGAGGAAAACGTTTATTCAGATCATACGGGGAATGTCACCAAGCTTCTGTCCTTTTCGTGCTTTCATTCTTTCCGTTCTCCCTCAGTATTCTACACCGCCGAAAATCCTTCTCTCTCTCTTTTCCGGCCACTCAAAAACTATTCCTTCCTCCGTCCCTTTCGACCCGAAGCATACTGCACCCCTGCTAAAACTATCTTGCTTCGTCGACCCATTGCCACCGCGTTCCCTCCGGCTACACCCTAAGATGTCTCTTCTCCGAAAATCGCAAGATTCCCTAATTGCCATCTGCTGCGTCGCGTGGGAAAGGAAATACTCATTTGCCTTTCGTCCAAATGGCGGGAATTGAAAGGAAATGATTCCAATTCAGTATCACAAAAATGGCTACAGAATCTCGCTTCTGATAAATATGTAAGCCCCGGTTACAAAATCTCCCCCCGCCAAAATAAAAAATGAGGGTGGTGCTAGACAGCCTAATTTTTTTTTGCCTTCATTAACCAACGCGATTGATTCGAATCAGGACAAGCTTGTGACAATACAATATTGGGCGGGCAATTTTACATGATTTTGAAGAGGTACCTGCATGCTAAGGTTTACATTCAGCTATTCTCCTTGATTTCTTTGGTAAACATATATCCATACACTTCACGACGATGACCTAATGGCAAAATAATTTAAAACATAGTTGACGATAAAATTGACGAAAGATTTCCAGCAAGCACGTTGAAATATAACTAGTATGATGGGTTCCAGAACATTTTCTGATATTACATATATACAAACATGGTTGCTAATCACACTTCTCCTGAAAAATACATGTACAGATACCTACCACAAATAATACTTTACACTTGATACTTTCATCGATGTCTCCATTCCACTTCATTCCTACATTACAATTTTACTATTGATCTCTACAAGAATTTAACTTCACGGTGCAATTAATTCTCAAAATTTACCTCTGTACAACCATTCTTGTCCAGTTTGTATTAATCCCTCATTTTAGTTTATAATGCTGATCTACGCTGAAAATTTCCGAAAAATGTACGCCAAAATATGCATAAATTTTCTATTAGTTGAAACATGAAATGCAGCAAAATTTAAATTTTGACAATGCTGATAAGTTACCTATTAAACACTTCAATAATTTTCTCAAACCTTATATACACTTACACTGCAATTTTCTACCGATTGAACACTTGAATAATTTTCGCAAAATTTTATATATACCTACAGTGCAATTTTCTACATACTAAAATTACTTACGCTAATATTATAAACAATAAAACAAGTTGAGATAAATAACACTGCAAAAAATCAATGCATTTCTTCAGTATTTTGAATGACTCCGCTTAATGTTCAATAAGATCATAGATCATCATTGTCCATCTAACCACTTAAAAGGAGCAACGTAAATTAATGTCCGTTACAGCATATAAAAATTATTTTTATGCAAATTATCAATTTGATGCACAAAAACTTAAATTGTCTTTTGGGAAATGTTCATGTAAACACAAAATGTTCGTATGTACACGATTCACAAATTGCAAATTATTTTTATCCCTGAAATACAAATGGAAAAAAAAATGCGTTTGGTGTGAATAGTTCATCACAAAATATGAATGATTACGCAACATATTGCAGGCACGTTCTTTGCAGTCGATGACACAACATGTCGAAAAGTTTCAACAGCACTGAAGAATCACACTCGTTACCTGTTTGTGTGTCGCACATTGCCGAAGATATCGCGTTCCCTAAGATTGTAACCCAGATCTGCTGGTTCCATATCAATGACGACATGGTTCAGCTGTAACTCGTTCCACGTTTTGGGGGGTTGATAACCTTTTCCCATGTAAGTCTCCATGGTTGCATCAGGTATATTCCCACGCCGGTAAGGAAAATGTCTTTCTTGTTCGTTGGATGAATCTCGCCGTGCTGTTTGAGTTTTTGTTGTCATTTCCGTCTGTCTGGATGTCCCGGTAGGGGCATCGGTGTAGCTGATCAAAATGAGCGATTGTCTTCTTTCTCGGATTGCAAACTAATCGCAAATTCTCACTGACGTCATCCATCATGCTTATGATACGACATGGACCTTCAGACAAATGATCAAATTTCTTACTCTGCCCAATATCTGCCTTCGGAGAGCTAAGTTTTTTAATGATGGAACAGGTGCCGACATGTTCAGTCTTGAGCGGCTGCTCATCTCTGAAGTGCACAGAATTCCTCAGCGGTGATTTATCTTTCCGACCGATTTCGACTCTCCAGTTCTCTCTTTGGGCACTCTGAACAGTGTCCGACGGCGCGCAGTTTTCGCTTCTCTGCCACCGCGGTCGGTCATCTCTAGGCGGTGACCTGGGTTGAGGCCTGTAATAACGCCTACCGAAGAAATTTGAGGGAGGCTTTTCCCTGCAATGCCGCCGCAGGTGAAAATGTGAACCACAGGTCCAACAAGATTTCTTCCTATTTTGATACCTGTTTTGAATATAAGGGTCTCGGTATCCCATTGTTTCCACGGCGTTTCTCTTTCTGTAATTGCATTTTCAACGCGATCACTTCGTCCATCAGTGCTTTAATAGCTTTATCACTAGCCTCAAGTTTTTTCATCATTAGTTGCAACATGCTCCCTTCTTGAGTATCTAATTGGGGCTGTACATCCCTGCTATAAGGCTCTGTGGCGTTAAAACATTCCGAAGTGGAATTCTCGGCATTGAGTTTCATGGAATACATGATGCTGCAGAAAATACCAAAAAATGTTTGTTATATACTTGCCGAAAATACTTGTTATATCATGGCTAAAAATGTTTTTTATATCACACTTGTCTCTTACGAGTATCATGCGCACTGTAAAGAATCAATGAAAAATGTTTTTCATGGAAAGCTCTGTGTTAACGAATTTTAACGTTCAGCAATTATGATGCATAAAAATGTTTTGACTACCAGCGGCGGCTGGTGTGGGATTTCACAGAAAGAGTGGGTGCACTTTAAAAATGGAAGAAAATATTTTTTTGTACTTACAGCACGTCGCTTGACTTCGTAATCCAGAATGGTTTTTTTGTTGTTGTTTTTTGACACACACTGTTTTGATTGTCACACAAAGTCTAGTAGCACTATCAGTGGTAAAACAAAAATGTTCCAATCTGTAGGAAAATTCGAACAGGAACAGGTCTCCACAATGAGGAATAAAATACTCTCAGGCCCCACGTCGGTGACTTGAAGACTCCACGTTGCTGCACTGAAGAACCAAATACCGAAGAACTGCTCTGCTTTTCATCGGCGATGCTCGAGTTCCACGCTGCTTAATAAAGATGTTCGGGTTCCGTACCGGTGAACGGAAGATCTAGAGAGTCCCTGTTCGGGCGCCATTTAAATGTTACAGGGCTTGGAGCTGAATTCTATAACAGCACCCTGTGTGGAGGATTCGTTTGTGCTTCCTTTGCCGTAAGTTCGGTATCGGTGGTTTAATCCCTAATTATTCCAACTGGAGCAGATAAAAACAATACAAACCGTAGAAAAGTGAATCGACTGAAGCTAAATTTTGCAGTGAGGAAAACGTTTATTCAGATCATACGGGGAATGTCACCAAGCTTCTGTCCTTTTCGTGCTTTCATTCTTTCCGTTCTCCCTCAGTATTCTACACCGCCGAAAATCCTTCTCTCTCTCTTTCCGGCCACTCAAAAACTATTCCTTCCTCCGTCCCTTTCGACCCGAAGCATACTGCACCCCTGCTAAAACTATCTTGCTTCGTCGACCCATTGCCACCGCGTTCCCTCCGGCTACACCCTAAGATGTCTCTTCTCCGAAAATCGCAAGATTCCCTAATTGCCATCTGCTGCGTCGCGTGGGAAAGGAAATACTCATTTGCCTTTCGTCCAAATGGCGGGAATTGAAAGGAAATGATTCCAATTCAGTATCACAAAAATGGCTACAGAATCTCGCTTCTGATAAATATGTAAGCCCCGGTTACACAGCCCGTGCTCGTCCGAGCCCGAAATATGAGAGTCCAAGCCCCGAAGTATGTCAGCCCGAGCCCACTCAAGCCCAAAGCAGTGTTGGAAACGGGTCAAAAGTTTTGAACCCGACCGGGATCTGACCCGGAAAAATCTGCTTTGAACTATAAATTCGAAACTCATTACATTATAATATATATAATTATGAACTTTTAATTAATCAAAATGAAGTGGAACAGGCTGTTCCACTTCATTTTGATGGTGCTGCAGTGAAAATTTTTGAATTACGTAACTTGTAATGTTTAATTTCAGTTTGTACTGTTTTCTTGATAACATATCAAGCTTCAGAATGTTTCACAGCAGCACCAAGTTTCAGCAGCTCCTGATGAGTTGAAAAGTTTCCAAAATGTGGATGTTGATTTTATCATTGCCTCAGAAGAAACGAATGCTCATGAAATCAACATTCACATCTTGGAAACTTTCAACTCGTCACAAGCTTTTAGAAATTGGTGTTGCTGTGAAACATTCTGGTTTCTTGATAAGACGAAATATCTTCCACAATTCATTCTTCCCCCGTTTTTTTTTTTTCAACAAGCGCGTATTTGTCTCCTTGTATTAAATTCATCCATATTAACAAATAAGGCATTAATTCCGCCACGACATGCAATGGAACGGGATGTTAGCATGTCAAACGAAAAACCTCTGAATGCTCAATGCAAAAGATGCGATGTGAAATGTAACTCTCAGTTTTACAATGTATGACACGCGGAGTGTGAAAAAAGTGAATCACCAGAGTAGCAGGTGTATCTTGCTCCGGACAATCTCACTGAAAACAAACGCAGAAGAAGTATCCTTTTACGATATGGTATAGGTGAGTATTGTGTCTTCGCCGTATCGTCGATCGGTGTAAATCTTCGTTTCTTTAAGAAAGAGAGATGTTTGTATGACAAATAATTTTTTAACTCCAGCTCGAGCTCCAATTTTAGATTTCAAGACAGAGCCCGGGCCCAAACGAGCCTGAAAACTGTTATTAACCTACATTAAAGAGCTTACACCGTCTTTGCACGATATATTCAATTTAAAAAACTACAGATATTTACATATTTAAAAGATTAAAAAACCTATTAGTACTTTCGGGTCGACAATCGGACCCGTCTTCAGATGGAGGAGAGCCGCTGCTGCACATGTGCTCCCATATATGTCCGAGTATGATGACGTACAAGGTATGGACTAGCGTCGCAAGGGTGTCACTCTGTTGCCATCATTTCATTGCTAAATCACAAATCAGATGAGGTCCATGTGAGAATATGATAAACAGGGTGCAAAATATACGAAATATATGTATTTGTTATAACTCACATATTTAACAAGAAATGTTATGTAAGTTCATAGCTGTAATGAGTCTTTTCCAAATCCTGTGGAATTCAATTGGGGAATTATCGTTACAGCAGCCGTCCCCGAAGGCCTCGATGTATAAACTTTCAGTTATATGCAACGAGTATACAGAGGCGGGTGTATGTAGCAACTTAATGTTTTTCCAATCCGGTTGGACAGTTCCTTGTGCCATATATCTGGCGAGCGCTGTGTTACTATGATTAACGCGAATGTCATATTTATGTTCCTGCGTTCGAGTTTCAAGGCTACGTTTTGTAGATCCCACATAGTTGCTTACTTGTTCACTATTGGAGACATCTATTATTGGTATATTATATACACCCCATTTACACAAAATATCAGGTGGTTCTCTATCTTTTTTGATAAGTGAAAATAGATTTCTGGATCTAATGCCAAAATGAGTATCATTTAATCTTTTAAATATGTAAATATCTGTCGTTTTTTAAATTAAATATATCGTGCAAAGACGGTGTGAGCTATTTAATGTATTGTATATGCACGACATTTTCATTAATACTGTGATTAACCTGTTTTTAGGCATTAAAAAAAAAAATCACCTCTTCCAGACTTCCGCTTTTTCCGCCCCGTGCAATTAACCGATGTCTTTCTCAACTGCGGAGTGGGGAAGGGACGTCTATTCATTTCTATATATAGTCGCACGAGTTTCTTTGACCGTTCATTTCTTCCTGAAATGCTTCGGAGGGCCGGCGGGCATCAAGAAAAATCGGGTGGCACAGCAGTCTACGTCATACATTGTTTAGTAGTTAGCAGGGTGCTGCCGCGTGGAGGTAGGCGGCAAAATTTCGTCAGCGTGCTATCTACTATCTGTAGTTTTTGAAGAAACTTTTCCTTCGCAGAAATCCAGTCATTCATGGCCTATGGTGTTTGTTACCCAAGCCCGGACTTTATAGCCTCGCCGAGTTCCCCACTCCTCATGCAGACCCAATTGCCGAAGAATTCTATTTAATAACTAGACAGTGTAAAATAGCCTCGTGTGCTAAATTATAAACACACACACACACACACACACACACACACACACACACACACACACACACACACACACACACACACACACACACACACACACACACACATACATACACACACACAAGAAAATTCTCTTATGGATTTCTTTAATTTTTATGTATTGTGGTGGACGCCAACTTATCAGAAGTATCGTTGTTGGTCGCAGGTTTCTGTCATTGGAGCAGGGAAGCAAGTAATAAGTAGTTAAATAAATTGAATGTAATGACAGATGGTTTCTTTCGCACGTCTCTTTATGCATCCGATTGGGAGAAAAGGGGGAAATATATTAGTTGGTCTGATTGAATAGTATATACTTCCAGCGGGTTGATAGATATCTCGGGCGATCTCCTCTGTGTAATTCCCGCCAGAATTTCTTTCTACTTCATCCCGTGCAGAAGCGGTTTCTCCCTGCCTTGTGTCCGAGCAAAATCCCCCCCCCCCCAAGATTTCCAACAAAACTCCGCGTTTAGGAGTCATTTTCCTAGAGGACAGATCGTGTATTCCCATTCCCTCTAGGAAAATGCTCTTGGTGTAAGAAGTCGACTGTTAATTGCTTACTCCCATTGTCTTTGGCGAGCTCTGTGTGAGGGAGAGTGGTGTCCAACGACGGGGGAAAGGGGGATGTCCTTTTGTTCGTGGGAGGTCCCACGGTCGACCTTTCAAGATCTGTTAAGCGCCTTTTTAACTGAGGGGAATTCTCTAGCTGTCGTTGGCACACAAAATAACCGAAGTTACAATTTAATTAAAGTTTGAATATTTCCTTATAACACTCCCTCTCTCAGAACCCGAACTCTAGTAAGTATTATGCAGTCTGGTCCGGGCTCGAATTTGGGCTCGGGCTCGGCCCGTCTCAGCACTGCTACCTATGTGTCTACGGCAGTGCTCCACGAATCTTCAGCACTTCGTTGCCGTAACGAGGCGCCATGTTTGGAACAGGCAGTCCAGTGTTAAAATCTATCAAGTAAGAAAAGAAAAATTGAATCGATCAGAAATTCGCGTTTCATTTTGTCATCCGTAGATCATAATGCCACGAGGGAGAGTTGATCTCTTCCCCCTCCCTGTTGCATAGTCCAAAATTCCCATATTCCTTTGGGTAATTCAAATTGGACATCAAGCGCTTAAGCAAGAACATTTCAGTTAGTAAAGAAGGGGTAGAAGGAATCGCCCAAAGGAACGAAATCGTATGAAACGAATGCTCCCTATCTATACCGGTGTCTGTTTCGCATAATAGACGACGATATCGATTGTGAGGACTCTTGTTGGGGTGAAAAGATCGTGCAGAAGTTGTTTAGAGGGGAACAGGATTTTTCTCCCCTGAGCTTTTAAAATGGAAGGTTCCCCCAGCCTTTCTCTACCCTAGCAATGGGTGGTTTGTATTTTTTCTGTTACCCACGCTTGATCGCCCTAACCCTCTTCACCCCCAAGCTATTCGTTACTGAGATCCCCCCTTCCCCACCTACGTGGAAACCCTTATGAAAAAGGTCAGCGAACTGTAAAGTGGGTGGTACCAGTTGTCGACAACTTCAGACCAGCTGTTGCTCCCCATGTTGACGGATGGTTTGCATATCCACACGTGGCATTGTACACTTAAAGCACTTATAGTTGCTTATTCTGTATTTGCCTGAAAAGGAACTCCATTGTCGAGCACTTTTCAGAATTTATTGTCCTAGAGGGAACGGCTGAACTTAAAAAAGAAAATAAATAAAAATAAATAAATAAATTGAATTGCTACTCGATGCAGATATTCTTATTTCATGTCTACTACAAAACCTGATATTAAAATTGACCTACAAAAACAGGCATCTTTGCAACCCATTATCTTTATACCATTAGTCGTTAAGCGATAGTCATTCTCGTTTCTGTGTGTGTGTGTGTGTGTGTGTGTGTGGAAACTGATGGAATAATGGCATAGTCACCTTATCTCGACGTCGGGATCCAAACCTGTTTCCGAATGGATTCTGCTTTTGAAGACTGCGCCGTAAGAAATAAATAGTATCTGCCTGACGTACTATTAAAATAATAATAATAATAATAATAATAATAATAATAAAATCAGATCAACGAATTGCTTCAGGTTGTTAACAGCATTATTATTGAAGTCTCTCCCTTTCAGCTAGCTTGTACGGCAGTGATTGTGTAGCAGCCCTTTCTGTGTAAATAAGGTTATAACAACATCTCGTTTCTAGCCTGGTATCCAAAACGGGGGTAATTTTTCAAATCATCTGCCCACATAAAAAAAAAAAATTCGCTTTGCTTTTTAGGCGTTCTTTATTTTTCCGCTCGGTAATAGCATTTACAAACACGTTGTAAGTGAAGAATTTGTTACTGTGAATGGCTGTAACGGTTGATATTCATTTGAGAGAGCCTGATTATTATTTAAGGATTAGGCAAGACACGAATGTACATTGTCACTTCTAGTCTGATCACTGTTCAGGAAAATTGTTATATGGAAATATTCAAACTTTATCTAAATTGTAACTTCGGTTGTGGATTTTTGTGTGCTATCAACATTGAGAAATTTCCTCCCCAGCCAAAAAGGCGCTCCTCAGCACAGGTTATTTCCGAGAAAGGTCATTCATTCTCTTGTCGACCGTGAAACCTCCCACGAACAAACGGACACCCCCTTTCCCCCAGCCGTCGTCGGACTCTCTCTCAGAGCCCGAGTACAATTTCTTACGTCAGGAAGACAGACAGAGAGTGAAAGGGATTTGGACGTAGCAGTCATAAACGAGGAGTCCAGTTGGAGATCTTCGGTGGGAAGGAGAAGAGATTTTCACGCGAGCATGTAGCGACGTAAGATAGAAACAGATTTGGCGGGAAAGGCGTAGAAAGGGCCGTCCATAACATCTGACTCCCGCTGTGGAAGTATTTACTATTCAATCAGACCAACTATTATTCCAATATTTTCCCTTTCCCCCCGATCTGACGAATAAAGATATGTGCAAAAGAAATCATCTGTCATAACATTTTTAACTACTTAATTATTTGCTTCCCTGCTCCAATGACAGGAACTTGTAACCGATTCTTCTGATGAGTTGGCGTCTACCACGATACATAAAATAAACCAAGCGAATAAAATTGTCACTTCTAGTCTGTCCAATTATAGATTTGGGAGTCTCCTCCACCATTTCCGTTTTAAGCGATTAGATAGTTCTTTTATAATAACGATTAGGTAGTTTTTATAATCACGATTAGATAGAGAGTGGAGCGTTGATATTTTATGAATGGAATGCGGGATTACACCATGCAATACAAATTTTCAAGATGTGAATCCGTTTTTTTTTTGTTTTTGTTTTTGGTTTAAATATGACTTGGATGGTAAAACTTAAAAATTCGTCGTCCTGGAGCGGAAATCGAACCTGCGTCTCCCGGATAACGCCCGAATATGCTAGCCGCGACACCACCCAGAACGACCAAGTTTTCAAGTTTCCGAATAATATGAATATAACCATCACAGGATTCGGTAGTCAATAATCGGAAACTTTAAACTTGGTCGTTCTGGGTGGTGGTGTGGTTAGTGAATCCTGTGATGGTGTTATATTCAAATTATTGGGTGCTATCCGGGAGACGCGGGTTCGATTCCCGTTCCAGGACGACGAAATTTTCAAGTTTTCGGATATTATTATCTGACTTACCATCTGTCATATTTACACCAAAAAATGAATTCACGGTTTTCAAAATTGGTGTTGATACTTTGACAATGGGGAGAATTGTGTGTCATTTTTTTTTCTATATGTATTTTTTTACTTGCTTGCGTGGCGTTTAGGGAATGTAGTAGCATTACGATTAAATAACATAATAAGTACTTATAATGTGGGATCAATGAAAGGAACAAGAGAAATAAACTACCATTTAACATTACCAAAGCCGCTTAAATTTGTGTTCAATGGCCGATCGATCTCAGGCGCTGGCTTCTGTCCATTAGTCCGAGATGGGGCACGGGTTGTAATCCCGATGAGGTCTGGTGGTGTGATTGTCTGATGACTCTCTCTCTCTCTCTCTCTCTCTCTCTCTCTCTCTCTCTCTCTCTCTCTCTCTCTCTCTCTCTCTCTCTCTCTCTCTCTCTCTCTCTCTCTCCTGGGACCATTAGCCTTAAATTAGGGACAGGAGACTTTTTATAGCCTTGAGAGTTGGTCATTATAACCCGAAAAATAAGTAGAAACTGTTTTTGAAATATGCGCGGTAATTCAACATTGTGCGGAAATTGTCACAGTGCAGTTGACTGTTCTATTTTTCTTGTACCATTTTTTAATTAAATCAGAGCATCGCAGGTTTCGAAGAGCACCGTAGACATCATAAATAAATAAGTCACACTTGAGTGAAAGCGATTTTGTGTCTGATATATGAAGTTCTTTTTGCAGGCATTCCATTTAAACTGATAACTGTTCAACGGCTATTATATTGGGTTGTCGGAAAAGTCATGACATTTTGGCGCCCGATGGCAGTTGGGTGGTTTTGGAAGTACTAGACGCATGCGCAGCTCTGTTATCGCTATGGCATTCGACAGGTGCCAGTTCTAGCTGCAGTCTAAAAGGAATAGTGAGCGATTTAGTTGATTTGCGGAGATTTGACATCAAGTTGAAGATGGAAGACGCCATATTTTACTATTTTACTTCCTTAAAGGGAAGAACGCGCGTCGAGCTTGTGAAAAGTTGCGTAAAGTGTACGGTGATAATGCTTTACAAGAACGTCAACGCCAGCGGTGGTTCGCAAAATTCCGTGCTGGTGATTTTGACCTCAACGATGCTCTTCGGTCGGTGAGGCCCACCGAGGATGATGACGACTAAATCGAGGTATTGATCGAGTCAAACCCCACATTACACGCACGAGAGATTGCAGACACATTGCACATTCATCATTCAAGCGTTCACGACCACCTGAAGAAGCTGGGATACGTAAGCAAGCTCGATGTGTGGGTTCCTCATGAACTCAAAGAAGCTCAATTGACGGCGCGTATAAACATCTGCGATATGCTCATTAAACGTGAGGAAAACGATCCTTTTTTGAAGCGACTGATAACTGGTGACGACAAGTGGATTGTGTACAACAATGTGCTGCGCAAACGGTCTTGGTCCCGACGTGCTGCTTCGCCTCAAACGACATCCAAAGCAGACATTCAGTAGCGGAAGGTTCTGGTCTCAGTGTGGTGGTGTCGTGTTTTTCGAACTCCTACCACGGAACCAAACAATCAGTTCGAATGTGTACTGTCGGCAATTGGACAGTTTGAACGAATCAGTCGTCCAGAAACGTCCAGAGCTCGTTCACCGTAAAGGTGTTGTGTTCTATCACGACAACGCGAGACCACACACAAGTTTGATCACCCGCCAAAAATTATTGGAGCTTGGGTGGGATCTGTTGCCACACCCAGCATACTCGCCTGACCTTGCGCCGTCAGACTTGTAATTGTTTCGCTCTCTTCAAGTCATTGCATGGTATAACGTTCAATTCAGATGAAGCTGTAAATCAGCACCTAGTGCAGTTTTTCGCCACGAAAGACAGGTCCTTCTATGAACGAGGCATTCTGCAGTTCACTGAAAGATGACAAAATGTTATCGAACAAAACGGGCATTATATCATTGATTGATCTTTGTTCTTTCTATCAATAAATGACCTTTGCAAAACATGGCTAAAATACGTCATGACTTTTCCGACAACCCAATAGAAGCGAGTTCTCTGCTGGCTACTGTTAATTGCCCGCTATTGCTTTGAGACATTGCACTCTTCCCGAAGTTAAGGTGACCTTCTCTCCTGCTCTTTTCCTCACCAACTACCTGCTGTAATCATCTTCCTCCTCCAAATATCCTTCTCTCAACCATTGGTTGTCTCCCACGACCAACTTCCAAACTCTCGCCTCCAGCGCTATCCGCATGTCCCGAACCCACATAGAAAAGCTTTTTTCCCAGCGTCCAAAAATGTCCACGGAATAGTCCGAAGGACCCACTTACTATAAAATGGAAATACCTACTAATAAATGGACCTAAAAAGCAATCTTCTATTGTAGAAACAGGAACCGTGCGTCCGGTGCACCTAGGAAGTTAGCATACATAGTAATTATTTTAGTAGATTGCTGGCTCTCCAAATACGAGGGTTGTACCCAAAGTAATGTAAAAGTGGGCGTAACTTTTTTAATTAACTGACGAAGGTCGTTCAAATTGCACATGTTCGAAGAGTAACTCTCCCGCTATAGTAACCCTTCTTCATCATTGCAAGTAAATAATAGATTCCAAGCACAAGCAACCTGCCGTCATTGAGTTCTTGACGAAGGAAGGGTTGCAGCCTGTCCGGCGTCACAGAAGGCAACAGTGTGTTTATGTAGATGGCACCATTGGCAAGAGCAGTGTGCACAGATGGATGAAAAAGTTTAAAGAAGGGGAGACCAGCATTGAAGACAAACTACGCAGTGGGAAACCATCATCTGCGACCACTGACACGAATCGTCAGCGAGTGTATGTATTGATTAGCGCAGGGAGACGAGTCACAATCCGTAAGCTTGTTGCACAACTGTGCTGTGGTCACAATGCCATGCAGAAGATGGTGGAAGACTTGGGGTATCGGAAAGTGTGTGCAAAGCGGGTTCCTTTGCAGTTGACCCCTGATTTGAAGGAGAGAAGGGTGGAAGTCTGCTCTTATCTGTTGGAAGTGTTTGACGCCAATGAAGACACGTTTCTTTCCCTGTTTTTGGTGACAGGAGATGAAACGTGGACGTATCTTTACGATTCGGAACCGAAGAATCAATCCATGGAATGATGTCTCACCTCTTCACCAAGGCGTAAGAAATTCAGAGTCAGCGATCAGCACAAAAATCCATGGTTGAGGGGTGTCATTCTGCTTGATTTTCTGAAACGTGTCCGTACCATGACCACCTAGCGGTACATTGAGACACAATGAGCTTTAGAGAAGCCATAAGGAGGAAGGCCGAACAAGAATCTGAAAAGGATCCACATTCGCTAACTATGTGGTACCACACACATCTTTGGCAACAAATCAGGCGATGTGCAAATTAGGCAAATCGGTGGTCCTCCATCCACTGTACAGCGCAGATCTGGTACCCTCAGACTTCCACCTGTTCGGTCCAATGAAGGACATTCTTATTGGACAACGATTTGATGACACAGACGAGGTGAAAGTGGCTGTGAAGAAGTGGGTACAACAGTCCACACCTGAATTTTTTCAAAGAGTAATTCGAGAGTTGGGTTCAAAGATGGCGCAAATGCGCTGCTTGTGATGGAGACCATGTTGTGTTGTACCTTTGTATAGAGGAAGAGTTACTCTACCAACATGTTCAATTTGAAAGGCCTCTGTCAGTTAATAAAAAAGTTATGCCCACTTTTGCATTACTTAGGGTACAACCCTCGTAGAACCAAAAAAATTATTCTTCGAAAGTTTCCCACAATTCAAGGCAGCTTGCAGTCAGTAAGTGAAATAAATTTCCAATTTTATATTTCAGAAAACTGCAGGAAAGATGTTATATTGTGATATCATTCCCACGCCCTTTATTTCCATTTTATGCTTTCAACGCTGTAAAGTTACATTAAAATCATCTCATTACTATCCCCCCCCCCTTTTTTTTTTCTTCTCAATTTAGTTGTACAAAACTATTTTTTCTGACTGAAGGGGATGGTAATCCCCTTAAATCCTTCTGGGTAATGAAACAATCCACCACAAGCACAAATTCTTGTCAGTCGGTCACTGTGCCTCTGTCCCTGTGACACACACTCACACACAGAGGAGAGCCCAAGGAAGTTGAAAGATGGCATCTCCCATCCTTCGTCCCCAACAAGGCTCCTAATCCTTGTCCAAACACGGCGATAGCTGATCTTTGCCGGGAAATAATTACTCTTCATCTGTTGGTGCTTTGGGATGGGCAAACAAGGGGCTTTAGCATCCATTGGTCTATAGTGGGATGTTGGATCAATAAAAGCTTCCCTTCTGTCCCCCCTCCGAAGACCCCCATGTCTCTCCGGTTTGCTCTCCCACTTTTCATCTCCTGCTGTGCGCAGATGTGGGGAAATAAGGGAAGGGAGGTTATCGAGTAGATCAACAGCCAGTCGCGACCCTAATCTCCCTTCCTCATGACCCTTTGCTTGAGTAGCAGTGGGGAGGGAAGAAGCATGGGGGTGCAGCAGTTCGTGTGTCTGTGTGTGTGTTTGGGGGTCCAGAAGTGGAGGGAGTCGGGGAATCGCAATCATCCTTCGTGATACGATGGAGGGGTTGTTGCTGGGAGAAAGAATTCAACTTACCCAAGAGGCACTCTATCAACATCTAGTTGCCATAGATGAGGCGGTAAAACGACAATCGCCCAGTGAAACGGAAAGTACCGGATTAATAATAATACGTCATGCCTATAGCACCCGTTTTCCATCCCCCGGACGTGACTGCCCCTTGTTTAATACAATTGAAAGAGAAGATGAATCGTCTCCCTGATTTCCGATATTACGATGGATGCTGGATGGGAGCTAATTTGATAAATTGGTTGCAGTAAAAAGTGGAATTTATGCCTTTTGTTGTTTGCCTCTTCGAGATGCCGCTGATTTTAATATGGGGACTTGGAGGGGGGGATAACGAAAAATGCTAATTTAAGAAAGAAATCTAAATGTCAAGAAATCTTTTATAATTATTTAGGCGTTGTATTGCATACCTGTTGGGAAAATCCGACTTTTATCAAGGTGGTATGCCAAATATAGTAACAATGGTAGTAAAAATTATCATTGCTACATTACTATCTTAGCTGCATGTGTTTATAAATTCCCTATACTTACAAGGTTTGTCAACAGAATTAGGTGACTACTCTCGTAGCGCGTAAAAGGAATGTTGTGAAAGGTGCGGTAACTTGTACGACGCAATTAAGTACATGAGAGAACATCTCCGTAACCGTCACGCAGCTGTGAAAAAGGGTGTTGCACAGGGTCTCAGTGCGGTAGCTGATGTAGGTACTCATTGGAACAAAGAACCAATATAAAAATTCAGTAATTCCGTGCAAGCTGTTGCTGGGTTGAATCACCCACCGTATTCGCCCGATCTGGCTGCGGGGGACTTTATTTCAGCTGAAATTGCTGTATGGGAAGAGATTTGTAGGCATTTCTGACATTTAAACGAACGTGATGACAAGAATTTGTGGTTTGGGTGGGTTCTTTCATTACTCAGAAGGATTTAAGGAGATTACCATCCCCACCAGCAGTCAGGAAAACATTTTATACAACTAAAAACCTTTTTTTTTATACCCCCCTCAAAAAAAAAGGTTGATAATGAGATGATTTTCCTCTGATCATTCATCCAAACGGGGTCCGGGTTCGAATCCCGGTGAGGCATGGATGTTGTGTTTGTCTTACGGCACTGGCTGTCTCCCTTCCCTGGAACCAGTGACCCTAAATTAAGAACGGGCGACTGCTTATAGCCCATTAAGTTGCTCACGGTGGTCGTTAAACCTCCAATCAAAAAAAAAAAAATGAGATGATTTTAATGTAACTTCACAGCGTTGAAAGAAAAAAAGTGGGAGTAAAGGAAATGATATCACTATATAACATTCTTTCCTGCCGTTTTCTGAAGTATAAAATTAAAAATTTATTTAACTTGCTGATTGCAAGCTGTCTTGAATCTATAACAAATAAAATTGCAACAGGCTACAGAGACATCAACGAATAGGCTCAATAAAATTTGGCAAAATATAATAGTTTTCTAGCAGCTGAAATTAAAATTTTGGAATTGCATAATTTCCTTACAGTGAAAAAACATGGACGAAACAGAAAAAGTTAGGAGTGCTGTTTTCCTTGTGTTTCAAGATGTTTGTGCAAGGAACATTTCTAAGCTAACAGTTCGTAAAATAATTTTGTTTGGGGCGTGAAAACGATTTTCAAGCGAGTTGTAAACAGTTCAATATACCGTAAAACCTCAGAATAGCGGACTTGTTGGGACTTCAAAATTAGTCTGCTATTTGGGAGGTTGACTTTTCTGAGCCCAAGTTGGCTCAAAATGCAAAAACATTAATATACGTACGTACAATAATTAAATTTTCGGATTAAATGCTTTAGAGGGTGGTGCTTATTGTTTTACAGTGATAAACAATACAATACATGTGGACACATACAGTACATAATATAGTATTGTTTATTTTAAAATACAGTACATACGATGTACGTATTTCGAATGCACGTTAAAAAAAACACATGCGTAGATAACAATAAAAATGTTACACCATTAATTTTAAAACGCACGTACATTCCACTTATTATTTAATTAAATCAGCCAGCAATTTTTTACTGAAAAATATATAAAAGCCGTTTTGTATTTGCAGTTCGTGGTGTTTTTCAAAATGTATTTTGAATTGTGCTAATCCTCCCGTATCCTTTTTGTTTACAAATTTTTTTTGTACCTCTTCACTACACTTTTTCCAGCGTCTTTCAAACAACTGCATTAGATGCTTCGTCAATCAAATCATTTTCTTCCGATGTCTTGAAAGAAATTAATTCGCGAACATTATTCGTTGGCCCTTTGATACACATGTTATAATATATATATATATATATATATATATATATATATTTTAAAGCCATGGTTCCGTGGGTCGTCCAACGCTCTGTCATTCTCGGAAAGGGCCTTAGAAACAGCTTCGCCTTCCTTCGGACTTTCTCTCAAAACGTCCAGTACTGCCCGTCGTCAATTCTTTTTTGTCCTTCATTACATTGCTTTTGGCTCTGCTCTCTTTACATATCTTCTTTTTTTGCCAAGTTCAACTTTTTCCTCCAAAAACTTCTGAACTCGTAGAGTGGAGCACTAAAATATCATTAGTCTATGGAATCGACTCGCGGACCCAATTCATCTCCTATCATTAGATATCTCCCTTAATCTAAGTGATCCGCAGTTGAAACAAACAGGCTATATTCGGACACCATAGTCTTTAGGCGGCCACAAACACACACGTTTGAGTGTCCCGCCAGCAAATGGGGAGTTTTGTGCCCGAGGCGGCATGTAGCGTGGAGTGAAGCTCTTCAACGCCTGTCTGAAATCCTCTTCAGTCCACGCCACATGCTTCCTCAGGCCCAAAACTCTCCCATTTGCTGGCGTGACAGTCAAATATGTAATTTTAGTGTGTGTCTGTGGCCGCCTTTTGGACTGGGTTCCCCTTTTCGGCGTGGCATCCAAAGACCGGTATGTTCCGACAAACCAGGCAATCCCTTTCATAACAAGAGTGTGAACAAACGGATTAATGCAGTGGTCGTAGATATCGACGCCTGACTGTCGTAACATCCGAGGCGAGGCATTGAAAAACCGCCATTTTCTACACAATGCAATTTGCTGCACCTCTTCTGTTGGGAAAATCACAGAAAACCCGACCATGGTAACCTAACAACGTCTCCTAAGCAAAATTCACGTGTATGTTGTGCAAATATATTAATAATTTTGCATACAACACCACAGATCGTCCTCCACAATGAAATATTTTTTCATTTTCTTCACTTTTTAGATATGTAATTAGTTCGAAAATGGTATCTAAATCCTCTTATCGGTTGATAACGAATACATTGGCGCACCCACGGAGGCTTAAGCCCCCTCCAAGGAGATTAAGAGCGACGTACTTCACAAATTAAACATTGAAAAATATTTTTCATATTCAAAAAATTACGTAGTGTCTTCATCCCAAAAAGGATTAACACCAACGTACGTCACAAATTAAACATTCAAAAATAATATTTTATATATTCCAAATATTACAGTGTCTTTTCCCAAAGCTCCAAAGAGATTAAGAGCGACGCACGTCACAAATTAAACATTCAAAAATAGTATTTCACATGTTCAAAAAATTGCATAGTGTCTTCTTCCCAAAGCCATACGGATGGGCACGTTAAACCGTCGCACCCCCTTCCCCCGGTAATAAATAAGGGTGCCCCCCCTTCTACAAATCTCCTAGCTTCCTATTTCTAAGGGTTGTTTAAGACCTGTGGTCGGACATTCCCTTCCTAAAATCCTCTACATCTGACTTGGGGGGGGGGTTCGACCGCGGATGGGCTAGTGGTCAACGTTCTTGACTGCCAATGAGAAACCTCAGGTTCGATCCCAGGCAGGTACGAACTCTCGAACCACTAAATATCTGCCGTGCGTCGGATGTGCACGTTAAGTCGTCGGACCCCGGGTACTGCCCCCCACCCGGTAATAAATAAGGGCGCTTTCTTCCCCCTTTCCACCTCGCTTCCGTGTCACTTTCCTATCAGGCACTCTAGCCCAAATCTCCTAGCTTCCTATTTTCTAAGGGTTGTTTAAGACCTGGGGTAAGACAATTCCTTCCTAAAATCCTCTACATATGATCTGATCTGAGGTTCGACGGCTTAACGTGCCCATCCAACTCACGATGGGCACGTTAAGCCGTCGAAACCCAGGTATTGGTTCCCCGGACACTCACGATGGCGGATATTTGAGCGTTCGTACCTGTCTGGTATCGATCCCGAGACTTTTCCGTAACTGTCACGAACGTTTGCCACTAGGCCGTCCGCCGCCCACTATTTGGAGGTAAATATATAAAACCGCATATACTTCAGGACCGGAGGATCACAAAACTGTGCGCTACTGGAGAGTGTCCGTTAAGAAGGTTTTAATGTAATACACAACTGAGTTTGGTTATTTCAGCATAACAAAGTAAATGAAGTTCTTTGTAACAGATTTGGAACGGGACTTGGGAACCAGTACTCGAGAATAGTAGGGTTTTAGTAGAGTGTAGCAGTTGCATGGGCGTCCTCGAGTCTTGCTAGTATTTAATTTACTTAAGCCAAGAAGGGGGAAAAAAGAAAAGAAAAGAAAAACAGAATGCATGTTATCAAGCGTAGTTTTATAACTTATTTTGTGGATTACATTTGGAAGGCTGCTGCTTCGAGTCATAAGTCAGTTATGAGTTAATCTTTTCCCCCGCAGACACACCTAATTTATTTATGGCCTGTTTTTCGTACCCTCCCTTATGGAGTATTTGCACACGGCGCGTCAAGGCCAACAGAGTAAATAATGCAAATCGTCATTCTGTACGTCGAATTACCGAGTGGCTGGAAGCCTCGAGGCATTAATTTTTGACACTAATGTTTCACTGCAATATCAATATCAAGCACTTCCGCGCCACCATCCCTTACAAGCATCTTCCTCTATAAACTTCCCAGGGTATAGCAGATTTCGAAGCGTGCTGCCAAAGAAGAGAACGCTGCCGACTCCTAAGCAGCGGGAAGGGTAATTTCATTATGCCGTTTATGAAATGCAAAACAGGTTGTAATAGAGGTAAGAGGGCTGCTCTGGGCGAAAGAGCTTCAGCAAGTCGGGGATGGGTGGGGGTTAGATTGCAGGAGATTAGATCTTTTGTGCTTGGAGTGCGAAGAAGTCTGTTGGTGGAAGGGAATGTGGTGAGGGGAAGGGTGGGGGCTTCGTAATTGACCTCCGGTACAAGCATTAGACGCTCCCCAAATATCATAAAAGAGCCAAGAAAGGAAAATTTCGGCGATGCTAAGTAGGCTTTAATGGAAAACTGAGTGCGAGTAGCGTAATATTTTCCCAGTTACCGGCAATTTCTCTTTTAGAATGTTTAACTGCCTTTTCTTAAGCTCCGTCTCAAAGGAAAACGCTTACTGGGCAGACTTCCCGAGCTCTTTTGTGCTTCTGGAAACAGGTTTAGCACGGAGCACTAAGTACTCGCTGCTGAGAAATGTTTTCCTGTGATCTGCTGTTAAGAATTCTTCGCCGTTTTAAGTTTTTCCTTATGACGCTTTGTGAGAAATAATTATACAATTTAGTACCCTCTGTTCAAAAATTTTCCTTGAATGAGCCTTGGAAAGTAACTCGATAATATCCATCATAGAAACATTAACAACTGCCACCGCATCATCACAGTGAAAAATTATAAATTCGGCTTAGTTAGAATTCGTGCCTTTCAACCCTTTAAGCATCAAACGTACGTGAACCAAATAAATGGGGCCCAAATTTTCTGCTCTTCTCTAACTGAAATAAATGTTCTCATAGCGGCTTGGTAGTAGATTTTACGAAAACTACATTAATTTCTCCCTATCATGCACGTAGCAGTTCCTACCATAAACCTGTCGCCATGATAAAAATAGCGCTGGGTGCTATACTATAGATCGTTCTTCGAAAGAAGAACCATAGGTATGTTCGATCCCTTGTGCTCCGAGAGGTAAAAGCACTTTCTTCATGTTTAAGCTAACTAATGTGACACTTTCAGCTCGTTTGCTAGACCCTAGGGGTGTCAAAGAGACGCGTTCGCACAGCTTTATTTTTGCTCATGAAATCGGAGTTTCGTGAGGACGAGAAATGTGTAACCTGGACATCCATATTTATCAAAAGTGAAGTTCAGTAGCTATTTTTTAAGGATAGTGAATTGTAATAATTTTCCTCCAATTCCCGCCATTTTGATGAGCAGGCCGACGGTTAAAGTACTCTTTTTCAAGCATCTGCTTGAGGGGAGTTAGATTTGAGTTTTTCACTTTCCTGCGAGGGAGTAAGAAAAGGGGACATGAGGAGCCAATTAAGGTACTTCTGCATCTTCAGTGAGAAGGTATTTCTAAGGAGTGTCCGCGCTTTCTTGGAAAGCGTAGATTTCACTGTTCTGCAGGGGGACACGGGGGAGGGTCTCAGCAAGAGGACGTTCTCACTCCTTGGAAAAGAGAGTTTGGACTGAAATGCGACCGAGAGAAGAGGTGGCGATTTTCTCTATGTTTGGTGCGAAGGGAGATAAGCAAAAAGTTAATGAGGCTGATATTTAGGAAGTGGGATTGCTGGCCGCGCGATAGAAGGGGATTCGACGTGTTAATAATAAGATAATGAAAGAATGAATTAAAGACAATGCTTTAGGACATTCCCCATGACACCTGAATAAACATCTTTCTCACTGCAAGAGCGAGCCAATACTTTGATTGACATTTTTTTTTTTTCTTATATATATTTTATTTATTTGCTCACGTTGGGTAAAATAGGGGTTAAGGTCCAGAAACAAAGCTCTGGAAGCAAAGTTTTGAACGAACCCTTCACACAGGGCGCTGTAATATAACTCAGCACCAAGCCCTTTAACAAATGTAGATACTCGTGTAAGAAGTGTTACAGCATATTAATAAAGATTATGAGGGAGTTCCTCCCTGAATGAAAATTTTTAGGAGCACGCCATATTGCTATTCGCAAAACAGAAATAGTAAAGGTGAAGTTTAAAATACACATTGTCATTCAGTAATGGCCCATTTTGATACGCAATTACGCATTTGAATAACCAAGTGATATTTTCGCTTTGAATTCAGCAAAAAAAAAATGTTTCCCCTTATAAAACTTTAATATAGAATTATGTTCTACAATTGTACATTCAAAATAAAATTGTCATATTACACAATCGTTATGTATATATACTCCCCCCACCCCAAGAAACGTATGTATAGTTCAAAAATTATATTTATATTACTAGAAATACTAGTTCTCTCTTCCAATTCTTATGTTTTAGCTGAAATTCATTGGGAACAGATGACCCGCATAGTCTTTGACTTTTAAAACAGTCCTTAAAATTCCTTAAAATTTATTTACAATGTGAAAATTAAAAAAAACAAAAAGTTGTTACCCTGAATACTGGGTAAACAAGTTTTTTTTTTAATTTTCAGATTGTAAATAAGCTTTAAAGAATTTTAAGCACTATTAAAAAGTTAAGGACTATGTGGGTCATCTCTTCCCAACGAATTTCAGCTGAAACATAGGAATTGGAAGAGATAACCAGTATTTCTAGTAATATAAATAGAATTTTTGAATTGTAAATACTATTATTTTTTTGAAGAAAAAGTATAAGCATAATAATTGTGTAATATGACAGCATTTTATTTTGAATGTACAATTGTGGAACAAAATTTTATGTTAAAGTTTTATAAGGGAAAGACATGTTTTTTGCTGAATTCAAAGCGAAAATGTCATATGGTTATTCAAATACGTAATTACGTATCAAAACGGGCCATTACTGAATGACAATGTACATTTTAAATTATTATATGGTGTGTAATATGAAATGTCTGCCTAGGCAAAATCATCATCAATCATCATTGTCAACCATTATCAATCCACTGCTGGACGAAGGTCTCCCCAAGTTTCCTCCACAACGGTCTGTCTTGTGCCAGTCTCCTCCATGTCACCCCTGCATACTTTCGAATTTCATCCACCCATCTCCCATGTGGTCTTCTTCTGGGTCTTTTCCTGTCCCTTGGAATCCAATCTAAAATTTCAGCTGTCCATCGATGATCTATCCTTCTGGCAGAGTATGTCCAGCCCATTGCCATTTCAGGGATTTAACTCTGATCATGATGTCTTCCACTCTTGTCATTTTTCGGATCCACGAGTTCCTCTTCTTATCTCTCCTGGTTACACCAAGTATGCACCTCTCCATGCTGCTTTGAGTTGTCTGCAGCCTTTGTATGTCTCTTTTAGTTAAGGTCCACGTCTCTGCACCATACGTAAGCACTGGAAGGATGCATTGATCAAACACTTTTCTTTTAAGACATAATATGGCATATTGCTCTTGAAAATTATGCTGTTTCTTCCAAAAGCTCTCCAGGCAAGTTTTGTACGCCGATTAATTTCTTCATCAATGTGACCCTCACTTGATATCTGCTGTCCAAGATAAACGTACGTGTCTGTTATCTCCAGCTTTTCTCCATCAATCGATAAATCTTCATTTCTTGTAAAAGCATTGAACATCACTTTTGTCTTCTGAAAGTTCATTTTTAATCCCACTTCTTTACTCTTGTCAGCAAGATATAAGTGTATATATACGAAATATTAAGACAACACAGTCCGTATACAGCGTCGCCACCTTAGTCGAGAAAAGATTTTGAAAACTTGTTAGACTAGACTCCGTTTAGATACAGCAGCTTCAGAGTTTGCTTCTCATTAATGCGCCATACGTTTCATCATTTCTGGTTGGCCGCTGCTCATCATCAGAAGAAAGTTCTGTAGGTTATTATATAGGCATGTATACATTTTGAAGCTTTTTTTTTTTTCACCCCCCTGCTGCATCGAAAGCCGTATAGCAGGTGTGTCTTTCCCCTTGACTAACTTATTTTTCCTTCGGTAATACGATGTCAAGGCAATCCAGAAAAATGCCCTCTTCCGTCTTTTCTCATTACACTTGCGATTAGTTTGAAATGAAAGTAACTGGTCGTATATAATTACTTAGTAAAATTGTTACATTGAGAATGAAAGGAGGAAGTGTGCAACGGTGTTTAAAGCACCGGTTTTCTTAACTGGGTAGTCATGTTGCTTAAAAGGGTGCATGATATAACTCGGTGAAGTTAAATTTTGATAAATGAATATGAGTGTAATTCCTAGCGTGATTATTTTGCATTGCGCACTAAAGGGAAAAAGCCATTATACTTTCATTTAACTCTCACCGCAACTTCTCTGTTGTGGTTAGACTTGTAATAGAATCGTTGTCGTCAGAATAAATTTGTATTAGGCAGGGATTCAATCTTCATGTGCGTTTTTTTTGGTTTTCATTCCTGCTTTGAAGAATATGATCACACCCACGTTTTATGCAACAGATCAAAACATTTGGCTGAAAGCTTTACGACGAGATTATTTTTTATCGAGCTTTATGCTTAAGGTCTGAAGTGACTCAACGTTTTTGCGTAAATGTATTCGCCTAAGTGCCGCTATCAGAAAATGTGTTTGGTATAAACAGAGGTTGGAATGAATGCTGTCAAAATTTTCTAAACTGTTTCCCCAGACCAGACTACTTTGAACTATAAAATAATATCGTACGTACAATTTAAAAGGAAATTTAACAAGTTTATTACAAAGTAATAAACTGAAACGCTCAAGTGCCGCCCCGGTGGCGCAGTTGTCTAAGCGATGGCATCTGATCATTCGTCCGAACGGGGTCCGGAATCGAATCCCGGTGATGCGTGGATGTTGTGCTTGTCTTACGGCACTGGCTCTCTCCCTCCCTGGAACCAGTGACCCTAAATTAGGGACGGGCGACTGCTTATAGCCCACTGAGTTGCTCATGGTGGTCGTTAAACATCCAATCCAAAAAAAAAAAAAAAAAAAAAGAAACGCTCAAGTTTATTACCTTAGTGGGTTGATGTTGTGAAAGGACCCGTGGGCGTCCTCGAGATCCGTTAGGGGGTTTGGTGGGGGGTCAAAACTGTTTTCATAATACAGCGGGTGATTCGAAAGTTTTGCAATATTTGGATCACTTTGTCTTCATACTTAACTTTACGACGAAAGCTGACTAGCATTCAAAGTATAGGCCATCGTGTTGCACCGTCTTCAGCCATCTGTCTGCCAGTTTTTCAATTCCGCGGCAGTACCAGTTCTTGTCCTTCGAGGCGAAGAACTCCTTCACCCCAGCTGCCACCTCCTCTTGGTTGTTGAAGTGCCGCCCGCGAAGAAAGTGTGCTATGGACCGGAACAAGTAATAATCCGACGGGGCAAAGTCCAGATTATGTGCTGGGTGTGGCATCAATTCGATGCCTTCAAGGGGCCGCGGGTGGCCTAGTGGTCAGCGTTCGTGACTGCCATGGAGATAACCTCAGGTTCGATCCTGGGCAGGTACAAACGCTCGATCCACTAAATATCCGCCGTGCGTCGGATGGGCACGTTAAGCCGTCAGATCCCGAGTACTGGCCCCCCGGTAATAAATAAGGGCGTCTTCCTCCCCCTTTCTACTTCGCTTCCGTGTCACTTTCCTATCGGACACTCTAGCCCAAATCTCCTAGCTTCCTATATTTCTAAGGGTTGTTTAAGACCTGGGGTCAGACACTCCCTTCCTAAAATCCTCTACATATGATCTGATCTGATCTGATCTGATCGATGCCTTCAAGCCCGGGTAATTCGCGCGGTATGAGGCCGGGCGTTGTCCTGCTGTAGGAGAGCGCGCTTTCTGTTAACCAGTTCCGGGTACTTCTCCTCCAAGACGGCATACATCCGCTCCAGCTGTTCAGAGTAGAGGTTGGCGTTGATGGTCTGACCTGGAACAAATTCGTAATGGATTGTACTCTCGAAATTCCACCAGACGCAGAGTATCACCTTGTGCTCGAAGCGCCCACGTTTGGCAACAGGCTCAACCACAGCCGTTCTGTGTTAGGATCACGGAAATACCCACTTTTCATCGCGCGGGTTTTCTAGGAGTTTCGTGCACACTTCCTCTCGACGGTTTGCTTCAGCTGGCGTCAGTTTGTGAGGAACAATTATGCAGCTGTTGTAGACCTTGCCGAGGTCCTGAAGGTAGCGAACTACTGTTGTCTGTGATATGCCAAACTCGCCTGATAATCTCAGAGTGCTGGTTGTCGAATTTGCCTTTACGGCCTGGCACATGTCCTCCGAATCCACGGTTCGCGGCCTACCTGACCTTGGCTGATCAGCAAGGTTTCTGTCACTCGAGCGAAATTTCTTGAACCATCTGGTTGCGGTGTACGGAACTTTCCCCTTTAGCATGACAAATGTTTTGGGTTGCTTGAGCAGCGTTGTGGCCGAGTTCAAACTCGTAAAGCAAAAGTTCCCTAATTAGCCGGTTGTGGCTGTTCATCTTTTAGGCATCAACACCACAGACAGAACGACGACATGCAATGCTTTCATAGAAACGACTGCCACTCCATATCCCTCTCGACTGTGATCGCAGTGCGCAACTTGGAACTAGTTTGAACACGTGACATACCCGCCGCAGCACATGCGTTTATGCAAATTTGCAAATCGACTCTCCCACTGTAATTCAAAGATTTTCTTTGCTTCATCCTCTCACGAGTGTACAGTAGAGGTTTCCAGAGGCTACATGGTGTGTGTTATGGCGTCATCCCTCTGACGGCTAATGGAACGTGTGCTTTTATTTTCAAGAATGTTCGAAGGTTACGGTTTAAATATGTTCGTTTTAGAGATTAACTCAGTTTGTTCTTCGAACTTCTACTGTGTTCTCTCATATTAGTGCAAAATAGACTGATTAATTTTAATGTAACGATACGGAAAAGTTCATTGATATGATTGCAGATTCCACATTGCAACTAACCTTTAAGTCTGGTTTTGGTGTATTATCAAAGAAAGATATCTACAATTATCTGAAAAGGATATAAAAATACTTCCATTTTCGAATTACATATCTGTGTGAGGCCGGATTTTCTTCGTATACTTCAACTACAACTTCGTTGATAAGTAATGTTTACAGTATGTTAAGGGCATATTATTGCGGCTGTGGTGAGCTTCGAAGGAAGGACCCTCGTGTAAAATCTAGCTTGTTTTTCTTTACCAGGCGTGCTGAAGGGAATATGCGCGTGACGTCCAAAGCTTACGTAAGCAAATTAATTACAGAATATCAAACATCCTAGTACGAAATTAAATATATAGATAAATAGATCAGTGTAATATTTTGCATGAAATGTAATATATCTACTGGATTTCGCCTGCTTCTTAAACTTAAGCGCCCTGAAGATAATGTTTTTTTTTTATATATAATCTACTGTGTGCTATTAAATCATATCAGCTGTGTACAGACACATGAGTAACGAAACATCTCAACAGCACCATTTTAAATTTCTATGCGTACTTCAAAACTTACGTAAGCGGCATTTATCGTAAACACCGAAATACGCAACCAAGAACTTCTTCTTCAATCTTGTGCAAATGGAAGAAAGTTATTTGCTGTTATCGACTTTTATAGAACCAGAGGTGTTTCTGTTTGTTCACGTACTACTTTACAAAAAATTGTGGGTTGGATACTAAACCCTTGAGATTATGTAGATCTCCCCACTTCTGTCAGTAGATATTTCATTCGTGGGAGTAAAAAAGGTAAAATTAAAAACTGATTAACATAGATGCTGGGAGTTACTGACTGTAACATATTGGTCTCGAAAGAAAATCGCGATTTCGTAATCGGTTTATGCAAAACTTTATCCCCAACATTTCCTCTCCCCCCCCCCCCAAACCCGTAATCCATAAGGTGCTTCTATGTGTACTAGTAACTGAGTATCTAAAACTATAAATAGTATGTGTACTGATATATAATTGAAAAATCAATTTTCTCGTGTTGTTTTAATTGTCATTACCTTAATAATATTTAAAAAAGCTTTTACGTGTATTACTGACTCACAATTTTCGTTTAGCTCGTTGAAACTTTTCAGTTATCTACTACAGCACGTAAAAAAAACCCCAAAAAACTGCGTAGTTAACGTAAAAATTGCATCATGAAACTGATCTGCTGTGGCTAAAAATATTTTGGGTAAAATTGTCTTGGGACTTGAAAAGTTACCTGCCCAACTACTAAATGCAGTAGAAAAAGTTGGCAAGCTCTGGAGGTTTTTTTTTTTTGTTTTTTTTTAAATTTTGGAAATCTCGTTATCGATTGTACGAAACTTTCCACTTTCGTTCGTTGTCTTTTACAGTACTTAGTACGTTTGTATTTCGTGAGAGAGGCAAACCGGAGTCGCAACTAATTATTCTTGTCACCAGCAGCAGATCAGCTCCTAGCGGAAATGCTCGTTCTCTTGGCTCACGGAGTATTAATAAAACATCTTATTTTGCCGTGGAAATAATACAATTAGCTAAAGTTTCAAATGAAGCTCGCAGAAGTAGCGCGTTCTTTTCGCTGATTACGTTTTGACAGTTTCCGTTCGGGGAGGATTCCGGCTTCGAGTGACTGTCGAAAAATAGTTTAAGGGCTGTTATTACATATTCCTTTATCGAGCAGCAAAAATAGGTTGCTTTTAATAATTGACAAGGTATCTGAGATTAGCGGAACATCAGTACGTGGTTAACGAAGTGAATCTACGGATCCTCGAAAGAAAAATTACGGCTTTGCATAGTTAATGTCGTCGACAGCTTTGCCGTGTAGAAGGCTTCTCCCACCCCCTTCCCTCTCGGTAGGAAAGGCGATTAGAAGACTTCATAAACCATAAGCCCAACTGTTTGTTTTCTCCGGCGTCATTCATAATGTATAAATATGACAGTTGATTAAAAGAACGCCGATAAAACACTGAATATTCCCCGTCCATGTCAAGGGCTTTTTGATCTCGTCAGAATTTTCGCGTTGATATTAAAACGAAGCTGGCTGTGTATTGGTTTCCATTTTTCAGTTTTCCCGTTGTGAATAATGTATAAACGCCTCGCGATCTCCGCTTTCTAATCAAGAATTCCCCATTCAGAGTGTATTTTGCTTTGAACTACGAAAACCAAACTTCCCCCTCCCCCTAATTTTTTCTCTCTAATTTACTTTACAGTGATCATTACTCAGGAATACGCCGTTCCTCCTATTTTGTCGTAATTAAATGAAGAAATGAGCGTTAGCACGTACGGTTTTAGCCGTGTGCGGTGTTATGACAAAAGTAACTTGATGTATCTCACAGGAGCATTAAATAAAATAAATAAAGTGGGAAGTTGCGTGGTTACTTGTTCTGTATCAGAAACAGGTAATTAATAAATATAAGGGAAACGTACGGTTACCTTTCTTGAGGTATAGCTAATAAATAACGGAGGACAGATGTTTCGGTTCTTCGTTACATATTGTTCTTGAAGTGTGACTTTACTCTCGTCGCTTCTAGAGCCATCGCCTGGAGACGAAATGAGTGGTTACTTACATGTACCGATACATCATCAGTGATGCTCGTCTTGTATCTTGTATCATCATGGTCATTATGAAGCATACGCTTAACGACCGTTACACACATAGTTTTTTCTTTGAACTTAGCATAAGTGATGTGAGACACCAAAATAAATCAGTTGCATGCAGAGGCGTAAATTGGCATTTCTGCGCCCGAGGCAAACCACAAAACATTGCACCCTTCATCTGGCTTTCTATCTTATATATGTTTTGTTAGAATTAGAAAGAAATCTTCTACTGGCCCAGCAGACCACTAGAATTTGCAAACCACTGGTCCAACAAAAAATGCCCACTGGTCCGTAACAAAAAATTTTAAGGCATTTGCAGTATATGTAGAAAATAATGTATCATTTCAATGGAATTACCTCCAATATTTGTTTTTAAATCTATCATTAGTTTGCAGCCTAAAAAAGAAAACCATACAGCAAGGAAAAAGAAATAGAAATTCATTTTTTAACTTGTGACAAATTAGAAAAAAAAAAAACAAATAAAACTTAATGGCCAGCGGACCACAGGGTAATTCCAACGCTGATATGTATAATTAATTTTCATAGTGTATTGGGTTGGGAAGAATGTTATGTCCGATGACGAGGTACTCGAAGTCGGATCCCCGACCACTGCGCACGTTCGCCACTAAGATTGCCCAGCGCACACCGGCATGCCATCAGCAGGTAGGTGGCTTAAGTCAATGGCAGTTGTTAGCCATCAGAAGGCGAAGAGTGTAAGCGCCAGCCAACATGGAAGTGGACAAGGAGCACATCCGCCATTGCATGCTGTATGAGTTTCGTCCCGGTAGTACCCCCGCAAATGCTGTATGGTACATTACCAGTGTGTACCCCAGTGCCATATCACATCGTTAGTGATGTCGTTGGTTCGATCGGTTTCAGGAAGGAAATTTTCACCTGTCAGGCCGTCCCAATGCCGGAAGACCCGCAACAGTGGATATGGACATGCTTTTGAAGACCTTAGTGGAGACCAACCAACATGTGACCACGCGGGAGTTGGCCGGGCAGCTGGGAACTACGCACCCGGGCATTATCACGCAGCTTCGTCAACTTGGGAAGGTGGAGTTAGGGTACCCTATCAACATTACAGTTGAGCAGAAAGCAAATCGCAAGAGTGCATGTGTTTCCTTACGATATGTGAAGAAGTTTTAGGAAGGGAGTGTGTGACCCCAGGTCTAAAACTACCCTTAGGAATAGGAAGCTGGGAGTTTAGAGTAAGTGAACTCAATAGGAAAGACAAACAGGAAAATTGAGTGAAAGGAGAGGGTGATATAATATTCGATTGTGAACCGTGACGCCAGTCCGGGGGAGGGGTGGCGCAAGGGGAAACCAAGCACTGCACACCACCACCTGGCCGCCGATACACTAGGTGGTCACTACAACTCAACGAGACCAAATCCAAATGCCAGAGCAGAGTCAATTTCAGCGTGTCGATGCCAATCTGAAAAAGAAGGGTGTGGTGGTCTGTCTAAAAAACCACCAGTGTTCGCATACTTATTCTCTCTGTCAAAGGGGGTCAACGATCGCCGCCTTAGTTCTGGGATACCTAAGGAATTCGCTGGGATTGTAGTCAACCGCGTCCCTAACAAGTTCATTAGGGTGGGTTTCCGCTTTCTTGAACTACTTGGCGAGTCTAGTGGAAAACTCGTGTACCTTCTCGATTCCGAGTGTTGGGTCCAAGGGGAAGCCCCAGTGATCATTCGAAATGCTCGGCTCTGCACCCTCTCGATTCTCTCTCGCCGATCCCTACTAATACCAATCCAGATGGAGGAGGCGTATAGATAAGCACCAGCCTGACGACCGTCTTGTACAGCAGTGTTTTGTGCCGTGTTCTAAGCTTCTCCGGTGGAGTAGTGGAGCTAGCTGCCTAAGGCATTGTCTAGCTTTATTCGTGTGGTAGCTGGTGTTCGTCTCCCACGAAAGTCGACAATCGAGTTGGAGCCGTAGGTACTTAGTGGAGGTAGCCCAGGGGATTGTTTCTTGAAACATAACGAGTTTCGGTACTCCTTGGACATATCCAAAAAAAAAAAAAAAAAAAACAGTGCACTGCTCTTAGACGGATTGATCTTGATCCGCCAGTCAGTGTAGTAGGTTTCCAGCTGAGAGAGAAAGTCCTGGGGGAGCTTCACTGCTCTGTTTTTGTTTAGGGACCTGGTGACAACAGCTGTATCATCTGCGTACATCATGACCTGCCCTTGTTTGAGTAAGTCGTGCAGATAAATGGAGAACAGCGTTGGTCCAAGAACCGAACCCTGAAGGCATGTGTTTCCTTGCTTGCACGTGACCAAGTTGAACCTTTCTTGGACCGCACTGTGACAGGTGACTAGAATTAGGTCCTGTATGACAATGTCAGCTCCCGGAAACAGTGGTTGGACCCAAAACAGAAGTCCATGCTGAGCCCCAATGCAGTCAGTCTTTCGCCCACGTAAGGTCCTGCTGTCTGTTTGGTGGGTATACGGGGTGTCGTTCTTTTTAAACTGCTGCCGAGCAACACCACTACCACCGCCGATGTGTACTGCTGTCAGCTCGACGATATGCACGCATAGCTCACGTCTAAACTACCAGCACTGCTGAACCGCAAGGGCGTTCCGCTACAGCAGGATGGGGCGAGGCCTCATACAGCACGGGTGACCTGTCATTAGATTAAGGACTTGGGCTGGGAGCTACTGCTACACCCATCCGATTCCCAGGACATTGCCCTAAGCGACTACCACCTTTTTCGGTCGATGCGGCATTTCCTGGACGGACAGCGGTTCACCAACTGGGACGATGTCGAACGCGCTCTGATTCACTTCTTAGCGTCCAAGCCGTCCCATTTCTGCAGGAACGGTGTCCAGCAGCTGGTCAAACGGTGGAAGCAGGTCGTGGCAAACGATGGCAAGTATATTCTGGACGGATTTGTACTTGTATATACGGTGATTCGCAGTTTTCTGTACGTATTCAATACATATAATGACTTAGCTGTCTCTCCTCTTGATCAAATTTAGGAATACAGTCTGTGAGACAGCGAACTGATATAACATATTATTTTCTTTATTATTATAATTTAATAAATAGATATATCGAAATTTTGTGGCTAACGTAGGTTTTTAATTGGTTTAACATTCCTGAAGTACAGTTACGGGTAACTGTTATTTCAATAATAACACCAGCGTACGACTTTTCCTTTCCATATACAGTTTGTGTGTGTGTGCTAAAGAGCGAAAGAGAAGTGGAATAACATGACAGGAAAGAAAAGTTAAGATTTTAACGTCGCTCTATTATGTACAAAACAATGATACTGGGCAGTAATCTATAACATGGTAAGAAATAGTACACTGCTGGACAATTGCTAAGGACGGATCATAAACGGCTATATAGCGCATAAAAAAGTAAGTGTGGTTGGATGCCAAGTGAAATAAAATAATGTCAGAATGCCAGGACATTACAAGAAAGACAAGTTATTGTGCTCTGAAATCCAGAAGGCTTTGGAACGTGTTCAAGGGACAAACAGGCCATTTTGTGCAGAATACGTAAACGTGAAAAAAATGCAATTACTGTCCGCAGGCGTTCCGGCGTAAGATGTCAATACGGGATATGGCCACCATGGAGGGCGATGCAAGATTCCACACGTCGTGTCATGTATTGCACAACATTATCAAGCAGCTGTTGGGGTAATTTTTCCCATTCCTCTGTCAGTGCACGGATGAGGGTGTCCTTGTTTATTGGAGGGCATTGGCGACCAGCAAGACTCCTCCCCAAAGCATCCCACACATTTTCAATGGGATTCAGATCTGGAGAACGTGCTGGCCATACGAGGCGTTGAATATCCTCGCTCTCAAGACACTCCTGGACAGCGACTGTTCGATGACATGTTGCGTTGTCGTTCATGAAAATGAATCTATACCCGACAGCACCACGGAACATGCGAACATGAGGTAGCAGAACATCATTAATGTATCGTTGGCCAGTCATAGTCCCAGTTGGAAGCACATAGAGGGACGTACGGCCATTGATCATGATGCCAGCCCATACCATGACACTACATGTCGGATATCGGTCCCTTTCCTGTATGTTTGCTGGACAATATGCTGTACCACTATCACGCCAGATCAGTTGTCGTCGACAATCAGACGATAGACTGTATCTACTCTCATCTGAGAAGAGGATAGCAGACCAGTCGTTATCATACAGTCCAATTGCGATGTTGATGACACCATTGCAAACGGGCGGTACGGTGACGTCTGGACAATGGGATGCACACAACAGGACGGCGGGCGTATAGTCCTCCTTCATGCAAACGTCTGGCGACAGTTTTTCGGGAGATCCGCTTGCCAGTAGCAGCCATAAACTGATTTGCTACCTCACTAGCTGTGCTGCGCCGGTGTCTTTTTGTTGATAGTACTATGTACCGATCTTCTGCAGGTGTCGTGCTGCGAACACGACCTCCCCCGTGACGTTTGCTACACTCTCCATTTGTTTGAAATGATTTCCAAAGCCTTGAAACAACACTGTGGCTGACGTCGAACTCCCTGGCAACATCTGTTATTTTTCGCCCTTCTTCAATCTTGCCAATAATACGGCCACGCGTAAAATCATCTAGGTGATGTCGGGAAGACATACTGAAAATTGCAAGTTTGTCAATTGATTCTTTCCCTTTCAAATTTGCGTTTGAACAACAACGGTCAATACGCGTCAAATCCTTTATATCTCTTATCAGCGCTATGACGTCACGAACAAGTTCGGCAATCCAAAATTTGCATAGGCACAACACGTCTTACTGTATCCCGCACTTATGCTAATTTCCACATTTTCCTGCCTTCCATTTTATGGTTGCTATCGTTGCTATTGTCATCCGTCCTTAGCAATTGTCCGGCAGTGTATTAAGAAGAGACAGAAGCAAAAACAATTTTTTTAAAAACATACCAAAAACAGCATAGAAAAACTCATATACTGACTGGTATGAGTAAAAAGAGGATAAAATAATAGCAAACTGAATGGAAAGTGTCGAGAATGCCGAGCCTTGGCTTTAAATCATTTTCGATTTATGAAAATGATTTCGGGATTTGGGAATTTTAATCTAAAATATTTACTACGCCGAAGGTATTTCAGCTGCGCGGAGGAAGTTAAGTCGCTGCGCGGCCACAGCTTAGTGGGAACATTGGTTGCAGAGTCAAACTTCGTCTGTGAAGCTTAAATGGGGCAGCATTCGGCTCCGGAGCGGAAGGATGCGGGCCTGATTCCCGCACGGACTAAGGCAAATGGCTTTTACGCTATGAGAGACAATAGTCATTTAGCGAGAAAGCGAAGTGAGTGAGAGTAAGAAGAGAGGAACTTCGACTGAGCACGACACACACCTACAGAAACGAGTGTGAGTTAAGAGGAGCATAAAATGATTGAGTGAGTATAAGAGAACAGAAGAGTAGGTGAATGAGAGAGAACAGTGCATGAGAGCAAAACAAGTATGAAATTAAGGAAATGAGTGGAAGTGACAAGTAACATAGAGGAAAGTTACTGGGCGAGAAAAGTTAGTTGAATGAGAATACGAGGAGATAGAGAAAATGAGTTAGAATACGAAGAGATTGGAGATTAGAGGGGGAGAGAGAGAAATGAGAAATAGCGAGCAGGGGGAAGAGAGAATGAGTCGAAGGGAAGCTAACTCAAGTTTCCTGGAATAAACTTTTTTATCTGTGCTTTGTCAAATGTCGCACAGATGTGCTTTTAAAACCTTAAATAAAGTCAGCCTCGAGTAAGGGATGAACACAATCTTCATCGAACAGTATGATAAAATTTAAGCATTTATAGCTGAACTCTAGCTATCGATACGAAGAGTTTGTGTTGAAATTGCATCGTTTTCACGACTTGAATGATCCCATAACGATAAGGTTCTTGAAAATGAGCTCCAGGGAGAATATCATACTTTAACGTAAATATATCTGTAGAAAGAATTCCCGTTTTATTGTCCCGAAGTCGAAACTTGAGAGAGAAAGTGATTAACTCTGTTGTTAAGTTTTTAGAAATCAAATTCGATTGAATTGCGAAACTGCTTCCCGGAAATAACGGTTGAGAATTTTCGGGTAAACTATCTTCCCGTTTCACGCGAGAAACAAGGAAGCAGCAGCACGTTCTGCTGTGCCATCATTCCGTTCTTATTGGCAACCCCTTTGCGAAGCCGAGAGTAATAATTTCATGGTCACGAAACTAAACGTGACAGACCTGAGGTGGAAAATGTGTGGCTTCTTCATTGTACTAAAAAAAAAAAAAAAAAAAGTTAATCAGCCACAATTTTCAAAATGAATTATAAAAGCAAATAATTTCTATGCGTGTAAAAATTGTTGAAATATACTTTTTTTTTTTAATACAAACTTTCCGCCAAATATTTTTGGGAAGGGCGTGATTGAAGTGTGTATATATACACTCAGTGGACAAAACATTAGATATGCCTACCTAATGGCGCGTTCGTTCACCTCTAGCGCGAATAACAGCCTGTACACGCTGAGACACCGACTCCCAGATGCCGGAGGTAATGTAACCGGGGCTTCCATATTTGTCAGAAGCGAAATTCTGTAGCCATTTTTAGAGATAGGGAATTGTGGTCATTTTCTTTCAATTCCCGCCATTTGGATGGGAAGGGCAGCGAACAGGCAAAGTACCTTCTTTCCCCACGCGTCGCAGCAGGGTGTTATTATATTTATAGTTTCGTCGATGTGAGAAGAATGAAACTGGGCAATTATTGCTTTTCAGGTGTCCCAAGAAAAGCGAGTATAGAGGGGGGCCAGCGAGCCAATTAATGAATCTTGCATTTTTCGGAGAGGAGGCCAGGGTTTGGAAAACAGGGAAAACCTGGAATTCTCAGGGAATTTGAATGAAAATGGTTCCAAAAATCAGGGAAAACTCAGGGGGAAATACCCCCCCCTTTTTTTTGTAAAAGTTAACGGATGCAAAATAATTGCTAAAAAAACTTATTTTTTCAATATTTCAAACTTTGGCTTGCAATTCTGCCTACTTAAAATTTGGTAGATCTCGCTTTCAGTTATATTAAGTATTTCCTTTATTCTCAAAAAAAAAAAAAAAAAAAAAAATGCAAAATTGAATTTTTAAAATTGGCAGTTAACCTTTTGTTCAATTTCTGCAGGCAGATGTTATAACATGGAACAATCAGGCACAATGGTTCCTGCTTGAAGAAACACTTCACAAGAGAACCAACCAAATGATGGATCAAAGTCTTATTATTGGGTGTATATATAGGTATTGCCCGTTTCAACATCTAATATGTCTGTTGGTTCTCTTGAAACATGTTTCTTTGAACAAAGCCATTCCATCATTAAGCTTAGTTGCATTGTGTTATAGAAAAACTGAAAGTATTCAACTGACAGATTTTTTCTTACATATATTACCTGTTTCTATGGGAATGTATTTACAAATTCCGTGTGGGTAGTATTCACAAAAGTTCACGGAACTTTGGTACAGAAAATAATGTGCACAGTTAGTTGTTATTAATGAAAAGCAGGTAATTTTATAAAGACAAATTACGTAAAGAATTTACAAGTGTGTGTTTTGGTGAGAAAAATGAATGGAATGGAACTAAATGTAACAATTCTTTGCAACACGCCACTCTGGAAAACTTTAAAAACCACCTGGGGAACCTGGAAAAGTCAGGGAATTTTTTTTATTACTTTTGAGTGGGAACCCTGGAGGCATCTTGTGGCTTTGCTTAGGAGGAATTTGTCGGACTTCACACGGGAGAGAGTTTTCGTTCGGGGGTCGGCTATAGGAAAAAGAAAGAGCAGAGAGAACTCGGGGGCACAAGGTCGACGAAGCAGGAGATCTTTAGCGGGGGTGCCAGTATCGTCGGGAAGGAGGAAGGAATAAGGCCGATGATAGAGGAGGCTGAAAGAGATCATGAGGGGTTAATATGTAGAAAGAACGGAGATCAGGACAAGGCTTTTAAAGACATTCCCCGTAACATCTGAATAAAAGTCTTCCTCACTGCAACATTTAGCCTCAGTCGATTTACTCTTCTATGGTTTGTATTGTATTTATCTGCTCCAGTTGGGAGAATTACGGATTATACCACAGATACCGAACTTACTGCAAAGGAAGCATCAAACGAACCCTCCACACAGGGTGCTGTAATAGAACTCAGCACCAAGCCCTGTAACAATTTAACAGTCGATTCACTCTTCTATGCTTTGTATTGTATTTATCTGCTCCAGTTTGGAGAATTACGGATTATACCACCGATACCGAACTTACTGCAAAGGAAGCATCAAACGAACCCTCCACACAGGGTGCTGTAATAGAACTGCCAACCATGCCTGTTGCATCATTGTCCAGTCGCCCCGTAGTGGTTTTAGCGATGGCCTCTGATCGTTCGTTCGAAAGCGGTCCAGGTTCGAATCTCGGTGAGTCATGGATGTTTGTCTTACGGCCCTGGATCTCTCCCTTCCCTGGAACCAGTGGCCCTAAATTAGAGACGGGCAGCCCATTGAGTAGCTCACGGTGGTCGTAAAACCTCCGATCAAAAGAAAAAAACGCGCCGTCCATAACTCTGACGCCGGTACAGGATCCGTGGATCTGATATTTCGCTCCACAGCATCCTAGAGAGCTTCCGCACCAGTTATTCCGGAGATTTTGGGCGCCACTCACTCACTTTTCCAAATTCAGATGATCATCTAGCCATGCCAGGTTGGTTGCGGCATGGTGGGTCGGCGCACCATCCTGCTGAAACAGACCATAGTCCTCAGGAAGCGCGAAGGCCATGAAAGCGTGCAGGTGATCAGCCAGCATATGCTAAGAGCGCGCAGTAGTTAAGGGCTTCTCTAGACGAACTAAGGTACATAATGTGCCCTTTGAAAAAGCTCCTCAAACCATCATAGAGCCACCACTGCCTTCAGTAGAACCGACCTGGCACACCCTTCCGTCAGCTCGGAACAGCAGAGGCCCAGTTTTGACTTTACCTTCCTGGCACCAGGCGAGGCGTAATGTCCGATGATGAGCAGTCAACAGTCGCGCGCGAGTAGGGCGTCTGCTCCCGTAGCCCAGAACAGATTTGGAAACGGGCGAAAAAATTTGGACTCTGCCTATATTATTGAACCTGGCCCAGACAAATCTGCTTTGTACTATAAACTCGAATGTATCATAATCGTTATCAATCCACTGCTGGATGGAGGCCTCCCCAAGTTTCTTCAACAACGGACTGTCTTGGGCCAGTCTCTTCCATCCACTCATCACCCACGTGATCTTTTCCCTAGGTGTTTTCCGGTCCCTTGGAATCCAGTGTAGAACTTCTGTTGTCCATCGTTGGTCCGTTCTTCTGGCAACATGTCCAGCGCAATGCCATTTCCGGGATTTTACTTTTATCATGATGTCTTCCACCCTTGACATTACGCTTTCCAACCGTAGGTTGAAGAATGCGTCATAACTTGAGTAAAAATGGTTCGATTTCGATGAAATTTTAGTATGTGGTAGGAGACCACCCGGGCACGAACGAACCCTGTTAGAAATGGGACAAATAGGGTCAAAGGTCAGGACATAGGAGCTGGATCCATTCCATTGCCCTTATGCGTCATAACTTGCGTAATATGGTTCGATTTCAATGAAATTTTAGTATGTGGTGGTTTTACCTTGAGTAGTGATTCACTTGGGGACGAACCCTATTGAAAATGGGGTCGAAGGTCAGGACATAGGAGCGGGATGCCTTCCACTGCCCTTATGCGTCATAACTTACGTAAATGTGGTTCGATTTCAATGACATTTTAGTATGTGGTAAGGGACCACCTGGGGACGAACCCTATTGAAGATCGGCGAAATGGGGTGAAAGGTCAAGACATAGGAGTGGGATCCATTCCATCGCCCTTATGCGTTATTACTTATGTAAAAATGCTTCGATGGAGGCAAAACTTTACCATGTTTTTCCGGAAGTATACTTTCCCGGTTCTGTTTATTATAGTCGAAATGGGGTCAAAGGTCAGGTCATAGGAGCGAGATTTATTCTAACCGCCAATTATCCTCATAACTTGAGTAATGGTTTCTGGTATGTTGGAAAGCGTATCATAATCAATGCATTGCATGATTTTGCTAACTTGTTTTCGTTATCCGCGAGTTCCTCTTTTTATTACGCTTTCCAACCAAAGGTTGAAGAAGCGTATATGCTCCAGCTTTGTGCGTTTGTCTGTCCGCACGATAACTCACGTAAAAACTGTTCTATTTCGATGAAATTTTAGTATGTGGTGGGGGACAATTTGGGGACGAACGCTGTTGAAAATGGGCGAAATAGGATCGAAGGACAGGACATAAGAGCTGGATCCATTCTATCGCCCTTATGCGCCATAACTTAAGTAAAAATGCTTCTATTGCGACAGAACTTTATCATGTTCCGGAGGTTTACTGAACCAATTTTGTTTAATATAATCGAAATGGGTCAAAAGTCAAGGCGCAGGAGCGAGATTTATCCTCATAACTTGAGTAATGATTTCTGGTATGATGGAAAGCGTATCATAATCAACACGTTGCATGATTTTACTAATCTTTCTTGGTTACACAAAGCATGCATTTTGCACTTTCTCCGCAACACTCGAAATATGACGTTGGGTCACTGCAGTTTTGTAGTATGACATAAAACTGTGCTGCTCCTTTAGCACATAGTAGATGCACTTCCTAAAGTGTAGAAATTGTCCTGCACTGTACGAGGTACATTTATTAAGTAAGAAGAGTAGAACTATAACTTTAGATAAATAAGAAACGTATATTTTATCTAAAGTTTCATCACCTTGAATGCACTCTTCTTCCGCATCAACACACCGCTGCACCGTGAACTCCCGCTGCGCAAAACAATGCTGTAGCTCATCTGGTATGATCCCTTTGAGAAGCCTGTTCGTTATCTCCTTCAACACATTGACTTTAAGGAAAATAAACCAAAAAGGAGTATGGGGGCCAAATCTGGCGACTAGGCAGGATCTTCAAGCAGTGTGATGCATTTCTCTTCTAAAAACTGTTTCAGTGAGAGCGTTCAATGAGCTAGAGAATATGTCTTGGTGAAGGATGAAGCCATTTTTCACCTCTGGCCTCTTTCTTCTGACTCGCCTTCTCAAAGTCAGCAGAATTTGTTTCTGCAAATGCCGGTTCTTTTTTTTTTTTTTTTTTTCTTTCTTTCTTTCTCCGATTTTAGGTTTAATGACCACCGTGAGCAATTTAGTGGGCTATATAAGCAGTCGCCCGTCCCCAATTTAAAGTCGCTGGTTCTAGGGAAGGGAGAGAGAGCCAATGCTGAAAGACAAACACAGCAACCATGCCTCACCGGGATTCCAACCCGGATCCTTCTCGGACAAATGATCATAAGCCAGCGCTTAGATCACCGCGCGCCGCCCCAGTTACGGAGTGGTCTAAGGCGCTGGCCTATGATAATTTGTCCGTAAGGGGTCCGGGTTCGAATCCCAGTCAGGCATGGATGTTGTGTTTGTCTTACGGCATTGGCTCTCTCCCTTCCCTGGAACCAGTGACCCTAAATTAGGGACGGGCGACTGCTTATAGCCCATTGAGTTGCTCACGGTGGTCGTTAAACCTCCAAAAAAAAAAATCACCGCGCCTCTGGGCCGGCAAAATGCCGGTTCACTGCTGCTTCATCAGGAACCCACTCTGCCAAAATTACATCCTTACTTGCCACCTTCTGACCGACCGACAGCACACAAGTATGCTGAATTTATTTTGCTTGGAAAAGTACAAACCTCGTCTGCTTAAACGGAAGAGCAAGTTTTAACTTGGACGTCACCAGATATATTATGTTCTGAGCAGAGTGTAAGGTGGCTCAAAAAATGCTGTAGCAAAAATGCTAAAATGAAGGAAAAAGTTGTAGCAAAATGCTAAAGATATTTAGCCTTTTTTGTCGACGAACTGACGCGCTACGAATCGTCTTAGTGGACGAAGCGGCGCGCGGCGAATCGTCGTAGTGGACGAAGTAGCGCGCGAAGAATCGTCGTATTCGACAAACTGGCGCGCGAAGAATTGACGCGACACCGTCAGACCGAACATTGGATGACGGAGTTTCCGTCGTTGGCGGAATACTTTTACCCACGAATTAGCGGCGGAATTTTTATTTTTCCCCTGGACTACGGGAGTTCAAATTTGTGATATTTAAATGTGTGGCGCCGTTTTGCGAAACAGGACGCTAATTTTCTCGCGCGTTTTAGATTAATTCAGCGCATTTTGCGAAAATAGCGATCGTAGCTTAACCTCTTTCTAAGTATGGTTGTGAATTTGTCGTGAATATCATAGATACGCGTGTACAAAAATTGGGGTGTTTTCAAGTGCTTGTAAGGAATTAAAAACAAAACGCGAAGTAAATCTCGAAAACATCTTTTCGATGTTATTTTTTTTATCGGCGTTGAAGACTACCAAGGGTACTCGTGCCTCTTCCCCCCTCATTCATTTTAGCTTTAATTATTATTACTTATATCTTCAAAAGTGATTGTGAGTCATTAAAACTTCTCAAGGAGAAAATCTTATCAGTTTTATGTGGTTTTTATATTTACTGACGTTTTTAAATATCAGACGTCTGGTGCTTTAAATAATGCTTCGCATTTTCTTTTTCTTCCTACCCCTCCTCCTAACTGCGCCTTCCAAAATGATAGAGGCTGTAGCCGCTAATACAAAATTAAAAGCCACACATTCTCCGTCGAGAGAGCGAGAGAGAGAGCGGGAGCCATTAAGGGCGAGAGAGCAAGGCACAGGGAAAGAGGCTGTGTAGTGCATAATTTATAAAACCCCTTCCGCTAAATGAAGCAGTAATTGCATTAATTACGAGTCAAGATAGGGTCTCATCAGCGCTAGTAATGAGTCACTGCTGTAATGAGCAACAAAACACGTGTACTCCTCCCTGAGATCTCCGCTCACGGAGGAGGAGGAGGAGATGCCGCGGATGGAGTAGGGGTGGAAAGAGGTTGCGAGAGGGAGAGAAGGGTAGGCGTTTACCGGACGAGAGTGTTATCACCGGGGAACCCCTGTCTCCCTGTCATCGGGTGGCGTGTCATCCCAAGGCTTCCTGGAGTAATTACTATCGACTAAACCATCGAGCACACACATCCCTACCCTTTGCTTTTCCCATCCTTTGCTCTCAAGCTTCTTCTACTTTTTTCTTTTTTTTTTTACTAACCCTCGCACTCAATATTTGCTATGTGGCTGCGCACTGACCAATCCGAACACAGCATTACCAGCACTTCCTTCCCTTTATTCCCCTACCAAGATCCCCCCCCCTCAGACACGACGACAACCTGATTAAAGTGGGTAATCAATGGGGGACAAACATTCTCCTTCTATTGATTCTTCTGCGATTGTAGCGCCCCCGGCTGGCCAAGTTCGAAGCCAATTCTCCGACTTTCTCTCTCTCCTTCTGCTCTCTTTATCTGACGAACTTTCTCTTTTCGCGGTCGCCGTATATATCCATTGGTGAGCCGTTCGTGTATCTCTGTATTTCGCCTCCTGTGTATGTAACCGCCCCCTCCCTTCTTCTCCTCCTCCCACCCATCCTCTTCATCTCCGCTGTCGACGGTTCAAGGAGCTGCCACGAGGGTGTGCTGATGTCGGAAATCAATATTTGCTCAGACGTATAGTTTGCTTCCGACAGAAGTGCCGCGAAATCATTCCGGTTTTACGGAGCTTGCGGAAATAAGTTGGCTTAAATATTTTCCCGTCCTTTCCTAATTGCCGTAGAAGAAACAAACAGCGGGACGTACTTTCAGTTTGCAAAGTTTTTAATTAACAGAGAAGGGGGGGCGAGTCTGTCTTCTGCTGCCTTCACATTTCGTGCTTTTGTGTGGACAAGCACGAATCTATATAAAGCACGGATGAAATGTTTATTTTATAGCATGTGTTTGGACGTTTATAATAATGTTTAACGCAGAGTTTTTTTAAAATTCATATGGGAAAAAAAAAACTATGCTATCTCATTTGGCCTGACGCATCTCCACCATTCTGTATGGCGACACATCCGCTTGTATTTTGGAAAAAATCTTTTTGTATGGTATACCATACATGAAAAAAAAAAAAAATCCAAAGGAAGATAAGTTCCTGAATCTTTTCCAGTGCATACATTTTTTAATGGAACTAAAAATTAGCTCACATTTTCTTGAGATTCAACAATGATTTTTCGTTGAATAAATTTGGGAATCCTGTTAATTACAATAAAGGTGTTATTTGAAGGTAGTCGAAATTTAATTATTTTCAAAAATTATAAATATTGGGGGAGTGACTTCTACCCTTCTTTCTAAATTACACCTATGACTAAGATTTTCAAATTTTTCCTTTAGGTGACGTAAAATCTTATTTCTTCGACTCAGTTTCGGAGTGTGGAAGGTAAAACGAAAAGCTTCTGCTTGCGTTATGTTGACCAAGGCACAGCACTTTTCTGGTGTCGAATTTTTGGTTTAGGTTGTAGTGGCGATAAAGAAATTCAATTTATTATCTGTATGTGCACGATACCCATGGTGTTTTTTGAAAATCTTGTAGAATATTGCCGAACATCTTTCTCTTCCTCATTTCTTCGTTTAAACTAGCAGCTCTGCGTAGAGATGTGCAGCGCATACTAACTAGTTGAATATGCGCTTAGATTGCCTGGTGTGTTGATTTAAATTCGGCAAGATAATTTTTCGGAATTCGTGTTTCACAGTGTCTTTTAATAAGGTATTGGGTAAATAATTTTGGTAGGGACGGCCTTGTCAATTGAAACGCATCGTGTGATCAAGTAAATGTTTATAAATCATATGGTTTGAACGTGCACGTGTTATTAGCAGTAAAAAAGGTAAAAGGTGACTAAAAGAAAAAAGCTTTGTGGAGGGTCACACAAACAGCCCTGCTCCTTCCTCGAACATTCTCCATTAAAATAATTATTCTAAATTTTTTAATCATCAACTGCGAACAAGAAGTAAAAAATCAGCACTATTTTTTTTTTTATTATTTTTTTTATGGCGCGCTATTTTGCGCTTTCGATGATACCAGCTTGGCGTCTTTTAAATCTCGCGTCTGGATTAAATAATTCAAAATAAAGTTTGATCTCTTCTATCCAGGTGGGTTAATTTAATAGAAAATTTTCGATCTTGGAAGTGTGTACCGGGATTTTGTTTATATCTCAATCAAGGTACGTACTTCGTTCGCTCCGTGTCACCCATAGTCCAAAGTCTACTCCACACTGTGACTTTCCGATCTCTTAATTACTAATGTTACCAGACAGTACTAAACAATAGAACAAAGCACACTCAGTGCTTTTCATGATCAGCCAAAATCTCTATTCACTTCCGCTCTAAGCTTTCTCTGTTTCTTTGCCTCCATTTTTTTTTTTTTTTTTTTTCCTGCTGAAGCTAGAACAAAAAATTTTAAATTTTATCTCCAAAATTACAACAAATTTTAGTTATCAAAACTTTTACGAATCTGTGGATTTATTACTATAAATTTTCAAAATAAAATACATTGTTTACAGCATTGACGATTTAAAGAGTGCTTTGGGGAGTCCCGTCCCCCCGTTTGTATACCACCGTTCTTCATCATACTTACCCATAACCGTTTTGTCGTGGTTTCGTAATGCCCATAACCGTTTTGTCGTGGTTTCTTACTGTGCAGATTGAGAGATTTCAGTCATACTGACTGGAAATATTTCAGATCAGATCATATGTAGAGGGATTTTAGGAAGGAAGTGTCTGACCCAAGGTCTTCAACACCCTTAGAAATAAATAGGAAGCTAGGAAATTTGGACTAGAGTGCCCGGTTGGATAGTGACACGAAAGTGAGGCAGAGAAGGAGAGGAAGACGCCCATATTTATAAACTGAGGGGGGGGTATTACCCGGGACCCGACGTCTTAACGTGCCATCTGACGCACGGCGGATACATATAGTGATTCGAGCGTTCGTACCTGCCTGGGATCGAACCTGAGATTTATCTGTGGTATTCACGGACGCTGACCATTAGGCCATCTGCAACCCCCTGGAGATATTTCTTGTGGTATTGAATAAAGGCATTTTTATTGCGATTTTGTAAGATTTCTCCTACCTTACTAACTGGAAGTGAGATACGAGATATTTTCTTACTGTTGAGGGGTAAGTGGGTCTCGTAAAGCTGTTAACAGAATTTAATTCTAGCTCTGCTTTCGCTGGAATTCAAAGCATAGATTGAGATTTTGAGGTAGTAATTAATGTGGACTACTATTTCAGCACCTACGCACTAGCGTCGTGGTGGGGAACGGTAATTCTCTCTTGACCAATGCGGTTTTCAGAATGAACGTGCGTGTGAATATTCTTCAGTTCCCTCTCTTTACCCATTGTGCATATGTACTTAGCCTTCTCGCATAGTTTGATGCGTCCGGCAGTACGTCGTTACTTTATTTCAACCCCCCCCCCGTAAGCTTCTAAAAGCTTTTAGTTTGTGCTTGCTCGTTGGATTCGTATCTAATATTTCAAGAGGATTTATCTCGCTGTAAGATACGTCAGTCCGCATCATTTATCCATTTCTTCAATTGTAAACTCCAGTACTTGAGTTTGCCCGGCTTAAATCTGCGCTGGTGTGCTTACCGTCGCTGTCCCCCCCACCCCCAAGCATCCTCGCTTCCCCTGCTTCTCACAAATCTCTCACAACACACATACGTGCACACCAAGTGCCTCTGGCGGCAATGCAGAAGGAATCAATATTTACCGCTGAGCTCCGCGAGGATGTGGAGGAGGAGGAGGAGGGGGCAGGCCGCTGCTGTTGGTGCCACCAGGCCATGGACGCGAAGTGGTATTACAAGCGCTGTTAAGCCCCGAGTAATGAAAATTCATGTTCAATTTACGGTCTGCCTGTCTTCCTTCTCTCAATCTCCCCGGAGCAGACGGCCGAGGGGAAATCGATTAAGTGACGTGGAGTCAGCCTCTGTCTTCCCGTCGCTTGCTCCTCCTCCTCTTGGTACTCCATCCCGGAGGAGCTACGAAGTGATTCCGGCACTCTCTTTTCTCTGTTTCTCCCATCCCTTTCCTTCGCTTTAATAATGCCACAAAGATCAATGGCGCCTACACCGTTCCACCCTATCCCTATGCTATAGATCTTGGGGATGAGGACGGGGGAGTGAATAGTGGAGGAGAATAATAAAAAAAAAAAAAAAGGAAAGAAAAAAAGGATGCTCTTCGTTACTTTCATCCTTCATTGGGGCACACATTCGACGATGCAGATTGTCTCTTCCCGTGAAAAGTCTGATTCGGCTCTTCAATTTTACGGTGAAAGTATTCGTTTTAATGACCAGCTGGGTTTTCATCGAAAAGCGGTGTATTTCGATGTGTTGCGGTATTCTGTTTTTATTTTTTGCGTGCGATATGTATACTGATTTTACGCGAACACGGTTTAGTTTTTCATTGCGAGCCCATTTATTGCTGAAATAAATAAATTCTTATGGTGAACGTTGCGAAAAGTTATAAAGTCTCCACCGAATTAATCACTTTTTTCCCTCCCGCACTGGAAATTTAAAAAAATAAAGAAAGAATTCGAAATTGTGTGTGTGTCTTTGTTTACCCAGGATAAATAAACACGACACGACAAATTTTGTTGCTGCGTTCAGAAAAGTGTCGATTATAAATTGATAAATGCTAGAAAAATATGTATACTTTTCTGCTTTTAGACGTGTATGGCGTAATCAAGGCTTGAAAAATACCTGAAAAGTTACATGCCCAGCTGGACATGTGCAGAAATTATTTACCTGTTAACTTTCTCTCACCCAATCTCGTTTTTAACCCGGTCCCATTTCATGGTCAGAAGCCTTCTTCGCAGGCCACTCGGGGGGGGGGGGGGGGCTCAGAGATACGCACAGTAATACTAGAGAATTAAACTCGCAAGCGGTTGTGGACATTAAGCATTTTCCTCGCACTCATTAAATTTGTGACAAATCTAGGTATAGTTTCCAGAAACACGATAAAAACAACCACGATTCTCGCCCTTGAAAAAAAAATAATAATAACGGGATAAAAGCAACTATGATAATCTTTAAAAAAAAAACAATGTAAAACAACCATAACTTTTCAAATCGTACTGGTCATAATACATTTCATGTATCATTTGTTGGAAAATTTACTTTATTTACTGTTACTTCTGTTTCGCTGTTGGGACGAACGTCTTATATAAGTGCCTCATTAAAGCTTTTTCAAGGAAGAACAAATTGTTTAAAGCCATTTAATGATATCAAACACAGTTGCCACGAATGGGTGAAATTGATCTGCAACGATGTTCAGATACCTGACTGCTGTCATAGATTGTGCTATTGGGATATGGAGCCTAAAGTGTCCCAAGAAAACTTCCCCCGCAGCCCAACAGTGCATCCAAGTGCCATAACCTTCGTTGGTAATCGGCGTATCCACGCTCAGCCGTGTACGAGATGCACCAGGAATCTTGATTCGTCCGACCATGCCACTTTTTTCCAATCATCCACGGTCCAACCTTGATTATCTTGCGCCTATTTCATGCGTTGTTGCCGATGTAAGCACGGGGACCCAGCTGGGTCTTCGGCTACACAGGCCCATGCGCAGAATGCTTCGATGAACTGTGTGCTGTGACACTTTGCCCTGATCACCACTGTGGTAGCTGCGGGTGATTTGTCGCACTGTGGTCCTTCGATCGCTGTGAACAATGCGCGACAGTCTCCGCTCCCCTCTGGCATCAATGAGCTGCGGACGACACGCGGCTGGACGACGATTCGTCGTTTGGTCATCTGTGCACCACTTTTGATACGTACTCACTACAACGACACGTAAATAACCATCAAGCCGCGCCATCAGAATTTGTCCTTTATCAAACTCCGATAAATCGGCAGCTTTTCGCATTCTGACTCCGAGCGTTCTACTAACCGAAAGCCGGTCCTCAGGTTGTGTATATATATAGTGCTCTGTGAACTTCACCTGCGCCACCGTTCGGTCTCCAGGCGCGCTCATTTCTCTATTCTGGGGGTGGTCATAATGGAATGACTCATCGATGTGTATCATCAACAACAACCATTATCAATTCACGCCGTGTGAAGGTCCCTCCAAGTTTCTTCCACAACGTTTTGTATTGAGCCAGTCTCCTCTACGTCACTCCAGTATGCTTTCAAATTCCATCCTCCTGTCTCCCACGTGGTTTTTCATATCATCTTCAGTCTTTTTCTGTCCCTTGGTATCCAATCTAATATTTTAGTTGTCCGTGGGTGGTCAGTTCTAGCAATGTGTCTAGCCCCCTGCCATTTCAAGGATTTTACTTAGAGCATTATGTCTTCCACTCGTTTCATTTTCCTGATCCACAATTTCCTCTTCCTATCTTTCCTGGTTACACAAAACAAGTTCCGATGCTTCTTTCAGTCGTATGCTGCATCTGGTATGTCTTTTTTAGTTAAGGTCCATGTCTCTGCTCCATATGTAAGAACTAGAAAGCTGCATTGATTAAACACTTTCCTTTTAAGACGGTGGTAAATTGCTCTTGAAAATTACATTTTTTCTTCCAAATGTTCATCAAAATTTTACACTCCGATTAATTCCTTCTTTGATGTGTCCCTCGTTGTCCAATGTATATCTGTCGGTTATTTCTTGATTTGTTCCATCAAGCGTAGATTTTCAGTTCTTGAAAAGCATTGTGCATCGATTTTGTTTTCAGAAAGTTCATTTTTAATCCCGTTTCTTGACTCTTGTCAGCAAGTTTCGGGACCATACTGCGCAGCTCTTGAGGGGTACTGGCAAAAATTAATATGTCATTATCAAAACTTCAAGCGAGTTAAAATTATATCCATTAATCTTTATCCTCTTGCTTCCCAGAACAGTGATTGTAAAACATTCTGTAATGTGGCGTTGAAGAGTTTGAGAGATATGTTGTCACCTTGTCGTACTCCCTTTCCATATCTGCCAAGTTTTACGGTTTACTGTAAAATTTACGGAAATTATACTTGTTTTACGGTTATGTCACGGAGCGACGTATTTTCCGTACAAGGGCACCTGGATGTTTCTGATTTCCCTTATGATTTCATCCAAACCTCTTGATCTCATCTAATTTGGGGAGAGATGAAAATAAACTTCGTAAGATTAAAGATTGGCGCTAACTACAAAAAAAAAAAAAAAAAATGCGTTTTGTAAATTTAGGCATGCTGAAACATTTAAGTTCTAAACTACTTGAAACTTTAAAATAAAAAGTGTATAGCAATCACTTAATTATGTTTCTACTGCATTTCAATCGTTATGAGCGAGAAATAATGTCGAATATCTAACTTGTTTAGCATATGTAATCGATATACCATTCGCATTATGAATCTGTTTTTAATCGATGTGCTAGATACATTTTATCAGTGTGTTCGATACGTTAGTCAATCCTGACAGCGATTAAATGTTCACTGAACTTTTTTTTTACGGATTTCAATTCTGAAATGTTGGCTTCCAACTTTTATTGGTGCCGTATCCGTGATTAGTCGAACCTTTGCAGTTGCATTTTCGTAGGTGTTTTTAATAGTTAATGTGTGCATCTTGAGTATAGTAGGATTTAAAGACATGATTGCTGATGGTTTCGCGCGAATCAAATACCTTTTCGACATTAAAAGCCATGCAAAGTGGGAATTGAGTTCATATTCTCTTTTATATCAGGGTTTTTCTCACGACCAGAAATAGTTTGAACAACAGAGGCATTGATAGACAGCCCCCACCTGGCAGCCGCGTGGTCAGAGGTGTAGGTTACTGGCTGGTCTAAAGCTGATCATATAAGGTGACACAAATGCGAGGGACGTTTTGCAAAAGTTTGTGTGTTTAATTTATCCTTCAGTTAAAAATTTTCAAGATAAAAGCGTCTGGCCGGTCAATCTAATTATTAAGAATTCAGCGTCACTTCACTGCTACAAAAAATTAATAAAAATAGATACTAAAACGAAGGGGAAGTTCTGTCCGTGGGCCGGAGTGAAACTCGGGCTTTTAAGAGCCTTGTGGGATACTGCGCGGAAATACGGGGATGTACCAAATAAATTATCCTGGCAGTGTATAAGCTGGTGAAATTTGTTAAATTCCTATTAGAGCATAGCTAGAATTCGGAATAATTCATAAATACAATCATGACACCATAAGGAAATATCACTCGGACTCATAAGATCAGCAGATGAGAATATCACGCTCATCGTACTGTTTGCTCGGTAGTTCTTTATCACGTGTTTGTGGTCTGCAAAACCTTGAGTTGTTACGCTATTGGGTTTTTCGCAGAAGTTGTTCGCGATTCAGTTATGTTGAAATGCATCTGGCAAATCGAATTCTCGAATCACTCATGTTCGTAAAACTCAGCCCACCTATTTTTTTTTTTTTTTATCCGGTAATTTTGAACACCTATGCATGAGAGGGAGGGTGGGAAGGGAGGACGTCTAGTTCTGTTGCAGAGACATCGGTTCCGTTTCAGTTCTCCTAAACTAGCAGCCTCCTCAGGTAGTCCATGAAAAACAGCATCTGTTATTATTTCCACGTTAAAATCCTGTTTAAAGGACTAAATATTGCCATGCCTTCAGTAAGCATTTGATGTTCATAGATACACCCTCTCGATTTTGTGGTAAAGGGAAAGACGATAGTATTAATTATTTATCCAATAAGCTAGTTTAATAAGATAGACAAAATGTTATCCTAGATTGCATTTGTGGAAGATTTTGCTACCAATGTTGCTGTGATACCAAATCGTTATCTTTCACCTCATGTATGCTGATATTTGTCGTTGATGTGAACTCAACCTACACTGAGTGTAATTCTTCCATTTGACGAAAGTTACAAAAGAGAAAAACCTTCCTCTTGTTTTCATGGAAAGGTATTCAATGTGAGCTTCCTTGGTAATATGGCATACACTATATTGATAAGTCACCGGACACCTAGAAGAGAAACACAACATAGCATTTATTGACACGTATGACAATAAATGCTATGTTGTGTTTCTCTTCTAGGTGTCCGGTGACTTTTGTCAATATAGTGTAAATTTGACTGGGACTGAATGGTTAACCTGAATTCAAGTCTGATTTACTTTATAACCTTTATCCCGCCATTGAACCAGTTGTATACATTAGTACGGTGTCGGTCCACCTTCGGGCTTAATGCATGTACTGACCCTTCGAGACGTGCTTTCGACAAGGTTTTAGAACACAGCGATAGGTATGCGCTTCCATTCAGTACATAATGCTGCCGCTAGCTTAGTAGTACGCCTTGGTTTCAAACTTCTTATGCGGTGCTCTATGGGATTAAGATCAGGGCTCTGTGCTGGCGAATCCACACCCGATAAGGAATTATCGTCAAACTACGCCGTAACAGTCCTTGCTTTATGGCTCAGTGCATTATCCTGCTGGTACCAACAAGGCTCGGTTCCATAGTATTGCTACAGAGTTGGTAGGGCGTAATTGTCCACAATATCGAGGTAGACTTGCTGGTTAACAGGTTTGTCCACGAGAACCACCCCCACACGAGTGCACTGCCAGCTCCGAACTTGACCGTAAGAAGAGTCAGTACACTGTGGTAAATAGCGTTTCCCCGGCTGCCGCCATACCCACACACGGCCATCAGACTGATGGATCTCTATTCATCAGTTCATAGGACCCGTTTCCATTGATCTACGGTCCACGATAAATGTTCTTTACACCATGCTAAACGACGAGTAGCATTCCTAGTGGAGATTGAAAGGGTTATGAGCAGCCGCACGGCCACGGTATCCCATGGAATGAAGTTCTCTGCGAATGGTACGTGTATATACCGAGGCTTCATCATTTTTATTCTCGTGTGCACTGAGGTGTTGTGCAGTAAGTACTCTGTCTATCAGCTGTAACGACTCTCCTGAGGCTTCGACGTCCTCTATCACTGATTTTCTTTGGTCTGCCGGTACGTTATGCTGCTTCAGGCACGCCATGTGTCTTCCACTTATTCAGTACATCCAAAACAGGTATTTTTAAACGACTCTCGGTTTCTCTTATGGACAACCCACTAATATAACACCCAACAATCTTTCCTTACTCAAAGTAAGTTCTCTCCCGCCGCGACATTTTCACTCAACCTCACAGTGCGATATGATCGCGGTCAGCTGCTGGTTTGTTTTTATACTGTTTGCAGCTGCACCGCGCGCACATCTTGACAACGCAGCGAATCCGTTCATTTGCTTTTGAAGGGGTGACCGGTGACTTTTGCCAATATAGTATATATCCCAGTGATAATAAATACAGTTCATACAAGATCTTGTCCAACATTGCTTCGCAAACTTGCAACATAACTTCTGAAATCTGGGTTTGAAAACGCTATTAGTCATCATAGGTATGTAGACAGGAACCTTGGCATAGCCACATAAAAAGCGAAATCAAAAGGTGTTAGGTCCGATGATCGTGAAAGCTTTGGAATAAGAGACCCCTTCCACTTTACAGTAGGTGATTTTGTAAACTACAACCGTTTGATTATTGTGATGCGACTTCGTGAGCTACGCGCGAAAGAGTTGTACCAAAAGAAACTTGAGGATATTATACACAAATTAATGCGAATTTCATAGCTGTAGCTTACCAACTACCACTACCAATTAACGCGTAATACTTTCACAAGTGACACCTTGGTTTGAATATTTCTACTGGCGTGTTAACAGTATTTCAGTTGTATGATTTTTTCGATTTTTTTTATGTGGATTGTTTCTGAACATTTTTTATTTCACCGATTTGAATTTCTTCCATTCTTGAAGTATTGTTCTCCCACGGTACTCTGATAACACAAGTAGTGAATAACGCAGATAAAGTTTCTTAGTCGTTCATTTAAAGCATGCCGCATCACAGTTGCAGTAATTTTTTACGACGTGGTAGAGAATAGGCCTCCAGCACCGATATGGTGCTGAGATAAGCATCGCACAGATAGCTTTGCTAATTGTTTCACTCATACCAACACATTAAAATACGAGAGTTGAATTCCACCGAACAGTACGCAATCTTTAAAAGACGAGAGTTGAATTCCACCGAACAGTACGCAATCTTTAAAACACGAGAGTTGAATTCCACCGAACAGTACGCAATCTTTAAAACACGAGAGTTGAATTCCACCGAACAGTACGCAATCTTTAAAACACGAGAGTTGAATTCCACCGAACAGTACGCAATCTTTAAAACACGAGAGTTGAATTCCACCGAACAGTACGCAATCTTTAAAAGACGAGAGTTGAATTCCACCGAACAGTACGCAATCTTTAAAACACGAGAGTTGAATTCCACCGAACAGTACGCAATCTTCGTCAATAGAAATGGAGGAAAAGGAGATTCTTATGCATTCCGTTTAAAAAAAAAAAAAAAAAAATCCGAATTTTGAGTAGAATGGACTCAGGGCTTGAAAAATACCATGCCCGAGATGCCCGGGGCATGCAAATTATTAGCCTGGGCAGGTAAATGAAAACTAGTTGCCCGGTCGGTACGAGCAACTAATTTTTTTTTTTTTTTTTGTGTGGATTATTTACCATTTACTGAGATTGGCTAATGAATGCTTTATATAAAAATTTGCCATAGACTCGGATTGCTTTCTAATATCAAACTTAAATCTAGTTGTTTCTTAGTATTTTCTGAGCTAAGCTATCACTTTGCATTTTCTATAATTAGTTTTCTAATCATGCCCTGTTAAAGTGCCTGGATCACAAATGGATGCAGTTGTACACAGCTCTTGGATTTAAGTCTTGCTTGTTATTCTCTTTCATTTCATGCTGGAGATTTTTGTGCATACTTTGTTTGCTGGCGAGTACAAATTTAAAACATAGCTTCAGTATTATGTTGAAAATTCCTTCCCTAAATAAAATGTAACACAAATACTTGCTCCCATGATTCTGTGTTTTAAGAAATAACAATCCCTTTGGTCCTTTGAAAAAGTTCCAAATATTTCACCTTTCGTTACCCTTAAATTTCCAATGTAAGCATTATTTCAGAATAATTAAATATACATAGTATTTTATGTATTGATGGCGTGGCGATATGAAATCATTTCAAGAGTAATGCCACATACCTGTGTATTTTTTTTTTAATTCTGTAATTTGCTTCATTAATTGAACTTAAAGCCAAAGTATAAAAATAATTTTTCTCAAAATCAGTGTAGTATATATACTTTATATAAAATTTAGTAGATATTAAACCTGGTCACATTTTCAGTGACAGTTTCGGTATTTCAGTATTTATCTGTGCTAAGTTCCTTATTAGCTGCAGCGGACATCATTTTGAACATTCTGCATTAAGTTTGCCAAGTATGTGGGATGTTGTTTGTTGTAGGCTACTGGTTGAACAGACCAATGGTTTCACTATATTTTAAGTAAGAGTGTTTGGATTTGTATGTCCTGGAATTTTGTGATTGAAAAAGCGTATGAACCGTGTATGTACTTCCTGTGTAGTTATTTGGATTTTTTGGAATATCAGCAAATGTCATGAAACTGTGACTTGAATTACACAACAAGAAAAGCAGAGCGAAATTCTTCATTAGGAAAAAGCACTTAACCCTTTCTTTGAGAAAAACGATGACTCCTTAGTTGACCACCCACCATAGGAGAAAGGGGAAGCTCATATCTCACCCTTACCCCACCACCTCATCTCCTCAGTATAAGGCGCAAACTTTCTTGAGGGAGCTATTACCAAACCAATGAAGTTATAAATCAGTTGGTAAGATCAGATCAGATCATATGTAGAGAATTTTAGGAAGGGAGTGTCAGACCCCAGGCCTTAAATAACCATTAGAAATAAGGAAGCTAGATTTGGGATAGTGCCCGATAGGAAAGTGACACGAATCCGAGGTAGAAAGGGGGAGGAAGACTCCCTTATTTATTACCGGGGGCCCAGTACCCGGGTTCCGACTGCTTAACGTGCCCATCCGACGCACGGCGGATATTTAACGGTTCGAGCGTTCGCACCTGCCCTGGATCGAGCCTGAGGTTCCTCCATGGCAGTAAACGAACGCTTGCCCATCTACGGCCCATAATGAGTTGACAATCTCTTGCGAGCGGCTGAGAATATTTAGGTTGTAAACCTACACACCCCCTCACGCAAAGCCAGCCAGTTATGAACTGATGCGTCATCGAGCACAATGCAGGCATTTTTCTCTGAAGCGAAGAAGAAAATGAATGAGGTGTTAAAATACACAGTTGTAATTTGAGAATTTCGAAGTCAGGACATCGGTCGAGATGGATATCTGATCCTGCGGGATGGAGCAAGGAGGGAAAAGAATGCGAACTGTTGGCGAGAAATATAGGGAAATTCAAACTACCTCATCTCTTAACTGGAAGTAACAAATATTGGGTTGTCAGATAAGTTCGTTCGAATTTTTCCAATGTTACTTGAAGGAACACGAACAATATTTTGATCAGAGCGTTATGTTTTTTTTTTTTTTTTTTTTGTTTTAAAGCTCTATTCTTCCTGAACAACTTTTGTTCATCGGTTTCGATATTATATTTGGTGTAACTCTTTATAACCATACGAAGATGGAGTGCCAAGTAGTCAGAAATGAGTACTTTCGACACCTGCTTCTCTTCGCTTTCAGTCAAGGTTACAAAGCTGTTCCAAACATTTGTGCTGTGTACAGAGAAGGCGCTATTACAGACAGAACTGCACAGAAATGCCATGGTATTCATTCTTCAAGAAGGGGAAATTCGACCTCAGACTCGCCGCGTTGCTGCAGGCCAGTTAAGTTCAATAAGGATGGATTGAATGAGCTAATCTACTAGGAAATTGGCCCAGCAGATGGGATGCTTTCGTGATACTGTCGCCTTCACTGGATGGGTAAGGTCCAAAAACTCGGTGCATGGGTGCCACGTTGTCTGAACGCAAGAGACAAACTCCAGCTCTCCACTACCGCCGCCATTTTACTCGATCGACAACAGGCTACTCGTGGACACAGGCATTTCTTTATCGCATCGTCACCGGCGATGAAAAATGGTGTTTCTATATCAATATGATGCAGAGGATAGAATGACTGAGTCATCACAAGCAAGCAACACCTCAATCCAAGACCGAGCTGCGCCCACGCAAGACAAATGATCTGCGTTTGGTGGGATTGTGGTGTTCTTTTCAAGCAATCCACTACGAATTGCTTGAAAAGAACACCACAATCGATGCACAGCGTTACCTTCAGCAATTGCACCGGCTCAACGACGCAATTCAGCCGAAAAGACTTAACCGGCGGCACGGTGTGTTTCTTTAACACGACAACGCTCGTTCCCACGTCGCTAATCCGACCAAAACTGCTATTTAAGATCCCGGTTGGGAAGTTCTACCGCACCCACCGTATTCTCCTGATCTAGCGCCCCCAGAATATCACCCTTTCCGGTAGTCTGCAAGGCGTATCATTTCACAACGACGTCGAGCTGAAACGGTATTTCGATGATTTCATCCTAAACCCGGGAATTTCTACCCTCGAGGCATTGACAGCCTAGTGGATTACACTTGTTTACACATAACTACGTATCGTTCAGAGTAAAATGAGCTAAAAGGTGTTCTTCGAGGGAAAGAGAAAACAGAGACCAGTGTCATTTTTTTTTTATAACAGAGTCAAAAGAATGAACTTTTGCTATGTGCAAAACATTGTGATATTGAGTGCGGTTTTTTTCTATTTAAGAGTAAATAATTTACTCTTTGTGCCACAATTCTTAGTTGCTTTCTTTCCTTTTTGTTTTGTTTTGGTTGCTTTTTTTCCGTTTTTTTTTTGTTTTGTTTTGGTTGCTTTCTTTCCGTTTTTGTTGTTGTTGTTGTTGTTTGCTTTCTTATGTTCTATATATTCGTATAAATCAGAAGGGCCATTATACACTGTCACACGGCGGTTACGTGTTTTGTGTCTGTTTTCGTGAAGTATTTAAGATCTCTTAAAGAATAAAATTTTCCCGATATGATGAGCTTTGGCGTAAGTGTTTTGTAATACTATGTATAGGTATAGAACTAGGGCAATCATTTTAATTACAACGTGTGCATTTATGTTACACGCAATAAAGTGTAACAGTTTTGGTTTTAGGAAAAATACCTATAGGTTCCAAAGAATTTTGAATTATTAAAAACGCCCGTACAACCTAGTTAATAATTTAATAATATGGAATTTTTTAAACATTTCTGTAATAGAAAACAAATGGATTTTCGCAAAAGGGGCAGTGAAGATATTTTTTGCGAGGTGGGGAGGGGGTCGGGAAAATTTTACGCTGGTCAAGCGTGCTTTTGGGTGCTTACATGCCTACCCCTGTATTTGATAACTTTAGTTTATTTGCATGACTATTTAAGCAGTTTTCTGAGTTGTTGTCGGCTGAATTGAAATCCTTCATGAGTATCTTCTTTCCGCGCTCCTTTTCACAGATTCCTTTGGAATGCAGGTTTTTATTGTTATGATAAATTACCTCCAAAAAGTTGAAAAAAAAAGCAGTTTTTTGGTCCGCCATTAAAAAATAAAATGAAATATATTTTAGGCGCCAGGCCTGTGTTACTTTATGTAAATATAGTTACTGATAAACAAGAGTTGACGGTTCGAATTGGTGTGAAATTAAAATATTTTGTGTTTCGGGGATCTTATTTATTAGGTGAGAAGTAACTGTGAGTGGAATACGCAGGTAGTCAGAGTTCTTTGATGCTGGCGAATGATCCAGAACTACGAATACGATGTGCTTTTGCGTAAATATTAATTCGCTGCGCTTCCATTAATACATCCGTGCATGTGCTTCGCTAGTAACGAACATTAGCTATGAAAATGAATAATTAAATAAGAAAATACATTGCAAGTAGTCGTTACATAATCGCAGCCAAGTGAGACAAACCATTCCCGGCTGTTTTGGGAGGCGCTGATTAAAAAAAAAAAAAAAGTTTTTATCGGAACTAGAACTAAGCAAACCGTAAAAAATAAAAAAAAATAAAGGCAAAATCTGGCTGGTGTGTTGTATCTCATCAGCGACGAGAGAGAAAGCTCTTTTCTGTCGGTCACGCACCAGAAGCCACCTTACCTTGACGGCTCTTCGGCGGATGATCTCGCCGTGTCACGCGAGAGCGACCAACGCTAACGAGACCTCATGTTGCACATTTCCCCGCGGTCATGCTGTCCCCCTCTTCTCTTCCCCTCCCCTTCCTCCCCGGTCACGGTTCCGCGGTTCTCCGGTCCCGCCTCCGTCGGTCATTCTGGCTGCATTCAGTGATTTTGGTCATGCCGGAATGATCTTCAGCGGGCCGTGAAAAAGTGCTTCACAGTTCCAAACATCTCCCTCCCTTCTTCAAATCTGTCGTTTCTCCCCCCCTCCTTTCATACATCAGCTTTCATACTTGTAGTTTGCATTTCCCCCGACTTTCCCCTCCCGTAAGCATTCATAGATATATCTCATATATGAGATCCCCCAGAACTCTCCCCCCAATCCTCATGATGCCTGAATATAGGCCTTCCCATCTTTTCCACCTTTCGTACCCTTTATGACCACGCATCTGTGAAGAGCCAGCCTGTAACGCTCACCATTTCAATGTACACCAGCGTGATTACCCTTTCTTCCCTTTTTTTTTTTTTGTTCAATTTTTATTCTTTTCTTTTCCGTTTGTGTATTTGTGTGTGGAAGCGATTTTTCTTTCCACCAAAAGAGGATTTGATTACACATGTTGATGGTGGTTAATGCGGTGTGTGGTTGCATTGGTTATTCCTTTTGTTGTTCTCAGTTTTGCAAAGTGCTGCTTCCATCTTTGAGTCATGCCTGCCGCAATGACAATGAGAAGGCATTTTTCTTCTTAATGGCTGACGCGCAATACCTTTATTCGGTGCAGGACCGTATTAGACATTGCGCCCTGAACCCGTTTGGCCCGAGGTTCGCAATTTTCTCCGCCATTGTTTACAACAGAGAGGTATTAGTGGTCTCATTTCGATACAACACATTTTCCTCAGCTATTAATGCATTTAATGCCATCAAGTCTGCTGTAATTTCGGGATTTCCTCATCTTTCCTCCCTATCACCTCCCGCCCACCCGTCTTCTCACAGACAATGCAAAATAAAATAAAAAAATCTTGCAGATGAGTGCGTGAAAATCTTCCCGAGTTTGAAAAGTTTTGCAGATTTGAGTAAATCTGCATCGCCTATCACTTATTTCACAGAAAAGCTCCTCATTTAATGACGCAACATCAGAAGAAATAGTTCTCGGTTTTTTATCAAAAGCTTTGTACTTTTCTACAAAGATTTCGTGCCGTAAAACTCCTATGGGATCCTCCAAGTAACTAATTGAATAATTTAAAATTGTGAGAAATTTTGCCTTTTGTGATGCATACTGATATCTCCTAATATTTCTATATTAATTTATATTATATTTTGAACCCGTGACATTTTAATTACGCCAAATTAGAAAATTAGAGCATTCGAACTTTAGTTAGGCGAGTAAAAATAACTTTCTTTTCATTGAAAGATAGAAAAAACAAAAACCAAAAAAAAAAAAACACGTTCAACCACACGCATCTCCAAATAAAGAAGACAACTTGTAACGTTCTGGGCAGCGAACATAAATCATAGGCGGTCAGTTAAAACTCATTAAATGTGATCATGGCAAAAAATTCTAGTTTGGGGAAAACCTTGCCTCCGCAATTTTAAAAATGACGCATTTCTCCCATGCGCAACCAGCCAACTGAAAGACACCTTGCACTGGGGATCATTCAAAAGACGCATGCAGAGAAAAGAGCAGAAAAAAGGAATCGGTTGATATCGAGGAGCTCCATCAGATGAAGTTGATTTCCGTATATTCAACAGCTATTCAGAGAAAGAGTACCTCAGGACGGGCACAAAAATGGTAGGTGGATAGCTGAGGCACAACATTTTGAAACTCCCCTTTTTAGCCCTGTGGAAATACTAATATTATCTTTGATTTAAAAAAAATGCTTTTCCTGCTATTATAGTTTACTACTCTCCTATTGAACCTTGAAGTACCAGTAGAAACTCATGCCGGGAGAAGAACACCCCACGCCGACACTATCCTAATTCAAGCCAATGTCCACAGCTAGCTAGTATTACTATGCATGTTATCTCAACCTCAAACATATGCAAGAAGCAAAAAAAAAATTTATACTGCCGGGAGGATATTCCAAGAAAGAACACTGATTTAGTCTTGAGATTGTCTTAAGTTTTAACTAGGATCGTGACGTAGGAAATGACAGACATCCTTAGCCATTGTTTTATAGGATTTTAAAATAAACTATTTCTAGCGCAACCACTATTCCATCGCTTACATTAATAATGTTCATTATAAAATCAAATATCAAATCCATAGCTAAGTACGCTGTCTTTTTTAAGCTGAGAAGCTGCGGTACCAATTTTTTAAAGATCTGTAGACAAGGGTGCATTAATAATACTTTTGTAAAATAATAAAGTGCCTGTAGATCACAGCGGAACCTCGACGTGTTGATCAATTTACAACGGGGGGTGGGAGGGGGTGCACTCAGTCACTTGCAGGTAGCAGTATCCTGCGTGTTTTTTTTCGCAGGGACTTGTATCAAGGTAAACAATCAAAAAACACTGTTCCTGCGTTCAGTAAAGTAATAATAATAATAATAATAATTTAGTTCAACAAAGATTACCTATCTATTTACACTATAAAAAAAACACTGTAAAAAAGAAAAAATCTGAAATTCATGAGCCACTTTCTGCAATTCTTTTCTTATATTAATGGTAAGTTGCTGTTTTTAAGATGTGTTAACGGAAAATCTTGAATGTTCAGGAATCTTTACAGCAATTCCTTTTGTATATTAACGAAAAAAGAAACTGTTCTTTTTCCGTGTCCGGTCGCGGATGGCCTAGTGGTCAACATTCGTGACTGCAACGGGGAGCCTCGCTTTCGATCCCAGGCAGGTACGAATGCTCGAACCAGTAAATATCCACCATGCGTGGAATGGGCACGTTAAGCCGTCGGATCCTGGATACTAGCACTCCGGTAACAAATAAGGGCGTCTTTCTCCTCTTTTTCTACCTCGCTTCCGTGTCGCTTTTTTATCGGGCACTCTAGTCCAAAGCTCCTAGCTTCCTTATTTCTAAGGGTTGTTTAAGACCTGCTGTCAGACACTCCCTTCCTAAAATGCTCTACACATGAATGGAATACGAGATTACACCATACAATACACAATTTTGAAGATGAGAATCCGTTTTTTGGTGTAAATATGGCATCGATGGTAAGTCAGATAATATCCGAAAACTTGAGAATTTCGTCGTCCTGGAGCGGGGAATCGAAGCCGCGTCTCCCGGATAGCGCCCGAGTATGCTAACCACTACACCACCACAACGACCAAATCTCAAGTTTCCGATTTATTTGAATATAACCATCACAGGATTCGCTGGTCGAAGCAACCAGGGAAAACGGATTCTGATCTTCAAAATTTGTCCTCTACATATGATCTGATCTTTTTCCGTATCCATATAACAAAAAATGTCCAGTAATAGGAGCGATTCGCGGAAATGTTTATAATTAACTGTTAAATTTCAATCGTCTGTCGGAGGACCTGATTTTGAAGTTTTGTAGCGTGATCGGATATTGTGGATATCGCACGAAATATTGGTTATTGTGGCATTGGATATTCTTTCCCTTTCCCCCATTTGTGCACCAGTTATTGTATATTGTGTTACGATAAGAAAATGGATACTTAAATTCGTGTACAGGTGATTGTAGTAGGATGCCCGTATAACAGTCTGGGGAGCATTTAAGTCAAAAGTTATTATAGCTATCAAGAATAAATTTATATGCAAGAATTTTGTCAAATAATACTATAAAGCAGTACACTCCTTTTTTTTTTTTTTTTTTTTTTTTAAACAATTGAAAATCATTGTCAGTTTAGTAAGATCTCAAGTTCCAAAGCATTCTATTGCTTCGAAAAATCACGATGAGAAAAATACGGGATTTATTATAAGAAGGGATTTGGACGTGGCTGTCATAAAGAATGGGAGTCCAGTTGAAGATCTTCGGTGCAACGTTCGTGACTGCCACGGAAAGGGCCTCAGGTTCAATCCCAGCAGGTACGAGCGCTCGATCCACTAAATATCCGCCGTGCGTCGGATGGGCACGTTAAGCCGTCGGACCCCGGGTACTGGCCCCACCCGGTAATAAATAAGGGCGTCTTCCTCCCACTTTCTACTTCACATCCATGTATGTCACTTTGCTATCGGACACTCTAGCCCAAATCTCCTAGCTTCGTATTTCTAAGGGTTGTTTAAGACCTGGGGTCAGACACTCCCTTCTTAAAAAAATCCTCTACATATGATCTATGATCTTCGGTGGGAAGGAGAAAATATTTCACGCGGGTATGTAGCCACGTGGAGATAGGATTTGGCGGGGAAACGCAGAGAAAGCCGTCCATAACATCCATCTCCTGCTGGAAGTATATACCATTTATGTTGACTAACCAATATTCCCATTTTCTTCCCCAATCTGAAGAATAAAGAGAAGTGCAGTCGATGTCATTTGTCATTACATTCAGTTTTTTCTAACTACTTATTTATTTGCATTTGCTTCCCTGCTCCAATGGCAGGAACCTGCAACCGATTCTTCTGATGAGTTGGCGTCTACCACGATACATAAAATAAACAACACCAGATAGAAATTCGTACGCGTCAACGTGGTTCAAAAGTACTTCTTTTTAATGCAAAAACATCATGCCTGAGAAGATTGGCATTGTTAACTTGCTAAATGAGAGAAATGAAAGGTATCAACTTTTTAGAAATATGTGCCTGCATTTAAAAATGAACTAAACAATGCCTTTATTTGATACATGATTACACGCGTAACTCGTACTTTATTTTTATTTTTTTCCAGACTGAAATCGCCAAAAGGTTAAATGCCATCATCGCACAAATTTTACCGTTCCTTTCTCAAGAGGTAAGTGATTATGTAAGTAAATAAGAAAGGTTTTCGTTTTCATTTTAGTTGAAGTTTCTTGCTTTTTTTGTTTTAAACACTAATTGTCTGGTGTTTGTACATGGATGGATAGCGCCCAGAAGTTTAAGCCGGGAAGGTTCCTGTTGGTTCCACACTACGTGGATGCACTGTTTCCGTTACACTGATTGAGTCCGGTCTGCTGATTGATTTTTGTAATGTACTGATCTTTCTCTGTTTTAAGGCTACCCATACACTCAGCGAAATGCTGTCTAGCAATGTCTACATTCTTTCAGTACTCACCATCTGCTGACCCAATCCACAAGACTCACCTCAGAACCGGTCTGAAGAGAAAATTCTGACAAAGACTAAACTTATTCAACACGTGCTACCTATTATTCTTTTTAATTAATTTGGTTGTCACGAAATATTCTTTCATTATAGATAACTCATTAGTCTGTTATACAAAGATTTTTTCTGGTTTTCTTAAAACGCAGAATATTTGGAAAACGTCCATAGTCATGGTTCGCACGCTCTTTGAAAACCTTGAAAGGTCCTTGAATAAAAAAAAAAGTTCATTTTCTTACTTTTTTTTTATTTAAATAATGATATGAAAGAGCATGTGTTAAATCAATGTTAGTGCTAAAATGATGTGGAGGAGATTTCCGTGTAGTTCTGACAAAACCATTTGTGCTAAAATGACGTATAGGAGATTTCTGTGCTGTTCTGGTAAAACACCAAGCTGAACTTGCGTTCAACCCAGGAAAGTGTGTGGACAGCTGGTGCCGTGGCTACTACAGAGTAAAGCATCAGTTATGTGAGGAAAATAAGTGGAATGATGTATTCGCAAATTGTGATGGGCCGTCCCGGTGGCGCAGTGGTCTAAGCGATGGCCTCTGATCATTCGTCCAAAAGGGGTCCGGGTTCGAATCCCGGTGAGGCATGGATGTTGTGTTTGTCTTACGGCACTGGTTCTCTCCCTTTCCTGGAACCAGTGACCATAAATTAGGGACGGGCGACTGCTTATAGCCCATTGAGTTGCTCACGGTAGTCGTTAAACCTCCAATAAAAAAAAAAGAAAAAAGGAAAAGAAATTGTGATGGGCTTCTGTTTACTGGAGTTAGGGACGCGTTCCTACCGAGTGTGGAACTTCCAGGTATTTCTTGTGCTTCACGTGTGGACCCTTTGTCTCCTGGCTGCATCAAAAATGCATCAAAAATAAAAGTTAAGCAAACAATAAATGTCATACCAGCAGATGAATACCAAAAATCAGGTACTGTTTCAAAATATTCCACAAAATAAAATGAATTCAGAAAACACCAAAACAGATGGGCAATTCAAAGTTGAAATAACAAACTGGGGTCAAGGGGTAATAGACAGGCCATTGAAGGTGTGCTCGCCCCAGCTAAGATTAATGGTCTGAACTTAGTAATATACCTACCTACTGACCGACTGACAGTACACCCATATGATAATTCGGGTATTAAAAGTGCTTGAATTTATTTTGCTTGGAAAAGTACGAACCTTGATAGTACGTTATTTGTGTTCGTGATACTTTTTGAGTATAGCACTTATTTCACGTACTTTGAGAACATCTGGATATCGTTTAGGAAGAAGTATGCAACTTGTTTTTAGGATGACAAACGAGTGGGACCGATGCAGTTGTCACTACATTAAAAGCAAATGCCATCATTATTTAGAAATAAATATCTTCCCTTATGGACCTAAATATTTTTACGTCCCTTATAATCCATAGCTGATATGAAACACATTGTTGGTGTGTCAATTAGACAGTTTATTAGATTTTAATGGTGAAATGTTTTAGACTTCCAGTTTTAACTGGTTGTGCAGCAGCTGCATTTGAACATCGATGGAATAAGAAATGTTACCGGCATGTACGTAATACATGTTCTTAGTTGAGGTACTTCGAGGCTGTTACCATAGAAGAAGAAGAAAAAAAAAAGGATATTTGGTGTGAATAATCACTATATGACCCAGAAACACACATATTGGGTTCATATAAGATATTGACCCATCATTATTTACACCAAAATTGCTTCAATGGTAAGCATTATTTTATAAAGCTGATCATTAGTAATATCTTATAGTGAAAAAGCGACTCAGAATTGTAATGGTTTGAATATTTATTCCGGTGTTTAAAAGCAGTTTCTGGAGTACTGGTATTATTTGTAATACCAGTAGATTTAAGTGTTCCTTTCGTATTGAGATTGCCTCCAATAGTACATTATATTTGTAAGGTGGTGCAAATGTCAGGCAAAAAATAATCTGATATACTGATTTCCGCTGATTTTTCGAACTTTGGTCTGCTGATTTCAGGTAAGTCTCATGGCAACACTGTTCTAACCCGAAGTTGGTTCGGAAGTGACGTTAAAGCGTTGGCTTGAAACAAGTCACTCCCCGTTTCCTTTTGCTATTTTGTGCAATAAGCCAGGAGGGGATCCAGAAGTTTACACACAACACGGGGGGGGGGGGCTTTACAAAACTCCGTGCTTTTTAAATAAATTTGAGCCCTTCTATTTGGACGGCTTTATTTAATACAAAAATTCCCAACTTCAATCATCGAATCGTGCGTAACCAATATGACTGGCAATTCCTCGTTAAAATATTCGTAATTTTTTTTCAATGCACGATTCCCTCGTCCTTTAAAAGGAACTTCCATTTACGTCACTTCAAGTAATTCCTGCTCCATTCATTCTCTCACTGGCGATGTGAAGTTTGTGGAGATGTTACATTAAATTGGAGATGTTACATTAAACTGAAAATTGGAGATGTTAAGTTTGTGGAGATGTTACATTAAACTGAGCGCACTCATTGCTTTTCATGATCAGTAAACTTAAGGAAACCCATTCCCTTCCGATCTGAGCTTCCTCTGTTTCTGAAATTCTAGTTAGTCTTAAATTCTAGTCTAGTCTCTCTTCCTCTCTCTAGAACCAGAGGCGGATCCAGAGGGGGTGCCTCCCTCAGGAACCAAAGAAAAGCTTCGATTTGTTAGGCTTTAATAACAAATTTAATATTTTTTTGTGTGAAAGAAAGTATTACTTAAAAGTAATACTTTACTTTATTTTAAAATCTTTCATGAATGGTAGGATATCAACGATCGATTTTATATTAATTTCTTTCATTAATGGGAGGATATCAACGTGGCTCCGACGCCCCCTTCCCTCACGAAAATCCTAGATCCGACCCTGGCTAGAACAGAACATTTAATCTCCAAATTCAGAGCAAATTTCAATTTTTATAAAAAAAAAATTAACTGAAATCTGGGCATTTACTATAATTTTACAAAAATACACTCCTTGGAAAAAGAAAAAATTAAGCACCTAGAAGGAATCATCCAATTGAGGTGGAAATTGGTATATGCAGGGTACACGTATGGGGACAATTCCAGAGCAGTTGGGCCATTTATTCGGATAAAACAACTACACGAGTAGAACAAGTCAGTACGTGGTACCGTTACCTCTGGCTCGGATACAAGCTGGTTACCCGGCGTTACATGCACCCATAGTGTTCGGATATTGTCGTGAGGTATAGCATGCCAGATGGTGTCGAAATTGCTGGCCAGTTCGCCGACTTTTTGGGATAGGCGTTGGTGGCGTTCCATCATGTGCCAAACATGTTCAATCGGTGAGAGGTCGGGTGATCGGGCTGGCCATGGAAGGTTGTCGACATTACGGAGGCAGGCCTGGGCCAGCCGTGCTTTGTGTGGGCGGGCATTATCCTGTTGAACAATTGCTCGATGCTGCTGCGACAGCAATGGCAACACAACGGGTCGTAGAATGTCGTTGACGTACCGTTGAGCCGTAAAAGTGGTACGGAGGACTACCAAGGGTGTCGGGCTATCGTAGGAAATGGCAGGATCCGTGCGCTGGCCTCCTCATCTCCAGACACGTGTGTGCTGATCATTGGCGCCAAGTGCAAACCGTGACTGATCACTGAAAACAAAACTACACTAGTGGGCACAATCACACGTTGATCGGGCCCGACACCACTACAATCGGTGCAGGCGACACACTACATCGGAATGACGAAGCGTTTGTTTAGAATTAAAGTCAACAAACACGAGAATACGTTTCTGTCCTTCGTGTCTTAGAAGAGACTTGAGGGACGAAAATGTAACCACTGCCCTGTCCAGATAAGTCACGTTCAAGTCCACTGATCCTATGTGGGATGATATAAGGAAATTAGCTTCCTACTGCACGCCTAAATCTACTGCCATTCGCGCAACCTTAGAGAACATTACCAACAGAGAGGCTTGCAATGATAGCGTCTCTCTAGAATTGCAACGAGTTTTTTCCTATCTATATCAATTCATTTATAACCTTACTGAAAAAGAGAAACAGTATTGTTTTTAAGAAGCATTTGTTAAAACCTCCACGCAGTTGCGTCCTCTGCTCCAGCTTTCATGTCCTCTATAATTGCGTTGAGTTAAGCCCCTCCCTCCTTCCGCTTTTTCAAAATCGTGAATGATTTTTGTTCACACTTTCCGCACTCGTGAATGTTTTACGTTTGCTTATTTTTTTGACCAAGCGTTTAAAGCTACTATGATAAGTTTAATTGAATGCATGCAGAAATTCACTGAGCGTAAAATATTCCCGTTACACCGTTTTGAACTTTTGAACCTTTTTAGATCTCGTTTTGGAGTAAAATTTTATAGGGGAAATTTGCCGTGAAGGGAGCAGGAATGTGAGAAAATGTATCGTGTAAGCGTCGCACAGCAAGAAGCAGTCACCGAACCCCAATTTTTATGTCCAGCTCAGAAAATGCTGCACCACTGGCTCTGCCTCACTTTCACTCCCGCTGGACAGAAATGTTGGAATATCCTACGTTTTCTATGAACATTGCAATATGTAAGACGTGTTTTCAAGTAATGTTTGAATTTTGCCAGAGATGAACTCTTAACTTAATTGTAATGAAAGTGTGGCCACGTAACACCTTGTAGTTGTTCTCCTTAGGTTTTTTTAAAGCTGGGTAGCTAGAAATTTTTACCTGGGTGGTACTTTTCACGACACTTTCCCCAGTCAAGAAAAAAAAAAAATGGAAGGGGGATGTTTTTGCTTAACATTATTATACTTATTAAACATCTATCTCGGTGTGATAGGCATTAATTTAACATAACATGATAAACAATGCGAGGAAATTGTAGGTAGATGATAAAAAAAAGAGTACTTACTAATAAATCATATTTGACACAGATTTCAGCCAGTTTTCATCAATATTTATGGTGTATATGGGAATAAGTTTTCCATTCTTACTCTTATCTGCATTAAAGGAAATTTAGGTGGGTGGCAGAGAAAACTAGCTAGGCCGGCCACCTAGTAAAAAGGCACACTATTTTGTTAGCTGATGACTTATTTAGTCATTGCATCAAAATCAGCTGAAGAGCGCTCCTCCCCAACCCAACCTCCTTCCCCATCAAGATCTCTGCGTCTCGTACCCAACTAGAGCTGAGTTCGGGCCCAATTTTCGGAACCCGAGCCCTAATTTTATATTGCAAGATAGAGCCCGAGCCCGAAAATTGGCTAACCTGTTCAACCACTAATAAAAAAATATCTTTTCCACCCTCTCCTCCTCCTGCAATTAACTAATGTATTTCTAAAATGGGGAGTGGGGAAAGGACCTCCTATCTATTTTTACACTGTAATTGTACAATTTTCTTTGACCGTTCGTTTCTACGTGAAGTGCTTCGGGTCGCCGTACATGCAAAATGATCGGGCGGTCCTGCAATTGCATGTTGCTCGAATAATGCTAATATTATCGCGGCATAGTGCGCTGCAATATGTACGTTGCTAAACATAATTAGCAGGGAGTTACTGCGTGGAGATAGGGGTAAATTATCGTCGACATGCTATCAACTATCCAATATCTATAGTTCTTGAAAAAACTTTTTCTTTTCTGCAGAAACACACTAATGCGCGGCCTATGGCATTTTTTTACCCATGCCCTCAATAAATAGCACGAATGCCCGCTCCCCAACCAGAACCAGTTGCCGAAAAATTCCCTTTACCGGCTATAAAGAGTCTCATTTGCTAAATCATATAAAATCACATTTATATATATAAATACTCTCGCTCTCCCTCTCTCTCTAAGAGCCTGAGCTCGGCCCGTCTCGGCTCTGGCGCCAACCCAGTTCGTTGAACATGGCTTGTGCTACCCAAAGCTTACTCGGAGTAAATGAATTCAACGCGATAAAAGTCTATACTCGGTGGCAAACCTAACCTGACTATGGAGTGGAAATTAGCTGAACCTTTTCACGGAAAATATATCGTGGTTTTCAGTATTTCTTCGCAGTAATGGATAAGTGTGTTGGAAGCGGTCCCACAAACCCTGAGGGTGTATCACTGTGACGGGAGGCAGCAGAAACTGAAACGTTCCGCAGATTCTTCTATCACCGATTTCCCCTGGAGAAAGAAAGGGGCAACTCTTAGTGCCCTGCAAACTATTTGATTGTCTGTATTTTTCTCCTACCCGCAGTTTGCAAGCAGATCTTGTGTTTTATTTGCTTTGCCATTCGCATGCTCTAGATCTTAGTTTTATTGTTCATGCGAATTGAGAAACAGCGAGGTGTGTGTGTGTAATTAAGCGCGTGATTAAGCGCTTTATGATTATATATGTGGGTTTAGTACCTTTGTTGTGTACTTCGAACATAGGATTGCTTACAAAAAATGCGTTATATATAATTTACGTAAAAGATGCAGTAGTCATGTCATGTTCAATGCATTTACGTATTACGCAGCTTTTTCTGTACGTATGATGCATTTAATGTATAAGTAGCTAGATTACACTGACATTGTCTATTTTAAGTTCTGGAAAAACAGCTTGCACCGACAGACACTTTCGACTGTTATCGAAAGTGATTTCCTTGTTTCCGGATAAGTGTTAACATGGTTGAAAACTAGAATGCGAAGTGAACTCTCTCTCTCTCTCTCTCTCTCTCTCTCTCTCTCTCTCTCTCTCTCTCTCTCTCTCTCTCTCTCTCTCATGGTGTTTTTCTTGTGATTTAGGTTGCGTTTTCGCGTTAGATATTTTACATTGTAGTTTCTAATACAGTGGCGTCCGTCAATAACGAAATCCAAGGGACATGAGTGAACTTCGGTATATAAAAACAAAACAAAAAAGCTGTTGGTTAAATACAGTAGTACTATGTTGTATGTTATAAAGACATGACATACTTATGTACGCACTTCATACAGATAAGTCTTTTTATGCGCCTTCTTTTTCAATGTCCACGAATATAAAGAACTTCACTTCTTTGCGATACAGAACATTATTAATATTTCTATGGAATCGCTTTTCTGCTGCACTAGGCCGTTCCGGTGGCGTAGTTGATCTTATTGCTGGTTCCTAACCATTCGTCCGGGTTCGAATCCCGATGAGGCTTGGATGTTGTGTTTGTCTTTCAGCACTGGTAGTAGAGAAGGAAAGAAAAAGAAAACTACTATCAAAAATTGCTTTTCTTTTTAATACTTCATTCAAAACTGCCGTCAAAAATATTTGGTTATTTCTTTAACCAGTCTTATGTGAAGTCTCCACGAAAAAAAAATTAACTCTTTTTACTAAGGCCAGAGGCCCTCTTAGCCGTGAGCCCTCCCCCAAATGCGGGGGGGGGGGCGTTATCAGTGCGCCCTCGCGTGCAGTTTTCTACCTAAATCAAGGGAAATAGGCAGTTCCTTCGCTATAACCCTGAATTCGTTGCAAACGGGTGCGACTGTATTACATAAGCAGCAATCCAAATGTGACAGATGTAATTAATTTATGAATTTTCACTGAATTATTTCATTTAAAAGAAAAGTGAACACTAATAAAATTCCAGTATGTCGTGTGTGTTACAACTTTTTACTTGTTAAAGACGTGTTTCTGCAAAAAAATAATAATAATAATAATAATAATAATAATAATAATAATAATTACCCGAGTGACAATTTTACTTGTAATTTTTTGAAACACGGCACACCCAAACAGAAGAATGCTTCGTTTATTTTCGTGTGTGCATGTTTTCAAGTGATTTTGCAAATGTTGATTCATTTAAAAAGGCGTAAACGACAAGCCTTTCTGGCTAGTCATCCAGCTGAATGCTGGGAATCTTCTTTTACTTCCTTGTCACTTAATGTGCCAATGAGATAAAATAATAGTACATGTGTGATAGGTCAATTTGAGCGTTTATGTGGTGTTTTCCTTTTCTTGTTTTCTTCTGACAGCATCAGCAGCAGGTGGCAGCTGCCGTAGAGAGAGCCAAGCAAGTCACCATGACAGAGCTGAATGCCATTATAGGGGTGAGTTGTTTTACGACGTGTCATGCATGTCTACTTAGTATTGCCTTTCTGTCAACTGGTTCCTTAGACCCTCATTATTTAACGTTACATGAATATTTAATGTATGTCTCTGTTTCATGCTAAGTGTCCGATTGAGTCGGGATGGCGAGCGTTTTAATTGGGGAACCGCACGCAATCAATAAGTCAGACTATGACGTGGCTCAAGTCGTCTCGCAGGCGGGCACCCCCCCCCCCCCCCCACCCCACCCCCCACGTTTTCGATAATTAAAACGTAAAACGTGCGGCTCCTGCTTATAGCAGAACTCTGATCAGTAACGTAGCTTTGTTGTGGAGTCCTTTTTTTTTTTTTTTTTTTTTTTTTTTGAAGCAGGTGATCTCGAGTTACCTGTTGTGCAGCCTTATAGTACTAACGAACTTTTGCGAGTTTTACATTGCCTTTTAAAGCATAAGGTATTGCAAAATACAAAGAAGGTATTGTTCGGTTTGGACAAATAAGTATATGAACGTGTTTCCGTCATTAAGGTAAATTGTATGATGCACTTGGATCATGCATATAATTTATTTCTTCAGCAGTGCAGTGACTTTTGTATGCAGCTAGTGTGGCATGCTACCATCCTATGTAGCGTCACTAGAAATAGAAAGATGCACAAATCGTGCTTACTTTAAGAAAAAAGAAAGTTCTTCCAATACGCGCAGCGTTTGTAGATTTCCTGAAGCGCTGTTAGCTGGGACAGGAAGGGGAAGTGTTTGTCTTATGTAGAGGACTTTAGGGAGTGTGACTCCAGGTCTGAAACAGCTCTTAGAAATAGGAGATTTGGGCTAGAGTGCCCGACAGGAAAGTCACATGGAAGCGAGGGAGAAAAACGCCCTTATTCATAGCGAGGGGGGGGGTCGGACGACTTAACCTGCTCATCTGATGTACGACGGATATTTGGTAGTTTGTAATTGCCAGGGATCGATCCTGATACTTTTCCGTGGCAGTCGGTGACAATTGCTTTAAAGCCCAGTTTCTCATCCGGGACTCTAACCCGATTGGTCACATGTTAGAACACTAAATGAGGCATGGATGGTGTGTTTGTCTTACGGCACTGGCTCTCCTTCCTCCCTGGAGCAAGTGACCCTAGATTAGAGACGGGTGACTGCTTTATAGCACGTAGAGTTGCTGACGGTGGTCGTCAAACCCAGAAACAAAACAAAACAAAAACAGGAGGGGGGCAACAAGGATGGCTGATTGTGTCCTGTCAACAATCACGTGTACAAAAAAGAATCGCAGATCTCATAACATCAATAAGTCCCAAGGTTCTTCTTTAGTTGAAGGGACTATACCTGACTTAGCTTACATTGGGTAAGCTAGCTAAACTATTAAATCTTATCAGTCAGTCTGCGAAGACAGCGCGTGCGATACAATCGTCAAGGGAAATTTTGTGGAAGCCGCATGCGTGGTTAATATAACGTATAGGTTCTCTTCAGTATTTCCTGGTTTGTCTAGAACTATAATTGTTGCAGACAAGGTATCAGCATCTTGCGAAGTATCCACCGTCAGTAATAATGATTTTAAAGAACCGAGTTGGAAGGTGCCGAGGGCCTCCGCAGTGGCTAAGCGCTGGCTTATGACCATTCGTCCGGGTTCGAATCCCGGTGAGGCATGGATGTTGTGTTTGTCTTACGGCACTGGCTCTTTCTCTCTCTCTCTCTCTCTCTCTCTCTCTCTCTCTCTCTCTCTCTCTCACCTGCAGTGGCTTTAAATTAGGAACGGGCGACTGCTTATAGTCCGTTGAGTTGCTCACGGTGGTCGGTTAAACCTTCAATCCAAAAAAAAAAAAAAAAAAAAAAGAGGTGCCGAGGCATAATGTTCGCTAAATCTTCTTCTTAACCTGTTGACAGCCCCTGCAGGGTATAGGCCTCCCCCAGTCTTTCCCAACTTCCTCAATCCTTAGCCTCATTCCCCCATTTAGCACCTCTTAATTTCTCAAGGTCATATCTCTTATCTTATTCTCTGGCGCCCTCTTCTTCTCCTTCCATCTCTCGGTTGCCATTCTGTTATTAATCTTGTCCACCTTTCATGTTTCAGTCTTCCAACATGTCCAGCCCATCTGTACTTTGATCCTTTTATTATTTTTATAATATCTGTTAATCTTGTACTTTCTAACCTTTTATCTCTTGTTATTCCTAACATTCTTCCTCTTAGCACGCAATTAGTTAGCGAGTAAAATAATAATAAAAGAAAAAAATCTGTTTGGTTTACAAGCTTTTCTTTATCCTCATCTACTATGAGTGAAACACCCTTGTCATTTCAAAACAGAGTACATGGCGGAAGTTAACAAACACAGTGCCATCTTCGCTGCTGCAGCCTGCGTAGTGAGATATTTATGTAAATTTTGATTAAGAAGGGTGTATCTCCCCCAGGTCTTAAACAACCCTTAGGTGTAGGAAGCTTTGGACTAGTGCCCGACATTAAAGTCACAAGAAAGCTATATAGGAAGGGGGTTAGGAAGACGCCCATGTTTATAACCTGGGGCCCGACGGTTTAACGTGCCCAACCGACGCCCTGCGGATATTTAGTGGTTCGAGCGTTCCTATCTGCCGGGGATCGATCCCGAGACTTTTCCGTGGGAATCACGAACGTTGACCACTAGGCCGTCGGCAGTCTGGCCTGCGTAGAGAATACCGTGTACAACTTAAGCTCGGAGGTACCCCAATTTAGAATCCACATTAAACGTTTGGTCTTGGAGTAGAGACTCCTCCTGCTGAACTATTCTATCTCCTTACTGGTGGGGAGTCTAGCCGGGGCCACTGACTTCCATTGTGGAGCATCAGTAGTGTTCGTTTGACAGCCAGCCAATCAAATTAGCTGCACAGGTCACAAACAGGAAGTTCGCAGAAATTAATATAGTTATGGCCCATTCAACTAAAGAACCGCAGAGCTCATTGGGTGCAATGGGAGTAGAGGAGGTTCTTTATTTGGACGGACTGTACGTGTGTTCTTTTCACGTGCTTTATCTGGTTTATTCTTAGCGAAATCAGTCGGAAATGTTCACGTAGTGAGGACTTAAGATGAATGACACTTAAATAAAAATTGTGGAAATTAAGGAGGGGGGGGGGGTCGGCTTATACTGATTTAACGGCTTTCAGAGCTACACTATCTACCAACAAGTAATTGGACACCTGTGATAGCAAAGGAAAACGGAAGTTTATTCACCTTCAATAGTTGGTGGAGCCTCCACGAGCGGTGATTACAGCCGCGACCCTCCGGGGCATACTCTCAACCAGGCTTTGTACGACGGCTAACGGTATTTTCTTGCACTCGGCTTGGAGAAGACAGGTCAGTTCCTTCACCGATTTCGGACGGTGGGGGCACCCCTTAAGTCGACGCTCTAACTCGTCCCAGAGGTGCTCGATAGGGTTAAGGTCAGTCCATTCGATTAAACCCCATTGTCACCATACCAAGCCATCGTGGACCTCCCAACATGACAGGTGACATTTTCATCCTGGAAGTAACATGGGTCCACCCCGTAAAACTGCCACAGCGTAGAAAGCGCATGGTTATCCAAAATGGTGCAGTAGGTCTCTGCATTGAGTCTACCAGGAATTGCGGCCAAGGGTTCAGTGCCATACCAGGAGAAACACCCCCATAGCATAATTCCACCGCCGCCGAACTTCACAGTTGGCACAATACATTCCGGCAGGAGGTGTTCTCCAGGCAGACGCCAAACCTAGATCCGGCCATCCAAACGGTAGAGGGTAAACCTTGATTTGTCGCTCCAGAGAACCTGTTTCCACTGTTCAACGGTCCACTGTCGACGTTCTTTGCACCATGTTAGCCGAGCAGCGCTATTGGACTTGGTGATCAAAGGCTTGTGGGCGGCGGCACGTCCATGATAACCGAGCAGATGGGATACCTTACGGATGGTATTCATCGAAAGAACACTCCCGGATGCCTGTTGAAACTCCTCGCGGATGTGGCCCATCGATTTGGGGCGGTTCTTCCGAATTTCTCTGGCCAGCTCCCGTCGGTCTCTTAACTCCCAGGTTTGTGGGTCTGCCGGGTCGGGGCACATTCCGACAGTCACCTCTCATCTTCCACTTGCCAATCACGTAGGCCACTGTCGATTTTGGGTACTTCAACTCGCTGGATATGTCACTTATGGATCTGCCAATTTCTGTGATACCCGGCGATTGCACCTTTCTCGAAATCAGAGAGCTCCGAACTGCGTGGCATCTTGCATGCGACTGGTTGCGTTGTTGTTTCCCACACGATATTTAACGGCGGCGGCCGTGACGTGTATCAGGACCGCAGATATCGTCGATTGCAGGGGTCCAATTATTTGTTGGTAGCTAGTGTATTTCAGTAGAATAAAAATCGTTGCAGACAGAACGTCACAGCGGTTTTGACCCCCCCCTCCTTCTTATTACCTAAATTAACCCGCTGAGGGAAACAGTGCGTCTGTTAAGCTTTAGAATACATAAAATTGCGATGTTTTTCGCAAATTAAGATCGTGGGCGGGCTCCTCTTACTGTGTGAGTGTAAGCCGATCTACGATGGTCTCTTAAACTAGAGAACTATGTACGGATGGATCATTTAGGTGTTAAGTTGTAACATCTGGGTGATGCGCATTTGCAAAACCATAAGTGATCCGCCAAAATCAACGAGTTTGGACGGTGAGGTTGAGCGTCTGCTTGTATGGGAAAGGAGGATGGAGTGGGGGGGGGGAGGTAAGGGTAAGAGCCTTCCTCAGCCAAATGTGCAAATATTTAGGGAGCAAACAAAGGGAGTTATTGTTTGGCTGATAGGGCTGTTGGCTCCTGTCACTGCTGCGTAATGTATGACAGTGTCTGTTACTCTGTCCCCCTTCCCCCCAACTGAGACTCGCAGTCAGCCCGGCATCTGTCGCTTGTTCTCATGTGTGGGAAGGAAATACCGATTGCATTTGCCACCTCTTTTTTAACATCTATAAGCTGGCTTAAATGTGGTGACTGGCATTCCTTGGATTCGCTACGCTTTTTCTCTTCCTCTCTCTCGTTTTTTCGTTTGATCACACTATCACAGCTTTGTGTTCGCGTGTGCCTCTGAGCGTGCCGAAAGGATATCTGGAAACGCACTTCCACTTTTTTAGTAAGCATTGATTACAAAGTTAAAAAAAAAAAAAAAAGCTTTCTGAATGACATACAAGTTTTTTCACTGAGAGCAGCGATGTTGTCGGAAAGTAGTAAATAAATTGATTCCATAATAAATAAAAAGCAGTTCATTCGTATATAAATTGATTCCATAAATAAATAAATAAAAAGCAGTTTATTTATGGAATCAATTTATATATTCGACACTCTATGGATCGCCTCAATCCCGTATCGGTAGTTTGAATTAAAACTTTTCTTTGGGCAGACTGGGACAAACTAATGTTCATCGATACATAAAACATATTACATTTGGTAAAATATACTCGAAATTCGCATTCAGGGTTTTATAAGCCATTCGCAATTTTTTTTATATCAAACTAAAAACAAATAAGATAAAAATTACAGTGCTAATTTTAAACTATGTTTACTGATAGGATGTGAAAGTAATTTTAGTAACATTTTTTCTGACCGCTTCCCCTTTCCGCCAGTGAGACTAAACATCGATAGCAATTCGTTCTTCATTTGGGCTATAGATCTATCTGAATTTTCGGTCTATTTTTAAACTGTTGTCGCGAATGAAGTGTTCGTCTTCATTTCGTTTATCCGTCTGTCTTTTAATGGCATATCTTGTTAAATGAAGAAATTTCTTTTTTGTATTAGATACAGGGAAATTTACGTAGTTTTCTGGTATTTTCCTTTTACTTCCAGTGCCATTGCTTAAATATGATCTTGATGCCATAAACGTTTGCATACATTTTTATGTATTTATTTTTTCATTTTCGCGGAGACCTTTTAGAAGTAAACGTGTCTGAAATTTTCCACTTTCCTGTTAATGTAATTTCTGTCTTATTTGACAATTGACAAATAGTACGCATGATTTTTTTTCGTCTGCATTCTGACATATTAGTTTCAGTGGCTCGGGAGTTTCTAGAAAGTACCACCACGTCATTCCAATATTTTTGTCTCGTATTGTCCCACTTCCGCACGAAGGAACTTTTTTTCCCATTTCCGCACACAGGCAGATAAATCATTTAGTGCCATTTCCGTATACAGATTTGAAGATGCGTAAGTAGTGAGGTATGGGTGCACGAAGACTGAGGATTAAGTCAAAGATCTTATCTATCTTTGTCATGTGGAGTGGCGTACACATTCTGGTTGTCAGTAACGACATTATGTGTTCTTTAGCGCTGTCATTTGTATGTGATCATTTTTTTTTTTTTTTTCGAACTACGTTGGAGTCTATCCGTGGGGTATCATTTGCAATATCGTTTTCCAATTCGAACTCATTAATACCTGGATGCTTTGTTTTTCAATTTTAATGTATTTTACAATTTTTTCCACATATTTAGCATATTAGCAGATTTACTTTGGGCAGTAGGCATTCACCTCCATTAATCTTTGAGATACGAATCAGGTTGACGAAAACCGTGAATGATCATCTCTTAGACATTGGAGAATTTCGGAAAGGGGAACCAGCATTTACTTTCTCCCTTAGCATTCGTACCAGATCTGATACCAGGTATTACAGCTGTACGGAAGTGGTATTAGCTGACAGTACAATATTTCGGTACGGTGGAACAAAATTCCATTTCTCTATCAACAGATGCAGGCATCTTGTATCGTGTGTGCTGTTTCTGTGTCATCTTAAACGCGTTCGGGATATAGTCTTGTATGGAGTTACTCTTCTTCGCATACGGTGTGTTGAACTCCAGTGTGTTGTATAGGTTGTCAACCAGCTGGGTGAAATTACAGTACTGTTGTTATTATTCCAAGGTAAACGTGGCAGTGTTAAGGGAATACCGCTCTGCATTAATGTTTACGATACTATGTGAAAATCACGAAATCAGAGTTATTACGAGAGAGACTAACAGCAATATTATATTAGTGAAGTTCGGGATGACCTAGATACTTCTATATGTTCGTGCTAGTTCAAATTCGTCGTCACTGCAGCGAGAGGGCCCATTTCGTGGGACAAAAGACATTCCCAAAAAATCATGGAACCCCTCCAGCTTGAACAACACCTTCGACACAATCAGGATTTAAAGGTTACATTGGGCCAGCGATGATATACTCGTCGCTTCCCATCATTGGAGTACAAACAAAAACGGGACTCCTCAGACCAAATTACTAGTTTCCAATCCTCCACAGTAAAGTTTTGGTGCGTCTTTGTGACTTACTGTTAAAAGAGGCCTCTTCCGTTGTACTCTGTTCCAGATGTCCATCGTATGCAGTTCTCATCGCAGTGTCCTTTCGGAAATCGGTTGGAGTGGACTTTCATTGACTGTTTGGAGTAATTGTTGCCTGGTTTGACAAGGATTTGTAGTTACTAGGCGTGAAACATGGCGGCAGACCCTGTTGGTGAGAATCGTTTTCTGGCCACAGTTACGTAACCGGTTTTTAGTTGATTTCGAACTACACCACTGTTTGTGGACCCGCAGGACAGTACGCTTCGACACATCAACAAATTGGACGATTTCATTAACTTTGTGTCCGTGGGCACGGCCAAACACGCTGGCTCCTTTTTGCCACCCAGTAACGTCTGTCTTACGACCCATATTGCAGACTTAATCCAACACACAGTTTACTCTTCACCACTGAACGAAACAGAATGGATCCTGTAGACCACGTCAGTGCTATTTATCTCCAAACAATGCTATCACGGCGCCCTCTGTGCAACCGGTAACTTTCTACTGTCATTTCTGTTTGGGGTGTCTAATTTTTTTTGTCCGGTGTGCATTTATAGGATTATGTATAATTTTAAATTGAGTTTCGAATTTTTGATTCAAAGCAGATTTGTCCGGGTCTGGTTAGTGTCCAAAATTTTTGACCCCTTTCCATCTCTGCTCCCGGTGAGGCATGTATGTATGTTCTTTGCTTACGCCGCTGGCTCTGCTCCTTCCCTGGAACCATGGCTCTAAATTAGAGAGGGGTGACTGCTTATAGCCATCGAGTTGTTCACGGTGGTCGTTAAACCCCAAACAAACAAAAAAAAAAAAAGTGCATTATTCCCTCTTGTAACTTTCATAACGCTTCCCGTTACAACTTCTTTACAATTTTTGTTTCTGTACATCAGCATCACCTTATTCCCCAAGTCATGAACACAGGAAGCGGAACTGTATTAGTCTTTTTTATTGTTCTGAATTCGGCAAAGTTATTAATTTAAGGCATATTGTCTTTAGATATGATTCGAGAAACCCCGCTCCCCGTAAAGTCTACTGATTACCAAACATGCTATTGCTTTTTGCTTCCCATGGGTGAAGCGGAATGTTTTCTTGTGTAAAATTATGTCTTGGAGATACTTTTAGGCAGCCGAGCCCTGAATGCGTGCCATTCGTGTTGTATGAATAAGTGAGCTCATTTCATTTGTAAGATTCAGTCTTTTAGTCACGGTACGAGTGCATTTTCTCTCCTTTGAACTCCGACAGGGAAGGGAAGTGCGACCTTTGACTTCAGGTCGATTTGTTGTGTGTGACGGCCTCATTGTTTGGATGTACCAGGAACTCCCACATGTACCCGCCAGCATTTGTCCCCTTTCTCTTCCCACCTACGACGTTTCCCGATTGAGCTCCCTCCTCCTCTTCGTCAGTTCCTTGCTGCAGTCATCAACATTCATCCACCGTCCACGTTCAGTTCCCTCTTCTCTTCTATTCGTTGCCCTTGTCCAGATGGTGATAAGTATAGAATTCCTCTCCTCCCCCCCCTTCCCCCAGATCTGTCTTGTCACCACAGAGTGCTGTATCCGGGTGGTCTGTCTATCGTACGTCTTGTGTCGTACAAGCTTCAATCAGAATATCCCTATCTTGGTTATCCTTTTGTTGCCCCCTCTTCTCTAGCAAAAGTTCTGCCAGAAAAGAGGATGCTTTGGTGCGGAAAATCGCAGTGGTTGTGGTTAAAAGCTGCCTTTTAAGCTCTTCGCTGGCGCTTTGCGTCTTCAAAGAGTAAACGAGCACGTGAACGTGTGTGATTAGCCATTCCAGATCTGTGGTTGCATGAAGGTCTTACCCACGACTCTTTACCCATCTCATCGTTGGATAGTTCACTTTCGGTTCCAGTATGTTGCCTAAAAATTCACCCTTGTATGTACAAGTGATAGCATTTTTTTTAAAGCTGCACATTTTCTTTTCTTGTACACCAATCGGTATACATTCTCCGAGTTCACTGTTATTCCCACGCTTCAGGTGACATCACCAAACTTATCATCTTCAACCATTATCAATCCACTGCTGGACGAAGGTCTCCCCAAGTTTCCTCCACAACGGTCTGTCTTGTGCCACCCAGTCTCTTCCATGTCACTCCCGCATACTTTCGAATTTCATCCACCCATCTCCAATGTGGTCTTTTTCTGGGTCTTTTCCTGTCCCTTGGAGTCCAATCTAAAATTTCGGCTGTCCATCGATGGTTTGTCCTTCTGGCAGTATGTCCAGCCTATTGCCATTTCAGGGATTTAACTCTGATCATGATGTCTTCCACTCTCGTCATTTTTCGGATCCACGAGTTCCTCTTCTTATCTCTCTTGGTTACACCAAGCATGCACCTCTCCATGCTGCTTTGAGTTGTCTGCAGCCTTTGTATGTCTCTTTTAGTTAAGGTCCACGTCTCTGCACCATACGTAAGGACTGGAAGGATGCATTGATCAAACACTTTTCTTTTAAGACAGAATGGCATATTGCTCTTGAAAATTATGCTGTTTCTTCCAAAAGCTCTCCAGGCAAGTTTTGTACGCGGATTAATTTTTTCATCAATGTGACCCTTACTTGATATCTGCTGTCCAAGATAAACGTAGGTGAAATCTAAAAGTCAATAAAGAACTTATTAAAATATACCCCACTAAAATAGTAATTAATACTAAAACAATCATCGTATGATCATGGAAAAAAATTAATTGTGTTGTCTGTTATCTCCAGCTTTTCTCCATCAATCGATAAATCTTCATTTCGTGTAAAAGCATTGAACATCACTTTTGTCTTCTGAAAGTTCATTTTTAATCCCACTTCTTTTCTCTTGTCAGCAAGTTCCTGGATCATACTCTGCAGCTCTGATGGGGTAGTTCAAAAATGACTGTCATCAGCAAAACGAAGGTGGGTTAGATAATCTCCATTAATCTTTATTCCTTTGTTTGCCCAGTACTAACTCGCTCAAATCGCAAGTCCTTTTATATTAAATGTTAATGAATACTTATGCCATAAATATGCACATTCCATCATACTGTTTTGTACCAAATTTTGTTTAAATTTTATTTAACAACGTATTTCTTTTCTTGATTCCTTGTATGTGACTTTCACATTTGTTGAATATCTCCTTAAATGTGGTGCTCCCCCCAGTTATTCCCCCCTGACGCTTAAGAGACCATCCCACATCCTGATAAGACATTAGGGTGTGGGAGAATCTTTACCCAGAAGCCATATGTGTACATGTTAATACTCTACTTTGGTAAAAAAAAAAAAAAAGCGCAGAATTACGCTATAGAAGTCTTAAAATGAGCGTGTTATACTTCATTTAGTAATTTCGTAGATTATCGTGGACAGCAGACAAGGGCCGCATAGAAAAAGAAAAGGATAGGCGTATGAAACTTGGCTGGAATGCATTTGAAAGAAACAGTGCAATTTTCCAGAGCAATTTGCCATTACGTTGCTCTCAGCGCGTCCTAGTTCTTACTTATGGATCCTTAAGTTTTTTAGTTAACGACCCTAACTAAAAATGGCGCACACAGGCAGTGGATGGACAACTCACAGGAGCATGTGCTTTCTAACAAGAAAAGATGGGAAGAGTAGCTCATGGATCATGAAAAGACGAGAGTGGTTGACATCGTGATTAATGTAATCAATGGCTGTGGGTTCAACATATTGATAAAGGAATTGACCACACATCATTGAACAACTGAAATACTAGAATGAATGCCAAGAGGTGGGAAAAGACCCAGAGTAACAAACACCACGTAAGTGAGATATGAATGAAATTCGAAAGCCTGAATGGAGTGACACGGATATGTATTGCTCAAGGCAGAGTTGTGGAAAAGACTTGGGGTGACCATCATCCAGCAGTGGATAGAGAATGGTCACCCATTCATTTACCAAATTCGTCAGTGAAGACGAATTTGGTAAATGTACGTGGAGGAGCATACGAACCCATTGCTGATGTTCTTGGAATTCCGCAAATGGTTCACTTATACCGCCTCTTTTTTTTTTTTTTTTTTTTTTTTTTTTTTGCTCCCCTTTCCTTAAAATGGTTTAGCTTTTTTCTCTCATTTACGCCCCCCCCCCCCTCTTTTCTAGTTTATATAAAGTGAGAATAACTTTAGTTTCTGCAAGAGCCTAACCAGATACAGAGTAGAGAGGGAAGTCATCCAATACACATCTAAGCAAGAAAGGCGGAATATCGACTTCGGCGCAAATATAAGCTGATAGAAAAGTGCTTTGCTCATCCGCTGAGAAGTGTCCAGATTCAACACGCATGAGACCCACGTTACTGTTGAATCATTTTGTCTTTTTATTTTTTGTTGCACATTTCCATTATCATGCTGAGATATTGGTGCCCCCCCCCCCCCTCAAGAATAAATTAAGAGTGACCCTTACTAACGGGCTACTTTGGAAATCATATGGTCATGGTCTTATCCGCTTCAGTTGAATTAAAAAGAGTTGATGCGCAAACGTTCTGTGAAGAAATATGTCAAGGAAAGACGATTTTGTAGGGTGTTACACAGTAGGCTCAGAAGAAACCAGATCCTCACGGAGTAATAAAGTGCATAATTAAGAATTGCTAAGATCAGTCTGGTAAATAAGCCTATTAATATTTTGCAATATTAAGATGGGCACGGCTTCAAGGAGGACTCTAATGGGGATTAGAAGGATAATGATAAATGTTTAACAGGTAGGGGATTACGTGGCAAAAGCAATTAGTGTTCAAAAGGGTGCAGCAGATAAACGCCAAGTGTGTGGTGTGTGTGTGTTTGTGTGTGTGTGTGTATGTGTGTGTAATCTGAACGTAAAGCCCGATAAATTTGATGAACATGTAAAGTTTGAAGAAAGTTATCAGATTGTATTGGTGACGGAGATGATGATAGTCTTTGCTTCCTTCTTGCTTTTGCAAAGGGATTAGGCATCAGTTTAAGGTTAATTTCTTTCAAACCTCTTCGGCCAATCTTCCAAAAATACTTTCAACGTATCTAGTCAACTGACTCATTGACAGTGGTCAAAGATGTTTTGTTTTGGGGGAACTCAATGTTTAGTGTTTAAAGTATCGGAGGATTCTCTCTAACACACAAACACACGTATTTTATATGTCTGTGTTCTTTTACATGCACAAATTAAAAAAAATATATATATTACAATGAATAAAAGCCCAACCCTAATAACTTTTATAATTCAGCTAAAAATTTCTCTATCACTAAGAGCAGGTTGCGCGTCAGTTGAAGGAGTTTCGTTTTTCTTAATTGCGCAGCTGAAAAATAGTGGAAACCTTTGGAATTCGCTATTGTTTTCCTACTTAATTGTACTTGGTAATTATCGTAATAAATGAGCATATTCAGTTTATCGACGCTATGCGGTATCAAAAGGACAAAAACTACGCACTCTGGTAATTTAAACGTACAGAGAAACAAACACCTCAGAGAGTGTTCATTTCTAAAGTTACCAAAGTACCGCTGCTGTTAGACATCATTTTAAACAATTAGAGGATGCAGTCTCTTCTTGAAGCCACCAGTGGCTTCAGAATTATATTTATGATTTAAATACAATGTTCCTTCAAACCATTTTGAGTTTCTAACTTTAGGGGCTACCAGAGTTTCGTAGTCGTATATTTTACGACCTAATCGGTTTTCATGTACATTTTGTAAGTGGTCATAGTACAAATAAATTTCGTTGCGCTTCTCTCACCTCAAAGGTACTCTTTCCAGAAAGAAAGTGTTGTCACGAAAAAAAAAAAGTCTCTAAAGGGTATTTATTGAGTAACTCTCAAAAGTAAAAGCAGTTGGAGGAGAGTGTCCGAGACTTCTGACAATGCCATACCTGTGGTGTTTAAGGAAGAGAAAGTGTGGAGTCTTAAGCAAGGGAAGGAGGGCACTCCTATATGGGAAAAGCAGATGCAACTTAACTTAAATAAATGCTTACCTCAAGTAGAAAAGTCAGGACTTGTGAATGAGTCAGCGTGAAAAAGTAGCATGCGGGGATAAATACACGTTTGATATGCCACTCAAAATTCAGCCGTCTCTCAGGTACTAGAGTATTCCTAGTTTTTGTGTGAACCATGTTGTCAGAATCACAAAATATTCTACGTAGTGAAGTGTGTCAATCTGAACGTTGCGTCATGTGTCTAGAGAAGACAAGGACTTACCGGGGGATAATGCATGGCAAGAGAAAAAAAAAAAAAAAATAGGAAAAGAAATGCGATTCATTGATCGTAGAGAGGCACGTGATCGTGCTATGTTTCTGACAATACCATGCCTGTGGTGTATGCACCACAGCTGGGTTTGGATGTGAAAATAATAAACGAAAACACTGGCGTGTAATTTTCTACGAATCAGATAATTGGTTGCGTGTTGGCAAGAAAGAAGCTCAGCTCTCTGGCGTTTCAGAGCAGCATTCTAAATTATAAATGGCGTATACGGTATCCGCCATTTTTTTCTTTCTTTGTAGAAATGCGAGCCATAATTTAAAGAAAAAAATTGTGTTTTTGCCTAAAGCATGCTGATGTGCATCTACTTAGGGAAAGCTTTGTTATTAATTATTATTGTCATTTTTTTGCCGCAGACAGATTTTCTCTAGCATTTCCTTCATCGACTTAGAAGAGAGGGGGGGGTAAGCAAGTAACGTCATTTCTGATATTTATTTGCGGCTTTTTTTTTTTTTTCCTGGGTCGAACTTTTTTTCTCATTTTGGAACGAAGACAACTTCTGTTCGGTGGAAGTCGCTCTGGTGTGAAGAGCGTCAGTGCTACCGGATTTCCTGAACTTTCCCCTTCACGCTGTCTTATCAGGTTTGTAACTCAGTGAATTATTAAAAACATAGATCAGCCTTTGTTTGCAGAGTATACATTTTTTCCTCCTCATTGAGTGATGAAACCTTATCGCCGTGTTTACACAGTAACCAATAGCTCTGTTATCCGAAACTTTGTGTCTGCTGGCGAGATATGCGTGAAGAAGCTGGCTTGCTTGGTTTACAGATAGCCGGCGGACTTCGATTGCTGGTAAACTTGGCTTTCGTTCAGACCAAACACCCGCGCCCTTATATTTTTGGTTTTTAGAAGCGTTTCAATGTGTTGGACTCAACAACGCTGAATGCGAGTGTAATCGAAATTAAATGAGTCTACACTTAAATAAGTGCAGTGGAACCTCTATATTCATGATTAATTCGTTGATGAATGACGAAAGAATACTGAATTGGACGAATATAGTATCAATTTTTTCCATAGGAATTATTTAAAATTGGAACAATCATTTCCCAGCCCCGAATCTCATACATAAAAATTTAACCAGAACTTGACTGGGGAGCGATGATGATGGCCTTAGCTGAAAAAGAGGGAAGGAATTATTGTTTTGAAGGGAGTCTCCTTCCATTAAAACATCGGGTAACTCCAATTCTGGTGATCGACGCCTTTTTTTTTTTTTTTTTTTCCCCTTTCCCGATTTTTACACATTTCGTTCGCCACTTCAGCCGCTTTAATTGCTTCGTTATTTTTAATTATGCTGTTTACTGTAGTTCTCGGCATGTTAAATTTTAACGCTAAGTTGGAAACACGTGTTCCACTTTCAAACTTAGAAATGATTTCTTTTTTCAACTCTATTGTGGTTCTCACAGCTTCCCTTTTTTTTTTTTTTTCCCCCACTACACTTTTTTGGTGCCATGGTCACTTCTTTTTTACTTCTTTTTACAAAGATAACTGCAAAAAACTTCAAAAATTAAAAAAAAAACACACATTCAAAGAGATAATAGGTGATGCACACTGAACTATCTCAAGGCAGACAGCTGGGCTATCACGCAGTTTGTCTGACTGCGTGGGCGATTGCAGGAGGCTAGGATGGCCATGTGGTGAGTGACTTTTCGTGACGAATATTGGATTTTTGGACGAATATCGGAGCTTCTTTTTTGACGAAAAAATGTGAGGAATATAGAGGTTCCACTGTACATACCGCGTTGGGTAAGTGTTAAGTTTCCGCCGTTTAGGGTTGTCTGAAAAGGAAGTTATTTTACAACAGCAGGTGGATTAGCCGGCTGGAGTTTCGTTGCAACAGCATCTTAGGCAATTCTGATTAGAGGCCTGCATCGGGTCGGGCTGAACTCTCGAAGCCAAGCAACATAAGTTGGTTCTTTGGGTAGGGCCAGCATTTTAGTCATCTCGTACAGAAATCGGGAATTAAGACCAGTTCTCTCCCCCCCCACACACACACACAACAATTTTTCTTCGTTGAAGTTCGTTTTCAAAAATTTGGAAAGTCTCAAAGCCTGGCGCTAATCACTAATGCACGTTTTGGATATTAGTGAAAAATTGTTGAGAGTAATTAACCATATTTCTAACAGCTGAGAATCAGTACTCAGTTCGGGCACTGTTTTAAAGAGCCCGAATTTTATATTGCAAGATAGAGCCTGGGAACTATGATTAACCTGTTTCGGCATAAATTAAAAAAGTTTTTCCTCTTCCAGAAACTCACTCCTGCCCCACCCCCATGCAATTAACAAATGTCTTTCTCAACTGAGGAGTGGGAGAGAAGCTCTCTCTGTTTCTGCTATACGGTAGAAACAGACTCCCCAGAGAAGTAATCAGGGGTGACTTTTAGATCTTCCTGGGGCCCTAGGGGCTAAAAGATCCCCCCTCTCTCTCTTCACCCCTTCTTATCGCATCACAAATTTTTATCCGTCAAATTAAAAAAAAATAAAGTCAAGATAAAAGTTTTTACATTTTTTAAAATGCCATTCAATCTTTCTATTATTAGAACGTTTTGTAAGAAACAGTACTAACGTAATCACTTTGCCTGCCCGTGCACACCGAACTTTTTTGTTTTTAGTGGTATTTCTAAAAGTATTTTTGCTGCTAATAGGAAATCAAAGGATATTAAATTTAGCAATTTAAATATCCCATATACTTCATGAATTTACCCCTAAGGGCTGTCAAAGTTGAAAATTCAAATTGAAGTTCTGTTGTGAAGAAAATATTCAGCTGAAAGGAACGCTAAATTATTTTAACTGCTCCTTTCAACAAGTACCTTTCAACAAGTAAGAACTCGAAAATTTAGAGTATCAACAGCGAAAAAAAAAGAATATGTTACTAATATGAGAAAGCAAAATATCAATTCATAATACAAATACAGTAATTGCTTTAAGGAACGATATGTTTCGGTCCGTGAAAAAGATCAGATGAGATCATATATAGAGGAATTTAGGAAGGGAGTGTCTGACAACCAGGTCTTAAACAATCCTTAGAATTAGTCCAGTACCCGGGGCCCGACGGCTTAACGTGCCCATCCGACGCACGGCGGATATTTGGTCGTTCGAACGTTCGTACCTGCCTGGGATCGAACCAGAGGTCTCCGTGCCAGTCACGAACGTTGACCATCCGCGGCCCCCTATGTCCGTGAAAAACAAAATTGGCAATCCAATTACGTCATCGGGGCCCCTCACGCTCTGGGGCTCTAGGCGCGCCCCTAGTGCACCTATCTGGAAATTTGCCCCTGGAATTAATCAAATAATTAGATAGCTTCCTGCTAATTCTATGACCATTCCCAAATATCTGTCAAAGAATTGGCAGCACGCGACACCTCCCTGCTAATTATTTGACCATTCCCGAATATCTGTCAAAAACTCCCAACACGCAACAGCTCCCTGCTAATTCTTTGACCATTCCCGAATATCTGTCAAAGAACTCGCAGCACGCGACACCTCCCTGCTAATTCTTTGACCATTCCCGACGTTTCGTGAAGCCTTGCGTTCGGGAAGATCGGTCGTCGCTGCAAGCAGCTGTATAGTGGAGGTAGGAGGGGAAAAAATTAGTCTGCGTGCTACCTACTATCTAGTATGTATAGTTCTTAAAGAAGCTTTGCCTCCTCCTCAGAAATCCACTAGTACATGGCCTATGGCATTTTCTATCCAATCCCAGAGTAAGCAGCCCCCCCCCTCGAATTTCCTACACCCCACCCATGCCCAGTTGCGATTACTTCTCTTCACCAACTAGATAGTGTAGGGGAAGTCTCGTAATCATACAAAATCACATTTCAAATAAAAAGATGAAAAGTCTCAGGCACTGCTGAAAATGTGATCACCTAAGGAGGCAACTGAAGTGAAGTCCTTCGCGAAAGACAGGCTTATTGCGAAATAAGTGTACCAAATAGGAATGTGTTCAGCAATCACTCGTCAAGAAAAGTAAGGATGTTTTCAGTGACTGGAAGGACATCAGCGCAAAAGAGGAAAACATTTGTTGAATTAGCTCGTTCCTTGGTTTTGCCATTTGACAAAAGTCTCACTGATTTGTAACCATGGTGGAGGAAGTTAAATTCATGCCGATGTCCGCATCCACAGGGTGACTAAGCGTGTTATCCGTATCCCTTACTGTAATACAAGAAGCGAAAAATATTTCATACTGCCAGAAGGCTGTTCGAAGAAAGAAAAAAAAAAAGAAAAACGACTTCATTGAAAAGAATACTCGACTCAAGCATAGCTAGTCGAGAATACGCAACGAACGCTTATAATGTCTACGTTGCATTGGAATGCCTTCCAGTGGAGTGTGAAAGCTTGGCGAATCTTTATACAAATTTACACCACTAAAATAACCGGATTTACTTCGCTATAAGCATTCCTTGCGTACTCACGACCTGGTGTATTTAAAATAAGAATAGCTAGTCGAGTCTGAACCTTATCTACGGATATAAACCCTACAATATGATAATTTAGTAGCTGTGTGTGGTGCTATCCTCGTACCAGCGCGGAGCCGTTCATTTTTGGTAGCAAAACAAAGATGTATGGCAGAGCTTCCCTTGTCAAGGTGCATGTGTCAGCATTTGGACTGAAATAAGATTTGTGAAAATTGCAACACCATGAAGGACTGCTGATATTAGCTTGAAACTTACAGGATATGATGTACAACAAGGTTGGAACATGCAAGAGATTTAAATGGCAGTGAAAGTGCAAATGAGGTTACTGAGCAGCGCTTTCTGAACTGGTCCCGTCTTGGGTATAAAGGGCTAGCTCAAACGAGGTATTGAAATCAGTGAAGAGCAGACACTGAGTCGAAAGAGGGCCGCGGGTTTCCTAGTGGGCAACGTTCGTGACTGCCGCGGAAAGGACCCCAGGCAAGTACGAACGCTCGATCCACTAAATATCCGCCGTGCGTCGGATGGGCACGTTAAGCCGTCGGACCCCGGGTACTGGCCCCTCGGTAATAAGTAAGGGCGTCTTCCTCTCCCTTTCTACTTCGCTTCCGTGTCACTTTCCTATCAGGCACTCTAGCCCAAATCTCCTAGCTTCCTATTTCTAAGGGTTGTTTAAGACCTGGGGTCAGACACTCCCTTCCTAAAATCCTCTACATATGACCATTTGATCATGATCATTGAGTCGAAAGGGCGTTCTTGTGTCTCACCAACGCCGAACAAGGTCGCATTACGAACATCTGACTGACTTTCGTGTAAGGATTGTTAAGATGAGAGAAGCTGGATTTTTCCTACCGCGAAATTGCCCCCTCGTACGGGGCAAAACGCCGGTACAGCGATGCGAACGTGGGGTCCGTGGACAGATCTAGCTGCCCAGAAATCCGGGAAATGGACCGCAAAATCGGACGACTGCACGGGATGACAAGACACCTCTACCGCATGGCAGTGACCGATCGCACAGCGTCATCCACGGTGTTAGCGCAGCACTGAACCACTGTCACAGGTCAGGCTTTGTCCTCCAGCACATTTCGACGTCGTTTGCTTAACATAGGCCTAGTCACTAGCAAGCCATTACTGCTCATTCCTTTGACCCTGAACCACTGACGCCTTAGGCTGCAGTGAGGTCTTTGAGACAGAAATTGTCGCACTTACTGGTAACAAGTCGTGTTTTCTGACGAATCACGATTCAACTTGATGCACCCTGATGGTATAGGTTCGAAGAATTCGTGGTGAACGGCACCTTGTAGCGTGCATTTTGCAGAGTCATGCTATGAGGCGCCTTTGGATTAAATTCGCAATATTACCTGGGAATTCCTCAACAGGTCAGCGATGCGTCAATTATGTTTAAGAGGCAGAGGTGATACCCTTCCTTCGCCGCCCCGGTGGCGCAGTGGTCTAAGGCAATGGCCTCTGATCATTCGTCCAAAAGGGGTCCGGATTCGAATCCCGGTGAGGCATGGATTTTGTGTTTGTCTTACGGCACGGGCTCTCTCCCTTCCCTGGAACCAGTGACCGTAAATTAGGGACGGGCGACTGCTTATAGCCCATTGAGTTGCTCACGGTGGTCGTTAAACCTCCAATCAAAAAAAATAAAAAAAATGCCACGCCGTGTAGATGCTGTTATTGTTGCTTAACGTGACTTCACACGTTAGTGAGTTTTAAAGTAAAAAAAAAAAATCTGATATAGCTCTACAAATGTAATCGGTTATCTCCTGTAACATGGGGAATCTTTTAACATAAATTTCATTTAAATAGCGCCATTCTTTCTGTGTGTTGCAGGTAACCGTAGATTGGGAATGAAGAAGTCTATCTTAGATTTACATGAAAGTCGTTAAGAAGTTTAGAGCTGCCTTTCTTCCCTCCCCTCCCTCTGCAGACAATCTGTTGTTCAATAAATAAGCGTCGGAAGATTATATTTTGTGCTGCTGCTGCTAAACGTGTATCACACAGTGTTTAGTTAGTGCTTGCTCTATTGTTCGCCTCGAGGTGCAGCTGCATTTTGAAGCGTACATCATCCGGGCATTAGGTCCGTTTGCGAACGCGTGCTTAGTCAAAGTTGATGGAAGTGTTTTCAGCCATTGTTCGAATGAGTAATCTCTTGCGTAGACCGACTCCTCGCTAAGCAGGTGAATTACATGGTTGTGCGCTCGTTGCGGCTTTCTCGGAATTTGCCAGCTCACATTACACCGAGACAAATTATTTCAGCTGTGTTTGTTCACTCGTTTATTTCGCGGTACTTTTCGTGACAGTAGCAATGTTTCCCGGGTCCATTGGGAACATGTGGGTAAAGTAAATGCGTTATTCTTAGGAATTCTCGTCGTATTGTGACACTGAAGAATTGCTTGTTTAGCTCGGCCTAAATGTTTACATACTTTCTTTTGAATTTTTGACGTGTACGGAGATATAATGGGTGGTGTATCTGTTTGAGTTTGCGCGCTTTGTTTCAGATCTCTCTCTCTCTTTTTTTAATTTGATCGTATTATAGAGGGGAAAAATAAAGAACAATCCTCCTTCGGCATATATCTTGACATTCATTGTTTTGTTCCTACAGAATTGGGCAATACCGTACGCTGTTGGTACACGCCAGTCTGTGTGATCCCCTCTATTTATTGTAAAAAAAGAGTTTTATGGTAACAGCAATTCTGCTTCCCCGAGAATTACTAATATACAGATTCTGAATAACTGGCGGATGAAGGATACGATACGCACCCCGAATTTTTTTTTTTTTTTTTTTTTTATAATCCTTTCAATTAGAAACTGGCAACATCTGAATTTAAGGCTAATACTTCCGGTTCCTAAACAATACTTAAGATATTCTATGAAAACGTAGAACCGATTTTGTTTGCTGACTCTCGGGCACGTCATATCCGTGTGTGTTTGTGTTAGAGGTCTGCACGGGCCTTTTTTTTTGTTGAGCCCGGCCAGGCCCCGTCAGTTGCAGTTTTTATTTAGGTCCGGCACAGCCCAGCCCGGCCCATGATGTGCGATTTGGTATTATTTTGTCTTTCTATTGTATTTATTAAATTTTGAAAGTTAAATAATAAAATATTATTGAAAATATTTAGTTTAATGTGAGCCTAAAAATATTAACTAAAGTTTTCACAATTACCGAATAATATAACCTTTAAAGAGAGACAAAAAAAGACTAAGCACATTCAAAATCGCCCTTTCTCTAAACTAGCAAGTGGTAACACGTACGGAAGTCAATCCCTATGCAGTTTAGGGATAGGAGAAACTGTCACGCGGGTTCCAAATTGAGTTCACCTGGCGTAATATTGGGAACCAAGGGGGTGTCGAGTGGACTGTGATTCTGCGATTCCCTGATTTAGGGCTGACGCAGCTTCAGGATCCACTGACGGGGCGTTGTGATTCACACAGCAGATTTTCCTTTGGAAGTCAAAGGGTTGTGTGCCGCAATGATTTCGTGAACGTCTAGTTTAAAAAAAAAAAAAAAAAAAAAAGCATAAGTGAACGGATTTTCTAAGTCCCTGCCGTAAAATATACCCATTCTCCAAAAATCCAGAGTTGAGCACACAATTTGTAACTAACGAAACCCTCATGATAGAACGTAGACAAAATCAACAAAGAAAACAATTTATTAGTTATGTTTTGGCGTAATAATAAAGATACACTCACGATACTAGCAAAAATGATTCCCACTCTGACAGGAACATGTACTCAATTAACTGCTCGCTTATAAAAACATTAACTCTAACGGAAGACTTTCGTATGGACTGATCCGATAAACATGGTATGAGGGGACACCAAAAGAAAGAATAGGATGGATTTCCTACCTTAACATCCGAATCTGGCCTAGATGTCGCGCTGCTACCCTCCTATCACACGGAAGAAATGGAACCACATGAAAGTCCAGTTTTCTTGGCATCACTTATTGTCCGTGAAATACTACTATCGCTATTCCTCCACCAAGGTTACTGGTCTGCGATGGATGTCCCGGTCCGTCATAATTGGTGTGGGCCCTCATCATCCGTAGCAGGGTTCCTTTCCTTGGCACGTCGGTTTAGATCCTCCATCCATGTCGGGAAATGGTACGCAGTTGCGGATGTCCTGCCGTAATATTTGGCAGCGATTAAGTTGCCAGTCTCTGATAACTCATGGCTGTGACCAAGTTTTGGGCCACGCAAAAAAAAAAAAAAAATGCACGCCGTGAAAAAAGTAAAAGTGAAATGCTCCAAGTTCTTCTCTTCCCTTGGAAAAGTTTCGAAACCCCCCAAGAAGAATCACATTACCTCAAAACATCCCATCATCCAATCACTAGCTGGCAAACGCAAGCCTCCCTGAATTAAATTCCCAAGTCTAAATCCTACTGGTCAGAGAATTAACATTTTGTTCATCCATTCGTTAAGGGGGTCAAAATTGCTACCCGTTCCCGTGAAAATTCTGAGAACCGCTCAAGTTACGTTAATCCTTACCCAATAAAACTGTTAGCTCCGGTTCCAAAAAGTCTACGGTCTGCCCAACACGCATTGTGGGATGCTAGACATGGACACTTCTATTGCCCCAATAAAACATACTACAAAGTCAGCTCGCCGATGGATGTCGCCAGCGTTGTCTCCTTACGCTATGCGACGCCTTCCGCTGGGAGAAGGGACACGAGAGGGGGAAAAAAGTAAAAAGAATCACCCGAAAGTATATGGCAAAATAAATAAAACGTACTCTTTCTTCGAAAATTACACGAATTAATAAAAATTAATAAATGAATAAATAAAATAAACTAGGGAATGGATTTTCCACCTAAATGTGCAGCCTCGAGTCTGAGCGCTGTCACAAAACAATGGATGTCGTCCCTCATACCAACACGGACAGTGGACACCCCACATCACTGCAGACACCTCTCGTCCCCCACTACACACACACACACACACACACACACACACACACACGCCCGCTCGCTCGGAGTCGAATCTTTTGTTTTTCGACAAGCCCCAAAGTGATTTTTCCATCTTAATAACTACAGATGGTAAAAACATTGTGAGTGCTTCTCCTTGCTTTTGTGATTACGCTCTGGGCTATGTCATGGAAGTAAGTAAACCCAGCAAAACAGTTAAAAAGACAAGGAAATATTGGAACACGACTTTTTTTTTTTTTTTTTTCATTCTTTACCATAGCGATAAAAAGAGAATGGGTCGACTTGGGCCGGCCCGGTCCAGTCGAAAGTGCCTGGGGAAAAGCCTGGCTCGAGCTTGGCGGGCGGGCCACCCTGGCCACTGTGTGCAGACCTCTAATGTGTGTGTGTGTGTGTGTGTGTGTGTGTGTGTGTGTATATGTGTCCCCCTTTTTTTTTCTTTCGTGTGTGCGTTAGCCAAGGAGAAAATTTTTTATTTCATTATTCTAAGATTTGTTCGCTTCATTCTGTTATTATTTTGGCATGAAGATTTAACTTTTAGTTGTCAGATACGTATGAAATTTAGTTTGCTGCCCCTCCCTCCCAGGAAAATAAATTCAGGATAAGTCTGCGCCCCCAAAGTGCATCTAACGTTTGTGAAAATCGTTGAACTTTCGAATTCCGGAAATGACCACTGCCATTGAGTGTTTGATTAAAAAACTAGTGTTGTATGTCTTTTTTAGTCAAAATCCAGGTCTCTGTTCCATAGGTAAGCAGTGGCAGGATCCTTTCAGTGCTTACCTATGGAGCAGAGACCTGGATCTTGACTTAAAAAAAATAAAAAAACATACAAAGACTGCAGGCAACTCAAAGAGGCATGGAGAGATGCATGCTTGGTGTAACCAGGAAAGAAAAGAAGAGGAACTTGTGGATAAGGGAAGTGACAGGAGTGGACGGCATCATGACCAGAGAAAAATCATTGAAATGGCAATCTACTGGTCATGCTGCCAGAAGAACGGACCTTCGATGGACAACCGAAATTTTAGACTGGATTCCGAGGGACAGGAAAAGACCCAGAAGAAGACTCCATGGGGTGATGTATGGATGAAATTCGAAAGTATGCTTGAGTGACATGGAGGAGACAGGCTCAAGATAAACAATTGTGGAAGAAACTTGAGACCTTCATCCAGCATTGCTTTGATAATGGTTGACAATGATGATTGTAACTTTTATGCAGTTTTTATGCCGCTTCTATTGCAGACTCCAATTACTACGGATTCTCTGTAGATACTACGGAAATTGTCTGTCTGCTACGGATTACGGAAAGTATCGGATATACTACGAAAATAGAAAACCTCAGTAAAATAAGCTTTTTAATGATGTGCGTAAATTTTATTTTCGTGTTTTTCATGATTTTGGCATTCATTAAGCATTTTGGAGTGTGCTCCTTGGATGTTTTCAGTATCGTCGCATTTCTTCCATGATCTTTCAATGTGTTTTGCATGTCCATGCGTTTTCGATCACGTGCACAATTATCCACGGCCTATGGAATCATGGAAACCTGAAATTTCAGCTCTTTCCAGGTCTTGTGAAGTCCTTAAGGTTTCGTATTCTATGGGCGACTTCCAGTCTGTAAGCACGTAACTATGTGGGTTCGCATTGGAACATGCATACACTTATCTTTAAGGTGAACTAGAAAAAAAAAATAATAATAATAAAAAAATATTGGACCCATTTAGTGTTTCCCACAAAATGTTTTCAATTATTAGACAATTTTTTAAGCAAAAATTGGCTTTTTTATGAATTAAAATAACTATTTCGCTGTCATGGCAATTAGTTTTTTACGGTATGTGTAATACAGTTTTATTCATTACTACCGAAAAACGCTGAAAACTCCTGGGTTTTGTAGTTTTCACTACTGCAAAAAGCTAAAAACTACGGATTTTTTTGGTGTTTACTACTGAGCATTTCCAATCAGAGTTAAAGTCTCTGATGAAGCCGCCTGTTGGTGGTGAAAGCTAAGGTTTATTCATTTGTGTTTTTAATACATCCTTAAACGGATAGTTTTGCACTTTATTGTTATCTACGGTCTGTAACTTAGATCGGGTATTGGAGTGCTGAATTGTGTTGCAGTTCTTGAAATTAAAAACGGAACTTTTTACGAAAATTTTGTGTAAGGGCCCCGTAACCCCGGGCTCCAACCCAGTCCGAAAACTAGCTACGGTCTAAGAGTACCATGAGATAGTATACCAAATTTGGTGGTTCTAAGTTTTAAACTGTAGATTAGTATAGCGGACAAACAAACAAATATACAAACTTTCACTTTTATATATATAGATTCGCATTTTTAATTTCTAAATAGACATATGGGTCGCGAAGTTGATCGTCTTTGTTGATTTTGGGTCGTGGCCAAAAAGGTTAAGAACCCCTGCTGTAAATCAAGGGGCAGTACATCGAAAATTGCCTGTTCATATTCGCTTTGTTGTACTGTCTTTTGTAAGAAAAAGAAAAACTTTCATCAAGTAAAGTTCATTCTTTTGGTCTTAGTCCGCGTGGACGCAGACCGAAATTTAGTGTAACCGTTCACCCAATTCGAATCTTAAAAAGTAATCCCCTGATTATGTCATTTGACAGTTTGTCGCATACTAAATTGACAGTTCGTCAATCATGGGTTGAACAAACTTTCAACTCGATCTAGCGGTTTTAACGGACGTCATTACGTAAAAACCCCACTAGAGAAGGGGGACCTCTCACTCTCACGAAAGAAAAAAAAATCTGACTATCACAGGGGTTCCCAAACTTTTTGAGACCGCGCCGACCTTCACATGTCACATTTTCCATGCGACGCCCCTGTACCCAAAATTAAAAAAAAAAAAATGTCAAAATTCGAGTTTGTGGTACTTTTTTAAAAAGAAAATAGTCATTTACATTACTATCTTGTATTACCAATTGTTAGAATGCCGTCGTTGAATGATATACGCAGTGCGTCAAAGAATTTTTAAGACTGGCGCTAGATTTCAGCCTACGGTGGTGCCACCAGTGTAATCGCGAATGCGTTATAAACCGTGACCATCTGCTTGCTTTCTGCCAAAAGTACTGCGCAGTTGTTAAAGTAACTCAAACGAAACGGGCGTTCATTAGAGAAGTAAAAATTTTTTCATCTTAATAGATGGAACAAAGGGTTGTTATTAAATTTAACGCAAAACTTCGTAAAAGTGCCTCGGAAACGTACCAAATGATGAAACAAGTTCACGGTGAGTTTTGTTTAAGTAGATCAAATGTTTTCCTGTGTCACAAATTTTTTTTTGGACTGAAGAAAGACGCTAGAAGATAAGCATACCGGAAGACCAAGTTCATCTAGGACACCTGAGATTATTGAAAAAGTGCGTGATTTCGTGGAAAACAATCGATGTGCGTCACTAAGAATGATGGAAGAGTCTTTAAACATCAACAAAGAAACAATTCGAACCATCTTGCGTGATGATTTGGGCAAAACAAAAGTCTGTGCTAAATTTGTTCCACACACGTTAACCAATGAACAAAAATCAAGGAGAAGTGCACATTGCAGCGACATCATTTCAGCCGCTGAAAATGATCCAAACTTCTTAAAATCGATTGTTACTGGTGATGAAACATGGTGTTTTCAATATGATCCTAAAACAAAGCGACAAAGTGCGGAATGGAAGTCAAAAAACTCGCCACAAGCCAAAAAAGCAAGAAAAGTTCCATCGAAAATCATTATAATGCTCATTACATTCTTCCACAAAAAATGTATTACAAGTGGACAAACAATTACTGGTGAGTTTTATTTAAATGTTTTGAGGCGTTCGATGGGCAGAATTCGTCTCATTCGTCCAGAATATCGAGATGAAAACAGTTGGTGTTTGTTGCACCCAGTCACACCTCACTTCTTGTTCGTAGATTTTTGGCGAAAAATAACGTCTGTGTGCTGAATCATCCACCGTATTCGCCTGATTTAGCATCCTGCGACTTTTTCTTTGTTCCCAAAACTTAAAATGACGTTAAAGGGGTGTTGTTGTTTTTTTATTATATTTCGACCATACAAACAGCTTCGACGCGTGCTTTGGAGGCAATTCCGCAAAGTGAACTAGAACAGGCATTCGAATCATTATTAAATCGCTGTAACAAGTGTATTGAAGCCGGAGGGACTTCTTTTTAATAACAAACCAAAACAAATTATAATTTCTTGTTTCTATTTCATTTTACAGGCCCAGTCTTAAAAATTCTTTGACGCACTATGTATAACCTTTACTGAAAGTCAAAATGAACGATGAAAATGACTTTATTTACACCGATACTTGAAGGCTAAAATCGCATCACTAGATCTTTCATGCTGGCTCCCAGCACCACCTCAGGTGAATGTTAAAATGAAATATTGTGAAAAAGTGAAATGTTATATATATCGTGCAACGACGGTATTCCAACAGTTAGTAATATTAGCACGAATTTCTTCAGCAACCTTGTATTCTTTTTAATGTAAAAACACAAAATTAGAATAAAATTACAGAACTGAATCAGAAGAAATTGATGAGATAGGCATATTTTCACAACGGTAACACTCTTCATTTGGCTTTTGGCTCTTCATAAAGCTTATAAATTATAAGTTTTAGTTTTTCCGTATAGTCGCGACTCCCCGGACCAAGACCGGCGACCCCATATTGGAAACCTCTGGACTATCATCTTGAGCAAATCCTCAAGATCATGTCTTGTAGGCAAGTCGGATGTGGAAGCTGGTTTTCCAGAAAACTGCGGAGATAGATTTATACCCTTGGGTTTCTTTATATTTTTCAAATGGCGTCTATCAACCGGGATTGCCCAGATAAAATGTTTACGGACTGCAATCCGAGTTACTTTTTTTTTTCTTTCTTTTCGCTTTGCAGTTTGCATAGTGTGTTTAAAATCGTCGTAACTTCCTTTGTTGGATGCTATGCGGGAAGTGTCTGAATTGCATATCATTTGACGCTCTTTTGTACTCGGTGAATTGCCTTTTTGTTTTTAGAGGTATTTTGTAATGGTCGGATAATTTTTTTTTGTTGTTGTTGTTTTTCGCAATTGCCGTAGAGCTCACCATGATTTTTCTATTCTTATTTCTCTGTGTTAATGTCATATGAAACATAGTGGTCTTCTTCTTCCCCCTAGTCAGCGCAACCCCACGACAAGAAAGAGAGAGAGAGAAAAAAAAAACCTAAGTGTTCGAGGAAATTGCTACGTATGTGGGAATGAAACGTATCAGTGATTACATCCATTCTGTTTTCTTTTCTCATTTTATTTAGCTCTATTAGCTTTTTGTTAGCTTCCGTTTTGAGCTTAGGGCTACAGGCGTGTTCATTCCTCTGAGCCCCCTTCTCATTTCTATGCCCCCCCCCCTTCTCCATTTTCGGTGATTTCTCTCCATCTTTTCACCCAAAAACATGCTGTGTGAACTCTCACTTTTGTTAGATCACACCACTAAATTGGCTCTGAGTGTGGTATTTCACAAGGTTAATCGAACGTTTCCCTCATCGTTGTAGGGCAAAAGACATTAGCGCTGGATTTATGTCGGAACATTAGTTATTGAGCAAGTTCCATTCATTTCTCACCGAACAGTGAGAATGTTTTTTTCTATTGGTGGAGTTATTGGTTGATTGGAGTAACATTAGTTACGCTTCACGTACACGCACGCTGATAAGCATAGCTTTCTTTAGCGTAAAGACGATATGTTAGTTTTTCTTTAGATCATATTAAAAGTTCGTTTGCCGTACGTCCTGCCACAACGTGCATCACGGTCGTCTATCTCGGAGTAATTCTAACCTGACTATGCAGTTAAAGTTACGGAGTGTGTACTTCCACTGCATAATATACACTGAAGAGCAATTGAATTAGAGATACCTGTCTAGTAACGTGTAGCACCACCTTTCGCCCAGATGACGGCGGCCATTCGTCTCGGCATGGACTCGACAAGACACCGGAAGCGTTGGGAAGTCATGCGGATCCACGACCCCTGAACAAGCTCCCACAGTTCGCGAAGATTTGACGGAGGAGGTCATCTCTCTCGATGGCATCCCAGATGTGCTCGATGGGATTGAGGTCAGGTGACCTAGCTGTCCAAGGAAGCGAGGTCACATCGGTGGAGTGTTCATCCAATCATTCGGATACAATTCGGGAGCTGCATTGTCTTGTTGCAGGATGACGACCCCAGTGGGATGTTGAAGACTCACAAACGGGAGCAAATGGTCGTCCAGGATATCCCGGTAACGTTGACCTGTGAGGGACGCAGACCTGTTTGTAATCCGGGTGTAGCCCGGAATTCCGGGTTTTTGTCACCTTCCAAACCCGTAAATCCGGGTTTTTAAGTTTTAGAAGAATTTGAGATGCTTCGGACATTTCATTTCTAAAAATGCTACAAAATGGTAACTAAACTTCAGGTTCCATTTTCTTTGGGAATAAGTGTTTGATTAAAAACACTGCATGCATGTCCGTGCGAATGGTGAATGTAGACGATTTGTGACACCTTGTGCGTTTCTTTTGTTATTAAACAAGCTCTCAAGATAAACAGCCTGCTGAAAGGAAGGCTTCTTTTCATTATTTTGATTATTTTTTCTAACTACTTTTAGAAATTGAATGGAATCCACTGTAGGCTTCAAGTTCAAGTAAAACTGGTCTACATAGACTGCTCAATTAACATATAATATGAAGTGCAAAATTTGATTTTAAAGATGCAATGCCTGAAGGATTTTGCACAGTGAAAGAAAATTGGGTACAAGAAAAGATGCGAAGTTAACTGCACAAGCACTAAGGCCTATTTGTTGTGTAGCTAGTTTATATGTGCGTATTATACATTACATGTATATTGGTACTGAGCTGAGAGTTTCAGGGTTTCTTGTGTCACCTCACAATCACCTCTGGGGACGATATCACACGTACCAGGGGTCCTATTTCAGTCCACGTAGACAGTCCCCAGACGAGAATGCCACCCCCACCAGCTTGAACAGTACCCTGCTGGCAAGAAGAATCCATCGTTTCATGTGGTTTGCGCCGTACTCGTACCCCTCCATCCGCATGTACCAACGTGAATCTCGACTCATCAGTCCAGGCAATATTTTTCCACATGTCTAGGGTCCAGTGGCAATGTTCCCGCGCCCATGCTGATCTTTGCACCCTGTGGTGTGCGGTCAGCAGCGGTACCCTCGTGGGACGATGGCTTCTGTACCCCATAGCGAGGAGATGGTTCTGGATGATGTGGCTGCTTACACGTTTTTGTGCACCAGCGTTAAATTGCCGAGTGATTTCTTGCACTGTGGCCCGTCTATCCGCTGTTACAATGCGAGCTAGCCGACGATGACCCCCGCTCATCCACACGCTCTTGTCCACGGCAGTTGGCCCTTGCAGGGATAGTTTTACCGGATTCGATGTACTCACGGTGCACCGTGACACAGTGGCTCGTGAAAATCCCAGTGCCTGCACGACTTCCGAGATGGAGTGACCCATTCGTCGGGCCCCGACAATTTGCCCACGATCAGATGCGCTTAGATCCTTCGTCTCACCCATACTGCGTCCGACTCTTATTGATTCCCGTCGCATCACTCCTTATATTGTCGGATCGCTGCATACGTCATGTCGTTTCCGTTTACAGGGCCGCACACAGCGTCATATTTGCATAACGCCAGCTGTCTCTAATTCAGTTGCTCTTCAGTGCATAGATATTCTAAATGTTGTACGTACGTACGTACATTATCAAAATAGAGATCCCAGTTTCGGTCGCGTTTCTAAAAAATACAAATATTCGTATTTTGGCGACGTCATTGTCACTTGTGTTTTACTACCGAGAGGCTATACAGTATACACGGGGGGGGGGGGTGTATTTACTGCGAGCGGGAGGGGAAATCGTGTTAGCCTGAGTGTAAGTGGGGAGATAATGGTTTGGCAATAGCTTCGTCGTTAATGTTTTAAAATACTCATTCAGAAATCGTTTGTCTGGTAGTCAGCAAGACTGAGAAGGTGTGGGAGTCGAGGGGTGACGTCGTAATGGAACCCGGGAAGTTTCCTTTTGTCTTGCCTTAAGTCACTCTTAGGAGAAAGGTCCGCGACACAGGGCACCACATTAGTGCGCGGAGAAATTCTGATACACAAGCGATAACTTCTCGGTGAATCGGTTTCACATCATTAACAAGGTAATCAGGTTAGCTTTGCCTGCCCGGAGTATAGTGAGCGTAGTTTGATCTAGATCAGTGTTTCCCAACCAGCGGTGCCGGTCCGCAAGTTCTTTTGTGCCGGTCCGCGAGAAACGAGTGAATTTATTAACTTTTCTTTTGAATCGAAATGGAATCAAAGTAAGAGGAAATCTAGATCAAATTTTTTTGAACACCTGTCGTGGAAGATTAAAGGAAGCTTGGATCGCTAATTTCTTCACAGAAAATGTGAACTCCTGTAATTCACCAGGAAAGGGAAAGCTTTGTTGAAGTTCCTTCTGATGCCAGTCTGGTATCAATATTGAGATCCAAATTTCTGACTTAGTTTTGGTGGATTATGGAGAAAGGATGCCCAAGTCTCAGCAACAAGGCTTTAAAAATGATTGGTAACTTTTTCGACCACGTATTTATTGCGAGAAAACGTTTTCAACCATTTCGGCAATCAAAGCAAAGTACAGGAATGTAATGGACATTAATGCTGCACTGCGCTTTGCAGAAACGACGCTGGAAACTCTGCTCGAGAAGATTATAGCAAAGCAACAGACGTGGCATTGACCCCAGAAAAAATTATATTAACGGAATATTGTGGTGAGATCCAAATTTCTGACTTAGTTTTGGGTATAGATTGCACTTATTAATCATTTAAGAATATTAACAGATTAAATATTTGATGTAAGGGACATGGAATATATAAATTATGGATTGTACACAGTGATCATTATAATATAGAATATTACGAGATTTAAATGCTCGAAACTAGCCTAAAGGTTTGGTTTCGGCATCGCCGGTCCACGAAAGTTCCCCCAACTTTTTGCCGGTCCGCGAAAATTTCCCCAACGTTTTGCCGGTCCGCGAATGTAAAAAGGTTGGGAACCAACCACCTGTCTACATTACTGGACAAAGGCGTGTGTGGTGGTGGTGGTGGTAATGGCGGATGTGGGGGGTGGATATCTATATAGTGGAAAGGTATGAGTAACAACATTGTGAGACAAATAATATATGAATAATTGGATATTAAAACCTTTTCTAAAACAGATTTCAATTTCTCCATGTTTTTAAATAACCGAATGAAATTTTTACCGCAACCCAGACACTGTCAAAATAAACTCCCATTTGAAATTTCGTCGGATTCCGATGAAAACTTTTAGAAGTTAGGCATTTTCCTTTTATTATTAATGAATGTTTGCTGAAAGCCTCCGTAGTCCATACTCTCTCTCTTCCGTGTCGTATTTATTGATCGTTTGTCATAGGATTCTGGGGGCAGGCCAGTGTTGCTAAGTCGGGGTGGGGGCGTTAAATTTAGGGGGAATTTTGCAATGTTGTGACGTCTTAAAAATTCCAACGATCCCAGTGGCCGGAAGAAGCAGCGCTGGCGGTTCCCGTGATGTCATCTCCAGAAATTTCGCAGCCTTTACACGTGTTGAACAGGAAGGTTTAAAATTTAAAAAAAGAATTAACACTTTAATAATTTTTTCTTGAGAAGCTACGGCGATCAAAGTTTGGGTCGCGACCCATAGGTTAAGAACCCTTAAGTAAGACTCCATCAGCATGAAACGTTTCTTTTCGACAAGTAGGGCTCATCACGTGATGCGGATTCCGCCAGGAGATGTAGCGATGGCTGTTGAGTGTACCGGCGATGCGTACCAGAGGGGTGCGGGTGTCATATCCAATTGCTCCCCAAACCATAACGCCAGGCGACGGACCGGTATGGCGATGCATAATGCAGGCGTCATACAGTCTCTCGCCGCTGTGCCGCCACACGCGGATCTGACCATCGTGGTGTTGCAGGCAGAAGCGAGATTCGTCGGAGAAGACAATGTCGTGCCATTCCGTAGTCCTGGTTCTGCGTTCAACGACTCACTGCCGCCGCACTCGCCGGTGGTGTAACGTCAATGGTAATCGGAGCAACGGGCGCCGTGCGACAAGACCCCGCTCCTGCAGACGACGTCGAACGGTACGTGCTGACACAGGTTGTTGCGCAACACACCCTAATTCATGCGCTAACGTTCGTGATGTGGCGGTGCGAGCCGTCAATGCCCGCCGCACAACATGCCGGTCCTCTCGTTCGATGGTGTGCCGCGGCCGCGGCAATATCTCACGTCGGTCCGTCCGTCCCTCCTGCACCCATCGAGTCCATACTCGCCTCACTGTGGCTGGATGTCGTCCCACACGGGCGCCGATGTCTCGGTATGATAAACCGCTGTCAGCCACTATTCGTCCTCTGTCCAACTCCGAAACGTGCTGCAATGACTGCCGTATTCTGCGACGAGGCATCAGGAAGCTTCCCACGCACAGGTCCGGCAGCACAACACACTTCCACTACTTATATCCCCCGCCTTCTATGCACCCTTCTTATAGTGCTTCTCGCTGGCGTGCCGGGCGCACCTGATTTGCATATGCCCTGCAATGCTAATCGTTTTCATGTCCTCTCGCGGGCGACGCATGCTGCGAATTTCAGGCCAATCGGATGCTTCCTTCTTGGTGTTGCATTTTGGGTGGCCAGCAGTGTATTTTATGTATCTGCTCAAGTCTAGTAAAATACGAGTTAATGTCCAGAAACAAAACTCGCTGCAAGCAAAGCATCAAACGAACCCTTCACACAGGGTGCTGTAATATAACTCAGCACCAAGTAACCACGCAAGATATATGTTGAATTATTTTCTTTTGTCATGTTGTAGTATAGGCTTTTATAGTTGTCAGAAATGCCCGAGTTTTCAAGATCACGAGAGAAAAAGTTGGTTGTGATCTGATTTCTTGTTTTTGGTTAATTCTACAGTAATTCTTATCTCTACCTTGTGCGACCGCCTTGAAAACTGGTACATTTATATCTTGGGAGGGATGAATATGAACGTCCCTTCCCCGCTCCCGTTATACCCAAAGGTGCTACGGCGAGCTTGAATCATCACCGAATGCAATAATTGATGGGCCTACGGGCACTTGTCATGATCTGGCGTGGATTCGTCGTCACGTGGGCCTTCGGAATAAATGGCTTGGAACGGCGTCGTCACCGGCGAAGAGGTGCGTGCTGGGAGAATCATGTAATTAATCATTACTGCTGCGGTGAAGCGATGGGGAAGGTGGGTGAGTGGGCTGTGAAGGCACGAGAAGACTCGGTAGCCGAATAATGTGGGCTGCCGGATTAAATTGGTGGCACGGGGTTTGGCTTGATGATGTCACCTTGTATGTATTACGTACCATTTGTCATGAGGGAGTAAGGCCTTCTCGTTACGAACCATTAGCGCCCAAAATACAAGAAAATATTTTTTTCTCCGACATTTTCCTCTCTTCTTTTAATTCATGATCGCAATGTGGTTTTTATCTGTTTGCGTCTGGGGTTGTGGGTGGGTGACGGGTGTGGGGAGGGGGTATTTCCCGAAATTGATGGCTGATTGCCAAGTATAACCGGGAGAGCATATCATCCGGTCATTAACTTCCCGAAGATTCACTTAAAGCCGCGTAGCATTTATTTGGTTAGTCAAGGCCATGTTTATTCAACAGACCGATCCTTCAGCATGTCGAGCCGCAAATGTAACACGCTTAAATTGTTGAACTTCGCGTTGCACGTAACAGTTTAAATAAAGCGCCTTATCTAACTGTAATAATATCGCGGAGAAGATAGATAAAATGTGGCGTTTTCCACAGAAGGCAGTTTCGACATGTGCTGGTCACGTGAAAAGGAACAAAGCAGGCTAAGAAAAGTGGAGAAGAAAGAGGAGTGAAAGTCACGTGGGGAGCTGAGGATGGAAGGATGTTAGATAGGGATGAATCAATTTTTGGTGAGATGGAGACAATACTTGGGAATTCTAAAACATGCTATATAAAATGTTTCTGTATTAAATAAAAAAAAACACATTCCTTCGGAAAGGAGAGTGAAATTAGGTGAAAGCAACAAAAAATAATAATTAAATAAATGCTATTTTGTATTTATTTAATTATTATTTTTTGTTGCGTTTTCGTAGCCTTTGCGCATTATTTGCATGAAATCTTACTTGCAAATACAAAATAGCATTTTTATTAGGTGTACAAATAAGTTTTAAAGCGTTTTAAGACAACTCAACATGTAATTTGAAAGAAAACAACAGTATCTTTACGAATCAAAATATGCGCCGTCATTATCTATCACCTTTCCGCCATCAGTCGGCCAGCTGACGAGTTCCAGCCATGAAGAATACTTCGTCGAGTGACGCGATGAAGTCGTCAACCCACTTTTGCACTTCGTCACACGTCCAAAGAATATCTAACAAGAAGAAGTTAAGGCTCAGAGAGACGTAACTAGCGCAGCTGTATCTTCAGGGAAAACATGCAGTGCACAGAAGCCAACATACAGGCTGATCGGCTGATGCCGGAGCAAACTGCGCATGCGTATATCTGTTGACTTCAATTTTTTGGGTAAAGAACAGTCAGCCGTCTGCTGAGCTACTCGGACTCACAGCACGTGATTGTAACCTTCTCGGTAGCATAATCACTTCGCAAATCGGATATGTTAGTTTTGTTACGCCAACCGGGTTAGTTAAGGCTTTTGTTTGTTCTTCAGTTTTTTTTTTCAGAAACATTTTCAGTAATGCCAAATACTAGGGAATGTCTCCAATTTGTACGGATCCTTAGGCCTAACTGTAATATTTGCTGAAATTTAATTTAAATAGTAATACTAATGTTATTGCATATTTTTCTCACCAAAATAAGGGATGAGCGGGATATCAGAAAACAATAACAAAAAACTGCTCAACGCAAATAGTCATCAGATCGAAGGAAACCATCGTGGATCAAAGAAAAGCTTCATTGCCGTAATCCCCCCTAACGTGTTTTGCTCCTGAATGTTAACTTTCCCGCAGAGCATATTATCTCTTAAGATGTGGTGGCGCGGTTGCCGCCTGTTTTACGTTATCTCTATGAGAGCTGACCTTCTTTAAGCGTTAGATATTCGTTGACATGTCCGGAACCGTGCAGCAGACAAACCATATTGCATAGATCGGAGCAAATGATAGTCTAAAGGAACTATGTCGGGAGATTACGCCGGGTGCTCCAAAACTTCCCAGCCAAGCGTCAAAAACGTTTCTTTGACCGATTTCGCGACATGCAGTAGTTTCACGGGACGCAATCCTTTGCCTGTGAACGGACGTTTGCGACAGATTTCCTGGTGCAATCGCAGCAATTGTTGCTTGTAGCGATCTGCAGTAACAGTTTTACCTTATTCCAGTAGTTAATAATAGAGCACACACCCTTCATATCCCACCAAAGGCACAGCAGAACTTTCTTGGAGTGAATATTGCATTTCGGTGTCGAAGTTGTTGCTGTTTTTATTGTTTGGAATTGTCGTACCATATCCACTGTTCATCACCCGTAACGATTATCCACAGGAAAGACTTTCTGTGTTGTTTAGTCAGCAGATTCAAGCACACCATGACACGTTCGTGCTTGTTCCTCTGGCTGAGGTCATGTGGCACGCATTTTCCTTCCTTCTGAATCTTTCCCATTGCGCGTAAACGATTGGAAATGGTTTGTTGAGTTACCCCCAGTTGTTCAGCTAGTTCATTTTGCGTTTGAGACGAATCTTCAACCAGCAATGCTTGCAGTTTATGTTCCACCGTATGTGGGGCTCCGCTAACATCAAAATCACCTTCTTTAAACCGTCTAAACCAAAACTGACACGTGCTTTTCGATAACTATATTATCCCCCGAAACAGAACAGATAGATGTACATGCTTTTGCAGCACTTTTTCCTTGATGAAATTTGCAACGAATGCAGTGTCCATTGCCATCTTTCACCTACCGATGTGAAAGTGCGTTTGACTGTTGGGCAAACTTCTGTGTCGCATTTTATACTCTGGACCAGTTACGGTCACGTGCAACAACGCAGGGGAATGTCGGATATGTAAATCAGCGGTATACGTCACACAAAAAACGCTTTAAAACTTATTTGTACACCTAATAATTTGTAGGTAACAAATAATGTAATATGGAAGATTCAAGTGGAGTCCACTGGAGAACATGTATAAGAATGTACGAAGTGTTTCGTTCATCGACCACCGGCATTTAAGATACATTTAATAAGAAAGAGGTTTACGGCACAATGCGAATATAGTTTCTTTTGTAACTATAATGGAAGGTCCCTTAGCGCTTGCCGAACGTGCTCTACGTTGTTCACCATCGTCAGGAGGTTGTTGAGATTGTGTTTCCGGTATGGATTTAGGCACGTCTAGCATCCGTGCCAGGTTTAACAAGTCATGATTGTTCTTCGGTAACTTTAGTATATGATTGAAAACCACATTTTCTATATTCTGAGTGCAGGTTTCGCGATCTACCAGAAAAACGAAGTGTTTACTCGAATATGATATGGAGCAGAATGCATTCCGATGCTAATTTGTTCGATTTATTACCGTCGTGGCTACCAACTATCTGGAATAAGCTTAGGATTGGTGACGAGAAGTTTCTGATTGCGCCTGTTGTGTCGCATTGGAAGTACTATATAGGAGAGCTGAGTTCGGGCTTAATTTTAAGAGTCCGAGCCCGTAGTATGTCAGCCCGAGCCCGAATTTTATATTGCAAGATAGAGTCCGGGCCTGAACGAGCCTGAAAACTATGATTAACCTGTTTAGGCATTAAAAACAAAAAGTCTTCTCTTCCAGACTTCCCTACCCGTGCAATTAACCGATGTCTTTCTCAACTGCGGAGTGGGGAAGGGATGTCTATGTATTTCTTTAGTTTCTTTGACCATTCATTTCTTCCTGAAATGTTTCTGGAGGAGCAGGGAAAATCGGGAGGCATGACAAACAATCTACGTCGTACGTTGCTCAATAGAATTAGCAGGGGGTAGAGAGCAAAATTTCGCCAGCTTGCTGTCTACTGTCTACAGTTTTTATAGAAACTTTTCCTTCGCAGAAATCCTGTAATTCATGGCGTATGGAATTTTGTTACCCAAGCCCGGAATGGATAGCCCTGCCGAATTCCTACTTCCCATCTAGACCCAGTTGCCGAAGAATTATTTTTAACAACTCGAAAGTTTAAAAAGTATCTTGTGATAAATCATGTAAAATCGCATTAAAAGAAAAAGGAAGAAAATTTTCACCCTCTCTCTCAGAGGCCGAGCCTCAGTAAGTATTACGCAGCCCGAGCCCGGTTCGACCTTGGGCTCTACTTCGGGCTTTCGGGCCCGTCTCAGCTCTGCTACATAGCCCCTAGGAAATCAGGGATGAAATCCGCGGGAGTTAAACGGAGTATGTTGTAATGTGCAGGCATAACAACAGATGCTTAAAACTTAGAATTCGAGGAATACCTGTGTTTTCCGGATGATTCTTTATATTTTGAGTTATTTATTTTGTGTAATTCTTTTTATGTGTGGTATGTATTACTCTACATTATGGTTTTGTCTTCCCCTCCCCCGTTTCCCTTCCCCCTCTCTCTTCTCGCAGCAACAGATGCATGCCCAGCAGTTGCCTCCACATGCCCATGCCCCGCCCATTCCTATGATGCCTCATGCCGCTGCAATGGCAGGCCTTCAACCGCCCAGCTTACCTCCAAGCAGTGCCGCGGGCCTGTTGGCCTTATCTAGTTCCTTGGCCGGTGCCGGCCCCGCTGCCCACCTGTCTGCAGCGGTTTCCTCTGCTAGCGCAGTCTCTGCTTTAAAGGACCATAGAGACGAGAAGAGGTCGAGTAGTGGTAAGTATTGTTATTTCCTTCCCTACTTTGTGCTGGTGTGTGTGTGTGTAAAGGTTATTGATATTTACAACAGTCGTGTGGAGTGTATTTAATTGGTCTAACGTATTCAGTACTTTGTACGCTCTTAAAATCGATGTTTTTAAAAATCGGTAGGGAAAGATAAATGAAATGACTTATATGTGAAATAAAATATAACGAATAGCTTTCAAGAAATTTGAGACAGTAATGGAAACAACTATGTATTGAGTACAGATATTCCTAATGGGCAGGAAATGTACGTTGAGTCAGAAAAAATCTACGTGGAATACGTACTACACATCCATAATAGTTACGGGGTGATCGTACGTAAGTACTTACCGTATTTCCAGGTGTCAAGGACGCACCCTAATTTTAAAATGCAAAATTTTGAGAAAAAAGAATAAACATAAAAATAAGGTCTCAGTACTTTCATAAAGATTAAAAGCAATACAACTTTTACCTTTACATATAAGCATACCTGCCAACTTTTGCGTATTTTAACTGTTCTTGACGATTTTCCGCATGGATCGTTTTTTTTTAAACACATTTCCGTATATTTAAAAAAAAAATAATCTTTGGGAAATATTTGTTAATGTTTCAGTTAAATCATGCCTGCCATCTCTTCCGGATTTTGCGGTAGTTTTCCGTATTCTTATATAGTCTTCCGGTTTTCCTGCGGGAAGAACTTTTTTTCGGATTTTTAAAATTATCTGTATTTTTTGCTAAAAATATCCCTATAAATAAAATATATGACAGAGATGGGAATTTTGCGCCAAAACAAAAATCTTTCGCCATCTTACCATAAAAGGTAGATTTTGCGGCATTGTAAGCCAGAACACCCGTGACTCCGTCGTCATCGTCGGGACTTCGGCACGGTAAATTCTCCGTGCACACCGTTCCGCTTGACGCTGAATAAGATCATGCTGTGGAAAGAAAGATTCAGACTCCAACTACTGCGGATTTTACGTAGTTACTATGGAAATCGTCGGTCCGCTACGGACGACGGAAAACTTCGAGTATGGTATCAAAATGTGATATCATTTGTTTGTATTATAAACATCTAAAAATTATCAAATGCATAAATGTTTGCATTTATTTTTGCTTGTACATAGTTAAATTCATTATAATTGTTGTTTGCGTATAGTTACAAAAATAATTAGAAATGTCGTTCGTGCATAGTTAAAAAAAATCATTACAAATGTTGTTTGCGAACAATTTTACACATTTGAATTTTCTCAGGTTGGCAGGTATGTACACTATCTACCAACATGTAATTGGACACCTGTGATAGCAAAGCAAAACGGAAGTTTATTCACCTTCAATAGTTGGCGGAGCCTCCACGAGCGGCGATTACAGCTGAGACCCTCCGGGGCATACTCTCAACCAGGCGTTATACGACGGCCAGCGGAATTTTCTTCCACTCGGCTTGGAGAAGGCAGGCCAGTTCCTTCACCGATTTCGGATGGTGGGGGGGGGGGCACCCCTTAAGTCGACGTTCCAACTCGTCCCAGAGATGCTCGATAGGGTTAAGGTCCGGGCTCTGCGCAGGCCAGTCCATTCGATTAACCCCATTGTCACCATACCAAGCCATGGTGGACCTCGCAACATGACAGGTGGCATTGTCATCCTGAAAGTAACATGGGTCCACCCCGTAAAATTGCCACAACGTAGGAAGCGCATGGTCATCCAAAATGGTGCAGTAGGTCTCGGCGTTGAGTCTACCAGGAATTGCGACCAAGGGTCTCATGCCATACCAGGAGAAACACCCCCACAGCATAATTGCACCGCCGCCGAACTTCACAGTTGGCACAATACATTCCGGCAGGAGGCGTTCTCCAGGTAGACGCCAAACCCAGACCCTGCCATCCGAACGGTAGAGGGTGAACCTTGATTCGTCGCTCCAGGGAACCTGTTTCCACTGTTCAACCAGTGTCGACGTTCTTTGCACCACGTTAGCCGAGCAGCGCTATTGGACTTGGTGATCAAAGGCTTGTGGGCGGCAGCACGTCCATGATAACCGAGCAGATGGGCATCCTTACGGATAGTATTCATCGAAAGAACACTCCCGGATGCCTGTTGAAACACCTTGCGGATGTGGCCCATCGATTTGGTGCGGTTCTTCCGAATTTCTCTGGCCAGCTCCCGTCGGTCTCTAACTCCCAGTTTTGTGGGTCTGCCGTGTCGGGGCACATTCCGACAGTCCCCTCTCATCTTCCATTTGCCAATCACGTAGGCCACTGTGATTTTGGGTACTTGAACTCGCTGGATATGTCACGTATGGATCGGCCATTTCTGTGATACCCGAACCTTTCTCGAAATCAGAGAGCTCCGAACTGCGTAGCATCTTGCATGCGACTGGTTGCGTTGTTGTTTCCCACACGATATTTAACGGCGGCGGCCGTGACGTGTATCAGGACCGCAGATATCGTCGATTGCAGGGGTGTCCAATTACTTGTTGGTAAATAGTGTATAAGGAAAAACATTTCAGTAATCCCATATCTTCAAATCCTGGAAATTTACTGTTGTTTATCCATATCACTGGCATCATTGTCATAACCAGGGTCGTCAGTACTGTCCGAAGTGTCACTATCTTCAAACAGTGTTATCTTCTGTGTCATCTAGCGCATTACTGATGCCGCATTTTTAAAAGATTTTACTACTGCTACATTTTTTAAAAGATTTTACTACACCTGAACAGTTGTTGGCTTTTTCAAACGATCGGTAACGGTTAGATCGTGGTCTGTGGCCCACACCCATTGATTTCACTCTTCTTTCATAAATGCCGTAAAAGGCTTGTTGATGGGTATGTCCAGTGGTTGTAATTGGAATGTTAAACCATCACAGATCACAGCCATTTTCATCCTCAGTCTCTGCACCCTTTCTTTAGTAGTGTTTCTACTAAAGAAATGTGGCCACTTAGGTATAGACTGTTGCAGGTTACGTTAACTTCTTAATGCAGGCTTCAACTGATCGTCTCCGGTTATCACAGGCCTACGAAAAACGTAACCTACTGTCTCTAGGACGCACGGTAAATTTTCGAGGCTTATACCAAAAAAAAAAAAAAAATGGCGTCCACGACTCCGGGAAATACGGCATTTGTTTTTCGGAAAGAAAAGTCTTCGCTTTGGCATTGGGAAACGCAAATTGCTCGAAATGATACCACTGTAAAATGCCTTGTTTGTGCCGTTGTTAAACGTAATGTGAGCTCTTATTTAGGAACGACTTATTCGAAAAATAGCGAACTGTCATTCACTCTTTTTTCCTCTAATTTTTGCCGCTGGCTGTGATATGGATAAACAAGTTTTATATTCAAGGTAAACTGTGATAGGATTTTCCAGGTGAAATATTTTGCAAGCAGCAGCTTCACCGGAAATTGAATAGCGAGGTATCTAAAATTTGCATGTTAAATCCGAGACTTGGCCGTTATAAACGGTGTCAATGCCTCGTATTTACGTTGAACCAAACAAACCGTATTACATACGAGTTCTACATACACTATGTTGCCAAAAGTCACCGGAGACCCCCTTCAAAAGCAAATGAACGGATCCGCTGCGTTTTTAAGATGCGCGGTACAGCTGCAAACGGTATAAAACAAGCCTACAGCTGACCGCGATCATATCGCACTGTGAGGTTGAGTGAATTGTTGGGTGTTATATTCGTGGGTTGTCCATAAGAGAAACCGAGAGGCGTGCGTGCCTGAAGCAGCAAAACGTTCCGGCAGACCAAAGAAAATCAGTGATGGAAAACGTCGAAGCCTCAGGAGAGTCGTTACAGCTAATCGACGGAGTAGTGCACAAGACCTCAGTGTACATGTGAGTAAAAATGCTGGAACCTCTGTATGTACACGTACCATTCGCAGAGAACTTCATTCCATGGGTTACCGTGGGCGTGCGGCTGCTCATAAGCCTTTCATCTCCACTCTGAATGCTACTCGACGTTTAGCGTGGTGCAAAGAACATTTATCGTGGACCGTAGATCAATGGAAACTGGTCCTATGGACTGATGAATCCAGATACACGATCCATCAGTCTGATGGCCGTGTGTGGGTGTGGTGGTAGCCGGAGGAACGCTATTGACCACAGTGTACTGTTCCTACGGTCAAGTTTGGAGCTGGCGGTGTACTCGTGTGGTGGTGTTTTTCGTGGTATGGTCCTGGCCCACTGGTTGTCGTGGACAAACCTGTTCACCAGCACGTCTACCTCGATATTGTGGATAATTATGACCTACCAACTCTGTGGCAACACTATGGAACCGAGCCTTGTTGGTACCAGCAGGATAATGCACCGAACCATAAAGCAAGGACTGTTACAGCGTGTTTTGAGGATAATTTCGTTTCGTGTGTGGACTGGCCAGCACAGAGCCCTGATCTTAATCCCATAGAGGACGTATGGGATGAATTAGAGCGCGGCATAAGAAGTTTGGAACCAAGGCCAACTACTAAGCAACAGTTAGCGGCAGCATTATGTACTGAATGGAAGCGCATACCAATCGCTGTGTTCCAAAACTTTGTCGAAAGCCTGTCTCGAAGAGTCAGTGCATATATTAAGGCCAAAGGTGGACCGACACCGTACTAATGTATGTCAATAAATGCTATGTTGTGTTTCTCTTCTAGGTGTCCGGTGAATTTTTTCAATATAGTGTATCTGTTCTACCAAACTTCATTACTCGAAACAAACAACTTCGCAATGGTTCCAAGAAAGTAGTCATGCCTTCTTTTTTCTTTTTCTTTTTTTTTTTTTTTTGAAAGAAGCGAGACAGCTGTTGTTGGATATTTGCCGGTGCTATTTGTCTTACCTGCAACGTAAAATTTTAAAATGAAGTTTTTATGTGGTTAACTGTGTGTGTGTGTGTGTGTGCGCGCGCGCGTGCGTGCGTGCGTGCGTGCGTATGTGCGCGTGCTCTGAGCGGCCGTTTTGATAGGTTACAACCCTTGTGTTTTTCTTGTGGAAGGTAATGTTGCAGCGGTTTTTTTAAATATTAAGAATGTGGTAGGAGGGACCGCTAGAACTGCATTGGCGTGCTTGCATTGTTTGGTCAAGTAAAGTGTTGTGAGCGTTACCGTCATGTTTCCAAGAGAAACTAGGGGTTCGTTCTCTTAAATAAAAAATAGTAGTGGATCTTGAAACGATTAAATACTTTTCACACGCCCCCTCTCCTCCTGGTCCTCTAATAACTTTGGTGCTCCAGCTCATGTGGAGAGAGTGCGAAGTTTGGTGCCCATTTTCACCTTGTTACCAAGTATTATTTTTTTTTCATTGTGATTATTGATATTATTGGCCCATCACTCTTACACGTGAATTTATGCAGTGACTTCGCTGTATTTCTCCCATTTTTAGCTAAATCGGAAACAGTGTCCCCGATTTAGCTGCCACCCATGTGGCGCAGTGGTCTCAGCGCTGGCTTCTGACCATTCGTCCGTGATGGGTCCGAATCTTGGTGAGACATGGATGTTGTGTTTGTCTCTTACGGTACTGACTCTGTCCCCTCCCTGGAACCAATGGCCCTAAATTAGGGACGGACGACCGCTTATATACCGCCCATCGAGTTGCTCACAGTGGTCGTGAAACCCCCAGATAATGATCGATTCAATTCTGGTTTCCCATATTTAATTTCTGATATTCTTGAAATGCGATACAGTGTCAGTTTTTCGTCGATGTTGAGTAGTTGGAAACATTCTTAAACACTTTTTTCTTTTCCATGGGAGTAGTATATCAATAATAGCAACGTCTCAGTGAGTGTTCTTCCACAGACGTGTAATATGTACCTAATAAAGTGGCCACTCAGTGTATGTATGTATATATATGTGTGTGTGTCTGTGTGTGTGCGTGCGCGCGCGCGCACCAAATCCACAGCAGTTCTGTTTTATACACAGAACAGTACACTAAATTTGTCGACTCATGGATTGCATGAGGTGTCCAAGGGATACCACTAACTTTTTGTCTGTGTGAATCAGTTGCTTTTTATTTATTTCTCACATTCCTTTGGTGCTCAGTTGGATTGAGTTATGGTTGTGTTGGTGGCAACTACAGTATCCTGAACCATTCCTGGACGGTCGGCGTGGGATTCAGTGGCGTCACTTCCTCTCATATTGTATTTTTTCATACAGAAAGAATTAAAGGGACTAACTTCGTTTAGATAGTGGCAAAGCAGAACTACTTTCTTCACGGGACTTTCGCTGGACATTTGTTAAAGCTGGTATTCCGTCAGTGTTTTCGAGAGACTTGATTATCAAGCTATTTTCTGGAGATGTTAGTCAAGTTTTTATTTGTGAGCTTTATGAAAATAAAAACTGATGTCCATTTTTTCATCAAACCTAAAATCTCGGCGTTCTTCTGCCATTTTCGTGTGTTTTCATACATCAGGGGTTTCTCCCGAAATTTTGTAGAAAATTTTCAGTTACAGATGTGTGTCTAAGAGAGAGAAACAGCGGGAAAGAGTTTTGGTTAAAGAGCTACGTGATGCCTCAAATTTGATCAGTCACAATGGTGAAATATATATTAAAGAACTTTCCATTCCTATTCGCTGTTTTTGATAAGGAACCTTGTATCAAAATCCCACCATGAACTGCGAACACATTTCCCTCGTTTGTTGTTCTGAGGTGTGTCGTTCCCTCCTTTCAGAGTAATTAGTTTCTGTCAGTTGAGTGTAATTAGAGCGAGGTCAGTAGTGGCTTTCAGCGTTGTCAGAGATATGAGTCTTCACTGACCGTCGGATAATTGAGGAAAGAGAAAGGTTGGAGTACGGTCGGACACTAGCGTTTGCCGCCTCATCTATACTTTTTTGGTGGTGGTGTTTTTTTTTCATAGCTCCTTCATTTCCGCGGTTCAGAAAGAACATGACATTGTATTATGCATTTATATGCCAATAATGTCATTCCGTAAACTGTGCAGTGTTGTGCTTGATAAAATTTGTTTTGACATCGTTGATTGATGTACTCGTAAAACAATAGGGAATGCCGTATGCTACGAGCACTTCTTAAAGTTTTCACTGAAGCGGCTCATAATGTTTGGGGGAACAACAAACACGACTCACAATATACAGGTGTATTGGTCCCATCTTTTGAATCACTTCTTACGCAAAAGGAAGTTTTCAAAAACTGATTTTTAGAAAAACAGGGAAAACTAAAGGAATTTCCGACCACCTATCTACAAAATTGAACGTTATTTAAAATATATCCAAATATTCTATCCATACGATCAAGCGAATATAAGTTGATGTTACATATTGGGTGTGTGCAAACGTTCTTTCTACCAGTTTTTGTAATAGATGCAAATTGAGATCGGAGCAGTTACGTCACAAATGACCCTGCGATGCTTAATTTTCGGCCAATAAAGCGTGGGGCAGTAGAGCATATAAAAGGCGCTAGGTTTGTCCGAGTAAGTCATTCGTAACTGAAATCACGGACGGTGTTACATGGCATGCGATAAGGAGCACATTAGACATTGTTTACTGTACGAGTTCGTTAAAGGCAGAACTGCAGCCGCGGCTTACCGCAACATCTGTCAAGTGTATGGTAAGGATGCAGTTGATGGTGGCACATTTCGCCGTTGGTTTCGGAAATTTCTGGACGGAGACAAGCTGTAAAGATCAACCACGTGTCCTGGACGTCCATCCGTGGTTTCTGACGGGGATGAGGACCAAGCCATAACAAACGACCCACATCCAACCGTTCAGGAATTAGCGGAAACATTTTCGGTGCACAGAACAACAGTCGAAAGACTGGTGCATGCGCTTGGGTTCATCACCAAGTTCGATAACTGGGTTCTGCACCAGCTTTCTGCAAAGCAACGAGATGAGAGAATCCGTATGTTTGTTTTTTTTTTTTCTCCTCCTCATAGAAATGAACCGTTTTAGGGACGAATTGTAACGGGTGATGAGAAATGGGTACTGTACCGTAATGTAAAGCGTCTACAGACTGTGCGCCAAGGTGCGGAGCCCAGCTCCATCAACTTCAAAAGGAGGACTGCATCCTCCTTTTGAAGTTGGCGGGATGTCCAGGAAATAATCCACTGGGAGGTGTTGGCACTTATCCGAACGATAAATGCTGACCTCTACTGCCAACAGTTGGACAGATCGCGAGAACAACTGACATCGAAGCGGCCAGCATTCTTCAATCGCAAAGGCTTGATCCTTCATCATGATAACGCCAGACCTCATGCTGCTTTAATCACTCGGCAAAAATTACTGGACTTTGGTTGGGAAGTGTTACCTCACCCGGTGTATTCCCCTGATCTGGCACCTACGGACTACCACCTTTTTCCATCGTTACAGACTGCCTTCGCTTTCTAAACCTCCGATGATGTGAAAACGGCATTACATGACTTTTTTACTCTAAAACATAGGCGTTTGTTTTTCCGGCGTGGGATTCACCTACTCGTAGACAAGAGGTCATACAGAATGATGGCAATTATGTGAAATCCTAGGTATGTTATTTGTTGTGTTCTCCTCCTTTCTTTGTAGCCTACAAAAACGGGTAGAACTTATGGATACACCCAATATAAATTGCTAGAGCTTGCTGGAAGATAACCAGATCACAAATCTGAAGTGTAAGAAAAGGAGAGAACGAGTACGCAGAAGTTTTTGCGACACTACGATATGGGGTCATTTTCAAGATGTCAATTCCTGAAATATGATATTACTGCAGGAAATGTTTTACTAGATGTAAAAATAAATAAACAGTGAATATTAGTACTAGAAAGGGAAGCAAATTAAGAAAGTCAAGCTAAAATATGGGAAAATAAAATTAAATAAAAACAAAGTTTGGAGTAGATTAAGAGTCAACTTCGAATCCTAGGTAACGAATAGACTATATCAAATCCACCAGATGGCAATACGAGCCCTTACATGTATGCATATACACATACACACGTGTACTTACTATTCTTCTATGAGCACAATTTCCCCAAAAACGGAACAGACTTTGAGCTCAGATGACGGTTCTTTGAGTGCAATTAGCCCATGCACCTAAAGCGATTTTGAGTGCAACTAATAAACACCCCAATCCGCTTATTAACAATACCAAGTGGATATTATCACAAGCATGCCTAGGTGTGTATAGGAGGCAACTCGAACAGTAAATAGGGTTTGTACCCACACAGAAGATTTAGACGCAATCACGAACGGCTGTACAACCTTTCAAGTCGTGTGTTAGAAACGAAATTACGATACGTGGGACCTAGAGACTCAGGATAGGAACTTTGGGAGAGAAATAGAAATGTGCCAGATTACTAGTGAACGTTGCCAGCATTACTGCTATCGGGGACTCTCACTAGTAGTGGAGAGCAAGAGAATCTTGGAGAGGGGAGAAAATGCTATGTTCAACGGATGTGGGGGGGGGGGGGGTGAAGTGCCCCGTGTCCGACGACTTAACGTGTCCAACATATCTCAACCGAGTGGGACCGAACCTGAGGTCGGTAGCCTGGTGTGCTAACCACGAGGTCATTAGCTGCAGCATACTTGTTTGGAAACGCTGGTATTCCAGAAAGTGTTAATTGTATTTATGGTAGGGCGCTGTACCTATTTGGATCTTCAAAATGTCCGTGTGAGGTTTTTACCCCGTGTTGTGTCGAGTGAGTTAGTGGAATGCACTACATAAAGTTTATTCATTAGAAAACGCTTCTCACTCGATTTGGTATAAGTTTCACACAGCGCGTAATTGGTAACTTTATTCTTTCGCTCTTCTTGGAGTAATTTCAGAGTAGCATTTTCCCTCCTCAGAGGTGATGTGAGTAGCGAGCGATAGAAAGTATCAAATCCATGCCATAGGTCAGCCAAACGGGGAGCCGGGGCTTATGAGTGAAGCATTGCCTCTGTTACTGTGTGTACTCATTAATCTAGCGTAAGTGGCGTCATTAAGACCTCTGGCGGCGCACTAATTAGTCCCCGCGGAGGAATGCGACGTGCAGTTATGAGAGCCGATAAGGGTCCGGACCTGTCGTGCGACTTAATTCTTGGAAAGCTTGCCGTGGAATGGCTCAACATCACCGCGCCGAAGTATGTATGTATGCGTGCGTCGCCATAATAGAATACCCGTCCCCAGTGGGTGAGGAGGAGAGAGAGAAAGGATTTTCTCTTCCTCGTGTAGTAGGCGGGTCAGCCGTATAATAATTAAATCTGACATTAATTGTGTTTTTGATTTTATTGGCGAGCTTGATCTGTTGCATTATACACTACAGGTATTAATAAACGCAAGAATTATTGCTCATGCCGCAAGGTATCAATAAATAGATGGAAGTGGTTTGTTACACAGTAAATTGGAATGTTTTAACCCCTAATTTGGGGTGTGGATGTTTAGCACGGGTAAATGCTCGGTGTAAATAAACGGCTGGTGGAAGTTAGAGATGATCAGAAAGTTTCGTGAATCGAACCATGCGACCTTTGCTGGCATTTTGCTGTGCAAATCCCGCTCCAGTCATACACCCGATTCGTTTTGCTGCAGTCTGGCATTATCCGATTTAAAATACGGTTTTATTTAACCCTTTAAGCGGCCGATGAATCTGAACTAAGGTAGTGCAGTGGTCTAAGCGATGGCCTCTGATCATTCATCCGAAAGGGGTCCGGGTTCGAATCCCGGTGAGGCTTGGTGTTGTGTTTGACTTACGGCACTGGCTCTCTCCCTTTCCTGGAACCAGTGACCCTAAATTAGGGACGGGCGACTACTTATATCCCATTGAGTTGCTCACGGTGGTCGTTAAAACTCCAATAAAAAAAATAATATATATATATAATTTTTTTAATCAGTCAGAAAGGTTTAGTTTCAATCATCTCCCTAAATGACCACTTTGACATAGCTAAAAGGGGAAACAAATCTTCCTCATGAGCAAGTTTGCCCGTTTCAACCGCTATCGTTCCACTTCTTAGACAGTGAATATATCCGTGCTAGCTGATTTAAGCCCATTTTCCTAACCCCGAGTTAATTCGTTCCAGTCGTGTTTAAAGGGTTAATTAAGTAATTTGACGTTGTAGTGGACTTTCCACTGAGCCGTCCTGTGGCCGAGTAGTTGGAGGCGCTACTGAACATCCGGATTCGAGTCCTGTAGGGTGCATGGGGGATGTTTTGTCCTATGGTGCTGGTTGCGTTCCTTCCCTGAAACCAGTCTCCCTCATTACGCACAAGCTAAACCCGGAAACTAGGAAGAAAAAGAAAATAGCTAAACCCGGAAACTAGGAAGAAAAAGAAAATATAAAACAAAATACCTATTCAAAAACCCAGCTTACACAGAAAAAAAATTTCATACTATTCCATGAGACGGCCTCCATACTTCACACGTACTTCTGTCGTTGGGTTTTCCTGTCAATCACGTGACCTTTCCCAAGTTTGAAATGTGGACCTGGCACCGTTATGTGAAAGGGGCTCAAAGCAACAAGATAAATAAAAGTTAAAGGGATTTTAGAGTAATGAACGAAGGAAAAATTTTAGTTCTTTTACGTTCTTTAAATAGTTATTTTTGTGGAAAGAGCACAATCAGATGAGAGAAAAATAACTGCTAGCTGGATTTTTCTGCGATTCTGTAGCTTAAATAGGATAAATATAGTGGATGTAAGAAAAAGTATTTGGAAATTAGAAATGTCTCTGCGAAATCGTTCCACTCCCGTTGTAAGTATGTTTAATGTCTCCGTGTAGCTGTGGGTGCATTAGTTTTTGGTTGAACATTGTATTCCAATAGTGAGGCACAGCCCCTGCTGCCCTTGCATTATTCTGACGTAGGATTTATATTGGAAATAACCTTAAATTTCAAAAATTGAAACAAAAATTGTGTGGATACAATTCCAAAACTGAGAAGCGCACTCCCGCGCCCTAGAAAGAGCGGTAAAATGAATGGTGAAAGAGATGCTCCATTTTGAAAAGGCGATGCTCACCTCCTAGAATGATTTTTTTTTTAACGTCTTGGGAGTCTTCTTAAAAATACCGTAGCCATTCCCTGTTACATCGATTCACTAGCATCGTCAAATGCTCGGAAGTACGATTAAAGCGAGCATTCTGTTAGAAGTCTTGAGTGTATTTGAATTCATCTTTAGTGGTAATGCAGACAAACACACACACACACACACACACTCTCTCTCTCTCTCTCTCTCTCTCTCTCTCTCTCTCTCTCTCTCTCTCTCTCTCTCTCTCTGTGTGTGTGTGTGTTAAACGGAGATATTGACATGTCGAAGTTAAAGTGCGTTTGCTTCAAATCACTCCACTGAATGTCGTACTCAAAAACTATGTACTATAGATCTCAGTTTGTGTCTGAATGGATTTTTGAAGTTTTAATCTATGAGTAAATTAACATCACTGATATGTATATCCGTGCAGCACAGTTTTCTTGTGTTTGTGTGTATTTATAAATAAGTGTAACATTTTTATTTGTTTTTATTTGTTCTGGATGTATATATGGAATTGTAATGACATGTTATTTGTTTTTGTACCAAGTGCTTATTTCATTTGTTAGTATATAAGGCACTGCAATCTCTCTCTTTGGTTGACAATCTGTCTTTTCCCCCGTTTTCACCCTGAAATTTGAAGCGTTGCGTTGCTCAAAGTTTATTACATCCGGAGAACATCATATCGAAGTAAACGCGGACTTCCGTTTTGTAATGCATGTGTTATTTATTACCAAGGGGCGTCGCTGTATCAAAACACAACGAGCTGAGAGTGGACGAAACATTAATCTATTTTATTATAATTGCTATTCTATCAACGTTCAGGATGTTATTTCGGAATTTTGTTCTTCCGACGTCATAAATCACACCTCACCGATAGGAGGATAACGTAGGCTGTTTGGGTTTTAGATTTATAATAGAAGTCCATTCTTGGCGACTGAAGATATGGATCCGAAAAAAGTAGGGAGTTTGATTTTTCCCTTTTTGTGGGGAATGGGGTTATTAGGAAATTTACAACGATGGTGTAGTTTAACCTTCACGTTTAATTGGTCAGTGCATTCTCGCACGTCATTTATACACACTGGAAACTGCATTAGAAACCTTCATGCAGATGCACATGAACGTCACTTACACAGCTTGTATGCAAAATACGTGGTCACGTGCATCAATCTCCACGTGGTCTATGCAAAGTATCTTTCGGAGTTCGATAAAGGGTTTATTGCGGATGTCCGTCTGACTGGAGCGGAAAATTTGAGAACAGCAGAGCTGATGGTTTCTGTAAAGGTGATATATCCCTTTTCTTAAACCACTGTGAAAAATAACCCACATTGCTTGTCTAAGAGGCGATGTTATTGTGGCGCGACGGCAAACTGTCAGGAACGAGATCTTCGTCGTCTGAGAAGACTTGTACTGAGCGTGCAGCAGTTGGCCGAAGCATTCAGTGAAGGCAGTTCAAAACCCACATCGCATATCGCAGGGAACTGAAAAGGATTGGCATTCGCATAGGGAAACCATTTATTTCTGCGAAGAAGCGGAAAGTTCGTCTACAGTGGTGTCAGGAACACTGTGACTGGAAACTAGAAGACTGGAAAAAGCATGTGGTCCGACGAGTCGCGGCACATCTTGCTCTGCACCGTCAGTAAGCAGAGAATTTAGGAGCTCCATGAAATAGTGGACCTCGTATTGATTGCCTGTAAACACAACTCAAGGTTCTGGATAGCGGTGTCATGATGTGGCTCCCGTACTGTTCGCGCGGAACGGGTCCTGTGATGTTGCTAGTAGATCTGGTGTCTTCTATGGATTGCCCGGACGTAGTTGTCAAACAAGACCATCCTGCAATGTTGACTTTTTATCCAGCAGGTGATGGCTGTTTTATGGACGACAATGCATCGCACAAGATGTATTCAGCAGTGGCTCCGCTAGTATGACTGCAGCTTCCGCCATCTTCCGTGGCCACCCAAAAGCCCGGATGTGAACCCCGTTCAGAATGTGTGTGTGTGTCACGTTACAAAAACAGATCGGGGAGCAAAGTCCTCTTCCGTCAAATCTGAGCCAGTTGGACTGTCTGGTGAACGCAAGTTATACCGTAGAGGTAGCTGCCCTTCAACATCTTGTGGAATCTGTACCAACTGCACACGTGCTGTAATTCGGGCTGAAGAAGGCCCAACCCTGTTTTGAATATAAGTTTGTAATTCAGTGGCCGGTGTGTGTAGTTCCCCGGAGGAAAAAGATGCAGCAGGACTTTTTTAAGTTCAGCGTTGTCTCGAAATTTCTTATGCGTGAGATCATATGATTTGGTTTGACATTTGACCATGCAAATTACGCGTTTCGTTGATTCATGTCATGACGTCATAGGTAAAGTGCCGTTTTGCACCACCGCTGACAAAGTAAAAAATGACAAAGTACACTGATGATTTGCTAATTGTACAACGTTTGTGACAAAAAAAAAAAAAAGTTATGACAAATGCTATTTCTTTTGCGTTTGTCAATCTCTGGGCAATTATTTGAAAAGGAACGTGAAAAAATTTACGTACTGGTAAGGAAACTTCTCAAAATTCAGTAGTTACACTCGATGAAGCCCGTGTAGATTCATGGTTCCCGTTGCGTTTATTTCGCATGGTTCTATTTTTGTGCTTGGTTAACGTCACCTGGTCCCAACGAAATTCTGTTCCGAGAATTGACCTTTTGGGCTCAAGTTGGGAAAGTCTTACCTCAAAACTCATCGGTGTTCTTAGAGAGCTAACATTGTTTTCTTCAAGTATGATATATCCCCAACTGGTGGCACACTAACAGACAGTTTGCGACCTGTTGGTCATCCGGTGGTTGAGTAGTGCAGATCACGTGACTCTGGATTTTCGCATTGTGCGGTTTGGGTAGAACTATCCGAGCAAGGCATGGCTGGATCGTCCGGTAGTGTAGGGCGCGTGATTGGGTTTTTTGCTGTGTGAAGATGGTTTAAAAAAACCCGGGCAAGACATAGCTATTGCAGTTTGCCCTCAAAGCTCTGGTTGTTGCTGCTATTCCTTAAAACTGGTGGCTCTAAATTAGGTACGAGCGGCTCCTTTTAGCCTTAGATGCTCAAAAGGGTCGTTAAACTCCGAATTAAGGACAAACATGTAATCGCCTACACTTGCCCCAATGACAGATTTGTCGAATGAATTGATACGTTTTGTGGATCAATGGTGTGTGCTCAACCTAACTTTCTTCGGTAGTGGGATTCCATGCATACGCATCTAGTCATACATTCACTTAGGCCTAAATAGAGGTTCTGGTATCATTACTAGGGTTGTAGATATTTAATGAAGGAAATCGTTATTTCAGATCTTTGCTAATATTCCGAAGATTATCGAATATTACTTGCGTCAGAGACGAGTTGGTCGAAACGTGTAGGTTTGCTTTTAGAAGAAGATATCAAATCTTACAGCACATAACGTCATTCTATATATATAATAACAGATTCTGTTATTGGCTTCTTTGGTTAAAATAAAGTAGTTTGTTGGGTGTCTGCTACCGGCAAAGAAGTGTTAATTTTTCGGAGCAGTTGTAAATGGATTGCTCGTATTCATAAGTGGCATTGTTAAAACTGGAAACTTCCGACTTGGTTTTTGGTGAACCCCCAACACTTCGTGGAAATAGTTTTTAAATTATGGAACTCGCGGTAAAGCGGCTTGTTTAAACTTTGTCGGGAGTGGAATTATTTAGTTTAAACGAAACTAAAGTTGACTCGGTGAAACCGTGAGAGACATCAAAAAGTGGTACGAAACGTCAGGAAAGTCTTGCGCAGAAATACTGATATGTCAGAATTCGGTTCATAGTAGATTCGCTATATCTGTTGCCCCGTCTTTCTTTCTATTCATGAAGTATAACTAGAATGAGGAAAAATTCTTTCATGTGCCTAGTTGTGTCGAAATGTGTTTTAAAACAACCATCGACATCAGATTTCGTTCCGTAATATTGGGGAGAGGGGGCGGGGGTGTTACAAAACTTAGGGTGAAAATTCGGAGCCTTAGTTTCCTTTAATTCGTTCGTTTCTGGAGAGTTTGTTCGCAATACGAGCAGTCGGCTCCTCAAAGATGTGTTGTTCTCTGGGTTGGAAATGGGGATTGGGGGGGGGGGAGAAGGAAGAGCAACAACTGATCGCTGCCGTGAGCCAGCAGTGCTATTGCTCTCTGTCAAATAAAATAGTATCGTTTCATCTTCTCTCAATCCTCCCTCCGCTCACCGTCCTCTTTCTCCTTTTTTTTTTTTTTTTCCTCCCCTCCCTCTCTGTTCCCAGCCGAAGAAGGTCTCCGAAGTCTCGAGATTGCAGTGTCTAAGACGAACATCCGCTTCCAGATAACCACTAACTTTCTCCTGCATTTTTTCTCCATTTTTTTTTTTATTTTTTTTTCTCTTCCCTGCACCGACATTGTTTTCTATGTCTGGGGTGCCAACCTTGGTCGCCATGGTAACGCATCGATCCCACGTCGCCAGCTCATAGCTCGGAAGACAGACACGTAAGTACTCTCTTACACTTCTCATCCTATTCCGGAGAGCATAGGCTCTTTCTCTTGCTTCTTAGATCGCCTACCCATAAGTGGATTATTTTTGTGCTTACCCCCTCCTCCCCCAACTCCCGTTGTACGCATATCTCCTACGCTAAAACTCCCGCTTCCCTCTTCTGTCTATTCGCCTTTCATTTTTGTGTTGTCTCTCTCTGTGACTTTTTTCCCCCTTCTTAATCTGCCTTTCATTTTGCGTTTTCCCCTTTCTCTCCTTCCCCCACGCTTGCTTCTCATCTCCGCATCCGAACCCCCTCTCCCTGTCCCCTTCTGCCATTCATCCTCAAACAGAAGTAGTAGAAACATCAAAACTCAATATGTCTTTGTATTGGGCAAAGAAAAGAGGACCCTATAGATACAGTGGGACATTCAGGAGGAGGGCTTATTTGGAGAGGGGAGTTAGAGGGTGGAGTGAGCGAGGGGGTTGTGAAAAGAGGAGGACCCTTGGAAGCGAGCCAGTCAGATTATCGAAGATAGCAGCACTAGCGCATAAGAGCGAGCGAGCATGGGCCATTTTCAGCTTGTATAAGCAGAAAACACGTTTTAACGCCGGGCCTCTGTTGTGGGAGCTCGGCCAGCTGAGAAGAACTGCTCCGGTAGTCTATTGATTTTTCCGGGTGCCCCATTATTAAGCTCGCAGAACGTCATAAGCCTCCCTTTCCAGTTGCCTTCCCTCCCTTCTCTTCCCGAAGACTCCATGGATGAGGCTGTTGGAGAGTTGGTTGGTGGAATGAAGCAGAGCTTAGCGTATAGTCCCAAAGAGCGCCAGTCGTTTTGGTTGGATGGAGGCTGAGCTGCATTAGATGTCATTACTCTGACTCCTCTCTCTCTTTCTCCCACTTCAGCATCCTCTTTCAATCAAGCGAAGGATGCTGCGGCCGTTGTTTCCTCCCCGGAGAGTCCCCTCGAGCAAATAGAGCACGCCGCATCGCTATGATGACAAAGGGAAACCAAAGTTTAATTGTAATTAGAGCGCTAAGATGATAGTCCAGCGTGGAATTCTGTCGGGCGGCTGAACTAATAGCGATCACTGGGATCACTCGCTTGCTTCGACTCCTGGATTATTGTTCGCTCTGGGAAGAATGGATGGATGAGTCTACGATGGAGAACAAGTGAAAGCATTGGAAAAGTCGAGAGCCGCACAATGGATGTATATGCGTCATCATTTTCTTTATCTTTCTTCCCCCTCTTTTCTCTCTTTTATTTTTCCATTTTCTATTTCTCGGTGTTTCTCTTTCTGCCTCTTTAGCGCTTTCTGAACCGTCGTTCCCCGTTGTACAGGCATATATTTATTTTCCTTCCGTGTTCTCATTAAAAACTTCTTTCTGCGTTCATATTTCTTTTTCAACATATTTCTTAGGATATTTAATTTCTCGCATCTATCGTTTTCCACTACCTGTCTCGTATAGCTATCACCCATTCGCTCCCCATTGCCTTACTCGTTAATGCGCTTCTGGGGTAATTAATTAGTTTTGTTGAGGCCTAGTGATTGTATTACGTGATGATTTTAAAAATTAGGTTGACAATCGTTTTTGCTAAAGTAAGTTAAATCGTTACTTTAAAAACAAATTAAAACCGCGGATTTTTTATCGTTAAGAGTATAAATATTTCAAATGCGCGTGCCACGGAGTTGTGAAGAGTGGAATAACCGTTTAAAGGGAAATTTCCTTGTGTTGTGTACGAACGTCATTTCTGCTAACCAGTGAGCTGTGTTTGCGTCATCATTTAGTAACTCGAGGATCACCTGTGGCTGCGTTGGGTGTCGTGTTACAACTTGAAGACCTTTGATTGGTCGAGTAGCTGTTTTATTCATAGTTTTACGTTAACACGAGTTTAGAGATTCTTGACTCGTGAGATTACAGATGGCCGTTAGTTATGTTTGGCTTTGCTGACGTCAGCTTGTAGCCGTACGTAGCTCTTATTTTAAATACACCAGGTCGTGAACACGCAAGGAACGTTTATAGCGAATTAAATCTGTTGCTGTCTACTACCTTCCTTGAAAAAGCCATCTGGTTGATGTGCGAAAGCTTGGAAACTCTGATTTCTATTCCACTCCAAGAAATTCGGGTCACTAGTATAGTTATACTATTTAAATAAATCAGTTTGTTTCCGTGGTGTAAATTTGTATAAAGATTCGCCAAACTTTCACACTCCACTGGGAGGCTTTCTCAAGACAATGTAGACATAAAATGCATGGAATTAGAACACGTAGGAAATAAAGATTTTGAAAATAACGTGGGTGACATCACGAGCAGCATTACGTGAGTTTCTATCATGCAATTATGCAATGTGCCGCAATGTCTTTCTATCTTTTAACAACGCATGCCAAACCGTTGGTATTTCCGTAGTGACCATGTCATTGCAGCCAGTTTGTTGGAAATGATTTCGACGGGTTCCATGATGGCAGTTTCTTTAAAGTTTGTGTAAGGGGCAAGTTTTCTAATACTATTCCATACAGGAGCGACCGAGCAATGCATAAAATCTCTGGCTTCTGCATGTCTTTAGATGTGAAGAACACGTCCGAAGTGTCAACCAGGATATGCAGAATTACATAGTCCTCGCCAGAGAAGTTATGGTTTGCTACTGTATGGAAATATCATTACAAGAATTGCCGCTTAAAAGAAACTGCCATCAGGGAAACAGTCCAAATCTTTTCCAGCAAACTGGCATGCAATGACATGATCTCTATGGAGCTACCAACGGTTTGGCATGCGTTGTTAAAAGATAGAAACACATCGCGGCACACCGCATGATTGCATGATAAAAACTCACGCGATACTGCTCGTGATGTTTCAAAAAATCTTTATTTCCTACGTGTTCAATTCCATGCATTTTTATGTCTACGTTGCCTTGAGAAAGCCTCCCAGTGAAGTGTGAAAGCTTGGCGAATCTTAATACAAATTAACGCTACGAAAATAAACGGATTTACTTCGCTAAAAGCGTTCCTTGCGTGCGCTGAACACGTGCGTAGACGATGAGGAGCAAACATTTAAAAACTCAACCGAACCCGTTCAGCGATATTACCGTGCGAACATCACATGGGAATAGAAGTATACGTCTGACCGACGCAGCGTACCGTGTGTTCCTGAGCAAGTGCTTGTTCCGCTGACCACACGGAGGGACATGTGGTTTTTGCATGATGGGGCCCTAGCACACTTTGCCACTGAATTCCGATGTTTCCTAAATGCTACATATCCCGGGCGGTGGACCTGTGGCTTGGCCTCCACGCTCTCCGGACCTTAATCCACTGGACTTCTTCTGGGGCACATGAAAACATTCTTGTAAGAGACACCTGTGGGACTCCCTGGAAGATCTTGTCGCGCGAATCGCTGTTGCTGCGGACAAGATCAACACCACACCGGGAGTCTATGAGAGGGTGCGACAGTCCTTCATTCGCCGGTGTGGGCTGTGCAACGACGCCCTTGGACGCCAGTTTGAGCAGCTCCTTTGAGTCTTTCCCTGATGCGATTGGAATTGTGCAACTCATAAATTAGGTATGTCTCACTGTTGAAGGCTCCACGTGGATATGCAACTTTACTCTTTTCTGATACTAGGAGTGGAATGCGGCCCTAGGTTGTTCCATTGCAAATATTGTTCGTCTTGATGTGTACTATCACCCCTCTTGTTTTGTTGGAGTTTACAATCACCCTGTATATGTATATACGCAAATGTTCTTCATAACTCTAAAAATTCTTTTACGACTGATATATTGCAAAAGAAAAATTATTTTGCAAATATATCTGTCGCAAAAGAATTTTTTCCGGTAGGACTTTTAGAAGCACATATATCTGATGTTCATACACTCCACCTTACGGGGAAAATTATGGGTTATTCAAAGTCGAAAACATAAAAATCCAAACCAGAACTGCATCTGATGAAAACGTTTATCAGTTGGTCTTTTTAGAAGCAGTTAGTTATATGGGGAAATGCATATCAAGGTGAACAGCCATTTGCGCTCCTTTGCGGCGAGAGTGTAAAACAAAGAACAAAAAAACCGGAAGGTATGCATCATTGTTCATTAATAGAAGTTGCCCTAAATGAAAATTAACTTTTAAAATCCACCCAGTTGATGTAGAGAAGCGGTATCCACAGACGAACGAATTATTACCTTTCATATGTTGTGCTAGATTGAAAATGGGCATTAGGCCGTTAAAGATGGGGAACGACGATAATTAGAAAAGCTTGAATGTGACATACTGTGCCCGCGAAAATTAGACGCACGCACGTGTATTGCTAAAATGATTAATGTTTTAATTCCCCAAGTTTCAACTATTAGCTTTTACACCAAAAAGTTGTTAGTGAGCGGTCCCCTTCCTCCATATATTTGTGTCGCAAATATGAAACACTGAGCCACTGTATGTATTGTGGGTAGATTATATATTGAAACAACTTTCTTCTCTTCATATTCATTCTTGTTTTCTTTGCTTATTATTTGGTGCTCTTTTTCCTACCTCCTCCTAATGTTAAGCAGTACCTTGTGTGTGTGCCTCATTTTCATGAAAGTAAATTAAATTGCTCATAATTAATTTATAATTAAGATGTATGAGTTTGTTCAGTTCATTTAATCACACTGTTGTCTTGTACTTTTTTAAAATTCATCTTTGTATTTACCAATTTCCAGAAAAAACAAAAGTTTGCTTTCCTGTTGTGTACATTGAGGGCATGTGTTGTTGTTTCTTTATGTGAGTGGTACCGGAAAGCGCTATATTTTGATCACATGTATGGAACACGGGAAATATTTTTGTTTTTTTCTTTAACCCGTTAAGATTAGCTAACGATGCGCTGTCAAAAAGTGTGTTGGGAATTGGATATGCCATTCCGTTAACCGTAGTACACATTTCATTACCGCTGAGTGAAAATCCCTTTTACTGCTCGCAATATGTTATTCATTTTGTACAAAAAGAATTGAAAAACTATACCCAACCTGAAATTGTCATAGGTTTCAACCCCACAAAGAAATACAAAGTCGACATGAAATATTTTGGTAGGAAGTGTTCTTTGTCGAGGGAAAAAAGTAAAGTAGAAGTTTGGCTTTTAGCAAGATGAAATGCCGTACTGTAACATACATGATAGTACCGTGAACTTTACTTATAATGAAATGTTCAAATCAAGACACATTTTTACGCAGTAAACTCCCAAAATATATCATATGGTTGCAATGGTCTGGGCAGGTATCAAAACCATTTGGGCAAAATGTTTTATTTTTTCAGCTTCTCTTACTAATGCGGTAGAAGTTGGAACTTGGATTGGAACCCTTATTTTTTCTAATCCCCCCATTTGTATCACCCTTCTTTCCGCAATTGATTTTAAATAAAAAAAATTATTAAGAACATTTCGTTAATTAAAATTTTTATTTTATAAAAAGTGAGAAGCTCAAACTTACTTCTGGAAAAAAAAAACACACTGGAGATTAGGAAAAGCATGTTTACGTATTAATACACAGTTTCTTTGCATATCAAAGTACCAAGCAGAATAAAACACGAAATAACAACTAAACGCAAAATAATTAGTTCCAGTAGAACAAGTGCAAAATCTTTCTGATCTGATGGTCCTTTCAAGGAATAAATCGCCTCTCTCAGCCAGCCAACCCCCCCCCCCCTCCCAAGAAAAAAACAAACAAACGAAAACTCGACCGTGGGAATTTAGTACTCGACGACCATCTTTGGGAGTACTCGGAAAATATCGTTTACCATTTATGAGGAATATGTTGTCCACTTGCGAGATGGTATTTTATTCTCATCAGCATATCCAGATGGCTCACTTCTACTAGTCTGTTACGTGATTTAGATTTGATGTTGTTCGTCAGGCTAAATCCTCTCTCAGCATCGGCACTGGAAGCTTGAAAAGTGCCGCATGTGTCAACCAACTTTGATAAGTTTGAAAACTTTTCCTCTGAGAATACATATCCTACCATATCTTTGTAGGTTTTGCTCGCACGAGGCGAGGCTACTTTGCAAGAAGCAAGGGGGTGCTTACAAAATAAGGATTCCAACACGAAGCGTGGACTCTAAAGCTACACCAGCGTCCTTAAGAATGCCCCGGGACAGTAAAAGTGCAGCACGTGACTGACGACTGCTTTGTGTGAGAGGGAGTGCAAGGCAAAGTCGCTGTCTGGAAGATGAAGGAAGTTAAGGAGGGGTGAAGTATTGTGTCAGCGGGGCACAACGTTAAAATTTGATTTAGGTAAATCAAAAAGACATTTTAAATAAATTGTTCAAGTACAGTACTATTTTTAAATAAAGAAAAAGAAATTTAAGACATGCATCCTGAGCAAGCAAAAAAGTTGAAAACCACATTCCTCCAACACTATCGTACACCCGTGGCGTAAGTAGTTAGGTACATGTATGTACGTGTGTCTAGGTGGAAGGGGTCGGAATTGCTCGAATTCTTTTGTAGCCTGTAGTGAAAACTTAAAAGCATTGAAACCGCCCCTGTGGCGCAGTGCTCTAAGCGCTGGCTTATGACAATTCGTCAGAGAAGAGTCCGGGTTCGAATCCCAGTGAGGCATGGATGTTGTGTTTGTCTGACGGCACGGGCTCTCTCCCTTCCCTGGAACCAGTGACCTTAAATTAGGGACGGGCGACTGTTTATAGCCCATTGAGTTGCTCACGGTAGGCGTTTAACCTCCAATTAAAAGAAAAACAAAGCATTAAAAATTTGTTCTTTCAGTATTTCGTTCAAAAAAGTTGCTATCAGGCTTGCTTGCCCCATCAAATATAATGATCGCCCGTTCTGATTTCGAAGTTTAGCGACGTCCCTGGCAAAGAAGCCTTTGAGAATGAAGAGGACAATGAGACTAACTTAGGAGGAGGCGAACGGCATTTAAGCAAGGTGCTGTTTTGACTTTTGAGAGCCCGAATTCTATTTATTTATTTATTATTTTTTGCAGGTAATTGATTTTCGATTTATGAAAATTAGTTAGGGATTTGGGAATTTTAATCTTAAAATATTTACTGCGCGGAAGTTATTTCAGCTGCGTGGAGGAAGTCGGTGCGCAGCTTACAGGAAACATTGTCTGGCTGTCTTGAAAGTAGTTAGTTCACCCCCCCCCGCTCCACCCATCGTTTTTTACCAAATGTATAACGAATAGTGTCATTCAGATCATCAATTTTCTTGGTGTCATTATATTTTCCTATTTTGCCGGCCGGATGAAGCAGATTTATTACTACTAGTCTTTTAATTTTTTATAACTCATTTTCTCATGCTTATTCGTTTTGTTGTCAAGGTATGTATATGCAATATTATAGGAACTTCAGACGGAAGTCAAAAGAATTGTGTAATTTTATTGACAGGGATTTATATACCCTTCCCATCTCTGAACATAGTTCGTACGCTCCTTGAAAACCTTGAAAAGTCCGAGTCGAATAAAAAAAAACTCATTTTCAAGTACTTGAAAAAGTGTAAGGCTCTGTAAATAGTACTTGAATTTTTTGTTTTGTTTTGTAAGTAATGATTTTGCGCTAAAAAGTTGTATAGGAGATTTCTGTGTAGTTCTGATAAAAACACCAAGCTGATCAAATAGCGCAGAACTTGCGCGTGGACAGCTGGTGCCAGCAAGGTTCGTACTCTTCCTAGCAAAATAAATTCAAGGACTTTTTAAACCCGAATTATCATGTGTGTGTACTGTACTGTTCGTCGGTCAGTAGGTATATTGCCCCCAGTTTGATGGGGACGTGTTCTTGTCGGAGGGTGGAACTTCCAGCAATTGGTTAGGCTTCATGCATGGACCCTTCATCTCATGGCTGCATCAAAGTCGTGAATCAAAAATAAAAGGTTAAACCGAACAAATAAGTGTCATACCATGCGAAAATATTGTACCCTTTCAAAATATTTCACAAAATAAAATGATTTCGGAAAATACAAAAACAGACGGGCAATTCAAAGTTAACAAAATAATCCAACTGGGGGCAATTGGTAACAGGCAGGTCATTGAAGGTGTGCCCTCCCTAAGTAAGATTAATAGTCTGAACTTCCTAAAATACCTACCTACTGACCGACGAACAGTACCGTACACACATATGATAATTCGGGCTTAAAAAGTGCTTGAATTTATTTTGCTTGGAAGAGTACGAACCTTGTCTGAAATTTCAGTGCCGCCCCGGTGGCGCAGTGGTCTAAGGCGTTGGCCTCTGATCATTCGTCCGTAAGGGGTCCGGGTTCGAATCCTGGTCAGGCATGGATGTTGTGTTTGTCTTACGGCACTGGCTCTCTCCCTTCCCTGGAAACCAGTGACCCTAAATTAGGGACGGGCGACTGCTTATAGCTCATTGAGTTGCTCACGGTGGTCGTTAAACCTCCAATCAAAAAAAAAAAAAAAAAAAAAATTCAGTTCTTATAAAAGCATTTTACATCTAATTTTGTTTTCTGTAAGTTCATATTTCATCCCACTTCCATTCTCTTGTCAGCAAGTTCCTAAACCCTGTTCTGCAGATTTGTGAAGAGAATAGTTAAGAATGTACACCGTATTTTCAAAAGTATTCGGACACTACCAAATATTGGCATAAGTGCGGTTGCGCAGAAAGGTGCGCTGTGAGTGAGCAGGTACGTACATAAAGCTGAGATGTTGTCGTGTTATATCAGTAACTTTAAAGCGGATATTTTTATTTAGAAGTATTTAAACTTTAATTAAATTGTAACTTCGGTTATTTTTGTGTGCGAACGACAGCTAGGGAAATTCACTGTCAGTTAAAAAGGAGATCACAGATTCATTTCGGAGAAAGGTCATACTTCGTCGACCGTGGGACCTCCCACGAACGAAAAAACATACTCCTCCCCCCCCTCCCGTCGTTGGACACCACTCACCCTCAGAGAGAACCCGCCAGGGACAATAGGAGTAAGCAATTAACAGTCGACTTCTTACATCAAGAGCATTTTACTAAAAATTAAACCAAGCCAACAATATGCCGTGTGGACGTGAACTTTCCGCGTTCCAGTGTGGCTCGGTCATAGAATGTCATTTGAGTAGTGTTTCCATACGGAGCATTGCAGCAAAACTAAACATACAAAAATGGACTGTGTAGTGAAGAGATAAAAGCAGAATGGTGCAACTACAGCAAAAAAAAAAAAAAAGTTCAGGAAAGCAGCACAAACTGACAGAACGTGACCAAAGAGCCATGATAAGAAATGTTATGAAATCCCGTTCTTGCTCTGCCGTTTCCATCGCTGCTGAAGTAGCAAATGATTGTAATGGCTCGGTTAGTACCATAACTGTCGGCAGATTTGCAGAGTGTAGCAATCACTAAAGTGAATGCGAATCTCCGTTTGCAGTGGTGCGCCTCCCGTCGTTCCTGGACTATGGACCACTGGAAAGCTGTTCTTTGAAGTGATGAATCAGGCTTTTCACTCTTCCAATATGATGGGCCTGTTTTGGTGAACGATTTTCGTCGGACTGTGTTCTTCCAACAGATAATTTCGGCGGATGCTCCATCACGATATAGAGTTGTTTTTCGTGGATGGGAGTCAGCCCGTTGGTTATTATAGCACAAACCATGAACTCTGAACTGTACCTCGACGTTCTGGATAAATCTGCCCTACCAACAATGTGGCAGTATTATGGAAATGACCGTTGTCTCTTCCAACAGGATTTGAGCTGCCTGCCTCACTGCACGGCGTGTGCAGGACTGGTTTCTTGAAAATGATGTGGAATTGTTAAGACTGGTGCCGAGAATCCTGATCTTCATCCCATAGAACACGTCTGGGATGAACTGATGTGACGGATACGAAATCAACCAAAACGACTGTCTTCGTTCTCCAGTCTGGCAGCAGCTTGGCAGGACGAATGGCGAGCCATTCCTGTCAAGACCTACCGGATATTGGTTGATAGTATTCCTCGAGGTGTTGCCACTGTCATACAAGTCAAGACCTACCGGATATTGGTTGATAGTATTCCTCGAGGTGTTGCCACTGTCATACAAGTCATGACCTACCGGATATTGGTTGATAGTATTCCTCGAGGTGTTGCCACTGTCATACAAGTCATGACCTACCGGATATTGGTTGATAGAATTTCTCGAGGTGTTGCCACTGTCATACAAGTCGAGACCTACCGGATATTGGTTGATAGTATTCCTCGAGGTGTTGCCACTGTCATACAAGTCCAGACCTACCGGATATTGGTTGATAGTATTCCTCGAGGTGTTGCCACTGTCGTACAAGTCAAGACCTACCGGATATTGGTTGATAGTATTTCTCGAGGTGTTGCCACTGTCATACAAGTCAAGACCTACCGGATATTGGTTGATAGTATTACTCGAGGTGTTGCCACTGTCATACAAGTCAAGACCTACCGGATATTGGTAGATAGTATTCCTCGAGGTGTTGCCACTGTCATACAAGCAAAAGGTGGACCGACCAACTACTGATTGCAATAAGAAAGCCATTTGTCCCAAAATGTTGCGATGTCTGTATACTTTTGATACATACGTGAGATTCTTCCGCGAACTCGCGGAATTCCGCTTTTTTTGTCATCATTTGAGTCAGTCTCAAGATCAATGCAAAACTGAAGAGAAATTAGGGGTGGGGTGTCATTTTGCCTCCGGGAATGGTATTTCATCTTTCGAAATTTTCGAAAACGGAAGTTAAACGGAGTGAAGATTTCCCCGTGATCTTAATTTCTTTTTCTCGCGATGCTGCTTCTGCGCAGTATTGTTGTTAAATATCATTTTATTCCATAAACATTTGTATTTCAGCTTAAAAATGGAGAAAAAGTTCTCCAAAAACGGAAGTTAGACGGCGTGAAAATTTCCGTGATCTTCAGGCATGAGGTTCTTCCATTTGTGTGGTTTTCGAGATCGAAGCATAACTGAACAGATTTGAGGGGGTGGGGTCGTTCGAAAATGGAAGTTAGATGTAGTAAAGATTTCTCCAGTAATTGTAACTTTTTTTCTTGTGACGTTTCTTCTACGCAGTATTGTTGTTAAATATCATTTTATTCCACAGAAATTTGCATTTTAGTTTTCAAATGTGGGGCACATTTTTGAAAACGAAAGTCAGGTGGAGCGAAGATTTTCCCGTAATCGTAATTTTTTTTCTTGCAGTGTTCTCCCTCACCTGTGTTGTTGAATGTCAATGTTTTTATTTTGAATGCAGGAATGTGTTGCAGTTTAATATTTACATAAATAAATTACAGTGAACTATTCCATCTTGCTCATGCTGCATTATGTTCACACTGTTTCACCGCTTGTTCTGGTTTTTCACCCGGGTAGAAAGTTCAGCTTTTTTTCTTCTTCGTCAGTCTCATGTATGTTGATAATATAGTGAACGCTCACTTTTCAGATGCTAGGTTTGTAACTTGGGGATGACTTTTCCCAACTCAGTTTCGACCGAAAGCTATGTGTAAAAAAATATATATATCATCATCATCATCATTGTCAACCATTATCAATCCACTGCTGGACGAAGGTCTCCCCAAGTTTCCTCCACAACGGTCTGTCTTGTGCCAGTCTATATATATATATATATATATATATATATCCGTTTGCTTTTTTACGCTTTCCAACCGTAGGTTCAAGAAGCGTATATGCTCCAGCTTTGTCAGTCTGTCCGCACGATAACTCGCGTAAAAATGGTTCGATTTCGATGAAATTTTAGTATGTGGTAGGGGACTACCTGGAGACGAACCCTATTGAAAATGGAGTTAATGAGGTCAACGGTCATGACATAGGAGCGGGATCCATTCCATTGCCCTTATGCTTCATAACTCGCGTAAATATGGTTCTATTTCAATGAAATTTTAGTATATGGTAGGGGACCACCTGTGGACGTACTCTATTAAAAATTGGTGAAGTGGGGTCAAAGGCAACAAAACGGAATTTAGTCCATACACACCCGGGACTACATCTACAATCATAATAAACAACAAAAGTCGAAGAATACAGTAATACCAATAATAATATAAATGTGCAAACAAAATTAATAAACTCAAGCTTTTTATACACTGACGTGCAAAAATTAAGGACGAGACGGTTTTTCGAATGTAACGTCGTGCAGAAGTGCTCCACATCGACTCAAATCATACCATAAGATCCCCAAGCTGTAAGAATATGGGACAAGTGAGCAAAACCATCCAAACAAGGAATCCAAAGGATACAAAGGCACTTTATTGAAAAAGTAGCTTCGAGCACAACTGGACAGAAGACAGAAACGTCCATGTGAGGGGCGGCTGCCAAGAAAAATCCAGTCTTTAGTAGGGTATATGATCACCCCTGACTGCGTTGCAGGATTTACAACGTCTGTCCATGCTGAGGACAAGGTTGTCAAGGAGTCTGTTGAGGCATCGCGGCCCATTCCTCTTGTAGCGCCAATCGCAGCTGCGGAATTGTTGCTGGCTGCTGGGGACGTGCTGCCAAGCGTCTCCCGAGAAGGTCCCACACCTGTTCGACTGGAATTGAGTCCGAGGACCTTGCGGGCCAATCCATGCGTTGAATATCTTCACTCTCCAACAGCTCTGCGACAGCCACTGTACGATGAGGTGTAGCGTTGTCGTCCATGAAGAGGAACTCAGGACCCACAGCACCTCTAAACAGACGCACGTGAGGCAGAAGAACCTCGGTACAATAGCAGAGACCAGTGACTGAACCTCCTTGGAAGATGTGGAGGTCAGTACGGCTACCAAGCATGATACCGCCCCAAACGAAAACTCCGCCACCTCCAAACCGGTCCGTTTCGATGATGTTGGAGGTGTGATTGCGCGTTCCCTGCTCTCTGCAGATGTGTATACGTCCAGAATCGCTCGTCAGACTAAATCGGCTCTCATCCGTAAAGAGAACTCGACCCCATTGCTGATGTGTCCAGTTCTTGGCACCACAGAAACCGTCTTCTCTGATGAGCAGGCGTTAATGGCACACACCGTACTGGTCGTCGTGCAAATAGACCACCTTTGTGTAGCCTCCTGGCCACGGTAAAACGCGATAACGGACATCCAGTTGTCTGTTACATGTGCCTTGCGATTTCTCCCGCTGTCTGCCGTCTGTCTCTTCTTGCCTGTAGTACAATATACCGGTTGTCCGCCGCCGTGGTTGATCGTGAACGACCTCTGCTAAACTCTCGGGCAGCTGTTCCTGTCGTTTGAAATGCTCTCCAAGCTCGTGAAACGATGCTGTGAGCGATCCCGAACTCCTCGGCCACAGTAGTCACACTTCGACCGTCTTCCAACTTCCCAATGACGCGACCTCGGGTAAAGTCATCCAGATGTCGTTTACTGGATTGCCTGTTGGTTATTATATCACACGGTGTCAGCAACTCGACGTCGTTCAAACTGATGTACACCGTGCAATAGCTTTCACCGAATTGCTGAGCGTACACAGCCCGTGTGATTTATATCCTTCCGACACCCACCCCCTCCCACCTACGCCATGCTGCATATATGCGCGTGCCCTACCGGACCCTACCTAGTCTATCTCCTGAGTGGTCTGTCGGTCCGTTCTGCATGCTCGTTCTGCTGTTATGCTGATTTCTCCTCTTTTGTCCTTAATTTTTGCACACCAGTGTATCATAGAAATCAACGATTGCACGCAGCATGCAATGTAACCAAAGTAAATAAAAAATCGCAACACTTCAAAAGTATAACTATTTCCATACAATTGGATTTTTGCAAATAACATATTTTCATCAAGACATGCACATAATGAAATATATACTAACGAAAGTGGCGTTTTCAAAAAGTTACGTAAAATTATTAAGTAGCACAAACTGACAAAAAGAATGTGCAAAACACTTCATAGCCAATACATTAAAAGTCTCATCACAGGGCGCATAACCAAAGTAAATAATAATTACAAAGTAACAATATAATCTTTTAGTTTTAAATAATTTGAAGCACTGCAACAGATTCTTTATAACAAATCGTTGTGATGTAATGTGGCAAAGGAACCAGGGAAAAGGCCAACAAATAGCCTGACGAGCCCCTAGTCCACCCCCAAAAAATGAAAAAGAATTTAAATCGTCAAGTCAAGGAACAATTTAACCGTAATACAGTAAATTGAAGCAATAATACATAATATATGGCCAACTGTTAATCAGCCATTAATTAAGAAAACTTTTAAGCTCTCTTTTAAATACCGAATAGTGCGTCGCCATTTTGATCCGAAGCGGCAACCCACTCCAGGACCTAGGCCAGGCCACCTTAATGTTATTAAATAAAAAATTAGTTCGCGCTCTATGTATTAAAAAACTAGTATCACCACGAGTGTCATGACCAGAGTAGGTAGGTGTCCATTACTTACTGAATTATCAGGCAGCAGAGTAATGAGTGGTGTACTATTACTGTGTTTCCCTAGTGATCTTTTTTTGGGTAGTAGTTCGAGATTTTGTGTAATCGGCGTAAATCTCTTGTCCGTGGTTTGCTGAACCCGAAGGTGTATGATCTTCAAGATGTTTCACCTAGTGAATGCTTGTATTTTTATTTATGTCTCGAGAAGCAGCAGCTCATTAATATCTTATCTTTAAATTGTTTTTCACCTTTTTTGAGGTAGAACCTGTGCCCAAATTGCAAAATATTACCTGCAGTGAACAGAACTCTATCTTTATGCATTGTGTAATAAAAACTTTGTTAATACCACTGTGATAAAAATAACTCAGTTATTTACGATTTCTTTTTCATTTCAATTCCGACCTGGAGGACCGTTACCGCACTGGTTTTGGGACCCACGAAGATTTGCCTGACTAGTCTTAATACACTACGCTGCTGCACTGCGGTCGTTCATTGATTGCAGCTGTCCTTGTATATGCACAGGTTCTGAGTTGAAAACTGCGTATTACGTGGATCGCTTTGCCTGACTGAAGGGCTTTTGTTTGTAACGTTTACTCTCTGTAATATATTACATGAATAAAGATCGTTTGCTCTGTGTAATATATTACGTGAATAAAGGTCAGGCTTGCCTTTTTTTTTTTTTTCTTATTTTGAGATTAATTCATTGTGAGGCTTTTTGCTTAGAGCTTGTCAGTTGAGCATATTCTACAAGGTGTTCAAGGCTAGACAGAGTACATCGTAGACAGCAGTGACGTCGGGTCATTATGGGCGTCCGTCATTAAAGCCCCGCAGAGAATGAGAGAAGAAAAAAAAAAGTTGTTTTCTTTTAATTGGAAAAATCCCGAAAGAAAATCCATGTTAGTTCCCAGATTTTCTGAATTCAAATGTGAGTCACTACAATAGTGAAGTAATTGGGTAACACATTACAGCCTTCCATATCCGTTCACTAGAGCGCAATGAATAACGCATGGTGGGAGAAGTGACCCCGTCAACTCGTCGCGTTGACGATGCTTCGGTAGACAGTAATGAATGCGCAGATGCGCGCTGAACTGCGCATGCGTAAAACTGTCATTCGGGGCTAGTTGCCTTTCTGTTTTAACAGTAGCAATTTTGCTTCCGCGTCTTCGGACAATGTGCGGCTGGTTTTTGTTTTGTGGAGTTAAGCTGTAAAGTTCGTTCGTCTAAGTAAAATGAACAAAGGGACTTTTTATTGGAACACCCTTTTAGTGAAAGGGATAAAACAAAAAAAAAAAAAACGTTAAAGACATGGGCCCACCTCAAACAAATATTTGCTTGGTACAAAAATATAAGAATCAGTCGAGAATTTTTAATGTGGAGTTATAGCAAAATATCCTGGTTAAGTGGAAGCAAAAGCAAACATACTTTGTTTTGTTCCTACTCTTTACTACTGTTAGGTTTCTACCCCCTTCTTTTTTTTTATGTTATACAACACTGCATATACAGGGGTTGTCAAAAATAATGGAAACACCTCGCTGAAAACATGTGCTGCTTTTTGAGTAAAACGAACATGTAGCTACAATTTGTTTGTAAAAAAGTGCTGCTTACAGTCTCAAGGGTCTGTGTGATTGCATTGTAAATCGGTGTTTGCATAATTTCGTTCCAGGTGATGCACAATGAGTGACCTGTCGGAGTTCCAAAGAGGGCAGATTGTAGGAACCCGTCTGGTTGGTGCGTCGGTAACCACAGTGGCACAGGTATTGGGGGTATCGAGAGATACCGTGTCGAAGGTCATGACAGCATACAATGTTCAGGGCACATCATCATCTGCGAGACACAACTGTGGAAGGAAAACCAAACTCATTGCGAGAGACAGGAGGACATTAAAGAAGATTGTGACCGTGGGGAGGAAAACCACGGTGACAAAAGTGACTGCTGAGCTTAATGCACATCTCCAAAGCCCAGTGTCGACCCACACCGTGCGAAGGGAATTGCATAAGCACAATATTTACGGCAGAGCTGCGATTGCAAAACCCCTGGTGTCACAGGTGAATATGAAACGGAGACTACAGTGGTGCCAGGAACATAAAACGTGGACTGCGGATCACTGGAAACATGTCTTGCTTTCCGATGAATCAAGTTTCTCACTATTCCCCACCACAGAACTTGTTTACGCGTAGAGAATCCCCGCAGAAGCCTACAAACCAGACTGTCTCCTTCCTACAGTGAAGCATAGGGGCGGTTCCGTAATGGTTTGGGCCATGATCTCGTGGTTTGCAGCAGGTCCCATTATCCCCTTACACGTACGGATCACTAGCGGTGACTATGTCACTCTTTTGGCCGACCATGTGCATTCAGTGGCGCAGACATGGTTTCCGTCAGGGGATTGCACCTTTCAAGATGATGATGCGCCGATTCACAGAAGTCGAACTGTTCAATCATGGTTTGAGGAACATCAGGATCAAGTTGCACACCTTCCCTGGCCTGCACAATCACCGGACTTAAACATCATTGAGCCCCTGTGGTCTGTGTTGGAAAACAGAGTGCGATCCCGTTATCCTCCTTCGACGTCTCTCAAGGAATTGGAGCAGTTTCTGTTGGAAGAATGGTACAACATACCACTTACCATCATCCAGGACTTGTATGCGTCCATTTCAAGGAGGATTCAAGCAGTTTTAAATGCCAAGGGTGCTCCCACACCATATTAGGTGCGTAATACCTATTGTTTCAAGATGCTTCCATTTTTTGGACAACCCCTGTATATAAACAAAATTTCTACTTCATTCTGTGTGGTTAAGTAAAATTTCAGCATGTGGCGTGTTTGGAAACCTCACAATCCACTGAAATCATATTTCACAGTACAGAAGAAGGTTGAGAGCGATTTTAAAAACATTTAGCCTCGGATAAATATTACGTCATCCTACGTCACTGGTAGACAGGGTAACAGCTGCCTGTCTTACGCAAGTGCAAACAAATTCAGAGTTTTGCCTGAGTGATGTTCTGCGTGTGCGGGGTTTCATCTCTTTCTCACTACTTGCTGTCCCTCAATTACTGCTCATCCACCAGACCACGATTCCTGATGATGGTTTGCCTTTCAGAGGGAGCTGATTTGTCTGCCATCAGTATTTACTATTTATAGTTGGCGGTCTGAATGTTGTGACGGTTGAAAGCCGAAGTCTTTAACTATACTGTTAGTATCAGTTTGACGTATGTCAGCGCGCACGTGCTGTCGTATCTTTCCTCTATCGGCTAACCTCAGCGCCAGGGTCGTAGGTGGGAAGGGAAGGGGTAGGGGGGGGGGTGCACCGTCCCAGAATGGTCATCGTAGGGGATTAAATTCACGCAATGAGTAAAAAAAAAAACTGAAATGCACAACGTGTGAATAAACTTACTGAAAATTAATACTCGAAGAGAAAGTTATACACTTAAGCATTTTCTTTCCTTTTTTTATTTATTTATTTTTTTATTATTCACCATATTACTGATCGCAGTACAGCGCAGTAGAGCTCATGTTAACTGAAACAGTTCTCTACAAAGTCGAGCGCTATGGGAAATGGTGTTTAAAACTCTTTCAAATGGTCATTGCCACGCCTTTAGCGTCTGGAAATTCCCTGTGCTGTGTTACGCTGATCACAAAGAAAAAGCTGCTACTGAATATTATATTCTTGGAAACGAATGATTTTTAAATTCTCCGTAATACCACTGTCACACAAGTACACTAGACAACTGTTCAGTGCAGACACGTATCTCCAACTAGCATCTTTCAGAGGTGGAAATAAACCCAAGTGAAAGTTCAGTCTCGTGCAAGCTCGTGTTTCAAAGCCTGTTTCCATGCTTTGCTGGCCTGTTATATCCCCACCCTTCCCAGTATGTCTTCCTCCCCATTCCAAGTGTTATCGTATTCTGCGCGGATACCACAAAATGGGATAACACTTGGAATGGGACTACTGATAGATATTGAACAAAGAGATACCACTTGAAACACATTAAGTGTAAGAAGCACAGGTTTGATGGGAAAAGATTAGGTTTTACAAAAAGGAGTCTAGGACTTAAGAGGTTTAAAAATAAAAGATATGTATAAATAAATTTTATTACGATATGATGTGAAGGAGGGTGGGGCGTCAATAACTGTTTGCTTCTACAATTTTTTTTTTTTTTCTGTTTGGTAACCTCTTCGCATTTAACCCTTTAAAACGACCAGGTTCCTGAGACATTGTGTCAACGCCTACTTTATACCAACGAGTGCTTTACCTATTTGTTTAGCGACAGCAGTGGCGACTGAATGTTACTTCTGCGAAACCGGTAGAGGCAGTGTAAATTAAAAGAACAGATGGGGGTAGGAAATCCTGCTCACTCTAAACGGGCGTTTCGGGCGGTCGTGGTAGTTTAGGTGTAAGGGCGTTTCGGGAGTTAAAGGGTTAACGCAGTGGTGTTGGAGTTGGAAAGTGGGATCTGACCTTTCGATCCAGATATTCTTACAAATGTTCAATAATATTGCGGTCTGGAGATTGTGGTGGTATACAGTATACCTCATACCCTCTAAACCACAACTTAAAGTTTCGCGCAATGCAGTGATGCATTAAGTGCTTGAAACTAGGGGAGGTCATCAGGAGGCAATGCCTGCAACATTGAGTTCAGATGGTCCACAAGAAGGGATTCGTAGGTGTCAAAAGTGGCACATCCCTGCAGAATAATAAATTGCCCTAAGGAATGCCATGTTATGGCACCCCACAGCATCGATAATCAACTTCTATGCTTCACAGTTAAAACCAAGCAGTCTTGGTGGTACCCCTCTGCAAGTTTTCTCAAGACCTGCGCTCTATCAGTGGTAAGAAATAAAGTGGAACACGATTCATTAGACCAAACTTGTACCTTGGTTTCAGCATCACAGTTTCTACGCTTACACGTCTCCTTGCGTTGATGTTGGTAATTAGAGCTTGGTGGATGGTAGCGCAGCCGTAAATACGGGCACGGTGGAGTTTTAGACTAACTGTTATAACAGAAACGGGATCACTCCGACTGAGGTTCAACTTTGCCGCTGTTTGCAGTGCCGTGGTCTTGTGCTTGTGTTGCACAATCCGTGCCAACTTTCACCTAAATCCTATCTGCTCTCATCGTATGGCGTATTGTGAATCGTTTGGAGACAACGCCATGGCCTTTTTTTGATAGGTATTCATAATCTTCGATACAGTTCCTCGTGTTACGTCTACTATTTCTGTCGTTCTAGTTATGGAAGCGCCTACTAGACGCGCACCAATGATCGTGCCTTTTCTTGTATGAGGTCACCGAGACCTGATATTGTTAGTAACTACTCTACAACAGCTGTTGCGGCGACTGTGGCACTGCTGCGGGATAGCCGACGTCATCTCTGTGATTTGCCTTGGGCGTATTTCGTGTACTTCAGTCGCAGTCGGTGTTTCCGGTTTACTGGCTGTTCCGGACAAGGCACTTCCGTACAAATTTAATGCTAATTACGCATCGTATTTGGGATCTCCTACCGTTTTTGTGTCAGTTGCCTACAAAAGACGAATTTAACTCCCTCGTACCCAGAAGCTGCCTGTAAGTCCTCTTTGACCTTGCTCCCTTTATGTGAACTTAAAACATAGGCTCTATTTCAATTCGAAAATACTCATTTTTTTCTACGAAATAATCCGAATTATTTAAAATATCATTAACCCCTTTGGGACTTAATCAATTTTGGCTCAAACATAGTATATTCATCAGCCTTTAATAAATGACACTATGATTTTAATAGCATGAGTTGTTCATAATCTAACAACTTTCCTTCAATCTTTTTCCAGGCTTTAGACTATCGCTTTTTAACCCTTTAAGCGGCCGATGCACCACATTGTGGCCAAAAATTTCTGCTTCCTCGAAACACAAATATTCACAAGTTTTCTGAAAGCTACGGAAAAACAATTCTTTCTCCCTCTCATCTCAGCAAGGATCTACCATAAACTTGGCACCTGCAATTAGAGCTTCCTTCTAGTCCTTTATCCTCTGCTCCATGACCCACGGCATGATGGAAAAGTGCTAGTTCCCCTGACTCGGATATCATACCACTGAGTAGAAGCAAGTTAATCATACATCTCTCTGCGTTCTTAAGTTCGTCGCTATAGTCCTTTTTAGCAGGTAAAAAAAGACAATGGATTAACGTCAGTATGAAAGGATTAGCGGCAGATAGCCCTTCTAGCATGACCCCGGAAAGGATTAACGTCAATCATCCCCTTAAATAGCCACTTTGAATAATAATAAAAAAATAATAAAGCTTGTCAGTGCAATCCACTCGTTCCAGCCGCGTTCTTTCCCCTTAGACTACGAATATATTCGTTGGAGCTGATTTCATTCCATTTTGCTAACCCCGAGTTAATTCGTTCTGGCCGGTTAAAGGGTTAAAAATAGTGAGCAGAACATGCTCTTTTCTTGTATGAGTCAAAAAATCGTTAAAGAAAGCACAAGGCTTGCCGTTTAAAGTTTCAGACAACACTATAAGCTGTGCTCGAAATGGCCCGGTATACGCCGTATGGCATACCGGCACTTCTTTTTTCCCCAATATTTCATACCGACACAAATTTTAGTAGTGGGAACTGCAGAATGGGATTTTTTTATCCCTGACTTACGAGCTCACATTCTTAAACATATTTAGAGACCTTAAGTGCCTCGTGCCTTTGAGAAATAGCTATGTGGGAACCGTAAAGGCTGGGGATTGGTGTACACATGAGCTGTAAGTTCAGTACTTCGAAGGATGGAAATGAAGCTACCCATAACGTATGATCAGATCTTCCCAAGCCCAGATCATCCCACTAAAGATGTGTGTAATTTTTATTATATCATTAATTTAATAATTTCAAGAGCTTCGTCATAGAATGAAGAATTAAGAGTAATAGATTAAACACAAATTTTTGTTTTGCAGCAATGAGTGCAAACTTTTTCCACACTTCGGCCTTTTTTTTTTTTTTTTTTTTAGTGGTTGTGAGATTGCTATATTTAAGTATTTAAGAGTGAATATTCATTCTGATTGCGGAGATTCTAATTGCCCGACTTTCTACTTCATGAAAGTCCCTATTGAAAGGGAGACTTTCTACTTTATGAAGTCCCTATAGTACTTATGAAAGTATATTCTAATTGCCCGAGCGAGTAATTAGAAAAGAGAATGAGAACTTTCATGAAGTAGAAAGGCTCCTTTCTACTTCATGAAAGTCCCTATTCTACTTCATGAAAGTCCCTATTGAAAGGGAGCCTTTCTACTTCATGAAAGTCCCTATAGTACTTATGAAAGTATATTCTAATTGCCCAAGCGAGTAATTAGAATAGAGAATAAGGACTTTCATGAAGTAGAAAGGAGCCTTTCTTCTTCATGAAAATATCTATTCTACTTCATGAAAGTCTATTCTAATTACCTGACTTTCTACTTCATGAACGTCCCTATTGAAAGGGAGCCTTTCTACTTTATGAAAGTCCCTATAGTATGAAAGAAATACGGGATTACGCCATATAATACAAATTTTGAAGATGACAATCCGATTTTTGGCGTAAATGTGACAAGGATGGTAAGTCAGATAATATCCGAAAACTTGAAAATGTTCATCGTCCTGGAGCGGGACTCGAACCCGCGTCTCCCAGAAAACGCCCGGGTATGTTAACCACTACACCACCCAGAACGACCAAGTTTCAAGTTTCCGATCAATTTGAATTTAACCATCACAGGATTCGCTAGTCGAAGCAACCTTATAGTAGTTATGAAAGCAAATGCCCGAGCGAGTAATTAGAATAAATCATGAAAGTCCCTATCCCTATTCTACTTCATGAAAATCCCTATTCTACTTCATGAAAGTCTCTTTTTGCCCGACTTCCTACTTCATGAAAGTCCCTATTGAAAGTGAGCCTTTCTACTTCATGAAAGTCCCTATAGTACTTATGAAAGTATATTCTAATTGCTTGAGCGAGTAATTAGAATAGAGAATAGGGACTTTCATGAAGTAGAAAGTAACCTTTCTTCTTCATGAAAGTCCCTATTCTATTTCATGAAAATATCTATTCTACTTCATTGAAAGTCCCTATTGAAAGAGCCTTCTCGGCTCAGGGCCTTGAAGATCTGGGTTCAAGTCCAGCTGTATCGCTAATGAGTAACTGAGGTTCGGAAGTCTCGTTAATCGGTAGAGACTCCTCTGTATAAACAAGTCTAACACCACCGGTCCTCGGTGTAGCATAAGTATAGTGACTCCGGATCCACAAACCAACCAACTGAAATCGACTACAATCGTTTCTGACTTGATTGACCTATGGTGTAATAGTATTCCACGGAAGCGTCAATTACATTTTCACACAAAGGAGTTTTTCTTCCATGGATTTTTTTTTTTTTTACTTTTTCAGTTTGGAGATTCTGTGGAGGAGAAGGTATTTTTTTTTTCCAGATGATTTTTACCTTAAATATGAGCATACCGGTACTTCAAAATTTCCATTTCGAGCACTGACTATAAAATCCACTTTGCTTAAATAAAATCTCCAGATGCAATAAGAGCGCTGTGCGACAGAATTTTAAAAGAACAAAGTAATGAGCTTCTCACCCTTTCTACGGAAGTAACACACGATCAGTTACCTACCTCTCCCCTTGCGAAAGAAGAGTTGAGGAATGCCTGCTTGTACGGATCTGACAAAATTTCCATTGTACGGAATTGCCATGTCCGGATGTGCCACGACACCGATGTTTCCGTTTCGGGAAACCCATGTACATAAGCATGAGATTAATCATAATGTATACAAATAATTTATATGCTTTCTATGTAATTCACTTATAATATTATGTAGGAAACCAATTTACTTTTTAAAGACTCCATGAAGCCAGAAACGAAGGAGAGTGAGTGCCTGTTGTTCTTGAGTTCTGTGAGTACGGTCTGGTCTGCTTCATGCCAGTGTTATTGAAGTTTTGAAAACGCCGAGAAATCTTTCTTCAAATTGAAATGTGGAAATTAGTGGCTAAATAATGTTAAATCGTATTTACTTTAGGAACAAATGCTTAGTATGATCATATAGGATTACGGGGTAATATTATTTCAATAGGCAGCGGCTTGAGATTAATTATAAAGGTACAGTTGAATTTTTACGACATATGACAAAGCAGTTGCGGCATCAAAAGTGGGAAACTGTTTTTTGATGAAACGTAGCCGATATAACGTGTGAACTGCCTGTGAAAATATACGAGTGTAATCGGTGAATAATTTTCATAAATGTTTCTGGTCAGTTCCATGTGTGATAGAGCCACGATTTTATGTATGTGAAGCATCAATGTTCAGTTGCCGATTTATGAGAACAAATTTCGTAGTTTTCTTTTCCTTAATTAATTTTTTTACTTGACAGTGTCGTGAGGGCGGAAATCGTCACTTTACGCACGAAGACCCCTCTAAATTACCAAAGTCCCTGGTATCTTCCTTCCTACCTACAGACACTGCAGACTTGTTTAGCTGTAGTTTCGGTGTACTTAATTTCTTCGGATTTGCTTGTCATCTTGTTAAAATTGGACAAGTGGAAGACCTCTCTGTGTCGCAGTATTTAGACGGAAGTACGAACTGAACTGCAGTTTGAGTACCTGTAGGCAGTTTATACATTTGGACTGTAGTTCCTGTATTAAGCTGTCCCCTTAGGCTCGAGTATGCAGTTGGACCGTTCGATTGAAGTCAGAAAATGGTAGTTTGTCCATTTCTGTCAAACAGTAGCTCTCGAGGAGGGGGTGGGGGTGGTGGTGCTGTAGGTTTCCTACTGATAAAAAAGCTGTTCGAGTAAACCGAAGTCTGAACGCAGGTAGGTGTATTTGTTGCCGACTGAACTGCATTTCGAATTATATTAAGTGTAATTGTGTATTGGATTGCACTTAGATCTCCAGCGTGCAGCAGTTTGATGCTCAATTGCAGTTCGGCAGCCAAAATGTCAGTTGTAGTGAGTCTGTCCTATCTGCAGTCGTTCTCTCAGTTGATCATCTTCGTGGAGTTCGTCTAGCAAGCGGCAGCGGAATTTTCATAAAGGATGCATTTTTTTAAATATAAAAATGAATCATTAGTAGCAGTTATTCGTATGTAAGTTTCTCCCGTGGCTGGTGATGAACTTTTGTGAGAATTAAATAACTGGATCAGCGCCTTCATGCTGATGCATTGTGGTGTGGATCTCCAAGTTTTAAAAGATCGGAATTCTACCCATGCGGTGCCCGATGATGGACACATAGTGGGTCCGAAAGATCTCGCATGTTTGTTTAACTTGGTGTTAGCTGGAAATAAAGTTCATCTTTTAGTTTGCAACTATCTCCGTTTTTAATATTGTATATAGACAGCAGTGAAATGATTGATGCTGATCAGTTGGCACGAATACCACGGACGTTTTGGAGATTATGCCCTGGATAGCATGAGTGTTAAAAGTGGAGGAACTGGCGAACTCCTGCTGCTCTCTATTTACTGTTTCAGATGTTTTTTTGTTTTTTCTTTGTTGTTGTTTTGTCTTTTCTATGCAGGAAAGAAGAAAAATATTAACCTTGTATGTAGTTTCATATTTTTGATACTGGTTTTTGCTTTTCTTCCGTTACAATTATTTGTTCAGGTTCGTTTTGTGTAACATGGTTTGTTTGGCATTGTGGACAATCGTTACTGTTTCTGGCAGAAATCTGTATCTTAAGATATCCGTCACACTGAAACGAGTTTTATATCTTCTTTTGTTAGGCTAATGTCTAGCTTTTTTGATGGTTAGATTTCTGCTCCTTTTTTTTTTTTTTCTTCCTTTTTTGCAATTAATTCCTGCAAAAGGAAAGGAACATTTATTACGGATCTGTCTTAACCAAGCTTGTTCTCCGCTGTTTGTATGGCTCAGAGTTATTTTTCTTCTTCTTTGGGTAAGGTATCAACTTGTGTAAGACGTTGAGGATTAGGTGATAATCCTCTCTCTCGTCTGATTGATGCTGTTCAGAGAGAAGGGAAAAGGTTTGGCCGTGAAGAGTGGAAGGGATGGAGAAGAAGAATAATGGAGCTCAGGCGTCCATTGCGTGTAGGGGGGCGGGTGGGGAGCGTAATCCCTTGATCTTTGCTGGGGCTTCCCAATCAAGTCCAAATATCTTTACCTGATCCGCCACCATGCCCAACGCCAAGTAATGATTCTTTCTTCTATCGCTTGTTGCCACTTAATCTCATATTTGTACGGAATTTTTTTCTTCTTCTCTCTTCTTCTTTAGAAAGACTCAGTTGCATTTTTCTCTTAGTAAATAATGCGTGCAATTGAAGGTACACAGCTTATACGAGGCTTAAGCTCATTGGTCATTTTCGTACTGGAAAAGTTTTATTGTTACGCGTCGTTAATCAATGTTCGCCCCGTGTCTGATGATTTTCAGGCATATATATTTAAGATTGCACACTGATGTACAGCCCCAGAGACGCACGCTTCGGGGTTTTATGTGATTAATCAGAATATGATTTCTTTTGTACTCCACGTGAATTCAACAAGCTTGTCACTGTCGCAGTGTTCCATTTTGGCAGGCTTTCAAAAAAGAGGGGGCGGAGGTAGGGAACAGGTAAATGAAATAACGGAGGTACTTCCTGTGTAGTAATATAATTTAATCTTCAACAGCAGATGGTCGAGTGGTTAGAGGCGTAGGTTTCTGGCTAGTCGTGCGAGTTTGGCTCGGGTTCGAGGCCCTATGAGGATTGGATGCTGGAATTCCCCTTTCATTGGAGCCAGTGGCCCTAAATTAGGTACGGGTGACTTCTTATAGTCACCTTGGAGTTTCTAACGGTTGTCATTAAACCCCAAAATTTGAAAAATGGGGGAACAAAAGATAGTGCATATGCTTTGTAGAGGCGTATTTTTAACTGCTGCATAATTGCATATTGTAGAAGTATTTAGGGAAATGTGCCTCCCCATTGGCGCAGTCGTCTAAACACTGGTTTGTGACCATTCGTGCGAGATGGGTCTAGGTTCAAATCCCGGTGAGGCATGAATGTTGTTTGTCTTACGGCACTGGCTCTCTCCCTTCTCTGGAACCAATAACCTTAAATTACGGACGTGCGACTGCTTATAGCCCATTGAGTTGCTCATGGTGGTTGTTAAACCTCCAACAACAAAAAATAATAATAATAAGGGAAATGTAAGATATAAAGTGAAATGACTCAGCTTCCTTATTTATATTTTAACGAAGTGTGGATGATATAGTTATTCGTTTTATAGCTTCGCCTTTATGTGGGCATGAGAACTAATCGTGACGTAGCTCGTTGCTTAGCAACATTCGTCCATAGCTACATAATCAGGGAGTAAACAAACATGGTACATATTGAACACGCGTGGCCAAGTGCTTGTTTCTACGATAGCGCATAAACGGCGGTATTGTCGATTCGTCACGTGGACGTGATTTCAGCTAGTTGTAACGTCTTTTTGAACAGTTTCTATGCCTCGTGCATAATTTTTGTTGGAAGTGAAAAAAATTTGTTTTGTGAGAAGCCAACTCTGATACCAGTTTCCTCACGATGCTACTGTATTTTTCTTTGGTTCTGATTCACGCTTCTCATTTAGTCTGTAAGCAGTGTAAATGACGGTTTGATGACTGTTTCGTGCTATTAATGTAAAAATGATCGTTTAAAGTACCAGAAGAGGGTAAGGTAGCTGAAATTATGCTGAATAGCGCTCACTACCCTTCATACGTATGCAGAATAGTTTTCCATTGCGTGTACGCTGGGTAGTTTTCCATGCGTGTAGAATAGGGTCATTTTTATGTAAAAGATTGTTTTCCACATGATGTGACTAAGGACTTCTTATGTAAAGGGATGAGCGGTCTGTGTTGTGCCGCCTCAATCCGTGTCGCCACACCTTAAGTTACATGCAAGTCGTATACAGGAAACCATGTGATTTAGATTGTCTATGCTTCTGTCCCTCTCGCTTGCAAGAATGATACCTCCCCTTCGGAATGTTGACTTGCTGGAAGAGCTGTGTAAGATTTCAGACATTCCGTACCACGATGGTATGTCGTGTCGGCCCGTCCGCCGGCATTACATGTATTTCAGCTTCTGATAGATTGAAGATATTCTTTCTATGACTGATACACTGTTAAAATTTTCGTTGTAGGTTGCACCAAACAGTGGTACTACAACAGCTGCACCACTTTCTGAAAAAAGATACACCATTATGTTGGGAAGACAAATCCTAACAGCGTGGTGCAACTTTGTACCACATTATGATATAAGGTTGTGTGTACCTCATGGTGCAATGTTCCATGTTGTCGGGTTTTGTTTGTGCACCACATAATGGTGTATCTTTTCTCAGAAAGTGGTGCAGCTGGTTTAGTACCACTTTTTGGCGCAACCTGCCACAATAGTGTAGAGGCAACATGCACAGAAGATTATTGATATCTCTTTATGTTCTTCGGTCTGCAGAAACGTTACTTCTGCTTCAAAGTGTCGGATTGGTAAAATTCTTTCTCTACGTCACAAATAAACATGAGCATAAGGTTTCAGACATCTTTATCAGTCTATCCGTCCGGTCTTCTGTCCCCAAAAATATAACTCCTCTTCTAATGACAAAGTGTCGTTTAAACAGACGGATGAAAGCAAGGACAGTCCTTGATAATCTGTATATTCATGACTATCAAAACCGCAGAGAATTTCTTCTCTCTGATACTTGGCAGTTTCTGCAAACGTTCAAACCAAAGACTAGATTGACGAACGGGGAGATGCCTTAAACTTTGCATTTTATGCTCCTGTTTTTGCCCCCTAAGGCAGATAATGTTTTAACATTTTGAAGAACGGATCACAAATGCCGTTTATGCAGATGGACTAGCAAACGGAAAAACAACGGACATTGATAATCTTGTGCAAATGCCTGTGTAATCATTCAGAGAAATAATTTCAACTCGGCCGTTAGAAACGGAAACCAATCGATTGACGATCTTAGTTGGGAAGAGTGATTAATGTCCGAAATCTTGTGCAGTTATTTTCGCTCATGGGAAAGAGGAAAATTTCAGCAAATCGTCAATTTGAAGCGGAAGTCTCTTTCAAGACAAAGAGACTGACTGAAGGACAAACTAAATCGTGTACTTTACTGTACATGACCTGCATGTAACTAAAAGTTGGCGACGCGAGAAATTTGTTCTCGAAGAATTGACGCATAACCGATATCTGATACAAACCGTGACCAACACAGCTCTCCACGCATCCAGTTTATCCATGGTTTCTACTGACAGTAACGTGGACAAACTTCTGCATGAAAGCAAATCGTCTCTATAGCTGGTTTGCCAGGAATCTGTAGAGTACCATCCTCTAGTCTGGAGTTGCCCCTAAATGTTAGGTTTGTTGCAGTTTGTGCCCTTTGACCTCTCACCTTGAGTTAAGGCGGCTGTGAAGTCGCACGTCGTATTTCCTGTTTTCTGGGGACTTAGTAGATTAGCCCTGTCTCGGCAAAAGAACGTAAACGGGGAAAACGAACTACTGTGATAAATTATTTATTTTCTCCCTCACTTGCTGTCGTAATGCGCAATATTTAGTACGCCTTTCGAAAACTAAAGTGTATTCTCGTAATCTCATTTTTATGCGTTCGTCCTCATCTATAATTCCCAATGAAAAATAAAAGTTGTGGAATCTGATGGCTGTAAACCATTGGAACGACCATTCGCGCCTTATCGAACGTAGTTTTCCCACTAGGTCACAAGTAACTGGTTTATATGTATTTGGCATGAAACTTACAGTGCCTCAAAAGTAAAATTGGATTTCATTTTTTAACACACTTTGACACTGGAATTGTAGTACCCAGTAGTAATCGTAAGTGAATGGAAATCGGCAGGCCGATGAGTTGCGCCGAGATATGCAAATGATTAAAATACGAAAACAAGCGATTTTAAGTTTCGGCTGATACGGACATAGATAGACGTCGAGAACGTGGAGTTCGAAGCAGTGCTTGTATGAGGCAAAAAAAAGCCTTCTGTTCTTTGGGGAACAAAAAAAAAAAAAAATTCAAAAATGATGAGTTCGTCACCAATGTCATCAACCGAGCTACTTCAACAGAGGGCGGATGATTGGCCTTCGTGAGGCCAATTCGTTGTGTAGGGGAACGTGTGGCGTGTAACTGTTGCAAGGTCAGAGTTCTTGTCGAATTTGTTGCAGAGCGTGGTGGACGACAACACAGCGGGAAGATAATCTTATTCATCGAGAGATTCACTTCTAACCTACAGAAACTCTCCATCCAACGAGCTGTGACTTCTGGCTGTCACACAATCTTCCGTCGAACCATTGCACACCGATTGGTGGAAAAAAACTCAATGTGTGCCGGTCATTGCGTTGGATTACCGGCGACCTCTTCTCATCGTCAACATGCATCTGGAATAGTGCCGCTCACCGACCAACTGGGAGTTCAGTATGACATCAACTGGCCTTCAGCGATGAATCTCGCTTCTGCCTAGGGCCCTCATGATTGACGCATACTCGTGTGGCGAGAACGTGGTGAACCTAGACTCATCGTGGAACGCCGTAGTGCACGCGCTGCTGGTGTTAATGGTGTGGGAATCAATCATTCATGATTGGCGCACATCGTTGATGTTCGTCAACATCAATCTGATTGTTCGCTTTTATGTCGCCGTGATTCGTTCTACCATTTCATACTGGAGTGGCTGCAGTTCAGTATGTTAACGCCCGTATACATACCGCTGTAATGTCTTCATGGTGTGGACGTACAGCCTTGGCCAGCCAGGTCACTTGATTTCTGCCTAAATTCAGGAGCTGCTGGAGATGTGTGAAAAGAAAGAAGTTAAGTTTTAGTTCAAGGTGTGACAGTAATTATTTGAAGCGAGCTCCAGCTCCTATGTTGTGTTAGTTTCCGATCGAAGCCTGCAGGGATGGGTGCTGGTGCGTGGAATATTGCGCTTTGGTAACGGTTTTTTTTTTTTTGGTTTGGTTCCTTTGGATTCTGTTCTAACTTTCGTGCGCGACCTCCTAACTGTGCAGTTACGCTTCACGGTCTCAAAAATTGTTCCGTTTTTCTTTCCTGTAGGGTACCCTAATCTCCAAGCTTACTACTTCTAATGGCTGTTTAACCAGGAATCAAATACTGCCTTCATGAAATCCTCTAAACCATGATTGATTTCTACTGTTTTGCAAGAGGTCGTCTAATTCTAGTGAAGATAACGAGAAAAACTCTTGAGTATTTTAACTGCTAGTCATAGTCGTGCATGTTAATCACTTTGATTGTTCCAAAAGAGAGCTGCAAGCCATCAGTTGTGTTTATTGTTTTAAATCTGAATATTTTTCGCCCTTGGATTAAGCTTGATCTTCTGTAGGTTTAACATTATGCAGTCCGACAGATGTGGTTAGTGACGTCATGCACTAAGTCGGTTGCGAGCCATCAGTTGTGTTAAAAGTCAGCTACCAGCCATCAGTTGTGTTAACAAGTCAGCTGCAAGTCATCAGTTGCAGCTATCAGTTGTGTTTGCAGCCATCAGTTGTGTTAAAAGTCAGCTGCAAGCCATCAGTGCCGCCCCGGTGGCGCAGTGGTCTAAGGCGTTGGCCTCTGATCATTCGTCCGTAAAGGGTCCGGGTTCGAATCCCGGTCAGGCATGGATGTTGTGTTTGTCTTACGGCACTGGCTCTCTCCCTTCCCTGGAACCAGTGACCCTAAATTAGGGACGGGCGACTGCTTATAGCCCATTGAGTTGCTCACGGCGGTCGTTAAACCTCCAATCAAAAAAAAAAAAAAAAAAAAAAAAAGCCATCAGCTGTGTTTATTGTTCTAAATCTGAATATTTTTGCGCATGGAATTTAGCTTAATTTTCTGTTGGTTAACATTATGCAGTCCGGCAGATGTGCTTAGTGACGTCCTGATAAATGCAGTCACTAAGCACATCTGCCCGTAATTCCGCATTGTGTTCCGGGATTAGCCCAAAAACAACTGACATAAAATATTACAGGCCTATCCTCCAAACAGTAGCCACCTCCCAGCAACGCTCACTTTTTTACCGGTCTGAGCGGAGACCATTATTCAAGGGTTTCACTGTACTTTTAAGTTTTTTAGTTGCTGTAATTTTGTAGACAACATTACAAAATGTTTTAAAGAGTTACAACAGAAGAATTGGGTTCGATTAGTAGTTTTACTTTCGCGATTATCCCTTCGGAAAATGGCCGGTGTCAAACTGCTTTGTGTTAATGATTAACTGTTATGTTAGTTGTAATCGTTAATGATTGTGTCACAGTGGCCCAAAGGTGTGGTTATTTTTCATGTGTATAGTTCATTCGTCGTTGTGGCTCCAGGAATATAAATGATAACGTATGACGAGTCTCCTGCCCAAGCCACGGACGGATACATAACCCATTATATTGTCATTGTTGCCAGTGTCTTTGACAGATCGATTGAGCGCTTATTAATTAATATTTGCGCACTCATCCATATATAATCAGCGCATATACTGACAGAAACTTGGCTGTAGCGTGGTTCTTTGGCTAATTACTACATGCATAACAACGTTTTCACGGATGCTGGGAGATTTCCATTTTTATTGCAGGATAAATCACCTAAATTTTGTTTGTTCTTTTCTTACAACGTTTGGCGAAAATTCAGGGCGTTGTTTTTACCTATACTTGTAAGTATTGCCCAAAGTAAGATATATATGTATATACAGCCGGGTATAACGCGGTCGGTTATACCCAAGGAGGTTAGAATAATACTTCTGGAGATGATGCCCTGACTCTCTTAACCGTGAAGCCGCAGACTGTGAGAATTCGACGTTGTTTACATGATGCCAATGCAATTTCAACTGTGTATATTTTGGAATTGCGTGGTTTTTGGTTGCAGAAACCGTGTTAATATCAAACCGGAATGAATTACACTTCTTACTGCCGCCCCAGTGGCGCAGTGGTCTAAGCGATGGCTTCTGATCATTCGTCCGAAAGGGGTCCGGGTTTGAATCCCGGTGAGGCATGGATGTTGTGTTTGTCTTACGACACTGGCTCTCTCCCTTCCCTGGAACCAGTGACCCTAAATTAGGGACGGGCGACTGCTTATAGCCCATTGAGTTGCTCACGGTGGTCGTTAAACCTTCAATCAAAAAAAAAAAAAACGCACTTCTTACACGAATGAAGTTTTCAATTTTAACGTTATGTTTTGTTTAGAATTCGCACTAACGTTCGTGTATTTCAGTTTAAAATAAAAATGGGACGAAGCCTCAAAATAATTAAGATTTTTATAAATTCAGCATTTTCTCACACATCGGCAGCAAGTTACGATGCGAAATTGGAAACATTTGCGACGAAAAAAAAAAGGCGATTCGGCCAACACAAAATGCATTGCAATAGCGTTGAAAACCTTTCCCACACTTTGACGGCCGAATCTCGCGATTATAGGCTTTATGCAAAGTGGTACTGCTCTATTAACAAGGGCATCTCAAGGTATCTTATTCCAACCTCCTTGGTTATAACGCGGGTCCGATCGTGTCCCCCAAACAAAATCTATAACGCGGTTATCGCCTTGTCCCCGTATACCCGCGTTATAACAGGCTTCCATTTTATATATACATTTTTTAATCAAAGATATGATCTTTCTCACGTGAGGAAAAAAATAACTAAGTAATATGCTGTCTTAAAAAAATGTCCTAGAAAAAAGAAAGTACAGTACTTAAGATTAAGTAGTCAGAAATCTACTTTCATGGGGAGAATGAAGTGATAGTAATTAAGAAAACAAACATTTGATGATTACAAACCTTTAACCGTTTATAGTGACCAGGAGAACAAACAGGGAAATTTGGAGGGGGGGGGTTCGTACAAAATTTATCTCGAAGGAGAGATTTTCATACAGTTCGTTTTTACATACGTATCTCGTTCTGCCGTTTGCTAACTATCACTTTCACAAAAAATGCATTGTGCTTATGCCAGCACGCATTTCGGGCTGTCACGTTGTTACAATGCTCCATCACAATCGCGTCTACCGTGTAGTTACGATGCTTACTTCTCGCGCAGAGGGCACGTGAAGAAGACCTGGCAACGCTATTTCATTTGTCCTTTGGTTCTGATTTATTCATTTATTCGGAGCTTTTAACAGAAAATCAACTCTAAATTGAAAGGGGTGATTATGATAATGCGAGTTAATGTGAATGGGCGTAAGTTCGAATCCAAAAATTCCTAGCTACCCGTGTGGCAGAGTAATCTGAGGCAAATGGGTTCAATGGCAATAAGACGATGGGTGGATGAGTACTGTATCTCGTTTTGTTGCCTCTCTCCGTGTTATCCCGTATGCCCAGTTTCAACAAGAAACGTCCTCTCGCACACTGCATCAGAGTCTGTGCCTACAAGGTGCCCAGGTAGTGGTTGACCTTGGCAATGTGATTCCCAGATTGCACCCCAATGGAGAACGTGTGGAACACCATTGGCAGCCGAGTTAACGCCTTTGCAATCTGGATGAATTGTGTACACGGGTCAACGACACCTCAGGACACCGTCCGGGGACTTTGAAACTCGAGGCCACGCCGTGTTGTCGAATGTATAGCCCAGCAAGGCAGTCATACAGCTTACTCTGTCCATATTTTGGACGCATGGTCAGCGATACCAGAAGACACCATCCGGGGACTTTTAAACTTGATGCCACGCTGTGCTTCCGAATGTATAGCCCAGCATGGCGGTCATAAGACCTACTGACCTATGCCACATTATACTATCTACTCGAATATACTGTCTTCACGTTATGCTGCCTACCGTCCACTATATAATCCCGCAGAAATAAATTAATTTTTCCCCCACCTACTTGTGTACATGTGTGGTAGGTGTAGTCTCATTTCTTCCGTTCTTTTATGGTATGCCATTTTTACGTCGAGGAGTGGTGTTGGCGTGTTTAACATGTGTAAAATCGTTATGCGTAAATCTCCTATAAGAGTTTTACATTATCGACATACACACCACACACAAATTTGTAATTTTCTGTACTGGGAGATGTAAAATATACACGGGTCCTGCGGAGTACTGCATACCAGAAGTTAGTGGTCTGAACCCATTTTTACTGGTTCGCAAATGACACAAATAGTAATACATTTAATATGCACACTCTATTAGTTTTATTTCTCTTCAAGGCGGGGTACCGTGAAACATAAACTTCAATTTGACATTAACCGAACAATATGATTGAATCTACATGTTGCAAAATATTTTTACACGGATTACCATTTACACCGATGGACAATTACATTATGACCACCTTCCTAGTAAGTTGTAGGACCCCCTTTGGTCCGCAAAACAGCGGCCACTCGGCGAGGCATCGATTCGATGAGGTGGCGATAGGTATCCTGGGGTATCTGGTACCATAATGTCAACAGCAGGTCCTCTAGTTCCCGTGCATTTCGGGGAAGTGGTGATTTAGTGCGAATCCGCTTTTCCAAGTAGAACCGCAAATGTTCGATTGGGTTCATGTCAGGTGAAATTTGGAGGTCAGGGCATTAACAGAAAGTCACTAGCACGTTCCTCGAACCACTCCTTGACGATTCTATCAGTGTGGCATAGTGCATTATTCTGTTGGTAGTAGCCATCACCAGCAGGGAACACAGTTGCCATGGATCTTGGTCCGCAGCGATGTTCAGATACCTGTCGGGGATTGTGCTATTGGGATAATAGGGCCTAAAGTGTCCAGAGAAAACATCGCCCACAGCATAAAACCGCCCGCCTCCGTTTGTAATAATTGTATCCGCGGTCGGCCGTCTACGTGATGCACCAGAAATCTTGATACGTCGGACCAGGCCACCTTTCTTCCAATCTCGATGATTTTGGGCCCGTTTTATGCGGCGTTGGCGGTGACTTGCAGTGAGCATGGGGACCCGGCTGGGTCTTGGGCTACGCAGGCCCCATGCGCAGAAGGCTGCGATGAGCTGTGTGCTGTGGCACATTGCCCTGATCACCACTGTTGTAGCTGCGGGTGATTTGTCGCACTGTGCCCCAACGGTCGCTGCGAACAATGCGCGACAGTCTCCGCTCCCCTCTGACTGCGGTCAAACACACAGCTGGACGACGGTTCGTCGTTTGGCCATCTGTGCACCACTTTTGATACGTACTCACTACAACGCACGTGAACAAGCCGCGCCGTTTCCGAGATCGTAGTTCCGAGGAGCCGTGCTATCACAATTTGCCCTTTATCAAACTCTGATAAATCGGCAGCTTTTTCCCATTCCGACTCCGAACACTCTACTAACCTAAAGCTGGTCCTCGTGTATACTATTCTCTGAACTTTACCTTCGCCACCGGTTCGGTCTTCAGACGCGCTCATTTCTCTAGGCTGGGCGTTGTCATAATGTAATGTCTCATCTGTGTTATGCCAACTAATGAGCATGTAAGTTATATTTAACTTTAGTTTGTACTTTGATGGGTGTAAGGTATAGGAGCAACGCTTCTTTTTTGTCTTTTTTTATCTGATTAGATCCATAGTCACAGTGCCAGAAGTGGATTAAATTGTGCAAAATTTGCGACGTCTGCTAATGCCCTGAATTAAACCTGAAACGGGTTCAGTTTGTTTCGCCACACTGTTTCGATTAACCCCCATATTTCTGAACACCCGTTCACACTCGGCCTATCTGCAAGGAATGGAACGTAAAGCATTAAAAATCGCTTCCCGGTGACGCAGTTGTCTAAGCGATGGTTTCTGATTATTCCTCCGAAATTGGTCCGGGTTTGAATCCTGGTGAGGCATGGGTGTTGTGTTTGTTGTCTTCCGGCTCTCTCTCTCTCTCTCTCTCTCTCTCTCTCTCTCTCTCTCTCTCTCTCTCTCTCTCTCTCTTCTGGAACCAGTGGCTCTAAATAAGAGACGGGCGACTGCGTATGGCCTACTAAGTTATTCACGGTGGTTGTTAATCCTCGCTCCAACCACAAAAATCGCAGCCAAAATATTTCCGTGCCGATTATATTGATACTGCGACAAGTTTTGCAAGCTGTTGTGGAATCTTAAAATTCTGCTTTATTCATATTTACGTTGTGGGGTCATTTTGGAGGGGTTAGGCCATAACTCACCAGGCTGGCCAAGAGAGTGCATGGCTTTCATCGATTATGAAAAGGTCTTTGATTCGGTGAAACCATCAGCAGTTACAATGGCTTTAAAATCCTGCGGTATTGAAGATGCATACATTAATATTATTGATAACATCTATGAAAATGCGAGTGCAAAGATTCGGCTGTTTGAAAATACAACACACATAAAAATTGGAAAAAGGGAGTGAGACAAGGTGACACCATATCTCCCAAGCTCCTCAATGCTACATTGGAAACTGTCTTTCAATCACTGAACTGGGAAAACGAAGGGATAAAGATTAATGGAGATTATCTAACTCACCTTCGTTTTGCTGATGACGTTGTCAATTTTGCAACTACCCCATCAGAGCTGCAGAGTATGATCCAGGAACTTGCTAACAAGAGTAAAGAAGTGGGATTAAAAATGAACTTTCAGAAGACAAAAGTGATGTTCAATGCTTTTACAAGAAATGAAGATTTATTGATTGATGGAGAAAAGCTGGAGATAACAGGCACGTACGTTTTTTATCTTGGACACCAGATATCAAGTTAGGGTCACATTGATGAAGAAATTAATCGGCGTACAAAACTTGCCTGGAGAGCTTTTGGAAGAAACTGTAGAATTTTCAAGAGCAATGTGCCATTGTGTCTTAAAAGAAAAGTGTTTGATCAATGCATCCTTCCAGTGCTTACGTATGGTGAAGAGACGTGGACCTTAACTAAAAGAGACGTACAAAGGCTGCAGACAACTCAAAGAAGCATGGAGAGGAGATGCATGCTTGGTGTAACCAGGAGAGAAGAAGACGAACTCGTGGATCCGAAAAATGACAAGAGTGGAAGACATCATGATCAGAGTTAAATCCCTGAAATGGCAATGGGCTGGGCATACTGCCAGAAGGACAGATTGGATTCCAAGGGACAGGAAAAGACCTAGAAGACGACCACGTGGGAAATGGGTGGATGAAATTCGAAAGTATGCGAGAGTAACATGGAGGAGACTGGCACAAGACAGACCGTTGTGGAAGAGTCTAGGAGAGACCTTCGTCCAGCAGTGGATTGATAGTGGTTGACAATGATGATGATGATGGTATTCATATATCAATTCCCTGATTTTTTCCTTTCCAAAGTTTACTGGACATCGGTTGTTTGAGTCGTCATTCAGGGAACGATAAGTTCCTACTCTCTGCAATTAAACCTCCATTGATGTCATATATCTAGCTTTTAGTTTCTCAATTATTTTGCTCAGCAACCTGGACGCGGAATGATGTTCCCTGTCCTGCACTTTTTTTTTCTTTTTTTTTGTATCACACTTTAATTTTGGCCCCTAAACATACATACGGACTACGCAATTTTCATCCACATCAGTGTAGAGAGGTTAGTAATAATAATTTATTCATTATCTACCACGAACGGAAAATATTTTTCGTCTTTCCTTTACGGGGAAAAAAAAAACGTTGCAGCTTTTTTTTTATTATTATTACGGGAGTTGATGGCATAACTGCAGAGATGTTGAAATATGGTGGTGTCTATAATTGACTGGTTAACTGAAATTTGCCAGTTGTGCTGGGAGTTAGGTATGGTCCCTCGGGATTGGAAGGATGGTATCATTGTTCCCTTGTATAAGGGAAAAGGTGATCAGACTGAATGTAAGAACTATCGTGGTATTAGCCTACTGAGTGTGCCAGGGAAAGTGTTTGGTAAGGTTGTTATTGAAAAAGTACGGGGTCTTACATCATTGAAAGTGTGGGATGTTCAGAGTGGTTTTATGCCTTGTAAAGGCTGCACTAACCAGATTTTTTGCATAACGCACGATGATTGAAAAGTATCTGGCTGTTGGGAAGAAAGTTTTTACTGCCTTCATAGATTTAGAGAAAGCTTACGACCGAGTGAATAGGACACTTTTGTGGAAGGTATTGAATGAATATGGTGTTACTGGGAATCTACTTAATGGTGTAAAAGCCATGTATGCTGGTAGTAGAGCTTGTGTACGAGTGAATGGTGTTTTATCAAAATGGTTTTCCATTAGTGCAGGAGTTAAACAAGGTTGTGTAATGTCACCATGGCTGTTTAATATATTTATGGATGCATGCATGCGTGATGCCAAGTGGTGTATGTCTTGGTGATATCCGTGTGTGCAGATTGCTGTATGCTGATGACACTGTCCTGTTGGCAGAGAGCAAAAGTGAGTTGCAGAGTATGTTGACTCGGATGCACGAAGTTTGCATGAAATTCAAACTTAGTATAAATAAGGGAAAAACGAAAGTTATGGTGTTTGAGAGAGGAACGGGTAGCACTGAATGTAATGTAAGTATAAATGGCACTGTGATTGACCAGGTGAGTGAGTTTGTGTATTTAGGAACCATGTTTGACAGAGAGAACAAATTGGATGGTGAAATCAGTAGGCGAGTGAATTCTTCTTTGAAAGTCATAGCTGCTCTGGGAGGTTTTCACAGGAATGATGGGTTCTCTAGAGAGTCCCCGCATGGCTGTGTTTGAAAGTGCAATTGTTCCTACTCTGATGTATGGTATAGTGAAACCTGGGTACTACAGAAGAAACATAGGAGTCGTTTGTGTCCTGGAGAAATGCGTTACTTACGTGGGGCTTGTGGCAAGACACGATATGATTGTGTGAGAAATGGAGATGTATTGCAGTTGTGTGATGTGAAGCAAAATGTTGTTAGCAAGGTGGAGACCAATATGCTTCGGTGGTTTGGCCATCTTGAAAGAATGAGTGATGAAATGCTTATTAAAAAAATCTTTTCAGCCCAAGTGGCAGGAAGGGAAGGCCAAGGAAGACATGGGTGGATCAGATTCAGGAGTGTCTGCATGAGAAAAAGATTATGAGTATGAAGTATAAAAGATCTTGTGTACGGCGTGTAATGGATATTAGTGAAGCACGCGTTGTATGTCAAGATCGCTGTAAATGGAGAAGTTTGATACGACAACAATAAGTAAAAATATCTGGTAGTTTGTATTTATTTTTGGAGCTAACCTCTGAATCTCAGAGAACAGCTTAGTGATATGTATGTATGTATGTATTAAATAAGTGACGTTTTGTGGCAAAAAAAAAAGTGATCGGACCACCGTCACTGTGGGTTTTATGGCCGGACTCGATTATTTCTGGTCTCGGACCAGCAAGAAATTCGAACGCGCGATGGAAGTAATCAAGTATGTCTGCGGAAAGCAGCGCGCGTGTAGGTCGACGGATATGATGAAGCTAAGAGGTGTGTTTGCTTCTATAAAACGTGTTAAAGAAAAAACAAGAGGGAGAGAAAGAAAAAAAAATAACATGTTAACCACTAATCACAACATACACTTTTTTGTAAGTCATGCGGAACAAGATTTGTGGTTCTGGACTACGTACGAGACTGACTAGTGTAGATCTGTGATATTGCTTTATTGCGTAGGCTTTGTTGGATGGGCAAAACTTTTCGGTGTTGTAATTCCGACCGCAAAACTCGTGATGAATGATCTGCCCACACAAACGCGTTAAATTCCCATACTGTGGGAATGTAAGGCACCTGACCAGCGACGTTTGATGAAGACCTACTGTGGTACGGCCAGATCATAAAGCGGTTTATCTTCACCTTCCTAGCCGATGCGAGTCGCATGCGAAAGTGATAGATGCGAGGTCATTTACATGGAGCACTGCTCACACCCCTCTCCCCCATCTCTCGCCGGTTGCTGGAGGGTGAGTGGATGAGATTGAGAAGGGGAGGGGGTGCTGTTCGTTGTGGAAGCAGGTAGTTCCCATGGACTCCACTCACTGTGGGAACATCACATGCAATATTCATGTCGTGCGGTGATGGGCGACACAATAATTGCATGGAGTCGTGTTCTTGCCTCTGTGTATGTGTGTGGGCCACGTGATTCGATTGGACACGGCGCATTTACTGTGGAAATATCCGACAGCGCTTTTTAAGTCATCATGGAGATTACTTGAAAAACTGCAGCAAATCTGTGGCTGTTATATTTGGCGACCTTTCGACTGATATTAATACAATTACGCTGGCTCAGCTACTTCCTTGTTCCGGTCCGTGGTTGTACAAGTAATAATGCTAGGCTTATACGCCTCTAATTTGAGGGTAAAATATGATTTTCTATCATTCTGCCCATCCCCAGAAGACTCGGAGCACCTATAATCTCAGGTAGCGATTATGGATTCAGTAGCATGTTGAATTGTTGTTGGAGCAATTTCATTTGAATCCTCACAATCTCAAAGCTGTGTGTTCGTTGTTGTGAGTGAAGGTCAGAAGCAGGAAAAGGGACTCCCAGTTCATCATTGTCAACCATTATCAATCCACTGCTGGATGAAGGTCTCCCCAAGCTTCTTCCATAACTGTCTTGAGCCACTCTCCTCCATGTTACGCCTACATGTTTTCGAATTTCATCCATCCATCTCCCGTGAGGTCTTTTCCTGTCCCTTGGAATCCAGTCTAGAATTTCGGTTGTCCATCGGTGGCCTGTTCTTCTGAAATTGCCATTTCAGGGATTTTACTCTGATCATGATGTTTTCCACTCTTGTCATTTTCCTTATCCATGAGTTCCTCATATCTTTGCCGCCCCGGTGGCGCAGTGGTCTAAGCGATGGCCTCTGATCATTCGTCCGAAAGGGGTCCGGGTTCGAATCCCGGTGAGGCATGGATGTTGTATTTGTCTTACGGCACTGGCTCTCTCTCTCTTCCCTGGAACCAGTGACCCAAAATTAGGGATGGGCGACTGCTTATAGCCCATTGAGTTGCTCACGGTGGTCGTTAAACCTCCAATCACAAAAATCACACCTCTTATCTTTTGTGGTTACTCCAAGTATGCGTCTCTCCATGATGCCTCTTTCAGTTGTCTGCAGCCGTTGTATGTCTCTTTTAGATAAAGTCCATGTCTCTACTTCACAGGTAAGAACTGGAAAGATGCATTGATTAAACATTTTTCTTTTAAGACATAATGGCGTATTGCTTTTGAAAATTGCCCTTTTTCTTCCAAAAGCTCTCCATCCAAGTTTTATACGCCGGTTATTTTCCTCATCAATGTGACCCTCGCTTGATATCTGCTGTCCCATGATAAATGTAGGAATTGGTTATCTCCAGCTTTTCCCCATCAATTGATAAATCTTCATTTCTTGAAAAAGCATGGTACATCAGTTTTGCCTTCTGAAAGTTCACTTTAATCCCATTTCTTTACTCTTGTCAGCAAGTTCCTGGATGATACTCTGCAGCTCTGAAGGGGTAGTTGCAAAAATGATCACGTCATCAGCAAAACGAAGGTGAGTTAAATAGTTTCCATTAATCTTTATCCCCTTGTTTTCCCAGTTCAATGATTGGAAAACACTTTGCAATGTGGCTTTGAAGAGTTTGGGAGAAATGCTGTTACCTCTTCTCTCGCTCCCTTTCTAATTTTTATTGGTGCTGCATCCTCAAATAGCCGAACCTTTGCAGTTGCATTTTCACAGATGTTATTTAATAATGCTAATGTAAGAAGCATCGCCAATACCGCAGGATTTTAAAGCCATTGTAACTGCTGATGGTTTCACGGAATCAAAGGCCTTTTCATAATCGATAAAAACCATGCTTAATGGGAGTTCTTATTACCTCGTTCTTTCAGTTAGTTCTCTCAGAATATGATCTATATGCGTATACATATCATAATAAAGAAAAAATAATTCAACACCAATACAATCATCAGTGCAATCTATTTTTAAGTTTTTTGACAAAATTAGAATGGAAAGACAGAGTGCTTCCAAAAATTTAACATCTCAAAATTATTATAAAGATGTCAGGGCTTTGGCATTTTTAAAAAAAAAAGAAAAAGCACTCTCATGAAACCTGAACTTTGCGACCAGGGGCTCCCTCCAGGTGTCTTTCCCTGACTATTGGCCTGGAGCTCCTGAGCCAATTTCATTGATTCAGTTTGCTCGTTAAGTTCATTAAGCTGAAAATTCGAGTTTTGCATGGTTTTTTAGGTGTTTCGTGGTACTTCGATTTGGTCACTTGTTGCTTTTTTTATGTATTTCTGGTATATATAGTTTCTTCCACAACTGCCACTCTGGAACTAGTCTCCATATTGCTCTAGCTTTTTCTGGGTCTTTTACTTGGTAACCAGTGTTATATTTCATTTGGACATCGGTGGTCAGTTCGTCTATCAATGTGTCCAGCCCATTGCCATTCTGGAATTTTACTTTTGATAATGATGTAATCAACTGTTGTCATTTCCCTCATCCATGCATTCCTATCGTCTCTGGTTATGCCAGGCATGCATCTTTCCGTGCCTCTTTTAGTTGTTTGCAGCTTCTGAATATCTTTCGAGTCCATGTCTGTGATACTCATGAGTAAGAACTGGTGTGACCGGGGCTTCCATATTTATCAGAAGCGAAATTCTGTAGCCATTTTTAGAGATAGTGAATTGTAGTCATTTTCTTTCAATTCCCGCTATTTGGATGGGAAGGGCAGCGACAGGCAAAGTATCTTCTTTACCACGCGTCGCAGCAGGGGGCAATTAAGGAATCATGCGTTTTTCGGAGAAGAGGGATCTTAGGGTGTGGCCTGAGGAAACGCGGTGGCAGAAGGTCGACGAAGCAAGAGAGCTTTAGCGGGGATGCAGTATTCTTCGGGACAAAAGGGAAGGAGGACGGAATTGAGGCGGATGATAGAGGAAACTGAAGGAGATGAGCAGAATTCGGCGTGTAGGATACAGAGGGAGAACTAAAAGAATGAAAGCACGAAAATGACGGACAAAGGCTTGATGAAATTCTCCGTAACATCTGAATAAACGTTTTCCTCACTGCAAAATTTAGCCTGAGTCGATTCACTTTTCTATGCTTTGTATTGTTTTTATCTGCTCCAGTTGGGAGAATTACGGATTAAACCACCGATACCGAACTTACTGCAAAGGAAGCATCAACGAACCCTCTACACAGGGCGCTGTAATAGAACTCAGCACCAAGCCCTGTAACACTGGAAGGATGCATTGATTAAACACTTTATTTTAAAGACATAATGGCACACACACCAAACACACCCGAAGAGAGCCAAAAGATTGTGACTAGCGCGTCTTTTTACTAATCGAAACAACTGTAGGGTAAACGACTGCTCGCGTGAAGGTTATGAAACAGTATAAATAACACCTGTACTAAGCTCTGTTAACTAGTGTTTTTCAAATGGCAAAGGCAGCGAACTTAAGCGAGTTTCATGACTGCCAAATTGTAATGGCTAGACGACTGGGAGAGAGCATTTCCGAGACGGCAAGGCTTGGGGGATTTTTACGGTCAGCCGTGGTTAGAACCTTCAAACAGTGGTCCAAGGAGAGAAACCCGCGAACAGCCCGTAAGGTGTAGGCTGACCACGGCTCATCGATGCTAAAGATGAGCAGCGAAGGCTTATTCCGAATGGGACGATCTTACAGAAGGGACACTCTGGTCCAACTTCCTGGGAATTTGAATGCTGGGGACGGAAGTAATGTATTGCAACACATCGAACTCTGCTGCAAATGGGGCTGCGCCGCCCCGGTGGCGCAGTGGTCTGAGCGATGGCTTCTGATCATTCGTCCGAAAGGGATCCGCATTCGAATCCCGGTGAGGCATGGATGTTGTGTTTGTCTTAAGGCGCTGGCTTGTCTTCCTTCCCTGGAACCAGTCGCCCGAAATTAGTGACGGGCGACCGCTTATAGCCCACTGCGTTGCTCACGGTGGTCGTTAAACCTCCAATCAAAAAAACAAGTTAGTAAAATCATGCAATGCATTGATTTGCAAGTTACGAGGATAATGGCTGTGGAATAAATCTTGCTCCTGTGCCTTGAACTTTGACCTCATTTCGATTATATTCAACAGAACCGGTTCAGTCTTCCTCCGGAACAAAATGATTAGTTTTGTCGCAATCGAAGCATTTTTACGTAAGTTATGACGCACAAGGACAATGGAATGGATCCCACTCCAAAATGGAAGAAATGTTTGACCCCATTTCTCCCATTTTGGGTTTGTTCACAAGTGGTCCCCTACCACATACTAAAATTTCATCGAAATCGAACCATTTTTAGTGAAGTTATTGACGCGTAAGGGCAATGCATGGATCGGTCTCTGACCCAAGATAAGCCACTGGTTGGCACCAAGATGCACCATGGGACGAAAACAAGCTGGTGGCGGAAGCGTAATGCTTTGGGCAATGTTCTACCAGAAAACTCTGGGTCCAGTCATTCATAAGCAGGAAACTATGATGTCTATCACCTACCTAAGCATCATTGCAGACCACGTGCATCTCTTTATGGCAACGATATTTCCCTCTCGCAGTGCCTTCTTTCACAGCACGATAATGCACCATGTCACGTTGTTTAATAATTGTTCGCGGAACTTGAGGAAAACTTTCGAGGTTTGTCGACCAGTTCCTGTAAGCTGATTTTTCTGACACTGCATTAACAGCTGAACCTATGAACTAACTATGATATGCTGAAGATCATGCATATTTGCAGCATTTGTGGAAGTGAAAGATGTACAGTCTCTTTTGAAATTCTCTGGTGACTTGAAGTATTGAATCCCGTGGCCTCCAAATTCACCAGACATGAATCTACACTGTAAAAAATAAATGGTGTGAATTCACGGAACATTTCTTAAAATAACGTGCAGCAAAGTTTCCGGTAGGTGTCCGTGTTTTCCAGAAATTTCCGTTTTTAAAAGGGCCCGTTTATTTTAACTTCCGTATTTTCACCGATTGAATTCTGTTTATTTCAGTCAAGTCGATTTCAGGTGTTTCCGTATTTAAACTAAAATTCCGCAAAATCGGACTACCCTGTAGAGCACGTAATCCTTCCGATGAGGTCAGGTTCGAACACCCGTCGTTAGAGCTGATTCAGCAAGTAACTCGCGCCTTTACCAACTGAACCACAAACGCTCGGCAATCGGTGTTACGTACATCGTAAAACAAAGTCCGCGACGATAAAATTTTGGGTTTTTTTTTTTTGTTGTTGTTTTTTGTCAATGTGAGTGATTTAGTCATTTTATTTTCTGTTGGAGCTTATTATTTTTCTGAATAGGTTTGTACAATTTTTTTATAGGAATTTTCACAAATTAAACATTTTTCATCGTGATTTTTTGAAGCAACAAAATGCTTTGCAACTTGATTTTTTTAAACTGACAATGACTTTTAGTTATCTTTGAAAAAGGTGAAATGTACTTTTTATAGCATTATTTCATAAAAAACGACTCCTAAAATATGAATTTACTCTTGATAGCTATAATAGCTTTTGTCTTAAGTTGTCCAAAGACTGATTCACAGACATCGTATAATAATCTGTACTGTAAGTACTCTGTTTCCTACAGTAACACAATATATAATAAGTAGCTGGTGCACCAAATAGGGGAAAAGAGAAGAAATATCCTGTGCCACAATAAACAAAATTCATGCGATCTGCTATCCACAAATCTGACCTCGCTACAGAACTTCAAAATTCGACAAACGCATTAGAAAGGTTGTGGGCAACCTTTCTAATGAGCAGGTTCACCCGTTCCAGCATGTCTGTTGTCACTGACTCTACCGCAGTAACAATGTGTTTCTTGAGTAAATTCAGTATTGTTGGCAACGGTGGCACGTTCACAGTATCCTTAATGTACTTCCAAAAGAAGTCGCACGGTGTAAGTTCCGGTGACCTAGTGCGGTCAGCTGTAAAGCACCAAGTCATGGGGTCCACTGCGACCAATCCAATGGCAAGGGAGCACTTCGTTGAGGGAACGGGGAACAGCACAATGCCAATGAGGCGGCCCCGCAGTGACAGTGGAGCCCTCACAATGTGACCTACTAAAACTAGGAGATTTCCTCATTCATTTGGTGTATTTTCAGGCCATACACGGTTGATAGGTATGGAATTATGCTCTTCTGAAATCAGATAAATCATTCTGAATTACCCTGTATTAGCAATTACCGATATTTTTGTACGAGGAGTTATACGGTTGTGTACAGTTATCCAAGACATATTAAGCGTACCCATCCCGCCCCGATAGCCGAGTGGTCTGACATGTTGGCGTCTGTCCATTCGTCCTAGATGGCCCTGAGTTCGAATCTCGGATGAAGAGGCATGGTTTTTTTTTTTTTTTTTTGTCTGATGGCTGTGTCCCATCCATGCGACCAGTGGTCCTAAATTAGGGAGGGAGAGTGCTTTATAATCGTGCTAGGTGCTTATGGTGGTCAAACCCCGAAAGAAATACACAAACCATAACCCTTATCTTATGATGTCTTAGCTCGCAAACGTGAAGGTACTTTGAATTGAAAACATTCCTTTAATTTCTGAAAAGATGAGTGCTGGGTTCCCCAAAGCCCAGTTTCTCGAACCGACGCGATGGGTTCATCATCTGCAAGATTTACCTAAACCAACTCAGGGTTAAGTTATGATGTGTGCATGCTTGCCACCTGGTTTCTGAACAAGAATAGGACTGTGAAGTTCCTCCTCCACGTTTACCTCTCTGAGTATGGACATAGTATACCAGTTGGAGTATTAAGTTCAATCCATCCAAGAACAGTGCCATACTGTTACTTTTTTGGCTCACTGCAAGGAGAACGAAAACTCGAGAAGTTCCAGCAAGCTATCCCCTAGGTGTTACTACTGCCAAGTATACCTGAAGTTGCAAATAGGTAGTGGAATTTCGCGGGTAACCAATAGCTGCTACCTCACGAAAAAGGCTCAAGCAATCAGCTTCCGTACTCTAACAGGATCTGCCTTAAAACGCCGCTCCAGTGGCGCAGTGGGCTAAGCGTTGGCTAATGAACATTCGTCCGTGATGGTCCGGGGTGGCATAGATGTTGTGTTTGTCTTACGACGCTGGCTCTCTTCCTTCCCTGGAAGCAGTAGCCCTAAATTAGAGACGGACGACTGCTTCTAGCCCATCGAGTTGCTCACGGTCGTCGTTAAACCAACAAACAAACAAAAGTGACTTAAAACTCGCCGCAATGTGAGAGCGTGGAAGATGGTGGTAGCCCAACCAATCATAATGTAAGTTGCTCCTGTGTGAGGTTGCGTAAGTCTCAGAGAAAATGGTGGTCAACAACAGAGTTCTGAGTATGCTCCTGCGAGGACTAACCTCAAATTTGAGGAACCGGCCCTGGGACAGAAAGGTCAATTAGGTCGACTCTGTAAAACGTTCATTGGCGTGTCCCAACAGACTATTCAGGGAAGCTGCGTACTATAATCCGAATACTGTCCTGAGATGATCCATGATTATAGCAGTGGCTACTGACTATTCCAGCTCATCCCCATCTCCCCCGTCTTTCAAGGTTGCGCTGTTTTTTAAAGCATCGCACTCCCAGTCGAGGTGAGGTACGCGTCATGATGTGATGGATTATTTATTGAGGTGAGTTTATTTGGGTCATCTGTTGTGGTGAATTTACTGGTTCTGAAATTCACAAATCTGTCTGTGACGAGGATCGAAACCTCGCTCCGGAGCCAGTTGTTCTAACCGACTAAACTGTACCGACGGAATGCATCGCTGCAGATTTGTCGTCTTGACACGTGCTTCACCTCTGTAGTACGTCACATCATCTACCTTATATATATATATATTTTTTTTTTTTTAAGCGAAGGAATTTTCATTAATTCCAGACGATGTGTGGAACAAAAATCACACATTTTTCGAAGAATCCGACTGCCACTAGATCAATTTTCTGCAATCGGAGGCCAATGTGAAATTCACAGATTTGTCGGTGAACGGGGACCGAACCTGTGCCTCCGCGCTCCGGAGTCAATTGGTTTACCCGACGGAATGTATCACTGCACATTTGTCGTCTTGACACGTGCTTCACCACTGTAGTACGTCGGACAGTGTCGAATTGTACCTGACACGTGCTTCACCTCTGTAGTACGTCACATAGGGTCGAATTGTACCTCACACGTGCTTCACCTCTGTAGTACGTCACGCGGGGTCGATTTGTACCCTGACACGTACTTCCCCCTTCTGATTGGGGGGTTTAACGACTCAATGGGCTATAAAGCAGTTGCCCGTCCATAACTTTGGGCCACTGGTTCCAGGGAAAGGAAAGAGCCAGTGCCGTAAGACAAACACAACATACATGCCTCAACTGGATTCGAACCCGGATCCTTCTCGGACAAAAAATTATAAGCCATCGCTTAGACCACTGCGCCACCGGAGCTGCAACACGTGCTTCACCTCTAGTACGTTACACAATGTCGAATTGTACCTGACACGTGTTTCACCTCTGTAGTACGTCACACAGTGTCGAATTGTACGTGACACGTGCTTCACCTCTAGTACGCAACAGGGTCGAATTGTACGTGACACGTGCTTCACCTCTAGTACATTACGAAATGTCGAATTGTACCTGACACGTGCTTCACCTCTGTAGTACGTTACACAGGGTCGAATTGTAAGTGACACATGCTTCACCTCTGTAGTACGTCACACAGTGTCGAATTTTGCCCGGTGCTCGTCACCTCCGCGATTGAGTGCAACCAAATCTCTCATTCTTTCTCTAAATTACTTCTATATATGACTTGCTAATCCAAACCGTCTAACTTTCGACTTCTGTGGACTTTTGTAAACCTGGGATCCGAAACTTCTTTAGTAAACATTTTCTACATCCATTATTGATTCCGACTCGAAACAAAACACCGTAATCGGCATTTGGAATAAATTTGTGCTCTTACAATTTCATTTTGTATAATTGCAGTCTAAGTTATCCATTGTTTAAGGAAAAGAAAAATAAACTTCCTCTCTTGTTCCTTATGTCTCCATCACGCAGAGACATTTTGATGACTATTAAAGTAAACGTATGTGTCCGTTCGGAGCTATGACAATTACACCATATGTGAAACTGGTGAACGGAAATTCCTTTAATAAATATTGCGGAGTTTAGAATCAATAAAATATCTTGTGTGTTTTTATGGCAATGTCTTCGCCGTTCTCCACGGACGGTGGAGCTTTGTGTCTAGTGAACTTAACCAGTTGGCACTGTACCAAAATTTTTGGCAAACCCACCGCGCAGTACAAGTCTATCTTAATAACTGTTGCCCATTAGCGAAGGAGTTTTTGTTAACTAAATATGGACTTGGTTTGTATGGTATTAGGGAATTGATTGATTATGTTGGCTTTTCTATAAATAATAGAACACACACACACACACACACACACACTTAAAAAGAATACGAAGCGCAAACTGGTGTACACGTTTACTTTATGATGATGATAATAATTACATGTATTCCATATTTCTTTGGGGTTTTTTATTAATCATACTGCCGGTAAAAGTTTTAGAACAAAAGGAAACAGTTTGAGCTTGTTGGGGCTAGTCAGAACCTTTGCTGTGTAATTGGAAAATCATTAAATTATCTCGTACTTAGAATTTCAGGAATTCAGTCATGGTTCAGAGCGTTTCCCCCTCTCTCCCCATAGCTCAGCAGTGTATATTTCATTATTTAATTAGTGGCTTTTTGTTTACGAGCTTTTTTAAATTAATTAGTAGTAAGCATTTTGACATACGGACTACTGATTGTAGTCTTGTAATATAACGTGCTGCACATTGTCTTGTAAGTTTTAATCTTCGTAAACTTTTAACTCTCTGCACGGTGTGCTGTCGGAGTTCACGTCGTGGTGGACAAACTTGAAGAAACAAAGTTTTTTATAATTCTATTGCTAAGTTATTTTTTTATGTTCTGTGCTTTATTGTAGAATGTTTTAGTAGAACAGTTTATTAAAAATTTTACTATATACGTAGTCCAAAAAGGTTGTATTATTGACAAGAAATTTTTTTAACAAGATTTCTTCCTGGGGAAACCTTTTTAAACGTCTGATTAAGACACGTATTCAAAAAGAATGTGCCATAAATGACTTTTTGTCTTTAATCAGACGTTTGAAGGTTCCCCGAGGAATAAATCTTGTTAAAATGTTTTTTGTCAATAATACAACCTTTTCGGACTATGTATATAGTAAAATGTTAATGAACTATTCTACTAAAACATTCTACAATAAAGCATAGAACATTTTAAAAAAATAACTTAGCAATAGAATTGTAAAAAAACTTTGTTTCTTCAAGTTTGTCCACCACGACGTGAACTCCGGTAGCACAACGTGCAGAGAGTTAAAAGTAATATCTTTTCGAAGATTGAAATTTACAGTAGAAGTAAGCATTTTCCCATATTTTGACAGAAGCTTGCCATGATGGGTTTATTTATATGAAGGCTTCCATTTGTTTGTTTTAGTCATCAGGCTAACGATGTGTATTTTAAAGTTGGCCCAACTGCATGAGGTTAGAACACGTTTGTCCGTCCTAAATTCAGCTCTGCGGTAATGTTCTCTGTCAGCATATTATAGTTGGCACAGTCAACAATTTGTTAAAATTGCAGTTACATAAAAAAAAAATATGGCAAAGTTGACTTGTAGATTTTTAATTTCAATGCAATGTTCTTGTTTTGTTGTTTTCTTTTACAATTGCCTTTGGCACAACGAAAAACTTTTTTTTTTTTTTTTTTTGGCCTGTCTTGCAAAATGGGGAAGTCTCAATTTCCGTTCTGAGACATGACTATCCTGTCTGTGGATTTTTCCAGGGTTTCCTCCATAGACACTAACGTGAATACGGGGATAGTAACCCATAAAAGTCGGCCCTGGACACACACCCTTTTTTATATCCTGATCTAGGGATATTCGATACCCAGGCACATCGCTAAAAATGTGCCCTGTCAGGTATCCAATTTCCAAAATTTTTACGTTGGGCCAACGGCGTTGTTTTCTCGGGAAGTAATAATTTTCATTATTTTTAATGATTTCAGGAAATGGCCTCAACGCTTCTCAACATTCGAGCAAAGGCACTTCTAGCAGCAGAGGTAATTTTTATTAAGTATTTTTAGCAATTTAATTTGTGTTTTTGTTGTTGTCGTCCGTTCTCAGTCCCCTCCCCTTCCCCCTCACAATTTTCTTTCCTATTATTTCATTAAATCTGCATGACTGTTAACTCACCGCTGTATCATTTGCGCAGGTTTTTTCTTTTTTCCCATTCGTTGTCAGTGCTTTTTTAAAGATTTACATGATATTTATCGCACTGTTTAGTGACAAAACAGTTAAACATCCACCTGGATAATTAATACGCCTCTGATATTTAAGATTTTTGAATGACTTGAAAGGGAGTCACTTTTCGTCGAGCAGAGCAGATAACGTTGCTTAACTCAGCTGGATTAACTGCTACGAGGACAGTGTTAGTTTTGGAATTTTAAAAGATTAAATGATCTACTTCTGTGTTCTCCATGAACTTTGGCCACCAGCTCCATCATGAACTGTGTTCAGCCTTAAATTTCGGGGAATTGTAATGAAATGGATTCCCGTCGTATGGCACCTATTCTCATTGAGATAGTCTATGTCTACGAGATAGTCCAAGGGGGAAAACGCCAGAAATGGCGAAATACGTTTAGTGCCGATTTTCGTGATCCATTTACGTTTTCACTTTATCCATGGAAAACCGAAAGTTAGATGACGCGCCTATGGGATTGAAACTCCGAACGGGCCGCGGATGGCCTAGTGGTCAGCGTTCGTGACTGCCGTGGAGATGACCTCATTTTCGATCCTGGGCAGGTACGAACGTGTTCGAACCACTAAATACCCGCCGTGCGTCGGATGGGCACATTAAGTTGTCGGACCCCGGCTTCTTCCTCCCCTTTTTTACCTAGCTTCCTATTTCTAAGGGTTGTTTAAGACCTGGGGTCAGACACTCCCTTCCTAAAATCCTCTACATATGATCTGATACTACGAACAAATCGCTTACGTCACAACCACGAGGCACTCACTTCAGCCATCTGTGTCACTACGGTAGTAAAATGAGCATCTATTAACGCCGAAGTGCAAAAAGCTGGTTAAATGCTTATTATTCTATTGTTACAGTGGACACCCCCCCCCCCCATCCTAAAACCTGAAGAAAACTCTAAAATTTGTCCGCCATGTCGCGTATGGTATGAGGCAGCTAGGAATCACAGTTCGGCAGGATCACATGTTCTTTTACAGTTCAGTTTTTTTATTTATTTCTCATTTACGTTGTTTTTTCTTTCGGATGTTCTCTAAATTAATTAACAAAATTGCGGGATAATTGGGAAGTCGCTCCAATGCTCTTGAAGGCATGAAACGCAATATTTTTGCCATTTTAAATTGTTTCTACCTGTGGGAAAAGGTAGCACTCAATGGTTGCTCTGGAAATTGATAAGAGCAAAGCGATAGGCCCAGAAGAGGACTTCTAGATTTCTTGAGGAGGGGCCGATGTTACGACCCACCCCCGCCATTAATTTAGTAATTAATGGGCGTGGTTGATGTGTGAAATTAATTAAGTATTAATTGTTCGAGGCTTGATTGGAGTTTAAAAGTGTAAACAGCAGATAAAGTTTTATCTGGGGGTTTGGAAAGAAAGAGGCGAAGAATTCTCTCTCTGGCTGGGTGGTCTCAGAATAGCTCTGTTAGGTCATAAATATCAGGGCGCAGCTGACGGGCAGCCTATGCAACACGGAAAGGGAAAGAGGAATACGTATCGAATGAGCCACTTGAGTAGGAATGAATGAAGATAGGGGACGAAAGGTTTAGCGAATAATCGTAAATTCGTCGATTGTTTGGGGCATTTTCGAGAACAATTGCTCTCTGTGTGGTCCGTGCAGAAAAATACGAGTTCGCAATTGGCATGAAAATAAGGAAGAAAGTTTAGTTGTCTGTGCGCTCTCCGATGTGAAAGGCTGGATGCCTTGGATCTGCAAAAAATGAATTGGGAAAAATGAAGCAGCAAACCTCCCCCGCATTTGGTAAGAAATGGAGACAACTCGAGGCAGCTGGAGATGCCAGTTTGCCATAAAGACAGCAGAATGCCTAAATCCGCGGGATAAAGCAGAAATTTCTAGGCTGGAGCGTAATGGAACTCAGCGACTGTTTGGCCTAATGAAAGCCAAGTTACAGGGGAAATTAAGAAGTCTGCGAGTGGACAGTGGTCATTCCTATGAGAAGCGAAGCCAAGCAAAGTCGGGTTCGGATGCCAACCACTGCAGTGTGGAATCGTCACCCCCATTCATCCCCTACTGTGGAGGAAGTGAAGAGATGCGCTTGTCTTACGGGGTGAAGCGAGGCCCCATGTGTGCGTGTGTGTGGTCGCGTAAGCAGCGAAGCCACTACGTGTAAGTGCGACGGGATAAAAACATGTCGAAAGAAAAATATGAGCGTAAGAGCGGTGGCTTCGATACCTAACAAATATACAGGTGAAATGTTGAGTTGCCGATATACGCTTAAGGTAAAAGCACGTCTGATTTCGCTCGGCCGAGAAAATTAATCTTGGAAACCGCAACATCAGATGTGAGAGGGCCTATTTTGCTTAACGCCCACCTTCAAATCGTCACGAGAATAGATCAGTGTGCACTCTAATCATTGCAACAAAGTGCGGCGTGATATTACCATTTTTAATTGTGTGCTTCATTTACATCAAGCGTCAAAGTGAAGTGTTGAATCATCGGTGCTGCCACATGGTGCAAGTGTCTGTGTGCGTGTTTTTTTTGTCGTGTGATATTATGTGATGCACAACGGATTTGCACAGCAAAGTCATGAAACTGTAAAGTAGATGAATATTTCCTTTTTCTTTCTTCGCACATCTGCGAACTTGTGCCATTCCGACATCCGAAGCTGCATGGACATAGATGCAGTAATGCTGAGTGACTGAACCTCAGAGGAAATACCTGCACATACAGATTTCAATTTCTTACAGGGCCCATTTCCTGATTACTTTTTTTACATGAATAAGGGAGAAGGTGTGGCCACAAATTCCGCTGGGCAGGGACAGTTTCTTTTAACTTTGGTTCAGGGCCAAAGCGAGCGGAGAAGGGTTCTGCATGTGCATGCTTATTAGATTTAGTTAATTAACTTTGGCAGTATTTCGCACCTATAATCTTATACCGCAAATTAACGTGCTTGTGTATTTTGTGTCGCGAGTATTTTTAATGTGATCGTTTGCATATAATTTTTTTATTCTCTAAGCAATTGTATATGAATATCACCTGCAGCTCTATTTAGTGTGTAAACGAGTAGTATCTCTTGTTCAGATAGTCCGGTGGAGACTCAGTCGGCTGCGTTATCCGACAGTAAAGTGTGACACCGTATGCTGCCCACATATGAGGGGCAATTGTCTATGCGCCTAGAGAGCGCCGGATCTGTTTAAATCTCGCAGAACGTTATTAAATGTTGTGTTGTGTATTTGAGAATCATGTGTTATTTGCGAAAGTGAGTGTTGTACTGGCTGGTTGGGGATTGAATGTACCGGAGTAAGATCCGGACCACTACACTCAGTCACGAATTGGTGATTGCGGGTGAACCTCATCACAACTCTGATCCCAAAGTATCATTTTTTTTAGATTATTTTATTGTTTATTTGTTGTTGTTATTTTGTTCACAAGGTGGATTCACCCAAGCCTTATGCTTCGGGTCATTCTTCAACTTTTCATTTTTTATGTTCTGGTGTGAATCTTTGAGTGCAGCAGTGCACCTGAAATTCTCACCTGGTGCCGTGGCCAACTAAATTGTACTTCAGGTCTCAAGCACCGTTACCGGCAGACTAGGCAGGAACACTGCTAGTGCCGTGTAACACTATTATGATTCTGACCGGCTGGATTTTGACAATGAAAAATCATTTTTTTTTCAATCAAAGTATATATAAAAAAAGTTTGCAGCATTTAAATTATTTCAACCTTGTCCCGGGAGGCTGAATGATAGTGTTCGCATAGACACAGTAATCTTAAGTTATCCGTTTATTAGACAGTAGAATAAACTGCAAAACTATCGAGCTTTCGCTCTGCCAAGAGAAGCTTTTTGTAGGCTATGTGTTGGAGCAGGATTCAAGATAAATCTAGTATGATACATAAAATTAAAATCTCGCCGGATAGGGTGAACACGTGTTAATCACGAGAGATAAGTGAAGCACATTGAATGCTAAGTCATTGTACGTTAACAGGCATAATTCTACTCGGTGTTAACCTCAATTCTTCAGTCAGAAGATTGAGCGATACACTTGAAAGTTCCATGGAGATTCTGTGGTAGTATTGTTGTGATGTCAATGTTAATCGTGGACAGGTTATGTTTTGTGCTGTCTGTACCTGTTCTCGCAGATTGTATAGGAATGTGCTGCCCATCCGAGTTTAGAGCGTCATCTCCTAACAACACAAAAAACTTTGTATTCTGTGAACAACGGCGGCCGATTAACTCAAATCGAGACAAACTACTTCTGCTGATGAATTGCATATAGAGAGAGGCCCGTGCACACCACGGTTTTGTCGTTGTGTATCTGCTCACTCAAATGCCTTTTGTTGCACGTGTCTTTATTTACGTGTTATTTATTATACGACGTACACTTTCGTTCGGTTCTTCTTGGAGTAAAGGGATCATTCCCTTTGTTCCCTGAACCTTGTTGAACGTGTTCGATGCTGCATTGTTTGTTTATACTTAAGTGTGGAAAAGGAAATGCATTTACATTTGTAAAAGAAGTAGGTAGTCGAGTTTTAAATCTCGTTTGTGGGAGGAATTCCTATTAGAAATGGTATGTCTCTGCGTTATATCGTTTACTACTCAGATTGTTCAGTTCAATGGATTAGCTTTGTTTTTCCAGAGGAAGCCTTGCGTTATTTGCTATAAGTGGCGAAGAATGCGCCACCTATTTATGTAACGTGATTTGAAATGATACCGTGGACTGAGCATACACTGGTAGATATCTTCCAAACAGGGTCCCGCCGACCGGAACGCAGAGAGTACACAAACCATGCTAATAGTTGTAGCAAATTGCAACATTCGTCAAGGAATGTAAAAGACACCAAAAAAGTGGTCCGCATGTCAAAAGTTTTAAGTCATGGGTTCATCTAAGGGAGTGAAATAGAAAAACTATTGACGTGTTCAAGAAAATATTAGTAAAACTGTAAAAAAAAGATGTGGAAATCTGTCAGTCAAAGAATTATATATGTAATTCAATAATAAATAGGATAAAATTTGAGTAGTGTTTTGTTTCTTTATTGGAATAGCTGTCTCCACCGTTCTGGGAGCTTCAATGGCTTTGCTAACATTCCTGTTAACTCTGCTGTACTTCAACCCGTCGTCGTATCCACTTAGTCCTCGTACCCCAAAATTAGCGTCCCCCTCAGTCCACCGAATCTTCGAAATAAGTACATGGAAATATCTAACTGAAAACGGGAAAGTCTGACCCGGGCAGGGACCAGGCTTTCCGAATTAAGGGCAGTGCAGACCTCTGTTCTTCCCTGTCCTCAACCCTTAAGGTGGCCACAGACACCACGTTTGAGTAACACGCCAGCAAGTGGGGGAGTTTTATGCCCGTGTCGGCATGTGGCGTGGAATGAACCAGGAGTAAAGCTCTTCAATGCCTGCTTGAAATCCTCTTCACTCAACACTACATGCCGCCCCAGGCACAAAACTTCCCCCATTTGCTGACATGACATTCACACCTTTAGACGTCCTCACCATTGAGCGAGTGGTCAGAGACGCCGGCTTTTGTGGCTAATCGTCCAAGTTGGACTGGGTTCGAGTCTGGGATGAATTGATGAAACATGGGGTAACGTGTTAAGGCGATCACAGACACGTTTGAGTGCCACGCCAGCAAACGAAGGGGGGGGTGCCTAAAGCGGCGTGGAGTGAAAAGGATTTCACGCAGGCGTTGATGAAGAGATTCATTCCACACTACATGCTGCCTCAAGCACAAAGCTACCCCGTTTTTGTGGCGTGACACTCAAACGTGTGTGTCTCTGGCTGCCATTAGTCATACGACGCGGACTCGCGCTCTTTCCTGGAACCAGTGGTCCTCAGTTTGGGACAAGTGGCTTCTCATAGCTTTAGGTGCTCGGGGATGGGGAGGCAACTCATTGGTGTTGTCTGTGACATTCGCATTATTCACATATTTCGCCCCGTTTACTTGTCTAATCCCATAAGTTTTTCCTTTGTCCCCCGGAATATATTGTTGAGCCTTAACCAAGTAGTGATATTTTGACTTATGCTTTCCCCATCACATAATGCTTCTCTTTATTGTATACTTGCGTGTAATACTAATCATAGCTATGCATGAATGTATATTTGTTGTTGTAATTCATTTAAGTTATGATCACAGCACTGTGTACGTGTCTGATAACAAAAAATGAACTGGTTCCATCCTGTTTTTTTTTCTCTCGAATTCCTGTGTAGCAGTTAGTAAACAGGATTAAAAATTCTTCGTTTCTTTTACTGTTTTGTAAATCAAAATTGCTATCAAATTTGCGCCACCCTGATTTCGAAGTTTAGCAACGTCCTTGGGTGGTGGTATTGTAATTGGGGAAGGGATTTATCGAAACCTCGTCTTAACTAGAAAACGTGAATATGGAAAATAAGGAAAACTCATATTACATTGTAAGACAGGTCTAAAAACAGAAAACCAACAGAAATATAACGGTGTTCGTGTATATACCGCGGTCAGAAACCATAAAAGCCAAAATTCATTAACTTTAAAACTTGGTTTCAGACTCAAGCAGGATTAAAAACTCTTCATTCAAGATAACCGCTGCCTGAATCATCCTCTATCAAGACTCTTTTAATCACAAATGTAGCCAGTTAATACTGTGTGTTCACGTTGTTCATAGGAAATGTTTACGTTGATGACCTATTCGGTAGCCCTCAGAGGCATAGGTGTCTGATTATTCTTCCAATCTGGGTTCTTGTGAGAGTCCCGGATGAGACGGATGGTGGGTTTTTCTTGAGGCGATGGCTCTCTCTTCCCTGGAACCATTGGCTCCAAAGTACGGAAGGGAAGGACTACTGCTTATTGCTTTGCAGAGTTACCGTAGTCGTATACCCACCCCCGCCCTCCTGCGTTCCAATATCGCTTTATGGTATTAAAAATAAAGGTAACTGTTTTTCTTATTAATGAAAATATTGGGTTTGTTAGTGTTAAGTTCACATACAGAGCTCGTTTCTTGCGATTTTCAGCTGTGGACATTAGACTCGTGAGGCGTAGCGATTGGTGAAGGCAAAGCAGCGCGCTCTCTGAGCTCACAGTGGATGTGGGCGCCGAAATATTTGATATTATACAGCTGATAAAATGTTATTTCCAAGAGGCGCAAATTGTTCTGTAGGTCTACTCTGGCATCTGCTTCCATCGCTACGTTTCTGACAGTACCATAGTATCAGTCAGTAACTGTACACCGTACTGAGGAAAGAAAGTCTTAACCGTTTAACCGGCTGGAACGAATTAACTCGGGGTTAGCAAAATGGGCTGAAATCAGCTGCAACGATCGCTGTCTAAGAAATCGGCCAAACAGATTGAACAAAACGAACCTGCGCATCAGAGGCATTGCTTTCCCCTTAGCTTTGTTATTCAAAGTGGTGATTTAGCGAGATGACACTAATCCGTTCCGATTCATTATCTGCGAAAAAGGCTATGGCGACGAACTTAAAAAAGCAGAGAGATGTTTGAGCCACTTGTTTCTGTCCAGTGGCATGATTTCCGTGTCAAGGAGACTAGCACTTCGCCATCATGTTTCCTGTCGTGGAAGGGAGAACAAACCGCTTTGGTGGCACAGTGGTCCAAGTGCTGGATTCTGACTATCGGCTGAGATGGGTTCGATTCACGGTGAGGCATGAATGTTGTGTTTGTCTTATGGCACTGACTCTCTCCCTGCCCTATAAGCAGTGTCTTTAAATTAGGGACGTGCGACTACTTATAGGCCATCAAGTTGCTCACGGTGATTGATGAACTCTAACAACAAAAACAACAGCCGGTTTAAAGGATTAATAAATGAGAAATATGACGAAAGGCAACAGCTGGAAGTTAGCGTGTAAATCCATTTAAAAGGGGGGGGAGGCTGCATCTCCGTGCTCCGCTTTTTCAAGGAGCCTCAGAATTATGCAGGATGCTTGAAGAATTGACAGAGTTCTGTAGGGTTTTTTTATTTTTTTTTGCAGATGGCACAGCAATGTCTTGTGAAAAAAAAATTATATTTGTTTCCGCTTTATTAGGAAGAGTCCGCAAAAATTATAGTCGCCCCTAGTCCACCCTCAAATCTTCCGAAAGCATTACAGAAGTTATATGTACACATCTGGAATTGGGGGAAATTTTCATACATTAAGAACTCGTTTGAAATTATGATATTTGGATCATATTATTTTGTCCACTATTTCGATATAATTTCAACAAGCAGAAACCCACGGGGGGGGGGGGGGGTTAGAGCAGAGCAGAACTGAACTGGTATCAGTTTTTCAACCCTACATTTTTAACATTTCCTTGCTACCACTGATTCGTCCGTGAATTATGGGATGCACACTTCAATACGGCGGGGATATTTTTATGGCTCCCTTATCACATTTTGGGAATATTTTCTCCTGGGTATTTTTATTCATCCATCCTAGATGCGCCACTAATACTGGGGCCCCAAAATACTGTTCAGCCGCCAGGGCCCCTATCGCCTTAAATGTCCTCTGGTTGAGTTCCATTCGTTTACTCTATAATTGTTGGGTATATTGCGTTTGAAAAGAATTGCATAACGATCTCAGTAAATGGACAAAAACTACCTCACTGTTGAAGACTGGGAACAGGGGTGTCGGACGGTATGGCACTAACACCTACCCACCCCCTCCCCAAATTTACTTCACGACCCCAAGATTTGGAGATAGCCGTTTTAAGGGCACACCACTATCGAAATTTATGTGGCAGTCCCCCCCCCCTTTTTTTTTCTGCAGTAGTTGAGCTTTGGAATAAAATTATTTTATTCCTTTTCATTTGTAAATTTACTGTTAATAAGGCGAAGTAGTAGCTACTTTTAAATTGATGTTGTCGACTCCCCAACTTTTCTTCTACGTCATCCTCCCCTGATATTTTAAATTTCAGTGACTGGGTACAGATTGATTTAAAATACTTGTAGGATGTATTGTTGTGTATCCCCTCCGTTTCAACATTTTTTTTTTTTTTAGTTGCAGTTTTCATCAGAATGTATAAAAACCCACAGGTAAGTGGCCGAACTTGTCATACTTGACATTGGGGAAGAGTTATGTAAAGACGGCAAGAGTCTTACGTCAGAAGCCATTCATTTACACCATTCTTTCAGCGCGGGTAACCCAGTCAAATTCAGACCACCTGCCGTGTTTTCGATATATCCTATTCCTCTCCATTCCTGTTTCAGTTTGGGGCTTAGAAAAACACCTCTGTTTGAAGTGTACGCCATAAGTCTTTTCTTGCCATTGGACGGCGGGACAGGGAGGGGGGTGTGGAAGGGTCTGCACGGTTATAGGAGGTAAGCATAGATCCATAATAACCCATCCAGGCGTGTCGGGGTCTACCTTCTTACCAGATAAAAGGCTATAGGTAAACGGGTCGCAATTACTTTGACAGTTACACTGCGTCTGAAAAGCCCTTAGCTGCGGGCCCTTCGAAGTCTGACGACGCCGGGGAGGGGAGAAGCTGGTCTGGGGGTTGATAGGATATCCTGAGGCTCGAAAAGTTGGGGTCGTGCCCGTCTGTCACGCCCCGACAGGCGTCCGGTGCTAACAGCGACCACGAGATTTTTCTCCCCCTCCCTACACGCTCTCTACAGTTTTTTTTTTTTTTTAAAGAAGGGTGAGAACCCACTACGTCCGTTTGGTGCCCCCCTTTCCCCCGTCACCACTGCGGCTGCCGTGTCATTAACTCATTGAGGAGAGGCAGCCAACCAAAACTGATGGCTCCGCTGGATTCGTTATCTCTCCCGCTTGGTAAAATGACGCCCTGGGAGTGGGGGGTTGCAGAAAGGGGGTTGAAAAGGGATGAAGAGTGAAAGGGGGCGTCTTTTAGTGGGGTCGAGAAGATTAGTTAGCCGTGGGGCAACCGATACGCCGCGTTTTCGACCCCCTCTGTTGCTTTTTCTAAAGGTTAGGCCTGAAATTTTAGCGGCCGGCATCACCACATCCCGGAGTGTGTAATTTAGTTGTGAATTTACGATCGTTCGCTTTCTTGTCAGGGGACCGCCCTCTTAACATTTTTTTTTTTTCAGTTTTGTTCCCACCCGAAGTCTTTCCCCCAATTGTGGTCTTGGTTTAGCAGTGAGGGGGGAAAAAATCACTTTTGTGTGACGTATGTTTTGCTTTGTCCAATAGCCGTGGTTTTTCTTTTGCGATACCACGTGGTTTTCCTGCTTTCCATTTTGCTAGCCTTTTTTTTGTTTTTAATTTGTTTAATGCGTGCTCTTTTTTTCGTTGTAAAGAGGTTGGTTTTCTGGCATGTGATTAAGTTTATCGCTTTACCTTCCGGTGTAAATTTTGATAAGAGGGCAGGCGGAACCAGTGTTAAATTATTAACTTCCGCAATTAAGACATTTTTTAATTAGGTATTGATGCTCTCCAAAGAACTTTTGGCGTCAGGAAGTATTTCTAAACTTGCCGTTGAATTCTCTGCTGAAATATTAGTTTAAAGTGGTCTTTTTAAGGTTCGTGCTTGTGTGTTCAATAAATTAGGAATATTAACTGTTGTCGCGCAACAGCTATTGTTTAGCTATTTTTTCTGATGATACATTAATGAGGGAATCGTCATAGAAAATAATTAGCAAACGGCAGCTGTTAGAGTGAAAACGTTTATTGGAAATTGGGCTTTATTGTTTTTCAAGTTCACACTCACGCATAACTTCGCGAATGTTAAAACGTGAAAATCCTTTCCTAAGTAGCAAGTACAGACTGGGCGAACGATGGTCCAGCTTACTTCGTTGGCTCTATGTATGTTGGTTGCTGTCGTTAGGTAGCTAGCCGTTGGCGAATGATTTGGCCATTATAATTCGCCAGAGTTCTGGTCAGTTTGGTTTTGAGAGGTTTTATAAGTGCCAAGTTTGCGGTAGAACACAGAGAATAACATTAAAGATGACTATACTCGGGGCAAGGCTAAGGGGCCGTCCATAAAGTACCTCCGTGGTTTTTTTACTATTTTTAGACTTCCCCTCCTCCCCCATGTCACATTTAGTCCGATTGTTGACCCCCCCTTTTTAAGTACGTCATAATTCCCGCAACCCGTTTTATTATTGACGACTGCTTTCAGAAGTCCGTTGAGGAACAGAAAGAAAACATGTAATTATTTAAAGGAATCTTCCACATATTTACACTTTCTCTTCAGAAAATATTTATTATTTAGGCAATAATTTATTCCCAAATGCTACCCGAACTTTATCATTCTGAATGAAGAGCTACAAATGAACGCCCGCATTCAAGGTTGCAACACTCCCCATTATACCATTTACAAAACACGATAGATTTGGTGTACAAATACGAGAAGCAAATATCATCAGAAATATTTCATACCTTTTTTTAACTTGTTAAAAGAAGAAAGGTAGAGGATACAAAACGAAGAAATACCATCCACTATATTTTTGTCGCTGGACGTCCGAATTACTAAACCTTCCCCCTACCACCATGTCACATTTGGTCCGGTTGTCAGGACCCCTCCCCTATAATCTCGGACGTACTTTATGGACGGCCCCTAACCTGTCTATGGAGTTAAAGTTAGGGAGTGTGTACTTCCATTGCATAACATAGTTCCAGTTGAAAGCCCGTGTTCTAGTTTGAACTGAGACCTAAAAAGGACATGAATACATAGATGTTCTAAATGTTCGCACGTAGACTACATTATAAAAAATAAAGATCCCAGTTTTGGTCGCGTTTTAAAAAATACAAATATTCGCATTTTGGCGACGTCATTGTCACTTGCGTTTTGCTTCAGATAGGTTATACAGTATACACAAAGGATATTTACTGGGAGGGGAGAATTGTGTTAGCCAGAGGGTAAGTGGAGAGATAATGGTTTGGCGATTAAGCTTGCTCCTTTCTTCGTGGTTACTGTTTTAAAATACTCATTCAGAAATCGGTTGTCTGGTGATCAGCAAGACTGAGAAGGTGTGGGAGTTGAGAGGTGAAGTCGTAATGGAACGCGGGAAGTTTCCTTTTGTCTTGCCTTAAGTCTCCTTTAGGGAGAATGATCCGCGACACATGGCACCCCATCAGTGCGCGGAGAAATACTGCTACACAAGAGATATCTTGTCGGTGAATCAGTTTCACAGCGTTAACAGTGTAACCAGGCTAGCTCTGCCCCGAGTATAGAGAGAACTTTGTGTTTCAAAGGAATGTGTAATAATATAAAATGTAGGCATTTAGTGGCATAAAATGTAGGCAGTTTCTGGAATCTGAAATGTTGCAGCTAAGAGTTTATGATAAATAACGAAATGTTCACTGGTAATGCAGTGCGGTGATAAAATAATTTTTTCAGTGGGAGCCGTCCCGGTGATCGAGTGGTCTGAGGCGCTGGCTTCTGACTATTTGGCTGAGCTTACCCGGGTTCGAGGCACGAGTGATGATGTGTGTGCTTTAGGGCGGCTCTGTTCCTTCGCTGGAAACAGCGGACTTGAATTAGCGACCGGCGACTGCTTGTTGTCTTCAGAGTTCCTCGTGGTGGTCGTTAAACCCTGAAAAAAAAAATGTTGCTTGCTGCTTTCAAATGGAAATATGGATTTGCGTGAATTGGAAGTAGATTTGTCTACAGTATATAAAAGGGAGGAGGTTCTTCACGCTGTAAAAAAATAAAATAAAGATTGGTGTAGAAGTAAAAATACGATTGCAAACAACACTGTACATTTACTTCCCGTAAGCGGAAAGGTATTATTAGAAAATAAAGGTGAGTAAATGTTGGGCTAGGCTACTGGTATCCTATGCGAAAGAATTTCTTTCCTTTTTTTTTTTTTACAGTGGATGTTATAGAAGCGGATCTATGGTTTCCAATAAAAGTATGCGTTGACTCTTACTTTAGCAGAACTGCGCATTATGAAAAAGCAGAGGAAACTTTTTTCATAGTTGACGCCGTGCGGTACAAAGGGAATTGCTGTAAACTTACTGTTAGAGATGGAAATAATCAGGGAAATCGAGAATGCAGTAGATTCCGGTTAATCGGGGAAGTCGTTTATTTGGGACATTTCTTGAAAAACATCCCAAATTAGCTCTTTCGGGTAAAGCTTCGCATATTTGGGACATCCGCTTAATTGGGCCAAACGGTTCTAACCCTGAGGTGCCCCAATTAATCTCAATCTACTGTATAGGAATCTCCTCCAAGCGGGAAAAAATACGTAATGCAAATAGGAAGTGTGCGCAAAATATTAATCGTGGTGTAAGGTTTCGGGGGGGGTGATTTCTACAAGCAGTTATCACGTGCATTGGTAAAAGACTAAAAGTTGTGATGCATTGTTTTCATAGTTCGAGTTCCGTAATGGAGAAATAATTTCTCAAATCTAACTAAGGGCAGACACAGGCGCTTACTAGGGGTGCCAAGGTGAATCTTGCCTGCCCCTACAATAATTTTGGAATTACTTAGAACGTTCAGGTGACATGTGGAAAGTAAAGTTACCATAATTAATTCAACAGTCATAATAATTCCAGGATAAAACTATGAGAATTATATATAGTAATGAAGAGCAGATGTAATACCACACCTGGATGTAACGACCCTCGTTTCCTCTATATCTTTTTCTGAATATAGTTGCGGTTAAGCGAGAGTAATCACTTATTTATTTGGTTTTGTTCGATTGATTTCAGACAAGATGCTGTCAGTTCTTCACAGGGCGTATTTAGAATGGGGGGGGGGCGAAGATGGAAGTTTTTGAAATCCATCAGGACAATTTAAAAGTTAATGAAAAATAGAAGAAAAATTAAAGCAGTGTTTGCTATTGCAAGATGATGCATTTTTATTAAATTAAAGCATTTTTTCTAATGTAAGTCGCATTTTAACAGAGGAATGAAACATTTTCGGAGGGCGCCGAGGCCCTCCGAAATTGTAAGTGTATTTGGCCTTCCTCTAAATACACCCCTCATTCTTCATTTTGTTACGCCAATGAAGGAATTACCTTATTCGTCACATTCAGTTGCACTTGCGAAAAGCCAATGGAGGAAATTACCTTATTCGTCACATTCAATCACATGCGAAAAGCCAATGAAGGAAATTACCTTATTCGTCACATTCAGTCACATGCGAAAAGCCAATGGAGGAAATTACCTTATTCGTCACATTCAATAAGCCAATGAAGTAAATTACCTTATTCGTCACATTCAGTCACATGCGAAAAGCCAATGGAGGAAATTACCTTATTCGTCACATTCAGTCACATGCGAAAAGCCAATGGAGGAAATTACCTTATTCGTCACATTCAGTAACATGCGAAAAACCAATGGAGGAAATTACCTTATTCGTCACATTCAGTCACATGCGAAAAGTCCATACTTTCTTTAAAACAGCAACAAATAAATAGTTTGATATAATTTACTCTGTGCAGTGAGAGACTCGGGTATTACAGTATTCGCCAGCCTTGCCGACCTGGAGTCTTTCTAATCTGCCCAAAGATCTACACTGTTTAGGGCAGTCATGTCAATTTTACCAATTTGTCCTATCGCATGACACTTTTGTTCGCAGGGTGTCTAGGACAATGTGTGAAGGAACAAAAAGTCCATGGCTTAACAGGGATTTGAAACTTGTCTAACAGCACAGGAATGCAGACGTGTTTGCGGCCACCGTGCTATTAACGGACCCAGAACTGCGAAACTTCCGCAAGATGGTGAGACGATGTGCCTAGTTAATCGTCGAGAGAAAATTTTCAAGGATTCCGTGTCTTTACTCAAAAACTTGAATTTTATAATTCTCCTGCAGTAACAACGCCGTTTCCTAACATCTTCTGCCTACAGTTTCTTATTTCATATGTTTTCTGCTTCGCCGCACTGGGTATCCTTGCTTTATTATAATATTTAAGAGACTGGGATGATCTTGCTCAAAATAAACCGATCGCTGAATCCGGAGGGAAAATAAAGCTGTAGTATTAACATTTTCTGGAGTGCCTGTTATTTATGGAGATGTGGAATATTTTAAGAAAGGCAAAATTAGGGGTAAAAAATTGAGATAGGAAGAAGCGGTTATAAAATATTACCTGCGGAGAGATCCGGAAATCACCCCCCCCCCCCCGCACACCCACAAACTTCTGTAGATGAAGCATCAAGCTGTTCTTTGGGATTTCGCCTTTACTGAATTTTGATTATGTTGTTCGAAGGTGGAGCGGAAGCTCTTGGAAAAGTGGTTGGGAGGGTTGCCTCCCCCCTAGCGGCAGTCCGTAGTCTCTCAATATATAATTGATCAGGAATCCTTCGTCGCTGACAGGTTCAATACGTAATTGATTGCCGCAGGACCGCACGTCGTATGGGGCATTATATTCCCTGTTGCCCCGACTCCAGCAGATGGCTTCTGATGCTATGAATTATTCAAGGTCTCTTATTTACATAATACTGAAGGCCCAATTCCTTTCAGTAAAGTGGAAAAGAAGGCTTTTGGGTCTCGAGGAACGGAGCGTTTGCTTTGTTGTATAGGAGCTGCTTCTGCTGCGAAGTAATTGCTCTTCTAGCACGGCTTTAATTTACCGCTTCCGTAACGTACACTGCTCTTTGGTAGGTGTTGTTTGATAGTCGGTACAACTGCGTGCATTGTGCGCACTAAGTGCTCGAACAAATAGATCATCGTCTCGGCTCTCACGATCTGCGCTTTAAAAGAAGATATTTTGATCGCTGTTCCGAAAAATAGTGGAGGAAATTTATTTAACGCTTTTATACTGTCGAGCATCACAAATGATTTAATCAGTTTGTTATTCGGAATTACGAAGCTAGCAGTGTTACTTAGGAGATAGCTGATGTCAGTGTTGTACGATGTTGCGGGCGCAGTTCATTTAAAGCGGTGTTTTTACATCAGAACTATCACTTGCGTTTTGTAGGAGAGACGTATTGATGTTAAAGAGCTTTGAACTGGGTATGAGATTTCCAAGAACGATTTGTTTTCCAAATGCAACGCATGATTCGAAAGATCAGAATAGCGCCGTAAGCTTTGAGTTACCGTAATTCAAATTTTTCATTTCTTACACAGTAGTCTCGAATGTAATGATTACAACTTTTTGCATCCAACTCCAAAAGAAAGGAAGCGAAGGGTAGTAGTACCGTCCCCGGTGGCGCTGTGGTCTTAGCGATGGCTTCTGACCATTCGTCCGAGATGGGTTTGGGCTTGAATCCCGGTGATGCAGGGATGTTGTACCGGACTGGGTCTCTCCCTTTCCTGGAGTCAGTGGCCCTAAATTAGGGACGGGTGACTTTTTTTTTAAATATAGTTGCCCGAACCAGGCAACTAGATTTTTTATTTACTTGCACAGGCCAAATAATTACACGCCTTGGGCATGGACCTAGCTGTTCCAGTCCTTAGCGTTTAGAGCGAAAATCAACAGAATTACTGCTCAAAATCCATTTTCGGTTGTTCAGCAGTTTATCGGGCAAACTTGTTGTTTAAGGCAAAATTTCAAAAAGGCAGAACGCTTTAGAAATAGATTTGGTATGAAAAGTTACTCGATCATGAGGCTCGCACTTTCGACCGCTGTCTATCCAGCTGGAAAATATATGTAACTTGGAGAGAAAGCGATAGAAGACTTCTCCCAACATTCGCAGCACAGAGACAAATAAAATAAATTGTCCGTCTGGGGGAAATGCCAGATGAGTAAGCAGCTGTAGGGTGAACACTTCTCGGAAGTTCGAACCTCCTCTTCAACCCGTTTCTGTTCTATCTCTTGAAAGAAAGAACGATACAGTAAGCGTGGGTTAGATCATAAAGCCGTAATTGGGGTGGGCAGTGCTGCTTGGCAGAAGGGGTGAAGTGTGACGTCGATTGATACAGTTCTTGCGTTCCGCGATGGTGCACACTTTTCTATGCAGTATATAAGCACCAGGCAAAGCGGGAAATTTGTGGCAAACCTTGGAAAATTAAAAAATAAAATTAAAAATTGCGCTCTCATTTTGCTGAAAAGGTTGTAAAATAAGATTAAAAATTTTTCTACGCACTATGTGTTGAGGATTCCATTCAGTTAAAGTATTTATTTTCCGATTCAAAACTTATTTTTTATCCAGGGTGTGGTGTAGCCCATATTGAGAATATTTAAATGGCACATAAATGTTGAGTCATCAGAGTGTATGAATACGTCACAGTTTGCTATCTCTACTCACTAGTTTAAGAAAAAGAAAAGAAAAAAAAATGGAGCTACGGTTAATTAAAGCCCTTCCTCCCCCAATGGTGTCTGGAGTAAATTGATGGAATGCTATGCGGATTCCCAGAATTGCATTCAAAAGAAATCGCCTCCATAAGCCAAAATCGCAGAAATTGCAAATCGCGGCATAAAACTTTTAAATCGTTCTCTATATTTAGTTGCCTAGCCGATATTTCTGCTTCCTTGCCTGCACCAGCGGAAAACAGCAGAGCTGTTATTACGTGTTTGACATAAACTGAACGAAAACCCTTTTATTGATCGTTGCCAATTGCAACAATGGCGTAGTGGGCGAATGTTAATGCCAGTCAAGCAGAGGACCCCCCCCCATCCACACACACACATCCCCTCACACACACGAACTCAACGAAAACCTCCATCAATTCTCCCCTTTCTCTTTCTGTACATATATGTGTATTTCTCTTCATCCTCCATGACCTCCCCTCTGTTTCCTCCCCCCTCCCCATACATACAGGAGAGAGCAGTAGTGATGGTTGTGTCACGACATTCAGTCATTAGTCCTTGCGATGGGGAGAGAGAGAGAGAATCAGTCTAACCCAGACGCTGGAAACCGCAGCTTTTCTCAGCATCGGGAAAATAGGCTACAGTTTACCTAGTGAGGCGGCATTCTAAATGAGAAAGAGGCAGCGGCGGGAAGGACTCCGTTTCGTAATTGCTAGATTGAGTTCTGCACGTTGTCGGTATCGGATTGCTCACCACCCCGCCCCCTTGCCTTCCCATCGGGCTAAATAAGTGGGGAATGTGGGCTGCATATACGGGAGAGAAGAGAGCAGAGCGGCTGGGAGAATTGTTGCCACTGCCGATGAAACTTCTGTTGGTTACATTAAAACTACTTTAGATCGGTTTCTCCTCTTGACCTAACTCCTAACCTGGGGCTAACAGATCATCAGTTTCTAGTATGAGTCGGCTGCGAGCAGCATTTCATTTAGAATTTGAAATTGCTGGGTGTCTATAAAGTTGAGCGAAAGTCCTATAGTTTGCTTTTTTTTTTTTTTTTTTTTATTATTCTCCCCCATATTTCTCGCTTTCTATCCAGTGCCAACTGTCTCTAAAAAAACTATTGGGGTGGTGAGAGTGGCGAAAAGTAAACGGAACGTTCCGACGTAGCGAGTGTGCCGTCTGACAAAACCAGGCGCAAACTCGTGTGAAACCTTCAAGCGAAATTTAATGTTACTTTAATGCCTTTCCATAAATAGTCTGAAACCTCGTCGTATTGTTAATTTTCTTTCCGACATCGAGCCTATCATCCGAGCTGCCTTTGTAATTGGTCTAGGAACGTAACAAGCTTTTCCTATCTGGGAGGACGAACCTTGAAATTACGCCACTATGCGTTCAAAAGTTCCTTACTTCCACTCAGAGAGTAAGCAGGTTCTCACTTACGTTCGGTATAGGAAAGCATTATGATCGTTAAAAAATCTCACTTCCAGTTTGCGACATAATTTTACTCAAAATTTAAAAAAATTGTGAATACCCATGAGCCAACGGTTTTAAATATCAAGTGAAACGTAAAAGTTATGTGAACACCGACAACGCAACACGTTCGGAAAATGCAGAAGGAAGAACCAGCACAGAAAAAATGAGTATTAGATAGTAAACGTAACAATGGGGAAATATTTTCGGAGTAGGGTTTGGAAAAATTCTGTTCAAGGTTAAACGCCCAGAGAAACTTCCGGCGACAGAGCACAAATGACTACACTCGAGGCAAAGCTAACCTGACTACACTGCAAATGCTGCGAAGCCGATTTACCGACAAGATATCTCTTGTGTTTCAGTATTTTTCCGCGCACTAATGGGGTACCATGTGTCGTGGACCCTTCTCCCCAAGGGTGACTTAAGGGAAGACAAGAAAGGAGATTTCCCGCGTTCCATCACGACGTCCCCCTTCAAATGCCACACCTTCTCAACTTTTCCCACCATCAGACAAGCGATTTCCGAATGAGTATTTTAAAACAGTAACCACGAAGAAAAGACCAAGCCATTATCTCCCCCTTACCCTCAGGCTAATGCAATTCTCCTCTCCCGCTTACTCCATCCATCCGAACCTGGCAGTCGGCGAAATTGAACTCTCCCACATTTAGGGGTAGTAGCAGGCATGATAATGTGCCTCGTTCTCTGTGCAACTCACTTGAATGACGAGGTGTTAAAAATTGCTCTAAGTAGTCGCTTGTGGATAGGGTGGGGTGGGGTGGGGATATAGACAGAAGATTTTCTCCCTATTACAAGAACGAAGCAAAAAACACCCGACGGATGACCGGGAACCAAATTGATCGCTCTCTGTGTGGTCAGCTGAGGTTTTGGAAAGTGATTGTTACAATGGAACCCGCTGGCAGTAAGATTTTTCGCCCCCACTCCCTCTGACAGGAGCAATGGTTTTAAGCAAATGACATTGGAACAAACTGGGTGGGGTGGGGTAGATTTTGCAAATCCTCACTACTATCAAAGAATATCTAACGAGAAGAAGTTAAGTCTCAGAGAGACGTAACAGCGCAGCCGTATCTTCAGGGAAAACATGCAGTGCACAGAAGCCAACAAACAGGCTGATCGGCTATGCTGAAGCAGACTGCGCATGCGTATTTCTGTTGACTTCAATTCTTTGGGTAAAGAACAGTCAGCCGAGCTACTCAGACTCACAGCACGTGATTGTAACCTTCTCGGTAGCATAATCACTTCGCAAATCGGATATGTTAGTTTTGTTACGCCAACCGGGTTAGTTAAGGCTTTTGTTTGTTCTTCAGTTTTTCAGAAATATTTTCAGTAATGCCAAATACTAGGGAATGTCTGCATTTTGTACGGATCCTTAGGCCTAACTGTAATATTTGCTGAAATTTAATTTAAATAGTAATACTAATGCTATCGCATATTTTTCTCACCAAAATAAGGGATGGTCGGGATATCAGAAAACAGCAACAACAACAAAAAAAAAAAACTGCTCTAAGAAAATAGTCATCAGATCGAAGGAAACCATCGTGGATCAAAGAAAATATTCACTGCCGTAGTCCCCCTAACATATTTTGCTCCTGAATGCTAACTTTCCCGCTGAACATCTTATCTCTTAAGATGTGGTGGCGCTGTTGCCGCCTGTTTTACTTTATCTCTATTAGAGTTGACCTTCTTTAAGCGTTAGATATTCTTTGCTACTATCATGGTTTATCATGCCTGCTACCACCCCTAAATGTGAGAGAGTTCAATTTCGCCGACTGCCAGGTTCGGATGGATGGAGTATAGGTATACGTACGGCATTTTGAACATCTGTATATCTACGCGCTTTTATAGATCTCAGTTCAAGCTTGAACATGAGTTTTTAAACTGGAACTATATTATGCAGTGAAGTTCACACTCCGTAGCTTTAACTGCGTAGTCAGGTTAGCTTTGCCCCGAGTATAATTAACCCTTCATCCCTACGAAGTATTCGGAAAGCTCACGGAGGTTAGGCATATCAACATATTGTTTTGCATACCTCCATCCAGTGTTTCGGACAATTCCATGAATCCTTATGAGGTAGTCCACAACTCTGTACGCTGGTTAGCTGCGCGTAGTGTATGCGGCTAACTCAAGTATTTACAAAAGAAGATACTAAAGTGCCGTTTTTGAGTTAAAATGCTGGTCAAATTTATTCCATCTGTGTTCATTTTTTTTATGGCACTCTTGAGTATGAAATTACACCCTTATCTGGGAGGGCAAAACGCCCTCCCTGTAGCTACGGCCCTGACTAGTCCATGCACTGGTTTTTGTTTTCCGCTCGCGCTTGTAGATGCTGTTCTTACCAGTCGATGTGAAAAAAAACCCCACATTGTGGCAGAGTGGTAAGCGCACGGAGATTAGAATAAGATTTTTGAAGATGCCCTGGGTCTCTTAGCCGCAAAGTGTCGGACATTTGAGGTTGTTACATGATACTTTAACCCTGTTGAGTTTCATGTATTCAGCTGTGGAAATCATGAAAATACCAAACCGGAGAGAATTACGCTTCGCAGACGAAAGAAGTTTTCAATGTTTGTTTTGTACTAACGGTTTCGTGTATTTCAATTTAAAATAGAAATATAAAGGTGCCTGAATCAATTATGGACCATTTAGTTGCTCATGGTTGTCGTTAAAACCTCCAAACAAACAAAAATACAGGGCATTATTGCTACTGTTTCTCCCTTCCCTCTAAACAAACAAAAATACAGGGCATTATTGCTAGTGTTTCCCCTTCCTTCTACAAAAAAAGTGTGTGTCGCTGCTATCACCTCAAATAACATCTCTACCAGTTTCCATTGTTTTTCATTTTTTGTTGTTCTCAAGGTGAAGTCATAGTAGTTTATGGCGATGTATTTTTTTATATAAATATGTTGCTTACGTAATCCGTTGTTGCCTCAACTAAATGATTTTCGCAGCCCGAAGTTGACTTTCATTTTTTGGGAAGCATTTTTTTTTTATCGCAGTGAAAGATTGATGTGTGTTTTCGACTGTTTACCCTCGAATGGAATCCGAGTTGTGATAGCTGGTTATTTGATCTTCAAACTACTCCCGTTCCCTCCCATGCTCCTTCGTTTCACCTCTGGTTTTGTAAATGAATTGAAAATGTTCAGCTGTTGGTAGAGAGGCGAAAGGGATTTGTAGACAGAGTGAGAAGTGATGGGAAGTACGTACGTACGCGCACCCACAGTATAACGTTAATGTTTACCATAAACTGCATCTCTCTCTCTAGCGCCACGAGGGAAGACGAAGAAGATCCAGGCTGGTGAGAGAATGAGAACCTAGGGATCTTGGAGTGCGCTCAAGTGTTGCAGCGTTTCTCAATGGGGAGGGGTGGGGACAGGAAGTGATACCTATCTGGATGAGATATCCCACTCTTGTCACTCCGCACCCCCTCATGGAGTAGATAGGGAAACAGGGAAGGGGAGGAACATGTCAGAGAAGCACACGCCCGTGAAAAAGTCCCCACTTTTGCAACCCATCTGAAAAGTGACACTCCAGTTTGTTACACCGTTTCTACCCCCGCCCCCTCTGTCGACTTCCCTTGTGGTAAGGTTAGTAGTAGATGACTATTTGCTCCGACAGCCATCCTCTTCATGCTTTACTCACAGACCCTCTTCTGCCAGGAGCTGTGATAGGATAGCTGTTGCCAGCTGCTACGGCTTCCATGCTGTGGCATGGGACAAAAGAATGTCTAATCGGTTTAGGCATGCTTGAAGGGAATTTTTGTCGACTTACACATCCTTCTGTTCCCGTGTGGAATGGTTGACCATCCCCCCCCGGGACACCAGTCTTTTTCTTTTTTCATTGCTTATTTGATATATACATGCGTGTCTCCCAGCTTCCTGCAATTTCGGACTCGGTCTTCGTGTCCTGTTGTGAATTTATTGAATTTTTGGCCCTGTTCTTTTTAGATCAGTGATGACTGTCAACAGGGGCGGGGCGCGCGCATCCAAGATGTTGACAAAAGGGACGGGTCCAGAAAATAACGTTTTTGATTTTAGCACACACATACACACACACACTGGTTCATAACCCTCGTATTAGAGATAGATATTGAGTGGCGAAATTATTAATGACTGGTCACTTCACTGGTTGTTATGCTAGTTTGGTAACTTTTCTACGGAGACTTAAACAACACACTTCCTGTAGGGAAAAATACATAGGGGTACACGAAGAAAAACACGAGACTTATTACTTGTCAAAGTCTGGATTATACTCGTATTTTAAAGTTAAATATACTGAAAAATGGCACATTTTGAACTGGGTGGATGACAGGGTGGGCTTACATCCCCTTAGCGACGTCCCTGACGCGAACTATACTCAAAATAGTATAACTATACTTACTAGTGATCCGAACTTCTTGTCGTACAATACATGCTTGAAAGGGTATGAGGAAAGAATGCCCACGGAAAAAACGCCCACGGAAAAATCGCCCACAGACAAAATGCTCACGGGAAAAATATGTGATCGACTGATAAGTTTATATGTCTGTTGTAAACGGTGTTCGGACAACTGGTCACAGACTGCTGGCCAAAAAACCGTTAGGGGTCATATAAAAATTGCGGTTTCTTGGCCACCTCACCTACATAACGAAAATGGGTGTAGGAGAATTAACCACAGGACAACTGGCCACAAAAGTTCAAGGGGGGGTTGTAAGTATTATCGATTTTTGGCCTACATTGAGAATTGAATTAGGAACTCCAAACAAATTTCGAGAAAACGTTCTATGTAAGCCAAGCGAGAATTACAGCATAATTCATGTATGTTCGGAAAAGGACCCTAAGGTGGGATTTTTTAATAACGCTGCACTTTTACGTAGGTACTAAATATTTACATAACATGTCAAGTTTGCAATATTTTTCTTTTACTTAATTAATTCACAGGCGAAGAAAAAAGTGTTGAATAGGCTTAGGCCTACGGCCTATTAATTAATGTATGGATTGAATGTATGGTGCATAAGTAGAAGCGCAATATTATTGACAATTAATACAGACATTTGACGTGGAATAGGAATAGCTGTGGTGCAGTGGAAGCATATCCGGCGCGTAACTGGAAGACCCTGAGTTCGATTCCTGGTGGCGGCCACTGAGAATTTTTCCGTGACTCACTTATAAACGTGGAAAGAGCGATGACTTCTGTTTGATTATTGACAATACTTGTTATGTAAATTTTACGAATATGGGAATGACGGAACGAAAACTTTTAGGAGGGCCTAAACGTTAGTCCTAATATTATTTTCTGCCTGAGTAATACCGCAATATTAATAATTTGATGTGTTACGTAAACGTTATGAATATAACATCGTTAGAATAAAAACTGTTAAATAGGCCAAGGCCTAGGACTTATGACTTAAGGGCCGCGGGTGGCCTAGTGAAGAACCAAATAAAATTATTAACTTTCAACTTACTACTGTAGAGTAGCTACTTTCTTAAAAAATTCCAGTTCGGCTTTACTGTAATAAATTTGTGACTATTCTTATTTTTTAAAGTAAGGTCTTAATTTTTATAAAACTATGCATGTTTGTTATTTAACTATATCAATTAAAAGGGAAATAATTAAAAGTCAGATTATTTTATTTTTAAATACTTTTAAAGTATAATGCATTTAATTGTAAAAGCGATTTTCGTAAAAGGCGCAATGTACAGATATAACTTTGTGTAATGTGCTTTCTTACCACTCTTGTCTCTTTTGGAAATCCTCTTTTGTATACGGCGAGCGGAAGGGGGGGCATCTGTCTTTCGTCAAAGTGGTGCTTTGCAGCTGCAGCTGGAACGTTTGCTAGCGACCGCTCCCCAAATAACAAGCGATATATTTTATTTAAATTTATCGGTTGGCCACCGGTCGGGGTGTGTCTCCCCGTGAGTAGTATAATCTCAAGTTACAGGCATACTTCTTTTCTTCCCAGTGTAAAGAAAAAAATACGCACTCATAGCTTCCTGGGAGTTTTCCAAAGGACAACTAAAACAGTTAATTTCTACATGATGGGTGTAGGAGAACTGGCCACAAAAATTTTAAGGGGCCGTATAAAAATAACGTTTTTGACCGCTTCGTGCCCACAACCCCCAGAGGTTGGTAATCAGAGTCATATATAGTTTTCGTAATTTCGTCTTTTCTTAATTGCGATAATTAATGTAATTCTTTATAAGAAATGTTTATGATCTACATCTGAGCAAAAGATTTAAGGGTTTTCAAACTACAAGTCTGCAAATTATCTGAGCGCATGTGCTGACTCAGGAAACCTGTCGGGGGGGTAATATCAAAACTGTAAGATTTGAAAAATGTATCGTCCCATCGGGAGATTTTCAGCATTTACAAGCTACAGCTGGACAGATTATTTGAGGTCACGTGCCTACTCAGCAAACCTGGGGGTGGGGTGGGGTGGGGTGGGGTGGTTATATGATAATTGTGAATTATATAGGATTTCTTGTCCGACCCGGAGATTTTCATCATTCACATGCCTTCAGATAATGTGTCGAGTTGTAGCTGCTAATTGCCGAGAATCTCCCGATCGGACGAGAAATTGTTCATATTTTACACTTTTGGTATTACCCCCCCCCCTCTTCGCCGACAGGTTTCCAGAGAGTGACATGCGCTAAGAAAATTTGTCGAGTTGCAGTTTCTAAATGCTGAAGATCTCCAGATCGGAAGAGAAATCTTGATATTTTACGATTTTGGTATTACCTCCCCCTCCCCCCACCCCGACTAGTTTCCTGAGGCAGCAGATACCCTCAGATAATTCGACGTGTTGTAGCTTGTAAACGCTGGAAATCTCCCGATCGGACCAGAAATACTTTATATTTCATATTTTAGATTTTAAGCACCCCCTCCCCAGACAAATTCCCTGGGTTTGCACATACTCGCAGAGAATTTTTTTATTTGTAGTTTCTAGAAAAATATTGTACAGCAGTTGGCTTGAAGACAACGGTGAATCATTAGTATGTTTTTAAATAACTGTTGCATAAGACTACCACGGCTTTCAGGCCAACACCATACAACCTCTACAGTCCATCAGTGCAATCCGAACTTTCCTCTCGTATTTGTAAGGTTTGCAGAAAATATTTTACACATCAAATTATTAATATTGCGGTATTACTCAGGCAGAAAATAATATTAGTACTAACGTTCAGGCCCTTCTAAAAGTTTTCATTCCGTCATTCCCATATTCGCGTTATGTAGGTGAGGTGGCCTAGAAACCGCAATTTTTATATGACCCCTAACGGTTTTTTGGCCAGCAGTCTGTGACTAGTTGTCCGAACACCGTTTATAACAGACATAAAAACTTATCAGCCAAACACATATTTTTCCCGTGAGCATTTTGTCTGTGGGCGATTTTTCCGTGGGCGTTTTTTCCTACTTTCGAAAAGTGGGCGTTTTTTCCGTGGGCGTTTTTTCCGTGGGCGTTTTTTCCGTGGGCGTTTTTTCCGTGGGCATTCTTTCATGCAATCGCTTGAAAGAACCATATGGTTGATGTGCGAAAGCTTGGAAACTTTGATTTCTATTCTACGCCAAGAAATTCTGATCACCAGTATAGTTATATACTATCTCGAGTTTTTTGTTTTTTTAATCATACTCTGCGGAGGTATTAGGGCAATTCTTGATCACAGCCTTTTCTAGTTTGGAGGTTTTCAACAATTGACAGGAGGACTTGCTTTATTGGGTTTCTGATGTAGTCTCGCAGACCAGAGCAGCTTTGAAAAAAATATTTTTAGCCATAGAATATTCAAAGCAAACAATATAAATTCTGGATTTACTTGTACCACTACTGGTCATCCATGTAACATCTCTCAGAAAACTTGAAAATCCCATCGCCCACGAAATCCAGAATTTATATTCTGTTTGCTTTGGATATTCTACCGATTTCCCATGTATTATGAATAATATTTCTTCCTTCATTGATTTTTCTATGTTACTGGTGATTTCCGACCTACACCCGTTTCTGGATGGGAGATGGGTTAAAATGCTGTGAGGAAGCAAGGTTGCTTCGACTAGCGAACATCTGAGGATGTTCAGATTCCTAAGCAAAGTTTGCTTAGTCTCAGTTGCTTGGAACTTCACTGTCGTATGTGTGTAACGGTTAGTAGAGGTCTGCACGGGCCTTAATTTGGAAAGCCCAGCACGGCCCAAGTCCGCACGTCCAAGGCCCAGGCCGGCCCGTAAAATTTCCACAATTACCAAAAACACGAATTTGACACCTGGTGCACTCGGTCATTCGACTCCTATAGAGTTTTCGTTTTCTTAATTGCTACACGTATTCTATTACAATAAACGCTAATTCAGAATATTTCTGAGACTGTATAAGTCACGGGACGTCCGAGGAGGGAGGGCGGGGGGTGCGTGCACACTCAAAAATATTGCATGAAAAGGACAATTTCCATGCCTTTCAAATTATCATTCCCTACCGCCGGACCCAGAAATATCCTTTGGGATAAGGAGGGGGGGTATTCGAAAAATACGAAATATCCATAATTATGAGTCCGATCGTTCTACTGGGAGAAGATGTTATGACTTTATAAACTGCACCTGTCTCTATTGGCATATCATATCGCTGGAACCCAATATGTCTCTCTCGTGTGTGTGGGGCACATCTGTGCCGCTTAAAATGCGATGTTCCAGATTTTGTGCTATCGTAACTCAAAAAGTTTTTGCATTTAGGCATTGCACAACGTTTTCCGGCCGACTAGTTTCAGAACGGGACAGTAATTTAAAATATTTCCAAATATCGCTTTCCCCCTTTACATTATCTACAGGCACATATTCTCTTGAAGCGGTTTTTATTTTTATTTTTTTTGCGAAAATCTTTCGCTTTTTTAAACTTCGTAATGAGTATGGAAGAGTATTTATCAGCAACACTGAACTGATTATATGCAAAGGGAAAACAACGACAGACTGCCCAGCTAACCAGTGTCACAGAAGTTTTGAAAACAGCTGCCTGAGAGTGCAAATGGGGAAAATACGGCGCAGATTTATACACAGAAGTAAGTTTCTTCCGGCACTTTATTCTCTGGATGTGTGCTTTTCACACATCCAGAGAATAAAGTGCCGCGGACCGAAACAATTAAAAAGATCGTCTGCGAGCGGGTGGCTCGGTTTATAAATGCTGCAGTTTAATAGCCTGCCCTGAAGCATGAGAGGAGAGACCACATTCACATTGAAAAACTAAGGGAGCTGACCCACTCCAATTGTTTTGTAGGAGGAGAGGATGTCGTAAAACTTCAATTTTTTTCATCAGCGGAAATTATTCAATCTTATCCTGCTGCTGTATGTTGCGAGTTTTCCAAATGAGAAAGGCACCGTACAGCGATTGTTTTGCTGATAATCCCCCCTCCCCCTTCGGCCCATGTCTGTTTTACATTAAATATTGAAGGCCCGGCCCGTTTTCCCAACTTAGAAATGAGCAAAGGCCCGGCACGGGTCGGGCAATAACGGGCAGGCCCAGACCTGTGCAGACCTCTAACAGCTAGCATACTCGAATGGAAATTGTGAGATACGGGTTCGTTTGCCGCTCCAGAGTGATGAAATTTTCATGTTTTCTGAGAGATGTTACGTAGATGACCAGTAGTAGTACAAACAAATCCAGAATTTATATTCTGTTTGCTGTGAATATTCTATTGATTTCCCATGTATTTGAGGAATATTTCTTCCTTCATTGATTAATTTTTAGCCATGTACGTTTTTCGTTTTTCAGCCATTATGTTTTAACTGATATATTATTTCATAGTGTTCTGTTATTACTCCTTCATGTCTTTCATTCTTAGCTAAATCACTGCTATTTTCAGTTTAATATCTATGCTCCTTTTTGTTGATATGTAATTCATATATATTCATGGCCATTTGTTTCAGAGAAATTCTATATCACCTAACGACAGAGAAAAGTTCCGCTCGAGGTCACCAGATGTAGATCATGAGATAAAAAAGAGGAAAAAGAAGAAAAGGTGAGCTTTTCACTTGATCAATTTTTGTAATGTAACATTTTTTAGATATTTCCTTATAATTAAAATGTTAATTTTATCTTTCCACTATGAAAAGTAAATTTCAACGGTGAATGCATACCTGAAGCTTCTGAGATGGAAATGGGTGCTTCAAACTACAGTGTGGACTAAGAAACACAACATGTAACTGCATTTTTTCTGATCAATATATTTTTTATTTCATCCTAAATTATGATTTTTGGCACACAATAAGAAAATATGGGTTTATTAAAAGTAGTTGGCACATTTGGTATAATGCCACTTGTGATGTAGCGCCGCAACGTAAACTAACCGTGGCAGTACATCAAGGACTGACTGTAATATTAATGCTGCAGTAAAATTGTTATACAGAATTAAATATCTCAGGGTTACATTGGTTGTAAGAAATTAAATTAAATTAAAAGTGATAACTGTCAATTTTGAAGTTTTATTTTTTCCATTATGAAAGAAGGGGATGAGGTACACATGAAATAGTGAAAAAAAAAAAAAGCTTGTCCCCCATTTCCCTCTTAATCTTCTTAGTCTAGCAACACCTCTGCTCTGAACATTGAGATCATTTTTCTAATTGCTCATAAAAAAAAAATCTTGGGGGGGGGTGATTGTCATTATACTATGTAAACAGACCAGCCTTTGCTGTCCCTCTTGATATGGTGTATTGACGAGAAATTGGTTATTCACAACAATATTGGACTGATCACATATAGCAATAGTTCGAATGGCATATTTGCATGATTGCAATTTCGGGTATGCTGTGTGTTTGTGTAATTAATGTTTCTAAATTACACCAGTTCCTGAGGATGCATAAAGTGTTTCGTGATATATTGTGTTCTAGTAGCTCACATTCATCTAGTAGTTAATTGTGAAGTGTGATTAAATTTCTAATTTAACTAATTTAAGTGGTGTGTGCATGAAGTTTACAACTTTTTCTATATATTAGTTTTGCCAAACTTGAATATTTTGCTTATTTAAAACTGCTCACTTTTTAACTAAAAAAAATTATGAAGTGGATAAATTAGGATTTAATAAATATAATTTAATTTTCAAATGTGATGTAAAACTTGGTGGGTATGTATGTATGTATTGTTCAACCACAGAGAAAAGGAAGAAATGAAAAAGGGGTTGCAAAATATATTACTAAAAGTAATTTATTTTTCTTCAGTTTTTGAAGCTAGTACACCCCTGAAAGTTCAGTCTTTTATTTAATGCTGCATAGTGGCTGCAGATTTTACTGAAAACAAATCTGTCATGGAAATTAAATTAGCACCTCTTTTAATCAGGAGACATTTTTTTAAAGTATTCTTTGTAATTATGTTCATTGCTTAGAAAGTGTTAGACTGATGCTTGCCCCTCTAATGTACAGTTCACTAATTGAATCCTAATTAATTTTTTCCCTCAACCTTTTTTTCCCCAGCCTTTCAGTTGTTGTTAGAACCAGACTTATTAAGATTAGCTGCTATTTGTGCATTTGACTTTCTGAAGTACTCATTCTTTTTGGACACAAATTTATATCATGCTTTATGTTATTAAGAGTTTTTCAGCTCTTTTTCTATTGTCAGAAGTGTTTCATTAACCCTCTTGATAAGAAACTCCATTGTTTTATGCTGAGGCTCATTTCCTGTTTTTCTTCTTCATAATAATTCAATTATTGTGCTCAAGGTATGAAGAGTAGAAGGTTTAATTGCTTATTCTATTGTTTCTAGAAGCTCTTTTCATTAGAAGTGCTTCCCAGTCAAAGGATTTTCAATTAATTGAAACTTGCTTTTCATTGGGTGCACAAGGGTGTTTTGCTACAAAATAGGTAGCTAAATAGTGTTGTTATTAGTGGAGAACTTAGAGCTGTGTTTGAGATTGCAGTTATAACAGGAACACAGATTGAAACAACCACCTTTGCAGCCCTATCTGCATAATTAATTTAGCTGTAGTCTAGAGTTTTCCTCCTCTTATTTTTTAGGTCTTCCAGCTTTTTATTTATCAAAACAAAATGCTAAAATTTCTGTAGCATTTCTTAAATATACTTTAATTACGATTTTTAAGGGATTATTTTAGTCTTGAAATGGGACTCTCCCTCTCAAAAAAACTTGAAAAATCTCACAATGTGCAATTTCTGCTGCAGCAGTTGCATTAGTTGAAAATCAATGTTTTTTTTTGTTTTTTTTTAATTATTTGATGTAATTTTAGGCATTTTGGCTGCTAACTGGTACTATGGAAACTGTGTTTTCCAAAAACACCCTGTTATTCACAAATTAAATGTGACACAGGTTCCCAGAGATGTGCTATGTTGATTTGACATAACCAGGTATAACGTGATCATTAGGTTTGAAAATTAGTTCACAAAACTCAATTAAGCATTATATGCTGTGTTTATTTACAGCTCTGTATAAATTTCCCTGTAGGTTTTATGAGAATTGGAAAGAAATAAAATTCAGGAATGTCAAATATCAAAGCATGTCTACTGGCAGAGGACATTTCTAATGGCAGATTTCTTATTATAAGGTAGTTCAAGCTAAAGGTTGTTTGAACCTTCACATTACGTGGCTTATATCTTCATAACTTGTTAGAAGCCTAACGTTATATAAATCTTGAATGGACAGGTTACCCCTAAACATTGACAACATGTGGTAGGTAATATGAAAAGAAATTTTGTTAATAATACAATTCACTGAAATTCAGAAGGTAAAAATTATACTACTTATGATGGTTGGATGATATATCACTATTTCAGCATAATACCTAGTTATGCTGAAATAATGATACATTGAAGATAATATCTAGTTATGCTGAAATAGTGATATATCATCCAACCATCGTAAATAGTATAATTTTTACCTTCTGAATTTCAGTTAATTGTATTGATTAACAAAATTTCTTTTCATATTACCTACCACATGTTGTCAATGTTTTAGGGGTAACCCGTCCATTCAAGATTTATATAACGTGGGAAACAGTAATTTCAACGTTAGACTTCTAACAAATTAGGAATTATGGGCACGTTTCTTGTTGCCACATGTGGAGAAAGAAAGTTTGTTATTTTTTCTTCTGCTTGGTGTTAGCGAATTGCAAATTTTTTGATCAACTAAGCTTAGAAGTACTTTGAGTTTGAAGTCTGTTTTTTTTTTTTTTTTAAAGTGAACTTGTTATATAAGTATATGGTAAAAGATCAAATACACTGTAAATTGTATTGCTGACAGTGTTCATTTTTAGTGGCACTTTGCACATTTTATGCATTTATATGCACTAACATCAAAAATAGCTAAAACATGCAACTGAGTATAATAATGCAGACTCTAGTGATCATGTATTGGTGTCCATATGTGTGTGTACTTCAAAATCTCAAACAAAACCATTTAAATCTTTATTTAGCAATAAGTTCATAATTTTTAACATTATAATAGTTTGTGTCTTTCATTGTTATTGCTTGCTAAACTTTGGTGTTTGAAACATTTGCAGGACAGTGATGGTGAAAAAAGTGACCAGGAACTGGTTGTCGACGTTGCCAATGAGGTAGGGCACCATTATTGAATATCTGCTATTTAACAGATGTAAATTTTTTGTTCTCTTAATTGCATTTGTTGGTGGTTGTCTATATGTTGTCGAAAACATTTTCAAAGAAGTTGCGAACTGCGTTTACTTCTGTGGATTATGATGATGTTTGTTCCCTGACGTAGTTGTGATTTTGGATTATTTCAGTTTTCAGTCCAAAACTTTAATAATGCTTAACAGGAGAACCTGTTCAGGTATTGACGGACAGTGATGGTAAAATATATTGGAAAACAGTGATGTACCCAGTATTCTGAAATTTATAACCTTTCAGATTGTGAATCTTTCGTAAATATAAACTGTGTTGGAATGTAGTAAATGCACAGAACAATGAAAAGCTGTTGTCCTCAATACAGGAGTGGCTGTATCCCTTTTACACAATGGTCAATTCATAGGACAACATTTCTCTGTCCCATCGCCCTCAGGGCACTGGTGGGTGCTGATGAACCCTTTAAAAAATGCGCGTTGTGATAGCCACACATCTTCAAATAGTCCCTGTGCTTCAGGTATGTAATGTACTAGTGATAAGCTAGCCATTGGAGACATGTCTCGAGGGAGAGGGGAACAAAACACCTGCAGGCAAGCATCGTAGAAAATTCTGGTAACTAGAAATAGTAAGAATGAGAATTAAACCCTTTTCAACGGGAAATAGAAGGTACCAGTGCCATAGCCAGAAATTCCTTAGGGGAGGGGGTCCATGGAGTTGGTTCATCGGTAAAAGCCTCCCGGGGAAAAAAATACTCCCAAATAAGAATAAGCCCAAAATCTTTAAAAGTAAAAAAAAAAAAATAGAAAAAACATTACTGAAAAAAAACTTTTGTTTAATATATATGTATATACTGTGTATATACCCAAGAGCAGAGTCAAAGACTTAAATTTACACCAAAGAATTTAAAACTAAATTTGCTTAAAAAACACACACCGAAGTGCCAAAAGTCATGAGATATGTGCCTAGTATCGTGTAGGAGTGCAGCAACTCAATGTGACGTCGATTCCACAAGTGGCCTGAACACTATTGCAGAGATGTTGAGCCATGCCATCTGAACAGCCACCCACAGTTCCCTGGTAATTTTTTGTAGGTGCAGGATCTTGGGTGCGAATGGACCTTTTACCACGTTCCACAAATGCTCCATTTGGTTCATTTTGGGTGAATGTGGTGGCCACACCATCCATCAGAACTGTCCAGAATGCTCAATGAACCACTTTTGTACAACTTGGGCTCAATGACATGGTGCATTGTCTGCCTGGAAAATCCTATCGCTGTTGGGGTACACGAAGGGCTGCAAATGGTCACCCAGCAGAGCAACAAAGCGAGTGCTGGTTAATCACATGTTTATGAGGACCCAAACTGTGCCACGTAAAGACACCCCACACACGTATGGAACCACCAGCGAGCCCCTCCCTTCCTTTATGGGCGCCTTTGGTCCCATCTGTCTGGCTCCCACTACCATGCCTTGTTCAAACTCTGATAATTCCCATCGGCTTGTCATAATTGTACTGGCGGTTGTTCAACCTGACTCATGATATCACACCTCGCAACTGATAAAAATTGTGGCGTGCATCAACACTTTTATACGACGGCAGCACCAGTTAAAAATTTTAATACTGCTGTCCGATTACCTTTGGCACTTCAGCATGTATATATATATATACTCAATCCCCCTCAGGGGTTGGGGGTTTGGACCTAAAGCCCCCCCCCCCCCGGCTATCTATGCCTCTGGAATGTTCATATCCAATAAGCTTCTGTTATTCCTTTCTGTGCAGATGGTAGCTGTTTAGCATACTTTGAAAACATTTGTTGCCCTCAGTGTGTGGGTGGTTGGCTGATAGTGAGAAGTGTGGCAGTTCACCCAGGGAATTTTCAGTGTGCGGGTATTGAGGAAAACCCATTGTAGGGTTATAATAGGTGAAAAGTGAAGGTTGTGGTTTAAGGAAGTTTGATTATATGTTAAAATTGAATTCACATAAAAGGGGTAGGCTATGACCTCCTTTTTTATATCACACTTGGACGTACCAAGTGTTAACAGGCAGCATGAATATCATGCATGTTAATAAAGAAGACAGCCCAGAAAAATGCATCTGATTGCACTTCAGCTCAGTAGTTTAAGTAGAATCATTTGGTAGATAGTGTTTATGGAAAGGCTAGGTTCGTGATTATGGAAACATGCAACCTTAATGTGGACTTCTGCATCTTGTGAAGGGTTTTTAACTTTACTGCTACCGCTGTTTTATTGTCTTTTGCCATATTAGCCTCTGATGCTCATCTTTTATTTAGTTTCCTTAAAAGTGTTTTCACTCTTTTACTCATGTTGAACTACAGTATATTGAAATAAATTTGCTTGAAACAGTGTGTTTTATTCTTCTTTGCAGGATTCTGTGGGGCCACCAAATGGTGCTCCTAGTCCTCGTGAGAATGGCACAGACAAACCTGTAAAGAAAGAACATGGGACCCACAGTCCACACAGCAGCATCTCGTCCAATGCAAGTACACCTTCATCTAAACACAAAGATGTAAGTTTGTTATTTTCAATCTTTTAAAAATGTTTTTTTGTATGAATAAGTGATTTTCACTTTGTTTTGCTTTCATTGTGACCTCGGTTACTTATGTTGAGACTGAAATTCCTCATATTGATATGTTTGATTAAAGCACAAGATGCTGTGAAATTAAGGCTATTGCAGCATGCGAGAAAAGAGGAATGGAAATTGGGTTGGGTTGCATGTGTTAAATGGCTTTCCAGTCCACTTTAATAGTTTCTCTTTCTTCTGTTAACAGGTATGAAACAGGGTATTGTTTCCCAGTCCATGTTTTCTGTTTTTATGTTACAAATTGGCAGATTTTTTTTTAAGCCAATGTTGATCCAAATAAATATATTGAAAGTGTAGTTCTGTGTTAGGGCCATGGTAAAACAAGGCTTCAGGGACACCTTTGACAAAGCAACTGACATAAAATTCTTACACGAGATTCTTCCACGGACTCGCAGAATTCCACGTTTTTGTCATTGTTTGGGATATTCTCAAGATCAATGCAAAACTGAAGAAAAAATGTTTTATTAGTGGGGGTAGACATCAATGGCGGCAGAACCACCAGGGCCCGGGCAACAATTTCAGCCAAGATTTTTATCATTATTATTTTTTTTATTTGGTATATGTGCGATTGTTGTGATGTGCCAAAGAAAGTTCCTTTAGGTAAGTGGTTGGGTGGTCCTAATTCCCAACAAAGCTCCTTAGGCATTGTTTTTCTTTTCTTTGTTCCAGGAAGCACGAAGGTAGAGGGTGCACCACAGTTCGAAATTTTGGGCCCGGTCAACGAACTGCACTTTCTGCCGCCCCTGGTAGACATTTTCTTTTGGGAACAACAGCATTTGGTCTTTCAAAACTTTTGAGAATGGAAAGTTGATGAAGTGAAGATATACCACCATTATTGTATTTCTTTTTCTTGTTCCTTCTGCCCAGTATTGTTGTTAAATACCACAAATATTTATATTTATAACAGAGGGGGATTTTCCCATAACTGATGTGAAGAAGTTGGAATATCTGTAAGAATTGATGCTTGGTGTTCAAAAATATTCATCCTCTTCATTCATTATCTAAATACTCACAAGTGGAAACCTGAGCTGATGTTCTATAGCAAGTACAACCAAAACAAAACAAGAAAAAAAAATGTGTTTGAAGCAATGTCTCTTAAAACTGTTTTACTTTGTTTTGAATTCAGTAATTTTATGTTGTGAATACAGTGATGTACTCCAGTTTGATATTTACATAAATTACAATGAACAATTGCATCTTGCTGATGCTGTGTTATATTATTAAACCTTTTTGTCATATGTTCTGATTTTTCAGCTGGTTGAGAAATTCACCTTTTGTTTTCTTTTTTCTTCATCAGGTTTATGTATGAAATTTAAATGTTGCATAGCCTGTGTGGGTAAAATGAAATACTTCTGTTGCTCCTTATAGCCTTATTTCATTTTACATCCAAGAAGGACTGGTTTTTACCCAAAAGCAGTACTGGCCAATTTATTTTGTCTCTTTAGCCACAGGCTATCTATCTGCTTTATAGCATCTATCAACACATCATCTTTCACTTTCAGTTCTTTCTTTTTTTTCTTTTTTTGATGGAACAAAACACAGTGTTTATTTGCACTTGAAGCATATTATTTCCAATTAAACGAATGAACAGCTGCTTGGAGCGCCAGTTAATGGTGGTGCAGAATTTTGCTTTCTAAAGGATTTCATGGAGCCCCCCCCCCCCATAACAAAATGCAGAAGACATCGAGAAAATTCCTTGTGTATTTTTATTTTTGTTTGGAATTGCTCTTGAGTTGAGCGAAGCATCAGGTTTGCAGATTTAGTTTAGTGAATCTTAGTAAACCTAATAATTTTATGAAGAAGGCAGTCAGTTGCTATTTCATATTTTTTAACGTGAATGAAATCAGCATTTATTCCGTGACAATTTAGGTCACTTGCTACTTGAAAGATACTAAAGTGATTTATCTATAAATTTTGGGAAGTAGAATGGAGCAGAACAGCCAGATGAATGTGAATCAGAAATGGAAACACATTGACAATTTCTTACAAATCAAATAGGTCGAGTCAAGGTTTTTTTTACCGGATTTTATTTGTTTTATTTTTGGAAATATATATATATATCGAAGAAAAATGCACACTGTGGAATTTTGTGTTCGATACTGGAGCCTGCAGAGTGAAAAATGATTTGTCATAAGGGAATACTGTTATCTCTTTCTTAAAGCGATGATCTCCCCAACTGACTATATGAATCTGACACACTGACACCATATCGTAAAAATCACTGACACCTTTGCATTTGTTTTCAATGCGATTGTCCTGAGCAAGGTACAGGCTGCTTCTCTGCTGATTCACTCTCTTGCACCCTGTGTGTCACATTCGTGTGTGTCCCTTTCTTTTGAGGGGTAATGATGGGAACAACATCCACATTTTGGGAACTTTCAACCCATCACAAGCTTGTGAAAATCGGTGTTGCTGTGAAACATATTCTGAAGCTTGATATGCATATCAAGAAAACAGGAAAACCTGAAATTAAACATACAACCACTTAATTCAAATTTTTTTATTGTAGTGCCATCAGAATTAGGTGGAACAGCCTTAAAATTACTAAGAAGGGGCATTTTCACTTTCACAGATGTGCTTTAAAAACATTGTGTAAAACAGTTAGGTTATAAGTCTTGCAAATGGAGGTTGGCAGTGTTTCAGCACTTCCTGTAAGTACATTATTTATGCATTCCTGCAACATCTCTAATTTCCATGTAATCTACAATACCCACCGCAGAAAGACTTTTTGAATGCTGTGTGTGTGTGATTTGAAAACATTGTGTAAATTTTCTCTGGCAAAAAGTTCACAAAGGAGGCACCTAAGTGTCGCTTTGTATTGGGGCACAAACACTCCTTGATCTAGGATTTTTAAGGTGCAAACAGAATAGTCTTTATCTTGCTTTCTGTTAAGAATGTAACGTAACATCAAAAAACTTTGAAAATTACATCACCCTGGAACAGGAATTTTCACTCCAGGGTGACTTAATTTTCAAGTTTTTTTATGTTACGTGGAACAGGAATTCTCACTCCAGGGTGACATAATTTTCAAGTTTTTTGATGTTAAGTTACATTCTGAACAGTAAGGAAGGCAAAGGCTATTCTGTTTGCACCTTAAAAATCCTAGATCAAATAGTGTTTGTGCCTCAATACAAAGTGACACTTAGGTGCCTTTGTGAACTTTTTGCCAGGTCTTTGCCATATCTGTTGTATGACAAGCGTATTCAGAGGTCTCACTTTGTCGCATTGTGGCCTATCATAATTGATTTTGTGTTGTAGTGTATCCAAGATATGATTACATTTGTAATATGAGTGTAAGTTGTGAAAGGTTTCCCCATGTTTATGTTAGAGAAATGTGAAATGTTGCATGCATTCTTACGTAAGGATGAAAGTATCTGTTCCATCAAATGTGCTTTCCATAATATCGTTTTTTGTTTTGTTTTTTAAATTAGTTATAACAGGAAGTTAAATAGAGCTTTTTATACCCAATATATAACAGTGGTGAAAGTAGAAAAATTGTTTGGGGGCAATGTGGTGTTTAAAGCCTGTGCACAAATATTTAACAGTTAGTTTAAAACATGACATTAAATTATTTAAGTTGTTTAATTTTTTTCCTTCCTTAGAGTTACTTCTTTAAACTTTTCTTTAAATTTGTGTGTTTAAATTTACACATTATATACCTAATAATATGTCTTGGCTATTATAACATAGCTACTTATCGTACATCATTACATATTAATCCTACATCTAACACAGTTAACTGAAATTTCCTGTATGCAAGTTAATGTGGCAAGATTATGCAAAGCAGTTGAGTGCAACTTTGTTCTGTAGTTTTCTGCTTAAACAATAAATTTTGTTATCTTAGGAAAAAAGAGAAACAGACTTGATGCTTTAGCAGACATTTGCTGTGAAATTTAGATCTGTGTATGTATTCTAATGATAGTGTACTAGGTATCAATTAGATTTTAATCAGCTTTGATACCTAATTTCATCAAAATCACTAAAATTTGTTACAGTAGGTATCTCGCTAGATTCACTGAGTAATACTCTTGTTTTTAAATAAGATTCTTAATAGCACATTTTTTAGATTAAAAATTTCAAGAGTAGATATGATTTTTTGTTTCCAGTATTTTCACTGCCTGCATATGTAAAAATAAATAAATAAAATAAATGCCCATTTCTTACCTTCCTATGCCTACACTAATTTTCAGAGGTGCCTGAAAGACCTCCATGGAACATCTTAGCCAAAAAGCTTGAGAACCACTGATATAGGGGAATATTGTTTCTTTTGCAAGTTTCACAAAAGACCAGTTTTTTTGCCACTGAATATGATTGTCAAGCATAGTTAATTGCACATTGGTTTTGAGTTATGTAATTTTGAAAACCAAATATATGTACTAAACATACCTTCCAGATTTTATGGTTTCCCCATAAAATTTACAGAAATTTTACTTGTTTTATGGTCATCTTATGATGACATTTTTCAGATTTCTTTTCTTTCTTTCTTTTTTTTTTTTTTTTTTTTTTTTTTTTTTTTTAATTTCTGGTCTGCAATTTTGGAGAAGACTTGATTGAGTGTCCACAAGGGCACCAAGTCTTCTTTGATGTGCCTCAATATTTTAAATGTGTCAGTATATTCTGACTTACCTGATCACATTTTCACCCTTTTCTGCTGCCCCAACCCTCTCTGTTAGCCACCTAGCAGAAAAGGCTCTGTAAAAACACTGTTAGGATTGGTGATGATTGATATAAAGGGAGAAGAGAAATGAAGACTCTGTCTCACACAAAGTTTAAAATTGCATTTTTTCAGAGGTACTTTATCCTCACATATTAGCACAAATATTTGAGGTCAAAACCTTAGTTAAATAAAAAGTTATTGCAATAATTTCTTTATTACAAATGAAATTTAGATCTGTGTATGTATCCTATTGATAGCGTACTAGGTATCAATTAGATTTTAATTGCTATAAGCATGAAACAGTGCCAAATATCTTAATTATAGCTTATGAAATTGATTAAAATTGACAAATCATTTGCATAATAAATGGAATTTTAATTGATATGTTCAACACATTTAATCAATACTCTCAGTACATCAAGCAACGAAACATATCTATTAAACGTTCACTAGTCTAAAAATTTCTACCGATTTTAATTCATGAAAGTTGGCAGGTCTGACTAAATAACAGGTAAACACATGTTTCTATATATACAGTACATGTCTGAGTTAACCTTACACATGTTCCTTGGAATAAATGTTTAAAAATTCATTTTGCAGAATGAAAAATCAACTACTCCAGTTCCCAAGTCAATAACACCAACAAGTTCTGGTGGTAGCACACCTGGTTCCAGTGGAATGAAATCAATTCCTAAGGGACCTACTTTGGGTAAGATTCCTTTCTTTTTCGTGATTTTTTTATTTTATTTTGGATATGACTCATTTTTAATAGGAGTTTGTTTATAGTTTATCTGATTATTTTTCTTTTGTGTTGTTTTCATGTACAAAAATGTGTACTATAAAAAAAAGTGTTTGAAAAAAATGGATTTGTTATCTATGAGTGAAAAGTTGAGAAATCTAATCTGCATATTCTCAGTGGTCAGTGCATTTACTAAATTGGCACATTCAGCATTTTGTAAATTTGATTATATAAGAAATCATCTGTTGCCTTGAGAACTTCTTTAGGTTTTCCTCCCAGGGCTCTGAAGGATTGATTTTCTGTACTGAAAATGTTAATTCACTCACTGTTGACATTGCCTTTGAGCTTCATTTTACCTTATTCTCTGTTGCCATCGTACCTTTTGTGCATCTGCACTTCATGAGATTTATGTCCTGTTTATTTAACGTATGAGCATTATTAAACTCATTGAGGCACTCAGGTGCCTGGTGCCTTCTCCCATGAGGTATTACTCATTTTTTTTATTAGTTGCTTATTTTTAAATATATTTTTATATGTTTTTAAATACATATTTTATGAATAATTTTGTTTGGGGGGTTTAACAACCACCATGACCAACTCAATGGGCTATGACAGGCACCTGTCCTTTATTTAAGGTCACTGGCTCCCAGGGTTAGGGGAAAGCCAGTGCCATAAGACAAACACCCCATCCTTGCCTTACTACCCGGGTTTTTAATCCAAGCGAATGGTCAAACATACAATTGAAAATGCTCTTTAATATGGTGGAGATATTTTTACCACTTCCCAATATTTTGTGAGATGTTTTCTCTGCTGCATTTTTATTTTCATCTATGTTTTCAGCCTCCGTCATAAATTTAGGTTCTGCTGCTTTAAAAATATTTTTTTCTCTTTTATGCCACTATTTTAATACACAGATGCAGAAAAAGAGTGAATTATGATTATGTCTTGTTGAACCACAGCTAGACAAAAAGAAAAAGAAGATTCAGAATCATGATTTGATTTTTGTACTTTAAAAGCAGTAAAACCTGTATACTAAGGTGTACATGTTTATCATAGGAATTTAAAATTTTATATCTATCTTATTATGCCGCTCTTTTGAAGGAGTAATGTGATGGGAGCTTGATTGTATGTGTGTGTATATGTGTCTATCTGTCTGTCATCATTAACCACAATCCACTGTTGGAGAAGCCTCTTCCTGGCTTATCACTATTCATCCGAGAAGGGTTCAGATTTGAATCCCAGTGAGGCATGGATGTTGTGTTTGTCTTACGGTACTGGCTCTCTCCCTTCCCTGGAGTCAGTGGTCCTAAATTAGAGACAGGCGACTGCTTATAGCTCATTGAGTTGTTCACAATGGTCATTAAACCTCCATTCAACCATTCAAAAAAAAAAAAAGCCTCTTCCACTCTGGATCCAGTCTCCTCTGTGTCACTCTGGCATGCGTTCAAATTTCATCTACCCATCCTCCCACGTGGTCCTCTCCTCTCCCTTGGAATCCAATCTGGCATTTCAGTTGTCCAACAGTGGTCATTTGTCCTAGCAGTATGTCCAGCCCATTGACATTTCAGGGTTTTTAGATTGTTTGTGATGTCATCAACTCTTGTCATTTTTCATAATCCACGAGCTTCTCTTCAGATTTTTCCTGGTTACACCAAATGTGCACCCCTCAGTGCTTCTTTGATTTGTCCACAGCCTCTGCATGTCGTTTTTAGTTAAGGTCCGTGTCTCTGATTCGTATGTAAGAACTGGAGGGGGTGCATTGTTTAAACATTTTCCTTTTAATACATAATGGTAAATTGCTCTTGAAAATCATATTGTCTATTCCAAATATGCTCTAACCAAATTTTATCAGACCTGTTTGTAATCCGGGTGTAGCCCGGAATTCCGGGTTTTTGTCACATTCCAAACCCGTAAATCCGGGTTTTTAAGTTTTAGAAGAATTTGAGATGCTTCGGACATTTCATTTCTAAAAATGCTACGAAATGGTAACTAAACTTCAGGTTCCATTTTCTTTGGGAATTACAGTGTTTGAGATTAAAAACACTGCATGTCCGTGCAAATGGTGAATGTAGACGATTTGTGACACCTTGTGCGTTTCTTTTGTTATTAAACAAGCTCTCAAGATAACAGCCTGCTGAAAGGAAGGCTTCTTTTCATTATTTTGAAAGTTCAAATAATTTGATTATTTTTTCTAACTACTTTTAGAAGTTGAATGGAATCCACTGTAGGCTTCAAGTTCAAGTAAAACTGGTCTACATAGACTGCTCAATTAACATATAATATGAAGTGCAAAATTTGATTTTAAAGATGCAATGCCTGAAGGATTTTGCACAGTGAAAGAAAATTGGGTACAAGAAAAGATGCGAAGTTTAACTGCACAAGCGCTAGGTCCTATTTGTTGTGTAGCTTATTTATATGTGCATATTATACATTATATGTATATTAGCACTGAGCTGAGAGTTTCAGGGTTTCTTGTGTAACCTCACAATCCCCCCTGTTTTTATGTGCCTATTAATTTATTCATTGTGGCCCTCATTATATATGTTTTGTTCAAGATAAACATAAGCATCAGTTCAGTAGCATAACTACAATGTAAAGGGCCCCCAGGTACAAAATTAAGTGTCCATTCCCAAATCAGACAAGTCAGAGTATTTCATTTAAAAGAATACTTATGCGTAATATAATGCATTTAATGTTAGTATACAAAAATAGCATCATTTGAAGGTTAAATATTTTGAATGTGCTAATATCAGACATGGTTTATACTGTGGGTATGGCTTATGACTTCCCAGAACTGCAGCTCTGCATGTAGACACATGTCACTGTTTTTCAGTCAAATTAAAAATGTAGCGACTGTTCAAAAATATGCATTCTGGTAGGTACTCGGTTATCCCAGCTCTCTTGAGGGTTCCCTTTGGACACTACTTGCTGGGGCCCCTCAACGCTGCGGTCACTGGGACCTGCCTAGGTGGTAGTTACGCCACTGCATCAGTTACTTCTAGGTTTGCACCATCAACTTCTAAATTTTCAGTTCTTGTAACGGCTTTGTACACCAGTTTCATTTTCTGTAAGTTTGTTTTTTTAGCTCTTTGCTTTACTCTTGTCAGTAAGTTTTTGTGCTTTATAGCATTGAAGTGGTACTTGCAAAACTGTCGTATGCTATCAGAAAAGAGAAAGTGGATTAAATAATCTCCATTAATCTTTATCCTCTTGTTTTCATAGTTGAATGAGCAATTTTTATTTTGCAATGTGGCATTGAAGAACTTGAGAGATATGGTGTTTTCCCCTTGTCTCACTTCCTTTCCAATCCTTATATATGCTGTTTCCTCAAATAGTTGAGCCTTTTCGCATGCATTTTTGTAGATGTTACTAGTATATATACTGTGCCAGGAAATTTAAATAAACAAGTAAATACTAATGTGAACATTAAAAAAATCCTTACATTTCTTTTCAGGTCCTTCTTATCCATATCCACTACATGGAGGTGCAGGAGCACATCCTGGTCTTCCAGCCGACCTTAGTTCTAATGCAGCATTTTCTCAGGGAGTTCTACATAGCAACATGTCTCCTGCACTAAATTCCTACTCAAGAACCTTGGTAAGAATAAACATGACATTGAAATATCCTTTTCGTTCACTGGTAACATTTATCGCTAATGTTACTGATGTATTTTAATTTTTATTTATAGAAGAAAGATTTGCTTGTTGACAGCAGATTAAAAACAATCAGCACTTCCATTGCATTCTTAAAAAACAGAAGAAAGAATGTAAGTAAACAACAACAAAACAATGTTTTGGTTTGTAACAAACCTGCCCCCATTTCTATTTGCCCTTTACAAAATTGCCAAAACTTGCCTGAGCACCATTTTACTGTGCAGGTGTGAGAGTATGTATGATGATGGGCATGGGCACCCATATAGGGGGCAAGACGGGGGCATTTGCCCTCCCGTAGATTTTGGACCATGACCTTTCTGTTCTTGGAAGGCACTACAGAGATTTTTGCAATAACACTAACTAGTTGGATAACTTTTTTGTATAACTGCATGTGCAGTAAAAATAGGGGAAATGTTGGGAATTTTACAGTTGAAAGTAATAATGAAATTTCCCATTGCATTTTGCAGAACAACGTCCATACATGCCGTACAGAAAAGTGTTAACGATGAAGAAATGAAACTTATATCATCCTCTGCAAATGAAACGTTTATCTCGCTTCTGGGGAAAGATCTCTCAAAGGTATTTTTAAATTCTTTGATGACCATTTGAGTTTTCATCTGGGTTTTCTTGGCGCATGTGACAGAAGTAGCCAAATGAATCAAAAGAACAACAAAGAAATTTCTTTGTTGTCCTAACATGCTGTCTAATTTAATTTATCCATCTTCTGAAAACTCTCCCAGAAATTCTCAACACATAAATTAAATTTCCAATTAAATTTATATGTTGAGAGTGTCATATAAAAAGGGTTAGATAACAAGAAGGCACAATGGAAATTTGCATATGGTGTTTGTAAATGTTATTAATATTACAAATTTTTTTTCTCTCTCTCCTAGATACTAAGCTGTGGGCACTTATGATGATGGGGTATTTGCAAATTTACAAAAAAACATACATGAGCACCATTCTGCTGCATGGGTTTGTGAGCATATGATATTAGCATCCTGATTTTTGTTTTTTTCAGTTTGCAATATGAACAGCAAGAGTTATTAGAAACATCAGTTGGTACATAGTATTTAAATTTGAAGAATATTTTTCTGCGACTTAATGCATAAAGCATTTTGCATTGCAAATTCATGTATGCACCCCAAATAAGTTTCAAAATAGGAAAAACACTTGCATTAATTCCAGTCACAGATTAATCTTTCCATAATTTTTTTCTATTATCTGTTTAAAAATATATATATATACAGTACTGTACCTCTCATGCACTTCATCTCATTACATGCTAAGTACCTCATCTTCAGCATCAGTGATATAGGATGGGCTTGGCAGCACTTAGGCACTTTTCATAGTTTGATGGTAAGAGAAGCCGTTCAAAGGACTTTTTTAGATGACCATGTAGCCAAAAAACAGCGGTTCCTATGTTTTACATGCAGGTATATTCTTGTACCAGGTGTGCCAAGTTGTTTGGGCGGGTTTCCAGTTAAAACCGCTTTGTTCCACTTCTAACCGGTTTCTGCGTGCTGCAAAGGAATTCTCTAGAGTGGTTAGTCACAGCCAGAGCAGTGTAGGTACGCGGTCATAAGTGTAAGTGAAGAGAGAACAAAGGCAACGAAAATGGTTTTAAGTACGGAACAGCGGATTTTTTTAATAACTCATACAAGGTTTTAAATGAGTTCTTTATAGAAAAAATTTCCACATTTGTGCAGCACCGGCGAACTCAGTGGTACCGAAGTTAGTGCAGAAATTTCGTTAAACCGGCACGGTGTGCAACAGGAAAAGAAGCAAACCCAAGACAGTTCGTACTGAAGACAATATCAAGGATGTGTGCACAATGATGTTACAAAGTCCTCGGAAGTCGATTTGCCGATTATCGTCTGCAATGGGAATATCTGCCACGTCATGCGACGCATACTTAAGGTGGATTTGCATTTTCGGCGGGGCCTCTTTTGTATGGCACACCCTGTATTATATTATAGGATGGCTAAACTCTGTTCACATAGTAGGGTGTTTCATGAATTACAAGAGGTGTGTTGTAAAGAGAGTGAGTGGTAACTCCTTTCTCAAGACCACAATTTTCAAAATGACATTATAGTAAGGTGGCTTCTCGTATGTTAAAACTTCCGTACTAGGAAGGAAATCAACAGAGAAAAATTTAAACAGGCATGTAGGCTGACTGACAAGTAAGTGTTTATGGCTGCAATGGGTGGTCCTGCTAAACTCGCCTTCAGTAGGGGGGGGAGAAAAATGTTATGCCTTAAGCCCATTACTTGGTTTCTTTGAGGTAACTTAAATGGAAGCCCCTATGGCCAAGTGATCAGAGGCTCTCGCTTTCGGTTATACGCTGGAGCTGGACCCTAGCCCAGTACGAAGCATGGCCAGGGCAGCCACCTAATGAACCTGACTCTACTCATTCCCTGGAACCAGTGGCCAAAAATCAAAGATGCATGATGCTCTTTTAACTCTGAAACAAATAACAAAAGCAAAAAAAAAAAAAAATATGCAAAGGTATCTTTTACTGACACCACGTAACCTTATGAAAATGGGGTGTAAGTCACATGTATTCAGTGCAACTTATTCATATCGTTCCCATTAGACCTTTGAAAGCCTTTAAAAATGATCTTAACTGCTAAGACACTTCTTTTTTTAAAGAAGTTAACAAAAAAGGGGGAGGGAGGGCTTGATATTCTCCCAGGTAACATTCTTTCTTTTGTTTTAAATTGCCTAAATTAAGCAATTTTTAATATAAATTGATAAAAAAAACAATAAAACTTGAATTAAAAATGCTAAAAAACAAGAAGTCTGAATTGAATGAGCTTTTGAAAAATTTGAGGGTCTTCTTTTCTGGCTGTTTTTACTTTATCTATTCACTGCTAAGGCACTTTTTTTTTCCCTGGAACTACATCACTGTTCAACATGCAATTTCAAGGAAGTGTGTGTGTGTGTGTGTGTGTGTGTGTGTGTGTGTGTGTGTGTGTGTGTGTGTGTGTGTGTGTGTAAAGTTAATTGTTTTGGTGAACATAAAATCCACTTGGAAAAAAATCTCAATGAATTTAAAAAAATCAACTCTCAACTAAGTTATGTTGTGATCTAATGGAACCATACAAATTTCCAGATTCATTCATAGTAATATAATTGCGATGAAATATATTGGTGCCCAGATCAAAAATATCATTCACGATTAGCTGTTGTTCGAATTTAGAATTTCAAACCATTTTATTTTGCTATTTGTATCAAAATATCTGGTGCTAAGAATTTTGCACTCAGTGTTTACTGACAATTTTGTATGAAAAATGAAACATTGCTCAATAATTTTAATATTCTCTCCTTATTCTTAATTTTTCATGATATATAATTTTCCTTCAAAAATTGTAAGCCTGTGTCATTTGTTCACATTTTATAGCTAAAACTAGAGTGAAACATTTTCTTTCAGGTTGGCTATGACCCTCATCCCTCGATGCGTGCTCCTGCTTTTGGTGCAATTTCCGGAGGAAAACCGTAAGTTTTGGTTTTTTAACTTGTTTCAGAAAAGTAGTGACTAGCTAAATTTTCAGTTTTCAAAAATTAACTCAAAGGTCATTCTGTATTCTTGATCTGTCAGTGTAATAATGTCTGTTCTGTAATTCAGTAACGTTTTACTGTATTTATGCAGTTACAACTGATATCTGCATAAATCCAGTAAAACATAATTTTTGTTTTCTTTTTATGTTCAGTTGAAAAAGTGTAGCTTTTTTCTTGATATAAAATTTTCATTTGGTTTTAAGTGTCATTCAGTGGCATATAGTTTTGCAAATTTGTCAGTTGTTGAGCATAGCATTCCAAGCAAATAAATGAGGGAGGGGGGATTAGAATTTATGAAACCACTCTTTAGTGATATTTTTAAAAATCTACTTTTACGAATTCACAGGAAGTTCACTAACTTGGCATTTAGTTAACAACATTGTTAGAAATAATTACTGTTTTCAGTAACAAAAACCTTAGTAACAGGAATTACAGAGGATAAATTTTTAGATACATTACCTTTCAAGTTTTTGATCTATACACTAGATCATCATAGGTGTTCGTCGTGCGTCTTACTTCTTCCACATTTCTGGCGACCAAGCAGGTTACCATACCTGTAAAAGAAGTAAGACGCAGGAACTCCTGATGATGATCTAGTGTATAGATCAAAAATTTGAAAGGTAATGCGCCTGAAAGTTTACCCTGTATAATTCCAGTTAATAAGTTTTTTCATTGCTGGCAGTAATTAGAGGAAGTCATTAATCATTATGATTATTTTATTTGGCATTTTTGTTACGAAAGTTTTGTAAGTATGTGGAATCTTTAGCTTTGTTAAGTACATCATCAGAAATTATTTTCTGACACAAAATCTCACGTGTGAAAGTAGTCCCTAGAGATGGGTGAGCAAAATTAGAAAAGTTTTTTTGATAAATGTTTAAGAAAGAAGGAAAACAATGGTTTATATGAAGTATATTTTTTTCTCTGGTAATCTCAATGTTATATATAATTATGTAGCATATATTATTATTATTATTGACTGCACTGTAGTGGAAAAATACAATAGCAAAATTATTTAATTTTCTGTTCAGTGACAATATCAATCTGTTGCAATTGCATTGATGACACGGGGATAGCTGGTTATGCACATTGTGTGTGAAAAATACCTGTCAAAATGTGTGTATTGCAATTTTTGCAGACTGTAGTACTTTCTAAATGTGGTGATTTGTAGACATAATATTCAAAATTTGTGCATCTCGTATGCACTCAAGTTTTTTTGTCTGAATCCATTTTTAAAAGCATCACGTTGATTTTTCTATCTGGGCATTGTAAACAGACCATATTGAATGTTGATTACATGAGCATAGCAAAAATAAATCCTGTGCTTAATTAACGGTGATTATATAGTTAATGCAATGAAATTAAAACCTACTCTTCACTGAAATTTCTTGTCAATTATGTGTCAGGAAATTTTAGTGAAGATGTAATAATTTCACCGTGCTTTTTTCGATCTGAAATGATATTCATGAATTGGATTGTGAAGAAGATTAGGATGTTTAAACAGGGGAAAAAATATATATATCGTAAACGAAGAGGAAATCCATGTTGGACGGTACGTAGATCAAGTTTGAAACTACAGTGACTGATTTTAAATGAGGTTTACTGAAATTTTAATCACTGTAAAAGCTTTCGTCCCGTCTCATTACTCTTCCTTTGTGTAATGTCATGGTGTTTGTATCTGAAAAATGGCGTAGGAACAACGGATTTTCGCCGCTGTGCGATTTAATCCTTTTAACTGGGATTAGTGTTTACAATTAATTTAGGTAGCAGTTGTGAGTGTCTTATTGTTTTGCAGTGGGCATTTTCCCGCAGCGCACCCCTTTTCCTCCCCCTCCCCTAGAGCAGGGGCAATTAGCTTAAGACCTGTTGTGGGGTGGGAATACAAAACCCCATTCCATTGTCGCGTCAGCTGGCGGCGGTGCACAAAGAACATTTATGTTAGGTTGAGTGACTGCTGCACTAATAGGACTTAGTTGATTCCTCCCATTCTTCCTTCTCTCCCCTAGGGCATACTCGTTTCACGTGAGTGCAGATGGACAGATGCAGCCGGTGCCATTTCCCCCTGACGCCTTGATTGGACCTGGCATCCCCCGGCACGCCCGCCAGATTAACACCCTGAGTCATGGAGAAGTGGTATGTGCAGTGACTATCAGCAACCCTACCAAGTACGTCTACACTGGAGGCAAGGTGAGTGCAGGACTTTATATGTTTATCTGTGTTTATGCAGTGCGAGCTTTCAGCGAACACAGCATTTCTGTGACATTCCATATCCCCCCCCCCCCCCCATAAGCTATTGCATCATCGTGCATATTTTAGAAAAATCTTCCTGTGCTTTGCATATCATTGAATGTGTATGGAATGTGTAGGTGTACCCTTTAAGTAACGCCAGGATTTTTTTCTGTTTCACTTAGTGGTCTGATATTTAATTCTACCATTTTCCCAGATACTTCTAGGAATCGCATCCTAGAAGTGTCTGGGATTTTTATTTTTTTTTATTTTTGATTCTTCCACAGTTAAAAATAACTTTTTATTTAGTTTTATCATAAAAAATATTCATTTTTTATACTTTGTTTTGAATAATATGTGATTAATGCGACGCTTTTTTCTCTTTGCTCATGGCTTTTTTTAGAGTTAAGATTCCCCCCCCCCCCCGTTTTTTGTGCTTCAGTTGGCAACCCCCATTTATGTAAAATTGTTGCAGTATTTGGATTTTGGACTTTGTGTAAAATCATTTCAGACATGAGACAATATACTTCAGACAGGGTGTATTGCAGTTACAGAAATACCATTATCAACTATTCTCAATCTGCTGCTGGATGAAGGCCTAGCCAAGTCTCTTCCACAATTCTCTCTTGAGCAATTGTTTGCTTCCATATCACTCCAGCATGCTTTCAAATATCATCCACCCATCTCCCACATTGTCTTTAACTGTCCCCCCCTAACATTTTAGCTGTCTAACGGTGGTCAGTTTTAGCAATATTTCCACAACCCACTGCCTGAGGATCTTTACTTTGATCATGATGTCATCCACTCATGTCATTTTTCTTGATCTACAAGTAGTACATCAAGCATACACCTTTCTATGCTTCTTTGAGTTGTTTGCAGCTTCTGTATGTCTTTTTTAGTTAAGGTCCATGTCTCTGATCCATACATTATAACTACAGAAATATATTTGATTGAACACTTCACAGAAAGTATTAACTATACCACCAGGATTAGAACAAATGCTATTTCACAGTCATCAACTCACATCATGACGAGTTATGACTCCCCCACCCTCCAAAGAACTTCACAGAAATATACCTGGCTGTATTTATGTGGCTATTGATACTTGAAAGAAAGGATTAAAAATTGTGGAACAGAAAAGGAAAAGCTTCATTACATACAACATTTATAGATCTGAAGAAGACTTGGCAGTGTGTACAGATGAAAAGTATAGAAATCTCTGCACCAAAGATCAGTATTAAACTCCATTTTGTTACTCATTGTTAAGGATATGGCAGCAGCAGGAATGAGGAAAGTAACACCATGAATCATGCATGCTGTTAGGTGATATAGTGCTACATTCCAAAAGTGGCAGTAGTAGAAGCAAAAACAATAAACATGTGTGTGCCTCTAAGGAAGGATCTAGTTGTTGAGAGTCAGCACTAAAAAACAGAGTAATGAAAAGGGGCAAGATTTAAAGCTTGTTTCATTTTTGGAGAAAGATGGAAATTTAAAAGAAGTTAGTGACAGAATTCAAGCAGGATTTAATTTCTACTGGAATACTGGAAGGAAATGTAGCCTGCCCAATGTAATTTAGTTAACAACATTGTTAGAAATAATTACTGTCTTCAGCAATGAAAACCTTAGTAACAGGAATGAGCAGAGCTCTGAAACATGAAGGCACCAGGAAAAACATGTAAGAGCAGATAAGACAGACTGCTCAAACAATGGAAAGAATCTAAAGAATGGGATCTCACAGATCAGAACTATCAAAATGGGCAATTTGCAGCTATGATCACACCTTACCGTGAACAAATGATCCTGGATCTAGTGTGTATGTTTGTTCCCTCCCTTGCCTGGGGCCATTGACAGTAAATTAAATATGGGTGAGGGAATAATAAAAGGTGGTGGTGATGACAAATACCTCTTGCTGTCTGTTTGCCTGCATAAAAATCAGTTGACTTTTGTCACCTGAAGGCCCAAGTTTTTTATGGTGATTGATGCCTTAAAAAAAAATTTTTTTTTACACATTACATGGAACATTTAAAAGTAGTAGAAATCTGCACATGATATTTGCTATACGTGAAAAAAAAAGTTCGCAAACATGGAGATTTCCTATTTATAAGGCAAAATTTCAGATATCTAGCCAAGGTGGTAGTTGGATGTCAGTATCTGATGTGCTGCTGAGACGAAATGTGTCTGTCTACTTAGAAATCAGCGAATAGCTATACATTAATTGCCATACATGCATAGGCTTCTGTATATAAAATATGAAGGCATCGCTCACTTCTATGATGTGCATCAAAAAATTAACAAATTATTTCTCTTGTTTGGTAGGATTGTATTCTTGGCCACCGCTTGCTCTCAATGAATCACTTTTTTACCTTTTTGTAGATTTCAGATATTCGAATTCAACTCGCAACTTGCTAAACCTGTCTTTTGTAGGTTTCAGATGCTATGATTCCATTCACCACTTGATAAACTTGTCAATCTTGTGATATATCAATAGCAGTCAGACTACTACACAGGAATATTTTATGAAAAGGACAATAATTGAGATGAAGGATGGGCACACCCAAGGAGGAAGTCTCAGGGTCCAGACCCCCCCCCCCCCATGAGGCAAAGTGTTTTGTAATATAATTCCGACACGGTCGGTGTCCAACACAAGAGATTTGTAACCCTCTGTTCTACAATTTTCCTAATTGGTGAATTTCAATTTTCATAATTGCTGAACTCGCCCGTTATCGAATTTGTTCCAAAATACATTCTCTGAAGCTATAATAAAATAATTAAATTTGTGGTTAACTCCTTTTCTGAAATATGTATTTTTATTAAAAGTAAAAACAGCAATGAAAACACCATTTGCAGCTGGATAATTCATGAATACAATGTATTAAATTCTTTCACAGATCAAAACATTTATTATAAGTCTCATTGCGTAAGTACACATCCATGAGCATTTTTACTTGTGCAGCAGGACCCCCATTCCGAATTACTAGGTGCTCCCCTGGATGAATATTAGTTTATTTTTATATGTTAATGCATTGTGTTTCCATAATTTGTTAAATACAGTCTGGTATGTTCTCCACTATGAGATATGAATCATAATTTTTTTTTTGGAAGGAGGTTGAGGAATTATACAAATCAAAACATGAATAATTTAAACACTCATGTAAATTTACCACCTGTTCTCAGTTTTCTAATCATTTTTACAACACACACACACACACACACACACACACACACACACACACACACACACACACACACACACACAGCAGAAAAATTCATTGAATTCCAGAAGACTTTAATTGGAAAACACTTGCCAACTCATTTTTTCCATTTTTTTTATGATTTGAAATTGGTTTCCCTGCGAAAATCAAACATTCATAATTGTTTAGCCAGTTGTTATAATTCTGATGTGATTGATATCAAAAGTTTAATATGCATACTTTTTTTTATTATTATTAAGTGTGAATGTAGTGCCTATTCACTGATATATTTTTTATATATACTGTTTTAAATTGAAAAACCCCTTTTACATTTTTTCAGGGTTGTGTGAAAGTTTGGGATATTAGTCAACCTGGAAGCAAGAGTCCTGTGTCACAGTTAGACTGCTTGGTATGTTTCCCATACTTACACATTTATTTTGTGGCATGTGCCATGAGAGAATGTATTCCAGAATTAAGAAAAATTTGTGAAATGAAAGATTTCCAAAGATCCTTTTTCCAATTTCATGAAATTTTCTTGCACTTGATAATGATTATGTTACTATCATTTCTGTATTTGATCAAAATTAGCAGTTCTCCATTATTTTTTCCCCAGATTTAAAGTTATCAGGAATGAATTGGGATTGAATGAATAGTATCAAGAATGAATTGGGTGTTCCAGTTATGAGTAATTTCTCTCTCCAGAATATTATTTTCTGACAGCTTGCATTATTTCATTTCATCTTGTGAGAGCGGTTATAACCCCATCACAACCGGCAGATCCGGTAGCATCCTCGGGGAGCGAGCAGGCAAGAATCTCAGATTGTGATTTTGAAGCCACCAAAGTGCAGGTGGCACATCAGGTTCGTGTGCAGAGTGCACAGCGTGCCTGCAACTTAAATGAGCTCGAATTTGGAACAAAAAAGCTCCCGCCGATCCAAGCACCCCCACCCCACCCCCGCATAAGCAAGTGTGGGGCCAGACAAGCAGAATCCATCTTGTTCGGGCCTCCAGAAATGGATTGAGGCACAGAGTCGCAAGTGAGCACAAGCTCAGAGGAGAATTTCTTGGGTTGTTCAGGGAAATGAATGAGTTGCTGGACAACCCAAATACCAGAGTGTCCCATAATATACAGGGGCAAACGGGCCCGATTCTTGATCGGATGCAGAATGCACTCGTCAAGCAGCAAATGGAAATCAAGTTACTGAAGGGTCGACTCCTGGAGACAGAGAGGAGCAAGTCCAGGCAGCCGAGACAGCGGACATATGCCGAAGCTAAACCGAAGACAGGGGGTCTGTGAATGTTCTGTTCGCAGCACACACTCCCGTTTTATCTAAATGACCAGGATCAATCATAACAGGAGTTCAAGGGGTGAAGTGGAGTTTGATTGAAACTTGAAATCAAAGTTAAAGGACTGAAGCGAGTGAGCACAGGTGGGGTGCTCATTGAATGCCAGAAGGCGGAAGGGGTGGAAAAGGCAATTGATTTCTCTGAAGGGAATGAGTATCTGCATGGCATTTACCAGCTAAAGCGACCAGCGAAGAAGCCTCCATGGCTGATGGTCTATGGGGATGTCGTCAAGGTAGACCTCCGAAGGCAGAATGAACCAAAGGACCCTGAGAGGTGCAGGGTACTCTTCCCCACAAAAACCTTGGGGGTTGGCACAGTCCACTGGGTGCTTGAACGGGCCCTAGTGGACTTTATAACCTAACTCAAAAAAGCCAAAGTAAACCTTGGCGGGAGGATTCTCAGCTGCCAAGAATTCCTTAGAGAGACACGTTGCTTCAAATGCAACAGGTTTGAGCACCATAAAGCCAAGTGCCCAGCTGTGTTTGTGTCCGTTGTCGCTAGATAGGTCACAGACACAAAGAATGAATGCCCCAACTGCAAGAAGGCAAATGAGCACTTCCACCTAAAACTTCAAGTGGACCATTCAAGTCTGGATACAAGCTGCCCTAGTCTCCAGGAAAAAATTGAACAGCAACGATGGCGAATAGACTGTGGGTAACTACCCATTCGCTGCATTGTAACGGAACTGCGTACCCGATAATTGTCTTTGTGCTGATACCGATTGTGCATTTCCTCCTGGGCTTGCATGCTGCTAACCTATGTGTTTTTGTTGCATTGTGATTTTAATTTTATCTGTGTTGTTTGTGTCTAAGTGAATAAAGGCCTTTGGCCCACACATTCACTTGGCGAGCGAATCTCCCTGTCAGAAGTCCCAATGGAGACACTGCACTGTTCCCATCGGTTGACCAGAGCAACTGCGGGCTTGTATCCAAGGATGGGTGGCGCAAAATGGGAGCGTACCCAATTTGTGCCACCCGTCCTTGGTTGCTTTGGTCAACCGATGGGAATAGTATCATAACATTTTCAGCAGTAAACCTGCACAGTGAGATCTGTCTTTCCTTGCAGAGTTCGTTGGTCGGACGGAGCAAGAACGATGTAATCAGTGACATACCCTAATCACTGTGCTAAACCTGACCTGCTACTGATCATTATTTTTTGTTTTGCATATATTTTGCTTCAGAACTTGTGTAGTTATTGTAAAATGTTGATGCTTTCTGAGCACTGTGAACCTAACTATGTGCATCATATAAAGCAGTGGTATTTATTACCTTTGAAATCTTTGTGACTGTCTGTTTTCTGTCTTATTAACTTTCTAGTTGTGGCTTGCTAAATGTACCATTCTGGCTGTAAGACCCACTGAAATCCCATTTTATTCATGTAAATATGTACACTGCTCTACTATTAATATCCAGACACCCCTCTATTAGTAGTGAATTTGCCCCTGCGCAAGCATGACATATCAGACCCAAGTATATATATATGCTATTAGTGCCATGATAGAAGAATGGCAACTGTGAGTGCAACATGCATCAGTTGACAGAGTTAACTGATTTCCAGTAAGATTGATAATAGAGTATCATGTAAGCTGTAAGCAATCACTTGGTATGTGAAATTTCAGAGGCATTCAAGTTCCCTAGGCAAACAGTTGGTGGTGTTATGTGCAAATGGAAGCAGACTGGTGATGAATCTGCAACACACAACCTGGTAAACTCCCAAAGCCAACAAAAAGTGACAGGAGAGTTCTGAAAATGGATTGTCCAATCAGAACACCAATCATCATTTCCTCAAATTATGCAAATCCTATGTAAGACTTTTGGGACTGATGTTAGCACCAGTACTACCAGCACTGTGTGCAGGGTACTGCACAATATGATTTACCATGGTGAAGCAACCATCCACAAGTCACTAATCACTTAAACTAATGCCATACACCAATTAGTGTTGGGTAAGGAACACCTGTCTTCAACTGTATACCAGTGGGAACTGTGCTTTGGACAAACGAGTCACAGTACACAATCTACCAATGTGATAGTCAGGTGTAGTGAATGCTGTAAGAAAGGTAGCTTTCAGACCGTTTAGGCCTAACTATACAGTCTGAAGTTTGGTGAAGGCTGTGTGATGGTATAGAGCTGTTTTTCCAGGTTTGGCCTAGGTGTTTGTTAGTCATTTTGGACAAAACTATAAATGCTGAGCTTTACCTAGACATCGTGGACAAATATGCATTGTGTGTGGCATGACAGTACCTTTGGGAAGTCCCTTACCTCTATTAGTAGGACACCACACAATGCGATATTTACTGCTTTTGTTGTTACAGATTGGTTTGTAGACCTCAGCTTCAAAAAGTTGTAATTGGCCCATAGTACTAACCTTAATATTATAGAGAATCTGTAGGATGAATTGGATTATTGGGTTCATGGAAGAATAATGAACTGGTCACTGCTTTGAATGCCACATGGCAGAACATACTGTAGACATTTACAAACAACCGGGTGGAAAGTATTCTACTAGTGGCTATCAGAACAGCCAAAGGTTTCAGCACACGTTATTAAATTTTCAGTTAATGAAGGTTATTTGTAGACATGCAGGTGTCTGGATATTATCGGCAGGACAATCGATATTCCAGTGTTGATATTTTGAGACTTCGTATTTCACAAGCCAGTCTGATGATTGGCACCAGTGAAACACTGTTACTGGGAATAATCCCTGAAACAACTGTGACTGGCCACCACCTGTGCTACAATTGTGAAGAGCTATTTATTTGTAAACATCTTGTGTTTTTATTTTTAACATGGAACATGCCGACTAATTGTTTCATGTTCTGGCAGAAGACTATTTGTACAGTAGTACTGGCCACAAAGAGTAATGACCGTACAGACATGCCACAAGAGAGAGAGAGAGAGAAAGCCACTAAGGGTGCAGGGGCAGACCAAATCCCATGACAGGGAGCTGGAGGTGCTCCTCAGAGAAATTTTAAGTGGCTATTCAAATAAGAGGTTTTCACTATGCAGAAGCTAGCTGCAGTGATTTTGGGAACATCATTGGCCAGCAAGCTGTACAAAGTGAAGAGGTCAGGCTGTTTTTTTGGGGGGGGGGGGACAGAAAAGAGTGAAGCAAAGTCGGACATCAGTATCGCATGACCCTTATGCACAATTGCTAAAAGTGAACTGGAACACCCTCACCAAAGTTATTGATTAAAGAGTATTTGTTTATGTTAATCTGAACCGGATTCTGAAATATTTTTCATAGCTGTCAGTTCAAGCTTCCATGTACAGCTGCTTCGAAACCAGATCTAATGCCAAAATTGTGAACCAAGGGAGTTTGCAGAAATCAAAGGAAACAAAACCTATAGTTCCAGCCAGAGGCACTACAGGATGGGGGGATGCCCAACACTGTTAGTGCCAGAAGTTTCTTACACTAAATTGCTCTTATATTAATAAGGCATGGAAAAAACACTCAATACATTTGATGAGTTTAATAGAAGAATGTATGTACATGTTCTTCATTGTTTTAACTTTTTGTGCATAATCACTTCTGCTGCTACCTGTCCTGTTTGTCATATCTAAATTAAAATGGGGAACCTGCATTACAAACATATACTTTGAATAAACTGTAAACAAAAAAAAAATGCTTACCTGTCTCAATGACACAGGTAAGCATTTTTTTTTTCTGTTCAGTTTATTCAAGTACAATATGTTTGTAATGCAGGTTCCCCATTCTAATTTAGATATGACAAACAGGACAGGTAGCAGCAAAGGTGATAATGTACAAAAAGTTAAAACAATGAAGAACATGTACATACATTCTTCTATTAAACTTATCAGAAGTTTCTTATGAACCAGGGCTATAATTAGAGGGTAGTTTGAAAACACTTCTCACAAGGCAAGAAAGTCACTCTTGGAAAATGCATATAAATACGTTATGATAATTAACAAGCAATCAGACATCGCCGAATTGACTGTAATTACTGTTTCACACGTGAATTAAATCACATCAGAAAACTTTAAAATTTCATCGCCGTGGAGTGGGAAACGAACCCGCATATCCTGATTACCGTTCCAGCATGCTATCCGTTGCACCACGGCGATGAAATTTTCAAATTTTCTGATGTGATTTAATTCACGTGTGAAACAGTAATTACAGTCAATTCGGCGATGTCTGATTGCTGTGTTAATTACCATAACGTATTTACCACGTATTATGAGAAGAATATATCTTCAACTCTGAATATTTTAAATACTCTAAACTTTTTTCCATGGCTTATGAAAATTGCATAATGCTTAATTAATTATTATGAGCATAAATATTTTATTTGTACATTGAACTTTCTTTTAAGCAAAATACAAATAATAGAGCTCAAACAAAGTGTCAGCAGGAATGATTGAATCAATCATTCTTTGCTATGTTGCTTATTGTTACTGAAGGTCAGCGTAAGAAACAAGAATGCATTGGGGAAAAAGTTAAATCATTAAGAGTAGAGACAGATTTGCTCCAGAAATTAAAGCAAGGTAAGAATCTGAGTTGCTGTAATAAAACATACAGGAGAGGTTAACCGGCCATGAAGAAGTATTTGCTGATCATTGAGAGAATTAGCGGGTTTTCACAGAAAATTTCAATTTATGTACTTATTTTCATTTGTGAGCAGAAATAGTCTATGAACTTCAACATTTGGATATACAGGTTTATTTTTTACACAAGTGAAATCAGTTTACAAAGCTAAACATTTTTTTAAAAGCTGCTATACAAATCTAGATGAATGTAGTAGTGACACTTCCCCAGTTCCTCTCAGGGGTTTGCAAGTAACAATGCTTTTACAGTTAGATTGAGTTTTCAAAACAACAATACTTTTTACAGCCAAATTATGAGTTTTCAAGAATAACTTTTTATTTCAATGATTTTAATAATTCATTTTTTTACACCAGATGCATTATTATAATGGAATGAAGAATAAATCAAAATAGAATTTTCATCATTATGGAATGAAGAAATAAATCAAAATTGAACTGACATAAAGCTTGCATGAAGAATTTTTTTTTTTTTTTTGTATGCAGGGGTTTTGTAAAGTTACGTCAGTGGAATAAATTAACAGGGGGAAAAAACTGTATTACTGCATTGTGACTAAAAAGAACCTGTATATTTATACAGATAACTTCTTCCTGAAACTGTTTATGGAATTGAACAGTAACAAATATGAAATAGCTGAAATTTGCAATGCTAAATATGATGCACACAGAGTCCTAACATTGTTTGGAGGAGGTGATGTTAAAGGACTGATTTAACAAAAGATACAATACTTGGAACAGTGGCACATGCATAGGCGGGGGGGGGGGGCTCGGGTCTGGACCCCCTTGAGGGGAGATTTAGTTCGGATTTAAGGCGACATATATGGGGCTTTCACCAGTGAACCAAGGCCATGGACACACACACCCCCTCTCCCCCTTTAGAAATTTCTGGCTACGCCACTGGGCGCATGCAAGGTCATTTTATAAGAGGGAAAGCAAGTTAAGTATGCATTTAACATATCAGTTGAAATGCATAAAAACTAAAACTTCTGTAGATAGCACTGTTGTTTGTGTCTGATGGAAGTCTCTAAATGCAATCTGTTCCAGTGTGTGTCATGTACTAGGAACTGTGAGTGCACCCTTCAGAGAAGGAAGTCAAGTTCAAGAGCATGAAGTCTAAAGACAGCCTATTAGGCACAGAATTTATTTACTAAACTGAACAATCAATAAACAATATTGCAACTACTCAGCTGACATTTAAATCTTCATTAGACTTGCTATTCATTCACTATCAAAGCATATTTAACTATAGTCTAACCTGTCATTAGTCACTTCATAATCCTACTATTCCTTAATTTGTTTTCAGTGAACTGTTAACAGTAATGATTCAGCTTCTTTTTTTATCTCAGAACTTGGAATGTAGAGAGCATTGGAAGTGAAGAAAATAGTGGGGAACACCTAAGTTACATAAAAGTTACATTTTACATGGAAGCTTCCAAACTACAGTGTATGTCTTTAGTTCTTCAACGTTTGGATGGGAACTGTCTAGATTGTTGCCTGAAATGTAAAAGAGAAGCCTACGAAATTTCAGAAAAATCGTTAATCATTAACAGTGTAACATTTCATATATGATCGAAGTAAATTGTTATGCTACAGGAGCTGAAAAAAAAAATTAGTAGAACTTATCCTTTAGCATTAGGTTTTTATTAATGGTGATGTGGGAACTAGGCTTTGATGCATTATTTAGAATAGTGTTAAAATAAGCTTTATTGAGATATAAATTATTGATTTTTTCTTTCACCAAGGCAAATTAATTGGATTCCAGTGTTCAGCAGTATTAGAAGGTGAACTTCACATTTTACCTGAACCATAATCTACTTCCCCACTCTAAAGATTTTACAGTTGTTTTGAGTTTGTCAGTACTGGGTTTAAAGCACCTGAAGTGTAGTCATGTAGATTTTTTTTTTATTATTTAATGTTAAACTGCTATTCTTTGATCTTAGGTTATCTGATATCATCTATGTTACTGTGAAGTTAGTTGCCACTTAAATGCTATGTGATTTATGGTAATAATTGGTTGTTAAAATTACAAAATGAACATTTTATGAAATTATTGACATGAACATCATTTATAAGTGGAACAGCCAAGTATCATTCATTAGGTGACTTCTTATTTACCCATTGTGAACAATTTGTCTGAAATATTATGTGGAAATTTCCTGTTTAATATTAAACTTTTATTCTCTGCTTGCAAGTTATTTAATTATGGTTTTGATCTTTTGCAAAAATATTTTGTTTAAACAATTTTTTTTTCTGTTTCCTCTGTAGCAAAGGGATAATTACATCCGCTCGTGCAAATTGTTGCCTGATGGCCGGACGCTAATAGTTGGAGGCGAAGCTAGTACCATTTCAATATGGGATTTAGCAGCTGTGAGTAGTAATTTTGAGATATATTGTTGCAGCATATATATATATATATATATATATATATATATATATATATATATATATATATATATATATATATATTCTACTAAGAAGAGACTGAAGCATATATATATCCATTTTTGTTGCTTTAACCTTGGTTTTTCTCGTAATATCACCAATGATAGCTGGACGAGTTTACTCATAATATTATTATAATTATTCATACTGATAATTTTGTGTTTAGTGGCACGATTCAGACTTGCCCAGCAGCTTTTTTTCCATGTGCTGCTTTCTTTCTATTGAGGTTTTTTCTCTTGAAATTTCTGTGATTGTAGGTAAATTTACTGAAATTAAATTTTGGTAGCAGGTGGTCTTTTGAAAAGTCTCAAGTAAATGTTTGACATATATTTGCTTTTTCAGTTTAAGCAAAAAAAAAAAAAAAAGAACTACTGGTACATTAAATCCCAGTTGTGTATGGATTGCATTAACTGCCCTATAGTTGTGTGGACAATGAAAAGAACTAAAATTACTTTATAAAACTCATCTTGGAAAATGCTGGGTGGTAGCAAGCTGCATAGTGTTATAATTAAATCTGTTGGTCAGTAACTCCATTTCGTATTCTACTTGTGGTAAATACTATTCATTTCATAGTAATTAAAAATAAGAAATCAACTCTAAGAATCTGAGAAATGCTGACATTTTTCATGCTAACAGTGCTTGCAGAAAGAAACACACAAAGCTGTGTCTTATGCATGTGAATGAGGATGCAGTTATTCATAAAACATATGTTGCTTGTTATACAGTTGAACCTATTTAAAATATTGAATTTAAAGGGATATACATAATTGTTCTATATATGCGTTCTCACAGCCACTGGAATCCTGGAAAAGCCCTAGAATTGGATTTTCCCTTTTTTCAGGCATGGAAAGTCCTAGATTTTTAATATTTTTGTGAAAGGTCCTGAAATGGCTCTGACATTGTTTTTTTGCAATGAAAAAGAAATTATTCAAAATATTTGAATTGATTGCATCACTTCCTTCCATAGAGTGTGGAGACGTGATGTCTCTTTCATCTCATGATGCTGCAGTGCAAGATGTTTGATTGCCATATTTCCAACAATATTGGTTTGTAGTATAGCAGTTGGAGTTTCAACTGTGTGTGGAAACCTTCCCATGGGCCCAAAATAGCCCTTCCTTCTAGCATGCGCTTTTCTCACTAAAAGGAGATTGATATCTGGCCCTGCTGCTTCAAATGTGTATGGAAGTAAATGACTATGGAATAGGGAATCTGCAGTGCATTGCCCAAATTGTTTTTGTGTTGTTATCATTGTGCTAAGTTCCAGACTGCTTCGTATAAGTTTCATTTACAGAGCATTTTTTATATAGCAAAATTTTGCCACTTCATTGAAAATGTAACTCACATTGAAGAACACTGTAAACGGCAGAACTCGTAGGATTTCATAAGAATTCTAAATGCATAGTAATATTTCACCCCAATTTGCAAAATATAAAACAAAGCCCATGAGTTTAGCAAAAATTTTAGCTCCTGAAATTTTTTAGTGTAAATGTCCAGTAATGTATTTCCTGTAAATGTACATGAGCCCTGTATATCAGTGGCAGTGGAACCACCTGGGCCGCCAGGGCCCGGTCAATAATTTCAACAATTTCAGCCAAGATTTTTATTTTATTATTTTTTTATTTGGCATATGGGCGCTTCTTGTAATGTACCTTAGAAAGTTCCTCTAGGTAAGTGGTTGGGTGGTCCTAATTCCCAACAAAGCTCCTTAGGCATTGTTTTTTGTCTGTTTGTTCCAGGAAGTGGGAAGATAGAGGGTGCACAAGGATTCGAAATTTCGGGCCCGGTCAACGAACTTCACTTTCTGCTGCCCCTGCTGTATATGGAATAGTTAGATATGTAGAACTCAATACAAATGTTTTACATCCATTTACAGAGCAGTAGTTATTTCACAATACATGGTTCAAGGATTATCTAAGAATTGAGTCTTATTTATGTTCATGCATTTTTAAAGTACTGTAAAACTGCAAACTGATGTGCACCTAACATGATACTAGAGAAATGCTTTAGTTGTATTTAATATAAAAAAAGATTTGCAGGCCTGTTTTTCATCTGAGTGTAGCCCAGAATTCTGAGCTTTTGTAATATTCTTACCCCGAAATCTGAGTTTTCAAGTTTTGTGTGGGAATTTGGGAATCCTCAATCATGTCATTTCTGAAAATGCTCTGAAGTGGTAATTAATTAAAAGTCCCTTTCCAGATTCAGAACTGTTGTGCATGCTGAAAGGAAGGCTACTTTTATCATTTTGGCAGCTGTATCTTTATCAGTTAATTTTGTGACATAAGATTCAATGAATCCAATGAGCTAACTGCAGAATTGTCGAAAATCACTGTAGGACGTTATTTATGGCAGCAGGACTTAAGCATCCAGAGCTCAATTGATCTCCAGTTTGTCAAAATGTTCTGGAGTGCAAAATTTGACTGCCGCCCTCTTGGCCCAGTGGTGTTTGAGGGATGGTTTCTGACCAATCTTCTGATTTGCGTCCGGGTTTGAATCCCGGTGAGGCGTGGATGTTGTGTTTGTCTTACGATGCTGGCTCTCTTCTTTACCTGGAACCACTGGCCTTAAATTAGGGATAGGCGACTGCTTATAGCCCATTGAGTTGCTCACGGTGGTCATGAAACCTTCAATCAAGAAGAGAAAAAAAAAGTTACTTCAAAAGTGCAATTTTTGAAGTCTAATTTCACAATTTTTGAGAGATGTCTAACATCACATGTAAAATTCAAAAATACAATTTTCAAAAGATTTCTAAAATACTGGGGGGGGGGGGGGGGGGCAATTGGTACACAAATGGTGCGAAGTTAAATTTCAGAGGCACTAGTGGTTAATTGTTCTGTAGCTAATTAATATAATAATATAATGTGTATTTGTAATATATAAACAATTTGTACCTATATTGTACCTTACATCATATAATACAATATATAAGTAATGTGTATTATTTATATATTGTAGCACTGAGGTCGGGGTTCAGGGTTTTTTTTTCTTTTTTTTTGGTTTGTTTGTTTCATTTCAGAATCACCCCTTGACTTGCTGCACTAAACTTCTGATTCTTTTAAATGGAAAATAGATCTGTTAGGTTTATCTCCTTTTTATATTTGATGCTTGCCTTAAAGGATAGTAGTTTCGACTTTTAAAATTTTACTAAGCAAACTTTTTCTGCTACTATCGCAGCATCAAGTGCTGGTTGGTCACATAGTGAACTGCTCAGTGTCCCAGAGAAAGCAGTCTCAAAGGTAGAATCCTCCTTCCCACTTGCAACCTTAGGATTCTTTCTGGCGATGCATAGGATTAACTTTGCTCCTGCCATTGTATTCACAAGTTATATATTTTAACTAATTTTTTCATGACCTTAAATAGGATCTTGCAGCACGGTTTTTTGAAGTCTTGGGTAGTGTACTACAGTCAAAGTCTTGATTCTGTCAAAGTTTAGCAGGACTGAGAGCATCAAATGCTCAATATGTGCATTATGATTGCTATGTTTTTGTTTTGTTTTTTATAACTTTTCTTCTTCCTTTATTTTGAAATGTAATTTTCATGGTGACTTTCTGAAGTTCTACAAAAGGAATAATGCAATGTATCCATGTTCGATGTAAATGTGTTTGATTGTGTTACATAATTAGTGCTTACAAAGTTTGGCAGGATGCATATCATTAGTAGCTATTAATGAGTAATAAGTAAAATATATACGAGTCTGTCATACTGTCATTTCTTTCAAGATAAGTTACCTGATCATTCATCACAAAGTTCTAAACAGTATGAGCAAATCTCCATTAAAACTGTATTTTTGAATTCAGTGCAGCTTTGAAACAGTGTAGTCTCTTTTGTGCTTAACATTGAGATAAGGATATCCTCCCCCCCCTTCCTTTTTATATATATATATATATATATAGGGGTACAGGAAGTGCTTGTTGAACGAGTGATTTAAGAAATGGGGAATAGGGGTTATAACCATCTCCAATTGATTCATAAATCAGCAGTTAAGTACAGTACATTCTGGGTAATTGGGCCTCTGGTTTAATCTGGGCAGTCATTTATTTGGGACAATCCTTAAACATCCAAAATTCGTTCTTTGGGATACAGCTTCATATAATTAGGTCAACTGCATTATTGGTTCAAAGTGTTCTAGTCACAATGTGTCCCAGTTAACTGCAATATACTGTGTGTGTGTGTGCCTTTACCTATTGTTCCCAAGCCATGGCACTACACTGTAAGTGAGCCTATGCGTGAAACTTCTTCCACTAGTTTTTTTTTTTTTCCCCATGAGTTTTTGATAAAGAAAATAAAAACAGTTTTTTTTTTAATTCAGTTATGTTGTAAGTATGGAATCTTGTACTTATTTAAGTTTCAGCATGCTAATTTGATGCTTAAAACCATACAAAAAGTTTTTATTTTTCTTAATGTGTTACATATAACTCAAATATTTAGAAAAAAATTCTTTTGTGATACTCCTCCAATGAAAATTATAAGAATGTATCTTGTGAACTAAAATGTGTTAAACTTAACTTGCTAAGTATTATGATCTGTTATGTGCAGTTTTTCAGTAAATGACTATTATGTTTTGATTTGAACATGCTTGTTCATAAATCTTTTGTTCTACTTACAGCCTACGCCTCGTATTAAGGCTGAATTAACATCTAGCGCTCCTGCATGTTATGCATTAGCTATTAGCCCAGATTCCAAAGTATGCTTTAGCTGCTGTAGTGATGGCAACATTGCTGTATGGGATCTGCACAATCAAACTCTAGTCAGGTATGATTTCTATTTCTCATAATATTTGAATCAGTGTTTAGCTTGTGAGTTTTTTAAAAGCAAAAGTATAAATGTTCTTATGCATCTCCTCCCACCCACCCCCATTTGGTATTTTAAAAATGCAGAGGTGTTTTATTAAGATGTTAAAAATTTGCTTTCTGTGGTGCTGATGTTGCAGTAGCTATGTTCTCTGTAGAAAAAAAAAAGAGTGGCTCTCAGAACAAAATCAGTAATAAATTCTTCATAGGAAAATCAACCAAATATTCTAAAAGTTCTTGACTGTTCCTTTATGTATACAGACATCTCAAACTCCTGACTGACTATCGGGGTTTGCTGTCAATGTTGATCGGATTATCTTGTTACAGAAGAAGGCTCTTGAATTGTGTTCATTTGTTGTTGTTGCCAGATTCCTCTGAAACTGACTGCTGCCATTTACATGATCCAAAAATATAAATGTGGTAAAGTTCTTGAGGTTTTGTCATTATTAGGAATTTGTCCATATGTTGAAAATGAGCTTTTGATTGTTGGTTTTATAGCCTCCATTTTCATAGTGTAGATGCTTTCTTTTATGATTTTTTTAAATTACGGTTTCTTTCACAATCCAGCACCTGAACAAGATCCCACTGTGGACTGCATTTGGATGTGTAGGAACAATGCGCTGTTCTGATCTTTCTTTTCAGTTGCTGCAAAATTTCCCTTAAATCTCTGTTTATCACAGTTCTTTTTGAGAAGTTCCCCATCATAGAGGTTCTGGGAAAGTGCTTGTAGTGTTATCCCTAGAGCCCTTTTATTGGGCAGCCCACCCATTTGATTTTGTCTGCCGTCCTGCTATATTCCCTTTAATGAATGTTTTCACAATGCACATAATAAAATGGCTGAAATCTGTGTCACCACCCTGCTGGTGCAGTGGTCTAAGCACTGGCTTATGACCATTCCTCCGAGAAGGGTCCAGGCTCGAATCCCGGTGAGGCATGGATGTTGTGTTTGTCTTATGGCACTGGTTCTCTCCCTTCTCTAGAATCAGTGGCGCTAAATTAAGGACAAGCGACTGCTTATAGCCTATTTAGTTGCTCATGGTGGTTGATAAACCTTCAATCTGTAAAACAAAAAAGAATCTATGTCGAATATGATTTGTTAGTAAATGCTCATTTTTAAACCATTTTTGTACAATTTTCTAACTTTGTTTATCATGTATGTTACATTAATGCCTACCATACCAAATGTGTTTAATAATGTTAACGAAAACATTTTTTTTTCTTCAATTGGAAAAGGGGTCTTTAAAAATACCACCCAGCTAAAAAAAAATTCCGTCTGGCTGTAAAAAAAACAACTAGGGACAACACTAGCTTGATTTGGATCAAGAGAAGTAGAATCAGAAAAGGCATTTCCTTGGTACTATTACACCTGTTGAGATCATCTACTTACTGATTTCCAGGGTCTATGTCATATATTGGGGTTAGACTAATAATGTGAGCCCCATTACCCCATTAGATTTGTATCCAAAAAATGTTTCTGTGGAAGAAGGCCATTGTTTTAAGGATTGTTCTGATTTGAAAACTTGCACTAACAACATGGTGTGGATTGCAAATCTAAGATCATATTCATGGGGTTAGTTTCTTTTCATACAGGGAGGATTCTACATACAGGAATTTGTGTTCATAGTGTCGTATCAAAATTAATTTTGAACAACATGTTCATGACTTTTATAATAACTTCTTAAGGATGACTTCAAATTTAAATTTCAGTTGTGATTGTTCATACCATTTCACTAGGTGAGGTTCCTTTAACTTTTCCTTACACTGAACAATTTCTTTCCTTCCCAATTTAAAGCATATTAAGGATTACTTATCAGTAGAAATCAAAGCAATTTTAAAAGCATATGTCAAAACTGGTAAATTTGAAAAATATCATGATTTGTTTTCCAGTATGATTTAATTTTCCCTGCATCTGTGTAATTTACAAATTGTTGACAAAATTCAAAGGTAGCAGGCATAAACAATTAACTATTAAATAATGATCAAAATTAATTAATGAGCTGTAAATATCAGGTCCAGAAAAATTTACCAAAGTTTAAAGGTCCTTGTATACTGCTTTACAGTTTATGTAACCGAAAAAGTTTTAATATTCTCTGGTACCAATGGATATGATCCAGTAGAAGAAAGAAAGTGCTCAAAATGTTATGGAATATCCTTTTCAATTTTAAAACTGTGTACACTATGAATATATAATAGAAAATTATAATTTTATCATTTTTATTTTTTGGCAATCAGATTTCATTACTGAATATCCTGTAGTTCCTTGTCTTTTAAAACTTCAAAATTACATTGCATTCTAGTGGGAATTGAACTTGCGTCTACCACTTTTTGTTCAAGTGTGCTACTGCTTCACCACCCAGGACAGCTTTATAATTTAGCCAGTCACTCTTATCGGATGCTTCCTTGTATTATCCATTGAGTATTATAATCTCGGAATTAATGAAGGTCATAAATCATCAATGCTTCAAAAGTTGTAGAAATTAAGCAAGAAGTTACTTTTGCAGGTACACAGGAAATATATAAGTGTTCATTCCCATTGGCAGTCAGATTTTGTACTTTATTATTGCCTTAGTTCAGTGTCCTCCATATAACAACTTCTCAGAAACAATGAACTAAAGATGATTCAGTACTGAAATCTAATTGTAAAATTATATACCTGTGTATTTGAAATACACATGCATTTCTTTTTGTGACATGTGCTGAAGAAGATTTAGTTTTTGAGACTGAAGTGCAAAAATAAATCATTCTGCTGGTGTAATGCTGATAGTGCATGCTTGTCAGTTTATATAACATAAAAGTTTGCAATAGTTGCTGAAGGTGATCTTTGTGAGACATTCATTTGTGTGTATAACAAAATGTTTTTTGAAACCTGCTGTAGAGTCTCACTCATTTATGCTAGTGAAGAAGTTAAATTTGATGATTGCATTTGTGTCAGCCAGAATTTCTTTGAGTTCATATTTATAGGCCACTCCCAGTAGCACAGTGATTTAATGCCGGGTCAGAGTTCGACTCCTAGGTGAAGCACGAATGGTATGCTTGTCTTACAGCACTTGTTCTCCCCCTTCTCTGAAACTATTAATCCTAAATCAGGGATAGGTAACTTCTTAAAGTTGGTCAAGGCCATCATTAAACCCCACTACAAACAAGAAGTTATGTCCAAAAGACTAAGTAAATTAATTTCACAGTCATTGCACTTGTTCAGTTATTGTAATGTTAGCATTGATCTGCTGCAAGAAATAAGAAGTTTTTATATCACATTTTGATTGTTACTGTTCAATTTGTTTTCTATACTTTTGCAAACTGAAATGTGTGGTACTCTTATGTTCACTAGGCAATTCCAAGGCCATACTGACGGCGCCAGCTGTATTGATATATCAAGTGATGGCACGAAACTGTGGACTGGGGGCCTTGACAACACAGTCCGCTCATGGGACCTGAGAGAAGTAAGAACTTTTTTTTCCCCCTATGTAATATTTTAATTTTATATTTAAACATTTCCTTTGTTAACAAGTACTCATATCTCTGTGATTTCTTTTGTCAAATGTAATAGAGCAATGTTACTTAAAATGAAGGCTTCAAAAATCCATTTATTTAGCTTGATATGGCAATAATGGAAAGTGATAATGTTTCTTGCATTAAAGTGGGAAACTTTTATATAAAAAATTAGTAATTAATAAATTCAAAAGATAAAAGTTATCTCCCACATAAATTTCATTACAATTTTTGGTTTTAAAGGTTGTTCTGAATTCAAAAATATTAGTTAAGGAAAACTGTGTGTAGTATCCAGTTACTGTTCTTATACCAATCTATCGATAATTTCGTTTGCAGAATAATTCAGCATGTGAACATAATCTGTGAAATAAAGATCTGAAGTGATTTCATATTCTGGTATATAGTTTACTGAAAGTAGTTTTATTTTAGTTATGATGTTCAAGCAACTCTTCAGAAAGAGGTAATTCTTTATTCAAAGATAAATATGAGTGTGGAAAAAAAAAAAAAAAAAAAAAAAAAAAGGATAATGAATGAAAAGTACGTGCACTGGTTATCTGAAAAGAACAGTCCAAAGTTCCATTGTCGTGATCATGGAGAATTGGTGCTATACTGTATGTGATTGACAGTTTTTTTAGTTTAACCTGTAAGCTATTTCCATATCTGGAATGATGATTTAAAATAACTTAGGTGGCGCAGTGGTCTAAGCGCTGGTTTATGATCATTCATCTCAGAATGGTCCAGGTTCAGATCCCTGCATGGCATGGATGTTGTGTTTGTCTTGCAGCCATGGTTTTCTCCGTTCCCTGGATCCAGTGACCCTAAACTATAGGGACGGGTGACTGCTTATAGCTTATCGAGTTGCTAGTGGTGGTCGCAAAACCTTCAATAAAAAAAAAAAATTCAACAAAGAAAAATTCACATGAACTTTTCTGCCCTTTTCCTTCAGTTACATTCATACATGTTTCAGTAGTTCTGTGCATCTTATGCACAGACTATATACAGTATTTGCTTAGAGAGTTGTTAACCCTCATTACAGCACTTGCAACATTAATTCTGCACACAAATCATAGGCATCACTGGTGTGAGAAAAATGCAAGTCATGTTCTGATCATGTGAGGAATGAAGATGTGTTGGAGTTGTGTTATGTGAAGCAAAATGTTGTTGGCAAGGTGGAGACTAATATGCTTCGGTGGTTTGGGCATGTTGAAAGAATGAGTGATGAGATGCTGACTAAGAAAAATTTTCAGCCCAAGTGGCAGGAAGGAAAAGCAGAGGAAGGCCAAGAAAGTCATGGGAGGATCAGATTCAGGAGTGTCTGCATGAGAAAAAGATCATGAGTATGAAATATTACAAAAGATCTTGTGTGCATCGTGTGATCTGTCATTGAAGCTCGAATTGTGTGCCAAGATCGCTGTAAGTGGAGGAGTTTGATATGGCAACAGTAAGTAAATAATCAGATAAACATTATCTGGTAGTTTGTCTTGTCTTTGTGGAGCTAACCTCTGAATCTCAGAGAACAGCTTAGTGATATGTATGTATGTATGTATGTATGTATGTATGTAAAATTTTACATGCCCAAATACACACATTTTGAGCAAATAGTGTGTGTTCATTCATGAAACATTACTTTTTGCACATTTCTTAAAATGCAGCACAACAGTGAAATTTGAACTTACCTATGGGGCCATCAAATCAGCACAAAAAAAGTAGCATTTTTGACGAGAATCCTTCCGATTTTCATGGAACTTGGTGAACTTGCAGGCTTTATAGAGCAACTAATCAGTGTAAAATTTCAAATTCTTACATACAATACTTTTATCACTATAGGACTTTGAAATTCGCAAAAAAAAAAAGCAACAACAAAAAACATGCCTACCCGTATTACAAATCGCAATAACTGTAGGCCTAATTAGTCAACAGAGCTCACAATAGGCCCATTTGAAAGCTTATTATACACACATGAGGTTTCTTTTGAGATATCGCACAGTTCATATATTATGGGCAATTTAGTTTTCCATTTTGACCTTTACCTCTCAAAACACACCCCATTAATTTTTGTTTAAGCAGAGGGAAGGAGCTTCTGAGTAGTAAGAAAATCGACTGGGACATTAAAAATGCATTCCGTTTTTTAAGCTTTTCATCCTGTAAAGATTAAAATGTTTTTACAATCAAATATTTTTATGTTAGTGTCATGTAGTGGGAAAAATGCATTACTGGTCAGAATTTTTCATGCCTCGGGCATTTCGGGCAATATAATTTGTATAATTTGCTAGCCCTGCTGTTACCTCACCACTACAGCCCTTGTTTGTGTTCATTCATGAAGCATTAGAGTAATTTAGTGTATAGCAGTGTACTGCATTATTGTTATTATTATTATTATTATTATAACTATTATTATTATTTAATGTGTAATTATTGCTTTATGATATATTGATCTTTAAGCTTTGCTGTTTCAGATAAGTGGTAATTTATTGTACATAATATTTGATTTCCCTTGACTCAAGTTTCATTCCATGAAAAGTTGTAGCCAGGGGAAGAGACGAGGGGTGATTCATTGGATACTTAGCATTTTTAGCTTTATTCTGTCCTGCATAATGAATTTAATTAACCTTGGATCTGCATCATATATGTACAATTAGAAGTTGCTAGTTTCACAAAAGGGGAGTACTGCCCACGGTTATGAAGAAATACTGAATCTATATTGCACAGGCCCTCAACACACTCGATTCAAAAGCAGTCTTTTTAGGAACTTGAAAGTGGCAAAGGGGGTTGGTTCATTTGGTGCTACATGCACTTTTGGGCATTGAAGTAAAGCAGGATGTTTATGTGTGTTGGTCAAATATTCAAACCATGCATTAATTGACCCAAAATATTCATTTCTCTATGAATGTGTAGAATACTGTTTTGGTTAATCCCTTTTTTTTTCCCCCTTTTTTTTTACCTGTCATAAGGATTTTTATAACTACATATATCCTGTGAATTTAGATTTGTGGAGTTTATTTCCAGCTGAAAGTGTTTTCTCATTTATTTGCGGGATTTGTTTTGTGGTTTAAAGAAAATTGGTCAACCAGATGTAACATTTTTGTTTATTTACTAAGCATGTGTGATTTTATATGTGAGAAAATTAGGTAGAGACGGTTCACAATATCACCACCCTTTTCTTTGTTCTCTCTGATTTTGATTATCAATATATTAATTATAATCACTTGGAGAGATAATGGGAAATAGGAAATACACTGAAAAAATTACAAAATTCAACATTTTTATTTTTGTTATGAAGGAATTTTTCTGATAGTCTCAGTGAATGATCCACTGTGATTCAGCTTATGACTGGGTGATGCCAATTGGAAAATTAAAGAAATTATCCAGGGAAATAAATTATACAGACAGCTCCACCATCTTCCCATTTGCATTAGTTTTGTATGTTTTTATATTATCAGAATCAAAATTACTTTCAAAAAGAGGATCCTGAGACATAGCAATTTTCATCCTTGATTTTTTTAAAAAGTGTCCTTGAAAGTTCTGGAAAAGTCCATGAATTATTTAGCTTTTCTTCTGTATTTCAGTTTTTTTTCTGACTTTGAGTTTACCATTATGTGATGTTTGCAAGTGAAATTTTTACTGTGCTAATTTTTTTTAGTGAAAAAATATCCCATTAAAGGTTTCTTGGTGCAAGCCCTGGAATGGAATTTAATTTGGGGCTGGAGAAAAACTAGCCTGTTTTTTGAATAAGTTGCACAGAGGAAATGCATATGCTAAGCACAAAGCTAGTATTTAGGGGGAATGGATGAAAACTCATGACTCCATGCTTGAAAATGTCCTATTTTTATTGTTTCAGCATGTATACTACTAACATGCCAATCAAGATTTTAGAAGATTTGCTATTATGGTAAAAGGGTTTTCTTCTGTTTTAGAATTTAACTACCACCATAAGCAACTTTTAGGGCTTTAAGTAGTCACCCATCCCTAATTTTAAGGTTATTGGTCCCAGGAGAGAGAGAGAGAGAGAGAGAGAGAGAGAGAGAGAGAGAGAGAGAGAGAGAGAGAGAGAGTCGCCACTGTAGGGGCCAAACACACCACCCATGCCACATCTGGTTCTCAAATCATGACTCTGCTTGGATAACTAGCCAGAAATCGGAACCTCTGACTACTCAGCTACCATACCCAGTGTATTGCATTTCTGGTGTGATTGTAAGGCAGGCACTAAATTGCCCTTAAAGTATTTCCAGAGTTACTATCTGTCTGTATTTTCACTGTTTTTCATGTTCATGATTGCAGTGAATGCAACATAGTACTGTTTATACCCCATTATAGTGTTGACTGTTTAACAGAAGTTTTACGTAATTCTTCTGTGAGCCTGTCAGATTTTTGATTTAATAAAACTAAACAGGATATTTTTTTAAACTTATTTTAAAGTTATTTCATTTTATCTTTACAGGGCAGGCAGTTGCAGCAGCACGACTTCACTTCTCAGATATTTTCACTTGGCTACTGTCCAACAGGCGAATGGTTAGCAGTAGGGTAAGTGTAGTATTTTAAGCTTTTTGCTTCCTTGGGTATTTATTTATGTGTTGAAAATGTTCTGTCTTTTGCATTTCCAGTATTTTATTTTCACTGTTAGTAACAGATCATAAATCTTTATTGAGAGAAAAGAAAGAGTAAATGCAAACACATGAGGATCATATAGCGAAGTAAATGGGCATGTTTATAGCAGCAGGGACAAAATGACAGGTGCAACAGTTGAATTCATTGCACATTGCTTTCTGTGCAAGTAACTTGTCAGGTAACATGTCAGTAAAGCTGAATTCATTGCATGTCACTATTCAGTACAAGTAACTGAGACTTGGGAAAGGAGCCACGGGGCTAATCCATCTCATACATATCCGTATGTATAATATTATTACACATTCATTCATAATACTTTTAGATCAGTCATAATTTTCCTGCTGGTACCACAGAATATAATACTTTTTTAGTATATGAGCCACTGCATGTGAAGATGGAGATTAAGGATGAGCAGTAGTCATTGCTGACCTGCCTTTTCTTGTATTTTTCATGTAACTCTGATATGAGAAATGGGTGAGGTAATTTTTTAGCACATCTTTTGTAAAAAAAGATCGTGCTTATGTTACCGGTTTGTCCGTCCGTACCCACGATATCTCTGCAACTATTAGTCCGATTTGAAAAATTATTTTTGCATTGGGAAGCTTGAAATATGCAAATGATGATCCTTTATTTAGTTTTTGTTTTTTACAATGTACAATTTCACTGCCAGAGAGCGTAAATGCAGATGATGTTGAATTCAAAAATACGTTTTATTCCACATATTTGCTTCTAACCATCCGATTGAAAAAATTCTTTTATCTTTCGATTCCATTTATGTCGAAGAGTATTTTAGGTATAGTTACTTTTTCAAATTACGCATAGATTTTCCGCTAGGGGCGTAAAAGTAAATTACATTTCCCCCGATAACTCTTCTTCTAAAACTCCGATTTGAAAAATGTTTTCTTCAGCAGATACAGCTCCTTATGGAAAATCTTTTGCATATAATTTCAAATTTTTGATAAATAATACTTTGGCCACCAGGGGGCATAAGTGTTAATTTTTGCTTCTGATGTTCTAAAATATCGATTGAAAAAATTCTTTCGTGGACTGATGCCACTCACATCGATAAACCTTTCTGGAATATTTTCTTCTTAAAATATTCCACAGTTTCTCTGCCAGGGGACGTAGATGTACATCTTATTTTTGTCAATATCTCTACTTCTAGGAGTCCGATTTTAAAAATTCCTTCTTTGTTGGATAGTGTTTCCAGTGTGACATGGTTTTCATATAATTTCAAGTAATTCATAGACTTTCCGCTAGGGGCGTAAAGGTAAAGTGCTTTCCCCCTATATCTCTGCTTCTAAATCTCTGAGTTGAAAAATTCTTTCTGCACCGGATACAGCTCCTGGTGGGAAATCCTTTGCACAGAATTTCTAATTTTTGTAAAAAATGGGCTGGCCACCAAGTGGCGTAAGTCTTAATTTCCGCTTCTGATGTATTTGCAGCAAAATATGAGCTTCTAAAATCTCGATAAAAAAAAGTCGTTTGTAGACCGATACTACTCATGTTGACAAAACCTTTTAGGAACATTTTCTTCTTGAAATAATGCATGGTTTCTACGCGGGGGGGGGGGGGTATAGATAGGCAAAATCTGAGCTCTTGAAAACTCGACTATTTTTTATTTTCTTGGGCCGATATCGCTCATATGGAAAAACCTTTTGAGAATACTTTCTTCCTAAAGTAATGCATGGTTTTCCCACCAAGGGACATAAAGCCACATCTTATTTTTGTCGATATCTCTGTTTCTAAGAGTCCGATTTGAAAAATTCTTTCTGTGTTCAAGAGCGTTTCTGGTGCAAAATGTTTCTCATATAAATTCATGTTTTTCTTAACGCACAAGTCTGCAACCAGAGGGTGTAAGTTCAAGATTCCATTCACAGCAATATCTGAGGGATTAAAAACCTGATTGAAAAACTTCTTTCTTCCGTCAGATGCTATTGTTTTCCATACCGGTTCCATTGACTTTGAATAGCTTTGATAAATTTAATTTGCGTCAGAACGGATTCAAAAGACGTGCTTATTACACCCGAAAATTCGGTGTCATCTTTCTTGTTTATGGTCTTAGTTAGCTGCAAAAAGAAGAGTGACATTGTACTCTGTATTGTGTTATGTGATTTGAAAGGTTTATTATTATTATTATTATTATTATTATTATTATTATTATTATTATTATTATTGCTTGTACAAGAAGACTCAGTCATAGTATCCCCATTCTTTGGTGAATAGGTTTTGAATGAAGTCTGTAGTTTAATAATTTGTATTAAATTCTTGAAAGAATGGACAGTAAGTAGTGTGCATTTTCCTAAGTCACCTTTGTAATGCAAATAGAAAATTTGCTTCACAAAGCAGCATACATACTGTAGAAGTTCTTCTCATGCAAAGTATTCAATTAAGGCTGTCTTTGATTGAGTGTAACAGAAATTCTGTCCTATATCTGTAGTGAAAATTCTTTTGTACACATTTTCTCAAAAACTGATTACTTTGTAGAGTTTGAAATTTTGAGCACAAATAAAAACGACCCATAGCTAATACTTATCTCAGTTATTTTTCTGAAAAATGTGTTAGAATTTGTTTTAAAATTCAATTTATCTGACTGAAAAGTATTCCAATTTGGCGCTAGATGGCGCCAGAAGTTAGCTTGGCAGTGTTTCTGTGTGGAAGAAACGAAATCTCTCATTTCTGTCTGATTTTTTTAATTATCTAGGCCAAATAGAAATCAAAGAATGGGCACTGAAGTGAGATTGGAATCTTGTCTTCTATAGATCATCTTAAATGCTATTGTACGTTCATTTTTTGAAGTAAAAATGTGTACATTACCAGAAAACACTTGAACAGACAGAAACTACGCCTACCTACTAAGTTCCACCCCCAAACAATGTCATTGGTTAAAACGTAACAGTGCGTATTTTGTCTTTTCATTGTGGAGCCAACGAGAGACCGCTGCCATTCTGAATATGGTAAGGTCTTCAGTCATTTGCTGGCGCCAACTTCTGGGACAATCCCTCAAGACGTAAAAGCCACGCCCAAGGAGTGATATTTTGCGCCATCTATCGCAGAAGATGAAGCCTAACACTCATTCAAAGGCAGCCTTAACGGTTTTTGTTCACTTCCAGGGGCTCAACATTTTTCTTGTGAGGAATCTGTCCTTACAATAAAAGTGTCATGCGGGGGAGGGGAAGGGCATAGCTTATAAAATCCGAAAGAAAAAATAAAAGTTCCTCTATTTATCCCTGAAAAAAAATCATAAGGTGAACTTCACACTATTTAATTCACCTTTTCGTTACCCCCAAGAATTTTTATACTCCAGCATACTTGTTTAGTCCTGCATATATATATAACTGAACAGTCCTGTAGAATTCAAAGGCTAGCTTTTCTTCTGTCTTTCAGAAGTGAGCAGGGGGATACACAATTCATGTTCCATGATACCTAAAATTACCTTCAAATATTAGCTGGGAGAGGAATGAGCATGCAGAAATTGCATGCTTAAATTTGTGTGTCTCGCATTTTTCAGAAACTTGAGATGTTTATAAAGATAGCCTTGTTGTCAATATTGTAGAAATATTCTGTACATGTTAAATTTTGGTTTCATTGTCTTCTTTGTTGCCTTTCAGAACCATAAAACTTATTTATTATTCTTAACAGAGTACATCTTCTGGTTTAGAAAAATAAATAAATGAAAATCTTGAAGTGAGAAGTTTGTAGGTTTGTTTTTATTTGCACAGTTAGAAGTTTTTCAATGTTCTGTGTGCATCTAAAGCTAGGAGTAACTGATTCTGCTGCCAGCAAAACATATAACTCCTTTTCTGAAGAAACTTCGATCATATCTTTGCTGTTCTTTAAATCCAGGTCAGTGGCACTTGGCAACAAGGGCTTACAAAGCAAAGATGGTGTAATATGTTATTCTTGATACAAAACTAAAACAGGTACTTGCTTGACCATTAAGCAACAGTTATGTTTGTATTAAGAAGGGTTTTTTTTTTCCTTTTGCCTTGAAGAGCTGGGAAAGGATTCAAGAACTTATCCTTTTTAATTGTCATTTACAATTTTAATTGTTTTTTTAATGTTTTCAAGTCCTTAGTCTGTGAAAAAGTGTTATTTCTTTAAAATATTAAAAAAAAAAAACACCTTTTGAACTGGAAAATTCTACTCCTAATTTTGGGGTGCTTAAGAGATGTGATTTCTACAGAACTTTGTTATATAACTAAATCAGTGCTTACAGAAAAAGTTTAGTCAGTGGACTGACAGAAGGTTCCTTTTAAAGGGATTGCAAAATTTTAAAGATTATTTTGCAACATAAAATCAGTACTGTAAAGTTCATCAAGGATTTCTGAGATTTCTGGAATTTTAATGCATGGAAAAGGAAGGGGGGGTGACTAATCATTAGGCTCTCTCTGGCTTTAGTGAAATCAGTAAAATTTTTGGTCACTTTTATTTTGGGTCAGTTTATTTCAGTTTTATGTACTGCACATGAACATTTTTTTGCATACTTATCTTTCACCAATGGGGATCGCATGTTATTTTGGATTTATTCACGTGGTAGTGTGTAGGACTGTCAGTTAAAGTACTGGATTTATCTATCAAAAATTCACCTCTTCTTCTCCCCAGCTCCCTGTTGTTTCAACTTTGGACTGAGATCAAAAATTCTAGACAGTTGTTATAAAGTGTAGGAAAAGGGTAAGTAAGGATGATACAGCTATCACAGAAGGTTTCACACATAAGGGCATTTTTTCCTTAAGAAGTTCCTGCTTGTATATTTGAGAGCCATTGGGTTATATTAAGCTAATGTTGTTTACATGTTTCATATTTTGTATATATTTTTATATTTCATGGTATTGATTTTTTTTTCTTTTTTGATTTCCAGAATGGAGAGCAGCAATGTGGAAGTATTACATTGTAGTAAACCAGACAAATATCAGCTTCATCTTCATGAAAGTTGTGTTCTTTCACTTAAGTTTGCTTCATGTGGCAAGTGGTTTGTTAGCACTGGTAAAGACAATCTCTTGAATGCTTGGCGAACACCGTATGGTGCCAGTATATTCCAGGTAATGTGAATGTTTCTTTAACCTTTATTTTAAATACACCAGAGTTAATAATGAAACATATATAGCGTATGAAATCCGTTTATTTTTGTAGGGTGTCAGCACAAATATTCGCCAAGCTTTCGCATTCCACTGGGAGGCTTTTTTCAAGGTGAATATGTGAGCTGACTACACCACAAAAATAAACGGATTTCATACGCTATATGCGTTTCTTTATTAATGTTTCTTTGTTATCCAAAATTATTAATGTCAGGTAATGCCAGTTAAAAAATGCATTTGATTTCAGTAGAAACTGTTGCTCAGCATTAATTTCCTTTCTGTTGTCAGATATTCTGGGAGCTGTAATTGTAAAGTAGTAGTAGTTCATTGTCTTGTCATTGGAAAAGTACAAAGGATTTTTTTTTCTTTTTCTGACAACTGCAACATGGTATCTATCGCTTAACCATTAATTTTCATATAGTAGAAAAGAGTGAAAACATATCAGATGTTAGATACAAGGGCTGATTAAATTTTTTTATGGCCAAAAGTGATATTCCCAATTTATGAACATTTTTTAGAGATATAGTTTTGAAGAATATGTTCAGACATGTTGCATTTTGTCCAGGAATGTTAACATACATATGGTTATTATTATTATTATTATTATTTTTTTTTTTGTAGTCCACATGTGGATTTCAGTTATTATATGATACCCAACATATGAACAACATGAGCCTCTACTCTCAGTGGTCTTTGTCAGTGAACTATTGAATAATTTGAAACATTTGTGGGAATTTTGAGGTGTGTTTTACACAAACCTTGTCCTGTTTTGGACTTGTTTTGCAGTATCTATTTTATGGCATTTTTTGGCCTTGAAGATTGAATCTCAGCTGCAATTATACTCTGGTACAAAGATTTTTTTTTTTTTCTTCTGATAAATGCAACATGGTATCTGATTTTCTCAAAATTACATTTATTCCAAATTTTATGTAGGGCCACACTTAAGAGAGGACAGCTTCTATCCCTCATATCAGTGTTAATGTTTGTGATTTTGTACTATCTTATTAATACAGTTTTTCTTATTTGCAGACTCTTTTACACATTTATGACAAAAAGTCATATCCCTGTCTTAATTCATATTACTTTGTCAAGGAAAGGAAGAAAATAATCGTTAAATACTCCATTCCATACTAAAATTTTATCCCATGTGAAACAATTTCCCCCACCACATAATTACTGGTCCTTGGAGGTTGAATATTTGAGAAGTTTTCATGGAAATATCTAAAGGGCTGAATATCACACCCCATTGAGTTCAAAAGTTCCCTACTTTCTACTCAAATACACTGCCGGACAATTGCTAAGGACGGATGACAATAGCAACGATAGCAACCATAAAGTGGAAGGCAGGAAAATGTGGAAATTAGCATAAGTGCGGGATACAGGAAGACATGTTGTGCGTATGCAAATTTTGGATTGCCGAACTTGTTCGTGACGTCATAGCGCTGATAAGAGATATATAGGATTTGACGCGTATTGACCATTGTTGTTCAAACGCAAAGTTGAAAGGGAAAGAATCAATTGACGAACTTGCAATTTTCGGTATGTCTTCCCGACATCACCTAGATGATTTTACGCGTGGCCGTATTATTGGCAAGATTGAAGAAGGGCGAAAAATAACAGATGTTGCCAGGGAGTTCGACGTCAGCCACAGTGTTGTTTCAAGGCTTTGGAAATCATTTCAAACAAATGGAGAGTGTAGCAAACGTCACGGGGGAGGTCGTGTTCACAGTACAACACCTGCAGAAGTCTGTACATAGTGCTATCAACAAAAAGACACCGGGGCAGCACAGCTAGTGAGGTAGCAAATCAGTTTATGGCTGCTACTGGCAAGCGGATCTCCCGAAAAACTGTCGCCAGACGTTTGCATGAAGGAGGACTATACGCCCGCCGTCCTGTTGTGTGCATCCCATTGTCCAGACGTCACCGTACCGCCCGTTTGCAATGGTGCCATCAACATCGCAATTGGACTGATAACGACTGGTCTGCTGTCCTCTTCTCAGATGAGAGTAGATACAGTCTATCGTCTGATTGTCGACGACAACTGATCTGGCGTGATAGTGGTACTGCATATTGTGCAGCAAACATACAGGAAAGGGACCGATATCCGACATATACTGTCATGGTATGGGCTGGCATCATAATCAATGGCCATACGTCCCTCTATGTGCTTCCAACTGGGACTATGACTGGCCAACGATACATTAATGATGTTCTGCTACCTCATGTTCGCATGTTCCGTGGTGCTGTCGGTGATAGATTCATTTTCATGGACGACAACGCAACATGTCATCGAACAGTCGCTGTCCAGGAGTGTCTTGAGAGCGAGGATATTCAACGCCTCGTATGGCCAGCACGTTCTCCAGATCTGAATCCCATTGAAAATGTGTGGGATGCTTTGGGGAGGAGTCTTGCTGGTCGCCAATGCCCTCCAATAAACAAGGACACCCTCATCCATGCACTGACAGAGGAATGGGATAAATTACCTCAACAGCTGCTTGATAATGTTGTGCAAAGCATGACACGGCGTGTGAAATCTTGCATCGCCCTCCATGGTGGCCATATCCCGTATTGACATCTTACGCCGGAACGCCTGCAGACGGTAATTGCATTTTTTTTCATGTTTACGTATTCTGCACAAAATGGCCTGTTTGTCCCTTGAACATGTTCCAAAGCCTTCTGGATTTCAGAGCACAATAAATTGTCTTTCTTGTAATGTCCTGGCATTCTGACATTATTTTATTTCACTTGGCATCCAACCACACTTTCTTTTTATGCGCTATATAGCCGTTTATGATCCGTCCTTAGCAATTGTCCAGCAGTGTAGTATGTTGGTTTTACTTTCTCATACCCTCCAGTTTTTTGACATTGTTTTGCTAAAAATCTGAAAATTAGGTAAATTACTGAGAATCAACAGTTCTAAATATTAAGTAAAACATAAAAGTTATCTGAATGTCAACATCAGAGCACTTTGCAGAATGAAAAACGAACCATCACCAAATGAGCGAGTATCAGTTGGCGAATGTAACAACCAGAAGATGCTTAATTCTGTACAAGGTTAAATGCTTGGAGGGGCTTCTTGCAATCTCAGGACATATGGCTAATTAGCTGTTCATCCCTACAGAATATTCAGAAAGGTAGTGAAGGTTAGTTACATCCGCATATTGCTTTATAGGCCTGTCTCTCATTGAATTGGAAAATTCCTTTCATGTGTGGAACGCAATATGCTAGCTAACTAAAGTCTTTATTGTATATAATCCCCCCACCCTTTTTTTTTTTTTTTTTTTTGAATTTAAGTCTTAATTGTTGGAATGCAAACTCTCCTTCCCTTCCCGGAACAGTGTTACTACAATAGTATGACTTATACTGAATCACTGTTGAATCAGAATTATGCAAAATGCACATACACATATCACTAAGCTGTTCTCTGAGATTGAGATTCCGAGGTTAGTTCCACAAAGAAATACAAACTACCAGATAAATCTGGAATTATGCAAAATATATCTATAAATCAAAGAATAAATGCCACAAATTAATATTTGGTTGTGTTGTCAAAACAGGTGCTCAGTTTTCCAGAAATTTATTAGTAGACACATACTGAAAAATATGTTGCACGTGCAGATGCGAAATATTATGACTTTTCAACACTACTAATTTAAATGATATCCAATCGACAGGTGTACCAGCTGACACAGTACGTCTTGTTGAAGTTTTTCACTGATTCCCCTTCCCCACGAATGGTATTACTACATGGAAGGTTTTTATTTTTGAGCATCAGATAGTATGTTGTTAAATAGCCTTTGTAAACTAGTTTTTGTTGTTTTTAAGAACAAGCTTAGTTATTTAGTATGGCCATCATTTAAAGGTATTCAAATTGTAGGACTGTTAATATTCTTGCAGCTGTGCCTGACATTTTTTGATGCTCAGGTTCTTCCTTGAATGAAGAATTAGTTGTAAAAATTGCTATTGTGGAAATCTCACATATGTAACATAGCTTAGCTGGTATTCATTCAAATTTTACCACAATCCATCACTTGTTTGAATTGAGAGGATTTTCAAAGAGCTAAAAGCTTCAAGTTATTTAAGAGCCTGTTTTGTTCAATCATCCTGTTAATTTGTTAAACGTTGGTTTCTATCATGTGGATATATCTAGGTTCCCGTAATATTCATTTCTGTACGTTAGATCTTGTAAAGCTTTACAGCTTCTCCCCCACCCTTTTTCCTTTTCGTGGAGGCATGGTAAACTACACTGTCAACCTATTGTGGAAGGTACAGAACAACTACCTCTGTTACAAAATGTAATCCTTTGCATTTAAGAGCGAAAAAGCAGCAGTTATTGCTCGAAATCCTTTTTTTTTTTTTTTTTTTTTTTTTTTTTGCTCAGCAGTTGATTGGGCAAAATTGCTATTTAAGACATGTTTTCAAAATGATGGAACATTTTAGTAATATATTTGATATGAGAAGTTTCTCAGTAAAAAGGCTTGAACTTTTGGCCACTGACTATTGATCTGTGTGAAGTTTCTCAATAAAGAGGCTTACACTTTTGTCCAATGACTTCTTAGGTATGCAACCAGCTGTAAAGAAGAGAGAAAGAAAGACATGATACAGTGAGCTTCAGTTAGGTCTTAAAGTCATAAATTAGCGGTGTGGCACGGTGCGGGAGTGTGCCACAGATTGATACTGTTCTTACTTTCCTCCAGACACTGTTGGATATGCTACCCTACTGTCCAAAATGGTGCACTCTTATAGTGACTTGGGGCATGAATTATGGCAGTTCATAAAAACATACTTAAGTGACCATTTTTAAGAACAGTAACCAGTCTTGGTTTAATTTTCAGTTACCAAATTCAATTATTTTTTAAAAATGGTGACACTGATTTGTATCCTTTTCGTACTACTAGAAAAAATTCATATTTATTACTACACATGTTGCAAATTACATAAAATGTGGAGGAATTCATAAATTTATGTGATTTGTTGAGATACAATTTTAATAAAAGAGCCTACATCATTGTCTAACACTATTTTTGGCACGATTTTTATCAATTCAGGATATAAACCACATGTGCCTTCATTTTTTAATATTATAAATATATATACTTATAAGGATTGAATATTTATTTATTACACCGTATTCAAAATAGTATTTAAGGAAATACTGTTTCTATTCATAAAATTTAATTTACCTTAAAAACCATGTGGTTTGAGAATACTTACTTCTTTAGTTGTAACTACTGTTGCTCTTTCTCTAAGATTTTTTTTTTACACATAAATACATTTTGTTATTACTTTTACTAAATTTTAAATTTAAAATACGGGTGTATAAGAGCTACAGTAGATTCTATTGCCAATATGACTTGATGAGTCGGAACCTAGGTTTTCGGTGAGTTACGTTGCACCATCGTCAGCATTGTTCATACATTACGTGTTCACACACATACCAAGGATTTGCAAATGGTGAGTATTTGTCCTCGTCCCAATTTTTAGTGGCAGTGTCGATGTGCACTGTTGTTAGTTCATCTTGAACAGAGATTCTCACATTGAGCGCCTTCTATTGGGCTCAATAACGATCAGAAAAATGATTTACCTTAAACTTAATGGATTATTATTGTTTGATAATGGTCAAAAATTTATTTTATTTTAAATTTAAAGGATTATTATTACTTGATAATGATCGGAACTTGTTTAATTCTAAATCTAATGGATTATTATGGGTTTCTTTTTATTTGTATTATTAATTTATCTTCAACATCATTACAATTTTTCTGTTATGATTATTACCTTTTTCACACATTTTTTTATTATTATTTTTTTTTACTTTTTGACTTTTTTTTTTAAATTTTTTTTTTTACTTTTTTTTCCCCTATTCTTCATTTTTGGTAAAGAATTTTCATTCTGTTTTGAAAAGTTTTTCTCTCTTTTAATTATCCTTTTTCAAACTTCAGAAAGGGTTGTTGGGTCTTGAATATTGCAAACTTTATATTTTAGTTTTTCAATAGATACAGATTCCGAAAATCTTAATTCTTTTTCTGCTTTATGGGTAGAAATCAATTTTATTTTATAAAATTTTAGACATTTTTTATTTTTAATGCAAAATTGAATCAAGTCTGTTTTTTCATCTTTTTGGTTCCAATTTTTTATGTGTTGATCCAATATTTGCTTTAATTTGTTTCTGGTGCTTTTTTTTTTTTTTTTTTTTTTTGTTGTTTTGGGCAAGATAGAAGGATTGGTTACCTTTATGAGTATTTCATAAGTACCCACCTTTTCTAAAAGTTTAGGTTGATATTTAGTATTTGCAAGCATTTCTTTGATAGTTGAGACAGAATGGCCAAAGTGTCATATTTTTTATTCAATTCACAAAGCTTATTATTATTGTTTTTATACAAGGAAAAGATCTAAAACACCTTCTTTTTCCTCCATATTTTGAATGGTTTTTGATTTAGGCAGGATTCTTAAGTTTATTTTTAACTTCATAAATTAGTTTATTTACTACTTTATTACCATAACCAAAAATGTTTGCTACGGATTTAATCCAATTTACCTCTTCCTCTCAATACTTCTTTTTGGAAGAATGAGTAAATTCATGTTTAACCCACGTTCACAAACTATCTTGTGGCTGATTGGGTGAGCTGAATCTGAAGGAATTGTTACTGGAACAGAACATGGTTTTCTGTATGCCTTAAATGTTGGCGCTAAAAATTGAGATGAGGACAAATACTCACCATTTGCAAATTTTTGGTATGTGTGTGAACATGTAATAGAAGAACAATGGTGCCACGTGATGCACCAAAAACCTAGGTTCAGAGTCACCAAGTCGCATTGGCGATGGAATCTACTGTACCTCTTATACACCCATATTTTAGATTTACAATTTAGTAAAAGTAATAAAAAATGTGTTTATGTGAAAAAAATCTTAGAGCAACAGTAGTTACAACTAAAGTATTCTCAAACCACGTGGTTTTTAAGGTAAGTTCAATTTTATCAATAGACGCAGTATTTCCTTAAATATTACTTCGAGTACAGTAGAATAAATTATTAAATGTTCGCTTCTTTATTAGTATATAAATAATATAATACACATGGTTCATATCACAAATTTACGAAAATTGTGCTTAAAATAGTGTTAGTCTTACAATGAATGTAGGTTGAGTAAATGTCTATTTCACACACTATTTTGCTTACAAAGTAAATGCTTTCAAAGCATGTAAATTTTTCCGTAAAAACCTTTTTTAGGTGTCTTTGACTTCATGTTATAGAGTCAAAAAAAAAAAAAAACAGTAACAAATCAATCTTTTTGTTAACAGAAGCCAAAATATTGCAAAGAGAAATGAAATTATTGCCTAGAAAAATGTGTTAAACCAGACTTGTGTAAAAGGTCATTCTTACAAGGGACACTAAAAAGAAAAAAGTTATCAACTGTGCCATACAGCACAAGTTCAAGACAAATTGAATTTGAAGGTAGCTGTGTTTAATGAGGATGAAATATGCAGGGTTGTTCAAAATGATTCATCTGATTTCAAAAGAGCATAATTCCATATCTATCAACTGTGTATGGACCTTGGCATACACCAAATAAAAGAGGAAATCTCTGAGTTTTAGTAGGTCACCTACTGTACTATCAGTGTGGCTTTGTAACAAGACAGTTTGTGAGAAAATGGTGACTGTACAGCAGAAGGCTTTCTGCATGCTGCAGTTTTGGAGATGTGAATTGGTAGTCAAAATGCAGTATGATTTTCATAAACATTATGGAAATGGGGACATCGCCAAGGGGGTACCCTGAAATTTGCCTTGCCCACCCTGCCACACACCCAGTTCAAAGTGGGCCATTTTTCAATATTTTTAACTTTGAAATATAATCTGGACTTTGCCAAGTAACAAATAAGTCTTGTGTTTTATTTCATGTAGCCCTACATGTTTTCTCCTAGGAAGTATGTTGTTTACGTCTCCATAAAAAGGTTATCAAAAAGCAATTGTAGGGCCATGAAAATTCAGATTTTCCAATTCCATAGTTTAAGCCTCTTTTTCAGGTTTATATGGTCAGGAAGCAAATGAGGAGAGTGGATAGGAATTCACTGAGTGGGTCACTACTAATTGCTCTGTTTGTTTTATTTAAAATTGGGGATTCTAACATGGAAAGTGGAGTTTAAAGCTACAATAGCTTTCTTAAGACTGCCTGAGGACTGGAGAGTTTAGGAAGAGGCTGACAACTGCTTTGTAGGAAAGGAGTGCAAGGCAAAGTAGCTGGCTTTTTGGGAGGGACCTAAGGAGGGGGGGTATTTCTCTGCATGGCGTTATGTTAAAATATGATTTTAATAAACAAAAAACATTTTCCTTTAAATAAATTGTTCAAGTTCACAGTAATATTTCCGTAAGCAAAAATGCAAAATTTCGAAAAGCAGTTAAGGCAATGCGTTCAGAGCAAGCAAAAATTTGAAGGCCACATTCTAGTAACACTGGTATCTTTCACCAGTGGCGTAACTAGTCAGATCCGTGCGCGCGTGTGTGCGTGCGCGTGTATACATGATAACGTGGTGGGTGGGGATTGCCCAAATTTATTTGTAGCCTGTAGTGAAAAGCATTAAAAATTCCTTCTTTCGATGTTTCGTAAAAAAAGTAGTTGCTATCAAACTTGCCCCACCCAAAATAATGCTTGCCCACCTGTCGCCCATCCCAATTTCGAAGTCTAGCACCCACCGGATGTTCCGAGTATCCGCTGGCGGTATCAGCAGTTTGAGGAAACACTTTGTGTAAAGACAAGAGACAGGATGACCGCACACGTCTGAGGATAATGTGCAAAATATCTGAGTGTCAACCAACTGTGCCAGTGAAGAACTAGGAATTCCTCAAATGACTGTTTGGCGTGTTTTGAGATTACACTTGATTATGAAGCCATGCAGGTTGCAACTGTTTCATCTCTAAGGCCAGGGGGACAAGTTAAAGCAACAGAACTTTTGCCAACTAATGCAGGATGCTATGGAGGATGATGATTTTGCTCCCCACCAGGTGTTCAGTGATGAAGCAACTTTTCATTTAAGTGATAAAGTGAACCATCACAACATTCACGTACCGGGAATGGAAAACCCACATGCAATAATCAAGCATGAGCATGACTCATCTAAAGTTATTGTCTTCTGTGCCATTGCCCAGGCAAATTTTTATTATGGCCCTTTCATTTTTGTTGGAAACCCGGTGACTTGCAACTCCTATTTGGATATGCTGCAGAATTGGCTGTTTGCACAATCGGATGAAGATTCCGGCGACTACATTTTCCAGCAAGATGAGGTGCTGTCTTATTAGCATTGTGCTGTTTGCCATTTCCTCAGTGAAGAAGCTCCCTTGCTGTTGGATTGGTCGCAGTGGACCCCATAACTTGTTGCTCTACAGCTGGCCGCCTTGGTCACCGGATCATGCACAGTGCGACTTCTTCTTTGGGGGATACTGTGTGCATGCCACTATTGCCTGAAATCCTTGATGAGCTATTAAAAAAAAAAAAAAAGCATAGTTACTGGAGTGGAGTTGGTGACAACTGACACGCTGGAGTGAGTAGGAGGGGGGGATAGACTATTGTTCCAACGTTTTTCATGTAACTAAAGAAAGTCACATAGAGCCCTTATAAGGTGAGAGACAAAACTCAGTACCATTTTTCTTTTGGTTGATGTATCATTACTCACTCTGTATTTGTAAACTTTGATAGGAATGATGGGTCCTCAAGAGTGTCTCGCATTGTTCCTACTCTGATGCATAATAGTGGAATCTGGGTACTACAGAAAAAACATAGGAATCATTTGTCTGCTGAAGAAATGCATTACTTGCGGGGCGGGGGTGGTTGTGGCAAGACACGTTCTGATCGTTTGAGGAATAAAGATGTGTTGCAGTTGTGTAATGTGAAGCAAAATGTTGTTAGCAAGGTGGAGACTAATACGCTTCGGTGGTTTGGCCACGTTGAAAGAATGAATGATGAAATGTTTACTAAGAAACTTTTTTAGCCCAAGTGGCAGGAAGGAAAGGCAGAGAAAGGCCAATGAAGTCATGGGAGGATCACTCAGGAGTGTCTGCATCAGAAAAAGATTGAGTATGAAGTATAGAAGATCTTTCGTACATCGAGTGAAATGTCAGTGAAACCCGACTTGTGTGTCAAGATTGCTATAAATGGATAAGTTTAATTCAGCAAGAGTAAGTAAATAATCAGTTAAAAAATTATCTGGTTGTTTGTATTTCTTTATAGAGCTAACTTCTGAATCTCAGAGAACAGCTTGGTGATATGTATGTATGTATGAAAATATTGTCATTTGAAATCGGATGAACCATTTTGAATAACCCTGTATGTAGTACTGTTTTTTATGGTTAAACAGCTATTATGAAAATATTTTGCATGTTTAATTTCATTTTATTACAGTATAAGAGATCAGCGATGTCTGTAGTGATAAGAAGCTTTTGCGATATTGTGAAGTCTATTAAACAAACCATTTGTCTTTGCAAATTTAGCTAACTAAAGCTTCGTCATACAACTCTGTGGAGGTTATGACATATATATATATATATTTTTATATTTTTTGGTGGGCTTATTACTTGCATCTATGGCTTTGCAGAAACCCATTTCCAAATAGGTCTTTGTGAAAGTGAGAAAATGCAGAGTTTTGCTGGTCCTTGATAAAGCCAAGGCTCGGTATTCTCGACACTTTCTACATTCTGTTTTTCTATTATTTTTTTCTCTTTTTACTCACACCGGTCAATATATAACCTTTTCTATGTTGTACTTGGTGTGAGTCAAAAAAATTTTTTGCTTCAGTCTCTTCTTAATAGAATGTGAATTCTGAATTTTCATAACTGCTGCGTTGCACGTTTTGATCTTCGGGTTTTTTTTGCAACTTTCGTTTTAAATTCTCGAGTGTTTTTCTTATGTTTTTAGCTCTGCTCTTAAGTGTATATAAATAAATATATATATATATATATATTTTGCCACATGTTGATTTAAGGTGCCTGAGAATACACTAATTTTTAGCCGTATTGTTTTCTAAGTAAAAAAGTGTTTAATTTTTTGCCGTATTGTTTTCTAAGTAAAAAGTGTTTTTTTTATTTGTATGTGATCTTGTAATTTTCAAAACATTTTTTTTTTTTTTACTGCCTTTACTAAATCAGGTATCTTTTCTTTTTCAGTCCAAAGAATCTTCGTCAGTATTGTCCTGTGACATCTCTTCAGATGACAAATATATCGTTACAGGGTCTGGTGATAAAAAAGCTACTGTGTATGAAGTCATTTATTGATGAGGTCATTCCAAGTAATTGATGTTTACTTCATTCTGGTGTTCACAAATTTACTACTGTGACACTCTGGACCAACGTGCATTGTGGTGCATTAATCTGGGTATGAAACCGTCATCCCTGTGACTAGACTGATGTGAAGCTACTTTAAACATGGATGTGTAACTGAATCTTTAGGCATTCAAGAATTTTGTCTCAAAAATAGCTTAGGAACTGTCTTCATCTGACAGTCACGTGACTGAGCAGAAGTGTGGCACTAGAACAGAGAAAAATTGGTCAAGTGACTAACTGGACACTGTATAAATATTTTGTTAGTTACTTGAATGTTGCCATGTGATTTGTCTCTCTTTGTTGAACTCCTGTAAAGAATGGAGAATGTGAAATATTTTAATGCATCATTTGTGAATGCATCCTGCTTTTTACGCCTCAGAAAACATGCACAACTTCATCTCCATCAGTGTTGTTGACAACTAGTTAAAGATGACGCATTCATTAATTTGTATTTGTATAAATTCCAGTACATCAGTGTGTTACGCCATACACAGTATTGATGGGAAAAAGACTGCATTGTTATTCTTACACAAATAATAAAAAAAAAAGGGATTTAAATACAAGTTGCTCGATGTTTCCTGGCATTCAGTTGTGATGTTTCTTGTGCAGCAACATTTTTAGGCGCCTTCTTCCCCTAGAGCATGGAACATGACAAAAACTCTTTAGACATAATGTGACATGCAGCCATGTTATAATGTACAATTAGTTTGATACTAAGCATTCCTCTGTAAGATTACTTGTGTTCCTCTTAAGAACAAAAAAAAGTTTTGTATTCAGAAAGAGAGGGGGAAATGATATATTTTTTCCCTTCATGTACTAAATGCCTGCAAGCACGGGCTCTGTCAAGTCATTTCAAGGACACCCTTCCTAATGCTGTCGGAAGAAACAGACGGCTCTCAGGGCAATTAACACACTATGTATGCTTATCGAAGTGTGGATGGCAATATTTCAATTCCTTGCCATTATTTTTATTTGGAATTTCTTTCAGTTTCATGGCATTTATTTTTTACATGTTATAGGAAGTTTTTATTTAATTTTTAAGGAAATGATTTTAAAAGAAGTTCAATGAAAAGATACCTGATTGGTGACTCAATCTGGTTGGTTATTACTTCTACTATAGCAGTGAAAAAAAAAAAAATGGAAAAAATGGAGAATGATCTCCTTTAAGTTCCAGTAATGTTGGAAGTGTCTGTGTTAATGATCACACCTCTTCTTTTTTTCTTTTTTTTTTTTTAATGCAGTCAAACTATGCTCTGGGCTCCTATATAAATATACACTGACCTCAAGTAAGCATTGTCTATAAAATCTCACAAAACCTGTCAAACTACATGTTAGGGGTTGTGCTATTTTGTAATAAAGTTGAATAAATACTGCCATGCTTCCTGTATTGTGTGTCTCTTTACTATAATTTTAACAATATGAAGACAATTTCTTTTGCATGCAAACAAAGTTATGTAAAAAATATAATTCAGCTGCTGCTATATTAGATACAGAAGCTGTAAAATTAATACCGTGTGATGTGTAGGGATTGTGCCTTCCAGCAGGAATTTTGTATGTTAAAAAAAAAATTATCTATGTACAGTATTTCATGCTTAAATTAATTTTGTGTGTGTATGCTGGCAGTAGAGCTTGTGTATGGGTGAATGGTGTTTTATCAAAATGGTTTTCTATTGGTGCAGGAGTCAGACAAGGTTGTGTAATGTCACCATTGCTATTTCAATATTTATCGATGTGTGCATGCATCATGCCAAGATGGACAATACTGGTTTATGTCTTGGTAATATCCATGTGTGCAGATTGCTGTTTGCTGATGACACAGTCCTGTTGGCAGAGAGCAAAAATGAATAGTTTGTTGCCTGTACAAAGTTTGCATGCAATTCAAACAGTGTAAATAAGGGAAAAGCCAAAGTTATCGTTTTTGAGCAAGGAACTGTTAGCACTGAATGTAATATGTCTAAATGGCACTGTGATTGACCAGGTGAATGAGTTTGTGTATTTAGGAATCATGTTTGACAGAGAGAACAAATTGGATAGTGAAATTAGTAGGCAAGTTGATTATCCATTGAAAGTCATAGCTGCTTTGGGAGGTTTTCACAGGAATGATGGGTTCTCAAGAGAGTCCTGCATGGCTGTGTATGAAAGTGTAATTGCTGATGTATGGCAGTGAAACCTGGGTACTGCAGAAAAGACATGCTGGAAAAATGCATTACTTACAGGGGGTTGTGCCAAGAAATGTTCTGATAGTGTGAGAAATGAAGATGTGGTGTGAAGCAAAATGTTGTTAGCAAGGTTGAGACTAATGTGCTTCAGTGGTTTGGACATGTTCAAAGAATGAGTGATGAGATGCTTACTAAGAATTTTTTTTAGCCCAAGTAGCAGGAAGGAAAGGCAGAGGAAGGTCAAGGAAGTCATGAGAAGATTGGATTCAGGAGTGTCTGCATGAGAAATAGATTATGAGTATGAAGTATAGAAAGTCTTGTGTACATCGTGTGATTGATGTCAGTAAAGCCTGACTTGTGTGTCAAGATCGTTGTAAATGGAGAAGTTTGATACAGCAACAGTAAGTAAATAATCAGTTAAAAATTTATCTGGTAGTTTGCATTTCTTTGTGGAGTGATCCTCTGAATCTTGGAGAACAGCTTAGTGATATGAATGTATATATGATGTATGTATGTGTTAACCCTTTGACAACCCGGGCCCTAAAATCTTTTGTCGCTCAGAATGCCATAACGCCCTAAATTTTGTGTTGCTCCTTTCTGAATTTCTCTCCTTTTCTTTGTAAGTTAACAAAAGAAAGATTGGTGCATGGTCACCACAAGAAACTTTCGACCAGTGGTCTTTGATATACATTGACTTTCAGATGTTTCCTGGGGTTGATCGCTGCATTCTTCTGTGGAGAAGGCATGTGATATTGTGAGAGTAAAATAATATGTCCTGGGAGATACCAATGACAGCTTTACTTATTTAGCAACAACAATGCTGTCTGAGTGTGACTTGCACTAATTCTGCAGAAACTGTAAATTAAAAGAACAGGTGTGGGTAAGAAATCCTACTCACTCTAAATGGGCATTTTCAGGCAGTCATGGTAGTTTGAATGTAAGGGTGTATCGGGAGTAATGGTCTTTAAAGAGTTAATCTTACTTAATAAGTTACCATTTTAAACATTTTAATATCAAAATTAAACAAGTTAGTAAAATCATGCAATGCATTGATTATTATACACTTTCCAACATTCCAAGAGACCATTACTCAAGTTTTGAGGATAATGGCTGTGGAATAAATCTCACCCTTGTGTCCTGACCTTCGATCCCATTTTGATGATATTCAACTGAACCGGTCAAGTATACTTCTGGAACAACATGATAAAGTTTTGTCTCAATCAAAGCATTTTTAGTCAAGTTATGACGCATAAGGGCAGTAGATTGGATCCCGATCCTATGTCCTGACCATTGACCCCAATTCGCCCATTTTCAACAGGGGTTGTCCCCAGGTGGCTCCCTACTACATACGGAAATTTCATCAAAATTGAACCATTTTTACACAAGTTATGACGCATAAGGGCAATAGAATGGAATGAATCCTTCTCCTATTTTCTGAGCTTTGACTCCATTTCGTCTATTTTCAATAGGGTTCGTTCCCTGGTGGTGTCCACTACCACATAGTAAAATTTCATCGAAATTGAACCATTTTTACACAAGTTAAGACTCGTAAGGGAAATGGAATGGGTCCCTCTCCTATGTCCTGACCTTTGACCCCATTTCGCCCATTTTCAATAGGGTTTGTCCCCAGGTCGTCTCCTACGACATACTAAAATTTAATCAAAATCGACCCATTTTTATGTGAGTTATCGTGCAGACAGACAGACGGACGGACGGACAAAGCTGGAGCATATATGCTTCTTCGACCTACAGTTGGAAAGCATAAAAACACAACAGCTTTTTAATTTTATACATGGTGTCCAATAAAGTCTTTCCCACATTACAAAAATTAATATAAAAAAATGTATTACAGGTACAAGAAAGGGATTGCATGACAATGATGGTGCACAACGAATTTTTTTTTTTTTTCCAGTGTCAGTACACCTCCACATGGGTGCCTTTGTGGCCCAGAGGACATTTAAGGGATATTCAGTTTCACGCCATGTTTTTCTTAGTAGAGACCGAACCAATAACATCCATTATTCTGCTCTTCAGCGTCTCAACATCCAGGACACTGCTAGAGTAAACTTGGGCTTTCGCATAACCCCCACAAGAAAAAGTCTGGATGGGTTATGTCGGGGGATCAAGGTGGCTATGGCATGGGATGGTCGCAGCCAATCCATCTGTCCAGAAATGTGGCGTTCAGGAACTCGCAAACCATTGTTGACCAATGTGGTGGGGCACCATCTTGTTGGAAAATAACCAAAGGTTGGAGTGCATGCAACTGAGGTGCTACAAAAAGTTCTGTCATGTCCTGGTACATGTTACCATTGGCTCTGTAAAAAAGAAGTATCCGATGATTCTGTCCTGCACCAGGCCTCGCCATACGTTCACTTTCGGGCTAGCCTTCTGTTCGATGACATAATGGGGGTTTTCTGATCTCCAGATTTGCACATTGTGCCTATTTATTGTACCAGAGACATAGAATGTAGCTTCATCTGAGAAATGGACACAGTGCAGATAATTGCTATCATGAGTTACGCACTGCAACATCTCCTTCGCAAATGCACCACGGCGAGGCCTGTCGTCAGGCTGAAAAGCTTGAACAATCTGTACCTTAGAGGCATACAGATGGAGTTTGTGTAAAATTTTGTGAATCGTGGCACGGGGAATCCCAGTTTCCAGTGAAGCACGACGAATGGATTTCCTGGGGCTTTGCAGAAATGTCCCCTGAATAGTTGCAGCTGTGTCTTGAATAACTGGTGGCCAGCCAGCTCAGGGGAGATCGCCAACACTATCCGTCACTTTAAACTTTTCATACCAAGCTTTTATGCTTTTTCGGTTCTCTGGTGTTCGTCTGTACTCTTTTTTTTAAATGACGCTGGACAGTACCCGCCGATTTGGTCTCTTGGAACCAGAACACACACTCTGCTTTTTCTTGCATGGAAGCCATTATAGATGAAATGCTCCTTATTCAGCAGTAGCACCCACCTGAAGAACAGAAAAGAAGCTTTTTGAGTGCTGCTATATTATGTTTCTAACCATTTTATTTTAACTTAAGTAGATTTTTTTTATATTTTTAAAATGTGAGAAAGACTATGGACACCCTGTATGACATCGAACATGGTTCTCATGCAACCTGGAATTCTCAGGGAATTTGGAAATGGTTCCAAAAAACAGGAAAAATTCAGGGAAATTTAAGTAAAGGGATATTTTATTTTTGCCATTCTTTTTCAGATTTCAAACTTCTGTTGAATTTCAATTACTGCCTGCCTAGAATTTGGTAGATCTTACTTTCAGTTACATTACATTTTTCTTTTATTCCCTGAAAAAGATGCAAAATTGCTATTATTTAGTTTCTGTTCACTTTCTGCAGAGAGTTGTGACATGAAATAACTAGACACAATGGCTCGATACACTCCTGCTTGGAGAAACACTTCACAAGAGAACCAATCAAATAATGGATCAAAGCCATTTGTCTTCTCTTGTGACATGTTTCTCTGAACAGGAGCCATTCTGTCATTAAGTGCAGCTGCATTGTGTTATTAAAAAAACTGGAACTAATCAAGTGTCAAAGTTTCTCTTGCATATGGCCCATCTCTATGGGAATGTATTAACAAATTCTATGTGGGTATTATTCACAAACGTTCATGGAATTATGGTACAAAAAATAATGTGTGCATTAGTTGTTATTAATAACAAGTTAGTAACATCATGCAATGCATTGATCATGATACGCTTTCCAACATACCAGAAATTATTACTCAACTTATGTGGATAATGGCTGTGGAATAAATCTCGCTCCTGTGTCCTGACCTTTGACCTCATTTCGATTATATTCAGCAGAACCGGTTCACTATACCTCCGGAACAACATGATAAAGTTTTGTTGCAATAGAAGCAGTTTTACGCAAGTTATGAGAATAATGGCTGTGGAATAAATCTGGCTTTTGTGCAATGACCTTTGACCCCATTTTGTTGATATTCAACACAACCAGTTCACCATACCTCCGGAACAACATGATAAAGTTTTGTCGCAATCCAAGCATTTTAGGTAAGTTATTATGCACAAGGGCAATGGAATGGATCCCACTCTAATGTCCTGACCTTTGACCCCATTTCGCCCATTTTCAATAAGGTTCGTCCCCAGTGGCTCCCTACCACATACTGAAATTTCATCGAAATCAAACCATTTTTATGCAAGTTATGACGCATAAGGGCAATGGAATATATCCCGCTCTTATGCCCTGCCTGACCTTTGACCCCATTTCGCCCATTTTCAATAGAGTTCGTGCCTAGGTGGTTCCCTACCACATACTAAAATTTCATCGAAATCGAACTATTTTTACGCAAGTTATGATGCATAAAGGCAATGGAATGGATCCAGCTTCTATGTCCTGACCTTTGACCCTATTTCACCCATTTTCAATAGGGTTTGTGCCCAGGTGGTTCCCTATCACATACTAGAATTTCATCGAAATTGAACCATTTTTACACAAGTTATGACGCATAAAGGCAATGGAATGGATCCAGCTCCTATGTCCTAACCTTTGACCCTGCTTCGCCCATTTTCAATAGGGTTTGTCCCCAGGTGGTCCCCTACCACATACTAAAATTTCGCCGAAATCGAACCATTTTCACGTGAGTTATCGTGCGGACGGACAGACAAAGCTTGAGCATATATGCTTCTCCAACCTGAGGTTGGAAAGCGTAAAAAAGCAGATAATTTTATAAAGGATAATTACTTAAAAAATTTACAAATGTGTGCTTTGGTAAGGAAATGCATGAATGGAATGGAATGAAATGTAACAATTTATTGCAACCTGATAGGGGTTGCCAACTCTGGGAAAACTTCCAAAACCACCTGGAAAAGTCAGGGAATTTTTTTATTATTTGTGAGTTGGAACCCTGCTTCAAGAATTTTGGATGTGTAGTAGTGAAACATTTGTAATGCAGAAGAGATTGTGAAACTTGTGTTCTGGACAGATGTGATACTTACAGTGAGTTGTGGCAAAAACTTATTATGATCATGTGTTGCAGATACATCAAGAAAATTGTCGCTAGTGGTGTGGGAACGAATATTTAGAGGTGGTTCATCCATGTCTAAAAAAATGACTGATGAGGTGCTGATTGAGAAAATTTATTCAGCCAAAGTGGCAGAAAAGAAAAATAGAGGAAATCTTCAGAAATTGTGGAAGCACCAGATGCATGAATACATAAGAAAATGGGATTGAGTGTGAAATACAAGTGGTCACCAGTGAGATGTGTGGTAGATGTTAGTGAAGTTTGAGTTGTGTGTGTCAGTATCATTTTAATATTAGTACCATTGGTAATTTTGAATTATACTTTGATAAGCCAAACTGTGAATGTCAGAGAACAGCATGTATGAAGCTTAGATACTTTCCAAAATTGAGAAATTCACTGTACAAATAGATGAAAAAGTTTCTAAGTCATTCTTATTGATGTGCCTTTTACTAAAATGATTATGGTGTCTTTCCTGCTGTGGATAATACTAACAATTTTGCTATCGTACAGAGTGGACAAAAGTCAAACTATAGGAGCAGACCTGTTTGTAATCCAGATGTAGCCCGGAATTATAGGTTTTTGTTGCGTTCTAAACCTGGAAATCTGGGTTTTTAAGTTATAGAAGAATTTGAGATTCTTCAGGCACTTCATTTCTAAAAATGCTAAAAAATTATAAAGATTATAACCAAAAGTTCTTTTTGAGTTCGACTTTCTTTAGGAATTACAGTGTTCGATTGAAAACACTATATTTCCATACAGATGATGAATGTAGACGATTTGTGACACATTGAGAGTTTTTGTTATCAGATAAGCTTTCAAGATAACAGCATGCTATAAAGAAAGTTTTTTTCATCATTTTGGAAGTTGCATCTATATCAAATAATTTGGTTCTGTTAGATTCAGTTCATCCAGTGAGCTACATTTATTTAGAAATTGAATGGAAACCATTGCAGACTTCCAGTAGTACTGATCTCCATAGCCTGCTCAATTAATGTGTAATATAAAGTGTGAAATTTGACTTTAAAAAATATGTATGTGTACACTGGGTGATCCAAAATTCTTGCACATTTTGAAAATGTAATAACTCACGGAGTTTTGAGAGTAGGTCAACATGGTTTGCATAGAAATGATCAGAATGACATCAGGTTTTTTTATGAAATCACATAAATGTTTACTCATTTTACTTACATTTTTCATCGCCAGATGGCGCTGTAGGCGAACAGGTTTGGGATAGTACGCATAAAAGCAGCAGCTGGGAAGCAACCACAAGTCACAGCGGTCTGTGTCAGTATGCTGTCATTACCGGACAAAGCGCTCTTGGTGAAATTGTTCTGTTGCGATGCTGAATGTGCGAGTGCTGCGTTGAGAACCTACCGGGCCGCCCCGGTGGCGCAGTGGTCTAAGGCGTTGGCCTCTGATCATTCGTCCGAACGGGGTCCGGGTTCGAATCCCGGTGAGGCATGGATGTTGTGTTTGTCTTACGGCACTGGCTCTCTCCCTTCCCTGGAACCAGTGACCCTAAATTGGGGACGGGCGACTGCTTATAGCCCATTAAGTTGCTCACGGTGGTCGTTAAACCTCCAATCAAAAAAAAAAAAAAAAAAAAAGAACCTACCGGTCACTGAAAGGGGATGATCGCAGTAGGAAAGGACCGACGGAAAGTAATGTGCTGCGGCGAATGGTGAAAAACTTCGAGGAAACAGGATCTTTGGCAGCACGCCCATGAACACGTGCTGCTGCAGCAGAGATGATTACGCAGGAAATGGATGTGATTGCAATGTCATCCGCACATGGCGACTCCAGTTCTCGCCACGTTTCTCGGCAAACAGGCATTCCATATGGGACTGTATGGCGAACACTACGACGGATTCTGCACACATACCCATACAAACTGCAACAGCATCGCGAACTGCAAGCTGGCGATTATGTTCAGCGTCAGGAGTTTGCAGCATGATTTTTTCGACAAATGGGTGTCGACGAGAACTGGCTGATGAACGTTTTATGGACTGATGAGGCACACTTTTCCCTTAACGGAGCGGTAAACACGCACAACTGCCGTATCTGGGCCACGGGACATTCCCGAGCAGTCGTTGAAGCGCCACTTCATCAGCCGAAAGTGACTGTGTTGTGTGGATTCACGGCTTCCTTCATTATCAGTCTTTTTTTTTTTTTTTTTTAAGAGGTCCGCGGCACCTCCTTTGAAACCGTTTCAGTGACAGGTGCACGTTATGCAAACATGCGTTATCCCTACCTAGCTTGCAAGAGCGGGATGCAGTGAATCTGTGCGCATTTATGGAGGATGGAGCACCACCACACATCACACGTTCTGTTAAACAACTGCTGCAAGAGACGTTTGGCACAAATCGTGTGTTGAGCCGACACTTTCCGAAGGCCTGGCCTCCTTGGTCACCAGACCTGACACCCTGCAATTTCTGGCTCTGGGGTTACCTAAAATCACAAGTGTACCGATGTCGCCCCACTTCATTGGCCGTGCTGAAAGATGCCATTCGACACCATGTGGCAGCTATACCGCCGGACACGTTCAATGCTGTCCATGGTGTTTTCTCTTATCTGCAGGCAGTGCTGGAACAGGACGGCCATCACATTGAACACCTTGTACAATGTGTCTAACCTGGTACAATCAGGTATCTATTTTTCTCGACACTTCCAACCTGTGGTTGCTGCGCCATCTGGCGATGAAAAATGTAAGTAAAATGAGTAAAAATTTATGTGATTTCATAAAAAACCCTATGTCATTCTGATCATTTCTATGCAAACCACGTTGCTCTACTCTCGAAACTTCGCGAGTTATTACGTTTTCAAAATGTGCAAGACGTTTGAATCACTCAGTATGTACACACACACACGCACACACAGTCGTGTCACATTATTGTGACCACCTCCTACTTTTGACGTCAACAGTGTGTGGCCAATGAAAGAAAGAGGCACATGTCGTGAGCTGGCTTGGAGAGTATATAAGGTGTGCTGTAGGCAATCTGGAAACATATCACTCGTTGCTGTCATGGATAAAAGGAGCGATTTATCAGATTTGCAAAAAGGGATGATTATCGGCGTTTGCTCGCTGCTGTGGTTACAGTGTATAGTGATTGGAAATATGGCCCATTGCAAATAAGTGACGTGCAAACTGCGGAGCACCACGTCCCATCGATGTGAGAGGTGAACGACGGCTGCGAAGGTGCTCGAGATCCAATTGACATGCTACAGTGGAGCAAATTCACTTGCCAAATGAACCAGGGGGCTATCAAAAGTGTCTAAAACGACAGTTCAGCGAACCCTGCTGCTTATAGGGCTCCGATGCTGAAGGATGGTCACTGCACCTATGCTGACGAAGGTGCATCTGCAGAAAAGGCTTACTTTTGCACGGCAGTATTGGAATTGGACCTCCGCTGATTAGCAAAGGGTTGCCTTCTCCAATGAGTCCCGTTTTCTGTTTCATCGAATGGATGGACATTGGCGTATAAAGCAAGAAACATCGGAGAACAAACACTTTTCAACCATTGCTGGAAGAACACAAGCTGGTGGGAGAAGCGTTATGGTCTGGGGAATGTTTTTGTGGCACTCTCTGGTCCACTCACACCTGTGGAAGGCACTATGGACTGAATTTGTTATGATTCCATCCTTGCAGACCACATACACGCATACATGCTGATTGTCTTCCCTGGGGGGGATGGGATGTTCCAGCATCACAATGCGACGTGTCACGCACCTAGAAATGTCAGAGAGTGGTTGGAAGATCACGATTAAGACTTCCAAGTACTTCCCTCGCCCCCTAATTCCCCAGACGTAAACCCAACTGCATATCTGTGAAACCACCTAGATCGTGTTGTACGCTCTATGGATCCTGCACCACGTACCCTCCAGCAGCTGTCAGAAACAGAGCAGTCAGCATGGCTCCCCATACCTGTGAACACCTTCCAGCACCTTATTGAGTCACTCCCAGCTCATCTAGCTGCTGTCTGAGCTGCACACATGGTTACTCTGGATATTAGTTGGTGGTCACAATAATGTGGCTTGAGTGTGTGTGTGTATATATACGCTGAGTGGCCACTTTATTATGACCACCCCCTCAGTACTTCGTTGGGCCACCTTTTGCCTTTAATACTGCGTCAAATCTTCATGGCATGGACTCCACAAGATGTTGATAGGTGGTTTGTGGAATTTGAGACCATGCTTGATGAATAGCACTTTGCAGGGTTGTGGATCCAGCTGTCTGCTGGCTCGTTCAACTTCATCCCACAAATTCTCAATGGGGTTGAGATCTGGAGATTGTTGGGGCCACTTAAGCGAAGTAAACTCACCGGCATGTTCCTAAAATCAATCCTGTACAATACGATCACTATGGCAGGACGCATTATCTTGTTGAAAGTAGCCATTGGGATAAACCATCCACATGAGAGGATGCACTTGGTCCGCAACGATGTTTAGATATGATGTGCCAGTCAGACATTGATCAACACGAATTAAAGGGCCCAAAGCATGCCAGGTAAACATCCCCCAAACCATAGCATTGCCACCACCAGCTTGAAGGGTTGTAGCAATGCATTTGGGGTCCATGCTTTCATGCTGTTTCCGCCAAATTCTCACTCGGCCATCGGCATGGTGCAACTGAAAACATGATTCATCGGACCACATAATTTGTTTCCAATTATCGACTGTCCAATCCTTGTGCGAACTGGAGACGTTTTCTCTTGTTAACTGCAGACAGCAAAGGTGTTCGAAGAAGCCTTCGGCTGCCATATCCCATCCGATGCAGTGTACGGCGAACAGTGCGTGCAAAGATCATTTGAGGGGATCCTTGATTAAAATGGTCTGTAATTTGCTGCACTGTTGTCTGTTACCAGTCTGGACACTCTCTGTTCTGCCCTAGCAGTCACTAGTCGATGACGACCACACGTTGCACGTAGAGACCCAGTTTTTTGGCTGACAGTCTAGTCTTTAAACACTTTAAGAACAGGTGCTCTGGAACATTTCACGAATGCGGCAGTTTCGGTGATACTCGCTCCATGGCTCCGAGCTCCTACAATCATCCCACATTGAAAGTCCGTCAAATCACATTTGTTACCCATCTTTTCACCCAAAAATCACTTCTACTACTGTCACAAGCACTAAGCTTTTCTTTTTTATGCTAGCATCACCCTCTGGCGGCAATAGTGTGCAGCCATAGCTCATTTGCTTAAAATTGTCAGGTGGTCATAATAAAGTGGCCACTCAGTGTGTGTGTGTGTGTGTGTGTATATATATATATATATATATATATATATATATAGTGGTTGCTTTGGCTCTTTAGTTTTTGCCAAATGTAGTCTAAAGTCACCAAAACAAAAATAGGTAATAGATTCTTTACAATTAAACAGCAAAATCTCGTGTTATAGATTCTGAATCTTAATAGAAAGAAATATACACTTATTTTTAGTTTCGTACCCATAAAATTTGTAAATAATTGCCAGTATTTTTTTTTAAATGTGATCACTAGCATGACCCCAAGGTGTGTGTGTGTGTGTGTGTGTTTTAACACTGAGCTCAGAGTTTCGGGGTTTTTTTGTTTCATCTCACAACATCCCTGTATGAGTGAGGCTATATAATATAAGTGACAGGTGACAAAATTCAGTGGAGTAAATTAGTCATTGACCTCTGCAAAAATTCAATAGTCAACTGATCTACCAAACTTCAAGATACAAGGTTCATTAGAAAATTTATTTAATTAATAAACAAGGTAAATGGTTAATATAGCCACATTTCTTAGTATCATTTTCAACACCCAAAAGTTAATTAACAACTAGAAAAGCATTTCACAGTAAGAATAACTCGGTAGTACACTTCTTACTTTCACAGTAATGTTAATGAAGTAAACACATTTGATTTATATTAGAGTGTGCATGTTTTTTTGTGGTTTAAAACTTGGGCTTCATGAGAAAATAACACATAAACATAGAAATCGAGCTAAAACACACAGTCTCGCAGGGTAAAAGGTTCGTTTCGTGCTAGCTTTCGGTCATCCTACAACCTTGATCACCTGCAATCAACTGGATAGGCTGGTTGCCAGAACTACAATTTGAAGTTGGGGTGTTGGAACTGTCGCTAGATTTTAGTAGAAAGATCCAAATAAATGGGATTTGGTGAGGGGTCTCTGAATTGCAGAGAATTGAATTGAATTGTGAAGAGTCTCTGAATTTCTACACTGTACATACAGTGTAGGATCATATGTAGAATACGGGTAAGCTGGTTGCCAGCACTACAATTTGAAGTTGGTGTGTTGGAACTGTTGCCAGATTTTAGTAGAGAGATCCAAATAAATGGGATTTGGTGAGGTGTCTCTGAATTTCTACACTGTATATACAGTTGTAGAATCATGTGCAGAATATGGGTGATCAAGGTCATAGGTTGACCGAAAGCTACCTCTAACCGAACCTTTTACCATACGTCGGTCTGTGTGTTTTCGCTCTATTTCTATGTTTATGTGCATGTTTTTGTTCTCTAATTTCGAAAAATTATCTCCCAGCGATAATTTTTTGAAATTACAGAACAAAAAACAGTGTCTCTGGGAAATATGCATACCATAGTGGTGTAAACCAGATGTGATTACTCCATTTATGTGACTATAAAGGTAACATATTTATAAAAGTATTTCAAAAGTACACCATTTAAAGATATATTTTGTAAAACTAGAGGTTTTGATCCATAAATTTATTATTGTAAAAAGTGAATATACATACAACACCAAGCTTTCACACGTCTACTGGATGACTTTCTCAAGGTACTAAACTATAGTGTACATATACTATAGAATCATATGTAGAATTAAATTTATGGATGGAGACTTCTAGTTTAGCAAAGTATATCTTTGAATATTGCTTTGTTGCGGAATTAGCTTACTTCTCTTAGTTTTATATATGTATTTTTGTGTTGTGGCTTTTTGGTGACTATCAAGACTTGTCCTGAGTACTTCACACTACTCAACAAACTTTGTGGAATAAAGCACTGAGAACAGGTAGAATAAAATTAGCAACTTTTCTCACAATAAAGTGTCTATTACACATCAACTATAGTTTCGCAAAGCAATTGGCTCATCCATGGAAACAAAAGATCTCTGCTTTCTTCACATATGTATAACCTGCAATACATATATGTTCAACTGAGTATTCCTTACAGAAAGCTTGATTTTCTAAAACCAATTGCAGTACACAGAGGATATAGCCCTTCAGTTATAGAAAAAGTTGTCCAAAAATTTAGGAAACCGAAGCCTGTCTGCACGCTCTCGTCTATTGACCTCCCAATGCGAAAGAGTTGGGCGGTTATCCCACTTACTCTTCAGATCTGCTTCGGAATTTCAAAAATTCTCAAGTTTTAATTTCAAAGTTATTTTCAAGTCCATAAACCAGATGCATTTTTACTGGTCAAAAGACTATGTCAAAGACATAAACTCCTTGGGAATTTATCGGATACCTTGTGAATGTGGACTTTCATATATAGGACAGACCCGCAGGGCTTTCAGTTTCGGTGTGAAGGAACACAAGACCTACGTACAGAACTATGAACTGAAGAAGTCTTCTATAGCCCAACATTGTCACGAAAATAACCATAAATTTTTTGTTTGCAAACACTACACTTATCAATAAACCTGACTCGACTGTCAAGCTTAATTTATTAGAAGCTTTCCACATATACCGGAACTCGTCACTGCTTGTCAACAACAGGACGTCGACTCCATTTCTTTCAAGCTCGTGGAAACAACTCTCCAAAATCAGTGACCGTCAGAATTCTGATGATGTCACAATGATTCGAATGTTTACGCTCCATTCGTCCTGAGGATACCGAGCCAATCACTCTGTGAAACAATAGTCGATGTATAATAAACATTTTTTGTGAGGAAAGTTGCTAATTTTATTCTATCTTAACACCACAAGCTTAGTAGTCGTAAATTATATATAATTGAGAAAAGGATTTGAGAGTGACCAAAAGGCCAAGAAAATGAATGTTGTCAGTGTTTCACTGTACTCAACGAACTGTGTCTAGTGAAACATTGAGAACAAACCTCGGTAGTTGCCAAAAGGCCAGAAAATGTTCAACTCAAAAGTGAAGTAAGTAAATTCTTCAATTAAACATTTATAGATGAGTGTCCAATCACTACTAAAATTTTTAAGTCCATCACTTCACTATATAAAACGTAATGCATTGGAGCTATGCTTCTTAATCTGTTTGGTACTAAAGATGTTTTATAAAGCACATTGCTAACACCTTATATTGCTTTTGTCTCTTTCTTTTGCTGCCAGCATTTACACAGTGCGTCAAAGAATTTTTGAGACTGTCGCTAGATTTCAGCCTACGGTGGCGCCACCAGTGTAATCGCGAATGCGTTATAAACCTTGACCATCTGCTTGCTTTCTGCCAAAAGTACTGCGCAGTTGTTAAAGTAGCTCAAACGAAACGGCCGTTCATTAGAGAAGTAAAATTTTTTTCATGTTGAATTATTAAGATGGAACAAAGGGCTGTTATTAAATTTAACGCCAAACTTGGAAAAAAGTGCCTCGGAAACGTACCAAATGATGAAACAAGTTTACAGTGAGTTTTGTTTAAGTAGATCAAATGTTTTCCTGTGGCACAAACGTTTTTTGGATGGAAGAGATACGCTAGAAGATGATAAGCATACCGGAAGACCAAGTTCATCTAGGACACCTGAGATTATTGAAAAAGTGCGTGATTTCGTGGAAAACAATCGATGTGCGTCACTAAGAATGATGGAAGAGTCTTTAAACATCAACTCTCTATCAATGAAATTTTATTTTCATTTTTGATTTCAAAAAGGATGTACGTCACATTTTTTGAAATTTTTCGTACCTGCACTATAATCTTCACGTTAACCGCTTAAGCAACTAAGAAACAATTCGAACCATCCTGCATGAATATTTGGGCAAAAGAAAAGTCTGTGCTAAATTTGTTCCTCACTCGTTAACCAATGAACAAAAATCAAGAAGTGCACATTGCAGAGACATCATTTCAGCCACTGAAAATGATCGAAACTTCTTAAAATCGATTGTTACAGGTGATGAAACATGGTGTTTTCAATATAATCCTAAAACAAAGCGACAAAGTGCGGAATGGAAGTCAAAAAACTCGCCACAAGCCTAAAAAACAAGAAAAGTTCCACCGAAAATCAAAACAATGCTCATTACATTCTTCGATAGTAAGGGTATTTATTATCCACAAAGAATTTGTTCCAAGTGGACAAACAATTACCGGCGAGTTTTATTTAAATGTTTTGAGGCATTTGATGGGCAGAATTCGTCGCATTCGTCCACAATGTCGGGATGAAAACAGTTGGTGTTTGTTGCACGATAATGCACCCAGTCACACCTCACTTCTTGTTCGTAGATTTTTGGCAAAAAATAACGTCTGTGGGTTGAATCATCCACCGTATTCGCCTGATTTAGCACCCTGTGGCTTTTCTTTATTCCTAAAACTTAAAACGACGTTAAAAGGGTGTTATTTTGATGAAATTTCGACCATACAAACAGCTTCGACGCGTGCTTTGGAGGCAATTCTGCAAAGTGTACTGGAACAGGCATTCGAATCATTATTAAATCGCTGTAACAAGTGTATTGAAGCCGGAGGAACTTATTTTGAATAACAAACCAAAACAAATTATAATTTCTTGTTTCTATTTCATTTTACAGACCCAGTCTTGAAAATTCTTTGCCACACTGTGTACTTCATGCTAAAAATTTTCACTGGAAAATTTATTTCCTTGATTGAAGGTGGCAGTAATGTCATTTATTAGAAAGAAAATTTTAAAGATGAAGTCATCTGTGAAGCAGTTACCAAATAAAATAATTTAAGAATGAACAAGACACTTGATTAAATCTTGTGCATTACTTTTACTACAAGTAGTGCACAACATTTTAAACTTTTATGTTATAGATGGAAAAAGAAGCAATAGGAAATTTTTTATGCAAAATTTGGAAAAATGAAAAGCTACGCACATACTAGTGGAATTCAAGTACTGAGGCTTCCTCTAGTGCTTTTTGCATTGAGGAGAATCCTGATTCTTGCTTTCTAGTCCTTTTTCTAGTGCATAACTTCGCCACTAGAGGGCGCACATGCTGTGAAATTCAAAACGAATTTTATTCCATATCTTTGCTTCTAAATATCAGATTGGAAAAAGAAAATGATTTCTTCAATACCAATTATTATGAAAACGGTTTTGGGTAGTGTTTCTTTTTCTAGTAATGTGCAGTTTTTCCTCTCGTGGGCGTAAAGGTAAATTGTTATTTCTAGGTTATCTCTGCTTCTTCCCTGGAATTAGTGGCCCTAAATTAGGGACAGATTTGTTGGTCAGGGTGGTCATTAAACCATGGAACAAGCAAAAAATGCCAAAGGACATTGGCCATAAAAATGACTTGCCGTACATTCCGGTTAATTGGGACACATCAGGGCTAGATAACTTGACCCAATTGAATGGCTGCCTCAATTAACCGATGACCCAATCAAACAGAATCTACTGTATATTAATTTCTTCGGAAGGTGTAGACATGCACACAATTGTGAACCCCAGTGGCACAGTAGTCTAAGCACTAGCTTCTGGGATTCAAACCCCATTGACTCCATTTCGATGATGATAAACAGAATTGGTTCAGTGTAACCGGAACAACATTCTAAAGTTTTGTCGCAATAGAAGCATTTTTAGTCAAGTTATGAGGATAATGGCTGTGGAATAAATCTCGCTCCTGTTCCCTGACCTTTGACCCCATTTCGATTATATTAAACAGAGCCGGTTTAGTACATCTCCGGAACAACATGAAGTTTTGTCACAATCGAAGCATTTTTATCTAAGTTCTGACGCATGAGTGCGATAGAATGGATCCCACTACTATGTCCTGACTTTTGACCCCATTGCGCCCATTTTCAAAAGAGTTCCTTCCCAGGTTGTCTCCTACCACATACTAAAATTTCATCAAAATCGAACCATTTTTACGCGAGTTATCGTACGAACAAAGCTCATATACGCTTCTTCAACCTAGGGTTGGAAAGCGTAAAAAAGGTGTTTAGCAGACACCTAAGGAAAATCATTTCTTAATTGACAGAACCCACTCATGAGTAAAAGAAAGAACGCGTTTCCTCCTGTCCTGTATCCCCTGATGTATGAACCAGAAATTTTATCGGCGCAGTGGTCTAAGCGATGACCTCTGATCATTCGTCCGAAAGGGGTCCGGGTTCGATTCCCGTGAGGCATGGATCTTGTGTTTGTCTTACGACACTGGCTCTCTCCCTTCCCTGGAACCAGTGACGGCTACTTGTAGCCCATTGAGTTGCTCACGGTGGTCGTTAAACCTCCATTCAAAGAAAGAAAGAAGCAGCACTGCGTTCAAATTGGACTCCTAGCAATTAGTAACCGCCGCCCCGGTGGCGCAGTGGTCTAAGGCGCTGGCCTCTGATCATTCCTCCGAACGGGGTCCGGGTTCGAATCCCGGTGAGGCATGGATGTTGTGTTTGTCTTACGGCACTGGCTCTCTCCCTTCCCTGGAACCAGTGACCCTAAATTAGGGACGGGCGACTGCTTATAGCCCATTGAGTTGCTCACGGTGGTCGTTAAACCTCCAATCAAAAAAAAAAAAAAAAATTAGTAACCAACTTGGTACATCATGGACATCTTCCTTCCAGTGGCAGAGCGGAAGTAAAAATACACAGTGGTCATGAAACAGTCTTGCTTGGGATTTCGGAAAGACGACAGTTTCCTCAGGAAGGAGAAAGAACGGATTTTGGTGGAAAAAAACATAAGTGGAAATCCAGAATATCCCATCTACCCGATGGAAGTAATGTATATTTTGACAAAACAATATTTTCCCATTTCCTCCAATAGGAGGAATAAAGAATTTTCATGCGACCGAAATCACCTGTTTTTATCTTTCATTTGTTTATTTGTTTCCCTGCTCCAATCTCATAGGAACTTCAAACAGCGATTTTTCTGATATTTGAGGCCCAATACAAAAGTTAACAATAACCATGCCAACATACAGGTAATCCAACTAAATGCAAATTTTACAATTTTACAAAATAAAGTATTCTTGCATTAATTACATTAACCAATCTCATACCAGGGTTATATTTATGCTTAAATACATGCCTAGGACAGCTTTAAAAAAAAAAAAAAAGACATTAAAAACAACATGTTAATGTGTTGCAAAAAAAAAAAAAAATCCTCTCAAAATCGCTCATTTTTAATTTTTTTGGAATTGTGTCTAAAAAGAAGACTAGAAAATGGTCTGTTCAAAGCTGGGCAGAATTGTAATTGAATTAATCGGTAATGCATTACAGCGTAATGGTAATTGAAACAATAACTTAGCGTTACCATTACATGGTAAACTGGTCAGAATTACATGGTAATTGTAATGGTTAACTATATGTTGGTAATTAGCCGATAACTTCTGGGTAGCAATACAACGTGAACAAACTAGTACACGTTGTGTAGGTTAATTGTTCCACCCCTCGGACCTCAATTACGTGTATGTAGGTATTGGAGATTGTAGGTGTATGACATGAGTAGTTGCCCCGTCTTCGCCGCAAGTAAAGTGATTTGAACGAAATAATACATATGAAGTAAGTACGAATGGGATGTTTATTTCGGTTAGAGATAGGCTACTCATTTCGCCCATCTCCAGTACAGTATTCTCGTCCATTACATACGTTTCACTGTCCAAAATAATTACCCCACTATAGCCAAAAGCACACATTACACCCACAGTTCAGCAACTCAGGGTGCACTGCCGAATATTACAGAAATTTGCGAACTCTTTACAGTTTTGCCGTACTTCTCAAGTGTTGTTGTCCATTACTTTTCCGATACGAACACTGGACTAGCGAGCGACTAACACCTTTCTATATACTTCACGACAGGACCTGAACATTCTGGAATATTACATAAAGCTCTCCAACTTCCCACTGCTCGATCGTTCTAGAACATTCTATAAACGCCTAACCCATTCTTGCCCCTTCTAGAACATTCTCCACGACACTTCGGTCTGTGTCTGCTGTGTTACATGGCCGACTTTTCTAGACATAGCTTTTGACACACGTACATTTCGATAAACTATTAGTATGCAATTATTATTTGCAAATTGTGTAACTTCATTACCAAATAACTCTATTGCGTTTAAATAGCATTATTAAATAATGGAATTATATCCTCTTCATCGTAATGCATTACAGATTAATTCCATTACCTTCTGCAAACCATACTTGCCTTTACCTTGTAATGCATTACACGTTAATTGTAATCTGTACTTCCATTACTTTGTAATACATTCCTGCCGAACTGTGGTTCTGTTGTACGTTTCAAAAGAGGGAAGAGTCCAAAAAGCTGTTACGAACAAACACAGTTAAGACTACATACGCTCACATCTTATAAATGCATTCTGGCTAAAAAGATTAAAAAAACAAAAAAAACAAGAAAGATGACACCGAATTATCGGGTGTAATAAGCACGTCTTTTGAATCCGTTCTGACGCAAATTAAATTTATCAAAGCTATTCAAAGTCAATGGAACCCGTATGGAGAGCAATAGTATCTGACGGAAGGAAGATGTTTTCCAATCGGGTTTTTAATCCCTCAGATATTGCTGTAAATGGAATCGTGAACTTACGTCCTCTGGTTGCAGACTTGTGCGTTAAGAAAAACATTAATTTATATGAGAAATATTTCGCACCGAAAACGCTCTCCAACACAAAGAATTTTTCAAATCGGACTCTTAGAAACAGAGACATCGACAAAAATAAGGTGTGCCTTTACGTCCCCTGGTGGGAAAACCATGAATTATTTTAGGAAGAAAGTATTCTCAAAAGGTTGATCCATATGAGCGGTACCGGTCAAAGAAAAACAAAATTACTCGAGTTTTCAGGAGCTCAGATTGTGCTACAAATACATCAGAAGCAGAAATTAACACTTATGCACCTGGTGGCCAAACCATTCTTTACCAAACATTAGAAATGGTGTGAAAAATATTTTCCATCAGGTCTTGTATGCGATACAGGGAGAATTTTTCACATCGGAGTTTTAGGAGCAGAAATAAGGCAGAAAACTCAATTTACCTTTGTGCCCCCTAGCGGAAAGACTTATGATTTACTTGAAAATTTTTAATTTATAGCAAAAACATTTCGCATCGGAAACACTATCCAACAAAGAAGGAATTTTTCAAATCGGACTCTTAAAAATAGAGATATTGACAAAAATAATATATACTTCTACGCCCCCTGGCGTAGAAACCATGCATTATTTCAAGAAGAAAATGTTCTAAAAGGTTTGTCGATATGAGTAGTATCGGTCAACAAACGACATTTTTTTCAATCGAGATTTTAGCTCATATTTTGCTGCAAATACATCAGAAGCGGAAATTAAAATTTACGCCCCCTGGTGACCAAACTATTTTTTTTTTATTTTTTTTTTTTTTACAAAAATTAGAAATTATGTGCAAACGGTTTCCCATCAGGAGCTGTATCCGGTGCAGAAAGAATTTTTCAAATCGGAGATTTAGAAGCAGAGATATAGGGGGAAACGCAATTTAACCCTACGCCCCCTAGCGGAAAGTCTATGATTTAGTTGAAAATTTTGAATTTATAGGGAAAACATTTCGCATCGGAAACACTACCCAACAAAGAAGGAATTTTTCAAATCGGGCTCCTAGAAGTAGAGATATTGACAAAAATAAGATAAACATCTACGCCCCCTGACTGAGAAACTGTGCAATATTTTAAGAAGAAAATATTCTGAAAAGGTTTATCGATGTGAGTGGCATCAGTCCACGAAAGAATTTTTTCAATCGATATTTTAGAAGCTCAAATTTTATGGCAAATACATCAGAAGCAAAAAGTTAACACTTACGCTCCCTGGTGGCCAAAGCATTATTTACCAAAAATTTTAAATTATATGCAAAAGTTTTTCCATAAGGTGTAGTATCCTCTGAAGAGAAAAATTTTCAAATAGGAGTTTTATAAGAAGAATTATCGGGGAAAATGTAATTTACTTTTACGTCCCCTAGCAGAAAATCTATGCGTAATTTGAAAAAGTAACTATATCTAAAATACTCTTCGACATAAATGGAATCGAAAGATAAAATATTTTTTTCAATCGGATGTTTCGAAGCAAATATGAGGAATAAAACACAAAACTTGATCATGTTGTTTCGGAGACGCACTGAACCGGTTCTGTTGAATATAATCGAAATGGGCTCAAAGGTCAGGGCTCAGGAGCGAGATTTATTTCACAGCCATTATCCTCATAACTTGACAAAATATACTTCTATTGCGACAAAACTTTAGTATGTTGTTCCGGAAGTATATTGAACTGGTTCTGTTTAATATAATCGAAATGGGATCAAAAGTCAGGGCACAGGAGCCAGATTTATTCCACAGCCATTATCTTCATAATTTGACAAAATGCTTCTATTGCGACAAAACTTCATGTTGCTCCGGCGGTGTACTGAACCGGTTCTGTTTAATATCGAAATGGGGTCAAAGGTCAGGGCAGAGGAGCGAGATTTATTCCACAGCTATTTATTATCCTTATAACTTGACAAAACTTTAGTATGTTGTTCCGGAGGTATACTGAACCGATTCTGTTGAATATCATCAAAATGGGGTCAAAGGTCACGGCACAGGAGCGAGATTTATTCCACAGCCATTATCCTCATAACTTGAGTAATGATTTCTATTGTGTAGGAAAGCGTATCATAACCAATGCATTGCGTGATTTTACTAACTTGTTTGTACTTACAGTCAGGTCCAAAACGGGTTTGCTAATGGTCGGAGGGATGGGCTTCTGGCTAATTATGTGGCCTGGACTCAAGTTATAGATTAGATGGTGTGTTTTACCCTCCTGTGCTGGCTCTCAACCAGTTGTAACCAGCATCCCTAAACTAGCCTTTCATGCTCACTCGGGTTGTTAACACCCAAAAAAGCGTTTTCACCGAATTGAAAATAAGAGTTTGCTCAGTGGTGTGAGGCTTTGAGGGTTTTCTCAGTGGTGTGGGCTTTTGAGCAGTTGACCAAATAAGGCCTGGATTTGAGTTCCAGATGTCGCAAGGTCAGTCCTCTTTCTGGAATCATTGGCCCCAATTAGGCACATGCGACTGCCTATAACCCTCAAAGTTGCTCATGACAAACAAGAAAGATGACACCAATTTTTTTTTTTTGTAATTCGTACGACTTTTAAAATGTATCCGACAAGAAAAGAAATATTGAAAAGCAGATTTCTTTTAAAAATCTATATATTTAGTGAAAAATGAATAAGTTTGCACCGTTTAGGGTAAAACTACACATAATTTAAAATATGTACTGTGAGTGGAATTATTCATAGTGAATAAAACCAGTTACAAAAAGAAAAGTCGGTCGGATTTTTATCATTGAGAAAACATTACAAATACAAACAGTCACTTACTCCTTATAGCGGCTGTAAGGGTCGCCCGCAATCAAACTATCAATTATGAATTTATTTAATTTTAATATTGTAATGAACACGTGCAGACGGACGTTTCATTTCGCCATTTTGTTGTTTCAGATAAGAACTGATATTCTTCACCACCCACGTGGTACAATTTTAATCCTATGTGGGATTAAGAGAGGGGTGCATGAGCACCTGGGGCACCTGACCTTGAAGAGTCAGCTGCTCAAGTGTTTCTGTTAAACAAGTGGTCATACCGCTTTTGTATACGTGCAAGGTTGTAGTCGCCTGCGGGTATCCGACGGCATTCCTGAGTTCAGGTATTTCACGTGCTGACCGGGGGAAACCAGTTTTTCTTGCGCATGCGTGGTAGAGGACAAAAGGGGCGAGGAGAATAGAGGGACAGTTGAGCTTCGGTCGTCAAGTAGAGAGGGTCCTGGTTTGGACACCGGTTTTTGACAGAAGGGCTGCGGGTATCGCAGAAGTGCAGCGTGGTGAACGGGAAGGAGGATTCCTTCGTCCACCGGGTATCGCGGAAAGAATTGTGGAAAGGTAGCACGTGGTCAGCACGGGAACCTGAGCGGAAAGTAATCGGAAACCCGTGAAGCAAATGTTAGTGGAATAATAAAGTCTTGCTGTTGTTTTTATTTCCGTGTACTGGACTGAGTTTTGTCGAGGTAATTATTCTTCTACACAAGGACGCCTTCAGCCGCCTTGATAGCCAGATCGTATAGTAAAGGCTAGGCGGTAGCTTGCTATACGGCGGGAAACAAAAGGTTTTATCTAAGAATTGATATGTCTGGCCCTACAGCGGCTGATAAGTGTGTTTATGAAAATTAACAAATTATGCACACAAATTTTCTCATAGCAGACGGTATCGGAGGTATAAGAGATATAGCATTGAACATGTAACTCATACACGAAATTCTTCCGCCGAATTCCGCTTTGGGGGGAGGGGGGTAATTTTCGAGATCGCTGCAAAATTGACAATTTTTTGGGGGAGGGGAAGTAGCTCTTTTCTCGCTATTGTCAAATACCGTTTTATTGCATAAATGTTTGTATTTCTGCATGAATCTGTAGGCGACAATTTCGCGAAAACGGAAGTTATACGGTGCGAAAATTTCCTTGTAATATTCAGCCTTGAGATTCTTCCGCGGATTTGAGGAATTTCGTTTTTTCCGTTATAATTTGGGTTACTCTCGAGATCGATGCATAACTGCACAAAACTTTAGGGGGAGCAGGTTAGTGAGTGTGGTCGGGGGGGGGGGGTATGTTTGAGATTGGAATTCCATCTTTCGAAGCTTTTGAACCCAGAAATGAGATGGAGTAAAGATTTCTCCCGTACTCGCAATTTTTAATTTTCTCGCGAAATTCCTCCTGCTCACTATTGCAAAATATCATTTGATTGCATAACTATATTTCAACTTTAAAATGGGGTGAGAGTGGGGGGATTTTTCTTGTAATCGTATTTTTTTTTTTTTTTTTTTTTTTTCGGTATGTTCCGACTACGCGGTGCTGTAGTTAAATGTTATTTCCCCATAAAATGTCTGCATTTCAGCAGCTTGTTAAGGGACGGGACATTTTCCGAAATCGGAAGTGACGAACTTGGAAAATTTGTAAGAATTGATGCATCGTGCTCAAAAGTATTCATATTCTCGAAGTTACACCACTTATCCGAAATAGTGAAGGTTTTGATTTCATGCATTCGCGGTTCTCTGGCTGAAAGTTCTTTCAACATAACGGAGGAAATCGTTGTGATCTGAGGGCATAAAAAATTGACAATGAAATGGGAAGGGAAAGATAGCAGAAAGAAAATTAAGCAATGGATGTTGTGCACCTTCGTAGTCAACAAAAGAAAAATATGGCAGTCTTACTTCCTGAGAAGAAAGCAACTCAAGAGACAACGTGAGCCGATGTTATGCAACAGCAAAACAAAACAAGAAAAAAACCGGACCAACGTCTTTTGATTTTAGAAGCATTTTATTTCGTTTTGAATACAGTAATTTTATATTGTGACTACAGTGACGTGCTTCAGTTTAATATATACATAAATAAATTAGTGAACAATTTCTCAGGCTTGCTATGTCTCACCGCGTGTTCGAATTTTTCACTTAGTTTAAAAGTTCAGCTTTTTTTCTTCGTCAGTTGATTGATGTATGATACCTAGTAACTTTACACCACTAGCGGAAAAGCTGTGTGTTTCTTAAAGAAAATGGATGGAAAATACTCTTCATAATGAAGGAAGGGTATTTTATACCCATTGGGAGAAAAAGACGCCGTCTGGCGAAGAAATTTTAAATCATGAAAAATAGAAAATGTGCTATAAGTATTAGAAGGAATTTTTTTTTTAAGTACCTGTTCTGGAAGTAGAGGTAACGTGAGAAAAAATGTTTTGGTATTTACGCCTCGTAATGGGAAAGCTGCTCAAGATTTAAAGATTATAACATTCCCAATCGTTACTGTCGCAAATGGTATACAGTAAAATAAAGTTTTTCAATAGAAGCTTTAGAAGTGGAGATGCAGTTGCAAACAGAAATGCAGACTAACACAACCTAGCGCCAAAGCTGCAAACTACAAAAGCCCACGTGTGCATGCAGTTTTACAGAGAGTAAATGCTATCCGGTGTTGAAAGAATTTTTTTAATCGGACTTTTTCAAGCAGAAATGTCGAGAAAAACTAATTACATTATTTGTGCCCCTAACGGGAAAATTATTCATTGGAAAATTGTTTACTGGGCAGAAAATGCGGATAAAATATTTTCCTAGTATGTGACCGAAAAAGGACTTTTAGTCGCGCTTTTAGATAAACATATACTGGCGGAAAGTGAAAAAAGAACACCAAGAAGGAGACGTCTGATACCAACGAAATTTATACAGCATAATAACGGAATACAGAGGATAACGTGATCAAACATTATGGCAAAATACAGCTGTATTTGCTGGTAAACTGAAAAATAACATTTCCATGTAACATGGTTAGTACGAGGTTGAACCGCCATGAACTGCGTCACACTGTGCAATTCTGGCATGGAGTCTGTCGTACAGATGTTGGATGTAAGTTTGGAGTATTGAGTTCCAAGCATCCTCAACCTGGATGCGTAAATTGGGGATGGTCGTGGCTGGCCGTGGAGACCGGTTAAGTCGTTGTCCCATAAAATCCCACACGTGCTCAATGGAGGACAAATCCGGTGAACGTGCAGGCCAGGGAAGTTGTCTCACACCCTGAAGTGCATGTTGCGTTGCACGTGCCGTGTGTGGGCGTACGTTATCTTGCTGGAAAACACCACGATGGACCGGCCTTACAAATGGCACAACAACGGGCTGAATGATGTTGTTGATGTAGAAGGTGCTGTTTAACGTACCCGGTACAAACACTAGTTGTGTACGGGAGTGATAGCTGATCGCTCCCCACACCTGGAGACCAGGTGTAGGCCCTGTGTGTCGCTGGCGGATGCAAGGGTGGAGACGCTCCCCTGGGCGTCTGCGAACACGCATACGGCCATCGGAGCTCCCAAGCAGAATCTGCTTTCATCGCTGAACATGACAGATCGCCATTGCGTTCTCCAGTGCAGACGTTGGCGACACCACTGCAGCCGTTCCTGACGGTGGGATGGAGTCAGAGGTACACATGCCAGAGGCACACGTGCACGTAGTCCTGCATCTAGCAGACGGTTGCGGATTGTTCGCACAGTCACCTCGGGTGCAACGGCAGCTCGGATTTGCGTCGCAGTGGATGTTCTGCTTGACAACGCCGCTCTTCTTATGCGTCGATCGGTGCACTCATCTGTCCGTCTGTGACTCCCGGTTCCACGTCTTCTCGTGTGGGAATGTTCCTCGGACCATCTGCGCCACCATCGTACCACCACCGATACTTCCCGCCCAATTCGCTCCGCAATACGACGATACGACCACCCGGCTTCGCGGAGTCCGACTAGACGACCTCGCTCAAAGTCCGATAACTGCTGAAATCGTACACGTCTTCCATGTCCAGGCATTGCAGCTTCTTCAGGGTCTTCGCACGTGTCCATACGCCCACGACTGATTACATTCACTTCGCCGTACTCCTTAAATGCCACCGACGATAATTTGGATATTATGCCGTGCTGTTGCGTAAGCGCTCACCTGTTGGTCCCGAAATTAACATCACACGTACGTGAACTCGACCCCATTAACATATGTAAATTTCATGATCGTCCACCAATTCCTTCTTGGTGTTCTCTTTTCACTTTCCGTCAGTGTATTTATGCAAATATGCTGTAAACGGAAACGTATGCCCTCTACTGGCAAACTTGCGCGTTGACGTCCCGGTGGCTTTTGATCATTCGTCGGATATGGGTCCGGTGAGGCATGGGTGTTGTGTTTGTCTTACGGCGCTGGCTGGCTCTCTCCCTTTCCTAGAACCAGTGGCCTTAAATTAAGGACGGGCGTCTGCTTATAACCGCCTGAGTTACTCACGGTGGTCGTCCAAGTGGTTCCACATAAAATCTCTGCGTTATGTTTCCAATGGTAAAACTCCTTTACATATTTTCTTCGCGATTAATGTATTCCTAAGTCTGAAAATTTGCACATCGATAAAACTGACTTTTTTTTTTTTGATTGGAGGTTTAACGACCACCGTGAGCAACTCAATGGGCTATAAGCAGTCGCCCGTCCCTAATTTAGGGTCACTGGTTCCAGGGAAGGGAGCGAGCCAGTGCCGTAACAAACACAACATCCATGCCCGACGGGATACGAACCCTGACCCCTTACGGACGAATGATCAGAGGCCAGCGCCTTAGACCACTGCGCCACCGGGGTGGCAAAACGGACTTTAAGTTATAGCATGGGATACTTAATACTTGCTAAAACATAACCATAATTATATTAAAAACTAATCATTTTTAGCACGTCTTTTGTAAAAAAAGGTCCTGCTTATTTTATCGGTTTGTCCGTCCGTCTGTACCCACGATATCTCTGCAACTATTAGTCCGATTTGAAAAATTCTCTTTGCATTGGTAAGCGTGAAATATGCGAATGATGATCCTTTATTTCGTTTTTTTTTACGACGTGCTATTTCGCCGCTAGAGGGCATAAATGCAGATGATGTCGAATTCAAAAATACGTTTTATTCCACATATTTGCTTCTAAACATCCGATTGAAAAAATTCTCTTATCTTTCGATTCCATTTATGTCGAAGAGTATTTTAGATATAGTTACTTTTTCTAATTACGCATAAATTTTCCGCTAGGGGGCGTAAAAGTACATCACATTTTCCCCCGATAACTCTTCTTCTAAAACTCCGATTTGAAAAAATTATTCTGCAGCGAATACACCTCTTGATGGAAAATCTTTTGAATATAATTTAAAATTTTTGGTAAATAATACTTTGGCCACCAGGGGGCGTAAGTGTTAATTTTTGCATCTAATGTATTTGCCATAAAATCTAAGCTTCTAAAATATCGATTGAAAAAATTCTTTCGTGGACTGATGCCACTCACATCGATAAACCTTTTCGGAATATTTTCTTCTTAAAATATTCTACAGTTTCTCCGCCAGGGGCGTAAATGTATATCTTTTTTTTTTTGTCAATATCTCTACTTCTAGGAGTCCGATTTTAAAAATTCCTTCTTTGTTGGATAGTGTTTTCAATGTGACATCTTTCGCATAATTTCTAAATTTTCAAGTAATTCATAGACTTTCCGCTAGGGGGCGTAGAGGTAAATTGCGTTTCCCCCTTTGTCTCTGGTTCTAAATCTCCGATTTGAAAAATTCTTTCTGCACCGGATACAGCTGCTGATGGGAAATCGTTTGCACATAATTTCTAATTTTTTGTAAAAAAATAGTTTAGCCACCAGGGGCGTAAATCTTAATTTCTGCTTCTGATTTATTTGCAGCAAAATATGAGCTAAATTCTCGATTGTAAAAAACGTCGTTTGTAGACCGATACTATTCATGTCGACAAACCTTTTAGAAACATTTTCTTCTTAAAATAATGCATGGTTTCTACGCCAGGGGGCGAAGATATATATCTTATTTTTGTCAATATCTCTATGAAAAATTCCTTCTTTGTTGGATTGTTTCCAGTGTGACATGCTTTTCATATAATGCCAAAATTTTCAGGTAATTCATAGACTTTCCGCTAGAGGGCGTAAAGGTAAGTTGCCCTTCCCTCCTCCCCTATATCTCTGTTTCTAAATCTCCGATTTGAAAAATTCTTTCTGAACCGGATACAGCTCCTGATGGAAAATCCTTCGCACATAATTTCTAATTTTTGTAAAAAATTGATTTGGCTACCAGGTGGCGTAAGTCTTAATTACCGCTTCTGATGTATTTGCAGCAAAATATGAGCTAAAATCTCGATTGAAAAAAATGTCGTTTGTTGACCGATACTACTCACATCGACAAACCTTTTAGAACATTTTCTTCTTGAAATAATGCATGGTTTCTACGCCAGGGGGCGTAGAAGTATATATTATTTTTGTCAATATCTCTATTTTTAAGAGTCCGATTTGAAAAATTCCTTCTTTGTTGATAGTGTTTCCGATGCGAAATGTTTTTGCTATGAAATAAAAAATGTTAAGTAAATCATAAGTCTTTCCGCTAGGGCGCACAAAGGTAAATTGAGTTTTCTGCCTTATTTCTGCTCCTAAAACTCCGATGTGAAAAATTCTCCCTGTATCGCATACAAGACCTGATGAAAAATATTTTTCACATCATTTCTAATGTTTGGTAAAGAATGGTTTGGCCAACAGGTGCATAAGTGTTAATTTCTGCTTCTGATGTATTTGTAGCACAATCTGAGCTCCTGAAAACTCGAGTAATTTTGTTTTTCTTGGACCGGTACCGCTCATATGGATCAACCTTTTGAGAATACTTTCTTCCTAAAATAATGCATGCTTTTCCCACCAGGGGACGTAAAGTCACATCTTATTTTTGTCGATGTCTCTGTTTCTAAGAGTCCGATTTGAAAAATTATTTCTGTGTTGGAGAGCGTTTCCGGTGCGAAATGTTTCTCATATAAATTCATGTTTTCCTTAACGCAGAAGTCTGCAACCAGAGTGCGTAAGCTCACGATTCCGTTTACAGCAATATCTGAAGGATTAAAAACCCGATTGAAAAACTATTGTTTTCCATACCGGTTCCATTGACTTTGTTTGAATAGCTTTGAGAAATTTAATTTGCGTCAGAACGGATTCAAAAGACGTGCTTATTACACCCGAAAATTCGGTGTCATCTTTCTTGTTTTAGGTTTGTTCAGACATGCTAATAGATGGTACATTGATGACGTCAGTAGACAAATAAATGTTGGATTGCTTAATTTTGGTTATGCTTTAGCAAGCATTAAGTATCCTATGCTATACCTTAAAGTTAGGTTTATCGATGTGCACATTTTCATCCTTGGGAATACATTAATTGCGAAGAAAATATGTAAAGAAGTTTTACATTGGAAATATAGGCAGAGATTTTAGGTGGAACCACTTTAAACCTCCAATTAAAAAAAAAAAAACTTCCGCGTTAAGAAAAATTTTAAATTGTTTGCAAAACATTCCGCCCCAGAAACACTGTACGAAAAAAAAAGAAATGTTCTTTTTTTTTCAAATTATTTTTTTTTTCACCAATTATGTAGAAATAGTAAAACTGGATTAGTAATCCGATTTACTAGTCCATTTAGGCAGTTTGTGTTTAATTTTCATGAAAAAGCCATTGGTTGATGTGCGAAAGCTTAGATATATATTACTATATATTTATATTACTACGTTAATAAATCGGATTACTAGTTCAGTTCTACAAATTTCTGTGTTTTTTTCAAATCTGACTGTTACGAGCAAAGGTATCGAGAAAAATGTGCGAAAGCTTAGATATATATTACTATATATTTATATTACTACGTTAATAAATCGGATTACTAGTTCAGTTCTACAAATTTCTGTGTTTTTTCAAATCTGACTGTTACGAGCAAAGGTATCGAGAAAAATAAGATATACATCTACGCTGCCTGGAGGAAAATCCAGAAAATATGCTTAAAAGGTTTTCTGTAGTTTGTATTTACTTCCCCTAATGGCGAAGTTATTCATCGGAAAACGAGCGAAAACATATCGTTCTACATTTCTAGCTTCTCAATGCAAATATATTATTTCAAATCGGATTAATAGTTCCAGAGATGGTGTCCACAAAGGCTGACACACTGCTTTTATTTTATTTATCTGTTATTTTATTTTTACCTATATGTATTTGACTTGCTAAAACAACAACAACAAAAACAAGCTTTTACTGTGGAATTGAAACTCTGCGTGTCTTTTAATCTCTCCTAGCGGGAAATTTAGAAAAATGTGAAGACACAAGACAAAAAGTTCACCATTCCCCATCACTTTTCATTTTTTTCTTTTAACTGAAATAAACTTCGACCCAATGGCACATAAAAATGTGTTTGATTCCGATTTTTATCGTTTTTGGAAAAATTAACTGTATGAAAACTATCTCAAACTTTTAACGCATTTAAATCATCATTTGTCTCTGGCTCGTACAGCATGAATTACAATATCTTACGTGGGCGAAATATGCACTATCTTCAGAAGTTCGTTTAGATTTCAAAACTTTTAGCGGTAGAACAAAGCGTATGTGGTTTGGCCGCGGATAGCCTAGTGGTCAGCGTTCCTGACTTCCATGGAAAGGTCCCCTGTATCGGTCCTAGGAAGGTAGGAACGTTCAAACCACTAAATGTGCGTCGGATGGGCACGTCAGCCGTCGGACCCTGGTTATAAATAAGGGCGTCTGTTCCTTCCTACCCCTTTCTGTGTACCCCGCTACTGGTGTGTACTTTGGCGTCGTTGTGTGACGTCAGTCGCTACTGCGACGTACACTGGTGGCTATATCTACCAACTTTCCAATCGTGAGTCTGTAGGTTCCACCTAACGTTCTTCAGTTTCCCCATGCGGCCTAAAAACAGGCTAAACCCTAGTCGAGCTTAAATATCTGTCGGCGGAAGCTCGTTGTCGATGGACGCGGTAGGGATTTGTAATCTGAATCTTTCAGCCGTTGAACCCCTGGTTCTCCCGTTAAAATTAAGTCCTTTCCTTCTCTTCTTCACTTACTACTAGTAACCATACTAACACTATGTTGCCGCCCCGGTGGTGCAGTGGTCTAAGGCGCTGGCCTCTGATCATTCGTCCGTAAGGGGTCCGGGTTCGAATCCCGGTCAGGCATGGATGTTGTGTTTGTCTTACGGCACTGGCTCTCTCCCTTCCCTGGAACCAGTGACCCTAAATTAGGGACGGGCGACTGCTTATAGCCCATTGAGTTGCTCACGGTGGTCGTTAAACCTCAAAAAAAACAAAAAAAAACACTATGTATCCCGGTGAGGCATGGATGTTGTGTCTGTCTTACGGCACTGGCTCTCTCCCTTCCCTGGAACGAGTGATCCTAAATTAGGGACGGGCGACTGCTTATAGCCCAATGAGTTGCTCACGGTGGTCGTTAAACCTCCAATAAAAAAAAAAACACTATGTCTGACTGCTCTCTGTTTTCCCATTGCGATCCTGTAGGTTCCACCTAATGTCCCTTTGTGTCCGTACTCGGCTGAAATGCCGGTATAGGTACCTGAGGTTTAAACCTTCGCTGTGGGTGTAACTACGGGTGAGCTTTGTGGTTAACATGCCTGCCTACTGACCCTAGGGTCTCAGGTTCGGACCCGGGCACAGGAGAAAGGGGTGGGGAAGGAACAGATGCTCTTATTTTTAACGGATTGGCCACTTTGACGTTGTGTGACTTCACCGGCCCGCTTTTCTAGCTATACCAGACCTCGGTCATGAGGGGGTCGAGATCCCTTGACCTGACTCAACGATCAGCTTGTAGGGTTTACATCCACAAAGGGTTTTTATACTCTACTAACTCAGCCGAGTAACGTAAGTTAAGTGACATTGGAATACCTAGTTATTATAGTAGATATGCAAATACGTAGCTACGCATTTTAATATCACTTAACTTGCATTACTCGGCTGAGCTAGTCGAGTGTAAACCCTACAAGATGATCGTTGGTTAAGGTCAGGGTGGTTTTTTTTTTTTTTGGTTTTTTTTTTTTTGGTTTTTTTATTTTTTTGATTGGAGGTTTAACGACCACCGTGAGCAACTCAATGGGCTATAAGCAGTCGCCCGTCCCTAATTTAGGGTCACTGGTTCCAGGGAAGGGAGAGAGCCAGTGCCGTAAGACAAACACAACATCCATGCCTGACCGGGATTCGAACCCGGGCCCCTTACGGACGAATGATCAGAGGCCAACGCCTTAGACCACTGCGCCACCGAGGCGGCTTTTTTTTTTTTTGATTGGAGGTTTAACGACCACCGTGAGCAACACAATGGGCTATAAGCAGTCGCCCGTCCCTAATTTAGGGTCACTGGTTCCAGGGAAGGGAGAGAGCCAGTGCCGTAAGACAAACACAACATCCATGCCTGACCGGGATTCGAACCCGGGCCCCTTACGGACGAATGATCAGAGGCCAACGCCTTAGACCACTGCGCCACCGAGGCGGCTTTTTTTTTTTTTTTTTTGATTGGAGGTTTAACGACCACCGTGAGCAACTCAATGGGCTATAAGCAGTCGCCCGTCCGTAATTTAGGGTCACTGGTTCCAGGGAAGGGAGAGAGCCAGTGCCGTAAGACAAACACAACATCCATGCCTCACCGGGATTCGAACCCGGACCCCTTACGGACGAATGATCAGAGGCCAACGCCTTAGACCACTGCGCCACCGAGGCGGCTTTTTTTTTTTTTTTGATTGGAGGTTTAACGACCACCGTGAGCAACTCAATGGGCTATAAGCAGTCGCCCGTCCCTAATTTAGGGTCACTGGTTCCAGGGAAAGGAGAGAGCCAGTGCCGTAAGACAAACACAACATACCATGCCTCACCGGGATTCGAACCCGGACCCCGTTCGGACGAATGATCAGAGGCCATCGCTTAGACCACTGCGCCACCGGGGCGGCAAGGTCAGGGTGTCTCATCCCCCTCTTGGCAGGGTTGATCTATTTAGGTGGTTCCATTTAAAATCTCTGCCTTATGTTTCCAATGGTAAAACTTCTTTACATATTTTCTTTGCAATTAATGTATTTCCTGCCGCCCCGGTGGCGCAGTGGTCTAAGCGATGGCCTCTGATCATTCGTCCGAACGGGGTCCGGGTTCGAATCCCGGTGAGGCATGTATGTTGTGTTTGTCTTACGGCACTGGCTCTCTCCTTTCCCTCGAACCAGTGACCCTAAGTTAGGGACGGGCGACTGCTTATAGCCCATTGAGTTGCTCACGGTAGTCGTTAAACCTCCAATTCAAAAAAAAAAAAAAAAAAACACCCTGACCTTAACCAACGATCATCTTGTAGGGTTTACACTCGACTAGCTCAGCCGAGTAATGCAAGTTAAGTGATATTAAACAAGTTAAGTGATATAAAAAATCAATCATTTCTCTCTGAGTGAGAACGAGGAGAAACTACATATGATTTTCGATGCTGCAAGTTTAGGAAGGCTATTGCCTCACGAAGTTGATTTTTTAAATGAATATTGTACCGTGATGGATCCCATTTTCCGTGCCTTAAACATCCTACAAGCAGAAGTGAGTGTCTCCATGAGATACCTCGCTCCTACGCTGCATCAGTTATTGAGGACTCTGAAGTCCAGCACTGGCCTGCGATTCTGCGGTTCTTTGGTTGAAGCTGTGGTGTCGGGTATTGAAAAGAGGTTCGGTCATTTGCTGTGAAACAGAGAAATTGTTATTTCAGCTTGTTACAACCCCAGATTCAAACAGCTCTGGATTGAGGAGAGGGAGAGGCAAAATGAGGCCAAGAAATGGATGGAAGAGTATCTCCACGATATGTTTCCTGGAACTTCAGAAACTGTAACCGAAATGAAACCTTTGGATGATTTTGCAGGTATTTATAACTTTCCGTCTAGCAGTTCTGAAGGTACTTACCAGGAAGAACTGAGAGCGTTCTTGTCCGAACCACTAAAGCCTGCTACAACGCTTATGTCATATAACTACATAAAACAGGCATTTCTTAAAACGAACACTAGTGTGCCGTCAAGTGCATATGTTGAAAGATTGTTTTCATTTGCGTCAGATGTGTTATGTCCAAAGAGATCCTGTTTATCTGACTGCAACTTTGAGATGCAACTTCTATTAAAAAATGAACAAACATGTTTTTAAAAAAGTAGAGTAGCTTCACATGATTATATGATATGCTATATTCTATATGCTACATTGCACAGTCTTGTGCAGTTCACATTTTATGATATGCTATATGCTAGATTGTAAAGTCTGGTGTATATGGGATATACAATATTTTGTAGTAATATAGCATCCTTAACTTTGAGTGTGTATGAATAATCTCGCAAAATTCGTGTCCTAAAAGTAGTGAAGTAGTGACTACATTTTCAAAGTAGTTTGTAGTCACTACTTTGTTAAAAATGTAGTTGTAGTTAACTGCATTTATCATAAAGTAGTTGTAGTTGTAGTTCGCTACAAATAAAAGTAGTTTTTCCAACCACTGTGCATATCTTTCATGGTATGCATGCTTCTAAAGTGCTCTCTTTCGTCGCCTTTTCGAAATATGATAAAAGTTTTTTCGTTGCGAAACATTCCTCGTACCAAGGCTGCACCGGATGAAGAACAGGCTATAACATTAGCTTTGAAGACAGACTTGGTGATTGGCCATTGGACGTTAAAGACGATTTCCGCTGTTATATGGCACTGCATCTCAAGATATAAACAATATACTGTAGTTTCCGCGTTGTTTGAATGGCTGGCTTGTGTTTGTTAAAAATTTCTGCTCTGGATGAAGAATAGTCTATAACATTAACTTTGAAGACAGACTTGGTGATTGGTCATTGGACATTAAAGACAATTTCCGCTATTAGATAGCACTGCGTGCCAAGGAACAATATAAACAATATAGTTTCCCCGCTATTTGAATGGCTGGCTTGTGACTGTAAAAAAATGTTTGCTACAATTAAAAAAAAAAAAAAAAAAAAAAATATATATATATATATATATATATATATATATATAGGTTGTTTTAAGAACAAGCTGTTGTTTTTTATAACAAAATAAAATCCATTTTCACTACGGTTTACTGATGCTTGCAGATGTGTGTGTCTTCAAAAGAGAAAAATGTGGGAATGTCATTTCATGAGTTTTCATCAGATCAGGAGCTGAAGCAACTGCGGTTGAAAGGAATATCTCGGTACGATTTTCACCCAAATGACAAGCCACCATCAAGTTCTTTTTTTTTTTTTTTTTTGTAAGCCTTTTCATTGTGATAATTACGTACGTAACCAGCGGCACAAGAGACTGAAAGGAGATGCTGTACAATTTATATATTTCCAGGTTATCCACATTATATGGAAAGTGTCTTCTACAAAAAATACGAGACTGGTTGTTAAGAGAACGAATGATGCTGACAATCACTGTACGGAAAGGAAAACAATGGGTGTAGCATACTTGGAAGTCTACAACAATGTAATAGTTGTATGCATAGGCGCCGACTACGCGGGGGCAACGGGGGTGATCGCCTCCCTCAGTAATTAGACCGCGGGGGCAAAAGTATGTTTTGGCCCCCTCGGTCTCCTCTGGAAATGCATGCTTCTAAACTTTTAAATATGTTGATTTTGTATCAACATTTTATCTAACAATGCTGAGTTTTTTTCTTTTAGTTTAAGTGTGTTCTTTCTACAAAAAAGAGAAGGGGGGGGGGGATACTGGGGTGCTCGAGAGATCACCGCAAGCTATTTTCGGTTGCGAAATTGTAAATAGAAGTCATCGGGATCGAATGTCTTCACAGTGAAAGAGCGTTATAACAGAATTTATAAAGAAATTATTGATCATGTGCTAACCGGTTTGCAAACCAGATTCAGTACTGAAACCAAAGAGTTTTTACGATATGCTGAAAACTTCTTAATTGATACGATATGCTGAAAACTTCTTAATTGATACGATATGCTGATAACTTTTTAATTGATACAAGCGTTTCGCTACAACCTTTTTGGCATTTTTTTAAGGATCATTTAAACTCCGATACCTTAAAACTACATAGGAACATGCTTCATGACACATTTAAAGGACAAGAGTTAACTGTATCGTGTTTTGGAGATGTCGTGGAAATATGCAAGACGAAACACCACCTTGTTGTGTACTTAACAGAGCTGCAAAAACTTGTGCGACTGCCTTTAACTGTGCCATTAACAACATGCGCCAGTGAACACTCATTTTCCATGTTACGAAGAATGAAAACATTCTTGCGAAGTACGATGTCACAATCACGTTTAAATCATTTGGCAGTACTTAACTGCTATGACACTGTGTCAGAGTTTTTAAATTTAGTAAATATTGATAATGACTTTATCCGTAAATGTTCTGTTCGTGCAAACACGTTTGCTGTAATTTAAGAATCTGACAATGAGCAATAAAGTATAATTAATCTGGGAATTTAAAATTTCATCGAACATGAAGTTGAAATATATTATTATTCTTGTACTATATGTTATTGCTTTAGTGCGCATGTGCTAAAAAGCAATAACGTGTGGTTAAACGACGATCAATTTTTAAAAGTTGAATGCTACTTTCTCGTGATTTTTTGGTTCGCTCCCGTGGCATTCATGAAAAGTCGGCGCCTATGGTTGTATGACCTACTGAACGACGACTGAGATTTACACCGATTCCTAGAGAAAAATTCCCTCATCCAAATGCTACGAGTTCAGAATGTAAAGAAAATCCTCTGTTCGAATATAATGAAAGAGAAACAACGTGCGTGTTTCAGAATTTCACGCCAATAGATGGCGCAGCGTCGCTACTCCTAATTGTTGTCCTCTGTTTTTAGCACGTCATTTGCAAACAAGTTAGTAAAATCATGCAATGCATTGATTATAATGCGCTTTCCAACATAGCCCAGAAATCATTACTCAAGTTATCACTCAATAATGGCTGTGGAATAAATCTCGGTCCTGTGCCCTCACTTTTGATCCCATTTCGATGATATTCAACAGAACCGGTTCGGTATACCCCCGAAATAACATGATAAAGTTTTGTCGCAATCGAAGCATTTTTACGTAAGTTATGATGCATAAGGGCTATGGAATAGATCCCGCTCCTGTGTCCTAACCTTAGACCCCATTTCGCCCATTCTCAATAGAATTCGTCCCCAAGCAGTCCCCTACAACACAATAACATTTCATCCAAATCGAAGCATTTTTACGTAAGTTATGATGCATAGTGGCGATGGAAGTGATTCCGCTCCTATGTCCTGACCTTTGACCCCACGTCGCCCATTTTCAATAGTGTTTGTCGTCAGGTGGTCCCCAACCACATACTAAAATTTCATCGAAATCGAACCTTTTTACGTTAGTTATGACGCATAAGAGCAGTGGAATGGATCCCGCTCCTATGTACTGACCTTTGACCCCGTTTCGTTCACTTTAAATAGGATTCCTTTCCAGGTGATCCCCTACCAGATACTAAAATTTCATCGAAATCGAACGATTGTTACGCTAGTTGTCGTGCGGACGGACATACGCACACAACGCGTGACGCAATGCGGCAGATGGGAATCGCGACCATCTGCTCGCAAGTGTGTGACGTCATAAAACTTTGATAGGATCCACACACAACGCGTGACGTAATGAGACAGACGGCGCCAACATTCTCAAACGCGAGATTGTGACGTCATAAGATTTCTAAGCATTGGAAACATTAATGGAACGACGCCATAACACTAAAAACGTTATAATTCGGGGTGGTTATTTAACCAACAAAACGAACTCTCCTAAAGTCGAGATCAAGCTAAATCGATTTCTAGTACCAGAAAACGGTAGGTTAACGACTTTCATCAAAATTCTTAGAGCCGTTTTCAAAATAAAATGTTCATACATATACATACATACAAGAATTGCTACTTTAAGGCGGACGTCAAGTAATTTTGCTTCCTATACTTCCAATGGAAAAACTTCTGTACACATTTTCTTCACAATTAATGCGTTCCCAAGGATGAAAATTTGAACATCGATTAAAATAGCTTCATTTCATAACTTGGAATACTTAATATTTTCTAAACCATAACCGTGATAATATTTCTAAACCATAACCGTAATAATATTTTCTAAACCATAACCGTCATTATGCAATCCAACATTTATTTGTTCACTGACGTCATCAAAGTACAGGTCGCGCCATCTTTCTTCTGGTTTCAACACCACCAAAGGAAACGTTATTGTTTTTTAATATAATTATGCTTGTGTTTTAGAAAATGTTAAGTATTCCAAGCTATAGTATGAAGTTATTTTAATCGATGTTCAAATTTTCATCTTTGGGAGTTCAAATTTTCATCTTTGGGGAGTTCAAATTTTCATTTTGAAGGAAATGTGTACAAAAGGTTTTCCATTGGAAATATAGGAAGCAAAAGTACTTGACGTCCACCTTAATAGTGTGGGATAAGGGCGATGGAATGGATCCCGATCCTATGTACTGACCTTTGACTCCATTTGTCCCATTTTCAATAGGGTTCCTCTCCAGCTGGTCCCCTACGACATACTAAAATTTCATCGAAATCGAACCATTTTTACGCACCTTATGACGCATAAGGGCAATGGAATGCATCCCGCTCCTATGTCCTGACCTTTGACGCCACTTCACCCATTTTCAATAGATTTTGTCCCCAGGTAGTCCCCTACCACATACTAAAATTTCATCGAAACGAACCATTTTTACGTGAGTTATCGTGCCGACAGACAGACAGACGGACGGAAAAAGCTGGAGCATATACCCTTCTTCAATATATGGCTGGAAAGCGTAAAAAAAAGATCGAGCTTATGTTATCGGTTTGTCCGTCCTTCCGTCCGTTCCTCTGTAGACACCATATCTCTGTAACTATTAGTCCCATTTGAAAAGTTATTTTTGCATTGGGAAGCATGAAATATGCGTATGATGATCCGTCATTTCATTTTTTTTTTGTTTTTTTTTTAATGTACAATTTCGGCGCTACAGTGCGAAAATGCAGATGATATATGTATTTGCATTTTGTGCGAAAATGTGAAATACATTTTATTCCATATATTTGCTTCTAAACATCGAGTGAAAAAAATCCTTTATCTTTCGATTCCGAAGAGTATTTAGGTATAGTTACTTTTTCAAGTTACGCATAGATTATCCGCTAGGGGGCGTAAAAGTATATTACGTTTTCCCCGATATATGTTCTTCTAAAACTCCGATTTGAAAATGTTTTCCGTCAGCGGATACAGCTCCCGATGGAAAGTCTTTTGCCTATAATTTCAAATTTTTGGTAAAGAACGCTTTTGCCACCAGAGGGCGTAAGTGTTAATTTTGGCTTCTGATGTATTTGCCATAAAATCTGAGCTTCTAAAATCTCGATTGAAAAACTTCGTTCGTTGACCGATGCAGATAAACCTTTTCGGGATATTTTCTTCTTAAAATATTGCATGTTTTGTCCGTCAGGGGGCGTAGATGTATATCTTATTTTTGTCAATATCTCTGCTTCTAATGGTTCTATTAGAAAAATTCATTTTTCATTGGACAGAGTTTCCGATGTGACATGTTTTTCATATAATTTCAAAATTTTCAAGTAATTCATAGACTTTGCGCTCGGGGGCGTAAAGGTAAATTGCGTTTCCCCCGATGCCTCTGCTTCTAAAACTCCGATTTGAAAAATTCTCTCTGCACCAGATGCAGCTCCTGTTGGGAAATCCTTTGCATATAATTTCTAATTTTTGCTAAAAAATGGTTTGGCCACCAAGGGGCATAAGTGTTAATTTCCGCGTCTGATGTATTTTGAGCAAACTCTGAGGTTCTAAAATCTCAATTGAAGAAAATTCGTTTGTGGACCTGTACTACACACGTCGACAAACCTTTTAGAAATACTTTCTTCTTAAAATGATGCATGGTTTTCCCGCCAGGAGGCATAGATGCATATCTTAGATTTGTCCATATCTCTGCTTCGAAGAGTACGATTTGAAAAATTCTTTCTTTGTTGGAGAGCGTTTCCACTGCGAAATGTTTCTCGTATAATTTCAAATTTTTCTTAGTGCACAAGTCTGCAACCAGAGGGCGTAAGTTCACGATTACGTTTACACCAATATCTGCGGGATTAAAAACCCGATTCTTCGGTCAGATACTATTGTTTTTGCATACCGGTTCCATTCGCTTTGAATAGCTTTGATAAATTTAATTTGCGTCAGAACGGATTCAAAAGACGTGCTCATTACACCCGAAAATTCGGTGTCATCTTTCTTGTTGCTTAATGTGACAGCCTGTTCTAGATCAGCCTTGCCCTTACTAGCTGACGCTTTTCATGCGAACCGTATTTGATTTGTTCTTTTGTTTTAAACTTTTGAAATTGAAACGTATATCTCACAAGAACCTTGTTGTTATTATGTGTTCTTGCTGTTTACGTGCTCTTGGTTGTCTTTCATTTTCAGCTGCTTTAAACACTGTTCGCTAAAGTAGGCTTCCTGTCTTTTTTGTAATTAGTATACGCTCGTTTTACCTGCGTCATATCTGCTTCTGTATTTACATCTCAAGGGCTGCAGAATGAATTATTGTGGCTGAAGATTCTTACTCTATATATAATTTTTTTTTTTTTTTTTTTTTTTTTTGGATTGGAGGTTTAACGACCACTGTTAGCAACTGAATGGGCTATAAGCAGTCGCCCGTCTCTAATTTAGGGTCACTGTCTCCAGGGAAGGGAGAGAGCCAGTGCCGTAAGACAAACACAACAACCATGCCTCACCGGGATTCGAACCCGGACCCCGTTCGGACGAATGATCAGAGGCCACCGCTTAGACCACTGCGCCACCGGGGCTGCCAATACATAACATTCAGCTCTAAAACTATCATGTTAACAGCTATTGGTCTGATGTATGTGCGCTCGATTCTGCAAATAGCATAGTCTCTGAAAATATTTTCTCACTACTAGCCAAATAACCCTGGAAGTACTGCTGTTCAAACAGCATTATACTAACGGCCACGCCTCCCATTCAAGCGTGCACCGAGCCTTCGGAGAATGCTATAGTAGGACTTTACTCGATGTCACGTGATTCTTCTCGAGGCGCCATCTGTTTATTTTATCCACTCCGTGCTTGGTTGGGGCTCTTGCAGCCGCGTAAATCTTCTGAAGTGTTATTGCTTTGAATTATAGCTTGGCCGCCCAGGTGGCGCAGTGATCGAAGCGCTTGCTAGAAGTCTGCACGGGCCTATATTTCAGAATTTCCAATTTAGGGCCCGGCCCGACTCATTTTATTCTTTCATGAACCGTTCTCTCTCTCCACCATTTATTGGAAATAACGCAATTCTGCCTTCAGGGCAGGGGTCTTTAAGCTGGGGCCCGCGACGCACTTTTCAATGGCCCGGGAGACGTCCACAAAAGAAATTCTGAAATGGAAGAAAATAAATTTTTGAAGTGAAGAAATGAATACACACGCACACACACACAGAAATTTTTAAAGACTACTGGAAAATGTCGGCGTATCAGGTACCTGTTTCGCAATTCATTGTAACATACGTACATGTACAATATTGACAAAAGTCACCGGACACACCTTCAAAAGCAAATGAACGGATCCGCTGCATTGGTAAGATGCGCCGTACAGCTGCAAACGGTATAAAAACAAGCCTGCAGCTGACTGCGATCATATCGCACTGTGAGGTTGAGTGAAAACGTGGCGGCGGGAGAGAACTGACTTTGAAAAAGGGAAGATTGTTGGGTGTTATATTAGTGGGTTGTCCATAAGAGAAACCGGGAGGCATTTAAACATACCCAAGTCAACTGTTTTGGATGTACTGAATAAGTGGAAGACACATGGCGTGCCTGAAGCAGCAAAACGTACCGGCAGACCAAAGAAAATCAGTGATAGATGACGTCGAAGCCTCAGGAGAGTCGTTACAGCTAATCGACGGACACAGGGGAGTAACAATGCTGGAATATCAGTATGTACACGTACCATTCGTAGAGAACTTCATTCCATGGGTTACCGTGTTTGTGCGGCTGCTCATAAGCCTTTCATCTCCACTCGGAATGCTACTTGTCGTTTAGATATGGTGTGAAGAACATTTGTCGTGGACCGTAGATCAATGGAAATGGGTCCTATGGACTGATGAATCCAGATACACGATCCATCAGTCTGAAGGCCGTGTGTGGGTATGGCGGCAGCCGGGGGAACGCTACTTACCCTGCTGTTTCTACCGTCAAGTTTGGAGCTGGCAGTGTACTCGTGTGGGGGTGTTTTTCGTGGTATGGTCCCGGCCAATTGGTTATTGTGGACAAACCTGTTAACCAGCAGGTCTACCTTCGATATTCTGGATAATTATGCCCTACCAACTCTGTGACAATACTATGCAACCGAGCCTTTATTGTTACTAGGAGGATAATGCTCCGAGTCATAAAGCAAGGACTGTTACGACGTGGTTTGACGATAATTCCGTATCGTGTGTGGACTGCCCAGCACAGAGCCCTGATCTTAATCCCATAGAGCACATATGGGATGAATTAGAGCGCTGCATAAGAAGTTTAGAACCAAGGCCTTCTACTAAGAAACAGCTGCAGCATTGCGTTCTGAATGGCAGCGCATACCTATCTCTGTATTCTAAAACCTTGTCGAAAGGATGTCTCGAAGTGTCAGTGCATGCATTAAGGCCAAAGGTGGACCGACACCGTACTAATGTATCTCAATAAATGCTATGTTGTGTTTTTCTTGTAGGTGTCCGGTGACTTTTGTCAGTATAGTATATAATGTTAACTGCATCGTTTCTTTTGCGGACACGTAAGTTTTAGAATATCAAAACCTGTTTATATTCTTAGCAGATTGATTGCCACACTAGAAAAACAAGTTTTTCCCTTGGAGCCACCGTGTTTTATTACGAAAATAGAATAAAAACTTCGAAAACAAAACGATCCTGTCTAATTTAATTGTAACAATAAGAACATCAACAAGTAAGATTTTCACGAACCAACTGCAGGGTTTTGCCCAGAGGGTCACTCATTACGTAACATGTATGTTACGGCATAGCAGCTTGCCTACGCACCACGCAGCTACCAAAGTAAAGAGACGTTTGAGTTATATATGCTTCACGAGGCTCTGGGCGCTAAAGTAGCGTGAGTTAAATACAGCTCACGTGGCAGTTAATGTGTAAAATGCAAACAAGGTAGACCTCGATCCCCAAATATGTAAACGAATACTTCCAACTTCTTGATCTCCACCGTAACAACGAATGGCGCCAGAAGTTCGTTTTGGTTTTGGTTTCGAGAAGTGATAACCTTCATGTAAACATTTAACGGAAAAGAAAAAAAGCCGCGTGTTTTAGTCTCCAACGACATGAATACGGAATTCGATTTCAACTTTAAATAGAGGTGGGTGCAAAATCACGTCACGGTTACTTTGTAACGTTACTAAAATGTCATTGTCACGGTTTGTGATCAGCGGCAAAAATCACCGTTCCAAAATAACGAGAACACTTTGGTTCCTGAATTGTTCCAAATTCACGCTACTTTCGGGGAACGACAGGTACGTTGCAAATCAAGCGTTCCCAAATTAAGATACTTTCGTTAACCGCTCCAAAATTACTGGATATTAAATATAGATATTTCTCAGCTTTTCACTCAGTAATCTCACTTTTAAAACTATTTATCTGACGGTGGGGTTTTTTTTTTTTATTTTATTTTAAGTGACATTTATATATGCTATTTTGCACCGTTCAATGAAGTTCTAGAGCACCAAGATTTTTATTTTAGGGTTCGAGCACAAAATTTTAGAAAAATGCAATTATTGGCAAAAAATATACCCGAATAAAAAAAGTTTTTTGTGTTTAGGTCTGTCTACAGACTGAATAAATGAATTATAAATAATAATTCACGAGCTTGAGTACTATCTGCTCTTCGGGAGTTAAGATTTCATATTTAATGTCCCTCCGTCGCTTACCTATGAAAAGTAACTAAAATGCCCATGAAAACTAACTAAAATGCCTATGAAAAGTAACTAAGAATACAAGTGCCGAATTAATCTGTCAGTGGAAATCTCGGAAATAGCACGAACACGAATCCTCTTGAGAACTCAGAACGAGAACTGCGAAGCGAAGTGCCGACAGCGAGTAACGATTAATGAAACGTTCCTGTGGATTGTGATTTCGCCACGGGACTAATTGGAGCATACAGGTACAGGTGTTCGTTCTTATCACAAACAGTGACTTTGTCACCGTTATTTGTCACGGTTACTTTTTGGAACGTTACCGAAAAGTCACTTTTAAGCCCATTCCCTAACCTTAAAAGAAATAAACCGTCCCTTTTCAGACTCATATCACAGCCCGACTTAAGAAATAAACCATAACGTTTCAGCCTCATATCACAGCTCGGTTTAAGCTGTAATTGATCAATGCATCCGTTTCACTCAGTGAACTAGCAAGTCAATCTTCGTTTGTGAGACGAAGATTTTTTTTTTTTTTTTTTTTAATGCAGGAGCAAAATGTTTTTAAACCTTACAGGCTCCGCCTGAGCCCGGAATTATTTCACTGAACTGATGAAAAACAGTCCAAGCTCGGAATGCTCGTGCAAACCTCTAGCGCTGGCTTCTGACTATTCGTCCGAGATTGATGGGTTCAGGTTCGAATCCCAGTGCGGCATGGACGCTGTGTTGGTCTTTTATGGTACTGGCTCTCTCTCTTTTCCCTGGAACCATTGGCCCTAAATTAGGACGGGCGACTGCTAATGAATTGCTCACAATGGTCGCGAACCCCTTTCCCCACAAAATATTTTTTTACATCTGAAATGCTTCCCGCCATCGTTCCGAAAGTGCTAATTTACATATCTTTCTCAATGGTCCTTGTAGGAGACCTGTCTGACTTTCGGTCCCTTAGAGCCGCGGATGGCTTAGTAGTCAGCGAGTCAGACTGTCAATGCAAGGTCCTCAGGTTCGATCCTGGGCTGATCTTTCAGAGATGGTGTGATTTACTAACAATCGCTGAATATCCGCCGTGCATCGGCCGAGCACGTTAAGTGACGGGCCCCAGGCTGGACCCACTGGTTAAATGGGTACCCTTTCCTATGCCCCCCCCCGAAATTCTCTCACCCCTCTATGTGCAGCATCGTACTTGTACGGTGGCGCCATCTACTGTACTCTAATCTCACTACAAACTGTTCTGTAAAAGTCGCTAGACTTGCTCTCATTCCTTCCGTTTCTGTGCCCTGCCCAAAAGGCGAACTCGCTGTAGGTGGCTGGGACCTAAACTCTACTTACTGTGGATGGAAGTCCTACAAGAAAATGACAAAAGCTGCACACTAAACTAAACTTTCGTTCCCTTACTTGGTTCGATGCGGACACCTTGCTTGCCACGTATCCTTAGTGCTTTGTAACTCGTGTATTACATTAATTTACAACTCGTGAAAAGACGAAATAGTCTTACAATAAAAATGGCTTTAATATAGAATTAGCGTTCTACCGAAAACGATATCACCATACATATTATAGTTGATTAGCCGACAGCACTTCAGCACATGTGCGCCTCCATTGTCCGTGGTCTCACCGCCACTTTTTTACATGCGTCTTCCCCGTCCCGTGTGACGCACTCAACCTTCCAAGATGGCGTCTACCAGCAAACCGGTCCTGCCTAGGGAGTACCGCTCAAGCCCCTCGGGCATAACATCGAGCGGAACGGTGATCCGGAGTGACGTCAGCATGGCAGCGAGTCAGACTGTCAATGCAAGGTCCTCAGGTTGCATACCAAAAAGAGAAAATAATCGCAGTGTCCTAATCAGTCCTTACAGTCCTTAAAGAGCAAGCATTTGTATTTCTCCCTGTCTCTCTCTCTTTTCGCGCGATTAGTCTTGAACTTTCCAATTCTTTTTGCTGTTTCGGAATCTTGGTGCTCACCCTGTGCGAGCCAGCTTTCATGTCTTTTCGGCATTGATTTCGAACAGTCCGTTGCGGTGTGTCCGTTTAGTATTATTTTATTTTTATGTTTTCCCCCTTTTGGTTTGAGAGCTTAGCGACCACCCCGGTGGCCTAGTGGTCCGAGGCATAATTGTCGGCCGATTCACCACCAAGGAGGATAGAATAAGGGGAGGGAGCACGTGTTCTCACAGGTGAAGCCAGCTGAATTGATTGGCCGCCATATTGCGTTACCCGCAGTTGCTCGTTTGGGCAAGATGTAAGAGTGAACGTTAGCGTAGTTCCAGTTTAGTGGATAGGAGGGGGGGGGGATGGGGGGGTCATGATTGTAATTTGGTTTGTGTTATTATTTTTGCTGAAAGAAACTTCTTAGAAATGCCAGCGTACGCAGCCGTAGGCTGCAGCAATAAGACATATGAAAAGCTGCCTGCCTGACGGGATCACGTTCCACATGTGTGTGTCCTATATATCTAATATTCTATTTCGAAATTAAAAAAATGTATGATGACATAGTTAAAAATTTTATTATGAACTAGAAAGTTGTCCTGTTTTCAGTAACTCCCGATCAAAAACTATATTTCTGAAAATGTTCTATTAAAATTTAGTAAAAGTCAAAGTCGTTTTAAGCGTAAAATCAAATCTGCTGTTGTTTTTAAAATTTTGTCAATTATCGCGTTTATTATTGGTGTATAGTAATAGACCTATGAACGCTAATAATGAGATTTTATTGTGCGCTACAAACGTCTTTCAACTTTGCATATTTCGTATACACTTCGTAAATTATCACGTTTAGCACGAATCATCGGTTTTAAGGTAATATTTCATTGCGTTTGCGTTTTCTAGAATATTCACCAGATCACATGACTCAGCGTATATTATTTTTATTTACAGAGTTTGTGAACTGCTTCAGGCATTACCTTTGTGTAGTAATTTAAAGCGATTTTTGTCGTACGCACGGTAAAATATGACCTAACATTCCGTTGAGAGAAAAGAAAACAGTGGTGATATTATGCAGTTTATCCATAAATGTAAAGGATACTTTTTCTCTTGGTAAGAAGGCTGTAAAATTGCTAACCAGTATGGTATAGCTTGATATGTAATTCGATGTGAACCCAATCAAAAGGGTAACCTAAGATGGCTACCGCTCAGGACATCGGTTTCATAGCTCTGCGTAGGAACTGCTTGTTATGCTCCCTCCCCTTGTTCTATCCTCCTTGGTCACCACAGTGTAAAAAAATTGCCGTGAATAATCAGTGTTTCACCCGGATTAAGGCGGCTTACAGATCGTAAGCACGTCACCTGGCGGTCAACCATAAATTTTTTTTTTTTTTTTTTGATTGGAGGTTTAACGACCACCGTGGGCAACTCAATGGGCTATAAGCAGTCGCCCGTCCCTAATTTAGGGTCACTGGTTCGAGGGAAGGGAGAGAGCCAGTGCCTTAAGACAAACACAACATCCATGCCTCACCGGGATTCGAACCCGGACCCCTTTCGGACGAATGATCAGAGGCCATCGCTTAGACCACTGCGCCACCGGGGCGGGGCGGCTTTATAAATTTTTGGTAGATAAACTACATGTTCATGGTGTTTAAACTGTTTGAACTGTTACTGTATTTTAACCTTGTCAATCTAGCAGTGTTTTTCTTAAAGTGGTTATATACCTGAATTTTCACGTGCAGTCAGTCGACTGGCAACACCTCTATAAGCAATACGTTTTGATTTCCCGGTCATTAGACTGTTAATGAACATTACGGTATGGTACTGTAAAATTACGGTTTATTGACTGGCCACTCAGCTACCGGTGTACCTACCGTAACCCTGCAATTTTTTACAGTGCACATTTTAGAACCGGATGAGGCATAGGTTGTGTGCATGTCTTACGGTACTGCCCTCTTTGTTCCCTGGCCCCAAATTATTGACACGCGGCTGCTTATAGCACTTAGAGATGCTGTTCACATGGTGCTAATTAAACCTTGAAACAACAAAAAGCGGGCTTTCATGGCTTTTCTTTGCGGCATAAATTTCCGAACGTTCCTTTGTGCTTTCTTCCTTCTGACCCCCATTCTGTTCGAGTTATCTTACGCGTCCTTCATCATTTTAGTGGTTATTCCAAAGACGCCTTTCGACATTCGTTTTGTACGAGGCACTGTTTGGATTGGTTTGGCTCTTTCTCAATGGAACAAAAATTAAGAAATCAGAGGAAGGGTCAGAGTAAACGAAAGAAGGAAGGCAGAAGCAAACGAAAACCAAATGTGAATGACGCTTGCTCCAGAAATGTTAATAAACAAACAAGCTCGAAATATAAATGCGAAAAATAGCTTGTACCGTAGCAAAGCTGAAGCGCACTAGCGTTAATTACTTTCCTTTAAAACTATAATACTAGGAAAAGCTTGGTTAGATTCGCCATACAATTCATTTGAATTTTATGACGGCAGGTGTAATACAACAAAAGTTTCTAAATCATCACAGGAGAAACTACCTACGTATCGAACTGATTTGTGACGTAGCGATCTCTTATGAACTTTCGTCCGATTGTAAGGTGTAGCTTTACCTTAATTTACGGCTACTTAGGTCTCGAGTCACATTATTGTGACTACCAGCTAATATCCAGATTAACCGCCGTGTGCAGGGTGGACAACAGCTAGGGGGCCGTCCATAAAGTACGTCCGTGAATTTTTACTATTTTTAGACTCCCCCCTCTTCCAGGTCACATTTTGTCCGACTATTAAAATCCTTTCCCTAAAAAGTACGTCCTAATTCCCGCAACCCCCTTTATTTTTGACGACTGCTTTTAGAAGTCGTTGAGAAACAGAAAGAAAACACGTAATTATTTGAAGGAATCTACCATATATTTACACGTTTGCTTGAGAAAATATTTATTATTTAGACATTAATTTATTCCCAAATGCTACCCGAACTTTATCATTCTGAAATAAAGTTGTACAAATGAACGCACGCACTCAATGTTGCTACACTCCTGATCATCCCATCTACACACGATAGATTTGGTAGTACAAATACGAGAACTTAATATTCTGATTTAGCTTAATATCATCAGAAATCTGAAATATTTGATACCTTTTTTTAACTATTAAAAGAAGAAAAGCAAGAAAGATGGCACCGAATTTTCGGGTGTAATAAGCAAGTCTTTTGAATCCGTTCTGACACAAATTAAATTTATCAAAGCTATTCAAAGTCAATGGGACCGGTATGGAAAACAACAGTATCTGACGGAAGAAGGAAGTTTTTCAATCGGGTTTTTAATCCCTCAGATATTGCTGTAAACGGAATCGTGAGCTTACGCCCTCTGGTTGCAGACTTGTGCGTTAAGAAAAACATGAATTTATATAACAAACATTTCGCACCGGAAACGCTCTCCAACACCGAAATCATTTTTCAAATCGGACCCTAAAAACAGAGGTCGATAAAAATGAAATGTGACTTTACGTCCCTTGGTGCGAAAACCATGCATTATTTTAAGGAAGAAAGTATTCTCAAAAGGTTCTTCCATATGAGCACCATCGGTCCAAGAAAAAAAAAAAATTAGTCGAGTTTTCAGGAGCCCAGATTTTGCTACAAATACATCAGAAGCAGAATTTAACACTTATGCCCCCTGGTGGCCAAACCATTCTTAACCAAACATTAGAAATTATGTAAAAAAAAATTCCATCAGGTCTTGTATGCGGTACAGGAAGAATTTTTCAAATCGGAGTTTTACAAGCAGAAATAACGCAGAAAACGCAATTTACCTTTGTGCCTCCTAGCGGAAAATCTATGATTTACTTGAAAATTTTGAATTTATAGGAGAAACATTTCGCATCAGAAACACTATCCAACAAAGAAGGAATTTTTCAAATCGGACTCCTAGAAGTAGAGATATTGACAAAAATAAGATATACATCTACACCACCTGGTGTAGAAACCATGCATTATTTCAAGAAGAAAATGTTCCTAAAAGGTTTGTCGACATAAGCAGTATCGGTCAACAAACCACTTTTTTTCAGTCGAGGTTTTAGAAGCTTATATTTGGCTGCAAATACATCAGAAGCGGAAATTAAGACTTACGCCACCTGGTGGCCAAACCATTTTTTTCAAAAATTAGAAATCATGTGCAAAGGAATTCCCACCAGGAGCTGTATCCGGTGCATAAAGATTTTTTCAAATAGGAGATTTAGAAGCAGAGATATAGAAGGAAACACAATTTACCTCTACGCCCCCTAGCGGAAAGTCTATGATTTACTTGAAAATTTTAAAATTATATAAAAAACATGTCACACTGAAAACACTATCCAACAAAGAAGGAATTTTTAAAATCGGACTCCTAGAAGTAGAGATATTGACAAAAATAAGATATACATCTACGCCCTCTGGCGGAGAAACTGCGGAATATTTTAAGAAGAAAATATTCCGAAAATGTTTATCGATGTGAGTGACATCAGTCCACGAAAGAAGTTTTTCAATCGATATTTTAGAAGCTCAGATTTTATGGCAAATACATCAGAAGCAAAAATTACCACTTACTCCCCCTAGTGGCTAAAGTATTCTTTACCAAAAATTTGGAATTATGTGCAAAAGATTTTCCATCAAGAGGTGTATCCGCTGAAGAAAAAAAGTTTCAAATCGAAGTTTTAGAAGAAAAGTTATCGGGGAAAATGTAATTTACGTTTACGCCCTCTAGCGGAAAATCTATGCGTAATTTGAAAAAGTAACAATATCTAAAATACTCTTCGACATAAATGAAATCGAAAGATAAAAGAATTTTTTCAATCGGATGTTTAGAAGCATATATGTGGAATAAAACGTATTTTTGAATTCGACATCATCTGCATTTACGCCACCTAGCGGCAAAATGTTACATCGTAAAAAAAAAAAAAACGAAATAAAGGTGTCACATTTGGTCCGGTTGTCAGGAACTCCCCTTCCCATGTAATCTCGGATCTACTTTATGGACAGGCTAGGAGTGACTCGATAAGGTGCTGGATGATATTCACAGCTATGTGAAGCCATGCTGACTGCAATGCATCTGACAGCTGCTGTAGGGTGCGTGCTGGAGGATCCATAGAGCGAACAACACGATCGAGGTGGTCCCACAGATGTTCAATTGGGTTTAAGTCTTGGAAATTAGGGGCGCAAAGAAGTACTTTGAAGTCTTCATCGTGCTCTTCCAGCCGCTCTCGGACATTTCTAGCTGTGTGGCACGTCGCATTGTCGTACTGGAAGATCCCATCAGCCCCAGGGAAGACAATCAGCATGTATGGGTGTACGTGGTCTGCAAGGATGGGTTCATCACGAATTCGGTCCATAGTGCCTTCCACAGGTATGAGTGTGCCCGAAAAAAGTTACGAAAACATTACCCAGACCAGAACGCTACCCCCCACCAGCTTGTGTTTTTGCAGCAATGGTTGAAGAGTGTTTGTTCTCCGATGTTTCTCGTCTTGTAAGCCCACGTCCATCCGTCCGATGAAGCAGAAAACGTGACTCATCGGTGAAGGCTATTTTTGCCGATCAGTGGAGGGCCAATTCAGATACTGCTGTGCAAATGTAAACCTTTTCTGCCGATGCACATTCGTTACCATCAGGACAGTGACCATTCGTCTTCATCGGAGCTCCGTACGCAGCAGGGTTCGCTGAAATGTTGTTTTAGACACACTTTTTTTTTTTTTTGATTGGAGGTTTAACGACCACCGTGAGCAACTCAATGGGCTATAAGCAGTCGCCCGTCCCTAATTCAGGGTCACTTGTTCCAGAGAAGGGAGAGAGCCAGTGCCGCAAGACAAACACAACATCCATGCCTCACCGGGATTCGAACCCGGACCCCTTTCGGACGAATGATCAGAGGCCATCGTTTAGACCACTGCGCCACCGGGGCGGCATTAGACACACTTCCGGTAGCCCCCTGGTTCATTGGCTTCATTGTAGCGTCACGCACCTTCGAAGCCGACATTCACCACTCACATAAATGGCACGTGGTGCTCCTCAGTTTCCACTCGCTTATTCGCAATGGCGACAATATCTCCAATCAGGATACACTTTAACCACAGCAGCACGGGAACAGTTCAAAAACTGCGCCGTTTCAGAAATACTGCCACCCTTGTCCCGAAAGCCGATGATAATCCCTTTTTGCAAATCTGATAAATCGCTCCTTTTATTCATGACAGCAACGAGTGATAAGTTTTCAGATTGCCTTCAGCACACCTTATATATCCTCCAAGCCAGCTCATGACACGTGCCTTCTTTCATTGGCTACGCGCTGTTGACGTTAAAAGTAAGAGGTGGTCACAATAATGTGACTCAACTGTGTATAGTGTTACACAGTAAAGAGAGATTCCCTTACCACAAACGAACTCGTAAGGTAAAGATCGATGTTATCTGATTCAGTGGGAATATTATATAACAAAAGCATTCGCATATGAATTTAATGCAACCATATTAATGGAACTACCACCTCTCCACGTGTTTCTTTGTCTTTGAGGTTATTATAAGGACAGTGATAGTAGCAAACGGTCTTCGGTTTGACAGGAGCGTGGTACAACCAACGAGAGGCAAAGGAGCTATGTGAGAAAATTCTCTAAGCTACATCTGCTTTATGACTACTCGGTCTCATTCGCTTTCACTATCTCTGTCCCCGAGGAAGATGCTCCTGACGTAAGAAGTTGATTGTTGTTAATTGCTCAGCTCGTCCCTGGCGGGCTCCCCCAGAGGAAGAGTATTCTCCAACGACCAGGGGATAGAGAAGGTGGTGTTCTTTTGTTCGTGGAGGTCCCACAATCAACGAAAGAATGACTTTCCCCATAAGGATCTGTGCTAAACGCCTTTTTAACTTAGGGTGAATTTCTCTAGCTGCCGTTCGCACACAAATAACCGAAGTTACTATTTAATTATACTTTAAATATTTCCATATAACAGGACCGCTGGTAGGTCTAGATGCGTCTCTGAACTGTCCACATTACGTGTCCGTCCTTTGCCGACCATCTGCAGCCTTTCACGATCATGCTGCACCCGCAAGGCAATGAATTCTTCCAGCAGGAATGTACGCCTCTTCACAGAGCCGTGCGGACTAAAATAGGGTTAGAAGTGTATTCCGCAGAAGATCCCACGTGAAATGGCCCCCCAGTTCTCTTGACATGAACCCTGTGGAAAATCTTTGGGATTTTGTGGAAAGATCCTTTCGAGCTTTGTCCCACCACCCATGAAAGCGATGGAATTATGGACAGTGGTGCAGGGGGGGGGGGCATTATCCGGGTAAAAGGGGAACCTTCCCGTTGCTGGGTTGGTATTCCATGATTTCTTTCTTTCCTTCCTTTCTTTTTTTTTTTTTTTTTTTTTTTTTCGAGGGTTTAACGGCCGTTATGAGCAACTCGATAGGCTATAAGCAATCGTCCGTCCCTAATTTAGGGCCATTGGTTCTAACGAAGGGAGAGAGCCAGTTCCGTAAGACAAGCACAACATCCAAGCTTCACTGGGATTCGAACCCGGACCTATCTCGGACAAATGCCGCTTAAACAACTGCGCCCCCGGGGCGGCTTCCATGATTTCTGTCCACTCAGTGTGTGAGTGTGCGTGGGTGCGCATATCCTTTTTGTTCAACATTTTCTTAAAACTTTATATTCCTAGTTCTATCCCAATGTGACGATCGTATGGTGCTGGTTTTGAAGAAAAATATCATTTCTGTATTCGAACAGTTGTTAAATAACAGCAATTTCATACCTGAAATAATGAGATACTTCCAACAGTAACTACATAACTACATAAAATCAGGAAGATTTTATTTCTGGAATTATCAAACATATGGAACAATTACCAATAACAACCTACGACAGTAACAATTTACTTTCTGGGAAGGTGAAATAAGTCGAATTTTTCCATTGCGTAACATGTGATTACAGCTTCATTTTCCGAAATGTCAAATTATTTCGAACATTAGTGGAATAAGACGTCAAACATATTAGTAATTTCGCTTGTACAGTAAGGAAATAATTCGAAAATTTATTAAATGATAATAATCTCAAATAAGAAAATATTTGTTTCTGTAAAGACGTGATAATTGGCACAACTATTAAATAAAACGATATTTTTTTCTCTTTGGAACAAAAATAACTCGTGCAATTTTGAATAACAGCATAAAATAATCGCAGCTGTATTAGTGAAATAATGAAGTGATTGTGTAATAAAGTAAGAATGAAGATATTCTTGAATTTATTGCTCTTTACTTAGACTTTTCTTTCGGAAAACGTGATTTTCGCTTTTCGTCATGTGTAGTGTCATGGTTTAATTGGAACTTTTGAACGGAATATTATCGTGACTCATCGTTATTGTATAGCTTAGCTGTAATGCACCCCAAAACTTTAACTTCATGTAAGGTTTAAAGTGCCGTAATAAATTTACACTCTTCGGATTCCTGCTCTGTCGCAGAAACTGAAAATCTTAACTAATATGTAATTTACATCAGTACAATAACAAGATTACTTACATATGCAGTTCGTTTATTATTCATCAGCACGTCATCCAAATTGCATTCATTTGGCAAGAACATTGTAGACTAACTCAAATCAGTACAAGGCTTGTTAACCAAACATCCAAATAGAATAATCCTCCCTGCTATTACTAATCAGTACCATTTAAATTTCGTTCGCTTTTTACGCAACTGTAAATTAGATTACGACAAAATTCGTAGAGCGTTCAATAAGTTCTAAGCCTACACAAAGACAAACATTTTTTTTCAAAAAACGCAACTTTATTTTTCCACAAAGTCTCCCCGGATTTTTTGTACCGATCACAGAGTTGTAGAATCGTATACACTTTTGTACCGATCGTAGATACGCTTTTGCATACACTTGTTCCGATCACAGAGTTGGCGAAACCTATACACTTTTACACTGATCATAGAGTTGGCGAATCCTATACACGTTTGTGCCGATCACAGAGTTGGCGAATCCTACACACTGTTGTACCGATCATAGATACACTTTTGTACACACTTTTTTGTACCTATCACAGAGTTAGCGAATCCTATAAACATTTGTACCGATCGCAGAGTTCGCGAATTCTATACACTCTTGTACCGATCATAGATACACTTTTGTACAACAAGAAACTGAAGGATAAAGTTGTAGAAGTTGAAAGTTCCTCTGACAGAGCTGCACGACTCGTTATCCAACTCTCGAGAAGGTACGAGGCTCAGATTATTCAAACTTATGCACCCACCACAAGTCATCCTGAAGAAGAAATTGAAGAATTTTATGAGGAAATTCGTCATATAATATAGGCAAGCAGCACGTAAAGATAATTATGGGAGATTTCAATGCAAAAATAGGGCAACGGCAACAGAATGAAACTTCAGTAGGTAAATTCGGTCATAGCAATAGAAACCAGCGTAGAAATACGCTCGTAGAGTTTGCAGAGGCAGAAGGGTTTTTCATCATGAACTCCTTTTTCAAGAAAAAGCTACACAGAAAATGGTCATGGAGACATCCAAATGGGACGACAAGTGAAATTGATTTTATTATGTGTAACAAAAAATTCGTCATAGAAGACTACAGTGTGCTAAACAAGTTCAACACAGGTAGTGACCATAGATTGGTGAGATGTAAGATGCATTTCAATACTACACTCGAACGTGGCAAGCTCATAAGACAAACAAAATGTATTGACATAACCAACCTTAAAAAACTCAATAATACCTTCAAGTTGGAACTGAAGAACAGATTCTCTGCTTTAGAAGGACTAATATCGGAAGAAGTGGATATTTCTGAAATTAACAGAAAAGTAACCAAAGCTCTTATGGAAACAGCAACAAAATTAGCTGGGTCTAAGAACAAGTTGCATGTGAACAAATTATCAGGAAAAACCAAAATGTTGATGCATAAAAGAAGAGAGATGATGACAACTAAAGAAGATGTGATTTCCAAAGTGGAATATATAGAGCTATGCAAGACAGTACGAAAAAGTATCACTAAAGACGTAAGGAAATTCAACAGCGAACTAGTGAGGAAAGCAATTGAAAACAACCAAAGCCTAAAGATAGCAAAGGGACATCTCAGTAAGGGAAGAAAACAGATTATTGCACTGAGAAAAGAAAATGGTTCTGCAACAAGAAATAGAGGCGAAATTTTGACAAGAGTGAAAGATTTCTACTCCAAATTATATGAAAGGGATGATACGTGTACTCCAGACATCATGAAAGGTACCAGTACCAGAGTTCTTCCAGTCCTCCCAGCAGAAGTTGCACATGCAATCAAAAACATGAAGCGGGGAAAAGCTCCAGGAGAAAATGGAATTACTGTAGACATCATACAAGAAGCAAGTGGAGAAATCGAAACAGTACTCGCCCAAATTTTCACTCGATGCCTTAATGAAGGGAAGATTACTGAGGATTGGAACAACGCTACAATGATCCTGCTACATAAAAATGTTGACATTGAGGATCTGAGGAACTACAGACCTATCAGCCTCCTATAAGTGGTTTATAAAATCTTCACTAAAGTTATTTCATACCGCTTGAAGGTAACACTGGACATTGCTCAACCAAGAGAACAAGCTGGATCAGGATTGGGTACAGCACTATAGATCATATCCACGTATTGAGAGAAATAATTGAAGGAGTGTGGGAATATGAAATTCCATTGTGCATGGCTTTTATCGATTATGAAAAAGCCTTTGATTCAGTGAAACCATCAGCAGTTAAAATGGCTTTGAAATCCTGCGTTGTTGAAGATGCATACATTAATATTATTAATAACATCTGTGAAAATGCAAGTGCAAAGATTCGGCTGTTTGAAAATACAACACACATAAAAATTGGAAAGGGAGTGAGACAAGGTGACACCATATCTCCCAAGCTCTTTAATGCGACATTGGAAAATGTCTTTCAATCACTGAACTGGGAAAACAAAGGGATAAAGATTAATGGAGATTATATAACTCACCTTCGTTTTGCTGATGACGTAGTCATTTTTGCAACTACCCCATCAGAGCTGCAGAGTATGATCCAGGAACTTGCTGACAAGAGTAAAGAAGTGGGATTAAAACTGAACTTTCAGAAGACAAAAGTGATGTACAATGCTTTTACAAGAAATGAAGATTTATCGACACGTAGACACGTACGTTTATCTTAGACAGCAATTATCAAGTGAGGGTCCCATTGATGAAGAAATTAATCGGCGTATAAAACTTGCCTGGAGAGCTTTTGGATGAAACAGCATAAATTTCAAGAGCAATATGCCATTATGTCTTAAAAGAAAAGTGTTTGATCAATGCATCCTTCCAGTGCTTACGTATGGTGCAGAGACGTGGACCTTAACTAAAAGAGATATACAAAGGCTGAAGACAACTCAAAGAAGCATGGAGAGGTGCATACTTGGTGTAACCAGGAGAGATAAGAAGAGGAACTCGTGGATCCGAAAAATGACAAGAGTGGAAGACATCATGATCAGAGTTAAATCCCTGAAATGGCAATGGGCTGGACATACTGCCAGAAGGACAGACTATCGATGGACAGCCGAAATTTTAGATTGGATTCCAAGGGACAGGAAAAGACCCAGAAGAAGACCACATGGGAGATGGATGGATCAAATTCGAAAGTATGCGGGAGTAACATGGAGGAGACAGGCACAAGACAGACCGCTGTGGAAGAAACTTGGGGAGACCTTCGTCCAGCATTGGATTTACAATGGTTGACGATGATGATGGTGATACTTTTTGTATCGATCATATAGCTGGCGAATCCTGTACACTTTTTCACCGACCATAAATACACTTTTCTATACACTTTTTGTACCGATCACAGAGTTGGCGAATCCTATACACTTTTGTACCGATCATAGATATACCTTTGCAGGGTTTCCACATTCTGAAAAGTCAGGGAAATGCCTGAAATGTTGATAAAAGTCAGGGAAAATCAGTGATATTTAAAAAAAGTCAGTAAAATTTCAATCACAGTTTGATTACAACTAGTTTTAACCCGGCGTCGGGGAGTGACGCCCTCATCGCCCAACACACTTGCACTTGGTGTTGCAGACAGTCACTAACTTCCCCTTCCTACTCATGTAACCTTGTATTTCCTACCTACTATTGTAAGTTGTGTTACATTACTTGTTAACATTTCTTTTTTTGTTTTAGGTCAAAGGAGTAGAAGAAAATTTGTGATATAAGTTATACCTTGTTAAAAGCCAATTAAGACTGCAGCAATCTCAAAGCGTAGTGTGTTTAATGAACAATAGTGGGACGAACAATGAAATCCTGAGTTTTCTGGTTATATAGCTGCTGTGACCGGCGACAATGAATCAACATTTTGTAAAGTTTGCTCTAAAACTTTCAAGCTTAGCAACATGGGGCGTCGGGCAGTCTCCAGCCACGGAAATGGCCCTAATCATTTGAAAAACATCCGTGCTAAAATGTCTCAGCTCAGTCTTGCTTCTTTCACTTCCTCTGTGAAAAAGAACTCTCTTTGTAATAACGAACTCTTGCCATCAACAAGCTCAAAAAAAGTGGAATCAGTACTTCTAGAAAACATCAAGTCTAATGACTCAAATACTTATGTTGTGAAAGATGATGTGAAGCCCAGTGACCTTAATGCTTATGTAGTGAAAGATGATGTAACCAAGTCGGAAATAATATGGGCCATGGAAGTGTTGTCCAAGCGAATGCCTCTGAACTCTGGTACACAGATTAACAAAGCATTTCAGTTAATGTTTCTTGACAGTCCGATAGCTTCAAAATTTACTTTAGGCGAAAGCAAAGCATCTTATGCGATAAACCATTGATTGGCACCACATTTCAAAGAGTATTTAATGGACGATCTGAAGCAGTGCACTGACTTTGTAATTTGTTTTGATGAATCACTAAACAAAATTGCTCAACGTGGGCAAATGGATCAGTTTGTTCGTTATTGGGACGTCAATCTGCAAAAAGTTTCCACTAGATACTTAAGTAGTGTGTTTTTAGGACGGGCAACAGCTAATGACCTTTTAGAGAACATCATTAAAGGTGCTCCTCTTCCCTTGGATACCATGCTACAAGTGTCAATGGATGGACCTAACGTTAATCTCAGCTTTCTTCAAAAGCTGAAAGACAAACTTGGAACTGAAAATCCAGATGATTAATTATTAGTTGACATTGGAGTATGTGGTCTTCACGTGGTCAATGGAGCTATGAAAACTGGATTTGAAGCAGTGAAATGGGATATACATCACTTTCTCCGTAACTTGTACTACCTTTTAAAAGATAGTCCTGCTCGCCGTGCAAATTATACTATGATTACTGGATGTAAAGATTTCCCTTTGAAATTTTGCACTGTAAGGTGGTTGGAAAACGTTAATTGTTTGACTAGGGCATTGCTTGTCTATGATCACATCAAGAAATATGTTCAAGATAATCGGTTTCCAGCAAAAACAGCACATGTTTCTTGCAGAATTCATGGAAAGTCCACTGTTGAAATGCAAATTGGCTGCATTTAGGACTATAGCTTCAGAGTGTGAATCTTTTTTGAGAAGGTTCCAGAGTCCAAAGCCTTTAATTCCTTTCTTACACACTAATTTGCTGGATCTCATGAAAAATTTGATGACACGAAGCTTGAAGTCTGACAAATTAAGTGAAGCTGATAGTGTTTCAAAACTGTTAACTTTAGATGTATCAAAAAGTGAAAATCTTCTCTCAATTGAGAAAGTTGATATTGGATTTAGTGCTAAAAAGCTATTAAAACAAGTGAAGTGCTCAGAAAGGGGGAAATTAGAGTTTAAGCTTGAATTTAGGAAAGGAAACTTGTGACCAGTATGATTGAAAAACTTCGTGAGAAAAGCCCACTAAAATTTAAGTTTGTCCGTGGGGTAACTTGTTTGGACCCAAATATTATAGTGCAGCAGCCGAATCTAGGCAAGAAGAGAGTGGAAATTGTGCTCGAAGTTTTACTTAGTGCAAACAGGATTTCAGATGACTGTGCTGAAAAAGCTAATAAACAGTACGCTTCATTGTGTGTAGAAGCTCAATCTGCTTTAAAGTCTCAGTTTGATGCATTTTTAGACAGTCATGATGATTCTATTGAATTAGACAAATTTTACAGTGCTCTACTTGACAACCAAAAACAATTCGGTGAACTTTGGGATGTAATAAAAATTTGTCTCATTATGTCTCATGGAAATGCTTCAGTGGAAGGTGGATTTTCTGTCAATAAGTCTCTTCTTGTGGAAAATCTCCTGGAAGAATCCCTGATTTGTCAGAGAACAGTTGTTGATGCCATTAAAAATGTAGGAGGAGTAGAACACATTGCCATCAATAGAAGGCTTTCTGTAAGAGCCTCCAGGCGAAGATATCAGGATTATCTTGAGAAAAAAGTGTTCTTCAAAACGAAGAAGAAAGAAAACTGAAGGAAAAAAGAAAAAAATGTTCATCAAATAAAGGAATTGAAGGAAAAAAGACAAAGAGTAGGGAAGAAACTAGAGTTGGAAGAAGCAGCATTGCAGGCGAAGATTTCAGATTGGGAAAAGAAGAAAAGTGGTGTGTAATATAAAAACAGTGACTGTGTTCCTACTGTAATATTTTTATAGCAACTGAATATTGTGTATGGGTTTGTTTGAGTGTTTCTTCAATAAATGTAAAACCACGAAAAAAAGAGTAAACTTAAAATTAAAAAGGTGTGAGTAGGACGGCTATAGGGAACGTGGAGGCCGATTAAAAAAAATAATAATTAAATGAATCAGTTGTTTGGGAAACTTTATACGTCAAACGGAGACACTTTTAAATAATATAAGTTCCTCAATTATCGTATTCCATTTTATTTATTATCGTGGCACATATATTGAAAAACTCAAATAAACCTATGTGTGTAAGGTCAGGGATTTCATATATACAGTATTTGGTCAGGGAAAGTCAGGGAAATCAGATTTGATAATTCTGTGGACACCCTGCTTTGTATACACTTTTTGTACCGATCAGAGAGTTGGCGAATCCCGCTGCGAGAAAAGTTTCAATCTCTCTCCTAAAACCTACACTTCATTTGCTCCTTCAGTTCAGAATCATCAGCAAAACGCTTACCCCGCAGATATTTTTCAGATTTTTGAAGAGGAAGAAATCACTAAGGGGCGAAGTACGGTGAGTGAGGAAGCAGTTGAAAGCTACATTCCGTCACAACTTACATAGACAGTGGCGGTGCATATTGGAGTATTGTTCTGGAAAAGCAGAACGCCCCGTCCCAATTTCCTCGCCGTTTACTCTTGATGGCTTCATGTAATTGTCGTAATAGCGCGGCATAATAGGCAGCATTCATAGTTCTTTTTATGAGGCAAGTAATCAATCAACAGTAACCCTTCTGAGTCCCAAAAAATGGTGGCTATAATCTTTCCTGCAGATGGTTGTGTTTTGATACTTTTAGTGGTGGTGATCCATGATCACCACTGCATGCTTTCTTCTTCAGTATCAGGGTCCCAACGGTGAAGCCACTTTTCACCACTAGTCACAATGCAGCAAAAGAAGTCATCTGGATCGCGGTTAATGCGGTCATGTTGAACCCGACTTGCTTCAACACGATCATTCTTCATCTCAGGTGTCAACATTTGAGGTATCCATCTGGCACAGATCTTTAACATCCATAACCTCCCATGCAAAATGGTCCAAACACTTCCGATACTTAATTTCAGTTCCTCAGCAATCTGTGCGACACGGATTCACCGATTTGACATCACCAGGTCCTCCACTTTCTGGCACATTTCTTCTGTGGTCACCAACATTAAGCGTCTCTCGCGAGTGTCGTCTTCCAACGAGTCTCTTTCCCGTTTAAAGAGAAGCCTACATTTTGACTGCGGCATATGAGGGTGCACCATCCGTTCAAGAATACTGCGTGGCGTTTCACCTTTCTTCGTCAAGTATTCAAACCGCTCGGTTCCTTAATTTCATCTGTCGCTCATCCATAGTCACATTAATAGCTTCAATGCACTGTGGCGCTGTCTCGAGTGCTGACACAGCGACATGGCATGGCTGTTATACACTGAAGTGCCAAAGTCATGGGGATACCTACCTATCATCGTGTAGGACCTCCTCTAGCCCGGCGAAGTGCAGCAACTCGATGTCGCATGGATTCCACAAGTGGCCGGAAGACTTCTGGAGAGATGTTGAGCCATGTCGTCTGAACAGCCGCCCACAGTTCCCTGGTATTTGTAGATGCAGGATCTTGGGTGCGAATGGACCTTTACCCCACGACCAATAAGTGTTCTATTAGGTTCATGTCTGGCGAACATTGTGGCCATACCATCTGTCGGAACTGTCCAGAATTCTCCTCGAACCAATTTTGGACCGATGACATGGTGCATTGTCCGCCTAGAAAATCCCATCTTTGTTGGGGTACATGAAGTCCATGAGTGGCTGCAAATGGTCGCCCAGCAGAACAACTAAGCGGTTGCCGGTTAATGCCGTGTTTACGAGGACCAGAGGACCCAAACTGTGACACGTACAGACACCTCACACATGTATGAAACCACCACTAGCTTGCACAGTGCCTTGTGAACAGCTTGGACCCATGACCTCATGGGGTCTGCGTCACACCCGAACCCTACCATCAGCTCGTAACAACAAGCAGCGTGGCTCATCGGACCACGCCACATGTTGCCAGTCTTCCAAGGTCCAATTACAGTGTCGACGAGCCCAGGCGAGGCGCTGTGTTAGATGTCGTGGTGTTAACAAAGGCACTCTGCTGGGTCTTCTGCTTCCATACTCCATGGACGCTAAATTACGCTGCACTGACCTGATGTATATATCTCCGGTACCTCCTGCATTGAACGTGGATGTTATTTGAGCCAGTGTCGCTTGTCTGTTAACATGGGTAGTCATCGTCAGACGCCACTGGTCACGGTCGTTCAGCACCCGTGGTTGGCCACTGCGCTGTCCACGGTAGGTGGTATTGCCTTCCGTGAGGTATTCTCTGTACAAACGTGACACCATGGATCGAGGAATGTTGAATGTTTCCACAACTTCGGAAAGTAAATGTCCCATTTGTCTGGCTCCCACTACCATGCCTCGTTCAAACTCTGATAATTCACGTCGGCTTGCCATAATCCTACTGGCTGTTGTTCAACCTGACTCACGAGATTACACCTTGCAACTGATAAAAATCGTGGTGTGTGTCGAAACCTTTATACGACGGCAGCGCCAGTTAAAAATTTAGATACTGCTATCCCATGGCTTCTGGAACTTCAGTGTATAAGTGAAAGATGATGCAACACTTTGAAGTACCTGCGTTAGCCACCAACCACTACTTTTAAGGTCAGGCTTAGAACTGCTTCAACGCCACTCTGCGTCAGAATATCGTTACAAACGAAGAATTACAATCGTCGAATCATTCGTCTAATATCACATTATACGCAACATTGTCTCAAGATCATTGAACATAACAGCTCTTATTTCTTGATTCTGACTACGTAGATCGCACTTTGACCTTTTGCGTTGCCAAACTCAAAATTCGTCGAGCAGAAATCTGTGGCGTTAATTTTAGAAAATCTTTAACAAGAAGAAACCAAATTTACATAAGCGTACAGGAGCTCAAAAGGAAGGTTAAGTTAGAGGTCACACATAATAAAATCCACGAGGAGACTATGCTTGTACTGTAAAAAAATAATCTGAAATTGAGTCATTTTCCGTGATTCCTTTCATGAAGTAAAGAATCATATTCCTGACACAACGTTTTCGTGAAATGACGCGAAAAAAACCCTGATTTTCACGGATTTTTGGTGCACCAGAAAAATTTTGAGCCGCCCGGTGGCGCAGTGGTCTAAGCGCTGGCATTTGATCATTCGTTCTTGAAGGTTCCGGGTTCGAATCCCGGTGAGTCATGGATATTGTGTTTGTCTTATGGCACTGGTTCTCTCCCTTCTCTGGAATCAGTGGCCCTAAATTAGGGACGGGCGACTGCTTATATAGCCCATTGAGGTGCACACGGTGGTCGTTAAACCTTCAATCAAAAAAAAAATTGAATTTTCAGAAACTTTTTCACAATTGTTGTCGATATCAACGGAACAACTCTGTTCTAACTTTTTCCGTATCCGTATGACGAAAACTTTCTGGTAATTGGAGCGATTCGCTGGAATACTTGAGGTTTGATTAACTGTTAAATTTCAGTCATATGTCGGAGTATTTGATTTTGAAGTTCGGTAGCGAGATCGGATTTTGTGGATCGTATAAAATTTTGGTTATTGTGGCACCAGATATTTTTGACCCTTTCCCTCAATTTAGGCAACAGCTATCGTTTATTATGTTGCCACAAGAAATCTATTATTGTACAGGTGATTATATGATGTCTATAAAATATCAGTCTGTGGACCCTTCGAAACAGAAGCTATCAAGTGTTAATTTTATATTTAGAAGTTTGGTGAAATAATGCTATAAAGCAGTATATTTCTGTGCTTTCTTGAAGATAATTAAAAGTCATTGTCAGTTTAAAAAATCTTCAATTACAATGTGTATCAATGAAGAGTAAAACTTCAGTATGCTATTAAAAAAATATGATAGAAAAAAACTTAGTTTAAGGTGGATCCACCTAAAATCTTTGCCTTGTATTTCCAATGGGTAAACGTCTGTAGTCATTTTCTTCACAATTAATGCGTTTCCAAGGATTAAAATTTGAACATTAATAAAAATCACTTCATATTATAGCCTAGTATCCTTAATATTTTCTAAAACTTAACCATAATTATATTAAAAATCAATAACTTTTCCTTTGGTGGTGTTGAGACCAGAAAATAGATGGCGCTATCTGTACATTGATGACGTCAGTAAAACAAATGTTGGATTGCTTAGTAATGGTTAAATTTTAGAAAATATTGAGTATACTAGGGTATAATATGAAGTTATTTTTATCGATGTTCAAATTTTCATCCTTGGGAACACATTAATTTTGCAGAAAATGGCTACAGAAGTTTACCCATTGGAAATACAAGGCAAAGATTTCAGGTGGATCCACCTTAAACGTAAAGAGACGTGGTAAGTATTAAAGTTTGTTAGGTCATATGATAGATGGCGCCAGGTGTTTCATGTAATGAAAAATCGCGTCAAACACGGAATACAACAGACATGGTTCACCAGCGGAGAAAGCAGCGTGTGTGTTTTGGTTCTCTAACAGTTCACCGTATGCTCAGAACGGAGTACAAGAGACAGCCGCCGACACGAACAATGGGTAAAGAAATTCAAAACAACAGGAAGTGTCTCGAAAGGCAAAAGCACTGGAAGACCTTCCATTTCGGACGTAAAGGTGGAAGACGTGCCTAAGGCTTATCTAAGGAGCCCGAAGAAGTCCGTCCACGTCGCCAGTCGTGAACTCGAAATACCGCGAGCAACGGTTCACAAGGTTCTGCATAGGCGTCTGCTTATATGCGTATAAAGCGCAGTTAGGGCAAAAACTTCGACCCAATGAACAACCACATCGAAAAGCATTTGCGGTAGACATGCTTAATCGCATTGACGAAGACCCCACACACCTTTCACGGATCTGTTTCAGCGATGAGTCGACATTCCATGTTTCTGGCAGACTGAATAAACATATCTGCCGAATCTAGGGAACAGAAAATCTCCATGTGGACGTAGCACACGAGAGAGACAGCCCGAAGGTTAATGTCTGGGCTGGCCTAATAGAAGACATAGGGCCCTTTTTCTTCGCTGAATCAACCGTTACTGGCATAACGTACCTGGACATTTTACAGCAATTGCACAACTCCAAGATATATTCAAGACATACAAGAAAAAGGTACACCTATCACGAAGCTCAAAGAACGCATTACTGTGCTGTCTTCCTCCTTGTTACAGCTGACATTCTGCAAAGTACGTTAAAAGTAACATGTTATTTATTGTAGTTTATTTTCAATAGCAGTTGCATACGTACTTCAAACCTATTAAAAAAAGATTCAAGATTGATTGATTGATTGATTGATTGGAGGTTTAACGACCACCGTGAGCAACTCAATGGGCTATAAGCAGTCGCCAGTCCCTAATTTAGGGTCACTGGTTCCAGGGAAGGGAAAAAGCCAGTGTCGTAAGACAAGCACAACATCCATGCCTCCCCGGGATTCGAACCCGGACCCCTTACGGACAAAGATTCAAGAGAAAATTGAATGATTAATTCATCCGTATTAATGTCAAAAGAAAAAAAAACATTTCAATGATGAACGTGACTCATTTCTGGGTTTTTCCTGCTCAGAGGTAAGACGCGCGGGTTTAGGCTTCCTTCATCGTATTGGCGTCCCTAAAACACGTACAGGAGTTGGACCAAATAATTTGAACACCATGATTATAAGGGTTAATGTCATTCGAGTAGGCTACACTGAAAACAAAAATTATGGTTATCTTTAGTGTATCTTTTCCTTGTGTATATTCTCTAGGTTGTATGCAGTGTAATGCAAGACGTGTTCAGCTGCAGTTTGTACGAAAAGTCGGTGAAATGAGTGACCTGTCAGACTTCCAAAGAATACAAATCGTGAGAGCCCGTTTAGCAAGAGCGTCTGTAACCATAACAGCCAAATTGTTTGGTGTTTCGACAGCAACAGTCTCCATAGTTACGACTGCGTACACAAAGCATGGCAAGGCTTCATCGGGGAAGACTGCGCATACAAAGCATGGCAAGGCTTCATCGGGGAAGACTGCGCACACAAAGCATGGCAAGGCTTCATCGGGGAAGACTGCGCACACAAAGCATGGCAAGGCTTCTTTTTTTTTTTTTTTTGATTGAAGGTTTAACGACCACCGTGAGCAACTCAATGGGCTATAAGCAGTCGCCATTCCCTAATTTAGGGTCACTGGTTCCAGGGAAGGGAGAGAACCAGTGCCGTAAGACAAACACAACATCCATGCCTGACCGGGATTCGAACCCGGACCCCTTTCGGACGAATGATCAGAGGCCATCGCTTAGACCACTGCGCCACCGGGGCGGCCATGGCAAGGCTTCATCGGGGAAGACTGCGCACACAAAACAGAGTTTGAATGAGAGGGATCATCGACCGCTAACAAAGATTGTGTACAAACAACACAGAAATACTACAGCAATATCCACCTGGAAGACTCTGTTCACAAAAACAGTCCGTAGAGAACTTCATGGAGCCAACATCAATTGAAGAGTTGCAACTGCTAAACCTTTAATCACAGAAACCAACGCGACAATGCAAAAAAGATGGTGTCATGAGCATAAAACGTGGACAGCTGATGACCGAAAACGTGTGATATGGTCAGATGAGTTTTCATTTACATTATTCCCAACAATAGATCGGGTTTATGCATCGAGAACCTCCTAGGAAGTGTGCAATTCCGAATGTCTGGTTTCAACTGTCAAACATTGGGGTGAATCTGAGACGATTTGGGCAGCCATATCTTTGTATTCGGCTGGCCCATCATTACCGTACATAGTCGAGTTACTGCCAGCGAGTGCTTGGACATTCTAGATGATAAGGTGCATCCTATGGTCTAAATGTTGTTTCCCAACAATGGTTCCATTTTTCAAGATGATAATGCACCCATACACACAGCTAGAACAGTTCAGTTTTGGTTTGAGGAGCACCAAGACGAACTTTAACATCTGCCCTGGCCAGCTCAATCATTATACAAAAGTGTCATCGAACCGCTGTGGTAAATTTTAGAGAGCAGATGTGGGAAGCAAACTCCCTCCTCCAACAGCACTGACGCAGTTGAATGATGTACTAATTGACGAATGATACAACATTCCACTGGAGAATATTCAAAAGCTGTATGAATCTATTCCAAGAAGGTTAGAAGCTGTACTGAACGCAAGCAATGGCCCAATACCTTATTAATAAACACATATCGCCTATTTTCCAGGTGTTTACATTCTTTTGCTCAGCTCCTTTCTCTCTCTATATATATGTATACATATCGCCTTCTCGTGGTGCATCCTGTTCCTACTAAAGGGGCTCTGACGACCGCCAATAGCGGTATAACTATACCATCGGGATTAGAGGAAATTCTATCCCACACTCACCAACCCGCTTGGCCAGCGTGGTGAGTTATGGCCAAACCCCTCCAAAATGACTCCACAACTTAAATCTTGGCCCTCAGTCTCCGGCAGCTGGAATGTACCTGGCCAAGGCAGCGGCCAGTGCGACATGAAGGCAGAGGGTGCTAAGAATCCCCGGAGGACCGGACTAGGCTGCCATTTGATGCTGACCTTGGCAACGTACAATGGACGCTCCCTATCTTCTGATTCAAGACTTCTTGAATTGGAAGAGGAACTACAAAGGATCAAGTGGGACATCGTGGGGCTAAGTGAGGTAAGGAGAAAAGGAGAAGATCTCATCGAACTGAAAAGTGGACATCTCTTCTACTATCGTGGGACAGATACTGGCAGAACTAGTTATGTTGGATTTATAATAAACAAGAAACTGAAGGATAAAGTTGTAGAAGTTGAAAGTTCCTCTGACAGAGCTGCACGGCTTATTATCCAACTCTCGAAAAGATACCAGGCTCAGATTATTCAAACTTATGCACCTACCTCAAGTCATCCTGAAGAAGAAATTGAAGAATTTTATGAGGAAATTTGTCATCTAAATAATAAAGGTAAGCAGCACTTGAAAATAATTATGGGAGATTTCAATGCAAAAATAGGGCAACGGCAACAGAATGAAACTTCAGTAGGTAAATTCGGTCACGGCAACAGAAACCAGCGTGGAAATACTCTCGTTGAGTTTGCAGAGGCAGAAGGGTTTTTCATCTTGAACTCCTTCTTCAAGAAAAAGCCACACAGGAAATGGACATGGAGACATCCAAATGGGACGACAAGTGAAATTGATTTTATTATGTGTAACAAAAAATTCGTCATAGAAGACTGCAGTGTGCTAAACAAGTTCAACACAGGTAGTGACCATAGATTGGTGAGATGTAAGATGCACCTCAACACTAAACTTGAACGTGGCAAGCTCATAAGACAAACAAAATCTATTGATATAACCAACCTTAAAAAACACCATAATACCTTCAAGTTGGAACTGAAGAACAGGTTCTCTGCTTTAGAAGGCCTAACATCGGAAGAAGTGGACATCTCTGAAGTTAACAGAAAAGTAACCAAAGCTCTTATGGAAACAGCAACAAAATTAGCTGGGTCTAAGAACAAGTTGCATGTAAATAAATTATCAGGAAAAACGAAAATGTTGATGCAGAAAAGAAGAGAGATGAGGACAACTAAAGAAGATGTGACTTCCAAAGTGTAATATATAGAGCTATGCAAGACAGTACGAAAAAGTATCACTGAAGACTTAAGAAAATTCAACTGTGAACTAGTGAGGAAAGCAATTGAAAGCAACCAAAGCCTAAAGATAGCAAAGGGACATCTCAGTAAGGGAAGAAAACAGATTATGGCACTGAGAAAAGAAGATGGTTCTGTAACAAGAAATAGAGGCGAAATTTTGACAAGAGTGAAAGATTTCTACTCCAAATTATATGAAAGGGATGATACATGCACTCCAGACATCATGAAAGATACCAGTACCAGAGTTCCTCCAGTCCTTCCAGCAGAAGTTGCACATGCAATCAAGAACATGAAGCGAGGAAAAGCTCCAGGAGAAGATGGAATTACTGTAGACATCATACAAGAAGCAAGTGGAGAAATCGAAACAGTACTCGCCCAAATTTTCACTCGATGCCTTAATGAAGGAAAGATTCCTGAGGATTGGAACACCGCTACAATAATCCTGCTACATAAGAAAGGTGACATTGAGGATCTCGGAAACTACAGACCTATCAGCCTCCTATCAGTAGTTTATAAAATCTTCACTAAAGTTCTTTCACACCGCTTGAAGGTAACACTGGACATGGCTCAACCGAGAGAACAAGCTGGATTCAGGAGTGGCTACAGCACAATAGATCATATCCATGTGCTGAGAGAACTAATTGGAAGAGCGAGGGAATATGAACTTCCATTGTGCATGGCTTTTATCGATTATGAAAAAGCCTTTGATTCGGTGAAACCATCAGCAGTTACAATGGCTCTGAAAACCTGCGGTATTGAAGATGCATACATTAATATTATTAATAACATCTATGAAAATGCAAGTGCAAAGATTAGGCTGTTTGAAAATACAACACACATAAAAATTGGAAAGGGAGTGAGACAAGGTGACACCATATCTCCGAAGCTCTTTAATGCCACATTGGAGGGTGTTTTTCAGTCACTGAGCTGGGAAAACAAGGGGATAAAGATTAATGGAGATTATCTAACCCACCTTCGTTTTGCTGATGACGTAGTCATTTTTGCAACTAGCCCATCAGAGCTGCAGAGTATGATCCAGGAACTTGCTGACAAGAGTAAAGAAGTGGGATTAAAAATGAACTTTCAGAAGACAAAAGTGATGTTCAATGCTTTTACAAGAAATGAAGATTTATCGATTGATGGAGAAAAGCTGGAGATAACAGACACGTACGTTTATCTTGGACAGCAGATATCAAGTGAGGGTCACATTGATGAAGAAATTAATCGGCGTACAAAACTTGCCTGGAGAGCTTTTGGAAGAAACAGCATAATTTTCAAGAGCAATATGCCATTATGTCTTAAAAGAAAAGTGTTTGATCAATGCATCCTTCCAGTGCTTACGTATGGTGCAGAGACGTGGACCTTAACTAAAAGAGACATACAAAGGCTGCAGACATCTCAAAGTAGCATGGAGAGGTGCATACTTGGTGTAACCAGGAGAGATAAGAAGAGGAACTCGTGGATCCGAAAAATGACAAGAGTGGAAGACATCATGATCAGAGTTAAATCCCTGAAATGGCAATGGGCTGGGCATACTGCCAGAAGGACAGATCATCGATGGACAGCCGAACTTTTAGATTGGATTCCAAGGGACAGGAAAAGACCCAGAAGAAGACCACATGGGAGATGGGTGGATGAAATTCGAAAGTATGCAGGGGTGACATGGAGGAGACTGGCACAAGACAGACCGTTGTGGAGGAAACTTGGGGAGACCTTCGTCCAGCAGTGGATTGATAATGATTGACAATGATGATGATGATGATATTGCATAATGGTCATTCTCAGAAGCTCCACCCCTTGAGTCCTCTGCTTCCTACTGGTTACTGGCGAGTCCTCTGCTTCCTACAATTCCTTAGCTCCACCCTTGCTCCAATAGACGGAGCAAGGGTGGAGCTAAAGAATAGATGATTTATTTTCAGATAGACGGAGCGAAGGTGGGGGCTAAGGAATAGGTGACTTTATCTGCAGATAAACGGAGAAAGAGTGGGACTAAAGAATAGATGACTTCATTTGCAGATAGACGGAGCAAGCATGGGGCTAAGGAATAGATGATTTATTTACAGATAGACGGAGCAAGGGTGGGAGCTAAGGAATAGGTGACTTTATCTGCAGATAGACGGAGAAAGAGTGGCACTAAAGAATAGATGACTTCTTTTTTTTTTCTTTTTGATTGGAGGTTTAACGACCACCGTGAGCAACTCAATGGGCTATAAGCAGTCGCCCGTCCCTAATTTAGGGTCACTGGTTCCATGAAAGGTAGAGAGCCAGTGCCATAAGACAAATACAACATCCATGCCTGACCGGGATTCGAACCCGGACCCCTTACGGGCGAATGATCAGAGGCCAGCGCCTTTGACCACTGCGCCACCGGGGCGGCATAGATGACTTCATTTGCAGATAAACGGAGCAAGCATGGGGCTAAGGAATAGATGATTTATTTGCAGATAGACGGAGCAAGGGTGGGGGCTAAGGAATAGGTGACTTTATCTGCAGATAAACGGAGAAAGAGTGGGACTAAAGAATAGATAACTTCATTTGCAGATAGACGGAGCAAGCATGGGGCTAAGGAATAGATGATTTATTTGCAGATAGACGGAGCAAGGGTGAAGGCTAAGGAATAGGTGACTTTATGTGGATAGACGGAGAAAGAGTGCGACTAAAGAATAAATTACTTCATTTGCAGATAGACGGAGCAAGCATGGGGCTAAGGAATAGATGATTTATTTGCAGATAGACGGAGCAAGGGTGAAGGCTAAGGAATAGGTGACTTTATGTGGATAGACGGAGAAAGAGTGCGACTAAAGAATAAATTACTTCATTTGCAGATAGACGGAGCAAGCATGGGGCTAAGGAATATATGATTTATTTTCTGATAGACGGAGCAAGGGTGAAGGCTAAGGAATAGGTGACTTTATGTGGATAGACGGAGAAAGAGTGCGACTAAAGAATAGATTACTTCATTTGCAGATAGACGGAGCCAGCATGAGGCTAAGAAATAGATGATTTCATTTGCAGATAGACGGAGCAAGCATGGCGCTAAGGAATAGGTGATTTATTTGCAGATAGACGGAGCAAGGGTGGGAGCTAAGGAATAGGTGACTATCTGCAGATAGACCGAGAAAGAGTGGGACTAAAGAATATACGACTTCATTTGCAGATAGACGGAGCAAGCATGGGGCTAAGGAATAGACGATTTATTTGCAGATAGACGGAGCGAAGGTGGGTGGTAAGGAATAGGTGACTTTATCTGCAGATAAACGGAGAAAGAGTGGGACTAAAGAATAGATGACTTCATTTGCAGATAGACGGAGCAAGCATGGGGCTAAGGAATAGATGATTTATTTTCTGATAGACGGAGCAAAGGTGAAGGCTAAGGAATAGGTAACTTTATGTGGATAGACGGAGAGAGAGTGCGACTAAAGAATAGATGACTTCATTTGCAGATAGACGGAGCCAGCATGAGGCTAAGGAATAGATGATTTATTTTCTGATAGACAGAGCAAGGGTGAAGGCTAAGGAATAGGTGATTTTATGTTAATAGACGGAGAGAGAGTGCGACTAAAGAATAGATGACTTCATTTGCAGATAGACGGAGCCAGCATGGTGCTAAGGAATAGACGATATATTTGCAGATAGACGGAGCGAAGGTGGGGGCTAAGGAATAGGTGCCTTTATCTGCAGATAGACGGAGAAAGAGTGGAACTAAAGAATAGATTACTTCATTTGCAGATAGACGGAGCAAGCGTGGGGCTAAGGAATAGGTGACTATCTGCAGATAGACCGAGAAAGAGTGGGACTAAAGAATATACGAGTTCATTTGCAGATAGACGGAGCAAGCATGGGGCTAAGGAATAGACGATTTATTTGCAGATAGACGGAGCGAAGGTGGGTGCTAAGGAATAGGTGACTTTACCTGCAGATAAACGGAGAAAGAGTGGGACTAAAGAATAGATGACTTCATTTGCAGATAGACGGAGCAAGCATGGGGCTAAGGAATAGATGATTTATTTTCTGATAGACGGAGCAAGGGTGAAGGCTAAGGAATAGGTAACTTTATGTGGATAGACGGAGAAAGAGTGGAACTAAAGAATAGATTACTTCATTTGCAGATAGACGGAGCAAGCGTGGGGCTAAGGAATAGGTGATTTATTTGCAGATAGACGGAGCAAGGGTGGGAGCTAAGGAATAGGTGACTTTATCTGCAGATAAACGGAGAAAGAGTGGGACTAAAGAATAGATGACTTCATTTGCAGATAGACGGAGCAAGCATGGGGCTAAGGAATAGATGATTTATTTGCAGATAGACGGAGCAAGGGTGAAGGCTAAGGAATAGGTAACTTTATGTGGATAGACGGAGAGAGAGTGCGACTAAAGAATAGATGACTTCATTTGCAGATAGACGGAGCCAGCATGAGGCTAAGGAGTAGATGATTTATTTTCTGATAGACGGAGCAAGGGTGAAGGCTAAGGAATAGGTGATTTTATGTGGATAGACGGAGAGAGAGTGCGACTAAAGAATAGATGACTTCATTTGCAGATAGACGGAGCCAGCATGAGGCTAAGGAATAGATGATTTATTTGCAGATAGACGGAGCAAGCATGGGGCTAAGGAATAGACGATTTATTTGCAGATAGACGGAGCGAAGGTGGGTGCTAAGGAATAGGTGACTTTATCTGCAGATAAACGGAGAAAGAGTGGGACTAAAGAATGGATGACTTCATTTGCAGATAGACGGAGGAAGCATGGGGCTAAGGAATAGATGATTTATTTGCAGATAGACGGAGCAAAGGGTGGGGGCTAAGGTATAGGGGACTTTATCTGCAGATAGACGGAGAAAGAGTGGGATTGAACAATAGATGACTTTATTTGCTGATAGACGGAGCAAGAGTGGGGCTAAGGAATAGATGACTTTATTTGCAGATCGACGGAGCAAGAGTGGGGCTAAGGAATAGATGACTTTATTTGCAGCGGATGGTCCTGTACACCTGGACCGGCAACTTGAAATGCCTGTTCGGCGCACTGTGTGGTTCTGGTGATTCAGAGCAGCACAATCTAGAGGTATACACGGGCCTTAATTTGGAAAATCCAGCTCAGCACAAAATTTTCAGTTTACGACCCGATCTGGCCCGACCCGTTCAGATTTTGATCACGCGTTCCCTTCCACTTATTGCAATTAACTCAAAGCTTCTTCTAATCAGCGTTTTTAACCCGTGTCACATAACACTTTTTAATGCTCCTCTCAATATTGTTCTCAAAGGAAATTCTAAAATGAAAAAAAAAAAGCAAGAACATACACACACATACATTTCCGACAAGGAAAAAGTGAATAAACCTTAGGTACATGGACTTGGTATTCCCAAATCTGCTATGAGTTTTGCTGCTATCAATTATATATTGAAATTTTTAATGTGTATTAAAAAATGTAGGCACATCGGGTACCTGAACTTTTTTGAAACATATAGATACCACGTTTCTTTTTTCAGAAAGTTTTAGGATTCAAAAGCTCACTAAGATAACCGATATTCATAATAAGCACATGCATTTTTAGTCTTTGTTGTCATGTGGCTCCCGAGTCTTATTCCATTTTGTCATGTGTTCCGCGAGTCAGAAAATGTTGAAAACTTCATGCTCTGGCTTGAGAAACGAGGCTACTTTGCTGAACTGAACTACATCAACAGTAAAAGAAACGTAACGTCTTAGAGAGACGTGTCATTTCTGTTAAGAATTTCTCCCACAGATGAGGTTTAGATCTGACTACAACTTAATTCTGTTACAAATGACGCATTTTCTCTTCTACACTTAAGTATAAACGAGGTAGCCCACGATCCCCAAATACGGAAACAAATACTTTGAACTCGTCACGCTGAAACTCTGTTTATGTAAACATTTTCGGAAAAATGAAAAAGCCACGAGTTGTAGTCGCCAACGAAGTGAAAACGGAATTTGATTTCAACCTTTAAAGAACTAAACAGTCCCGTTTCAGAGTCTCATTTTAGAGCTCGGCGTGTCGGTGTCAGCTGTAATTAATCAATGAATCTGGTGGCGGATGGGGTCTTTCGTTTCACTCAATGAACTTTGCCATTTGATTATTTAATAAGTCAGTACCTGTTTTGTAAGACGAAGAGTTTTTCTTTAATCCAGGAGTAAAATGCTAAACCTTCCAGTACAGGCCCGTGCCTGGAAATTTTCACTTAACTGATTAAAAAAAAAAAAATAAAGTCCAGCCTGTGCAGACCTGTAGCTCAACCTACTTGGGTTAGATCAAGGCCGTCTAGAAAACACAAGACAATGGCATTGAAGAGATGAGTTCCCTCCGTTTATAACGTTGCTCTCATGTTACAAAGGCTGATAAGTCGGTGTAGTTTTGACGTCACACACGACAGCGTTAAAAACCAATCAAAAACCTTGGTTTCCGCCTGACGTCGCAAAAGGAGGGAGCTCATCTCTCTAATGCCATAGCCTTGTGTTTTTTAGGTGACCTTGGTTAAATCCTGTGACCATCTGGTCAGAAGTCGGTTGCTCTAACCACTAGGCCACTGGCGTCTTCCAAATCGGTGAATTAACAATGCCATGTTATTTATAGGGCAATACAATAACCAGAAAATGTCTTCGTGCCGGATCCAGCTATCTGTTCAGACTCTTAACAGCAAATCAGCGCTCAGAAAATTTCCCATTGGCTCGCGGCATTGCCGGAACTGATTGAGAATTTTCATTGGTTCCTACAACTGGCGATTCAATCCCATATGTTCAATGGTTATAAATACGAAGCCCTTCAGCGCTCTTTACTCAAACGCGAAAATTTAGGGAATACAAATTTTGAAGATGACAATCCGATTTTTGGCGCCCGCTCCAGGGCAATGAATATTTTCAAGTTTTCGGATATTATCTGACTTACCATCCTTGTCACATTTACGCCAAAAATCGGATTGTCATCTTCAAAATTTGTATTATATGGCGTAATCCTGTATTTCTTTCATGATTCAGGGAATAATTTATTCCCAGCCGCGTTCTTTATTCGGATGAACATCACAGCCTGCGTACTCAACCTGACAGGCGGCAAAAGAATTTCCGAGACACTCGTTTCCGAGTCCCTCTAAGAAATACATTAGGAATTTTCACCATGTACACAGCTTCCTGTGTCTTTCCGAGGATGGGTACCTGTTTTTCTATTCTAAATCCGCGACTTCTCGTTTGGCCTTTTTTAATCCACCGTTCAAAACTGGTTAGGCGAACTTTTTCACTGTTTTTTGGCTTTCCCACTTTATTCATTTGAGACTTTGGGGCTCACCCCTAAGTTTTCGGTTTCTTGTGCAGAGAGCTTAATGCTGGTGTACCCTTGGCCCACTACATTATTCATTTATAAGGAGGGAAGCTTATTTTATTTTTTAGGTGTTTTTACTTATTTTAATAATTTAATTTTGTAAAGTCCAATTCGTCGTTCGTTCGCTGAATATAAGAAGCTGAAATGAAAACGAAAGTTAGGGGGCACCATGTAGAAAAGAACTATTCAAGGCGCTTTTGTAGAAAGGACTGGAAACCTTCTTCATCCGGTTCTGTGTGATATGATTTTAGCATGGAAATAAGGTAATTAAAAACATAGAATTCATGTAAATTATTAATAAGTGTTCCCGCTTTCTCTTCTGAATAAAAAAAGCTGTTTGCAATATTCCAGAATATTCTTCTAATAAATTATGCACGAAGCAAGGTTTTATGATTTCTAAACTGACTTGAAACAAATAAGCTTCCCCCAAAGAGCGTTTTCATTTGTTTTCCCTAGTTCCCACACGTATCAGTTTAGCAGGTGGGATTAAATTCAAATACATTATTATGTTTTTTTTTATTTTTTTTGCTGAGAGCAGGAGCGGGAAAATGAATGGGAAATGATATTCTTGACGTCTCATTTGGTACTTCCTTAATTTTTGGAGAGTTGGAGTTTTTATTCCAAACTACATTAGATATCAATAAAATATGAATTAAGTAATAACGGACGAAACAAAAAGCTCCGGCGAAAAAGAACAAACCACAGAAGATGAAACTAATAAACTAAAAGCCCTGTTAAAACCAACTTTCACGAGGTCGGAGCAAAAACCGAAGGAATAGGAAGTCCACGGACCATTAGCCATGTACTACTTACTAACTCCGTTGTTAATACTTCCACGTTTTATGGTCGCCGAGGGAAGAGAGAGAGAGAGGGAGGGAGGGCGAGAAAAGAGGGGAGGAGCGGAATTAATCGATAATCGCATTCCGGTGGTCTGCATTACACTTGGTTTAACCCTTTCTCATAGAGAGCGAAAGAGTCGAGACTGAAATCTCTGGAGATCTTCCTTGTTCAAAAGAGGAAGTCATTAAGATCAGCTTTTAATTGTTCAACTTCGCTGAGGTATTTAAGTGGTGCTTGGGGGAAATGGGAAAGAGAGGGAGAGAGAGAGAGAAAAGATGAGAACGAAATTTCAGCCAAAAGTCATACAGGGCGACAAAAATAGTACGAATGTGTACGTGTACATGCGTAAGTGCTGTGCAAGTGCGTATTTTCGCTTGTGATTGTCGTGACATCATCAGGATGGTCGCCAAGGGTGTGCGACAATGGGCTCTAAAATTTTTCTTGCCAGCCCTGCCGCTCACCCAATTAAAAATATGCCATTTTCATTTTTTTAAACTTTTAAATATAATCTGGACTTTGCCAAGAAATAATGGGTCTCTTGTTTTTCGCCGTTTAGCACTACGTATTCTTTCTCCGCTATAAGAAGTGCGTAGTTTACTTCTCGTCAGAAGCAATATGTCATCCTCAGGGCCATCAAAATTCAATTGTTCTCCACTCTTCAAAATTCTTAGTTTAAGCCACTTTTTTTACGATTTCCAACCGCAGGTTGAAGAAGCGTATATGCTCCAGCTTTGTCTGTCTGTCCGATAACTGGCGTAAAAACGGTTCGATTTCGATGAAATTTTAGTATGTGGTGGGGGACCACTTGGGGACGAACCCTATTGAAAATGGGCGAAATGGGTCAAAGGTCACGACATAGGAGCGGGATCCATTCCATTGCCTTATGCGTCATACCTTACCTAAAAATGCTTCGACTGCGACAAAACTTTATCATGTTGTCCTGGATTTATACTCAACCAATTCTGTTGAATATCATCAAAATGGGATCAAAGGTCAGGGCACAGGAGCGAGATTTATTCCACAGCCATTATCCTCATAACTTGAATAAAAATGCTGCTATTGCGACAAAATATTAGTATGTTGTTCCGGAGGTATACTGAACCAATTCTGTTGAATATCATCGAAATGGGATTAAAGGTCAGAACACAGGAGTGAGATTTAATCTACAGCCATTACCCTCATAACTTGAGTAATGATTTCTGGTATGTTGGAAAGCGTATAGTAATCAATGCATTGTATGATTTTACTAACTTGTTGATGTTAATATGGCCAGGGACAAATGTGAAGGATGGATAGGAATTCACTGAAGAAGGCCATCACTAATTGCTCTGCTGTTTGCTTAGGCTACTAAGGGGACTCTTACACGAAAAGTGGTCTCAAGCTTTACCAGCGCTGTTAAGCATGCCCAGGGGAAGTGCAAGAGTGGGAGGTAGCTGATGACTGCTTTGAAGGAGAGGAGTGCAGGGCCAGGTCGCTGGCTTGAAGGAAAGGAGTTAAGGAGGGGAAAGTATTTGTGTCTGCGTGTTACGGCGTTGAAATTTGATTCAGGTAAACAAAGAGAACATTTTTCTTTAAAGAAATTGTTTAAATACAGTGCTATTTTCATAAGTAAAAATGCAAAATTTTGAAATGGAATTAAGACTGTGCATTCACAGCAAGGAAAAAAGTTGAGAGCTATATTGCACCAACACTTACATCTTCCACCACTAACCCACTAGTCATTCACATGGTATCTTGTTATTGGGTTGATGCATAAGTTCATGACGTCATTTTCAGAGGACTACAGGAATGTATTACATCAGGAGTGAAAAAGGAATCAATCAACTATGTATCTCCCCCACCCCCACCCCCCATTGTTTACGATGGAGCTTCAACGTCTGGTTAGGTCTGCAATGCCATTCTTAAAAAAAACGTCCAGGTTTTGATGCGAAAGAAATTCCGGAGAACAACATCATTGTTGAACGTTTTGCCACGGAATGCATTCGATAGAGATCGGATCAGGTGAAAGTCCAAAGGGGCGACATCTGGGGAATAGGCCGGATGTGAGAGGATCTCCCATTTCATGTCCTGAATGGCCATTTTGGTCATGTTTGCACTGTGAGGGAGTGCGGTATCATGTTGGAGAAGCACACCATGGCGCCAATGCTGCCGTTTCTGCTGAATTGCTCCATCCGCACGGCGGAGTTGCTCACAACAGAGCGCAATGCTGATGGTCCGATTCCTCGGCATCGTTTCCCATGCCTTCCATGTCCCACCAGACACACAACCTCATCTTCGCAGGATGAAGGTCATATTTTGGACGTGGTGTGGGAGTCTTGTTTGGGCTCAAACATTCCCTCCCATCCTTGAAATTCACGTACAGGCACCACTTTTCATCTCCAGTGACAATACGTGACAGAAAAGGTTAGTGTTGCTGAGAACATTCGCGATAACGGGCGAGCAAGGAACCACATATGGCAACAATCACACAACGCAATATACACTGCCGGACAATTGCTAAGGACGGATGACAATAGCAACCATAAAATGGAAGGCAGGAAAATGTGGAAATTAGCATAAGTGCGGGATACAGTAAGACGTGCTGTGCGTATGCAAGTTTTGGATTGCCGAACTTGTTCGTGACGTCATAGCGCTGATAAGAGATATAAAGGATTTGACGCGTATTGACCGTTGTTGTTCAAACGCAAAGTTGAATAGGGCAAGAATCAATTGACGAACTTGCAATTTTCAGTATGTCTTCCCGACATCACCTAGATGATTTTACGCGTGGCCGTATTACTGGCAAGATTGAAGAAGGGCGAAAAATAACAGATGTTGCCAGGGAGTTCGACGTCAGCCACAGTGTTGTTTCAAGGCTTTGGAAATCATTTCAAACAAATGGAGAGTGTAGCAAACGTCACGGGGGAGGTCGTGTTCGCAGTACGACACCTGCAGAAGATCGGTACATAGTGCTATCAACAAAAAGACACCGGCGCAGCACAGCTAGTGAGGTAGCAAATCAGTTTATGGCTGCTACTGGCAAGCGGATCTCCCGAAAAACTGTCGCCAGACGTTTGCATGAAGGAGGACTATACACCCGCCGTCCTGTTGTGTGCATCCCATTGTCCAGACGTCACCGTACTACCCGTTTGCAATGGTGCCATCAACATCGCAACTGGACTGATAACGACTGGTCTGCTGTCCTCTTCTCAGATGAGAGTAGATACAGTCTATCGTCTTATTGTCGACGACAACTGATCTGGCGTGATAGTGGTACTGCATATTGTCCAGCAAACATACAGGAAAGGGACCGATATCCGACATGTAGTGTCATGGGATGTGCTGGCATCATGATCAATGGCCGTACGTCCCTCTATGTGCTTCCAACTGGGACTATGACTGGCCAACGATACATTAATGATGTTCCGCTACCTCATGTTCGCATGTTCCGTGGTGCTGTCGGTGATAGATTCATTTTCATGGACGACAACGCAACATGTCATCGAACAGTCGCTGTCCAGGAGTGTCTTGAGAGCGAGGATATTCAACGCCTCGTATGGCCAGCACGTTCTCCAGATCTGAATCCCATTGAAAATGTGTGGGATGCTTTGGGGAGGAGTCTTGCTGGTCGCTAATGCCCTCCAATAAACAAGGACACCCTCATCCGTGCACTGACAGAGGAATGGGATAAATTACCCCAACAGCTGCTTGATAATGTTGTGCAAAGCATGACGCGACGTGTGGAATCTTGCATCGCCCTCCATGGTGGCCATATCCCGTATTGACATCTTACGCCGGAACGCCTGCTGACGGTAATTGCATTTTTTTACGTTTACGTATTCGGCACAAAATGGCCTGTTTGTCCGTTAAACACGTTCCAAAGCCTTCTGGATTTCAGAGCACAATAAATTGTCTTTCTTGTAATGTCCTGGCATTCTGACATTATTTTATTTCACTTGGCATCCAACCACACTTACTTTTTTATGCGCTATACAGCTGTTTATGATCCGTCCTTAGCAATTGTCCAGCAGTGTAATTTAGATACACGATATTACTAGCTACATTTTGATGTACAACTGGCCATCTGCACCTTTACTACTGACCTGGGAAACACTCATAAAACAAAACGGCATTAACTTATGCATCAACCCAATAGTTTACCAGTGATGTAACTAGCCACATCCAGATGTGTGTGTGTGTGTGTGTGTGTGTGTGTGTGTGTGTGTGTCCAGGGGTAAGAGTTGCACGAAATCCTGTGTAGCCGGTACTAAGGAACGTTAGAAAGTATTGCCTTCAGTGTTTTCCATAAAAGTTGCTATGAAATTTGCCCCAGTAAAAAAAAAATGCCCGTCCACTCTAGCGACCTCCCTGGACATCATATCAACGTTACTAATTATACACGGTCGATTCACATTATTGTGACCACCAGCTAATATCCAGAATAACCGCCGTTTACAGCGCAGACTGCAGCTTAACGGACTGGGAGTGACTCAATAAAATGCTGGAAGGTGTTCATAGGTATGTTGAGCCATGCTGATTGCTGTGCATCTGACAGCTGCTGGAGGATGCGTGGTGGAGGATCCACAGAACGAACAACACGATCGAGGTGGTCCTACACATGCGCAATTGGGTTTAAGTCTGGGGAATAAGGGGGCTAGGGAAGTACTTTGAAGTCTTCATCGTGCTCTTCCAACCACTCTAGGACATTTCTAGCTGTGTGATACGTCGCATTGTCGTGCTGGAAGATCCCATCTGCCCCAGGGAAGACAATCAGCATGTATGGGTGTACGTGGTTGCAAGGATGGATTCATAACGAATTCGGTCCATATAGCGCCTTCTTTTTTTTTTTTTTTTTTTTTTTTTTGATTGCAGGTTTAACGACCACCGTGAGCAACTCAATGGGCTATAAGCAGTCGCCCGTCCCTAATTTAGGGTCACTGGTTCCAGGGAAGGGAGAGAGCCAGTGCCGTAAGACAAACACAACATCCATGCCTCACCGGGATTCGAACGCGGACCCCTTACGGACGAACAATCAGAGGCCAGTGCCTTAGACCACTGCGCCACCGGGGCGGCATATAGCGCCTTCCACAGGTATGAGTGGACACAGGGAATGCCACGAAAACATTCCCCAGACCATAACGCTGCCCCAATCAGCTTGTGTTCTTCCAGCAATGGTTGAAAAGTGTTTGTTCTCCGATGTTTTTCGCCTAATACGCCAACATCCATCCGTTCGATGAAGCAGAAAACGTGACTCGTCAGAGAAGGCAATCCTTTGCCAATCAGCGGAGGTCCAATTCTGATACTGCCGTATGCCGATACAGCTTCGTAGCATAGGTGCAGTGACCATCCGTCTGGATCGAAGCCCCTTATCCAGCAGGGTTCGCTGAACTGTCGTTTTAGACACACTTAGGGTAGCACCCTGGTTCATTGGTCCAGTGAGTTGCTGCACTGTAGCGTGTCGATCGGCCCTAACTCACCTTCGCACCAGACGTTCACCTCTCACATCAATGGCACGTGGTACTTCGCAGTTTCCACGTTGCTTATTCACGATTGTGCCATTTCTCCAATCATGATAAACTTTAACCACAGCAGCACGCGAGCAGTTTATTTTTTTGATTGAAGGTTTAACGACCACCGTGAGCAGCTCAAATGGCTATAAGCAGTCGCCCGTCCCTAATTTAGGGCCATTGGTTCCAGGGAAGTGAGAGAGCCAGTGCCGTAAGACAAACACAACATCTATGCCTCACCGGGATTCGAACCCGGGCCCCTCTCAGACGAATGATCAGAAGCCATCGCTTAGACTACTGCGCCACCGGGGCGACCGCGAACAGTTCACAAATTACGCTGTTTCAGAAATAATGTCACCCTTAACCCGAAAGTCGATAACCATCCCTTTTTGCAAATCTGATAAATCGCTCCTTTTATCCATGACAGCAACGAGTGATATGTTTTCAGAATGCCTACAGCACATCTTATATACCCTCCAAGCCAGCTCACGACATGTTCTTCCTTCCACTTCGCTACGCGCTATTGACGTCAAAAGCAGGAGGTAGTCACAATAATATGACTCGACTGTGTATATACATACAGCAGAGATCGACAAACGTGATCTGAAATATACCGCTTACAGTTTCCACGAATACTACTGTTAGCGCACCGCTCACAGCTGCTAGCTTAACACATTATATATGCACTGATCTTGCTTGTCAACCACGCATAAGTCATCCACTCTTGACTTCAAGGCTGTTGCCAAATAATATTTAGCGAGTGAGAAAATATAACGTTAAGGTTGAAATGCTAAAACAGGAGGAACTCAAAATTTACATAGAGAAAGACAACTAAAAATGAAAGTTAAATTAGCATTCATGTCATAAGTGATGCAACAATAATTAATTTCTTTTGCAACTCAAGAGTATGCGTTATTAAACTATCGCAGATTATTACTTCATCACGTTTTACATATTCGTAACAATATTTCATTGCAATTTGAGTAAATTTCGAGAGTCTGTTGAGATGCCAGTTTATTAGGTGCACCTGCTCTCGTCACATAAATATCTTATTCCAACACATAAGGTGGTTCCACCTAAAATCTCTGCCTTATACTCAAAATACTGTACACTAACGGACAATGAAATTTGCGCATCTAGAAGAAAACATGCTACAACTGCGAAACTTTGCAAATAGCTGGAGTGCGTGCTGGTATGCAAATAATCCACGTTTGGTGCGATTGCGCATGGCCACACATCATGTGGTGGCACTGCAAGCACGAACCGGCAGTCCTATAAACCGGCGTGTAGTAGATGCCCCATGAAAGTGAAAAGCACCGACCGACGCAAGCAAGAAAGAGTACAGAGTGACAAGAATGCAGGGTAGACGCCACAGACGTCGATTTACGCATCATCGGGCTGAAAACCGCAGGGTGGTCGGCGCCCGGTATAGCCCACCACATGTATCGTTCTGCCCATACTATCCTACTGTGTTGGCAGCAGTAGACACGTGACCGCACTGCCACACAGCGGAGCGGTTCCGGATGGACCAGGTGGACCACGTGCACTATACAGGCATATGTAGCGGCTCCTGTGTGCCCACGAACCATTTCCCGACGCCTCACGGAAGCGAATCTGCGACCACAGTGCCCCCTTACGCGTGCTTCCATTAACACTGGAACATCACCGGCTCCGTGTGCAGTGGTGCCATGCCAGAGCGACGTGGAACGCCACAGACTGTCGACGTGTGGTGTTTAGCGATGAGTACCGCTTCGTTTTGGAGACAGATGATCATCGTGTCCGGGTGTGGAGGTCCCCGGGTCAACGGCACGATCCCAACCTCGCTATCAAGCGCCACACCTTCCCTACTGCAGGCATTATGGTCTGGGGAGCCATTGCCTGCGATAGCCGATCAGCTCTAGTAGTCGTACGTGGATCATTCACGGGCCAACGGTATGTGGTGAGATCGTACTGCTCCATGTGCTCCCATTCCTCGCCGGGATTCCAGGTGCGCTATACCAGCAGGATAATGCCCGCCCGCACATGGTTTAGATCGCCCAGGACTGCCTACGTCATGTCCAGACACTTCCATGGCCTGCCAGCTCCCTGTACATGTCCCCTATCGAGCATGTGTGGGACCAGTTGAAACGCCGGCTGCTGCCGTGCCGCACTATCCGGGATTTGGAGCACACCGTCCAACACGTGTGGGCCAGACTGCCGCAATACAGTAACAGGCGTCTGTTCGCTTCCATGGCGAACCGTATTGCAGCATGTATCGCCGCACGAGGCGGTGCGGCTTGGTGTTGAAGATGACCGGACTGCGTGCCACATACCTCTGTAATTGTCCTGCAGCTCTGTTTTTGCCACCATGTGTATCATTCATCTGTATCATAACGTCCATAAAATTTCAGTTCAATCCGATGCTTCCTTCTTGGTGCGAAAATTTCATTGTCCGTGAGCTAACGTTGAGAATTTCTTGGCGTATAATAGGAATCAAAGTTTCCAAGCTTTCGCACATCCACCAGATGGCTTTCTCAAGGTAGGTAGACAGCAGGCTGCAAACTGGATAATAGAACGCTTTAAGAATGTAAACGTGGTGACCTTACTTGACAATAAACGAAGAGATGAAAATGTAATTATACAATTAAAAACAAGAAGCATCATGTTCGTTCTGCACGCGGAATCCTTGGAGGAAAACAATAGGCATTCACTATTTGAAGAATTGGTTCCAAATTCGTAGTAACTCAAGCGAGACGCTGTCATTGCAGGCCTCATTGTTGGTAATGATCTCCAAAGTTTCCCTGATAGTAGTAGACTTAGAAGTACAGTAGGAAGCTAATTTCTTTATGTCATCTCACATAGGATTAGCAGACTTGAACTGGATTTCTCTGGATAGGGCCGTGGTTATTTTGCCGCCCTTTTATGTCCCTCTTATGCTCGTTGATTCTAATTCTAAATGAACGTTTGGTCATTCCAATGTGGTATCGTTTGGAGCAGTCTGGATATTGTAAAGGCATGGCATAAACACCTGTTCCGTTGGAAAGTGGGGACTTCTTAGTATTTCGCTTAAGCATTACATATAAAGATGGCGGAGATTTTATGCCAACACCGAGGTTCATCTTCTTGAGTTTATATGAAACGTTTGGTATGTAAGGAATAGAGCACAGATAGCGTAGCCACGGCATAGAAAGATTAGCATGACTCTTTCTGTTTTTTTATATATCTATGTACCATGTTCACGTCGTATCCTGCCTCAGTGGCAAATTCTATAACGCTCTTTGTTTCGTTTAGTCTAGGAGGAACATCGGAGGAAATGGCGAAGGCCCTTCTTATTTGAAAACGGAAGAAAGCTGTCTTGTAATCAGAGGGGCAGAATGAGCTGCGGAGTATCAGGTTGGGAACGGAATTGGGTTTAAAGTACGGAGGCGATTTTCAGACGATTTACTCAGTAAAACATCCAGATAAGGCAATGCGTTCTAGCTCCATAGCGAAATTGATCGTAGCGTGTATATCATTGATTTTGTCCAGGAAAAGCGGGAGAGTCTCCTTTCCATGAGGCCATAAGAAAAATACGTCGTCAGCATATCGTAGCCAAGTGGTAGGTCTTGGGGTAATGCTGGTGAATATGTGTTGTTCGATTGGGCGAAGGATTGCTTCCGCGAGAATTTCTGAAAGTGAAGATCCCATCGAAGCGCCATTTGTCTGTTTATAGATTTTTCCAGGGAAACTATAGAAGCTAGAATTTGAGACTAAGTCCATTAATTTGATGATGCTGATGCAAGCCTCTTAAAAATAAAATGATGAATTAGATATGGCCTTTTTTAACGTTCCGATGGCTTCCGGCACGGGGACCGAAGGATAAAGAGAAACCACGTTGAAACTGCCGATAATGTCGCGTTGTTGGACAGAGATTTGCTTGATTTTTGTGGTAAAATCTAGAGTGGAAGTTATTATAAAGTCCGATTTTTTTTTTTTTTTTGATTGGAGGTTTAACGACCACCGTGAGCAACTCAATGGGCTATAAGCAGTCGCCCGTCCCTAATTTAGGGTCACTGGTTCCAGGGAAGGGAGAGAGCCAGTGCCGTAAGACAAACACAACATCCATGCCTGACCGGGATTCGAACCCGGACCCCTTACGGACGAATGATCAGAGGCCATCGCTTAGACCACTGCGCCACCGGGGCGGCTATAAAGTCCGATGCAGGGAGGTCATTTGCCGAAAATTTGCAGAGTGCCTTTTCTAAATGGCACGTCGGTACGGATCTCCTTGACACGATGGGTCTCAACGGTCAAGGAGATCCGTACCGACAGGCTTGTGGTGTTTAAGTCTTCCGAAGAGCTTCGGGATCTGGGGGCCTGGTGGTAATTTGGCGGCTTTCTTGAGATCCTCCAGGATAGCTGTTAACCTGGCAGCTCTTTGTACCTGTGCAATCCAAAAATTTAGAGGATTGGTTCGTAGTACTACAGATCCTGAAGAGGAGGTGAAGTCTTCGAGTTTCTGATTGTAGTCTGCAGCATCTATAATCGCTACCTGGCCGGATTTGTCCGTTAGCGTTAATACTATAGAACGGTCATTTCTAAGGTTCGAAATCGGTCTCTGAGACTTTGATTCCTATTCTACGCCAAGAAATTCGGATTATTAGTATAGTTATACTATTTTGAGTATAGTTGGTGTACAGTTCCTATTTATTATTTATCTCTGTCTTATGTTTTCAAACTTCTTTACATATTTTCTTCGCAATTAACGTATTCCCAAGGATGAAAATCTGCACATCGATTAAACTAACTTTAAGTTATAGCATGGGATACTCAATACTTGCTAAAACATAAAACATAACCATAATTAACCAATCCAGCATTTTGTTTTGTGTACTGACGTTATCAGTGTACAGGTCGCGCCATCTTTTAACAGATCTGAACATTGCTGAAATAAAAATGATTGATTTTTAATATAATTATTAGTTTTTTTATTGTAGGTTTAACGAGCACCGTGAACAATTCAGTGGGCTATAAGCAGTCGTCTGTCCCTACTTTAGGGCCACTGGTTCCAGGGAAGGGGGAGAGACGGCGCAGTAAGGCAAATACAACATCCATGCCTCAGCGGGATTCGAACCCGGACCCTTCTCGGACGAATAATCAGACCCTTCTCGGATGAATAATCGTTTAGAGTCACTTAGACCACTGCGCCACCTGGGCGCCAATATAATAATGGTTATGTTTTAGCAAGTATTAAGTATTCCATGCTATAACTTAAAGTTAGCTTTATCGATGTGCAAACTTTCATCCTTGGGAATACATTAATTGCAAAGAAAGTGGTCGATAGGAGTGAGACAGAGACCACCCCGTCTTTGGGCAAAACGAGTGATCTAAGCGACTCTAAACGTAGCATGATAATTGGTACTAGGCATGCCTTTTCGAGCGTCTCCCAAACGACAGTTCTTTTGGTCCTTTCACGCACTGTCCGTAGCAAGGTTTTACCCTATATGGTTCCACACGAAAAAACTTCCAGCAATCGCCTGTCCTGTGGACGAGAACGGTCTATCAGAGAGGTCAAAGAAGACTGGGGGAAATCGTGATTAGGTTAATGATTAGATTAGTGATTAGGTTAAAGGAGACTGGGGGAGATCGTACAAGCGAGCAATCAGACAATTCACTGCAGAAATAAACATTAGCGTGCCGAGGGTTATCTTCAAACGCAACATTTCGCCGCTAGAGGGCGTAAATGCAGATGATGTCGAATACAAAAATACGTTTTATTTCACATATTTGCTTCTATGCCGCGAATGGGCTACAACGACCTATGACCATTTCGAGTGCTTATGCTATTAGCGTAGAACACGAAAGTGCGCCTCCAACGGTTATCTAAGCGCTGACACAGGACCGTTGAGAACTGGGAAAAGGTTGTCTGGACGAATGCAGTTTCTTCTGCAGCATATGAATGGCAGGATTCAAATTTGGAGTAAGAAACATAAGGCCATGGACGCATCCTGCCAAGTGCAGAGATGGAAACGGGTAGAGGTCTACACGGGCACGGCCCGTGGGAAGTGTCAGGCCTTTGCTTATTTCTAAGTTGGGAAAACGGGCCGGGCCCGGGCCTTCAATATTTAATATAAAACAGACACGGGCCGAGCAGCTTTTTTTTTTTTTTGTATGAGCAAAACAATCGCTGTACGGTGCCTTTCTCGTTTGGAAATTTCACAACATACAGCAGCAGGATAAGATTGAATAATTTCCGCTGTTGGAAAAAATAGAAGTTTTACGACATCCTCCCTTCCTACAAAATAATTGGAGTGGGTCAGCTCCCCTATGTTTTTCAGTCTGAATGTGGTCCTTTCTCTCTAACTTCCACTCTCCTCTCATGCTTCAGGGCAGGCTATTAACTGCAGCATTTATAAACCGAGCTACCCGCTCGCAGACGATCTTTTTAGCACGTCTTTTGTAAAAAAAGATCGTGCTTATATTACCTACCGGTTTGTCCGTCCGTCTGTACCCACGATATCTCTGCAACTATCAGTCCGATTTGAAAAATTCTTTTTGCATTGGGAAGCTTGAAATATGCGAATGATGATCCTTTATTTCCTTTTTTTTTACGATTTACAATTTCGCCGCTAGAGGGCATAAATGCAGATGATGTCGAATACAACAATACGTTTTATTCCACATATTTGCTTCTAAACATCCGATTGAAAAAAAATATTTATCTTTCGATTCCATTTATATCGAAGAGTATTTTAGATATAGTTACTTTTTCAAATTACGCATAGAATTATCGCTAGAGGGCGTAAAAGTAAATTACATTTTTCCCGATAACTCTTCTAAAACTCCGATTTGAAATTTTTTTCTTCAGCGGATACACCTCCTGATGAAAAATCTTTTGCATATAATTTCAAATTTTTGGTAAAGAATACTTTGTCCACCAGGGGGCGTAAGAGTTAATTTTTGCTTCTGATGTATTTGCCATAAATTCTGAGCTTCTAAAATATCGATTGAAAAAATTCTTTCGTGGGCTGATGCCACTCACATCGATGAAACTTTTCGGAATATTTTGTTTTTAAAATATTCCAGTTTCTCCGCCAGGGGGCCTTGAGGTATATCTTATTTTTGTCAATATCTCTACTTCTAGGAGTCCGATTTGAAAAATTCCTTCTTTGTTGGATAGTGTTTTCCGTGTGACATGTTTTTCATATAATTTCAAAATTTTCAAGTAATTCATAGACTTTCCGCTAGGGGGCGTAGGGGTAAAGTGCTTTCCCCTATATCTCTGCTTCTAAATCTCCGATTTGAAAAATGCTTTCTGCACCGGATACAGCTCATGATGGGAAATCGTTTGCACATAATTTCTAATTTTTGTAAAAAACTGGTTTGGCCACCAGGGGGCGTTAATCGTAATTTCCGCTTCTGCTGTATTTGCAGCAAAATATGAGCTTCTAAATTCTCGATTGATAAAAACGTCGTCTATAGACCGATACTACTCTTGTCGACAAACCTTTTTTGAAACATTTTCTTCTTAAAATAATGCATGGTTTCTACGCCACGGGCGTAGATGTAGATCTCATTTTTGTCAATGTATCTACTTCTAGGAGTCCGATTTGAAAAATTCCTTCTTTGTTGGATAGTGTTTCCAGTGTGACATGTTTTTCATATAATTTAAAAACTTTCCGCTAGGGGGCACAAAGGTGAATTGCGTTATCTGCGTTATTTCTGCTCCTAAAACTCCGATTTGAAAAAATTCTTCCTGTATCGCATACGATACCTGATGGAAAATATCTTTCACATAATTTCTAATGTTTGGTGAAGAATGGTTTGGCCACCAGGGGGCATAAGTGTTAATTTCTGCGTCTGATGTATTTGTAGCAAAATCTGGGCTCCTGAAAACTCGACTTAATTTTTTTTTTCCTTGGACCGATACCGCTCATATGGAAAAATCTTTGGAGAATACTTTCTTCCTAAAATAATACATGGTTTTCCCACGACCAGGGGACGTAAAGTCACATCTGATTTTTATCGATATCTCTGTTTCTAAGAGTCCTATTTGAAAAATTCTTTCTGTGTTGGAGAGCGTTTCCGGTGCGAAATGTTTCTCATATAAATTCTTGTTTTTCTTAACGCACATGTCTGCAACCAGAGGGCGTAAGCTCGCGATTCCGTTTATCGCAATATCTGAGGGATTAAAAACCTGATTGAAAAACTTCTTTCTTCCGTCAGATACTATTGTTTTCTATACCGGTTCCATTGACTTTGAATAGCTTTGATAAATTTAATTTGCGTCAGAACGGATTCAAAAGACGTGCTTATTACACCCGAAAATTCGGTGCCATCTTTCTTGTTTATTGTTCTGGTCGGCTGCATTTTGTTCTCTAGATGTGTGAAAAGCTTTGAAGTAGTGTTAAATGGCACGGGAGAAATGGGCTGGGAGAAACTGACTTCTGTGAATAAATATGTGCTGTATTTTTCCCATTTGTGCCCTCAGGGAGTGAGCAGATGGCAAATGAATCCTTAGGTATGTATCTCAGCCCAGCCGTTTTCAAAACTTCTGTGACATTGGTTAACTGGGAAGCCTGTCGTTGTTTTCGCTAGCATATGCTCAGTTCAGTGTTTCTGATAAATATTCTTCCATACTTATTATGGAGTTTAAGAGAGCGAAAGATTTTCGCGAAAAAATCGCTTCTGGAGAATATGTGCCTGTAGGCAATGTAAAGTAGAACGATCGGACTCATAATTCCGGATATTTCGTACTTTTCGAATTAAGAGCCCCCCCCCCCTTATCCCCAAGGATATTCCGTGTCCGGCAGTAGGCAATGATAATTTGAAAACCCTGAAAATTTGAAAGGCATGGAAATAGTAGTTTGCATACAATATTTTTGAGTATACAAGCCCCCCCAATCCTCAGACGTCACGTGACTTATACAGAGTCACAGAAATATTCCGAATTAACGTTTATTGTAATAGAATACGTGTAGCAATTAAGAAGACGAAAAATGTTCAGGAGTCGAATGACCGAGTGTACCAGGTGTCAAATTCGTGTTTTAGTAATGGTTGAAATTTTACGGGCCAGCCCGGGCCTTGGAAACAGGAAAAATATACGAGCCGGGCTTGAATTAAAAAATTTGAAACGGACCGGGCCTTGGACGTGCGGGATTGGGCCGGGCGGGTTGAGCTTTCCAAATTAAGGCCCGTGCAGACCTCTAGAAACGGGTCACAGGGTCGAGAATTTCTTGCGGATCAAACGGTTCGGGTTAAAGCGTTCCTGACCCGGTTTTATTTTTGAAAAAAAAAAAAAATATTTCAAAGAACCCTTTAAAGGCCTTTGAAATAATACTTCAGAGCTGCAGGGTATATTATCCAGGAACTTGCTGAGAAGGGTAAATAAATGGAATTAAAAATGAACATTCACAAGACAAAACAATGCTTTTACAGAAAATGAAGACTTATCGATTGATGGGGAAAAGCTGGAGATAACCGATACCTACATTTACCTTCGACAGCAGATATCAAGCAACGATCACATTGATGAAGAAATTAATCGAGGTATAAAACTTGGTTGGAGAGCTTTTGAAAGAAACAGTACAATTTTTAAGGGCAATCTGCCATTATGTCTTAAAATAAAAGTGTTTTATCAATGCATCCTTCCAGTGCTTCAGTGTGGAGCAGAAACGTGGACCTTAACTAAACAAGTTAGAAAAATCATGCAATACATTGATTATGATACGCTTTCCAACATACCAGAAATCATTACTCAAGTTATCACTCAAGTTATGAGGATAATGGCTGTGGAATAAATCTCGGTCTTGTGCCCTGAACTTTGATCCCATTTCGATGATATTCTACAGAACCGGTTCAGTATACCTCCGAAATAACATGATAAAGTTTTATCGGAATGGAAGCATGGAAGCATTGTTACGTAAGTTATGATGCATAAGGGCTATGGAATAGATTCCGCTCCTGTGTCCTAACCTTTGACCCCATTTCGCCCATTTTCAATAGGATTCGTTAACCCCATTTCGCCCATTTAATAGGCGGGCCCCTACAACATACTAACATTTTATCCAGATCGAAGAATTTTTACGTAAGTTATGACGCATAATGATGATGGAAGTGATTCTACTCCTATGTCCTGACCTTTGACCCCATTTCGCCCATTTTCAATAGGGTTTGTCCCCAGGTAATCCCCTACCATATACTAAAATTTAATGGAATCGAACCGTTTTTATGTTAGGTATGACGCATAAGAGCAGTGGAATGGATCCCGCTCCTATGTGCTAACCTTTGACCCCATTTCGTTCACGTTCAATAGGGTTCCTTCCCAGGTGATCCCCTTCCACATACTAAACGTTCATCGAAATCGAACGATTTTTACGCGAGTTATCGTGCGGACGAACATACGTACACAAAGCGTGACGTAATGAGGCATATGGGAATCGGAACCATCTGCTCGTAAGAGTGTGACGTCATAAAACTTTAATAGGATCCACACACAACGCGTGACGTAATGAGACATGGCGTGACCGCGCTCCAACATATCAAGCGCGAGATTGTGACGTCATAAGACCGTCCCCAAGTGGTCCCCTACCAAATAATAAAATTTCATTGAAATCGAACCATTTTTACGCACGTTATGACGCATAAAGACAATGGAATGCATCCCGCTCTTATGTCCTGACCTTTGACCCCACTGCACCCATTTTCAATAGAGTTCATTCCCAGGTCGTCTCCTACAATATACTAAAATTTCATCGACATCGAACCATATTTACGCAAGATATGATGCATAAGGGCAATGGAATGGATCCCGCTCCTATGCCGTGACCTTTGACTCCACTTTACCCATTTTCAATAGGGGTCATTCTCAGGTAGTCCCCTACAATATGCTAAAATTTCATCGACATCGAACCATATTTACGCAAGTTATGACGCATAAGGGCAATGGAATGGATCTCGCTCCTATGCCGTGACCTTTGACCCCATTTCGTCCATTTTCAATAAAGTTGGTTCCCAGGTAGTTCCCTACCACATACTAAAATTTCATCGAAATCGAACCATTTTTACGCGAGTTATCGTGCCGACAGACGGACGGAGAAAGCTGGAGCATATATGCTTCTTCAACCTACGGTTGGAAAGCGTAAAAAAAAAGACATATAAGGACTACAGACAACTGAAGAAAGCATGGAGAGATGCATGCTTGGAGTAATTAAGGAAGATAAAAAGAGGAACTCTTTGATATGGAAAGTGATAAGAGTGGAAGACATCATGATCAGAGTTAAATCCATGAAATGGCAATGGGCTGGACATACAGACCGCTGATGAACAACGAAATTTCAGACTGGATTCCAAGGGACAGGAAAAGACCGAGAAGAAGACCACGTGGGAGATGAGTGGATGGAGGAGACTGATCCAAGACAGTCCGTTGTAGAAGAAACTTGGGGAGACCTTCATCCAGCAGTAGATTGATAATGATTGACGATGATGATATATTAGAATTTATAGTTCAAAGCAGATTTGTCAGGATCAAGTCCATTTACGTGACGGCCGGGTCAGGGTCCAAAGTTTTTGACCCGTTTCCAACTCTGGTCAGGAGTCAGCAATGCAGGCTGATGGTGGCGGTGTCCTGGACTTTTCGAGAATGTTTTCCTGGCACAAATTAGGTCCCCTGATATCTATCAAAGGACATATGTACGTTGTTGCCGACCAAATGCCTTCCTTCATGGCTACGGTTTATCCTCAAGCAAATGGACACGTCCAGAAGGATAATGCACCCGCTCACAAGTGTCACCGAATGATTTCAGTAATATGCCGGCGAGTTGTTCTTGCTTCAGTGGCCTGCACAGTCCCCAAATTTAAACATCGGCGAGCATCTCTTGAACGAAATGGAACGAGCTGTTCTCTGCCAGACTGTGACGTTTCCCAATCAACAGTAACTGCTCGACTCAATCATATCCTCACGGACATTCCTTCACGACGCTTCTGCCATGTGGTATGTTCTTGGCTTTACTACAGCCAATAGTGGGTCAACACGGTACCATGTAGTTATATCTAGTAAATTCGCATCTCAATGAATATAACTGTTTCTTTGTATCTGTGCTTCTAAAACTCGTATTTGAAAAATTCCTAACGTCTGTTGCCTGCGTTTTCATAACATACATTTTCCAAGTGTCAGTTTGTACTTTAGTTTGCAAGAGACTGCTTCTAAAAATCCCGTACTAAAAAAAAAAAAAAAAAAAAAGACTTTCTTGGTCGAATTTCCTTTACTAGGAAGAATATTTTGCACCAATATTCTTTAAATATCATACAGTTTTTCTGCTAGGAGGCGTAAAGTTATATTGCGTTTTTCTCCATCTCGCTGCTTTAAATTGCTTGATTTAAAAAAAATATTATTTTGCTTCAGATATAATCTACAATGAACAATATTGTGTATACAATTTTGGACATTTCGTAAAGCTCATACACGTATGATCAAAACCGCCAAGACACACCTTTCGAGTAGTGGTTTTTCCCATATACGTCATGGCCCATACAGGTATAAAAAAACGCAAACACCATAAACAAGTGTGAACAGCAGAATGGGAAGTACGGCAGAGCTCAGTGACTTTAAGCGTGGCATGGCCATAGGATGTCATCTTAGCAACAAACCTGTTTGTGTAATTTCTGCCCAGCTGGAGCTACCGCGATCAGCTGTTAAGTGATGTTATTGTTAAGCGCAAACGCCTAGAAGTAACAACAGTGCGATTGTGTCCTGGAACGCCACGTAAAGTAACAGAGCGACATCGCCGAGTGCTGAAGCGGTTGGTTCGACAAAATCGCCTGTCCTCGGTTGCATCACTCACCACCAAGTTTCCAAATCCCTCTGGAAGCAACACCAGAACCATGACGGTTCGTTGACAGCTAAAGGGAATTGGTTTCCATGGCCAAACAGACGCATACACGCCTAATATCAGCAAGATTAAGCCCGAGTATCGGTTGGAGGGTGTAAAAGTCGGCGCTAGCGGACTCTGGAGCAGTGGAAATGCGTTCACTGGAGTGATGAATCCTGCTTTACCATCTGGCAGTCCGACAGACACGTCTGGGTATAGATGATAACTGATGAACGCTACCTGGACGACTGTGTTGTGCCAGCTGTGTAGTATGGTGGAGGAGGCATCAGGCTCTGTGGTTGTGTGAAGACACAAATATTTCCGTGACACCCTCCCCCCCCTCACTCCGGAGTAAGTTGCTCTCCCAACTAAGCTACACAGACGGAATGCATCGCTGCAGATTTATCGTTTTGACAAGTGCTTTACCTCTGTAGAACGTATAACGCAATTTTCTTTCCGCTGTAATTACGTTATGTAATTTTTCGTCAGTAATTACGTTATGTGTGCTAGGTCAATGCAAAATTAGAAGCTACCCATACACCTCACAAGAAAGAGGTCAAGTAGTACTTACAAATACTTTTATTGCGCTTGGATGGGTTGAATCCAGACTCACATATGATTTACTGACTTACTCGATACAATATCAGTGATTTAACATCCAAACACAGCATAACAGCACTAACACCAATCCCCTGAAACAACCGCTGCATTGCCTTTTTATCTATCGTTGTTATCCGGCCACACACATACGTCACGCTTGTTCCGACCTCAAAAGTGTTGCCAACCTCATTCATGTGAGACAGAATATATCACGTTAAGCTTTGAAAGTGCGAAAGAGAACAAACTCAAATTTACATAGGAAAAGGAACTAAAAATGAAAGTTGAATTAGAATATACGTCACAGCTGTTTTCATGGTTGAGCCTGGACTACCCCTAGTCCCAGCAACCGGGAATTTTATTCGTAACGCTGCAACCTAAAAATGGCATTTTTGACAATTCTGTGCTCTTAACATTATGACAACAGTTCGGGAAGAGAGCCCTTTCTTTTACCAACAGCAAAATGGCCCTGACCATAAAGTGAGGTTTGTGAAGGAACGGGTTTGATGAGATGGGTGTGGAAAAACTTAACTAGCCTGCACAGAGCCCTGGAACACCTTCAACCCCAATTCAAACCCATAGAACACTTTTGGGATGAACTGGAACGCCAACTGCAAGCCAGACGGATCCACACGAGACGGACCCGAGGAATGCTCTTGCGGCAGAATAGAAGGCAATCCCCGCAGCAACGTACGGAAATCTAGTGGAAATCCTTCCTAGTAGAGTGAAGGCTGTGATATCAGCAAAGAGTGGACCAACTCTATCTTTCTTGTTAAAGGGAGTTAATGGATAAGAAAATGTTCGGATACTTTTGATCAGATCGTGTATCTGTAGCTAATGTGCGTAAGCAACTATTTCATTTTTCAAGTTTTATACCGATTACAGGAACGTAGTTGGAAAAATTATTCTTGTAGTTGAGTCATTTCACAGTGAAGAATACCACGGACACTATATACAGAGTGTCCCAAAAAATACCTACCAAGAGTAAGACGATATGACTGATGAATGAAGACCAGAAAGATGTAGGGACCTTTAATGCCAGGAATTTACATAACGACATGTTCAATGTGTCTGCCTCCGACTGCAATGGCATTACGTAACCGTAGTACAAAATTGGAGACCACACTGTCCACGATGTTAGTGGACGTGACGTAGATTTCATGTTCAGTAGATGTTCGGAGCTCCTCCAGTGTCCATGGGCTGGACCGGTACACTTGGTCTTTAAGATAACCCCATAAGAAATAGTCAGCTGGATAGAGCTCCAAGAATAGGGTGTCCGGTGCGATAGTGTTTGCGATAGTCCAAGGCAATGACACGTTCTTAGAAATGTTCGTGGAGTAGTGTAAATGCCGGTGCTGTACGATGCGGACGCGAACCGTCTTGCATGAAAACGTTGCCTTGCAGGTCATTACCAGTGAAACCCTGCAGACATGGAATGAAAGCCGTTTCCAACATTTTCCGACATCTCGCGGATGTTACAGTTTCATTGATGAAGATGGGTCCAAAGATTCCACATCTGACGAAGCACACCACACAGTCACACTCTGTGGGTGAAATCTGATGAGGCACACAACACAGTCACACTCTGTGGGTGAAATCTGATGAGGCACACCACACAGTCACACTCTGTGGGTGAAATCTGATGAGGCACACCGCACAGTTACACTCTGTGGGTGAAATCTGATGAAGCACACCACACAGTCACACTCTATGGGTGAAATCTGATGAGGCACACCACACAGTCACACTCTGTGTGTGAAATCTGATGAGGCACACCACACAGTCACACTCTGTGGGTGAAATCTGATGAGGCACACCGCACAGTTACACTCTGTGGGTGAAATCTGATGAAGCACACCACACAGTCACACTCTATGGGTGAAATCTGATGAGGCACACCACACAGTCCCACTCTGTGGGTGAAATCTGATGAGGCACACCACACAGTCACACTCTGTGGGTGAAATCTGATGAGGCACACCACACAGTCACACACTGTGGGTGAAGAGTTGCAACAGTAGCAAGATGTGGGTTTGTGGATCCCAAAATCGCCAATTCTGTTGACAGAGCCGTCAAGGTATGAGCTTTATCCGAAAACCAGATGAGCCCTGTGTCGATGTTTTGTGTTTAAATTCTGTTGACCATTGTCGCGTAAAATGCCAGCCATGCACCTAAATTCCTCGCTGTTAAAGGCTGTTGTAACCAGTGCTGTAGTCGTAAACTCAGCAGAGGGTATACTATGTGCAAATAAAAAAAATCAGAGGTTATACTACATGGATAAAAAAAAAAAAAGGCACGGTACTCTCGTGGGGGTACTATGAGCTCACTTACTGATATGAATAAAGTATCTTCTCCTCTCTCCTGTCAATTATGACATGTTGAAGAGCATGCACAAGATTATTTTAATTTTTATTGAAATACATCCCATAAACCCCGAGCCGCCCCGGTGGCGCAGTGGTCTAAGCGATGGCCTCTGATCTTTCGTCCGAAAGGGGTCCGGGTTCGAATCCCGGTGAGACATGAATGATGTGTTTGTTTTCGGCACTGGCTCTCTCACTTCCCTGGAACCAGTGACCCTAAATTAGGAACGGGCGACTGCCTTATAGCCCATTGAGTTGCTCACGGTGGTCGTTAAACCTCCAATCAAAAAAAAAAAAAAAAAAAAAAAGCCTGACGAGATAAGTCCTTACAGCACTGTTCTTCCCTAGAAGAAACTCTTGATGTACTATCAGTTGCTGAACGATGATTCATCAACCAAGATCTTACATATTCTTTCGGATTAAATTGTTCAACAGGCGGTCCATTTGAATTTATGAACATCAGGTTTGATACATTGGAGATTAATAAAGATGCTTTGAGATCGGTTATAATGTTGTTCGTTAAACGGAGTCCTCGTTCGCATTCAGCTGTCGAATAATGCAGAGTTGAAATCGTTCTTAAGAGAGGTTTTCAGCATATTCTCTCAGTCTCTGAATAGCTTGCATTTCATCAACATTAAAACGTTTACAGATTCGCCTTATTTCTAGTTCTTCACAGCGCACGTCGTCTGTTTTAATATTTATTCGCCCTAATGAAGAAATATCTTTAAGAAGTTGTACGTTTTCAATGTCTGAATCTGAGCACAGTCTTGATTTCACCCTGTCAACCGTGCTTTGAATAAACTGGTTTTGGTTAATAGGCAGTGGCGCCCATATGAGTACTTTTAGGGGGACGGGGGCTAAGAAAAATCCTTACCTCTTTCAAGGCTGTCAAACATTTCAGTAATTGTCCAGATTACTAAAATACAACAAAAATAATTGATGCAATCAATCATTAATATCTTATTATTTTTAAAAATGCTTAAAAGAAAGGTTTCGTCTATTTTAGTGTTTTAAATTTATCAAAAATTTGGCTATACCAAAGGCTACGGCGGGGTCGAGCCCCCCCCCATGGGCGCCCTTGTTAATAGGTACAATTTTGTTGTTAGGAATCAAATGGGATATTTTTAAATAATAATTCCTCGTTCTCTGCTAATGCTGAATGAGTTTTTTTACCAGGATTTCCTCCGAAGCTCTTTATAATTCTTACGGTTTTTTTTATTAGATGTTCAGCTCTTGGCAGTGATGTTGTTCGAGATTGAAGTTCTGTTGATAATATGGACATTGAAGGTATACGCTGTTCTGTGAAAAAAAAGCAGAGGGTATACGCCGTATACCCTCCACTACAGCCTTGGTTGCATCTGGATCTTTTACGAGAACAAATGCATATCTGTTGTAAGAATGCGAAGAATACTACTACGTGTCAGCCCCAACTGTTGCGTAGATCGTGGGATAGACTTTTTCGGGCTTCTGTGAAATGTTCCTCGCATCCTTCCAACGTTGGTTTCCGTCCTTGATGTGTAAGGTCTTAACCCACGTTGGGTTCGATTGTCCAACACCAACTCCGTTGTGTGAAATTTGGTGACGATGTTCTTTATAAGTGTGTCTGTCTGTTCCAGCTTTGACACTGAACTTCTTTTGGAATGCCCACCTCACCTTTTCTGGAATCTCCGATGACCGATAACACTCTTCCACGATAAAGACACGCTGTCTTATGGTATACGTTGTCATTTTCTCGACGCCTGCAAAGAAACAGGAACACTGGTGTATCACAGATTCCAACTATCTCTAAGTACAATGTTAAAATTTCTTTGCATTCTCAGCAGTCGTTGTAGTGTTATCTCCGTTTAAGCTTGGTAGGTACCTTTTGGCACACGCGGTACTTTAAATAGTGAGCTGTTTTTCCGCTAGGGGGCGAAAGTGCATTTTCCTTTTTTGATTTTCGCTCTTCCTGAAGATTTGCCTCGTAAATTTCTTTTGGTGTCGGAAAAGATTGAAAAGACGTGCTCACTACACTTGAGAATTTGGTGTAATTTTTCTCGTTTTTTTTTCTCTCTACTAGTACATTTCGTAAGTTTTGACTTCATAGCTGCCAGATTTTTAAGATCAACTTCTGTCACGTATATTTGGCATAGCATATACACGCCAAGCAGGGCTGCTCTTCAATTGGTTTTGCTTTCGAGTCATTCTTTGTATGGCGTGTGCGACGTAGGAGATTAATTTGTTTGTCAAAGAGGTTACCGTCGAGCTTTCTTTCTTTCTTATATTTTTTCCACCCATGTCAGGATAGAAAAGAAACTTTTAAAATGGCAGCTGTACTCCTACTTTAAGACCATACGTCGTTGAGATTTTATGTTTGTTGCTTTTCGAGAGAACGTTGGCCCTTCTACTGTCCTGTTTTGTTTCTGAAGCTCCGGATCTGCTTTTTTACAGATTTTGTCTCCCAGTCACGATTTTCGTTTTCCAAAAGTCATCCAAACATGTGTTTATTTCGAGCTTTCTCCTATGTGAGGTTGCCCCCTCCTCCTCCTCTGATTCCACTCCTCCTCTCGTCTTACAGTTCCCGGAACACTCGGATTCTTTTTTCTGAAGTTAAAAAATTGCGTGATTTAAATTCGTGGCAGGAGTCCTGTTAAAAGAAAAGAAAATCATCATCAGGCCAAAGTACACCGCGCAAACGACGTTACAACGAACGCGGATTCTCTCCAACTTCAAAACAGTTTGCGAAAAGCCGCGAATATTGATTGTACAGTACCAAAGTAAGGAGTGAGTTCTTGCGCACTTAACGAAAAATCTTTCTGCATCACACTGCCTGAAAGAGATTCTGCTTCTTAATTTAGTTAAAATGGAGGCCACAATAACATGTATGAATTTAACGCACGCGAAGATGAAGGTGACGGGAGACTTCAAATTAAATCCCAAATCTTAAGGAAATTAGTCTCAAAAGTTCAGTCTCCAACTTGTAATTTAAAAAGTTAATTATTGCACATTTCGGTGTTTCAGGTACAATTATGTCAAAATTTTGTCTTCAGTTGATCTTTTTAAACTGTAATTTACAAAGTTTCACTGACTATATGAATATTTCTTTCGCAGACATAGTGCCCCAAATGAGTAGCAATGTAATATTGTCTCATCAGTGTATGAGGAAAAATAATTAAAAACAATTCTGGCCGTGAGAAAATCTATGCCTTTCCAGTGGCGTAGTGGTCTAACCGTTGGCTTCTAACCTTTCGTCTGAGTAGATCTTACTGGCTTTCTGTCTCTCTCCCTTCTCTAGAACCAGTGAATTTACCCATTTGAAAGATAGGAATCAATTTTAATTTTCGCCGTAAATTCCCGACGTACAGTTTAGCATGCTAAATCGAAGAACTACCGTTACTTTGTCTTAAACTGTATGGAATTTACCGTTTTGGTTTGCTTTTTAATTCTTACAGAACTGATACAAAAGGTAAGAAATAAAACAAAAACAATCCTAGTTTTTGGTGAAAACATGCATTTTACACACTTCAAAGTATATTAATAATAAGAGTGAAAGTAACGTTATTTTAAATACACCAGACTGTGAATACTCAAGAAACGCATCATCATCATCATCATCATTGTCAACCATTATCAATCCACTGCTGGACGAAGGTCTCCCCAAGTTTCCTCCACAACGGTCTGTCTTGTGCCAGTCTCCTCCATGTCACCCCTGCATACTTTCGAATTTCATCCACCCATCTCCCATGTGGTCTTCTTCTGGGTCTTTTCCTGTCCCTTGGAATCCAATCTAAAATTTCGGCTGTCCATCGATGATCTGTCCTTCTGGCAGTATGTCCAGCCCATTGCCATTTCAGGGATTTAACTCTGATCATGATGTCTTCCACTCTTGTCATTTTTCGGATCCACGAGTTCCTCTTCTTATCTCTCCTGGTTACACCAAGTATGCACCTCTCCATGCTTCTTTGAGTTGTCTGCAGCCTTTGTATGTCTCTTTTAGTTAAGGTCCACGTCTCTGCACCATACGTAAGCACTGGAAGGATGCATTGATCAAACACTTTTCTTTTAAGACATAATGGCATATTGCTCTTGAAAATTATGCTGTTTCTTCCAAAAGCTCTCCAGGCAAGTTTTGTACGCCGATTAATTTCTTCATCAATGTGACCCTCACTTGATATCTGCTGTCCAAGATAAACGTACGTATCTGTTATCTCCAGCTTTTCTCCATCAATCGATAAATCTTCATTTCTTGTAAAAGCATTGAACATCACTTTTGTCTTCTGAAAGTTCATTTTTAATCCCACTTCTTTACTCTTGTCAGCAAGTTCCTGGATCATACTCTGCAGCTCTGATGGGCTAGTTGCAAAAATGACTATGTCATCAGCAAAACGAAGGTGGGTTAGATAATCTCCATTAATCTTTATCCCCTTGTTTTCCCAGCTCAGTGACTGAAAAACACCCTCCAATGTGGCATTAAAGAGCTTCGGAGATATGGTGTCACCTTGTCTCACTCCCTTTCCAATTTTTATGTGTGTTGTATTTTCAAGCAGCCTAATCTTTGCACTTGCATTTTCATAGATGTTATTAATAATATTAATGTATGCATCTTCAATACCGCAGGTTTTCAGAGCCATTGTAACTGCTGATGGTTTCACCGAATCAAAGGCTTTTTCATAATCGATAAAAGCCATGCACAGTGGAAGTTCATATTCCCTCGCTCTTTCAATTAGTTCTCTCAGCACATGGATATGATCTATTGTGCTGTAGCCACTCCTGAATCCAGCTTGTTCTCTCGGTTGAGCCATGTCCAGTGTTACCTTCAAGCGGTGTGAAAGAACTTTAGTGAAGATTTTATAAACTACTGATAGGAGGCTGATAGGTCTGTAGTTTCCGAGATCCTCAATGTCACCTTTCTTATGTAGCAGGATCATTGTAGCGGTGTTCCAATCCTCAGGAATCTTTCCTTCATTAAGGCATCGAGTGAAAATTTGGGCGAGTACTGTTTCGATTTCTCCACTTGCTTCTTGTATGATGTCTACAGTAATTCCATCTTCTCCTGGAGCTTTTCCCCGCTTCATGTTCTTGATTGCATGTGCAACTTCTGCTGGAAGGACTGGAGGAATTCTGGTACTGGTATCTTTCATGATGTCTGGAGTGCATGTATCATCCCTTTCATATAATTTGGAGTAGAAATCTTTCGCTCTTGTCAAAATTTCGCCTCTATTTCTTGTTACAGAACCATCTTCTTTTGTCAGTGCCATAATCTGTTTTCTTCCCTTACTGAGATGTCCCTTTGCTATCTTTAGGCTTTGGTTGTTTTCAATTGCTTTCCTCACTAGTTCACAGTTGAATTTTCTTACGTCTTCAGTGATACTTTTTCGTACTGTCTTGCATAGCTCTATATATTCCACTTTGGAAGTCACATCTTCTTTAGTTGTCCTCATCTCTCTTCTTTTTTGCATCAACATTTTCGTTTTTCCTGATAATTTATTTACATGCAACTTGTTCTTAGACCCAGCTAATTTTGTTGCTGTTTCCATAAGAGCTTTTGTTACTTTTCTGTTAACTTCAGAGATGTCCACTTCTTCCGATGTTAGGCCTTCCAAAGCAGAGAACCTGTTCTTCAGTTCCAACTTGAACGTATTATGGTGTTTTTTAAGGTTGGTTATATCAATACATTTTGTTTGTCTTATGAGCTTGCCACGTTCAAGTTTAGTGTTGAGGTGCATCTTACATCTCACCAATCTATGGTCACTACCTGTGTTGAACTTGTTTAGCACACTGCAGTCTTCTATGACGAATTTTTTGTTACACATAATAAAATCAATTTCACTTGTCGTCCCATTTGGATGTCTCCATGTCCATTTCCTGTGTGGCTTTTTCTTGAAGAAGGAGTTCAAGATGAAAAACCCTTCTGCCTCTGCAAACTCAACGAGAGTATTTCCACGCTGGTTTCTGTTGCCGTGACCGAATTTACCTACTGAAGTTTCATTCTGTTGCCGTTGCCCTATTTTTGCATTGAAATCTCCCATAATTATTTTCAAGTGCTGCTTACCTTTATTACTTAGATGACAAATTTCCTCATAAAATTCTTCAATTTCTTCTTCAGGATGACTTGTGGTGGGTGCATAAGTTTGAATAATCTGAGCCTGGTATCTTCTCGATAGTTGGATAACGAGTCGTGCAGCTCTGTCAGAGGTACTTTCAACTTCTACCACTTTATCCTTCAGTTTCTTGTTTATTATAAATCCAACACCACTAGTTCTGCCAGTATCTGTCCCACGATAGTAGAAGAGATGTCCACTTTTCAGTTCGATGAGATCTTCTCCTTTTCTCCTTACCTCACTTAGCCCCACGATGTCCCACTTGATCCTTTGTAGTTCCTCTTCCAATTCAAGAAGCCTTGAATCAGAAGATAGGGAGCGTCCATTGTACGTTGCCAAGGTCAGCATCAGATGGCAGCCTAGTCCGGTCCTCCGGGGATTCTTAGCACCCTCTGCCTTCATGTCGCACTGGCCGCTGCCTTGGCCAGGTACATTCCAGCTGCCGGAGACTGAGGGCCAAGATTTAAGTTGTGGAGTCATTTTGGAGGGGTTTGGCCATAACTCACCACGCTGGCCAAGAGGGTTGGTGAGTGTGGGATAGAATTTCCTCTGATCCCGATGGTATAGTTATACCGCTATTGGCGGTCGTCAGAGCCCCTTTAGTGGGAACAGGATGCACCACGAGAAGGCGGGGTTGACATTTGTCAATGAGAGGCTGTGATGTTACGCATCACCTGACCTTACATCCCCAAGAAACGCATATAACACATTAAATCAGTTTATTTTTGTGGTGTAATAAAGATTCGCAAAGCTTTCACACTCCACTGGGAGGCCTTTTCAAAGCAATGATGGGAGACATTTATGTCTAACATCATTGCCTTGAAAAGGCCTACCAGTAGAGTGCGAAACCTTGGCGTATCTTTGTGCTTATTACACCACAAAAATAAATGGTAGACAATTTTATGTGTACCATTGCCTTGAAAAAGCCTCCCAGTGGAGTGCGAAAGCTTGGCGAATCTTTGTGCTTATTACACCACAAAAATAAATGGTAGACATTTTTATGTGTACTATTGCCTTGAAAAAGCCTCCCAGTGGAGTGCGAAAGCTTGGCGAATCTTTGTGCTTATTACACCACAAAAATAAATGGTAGACATTTTTATGTGTAACATTGCCTTGAAAAAGCCTCCCAGTGGAGTGCGAAAGCTTGGCGAATCTTTGTGCTTATTACACCACAAAAATAAATGGTAGACATTTTTATGTGTAACATTGCCTTGAAAAAGCCTACCAGTGGAGTGCGAAAGCTTGGCGAATCTTTGTACTTATTACACCACAAAAATAAATGGTAGACATTTTTATGTGTATCATTGCCTTGAAAAAGCCTCCCAGTGGAGTGCGAAAGCTTGGCGAATCTTTGTGCTTATTACACCACAAAAATAAATGGTAGACATTTTAATGTGTAACATTGCCTTGAAAAAGCCTCCCAGTGGAGTGCGAAAGCTTGGTGAATCTTTGTGCTTATTACACCACAAAAATAAATGGTAGACATTTTTATGTGTACCATTGCCTTGAAAAAGCCTCGCAGTGGAGTGCGAAAGCTTGGTGAATCTTTGTGCTTATTACACCACAAAAATAAATGGTAGACATTTTTATGTGTACCATTGCCTTGAAAAAGCCTCCCAGTGGAGTGCGAAAGCTTGGCGAATCTTTGTGCTTATTACACCACAAAAATAAATGGTAGACATTTTTATGTGTAACATTGCCTTGAAAAAGCCTCCCAGTGGAGTGCGAAAGCTTGGCGAATCTTTGTGCTTATTACACCACAAAAATAAATGGTAGACATTTTTATGTGTAACATTGCCTTGAAAAAGCCTACCAGTGGAGTGCGAAAGCTTGGCGAATCTTTGTACTTAGGGTATCGTTCACTTGACCGAAAATCACTTCGCCGAAAATCACTTGATCGAAAGGTACATTTCACCGAAGGGTCACTTGACCGAAAAGTTCATTTCACCGAAAGATCACTTCACCTAAAAGTTCATTTCATCGAAAGGACACTTGATCGAAAAGTTCATTTCACCGAAAGATTACTTTACCTAAAAGTTCATTATATCGAAAGATCATTTCACCGAATGGTCAGTTTATCAAAAACTTAGAATTTTGTTGTTATAGATCTGTTGGAGTATGGTGCTGGTTTTTAAAAAACTGGTCACCTAAACATTATTGGATTGTATAAAAAATACACTTTTAATTTCTTTTAAACACCTCCCCATAAGTAGGTTTTTCGAAATATAACATTAATTATAAGTCATAGATAGACCTGTGCCTTTTTGCCAAATTTTAATCCCCCGAGCTCATATTCATGAAGTTTACATAACAACTCAAGTTAATGAGTTGTTATGTAAACACACTTATTCAGACAAAAAAAAAAAAAAATCAGTTTTAGGGCCCTTGGCCTCGGTTTAGGCCTTTTTAGAACATTTTAATCGTGCGTGCTCATATTCATAAGGTTTACGTAAAATGTCCAGCTAATAATGTTGCACATTTATTCAGGCAAAAAAGAATCAATTTTTGGGCCCTAGGCCTCGGCTTAGGCCTTTTTAGAAAATATTAACCGTGCGTGCTCATGTTTATAAGGTTTACATAAAAACTAAAGTTAATGATGTTGTACTCTTATTCAGGCCAAAAGAATCAGTCTTAAAGCCCTTGGCCTCGTTTTAGGCCTTTTTAGAAAATTTTAATCCTGCGTGCTCATATTTATAAGGTTTACATAAAATGTCAAGTTAATAATGTCGCACATTTATTGAGGCAAAAAAGAATCAATATTAGGGCCATAGGCCTCGCTTAGGCCTTTTTAGCAAATTTTAATCGTGCTTGCTCATGTTCATAAGCTTTACATAAATAGTAAAGTTAATAATGTTACACATTTTTTCAGGCAAAAAAGAATCAATTTTAGGGCCCTAGGTCTCAGCTTAGGCCTTTTTAGAAAATTTTAATTGTGCTTGCTCATGTTCATAAGCTTTACATAAATAGTAAAGTTAATAATGTTACACAATTTTTCAGGCAAAAAAGAATCAATTTTAGGGCCCTAGGTCTCAGCTTAGGCCTTTTTAGAAAATAATAACGGTACGTGCTCATGTTCATAGGTTAACCTAAAAACTCAAGTTAATGATGTTGCACACTTTTCAGGCTAAAAGAATCAAGTTTAGGGCTCTAGGCCTCGGCTTAGGCCTTTTTAGCAGATTTTAATCGTGCGTGCTCATATTCATAAGGTTTACATAACAACTCAAGTTAATGATGTTGTACACTTATTCAGGCCAAAAGAATCAGTTTTAAAGCCCTAGGTCTCGGCTTAGGCCTTTTTAGAAAATTGTAATCGTGCGTGCTCATATTTATAAGGTTTACATAAAATGTCAAGTTAATAATGTCGCCCATTTATTCAGGCAAAAAAGAATCAATATTAGGGCCGTAGGCCTCGCTTAGGCCTTTTTAGCAAATTTTAATCGTGCTTGCTCATGTTCATAAGCTTTACATAAAAAGTAAAGTTAATAATGTTACACATTTTTCTGGCAAAAATAATCAATTTTAGGGCCCTAGACCTCGGCTTAGGCCTTTATCGCAAATTTTAATCGTGCGTGCTCATATTCATAAGGTTTACGTAAAAAGTCAAGTTAATAATGTTGCACATGTATTCAGGCAAAAAAGAATCAATTTTAGGGCCCAAGGTCAGCTTAGGTCTTTTTAGAACATTTTAATCGAGCGTGCTCATATTCATAAGGTTTACATAAAATGTCAAGTTAATAATGTTGCACATTTATTCAGGCAAAAAAGAATCAATTTTATTGCCCTTAGGCCTTTTTTTTTTTTTTTTTTTAGCTTAGGCGTTTTTAGAAAATTCTAATCTTGCTGGTTTATAAGTTTACATAAAATGTCAAGTTAATAAGTTAATAATGTTGCACATTTATTAAGGCAAAAAAGAATAAATTTTATTGCCCTTAGGGCTTTTTTTTTAGCTTAGGCGTTTTTAGAAAATTCTAATCTTGCTTGTTCATAAGTTTACATAAAATGTCAAGTTAAAAAAATCAAGAGGGGGGGGGGGGTTAAAGATTGCCGTTTCTGGGCATATATTGAGAACTGAATTGGGAACTCCAAACGCATTTCGCGAAAACGGTCCATGTAAGCCAAGCGAGGCGAGAATTGCACTTTAATTTGAAGAAAAAATTGCCGAGGATCCGAGGTACACCTAGTTTTGGGAGGGTGTACCCCCAACTTCCGTAATATTATGTTCGGGGCCGCTGGAGTCTGTCAGTGAATCCAGGATGTTCCCCTTGAAGCGTCCGCGAGGTCCGTCATCTTGGGGGGGTTGGCTTTCCCCCAAAATGTTAAAATGGACATAGAGCTGTAAACATTAGACCCATGCTTTATATAATGATTCTGTACACGACCACGAATTTTCAGGAATGTGGAGTGAAACTGAACCCCCCCCCCCCCGTTTCCAAGAGCTCTTCAGGGGTAACATCGAGGATACACTGATGACCGACTCCAGAGGTCCAGAATATAAAATTACGGAAGTTGGGGGTAGAGCCCTCAAAACCAAGCACCTCGTATCCCTTTTACAGACTTCACCAAATTTCTGGGGGAGGGGGAAGGGCATACATAGTTTGGCACTAAACACAACATGAAGCATAGAAATTGCGAGCAAATCCCTTACCTTGAACACCTGTCTGCGCTCTTAGAAACTTGGGGGAGGGTGAATTCGTCCCACCCTCCTGAAAATTCGTGATCGTGTACAGAATCATTATATAAAGCAAGGTTCTAATGTTTACAGCTCTACGTCCATTTTAACATTTTGGGGGAAAGCCCCTCCCAAAGCTCACGGACTTCGCAGACACTTCAAGGGGAACATCCTGGATACACTGACAGACTCCAGCGGCACAGAATATAATACTACGGAAGTTCGGGGTACAGTTCCCTCAAACCAAGTGTACCTCGGATCATCGGCAATTAATTTCTTCAAATTAAAGCACAATTCTCGCTTGGCTTACATGGAACGTTTTCGCGAAATTCGTTTAGAGTTCCTAAAAAGGCCTAAGCCGAGGCTTAGGGCCCTAAAATTGAATCTTTTTTGTCTCAATAAATGTGCAACATTATTAACTTGACTTTTTGCGTAAACCTTATAAATATGAGCACGCACGATTAAAATTTGCTAAAAAGGCCTATGCGGAGGCCTAGGGTACTAAAATTTATTCTTTTTGCCTGAATAAATGTGCGACATTATTAAGTTGACATTTTATGTAAACCTTATAAATATGAGCAAGCAGGATTAAAATTTTCTAAAAAGGCCTAAGCCGAGGCCTAGGGCTTTAAAGACTGATTCTTTTGGCCTGAATAAGTGTACAACATCATTAACTTGAGTTGTTATGTAAACGTTATGAACATGAGCACGCACGGTTAAAATTTGCTAAAAAGGCCTAAGCGAGGCCTACGGCCCTAATATTGATTCTTTTTTGCCTGAATAAATGTGCAACATTATTAACTTGACTTTTTGCGTAAACCTTATAAATATGAGCACGCACGATTAAAATTTGCTAAAAAGGCCTAAGTGGAGGCCTAGGGCTTTAAGACTGATTCTTTTTTGCCTGAATAAATGTGCAACATTATTAACTTGACTTTTTGCGTAAACCTTATAAATATGAGCACGCACGATTAAAATTTGCTAAAAAGGCCTAAGCGGAGGCCTAGGGCCCTAAAATTGATTCTTTTTGCCTGAATAAATGTGCGACATTATTAACTTGACATTTTATGTAAACCTTATAAATATGAGCATGCAGGATTAAAATTTTCTAAAAGGGCCTAAGCCGAGGCCGTGGGCTTTATGACTGATTCTTTTGGCCTAAATAAGTGTACAACATCATTAACTTGAGTTGTTATGTAAACCTTATGAACATGAGCACGCACGGTTAAAATTTGCTAAAAAGGCCTAAGCGAGGCCTACGGCCCTAATATTGATTCTTTTTTGCCTGAATAAATGTGCAACGTTATTAACTTGACTTTTCATGTAAACTATTTATGAACATGAGCACTGAACATGATTTTTATGAAAAACGTATGAACATGATAAAACTTGCTAAAAAGGCCTAGGCCGAGGCATAGGGACTTAAAATTAATTATTTTTGCCTTAAAACTAAATCTTTGCGTTCTCTGTGACACGGAGAAATCAAAAGTGCAATTTGAGTATGATCCCCTAACGTTTCGGTGGTCTGTCTGTCAAACTTGCACCATGCTTCAACAGATCCTGTAATGAAATCTAGCGTTTTCGATAAACTGACCCTTCGGTGAAATGACCTTTCGATGAAATGAACTTTTAGGTAAAGAGACCTTTCGGTGAAATGAACTTTTCGATCAAGTGACCCTTCGGTGAAATGTACCTTTCGATCAAGTGACCCTTCGGTGAAATGAACGCTTCGATCAAGTGATCTTTCGGTGAAACAATTTTTTCGGTGAAGTGATTTTCGGTCAAGTGACCCTTCGGTGAAGTAAACGTCGGGCAAATGAACCAGACCCTTGTACTTATTACACCACAAAAATAAATGGTAGACATTTTTATGTGTACCATTGCCTTGAAAAAGCCTCCCAGTGGAGTGCGAAAGCTTGGCGAATCTTTGTGCTTATTACACCACAAAAATAAATGGTAGACATTTTTATGTGTACCATTGCCTTGAAAAAGCCTCCCAGTGGAGTGCGAAAGCTTGGTGAATCTTTGTGCTTATTACACCACAAAAATAAATGGTAGACATTTTTATGTGTACCATTGCCTTGAAAAAGCCTCCCAGTGGAGTGCGAAAGCTTGGCGATTCTTTGTGCTTATTACACCACAAAAATAAACGGATTTAATACGCTATATGCGTTTCTTGAGTAATAAAAGTGATAGTACTTATATTTTTACCCTTTACAATACGCTTGAACATCCCGTCTTTTATAACACATTTAGGACAGAAGCTAAAATTACAATGAACGCAAGATATTTGCTTATTATGGATGATTTAAATGTCGTCATACTGAAGGAAAACAACGCTTACATTTCTGATTATATCGGTGAGCCATTAGAGCATGATCTTATGTTTCATGTCAATACACTAAGAAAGTCACTCATACGACGGTGAATGCATTCACACGATATTGTAGAACTCGCTTATAACCAGCCCGTATGTAGCGAAATCCCGGATTTAACGAGTAAAACAATAACTTTTATTTAGTATAATGTTAATTCAAAGCTGATTTGATCATTTTTAACGAACGAAATTTAATGAAATGCCTGGATTTTGGCAAGGGAGAGAAAAGCTAAGATGATCGCTTTTACTAACTAAGTAACCAAATTTCATGAAATTCCATTTTTAACGATGCAAAGAAAATCTGCTGCGCACTGTCCTTGAATCGAGAAATAGAAATTGTGACAAAAAGGACGAAATTGCAACAGCTCAGCGGAATCAATGTGCTAATTGAAAAATTTCTATAGAAAAGCAATGAGAAGAGAGTACGTCAAATGCTCAACAAATGAGTTGCCCAAGAGACTCTCTCCTCACTCATTCTAAGTCTTGGAGGTGTTTCCTTTTTTTTAAATGATCCCACATGATGTTTTCTTCAGGATTTTCTGCCACTATATATATTTATGTAAGGGCTTCCTTCATGGAATTTGTATTACTGTAGTTACCTAATTAAAATTTCAACAGGGTAATTCAAAACGATTTATCCGATTTCAAATGACAGCATTTTCTTTGTTTCTAAATATACAGCGATTAAATGTACATAGGATAAAGAAAAAAACTGTCCAAATTTTGTTTTCATACTTTATACATGTTCTATATGACTTCCGTTAGTCATGTGAACTACGTGGAAGCTATAGTCAAATTCCTGCCATAAGTGATCAAGCATGTCTGCTGTCAACGACTGCAGGACACTATAAATTGAGTTGATCTAGCGTTGTGGGCAATAGGCATTATCCTTAATATCAGAAAAAGTTGCAAGGAGACAGGTCTGGGGACCTGACGGGCCACCAGCAGAACACTTTGTCGTCGTGTCCACAGCGACCAATCCAGTATTTAGCGAGCTGTTCGTTAAGGTAACGGCGGTTTCCTAACTGCTGTTCGTTAAAGTAAGGGTGTCTTCCTAACCGCTGTTCGTTCAGGTAACGGTGGCTTCCTAACCACTGTTCGTTAAGGTAACGGTAGCTTCCTAACCACTGTTCGTTAAGGTAACGGTGGCTTCCTAACTGCTGTTCGTTAAAGTAACGGTGGCCTCCTAACCACTGTTCGTTAAGGTAACGGTGGCTCCCTAACCACTGTTGGTTAAGGTAATGGTGGCTTCCTAACCGCCGTTCGTTGAGGTAACGGTGGCTTCCTAACCACTGTTCGTTAACGTAACGGTGGCTTCCTAACCACTGCTCGTTAAGGTAACGGCGGCTTCCTAACCACTGTTCGTTAAGGTAACGGTGGCTTCCTAACTGCTGTTCGTTAAGGTAACGGTGGCTTCCTAACCGCTGTTCGTTAAGGTAACGGTGGCTTCCTAACCGCTGTTCGTTAAGGTAACGGTGGCTCCCTAACCACTGTTCGTTAAGGTAACGGCCGCTTCCTAACCGCTGTTCGTTAAGGTAACGGTGGCTTCCTAACCGCTGTTCGTTAAGGTAACGGTGGCTTCCTAACCGCTGTTCGTTAAGGTAACGGTGGCTTCCTAACCACTGTTCGTTAAGGTAACGGTGGCTTCCTAACCACTGTTCGTTAAGGTAACGGCGGCTTCCTAACCGCTGTTCGTTAAGGTCGCGCTCAGTTTCAATTACTGCATGTGGGTTTTTCGTGCCCCATATGTGAATGTAGTGATGTTGACCTTTGCACTTAAATGCAATGTCGCTTCGTCACTAAACACCAGACGTGAAACAAATTCGTAGTCCTCCATCGCCTCCTGCATGACATTTTTCATAATGATAGTGTTTTGCCCAGATGTAGATACACGGGTCACAGTGTGCCATCTAGCGGTTACATTCGTAAACTCTGAGCGTTTCTCTTCATTTTAATGTGTGGTACGCTATTACTACCTTGATTTTTACGGACCTATGATCTAATGAAATCGGATGAATCATTTTGAATTATTCTGTATAATATAAATGTGTATGCAGTGGCGGCTCGTGAGTACATCTACAGGGGGTTCACAATTAATAATTTGCAGTTTTTGAGATACACTGTGTCACACACTTGTGTGTTACTTACAATATTCATATAATTTAGGCGCTGCTATACCTTGATGTAATGTATTAATTTTGAAACTAAATGTTATTATAGATATTACTGTACTTTAACTGTTTCACAACTTAGTAATAAAGGATTACTTTATTGATCATACTTGTTATAATATGCTAATTGTTCTTTTTTACTGAAACAATTATTTTCATTTAATTTTATAGTAAAATAAACGCAAAACAGAAAGCTTGTTTTAAGTGTTAAATATTTAGATAGTTAGTCATAAGGCCTCATGCTCTCAATTATTAGATTAGATTATTAAACACACAGAAAAAGGAAAATAATCAAAGCTGCTGCATATGATGGTAAGGTCTAGTATTTACTAACACAAATTTACTTGGATGGTAGCTTACACAAATATTTTCTTTAAGTACAGTTTTTGTAAACAAAGTCCATCCTTCTATCTTTTCTTGACACAAAAACATCAATAACTCTTTCATTGAAATTATGGATGTTAGAAATCATTTCCTTCTCGATTGCAAGCATGGCTAAAGCTGTAAGCCTCTCTTGACACATCGTAGACCGCAAAAATGTCTTTATCCGTTTTAGGGTTGAAAAATACCTTTCAGCTTGAGTAGTAGTCACTGGTATTGTTGCAATAATTAATAACAGTTTATAACTTTCAGAAAATGATGGCAATAAGTAGTTTTCAATAAAAAACACTATAAAAGACTAACAGCACCACGCATGTTTCTGAAATCAGTTCTTTTGTAAATGATTTCAAGCTCTGTCTTGAGGCAATTTTTTCAAGAAATGAATACACATTTACTGTATCTTCAAGCAATTTCTCGGGGACTTTCTGTTCAAACTCTTCAAACTTTTGTGATTCAAAAAGAGATACAGCTGAGCAAGATGTTGTGAATGAAAATCTTGTTTTTATTTGCGTTGTAATAATGTCACAGGTTTCCTTGGCAGCCACTGTTCTACTTAAGTAAAAATCTTCTTCACGCCTCGATCGTTTAGGTGCATTTTCTGGGTACTGATTAACCAGCTCTGTCACTTTGTCCATGTTACCTCTTTCCTTATCAATGGCTTTGACGAAGTGGTCAACATTGGCTTTAGTTCTCACAGCATCAGTGTAAGTTAGCTGTAATTGGTTGTACAAAATATCCACATGTGGCATCAATTTGTGAAAAACAGAAAGCCAAAATATGAACTTATTATCTCTAAGGAGACGAGCTAGAGCACCAGCTTTAATTATGGTGGTTGGTTGCTTAGAGGTTGATTGGATTTCCTCCATACATTCAATTAATTTCTCTCTGTACTCAAAAACAGTATTAACAGTTCTGCTCTTAAAATTCCACCTTGTAGCTGACGCCCGAGGTATTCGTTTGCCAACTATCTTGTCCAAAACAGACACTCTCTGAGGGGAATTCGAAAAAAATTTTTATATCACTTAAGTCCGAAAAAAATTTCTGACATCTTGGTTTTGGCTTGTTGCTTGAGCTACAATCAAGTTCAACTTATGAGCGTAAGAGTGAACGAAAAAAGCATGTTTATAGGTTCGTTGCACTATGGTCTGCACGCCAGCATGGTGCCCACTCATTACATTCGCACCGTCATAGCTTTGAGATACGAGTTTTTCTGGATTTTGCACAACATAATCTAAACTGGTACAAATACATTTGGCTATAGATTCTGCGTCGTGCCCTTCAGGGTTATCAAATTTCCAAAATCTTTCAACTGGTTGGCCATTAGCTAAAACATAGCGGAAAACTATAACTAACTGAAATACAGACGAGACGTCTGATGTTTCGTCCGCAATCAAGAAACATACTGTGCAGTTTTTATTTCTTCTATTATGTTTTCTTGACATACAAAAAGCATACAATCTAACAATTCATTTTGAATTTCTTTCGAGGTACCTTTAAAGACAGTAGCGGTACTCAAATGTTCTTTCAAAGATGAGTCAAGTTCTGCATAAAAGTTTACAAGCCCTTTAAATATGCCAGGATTTAAGGAATCGTCATCCTCACGATGACCTCGAAGAGCCAACTCAAATGCATCGCAAAATTTAATACAGTCTATAAGCTTAGAAAGTACATACCTATTTTTAGTCACTTGTTCATTGTGCTTTTTAATATTTTGTCGATAAGCACTTTCAAGCTGCTGACGAACGTCAACCTTTCCCAGCAAATTGAAATCCAATGTAGCACTTATGTGTCCATGAGAACTTGCGTGTTTTTTAATTGTTTGTGTCAAATGAGCTAAGTCACAAACGCCGTTTTTCACCCAAGTAGGATCGCCCTTTTCACGGGAAAATAACAAACAAGGAAAAATATTTTGTTTGTTTGTTCACAACCACAAAGCCAAGGAATTTTTTCATATAGCTCTTCTTTAAATTCTCTTTTAAAAGTTCTAGATTTTGATGTCGATGTTTGACTTATATTAAGTCGGGGCGTTGGCCTGCCACTCTCTTTTATTGCTATTTTAACTTCTATGGGTAAATTGCCAAACGCTACTTCCTTTAAATTACTAACTGAGTACTTACAGGTACTTTCCATTATTGTACAGTAAATAAAAACTACAGTTCACTAGCTACACTACAATAGATAAGCTGTAATAAGTGTAATTTCAACTAAAACTTTATCACCAAAAAAATAATCGAAACTGGAAACTCCAAAACACAAATGTAACACGCGCGCAAAGGTTAGGAGCATCTGACGTCAACTACAGCCGTGCAACAACTGAGCTGAGCTGTGTCACAGGCAGCTCACCGGTATTCCGCGTTAAGCCGCTTGTAGACATGTTCCCCCCCCTACCGCGAGCAAATGGACTCGCCCGTCTGTCGCATATCCCGTGTGTCCAGTATCGAGAGCGGCACATTCAGTCCGCTCCTAGCCACAGGCGCGTCATTACACTTAACCTCACTTTGCGCGTTCTACGCTGTTTTTCATTGTCCGCTCTTTTAAACTTACTGAAGATAAGCCCATTTAGTACTGCGTCAATAAAGATGTATTATTTATATCGTATAATTATTTTTCTATTTTTTATAGGGGGTTCACGTGCTCTTGTGCTCTTATGGACGAGCTGCTACTGTGCGTATGTATATTATTACGTAAGTTTATTTTTACTTGGAATTTTTTACCACTGAGCAGATTTAGCAAGGATTTTCGTCGGTACCGAGTTCCTCGTTATAAGCTTGTTCTACTGTAATAAGATTTATTTCAAATAATCTTTGTATTGACTAGGACAAACCGCCAACGGTAACACATAACTCGGGTTCAGTTGGCAAATTTTAAGCGAAGCTATTGCAAAATCTAAGCTCATTAAGGCGTCTATTGTAACAAATTCTAAAAAACGAACACGTAAAATTTATGACTTCCAGAACAAAAGTACGAAACATTCTAAAAACGAAATGCCTAAAATTTTTCATGAACTACTTTACTTCAGGCCTTCACGTTGGTTGTGATCAGGTTGCATGTAAACAAAGCGGAAAGACACTCGGATCGGGAACCACGTTTTTTATTATTGTATCGCGAAAGACAGACACATACACAAACTTCCTTTTATTTACACTTTCCAACCGTAGGTTGAAGAAGCGTATATGCTCCAGCTTTGTCCGTCCGCACGATAACTGACGTAAAAATTGTTCGATTTCGATGAATGTGGTGAGGGACCACCTGGGGACGAACCCTATTGATAATGGGACAAATGGGGTCAAAGGTCACGACGTAGGAGCAGAATCATTCCAATGCCCTTATGCGTCATAACTTGCGAAAATATGGTTCGATTTCAATGAAAGTTTACTATGTGGTAGGGGACCACCTAAGGACGAACCCTATTCAAAATCAGTGAAGTGGGGTCAAAGGTCAGAACATAATATCGGGATGCATTCCATTGCCCTTATGCGTCATAACGTGTGTAAAACTGGTTCGATTTCGATGAAATTTCAGTATGTAATAGGGGACGACCTGGGGACGAACCCTATTGAAAATGGACGAAATGTGGTCAAAGGTCAGGACATAGGATTGCGATCCATTCCATCGCTGTTATCCCATACTATTAAGGTGGACGTAATTTCAGTATGTAATAGGGGACGACCTGGGGACGAACCCTATTGAAAATGGACGAAATGTGGTCAAAGGTCAGGACATAGGATTGCGATCCATTCCATCGCTGTTATCCCATACTATTAAGGTGGACGTCAAGTAATTTTGCTTCCTATACTTCCAATGGAAAAACGTTTGTACACATTTCCTTCACAATTAATGTGTTCCCAAGGATGAAAATTTGAACATAGATTAAAATAACTTTATATTATAACTTGGAAAACTTAATATTTTCTAAAACATAACCATAATTATATTAAAAATCAATAACTTTTCCTTTGGTGGTGTTGAAACCAGAAAAAAGATGGCGCGACCTGTACTTTGATGACGTCAGTGGACAAATAAATGTTGGATTGCATAATTACGGTTATGGTTTAGAAAATATTAAGTATTCCAAGTTATGAAATGAAGCTATTTTAATCGATGTTCAAATTTTCATCCTTGGAAACGCATTATTTATGAAGAAAATGTGTACAGAAGTTTTTCCATTGGAAGTATATGAAGCAAAATTACTTGACGTCCACCTTAAAGTAGCAATTCTTGTATGTATGTATATACACTTTATTTTGAAAACGGCTCTAAGAATTTTGACGAAAGTCGTTAACCTACCGTTTTCTGATACTAAAAATCGATTTAGCTTGATCTCAACTCTAGGAGAATTCGTTTAGTGGGTTAAATAACCACCCCGAATTATAACGTTTTTAGTGATGGCGTTGTTCCATTAATGTTACCAATGCTTAGAAAGCCGCCCCGGTGGCGCAGTGGTCTAAGGCGCTGGCCTCTGATCATTCGTCCGTAAGGGGTCCGGGTTCGAATCCCGGTCGGGCATGGATGTTGTGTTTGTCTTACGGCACTGGCTCTCTCCCTTCCCTGGAATCAGTGACCCTAAATTAGGGACGGGCGACTGTTTATAGCCCATTGAGTTGCTCACGGTGGTCGTTAAACCTCCAATCAAAAAAAAAAAAAAAAAAAAAAAATGCTTAGAAATCTTATGGCGTCACAATCTCACGTTTGAGAATGTTGGTGCGCGGTCACACCATCTGTCTCATTACGTCACGCGTTGTGTGCGTATGTCCGTCCGCACGATAACTCGCGTAACAATCGTTCGATTTCGATGAAATTTTAGTATCTGGTAGGGGATCACCTGGGAAGGAACCCTATTTAAAGTGAACGAAATGGGGGTCAAAGGTCAGTACATAGGAGCGAAATCCATTCCACTGCTGTTATGCGTCATAACTAACGTAAAAAAAGTTCGATTTCGATGAAATTTTAGTATGTGGTAGGGGACCACCTACGACAAACCCTATTGAAAATGGGCGAAATGGGGTCAAAGGTTAGGGCACAGGAGCGGGGTCTATTCCATAGCCCTTATGCATCATAACTGACGTAAAAATGCTTCGGTTACGACAAAACTTAAGTATGTTATTTCGGACGTATACCGAACCGGTTCTGTTGAATATCATCGAAATGGGATCAAAGGTCAGGGCACAGGACCGAGATTCATTCCACAGCCATTATTCTCATAACTTGAGTGATAACTTGAGTAATGATTTCTGGTATGTTGGAAAGCGTATTATAATCAATGCATTGCATGATTTTACAAACTTGTTATTATAGATTAAGCAAGTGTTGAGCTAACAGATGGAATCTTTCCATTTTTTCGTTTTTCAATTCAAACGATTTTTTTAATCAATGTTAGTGAACCTACTTTCGTGAAACCGTCCAAGTAAAAGGCCACATCGTTTTAATTGAAATTCCTGAATGGTACGGACTTTTGGGAATCGGAAAACGTCAAAACCTAACCATGGATGATGTCCAATTGCATGCCAAAAATCATGGTGATCGGATGTGTCATCTCGTACCTATGCCCGAGCAACTAATTGTCTCGCGTCTCGTAAAGAAAGCTCCGCTCGCCCTTCGGCCTCGCTTAAACGAATTTTTTTGAAAATATCGCGACACGAGCTGCTTTAAACGGTATATTGTGCATGTATCAATATTTAAGAATCTATAAAGGCTAATTTTAAAGGAAAAAATATATAAAACATTTAATAAAGCACATTGTGCATTTTATAAGTAAACGGAATTTATACACTGAGTTAGCTTTGCGTTAATAACACCTACCTTATAACGCGTTGGCAGGGCCGTACATACCGGAGGGGCAGGGAAGGCGGTTGCCCTCTCAAAATAATCACACCATGGGCGTTAATGCACGCTGAATGGGCGTTAATTCACGTTAAAAATAATCATACCATGGACGTTAATTCACGCTCAAAAAGAAAGTTATGTACTTCAGTATTTTTTAAAAGACTAATCAGGGTACAGAGTAAGGTACTCTGTGAGGTGTGGAACCCTCATGTGCATAAAAGAAATTGTCCCAAACAGCAGAGAGAGAGAGAGGAGTTTAGAACAATATGCAGATATGACTAACCTCCGTGACTTTTCCGAAAACACAGTCGGATTGAAGAGCTAATTAGTCATCTGTGTTTTGTCGCAGAGTCTCTCTCTGTGCGACAGAACACAAATTTTGAGACGAATTTTTCTAAGCCCCAAACTCAAAGTATCTTCTTATGGTTACGCTTACAATTTGTTACTCGTTCGTTCTTTGCTGGTTCTTTTTCCATTTTGCATTTCCGTTGAGTGCTGTGTTGTTGGTATTCACATAATTTTTTCATACTCAAGAGATGCATATAAGCATATTAAATCAGTTCATTTTTGTGGTGTAGTAAGCACGAAGATTCGCCAAGCTTTTGCACTCCACTGGGAGGCTTTTTCAAAGCAACGATAGACATAAAAATGCAGGGAATTGGAACACGTCAGGAACAAAGATAATTTTTGAAAATTACGTGGGTGACATCACGAGCACATAAAATGAATTTTTATTACGCAATTATACGGCGCGCCGCGATGTGATTCCATCTTTTAATAACGCATATCAAACCATTGGTAGTTCAGTAAAGATCATATCATTGCATGCCAGTTTGCTGTACCGGATTTCGGCTGTTTCCCTGATTGCAGTCTCTTTACTATTTCATACAGGAGCGGCTGATGAACGCACGACTTCTCTGGCGAGGGTTGTATTCTGCATGTCCTGGTTGATACTTCGCCCGTGTTCTTTATATCTAGTGTGCAAGGATCGCTTTGCCATTCCAATATACACTACACTGAAGAGCAATTGAAATAGAGACATCTGGCGTTATGCAATTGTGGCGCTCTGGGCGGCCATGTAAACGGAAACGACATGACGTATGCAGCAATCTGACAATATGAGGAGTGATGCGACGGGAATCAGTAAGAGTCGGACGCAGGATAAGTCAGACGAAGGATCTAACCGAATTTGATCGTGGGCAAATTGTCGGGCCCGACGAATGGGTCACTCCATCTCGGAAGTCGTGCAGGCACTGGGATGTTCACGAGCCACTGTGTCACGGGTGCACCGTGAGTACATCGAATCCGGTAAAACCATCATTGCAAGGGCCAACTGCCGTGGACAACAGCGCGTGGATGAGCGGTGTCATCGTCGGCTAGCTCGCATTGTAACAGCGGATAGACGGGCCACAGTGCAAGAAATCACTCGGCAATTTAACGCTGGTGCGCAAAAACGTGTAAACAGCCACACCATCCAGAACCATCTCCTCACTATGGGGTACAGAAGCCATCGTCCCACGAGGGTACCGCTGCTGACCGCACATCACAGGGTGCAAAGATTAGCATGGGCGCGGGAACATCGCCATTGGACCCTAGGCATGTGCAAAAATGTTGCCTGGACTGATGAGTCGAGATTCACATTGGTACATGCGGATGGCAGGATACGAGTACGGCACAAACCAGATGAAGCAATGGATCCTTCTTGCCAGCAGGGTACTCTTCAAGCTGATGGGGGTGGCATTCTCATCTGGGAACTGTTTACGTGGACTGAAATGGGACCCCTGGTACGTGCTATATCGTCCCTCACAGGTCAACGTTACCGGGATATCCTGGACGACCATTTGCTCCCGTTTGTGCGTCTTCAACATCCCTCTGGGGACCTCATCCTGCAACAAGACAATGCACAGTGCCATCGCTCCCGAATTGTATCCGAATGGTTGGATGAGCACTCCACCGACGTGACCTTGCTTCCTTGGCCAGCTAGGTCACCTGACCTCAATCCCATCGAGCACATCTGAGATGCCATCGAGAGAGATGTTCGAGGCTCTGACCCCCTCCATCAAATATTCGTGAACTATGGGCGCTTGTTCAGGGGTCGTGGATCCGTATGGCTTCCCAACGCTTCCGGTGTCTTGTCGAGTCCATGCCGAGAAGAATCGCCGCCGCCATCAGGGTGAAAGGTGGTGCTACACGTTACTAGACAGGTATCTCTAATTCAATTGCTGTTCAGTGTATATTGACAAAAGTCACCGGACACCCCGTCAAAAGAAAATGAACGGATCCGCTGCGTTTTTAAGATACGTGGTACAGCTGCAAACGGTATTAAAACAGGCATGCAGCTGACCTCGATCATATCGCACTGTAAGGTTGAGTGAAAATGTCGCGGCGGGAGAGAGCTCACTTCGAGAAAGGAAAGATTGTTGGGTGTTATATTAGTGGGTTGTCCATAAGAAAAACCGAGAGGCGTTTAAACATGCCCAAGTCAACTGTTTTGGATGTACTGAATAAGTGAAAGACACATGGTGTGTCTGAAGCAGCAAAACGTACCGGCAAACCACAGAAAAATAGTGATAGAGGACGTTGAAGCCTCAGGAGAGTCGTTACAACTAATCGACGGAGTACTGCACAAGACCTCAGTGTACAGGTGAGTAAAAATGCTGGAACCTCGTATATACACATACCATTCGCAGAGAACTTCATTCCATGGGTTACCGTGGTCGTGCGGCTGATCGTAAGACTTTCATCTCCACTCGGAATGCTACTCCTCGTTTAGCATGGTATAAAGAACATTTATCGTGGACCGTAGATCAATGGAAACGGGTCCTATAGAAATCCAGATACACTATCCATCAGTCTGATGGCCGTGTTTGGGTATGGCGGCAGCAGGGGAGCGCTATTTACCACAGTGTACTGTTAATGCGGTCAAGTTTGGAGCTGGCAATGTACTCGTGTGGGAGTGTTTTTCGTTTTATGGTTCCAGCCCATTGGTTATCGTGGACAAACCTGTTAACCAACACTTCTGCTTTCATATTCTGGACAATTATGCCCTACCATCTCTGTGTCAATATTATGGAACCGAGCCTTGTTGGTACCAGCAGGATAATGCACCGAGCCATAAAGCAAGGACTGCTACGGCGTGGTTTGACGATAATTCCGTATAGTATGTGGACTGGCCAGCACAGAACCTTGATCTTAATCCCGTAGATCACCGCGTAAGAAGTTTGGAACCAAAGGCTACTACTGAGCAATAGTTAGCGGCAGCATTATGTACTGAATGGAAGCACATACTTATCGCTGTGTTCCAAAACCTTGTCGAAAGCATGTCTCGAAGGGTCAGTGCATGCATTAAGGCTAAAGGTGGACCGACACCGTTCTAATGTATGTCAATATAGGCTATGTAGGTTTTCTATTCTAGGAGTCCGGTGACTTTTTTCAATATAGTGTCGGTCGAACTGCACTGCTGTTGTACTGGTGGGTAAGCTAAGTGATTATTTCACGTCATTTCTGAGATACAAGTCGTGACATCTGACAACCACGTCGTTTCTGAGATACAAGTCGTGACATCTGACAACCACGCGTGACTGACCAATGTGAGCTCTTCTGCTGCATGTCTGTTCATGGCTAACCCAGTCCTGGTACACCCTTCATACAGTAGTACGAGAGCAGTCAATAAGTGCGGTTTTTTCCAAAATTATGGCACCTGCCCTCCAGACCCCAGCTATCTGACCACGGTCAAATTGTCTTACGTCGCCATGTTTCCCCATTACTGGCAAACGTTTACTGATTGCGTACAGAGGTGCTCAATTTATAGTGCTCGCACGTGACGTTGATATCATGTGGTACTTCGTTATCTCTCCAAATGTGTAAAACGGGAGTGTCCCTAGTGCAAAGCTGTGCAGTATAGCATAGCTACTTCGAGTGTTTGTTATACATTATATTGACAAAAGTCACCGGACACCTAGAAGAGAAACACAACATAGCATTTATTGACATACATTAGTATGGTGTCGGTCCAGCTTTGGCCTTCATACATGCACTGACCCCTTCGAGACATGCTTTCGACAAGATTTTGGAACACAGCGATAGGTATGCGCTTCCATTCAGTACATAATGTTGCCGCTAACTGTTGCTTAGTAGTAGACCTTGGTTCCAAACTTCTTATGCGGAGCTCTATCTCATCCCATAGGTGCTCTATGGGTTTAAGATCACGGCTCTGTGCTGGCCAGTCCACACACGATACGGAATTATCGTCAAACCACGTCGTAACAGTCCTTGCTTTATGACTCGGTGCATTATCCTTCTAGTAACAAGAAGGCTCGGTTCCATAGTATTGTCACAGAGTTTGTAGGGCATAATTGTCCAGAATATCGAGGTAGACACGCTGGTTAACAGGTTTGTCCACGATAACCAATGGACCGGGACCATACCACGAAAAAGACCCCCACACGAGTACACTGCTAGCTCCAAACTTGACCGCAGGAACAGTACACTGTGGTAAATAGCGTTCCCCCTGCTGCCGCCATACCCACACATGGCCATCAGACTGATCGATCGTGTATCTGGATTCATCAGTCCTTAGGACCCGTTTCCGTTGATCTAGGGTCCACGATAAATGTTCCTTACACCATGGTAAAAGACGAGTAGCATACGACCACGGTAACCTATGGAATGAAATTCTCTGCGAATGGTACGTGTACATACCGAGGTTCCAGCATTGTTACTCACCTGTACACTGAGGTCCTGTGCAGTACTTCGTCGATTATCTGTAACGATTCTCCCGAGGGCTTCGACGTCCTATATCACTGATTTTCTTTGGTCTGCCGGTACGTTTTGCTGCTTCAGGCACGCCATGTGACTTCCACTTATTCAGTACATCCAAAACAGTTGACTTGGGTATGTTTAAACGCCTCCCGGTTTCTCTTATGGACAACCCACTAATATAACACCGAACAATCTTTCCTTTCTAAAAGTCAGTTCTCTCCCGCCGCGAGATTTTCACTCAACCTCAGAGTGCGATATGATCGCAGTCAGCTGCAGTCTTGTTTTTATACCGTTTGCAACTGTATCGCGCATCTTAACAACGCAGCAGATCCGTTCATTTGATTTTGAAGGGGTGTCCGGTGTCTTTTGTTAATATAGTGTATTTCCAAATATGATTCCTGTCGTGACAATCTGTAAAATTATTTTCTCTAAGTCGCACGAGGAATAAAGATATGATATCATCCCCTGAATTTATCGCGATAAAGAAATTGCGTATTTTTAAAGCGTTTGCTTTTCTATACGATAATGCCGAATGCATTTGTGAAAGAGCATGTCCTCGTAACACTAGCAGTTCTAGTGCTAGTGGTAACTTTACTCTCAGAATATTCCGTAAAAGTTTTGGATAAAAATAAATATTCCATAAAATATAATTCGAAAATAGCTATAAAATTCCACATGTTCCCTGGAAAACCATCTAGATTCGTTGGTTGCTAATTAATGTATAATCTCAAAATATTTGTCATATTTTGTGCTTATTTATTTGTTTACCTTATTTGATCTTGTGAAAATTTAGTGCTGCGTTATCAGTCTTGTTCATACTGTTGCAGATATAGTGTCTCGTGCTGTTAATTGTGAAACTTTGAAATATTCATCGTAAAGTATTTGCTGTAGTTTCTACAAACTAAAACCTTTATAGCTACTTCTTATTACGGTACTTAAGGTGTTACCTTATTATTTGTTTGAGCATTAAAGAACATGATTAATGCTTTATTAAAATTAAGCCATTTAAAAAAATTGAAGAACTGCGTCAATAAAAGTATTGTTCAGACCTTATGAGCACCAAAAATTTCCTCAAAATTGTGGATTAATCTCTTTTCCTTGGACTTTAGTAAATTACTCTAGAGAGATATATACACGAGATTATTAGCAAATGCTAATGGAACAGAAAATAATTCCACTTGAACAGTTTGGTTCCTTTGTAAACATATAACAGCTTTTAAAAGTTGTTGAATTTATTATGCTCGAGGGATTCAGTGAGAATAAAAAAAAAAAAAAGCCCTGCGTTGGTTTTATTTATATTTTCTAAAGCTTTCGAAAAAATTCGGCATTCAGGGTTAATACATAAATTTACTGAAGAGAAATGTCCTAGATCAATAGTGGAAATTATTAAATCAAAACTTTCGTGTTCGGGCTGAACAATGAATTTTTAAGAAAAGATCTAGTGGAAGGGGGAGTTTCGTAAGGATTCTGTTTTTGTCTCCTGATTGTTTTACCATGTATTTACATGACATTTCAAACACGAAAAGTATAACATTAGCACTTTACACAGGTCATACTGGTGTTATCTCAGATTAGTAAGTTATTCCCCTGGTTGCGAAATACGTATATGCAAGCTGGTTTAAACCGTACTGTTAAAGATGTGTAGCAGCCCCGGTGGCGCAGTGGTCTAAGCGATATCTTCTGATCATTCGTCCGAGATGGGTTCGAATCCCGAACAGTTTGTCTTACGGTGCGGGCTCTCCCTTCCCTGTAGTCGGTGACCCACAATTAGGGACGGGCAACTGCTTATAGCCCATTGAGTTGCTCACGGTGGTCGTTAAACCTCCAATAAAAAAAAAAAAAAAGACGTATCATCTGTCTCTATTCTGTTGCTCACGTTTAAGTTAATTACAACCCATGGTGGTGCATAAAATGTGGGAACTACTATATACAATTCAATTTTAATGTTCAACAAATATGATACTACTTACATATAATGCTTTTTCATTGCCATCCACCAAACACCCCGAGTTCCATTGTAAGAATTCCATACGCCCAGCAGTAGTAATCCAACGAATATTTGTTTTTAGGCCTATCACTTCCAGACTTGTGTCGAGGCCGGTTGTAACTTGTTTCCTTCTGTTTTAACAAATTTAATTCTTGATATATGGTGTACACAGATACTTTATAATCAACTTGTGTATTATATTTTCTCGTTCAGTCTATATTTCGCATCAAGGATACTTATGTTACGTCTGTTGACAACTTTAACCCCACTGAACCGAAACCATGAACTGGTACCGCTGCTTCCTTGATGATACAGGTCTTAATCCTCAAGAATTAAATTTGTTACAACAGAAGGAAACAACAATTCATAGTAAAAACCTTTGCTTCACAGTGCTTACAAGTTACAACTGGCCGCGACACACGACTGGAAGTGATAGGCCTAAAACCAAATTCTCGTTGGATTACTACTAGGCGCATGCAATTCTTACAACGGAACTCGATGTGTTTGGTGGATGACAATGAAAAAGCATTGTATGTAAGTAGTATATTTGTTGAACATTAAAGTTGAATTGTATATACTAGTTTTCACATTTTATGCTCCACCATGGGCGGTAATTAACTTGACGTGAGCAACAGAATATAGAAAGATGAAACACGGCTTTAAGAGTATTCATTTAACCCCGTAGATGTATGTATTGCTTACTTCAAGATGCACATAATATATTCCTGGTTTAAATCAGCTTGAAGAATATTATACGAAATGAAGTACCAATAATAAACCCTAAGAAATCCCATGCAATGTCATGCTGGTCAATTCAGGACAAAACTGAAAGCACAACAGTGTTATTGGGTGTTGTGCAAAAGTTCTACCCGTTTTTGTAATAGATGCAAATTGCGATTGGTGTAGTTACGTCACAAATGACGCTGCGATGCCGAATTTTCGGCCAATAAAGCCTGGAGCAATAGAGCATGTAGAGGCACTAAGTTTATCCCAGTAAGTCTTTCATAACGGAAACCACGGACGGTGTAACTTAGCATGCGATAAGACATTGTTTACTGTTCGAGTTCGATAAAAGCAGAACTGCAGCCTCGGCTTGCCGCAACATCTGTCAAGTGTATGGGGAGGATGCAGTTGATGATAGCACATGTCGCCGTTGGTTACGGAAATTCCGGGACGGAGACAGAAGCTGTGAAGATCAACCACGTCCATCCGTGGTTTCTGACAAGGCTGTGGACCAAGCCATAAGAAATGACCCACATCCAAGCGTTCAGGAATTAGCAGAAACGTTCTCGGTACACAGAACAACAGTCGAAAGACGGGTGCATGCGCTTGGGTTCATCAACAAGTTCGATAACTGGGTTTCGCACCAGCTTTCTGCAAAGCAACGAGAGGAGAGAATCTGTACCTGTGTTTCTTTGCTTTCTCGTCACAGAAATGAACAGTTTTTGGGAAGAATTATAACGGGTGATGGGAAATGGGTACTGTACCGTAATGTACAGCGTCGACGGACTGTATGCCAAGGTGCGGAGCCTGCTCCATCAACCTCAAAAGGAGGACTGCATACTAAAAAGTTTTTGTTGAGTGTTTGGTGGGATGTCCAGGAAATAATTCACTGAGAGGTGTTGGCACCTAACCGAACGATCAATCGCGAAAGCATGATCTTCATCATGATAACGCCAGACCTCACGCTGCTTTAATCACTCGGCATTATTTACTGGACTTTGGTTTGGTAGTGTTACCTCACCCGGCGTATTCCCCTGAGCTGGCACCTATGGACTACCACCTTTTTCGATCGTTACAGACTGCCTCCGGTTTCCAAATTTTCGATGATGTGGACGACGTGCAAACCGCATTACATGACTTTTTTGACTCTAAAACACAGGAGTTTTTCCGAAGTAGAATTCACCTACTCATAGACAGATGGCAAGAGGTCATACAGAATGATGGCAATTATGTGAAATCCTAGGTACGTTATTTGTTGTGTTATCTTTTCTTTGTAGCCTACAAAAACGGGTAGAACTTATGCATACACCCAATAATTTTTAATTGGTCAGTTTCTGGGACCATTCACGTTAATTATCTGGTATCTTGGGATACATTTGGATAATAAGCTAAGGATGCAATAAGTCACCTCTTAAAGAAGGAAAATTAGTATACCGAACCCCTCTTCAAATGGAAACACTATGCTGAAGCCAGGGCCTACTAATCGGCTATGCTAAAGCCAGGGCCTACTAATCGGCTATGCTAAAGCCAGGGGCCAACCTCCGCGTTGCAGGGTAAGGGAGGGGGGGGGCTCTGGCTTCAGCGTAGTGTTTCCATTTGAAGAGGGGTTCAGTAGACTAAGAATGCCTCTAGCTTCTACAGAAATATTTTACAAAATCTTGTGCGGAAACTTCATAATAAAACTGGTTTAAAAAAATAGCCAGGATTTTTTATTGCAGCTTTGAATAAAGTAAAAGAAAAAAGCAATTTTTTTCTTTTTTTTTTTTTTTTCTTCCTGAGGTCTCTTAGTTTAAAAAAACTGGATGACGGAAAAGCAGTTATTTCAGAGGACTTCAGGTCCCTTTACGCAGTCACAGTTCTTATACATATACAGAGTGGGCCAAAATTAGGTATACAATACTGATCGGCTCATGTTTAGTCTCTTAGGTGCAACATCCCTAGAACCTGTCCCCGACACTGTGACACGCTGTAACACACAAATTCCGGTTAGCATCAATGTCCGTAAATGCTTGTGAGATGAACGCCTCCAATTGTTCCACTGTGTGGGCTTTCTCTCCAAAACCTTATCTTTGTGAACGTGACAGCAAGTCAATGCGGCCAAGTTGCTCGAACCAACCTTGGGGAAAGATGTCAAGGTAGCTTCGTACCAACAAAGCAAAATGAGGAGCGCCGCCCCGGTGGCGCAGTGGTCTAAGGCGTTGGCCTCTGATCATTCGTCCGTAAGGGGTCCGGGTTGGCCTCTGATCATTCGTCCGCAAGGAAAACAGTTAACATCGGAAAACACTATTCAACAAAGAAGGAATTTTTCGAATCGGACTCCTAGAAGTAGAGATATTGACAAAAATAAGATATACGTCTACGCCCCCTGGCGTAGAAACCATGCATTAGTTCAACAAGAAAGTGTTCCTAAAAGATTTGTCGATATGAGTAGTATCGGTCAACAAACGACGTTTTTTGCAATCGAGATTTTAGAAGCTCATATTTTGCTGCAAATACATCACAAGCGGAAATTAAAACTTACGCCACCTGGTGGCCAAACCATTTTTTACAAAAATTAGAAATTACGTGCAAAGGATTTCACATCAGGAGCTATATCCGGTCCTGAAAGAATTTTTCAAATCGGAGATTTAGAAGCAGAGAAATAGGGGGGGGGGGTACCTTTACGCCCCCTAGCGGAAAGTCTACAAATTACTTGAAAATTTCGAAATTATGTAAAAAACATGTCACACTGGAAACACTATCCAACAAAGAAGGAATTTTTCAAATCGGACTCCTAGAAGTAGAGATATTGAAAAAAATAAGACATACATCTACGCTCCCTGGCGGTGAAACTGTAATATTTTAAGAAAAAAATATTCCGAAAGGGTTTATTGATGTGAGTGGCATCAGTCCACGAAAGAATTTTTTCAATCGATATTTTAGAAGCTCAGATTTTATGGCAAATACATCAGAAGCAAAAATTTACACTTACGCCCCCTGGTGGCCAAAGTATTCTTTACCAAAAATTTGAAATTATATGCAAAATATTTTCCATCAGGAGGTGTATCCGCTGAAGAAGAACGTTTTCAAATCGGAGTGTTAGAAGAAGAGTTATCGGGAAAAATGTAATTTACTTTTACGCCCCCTAGCGGAAAATCTATGCGTAATTTGAAAAAGCAACTATATCTAAAATACTCTTCGACATAAATGGAATTGGAAGATAAAAGAATTTTTTCAATCGGATGTTTAGAAGCAAATATGTGGAATAAAACGTATTTTTGAATTCGACATCTGCCTTTACGCCCTCTAGCGGCGAAATGGTTCATCGTAAAAAAACGAAATAAAGGATCAACATTCACACATTTCAAGCTTCCCAATGCAAAAAAAAAAAAAAAAAAAATTCAACTCGGACTAATAGTTGCAGAGATATCGTGGGTACACATGGACGGACGGACAAACCGGTATCATAAGCACGATCTTTTTTTGCAAAAGACCTGCAAATAAAATGCTACGATCCGATAAGTACTGGGGGTTCTTACTTTTGGCCCACCCTGTATATTAACAAGATAATGTGAAAGAATGGATCTGCGCCATTTTTTTAGCACGTCGTTTGTAAAAAAAGATCGTGCTTATGTTACTGGTTTGTCCGTGCGTCCGTACCCACGAAATCTCTGCAACTATTAGTCCGATTTGAAAAATTCTTTTTGCATTGGGAAGCTTAAAATATGCAAGTGATGATCCATCATTTCGTTTTTTTTTTCTTACAAGGTGCAATTTCGCCGCTAGAAGAGGGAGGGGGCAGATGATGTCGAATTCAAAAATACGTTTTATTCCACATATTTGTTTCTAAACATCCGATTGAAAAAAATATTTTATCTTTCGATTCCATTTATGTCGAAGAGTATTTTAGATATAGTTACATTTTCAAATTAAGCATAGACTTTCCGCTAGGGGGCGTAAAAGTAAATTACATTTTTCCCGATAACTCTTCTTCTAAAACACCGATTTGAAATTTTTTTTTTCAGCGGATACACCTCCTGATGGAAAATGTTTTGCATATAATTTCTAATTCACCAGTGGGCGTAAGTGTTAATTTTTGCTTCTGATGTATTTGCCATTAAATCAGCTTCTGAAATATCGATTGAAAAAATTCTTTCGTGGACTGATGCTACTCACATCGATAAACCTTTTCGGAACAGTTTCTTTTTAAAATATTCCACAGTTTCTCCGCCAGGTGGCGTAGATGTATATCTTATATTTGTGAATATCTCTACTTCGAAGAGTCCGATTTGAAAAATTCTTTCTTTGTTGGATAGTGTTTCCAGTGTGACATGGTTTTCATATAATTTCAAAATTTTCAAGTAATTCATAGACTTTCCACTAGGGGGCGTACAGGTAAATTGCGTTTCCCCCTATATCTCTGCTTCTAAATCTTCGATTTGAAAAATTCTTTCTGCACTGGATACAGCGCCTGACGGGAAATCATTTGTTCATAATTTGTAATTTTTGTAAAAAATGTTTTGGCCACCAGGTGGCGTAAGTCTTAATTTTCGCCTCTGATGTATTTGCAGCAAAATATGAGCTTCTAAAATCTCGATTGCAAAAAAAGTCGTTTGTTGATCGATACTACTCATGTCGACAAACCTTTTAGGAACATTTTCTTCTTGAAATAATGCATGGTTTCTACTCCAGAGGGCGTAGACGTATATCTTATTTTTGTCAATATATCTGCTTCTAAGAGTCCGATTTGAAAAATTCCTTCTTCGTTGGATAGTGTTTCCGATGCGAAATGTTTTTCCTATGAATTCTAAATTTTCAAGTAAATCATAGACTTTCCGCTAGGGGGCACAAAGGTAAATTGCGTTTTCTGCGTTATTTCTGCTTCTAAAACCCCGATTTGAAAAATTCTTCCTCTTCGCATACAAGACCTGATGGAAATTTTTTTAACATAATTTGTAATGTTTGGTAAAGAATGGCTTCGCCGCCAGGGGCATAAGTATTAATTTCTGCTTCTGATGTATTTGTAGCAAAATCCGGGCTCCTGAAAACTTGACTAAATTTTTTTTTCTTGGACCGATACCGCTCATATGGATAAACCTTTTGAGAATACTTTCTTCCTAAAATAACGCATGATTTTCCCACCAGGGGAAGTAAAGTCATCTTATTTTTGTAGATATCTGTTTCTAAGATTTCAAAAGCTCACGATTCCGTTTACAGCAGTATCTGAGGGATTTAAAACCAGATTGAAAAACTTCTTTCTTCAGTCAGATACTATTGTTTTCTATACCGGTTCCATTGACTTTGAATAGCTTTGATAAATTTAATTTGCTTCAGAACGGATTCAAAAGATGTGTTTATTACACCTTGTTTTATAATAGAGTCAGGAGAAAAAAAAATTATGCGCGAAACATTGTGGATTATTTTAAGCTTGCTTTCTGTATTCAAGGCTAAGTAATTTTAGTAGTTTTAATCTTTTTGCGCCACAATTCTGAACTCTTTCTAATTTATTTGCTTACTTATTGTGTTATCATATACATCGGAAAAGATCGTCAGACACTTTCGCATGGCAATTATTTGTTTGGTGTGTGTGTGTGATCGTGAGATATTTCAAAAAGGGTTTTCCAAAAGAATAATGCCTGCATGATATGATCAACTTTGGCGTAACTGTTTTGTAATATTTTCTTTTGGTATAAAATTAGAAAAATCATTTTAATTACTATGTGCTCGTGTGTGTTTCGCGCAATAAAGCGCTATAATTTTGCTTTTACGAAAAATACCAGTAGGTTCCAAAGAATATATTATTAAAACGCTCATAAAACCTAGTTCATATAACATGGAGTTTAAAAATCTCAGTAATTGAAAACTAATAAATTTTCACAAAAGTACCTCGAATACATATTTTGCTGGAGCCCCCGAGTTTTTCCGGTACACCACTGGCTGGAGCCCTCTTGAACAAAAATAGTACGCTGAACCTCTGTCCAACGGAAATATAGTACGTTGAACCTTTTATAACGACGAAGAAGTCTTGTCTTACTTCTACGTTAACTTAAAACAGCAATATACTAAGAAATAATTCCTAAATGAAAGAAACCTTAACGGCCAGACGAAACGTGTAAACAACAGAAGTCAAAACTCACGGAAAAGGTGCTTTATTCAGGATGTAGCACACACATCGTAACATGGCATATTGCAGTAAACTCTCCACACACCACATATTATCACAACACTCCTATCAATAATCAGTTTACAACCCAACGCTCATATTAATCACTCTCTTACAACGCTCTCCAGCAATAGATCAGTCGCCCTTTTTATCTCTTGTTCTTATCTTATATCAGGCATACGTCACGTGCATTCAACCTCAATTGTGTTGCCGAACGTATTCGTTTGAGAGAAAGATATCTCGTTAAGAGTGAAGAATAACAGAATAAACTCAAGATTTACATAGGGAAAGAAACTAAAAAGGAAAGTTAATTTAGAATATACGTCACACTATTTTTTTCTTTTTTTTTTAATTGGTGATTTAACGACCACCGTGAGCAACTCAATGGGCTATAAGCAGTCGCCCGTCCCAAATTTAGGGCCACTGATTCCAGGGAAGGGAGAGAGCCAGTGCTATAAGACAAACACAACATCCATGCCTCATCGGGATTCGAACGCGGAACCCTTTCGGACGAATAATCAGAAGCCATCGCTTAGACAACTGCGCCAGCGGGATGGCTGAAACTCTCTTCGACAGAAATAGTGCGCTAAGCTCCTCTTCAAAAGAAATATGTAATACGTTGAATTCCTCTTAAAAAGAATTCTCCAAAAAGAAATAGCCCAGTGAGTTCTTCTTCAAAGGAATTAGTACCTAGACCTCTCTTCAAAAGAAGTATAACGTTGAATCCCTCTTCAACAGAAACAGTACGCTGATCCCCTCTTCAACGGAAATTTTCCGCTGAACTCTTCTTCAAAGAAAATACTACTAGAAGAACTAATTTTTGTAAAGCATGTTTCGTTCCTATTTTTACCAATACATAATCTGTGTAAGGATACCATCCTAAAAAAATTCCAGAACTGCTGGAATCTTGCATTTCAGGGCTGCAAGTAAAACTCGTTAATCTCTTAGGGGCATCAATAAAGACCATCTATTCAAAAGACATAATTCGCATGGTACATTATCCGTCCAAATTAAATCAAATTATAAGAAAATGAACATAGTTCAAAAATTAATGCCAATTTATGTTTCTTCTGTTTTTGTTTTGATTGAAGGTCTAACGACCACAGTGAGCAACTCAATGGGGTATAAGCAGTCACCTGTCCCTAATTTAGGGACACTGTGGTTCCAGGGAAGGGAGAGAGCCAGAGTCGTAAGACAAACACAATATCCATGCCTCACCGGGATTAGAACCCGGACCCATCTCGGACGAATGGTCATAAGCCAGCGCTTAGACCACTGCGCCACCGGAACTACCCCAATTTATTTTAAATTTTACAGCATGGTAAAACGGTGGTTAAGGTATATAGGGTTACCGTTAAGGTTAACAATACATACCTTAACCACCGTTTTAGCGGTGGTTACTTTATAGCATGGTAAAACGGTTCGTTATACGAATATGAAATAATAAGTACACAAATGAACTGTGAGGGTGTTTTGGTATACAAAAAGTACAGCAAGTATGCAATGTGGCTCCCTCCGGATGCAGTACTTGCTTGGCATCTACGAGTTACCTAGAACGAAGTGAATTTCTCCGTCATTTTTATCCGCGCCAGGATTCGAACCCGGGTCCACTCATTCCGGAATAAGTTGCTCTACCAATTAAGCTACGCGGACATGTATTCTGATTCCTATCTGCCTTTATGTCGTGTGCGTCCTTCTGGCAGGTACGTCACATCTCCTGGTACGTTACATACCTTCAAGATGATTATTCAACTAGAGGGAAAGAAATAATTGCTGCTAGGGAATGAAAGTAGTCCTGAGATCACAAAGGAGGAGGAGGCTCGAAGGAAGCAATACTGCTGCCTTGGACATCCAATAGACACTTGGTGGGATCGAGATCTGAATTAAATGCAAGCTACTCCATTCGTTTTATATCTTTTCCTTCAAAATATACATCGACGACATTAAATCTATGGGGACGAGCCGTATCATCAACTAGGCCTTACATTGAAATAAAGCATTCACAGGACACTTGGAAAAAGCATCTATGCCGGTAAGTCCAGATATTGAGAAACCAGCAGACACAGAAACAACATTAACACCAGGAAATTTATTTCTTTTTGATGATGTGTTTTGGAGACGTGCAGCATGTTTTATACTCTCCGCAGACTAAACGCATCTGCTATCAGATTCCAGAGATGACATGACTCATCAGTGAAGAAGACATACGTCACTAATCCAAGGTCTAGTGGACATGCTGGTAACACTATCGTACGCGGGCACGCCTATTGGTTTAACGACACATATAGCAGGTCTAAGGACAAAGTACGAACCTTCTATTCACAGAAGATACGGATATCTAGCTCCGTGTGGCTGCAACGACGTCTTAAGGCAGATTGGGTATTGCTACTGACCGAATTCCATCTGACAAACAGTACAATATCGCGGTCATCCTGAGAGGTTGTCACTCTTGAACGTTTCGAGAGAGATTTCCGGACGGCATCGGCACTTGTTTGGCATTGGCTTCAGAGCCATGAGACGAGGTAATAGTTGACACGAAAGAATCGATCACCCTCCGTTATTAATTGGTCGTGTTTTAATTTCCCAGCTTCTCTAAAGTTTTCTGAGTCTTCGAGAAATCTTTGTAGCATGACGAGGCAAGATGCTATTCAGGGTTTACGCTGGAACATTTAACCTTTTGTTCAGAGCTTTCGATGGAAAGCAGCCCTTTTATCGCGTGTTCTTATTTGCGTACTTCCTGTTCGAATCGTCATCAAACACTCGTTTTTACACTTATATGGGTTTGGAAAGAAAGTAATGCTCGATGACGAGGTACCTAAAGTCGAAACCCCGGGTACAGCGCATTTGGGTTATTGAGATTGCGCAACACAGCAGCAGGACATCAGCAAGTAGGTGGCTTAAATTACTGGCAATTAGCCGTCAAAAGGTGAAGAGTGTAAGCGCCAGACATGGAAGTGGACAAGAAATACATCCGACATTGCAGGCTATATAAGTTCCATCGCGGTAGCACCCCCTCAAGTGCTGTAAGGAACATTACCAGTGTGTACCCCAATGCCACATCACATCGTCAGTGCTGCTGTTGGTTCGAACGGTTTCGAGACGGAAATTTTGGCCTGTCAGACCGTCCAAAAGCCGGAAGACCCGCAGTAATAGATAGGGATATGCTGAAGACCTTAGCGGAGACCATCAGCTAAGGTCTTCAGCTGGTCAAACAGCTGGGGACTACCCACACGAGCATTATCACTCACCTGCGTCAACTTGGGAAGGTACACAAGAGGGAAGTTTTGGTACCCCATCAACTCACAGTGGAACAGAAAGCAAATCGCACGAGTGTATGAGTTTCCTTGCTTGCACGTGACCAAGTTGAACCGTTTTTGGACCTCATTGTGGCAGATGACGAGAAATGGGTCCCGTATTACAATGTTAGCTGGACCCAAAACAGAAGCATTGGTTGGATCTGAAACAGAAGCATTGGTTGGATCTGAAACAGAAGCCCATGACGACGTCCAAAGCCAGCTTACACCCAGGTAAAGTCCTGCTGTCTGTTTAGTGGGACACGCGGGGTGTTGTGTTTTTGAGCTGCTGCCGGACATCACCACTATCACCGCCGGTGTGTACTGCTTTCAGCTGGATGATCTGCACGCATCGCTCACGTCCAAACGGCTAGCACTGCTGAACCGCAAGTGTGTCCTCCTATAGCAGGATGGAGTGAGACCTCAAACAGCACGGGTGACCTGTCAAAAGATTAGAAACATGGGCTGGGAGCTACTGCATCACCCAGCCTATTTCCGGGACATTGTCATAAGCGAATACCACCTTTTCCGGTCGTCGCAGCATTTCCTGGAGAGACAGCGGTTCACCAAACGGGACGATGTCGAACGCTCACTGATTCACATCTTTGCGTCCAAGCCGCCAAATTTCTACAGGGTCAGTATCCAATAGCTGCTCAGATGATGAGAAGCACACCAACAGCTCACCAACCGGGATCATGTCCAACGCTCACATTTGCTTTTTAGCGTCCAAGCCGCCACATTTCTACAGGGTCAGTATCTAACAGCTGCCCAGATGATGAGAAGCACACCAACAGCTCACCAACCGGGATGATGTCGAACGCTCACATTCACTTTTTAGCGTCCAAGCCGCCACATTTCTACAGGGTCAGTATCCAACAGCTGCCCAGAGGATGAGAAGCACACCAACAGCTCACCAACCGGGAAGATGTCGAACGCTCACTGATTCACTTCTTAGCGTCCAAGCCGCCACATTTCTACAGGGTCAGTATCCAACAGCTGCCCAGATGATGAGAAGCACACCAACAGCTCACCAACCGGGATGATGTCCAACGCTCACATTTGCTTTTTAGCGTCCAAGCCGCCACATTTCTACAGGGTCAGTATCTAACAGCTGCCCAGATGATGAGAAGCACACCAACAGCTCACCAACCGGGATGATGTCGAACGCTCACATTTACTTTTTAGCGTCCAAGCCGCCACATTTCTACAGGGTCAGTATCCAACAGCAGTCCAGACGACGGGAAGCACACTAACAGCTCACCAACCAGGACGATGTCGAACGCTCACTGATTCACTTCTTAGCGTCCAAGCCGCCACATTTCCACAGGGTCAGTATCCAACAGCTGCCCAGACGATGGGAACAGGTCGCGGCAAACTATGGCGACTATATTTTAGACTGATTTGTATTTGTACAGGGTGCGGCAGCGTTGATAGCGTATTAATAAAGTCGCACCGTAAGCGAACAAATGTTTTTTATTTATTACTCTCTATGTCAAATAGTAGTTACAAGAATGCCATTGATCAGTCATTGTTTGACTATGACTCCTGGCATATGGTGGTCCCGCTGCACCACAAATTCTAAGCGGCGTTGGAAGGAGTCCATTCCTCGTCGTAACATATCGCCAGGGATATTGGTGACGGCAGCTCTGATACGGCCCTTCAATTCCAATATGGTGGCACAATGTGTTTGGAAGACTTCTTTCTTGAGGCACCCCGATAAGAAAAAATCAGCACATGTTAGATCGGGGACCGGGGCGTCCAAGGGATGTCACCATAACAAAACTGTTATGGTGACATTCCTTGGCCGAAGATTTTCGCGTGCAACTAAATCTCGAGACTTGATTTCTTGCACAATTTGGAGCTTACAAGGTTGAAAATGGAGATACTCATGTAATATTCTCCCGAATGAACGATCGGAAATGTGCAAAGCTTGAGAGTGTTGCTGAGCAGATCTTTTAGGGCTACGCAAGATTGCAGCACGAACACTTTCAATCATTTTCGGTGTCAGCACAGTCCTTTCGATACCTACTGGTTTACGATTACAAGCCGATGCTGTAAATCTAAAGGAACTTACCCACCTTGTGACGGTGCGACCAACTGGCACACTCCCATGAAGTCCCACTTTGAAATGTCGCCTGAATAGACGTTGTGTGACAACTATAGAATCGTTATTCTTAAAATACGTTTCAACGATTCTAAGCCGTCTAGCTCGACATGTCGAACAGAAAACAAAATGGCAGTTTATTGGCGTAAGAATGCCGCGCCATCGGCTGCGCATTGACACATGATGTCATTGTACGACACGCGGCAAATTACACTATGAACGTTGCAGCACCATGTATATGCGGTAATTAGCACTTTTCTGTTGCCGTGCATTTGCAGACATTACTTCTTTTCGACCCAATATATTATTTTAACTCAGCGGTACAGTTAACATTTTGCATGAGTCTGTAATGCTTCATTGGTTATTCAGATTACTGTGCTTCGATATTAACTTTTGGCAGGAAGTTCATTTCTGAAGAAGGTATAAAATTACCTTCATATTGTGAGAATTTGGATAAGTATACAGAGAAAGAGCTCATCAAAGCAATACGTTATTCCATTTCAATTAAAGAAAAGTGTAAAAGACAATGTTAGCTGGATCCAAAACAGAAGCATTGGTTGGACCCGAAAGATTGGTAAAGATTGAATTGGTTGGCCCATATTCGGCTCCGTGGGGGTTCAACTCAGGACCGTAGCAAGCTTTTCTTATCTGGGAGGCCGAGACTTGAAATTACGCCCCTTCGAGTTCCACTCAAATAATACGTGGTTGTTATTTTCTCACACACCGCCGTTATAGGAAAGTATTATGATCGTTCAAAAATTGCATTTCAGATTTTTGACATAATTTTATTAAAAAAGGAAAACCTAGTTAAATACCTAAGAAGCACAGGTTGTAAATACCAAGTAAAGCGTAAACGTTATGTGAACGTCGACAACACAACACTCAACAGAAATGCAGAACGAAAAACAAACAGGTGCAGAACGAATGAGTATCGGATAATGAACTTAACAATAGGAAGAAATTTTAGGGGTAGGGCTTGGAAAAATTCCGTTCAAAGTTAAATGCTCAGAGAAGTTTCTGCGACAGAACACATATGATTAATTAGCTCTTCATCCCAACGACATGTTCAGAAGGGTCAAGGATATTAGATATATCAGCATATTGTTTTGTATGCCCCCATTCACTGTTCTGGAAAAAAATCCTTCATGGATATGAAATGTTCACACCTCATAGTGTATGCTAACTCTGTGCTTTGTTTATCTGCATGAAATACTGAATGAGACTATTTTAATTATTTAAAAATAAAATACTGGAGACTGTAACTTTTTTTTTTAGTTATATTTCAATTTTTACATCACCCACAGCACGAATTTACGATACTGGAGTGCCTATTCTGGAAGGCCAATCGCCCTCCCGGTAGCTACGGCCCTCTTCAGCATCCTCCTTCGTGGTTACTTTCTGTGGCAGGGTATTGTGCGTTCAGAACGTTGGCGGTGCAACGGACACCAGAATATGAAATCTCCTTTATTTCTCATTCTGGTGTACTTTGGGTGACGTCTTGTTCCTCTCGCTCGCTCCCAACCCATACACTCCTCGCAATATTTGAGTAGTTAAAATGGCGAAAAGAAAAGCGTACACCACCGTATAAGCATTTATATAGAAATGTAATCCTAATAAGGTGATAAGTTTGACTCGTTTGATTTATACTTGGACGTTTCGCTCCGGTTGATTTTCATCAGCCTTTGCATTCCCAGTGCAAATCAATGCAGTCGTGATGTATACCTCTAAATAGCCTTACTTTTAAATTTGTTTCATGTAAATTGGTTAAATATTTTCTAACTGAACGGCATGCCTGAATAGTTTGTACTTTTTGGCAACACTGAGAGTGAGTCAGAGCAACATAAAATGACGACGTTGAATGTATAAAGTTTGTGGAGATGAAGAAAAATTGCCAGTAGATTGTGGAGCTTTCATATTGAGAAAGATTAAAGGCTGTTTGACATACTATCGAACTTCGATAAGCCGTCCCCCTTTAAACCGCCATCAGCCCACTACCCACGTGACACAATTCTTATCCTTTTGTACTAAATGAAAATTTCCCCCTTTAAACCGCCACCTCGCCGACCGCCATCCCTTATGAGTGTCTAGCAGCATTTTGGTGTTTCTCACTGGAGAATACCCCGTTTAACCGCCTCTGAGAATATTCATTTGGAACGGCGACTCCGAATCACCCAACTCATCTTCTTAAATGTGCCCCTAAAGCATATTATATAGGTCCTCCTCGAAGTTTTGCAGAAAAGATGAGATAATAGCCACTGTCATACTCAATCCCCTAGGAAAAGAATAATGCCGTTGGCGAAGTAGTCAGCTTCCGAAAATCAAGGGCAGACTCTATTGTCATTAATTGCATCTGACAAACATGAGACGACCGTGTGCGTACATTTGTATTTTAATATCGAAGTTTTCGAAACGAAGAAGTATGGACTAATTACCCTGCTTACATGGTTCCCTTCACGATTTGACCAAATGACAATAGCGTATCTACTGCTGTTTACATTTAGGAAACACTCCCTCAGAAAATGACATTTCCCTTCTCACTTTTTGGATTCTAAAATCTCTCTCTAATTAAAACAAAAAAACTCAAGTTATCCAACCTGTTCTGTAGTCACTGTTTCTCGCAGGGACTGCTTTGTTGCGTGAAAACACAAATTTGTCGGTGATGGAATCGAAACCGCGTCTCCTCGCTCCGGAGTGAGTTGCTTTTAACCGTATAAGCTACACCGACGGAATGTATCGCTGCAGATTTGTCGTCTTGACACGTGCTTCACCTGTGTAGTCCGTCACAGTTGTGTGAGCTTTTTCATTCATCAGCTTTTGTTTATTTTAAAGCATCTCGAAATGGATAAAATATTGTTGGATGTTCAAGAGAAAATTTTGACATGCGAATTCAAAGATCAGAATCCCAGATCTAGGCATTAGTTAGTAACTTTCCCAACTTTTTTGAGAAGTCAATCAGCAGAAGATCAGTAGGTGACATATTAAGGATGAGCATACACGGTCGCATCGGAATAATACGACCACCCCGGAATCGCGATGTACCCGCCCAGGCGAGTTACAGACTGGACGCGACAAGGTCGACCACACGGAGATATAAGCGGCCGGCCAGGACAGATCAGCCATAGTGCGTTACGCGAGCACAATGGGAAGAGGTAGTTATTTGACGGACGTTCAAAAAGGAATGATCATCGGTTACCGTCCAAGAGTGGAAGCATCTCAGAAACAGCAGACTTCGGAGGCTGTTCGCCAAGTGCTGTAGTAAAGGTGTACCAAGGATGGACCGCTGGCACACAAATTAGCTCTTGACGTCATAACTGTGGATCCCCAAAGAGGATGTCGCCTTCGTCGACTGGTTAAGGGCAATCGACGCACAACAGTGCAGCATTTGACCACGCAAATGAACGTTCGGGCACCCAGGTACGTGTCCCCGATAACACTGGAACAAACTGTGTTACGCATGCGTCTCCGGAGTCTGCGCTGCGTCGAGGCTCCCATGTCAACCCAGGTCAATAGACGACGCCTCCTACAGTTCGCATGGGACTACTGTCATTGGACAGTGGAAGAGTGGTAAATGTCAGTGTAATTTAGGCGTTTAGATCACAAAAATCGAATGGTTCCTCGCACTTCTAATTTGCAATAACAATCCAGTTGACGCGCCATTATGAACTGCCACCTGCCCACGCCTTACTCAGTTACTGAACTGAAACGCCTCCCGTCGGCAGCTCTGACGTACTGTCTACTTCGCTCCCAAGCACACACAGTCTGACTGCAATCCCACTCCAGATGGCGCTAAGTGTAACTTACTTTTTGATTCACCTACGTAGATAGGCTTTTTTTTTGTAGAGGCAACAAAGGGAGATGATCGAAAGGAAGATCGTGCGTTTGAGCGGACACAGTACGACTGTGTGCAATACAAGAAAGTGAGGAGACAGTTGGATGGAGGAAGACAGGGAAAGAAAAATCCGAAAACAAACGATGATATGCACAAAGAGACAGAGAAAGTAAGGAAAGATATAGAGAACGAGTGAGATAGAGACTGAGGCAGGAAAATAAAGAGAGGTAGAAGTTAAAGGAGAAAAACAAGGGGTAAAAGAGAAGGATGAGGGAGCAAAACAAAGAGATAGAGAGAAGAAAGCGTACTAAGACATACACACAGAAAGGTAAAGGTGGATTTAGAGAGAGGGAGAGTTTGAAGGACTGGAAGAAGACAAAGGAAACACATCACAGATGAAGAAAAAAAAAAAAAAGAAGGAATGTGAGTGAAGAAAGATAGACTGAAAGCGAGAAGGTGAGACATGTACAAATAAACGAGAAAGAGGAGAAATAAGCAAAGTTCAACCACCATAAAGCACGAATCCATATCAGTTTTCGTAATAATGGCGGCATTCACGCCTGTGGGAAATCGTGCTACGCATCACGTTGGAAATTGACCGTGCCAGCACCTGGCCTGTTTATTTTCATAATGTTTTTCGATTAAGATCCACCACACATAATTCAAACGAAAAACAAGTCCACCTCCTCCGCCACAACAGAAAATAGGATGCACAGATGCGGAAGGCCAGTGAAATAATAATAGTGGTGCGAAACCAGTTCAGCATTCAAAGGTTCCCGAAAGGTAGATGTTGATGCCTGAAAGTTGGCAGCATCATTAACTGGGAGAGAGGGAGTGCTAAGGGGGGTAGACAAGGAGAGAGGGAAAGATGAGGCACATTACGGATATACTAATATGCAAAACATGGGAAGTACGCAAGGTTTAATACTAATGGCAGTTGGTCCGAACTTGATGAGCTTTTACGCTGAGTTGCATCTGTATTTTGGCATACGATTCCCGTGAGTTATTGTTAGGGGTCAGACTGAATTACGTGGGTGGGCGGGTGGGAAGGAGAGACATGTACGAGGATTGAGATACTTTAAAGATAAGTCGTGTGAAGCTGAACTGTAGAGCAATAACTAGAGGTTTGTTGCGTTTTGCGAAACAAAGGTGCTCCTGGAAGCAAAGGAAATTGAAACAACGTTTACAGGCAGAAATTTCCAAACTTACTTTGTACAATAACGTTACGTCCTTCTTCAGTGCTGATATTTTTCAAAGCAGCATTTTGTAATAATACCTTATCATTTATAACTGCCATTTTCGTGCTCTATTGTTCTGTCACGTTGTTGAAGAAATACAGTTGATTAAAGAGCACATCGTTCAGCGGAAATGTCGTTGATCACCGAGTGCATTTGTTGTCGTTGTATGAGCAGATTTTGTTTGCAATGCATTTGGAACGAAGGGACTGATTACCCCACGGGCCTGCAGGGCCCAGCCCTTGGGCTTCCCAGAACCACTTTTATTTTAATGTATAAATTATGCCTAGAAATGACCTAATCATTGATGAACTTTTATTTTTATTATAATAATTATTATTATTGTGAAGATGGTATTTTATGTGGAGTTTTATTGCCTACTGCTGTCGGTCAATCTCCAATGATTTCATTAAAGGAACATTTTCAATTTTCACAAATCCCTTGTGACGTACTATAAAGGTAAAGCACGTGTAAAGATAACAAATCTGCAGCGATACATTCTGCCCGCGTAGCTTAGTTGGGAGAGCAACTTACTCTGGAGTGACGGGTCGCGGATTCAATCTCCATAACGGACAAATTTGTGTTTTCACACCCTCTGCACAACCGGTCTTGTGCTTTAGAATTTATTACAAATCCGGAGGTTATCAAAAATTATTTTTTTTATAAATTATTTATCAAATTATACGATGACTTTTCAACGATTACACAATAAAATTTGCTATCTAGGATGCTGTTTCATTTCATACAAAAGTTAGAAGTAAATGAGCATGTATAAAGAAGTTGGAGGGAAATGTATACAACTGGCGCCCAAAATTAACGTGACAAATGCAAATTCCAGAATATGTCCAAAAAAATTCCAGAATATGTCCAAAAAAGCGCTAAGTTTACGTACCCAAGCAACATTGGGCTACACAGGTCTATCAAAAAATAAATTTCACATAACTTTTGTTACACAATGAGAAACCAAAAAAAGTATGACTTCTGGAACATATACCTTTCCTTTATTTTCCCACGTAGTCGCTAGGTTTTAGTAAACTCCTGTCGGAAGGAGAAACCAATTTTTCAATACATAGAAAGTAAAAGTTCGCTCTAAATTCATGGACACATATTTTCACACCTTCCTTGACTTCATCATCATTTACAAAATGCTTGACCCCAAGGTCCTTTTTTTCATTCTTGGGAACAAGCGATAATCACAGGGGGCTAAATCAGGACTGTATGGAGGATGCGGCCATGATTTCCACTTGAAATTGCGAAAAAGCTCCTCTGTAGCGGCAGCTATGTGTGGAGTTGCGTTGCTGTCCAACAAAATGATTCCTTATCTTCGATCCTTAATTGTTGCTTTCCTTAACTTCTTCGGTGTCTCGCAGTACATTGCAGCGTTTATCGTACTCCCTTTTCCTATAAATCTGTGTACACCGGCAGTAAAAAATTACCGTTGCCATCACTTTTCCGGCAGATGACACGACTTTAATTTTTTTTCCATTTGGTGAGCTCCGGTGTTTTTACATCATGGATGCAGATTTGCTTTCTAGTGTGAAGTGAAACACCCACGCCGCATCGTCGGTGACGAAGCGCTGCAACACATTTGTGCCTTCTTCAGAGTAGCGTTGCAGGAACGCAAGACTAGCCGCAAATCGTTGATTTTTGTGCTGTTCCGTAAAAGATCGTGGAACCCATCCTGCGCTCGCTTCTCAGAAATGACGGGGCTTGTGAATGGTAACGTGTACACTACCGTATGACATGCCCAAATCTTCGACAATTTCATGAATTTTTATGCAGCGGTTATCCCTGATCAACTCCTCGACGCGCGACATGGGATCAACTGTCGTCGAAGTCGGTCAGCCTGTCTGTCTATGCCCGGTGCATCTGTAATCCGTACGTCCTTCTTCGAACTGCTTACACCATTTTCCAATTGGCTGGCGAGACATTGCCTCTTCTCCATAAATAGACGACCCTTTCTATGGATTTCAACGTTTTGCCCGTAAAAAGCCCACTGTTCCGAGACTTTCCCATTTCGAGTAACTCTCCAGCTGCTGCGCCATAACAAGCAATCGTTAGCGAATAATTTACGCAGCACAATTGTGCCACACTCCTTTTACAAGCAAATGACGAAACGTATGATGTCACTCCGCAGCCGCGTTCTTTTCTTCCTTCGATTTCCGATAGTCACTACGATGTGAAACTCATTTTTTGATACGCCCTCGTAGCTCCTATGGAAATATGCAAATGACGACCATACTTCAACGAGCTGGCAGGCACGTGACCTTAAACGTTCTGATTCCACATTGGCCGTTCGAAGATATAGCGCGCCCGTCTGCTTTGTGAATGAGCAGATAAAGCCGTCGGCAAGGCCAGGGTGGTGTGTTTCCACTTCTGATAGTAGTTACAAAACATTGCAGGTGGAAAACTGAAGAGAATGATAGTTTCTGGTGATAAAAAAACGTAACGTGATAATAAAGTATCGTTTTAATAGCCTTTTATTATTATGGATTACGTCTTACGCTTCCTGTTGTAGGATTCAGGTAACTCTGTCGAAAAGGTTACACCACGCCACAGCTCAACACGCATATCTGCGAATAGTAAGAGATTTTTTTGATCAACGATAAAAACATATGTAAGAGCTGATGACTCTTCGCAAATCGCCCTGAAACCATTTCCCAAGAAGACAAACTCCTTGAAATCTCCCAGTGGCTGTGTGTCAGATGCGCAAGATTCTAGCTAAACGCCCGAGTCGGGTATGGGATAAGGTATGGACGTTATGATTACTGGGATTCTTGAACCATCTCCGAACAACAACAACAACAAAAAACCCTCCTTAAAAATTCTCTGGTGGACGAGTGGTCCGTGGCGCAGATTTCAGGCCAATCGTCTCAGTTGTGCTCGGGTTCGAGTTCCAAATAAGGCATCGATGGAGTGTTTGTCCTATGGCGCCGACTCCGCTCATTTCCTGGAAGCAATGGCCCTAATCTTTTCATAATCTAAGACGATTAATTCATTACCTCTCCTCTCCTACAAAAAGAAAAAGAGAAAGAAATAGCAGGCATGTTTTGTGCTTAGGGCGTGAAGCTTCTGATTCGTTCGTAAAATCTCCTTTTGTAAGAATTTTTCTAACTTATCAATGTACATGTACGTATTTTCAAAAAGTTAGGGGAAAAACTGAGTAATTTAATACTTGAGTGTGTAATCTAACCACATAAACACATTTCAGAAGGTGTTTTTTCCCGAATCAGAAAAGAAAATACCACATGCTACAGGCTTTTTACCCTTTAATGGGCTGGAACGAATTAACTCGGGGTTAGCAAAATGAGCTGAAATCAGCTCGCAAGAATTTATTCGCTGTCTAAGAAGTGGGTCAAACGCGGCTGAAACCAGTGAACCTGCGCATCAGCAAGCGTTGTTTTCTCCTTAGCTGTGTGTGAGAGAGAGATCACACCTCTGAAAGCTTTAGTTTTTTCCAAAGAGAAAGACGAGAGAAATCATACCCCAGATGCTTTAATATCTCCTGAGAGAGAGAGAGAGAGAGAGAGAGAGAGAGAGAGAGACCGGAAGATAAAAGCATTTAATTTCCCAGAAAGCAAGAAAGACCACACCCTACAAGCTTTTTTTTCCACTGAGAGAGAGAGAAAGAGAGAGAGAGAGAGAGAGAGAGAGAGAGAGAGAGAGAGAGAGAGAGAGAGAGACTTCCAATTTTTAAATCAGGAGGATAACAGCACGTTATGAGCTTTGAATACACCAAACATGATTTTGTTACAAAGAAAACTTTAACGGTTTCGTTTGTATTTATGGGTGCTGAAACCAAATATGAAATCACAATTGCTCCACTGGGTTCCAATTTTTTGTAATGGAACTCTCTATTGGGGTGAATGTTGTGTTACTTAAAGGAATTTTCCTATGTTTCCCAACGGAGACATCTGTTTGCAGTCAGGATAGCTGCATCTCTGAGAGTAGACATACTGGCGCCATTACTTCCTGTTGTGTAACTCCTTCCTGGAAGAGGAAACAAAGCAGAATTTTTGTCATTCGAATACATTTCATCGGTATGGAAGGACGTGCATTTTCTCGTGGTTTTAAAAAGTAGTGTAGATTGTGCAAAGTGTACGTTAAATAATGCCGCGTACTTGTGTGAACCCTCCAAACAGTTTCTGCTACATTTCTGGACAATTTACTTTAAAGTCTCAAAGGCGACATTTCCCATCGTTGATTAGAAAATCGTATGAACTTTATTTCCATTGCAAAATAGGCGATGAAGATAAATATTGGGCGCCTCACATTTGTTGTAATTCACGTGTAACTTTGTTGACTGGCTGGTTGAAGGGATCACGTCAAATGCCATTTGCCGTACCAATGGTATGGAGAGAACCGAAAAACCACTCAACAGACTTACTTCTGCATCACCAAGATATCTGGAATTACAGCTAAGACCAAAGACACGATTCAGTTTCCCAGTATTCCTTCGGCCTTAAGACCTATTCCCCATGGTCCAGCTCTTCCTGTTCCTGTACCTCCACAGTCATGGAGTTTAGATGATAGTGATACTGATTAAATAAATCCTCACAGCGAAGAAGATATTGAAGTACAACAAGACCCTGATTTCTCGGAAGATTATGTGCCTCACCTTATAAATCAGGAAGAATTAAATGATCTCGTTCGTGACCTTCATTTAGCAAAAAATCAGGCCGAAATGTTGGCTTCAAGATTGAAGGGATGGAATCTTTTACAATCAAGTATAAAAGTATGTAGCTTTCATCGACGACAGCAAGAGTTTGAATACTTATTTTCGAAGAGTGGTGTTCTTGTGTACTGCAATGATATAGACTTATTTGTTTGAAGCCTTAGGGCAGCAACACAAACCTGAAAAATGGAGACTTTTCATAGATTCCTCAAAAATAAGCTTAAACGCTGCTTCCATTCATAACGGAAACATGTATCCATCAGTACCTGTTTGCATATGCTGCATACATGAAAGAAACATATGCAAAAAGCACTCATGGAATATTTGTGGCGATCTTAAAGTGATTGCTTTACTCTTTGGTCGACAAATTGGATACAAAAAATACTACTGCTTCCTCTGTGAATGGAACAGTAGAGACAGAAATTATCATTACATTAAAAAACGTGGCCTAAAAGAGAGTCCTTAATTCCAGGTAATAAAAATTTTGTTGTGTTACTTAAAAAGGAATTTCCCTATGTTTCCCAACGGAGACAGGATAGCTGTTTGCAGTCAGGATAGCTGCATCTCTGAGTGTAGACATACTGGCCCCATTACTTCCTGTTTTAGTCCTCAGAACGTGTACTTACCACAGCTTCACATCAAACTGGGTTTGATAAAAAAATTTGTAAAGGCATTGAATAAAGATGGAGAAGCCTTTCGTTTTCTAAAGAACAAGTTTCTCAAAATATTTGAAGTCAAAATTAAACAAAGCATTTTTATTGGTCCACAAATAAGGGAACATGTGTTATCTTGCATTTGAAGGCACTTTGAATGAGACTGAAGCTGCTGCATGGAAGTCCTTTAAAGATGTGGTGCTGAATTTTTTACGTAATCGGAAGGCAGAAAATTATAAAGAACTTGTTACTGAGCTTCTAGAAACCCTATAAGGACATGGGATGCAATATGTCCCTTAAAATTAATTTCCTTCACTAGCATCTGCATCCCCCCCCCCCCCGGCAGAGCTTAGGAATTTTAAGCAATGAGCACGGAGAACGTTTTCCTCAGGACATATGTACCATAGAAAACCGCTATAAAGGAAAATGTAGCCTTAAAATGCTAGCTGAAAAGGGATATAGTACAACCAAAGTACAGAAGAAAATCTAAAATAACTACTTTTTAAGGTAAGTGTAATTAATTGCTTGTAGCGAAATATAGATGCCAAAATGAAGGCTTATTGTATACTGAAACAACAGGTTATTCGCGAACTATGCCTGATAGCCCAATTTAGCAAGCAGATTTGTAATCAGCACGACAAATACTGCATGATTCAGTACATGCAATCTTTGTAACAAACAAAAAGTTTATTTTTGTTGTTCAGTGATATCGTAGAGAGTAGGAAAGAATCCCCATGCTAGAAGCTTCTAATATTCCAGGGTGAAAAGAAAGAATCTGAACGGTAGAAGTCATCCAAAGAGAATGAAAGAAATAACAGGCTAGAAGCGTTTAATTTTCCACACTGAGTGTGAGAGTTGTTGGCTTCTCACTGAGTGTGAGAGTTGTTGGCATCTCACTGAGTGTGAGTTGTTGGCATCTCACTGAGTGCGAGTTGTTGGCATTTCACTGAGTGCGAGTTGTTGTTATCTTACTGAGTTGAGTGTGAGTTGTTGGCATCTCACTGAGTGTGAGTTGTTGGTATCTTACTGAGTGTGAGTTGTTGGTATCTTACTGAGTGTGAGTTGTTGGCATCTCACTGAGTGTAAAAGCCGGCATTAAAACTTCGGACCTCTCATTCACATACGAAGTACGTTTCAGCAGATTTTGCTAACTTCTCTTGAGTTAATATAGAAGGAATTCTATTTCTGTAGCACCTTTTTTTTTTTTTTTTTTTGATGGAAGCTTTAACGACCATCGTGAGCAACTCAATGGGCTATAAGCAGTCGCCCATTCCTAATTTAGGACCACTGGTTCCAGGGAAGGGAGAGAGCCAGTGCCGTAAGACAAACACAACATCCATACCTCACCGAGATTCGAACCCGGACCCTTCCTTTTTTTTTTGTTCCCCCTTTCTGAAGTTATATTGCGAAGAATTTATACAGTATTCAATAATTCAAATAAAATTCACGGCTGCCCTTCAACCGAAATGTCACAATAATTAAAATGATTATAGCTGTTAAAAATTGTACAATTCGAAAGGTCTCATTACTGCTTTTTGATGAACTGATTGAATATTATCTTTTATTCGAAGTCTTATACTTCATTACTCACTCAACAGAGTCTAATTAGTACATCTTCTGTAAAATAAAAAAGTACGTTCTTATGGTATTACCTTGTTCGTCAGTGGTCTGATCTGAATTTTTTTACCTGCATGGAAGCTTGAAATATGAGAAAAACGACCCTTGCTTTTCGTTTTTTTTACAACGCATGACTTCGTCCCTAAAGAGCGTAAATGCAGATGCTGTCGAATTCAAAGTGCACATTTTATTCCATATAATTTCTTCTAAATATCCGATTGAAAAAATCTTCCGTTAGATACCATTTATAACGACGACTATTTTGAGTGCAGTTTCTTTTTCAAGTAATGCATAATTTTTCCGTTAGGCAGCATAAAGCCAAATTGCAATTAACCCGATATCTCTGCCTTTATAAGTACGATTTGAAATTAAAAAAAAAAAAAAAAAACTACCTGCATTGGTTCGATTTATAAAAAAGTCTTCCTGCATGGATTGCGCCCCCGGTGAAAAATATTCACATATAATGACTAATTTTTGGTAAAATATGGTTTGGCTACTAGAGTACGTGACTGCATATTTCTGTTTCTGATGTATTAGCAAGCATTTGACCAATTTATCATGCCTTCTTCTTTTGCCAAAGGCTATCTAGCTTTGCCGCATCTGTGAACGTATCTTCTTTTCCTTTCACTTCTTTCTTTTTCTGAAGGAAACAAAAACAAACAAACAGTATTTATTTGCCTGAAGCCTCCCTTTTCCCGCAGTTCCGTGTTTTCCATTAGACAAAGGAAGCAACTGCGGTAGAGTGACAGTTAACGGTGGAGACGGAATTTCGCTCTCTAAAAATTTCATGAAGCGCTGTTATTTATTTGTACAAATAAAATGTAGAGAACATGGAGAAATTACTTGCGTATTTTCCCCCTTGTATTCTGAGTAGAGAGAAGCATCAGGGGCGACGATCTGACTAGGTGAATCTAGCACACCCAATAATTTCACGAGGGAGGGGGGCGGAGTTGCTATACAGTATTTTTTAACGTGAATAACATCCCCATTTATTTCAGAACAGTTTGTGTTACTAAGAAATTAAAAGATACTAAAGCACTTAATCCCTAAATTTTTGGAAGTGGAAAAGCGGCAGCACAGATAAATGTAAGCGAGTGTCTTAAATTTGAAGCATTATATAAATTTTCTCCAGCTAAAAGTTCACAAAGGGGTGGAGAACTGGCACTTTGCACCCGGGAGCAAATATGCCTTGAGCCGACGCCGGTTTCGAGGCTTCATCGGGGTATTGTGCCCAACGTCGGCGATTGTCAAAAAACATGGATTACTGATCACAGGTGACAAGGCGGCTCAAAGTGTAGTCCGTTTGGTTGCGGATGGGCAGAGAAGAGCAGATATCAAATCGTTTTATTTTACACTGTTTCGTTAATTTATTTGGGACTCAGTTATCCATCTTATTCACTTTGCCTGTGGAAGTTAAATGTCGGGAAATGAATTCATAGTGTTTTCAGAGTTTTTTCGCCAAGTTCTGTTACTGTTTGACGTGGATCGGATTCAATCAAGGGCTACACCTCGGCACCATCGATATCTCCTTCTGGTCTACCGCGTGGTTCATTATTGAGGCTCATATCGATAGACTGGAATTTAGAAAACCAACGTTGTTTCTTGCGTTCACTGCCGGTGCGTTTCCTAAATGCTGTATTGATTGCTGTGAGATGCTTCCAATGCATGTTGTCCAAGTTTAGATTCATGTGAGAAAATGACACGAATTTGGCTCTGATCCATCGTCTCTTTCACTGTAGCATAATTTCCATGAAATTGATGCTACTGTCAAAATGAGCAGCTATTTTGTAAGATTCTCTAACCCCGGTTCAGAAATAATTCTTTGTAAATATGGTATAACACGCTTATTTCCACGTGGGATTCCTTGATTCGCGCCATTTTAGTGGAGATATATCAACATAAATAGTTGAAATGTGTTGCAATGAAGCTTTTGGAGAGAAATTTATAGTTTTAGGGTATGTGAATGAGAGACGCGTACTTAAGGGCAGTTTACACGTAGCCAAATAGGTTAGGGATTAATTACGGAACTCAAATAGTAAGGGATGTGGAGAAATCCTTTTGGTGAGGAGAAACACGTGGTTTTTTTGGGCAAACGGTTTTTGGTTTGAAGGGAAGGGAGACGTTCTTTGGCGTTTAAGGCTAACGGAATGTTTTTGGAACGCCTGGAGTGCTTTCGCTGATGCAGCCATAAAGTGAGTTGCGGTAGTAGAAGAGCTGAAAGCTCGCTAAGGAGTCGAAGTCTGTTAGACGGACGAATATTGGAATGTGCGATTCTCTCATTCACTGCACTATGTTAATTCTCAAGCGACGGAGTAAAATTGAATTAAACAATTTAATTGTTGCTATTACAAAGAAAAGCCCGGACTCAATATTTTCAGGTGTGATTCTGTGTATAAAAGTGGGTCAGTTTCCTCAGAGGGGTCAACAGAATAAACAGGAACTGATAGCATCTTGTCTGGGGTTGATTTAATCAAAAAAAAAAAAATGTTATGACTCTCGCCGGATTGCAAATATATTCATATAAAGCAAAGTGGGGAAAATGGGACTGTTTCGCTCGCGAATTGTTCGACCACTTCTAAATGACCTAGATATCTGAAAATTGGCATGCTGATAGGCCTCAAGGTCCGGATACCTAGAAAAGTCCAAAAACAAACAGAAAAACAAAAAAAAAAAAAATTCAAAATGGCGGTTTTAGGACCTTGTCTGCTTGAGTTTTTTGTGAATTGTTCAGCCACTTCTAAATGGCCTAGAGATCTGAAAATTGGCATGCTGATACGCCTCAAGGTCCGGATGCTAAAAAATCAAAATGGCGGGTTTGCCACATTGACTGCTTAAATTTTTCGGGAATTGTTCGACCACTTCTAAATAACCTAGAAATCTGAAAATTGGCATGCTGATAAATCTTAAGGTCCGGATACTTAGAAAAGTCTGACCCCCCCATCCCCCATCTTCCCAAATCAAAATGGTGGCTTTGAAATATTGTTTGGTTGAATTTTTCTCCCACTTCTACATCTAGAAAAGTCTGAAAACCAAAAAATTCAAAAGGGAGGCTTAGCTTTACTGTTTAAAATGCTGATAAGTTTAAAGATAATTATGCCAGAAACGTTGAAATGCTGTAAAATGTTTTATAAAATTGATTTAAAATTAAGAGGTGCTAAAACCAGCTCCGTTTTACGTCAGAATACATGCATTGACGCGCCCGTGTTCTAAATTGTAAAACAGTTGCGGATCTTATATTACTTTTCTTTCCCTTAATTATTTTTCTCTTTCTTTAATTTTGTTCAAAAAATTATAGATTTACCGTTAGGACAACGCGCATAACTGCTAGTATATTCATAAAGAGACGTAGAGATAGCAAGGGTCGTTACAACTTTATAGGCAGCATCCTTGATGCTTTAAATATAAACACCACAAGTTACATCGCGTAATGGCGACATTTCCTTAATTACTTGCCAACTTCACGAATCTGCAAAATCCTGCATTTCGTCTGCAAATACACAAGAATTTTGCAGCTGGTGTAAATTTTGCTGATAATTGTAACTGATTTATTTGTTTGAAAAACACTGTCAGATACTTCTTATAAAATGCTGTAGATGCCTTATGTAGTGTGTCAGAGGAGAGAGTGTGCACAAAGAGTGTTGTGTATTGCATTTATGTAAATATGGAAGAAATGTCCGGAAGGAACCACAGATACAGGTCTGCTTCCTTATCAAGTGATTCTTCGGTACCGTTGGTAACCTTCATCAATGGGCAGATGAGTCAGTAACAATAAAATAAACCACCTCTGGGCAAGTGGACGGAATATTTTGATTCGGAAGGTGAAGAAACCTCTCGCGTATAAAACTGCACAATGTCCCCGAGGCATGATTCCCCTCCCTTGATGTCACAGCATTAATACAGAATCCATCAATCACGAATCTTCCAGAGTTGTTGATGTCTGCGACTAAGGAAATCGGAAACCAGCATCTCTCTCCCCACCACATGCTAGAGTCCTACCTCCGCCATGAGTACTCGCGTGATATTGTCCATCATTTTCTTCGTGATCCACCTCCCTGCTATTTTATGCAGTCTCTTCCCCCATTTCCCCTGTTTCTTCTTCATCATCTCTCAGTATAATGGATGGTTTGGGGGACAAGTTCTGGTAACAAACACATCAATCGCCCCACTATGTCCTGAATAATAAATGGAGAATCTTCTTTCACAGACAGCCAAACCCTTACTTTATTTTTCTTTTTTCCCTCTAAAATGGAAACGCGTTAAGGTAAAATGAATCTGTTTCAATCAAAAGTGGGTTGTTTTCATAGATCGCACATTACCTTAAATTTTTCATCATTCATTTTCCGTAAGTATCAAGACAAGAAATTAACTGAGCTCTGCCTAAGTAAGTGCCAGGATAACTTATGAAATATAAACGCTAAACATCTGTATTCTCATAATAAATAAAAGTACTTCAAAGCAAAGGATTTTTAAAATTTACGATTAATCACCATTAGGGTCATTTTCCGTTCTTGGCTTGACAAGAGAGTTAAATGTTCAATCGAAATATTATCACGGCAAACATTTCTCCCTGAGGGAGAAGGCATCCATTGAGTTAAGTTTTTGGATTCTCGGTACACTAGAAAAAAAAAAAAACTGCCAGGGACTCTATTTTCCAGTTATCCTGACAAATAAATGTGACAAAAATTATTCCTCTGTTTCTAGTCAACAATCTCAGCCTTTTATTGCATTAAATTATTTGTAATGTTCCTGCAATATAGCGCTGTTGGAACATGGCACAAATCAGTTCTTGATAGCTTCACTTTTAAGCGAATCAGGAGTTACTCAATCAACTTCAGAAAAGGTTACTTACGTTTAGTCTTTATTCAGCTAAATATCCTTTAGCATTCGAACAAGGTAACGAACGTGAATTATTATCATCAGTAACACTTGACTAAGAAACACAACACTGACATTAAAGTAGAACACGCAGCCTTCAAATAACTCAAACAATATCGTACTCACAATTAGCATTAATTTCCACCATCAATCTCAACACTGCTGCTTCTCAAAACATATATATATATATATAATCATTCAGTTCTCATCTCAGAAATCCACACGTCATTGGTTCTGACCTCAGGGTTTTGCCAGACATACTCTAGCTAGAAAGAAGATATCACGTTAAGTTTGAAAAATGCTAAGGAGAACGAACTAAATTTACATAGAGAAAGAAACTAAAAGGAAAGTTAAATTAGATTATACGTCACATATCATCTTATGCTATCTCCTGCTTGAAAGTTGGCTGCCAGCTCTCTGAATATGTTCCCATTCAGAGTTTGGTAAACTAATTCTATGCTTCATTTTTCAGACCATTTCTTGAAGTAGACTCGTCTGTCCAGAATTGTCCGTCTGTTTTATCGTCTAGCCTGTCAGCCCATCGTTTGCTTCTCCTGCTCAGAGCTGGGCAGGAATGCATTACAAAGTAATGGAAGTACAGATTACTAATAACGTGTAATGTATTACAAGGTAATGCAGTAACAGATAATGCATTACAAAGTAATCCCAAGTATGGTTTGCACAAGGTAATGAAATTAATCAGTAATGCATTACAAGGAAAAGGACATAATTCAATTATTTAATAATGCCATTCGAACGCAATGGAATTACTGTATTTGTTAATGAAATTACACAATTTGCAAATAATAATTACATACTGATAGTTTATAGAAATGTACGCGTGCCAAAAGCCATGTCTAGAAAAGTTGGCCATGTAACATAGACCGAAGTGTCATGTAGAATGTTCTAGAAGCGGCAAAAATGAGTTAGACATTTGTAGAATGTTCCAGAATGATTGCGCAGTGGTAAGTTGGAGAGCTTTATGTAAAACAAGAATATTCCAGAAGGTTCAGATCGCCACCCTGGTGGCGCAGTTGTCTAAGCGATGGCTTCTGGTCATTCGTCTGAAATGGGTCCGGGTTCGAATCCCGGTGAGGCAAGGATGTTGTGCTTGTCTTAAGGCACTGGCTCTCACCCTTCCCTGTAACCAGTGTCCCTAAATTAGGGACGGGCGACTGCTTACAGCACACTGAGTTGTTCACGGTGTTCTTTAAACCACCAAACACAAAAAAAAAACCAAAGATGACACCGAATTTTCGGGTGTAATAAGCACGTCTTTTGAATCCGTTCTGAGGCAAATTAAATTTATCAAAGCTATTCAAAGTCAATGGAACCGGTATGGAAAACAATAGATCTGACGAAAGAAAGAAGATTTTCAATCGGGTTTTTAATCCCACAGATATTGCTGTAAACGGAATCGTGAGCTTACGAACTCTTAGAAATAGAGATATCGACAAAAATTAGATGTGACTTAACGTCCCCTGGTGGGAAAACCATGCATTATTTTAGGAAGAAAGTATTCTCAAAAGGTTTATCCATATAAGCGGTATCAGTCCAAGAAAAAAAAAAAAAAATAGCCGAGTTTTCAGGAGCCCAGATTTTGCTACAAATACATCAGAAGCAGAAATTAACACTCATGACTCCTGGTGGCCAAACCATTCTTTACCAAACATTAGAAATTATGTGAAAAATATTTTCCATCAGGTCTTGTATGCGATACAGGAATAATTTTTCAAATCGGAGCTTTTGGAGCAGAAATAACGCAGAAAACGCAATTTACCTTTGTGCCCCCTAGCGGAAAGTCTATGATTTACTTGTAAAGTTTGAATTTATAGGAAAAACACTTCGCATATGAAACATTTTCCAAAAAGGAAGGAATTTTTCAAAAAGGACTATTAGAAGTAGAGATATTGACAAAATTAAGATATACATCTACGCCCCCTGGCGTAGAACCATGCACTATTTTAAGAAGAAAATGTTTCTAAAAGGTTTGTCGACATGAGTAGTATCGGTCAACAAACGACGTTTTTTTCAATCGAGAATTTAGAAGCTCATATTTTGCTGCAAATACGTCAGAAGCGGAAATTAAGATTTACGCCCCCTGGTGGCCAAACTATTTTTTACAAAAATTAGAAATTATGTGCAAACGATTTCCTATCAAGAGCTGTATTCGGCGCCGAAAGAATTTTTCAAATCGGAGTTTTAGAGGCAGATATATCGGGAGAAACGCAATTTACCGTTACGTCCTCTAGCGGAAAGTCTATGAATTACTTGAAAATTTTGAAATTATATAAAAAACACGTCACACGGAAAACACTATCCAACAAAGAAGGAATTTTTCAAATCGGACTCCTAGAAGTAGAGATATTGACAAAAATAAGATTTACATCTACGCCCCTGGCGGAGAAACTGAAATATTTTATGAAAAAAAAAATTCCAAAGAGGTTTATCGATGTGAGTGGCATCAGCCAACGAAATAATTTTTTCAACCGATATTTTAGAAGCTCCGATTTTACGGCAAATACATCAGAAGCAAAAATTAACACTTACGCCCCCTGGTGGCCAAAGTATTCTTCACCTAAAATTTGAAACTCTATGCAAAAGATTTTCCATCAGGAGATGTATCCGCTGAAGAAAAAAATTTCAAATCTTAGTTTTAGAACAAGAGTAATCGGGGAAAAATGTAATTTACTTTTACGCCCCCTAGCGGAAAATCTATTTGCAACTTGAAAAAGTAACTATATCTAAAATACTCTTCGACATAAATGGAATCGAAAGATAAAAGAATTTTTTCAATCGGATGTTTAGAAGCAAGTACGCTACAATGATCTTGCTACATAAAAAAGGTGACATTGAGGATCTCAGGAACTACAGACCTATCAGCCTCCTATCAGTGGTTTATAAAATCTTCACTAAAGTTCTTTCACACCGCTTGAAGGTGACACTGGACATGGCTCAACCGAGAGAACAAGCTGGATTCAGGAGTGGCTACAGCACAATAGATCATATCCACGTACTGAGAGAACTAATTGAAAGAGCGAGGGAATATGAACTTAAATTGTGCATGGCTTTTATCGATTATGAAAAAGCCTTTGATTCGGTGAAACCATCAGCAGTTGCAATGGCTCTGAAATCCTGCGGTATTGAAGATGCATACATTAATATTATTAATAACATCTATGAAAATGCAAGTGCAAAGATTCGGCTGTTTGAAAATACAACACACATAAAAATTGGAAAAGGAGTGAGACAAGGTGACACCATATCTCCGAAGCTCTTTAATGCCACATTGGAAAATGTCTTTCAATCACTGAACTGGGAATACAAAGGGATAAAGATTAATGGAGATTATCTAACCCACTTTCGTTTTGCTGATGACATAGTCATTTTTGCAACTACCCCATCAGAGCTACAAAGTATGATCCAGGAACTTGCTGACAAGAGTAAAGAAGTGGGATTAAAAATGAACTTTCAGAAGACAAAAGTGATGTACAATGCTTTTACAAGAAATGAAGATTTATCGATTGATGGAGAAAAGCTGGAGATAACAGACACGTACGTTTATCTTGGACAGCAGATATCAAGTGAGGGTCACATTGGTGAAGAAATTAATCGGCGTACAAAACTTGCCTGGAGAGCTTTTGGAAGAAACAGCATAATTTTCAAGAGCAATATGCCATTATGTCTTAAAAGAAAAGTGTTTGATCAATGCATCCTTCCAGTGCTTACGTATGGTGCAGAGACGTGGACCTTAGCTAAAAGAGACATACAAAGGCTGCAGACAACTCAAAGCAGCATGGAGAGGTGCATGCTTGGTGTAACCAGAAGAGATAAGAAGAGGAACACGTGGATCTGAAAAATGACAAGAGTGGAAGACATCATGATCAGAGTTAAATCCCTGAAATGGCAATGGGCTGGTCATACTACCAGAAGAACAGACCATCGATGGACAGCCGAAATTTTAGATTGGATTCCAAGGGATAGGAAAAGACCCAGAAGAAGACCACATGGAAGATGGGTGGATGAAATTCGAAAGTATGCGGGAGTGACATGGAGGAGACTGGCACAAGACAGACCGTTGTGGAGGAAACTTGGGGAGACCTTCGTCCAGCAGTGGATTGATAATGGTTGACAATGATGATGATCATGATGTGGAATAAAACGTTTTTTTTTAATTCGACATCATCTGCATTTCCGCCCCCTAGTGGCGAAATTGTACATCGTAAAAAAAATGAAATAAAGGATCATCATTCGCATATTTCAAGCTTTCCAATGCAAAACGAATTTTTCAAATCGGACTAATAGTTGCAGAGATATCGTGGGTACAGACGGACGGACGGACAAACCGATAACATAAGCACGATCTTTTTTTACAAAAGACGTGCTAAAAAAGGTTCAGGTCCTGTCGTGAAGTATATAGAAAGGTGTTAGTCGCTCGCTAGTCCAGTGTTCGTATCGGAAAAGTAATGGACAACAACACTTGAGAAGTACGGCAAAAATGTCAAGAGTTCGCAAGTTTCTGTAATATTCGGGAGTGCACCCTGAGTTGCTGAACTGAGTTGCTAATATGTGCTTGTGGCTATAGTGGGGTATTTATTTTGGACAGTGAATGGTATGTAACGGACGAGAATACTGTACTGGAGATGGGCGAAATGAGAATCTCTAACCGAAATAAACATCCCATTCATACTTACTTCATATGTATCATTTCGTTCAAATCACTTTACTTGCGGCGAAGACGGGGCAACTACTCATGTCATACACGTACAATCTCCAATACCTACATACACGCATTTTGAGGTCCGAGCGGGGGAACAATTGTGAAATAACCTACACAACGTGTAAGGGTGTACTGGTTGCTGATTTATTCACGTTGTATTGTTACAAATAAGTTAATGGTTAATTACCAGCATATAGTTAACCATTACGATTATAATGGGTAATTGCTACACGTCATTAAAATTACCATGCAATTCTAATGACCAGTTCACCATTATCATGTAATGGTAACGATAAGTTCTTGTTACCATTACGCTGTAATGCATTACCGATTAATTCAATTACGATCTTGCCCAACTCTGCTTCGCTTGCCTTCGATTCTTCTTGCGTCAAATTGGTTTCTGCCCATGGACGCCCGGATAGAGGGGGTAAGAGGGGACATTTGCTTTCCCATGAACATTGGCTGAAGCCCTTTCTATCCTTGGAAGGAACTACAGAAATTTTCGCGATAACACTAATTCTGATTGCTAATTTTCCTGTTGAACTTTTGGATGCGCGTTTATGCAGAAAAAATAGGAAAGCGTAGGAAATTTCCAATAGAAAAAAAAACTAAAATTTACAGTAGAAAGTGATAAAGAAATTTCCCATTGCATGTTGAACAGTGTACATAAGTACAGTATGAGAAAGTATGAAGGGCGAAGAAGGATATTCTCTGCAGCAGCTATTCACTTCTGGACAATGATCTCTCGAATTTTCCCCCAGAAATTTGTCTTGAGGTTTTTGTTTCATTCTTGATGACCAGTTGAGTGGTTTCTGGGGTTTCGTGGCGCATCTGACACAAGTGGCCCCAAAAGCATCAAAAGAACGACAAAGAAATTTCCTTATTATCCTAACATGCCATATAATTTTCCTTATTCGTCTTTTTTGTGTAGTTTTTGGGTCTTCTGCTTTCCAATTGAATTTATGTATTAAGAGGGTGGTAGAAACGTTTGGATAAAAAGAAGGCACCGGGAAATTTACACATGGTGTTTGTATATGTTATGAGTAGTTACAATTTCTGTTGGCCCCCTCCTGGAAACTAGGCTATGGGCTCCTATGTTTGTGCCACATAAAAAAAAAAAAAAAAGCCAGTTGTCTGTGTTTGGGCAAAAAAAGGTTTTTTGATTGGAGGCTTAACGACCACTGTAAGCAACTCAATGGGCTACAAGCAGTCGCCCGCCCCTAATTTAAGGCCACTGGTTTCAGGGAAGGGAGAGAGCCAGTGCCGTAAGACAAACACAGAATCCATGCCTCTCCGGGATTCGAACCCGGACCCCCTTTTGGAAGCCATCGCTTAGACCACTGCGCACCGAGGAGGCTATCAAAAATTTGTTCCGTTAATCTTATCAAATAACTGACAAAAACGATATATCTGTGCTTGCTTGCCTTGTGAATTCCCCCTCCCCATTTCGTGTGAGCTATGTGGTTCAAAAGTCCCTTTAAAATTCAAAACTTTATAACAGAAGAAAAAAAAAGTACGTGCATTACAGCGCGGTTTGAGCTGCATCAGCCAGTGGAGAGATTTTGTTTAGCAACAGAAAAGCTTTTTGTTATAAAGTGTGACGAGAGGGGGCGCTTTACACGCATGCAAACCATGAAAGTTATGCAAATATGATGCCTTTAAAAGCATTAAGTGATAAACTGCAGCTATTAATCATCTGTGAACTGCTTTTTTCCATCTCGATATTGAAAACTGTTGTAAAGGAGTGTTGCTACGATGCGATGTTAACTTCGCCTGATAAATCTTTGTTAGTGAAGCTTTTTTATGCCATCGGAGAATCGGCAAAAGAAGCTCTGCGAAAGTTGTGAACACAGAAAGGACTAAAGAAAGGCCAAGGTCTTATCACTTGTGCCAATTTGCAGCGTCTGGTGAAACAATTTGAGGAAAATTGAAGTTTGCTGGATTGTTCCCGACGAGGGAGACCAAGGTTAAAGGAAGTCCCGCTTGAATGCTGGGTCGTCCCAAATGGACGAACTAGCATCTCATAGAACAAGTGGAACAAACAGTGCTCGTGACGCTGTAAAATGTTTGGACATACACAGAGTATCGGTAAATCGTATTCTTCAGTGTGTTAAATATATTCCCATACAAACTTCAAACATTAGACCAGCGGATACCACACATCGAGAGCAGTTCGCTAAATCGGCTCTGGCAAAGATCAATGAAGATCCCCAGTGGTTGTTAAACATGTTGAGGTTGGACTAAGCTCATTTTTCGTTACACGAGTTTATCAACACGAATAATTCCCTACCTAGTGTGAGCACTGGATAATCAATATGCGTACACAGAAGAACCACTGCATTCACCGCGTGTTATGGAGTGCTGTGTATTCACCGAATCCGTCATTCTTGGGCCTTCTTTCTTTGAGAAACCATGCCCCATAAACGGCTGGAAAACTTGCTTAGTAAATGCCTGACGGCAGTTGAAATTGCTACGTGAAAAAGTAGTACGGTGTTTTCAATATCAAAATCTACTGCATACAGTCACATTTACGCAGGATGGTACACCAGCTCACGTTGTATCGCCAGCAAACAACTTTCTTGTCACTACATTTGGTGCAGAAAGACTAATCAGCAGGCACTGCAGCACTCCGTGGCTACCTTGGTCTCCAGATCTAAGACTCGTGGATTTCTGGTTGTTGAGTTATTTTGAAGTCCAAAGTGTACCAGACAAGATCTTCTACACTGCCACAACTGAATGAAGCCATTCTCCGCGGTCTGTTTCATTCATCCGTACACATACATTCGGCCGTCATTGGAGTAGTCACATGCTTAAATATTGTAATTCCTTACGGTGGAGGACATGTTGAACAATTACTGATGTGGTAGTGTCACCGAATTAATGAAACATATATATTTTCATTGATTTCTACTGTATTTGCAAACATTTTAGCAGTTATCGTCCTCAGTGGGCGACTATCTGAACTAAAAGTTTTCCGTAGGCAAACAAAATCCCCCTACTGGTTCATGCTTTTCGGGCAAACATCACTATAGTACACGCAGTTTTTCTTTTGTTATAAAGTTTTGAAATTTAAACGTACTTTTGAGCCACCCGGTAGTTCATCCACAGTAAAGCTGACTTAACAGCGGAAGGCTATAACTTCTATTTGCGCTAGGAGACATAGCTGTCAAAGTCTTGAAAAGCACACTTTCTCTCGCTTGGAAATCTAAAGGTGCAACGACAGATGGAGATTTGCAGATTAATTGAATGAAACAGGTAGTGCTTGGTGTCTACACCTGCTTTGTTTCAGCGTTACTAGATGAAGGAAAAAGTCAATAAGCATAAAAGAGCTTCGCGAGTATGCATTTGGAAGAAGTACTAGTGGTTCTAGGGAAAGTGGAAAGAAGAAAATGTTGTTCATACCTTGGACAAAGCAACGAATCCAATTTCTCATACAGCTTTCACCATACGCACGTTCACTACTGCGAAATCTATGCATGAATTCCGTTCCAGTAAAATTTGCTCACGGCCCTCCATGCATTTCTTGTTGCATTTCCAATCAAAATGAAAATGTATACCTCACAGCACATGCATGAGTAAGGCACAAACATGGAAATAACTTGGAGCCAAGTCTAGGAAGTAAGGTAAAGAGGAAAGTGCAGCATTGCAACACCCACTTCCAGGATATTTAAAAGTATCTCATAGAATTTGAAAGACGTTTTTCAAACACTTCATGTAAATTTTGATAGTTAATGCCGGACTTTCGAAGCGATTCTTCATTTCTGCGACATGTGAGCAGCAGTTGTTGAGATAGATTTTTTGGGTATTTCTACTGTGAATCAATTATTATTGGAACAAGTGCAATCAGGAGTTATAGTTTGGCTTAAGACAGGTCAAAGTCAAGAAACCAGACGGCTTGATTAGGATTCTTTATATTATGTACCCTCTTGTAAAACAAGCCTCAGTCTTGTCCAGGAAAATTTCAATAAGCGGAGAAGAAATGGAAACGGGTCACGGTTCAGCGGGTCAACAATTTCTTGCGGGTCAAACGGGTCGGGTCAAGGTGGTACTGACCCGATTTTATTTCAGTTTTATTTTTGAAAACGAAACAAATGTTTCAAAGAACCCTTCAGAGGTCTTTAAAATAATACTCAGAGCTGCAGAGTATGATCCAGAAACTTGCTGAGAAGAGTAAAGAAATGGGATTAAAAATGTACTTTAGAAGACAAAACTGAAGTACAATACTTCCACAAGAAATGAAGATTTTATCGATTGATGGGAAAAAGCTGGAGATAACCGATACTTACATTTACCTCGGACAGCAGATATCAAGCAAAGGTCTCATTGATAAAGAAATTAATCGAAGTGTAAAACTTGGTTAGAGAGCTTTTGGAAGAAACAGTACAATTTTTAAAAGCAATACGCCATTATGTCTTAAAAGAAAAGTGTTTAGCAATGCATCCTTCCAGTTCTTACATATGGAGCACAGACATGGAACTTAAACTAAAAAAAGGCATACAAAGACTACAGACAACTAAAAGAAGCATGCAGAGATTCACACTTGGTGTAACCAGGAAAGATAAAAAGAGGAACTCATGGATAAGGAAAATGACAAGAGTGGAAAACATCGTGAACAGAGTAAAATCCTTGAAATGGCAATGGGCTGGACATATTGCCAACAGAACGGACCACCGACGAACAACCGAAATTTTAGACTGGATTCCAAGGGACAGGAAAAGACCCAGAAGAAGACCACGTGGGGGATGAGTGGATGTAGGAGACTGTCCCAGGACAGTCCGTTGTTGAAGAAACTTGGGGCGACCTTCATCCAGCAGTGTATTGATAATGATCATAATTAATATATATTCGAATTTATAGTTCAAAGAAATATGTCCGGGTCCAAAATTTTTGGCCCGTTTCCAACTCTAACCCGGAGATTAAGGGTCGAGTTCGAAGCTTTGCTGTCATTGTGGAGGTCTTTGGACAAATTACATGATGGCAATGTTGGTGAAAATAAGAATGAATTTTCTCCCATACCGATGGTACAGTTACGACGCTGACGTCAGAATCTCTCTTGTGAGAGCATTAACCATACGAATGCTGTTCAGCAGTTGAACAGGACCGGCAACGCAATTCTGTCATCAACCCAACTGATCCACAGCAGCAGAGAATGACACCTTTGACGGACGGAGATGTAAAACTTTTTACGCATGAATGAGCATGTGACTAGTGCTAAGCTTCGGCAGTTCGAGGACACCGCACTTACAAAAATTGGGAAGGGATTAAGAAAAGGTGGCACTATATCTCCCGAACTGTTCAATGGCACACTGCAGAATGTATTTCAGTCATTCTAATGGAATGACAAGGAATTTTGTTTAACCCAACTTCGTTTTACTGACGTCACAGTTATTTCTGCAAGTACTCCCCCGCCTCACCTATTAGTTGCAAAGTATAATCCTAGAACTTGCTGACAAGAGGAAAGAAGTGGGATTAAAAATGAATGTACAGAAAAAGAAGTTGATGTAAAATGCTTTTTATAAGATTTGTAAAACCAGAGGTTGACGGAGAAAATTTAGAAGTGACTAATACCTACATTTTCCTTGGACATGGAATATCAAGCAATGGCCACATCGAAAAAGAAATTAGTAGGATGATAACTAATTATAATGGATTAGTAGGACTATAATAAACTTGGCTGTAGATCAATTGGAAGAAACACTGCAGTTTTCAAGAGCAACTGACCATTGTGTCTTAACAAAAGTATTTAACAAATGCATCCCTTCGGGTTTCATTCATGGAGCAGCAACGTGGACCGCATATGAAGATATACAGTAGCTGCGCACAACTAAAAGTAGCAAGGAGAAATGCATGCTTGGTATAAACAAGAAAGATGGGAAGAGGAACATATGGATTGCAAAAATTAGAAGAGTTGATGACATCATGAACAAGGTAAAAATCTTGATATTGCAATGGGCTGGGCATATTGCTAGAAGAACTGACCAAAGTTTGACAACTGAAATATTAGACTGGGTACCAAGGGACAGGAAAAGACCTAAAAAGACGACCACTTGGGGGATGGTCGGAAGAAGTTCGAAAGAATGCCGGAGTGACATGGAGAGAGAGAGAGAGAGAGAGAGAGAGAGAGAGAGAGAGAGAGAGAGAGCTGTGGGAGAGGCTTAAGGAGAGTTTCATCCAACAGCGAATCGAGAGCGGTTGACGATGATCGTACGTACATGAAATTTAATCTGTTATCCAGAAATTTCCTCCTAACATTTCTTTCGGGTCAATTTTTCCCGCTGGAGATAAAAAAAGGTTTGTCTTGCCGTGTTCTCTTAACGCCATACAGACAAATACGAATGTTACAGAGAAAAGGAGTAAGAGAGGAAAATAACCTGTGTAGTCGCAAATTTACTGAGGACAAACTTAGTAGTTCTGTTTATTTTACTCTTATGGTATGAATTACTGCAGCACTGAATTCAAAGACTGTATGAGTAAGCACTGGTATTCGGACTGCCAGAAAATGGTCTTTATACCAAAACATTAATACACGCTGTAACATGGAAATTGTAGCACCCTGTATGAATGTTTTGCATGCAACTCAGTAGGCGGCTACGTTGAGGCGAGATATGCGCGTGGTTAAAATTTGGGACAAATCCGATGATAGTATTTGCCAATATAAGCAAGTCTCTTTTGAAGAGAAAAGTCTTTCGGTTTCAAGCTTTGATTTCTATGTGAAGCGAATTTTAAGCAGAATGCGAAGGCACTAAATTCCCCGATCATATGACCAGCTGTAAAATTTGAGAGGGTAAATGATTATTGGTCTTCCAGAGGGCGAATAGTCGACTCGCGGTATAGCGCCACTTTTGGGGCCGTGATAATGCTACAGTACATCGATGCTGGTAGAACTTTTGGGGGAAAGGTATGACCGACGTCTCGTCTCGTCTGGCAAGAACTGGAGTAACCAGGACGACCATACTTTAAGATGACCAAAGCCACAAAATATCCGGCAACAAACTTTCGTCGCCCCTATAGCTTTTTTTTTACCGTCAGAAGAGCGATAGGGACTCTCGTAAGACAGTCCCTATCTCGAAAACCGACGGGGGCACAACTTCAAAAACGTCGTCCATCGCGTTTTTTGCCTCCTACCAATGACCATTGTCGCCAACGTTTGGATTGGCGCCGTGCTCGAATGAACGAGCAGACAAAGAAGGTGCCGTGTGATCTTCAGCGACGAGTCCCGCTTTTGTTTGGAGTCTGATGCCCGCCGAGTTCATCTACTGAGGCGACGAGGAGAAAAGACTAAATCAAGAATAACTGTCAAGCAGGACAACACGAACTGCAGAGGTCATAGTCTGGGAAGCAATCAGCTGTGAGAGCCGAACATCTCTCTTATTCCTCACAGACAGTTTGACAGCTCGGTGGTTCGTGAATTCTTAATGCTGATGTCATTACTTACGTAACGGATCATCTAGCTGCAAGTTTACACAAAATAGTACACGTCCACATTATGCAAGCTTCTGCAAGAAACCTCAACCGCCAACCGAATTCAAGCATCGATCCACAATGTTACATGTATGGAATATTTTGGACGACATCTCAACACCCCACCCGCAACTTTTTCAGACAAGGGCCGACCTTCAAGATCAGGTACAGAAAGTATGGTGGACAATGTCGCAGGAGCTCATCAGACATGCTTATGATTCAATGTATTGCTGAATGCATTGGTAACCTCCTCAGAAAAGGAAGTCATGAAAAATGAATAAACGATTTATAACTTAATTTGATGACCTTATGGTAATGATACCTCTTAACTCAATCGCTCAGATTTCATTGAAAGAAAATTTGGTTCACTAACGTACCAATGCTACTGGGTATTGGTAGCTTTGAAGCTGATTCAAATCTCAATGAATTCATGTAGCATAGAAAATGCAACACCCGCAAGCAGTGGAAAAATTTACCTGATTTTCCTGAAAGCTGCAGTATGGGAAACAAGAAAGATATGACTGTGTGTGTGTGCGTGTGTGTGCATGTGTAGTGTACCTCTAACTGATAAGACTTATTTTTCAGTTAATAAAATTCAACTGAAAATAAGGTTTGAAAACAAACACACACACACAGACGCCCGTGCGTCTTTCTTGTCTCCCATACTGCAGCATTTGGGAAAATCAGTTGAATTTTCCACCGCTTGCGGGTGTTGCATTTTCTATGTTAGACGGATTCATTGAGATTTTAATTGGCTTCAAAGCTACCAATACCCAGTAGCATTGGTATGTTCGTGAATCAAATTTTCTTTCAATGAAATCTGAGCGATTGAGTTAAGAGGCATTATTATCATTAGGTCATCAATTGAGTTATAAATCGTTTATTCATTTTTCATAAGGTTATGAAAAATGAATGAATGGTTATGAAAACATAGTCACGAATGAGGTTGTAATTTATACATGAGCAACAGGTTAAAAAAAATTCGGGAAATGATTCGTAAAAAAAAAAAATGACGAGGAAGCAGAGAAGAAAGACATTTTATTCCAGTTGGGAAAAGCAAAAATACTGACATATCAAGAACTGCATGAGCCTACAAGAAAACAGTTACGTACGCCTACAGCTCAGAAATTTCGGTACACGTTTAAGTAATGTATAATAAATTTTAAGTTAAAGTGCAGACTGTGACACGTGATCCAGGAAAGTGGTATAAATTCCGAAATCTTGTTAAGGAAATCTTTTATAAAATAAAAAAATTCACCATTAGGATGCACATGCACACATTCTACATTAAAGGCATGTGCAGGCATATGTTCTACATATACCAGTAATATACACATGCGCATAATCATAATCAAAGGCCAGCATGTTTGCATATCCTACGTCAGAGATATACACATATACAGATTCTACATCTGTATCATGTATAACGAAGTAAATTTCTCCGTCATTTTTGGTCCACGCCGGGAATCGAACCTGAGTCCACTTATTCCGGAAGAAGTCGCTCTACCAACTGAACTACGCGGACGTTCGTTATCTCTGCTATATGCCTTTATGTCGTGTGCGTCCTGCGGGCAGTCACGTCACACATGCATATATTCCACATCAAAGATACGCACGTACAGATTTTACATGAGATGCATACGATGCACAATTTATACAACAAAGATGTGCATGTGTACAGACAACACCAGAGATATGCGCGAACGATATAAAAATACAGCATCAGTGCTGTACACATATTCCATATCAGTACGTAGCACTTGCACAGATCATATGTAAAAGGTATGTAAATGCAGATTCTACATCAGTGACGTGCACATTTCTACATCTTTGCTATATGCACGTGCACAGATCCTACATCAGAGGAGGGACATCCGCATGCTCTACATTAAGAGCAAGCACATGCTCACATTCTACATCATAGGCATGCGTATGCACATATTTTGCTGGCGCCGTGCACATTCACTGATTCTACATCAGAGACATGCACTCTACATCAGAAGCATGAACAGATTACAATCAGTTGCAGGCACATGTACATCATGCACATACACATATTTTACATAAGATACATGCACAGAATCACCTCATGGGACAGAGTTCGTGGGCGTCAGCTTATTCGCTCACTCTCTCTTTCTAAAAACATAAATGTTTGTATACGCCAACAAAATAAAGAATTACTAGTTTACACACAATCATCTTATGAGACAGAGTTCGTGGGCGTCGGCCTGCTTATTCTCTCTCTCTCTCTCTCTTTCTAAAGACAGAAAGATAAATGTTCGTACATTCGATCAAAATAAAGAAGAATCACTAGTCTTGTCGATTTTCCTCACAATGAGGAGCGATGTCGTTCTGCGAGCAAAGAAATGCGAGACTTCGATGTCCTCTCACTTATTTTAAGGGGTTAGCGGAAGAAAGCTGTTTAACCATTTAACGCCCTACATACTAACCAACATAGACGCCCGAAACGCCTCTCCAGAATGAGTCAGATTTCCTACCCTTACCTGTTCTTCAAATTTGCACGACCTATGAGGTATCAGCAGGTGTCACCCTCAGTCACCATTGTTGTTACTAAACAACGAAGGGAAACAACAGACAGTTTCGGGCGCTATGGTATTTAGAGTGATACAACATTTTAGGGTCGTGATCGTTAAAGGGTTAAAGGGTGAAAGGTATTCCGTTTCGGATACCTTGGCTTTTTCTGATCAGGATAAGTTTCCGTTCGGTTTGAGGAGGACCGACAGCATTTCTAATGGTGTTTTTGTGGAGAGGTAGGAGACAGCTTCGAACAGTGAACCCGTCTCTAAAATATATTGCGACCGAGAAACATACAGCAAGTAGATTTCTGCCCACGCTAGGGGAAGTTGGGAAGGCGTAAAAGTGTCACGTTCTTTCCGTGGAATGACGTGGGGCGACCTCACCCCTCGAAACGGGAAAAACTGACGAGAACTATGATTCCTATTTATTCGGGAGGACCATAGAGGTACAAAACAACTGACAATCCGTCGTTCGTTTAGTCGCTATTAAACGAGATAGAAAACCGCGGAGAGCGGCATACCTACGTGTAAAAATTTGAAGGTGGATGCGTAGGCAGATATTTCGTAATTGGTTTACCACCTGCAACGACTACAAAAACTTAGTCCACCTATCACTCAGTGCATAGTAGTGTTTTCCTGAGCTAGTCCTTCTCGATTGGCACTTATTAATAGCGATATGAGCGGCAGCGCACCTCTTGATATGAATAATTTGCTTTATGCCAGTGCCAATGAGTGCAAGCTGCAGCATTTCATCTTACTGCGTGCCAGGAAGCTCCCTTCATGTAACGATACAAGAGCGCTGCGGGCGTCAAAAGGCCGCTCGCTAAGATTTAGGAATCATCGTTAAAGTAACGACATCCAGGCTCATTACTATCCCAGCACGGTGGTCTAATGCGATGTTGAAACACTAGTACAGAGACACACAGGCTAAGGTGGAGGAGGAGGGTGGGCAGTAGGGGGATGTGCACGAAAGTGGGAGGAGGGGGGGGTTAGACAGACGATGGCGTGAGTCTGGGGTGGAGCTCAATGGCCATTTTCTAAGCAGGTGCAGAACTCATCAGGCTTGCAAATCAGCTCTTAGTTGAGAGATGGCTATGTAATGATTGGACAGCGAAATATTGATTCACTATTCCCCGGGATAAAGCGTCACAATAGCTAGAGAATCCGACACTATTAAATGCCAGCTACTTTCCATATTTGATAAATGCGCATCTTCATATCTCTGAAAGCTCGTTTAAGTGAGCGCGGAGATAGAGAGAGAGAGAGAGAGAAAGAGCGAGAAGCAGAAGAGAGAGGGAGAGAGAGACTTTAAAATTTAATGGCTTCATCGGAGGACACGGCGGAACTATAAAGGCGGCCATTGAGTTTGTGCAACTTTAATCCCGTTTCTGGCATTGATTTAAGTCTAATGACCAGCTTCATTGGTCGATGATTGTTCGCCCTAAATCTCCGGAAGTTGGGGAGATTGTTTCTCAGACTTCTAATCGAGAAATTGGGCCTTGTATAATATAACAGTTTACATCAGCATGTGTTTGAATAAAGCTGCGGATAGGATGCAGCGTCTAATAAATGGTTCTTCTACTTTCTCCAATTACTCAAGCCCGTTGTATCGAATAAGCATTAGTGGACTTAAAAAAGATGTTGGACGGGATTTTTTTTTTTTTTGGTTTGTTTTACTTTTTATTGAATTTGGCTTGTTTTAATGGCTTATTGTAGATGGCAAGGTCTTTTCTTGTGACCCCAATCCAATGCCCATGAAGTATTTTAAAAGGATACAAATGAAAAGGGAAATGTTTCGGCTTCTTTTTTCCTGAACACTTGCACGTGTTTGTGTGTTGTATCTACCATTCCGTAACGGAAAAAATATTCATATATTGTTTGCTTAGGAAATGTAAGTAATACTTTAAACGCATGTAGAAACCTTTTCTCTGAGAAATGCATAGGTGTAAACAAAGGGATTTCCTAAATACAGACTTTCATTAGGAATTCTTCTGCACTATGACGTGCCCTCTTTAAAACTCGTATTTCGTTTGAACCTTTTTGAAAAGTAATACACTTCATCTTTAGCGTAATAATACTTTAAAAACCTTAGTAGCAATTGAGGTCACTGTGGTGTAGCGGAAGCATATCCGGCGCGTAACTGGAAGACCCTGGGTTCGACTCCCGGTGGCGGCCAATGAGAATTTTTCCGTGACTCACTTATGAACGTGGAAAGAGCGAAGATCTTTGTTTGAATTGCAATGTATTTTTTTATTTTCGGTTTGCTGCTATGCATCTTCCCCGACAGTAATAAAGTAAATCCCAAGAAAAAAATTGTTACGTAACGAAAGTGAGTAGCGGAAGTAGCCAAAACCATTGTTAAAATCTGATTTATTTTGAATACTGTCCCATAAAGTGACGCAAGAACAGTTAATTTCATTGTTACTAAACAATATATTTTACTAAACTTGCGCCGAATATTATTTCATAACGTTTCACATCAATATAACAATATCTTGCCAAATACTGACTTAAATTAACGTTTTCTTCCCATGTAACATAACCACAAACATTGAAAATTTTATCGTCCTGGAAAGGGAATCGAACCAGCATCTCCCGATCTGCGCTCGAGTATGCTAACCATTACGCTACTAAGGATAATGAAATCCAAACAACTGTTTGGATTTCCAGGACGATAAAATTTTCAAATCACTGTGGTTATGTTACATGGGAAGAACAGCTTGACTTATGTCTGCATTAATTATTCCATGTGTTTCAACTTGATATACACCGAAGTGCAAGAAAAACTGGTACCGACGAGCTTATGCAAAATACATAGCAACGTCACCTATGCGCGTACTCGGTTGCGTCCGCCAGTGCGTATATAAAGCGATAGACATCCTTGCCAGCTGTCAGAGCTGCTTTCGGCACGAGAATGACAAGTAATAACGATTTAGGCGATTTTCAACGCTGTGTCATAGTTGGCGCTCGTGAGATGGGCCAAAGTATTTCGGAGGTAGAAACTAAGTTCGGATTTTCACGGACGACCATTGCAAGGGTGTACCGTGACTACAAGAATTCCGGCAAAACCTCCAACCTACGATACCAGCGTGGTCGTAAAAAGGCACTGGGTGAACGTGGCCATCGTCGGCTGTCAAGAATCGTTTCACGCGATAGGCGTGCAACACTCTCACAAGGTATAATCGGAATTCAATGCTGCAGCCTCAACAAGCATCAGCGTCCGGACTGTGCAACGTACCCTGCACGATATGGACTTTGGGAGCCGACGCCCAATTCGAGTCCCCTTGTTGGGTGCACGACACAGAGCTATGCGCCTCGCTTGGGCACGGCAACACCTCCACTGGACACTTGATGACTAGAAACAAGTAGCCTGGTCTGACGAGTCGCGTTTTCAACTGCATCGGACAGATGAAAGGATTCGTGTGTGGCGCAAACCCCATGAAGCCATGGATCCCACCTGTCAACAGGGAACTGTACCGGCTGGTGGGAGGTCTGTAATGGTATGCGGTGTGTTTAGCTGGACTTCACTGGGACCCCTGGAACGTCTACAAACGTCTGTAACCGGCCAAACGCTATGTGCGCATCCTTTCTGACGAGGTACACCCGTTCATGTCCTGCATTCATGCTGATGGGTTGGGCCTGTTCCAACATGACAATGCACCTCCACACAAGTGTCGGGACGCCACATTATGGTTAGAGGAGCACTCATCTGAGTTTGGGGTGTTGCCATTTCCACCCAAGTCCCCAGATCTGAACGTGATAGAACACATTTGGGATGCCATGCAACGCTCAATCGAACACATGAATCAGAGACCACGGAATACACCCGAATTGTGGAACGCTCTGCAGGAAGTATGGTGTGCATTGCCCACAACATATTTCCAGAAGCTAATGGCGTCCATGCCCCGTCGTATTTCTGCAGTCCTGCGTTCCCGCGGAGGACCTACCAAGTATTAGACTGGTGTACCAGTTTTTCTGGCACTTCAGTGTATATGTTACGGTAAAAGTTATTAATCCGGCGGTTATGCATAATCACCGATCATCTTGGTGAGTTTGATAAATTTATTTCATATATTGCGAATTAATCACATTGACCGATGATTATGCAAATTCGCCAGTTCGTAGTGGTAAATATGATGAATCGAATCGAACCTCATTAATTAAATTTACCGGGCATTATGCATAATCGTCATTCTACGATGGCCAACTTGAGAAATAATGCATTCTCGTCGAGTGAGTTATCAGTTTTTCTACAATCAAGAACAGAAAGGAAGAAATTGAGAAGAAGCGGACGAGCACAAAGGCAGGTTTAGGAGCTCAAGCGAAGAAAATGTCAGAGCTGAAGTTTCCTGTAGCCAAAGTAAGAGATACAGTGAAGCTAAGAATACCAGATGTGGACAGGGGAAGAGGCGATTCGCGGAATATATTGGCAATAAAATTAGCTACTGAAAATCATGAGCAGTGATGTATTCAGGCATCTTCTCGGGGGTACTTAGCCCCCCCCCCGAAAACACATGAACCCCCCCGTAGTTTTTTTTTTTTTTTTTTTTGAGATTTCCCCTTATATTTAGTCTGTGTTCTTTTTATAGCGGAATATTTGGAGATATTAATTTAAAAAAATTAAGAAAATCAGGTAAAATATAATGAAAAAAACATCTGCATGGACGTCAACCTGAAATTTATATCATCCTTTGTTCAACAAAACAGTCCTTGCTGAAGGGGCAATTTTTCAGTCACTGACAACTCTGACTACTTCCGCAATAAAAACCTAATTCCACACAGTAGAGATTGTGACGTATATTCTAGATTAACTTTCCTTTTTTAGTTTCTTTCCCTATGTAATTCTTGAGTTTATTCTCAGTATTCTTCACGCTTAACGGAATATCTTTTCCTTCAAACGAATACGTTTGGCAACACATTTGAGGTTGAATGCACGTGACGTATGTATGTAATAAGATAAGAACAAGAGATAAAAAGCGACGACTGATCTGTTGTATGAGAGAGGTGTTGATGTTATTGAGAGCGATTATTGAGGTGTGTTGATACGAGCGATTATTGAGAGCTATTATTGTGAGCGATTATGATGAGCGTTGTTAAGAAAGTGCTGTACGAAAGAATAGAATAGTGTCGAGACTACTAATGTGTGGAGAGTGTTGTGATTCCATTCCGAATAAAGGACTGTTTTCCGTAAGTGGACTTCTGGTTATATGTTTTGTCTGGCCGTTAAGGTTTGTTTCATTTAAGAACAATTTATTAGTATGTTGATATTTTATGTTAGCGTAAAGGTCCAAAACTACCGTTACGCCACAAGATGTTTGCACTGCAATACATCATCGTATCTTGGAAGCTGGCATTCAGTTTTATTTCAGCCTTCTGGATGTCGACATTCCATGCATACGGTTAAGCCTTAGTGCTTCCAATACAACAAAATATCTGCGACCTAATTTTTAACAATAGCAAATTATTAGAAATTGTTCACATAAGGCTTTCCTCCTGACGGTGGTGGTTTAGAATCTGTGAAATTAAAAAAATAAATAAAAATTGAGGCACCTCAAACTGTCATCCAAAAGCTTGGTTAGTTTTTATTTTTTCTTTACTACTATTTGCTAATCTAAATAATCTAAAGGGGGCTGAAACCAAATGGCAGGGGAATGGTTTACACCATACGTTTTCAGATAACGCTGTAATGATTCCTTAATAATCAGAGACACGCTTGTAGTAAGGCGAGACCATTTTTATCACTCCTAATATCTTGGAGAAATTTTTTCCAGCACAGGCTTACCTTACTAGTATAGTCAATATTTTACACCACCCCATGTTGAAATCCGTGGTCCACTTCTGAATTAAAGCAAAGGTATAACATTTTTAATCACTTGTAAGTGTAGATTTCTTGGAATTTGCATTTGCGAAATAAGAGCATAAGAAAATTTTCGTACTCTTTAGTACCAGGCTTTGCCCTTGATTTAGGCTTATTAATTGCATATTCCTTTATATCATCATCATCATCATCATCATTTTCAACCATTATCAATCCACTGCTGGACGAAGGTCAACCCAAGTTTCCTCCACAACGGTTTGTCTTGTGCCAGTCTCCTCCATGTGACTCCCGCATACTTTCGAATTTCATCCACCCATCTCCCATGTGGTCTTCTTCTGGGTCTTTTCCTGTCCCTTGGAATCCAATCTAAAAATTTCGGCTGTCCATCAATGGTCTGTCCTTCTGGCAGTATGCCCAGCCCATTGCCATTTTAGGGATTTAACTCTGATCATGATGTCTTCCACTCTTGTCATTTTTCGGATCCACGAGTACCTCTTCTTATCTCTCCTCGTTACACCAAGCATGCACCTCTCCATGCTCGTTTGAGTTGTCTGCAGCTTTTGTATGTCTCTTTTAGTTAAGGTCCACGTCTATGCACAATACGTAAGCACTGGAAGGATGCATTGATCAAACACTTTTCTTTTAAGACATAATGGCATATTGCTCTTGAAAATTATGCCGTTTCTTCCAAAAGCTCTCCAGGTCAGTTTTGTAAGCCGATTAATTTATTCACCAATGTGACCCTCACCTGAGATCTGCTGTCCAAGATAAACGTACGTGTATGTTATCTCCAGCTTTTCTCCATCAATCGACAAATCTTCATTTCTTGTAAAAGCATTGAACATCATTTTTGTCTTCTGAAAGTTCATTTTTAATTCCACTTCTTCACTCTTGTCAGCAAGTTCCTGGATTATACCTTGCAACTCTGATTTGGTAGTTGCAAAAATGACTATGTCATCAACAAAACAAAGGTGGGTTAGATAATCGCCATTAATCTTTATCCCTTTGTTTTCCCAGGTCAGTGATTGAAAGACATTTTCCAATGTGACATTAAAGAGCTTCGGAGATATGGAGTCACCTTGGCTCACTCCCTTTCCATTTTTATGTATGTTGTATTTTCAAACAGCCGAATCTTTGCACTTGCATTTTCGTAGATGTTATTAATAATATTAATGTATGCATCTTCAATACCGCAGGATTTCAGAGCCATTGTAACTGCTGATGGTTTCACCGAATCAAAGACTTTCTCATAATCGATAAAAGCCTTTATATATCACTGAAAAAATCGGGAAAATAATTGATGCTAGCAAGAAAGAACAAAAGCTTTTTTTCACAAATTCCGGTCATTACAAATTATTTATTCATAGTGTGATTATTTCAGCACTTGGCCGTACACAACATTTTTGGTTTCTCCTTCATCGGCGAAAATATATAATTTTGTTGGATCTTTTGCTTTTGACATTCCAACATACAGCTGTCCATGTGAGAAGTATCAAACACATCACTTGCTTTCAGTTTCAGATGACTTTGAGGGGCGAATCTCTGGGATAAAAAAGTTGAAAACGTATCTTTGCGAATATTTTATGAAACTGGCTGAAATTATAATGAACACCATATATCGTTAGTAGGAACATGACCTCCAAATTTCGCCTGAATCGGTCAATACCTTTTAAAATTAGGAGTCCAAATTTTATTAACCGTTTCTGCGTATATATTTCTGTTTACCTATGAATTAAAAATTCCCTGCCTATTTTAAAAAGTTTTGTCCGGATCCCGGTGAAATTTTGCGGGACTCAATTCATGGTGTTGATAAAAGTGTCAGCCCGTTTCGGTTAAGATTTCGCAAAGTTCGTTTTTGAATTTTTTTATGCACAGTTCTCAAAGAATAGAAACACCTGTGGATGTGCCGCGGTGATGAATGCAGTCACGTGCTTTCAGATAACAATGACGTAGCAAACGACGCTGACTTTATTGATTAGCTTATTAATTAATTCATAACTCGAGAATGGAACGACGTAAAGATCTTAAAATACTTGCGTTGACCTAGAAATTCCAGTATTAATAAGCTATGCAAATTTCACGATGCCACAGTTCGGCGTTCGACAGTTTTATTGCTTCAGACAAACAGACATTTTGTGTTTCAATATAAGATATGTAACAAAATTGTAGTTATATGTATATAACCAGTCAACAAGTTTTAGCCCCCTCGAAATTTGTGAATGCCCTCCCCAGAAAAAACTCTCTGAATGCAACACTGATGATGAGCACTATCAGTTTGGAACAAAGGAGGGATGTCTTTCACAACTGTATACCAGAAACCAATTTGTGCTATGTGACGAACAATTTCTTACAGTAGAGAATGTACCAAATTTTACTGTCTCTTAGGGAGTGCGCAAGAAAAACTTCAAGTTTAGGAGGTTGAAGGTACCAAAGGTGCTCATGTAAAGAAAAGTGTAATTCAACCAAATCCAAATACAAGAAAAATGAGAAATTATGTAACTCAAAATGTCATGATAGTTTGCCATGTTTGAATAAGCAGTAAGAATTATAAGAGTTCTATATTTTCCCCAACAATTTTTTTGAAATGTCTGTACACAATTTTAATATTAAGTTGAAATAGATTTTTCTTAGTTTTTTAATATTCATGAAATCGTTATAATGTTCATAAAACAAAAAAAAAATTTTTTTGACTTATTTTATTAAAATTAGTTTAAATCCATAAGTACTTACCAATTTCATTTAGGAATAACACATAATCGCCGACAAAAGTGAGAAATTCTGGGATATTTATCAAATTTACCAACTTCATTTGGGAATTATGTAAAATCGCCGGTAAAAATGATAAATTTAGTCAAATTTATAAAACTCACCAAGATGATCGGTGATTATGCGTAATAACCGGCGATCACCGGATAATCATTTATTTCTCATTTTATTACCGTAACGTACACTATATTGACAAAAGTCACCGGGCACCTAGAAGAGAAGCACAACATAGCCTTTATTGACATATATTAGTACGGTGTCGGTTCACCTTTGGCCTTAATAATGCATGCGCTGACCCTTAGAGACCTGCGTTCGACAAGGTTTTGGAACACAGCGATTGGTATGCGCTTCCATTCAGTGCATAATGCTGCCGCAAACTGTTGCTTAGTAGTAGGCCTTGGTTCCAAACTTCTTATGCAGCGCTCTAATTCATCCCATAGGTGCTCTATGGGATTAAGATCAAGGGCTCTGTGCTGGTACCAACAAGGTTCGGTTCCATAGTATTACCACAGAGTTGGTAGAGCATAATTGTCCAGAATATCGAGGTAGACGTGCTGGTTAACAGGTTTGTCCACGATAACCCAATGGGCCGGGACTATACCACGAAAAACACCCCCACACGAGTACACTGCCAGCTCCAAACTTGACCGTAGGATCAGTACACTGTGGTAAATAGCCTCCGGCTACCGCCATGGCAACACACGACCATCAGACTAATGGATCGTGTATCTGGATTCATCAGTCCGTAGGACCCGTTTCCATTGATCTACGGTCCACGATAAATGTTCTTTACACCATGCTAAATGACGAGTAGCATTCCAAGTGGAGATGAAAGGATTATGAGCCGCCGCACGACCACAGTAACCCATGGAATGAAGTTCTCCGCGAATAGTATGTGTACATAGTGAGGTTCCAGCATTTTTACTCACCTGTAAACTGAGGTCTTGTGCAGTAAGTACTCGGTCAATTAGCTGTAACGACTCTCCTGAGGCTTCGACGTCCTCTTTCACTGATTTTCTTTGGATGCCTGTACGTTTTGCTGCTTCAGGCACGCCATGTGTTTTCCACTTATTCAGTAGATCCAAAACAGTTGACTTGGGTATGTTTAAACGCCTTTCTGTTTCTCTTATGGACAACCCACTAACATAACAGTCAGTAGTAAATAGACCGCCAGTAGTAGTCAGTTACCTCCCGCCGCGACATTTTCACTCAACCTCACAGTGTGATATGATCGTGGTCAGCTGCAGGCTTGTTTTTATGCCGTCCAGCTGTACCGCGCATCTTAACAACGCAGGGGATCCGTTGATTTGGTTTTTAAGGGGTGTTCGGGGATTTTTGTCAATGTAGTGTGTATAACAATATCTCATTGAATCTGCGTAAATTACGAGAATCTGATGCTAAATGTGATAAAAAGTCATTATAACAACGCATTTAACTGTCGTTCGAGGGCTACTTACGAGAGCTGTAAAATGATGTATAACACGATGAGATGTAACCTGTAGATATCTAGACCAAAGAGTACCAATCTCCTTTCTAACACATTTCTGATTAAGCCTCGGTTTCTATCTTGAGGTCAGATTTTAACTTGCGCATGCGCAGATGGATTTTCGTAGCTACATCACATTTCATAGGTATTAGGGTCGTTTCTTACGTTCGTCTAAATATGACGATTATAATAATAGTTTTGAAAAATTAAACAGTCGAAATCTTATTATTGACGCCGTAATTTAGTAAATATTTACTTTTATGACCGGCATATCTTCTGTCATTGCTTTTACAACAATAGCATTCATTAATCCACCTAAGTACCGCTTAATTGTTAGGATTTGTTTTTTTGATTGAGGGTTTAACGACCACTGTAAGCAACTCAATGGGCTATAAGCAGTCGCTCGTCCCTAATTTAGAGCCACTGCTTCTAGGGAAGGGAGAGAACCAGTTCCATAAGACAAACGCAACATCCATGCCTCACCGTGATTCGAAACCGGACCCGCCTCGGTCGAATGGTCTAAGCGCCACCGAATGTCTGGAATGAATAAACCTCATTGTAATGTTTTAATTCCACTTAGTATGTACCGCACTGGGTCACGGCGTGGTCATGAGTGACGCGAATAAATACCATGTGCTGTATATGCGATACTAAACAAATGTATACTCTCGAATCACTCGTTTAATTTCACACCCATAAAGATCTTGGCACTGGAAAGATGCATAACATAAATTATCTACAAAGAGTACTAGGATACACGTTCTCAATTTTTTCTTCCTATCACCGTCGTGGTCCACATTTCTGCGGGTGAAGTTCTGTTAGTACCCTTTTCACGCTATCACTTCATCTTCGTCGGTGTCAGCCTATTGGTACTGCACAGTTATCCCTATTTCGTATTCAGATCTGTTGGATCTCTTTCCATCTTGTCTCTCCATCTTTCTCCAGGCAGTCCGTTTTTGTCTTGTACGGCCATGTACGACTCTTCTGTACTCAATTCTGTTAGATCACTTTGCACATTGTCTGTCCATAACTTTCCAGTCTACCCGTTTGATTTCGTATAAAAATGGGCCACTTTTCTGTATTCAGTTCTGTTAAACCTCTTTCCACATTGCTTTTCCACCTTCTCCGAAGCAATCCTCTAAGAAACACGATTCTCCATAATTATAAAATTGCTACAGTTCTGGTGGGCCGTCTGCCATGCAATTCTACCAAAACTGTATGATTTGAGAGGCAGATTTATCAAACTTGATTAAAAACAAAACAGTGTTTCTTAAAATTACTGATCTTAGTTGGAACGGTATGTTAAAGCGTTAGAGCCTGCAACGACCCTTGCTCTTTTCTACCTCTTTCTCAACATAGCTGCAACCCCGCGAGGGTCGTCACATAATTTTGTTGCTTTCGTTTTGTAGGATCACAAATTGGAAAATATAGAGTTTGGACCAGGAACGTCGCTAGACTTCGAAATCAGGATGGGCGACGGGCTGGCGAGAATTGTTTTTGCTGGGGCAAGTTTGATATAAACTTTATTTACAAATCACTGAAAGAAAGAATTTGTTTTTCTTTTGTTTTTTCTACAGGCTGCAAAGGTATTCGTAATATTCCTCACCCCCTCCGGGATACATACTCATTAATTTTCGAACAGTCTTGAAGTTTTTGAACTTTTTGGAGTACAAAAGAATTAAAAATTTGGAGTTATTTTTTTGCTAATGTTATGTCAATCCGTTTTTAATAAAGTTAGTAAAACCTAAGGAGTTACATACCCGTATAATAAACATGACACTGTCACTGACACGCCCTGATTAAAAGAAAATTTCATGCCTAAGAGAGGTCTTAAAGGAAATGTTTTCGTGGGTTAAGGTTGTGGGGAAATATTCAAGTTAGTGTGATTAACTTGCACATTTTTCCATAACAATTCAAGTTAGTATGATTCCAACACGCAGACAATACTTTTCCTCTCCTTAACTCCTTTCCTTCAAGCCAGAAAACTTGTCTTGCACTCATCTCTTCCAAAGTAGTCGTCAGCTACGACCTGCTCCCTCATTACCCTAGGGCTGGCTTCAGAGTGCTGTATGCTTAATAGCACAAACAGCAGAGCAATTAGTAATAACCTCAGTGAATTTCTATTCATCCTATTCATTCGCCCATGGTCATACTAACTTGAAAAAGGCTTAAATTAAGGATTTGGACGAGAATGGTCCTGCGGATGCTATGTTGATATCTTTCTACGGAGAAGGAAAAACGCACATTCTAGGGGGAAATATGTACCGCTACACGACGAAAAACACGGAAGTCATTATTCATTGGCAAATTCCAGATTATATTCTAAAGTTACAAAAAAAATTTAAATATGGCACATCTTGAACTGGGTGGGCGGCAGGGTGGGAAAGACAAAAACCCTCGCATCCCCTTGGCGACGTCCCTGGTTCGGACCCTTCGTAACAATAACAAAACAGAAACAGTTTATTTCACTAAAATTAGGTGGCTTGGGTTTTATCGAAGGATAGGTTAATAGAATGTTTGATTGACTTGGCCTCCGTCCATGCTGTATGGACCCCTAGATCCGAAAACCGCCGCCGCTGGAGCTACGCGAAACAATACCAATTCCGCTCCGGAAACAAATCCTTTCGTTCGCTCTGACGCCAATTTCTCGACCCGACCTCTTTCTGTAAAACCTAAGTCCCGTCTCTCTCTCTTCCACTTCCAAAGTGACCCTTCTCTCTTAAAAAAAAAAATTCAGAAAATCTCCACTCCCATTTAATAGGGTTTTGGAGTTAATCCTCACCTACGTGGGGCTACCTGAAAACACCCTTAAGCTTGTCTCATTAACGATCCCATTGCCACTTAAGACAGGTACAATACACTTGAAATACTTATGTTCTAAGCCGACTGTAATGCGACTAATCGCGTGTATCTGAGAGCAACAGCCTTAACACATGCTAATTTCGCACGCTCTGTCCAAAAATGGCGCGAACAAAGAAATTGCACGTGGGAATGAGCATATGCATACATAATTATGATTAGTTCTAATGACCTGGTTGTTAGCGAATCTTAGACCCTTTTCATTTTTTCCTGGAAATGCAGGGATTCCGTCTATGAAAGAACTTTAAGTTGACAAATATTGACTATATCATGAATTCTTCCTGGAGTAAGTGTAACGTCGCTTCGTTAAAAAATGACATTTATTTGAGCCACTTTTAAGGAGAAAGATGACACCGAATTTTCGGTTGTAATGAGCACATCTTTTGAATCCTTTCTGACACGACAAAGTGTATATCTCAAACCAGGTTTTTAAAAAATCTAAAAATTTAACAACAAAAAAAAAAAAGCTACATTTACACCACCTGAAGAAAAACTGCGCATAATTTAAAGTACATAATGTGAGCTGTATTGCTCATAGTCAATGGAACCTGTTAACGAAATCAACCATACTTCTACAATCGATGAAATATCCAGAAAATGAAAAAAATAGCTATACACACTAGTGGCTGAAAAGTGTTTCACGGAAATTAACAAATTGTGCACAAAAATTTCTCATACCGGAAGAAAGATATCAGAGACAAAGGGGGTCTTCAAATCGAACACTTGGAAGAGGTATAGAGGAAAACATGATATAACTTTACGCTTTCTAGCGGAAAAACTTTAAGTTACTCAAAAATGGCTTCAAGTTGCTCTTCATGATGAAGAGTACCCTATTAAATGAGAATTTTTCAAGAGATTTTTAGACACGAATTAGCTTTTCAAATAGAAATACAGTGGTGGCCAAAATTGTGGACACTTTTTGAAATTTTCATGTTTTGCAACTTCGGAGGCTTATAGGAAATGTTATTTTCCACCAGATGCAAATTTTATATGCCAATTTAAAGGAAATTTAGAGATGAATTCAATTCAAAAAACGAATGCAAATACAGTATATGCAGTAGAAAAAAAAGTTATGCTAATTTTAGTTTAACAAAGAAAAAAGTGCGATTCAGTTAAGAAGCTGATTGTAAATGCAAACCCTCCTGGCCAATCACAGTCCTTGTTCTGGGGACCAATCAAATGTCAGTAACTGCAATATATCTTGTGACAAGTTGAGGAAAGTCAGTTTTGCTCTTTGTTCTGTAGAAGAAAGACTGTTAGTGGTGTAAGTGAAGCGTAATTGTTGATTGTGTGAATATTTTTAGTATTTCTTTAAATTTAACGTCTAGATAATAAGTACGGCAATGGCACAAAAGAAAATAGTTTATTATTGGTCACCCACGAAAAGGACCAGGATTGTTTTATTACGTGAATCTGGTCTTTCTTATGCTGAAATTGACAACATCTGGTGTACGAAAGTGTTGTTTACGTTATCAATAAACAAAGTCACTGAAAAACAAAACAGGAAAAGGCAGAAAAAAGTACGTAAAAGCTGTTGATGACAGAAGAATAAAAGAACTATGTCTGAAAGACAGAAAAAATTCATCTGAAGCTATCAGAGCTGAACTGTGTTCAACTGGAGTTTCTGTCAGTTCAAGAACGATAAGTAGCAGACTGTCAGAAATGGGACTAAGAGTTAGGATTCCGAGAAAATAGCCATATCTGAATCTACAGCAGCGAAAGAAACGACGACAGTGGGCTAAAGAACACATTGGACGGACAGACGATCAGTGGAAGCAAGTTTTTTGGAGTGACGAAAGTAAGATATCCTTATATGGTAGTGATGGCCGAAAACACGTGAGACGTAGAGTAGGAGAAGGCCTTCATCCTCACTTCACGGAGACCAATGTAAAGCACCCAACAAGCGTTATGATTTGGGCATGAATGGCAGCAAATGATGTTTGCCACCTTCATGTAATCGATGGCACGCTAAACGCAAGAAAATACACTGACACCATCCAGGACCCAAAACTGCTACCTTCCATCAAGGATCTCTTTCCCAATAATGCACAATTTCTTTTTCAGCAGGATTAAGCTCCCTGTCACACAGCAAAAATATGCAATCAGTGGTTCACAACAAAGGCCATTTCATTGTTGACCTGGCCAGGAAACAGCCCTGACCAGAACCCAATAGAAAATTTGTAGCACCGTTTGAAAAGACTTGTATGAAAGAGGCATCCATCAAATAAATCACAATTAATTGAGGCTATAATTGCTTCGTGGCAACAAGTAATAACGAAAGTAAAGCTTAGAACACTTGTTGGCTCAACGAGACGTCGCTGTGATTCGGTTTTAAAATAATAAAAGCTACCCTACTAAATACTGATTGTACATTGAAATCGTAAGTGCATTACAGTATTTTCAGTATGATTGCAGTCTTTCCTGCATAACGTTTCTCGTACTGCATATACAGGGTGTCCGAGAATTATTGGACACCTTACAAAATTATATAAAACAAAACATTAAACAGATAGAAAGGAACTGGCTGTACTAACTTACAATGCAACTACACAAGTTAATAAATTTCGATATGAGATCCCTTGGTTGCTCGTAGTACTATAATGAATTAGCTTTATTTACTTTCCGCTAAGCTAATTATTATGAATGATTCTCTTCCTACCAGCTTGCTAATGATATACTTGTACTAAGCTTCAAAATAATGAATTCAAAAGGGTGTTGTTACTAGTTAATTACGAACTTAAAACAAAGTCTCAACGCTGGTTATTTATAGGAATCAAATAAATGTTATTAACCTAACAGCCAGACAGAGGTCTGACAAAAACTATGAATTGAGAAAGACTGAACTTACTGAAAACTTCTTTATTTGAACGACTCTTGGTCAACTAAGGCACTCATAACTCTTGTACACAATAATGAATAATCTTTCCTCCTCATAACAACACACAAGCTCACCTCATAACAACACACCAGCTCACCTCATAACAACACACAACCACTCCCTAAGTCTCGATGAACGCGCCTATATACTAACTACCACCACGTCATGACTTACACTCATTGCCAGATCTCATTCAGCGGGTGAAATAATATTTCGTTCAGTAGGAAGATAATTTACATAGTAAAATAAAATAACCAGAGATAGTAAAATCAAAAGGAAAGTGAATATAGAGTACACGTTACATCATCTCCCCCTTAATTTTTCTTTTTTTTTTTTTTCCTTTTTTCTTTTTTCTCTTTTTTTTTTTTTTGTTTCCGAAAAACCTATCAATTTTGGAGTGTAAGTCTTACATTTCGTTGATTGACGTTTCTCGACCTCTTTTTTGTTTTGTGGTTTGGTGGTAGCCGTATTTACATTATCAAACTTGGCATGACAATTTACGAAATCTGTATTCGACTGTGAAACGTGTATTGTGGAACAAAACAAACCTGCATCGGCATACTTTCCTTTTATTCTGCCTAGCAGGAATCACTTTTTTAATTTCAAATGACGTTATCATTATTTGGTGAATACATACCAACTGTATCAGCAGCGAAGATTGCCTGGAGCTGCCTAACAGTAACAATTTTATTATTTTCATTTCAAATTACGTTCGCCTTATTCGTTGAAATACATACCAACTGTATCAGCAGCGAAATTTACCTGGAGCTGCCTAACAGTAACAATTTTATTATTTTACCCCTAAGCACATAGATATATATAAAAAAAGTGGATTAGTAGATGGACATAGAAGAAATATAAAAAAAACACACATATATACACAAAAAAGAATGCATAGGCCCACACGAAAAAAAGAAATTCTGACACGCCAACTGGTCGTGCAGGAAAAACAACAAACTGAGAAAAGAACCTGTCCACGAGAACTTACTTATCTCGAGGACGCATAAAAAACTCTAGTGCGATAACGTTTTCCAGGCCTAATTGGACTGGTAAAATCTGGTGGCTTCGATCTCTTCCGGGACTGGAACGGAACTGGAACATCGGTCTGCTGTCGGTCAGGAAATCCCGGCGGCTGATGGGAACGGTCAGGAATGGCGGAAATCCTTCGGTCCGAAACGGCTGAAGTCTGTGGGTCCAGAAATCCCTGCGGCTGAGAAGAACGGTCAGGAGTCTGGCGGTCTGGAAATCCCTGCGGCTGAGAAGAACGGTCAGAAGTCTGGCGGTCCGGAAATCCCTGCGGCTCAGAAGAACGGTCAGAAGTCCGGCGGTCTGGAATCCCTTGCGGCTGATAGGAACGGTCAGGAACGTCTGAAGTCTGGCGGTCCGGAAATCCCTGCTGCGGCTGATAGGAACGGGCTCCCCCAGGCTTTGGATATGAAGTCCCTTTGTGCTGGGGCCCGTTGTGTCCTTCCAGTATCTTTTTGGACGGACGTGTCTCCGACCACATCGTTTGCTTTCGCTTACGCCCACGTGGCATGAGAGTAGCAGCAGGCATCGGCCCTGTTTGCCCTGAACGTAGGTTCCAGGGGCGAAACCCGGGCGGATGCAAAGATTTCTGCCTTCGTCGCTGTTGCGGCGAAGCAGATTGGGGAGACAAGTCACGTTTGCGCCCAGCCTTTGGTGGTGCTGGACGGTTTGGAACCGGAAATGTAGTATTCATAACTGATAAGTCAGAAATGTCCGAAGCCTCTGAGTCGCTGCTGTAATTCAGTGGTCGTGCAGGGCGATGTTTAGATTTACCTATAGGAATACTTTCTGACGAGGTATTCAAAGAAGAAGTAGCCCGCGTTGGTGTAGAGTTATCCGGAAACGGCGCAGCAATAGTCTTGGCAATGGTTGGAGGGAAAGGAACGATACTAATATTCGACGAACTCGATTCGAGCCTTGGTCTCATGGGAGAATCAGGTTGCGTGTGTAGAAACCCGTCTGGAGGAGGGGAGGGTGAAGGGAAAATCACTGGAGATTCTTCAAAAATGTTTGTTGGTTCGTCCAAAATTTCTGGCGGTTGAACATGAGATATAGATTCTTGAGTCTGTGGAACAGAAGGTTGAGTAGGATTGATAATGAAATCGATATTCCGTTCATGATACTTGCGACATTGATCAACATGTACATATTGAAAATGGTTGTCCGGTTTCTCCAGAACAATATTATTTTCAAAGACATTTGCCACCCGATATGGACCTTCGTAGCTGGGTGCAAATTTCTTCACTAAAGTATGCGAAACAGAAGACTGGAAGTGCGTTTCCACGAGAGTGAGATCTCCAACGACAAGATCTGGTTCCCTACGCCTAGAATTATAATATCTTGCTTGAGCCGCTTGTGCTCCTAGCATTGCAACACGAGCTTTTTCTGCCATGATTCTTACTGATTGCGGAGTTGGTCGCTGGTTTAGTTCGTCGATAATCCCCGTTAAATTTTCAAAAGGGGTTTTAATTTTGCGACCCAGAAAAAGTTCTGCAGGAGTAATTTTAGTAGACTCGTGGATCGGAACGCGAGATAATGCCTCCGGTAATTGATTCTTATGACCTGGCTGATACGAAATTTTGATATTGCTCTCTTGTAACTTCAGAGCCCACTTCATAAGTCTTTGAGATAGGTGCTTAGCAGAATTCAAATACTGAAGGGCAGAATGATCCGTAATTATGTTAACCGTCAGTTCGTTAAGATAACATTGAAATTTATTCAGTGCATACACAACAGCAAGACATTCACGTTCCGTAGCTGAATAATTGCGTTCAGCTTTGGCTAAAGTACGAGACGCAAAAGCTATTGGATGCCCAGCTTGTGACAAAACGCAACCAAGACCAACTCCGGATGCATCAGTATAAATATCAAATTCCTTAGTATGATCCGGGAAAGCCAACACCGGAGGCTGAGTCAATGCAGACTTCAGTGTTTCGAATGCAGCGTTAGCCTCAGGTGTCCAAATAAACTTCTTGTATTTACGTTTTAAAGCATACAATGGCTCACATATTGTAGCATAAGCGGGGACGAACTGCTGATACCAACCGGTCATTCCCAGAAAGCGGGATAGTTCTTTTGCTGTTTTAGGCCGAGGAAAGTCAACAATAGGCCTAATTTTTTCATTATCAGTGAATAAGCCGTGGGGAGTAATTTTCAACCCCAGATATACAATCTCGTCTCTCGCTATCTGGCATTTACTAGGTTTTAACGTCAAGCCAGCATTGTATATGAGTTGGAACACCTGTTTGAGCAGAGAAAGGTGCTCGTCAAAAGTCTCTGATGTGATAATAATGTCATCCAAATAGACATGCACATGGGGACCCAGGACAGGTCTGAGAACCGTGTCCATAAGCTTTTGAAAAGTAGCAGGTGCAGAAGCTAGTCCAAAAGGCATACGTAAATATTCATAGGCCCCAAAGGGAGTCACAAAGCCTGTTTTATCGACAGAGTCCGGATGTACTGCCACCTGCCAATATCCACTCGCCAAATCCAAAGTTGACATCCATTTGGTTGACGACAAGTCATTTAAAATATGTGACATGACAGGTAGGGGATAATTGATCGATTTTGAGACTTGGTTGAGCTTGCGAAAATTTGTCACGAAACGAAATTCATTGGGTTGTTTCTTTGGAACCAAAAAGGCAGGGGCAGCCCAGGCGCTTGTTGATTCCCTGATTATGCCCTGCTTAATCATTTCAGCAATTTGACGTTGCATTTCCTGTTTTTTATGTGGAGCACAAGGGTAAGGTTTCGTCGCAATGGGTTTCGAACCATCAGTGTCAATAACATGATAAACCACCTGTGTGAAACCAGGTTGATCCGAAAATAAACCAGGGCTTTCCTGTAAAAGGAGAGAAAGCTGGTCTCGTTGCTCCTCATTCAATTGGGTACTCAATAATAAACCCGTGATATCTACAGGAACCGTAGGAATCATTTCGACAGGTTCCGGAAAGGAAATCACATGTTGTACAAAATTCAAAGTTATTTGAAACTTGTTTATAAAGTCCATACCCATTAAACATTTCACGGGTAGCTCGTCTATAAGCAGGAAAGAATGTGTAAAACGAGCTTGTCCCAGCCCTAAAGATAATGTGACAGTTCCGGAGATACTGAAGATTTCATTATTTGCACCTCGCAAATACTGCGTTGCAGGCTGAACGTGTATTGCAGAAAAAGTGTCAGTGCAAAACTTTGTATTTAGGGCTGATATTTCAGACCCAGTGTCGAACTTTGTCTCGACAATAACGTCTTCAAGTGTCAAGAATACATCAGGCAACTGAGGAGTTTGAACAGTCACTAATACTGTTTTAGGGTCAGAATGTTTGGTATCAGGAAGCAGGACCGACCCTTCGTCTACTTCCTGTGGAAGTTTAAAGGAATCCTGGTGGGGTTATCATGTGGTCGGAAACCTCGACCCTGCCGGGTATCGGGAAAACTTTCACGATGAGGAGAACTGCGTGAAACCTGCGTCGGGAACTCCGCGTGTCTGTTGACATTTTCATATCCGTTACGTCTGCCCTCAGCACGGGCAGAAAAATTATCATTGCCTTGAGCATGATAACGTTCCGAATGCTGCTGAGTGAAACGGGGTCGAGCATACTGTGCATTATTACGATATTCCGAAGCTTGTGCAGAAACTCGCTGTTGGTTTGCCACTCTTCTGTGTGGTGGAACGTATGAAGCTTGGGTGGGCACTTGTGTATGCTCGCGCTGAAAATTATGTCTATTATGCCGCTGAGGGTTTTCGTAATAAGCCTCGCGGGGTGCCCGAGCATGGTGAGTTGAACCATGTTTGCCATGTCGCTCTTCATACGTGCGTATGAGGCGAAGGCATTCATGAATTGTGGCAGGGTGTCGAACCTCAAGAAAATCTTGTAAGAATGGGTCGAGCTGCTGCACGAGGGTATCCAACATGTCAACATGACTGGCATGTGGATCCCATAGGTTATATAGGCGTGTAGTTTCCAACGCAAATGCAACAGGGCTATCATTGGGACCTTGCTGACGCGAAAAAAGCTGTTGAGCAAGGCTAGCTCGACTGAGGCCGAAAGGAAAGACCTCCAAGAATTCTGCACGGAAATTCTCATAATGAGAATCCGGGTTCGACCCTCTCCACTGCCGATACCAGGTCTTAGCGGTATCCCTCAAGCAAGTCCCGGCAATTTGGACCTTGCAGTCTTCAGGAATATTATATAGATCAAAATGATCTTCCAGATCTTCGAGGAACTTTAAGGACCCCTCCAAACCATTGAAATGAATTGTTCCTGCATGCGGCACGAAATGGGCAAGCATTCTGCTTCGCTGAGAGGATTGAACTTCCTCAGGTACGACCCGCGACTCAGAGTAATAGGAAGCCGGTGCATTATGAAATTGTGAAGAATGCCTGGGTATGTGTAGATCATTCATATCAAAGTCAGAGCCACAGGCTTCGTGCAAATTGTCAAAAAACACCATTACCCTCGGAACTTGCCGTGGGGTAGAAAATGGAAGTTGCCTCAGGTAAGGAAGACATGGATAATAATAGTCAGGATCTCGTGTTCGAGAAAAGTTCGGGCGCCAATTATAATGAATTAGCTTTATTTACTTTCCGCTAAGCTAATTATTATGAATGATTCTCTTCCTACCAGCTAGCTAATGATATACTTGTACTAAGCTTCAAAATAATGAATTCAAAAGGGTGTTGTTACTAGTTAATTACGAACTTAAAACAAAGTCTCAACGCTGGTTATTTATAGGAATCAAATAAATGTTATTAACCTAACAGCCAGACAGAGGTCTGACAAAAACTATGAATTGAGAAAGACTGAACTTACTTAAAACTTCTTTATTTGAACGACTCTTGGTCAACTAAGGCACTCATAACTCTTGTACACAATAATGAATAATCTTTCCTCCTCATAACAACACACAAGCTCACCTCATAACAACACACCAGCTCACCTCATAACAACACACAACCACTCCCTAAGTCTCGATGAACGCGCCTATATACTAACTACCACCACGTCATGACTTACACTCATTGCCAGATCTCATTCAGCGGGTGAAATAACATCTCGTTCAGTAGGAAGATAATTTACATAGTAAAATAAAATAACCAGAGATAGTAAAATCAAAAGGAAAGTGAATATAGAGTATACGTTACAGTACATCCAAGCGATACTCGATTTCATGCCATGTACTGGCAAGCATCTGAGGAGTTATGGAATTAACAGCAGCTCTGATACGCTGCTTCAGTTCCTGCAAATCAGTACAAGGCGTCTGATAGACACGATCCTTCACATAACCCCACATAATCCAATGGAGTTAGATCTGGAGAGCGAGGAGGCCACGGAATGGGACCACCACGCCCAATCCATCTGTTGGGAAATGCTCATTTAGGCACTTACGTACACACGTTGACCAATACCAAGACCAATACTGAGGCGCGTCGTCGACCTAACCTTGGACCAATACTGAGGCGCGTCGTCTTGTTGGAAAACGACGCTGTCATATCTTTTGATCTGGGGTATAGCGAAATTTTCTAGCATATCCAAGTAAATGTCATCATTTATGGTTTTTTCGCACAAGAAGAAAGGGCCAATCACTTCTCTTTTTGACAGGGCGCACCACACATTAACTTTTGAAGAATCACGTTCCTGTTCAATAGCAGCATGAGGCGGTTCACTGCCCCATATCCTACAGTTGTGACGATTCACAATACCTGATACATGGAATGTGGATTCATCACTAAAAATTACAGTACTGAGAAATTTTAGGCGTTTTCCACTCTATTCAGCATATCAACAGCGAAATCGTATCGCAGTGTGTGATCATTTACATGCATCTTTTACACTATTTGAATTTTATAAGCATGAAACTTTAATTTCTTGTGCAAGATATCGTGAACTGCCGATTTCGGAATGCACAGTTCTCTGCTTGCTTTACGAACGGATTTCCTGGGGCTTCGTCGGAAACTTTCAGTAACTTGGTCAACCGTCTCACCGCTGAAGCTAGGCATACCGGCTCCTCCACGATTTTCCACATTGCCAGTTTCTTTAAACTGTTTCATCCACCGCTTAATTGAATTCGTTGACGAAGGATTACAACCATACTCTAAACGGTACCGTCTTTTAACTTTAATGACAGACTTTAATTCCGCAAGCCATAACACACACATCGCCTTCTGCTGTACGTATGACATGACTACTGATTGCGCATTTCTCATACATTCCTCATCAGGCCACACGTAGCGCCATCTATCGGATTCTGGGAATAACAATTCTGCAAAAAAACCAAAAAAAAAACAAAAACAAATACGTGACATAGAAAAACAGACAATGCTCATAGTTTTTTGTACATAATTTTGTAATGTGTCCAATAATTCTCGGACACCATCTATTTGCATTCTGTTTTTTGTATTGAATTCAGAATTAAATTTCCTTTAAATTGGCATATAAATATTTGCATTTGGTGCAAAATAAGATTTCCCATAAGCCTGCAAATTTGCAAAACATGAAAATTTCAAAAAGTCTCCACAATTTTTGCCACCACTGTATGCGCTGAAGCCCTAGGTGGAAGAATTTTGAATGGTCAAAAATTAGAAAATATGCTAAAAGAATTCTACACAGCAAAAGCTATGCTAAGGAAAGGAATTTGTCAAATACTACATTTCTTGGAAGCAGCGATAGTGAGAAAAATGTTTTGACATTTACCGCCCATAGCGGGAAAACTGTGCAATATTTAAAAAGGATAATGTTCACCATATTTGCAGTAGAAAATGGCGTACAGTAGAAAAAGAAGTTTTTAAATAGGATATTTAGAAGCGGGGTACAGCTGCAAAAGACATATATACAAACACCATCTAGCACCAGTTGTAAAAACCCACGAGCACATGCAGAGTGTTCCACATGGTGAATGGTATCCGGTGTTGTAAGAAGTTTTCAAATCGAACTACTAGAAACAGAGGTATCGAGAAAAACAGATAAAATGTTTTCGCCCCCTAGGGGGAACACTGTGCATTATTTTGGGCAGGAAATGCGCGCAAAATGTTTTCGTAGTTAGCCGAAACCAATTTTTTCACTTGAGGGTTTAGCTACTGACCGAAACCAATTTTTTCACTCGGGGGTTTAGCTACTGACCGAAACCAATTTTTTCACTCGGGGGTTTAGCTACTGACCGAAACCAATTTTTTTCACTCGGGGGTTTAGCTACTGACCGAAACCAATTTTTTCACTCTGGGGTTTAGATGCGTAGATATTGCTGTAAATATATGCTGTAAAAGGAAACGAGAACTTACATTATCTACACTGTTAAATATTGCAGGGTCAAATTACGGTTAATATACCGGCAGTTGAGAGGCCAGTCAATAAACCGTAATTTTACAGTACCATACCATAATGCTCATTAACAGTCTAATGATCTGGAAATAAAAACGTCTTGCCAGTAGACTGATTGCACCTGGAAAAACAGGTATATAATCACTTTAACAAGAAAGTTACCAGATTGTCAAAATTAAAATCAGTGCCCTAACTAGCATAAAGTGCGCCCCCCGCCCGCAATATTTACTTCAACACCCCTAAACATAGTAATTTTTCCAGGATTTCGAACACGAGGGAGAATGCAATGGTGGTACCTACGGCCCTGCAGTTTAAACTTTTTAAGTAATATATTTGACAATACGTGTAATTGCTTTGTCCAAAACTACAATAAATCACTTGAAGAAATCACCCTCTTACACACGGCAGATCTTTGGCTGCTGTGAATAAATGTTGACGCCTGTCGTGCACGTAACCTTACGTAACTGACTGTTTTCCCACATCCTCCACGGGGAATCCCACTGTGGCCTCGGGCTTTTCCTCAGCAGCGCAGAGAGAGGGCGACTTAGAGCGATCGTATTATTTACAACCCATTGCAGAGCAATCGTATTACAACCCGAAGTCAAAGAGCCGAACACTTTCAATCTGTAGGACATTCAGTGTTTTAAAAGTCAAACTAGGCATTTATTTAGGCAAAGCTAAATATATCTTAAAGCAAAATATGAATCTTTGGGTTAATTATTGTGTGTGTTCGAATTTTTTCATAAAAATATAATTGGCAGCTAGAGTACGCCCCTTTTGACTACCACCCCCGCAGCGGGTTAAAGTGTATCGTGACTGTAATAGTTCAAACAGTTTAAACACCGTGAAGATGTAGTTTATCTACCGAAAATTTATGGCTGCGTACTTACAATCCCTGATTTAGATCGTTTACAGATCGTAAGTGCCAGGTGGCGTACTGACGATCTGTAAACCGTCTTAATCTGGGTGAAACACTGACAATTCATGACAATTTTTTACAGTGTGGTGACACACTTGTGCTTCAGGAAATACCGGAAATTTATACAAAATATTTCACACCGGAAACTCTCACCAACAGAAAAATAATTTTTCAAATCAGACTTTTAGAAACAGAGATATAGGGGGAAATATAATATACAAACAACTACGTCATTAGCGGCCAAACAACACATTATTTTAAACAGAAGTATTTTCAAAGTTTTTTCATCGTAAGTTGGTTCTCAGAAGTGTAGTTATTGATGAAAATACATCAAAAAGAGAAATCTGTATGCACTTACACGCCGTAGTGGCAAAATGTTCTTCTCAAAAATTTAGAAGTTATATATGGGGAACGTTTCCCACCAGGAGCTCTATACGATGCAAAACGAATTTCTCAAAACTGTCTTTTAGAAGCATGAATATAGCAGAAATAGAACTTTGTTTTCGCCCCCTAGCGGAAAAACTAGGCACTAATTGATAAAAATGTACTCTTATATAAAATTATATTATGAACGGCATTGACGGGAAGAAATATTTTTTTCAATTGGATATTTAGAAGCAATTTTATGAAATAAAATATATTTTGAATTCGATAGAAACTACATTTACGCTCTCTAGCTGTGACGTTATGCATCGGTAAAAAAACCGGAACGCAAACATAATCGTTCTCGCAGTTCAAGTTTCCCAGTGTAAAAAGAATCTTTTAAATCGGGTATTAGCCCGATTAAAAAAATAATATTTTGCAAGATATGTCTACTGGGGGACGGACAGACAAAGTAATAACACAACAAGTGCATATTTTTTTTTTTCAAAAGACATGCTAAAAATTAGTATTCAAATAAATTTCGGTGTTCTTTGAAATCGTTTCTTATGATATTCATACACAGTCGAGTCACATTATTGTGACCACCTCCTTCTTTTCACGTGAACAGTGCGTATCCAATGAAAGAAAATTATTTTTTGCAGCTGGCTTGGAGGATATATATGGTGTGCTGTATTCATTCGGAAAACATATCACCCGTTACTGTCATGGATAAAAGGAGCGATTTATCAGATTTGCAAAAAGGGACGATTATCGGCTTTCGGGCCAAGGGTGGCAGTATATCTGTAACAGCGCAGTTTGTGAACTGTTCGCGTGCTCCTGTGGTTAAAGTGTATCGTGATTGGAGGAATGGCACCATTGGAAATAAGCGACGTGGAAACTGCGAAGCACCCACGTGGCATTGATGTGAGAGGTGAACGTCTGATGCGAAGGTGCGTGAGGGCCGATCGACACGCCACAGTAGACCACCTCACTGACCGAATTAACCAGGGGGCTACCGGAAGTGTGTCTAAAACGACAGTTCAGCGAACCCTGCTGCGTATATGGGGCTCCAACGCAGACGAATGGTCACTGCACCTATGCTAACGAAGGTGAATCGGCAGAAAAGGCTTACATTTGCACGGCAGTAACGGAATTAGACCTCCGCTGATTGGTAAATGATTGCCTTCTCCGATGAGTTGCGTTTTCTGCTTCATCGAACGGATAGACGCTGGCGTATAAGGCGAGAAACATCGGAGAACAAACACTCTTCAACCATTGCTGGAAGAACACAAGCTGGTGGGGGCAAAGTTATGGTCTGGGGAATGTTTTCGTGGCATTCTCTGGGTCCACTCATACATGTGGAAGGCACTATGGGCAGAATTTTTTACGAATCCATCCTTGTAGACCACATACACCCATACATGCTGATTGTCTTCCCTGGGGCGAATGGAATCTTCCAGTACGGCAGTGTGACGTGTCACCCAGCTAGAAATGTCCGAGAGTGGTTGGAAGAACACGATGAACACTTCAAAGTACTTCCCTGTCCCCCTAATTCACCAGACTACCCAAGTGAGCATCTGTGGAACCACCTCGATCGTGTTGTTCGCTCCATGGATCCTCCACCACGCACCATCCAGCAGCTGTCAGATGCACTGCAGTCAGCATGGCTCCACATACATGTGAACGCCTTCCAGCACCTTATTGGGTCTCTCCCAGCCCGTCTAGCTGCTGTCCGCGCTGCACACCACGCGGCGGTTACTCTGTATATTAGCTGGTGGTCACAATAATGAGACTCGGCGGTGTAGAATAATTAGTTGAAATTACTACTCTTAGCAATTTTCGGTTTTCTGCGAGAGGAACCGATGAGCCATTACATTATAACCAACCCCAGCCTAGAGAAATGAGCGCACCTGGAGACCGAGCGGTGGCACTGGTGAAGTTCACAGAGCAGTATATAAATAACCAGAGGACCGGCTTTCGGATAGTAGAGTGTTCGAAGTCAGAATTGGAAAAGCTGCCGATTTATCGGAGTTTGGTAAAGGACACATTGTGATGGCATGGCGCTTCGGAACTACGATATCGGAAACGGCGCGGCTTGTGGGTTGTTCAAATGCCGCTCTAGTGAGTACGTATCAAAAGTGGTGTACAGATGGCCAAACGACGAACCGTCATCCATCTGTGTGTCGTCCGCAGCTCACTGATGCCAGAGGAGACTGTCGCGCATTGTTCAAAGCGACCGGAGGGCTGCAGTGCGACAAATCACCCGCAGCTACAACCGTGGCGATCAGGGCAATGTGTCACAGCACACAGTTCATCGCAGCCGAAGACGCTATCACCAACAACGCATGAAATTGCCCCAAGATAATCGAGATTGGACCGTGGATGATTGGAAGAAAGTGGCCTGGTCTGACGAATCAAGATTCCTGGTGCATCACGTAGATGGCCGAGCGCGTATACGCCGATTATCAACGGATACTATGGTACCTGGATGCACTGTTGGGCGGAAACAGGCCAGCGGCGGTGGTGTTATGCTGTGGGCGATGTTTTCTTGGGACACGTTTGGCCCCATTATTCCAATAGCACAATCCCTGACAGCTGTCGTGTGTCTGAAAATCGTTGCGGATCAATTTCATCCATTCATGGCAACTGTGTTCCCTGCTGGTGATGTCCATTACCAACAGGATAATGCACCATGCCACACTGCCAGAATCGTCAAGGAGTGGTTCGAGGAACATGCTGGTGACTTTCTGTTAATGCCCTGGCCTCCAAATTCACCTGACGTGAACCCAATCGAACATTTGTGGTTCGACTTGGAAAAGCGTGTTCGCCCTAAATCACCCCCACCCCGAAATGTACGGGAACTGGAGGACCTTCTGTTGACATTACGGTACTAGATACCCCAGGATACCTATCGTCACCTCATCGAATCGATGCCTCGCCGAGTGGCCGCTGTTTTGCAGGCTAAAGGGGGTCCTGCAGCTTATTAGGTAGGTGGTCATAATGTAATGGCTTACCGGCGTAAATGCGAGTTTTGTCTAAATTGCTACATTTTTTTTTCGAATCAGCCATGAATCAGTTTCTTTAAATTGTTGTTACGATTTACTAGTCTTCCTGAGAAATTTCTTTGATTCGTTCTTCGTTAAAATTGTTAGCATATTCTAGAACTCAAAGAACGAAAATTCTTTTAGATTCCTTTGTTAAAATTACTGTAATTCATTGTAACCGTTAATTAAAATTAATTACCATTTGCCAAAACTACAGATTCTCCGAACTTTTTGTTAAAATTAACAAAAATTGCTAAAATTAGTTTGTTAAGTCACCGTATGCTGTTGCGTAGCCCTTCTCAATGTCTGGTAGGTGGCTCTTGCTTATCTTCCTGTATTAACTTAAACCTTTCGAATTCATCTAACTTTTTTTTTCACATACTTCTCTTTTGTTTCTTTAAATTCAGCTGGGTTTATAGGTCATATACTTATATCAGGTGTCTTTAATTTCGATTTTATATGAGAGCGTTCTCAACGACTCTCTCCACCTCTCTTGGGGAATTGGTCACTGTGAGCTGACCGACGCTTGCCCTGGTTTAACATTAGCTGGTTATCTCAGGTGAATTAGCATCCAGCTAGCTGTTAAATGCAGGTGGTTTGTCCAAAGACATTTTCTCGAGGTCCAATTAATTGGAAAAGGTTAGTGTGGTACACCTCTGACAGAATTATGGCCATCGTGCGGCACTCTGGTGTAGTTTATGATGCCTCTCCAAGTCCACATCCAAAAGAAGGGATCATGGAATTTCACTCTAACCCCTGACCGGATTAGGACTTGAGCATGGAAATTTACGTGAATTATAGAAATTTGTCACTGTTTCTTAAGAAAGGATTCCGAGGGGAAAAGGAGGGGATATATATATATATATATATATATATATATATATATATATATATATATATATATATTCTATAAAGAAGATACCTAAGCAAAAAAATACATATATAATTTTGTGAGTCAAAATTATATATGTATTTTTTTGCTTAGGTATCTTCTTTATAGAATGTGAATTCTGAATTTTCAAAACTGCTGCGTTGCGCGTTTTGATTTTCAGGTTATTTTGCACCCTTCGTTTTAAATTCTAAAATTTTTCCTTAGTCTTCAGTTTTGCTCTTAAGTATATATATATATATATCATCATCACCATCATTGTCAACCATTATCAATCCACTGCTGGACGAAGGTCTCCCCAAGTTTCCTCCACAACGGTCTGTCTTGTGCCAGTCTCCTCCATGTCACCCCTGCATACTTTCTAATTTCATCCACCCATCTCCCATGTGGGCTTCTTCTGGGTCTTTTCCTGTCCCTTGGAATCCAATCTAAAATTTCGGCTGTCCATCGATGATCTGTCCTTCTGGCAGTATGTCCAGCCCATTGCCATTTCAGGGATTTAACTCTGATCATGATGTCTTCCACTCTTGTCATTTTTCGGATCCACGAGTTCCTCTTCTTATCTCTCCTGGTTACACCAAGTATGCACCTCTCCATGCTTTTTTGAGTTGTCTGCAGCCTTTGTATGTCTCTTTTAGTTAAGGTCCACGTCTCTGCACCATACGTAAGCACCGGAAGAATGCATTGATCAAACATTTTTCTTTTAAGACATAATGGCATATTGCTCTTGAAAATTATGCTGTTTCTTCCAAAAGCTCTCCAGGCAAGTTTTGTACGCCGATTAATTTCTTCATCAATGTGACCCTCACTTGATATCTGCTGTCCAAGATAAACGTACGTGTCTGTTATCTCCAGCTTTTCTCCATCAATCGATAAATCTTCATTTCTTGTAAAAGCATTGAACATCACTTTTGTCTTCTGAAAGTTCATTTTTAATCCCACTTCTTTACTCTTGTCAGCAAGTTCTGAGACCATGCTTGATGAATAGCACTTTCCAGGAGTGTGAGATTGCAGGGTTGTGGATCCAGCTGTCTGATGGCTCGTTCAACTTCATCCCACAAATTCTCAATGGGGTTGAGATCTGGAGATTGTGGGAGCCACCTAAGCAAAGTAAATTCACCGGCTTGTTCCTGAAACCAATCCTGTACAATACGAGCACTATGGCATGACGCATTATCTTGTTGAAGGTAGCCATTGCCATTAGGATAAACCATCCACATGACAGGATGCACTTGGTCCGCAACGATGTTTAGATATGATGCGCCAGTCAGACGTTGATCAACACAAATTAAAGGGCCCAAAGCATGCCAGGAAAACATTCCCCAAACAATAACGTTGCCTCCACCAGCTTGAAGGGTTGTAGCAATGCATTTGGGGTCCATGCTTTCGTGCTGTTTCCGCCAAATTCTCACTCGGCCATCGGCATGGTGCAACTGAAAACGTCATTCATCGGACGACATAATTTGTTTCCGATTATCGACTGTCCAATCCTTGTGCTCCTGTGGGAACTGGAGACGTTTTCTCTTGTTAACTGCAGACAGCAAAGGTGTTCGAACAGCCCTTCGGCTGCCATATCCCATCCGATGCAGTGTACGGCGAACAATGCGTGCAGAGATCATTTGAGAGGATCCTTGGTTAAGATGGTCTGTAATTTGCTGCACTGTTGCCCTTCTGTTGCCCGTCACCAGTCTGAACACTCTCCGATCCGCCTGAGAAGTCACTTGTGGATGACGACCACACGTTGCTCGTAGAGACCCAGTTTTTTAGCTGACAGTCCAGTCTTTAAACACTTTAACAACAGCTGCTCTGGAACATTTCACGAATGCGGCGGTTTCGGTGATACTCGCTCCATGGCTCCGAGCTCCTACAATCATCCCACGTTGAAAGTCCGTCAAATCGCATTTTTTACCCATCTCGTCACCCAAAAATCACTTCTACTACTGTCGCAAGCACTAAGCTTCCTTTTTATACTAGCCTCGCCCTCTGGCGGTAACAGCGTACAGCCGTAGCTCATTTACTTATGGTCTCACTAGCAACTAGACATAGGGGGTGGATACCGGTTGCAGCGAGAGCTTGTGTCCATCGACGAGTGTGCTAACTTAAATAATGAAGTGTGTTAGATGTATAAGTTGGGCATAATTCAATGAATATCGTCTCTCATACTCGATGTTGATTTGCGTGGATCATAGCTACGTTAAGATAATACTTTGGAGGATAGGTGAAAAAAACTTACATAGGAAACCTGAGAAAATCAGGTTCTCCTGCAAGGGCATTTATTTTCTATTTTTCATGTTTATCAATCTAAACGAAGTCAAGTTGCACATATTGATGTGTAGATAACGTAGTACTGTTCCCAAACCGTGAGGAAGCCGCTTTTTTTAACAAACTGAATTAAAAAAAAAGCACAGAATGAACTGTGGTTAAAGACCAAGCTTTCAATGATGTAATCAAGTACAAAAGTCGGGTTCTGCAGTGAAAGAGGAATGTTTTCCAACACAACTTCAGTTCTCACAGTTCTTGCGAGACACCTGCATCCATTCATCAAAGCCAACGTCCCTCCGGTTTCGCCCCGTGTTATTTCCATCAGTTTTACACCAGTTATAACGTACAAGTTCTTCCGCGCCGGACATCGAACTCGGGTTCCCTCACTCCGGAGTAAGTCGCTCTCCCAACTGAGCTACGCGGACATGTGCTCTCGCTGCTATCTGCGTTTATCTCAAGTGCGTCCTGCGGTGCAGGAACGTCACACAGTCCAAGGGGCGTTTGTGAGCGAAACACTAACTGCGAACTGTAACGAGTAGCTGCGCGCGCAACCTAAGAAAATATTCTCGGAGGGAATTCATGAGCTGATTTCGTGAAGTCGAACGTGCGCTGCAGGAGGAAAGTACTACGTGGGAAAGTGGATGCAATTTTTGTCGAAGCGAGAATGAAATAAGCACACCGGACAAAAAAATTAAAGCACCCCTGTCTGAACTTACTTATGGGTGATGGCGCCTTTTCCCTTGACAACAGCATGAATACGGTGTAGTAGAGCCTCCACGAGGTTGTGGATGTATTGAACATCGATTTGCATTCACTCGTGCGTCAATTGGTCCCGAAATTCCGCCAGAGTACGTGCGTGTCTATTCCGGCGTTTCACCTTCTGTTCCAAATGATCCCACAGATCTTCAATAGGATTTTGATCTGGGGATTTGGCGGGCCAGTCGAGGTGAGACAGTGCTGCTGATTGTTCGTCGTGCCACTCAGACACAATTTTAGCCCTGTGTACACGGCAATTGTTGTCTTGGAAGACAGGAGTGACAGTGGGACGCTGCTCCTGGAGATGTAAGGGCAAAGGGCAACACTTCGTCATTCAAAATACAGAGGAGCGCATGCTTGTTCAAATTCATCGTTACTGCAACGAGAGGGCCCATTTCGTGGTACGAAAAATGTTACCAAAACATCACAGAACCTCCTTCAACTTGAACAACTACCTTTGACACAATCAGGATTAAAAGCTTCATTGGGCCTGCGATGCACTCGTCGCCTCACATCATTGGAATACGAACAAAAACGTGACTCATCAGACCGAATTACTTAGTTTCCAATCCTCCACAGTCAAGTTTTGGTGCTTCTGAGCTCACTGATAAGGTGCGCCTTTGTGACGTGCTGTCAAAAAGGCCTCTTCCGAGGTACTCTGCTCTAGATGTCCATCGCATGCCGTTCTCGTCGCAATGTCCTTTCGGAAATTGGCTGGAGTGGACTTTCATTGACTGTTTGGAGCAATTGTTGCCAGCTTTGAAATGGATTTGCAATTACTAGGCGTGAAACGTGGCGGCGGTCCCTGTTGGTGAGAATCGTTTTCTGGCTACAGTTACGCTACCTATTTTCAGTTGACTGAACTACACCACTGTTTGTAGACCCGCTGGACAGTACGCTTCGACAAACCAGCAAATTGGGCCGACTTCATTCACTTTGTGTCCGTGGGCTTGGCCAAACAGGATGTCTTCTTTTTGCCACTTAGAAACGTTTGTCTTACGAGCCACACTGCAGACTAAATTAAACACACACGTCATTTATGTTAGGGCTAACTATTTTTTTGTCCGGTGTGCTTATTTATTCTTTCCACTTTTACTGCTTTCATCTAAACAACTCTTTTAACTATCATATACAGAGACAACTCGGTGTTATTTGGAACACAGCGATTGGTATGCGTTCCCATTCAGTACATAATGCTGCCGCTAACTCTTGCTTAGCAGTAGGCCTTGGTTTTAAACTTCTTATGCGACGCTCTAATTCATACCATAGGTGCTCTGTGGGATTAAGATCAAGGCTCTGTGCTCGCCAGTCCACACAAGATTACGAATTTCTCGTCAAACCACGCCGTAACAGTCCTTGCTTTGTGGCTTGGTGCATTATCCTTCTGGTACCAACAAGGTTCGGTTCCATAGTATTGCCAAAGAGTTGGTAGGGCATAATTGTCCAGAATATGGAGGTAGACGTGCTGGCTAACAGGTTTGTCCACGATAACCAAAGGGCCGGAACCATACCACGAAAAAAAAAAAAAAAAAACCCACACGAGTACACTGCCAGCTCCAAACTTGACCGTAGCAACAGTACACTGCGGTAAATAGCGTTCCCCCAGCTGCCGCCATACTCACACACGGCAATCAGACTGATGGATCGTGTATCTGGATTCATCAGTCCATAGGACCCATTTCCATTGATCTACGGTCCACGAAAAATGTTTTTTACACCATGCTAAACGACGAGATGAAAAGCTTACGAGCAGCCGCACGAGCACGGTAACTCATGGAATGAAGTTCTCTGCGAATGGTCCGTATACATACCGAGATTCCAGCATTTTTACCCACCTGCAAACTGAGGTCCTGTGCATTACTCCGTCGATAAGCTGTAACGACTCTCCTGAGGCTTCGACGTCCTCTATCACTGATTTTCTTTGGTCTGCCGGTACGTTTTGCTCTTCAGGCACTCCATGTGTCCTCCACTTATTCAGTACATCCAAAACAGTTGACGTGGGTATGTTTAAACGCCTCTCGGTTTCTCTTATGGACAACCCACTATTATAACACCCAACAATCTTTCCTTTCTCAAAGTCAGTTCTCTCCTGCCGCGACATTTTCACTCAATCTCACAGTGCAATATGATCGCGGTCTTGTTTTTGTACCGTTTGCAGGTGTATACCGCGCATCTTAGCAACGCAGCGGATGCGTTCATTTGCTTTTGAAGATGTGTCCGGTGACCTGTCAATGTAGTTTATATAAAAACGAAACAAAACTGCAGTGCAAGGTTTAACTGTGAATACGTTCGCTGTAATGTTTCTCAAAAATTTCTTTAGGGGGAATGGGGGTTGACAAGCTGCACGAACAATTTGATAAGCTACAAGCAGTTGCCCGTCCCTTCCTTTTGGCAACAGGTTCAAGGGAAGGGTGAAAGCAAGCGCCGTAAGACAAGCACACCACACCTGCTTCATACAGGACTCTAACCAGAACCCAAGTCGGACGACTAATTAGAAAACTACACCTCTGACCACTCCGCTACCAGAGCAGTTTTTTATATATTTAAATATTTGTTCACGTTTTTAATAATCAGTAGAGAAACTCATTGAAAGTACGTTAAATTCACTCATTTTTTACTGGGTCTGAGAAGGTTGGATTGACGTATTCTCAGAGAGATTTTTGTGTCTAGAGTTGTTAAATTTAGATATAATAGAAAAGAAAAGTCAAGAAATGTAAGAAGGAATCCTAAAATCTCCCAGTTGACAATAAGATTTCTGTCTTAATAGCTTGTACTTCATACATGCAAAGTTTCTACAGTATTGACTGGAAAGATGAGGAAGGAGAAACTGCAGAGAGAGACAAAATAAATTTGGTCAGAGAGATGGACGCTATATTTTATGTTTAATTTTAAATAATAACTCCATAGTTTCTAAAATGAATCATGAAGCAGAGTCATATGAAAAGCGAGACATATTTTGAGGAATGAAAAAGAAAAAGGAATTATTTTATACAGATGTCAACAGTAAAGCAGTATTACGTTTGTTATGCCGCTCGGCAGCATGCGAATCAAAAAGATCAAAAGTGGAACTGCATCATAATAGTGTTCACAAAGATTCTTGAAATCAATATGCAACGAAAACATTGCTGAGAGCAAAAATACTTAAAAAAAAAAGAAGCCAAATCTTATCTCTTCTTTTATCTTGCGAAGGAACAACTTTTTTTCTGACATACAGTGCATTCACAATAAGCTGTAATACAGTATGCTGTAAAAATATTATCATTTTTTCGGCGGGGGGGGGGGGGGTACTTTCAAAGCTGCTGTTCTTTCCGCTGACGAATATTTGAAGATATTAAGAGAAGGAATGATAGTGCTTCTGCAAAAAAAAAAAAAAAAAAAATGTACCATGGACAAGAAATGACGTGGCAAATCATACTTATTATTTGAAGACAGTTTCTCAGTTAAGTGGCGATATGGAATATACATTCGTATACTTCAGCTCAATGAATAGATATCATAGATCATTCTGACCTTTTGACAATCAGAACGTTTTTTGTTTTTTTTTCAATGTACGTGCTTTCAAACTTAAATAAATATAAAAAAAGATGTGCGTTTCACCCAAGATATTCACACATGAACAGAAAATCCCGTTAAAAAACTTGCGCTGATTGCAACTAATAGACTGTATTTAATATTTGATCCGTAACGACAGATCTTTTATTTATTTATTTATTTTTTGGTCTGTGCGATCGATAAACATGTCTTACTTTTGAAACTACGATAGCTTGATCCACCGACACTATTTATGCTTAAAACTAGAGAATAGCAAGTGAATATATAAAGGTGAGCAGAGGATGGAGGTCGATAAACGTGCTGTTCGGGTCTCCTGCGTCTTTATTGAAGAAATGGGTTAAAAGCGGCAGAGAGAGAGAGAGAGAGAGAGAGAGAGAGAGCATAGTGCAGTTGAAGGTGAGGAAACAGTGGACTACAGAACTGCAGGAAATTGTTTCCGGCGTTTCAATGGTGGAAATACCAGTCTCAAAGACAAGCCGAGGTCAGAACGTTCAACGACCACAAGCACTGATACCCAGGTTGAAGCTTTGATATCTAATCAATGTATCAGCATACGAGTGGCAGCTCAGGTGGAGTGTTTCAAATCCACCACCAGTTCATCACCTGCGCTAGCTTGATTTCTCCTCCAGGCGCCATGGGATGGTTCTCTCTGAATTGACATCCCAGCAGGCGGAACAACGTGTTACTTTCTATCAAAGATTTCTGTCAAATTCACAGGCCGATGGGATTTGGCATCGTATCGTCACAAGCAGGGCCGTAGCTACCGGGAGGGCAGGGACTGCAGCTGCCCTCCCAGAATGGTTATTCCAAGGACGTAAATTCATGCTCTGGAGGATGTATAAAATAGAAATTGTAACTAAAAAGTAAAATTACACCCTTCAGTATTTTCTTTAAGGACTCATTCAGTATCATTCAGTATTCCATGCAGTTAACCAGGTTTAACATGCACTGTGAGGTCTGAACATCTCACATCCATGAAGGGAATTTTCCACAACAGTGAATGGAGACATAGAAAACAATATGCTGATATGTCTAACCTTCATGACCTTTCCGAGCATATTTTTCGGATGAAGAGCTAATTAATAATCTGTGCTCTGTTGCAGGAAGTTCTCTGAGCGTTTAACCTTGAACGGAATTTTTCCAAGCCCTACCTCTAAAACTTCTTCCTATTGTTACGTTCACTATCCGATACTCATTCGTTCTGCGGTGGATTGGTTTTCGTTCTGGATTTCTGTGGGGTATTGTGTTGTCGGCGTTCACGTAACGTTTGCGCTTTACGTGGTATTTACAACTTGTGGTTCTTAGGTACTTACCTAACCTAGTTTTTACATTTTTAATAAAATTATGTCAAAAACCTGAAATGCGATTTTTGAACGATCATAATACTTTCCTAAAGCGGGTGTGTGTGAGAAAGTAAGAGCCACGTATTATTTGAGTGGAACTCGAAGAGGCGTAATTGTGAACTCTAAGGGGCGTAATTGTGAACTCTAAGGGGCGTAATTTCAAGTCTCGCCCTCCTAAGTAAGAAAAGCTTGCCACGGTCCTGGTCACAAGTGATGTAAAGTGAATATTCCCCCGTTATCCTACCAGTGGCTGAGGATAATAAAATATGTGTAGTAGCAGAGGCCATGTAGCATAGCCAGTGGTGCAAAGAAGGAAGTCCGAGAGGAAAGGTGTGCTGTGCATCTAGTGGAATCGCGATGGCTCTACACACTGCAAATTGATGCCAGATGGTTAGGCTGCGGACGGTAACCTCTATGACGAACAACTACAGCTGGTTCACGATGCTTAGCGCCAGCGCTCAGCAACAGGAAACGGGCTTTCCTGCAAGTGGATAATGCTCCACGTCACACCTCTAGCGTGGTACGCCCAAACCTACTGTCATTGGAAGAGGTTAAGATCTTATTCCATCCTCCATACAGTCCAGATCTTGCCCCATTCGACTCTTACCTGTTTCAGTCTGTTTATGGCCCATACCCAACAAGGACGGCACTTTGCTTCAGTGGTGGGATGTGTATTCTGGCAGAGAGAGTTCCTGTACTCGAAACCTACCGAGTACTACCGCCACGAGGTCGTGGCTCTTTTGAAACGTTGGCAAAGTACTATAGAAAGTAACGGCCTGTATTTGCAGAATGAACTTTGTGTGTATGGCTTTCTTGCATCATTAAACTTTACAAGCGGGGCGAACTTTTGACTCACTCTGGTAAAACGATCTTGAATAGAAGGTCTCTCCCGACTACACGTGACATTCTGCCGTGAAGTCATTGGATGTTGCAGTACAACAGAAAAACAAAATAAAAAATAATTCCTTGACGGCTTTAAGCTAGCGAAGGATTATATTTTATTTCTAGAAGGAGTGTATGAGGAAGCCGGTGATTTCCTTGAGCTATTGAATCTTAAGAATTTGTCCGTTCCTAATTTAAGTCTCGTCGCATGGAGGGGAAAATCAGCGTCGATCGTGCTGTGTGGAGTGTCTTGTGGCTGTGTCTAGAAGATATACCTTGTGTAATTTAGGGCCACTGTTATATTTTCGAATATCACTTATATCAACGAAATAGTGGTTTGAATTATGCAACTTAGAAACGTACAGAACATTTTAACTTGAGAAAAGCTCTTAAAAGCCCTTATCGGGGAAACAGATTTTTTCCACCCCCTTCCCCCATCCAGCATCATTAGACGAAAAGAAGTTTCCACACACACCATACCATGTTTCTCACAGATACAAGGGAGAAGCTTATACTGCATGAGGAAGCTATTACGTGCGCAATGAAGATTTATCCGTTGACAGCCACGGTGATGGATCACATCGTCCACTGTTCATTTCGTCCACCGTTCACTTTGTCCACGTTCATTTCGTCCTCAGAATGAATAGAATACCGTTGAAATTTTGTTTTCATGGAATTTTTGTTACTTGGCTGAAAAAAAAAAGCAGACATTATTTTTATAAGTGATCTTTTTCCTATTTAAGTTTTTCGATTAAAATATAGCGATTTTAAATATTATTTAAAGTAAAACGAGGAACTAAACTTTGAAGATATTTTTAACTCTTTCGTGTGGTACGATGTCAATCAATCACTATGACACTGATCATAATTTTACAAAAGTCTTTTAATGTTTTGAAATGCATCTTATATATTGTTTTCAAATAGTTCTTAGCTTTCCAGTATACTTATTGTTTATTTGGATTATTGCTTATAATTTCCGTATTACTAATTTTCATACGAATGAACTATAATGCTCTCTATATGTGTCATAGCTATTTTATGCAAGTAAAAAATCCATAAAAGTATGACGGTGGAAAAAAGAAAACCACTATTTCGTGATATATAAAAAGGCTTGATCTTTACTGTGAATTTGCGAAGTAAGAGAAGAAAAAGACTTTTTACATAAAGGAGAACAATCCAACACATTTATGGCCATTGGAATCAACTTTGATTTATGTCATAGTGATTGACATCGCTGGTATAACCAGGAGAGATAAGAAGAGGAACTCGTGGATCCGAAAAATGACGAGAGTGGAAGACATCATGATCAGAGTTAAATCCCTGAAATGGCAATGGGCTGGACATACTGCCAGAAGGACAGACCATAGATGGACAGCCGAAATTTTAGATTGGATTCCAAGGGACAGGAAAAGACCCAGAAAAAGACCACATGGGAGATGGGTGGATGAAATTCGTAAATATGCGGGAGTGACATGGAGGAGACTGGCACAAGACAGACCGTTGTGGAGGAAACTTGGGGAGACCTTCGTCCAGCAGTGGATTGATAATGGTTGACAATGATGATGATGATGATTGACATCGTACCACACAAAAGTGTTAAAAAGTTCATCAAAGTTCAGTTTCTCGTTTTACTTTAAATAACATTTAAAATCGTTACATTTTAATCAAAAACTTAAACAGGAAAAAAAAAAAATTGAATGTAAGTAATGTCTGCTTATTCTTTCTGCCTAGTAACAAAAGTTCCAATAAAACACAAAATTTCCACCGTATTTCACCCATTCTGAGGACGAAATTAATGTGGACAAACTGAACGGTGGACAAAATGAACACGGACAAAGTCATAGGGAACCGACAGCACGACAGTCACTTCCTACAAGATGCCTGAATGAGGAGAATTTTTCTCAGGGTGTGAAGACCTACCTACTCCCAGCTAATTAACAAACGCCTTGCTTCGAGGATCACATAATACACCCATTTTTTCTCCAAAATTCAGAGAACAAAGAATACAGCTTTGAAGTTTAAGAGCTTGGTTGGGCAGAACGATTTCTTCTCCGAAATGTATAAGTAAGAGAACGCTCGAATTTTAGGGCCGCCCCAGCGACGCAGTGGTTCAAGCGCTCATCTGAGAGGGTCCGGGTTTGAGTCCTGGTGAGGAATGGATGTGGTATTTGGTCCCGGCATTGGCTATCTACACTGCTGGCCACCCAAAATGCAACACCAAGAAGGACACGAGATAGCAAAGCCAGATTTACTGGACACATAGCAACAGATACAAAAATGAAACGATTAAGTTTAGAGGACTGTGCGCCTTGTGGAACACGCAGACATCAATAGTTCGTGTGGCCCCCATGGCTGGCAATAACGGCCGCTACACGCCGCGGCATCGAACGAAAGAGGCTTTGGATATGGGCTTGGGGTATGTCGGTCCAGGCTGCTTCCACACGTTGCCATAGTTCATCAGGCGTAGCCGCTGGTGGTTCTTGCCGGGCCACTCGGTTGCCGATCAGCGACCAGACGTGTTCGATGGGCGACATATCGGGAGAACAGGTAGGCCACGGCAGCCGTGACACCTGGTAGGCCGTGAAGAATTGTTGCACGATGCGTGCCACGTGCGGGCGCTCATTGTTCTGTTGAAACTTGGCCGCTGGCAGGTCCTGCAGGTAAGGGAGAACTACAGGCTCCAAAACGTCGGAGATGTAGCGGTGGCTGTTGAGTGTACCGGCGAGGCGTACCAGAGGGGTGCGGATGTGATATCCAATTGCGTCCCAAACTATAACGCCAGGCGACGGACCGGTATGGCGATGCATAATGCAGGCGTCATACAGTCTCTCGCCGCGGTGCCGCCACACGCGGATCCGACCATCGTGGTGTTGCAGGCAAAAGCGGGATTCGTCGGAGAAGACAATGTCGCGCCATTCCGTAGTCCAGGTGCGGCGTTCAACGGCCCACTGCCGCCGCACTCGCAGGTGGTGTAACGTCAATGGCAATCGGAGCAATGGGCGCCATGTGACAAGTACCAGCTCCTGCAGACGATGTCGAACGGTACGTGCTGACACAGGTTGTTGCGCAACACACCCCAATTCCTGCGCTAACGTTCGTGATGTGGCGGTGCGAGCCGTCAATGCCCGCCGCACAACATGCCGGTCTTCTCCTTCGGTGGTGTGCCGCGGCTGCGGCAATCAATCACGTCGGTCTTTCCGTTCCTCTTGCACCCACCGAATCCATACTCGCCTCACTGTGGCTGGATGTCGTTCCACACGGGCGCCGATGTCTCGGTACGATAAACCGCTGTCGCGATAAGGCACTATTCGTCCTATGTCGAACTCCGAAACGTGCGGGAATGACTGCCGTATTCTGCGACGAGGCATCAGGAAGCTTCCCACGCACAGGTCCGGCAGCACAACACACTTCCACTACTTACACCCTGTCTTCTGTGCACCCTTCTTATAGTGCTTCTCGGGGGCGTGCCGGGCGCACATGATTTGCATATGCTGTGCAATGCTAATCGTTTGCATTTCCTCTCGCCGGCGACGCAGGCTGCGAATTTCAGGCCAATCGGATGCTTCCTTCTTGGTGTTGCATTTCGGGTGCCCAGCAGTGTATGTTCTCTGGAACCAGTGACCCTAAATTAGGGATGTTCCACTGCTTATAACCAATCTAGTTGCTCACGGGTTTCGTTAAACCCTCAAACAAACAAAAACTTTAGTTGGGAAATAAACAAAACACTATGTACTTCTCTCTCCGCTGGAATAACAAGTACTGTGCCACATTGATATCCCCCCCCCCATTCAGAAAAGTAAAGGTTTTACGAGCGAATTAAATCTATTGTTTTTCGTCTCTACTCCAGTGGCATAGGGAAGCATTCTTCTGGTATCTCCTGGCGTTCATACAATCTTCATTCATTCTCTTGGCGGCCGCTCCAACTAAGTTAACCACCACACCAACACCCTTAGTCGCAGCAAAAGGAGAAAATCGGAGTCGTCAATGCCATAAGAAAGGAAAAACAAGCCTGATGGAGTGCATTTCGAGCACCTAAGAGACTAAACGTTGTCACAGTGTCGAGGACAGGTTCTAGGGATGTCGCACCTACGAGACTAAACATGACCCGATCAGTACTGTATTCCTACTTTTAGTCCACTCTGTTATTTAAGCAGTTAGAACACATGGTGAATGCACCTATCTAAAATTTTAGGGAAAATGGATAAAAGTATGTGAATTTTTCGAATTAACAGAAATTTTATTAAAAAAAAATGAACTTAATGTTAAAGTTAGAGTTGCACTATTCTGTAAACTGGAGGGAGTCCTCTGAGCGAAAGTGTGGGAAAGTAGAAGAAAGTCACAATTTTCGTAATTTTAGTTTAAGTTGAGAAATATCCCTTATCAGGTTACAAATAAAAATTCATAGGCCTGACGACAACAAACATTAACAAGAAAGATGACACTGAATTTTTGGGTGTAATAAGCACGTCTTTTGAATCCGTTCTGACGCAAATTAAATTTATCAAAGCTATTCAAAGTCAATGGATCCGGTATGGAAAACAATAGATCTGACAAAAGAAAGAAGATTTTCAATCGGGTTTTTAATCCCTCAGATATTGCTGTAAACAAAATCATGAGCTTACGAACTCTTAGAAACAGAGATATCGACAAAAATAAGATCTGACTTTACGTCCCCTGGTGGGAAAACCATGCATTATTTTAGGAAGAAAGTATTCTCAAAAGGTTTATCCGTATAAGCGGTATCGGTCCAAGAAAAAAAAATTAGTCTAGTTTTCAGGAGCCCAGATTTTACAACAAATACTTCACAAGCAGAAATTAACACTTATGACCCCTGGTGGCTGAACCATTCTTTACCAAACATTAGAAATTATGTGAAAAATATTTTCCATCAGGTCTCGAATGCGATACAGGAAGAATTTTTCAAATCAGAGCTTTCGGAGCAGAAATAACGCAGAATACGCAATATACCTTTGTGCCCCCTAGCGGAAAGTATGATTTACTTAAAAATTTTGAATTTATAGGAAAAACATTTCGCATCGGAAACACTATCAAACAAAGAAGGAAATTTTTCAAATCAGACTCTTAGAAGTAGAGATATTCACAAAAATAATATATACGTCTACGCCCCCTGGCGTAGAAACCATGCATTTTTTCAAGAAGAAAAGTTTCCTAAAAGGTTTGTTGATATGAATAGTATTGGTCAACAAACGATATTTTTTTCAAACGAGATTTTAGAAGCTCATATTTTGCTGCAAATACAACAGAAGCGGAAATTAAGACTTACGCCACCTGGTGGCTAAACTATTTCTTACTAAAATTAGAAAATATGTGCAAACGATTTCCCATCAGGAGCTGTATGCGGTGCAGAAAGAATTTTTCAAATCGGAGATTTAGAAGCAGAAATATAAGGGGAAACGCGATTTACATTTACGCCCCCTAGCGGAAAGTCTATGAATTACTTGAAAATTTTGAAATTATATGAACCATATGTCACATTAGAAACACTATCCAACAAAGAAGGAATTTTTCAAATCTGACTCTTAGAAGTAGAGATATTGACAAAAATAAGATGTAGATCTACGCCCCCTGGCGAAGAAACTGTGGAATATTTTAAGAAGAAAATATTCCGAAAAGGTTTATCGATGTGAGTGGCATCAGTCCACGAAAGAATTGTTTCAATGGATATTTTAGAAGCTCCGATTTTACGGCAAATACACCAGAAGCAAAAATGAATACTTACGCCCCCTGGTGGCCGAAGTATTCTTTACCAAAAATTTGAAACTATATGCAAAAGATTTTCCATCAATAGACCTATCCGCTGAAGAAAAAAGTTTTCAAATCGGAGTTTTAGAAGAAGAGTTATTCGGGAAAATGTAATTTATTTTTACGCCCCCTAGCGGAAAATATATGCGTAATTTGAAAAAGTAATTATATCTAAAATACTCTTCGACATAAATGGAATCGAAAGATAAAAATTTTTTTTCAAGCGGATGTTTAGAAGCAAATCTGTGGAATAAAACGTATTTTTGAATTCGACATCATCTGCATTTACGCCCTCTACCGGCGAAATTGTACATCGTAAAAAAAAACGAAATAAAGGATCATTTGCATATTTCAAGCTTCCCAATGCAAAAATAATTTTTCAAATCGGACTAATAGTTGCAGAGATATCGTGGGTACAGACGGACGGACCGACAAACCGATAACAGAAGCACGATCTTTTTTTACAAAAGACGTGCTAAAAAGCGAAAGAAAATGAGGCAAATAAACTAAAATCGTGATGCAATAGTAACTTGTGAACAGCCATAGTAGTTCATGTCCATCGTACCCAGTGCTACATGCATTGAACAAATACTAACAGTCTGGATCTGAAATTTTTGTTGGGGATAACATAATCAGCGAGGGGTTAATTAAATCTGTACGAAGCGAAATTTTTTGGCATAATTTCTGCAAAGTACTTTAAGATATTGTGTTCCCACTAACGATGCTTAGCTGCGTCATAATACCCCTCCAGCTCTGAGCTTCTAGAGTCGCGACTGATCTACATACAGTCACGGTACACAACTTTTGTCGATGATATTTTTACGCTTAATGAGCTGTCGATATCCTTGACCCCCAATCCCTGATTTAATTCTCGCCACCTTCTAATTTTGACATTGCATTATATTATTTTGTATTCTACATCTGTTGTGAATATTTTCCGCTCTTTCACGTTCTGCCTTTTTTTTTTTTTTTTCAAAATGTTTCTTTTCTTTCTTAACGACCCCAAAATTATGTCGCCCTGGCCTATAGCCCATAGGTAAATCCTGCCCTGCTTGGCCACGAACCCTATCAGACGCAAAAAGAATTTTTCAGATAAGACTTTTTATAAGCACAGACATCGGGAAAAGTATTTATAAATTATGCCCCTAGCAGGAAAACTGTTCATTATTTGAAGAAACTGTATGCAAAATGGGAGCAGAAGGAATTACCTGCCCCGAAATTTTGAAAGTAATGTTTTGTAATCAAATACATTTTGAATCCGATTGAATTTGCATTTATTTTATGTCTCCTAACAGCAATGTTATTCAATAGAAAAAAAACCTTAATGGCGACGATCATCGTTACTACAAGCCTAACTTCGCCCTGCAAATTTTCTGTTTTTTATGAAATTTGATTAGCACGAGCTAACGAAGCGATAGCCTAAGTTTTTTGATTTCAAAACTCGAGCTAAAAATTGTTAGGATTACAAATTGATTGCGATTAACTAAAAAATTCAGCTAAATTTCATTTTTTGTTAATTTTTTTTAATGAAATTGGGTAGTGGTTTCTGTTTTCGTAAGAATATTTTCTTACAGTATGTGATGCAAAAATGTGACAACCCTTATTTGCAACTTCAGCTTTTGTTTTTTTAAACCGTACCTATTTAGCAGACCAATTGACATACGTTTCTGAAATAACAGAAAATAATTCGCAAGGAAGTACCTTAATTTTCGAAGTGTTTACCAGTTTTTTTGGCATGTTTACTTTAGCGTTATTTGTTCCATTTCAGAATTTATCCTGTTTTAAATTTAATTTAATTTTCACTAATTCTAACTGAATCGTCACTCTTTGGGTTTCTAATTCAATTTCCTTGTTTTTAACACTTGCTTCTACATATCTTACACCATTTGTTTAACCTCCATACTCTTAATTTCATAAATCATGGTATCCTTACAACTTCTGTAACTTACATTGACTTCTTTAATTTTAGAATTTAATTAAGTTTTTTTAACTGTAACAATAGAATCGCTTATTCTCTAAGCTAAATTTCTGTTTTTCCTCATCCGACGTACCATATTAAAATATTACAAAGATATTTGCTTAGCATGTAAGATAAAAAGAGAATGACTTACCCCACTGTCATCTACTAAGCGTCAGTTGCTGTAGCTGTTAATGTCTCTGTAGTTCAATATCCCGTTCCATTGCAGTAACTAATTGATTGTCACTTGTAGATCATTTAATCCATGCACCAAACACAGTTCCTTGTAGTTCACAACTTCGTGTAGTTTTTTTTTTTGTTTTGATTGAAGGTTTAACGACCACCGTGAGCAACTCAATGGGCTATAAGCAGTCGCCCGTCCCTAATTTAGGGTCACTGGTTCCAGGGAAGGGAGAGAGAGCCAGTGCCGTAAGACAAACACAACATCCATGCCTGACCGGGATTCGAACCCGGACCCCTTACGGACGAATGATCAGATGCCAGCGCCTTAGACCACTGCGCCACCGCGGGGCGGCCTTCGTGTAGTTCACATTTCCGTAATCTTAAGTAAGCACAGTTGCTTGCAGTTCACAGTTCTCACCGGTATTTTAAGCTCAGCTCTTCTTTCGCCAGCACCTTGCTCGTTGTCATATTTCTCCCGTTTTGTCCATCCATACAACTTACCTGTAGCCTCAAGCTTTCTATATTTCCCCGAGAGTCTTTCCTCCGTTGGAACTTATCCTGTCTATTCAGTCCTCTTGTTTGCTTCTTACAACATTGTATTTCTATACTGATCTCTTCCCGAGTCGAATCCGTTTAAACCCACGGACTCCTTTGGCCATTCCGATCAATCACTTCCGTCTTTAGAAAACTACTGCTCGGCTCCCTGTCAGATTGCAATTCATTAACAATCTTCTTGGCTGGTCCTCTCGATTTTTTCCTTTACCACTCTCCCATCAGATTTCGCTACTAACCTCTTTTGCTAGCCCTACAGATCTCACCTCATACCTGGATCCTGAGGACTGCGGCACGTTTTTTTTTTAGCCTAACGGACGAACGCCGGCCCACTTGGAACATCCAATAATTCACTTTTCACCACTGATTTCCTCATTCAAATATCAAGGAGGTCTCAATTACGATATCTTCATTTGCGTTTATCAATACGCTTTACATATTATATATAAATTTCTAGACATTTTTATGGCCAGTGAAGATCGTTCAACCTTCCACTGTACTTTCGCATCCTTTTGCCCTGCCTGTCACCATCCAACTCTCTCTTTGGTTATACACTGAAGATCAATTGAATTAGAGACAGCTGGCGTTATGCAAATGTGGCGCTGTGGGTGGCCCTGTGAACGGAAACGACATGACGTATGCAGCTATCCGACAATATAAGAAGTTATGCGACGGGAATAAGTAAGAGTCGGACGCAGTATGGGTAAGACGAAGGATCTAAGCGCATTTGGTCGTGGGAAAATTGTCGGGGCCCGACGAATGGGTCACTCCATCTCGGAAGTCACGCAGGCACTGCGATTTTCATGAGCCACTGTGTCACGGGTGCACCGTGAGTACATCGAATCCGGTAAAACCATCCCTGCAAGGGCCAACTGCCGTGGACAACATCGTGTGGATGAGCGGGGTCATCGTCGGCTAGCTCGCATTGTAACAGCGGATAGACGGGCCACAGTGCAAGAAATCACTCGGCAATTTAACGCTGGTGCCCAAAAACGTGTGAGCAGCCACACCATCCAGAACCATCTCCTCGCTATGGGGTACACAAGCCATCGTCCCACGAGGGTACCGCTGCTGACTGCACCTCACAGGGTGCAAAGAATAGCATGGGCGCGGGAACATCGCCACTAGACCCTAGACATGCAGAAAAATTTTGCCTGGACTGATGAGTCGAGATTCGCGTTGGTACATGCGGATGGCAGGATACGAGTACGGCGCAAACTACATGAAGCAATGGATCCTTCTTGCCAGCAGGGTACTCTTCAAGTTGGTGGGGGTGGCATTCTCGTCTGGGGACTGTTTACACGGACTGAAATGGGGCCGCTGGTACGTGTGACATCGTCCCTCACAGGTCAACGATACCGGGATATCCTGGGCGACCATTTGCTCCCGTTTGTGCGTCTTCAACATCCCACTGGGGACTTAATCCTGCAACAAGACAATGCACTGTGCCATCGCTCCCGAATTGTATCCGAATGGTTGGATGAACACTCCACCGACGTGACTTCGCTTCCTTGGCCAGCTAGGTCACCTGACCTCAATCCCATCGAGCACATCTGGGATGCCATCGAGAGAGATGCTCGCGGCTGTGACCCCCTCTATCAAATCTTCGTGAACTGTGGGAGCTTGTTCAGGGGTCGTGCATTCGTATGGCTTCCCAACGCTTCTGGTGTCTTGTCGAGTCCATGCCGAGACGGATCGCCGCCGTCATCAGTGTGAAAGGTGGTGCTACACGTTACTAGACAGGTATCTCGAATTCAATTGCTCTTCAGTGTATAGGCATAACCTCTTTCACTTCGTCTTGCATGCTTCCCAAGCATTGCTCTCTACCATTTTCTCCATCCTTTTACAATGTACCTTCTCTTCAGAACTTTATTAATATCAACTAACATTGGACACTCCTTGAAGCTATCCCACAAAGGTCAAAGTTACATCAAATTACTGAAACGTTCGGAGCATACATGCATATCCCCAAGCTGTTGATTTAGAGGTAGCACCTGAAAGAAATCTCATCTGCCAGGTTAAAGTATTAAACTGATTGTGCTTGAGTTTACTTAGTGTTTATAGATCAAATATCTTCATTCACAGCGATCTCGGTACCCAATCTGTACTTCACTGACATCCATCACACGTCTCACACAAGACATTTTGTACTTTATACTCATATCCTTTTCTCATGCAGTCATTCCTGAACCTGGTCCTTCCTTGCCCTTCCTATACTTTGCTTTCCGGCCACTTGGGCTGGCTTTCTTAGCGAGCATATCACCATTCCTCCTCCTTTCAACATAGCCTAACCACTTCAGAATATTTGTCTCCACATCCCAAACAACGTTTTCCTCCACATTACACATCTGCAACACACATTTTTTTCTCACATGTTGACCTCATTCGCAGTGCCTTTGAGCTTTTCATACGTTTGCTTGGATTCATCCCATTTTACTTAGCTCACACGTAGAGTGGTTTTTGATCTGTTGTGGTATTTAGAACTTAGAACGCTGCTGCTTCTTTGTTTACCGGAGACCAACTGATGGCCGGGTTTAATAAAGAAGGCTGTCGGTACGTGTATCGACGATTTTCCACCCATACTATTTATTCGTACTTGAATGTCTGCTAAGCCTGCTAGTTCTTCCACTGTTGCAACTTTACCGTGTTTTACAGCCTCTAACATGCATACTGAAAATCTTGTTATCACGATCCTCTACTTCACCTATCTCTAAGCCTATTGTATCTTATGCTGGCCAGAGATACGACGCGATGGACATAAAGCATCTACATCTCTTCCTACTACTGCTTTAAAGGGCAATACAATAGTGACCAAAATTGTGAAAACCTTTTAAAAAAAGTGTATTTCAGACGTTTGATGGCTCATTATACCTCTTTGTTTTGGAGTAATACCATAAAATTATATATCAATGGAAAGAAAATTTAATCAATAATGTAATGCAACAAAGTTTGATCAATTATCTGTTTTCTATGAAAAGCTATAGCCAAGTAACCAGAAAAAGGAAGCACAACTTAAGTTGATATGAAGTAGCTTTCTTTCATTTGAATGTAGCCAATAAGCATGAGTGTTTAGAGAGCCAATCTGGTGTCATCTTGTTTTGGCAATGAGCCAATCAGGTCACAGTAGGATTCAGCTATTGATGTCATGTATTGGAGCTGAGAGGAGGACATTTGTCTGTGTTATGTGATTGCTATCAAGTTTTTTTTTTGTGTGTTCTTTCATTTGGTGAGCTTGTAAAACGTACTAAAATTAAAGAAATGGCGCAAAGAGTTGACTGGTCACCCAGAAATCGTTGTAAAATAGTACTATTAAGTGAACAAGGCTTCAGTTATGAAGCAATTCGCAGAAAAATTGGTGGAAACGTAACCAAAGGTGGCATTTCTAAATTTTTGAAGAGGTATAAGGAGACTCAGGCACTACAAGACTAGCCTGGTAAAGGCAGGAAAAGGCGCACAATAGCAAGTGATGATATAAGAATTAAGAGACTGTGCCTAGGTGACAGAAGAAAATCATCTGGGTGTATACAAGATGAAATGGCGCAATGCAATGTGAAGTTGAGTGCAAGGACTGTTCGGCGCAGACTGCAAGAATTTAGTCTAAAAGCTAGAATTCCACGAAAAACGCCATTTTATCTCTCAAACAAAGGTTGAAAAGATTAAACTGGGCTAAAACCCATGTTAACTGGACAGCGGAACAATGGGACAGTGCTATTTGGAGTGATGAGACCAAAATCTCCCTGTTTGGTAGTGATAGCATAAAATACGTAAGGAGAAGAATCGGAGAAAATTTGCATCCTGATTGAATTACACGTATCGTGAAACATCAAGTGAGTGTTATGATCTGGGGTTGTATGACATCAAAAGGTGTGTGCAGAATTTGCGTGATTAATGGGAATATAAATGACCAAACATAGATTAATGAAATACTTGAGCCCTAACTGAAGCCTTCCCGCGTGATCTTTTCCAAGATAATGAAGCATTTATATTTCAACAGGATTCAGCTCCATGTCATGTTGCTGCTGTGTGCAAAACGTGGTTTCCAGATAATCATGTTCCACTGCTGGAATGGCCTGGGAATATCCCAGATCTTAATCCCATCGAGAATCTATGTAGCCCACTAAAGAAACTTGTTAGTGAGAAGCAACCTAGCAATAAAACCCGATTAATAGAAGCAATAACTCAATCTTGGTGTAACATTTAACTGCAGAACTAAAAATAACTTGGTTCGCTCCTTGGGAAGGCGTTGTAAGGCCGTAATTAACGCTAAAGTTTACCCAACTAAGTATTAACTGACATGGTGAGAATTTTTGTATATCTCATTTTTTCTATGTGTTAAACTTTTCTTCTTTATAACTGCTGTTGTAATACAAAATCCTTCATAACAGTTATTGCATTACATTCTTGATGAAATTATCTTTCCATTGATATATAATTTTATGGTATTACTCCAAAAAAAGTGGTGTTATGAACCATCAAATCTCAAAAATACACTATTTCCAAAAGGTTTCCACAATTTTTGCCACTACTGTAGTGTATATCTACAAGTATTTACGCAAAATGATTTGTTATAAGTGACTTTCTCGGATGACCTTACTCAGAGTCGCTCTATTACCACAAACGTTAATATGATGTTTACTTTCCTAGGCTGCATCAACATCTTATTAGATTACAACATGTTTTGCCAAAATATTTAATCACTGCCTTTGCACGCACTTAACGAGGAGTGGTCGTCCATTTCTTCACACGAGAGCATGTTGACACTGTTCTGGTACTCGGAACTGATATTAAGGACACTCATCTGATGGGCACTACGCTGTCCGAAAATACCTGTCTCCCTCATTCTGACTACTGTTCGGCCTGAAGTGCCAGATGTCTTATTAATTGCTGCGCCTTTTCGGCGCAGAAAAATTATTAGAGAGACACTCGGATTACCAGCTGCTCGAAAGGGTTCCGACTTTGAACACGTACACGGCTTCGCTGCCAGCTTGGAATCGTCTTTCGCTCAGCTTAAGCAATTGTAACTTACCTTGCTAAACTTGAACTCCGTTCTGAAAGCCGATCTTACAAAATCAACATCCTCAAGGGTCTCGCGTATTTCCAGTGCAAAAGCCCAGTCCTCACCGCTTAGATGTTTTTCAGTCTTCTGCTCCGCCTACGGAAATTTCTGCTCAGTCAGCGACCGAGTCTGTTAGGCATAGCAATCCTATAAATGTTTAGTTGGTTCCCGAGGATACATCAGTTGCCTACCCTCCACCAGAGGCTTCTGTGCCTACAACTGTTTCTTCCTCAGACCAACGCACTTCTGAAGATGAGACCGATTACTTATCTTCAGCTTCAGGGGTTTAAATCCCACAGCTTTCCACTGCAAAACCTACTGTTTTTTTCTTGAAGAGCCAATTAATATAGATACAAACCAGCCTCTGATTGAGAGTGGTGGCGACAACATTTATGGCCATGAGCTTGCAGCAGCTCGTCAACACACTTAGTTCTCGAACAGAATCCCCTTTGAAGGAAAAACATCGTTTCAAAATGGTAAGTCTACTACTGCTCTCTTACCTACGGGTTTCAGTGTCTTCCTCCATTCGTTGTTAAAAATTGGTCGAGACGCAGTCCACTGGTGACGTCAGAGGTGATTCATGCTCCCGAGATTCGCCCACGGACTCCGTGTTCTTCTGAGCAGGCGGAGTTCGATCTTTCTACTTCCATCTACCGTCCATTGGACAACACAATTTCTCTACCTTCTCACCTTACGAAAGCACACTCGCATCAAATCGGTTGAGCTCTAAGTGAAATGACCCCCATTTATTGCCTGGCAGCAGTCGTATGACCATATTTACAAATCCACTCACTGTAGCAAATACATTATAAGCCCTTCACTGATAGTCTACGTACCCGCCTTCAAATTCTCCAAAGATAAGATGAGAAAGGAGAGATTCAACCAACTCATGTACTTTCAATCCGTGACTCGCCATCTTGAATTGCCAAGGGTGTTCATCTTCCTTATTGAAAGCCCTTGTATGTGGAGATTTTGTCGCCTGATTTCCTGACATACTAGCACTTCAGGAAACTAATTGTTACGAGCTTACTGCTTTTGGTCGTTGGAGAGATTTACCATTTGTTTGCTTAGAGTAATTCCTCTGGCGTATCAACAACATTTCATGGCCTTTTTGTTTATCATTTGTCTTCTCTAACAGTACTAGATCGCCATAACTGTGTTTTTGTGAAAATTAAGGTCTCCTTTCGTTCCAGCATTTTTCACTTAATATCCATGTCCCATATCGTATCTGTGTTGCACTCTCATTATTCAAACATGTTCATACCATGCTCTGTGATGATTCCATTATTTTATGCGGTGATTTTAATCTTACCTCAGAACGCTCCCTGGACTTGAACTCCTTCGATTGAACCCCGTCCCTCTGTTCGTAATTGACTTTCCTCAGTAATCTATCAGTCTCAACTTCTGGTGCTTCTCTTTAACCCTCTGCGACACTCGCAAATTCAAACTTCCCAATCTACGGCCACGCTTGACCGATTTCATATGTTTTTAGTTATACAAGCACTAATTCATAATTTTGAATTATTTCTCTGCTGTTTAGCTGTTCATATCCTTGTTTCTCTATCAGTCTTTTGCTTCACTCTCGGCTCAGGTTTGTACTCGACGACTCTCCTCTGCTGTCTGATTCTGCCTTCTGCGCAAAAGTTGAAGCGGTCCTTGGAGAGAGGCGGCGAGCCGCATTCCTATATATCTGATAACGTCGTTCAGCTATGGAACTTTACCAAGTGTCTCTCTACTGCCTTTGCAGTAATTTATGCCTTTACTACACGCAGTTTATGGTCCATGGAAATTGCAGCTCTTGGTCAACAATTAGCACAGATGCAGCTCTTTTCTTTTAGTTGTCGAAAAACTGCAGTACACCAATTACTCGAAATTATACCTACAGATGTTCTAGTACGACTTCAGCTGCAAGGTTTTCAGCTAAATGAACAGCTTGTTCAGTACTTCTGTGCGCTGGTAAAATCTAGACGTGTAGCTAAGAGCATTTTGCGCCTGACCCTGCCAAATGGGTCAGTTACTTCAGATCCTTTTCAACTTTGTTTCTAACCTTCTTCCGTTCAGCCGGACCCTGTTTTACTGCTTTCATTCGCCCTATTACTAACTCAGAAATTCAAACTACTTTTTCCGCACTTAATCTACAGTCCTTCTCTAGATGTGATGGCCTTCCGTTTCTTTTACCGGGCCTGTTCCACAATCCACTCATCTCTCTGTTACTAGCTTGATATAATCTTTTCTTCTGTAACTTTTTCCAAGGCTTTCCTCCGCCTCTTGTCTAACAAGCGTTCCCTTTTGTCGCTGACAATTGGAAGCAGATAAGCCTAATCAATACTGGCTATAAACTTTATGCTAAAATTCTATCACCAGCCTTAATTTCGTTCAAACTCACTCTCCCCGTCCTATCCAAACCACTCGGCTAGTGTCCGTTCCACTGACCAAAACTTCTTCCTTTTGACCTAATTTTCTCTGCTAACAAAAACCATGAACCGCTTTTAGCCTCACGCTTTACATAATGCTGCCGTCCTTTTTCGCAACCCAACCGCCGCAATTCCTTTCAAAACTGGCATACGAACAGGGCTTTCCCATTTCAGGACAGCTTTTTAGCCTTGCGTTCGAGTCGCTTCTACTTTTTCGACAACTAAGTCTTCCGAACGGTTTTCCACCCACAGCCATTCACCACCATCAATGGTATTGAACTGCATACGCAGATTATCTGACTCAATTTCTGCGTTCTGCCGAATCTTTCACAGTTCTCGAAACCAACTTTACGCAGCCGCCTATGTCTGGAACTCCAACAAATTTACTGGACTGTGAGGTGGAGAGTGGTCTTCATGGACGATCGTCCATGGAATGCCAACTGGTTGTACAATTGTCAGAAACTTCTGGGTGTTCACTGTCGCTTCTGTTGCAGACATGATAACCCCTTAATCAACCATATGAAACGCATTGTCAAAGCATGGTTATAACCTTAATCCGCACACCTCATACCACGGTTGTGACAGATTTTATTTTATTTGAGGGTATAAAAATCACCCTAAGCAACTCGATGGAATACAAGCAGTATCCCGTCCCTAATTTAGGACCACTGGTTCCAGGAAAGGTAGAGAGCCAGTGTCGTAAGACAAGTGCAACATCCATGCCGCATCGGGATTCGAACCCGGACCCATTTCGGACGAATGGCGAGAAGCCAGCGCTTAATCCACTGCGCGGCTTATTGTGTAACCGATGGAATATTAGATGGCGCATAAGTCTCCAGCCTATGTTCAAAGAAATGTCTTCAGCGCCATGATTAACATTTTTTGGCACCAGGTACATTGCATACGAGCGGAAGTTGTTTCCAGGCTAGTGCTGCACGATGGGCTACAACTCATAGATCTTATCATTAGATGCTCTACCGCGTCCTCTCGATGGTGCTTCAAGTCTCAAATCCGATAATTTCTTCTCATAACTCTCACTTAAAACTCAACTTATCCATGAGGATGGATATGTATCCGTTCATTCCCCGTCGTGTAGCCGATGTGTGACAGAGAAGCTATCACACTTTGGAGTAGTATTCATTCTACCAGTGTTTTCGTCCTACTTCTTCAATAGCCCTCTTTTCAGAATCACATTTTTATTCGTCATATTACAACCTTCTACGCAAAACTTCTTTCATTTTCATTCAGGTTGGCGGCGGTGGTGGTGCGAGTTGTCCAACTGGTTAACGCTGATTTTTCTTGACCATTATCGGACGTCTCTCCGTTACTGGAACCCACCTCTGCTAGTACTGAGTAACTCAACCAACTGCAAACTACTCTCTGCCACCTGTATCAGGATCTAGTTACGACATACGTACAGCAGGATTTATATTCCTTCAGTACCGTTCCAGATTCCTTTCAGTATTACACTGCATGGAACTGCTACCTTCTGTACGATATCACCACGTGCAGCCTTTATCGTTAAATTTCTTCATCGCTAGCACCTGCCCTGATACCATTGCATACTGATACTACTCTTATTATCTGGCCATAAATCCGTTAGACTTCAGCCGTCGTCTGTCATAAATCCGTTAGATTTATGACAGAGAGATTTAGGACTTATGTCATAAATCCGTTAGACATGAGCCGTCCCCAGGAACATGTTCATTCGTTATTCTCACATGGACGTCACCCTGTGCCAGAAACACTACGAATTCCGATTCCTAACCTCTCAAAACTGCCCTTTCTGCTAGATCTCGCGTAATGTGATGCATACATACGTTCAGTGCCGTATTTTCGCAGTACTTGGCGAAATATTTGTTGTTGTAACTAAAATTTGGCCGTCTCTCATGCTGTTCCTGAATACGTTCTTCTGCTTTTGCCTTAGTCTGCGTCACGCCATTCTGACCTCTGGTCCAATATCCTTGTCTTAGTCAAATATGTTTTACATATTTGTCACCAGCGACACGCCACTTCCATCGCTTCTCAATGGATTGCTAGCGCACGGCGTACTTTGTTTAATATATTTAGTTTCCTTCTCCTTGCATAGTTGCAATTTGAATACTCAGTATACCAACGTAACAATGCACAACAGGATTTTCACTGCCCGTGGTACCGCGGGACAATTGGTTTAACATCACAGGTATAAGTGTCTTCTTACCTACTTTGAACTGGACATTTTGGCTGGACGTCCGAAGTGCTGCAGGTCAGTGAGTTTTTGTTTTGTTTTGTTTTTTTGCCATCGTGACTCTCCGTGTGCCACTACGCGATGTAAGTAGTTCCACAAGGAAAACCAGAAGAACGCGTGCATGCAGAATAATAACAGTTTTGTAAAGACAAATAGCTTTCTTCGTTTGATTGAACCGTCTTTAATACGTAGTTGAACTGTATTGCCACAGAGTTGGTACGGCATAATTGTCCAGAATATCGAGGTAGACGTGCTGGTTAACAGGGTTGCCAACGATAACCAATGGGCGGGGACCATACCACGAAAAACACCCCCACACGAGTACACTGCAAGCTCCAAACTTGTCCGTAGGAACAGTACACTGCGGTCAATAGCGTTCCTCCGGCTGACGCCATACCCACACACGACCATCAGACTGATCGATCGTGTATCTGGATTCAATAGTCTATAGGACCACTTTCCATTTTATCTATGGTCCACGATAAATGTTCGTTACATCATGCTGAACGAAGAGTTGCATTCCTAGCGCAGATGAAAGGCTTACGAGCAGCCGCACGACCACGGTAACCCATGGAATGAAGTTATCTGAGAATGGTACGTGTACATACCGAGGTTCCAGCATTTTTACTCACCTCTACACTGAGGTCTTGTGCAGTACTCTGTCTATTAGCTGTAACGACTCTCCTGAGGCTTCGACGTCCTCTATCACTGATTTTCTTTGGTCTGCCGGTACATTTTGCTGCTTCAGGCACGCCAAGTGTCTTCCACTTATTCAGCACACCCAAAACAGTTGACTTGGGTATGTTTAAAAGCCTCTCGGTTTCTCTTATGGACAACCGCTAATATAACACCCAACAATCTTTCCTTTCTCAGAGTCAGTTATCTCCCGCCGCGACATTTTCACTCAACCTCACAGGGCGATATGATCGCGGTCAGCTACAGGCTTGTTTTTATACCGTTTGCAGCTGTACAGCGCATCTTAACAACGCAGCGGATCCGTTCATTTGCTTTGGAAGGGGTGTTCAGTGACTTTTGTCAATATAGTTTGCCTATATTATAGTTATGAAACACAAATCAAACAAAATGTCCGATCAACAACACTAACCACATGCATTCTGAAACGGAGTGTAGCCTGATTAAAGCCAAGCCAACAGCACCAAATACAAATCAAAACTTGAGAATGGTAAGCATAGTCAATAAAAATTACATTGGCCTGACAATGTTGTCTAAGAACGCGAATCCAAATCCTAAGTCGAAATTTCAGGATGTCTAACTCAGACCCACAAAGAAGAAAAAGAAGAATAGCACAAACCAAGACAAAAACAAAGCCAAAAATTCAAACCAAGAAGAGGGTTGTCTTCATCAGGGGAACATTAACCCTTAGTGACCTTTCTGAAAGGGCAATGGCAGAATTGTCGAAAAACCGGCCCTTGTGTTCCCAAGGTCACAAAGTCTTGAAACGAAATCAAAAAATTTTGAACTTTGTTACATTCGAAGGAACACTGCAAATACCAAACAAATAAATCACTCAAAATTAAAGGAAATGCGAAAAAAAAGGCAAACTCCAAACCCCAACGCATCCCGTCGAACAATCCAGGAACACCAAAGCCATCGGCTCCTCGGCATTCACTATGCAATTGAATGTCTACTACATTAGGAGTGGAAGCAAATCAGCGGTTAACGAAAATACAAACAGAAGGTAAGAAAGCAAAAAGTTCAGTTGTAGTCAAGACAACGCATGCGTGTTAATAAGAAATCTTCAGCCACAATCGACCCTTAATGCGGCACTTGGAAACACAAAAGAAAATTTAGCATTGTCAGGTCTTTTGTTAGCTATATTCCAAAAGCGTATGACAAAGTTTTTTACAAAATAATTTTTTGATGAACTGCTGTTCAAGAGTTGACTCGAAATCCTGTATATAAAACCAAAAGGGTAACCATTATATACTGGTGTATTGAACAAGAACTTGAGATTTTTTAGAAAGAACAGGAGCAGTGTTACAAATTTTCACGTACCTAAGGTATTCCGTGATTATAAGATTCCTGTGCAGTTTTTGAAACATTTGAATTCCAGTTAACTAAATACTGTAGTTAACTCTAAACTAAAAATTTCTTTTTTTGTCGAAAATACCTATATAATCAATTCACTTTCCTTGTATATTCGCAAGTAGTGTAGATAAATTTGTAATGTTCCCGTCTGCTCCAAACAAAGTCCCTGTGGATCGATATTATTTGCTGCAGTCTCAAAGTTATAGTTAAAAACTATGACATCATCAAGATATCTAAATATAGTTCCATTGCTATATTTATTCTGGATAGCATACCTTTTTTCATATACGTGTAAGCATAAGTTTTCTAATGATGTCAAGAAAGAGGTGTCCGTAGGAATTCCTTTAACCTGCAGAAAAATATGCTCACCCATAGCTACATAGTTGTTGAATATTCAAAATGCTGTAACGTGATTCCATTCCTGTTTCGTGATGCATAGTAGATTACCATATTCTTTAAACAAAGAGTCACAAACACTGTTTAAAATTGAAGATCTATATATGTAAATACAGGTTGATGAAATCAAAGGTCTGTGCTTATAGTTGTCCTTTCTTCTCAGCATCATCAAGAAATTGCAACACTGGGTGATTGCTTGTAATAATCCAAGTGTCTTTGATACTTTTCAAAATGATTTTAAAATAATTTTCAAAAAGGTCACTTACCGCTTTTCCGTAGCAGTTGACAGTCGAAATGATGAACCTGAATTTCACAGGATCTTTATGGAATTTAGGAATTGCATATAAAAATGGTAGTCTGAGATTGTATTTATTAATCTTGAGTCTTTTATGTAAAGCCATAATTTTTTTACAAAAAATATTTTTGCTATGCTGAGAGCGTATGTACGTTGAACCTGCGGTTAGCTCATTTAGGACAACTTGATGGTAATAATGTTTGCATATCACTGCAAAATGGTTATTAAACATTTATTTTTAAATCTTCCGATTTGCTTAGAGAGGTTGTAACTGTTTTCATATCGTTTTTGTAGTCCAGTATGTACCAGTGATCCAAATTCTGCAATGGCTTTTGTACTAACCGGGACATACCATGGCATAAATGCCTGGACAAGTAACTCATAGCTGGCCGAAATTTCCATAATGAATCTAGAAAGCTCCACCCTGACCACATGCAGAATGTGTTTTAGGCACAAACGCTTGGTATTTAATCTGAAGTTAGTTCCCTTTTCCATAATACTTCTTAGATCAATACGGTCCAAAATGCTCAAGTCTCCTGCAATTATATGTCCACTATCTTGATTTAAGATAGAAAAACCTCTTGTTCAAGATAGTGGACAAGTCTTCAAAATTATAAAGAAATTTAGCAATAGTGAGATTGTATTTGAAGCTCTTGTGTACTTTTATTTCCTCCAATGGGAGTTTCTGCCACTCCGAAAAGATTTTAACATACACTGAAGAGCAATTAAATTAGAGACAGCTGGCGTTATGCAAATGTGGCGCTGTGGGCAGCCCTGTAAACGGAAACGACATGACGTATGCAGCGATCCGACAATATAAGGAGCGATGCGACGGGAATCAGTAAGAGTCGGACGAAGTATGAACAAGACGAAGGATCTATGCGCATTTGATCGTGGGAAAATTGTCGGGGCCCGACGAATGGGTCACTCCGTCTCGGAAATCGTGCAAGCACTGGGATTTTCACGAGCCACTGTGTCACTGGTGCACCGTGAGTACATCGAATCCGGTAAAACCATCCCTGGAAGGGCCAACTGCCGTGGACAACAGCGTGTGGATGAGCGGGGTCATCGTCGGATAGCTCGCATTGTAACAGCGGATAGACGGGCCACAGTGCAAGAAATTACTCTGCAATTTAACGCTGGTGCACAAAAACGTGTAAGCAGCCACACCATCCAGAACCATCTTCTCGCTATGGGGTACAGAAGCCATCGTCACACGAGGGTACCGCAGCTGACCGCACATCACAGGGTGCAAAGATTAGCATGGGCGATGGAACATCGCCACTGGACCCTAGACACGTGGAAAAATGTTGCCTGGTCTGATGAGTCGAGATTCACGTTGGTGCATGCGGATAGCGGGATACGAGAACGGCGAAAACCACATGAAGCAATGGATCCTTCTTGCCAGCAGGGTACTCTTCAAGCTGGTAGGGGTGGCATCGTCGTCTGGGGACTGTTTACGTGGACTGAAATGGGACCCCTGGAACGTGTGACATCGTCCCTCACAGATCAATGTTACCGGGATATTCTGGACGACCATTTGCTCCCGTTTGTGCGTCTTCAACATCACACTGAGGACCTCATCCTGCAACAAGACAATGCACCGTGCCATCCCTCCCGAATTGTATCCGAATGGTTGGACGAACACTCTACCGACGTGACCTCGCTTCCTTAGCCAGCTAGGTCACCTGACCTCAATCCAATCGAGCACATTTGGGATGCCATCGAGAGAGATGTTCAAGGCTCTGAACCCCTCCATCAAATCTTCGTGAACTGTGGGAGCTTGTTCAAGGGTCGTGAATCCGTATGGCTTCCCAACGCTTCCGGTGTCTTGTAGAGTACATGCCGAGACGAATCCCCGCCGTCATCTGGACGAAAGGTGGAGCTGCACGTTACTAGACGGGTATCTCTAATTCAATTGCTTTTCAGTGTATATTTGTTCATATATTTTGTCCAGGAATTGAGTTACACAACAGTTTGTAACATGTTTTTTACGCTTTCGAACCGTAGGTTGAAGAAGCGTATATGCTCCAGCTTTGTCCGTCCGTCTGTCTGTCTGTCGGCACAATAACTCGCGTAAAAATGGTTCGATTTCGATGAAATTTTAGTATGTATTAGGGGACCACCTGGGGACTAACCCTTTTGAAAATGGACGAAATGGGGTCAAAGGTCACGACATAGGAGCGGGATCCATTCTATTGTCCTTATGCGTCATAACTTGCGTAAATATAGTTCGATGTCGATGAAATTTTTATATGTGGTAGTGGACCACCTGGAAAGGAACCTATTCAAAATGGGTGAAGTGGGGTCGAAGGTTAGGACAAGGGAGCGGGGTGCATTCCTTTGCCCTTATGCGTCATAACTTGCGTAAATATGGTTCGATTTCGATGAAATTGTAATATGTCACAGGGGACCAACTGGGGACAAACCCTATTGAAAATGGAAGAAATGGGATCAAAGGTCAGGACATAGGATCGGGATCCATTCCATCGCCCTCATCCCATACTATTAAAGGAGCACTTTTTGTATGAATTTAAATTTTTTTTTGAAAATGGCGCCAAGGATTTTGATGAAAGTCGTTAACCTACCGTTTTCTGGTACTAGAGATCGATTTAGCTTGATCTCGACTTTAGGAAAATTCATTTAGTGGGTTAAATAACCACCTCGAATTATCATGTTTTTGGTGTCATTGCGTCGCCCCATTAATGTTACCCATGCTTAGAAATCTTATGACGTTACAATCTCGCGTTTTAGATGCTGTCGCGCGGTCACGCTACCTGTCTCATCACGTCACGCGTTGTGTGTGGATCCTATTAAAGTTTTATGACGTCACACTCTTGCGAGCAGATGGTCGCGATTCCCATCTGCCTCATTACGTCACGCGTTGTGTGCGTATGTCCGGCCGCACGATAACTCGTGTAAAAATCGTTCGATTTCGATGAAAGTTTAGTATGTGGTAGGGGAACACTTGGGAAGGAACCCTAATAAAAGTGAACTAAATGGGTTCAAAGGTCAAGACTCAGGAGCGGAATCACTTCCATCGCCATTATGCATCATAACTTACGTAAAAATGCTTCGGCCGCCCCGGTGGCGCAGTGGTCTAAGCGATGGCCTCTGATCATTCGTCCGAACGGGGTCCGGGTTCGAATCCCGGTGAGGCATGGATGTTGTGTTTGTCTTACGGCACTGGCTCTCTCCCTTCCCTGGAACCAGTGACCCTAAATTAGGGACGGGCGACTGCTTATAGCCCATTGAGTTGCTCACGGTGGTCGTTAAACCTCAAAAAAAAATGCTTCGATTTGGATGAAATGTTAGTATGTTGTAGGAACCTGCATGGGGACGAATCTTATCGAAAATTGGCGAAATGGGGTCAAAGGTTAGGACACAGGAGCGAGATTTATGCATCATAACTTACGTAAAAATGCTTCCATTGCGACAAAACTTTATCATGTTATTTCGGAGGTATACTGAACCGGTTCTGTTGAATATAATTGAAATTAAATCAAAGGTCAGGGCACAAGACCGAGATTTATTGCACAGCCATTATCCTCAAAACGTGAGTAATAACTTGAGTAATGATTTCTGGTATGTTGGAAAGCGTATTATAATCAATGCATTGCATGATTTTACTAACTTGTTTATCTTAATACCAAAGTTTGAGCCTAATCTGAATTTTAAAAGATCTTGTATTAGGCTTTTAATATTAAGATTTTGATATTCATAAGTACAATGAACTTTCCATAGAGCTTTAACCTTTCTAACATTGAAAAAAAAAAAATAGCTTTTTTGCAGTTCCTAACTAGGTTGTTTATACAGTTTTCCAGTTGATTCATCGATTCCAGAAAGTCAACAACTTCATTTGGGCGACTACAATTACCGCTACATCCTCTTGATCTTAGCGATACTTCACTAAAGGGTTTTAGCTTAAATAGATTATATGTAACTGCTTCCGTCGGCTCACCAATCATATTGTGTCTTTTACAGTTGAAGATTTCGTTTAGTCCATATGTATAAATGGATTGGCAATGTAGTATGATTAGGTTTTCCAGCTGTAATAATTTTTGTAACACCTCTTCTATCGCAGGTATTTTTTACATATGTGTAATCAAAATCATATTTTTGATAATGATGTAATTCTATACCCTTTGTATTTTTCAAACGCCGAATATCAGACCTATGTCCATTCAGCCTGATGTTTAGCTGGTTCGCAGTACTTCCTGTCACTTTCTCTGTAAATTATTACGTAAATTACATTTTTAGTTTTGCAGAACTTAGGATGTAGTAAATTCTGTAAATCAAGTTGGCCTGGCTTTAATTAGGCTTCACTCTGAGAATGTATGTGGTTAGTGTTGTTGATTGCACATTTTGTTTGATTTGTGTTTCATATGACTATAATATACTTGATACCTCTATTTTTGTATGCAGCGTCGCTCATTTCAGTGGGGTCTCGTGATTATTGGCTCGCTTTCAAATTTTTGGATTTAAGGCTTCTTGATTGGTTACCAAATTTTATTTTGCTTTCTATGGATAATGTGATTTATATGATGTAATTATATACACTATCTACCAACAAGTAATTGGAAACCTGTGATAGAAAAGGAAAACGAAGTTTATTCACCTTCAATAGTTGGTGCAGCCTCCACGAGCGGCGATTAAAGCTGCGACCCTCCGGGACATACTCTCAACCAGGTGTTGTACGACAGCTAGCGAAATTTTCTTCCACTCGGCTTGGAGAAGACAGGTCAGTTCCTTCACCGATTTCGGACGGTGGGTTCACCCCTTAAGTCGACGCTCCAACTCGTCCCAGAGGTGCTCGATAGGGTTAAGGTCCGGGCTCTGCGCAAGCCAGTCCATTCGAATAACCCCATTGTCACCATACCAAGCCATGGTGGACCTCGCAACATGACAGGTGGCATTATCATCCTGAAAGTAACATAGGTCCACCCCTTAAAACTACCACAACTTAGGAAGCGCATGGTCATCCAAAATGGTGCAGTAGGTCTCGGCGTTGAGTCTACCAGGAATTGTGACCAAGGGTCCCGTGCCATACCAGGAGAAACACCCCCATAGCATAATTCCATCGCCACCGAACTTCACAGTTGGCACAATATATTCCGGCAGGAGGCGTTCTCCAGGCAGACGCCAAACCCAGACCCTGCCATCCGAACGGCAGAGGGTGAAACTTGATTCGTCACTCCAGAGAACCTGTTTCCACTGTTCAACGGTCCACTGTCGACGTTCTTTGCACCACGTTAGCCGAGCGGCGCTATTGGACTTGGCGATCAAAGGCTTGTGGGCGGCAGCATGTCCATGATAACCGAGCAGATGGGCTTCCTTACGGATCGTATTCATCGAAAGAACACTCCCGGATGCCTGTTGAAACACCTCGCGGATGTGGCCCATCGATTTGGTTCGGTTCTTCCGAATTTCTCTGGCCAGCACCTATCGGTCTCTAACTCCCAGTTTTGTGGGTCTGCCGGGTCGGGGCACATTGCGACAGTCACCTCTCATCTTCGACTTGCCAATCACAAAGGCCACTGTCGATTTTGGGTACTTCAACTCGCTGGATATGTCACGTATGAATCGGCCATTTCTGTGATACCCGACGATTACACCTTTCTCGAAATTAGAGAGCTTCGAACTGCGCGGCATCTTGCATGCGACTGGTTGCATTGTTGTTTCCCACACGATATTTAACGGCGGCGGCCGTGACGTGCATCAGGACCGCAGATATCGTCGATTGCAGGGGTGTCCAATTACTTGTTGGTAGATAGTGTATATATATATAATATATATATGAGAGATCTCATGGCAGTAGCTGCTTGGCTGGTGAAGTTGTGTGTCTGTGCTCCTCGACAGCAAAATGGACTCGCGGAATATTGCACAGCTGCATTCCATCATTTTTTTGTGTGAAACTCGATGAAAATGCGGCGTTAACGTACGGAAAACTGCAGCAGGCTTTCGGCAATGAGTTAATGTCCAGAGCACAAGCCTTCCCGCTGGCACAAAATTGTTTTGTGAGGGCAGACCCAATGTGGAAGACGAACACCGAAGTGAGCGACTAAAAACAACTCAGCCCGGGTGAGCGAAGTTGTGCGACGTGATAGGCGATTAACAGTGAGAGAATGATAGCGGAAGAACTGAACGTAAATCTCGAAAGTGTTCGCCAAATGCTGACTGAAGATCTGGGAATAAGAAAAAATTGCGCGAAATTGGTTCCAAAAAATCTCAGCGAGAAGAACGGCGAAATGCAACACTACCGCATCCTCCTTATTCACCCGACATGACTCCCTGCGACTTTTTTTTATTCCCAAAACTGAAATCAGTTGTGAAAAAACGCCATTTTTACACACAAGCAGATGGCTGTGACGCACGCCTTGAACAGTGTCTCAGCGGATGAGCTCCACAGCTGGTACCTGCAATGGCAGCACTGTTGGAATATGTGTGTGCAAGCTCAAGGGAAGTACTTCGAAGATGATCACGTTGTAGTTGATTAAAAGTGTAAGTAAATGTGTTTTTTTGACCCAGTCTCATTACTTAATTGTCAGACCTCGTAGCCCCCTTCATAGGTCCCAGGGCTTCACCCAACTGAATATTTGTGGGATGAGATTTGAGAGCGCCATTCGATACGGAAATCGTCTTCCAATGAACATTCGGCAATTGATGGACCCATCACATCCTCTTGTCTCAACATACCTGTAGACGCTAACAGCACCGTGTTCAGGATCAAGGGAGGTCCAACACTTTATTTGGTAGCTAGTAACTTGCTACTTCGGTCCATGCGAAGTAGCGACAAAAAAGAGCACAGTGCAAAAGCGCAATTTTTGTGTGTGCCCAACACGCTAATATTATGCTTTAAGGCTTAGATGTGTGGTAACTCGAATTTTGCGTGAGAAGTTTGGAAAAAAAAGCCACGAAGACACGTAAAGATATTACATAATGAGCATGAAGTAAAACCCAGTCGAAAACAGAGAAATAAGAATTCACCTTTCCAAACTTCCGCCTGATCTATTGTAAAAGGGCTTGTACAAACACACGGACACGCTATGGAAAGCAACTGGGTTAAGCAAACTTGAGGAAGCAATACAGCGCATGCGTCAATTCGATCTAAGCCATTGAAGATCGGTAGCGGTGTTATTCTCATTGTTTATCTAACTGTGCACGCGGATTAAAAATCCTTCACTAAAAAGAAACAAAAACAAATAAAAAAAACAGGAAAATTTGATCAGGCAATCCTTTATCATATCCAAAACAGTTCAACGTATTTCAGAAGAAAAGATATCCATATCCCCTTTCACATATCACGATAAGGAAAAGAGGAACATTTGTGCAATTGTACAAAATCGTAGGGTCAAGTATGCGTCTGCTCGAACCCCGCCCTCAAATAAAACTAAAAAACGCCTTCTGATCTCCTTTATATAAACAGAGAGGTGATAAAATATAGGCGTAACATCTGCAATTCTTTTCGCGCGCGCTTGTGTGTAAGAGGGCTACAAACTACAAATTTCGAAAAGGCCAACTGCAAAAATGAAAATGACAGGATATTTGCGTTTTCTGAATATCAAACGAAAGAGAAATTTGAAAGGTCGGAACGTTCTAAATTTTTACAATGTGTTGAGCTTTTTCACGAAATAAAATATTTAACTGATGTTTTCCTATCCAACAATAAATTTCCATCGCAACTTTAAACTTAGAAAAAATTGCGACTCCAATTGGCATTTCTTAAAATGTTCTGCTTAAATACAATCAAAATCCAATGATATTTGCCGTAAAGAAAACAATTGGAGGGGCAGTTGCTCTCCTTGTCTTTTAATTTCCGCCTTCACAAGTACAAATACACACACTACAAACATTTACTTACATGGAGTGTCATGAATAACAAAAAGATATAAATCGCAAGAAAATCTCAACCATGAGTTGTAGCTATTAGGTCACACATACATTGACGGAAAAAAATTCCCAACACCACGAAAAAATAGTTGTAGAGGAATGAAATGGCGGCAATACATTTGTATAGGTAACATATTTAATCGATTATGGTTTCAAGATCACTGCTTATTTTAAGCGCTAGAAAAGCCATTTTAAATGTGAAATGCTGGTACATTAATAACCGGTGTAACCTCCAGAATGTTGAATGCAAGCACCCAAACGTTCATGCATTGTGTCGTACAGGTGCTGGATGTCAGTTTGTGGGATGGATTTCCATGCTTGTTGCACTTGGTCGGTCAATACAAGGACGGTTAATGCTGGTTGGGGGTGACGCTGGAGTTGTCGTCCAATGATGTCCCATACGTGATCGATTGGTGAAAGATCTGGTGATCTAGCAGGCCACGGCAACATGTCGACACTCTGTAGAGCATGTTGGGTTACAACAGCGGTATGCGGGATGCGGGCGAGCGTTATCCTGTTGGAAAAGATCCCCTGGAATGCTGTTCATGAATGGCAGCACAACAGGTTGAATCACCCGACCGACGTACAACTGTGCCGTCAGGTTGCGTGGGATAACCACGAGAGTGCTCCTGCTGTCATAGGAAATTGCTCCCCAGACCATAACTCCAGGTGTAGGTCCAGTGTGTCTCGGCCGCAGACAGGTTGGTTGCAGGCGCTCACCTGGCCTCCTTCTAACCAACACACGGCCATCACTGGCACCTACAGAACCGGCTTTCATCAGAAAACACAACAGATCTCCACTTCCTCCTCCAATGAGCTCTAGCTTGACACCACTGACGTCGCAAACGGCAGTGGTTTGGAGTAAGTGGAATGCACGCTACAGGGCGTCTGGCTCGGAGCTGTCCTTCAAGTAACCGATTTGTAACAGTCGTTGTGTCACTATGGTGACAACTGCAGCTCGAATTGCTGCGCAGACGCGATACGATGCGCCACGGCCATACGCCGTACACGGCGGTCTTCCCTCTCAGTAGTGCCACGTCGCCGGCCGGAACCCGGTCTTCTTAAGGCAGTACCTTCCCTTGACCACCGCTGCCAACAATCATGCACAGTGGCTACATCCCTGCCAAGTCGTTCTGCAATATTGCGGAAAGAAAATCCACCTTCCCGTAGGCCTATTACACGACCTCGTTCAAATTCCGTGAGCTGTTGATAATGGCTTCTTCGTCTTCTTAAAGGCATTCTTGACTAACATCAACACCCTACGTCGAATCTCAACGACAACTAACGCCCACGAACGTTACAGCGCGTATTTACAGCAAACCTGCTTTGCATGTTCCGAGGGCGCTACTAGCCAGGGCTTGGGAGATAAGGGCTGGTCCTTAGCTCTCCACCCCCTGAAACACGCAGGCGAAGTTGATGACGTAGCTGCGCTGGCTCTTCGGAAGCCAAGAGCCGCGAGGAGCTGTGCTCTAAGGGACCACCATAGGAAAGGCACCTTCAGTTAATGTTATTACCGTATTTAACAGAATACAATGTGTCATCTATTGCGATGCTCACTAAAATATTAGACTCTGCCTTTTTCGGAAATAAAAGTTAAAGATTTTGAGTCTTAAAATCGGAAAACATTGATGTAATAGTATAAATGCGATAATTTTAAACGAACAATTTCTGTCATGTATGCGTTTTCTTTAAAAAAGTATTTTGCCTAATATACTAACCCTATTTTTCTGATGTCGAAAACTCAGTGTATCTTTCCTTTTTTTTTGGTAATTCCCTAGAATTAGTGGTTTAAAAACTTTTTCTCTCTCACAAACATTAGTTGTTTAAAACCTGTAAGACACGGAAAACTACTGAGTTCTTCAAACTCTGCAAAAGTAGTTCAAACACTATGTTAATGTATAAAATCAAAATTATTTACTTACATTTTATATCCATCATGATTTCTGAAGTTCACTGCGTTTAAAAAGGGGTGAACAAAATTTACTTCATGCACGAACTGGAAATTGTTTTCTTCATATTGCACGAACTGGAAACTGTTTTCTTCATTGCACCAAATGTGAAACTTATTTTCTTCATTGCACCAAATGTGAAACTTATTTTCTTCATTGCACCAAATGTGAAACTTATTTTCTTCATTGCACAAACAGGAAAAAAAAATTACGTTTTTTTCACTGCGTTTGAGTCAATCAATTTTTTCATTTTCTGCAGAGCTTTCCTGCGCGGCACTAATAGTGAATTTCTGTTCAGAAAACGAATTCGAATAAATGTTCGGATTCTGCAAAACAGACGAATAGCATCTTTGTTGACAGATGGGAAACGTTTTTCAAGCTCATTTATGAGTTCCCGAATAACACCTTTTCCTTTTCTAAATGTCCTGCCATCAACTGCGCAGAAAATCTGTTCAAACTGTTTTACAGTATTATTCCAAGAACATGATGGTACTGTCAAACCGCCAACAGATATTAGTTTTACCCAATTATCTTGAACAGAATTAGTAACGGGGCAGTTTCTAGAAATAGTTCCTAAAGAAGGATCTTTATTGCGAACGCGATATGCTATGTATCCAGCTATGTAGGGTATGGCTTCCTGCTCAGAAATGGAGAGTTCTCTTGACTGCTTGTTCAAGTCAATCTCCCAAGCAATTGGAGATGCGTCTTAAAAAAATTCAAAGTTCATATCCTCACAGCTGTTTTCGGTCGAAGTCATTGTCGCCAGATCCTCTACTTCCTCATTTCTGAAAGCATTTTCCAGCAGTTCAGATGTTAAATAAACACCCAGGCTCTTAGGAGTTTCTGCTTGGGATTCAGTCGTATTAACTTTTTCGTTAAAAAAACGTAAATAAAAATCAACACTCAGTGTACAACTTAAATAAAACACAACGTGAAACAAATACTATAAACCAAGAAAAGAAAAGACGTGGACGTACGAAACCAATAACAGAGGAAAATTGGATCCAGTAGGCAGGTTGACAAACGAACTCTGCGAGCAGGCCAGCGCGATGACGTAGAAACAAGTGACCTACCCATTTTCCACCCTCCCTTCCAGACACGGGTCGGCATTCAGTCTCTCAAAGGGACGGACTAGCCCTTCCTCTGTAAAGCCCTGGCTACTAGCGCCACACGTATGCGCCGAGCGCGAAATTTGTATAGACGTCGTCTTACAGATGTACTCTCACCGCCTACCAACTGCCGTTTATCTAACACAACCCCTTCTTGGTGTTGGGATTTTTTTCAGTCAGTTTATTTAAACCCAAAATTACTCCATCTCCCAGAAGCGCAGATATCTTGGTAAAGCAGGAAAAAAAAAAAAAGAAAAAAAAAAAAACACTTGCGCACACCATGTAGCTAGAAAATTTAACCAGAAATATACGAGACCTGCAAAAATAATTTTAGAAATACTGTGTGACTATCATTAGATTGAACAGCATAAACTCCTGAACCCTATAGAACATCGTCCCAGAGATTTTCTGTGGGGTTCAGGAGTTTGTGCTGTTCAATCCAACGTTGCTCAGCACATGTCCACAAACTACTCTGTATAACAACGTGAGCACTACAACATGGTGCGTTGTCTTGTTGATAGAGCAACGGACATTCCCCAAAGTAGTGTAGCATTGTTGGTAGTGCATAATGTTCCAGGACGTGTTGGTAGAGCACGGGGTTTATTTTTTTCCCAAAATTACTAATGGGCGCAAGCCGAACCACAGAAAACAGCTACACCAAATTTGACTGTCGAGACGACACAGTGAGAGGAAGGTATCTTTTTCCAGGCAGTCTAGAGGTCTGCACGGCTCGGGCCCGGCGCCCAGGCAAAGTCTACCTTTTTCTAGTAAAGCAAACGGACCGGGCTTTAAACACCCGGACTTGAGCCGGGCCGAGCTCATTAAATAAGCCTAGTGAGGACCTCTAAGGCAGCCGCTACTCGCAGGAGCGACCATACACCGTGACTCGTCAATCCAAAGCACCGTTTCCCATTGGTTTACACAGTCCAATCACATGGTGCAGCGTACTTTCCGATGAACTGCTACTAACATCAGTTCCAATAGTCTGATATAGCGTTTGCGTGCTTTGAGAGTATGCTAATTTGAGTTCTGAGAGGACAGTGCGTCTCTCCTCTCACGTTTCGTTAACTTCGGTGGTTTGCTGGGTTAGTTCGTCGCAGATTCAGTCCCAGTCCGCTGCCATTTGTATAACACATACCGAATCGTCGACTTAGGCATCTTCAGTGCCGCTGAAAATCACACACGGTGCAATTACCTACGTGGCACCCCATTGTCAATCCCCGCTGCAAATCAGTTAACCCTTTCAATCGATGCATCGTGCATTCACAGTCTCAGTGTTTTTTCTCATTAAAGCCCTATGACTATAGTTGGGTCTGTGACGTAGTGCTTGCGTAGGACGTTATTCACGATCGATAGAGGGTGTCCGGATATGTAGGAGTTGGATGAACTTGCCCTTTCCAGTTATCCATTGCAACCTTCTTTGTGTGTTCGTTATGTGGATAACATCCTTATATTTTGGCCTTATTCTCTGGCTCAACTTCATTCATTTACCGATTTCCTGTATTTTCAATTTGCTTCTACTAAATTCACTATTGAACTGGAGGGACAGGGATCCATCCCGTTTCTTGACTTCTTGCTGTCACTGAAAAACGGTTGTAATGCTTTACAGTTTTTTGTTTTTCGTAAACCTACCTTTTGCCCTTCCATAATCCTATATGATTCCGCCCACCCTTGGAATCATAAAATTTCTGCCTTCCTGTTTCTTGAACTTTCAGATTGAACTTTCTGAAATTATAAATATTGTCCTTTTTGTTTTTTGGTTATTCGCCAAACGTTATCTTCACTCTTGTGCGAGATTTTTATAGACGAAGTTCTACCACTCTGCAACGTGCTCAAACGAATCGTCGGTTTGTTGGCATCATTAACTTTTTCCTTCAAGTAGTAAATGTGTTGAAAAACTTCTCTAGACTCTGATTTTGGTATTCGTGCTTCTGTTTTTTTCCCTTATCCGCTGTGATCGAGATCCTGTTGATACTTTTAGTAGGCATGGTGTATACTTCATTCCTCTGACTGCTCACTCAACGGGGAATGAAAATCTACATCGGCTCCACTTTGAGGACATTGAAAGTCAGACTCTCAGAACATAAATATGTTATTCGTTCAGGACATTCTTCAACTGCTTTAGCCAGGACTGTTGTTGTGGGAGAATTTTATCCTGAATGGAATAAATCTTCCATTCTTGCTGCTGTTTCTGATAAATTCTCTGTTAATTACGGAAAGCTTGTACATTCAACGCTTCTTGTTGCAACAACGAGTTACCGTTGTCTGTGCCTTCACCTTGGGGTTTGTTTCTGAAGAACTGCTTTCCTGATGATTCGGACGTATCTCATAAATAACTCTTAATTATGACTTTACAATCTGTCTTCCACAATGTTTCTTTCAGCTGGCAACGTATTTTCTTCGACTGGGAGTATGATGGTGTTGCTTGTAAGTGTATTTATACTTGAGACAGTTCCATTTCTGCGCTCTAGGCCTGAAGATGGAGGTATTGTACCTCCGAAAGATCTCGCTATGGTCGTTTTTTAAAATTACGTGTGTGTGTAGTTTTTAAAATGTAAAAAAAATAACATCTTTTATTTAGTATCTAGTAAGTTGTGATCATGCTTAGACAATTTACATGTAGTTTTTAGTCCAGATATTAATGGCAGCACGTATATTTTCCTATACTCTCAGTAGACAAAATATTAGAAATAGAAGTGATGAACAGTTGGCATGGGCATACCAACCAAAGAGTGAACCAGACTTCAATTGAACGCAGACGATAAATAGGTGGGTAGCAAGGCGTTTCAACAGTGCATCGCAATCGACGAACATGGGTAAACGTGGTGATCTGAGCGACTTTGATCGTGGATGCATTTTCGGCGCAAGACAGATGGGTCATTCAATCGCCCAAGTGGTAAGAACCCTAGGTTTCCATAGGGCAATTGCATCAAGAGTGTAACGCGAATATACCATCGACGGATGGGCCTGTGCCCAAAAAGCAAGCGATGACCGACCAGACGCAATTGATGATCCGGGTCGACGTAGGCTTTCCAAGCTCGTACAGACCGACCTCTTGGCAAAGGCTGCGTGAATCGCATCCAATTTAAATATCGGAGCCCCAAGCAGCGTCAGCGAGTGAACGGTATGGCGCACAACGCGTACCATGGGCTACGAGAGCCGTCGCTCTACCCGTGTGCTACTGCTGATTGGTCGTCATTAAAAATTACGCCTCGCCTATTGCTGAGAGCATCAAAACTGGACCACTACACAGTAGTGCCGCGTCGTGTTATCAGACGAATCTCGTTTTCAGCTGTACCGAGGTGACATGAAGGTGTGGCGTCGACAGCATGATGTCATGGCTCCGTCGTGCTAGGTCGGCTCTGTGATGGTTTGGAGAGCTTTCTTGTGGGACACGTTAGGTCCCTTTGTGTGTCTGGAGAGCTCCTTAATCTCTACGCGCTACCAGCATGTACTGGCTGATCAACTACACGCTTCCGTGGCCTTCGCGCATCCTGAGGGCAGGACAATGCGCCACCCCACCGTTCCGCAATCACCAATGCATTGCTCGAGGAACAGTCATCTGAGTTTGGAACCATCCAGTGGCCGGTCTCCGGATTTAAACCATGTGGAATCCTTCTGGGATGACCTGGAGAGGAACATCAAATCCATGGATCCTGGACTGAAGTATCGGCCGGAATTGTGGACAATGCTACAATAGGCATGGCTAACATTACCTCCGGCAACACACCAGTATCTAGTGGAGTCGATGCCTCGGCGGGTAAAGGCTGTTGTTCGCGCTAGAGGAGGACCAGTACGCTATTAGGTGGGTATCTCTAATGTTTAGTCCATTGACTATACATTTATGAACTATAACATCATGGTCATCTATTTAATAGCGTGTGAGCCGCTATTCTCCGCGAAAACTGTTTGTATCCAGAGTGGGATCAATTTCACCTGACCTCGACAAGTGTCCTTAGGTATTCTGTACCAGCTTGGAAAGAATGACGCCCCGGAGTTTGGCAACAGGTGTGGACCGGAGTTTGGCACTGGTGTGGACCGGAGTTTGGCACTGGTGTCGACCGGCGAACGCTGCGTTGCGTTGCATCTCATATGTACTGTTTTAAACCTGTTCATCGAATCGAACCATTGCAGCACGAAGCAACTTTCCTGATGCGAGGCGTTGTCTTTTTTGAAAAGTCTGGTACCACGTGGGTACTCTCTCACCATGCAGGGCAACACTTGATTCGAAACAAACCTAGCTAGGATCTGGAGGTCAGGGTCAAGCAATTATAGATAGAATCTAAGATAAATCTTCGAGGGATCGAATGCTGACCCTTCGATCATCACGTTGGAACTTGGACTCATGGGACCAGGTTATTCTATTAGGTGCTTGAATTGATTTCCGCTGTTTTTTGCCACACAAACACCTGTGTGTTGCCACAGAACGGTACAGGATAATCTATTCAAAGTAGTGTCCGTTGGCAGCTACGACTCTTTCCCACCGTTGGGGTAACAAATGGATTCCGCGGTAGAAAAATGCAGGTTCTTTCGAGGCGAACCATTCATCGAGCCATTTTTGGATATCCGCGACAGAAAGGAACTGCTGCTCTGACAGGCCATGTTTTAGCGACCCGAACAAATGGAAGTCCGAGGTAGCAATGTCCGGGGAATAAGGCGGGTGGGGTAATAAGTCCCAGCCAAGTGCCTCCAAGAATTCCTTCACGGATTTGGCGACACGAGGTCTAGCGTTGTCCTGGAGAAGAATAACCTTGTGATGTGGGATCCAGTTTCCGAGCTTATGGATCACTACCATTGCCTTGAAACGTTTGCTAACCGTTGATTCATCGACCCGTAGTGTTTCAGACGACTCGTGGAGCGTCTGACATGAATCCTCGTCCAATGCACTATCTTCAAACTTTTTCGGCTGCCCAGGGCGCTCTTTGTCCTTCACGTCATATTCGTTGGCTTTGAAGCGTCGGAACCACTCTCTGCATGTTGTTTCCTATAGGGCATGTTCCCCATAGGCCTGCACTAGCAAACGATGACTTTACGCTGCAGATTTCTTGAGATGAAAGCAGAAGAGTAATGCTTCCCACAAATGCTCCTGTTTTTGGTACGAAACTCGACATCGTGATTGTGATACAAACTAGGGTTCTGTGCCCTCCGATCGCGTGTCACACACTGCTCCGCCCAGACTACGGACGGTACGTGCGTGTGCAAGGGAAGTCACGTGTGGCCCGGGTCACAACGCACCACTGCTGCGCTCTATTGGGCAACAGCGGGAATTAATTCAAGCACCTAATATTTCAACTGTCCGAAGTCCGCTCAGACTACTACTAGATTGTGGGATCAGAAATGTTCATCTGGGCATTCTAGTTATAGGTTTCCGTTAGCTGATAAATCGTGGGATGTTTGCTCCCCCTCCCCCAACAGCATGAGCTGCTTGGTGTTCAACTCCACCGTCAACCAGTGTTTGTCTCCTTCTTCCAGCACTTTCGGTGCATGTGAGTTCCTCTTTGGAGTATTACCTCCCCAACACACACCTTCACTACGGGGCTGCCCTCGAAGAGGCAATAATGAATGCTGTTTCTGAGATGCTGGTCCCAGTCTTCCTCGCGTTGATAATCGTTCCCTGTTCAAGCCTTTTGACAAGCCTTCCGTTTTCCCGCGAAAATTGGTGGAATCAAAACACTGGAGGGAAAGCACACGAGTAGTGCGGACTGCATGGAAAAGCTCATCCTGGAAATGTGAAGGTGCATTGGGGTGTAGATTTATTTAGTTAAGTTCGTGGGGTTTTTGGGAGATATAGGTAATGATAAAATAATTGTGTTTAGGTAGTAGCTGAGCAATTAATTCCCTAAGATTGGGAGAGTATATGGGAAAATAGAGTGTTGATTGGTAGTTCCAAGACTCCAGATGCAGTGCGAACTGCAGGGAAAATCAATTGGATATGAGAGGATGCACTGGTGTGCATATAAATACATATTTCTTGCATTCATGGAGGTTTTGCGAGTCAGACTATCGATGCAAGGTCCTCGGGTTCGAACCTGGGCTGATCTTTCAGAGATGGTGTGATTTACTAACAATCGCTGAATATCCGCCGTGCATCGGACGAGCACGTTAAGTGACGGCCTCCAGGCTATACCCACTGGTTAAATGGGTATCCTTTCCTATGCCCCCCCATGAAATTATCTCACCCCTCTGTGTGCAACATCGTACTTATACGGTGGCGCCATCTACTGTACTCTAATCTCACTACAAACTGTTCTGTCAAAAGTCGCTAGACTTGCTCTCATTCCTTCCGTTTCTGTGTCCTGCCCAAAAGGCGATCTCACTGTAGGTGGTTGGGACCTAAACTTTACTCACTGTGAACGGAAGTCCTACAAGAAAATGACAAATACTGTGTCATGGAGGTTTAAATCATTTTTGGGGGGATATTTTTTTTATGTGGTTGGAGACTTTTGTGGGTTTTCTTTTTCTGTTTATTTTTCTTGGGCGGGAGTCTTGGAAAAGTTTTGAGCATGAATTTTGGTCTCTTATAAATTTGGATGTAGTCAGTGGAATATTCGTTCACAATTTGGAGAGTGGGATTTAGGCGAGATTTTAGTTTCTCATAGAAATTTTCTGCTTGGGTGCCGATAATTTCTTTGCTCATGCGGAGTTGTAGTGTTTCGCGGATATTTCCATTTCTTTCCTTGGAAAGTGCATTTGAGAGCTGTCTTCGCACCCTGTTTTGGAATTGTTGTAGCTTTTTCATATGAGATTCACCGCATATCCCCCAGATGTTGCAGCCGTAGAGGTGGAGTGACACAAAGCACATCTTTTATAGCATAATTTTATTTTTGAGTGAGAGTTTAGAGCTCCTGTAGATAAGGCATCTCTTTCCTTGGAGTTTCAAGTCTGCTCTTTAGAATGAATTCCAATGAATTATGCCAACAAAAACAGCCTTTTTGTTGGCATAATTCATGTGGGGGCCACAGGAAATCTGCTTATCAAAAATGATTCCGAAGTACTTAACTTGAGTATCCCAGGAGATTATCTCATTTAAGGGCTTGATTTTTGGGGCGTGGATGAAATTTTTTCTCGTAAAAATATTGTCCCTTGAGTCTTTGGCGCATTTACGGAAATTCTCTATCTAGCATAATAAATTTCGAGCATGTGTATGAATTTTTGGAGTTTCTTTGCTAGGAGATGAACATTTGTTGAAGAATACATTATTGCTGGCTAGCGAACTGATACGCGCCATCTATACATATTGCACTCCGGTTGGTGACGTCGCTGGCACATGCAACGGGGCACGTCGATTCTACGAGATAGGGATGATTGGAATTGCCTGATCCATCAGCGTGTATTTACGCCTACCAGATGGCGAGAAATGATGCATCTGAAAATGAGGGAAAATCTGAGAAATGGGAAGTCGTCCTCACGTTTATCAAATAAAACGAGAAAATTAAAAGGCATTTTTTCTTCGGTGTCGATAGGCGGACAGACAAGGTGAAACAATGAACATAGTAGTTTTGAAATACATAAGCACGCCTGACAAAAAATTAGTCACGCCTAACAGAAATGACAGTATGAAGTTACCAGTTGCACATAAGGCGCCGTGATGGCATTGGTGGATAAATAGCACAGACGTGTCTCGTGCAGTAGTGAAGAGTAACGTGTGTTTTTAACTTATTCTGCAATATGGGTCGTAAGACAGACTTACTGAATGGCAATGGCCGTGCCACGGACAACAACGTGAAAGAAGTCACCCCTAACAGAAATGACAGTATGAAGTTACCAGTTGCACATAAGGCGCCGTGATGGCATTGGTGGATAAATAGTACAGACGTGTCTCGTGCAGTAGTGAAGAGTAACGTGTGTGTTGAATTTATTCTGCAATATGGGTCGTAAGACAGACGTTACTCAGTGGCAATTGCCGTGCCACGGACAACAAAGTGAATGAAGACGCCCAATGAGTGTTTGGCCGTGCCCACGGACACAAAGTGAACGAAGTCGCCCAATTTGTTGGTGCGTTGAAGCGTACTGTCCAGCGGGTCTACAAACAGTGGTGTAGTTCGAAGGCAACTAAATGCCGGCGACGTAACTGTGGCCGGAAAACGATTGTCACCAACAGGGATCGCCGCCATGTTTCACACTTAGTAACTGCAAATCGGTTTCAAACCAGGCAACAATTGCTCCAAACAGTCAATGAAAGTCCACTCCAACGGATTTCCGAAAGGACATTGCGACGAGAACTGCATGCGATGGACATCTGGAGCAGACTACCACGGAAGAGGCATCTTTTAACAGCAAGTCACAAAGTCGCACGTTATCAATGGGCTCAGAGGCACCAAAACTTTACTGTGGAGGATAGGAAACGAGTAATTCGGTCTGATGAGTCTCGTTTTTGTTTGAACTCCAATGATGGGAGGCAACGAGTGCATCGCAGTCCCAATGAAGCCTTTAATCTTGATTGTGTCGAAGGTGTTGTTAAGCTGGAGTGATGTTTCGGGGATGTTTTTCGTACCACGAAATGGGCCCTCTCGTTGCAGTGACGATGAATTCGAACCAGCATGGGTACCTCCAAATTCTAAAGGACGAAGTGTTGCTCTTTGCCGTATATCTCCAAGAGCAGCATCACATTGCCACTCCCGTCTTCCGAGACAACAATTACGGTGTGCACAGGGCTAAAATTGTGTTGGAGTGGCACGACGAAAAATCAGCAACACTTTATTTTTTTGTTTGAAGGTTTAACGACCACCGTAAGCAACTTAGTGGACTATAAGCAGTCACCCGTCTTTAATTTAGGTCCACTGGCTCCACGAAAGGGAGAAAATCAGGGCCGTAAGAAAAATACAGCATTCATGCCTCACCGGGATTCGAACCCGTACCCCTTTCGGACGAATAATCAGAGGCCATCGCTTAGACCACTACGCCACCGGGGCGGCCAGAAACACTGTCTCACGTCGAATGGCCCCCCAAATCCCCAGATTTAAATCCTATTGAAAATCAGTGGGATCATTCGGAACAGAAGGTGAAACGCCGGAATAGACACCCACGTACTCTGGCGGAACGTCGGGACAAATTAACGCACGAGTCGCTGCAAATCGATGTTCAATACATCCACAAGTCTACCACACGGGATTTTTTTTTAAATGATTTATTGGACCCGGTGGTCTAAAAACATACAGGTAGGCATAAACAGAAGACAGAAACTACACAGCAACAAGTACAAATCATACATGGTTGACAGCAGATCAATGTACACAGATATAGAAAGTGTTGATCATGTAACACATTGTGAACAAGTATACATCAAACAAGGATTTTACAGTATGCTAAATGACCAATGTACACAGATAATCAGTGTTGCACAAGTAACACACTGAGAGCCAGTGACAAAAGACAAACACAACCATCCATGCCTCACGGGATTCGAACCAGGATCCAACTAAGGCAAATGATCAGAAGCCAGCGCCTTAGACCACTGGCCACACGGGATTCACGGTGTTATCAAGGCAAGATGAGCCATTCGGACAAGGGGTAACTAATTTCTTTGTCCGGTGTGCTTATGTAAATCAAGAAATAACTAGTATGTTTTAAGGCTACCTGAAAAATAATAAATCAATAGAGGTTTTCCGAGGAAAGAGGTTCATGAGGGTTTCAAAATATTGGAATCGAAGCATGTTCATATAAAATCCTAAAAAAAGGCATTTTTTGCAGTGTCATTTTTTTTTTCTGATAAACATGTGATAAAATGAACATGGCAGTATTTAAATACATATGTAAATCAAGAAATAACGTGCTCATTTTTAGGATTAACTGAAAAAGATTAAGTCATTAGAGAAATGGCAAGATCCTCGTAGGAAAGAGGCTTCAAAACATCGGATTAGGCGCATGTTTATAAAATCACTGCGTTTATGATCATTTCGTTGGAATAGCGTGGGAGGGCTCTAATGGTTCTCTTTTCCCTAGTGAAAACCTACTTCTGCACACTAGTAAAAATTTAAACTTTTAGTGTTTACCAAAAAAAAAAAAAAAAAAAAAGGACTGGACTGACAGACTTGCATTCACCCTTTCACCCTATAACATCGTAAATTTGGTAACTATCTACCCATTCGATTTGAATACTTTCATCAAGAAAAGGAATTATTCGCTTGTGTATATATATAAAAGTGGAGTTTTTTTTTTTTTTTTACCTGTTCTAGCAGAACGTGAAGAAAATAAGAGAAATGGTGGAGGAAAAGTGTTTCGGCACCGACCTTTATTGCTGTCAACCGAAAGGGGTGTCAGTGTAAGAGTTTGTTTAGATCTTGTCATGTTTCTGGAATAGACTGAAAGAGCCCTACAGAAACCTGATTCGCCCCGCAATATTTTCTGCAGCAGGAAAAATTCAGACAGCTTAGTGTTTCCATCCCAAGAAGAAGCATGCCCACTTTCCCCATATATAACTCCCAGGTATCGTATGATGTTTCCTCAACAAATATTCCAGGTTTTCTAATCTTCTTTTCTGCAAGAAGTCGATGGCAAGTGGCTCCATTTTTTTCTCTCTTTCCTTTTCAGCTCTCGCAGAAATGATCGGAAGAAGTGGACTTGAAAAAGGTAGACCATGTAATATCATCCAAGAAACGCGGAGGCAGCAGCTGCTGCTGCTGCTGATGATGATGTTGCCATTCGAGTTTTGTCATGATGCTTGCGGTATTAATCTACCACTAAACCTCAGACACTGCGAGTTACTCAGTGTTCCAAAATAATCGGTTACTCCCGGCAGATTTTTTTTTCTTCACAACCGCTACTCATTTTCCAGCTGGAATTTTAAATAAGAACTTTTTAGGTCGTGCTCGTATATGGAAAAAACCTGAGATTCGCATTGAAAGTTTTGCGGTAAGACGGGTAATTTATTTTCGACTCTCTCGCGCGCTAACACGACGCGTGCTGCTCCTGCAGCAACCACTAACTAAAATAATTAAAAAAAAAAAAAAAAAGCAATTCATCGCACATTTATTATTGCTAACTTATTTTTGCGGCGTAACAAATCTTTCAGAAATGGGTGTGTGTACACAATAATGCCGGTGTAAATTTATTTATTTATTTTTTTGATTGGAGGTTTAACGACCACCGTGAGCAACTTAATGGGCTATAAGCAGTCTCCCGTCCCTAATTTAGGGTCACTGGTTCCAGCGAAGGGATAGAGCCAGTGCCGTAAGACAAGCACAACATCCATGCCTCACCGGGATTCGAACCCTGACCCTTCACGGACGAATGGTCATAAGCCAGCGCTTAGACCACTGCGCCACCGGGGCGGCTTTTTTGATTGAAGGTTTAACGACCACCCTGAGCAACTCAATGCCTGTCCCTAATTTAGGGCCACTGGTTCCAGGGAAGGGTGAGAGCCAGTACCTTAAGACAAACAACGACATCCATGCCTCACCGGGATTTGAACCCGGACCCTTCACGGACGAATGGTCATAAGCCAGCGCTTAGACCACTGCGCCATCGGGGCGGCTTTTTTGATTGAAGGTTTAACGACCACCGTGAGCAACTCAATGGGCAGTCGCCTGTCCCTAATTTAGGGCCACTGGTTCCAGGGAAGGGTGAGAGCCAGTACCTTAAGACAAACAACGACATCCATGCCTCAGCGGGACACGAACCCGGACCTTTCACGGACGAATGGTCATAAGCCAGCGCTTAGACCACTGCGCCACCGGGGCGGCGGTTTGAATTTCAAGTCTGTGGTTTTGTTTCGAATACAACTCACTCCTCAACATATCTCTTAAAATTGCTTACGTAAAAGTGTAGTTTATTTGTTTCGATATTGCTTCGTCTGTCCGTATGTCCTTAAAGAGACATTACTGTCTTTGGAAGTCTGAATGGCAACATTTTGCTTGGCACGTCCTTTGAAAATTGGTACTAGTATGTCCGTCTGTCTCGTTGGACACCACGGATAAGGGAAAAGTCCTACATCCGAAAACTGCTGTGTACTCCGCTTTCCCGTACCAGGGCATGTACACAAACTGCATATCATTCGGAGATCTTGTCAAAGTGTAGGAGTTTTACTAGTGGCATAAAAGGATTGTAGTAGTTTTCCGAGAAGAGGATATGTAAAATCCTAGTGACATAAGGGGGCACATAGAAGTTTGCCGATTCAATGAATTTTTAGTTACCATTGTAATATTCTTTATGTGTAAAAATGTATGATAAAAGGGATTCAAACGATAACGCCTGAGGCATTTGTAAGGTACCTAAAAGGTCTGCAGGACTTTTTGAAAAAAATTAAGCTGCAATCTAAATGTATTTATTATATGCAAACGTACATGTGATGAAAGCTAATAAACGGCAGTCAACGATTCAGTCTTCAGGTATTCACAAATCGCCTAGGCCACGGGCCATTTTGGAAGCTTTGCAGATACATTTAGTACATGACAACATGTTATAAAATCTAATAAAAATTAGCTTTTGTAATTAATTTGCTTAACACAATTTGATTTTCTATCGTCAACTTCATGAATATGAGCACGTCAAATCAAAAGGGACTCAAAGGATGTTTGCAGGGCGCCTAAGCAGAAGCGTAACTACCAGCTCCCGCAGCTGCTGGGGGGAGGTAGCGAAGGGGCGTACGGCAGGTGCCAGTTATGGTTTTATGAAAAAATTCAAACATGCACAATCCCAAAGATTCATGTTTCGCTTGAAGATATATTTAGCTTTGCCTAAATAAATGCCTAGTTTCACTTTTAGAAAACTGAATATCCTACAGATTGAAAGTGTTCGGCTCTTTGACTTCGGGTTGTAATGCGATTGCTCTGCAATGGGTTGTAAATAATACGATCGCTCTCCAATCGCCCTCTCTCTGCGCTGCTGAGGAAAAGCGCGAGTCCACTATGGGATTCCCCGTGGAGGATGTAGGAAAACAGTCAGTTACCTAGGATTACGTGCACGATAGGGGCCAACATTTATTCACAGCAGCCGCAGATCTGCCATGTGTAAGAGGGTGATTTATTTTAGTTTTGGACAAAGCAATTGCACGTATTGTCAAATTTATTACTTAAAAAGTTAAAACTGCAGGGCTCTAGGTCCACCATTATTTTTGCAGATACTCTCCTTGACTTCCTAACCCCCCCCCCGAACCACCACACACACACACACCGCGAAAAATGCATCTCCCCCCGTGTTCGAAATTCTGGGAAAATGGAAAATCACTATGCTTAGGGGTGCTGAAGTAAATCTTGCGAGGGGGTGATGGGTGGCAGGTTGTGCTAGTGACGTCACTGCGTCTAAGGACGTGGGCCTTTTTGGAGCACGGATTACAGCCAAAATATTGGGTATGTATAAATAAATATGCAAAGCTAGTAGAAGGGACTCAACAGGCTAGTCTTCAAGTGTTTACAAGGCCATAGGACTAAACTTTCTGCTTTCTTAGCATTTTTTAATTTGCCGTGCTCATATTCACAGGGTTTATATAACAACTCAAGGTCATAGTACTGAATTGTTACTCAGGCACAAAATGTAAACTAATATGCAATAAGACTAGGCCTTTTAAACAGTTTTTAATATTCCGTGCTCATAGACTGGCATAAAGAAACGAGGTAAAAATATTGCGCTTTTTCTCAGACACCAAATGTTAATTACAAGACCTTAGGACTGGGCCTTTTCCCGCGATGCTTGTATTCATAAGATTTACGTAAAAGGTGAAATTAACAATTTTGCGCTTTTACTTAGTCACCAAACATTAAATACAAGATCAACCGTAGGCCTGAGCCCTTTAGTGTGAAATTTTTAATAAGCGCAATGTTATTAACTTCACTTTTCATGTAAAACTTATGAATATAAGATCAGCTGATTAAAAACTGATAAATGGGCCTAGGGCATATTGATCAATATTTTGTGTCCGAGTAAAAGTGCAAGGCAATTAATTTGATTTCCTACGTCAACCACATGGACATGGGCATGGCAAATTAAAAGTAGTTAAGTAGACTAGGCCCTACTAATTTACGTTTTGTGCCTGAGTAAAAGTGCTATACCATGGCCTTGGCTTCTTATGCAAATTTTATAAATACGAGCACGGCGCATTAAAAATGGTGGCGCAGTGGTCTAAGCGATGGCCTCTGATCATTCGTCCGAACGGAGTCCGGGTTAGAATCCCGGTGAGGCATGGATTTTGTGTTTGTCTTACGGCACTGGCTCTCTCCCTTCCCTGGAACCAGTAACCCTAAATTAGGGACGGGCGACTGCTTATAGCCCATTGAGTTGCTCACGGTGGTCGTTAAACCTCCAATCAAAAACAAAAAAAAATAAAATAAAAAAAATGGTAAAATGTGTAGGCCTAGGGCCTAGTAAACACCTAAAGACTAATCTGTTGAATACATTTTATTGGTTTTTATGGCATGCTTACACATACTCAGTATTTAGGCTGTAACCTAAAACCTCCAAAAATAGTGCGCGGTCTAGGAGACTGGTAAATATCTGCAGACTGATACTTTAAATTAATTCTATTTGCTTTTATAACGTGTTTTCGCATGCCAAATATGTAGATTGTAACTTTATTTCTTCCAAAAAGGCCCGTGGTCTAGGAGCTTTGTAAGCACTTGAAGACTGATCATTTGAATGACTTTTATTGGCTTTTATTGCATGTTTACACACATACAAAATACATTTAGGTTATAACTCAAAATCTTCTAATACTATTTGCAGCACAGGTTCTTTATAATTACCTGAAAACTGATCCGTTGAGTTCCCTTTATTTTCTTTTATTTCTGCTTATGACATATCAAATATTAAAATCACAACTCAAGATTTAGTGAGTCTGAATGCTTCTACATACCACCTTAGGGTCTTACATGTTGTTTTATGATATTAGGAAAACTCTTACATATTGTTTAGTGCCACGAGAAAGCTCCTACACTTTTGACAAGATCTCCGAACGAAATGCAATTTGTGTAAATTCTCTTATACACTGAGTGGCCATTTTATTATGACCACCTGACAGTTCTAAGCAAATAAGCTATGGCTATACGCTGTTGCCGCTAGAGGGCGAGACTAGTATAAAAAGGGAAAGCTTAGTGCTTGCGACAGTAGTACAAGTGATTTTTGGGTGACGAGATGGGCAAAAAATGCGATTTGACGGACTTTCAACGTGGGATGATTGTAGGAGCTTGGAGCCATAAAGCGAGTATCACAGAAACTGCCGCATTCGTGAAATGTTCCAGAGCACCTGTTCTTAAAGTGTTTAAAGACTAGACTGTCAGCCAAAAAACTGGGTCTCTACGTGCAACGTGTGGTCGTCATCGACTAGTGACTGCTAGGGCAGAACAGAGAGTGTCCAGACTTGTAACAGACAACAGAAAGGCAACAGTGCAGCAAATTACAGACCATCTTAATCAAGGATGCTCTCAAATGATCTCTGCACGCACTGTTCGCCGTACACTGCATCGGATGGGATATGGCAGCCGAAGGCCTGTTCGAACACCACCTTAGCTGTCTGCAGTTAACAAGAGAAAGCGTCTCCAGTTCGCACAGGAGCACAAGGATTGGATAGTCGATAATTGGAAACTAATTATGTGGTCCGATGAATCACGTTTTCAGTTGCACCATGCCGATGGCCGAGTGAGAATTTGTCGGAAACAGCACGAAAGCATGGACCCCAAATGCATTGCTACAACCCTTCAAGCTGGTGGAGGCAACGTTATGGTTTGGGGAATGTTTTCCTGGCATGCTTTGGGCCCTTTAATTCGTGTTGTTCAACGTCTGACTGGCACATCATATTTAAACTTCGTTGCGGACCAAGTGCATCCTGTCATGTGGATGGTTTATCCCAATGGCGATGGCTACTTTCAACAAGATAATGCGTCTTGCCATAGTGCTCGTATTGCACAGGATTGATTTCAGGAACATGCCGGTGAGTTTACTTTACTTAGGTGGCCCCCAGCGTATCCAGATCTCAACCCCGTTGAGAATTAGTGGGATGAAGTTCAACGAGCCATCAGGCAGCTGGATCCACAACCCTGCAATCTCACACTTCTGGAAAGTTCTATTCATCAAGCATGGTCTCAGATTCCACAAACCACCTATCAACATCTCTTGGAGTCCATGCCACGAAGAATCGACGCAGTATTAAAGGCAAAAGGTGGCCGAACGAAGTACTGAGGGGGTGGTTGTAATAAAGTGGCCAATCAGTGTATAAGAAGATGTAAGAGTTTACCGGTGCTAAAATTTTCCGGTGTAAACGTTTTCTGCCAGGTAACAGTTTTCCTAGCGGTAGAAGAAAGTGTAGGAGTTTTCTTGGATTCGGACACCGTATTACTGAACATGTCAGTCCTACCAAAAGCCTGTGTTTGTAACTTTAAAACCCCGTGGCACTGAGGTACATTGTTTATTATCGATTTATTTTGCTTTATCCCCTTCGGTCATCTTAAATCAGCAGTTGGCCATGCCTTCCGTCTTCTTAGTGTTTGCTCATGTAATCATCTTCCAGCTCTCCAACGTACAATCCCGTGTTCCGAACAATCTCCTTATTTCTGGGGAGTCCACAAGTCACATGACCTCACAGAACACTTGCTTTTTTCGTACGGAATTAGCAAATTTGCTTCTCGTGTAAAAATGGTTCGATTTCGACGAAATTTTATTATGTGGTCGGGGACAACCTGGGGACGTATCCTATTGAAATAATGGGCAAAATGGGGTCAAAGGTCAGGACGTAGGAGCGGGATACATTCCATCGTCTCCTTATGCGTCAGAACTTGCGTAAAAATGCTTCTATTGCGCCAAAGGTTTATCATGTTGTTCCGGAAGTATACTGCACCGGTTCTGTTGAATATAATTGAAATGGGGTCAAAGGTCGGTGCAGAGGAGCGAGATTTATTCCACAGCCATTATCCTCATAGTTTGACTAAATATGCTTCTACTGCGACAAAACTTTAGTATGTTGTTCCGGAGGTACGCTGAACCGGTTCTGTTTAATACCATCAAAATGGGGTCAAAGGTCAGGGCACAGGAGCGAGATTTATTCCACAGCCATTATCCTCATAATTTGAGTAATGATTTCTGGTATGTTGGAAAGCGTATCATAATCAATGCATTGCATGATTTAACTAACTTGTTTCTAATCAGCAGTTTATTACGTGGTATCCTAGCATTACTCTTCGATTCCTTTCTTTGAGACAAAAAAAAGGAACACACATTTGTGCCGGCTGTTCATAAAACGCCAGCTCTTTAATAAATAAATGATAGTAATCTTTGCTTTTAAAAGTAATAAAGAACATACTAAGATAAATATGATTTTCTCAAGTACGAGATGATAATTCTTTTTTGTCACCTTACCTTTAATGGTCACCTTACCTGCGAAGGAATTTAACTTTTCCTTTTTTTCTTTCCACGTGGACGCGAAAAGTGAAAAAAAAAAAAACATCGCGTCGCTGCTGGGCAGTTGAGGGGAAGGGGGAGGAGGAGACGAAGTGACCGTTTCTGCTTAACAGCGTTTAGGTATCTGTCGTTAGGCGTAATGAGTTTGATTACACCCTGTGAGTAAAATTGTTGTCCCTCTCGTGGATTTTCTTTGTATGATCTTCGCGAGCTTTCGAAGAAATTGCCCATCCCTAATTTAAAACAAGTTACTAAAATCATGCAATGCATTGATTATGATACGCTTTCCAACATACTAGAAATCATTACTCAAGTTATGAGGAAAATGGCTGTGGAATATATCTCACTCCTGTGCCCTGACCTTTGATCCCATTTCGATGATATTCAACAGAACTGGTTCAGTATACCTCCGAAATAACATGATAAAGTTTGGTCGCAATCGAAGCAATTTTACGTAAGTTATGATGCATAAGGGCTATGGAATAGATCCCGCTCCTGCGTCCTAACCTTTGACCCCATTTCACCCATTTTCAATGGGATTAGTCCCCAGGCAGGTCCCTACAACATACTAACATTTCATCCAAATCGAAACATTTTTACCTAAGTTATGATGCATAATGGCGATGGAAGTGATTCCGCTCCTATGTCCTGACCTTTGACCCCCATTTCGCCAATTTTCAATAGGGTTCCTTCCCAGGTGTTCCCCTACCACATACTAAATTTTCATCGAAATCGAACGATTTTTACGCGAGTTATCGTGCGGACGAACATACGCACACAACGCGTGACTTAATGAGGCAGATGGGAATTGCGACCGCCAGCAAGAGTGTGATGTCATAAAACTTTAATAGGATACGCACATATTTGTTTGTCTACTGACGTCATGAAAATACAGGTCGCGCCATCTTTTTTCTAGACAATTAATGCGTTCCCAAGGATTAAAATTTGAACATGATTAAAATAGCTTCATTTCATAAATTGGAATACTTAATATTTTCTAAACCATAACCGTAATTTAAGCAATCCAACTTTTATTTGTCCACTGACGTCATCAAAGTACAGGTCGTTCCATCTTTTTACTGGTTTCAACATCACCAAAGGAAAAGTTATTGATTTTTAATATAATTATGGTTATGTTTTAGAAAATATTAAGTTTTCCAAGTTATAATATGAAGTTATTTTAATCGATGTTAAAATTTTCATCCTTGGGAACACATTAATTGTGAAGGAAATGTGTACAAAAGTTTTTCCATTGGAAGTATAGGAAGCAAAATTACTTGACGTCCACCTTAATAATATGGGATAAGGGCGATGGAATGGATCGCAATCCTATGTCCTGACCTTTGACCACATTTCGTCCATTTTCAGTTGGGTTCGTCCCCAGGCGGTCTCCTACCACATAGTAAAATTTTATTGAAATCGAACCATATTTACACAAGTTATGACGCATAAGGCCAATGGAATGATCCCGCTCCTACGTCGTGACCTTTGACCCAATTTGTCCCATTTTCAATAGGGTTTGTCCCAAGGTGGTCCCCTACCACGTAGTAAACTTTCATTGAAATCGAACCATATTTACAGAAGTTATGACGCATAAAGGCAATGGAATGATTCCGCTCCTACGTCGTGACCTTTGACCCCATTTGTCCCATTTTCAATAGGGTTCGTCCCCAAGTGGTCCCCTACCACATACGAAAATTTAATCGAAATCGAACCATTTTTACGCCAGTTATCGTGCTGACGGACGGACGGACAAAGCTGGAGCATATACGCTTCTTCAACCTACGGTTGGAAAGCGTAAAGAATAGATAGAACAATTAGCGTAGCACAATCATGCCACTCATGCCTCCCCCGGTACTTGGAAACTGGATGCAACTTGAACAATTAACTAGAAATCTGTGCTTCTGTCCATCAGCCCACCAAGGGAGCAAACCACGCTTTGGCAGTAATTTTAGCTTGTTCATCTTCTGCGAAACAGCATCATTTCAGGTGATATTTCAAAGTGGAAACAGGCGAAAATCGCAAGACGTGAGGTCTGGGATGTATGGAGGGGGGGGGTATGCCATAGGAATTGTGCGTAACAGCTGTTATGAGGATTGAAGTGCCACAGGCGGACTGGCTTTTACATGGGAAAAATTACTCTAGCTAAGAAACCAGTTTGTTTCTATGCATCTCGTAAGAGTTTCAGGGTCTCATAATGACGGTGTGTCCCATGTCCAAAAATACACCAAGAGAACGAGTCCTAAAATATCAGTACCAAAACTTTCGAGCAGAAAGTGTCACTTCAAACTGCTTTCGTGTGAGTGATGTGGTGTGTTTTCACTACAATGATGTTCTCTCATTAGGTGGAGGGTGATGGATTCGTCCGGGATAAAGACAGTACAGAAACTGGATTGCATCTTTCACATAACACCGCAGTAATGTGAAACCGTTCGTCATTCGCGTTCCATGGTCTTCATCTGTTAAAATATGTGGAAGCTACTCCACATGATCTTTGCTGGACACTGCTGGGTGCTGCCGTAGGACATTCCGAGTTCGAATGCAACACGTGATCTTTGCTGGACACTGTGCTGGGTACTGTTGTATGACATGCCGAGTTCAAATGCAACACGTTGCTAAGTTGCACACCTGAAACATTTCGTCAATGGATACTTCTGTGAAGCAGCAGCTGGGACTTCCACAGAAAACTGAATCGTTTCCAGTATTCGTACTACGCGCAAACTTTAGATACCATTTAGCAGCACATTGATGCGACAATATACGTTCACCATGCATTTCAATAAGCCGTCAATGGATATCAGACGTAAATATTGTCTTTTCTCGCAGAAATCCAATTACAACTCGAATCTCCTCGAAAGACGAACGTACCAGCCTGATCCCCATTTGGAGCTGCCACACCACAGCTGCAAGGTGCACATAGACTTGTTGCTTGCTCTGTTATAATTCTACACTGGTGTGCAAACGTTAAGAATGAAGTGAAAAAAGTAAAATAACGCCGTAAATAGCAGCAGTACCCAAACACAAATTAACTCAGAGGCGTGTCTGAGAACAAGAGCAACAGAACATGCTCAATAATGAATCATGACGTGTGGTTTGCGTGACATGAGAACAAAATGATCTTAGGCAGTCCAATAGCATCAGTTGAAGAGAAGACACCGGACGGTGTGCATAAGTTTTACAAATGTTCGATTGTGTTTGTTCTGTGCTAGAGACGGAGAAATGGCCAGTCGAGAACATCTTGATGATTTTACTCGTGGTAGAATAATTGGGAGGCTCGAGGAGGGAGCGAACTCTGATGAGTGTGGCTCAAGAGTTCGGTTCTTGCCCATAGCATCGTATCGCGTGCGTGGCCGGCTTTCAAGATTACAGGTACAGCTGTGCGCAAGGTCGGTGGTGGTCGTCCACCAGAAACCATCCTCAGTGAGGATCGCTATCCTATCCAACAGGTAAAGAGGAATCGACACCAGAAAACAAGAAACCTTCCAAAGCAACTGAACATAAGCGCAGAACGCACACTATCGCCGTTTACCGAGGCAGGGAGACTATACATAGGTGGACTGTGTGCCCGACCAACAGTACGCTTTTTCCATTAACAACTGCTCACTGGAGACATCGTTTACAGTGGTCCGGTGAACAAAAGGACCGGGCAGCAGAACAGTCGGGTACGGTACTCTTAACTGATGAGAGTAGGCTTAGTCCCACTAGCGATTTTGGACGTCAGCTAATCTGGCATGAGGTAGGCAGTAGGTATCGTCCCGAAAACGTTAATGAAACGGATAGATATGGCGGCTTCAGTGTTCTCGTATGGGGAGGCATTCTTATCGATGGACGTACGGAGCTCCAGGTACTGTAATGAGGTAATCCTTCTTTATGTTCGCTGTGAGGTAATCCTTCATGTTCGCTGTGAGGTAATCCTTCATGTTCGCTGTGAGGTAATCCTTCTTCATGTTCGCTGTGAGGTAATCCTTCTTCATGGTCGCTGTGAGGTAATTATTCTTCATGGTCGCTGTGAGGTAATCCTTCTTCATGTTCGTTGTGAGGTAATCCTTCTTCATGTTCGCTGTGAGGTAATCCTTCATGTTCGCTGTGAGGTAATCCCTCTTCATGTTCGCTGTGAGGTAATCCTTCTTCATATTCGCTAATGCAATGAGGTAATCCTTCATATTCGCTACTGTAATGAGGTAATCCTTCTTCATATTCGCTACTGTAATGAGGTAATCCTTCTTCATATTCGCTACTTTAATGAGGTATTCCTTCTTCATATTCTCTACTGTAATGACGTAATCCTTCTTCATATTCGCTACTGTAATGAGGCATTCCTTCATGTTCGTTATGAGGTAACCCTTCTTCATATTAGTTACTGTAATAAGGTAATCCTTGTTCATATTCGCTACTGTAATGAGGTAATCCTTCTTCATATTCGCTACTGTAATGAGGCATTCCTTCATGTTCGCTATGAGGTAACCCTTCTTCATATTAGCTACTGTAATGAGGTATTCCTTCCTCATGTTCGTCTGTTCCGTGGTGCCATTGGCCCACAGTTCGTGCTAATGTAGGATAACGCCACACTCCATCGTACGGCGGTCTTTGATGAGCTATTGGAAAGTGAAGGCATACAGCGTATGGATTGACAAATGTTCCCCCTACCTAAATCTCATAGAAAACGTGTGCGACGCTCTGGAGAGCTGCGTGACGGCACATCAACACACACCGGAAACTGACCAAAAGCTGAAGACGGCGCTGGTGGAAGGATAACCGATTTTACCGCAAGAACTCATCAGAAATCTAGTGTGAAATATGGACAGACGAAGCAAATCATGCATCGACGTAAGGGGTGATCATATCCCCTACTGAGGACCTCCTCTTCCCTTCGTACCGTCTTTGGCAGTGATGCATCTGTATCATGGCACCCAGTGTTGCGTAGCAAATTTTGAATAAAGTTCCACTATATCCTTTAGGATCTGCAGTTGCGTCAGTGTTGTTGCCTTCATCATTTCGGTAAGTAATGGAGTTCCTTTGGTTTCAATTTCACATATCCAGGCAATTCCTTTGCGACGCTACAGGTCAAGAACTGGCTCGTCCTCAAGTGTTGCACACCAGTATATTTATAAACTGCCTGACAGAGAAAATGTCACACCGTGAAGGAATTCTCGAAAACAGACCAAACTACACATACAGATAGCCAAGTAGGTCCTGAACAAATGATTTAATTGTTACATACGGACTCCAGTGGCCGAATTTACAGGATGACCAATAAGGAGTGGGGCACACATTTTGGGCAATACAGCTTTGAGTCCGACGTGGCATCGAGGCAATGAGAGTCCGAATAGAGTCCTGGGGTATCGTGGACCATGTGGTGTTGATCTGAGTTCACAATTCATCTTCATTTCACGGGGGTGGAAGGGTACTCAACCGACGTACAATCGTGTCCCACAGATGTTCGAGAGATTGGGGGATCGTGCTGGCCACGGAAGAATTCGCACACCGTGTAAAGCATTCAGAGATTGATCTGAGCAGTATGCTGCCGGGGGGGGGCGGACGGAAGGGGGTTATCCTGTTGAAAAACGGTGTTTGGAATGCACTGCAGATACGGCAGTGCCACGGACCGCAACACCTCGTTAACAAGCGGCGGGCCTTCAATGTACCCATAATGCGTACCAGCGATGAGCGGCTGTTGGCGCTGATTCACCCCACACCACGATTCCATGTTGCCGGGCCGTGTGGTGCTCCACAATGGCGGAGGAATCCGCCCGTTGGCTACGTCGCCACCAGACTCTCACACGGAGATCATCCGTGTTGAGACAGAACCGCGATTCGTCGGTGAACACCACACTCTTCCATTCGGCACACCACGCCAAACGGTGACGACGATATCTCGCTGTTAAGGGTAGCATTCGCAACTAACTGCTAGACAACAAACCAGAGGATGCAGCCAATCGGCGCGACACTGTTCGCTTCGATATCGGAGCATCGAAACGTCGCCCGTTGTGGCCTGTGGGTCCGCTACGGCATGACGTCTGATACGACGATCGGTGTGCTCGGACTTCCGTCTCCGTGCTCCGATCCCCCAACGACGTTACACAAATCCTTCCAGGGGCCACTGTCTCCAAATGCGATCGACGGTTGTGGCATCACGTTGCGTTTCTTTCGCAATACTAGGCCTACGATGACACTTCTCGTGAACTCATTCGTTTGACGAAATCGCGCACGACGGCGTCTTAACGGAATGGCACCCCTTGTTCGTTCTCCAAACACGGTTACAGCAGAACCACTCGGTTCTAGCGGCCGTGAAGACGTCTCTACTGATGGCCTCACAGGCTAGTTGCCTGCTTATATTCCGCACGCTGCTCGTGCGATTGGCCTGCAAATGCAATCGTTTGCACAACTTGTACGTGTGAGCCCACCCCGCAATTTACACGGCGCTGCGTTCACATTTTCACCGTCAGGCAGTGTATTAACGATTGTTGCTCTCCACACGTATGTGTTAGGTAATGATCTATTTTGTAACCTTATTGTTTAATCAGCATCGCATAACATGTATTCACTAAAACGACAGTCATCGTTTGTATAACAAACCCTTTTTATAGCAGACTTTTACTGTTAATTATGTCAATTCAAATGACTTTCAGCTCTAGTGGAAAAAACTCCTTCCATCGGCACAACAGAATCATAACTCCGAGTTGTGATATAATTTTTATGGGTTGAATGTGCAAGAAGAGCAATAATTTGTCGAATACTATCAGCACATTATGGTGATAATGTTTCACCCTATATACTGCAGTGTGCGAATGTAGTAATAAATTCCAGAATGATCAAGAAAGCTTCACTAAGCAAGAATGATTAGGCCGTTGAGTGACATCGACAACTAAATAAACATTCATTAAACACTTGCACTGATTTAGATGAGTTATAATATTACCCGGGGCTCAAATAATGATTACTAGACCAAAATGATGACAAATGAAGGACTTACTAATATTCTCTTTACATACGTTTATTCTAACGGAAGGACTATAAGCTTCAAACACAGAGGACACCATAGAGGTAAACACGAAGAATGATGATATAAATTTAACAAACTATGTGTAACTAGCGTGGTGCACTGAAGAAACGTTACTGCAACTTTATAAGCTGGAAGTTTCTTTGTGTTCAGCCATCCGTCACGGTGACACACCCTCGGGTTTGTGGAGAATTCCTGACGCTTTGCACCCGGTTAGTCGGTTAGTGCGGAGAAATACTAAAAGGCAAAATATTTCTGTTTGGTTAAACTGCTTTTCTAACGTTCAAAGTGCAACCAGAGTAGGTTTGCCACGGGTATAAGATCCATAGTCAAAATATGTCACTCTGTAGGCCTAAGAGAAAACAACGGAACACTTGAGAACCCCCAAATTCTTCATCTAATTACTAATACTGCTAAAATCCGTACCCAGTGATTCATCTGTCATTCAGAAGAGTGTCATTCATCTGTCAATCAGATGAGTGGGTCCGGGTCGAATCCCGGTGAGGCATGGATGTGTTTGTCATACGGATATGGCTCTCGTCCTACCCTGGAAACAGTTGCCCTAAATTACGGATGGGGGACTGCATATAGCCCATTGAGTTCCTCACGGTGTTCGTTAAACCCGCAAACAAACAACAACAAAAAACCCCATTGGGGGCCGTTCATAAAGTACGTCCGAGATTACAGGGGAAGGGTTCCTGAAAACCAGACCAAATCTGACATGGGGAAAGGGAGAGGTTTAACAATTCGGACGTCCAGCGGCAAAAATATAGTGGATGGTATTTCTTCGTTTTGTTTTCTCTTTTTTAGCACGTCTTTTGTAAAAACATGTTAGTAAAATCATGCAATGCATTGATTATGATACTCTTTCCAACATACCAGAAATCATTACTCAAGTTACGAGGATAATGGCTGTGGAATAAATCTCGCCCCTGTGGCCTGACCTTTGACTCCATTTCGTCCATTTTCAAAAGGATTCGTCCCCAGGTGGTCTCCTACCACGTACTAAAATTTCATCGAAATCGAACCATATTTACGCATGTTGTGAAGCATAAGAGCAATGGAATGCATCCCGCCCGTATGTCCTGACCTTTGACCCCACTTCACCCATTTTCAATAGACTTCGTCCTCAGGTGGTCCCCTACCACATCTAAAAGGTCATTGAAAGCGAACCATATTTACGCAAGTTATAACGCATAACGGCAACGGAATGAATCCCGCTTCTATGTCGTGACCTTTGACCCCATTTCGTCCATTTTCAATAGGGTTCGTCCCCATGTGGTCCCCTACCACATACTAAAATTTCATCGAAATCGAACCATTTTTACGCGGGTTATCGTGCGGACAGACGGACAAAGCTGGAGCATATACGCTTCTTCAATCTACGGTTGGAAAGCGTAAACAAGTTAGTACTATCATGCAATGCATTGATTATGATACGCTTTCCAACATACCAGAAATCATTACTCAAGTTATGAGGATAATGGCTGTAAAACAAATCTCGTTCCTGTGTCCTGAACCTTTGACCCCATTTCGACGATATTCAACAGAACCGGTAAAATATACTTCCGGGAACAGCATGATAAAGTTTTGTCTCAATCGAAGCATTTTTACGTAAGTTATAACGCATAAGGGTGATGGAATGGATCCCGATCCTATGTCGTGGCCTTTGACCCTATTTCGTCCAATTTGAATGGGGTTCGTTCCCAGTGGTCCCCTACCACATACTAAAATTTCATTGAAATCCAACTATATTAACGCAAGTTATGAGGCATAAGGGCAATGGAAAGAATCCCGCTCCTATGTCGTGACCTTTGACCCCATTTCCAATAGGGTTCGTTCCCAGTGGTCCCCTACCACATACTAAAATTTCATCTAAATCGAACGATTTTTGCGTGAGTTATCGTGCGGACGGACGGACAAAGCTGGAGCATATACGCCGTTTCAACCTACGGTTGGAAAGCGTAAAAAAGATCGTGTTTATGTTATCGGGTTGTACGTCCGTCTGTAGACATATCTCTGCAACTATTAGTAAAATTTGAGAAATTCTTTTTGCATTGGGAAGCTTGAAATATACGAATGATGATCCTTCATTTAGTTTTTTTTCACGATGTACAGTTTCGCCGCTAGAGGGCGTAAATGCAGATGATGTCGAATTCAAAACTACATTTTATTTCACATATTTGCTTCTAAACATCCGATTAAAAAATTCTTTTATCTTTCGATTCCATTTATGTCGAAGAGTATTTTAGATATACACTGCTGGCCACCCAAAATGCAATACCAAGAAGGAAGCATTCATTGTCCTGAAATTCGCAGCATGCGTCGCCCGCGAGAGGACATGCAAACAATTAGCATTATGCAAATCATGTGCGCCCGGCATGCCACCGAGAAGCACTATAACAAGGGTGCACAGAAGGCGGGGTGTAAGTAGAAGTGTGTTGTGCTGCCGGACCTGTGCGTGGGAAACTTCCTGATGCCTTGTCGCAGAATACGGCAGTTATTCCAGCACGTTTCGGATTTCGACAGAGGACGAATAGTGGCTTATCGCGACAGCGGTTTATCGTACCGAGACATCGGCGCCCATGTGGGACGACATCCAGCCACAGTGAGGCCAGTATGGATTCGGTGGGTGCAGGAGGGACGGACGGACCGACGTGAGCGATTGCCACAGCCGCGGCACACCACCGAGCGAGAGGACCGGCATGTTGTGCGGCAGGCATTGACGGCTCGCACTGCCACATCACGAACGTTAACGCAGGAATTAGAGTGTGTTGCGCAACAACCTGTGTCAGGACGTACCGTTCGACGTCGTCTGTAGGAGCGGGGACTTGTCACACGGCGCCCATTGCTCCTATTACCATTGACGTTACACCACCGGCGAGTGCGGTGGCAGTGGGCCGTTGAACGCCGCACCTGGACTACGGAATGGCACGACATTGCCTTCTCCGACGAATCCCGCTTCTGCCTGCAACACCACGATAGTCGGATCCACGTGTGGCGGCACCGTAGCGAGAGACTGTATTGACGCCTACATTATGCATCGCCATACCGGTCAGTCGTGTGGCGTTATGGTTTGGGGCGCAATTGGATATGAAACCCGCACCCCTCTGGTACGCATCGCCGGTACACTCAACAACCACTGCTACATCTCCGACGTTTTGGAGCCTGTAGCCCTCCCTTACTTGCAGGACCTGCCAGCGGCCACGTTTCAACAGGACAATGCGCGCCCGCACGTGGCACGCATCGTGCAACAATTCTTCACGGCCTAACAGGTGTCACTGCTGCCGTGGCCCGCCTGTTCTCCCGATATGACGCCCATCGAACACGTCTGATCGCTGATCGGCAACCGAGTGGCCCGGCAAGCACCACCCGCGGCTGAGCCTGATGAACTGTGGCAATGAGTGGAAGCAGCCTGGGCCGACATACCCCAAGCTCATATACAAAGCCTCTTTCGTTCGATGCCGCGCCGTGTAGCGGCCGTTATTTCCAGTCATGGGGGCGACACGAACTATTGATGTCTGCGTGTTCCGCAAGTCGTACGGGCCTGTAAGCTCAATCGTTTCATCTTTGTATCTGTTGTTATGTGTCCAGTAAATCTGGCTTTGCTATCTCGTGTCCTTCTTGGTGTTGCATTTTGAGTGGCCAGCAGTGTAGTTACATTTTCAAAATACGTATAGATTTTCTGTTAGGGGGCGTAAAAGTAAACATTTTTCCGGATAACTCTTCTTCTAAAACTCCGATTTGAAATTTTTTTTTCACCTGATGGATAATCTTTTGCATATAATTTCAAATTTCTGGTAAAGAATACTTTGGCCACCAGGGGTCGTTATAGGTAATTTTTGCTCCTGACATTTTTGCCATAAAATCTGAGCTTCTAAAATATCGATTGAAAAAATTCTTTCGTGGACTGATGCCACTCACATCGATAAACCTTTTCGGAAAATTTTCTTCTTAAAATATTCCATAGGTTCTTCGCCAGGTGGCGTAGATGTATCTTATTTTTGTCAATATCTGTCCTTCTAGGAGTCCGATTTGAAAAATTCCTTCTTTGTTGGATAGTGTTTTCCGTGTGACATGTTTTTCATATAATTTCAAAATTTTCAAGTAATTCATAGACTTTCCGCTAGGGAGCGTAGAAGTAAATTGCGTTTCCCCCTATATCTCTGCTTCTAAATCTCCGATTTGAAAAATTTGTTTCTGCAACGGATACAGCTCCAGATGGGAAATCGTTTGCACATAATTTCAAATTTTTGTAAAAAAAAAAATGGTTTGGCCACCAGGGAGCGTAAACCTTAATTTCTGCTTCTGATTTATTTGCAGCAAAATATGAGCTTCTAAATTCTCGACTGAAAAAAAGTCTTTTGTAGACCGGTACTACTCATGTTGACAAACGTTTTAGAAACATTTTCTTCTCAAAATAATGCATGGTGTCTACGCCAGGGGGCGGAGATGTATATTTTATTTTTGTCAATATCTCTACTTCTAGGAGTCCGATTTGAAAAATTCCTTCTTTGTTGGACAGTGTTTCCGATGTGATATGTTTTTCCTATAAATTCAAAACTTTCAAGTAAATCATACTTTCCGCTAGGGAGCACAAAAGGCCGCCCCGGTGGCGCAGTGGTCTAAGGCGCTCGCCTCTGGTAATTCGTCCGTAAGGGTCCGGGTTCGAATCCCGTTAGGCATAGATGTTGTGTCTGTCTTACGGCACTGTCTCTCTCCCTTCCCTGGAGCCAGTGACCCTAAATTAGGGACGGGCGACTGCTTATAGCCCATTGAGTTGCTCACGGTGGTCGTTAAACCTCGAATCAAAAAAAAAAAAAAAAAGGGAGCAGAAAAGTAAATTGAGTTTTCTGCGTTATTTCTGCTTCTAAAACTCCGCTTTTGAAAAATTCTTCCTGTATCGCGTACAAGACCGGATGGAAAATATTTTTCACATAATATCTAATGTTTGGTAAAAAATGGTTTGGCCACCAGGAGGCATAAGTGTTAATTTCTGCTTCTGATGTATTTGTAGCAAAATCTGGGCTCCTGAAAACTCAACTAAATGTTTAGCACGTCTTTTATAAAAAAAATATCGTGCTTCTGTTATCGGGTTGTCCATCCGTCAGTCCATACCCCACGATATCTCTGCACCTATTAGTCCGATTTGAAAAATTCTTTTTGCATTGGGAAGCTTGAAATATGGAAATGATGATCCTTTATATTGTTTTTTTTTAGGATGTACAATTTTGCCGGTAGAGGGCGTAAATGCAGATAATGTCGAATTCAAAAATACGTTTTATTCCACATATTTGCTTCGAAACATCCGATTGAAATTTTTTTTTATCTTTCGATTTCATTTATGTCGAAGAGTATTTTAGATATAGTTACTTTTTCAAATTACGCATAAATTTTCCGCTAGGGGGCGTAAAAGCAAATTACATTTTTCTCGATAACTTCTTCTAAAACTCCGATATGGAAAATGTTTTCTTCAGCGGATGTATCTCCTGATGGAAAATCTTTTGTATATAATTTCAAATTTTTGGTAAAGAATAATTTTGCCACCAGGGGCGTAGGTGTTAATTTTTGCTTCTGATGGATTTGCCATAAAATCGGAGCTTCTAAAATATCGATTGAAAAAATTCTTTCGTGTACTGATGCCACTTACATCGATAAACCTTTTCGGAATGTTTTCTTCTTAAAATAATCCACAGTTTATCCGCCAGGTGGCGTAGATGTACATCTTATTTTTGTCAATATCTGTACTTCTAGGAGTCCGATTTGAAAAATTCCTTCTTTGTTGGATAGTGTTTTCCGTGTGACATGTTTTTCATATAATTTCAAAATTTTCAACTAATTCATAAACTTTCCGCTAGGAGGCGTAGCGGTAAATGGCGTTTCCCCCTATAACTCTGCTTCTAAAACTCCGATTTGAAAAATTCTTTCTGCACCGGATACAGCTCCTGATGGGAAATCGTTTGCACATAATTTCTAATTAAAAAATAGTTTGTCCACCAGGGGGGGGGGGTAAATATTAATTTCCGCTTCTGTTGTATTTGAAGAAAAATATGAGCTAAATTCTCGATTGAAAAAAGTCGTTGGTTGACCGATACTACTCATGTCGACAAACCTTTTAGAAACATTTTCTTCTTAAAATAGTGCATGGTTTCTACGCCAGGGGGCGTAGATGTATATTTTGTTTTTGTTAATATCTATACTTCCACGATTTCGATTTGAAAAATTCCTTCTTTGTTGGATAGTGTTTCCGATGCGAAATGTTTTTCCTATAAATTCAAAATTTTCAAGTAAATCATAGACTTTCCGCTAGGTGGCACAAAGGTAAATTGCGTTTTCTGTGTTATTTCTGCTCCTAAAGCTCCGATTTGAAAAATTCTTCCTGTATCGCATACAAGACCTGATGGAAAATATTTTCCACATAATTTCTAATGTTTGGTAAAGAATGGTTTATTCAGCAGGGGTCATAAGTGTTAATTTCTGCTTCTGAAGTATTTGTTGAAAAATCTGGGCTCCTGAAAACTCGACTAATTTTTTTTCTTGGACCGATACCGCTTATATGGATAAACCTTTTGAGAATACTTTCTTCCTAAAATAATGCATAGTTTTCCCACCAGGGGCGTAAAGTCACATCTTATTTTTTGTCGATATCGCTGTTTCTAAGAGTTCGTAAGCTCACGATTCCATTTACAGCAATATCTGAGGGATTAAAAACTCGATTGAAAATCTTCTTTCTTTCGTCAGATCTATTGTTTTCCATACCGGTTCCATTGACTTTGATAAATTTAATTTGCGTCAGAACGGATTCAAAAGACGTGCTTATTACACCCGAAAATTCGGTGTCATTTTTCTTGTTTTTTTCTTGGACCGATACCGCTCATATTGAAAAACCTTTTGAGAATACTTTCTTCCTAAAATAATGCATGGTTTTCCCACCAGGGGACGTAAAGTCACATCTTATTTTTGTAAATATCTCTGTTTCTAAGAGTCCGATTTGAAAAATTATTTCTGTGTTGGAGAGAGTTTCCGGTGTGAAATGTTCCTCATATAAGTTTATGTTTTTCTTAACGCACAAGTCTGCAACCAGAGAGCGTAAGCTCACGGTTCAGTTTACAGAAATATCTGAAGGATTAAAAACCCGATTGAAAAACGTTTCTTCCGTCAGATACTATTGTTTTCCATACCGATTCCATTGACTTTGAATAGATTTAATACATTTAATTTGCGTCAGAACGGATTCAAAAGACGTGCTTATTACACCCGAAAATTCGGTGTCATCTTTCTTGTTTTTTCCGTTACTAGTTAAAAAAGGTACGAAATATTTCAGATTTCTGATGATATTGAACTAAATTAGAATATTAAGTTCTCGTATTTGTACTACCAAATCTATCGTGTGTAGATGGGATGACTGGGAGTGTTGCAACCTTGAATGCGTGCGTTCATTTGTAGATCTTTATTTCAGAATGATAAAGTTGGGGTAGCATTTGGGAATAAATTAATGCATGAATAATAAATATTTTCTGAAGCACACGTGTAAATAATTAGAAGATTCCTTTAAATAATTACATGTTTTCTTTCTGTTTCTAAACGGATTTCTAAAACAGTCGTCAAAAATAAAGGGGGTTGCGGTAATTAGAGCGTACTTTTTAGGGAGGGGGCTATCAACAATCGGACAAAATGTGACATGGGGGTGGGGGGAGTCCAAAAATAGTAAACAATCACGGACGTACTTTATGGACGGCCGCTTATAGGTCTTACAACACTTGTTCTTGGTGGTCGTTAAACTCCGGAAAAAAGAGATCGAGAGGTTGGTTGGTTGGTTCGTTGATTGATTTTTATGGCGCAAGGGCCATGTTTGGCCAAAGAGCGCCAGACACAAGACAAACAAACAGTATTAAAAAACGTGGCATAAATCCCCAAATCTGGCTGACCAAGTAAAACCGAACCATGAGAATGATGGAAGGGCCAAAAAAGACAATGAAACAAGCAGTATTAAAAACATGGTACAATGGTTAGAAACTAGCTGATTAAGTAAAACTGAAATCCAGATACGTTTACAAAAAATCAATTTGTTTAAAAAAAAAAAAACACTGCAGCAGTATCGCAGTGGTCATCCAGGAGCCGCTGCAGTGCGGCGGCGTCCCCGATCAACAAATGAGAATGAAAAAAAAAATGAAAACACACATCACGAAAACGAACACAACTGCACAAAAGATGAGTCACAGGAGAGGGACGAACTGTCACTCTCCTCCCCCTTATGTTTCCCCATAATGTTGGTTAAGGGTGGGGACCTCGCTGAGTCTGGGACAGTTGCAATGTTGGTCAGTTGGACCGCGATAGTTGGATGGGTTGGATGGACTGCACACCTTTGTGGATTTAGGGCCGGCTCTTCCATACGTGCAAGCTTTCTGCTGGGGACTGGAAGAGTCGGTCGTCTTCAAAAGAGAAGGCGCAGAGTCAGCTGGTCGAATAAGCTGGAGCTCGGAGAAATCCACCTGTGTAGCTTGTTCAGCTGTAGATCTTTTGACAAGTCCTGCGAGAGCTACAGGGCGCGGTACAAAGGGCTGCACGGGTTGTGGGGAGAGACTGAACTACTGCGGCAAAAGTACGCTGTCGGTTGTTGGGAATACCCAACTTGGCCTTGGCAGCAGGGGACGAGAGGCCTTCCAGGGTCTTGAGGCGCTGGATCGCCATCTCGTCCTTCCATTTCATACAGTTGCGGGAGTAAGCTGCATGGGCCTCACCACAGTTAACACAGCAGGCCGCAGAAGTGCAACCTTCCCGTCATGTTCACTGGAGCCACAATTTGCGCAACGAGCGGAACTGTTACATGAACGTTGTGAATGCCCGTACCTCTGGCACCTGAAACAGCGCAGAGGACTGGGAATGTACGGGCGAACTCCACAGACCAAGTAGCCAGCCTTGATTTCGGTCGGAACTTTCGGGGAGTTAAAAGTCAAGATTACATTTTTAGACTTAATCAAAGAACCATCGCGCCGGAACATCATACGACGTGCAGCAATAACACCCTGATCTGCTAGTTCACTCCCCAATTCGTCCTCACTGCATGCCAAGAGATCAAACTCTGAAATAACACCCCGAGAGGTGTTAAGAAACGGGTGAGGTGTCACTTTATCAGGAATGCCTTGAAGACTAGTGAGGTGCAGAAGAGTGTTACTCTGAGAAACACTGCAAGTTTGGACAAGCAGGTACCCAGAGCGAAGCTTCCTCACAGACTTCAAGGAGCCAACCGCAGCGTCCAAAGCTTTAGAAATGAAAAAGGGAGATCTGGTGGACAGTCTCTTATTCGGATCGATGGATTCTACAACTAAGTGTGTAGCATGCGTATTAACAGCAATCGAGGGGAGACGACGCTTCAGAGCGACTAGTACAGCTGCCGAAGAAGAGGTTCCACGTTTTTGGTCCAAGTCATGATCTAAAGACCGTTTAAGGTTATGGGACTTGGTAGGTTGAGAAGACGAAGAGGAGTCATTGTCAACTATCATTTTCTCAGGTGACTTGAGTTTAGAGTTTTTGTTTTTGTTTTTACCCATGGAAAAAAGGAGGAGGATTCGTCTGCAGACTACTCCACCCACCACCGAGCCCTACAAGGGAGAACTGGAGGTCTGCAAGCCAAGAAAATGACGCTGGACAGAGTTCTGGAGCTTATACTCTGCAGATATAGTCGTTGGCTGTGATCACACGCACTCGGCGGACACTTCGGCCTCCAGAGTTCCGTCATGCCAACGCCTTTGGCACGATCCCACAGCCCCCGGGCTTACCCTGCCGTGCTATACGACAATAAAGCCGCTAAAACCCTGTACACAACTTGGTACAAGACTTCTGACTAGAGGTGGGTTAGTCTCTTGCCTCCCGTTTACAGCGAAACCTGGGTCGAAGAGGAGTGTTGGTACACAGGAGGCACTTCTCCGGTCTCCTGCGACCTCAGCCGCCAGACATCCCATTTCCGCCTCATGGGTCTCCTCACGCAGCAAACATGCAGGTAGGTCTAGCACCCAAACCAGCTAAAAAGGGAAAAAGTAATCCAAGGAAGACAAAACCCTGGAGTGGAACCTAAACGGAATCTCAGCAACCTCGAACTGAGCGGTTAATGTAAATAGTTTGTAGTGGAGGGTAAGAAAACCACAAGACCGGGGTGTTAGTACATAGCGTGGTAGCGATTAGGTAGAGTGTACAACACGGGCAACTGGCCAGTGCAGAAAATAAATAAAAACGAAAAAGCGAGGCACAAGACCAGCTCGAGATCGTGGGGCCGCGACTCCCCAACAGCTGGATGAACAGCCGTCCCTGCAAACACCAACAGCACCAAAATAAAAAACAAGCGGTGGCATGACATCAGATGTTGACCAGTCACAAGGTCAGCTCGGGCCGTGGGGGCGCCGCTCCCCAAATAACTGGAAAACCAGTTATCCCCGTGCGGGGAAGATCGAGAGGAAAAAGTCAAATTGTACAATTGGAAGTCGTTTATCGCTAATATATCTTTTACTGCATTTTTTTTTCTATCGGGGTTGTACGACCACCGTGAGCAACTCAAGGGGCTATAAGCTGTCGCCCGTCCCTAATTTAGATCCACTGGTTCCAGAGAAGAGAGACAGTCAGTGCCTTAAGACAAGCACAAAATCTATGCCTCACCGGGATTCGAACCAGGGCCCCATCTCGGACGAACGGTCAGAAGCCATCGCTTAGACTACTGCGCCACCTCGCTGCATTTGCAAACTTCCCGTCTAAACAATTCCATGGATGTAATTTTCTTGACAAAGAGGTCCAGTCTTCGTAAGTAGATACCAACTCCTGTCTAGAGATTAAAGGCAAGAGCATGTGTGTTTTATTTTAGAGAAGACCATTTGGCTGGCATTTGTTTGAAGAATGGGCCTCTGGTATTTCAAACAACAAATTTCATTTTTGCATGGAAAATATCTGTGAAAGCGATAAAATACTCATTACGTTCGCTGTCCGACGGCGCTACCCTCTCAAGAGACGTAACGAAGAGATAGGGGGTGAAGAGGGTAGTTGGACTCTGACTCCAGTCTACAGGTGCGCCAAAAGGGTTGGAATGATGTTGTTACTACATTTGGAAAAGCGCCACGGCAAGAAATTTTACCCACTGCGTTAAAGCAATGGTACGAAGCATTGACTTCTAATTAATCGTATGAGATGCGTCCGGGTTCGAATCCCGGTGAGGCATGGATGATTTGCTTGTCGTACGGCACTTCCTCCCTTCCGCGGAAACAATGGCCCTAAATTAGGGACGGGTGACTGCTTATAACCCACTGAGTTGCTCACGGTGGATGTAAAAACTGAACACGCACCTCCCCCCCCCCCCAAAAAAAAAATCCCCCGAAAAAAACCAGAAGCATTTCTAAGTAATTCACAAAAAAATTCCTAAGTAATCTAAGCATTCCTAAGTAATTCACACTAAACATTAAATTTCACAAAAAAGAAAATTTCCTTGCAGTTCAATATTCACCTTTTCTTCTTTTTTTATCTTTCTTTTATTTTGAGATTTAGCGGCTACCATTTGCTCTATCGCCCGACCCAAATTTGGGACGACCAGCCCTAGGGAAACGAAAAAGTCAGCACCTTCAGACAAATACAGCATCCATATCTCATCCGGGACTCGAACCCAGGCCTATCTTGAACAAATGATCACAATCCAGCGTGTCAGACCACTCAGCCACGGGGAGGGTGGCACTAATTTTTTTACTCTTATTTTTGATTTGCGATTTTGTTCGTCTGTATGCGTTTTTGGTGCTCCCTGACTCGGCCTGACACTGATTCATAACACATTCCCTTTTGTATCCTAGGTTAAAGTAAATGTTTTTAAGCGTATTATGATATGAAATTAAATTTCCTTTGAATTAATTTTCACAATACAATGGAACCTCCGTTATAGGTTTTTCTAGGAGATGGCTTTAAAAATGTATAAATGTAAAAAACCTATAAAAGAAATTTCAAAATGCTAAATACAGTATTAGCGCAAAATTTGAGTGCCTCCAAAAGAAAAAAATTACGGGGACTCCGTAATTTTAGATAACAATAATTTTCAGACATACTCGTACATGAATGAATACTTTTAGGCTACACTAATTTTTAATGTAAGACATACATGCACGAATACTTTTAGATTACCCTAATTTTTAATTTAAGACATACATGAACGAATACCTTTAGATTACGCTAATTTTAATGTAAGACATACATGCATGAATACTTTTAGATTACACTAATTTTTAATGAAAGATATACATGCATGAATAGTTTGTTTGTTGACATAGATCTAAGTCTATTTTGATTTTTGTAGCAATTCTTTTTATTGTAATTTCATTATAAAAACCAGATTAAGAAATTCTGCACGATTTCATGTTTTCGATACATGAAACTCCCCCCCCCCCCCCAAAAAAGAAAACCGTACCTTTGAAATGGTAGGTAGTAAATCCGAATACGGTTTCGTTTTATATTCAATACCCACATTGCACATTCTTTACTTATAAGCATCGTTTTTTTCAAAACAGTTTGTCCACTAGCTGATATAACATTAGTGCCGAGTAAAATATTTACGGATTTTTGCTTGCTTCAAATTTCTTGACATCAGAAAAGAAAAATGTTGAAGTTCTTTGCGTTGCATAATCAATTTTATGGCTCCAAAATGAAAAAAAAAAAAAAAAAAAAAAAGAGCTGTCTCTATTGTCTCGAAGTCGTAATATACCAGGATACGCATGAAAGAGTCAAACAGAGGACCGTGTATCTTTCATAACCTGAAATTCAAAATTAAACGTATAATCTGGAAAAGCGAACAATTAAATTACGTATAACAGAATTGAAAAAGCGATAGAAACTACAGTAAAATATCGGGACTAGCGCAGAATTACGTATAAAAGTGAAAAACGTATAACTGAGGTTCCACTATACACTGAAGAGCAATTGAATTAGAGACAGCTGGCATTATGCAAATGTGGCGCTGTGGGCGGCCCTGTAAACGGAAACGACATGACGTATGCAGCGATCCGACAATATAAGGAGTGATGCGATGGGAATCAGTAAGAGTCGGACGTAGAATGGGTAAAGACGAAGGATCTAAGCGCATTTGATCGTGGGCAAATTGTCGGGGCCCGACGAATGGGTCACTCCTTCTCGGAAGTCGTGCAGGCACTGGAATTTTCACGAGGCATTGTGTCACGAGGCATTGTGTCACGGATGCACCGTGAGTACATCGAATCCGGTAAAACCATCCCTGCAAGGGCCAACTACCGTGGACAACAGCGTGTGGATGAGCGGGGTCATCGTCCGCTAGCTCGCTTTGTAACAGCGCAGAGACGGACCAAAGGGCAAGAATTCACTCGGCAATTTAACGCTGGTGCACAAAAACGTGTAAGCAGCCACACAATCCAGAACCATCTCCTCGCTATGAGGTACAGATGCCATCGTCCCACGAGGGTACCGCTGCTGACCGCACATCACAGGGTGCAAAGATTAGCATGGGTGCTGGAACATCGCCACTGGACCCTAGACATGTGGGAAAAATGTTGCCTGGACTGATGAATCAAGAATTCACGTTGGTACATGCGGATGGCAGTATACGAGTACGGCGCAAACCACATGAAGCGATGGATCCTTCTTGCCAGCATTGTACTCTTCAAGCTGGTAGGCGGTGGCATTCTCATCTGGGGACTGTTTACGTGGACTGAAATGGGACCCCTGGTACGTGTGACATCGTCCCTAACAGGTTAACGTAACCGGGATATCCTGGACGACCATTTGCTCCCGTTTGTGCGTCTTCAACATCCCACTGGGGACCTCATCCTGCAACAAGACAATGCAGCTCCCGAATTGTATCCGAATGGTTGAATGAACACTCTACCGACGTGACCTCGCTTCCTTTGCCAGTTAGGTCACCTGACCTCAATCCCATCGAGCAGATCTGGGATGCCATCGAGAGAGATGTTCGAGGCTCTGACTCCCCTCCATCAAATCTCCGTAAACTGTGGGAGCTTGTTCAGGGGTCGTGGATCTGTATGGCTTCCCAACGTTTCCGGTGTCTTGTCGAGTCCATGCCGAGACGAATCGCCGCCGTCATCAGGGCGAAAGGTGGTGCTACACGTTACTAGACAGGCATCTTTAATTCAATTGCTCTTCGGTGTATATTCAATATAGATATACAGATGTTCACACATTTTTAAAACGATTTTCCTGAAATATAATTAATGTTTAAAATGAAATTCTTTCTTTCTTAAGTGTTCTATCTGAACCTACATCTAGATTTTCACTACAACAGGGCATTTCTTAAAATTGGTAGAAGTATTTTATTCCACTCCTCAGTCCTATCATTGTTTTAGGTCTGCGTTTAGAAAGCGCTCTTTTTAGCAGTCCGAAGGCACGATAGTCCATTGGCGACACATCAGGGGACTTTGAAGGAATATAAGCAAAAGGTATAGACTTGATACCAGTCTCTCATTTCATGTTTTCAAGAAACAGAGTGGTATGACTGGTACTTATCTTGATGGAGTTCTACTCTTTGAAGGCACTGTGGATGAAGGAATTGCCGCCACGGTGGCTCAGTTGTCTAAGAGCTGGCTTATGATCATTCTTCCGCAATGGGGCCGGGTTCGAATCCCGGTGAGGCATGGACGTTGTATTTGTCTTACGGCGCTGGCTTTCTCCCTTCCCTGAAACCAGTGTTTAATTTCCCATTGTACGAGAAACCAGAAATAATCATGAATCATCCTTTACTGAAACTTTCTCTGGATTCTTGGAACCAAGTTTGAATGTCTTTTTCTGCACTTTTGCGATTTTAAATCAACAATCGTTTGTTACAGTCGTGTAGGTAGATCCATGCTTCATCAATAGTCACAATAAATTTCCATATGTCTCCGGCTAAGTTATTTTCATAAAGAAGTATACACCGTGTTCTGGCCGCCCCGGTGGCGCAGTGGTCTAAGGCGTTGGCCTCTGATCATTCGTCCGTAAGGGGTCCGGGTTCGAATCCCGGTTAGGCATGGATGTTGTGTTTGTTTTACGGCACTGGCTCTCTCCCTTCCCTGGAACCAGTGACCCTAAATTAGGGACGGGCGACTGCTTATAGCCCATTTGAGTTGCTCACGGTGGTCGTTAAACCTCCAATCAAAAAAAAAAAAAAAACACCGTGTTCTGCGCTCAGCCACGTGCCTAGCCAAAAGGCGGTGAACACTGTTTTTCTTTTTCAGATTCAAATCTTTGCTTATTACCTTGTTTACCGCTGATACAGAGATTTTGAGTGACTTAGCGATTGCTCTTTTGGTAGGGATCCCAGATACATTGGAAAAAATACGGGACACTTACGACTGAGGGTGAAAGTTTAGTATGCGCATCCATCACATATGCCAATCTTACAAAATGATTCCAACTATTCTTATTAATCAATCAGTCTTGCTCACTCTTGCAATACTTTCTGTAGAATGAATTTCACTTAACAATTGTTTGTTTTTAAGAATCATGTCATGAAAAGCTACACAATCCTCATCAAACAAAGGTCTTCGCTCTTTCCACGTTTATAAGTGAGTCACGGAAAAATTCTCATTGGCCGCCACCGGGAATCGAACCCAGAGTCTTCCAGTTACGCGCCGGATATGCTTCCACTACACCACAGCGGCCTCGAATTCCTCCAGACTCACACATGCTAACTGCCAAGTCAATTTGGCAGGTTGCTTCTTGGAGCCCCGCACAATGCTGGGGATTCACCAAAGATGGTAAGCAGCAACTGAAGAAATAATTAGAAGGCGAATGAATAATTAATACATACATTTGACGTGGACCACGGACATCAAACAAAGGTCTTCGCTCTTTCCACGTTTATAAGTGAGTCACGGAAAAATTCTCATTGGCCGCCAACGGGAATCGAACCCAGGGTTTTCCAGTTACGCGCCGGATATGCTTCCACTGTGTGAGTCTGGAGGAATTCGAGGCCGCTGTGGTGTAGTGGAAGCATATCCGGCGCGTAACTGGAAGACCCTGGGTTCGATTCCCGGTGGCGGCCAATGAGAATTTTTCCGTGACTCACTTATAAACGTGGAAAGAGCGAAGACCTTTGTTTGATGTTCGTGGTCCACATCAAATGTCTGTATTAATTACACAATCCTCACTGAAGAATGATTTTACAATAAGCATTGATTTTACAGAGAATTTGTTTTCCTCATCAGTCTACAGTGCGTTCATGGGAGAAAATAATCTTTCGACTCACGCATTTGTTCCAGGGATACACATAACGAACTTTACTACTTTCTTTAAATTTGATAGTTCAACATTTTTTAAGAGATCCACCCAGACTTCATCTAAATGTTTGGATTTCAACATGTCATTCACTTCACTATCTTCTTTAGACTTCATCAAACAAATGAGATTCAACAATGTTTGATATGGCAGCGGTCTGATTAATAGTTTGGACTGTTTGAAAAACATTTTCCCAAGATAATGCTGTTTAATTTCAGAATATACTGTGACTGTTCTTTTATATATGACACAATCTGTCACGGCTGTGCTTGCCTAAGTAATGAGAGTATTTACCAGAGAGTTAAACGCGGGAGATGGCGATAATCAACTTGGGGGAAACTTGGCGTGCAGGTTAAAAAATATGTTTGTAAAAGAATAGAAATTGTAACTCATCGATTTTGGTTTTCAGTCTTGAACTCTAAAATACAGGACAAAAAGCTGTCCCGAAGAGTTTTCTCGAGACAACGAGACGATCCTGTATTTTACGGAACTCTGGGATCCCTATCTTTGGGTCGGTGGATTTTCTTTTGAAAACAGGGAGCTTACTTCTAAAATAGCCGTAATATATTCTTTGAAAATTTCATTGGTGTTCTTATTCCTGTTTAAAGCAATGCTTGTAGTTTTTTGCTTCTATTATTAATGATATTGCTGATTTTACATTTAGAAATGCCAATTCTATGATTTTTACAGTGATTTTTAATTACAGAATACGAACATTCCTCTTCGTAAAGAGCAAAACCGTAACTTTCTATCCACAGCTTGTTTACATGAGGCGTTAGCGTAGCAGACGATATTCAACTGCAGCAGATGTTTCTTTCGTGTTCATCCAACACGCTGTTGCCAATTTAAATTCTTTCAACTTCTTTTATTTTCTGTAATTTTTTTTATCATAGACGTTCTAAAAATGTGTGAACATCCACTGTACAACAGACATTTGTCGGGTAGGAGCTCACCGATGCCCTAGTTCGTTTCCACTTTCTCAATATTGTCTTAGTTGTCTCCCAAGGGGCTTAAATTATATGTCTTGCCTCCTACCGCCAGTTACCTTCACTACGCCAATGATGGCCAAAAGGAAAGGGAACCACAATTTCCGGATTCTCCCTTTCTTCTCATAAAAATACATTATTTTTGATTAGATATGAACCCACTGGACCACGGTAGAGATTTCTGAAGTAATGTTTTGGGTGATTAAAGGGTTTAGCGAGCGTGAAGTGTACCATCATCAGTAGAGCAATAAATTATATTAGAAGTGGGGAATAGGACATAAATGCACTAAAGAGGACACGCAATCTCTAGAACTTATTATTCTTTGCATTACAGCAGTAAACAGTGTTTTATTGCATGATATTTCGAATAATTGGATTCCCCTCGCTCGTTAAATAAAGGCAGTCAAAATGTTAGATTGGTTTTTATTGCACGAAGCGGCAGTCAGCCCTTTAGAATTACCGGCCTAGGCAATGTTTTTAGTTGGTGAGATAAGAGCGGAGAAGCGAGTAGTGTTTCTGTCGGAGTGGATAAAATGACAAAGAAAATGTTAAAATCGTGCACTAAATCCGGGCATTATTACTGAATGCGTATGGGTTCCGCAACAGAGATCCGCGGACTCGGCTGAACTCCCTAATAATTGGTTGTTACACGATCTCCCATAGCAACCAGACCATAGCCGAGGTAATTACACTAAACCAAAGAGGCTCTCTCACTGTCGCTGATCCTCGGAAGCAGATGACTTCGGGATGGGGAAAATTAGAGTAGACGCCCGTCCAAGCTATTTAACAGACAGCAATGCATGCCGACACTCATGCAGTGAGCTCAAATGATAATCTGTAGCTATGTTGCGGACGAGGAACGTATCGTCATTTACGTAGAGGAATCACTTATACGTAGACGCAAACAGGCTGCGAAAACATTTAGAGTGCTCTGTCAGATAGAGCACTTAATCAAAGGGAATGAAGGTTGCCAAGTTTCTCTACACTATAAAATGAAGTAATTCCTTCATATTCGAATAAAACGAGGCTAGACACACGATTCGCAATAGAATACGTCAAGTTTCCTGCTTATCGTACCCTCCGCATTATGAGACATGGATTTTTGTTTATTATTTCTTTTATTTGTGTGAATGGCAACGGTTACATTAATAAAATATGCTGGTTTCCATAAATTAAGGAAAAATGAGAAAAATCGCAATGACTTAAAAAAATTACCTACATGATGAAATTGGATGAAAACCTGTATCATATCGTACGATAGTGAGAGACTCTAAAATACTTCATAAGAAATACTTTATCCCGACAAAAATGACCATATACAGGACTAGGTTTTAAAATGTAACAGCCAAAGGACCTCAAAGTGTGGTTACACCTTCACATCAGTGCAGGCCTCACAGCAATGTCTAACGCTGTTGATTGTATGTACATCAGATTTGAGTTCGGGCTCAATTCTAAGAGCAGGAGCTCGTCCATGGTCGAAGTACACTATATTGGCAAAAGTCACCGGACACATAGAAGAGGAACACACATACATTAATACGGTGTCTGTCCACCTTTGGCCTTAATGCATACACTGACCCTTCGAGACATGCTTTCGACATGGTTTTGGAACACAACGATAGGTATGCGCTTCCATTCAATACATAATGCTGTCGCTAACTGTTGCTTAGTAGTAGGCATTGGTTCCAAACTTCTTATGCGGCGCTGTAATTCATCCCATAGAGCACCTATGGGATTAAGATCAGGTCTCTGTGCTGGCCAGTCCACACACGATACGGAATTATCGTCAAACCACGTAGTAACAGTCCTTGCTTTATGGCTCGGTGCATTATCCTGCTGGTACCAACAAGGCTCGGTTCCATAGTATTGCCCCAGAGTCTGTACGGCATAACTGTCCAGAATATCGAGGTAGACGAGCTGGTTAACAGGTTTGTGCACGATAGAATGCGTCAAGTATACCACGAAAAACACCCCCACACGAGTACACTGCCAGCTCCAAACTTGACCGTAGAAACAGTAGACTGTGGCAAATAGCGTTTCCCCGGCTGCCGCCATACCCACACACGGCCATCATGCAGATGGATCGTGTATCTGGATTCATGAGTCCATAGGACCCGTTTCCGTTGTTCTACGGTCAATGATAAATGTTCTTTACACCATGCTAAAGGACGAGTAGCATTCCAAGTGGAAATGAAAGGCTTATGAGCAGCCGCACTACCACGGTAACCCATCAAATGAAGTTCTCTGAGAATGGTACGTGTACATATCGAGGTTCCAGCATTTTTACTCACCTGTACACTAAGGTCTGGTGCAGTACTCCGTCGATTAGCTGAAACGACTCTCCTGAGACTTCGACGTCCTGTACCACTGATTTTCTTTGGTCTGCCGCTACGTTTTACTGCTTCTGGCACGCTATGTGTCTTCCACTCGTTCAGTACATCCAAAACAGTTGACTTGGGTATGTTTAAACGCCTCTCTGTTTCTCTTATGGAATACCCACTAATACATGTATAACACCCAACAATCTTTACTTTATTAAAGTCAGTTCTCACCCACAGCGGTATTTTAACTGAATCTCACAGTACGATATGATCGCGGTTAGCTGCAGGCTTGTTTTCATACCGTTTGCAGATGTACAGCGCATCTTAACGCAGCGGAGCCGTTCATTTGCTTTTGAAGGGGTGTCCGTTGACTTTTGTCAATATAATGTATGTCAGACCGAACCAGCTCGAGCTTGAAGTATGTCATCCTGAGCCCGCTGAAACCCGTCCGATCTCCAAGTATGTCAACCCGAGCCCGCCCGAGCTCGGAGTATGTGAGCCCGAGCCCGCTCGAACCCATCCGATCTCGAAGTAAATCAGCCCGAGACCGCCCGAACCCATTCATTGCTTGAAGTATGTCATCCTAAGCCCGCTCGAATCCGTCCGATCTCGAAGTATGCTAGTTCGAGACCGCCCGAGCTGGAAGTATGTCAACCCGAGCCCGAATTTCATATTGCAAGACAGAGCACGGGCTCGAATGATCCCCAAAACTATGACCAATTCGTTCAGGCATTAATAAAAAAAACTCTTCCAGACTTCCACACTCTCCTCCTGCAATTTACCGAGGCCTTTCACAACTGCGGATTGAGGAAGGGACCTATCTGTCTCTATAGTACAGTTGCACATTTTCTTTGACAAATTAGTTTCATTTCATCCTGCGATACTTCGGCCGGCCGGTTATCCGGAAAGATCAGGCGGCTCTAAAATATACACACATTGCTCAATAAAATTGCCAGAGAGGTGGAGGCAGAGGGCAAAAATTCGTCAAGGTGCGATCTACTATCTATAACTCTTGAAGATTCTCCTACGACTCGCAAATCCACTAATTCTTGTCCAATGGCATTTGCTATCCAAAGCCAGAATAAATATTCCTTTCGAGTCTCCACTGCTGACCTAGACCCAGTTGCCAAAGAATTCTCTTTACTAATTTGAAAGTGTAAGAATATGCTAAATCATTCGAAATAAAATATATATATATATTATCTCAGAGCCCGAGAACCGTCCGACATATAATGCAGCCCGAGCCCGTACGAGTCTGGTCAGTCTCAGCGCTGGCATCTAGGAGCTCAGAAGGTAGCAACGAGCATTGTTCGTGCAAATTTTGTCTAAGCACCTTCAGGTCTTGCGGAGCGAGATTAAGGGCAGCAACATGTCATTCTAGAGCATCCCAGACATGATTGATGGGTTTGCGGTTGGGAGACCTGGCTGACCAATCAAACGGGCTATGGTCGCCGCTTTAAAACACTGTTATACCAGCCCCGCTCGGTGGAGACGAGCGTTATCTTCTTGTAGGAGAAATGTATCTTCTATGGCACCTGCATAAGGGCTAACACAGGAGTTCAAAACATCATCTCTCTAGCGAAGATCATTCATGGTTCCTCTTGGAAGCACATATATGTCTGTGCATCCACTTAACAAGATGCTACTCCAAAACCAGCACGCTACGACCACCCCAAGTGTCCCTTTCACAGGGCATAGAGGGATGATATGTCCGTCGTTCTTTCCAGATGAGAGCACGTCTGGAAACGCTGTACAAAGGCAATCTGGACTGATCTGTAAAAAGTACTGATTTCCATTGGTTCTCAGTGCAATTCATACGTTCCCTCTATGACGGGAGATAAGTGGCACGCACAATGCTGGTCGCCTAGCTAAACGTTTACTTTGTAAAGCCATCTGCACACAGTGGAAGCAGATACCACCGTTTCTTTATACGCAGCAAGAGCACCACCTCAAGCTGTGTCGGGTAACCGTCCTGTTCCTCGCGCAATTAGTCTGGACTCTTCTATGAAGAGTACTGACCTCCATCGGTTTTCAGTTCAATTGACCTGAAGGCTTGCCCAATTAAAACGTTCCCCCTAGGAGGCACGCTGAGTGCTCGTCGCTTAGCACAAAGACCTCTTTCGTAAAGCATTCGGCACAGAGCGGAAGCAGAAAGCACTGTTTTTGTAACCGCAGCAAATGCAGGTCGCATCTCTCGGAGTAACAGTCCTATTCATCACCAGTTAATCGGAGATATTTGTCATCCACGGTTGTTGTTGCCCTTCGCCTGCCTTCGCTGTACCTTCTGAAAGGTGACTGCGAATTTTGAAATTGGTTCCACAAATGGCCTCGCATGTAGCCATCTTGCGACTTTCACATGACTTTGGCCAGTCTCTAATGCTAACATGAAGCATGATATAATTTAACAAATTATCAGTAACTAACATGAGAGCTCTGAAAAAACGTTACTCAAACTTTAACTTGAACAGAGGAGATTAATATTCAGAAAACTTTGACAATCGGCCTCAAAAAGATTTGTTTAGCTCAATAAAAATATGCTCGACGACGGCATATCCTTCTACCACATCCTCTCACCACGATATAACATCAACATACACTGCGTGCCCCCCCCCCCAAAGCTGGGAAGAGCGGTACCATTTCCTTGACATTCCACCACACCCAGTGTGGTAAATGGCATTGTCCGTAATAGTAACGCCGTATATATATAGAAGCAGATATCTCCGCCAGCTCAGGTAGCAGTATTCGCAGTTCAGATGACAGCTTATTAGGATTTAAGCGATTTCATACGCCCGAGAGATGAGCCACTCCATCTCGGAAATTACCACGAAATTTGGATTTACATGGTCAACAATTTCAAGAGTGTACCTGGACTACACAAACTCGGGGGGGGGGGATACAGAGTGTGAGACCGGTGTGGCCATAGAAAAGCCCTGGATGATCGTGGACAGCGGCGTCTAGACTTATCGTAACATCCGGCCGACGTGCAACATTGCAGCAAATAACAGTACAATTCAATGTTGAGGCTAGTACTAGCATCAGCTTTTGGACAGTACAACGTTCTTTGCGTTCTATGGGGTTCCGGAGCTGACGCCTCACTCTGGTGCCATTGCTGACCCGAAGACACGAGGATGTGAGTCTCGTCTGGGCTCGGAAACACTTCTATTGGGCGCAAGATGATTGGAAACCGTGTAGCCTAGTCCAACAAATCGCGGTACCGACTATTTCGGGCAGATGACAGTCTCCGGGTGTGGCGACAGCTCCACGAGATAATGGATCTCCCATGCATACAAGAAACTGTGCAGGCCGGAGGTGGCCCTGTTATGGGTTGGGGTGTTTTTAGCTGGCACGCATTAGGACCTTTCATGCGTCTGCACACAGCTTTGACAGGTGGAAGCTTCGTAACCTTCCTTGAAGATCATTTGCACTCGTTCATGTCATGCAACCATCCCCACGGGTACAACCTCCTACATGACAATGCGCCAGCGCACACGTCCGCAGTCGCTCCATTATAGCTGGAGGAATTTCTACGGAGTTTGACATCCTGGCTTGATGTCTCTCGTTTGCCGGATTTAAACGCCATCGAACACTTTTGGGATGCTGTTCAAAATGCCCTCAATGCCAAGAATCCTCCACGGGCGAATATTACGGAATTGTGGGACGCTTTTCAGGAAGCATGGTGTGCACCGTCTCGACAGTACTACAAAGAGCTCGTGAAGTCCATGCCCTGTGGTGTTGCTGCCGTTATCCGATCGCGAGCAGGACCAACGCGGTATATCCCAGCTTGTTTTTTGGGCACCTCAGTGTACTTATGTGGGTCATATATGTTGTTGCATAGCATATTGAAATCATTCGTTCCTAAGAAAAGCATATAAAATTGAATGGTAAAGGTCTATCTTTGTCATCATCATAACAGTTTTACGGGTTTTAAAATTGATGCTATGAGTCAGCACAGAGGCAGTGCCGTAGCTATCAGGCGGCTAGCGGAATTGGACGTCGCAAATTCTTTGAACTACTTCCGGTGGCTTATGAAAGTGACTTTTAAATTACATTTCAAGCATAAAAAGCTTTACCTCATTAATTAGCGTATTGCACGTTTAAAATGCAACAAGGTAAAATTGAAATGATTCTGCATGATCGACTGATAACTCAAAAGAAATTGAAATTGCTTCTCGAGATGAATCACAGTAGGAACAGCTACGCCAATTATTCTGTGCCACATGGATGACAGAGAATCATTGGCGCAGCTGTAAGAACAGTTTGTTGCTGCTAATAGTCAGGGAAGAGAGAAATCCCTCTTTTCTTTGGAGAAACGGAAAATGTGAAAGAAAATAAGAGATAGAGCGAGAGAGAGAGAGAGAGAGAGAGGCGGAAGTGGAAGCGTAGTTAGTTACGTATGCTGATGCAATACGGTTCGTCATTTGGTAAGTGACTACGAGATGCTAAGGTGCTGTTACAAATCTTGCAGGTGTTTAATTGCCTATGAAACGTGTTGTCGTGGGAACGTTTTAGCTAAATGCATCCCTCTAGGCAATGTAAATTAGTGCTAAAGAGAAATCTTTGTGCGAGCGAGCGAGAGAGAGAGAGAGCGCGATTTTAACATCTGCCTGTTCATTTTTTTACCGTCAGTAGTAGTGGTTTTGCGATGCATGTATTTGAGAACTATTTATTGGCGGGAATCAGAGGACTTTTGGTTTTTGAATGGGGAAGGAAGGTGGGGCGGATGACTACGGTTAAAACCTCTGATCACTAACTAAGAAGTATGCGCGATAAAAGATAGAGAAGAAAAGGCCGAAATTTAGTATCAATGACTCCTCGATACCATTGCGTGGATCCACGGAAAGGAAACAAAATAGTAAACTAAAAAATAAATGTTTCTTTTTAATGTTATTTGGGTGTTGTCTTTCCTCCAACAATAATTACCTTGCAACTCACCTTCCAATAAACAAATTTCGATGAGGCGATACATTTTTTACATTTATAGGGAGTTCAGTTATTTTTCATCCTCCCCCTTATAATTTGAATCTATATTTATTTTTTCGGCATGGAGAGATTTGCTAGTGAAGTACACTCATCGTCAAAAAAAAAAAAAAATAGTTCCACACAGAACAACGTGTCGGATTGCAATGCTATTCGGGAGGAAGGTAAAAGTTACCAGAAACAATAAATGATTAAACATTGAGACTGATATGGACAATATTTATTGATCTAAACGCCAATAAGTAGTGTCTCTCAGTATGGCGTCGGGCTGCCATGTTTGCTCACACAGCATTCCAGACGTCTTTGCATGGAGTTGTATACAATCCTAATGTTGTCCTGCGAGAAGGCATTCCATGCAGCTTGAATCTTCTCACGCAGTTCCTGCAGATTGTGCGACAGAGATGTAGTGTGGATAGCGCGTCCAATAGCATCCCACACATTTTCAATCGGCCATAGGTCTGGCGATGCGGCTGGGCATGGCAGATTGTCAGTGCATTGAAGGCAAGCAGCAGTATGCGCACAAGCGTTGTTCTGTTGGAAAATCGCACCGGAGTGAGTTTTCAGAAAGGTAAGACCACTGGCTGCAGGACCTCATTAACGTAACGTTGGACTCTGAACACCAAAGGTGATCTGGCATCGTAGGCAATTGCATCCCACTTCATAACACCAGGCCTTCCGGACGTGTGCCGCTCGACAACAAACCGTTCATCTTGGCGCTGATCAGTGTGTTATATGGAAATATTCAAACTATATTTAAATTGTAACTTTTGTCATTTTGTGGGACAACGACAGTGAGAAATTTCCTCCCCAGTCAGAAAGACGCCCAGCACAGATCCATTTCGGAGAAAGGTCATTCTCTCGTCGAACCCCTCCCACGGACAAAAGGATACACCTTTCCCCCAGCCGTCGCCAGAATATCTCTGAGCCGACGGGTACAATGGACCAAGCAATTGAGAATTTCTTCTTGCGTCAAGAACGGAACGCGTAAGGGGATGAGACAGAGAGGAGTCTTCATGGAGATCTCGAGGAGAAAAGTAGGAAGGATTTTGCTCGAACTCAAGGCAGGAAAAACGCTTTAGCACGGGATGAGGTAGAAAGATTTTCACGCGGGCTTGTAGCCGCATAAGATAGGAACAGATTTGGTGGGAAAAGCGTAGAGAAGGCCGTCCCTAACGTCCAACTCCCGCTGGAAGTATTTACTATCCTATCTGACCAACTACTATTCCAATATCTCCTCTTCCCCCATCTGATGAATAAAGATATGTGCAAAAGGAAACATCTGTCATAAAGTTCAATTTTTAACTACTTCTTTAATTGCTTCCCTGCTTCAACGACAGGAGCCTGCATCAGATTCTTCTGATAAGTTGGCGTCCCCAACAATACATGAAATAAATCAAGCCAACACTCCACAAGCGGATTCGTCGGTCTTCTCCTCCAAGAGAAAAGCGGGACTCGTCACTAAAGATCACCCGCTGCCATTCTGAGTGACTCCTTGACCGTCTGGCACGACGCCATTTCAGTCTTTGGCGACGATGCAATGGTGTTGAGGGTAGTTGTCGTAACGGCCTGCGTGCGTGTAGCCGTCTGTCAGTGGCGTTGGCACTAATCTGACGATGCATGGAGGGTACTACTGCTCGCCAAATATCCACAATCATTGCCGTTGGGTCACTCCGCGTATGTCGGACAACCCGTCGGTCCTATCGCTCTCTCCGTGGTTCGTCTAGGTCTCCTAGACCCTTCCTGTCACTGATGCGTGCCTTGTTCTATTCACTGCTGCCAACAACGTGCTATGGTGATATCCGCACGACCGGTATGGACCACAATACGACGATAAGACCATCCCGCTTCCCGGAACCCGACGATGCGGCAGATCTCAAACTCCTTCCAACTGCTCGAATTACTTCCGAACTTTTCTTCGAGGCACACTTCACTTGCAGAGGATGCAACCAACAAAACAGCACGAGTCAGAATGGCAAGCTTGTGCAATGGGACGACCTTATATAACCAGTAGGCACAGTGTTACGACCCCTCCTTGCTGGCGTCACATGCGCGGCCGAGCGTAATATTTGAATCATTTGCATGTCTCACGATATCAATCCTACCTACTAAGTTCCATTCCTGTCGGTTGCTTGCTTCTGGGTGCAACTATTTTTTTGACGATGAGTGTGAATTAACAAATGGTAAAAAAAGTACAGAGTAAAACTTGAAACTGTATTCCTGAATGAATATAGCTTGTCGTTGAAGCCAGAGCTTCCTCAGACGAGCCTTTAGTCCTCGTTGGTTCTGAGACCTAGCAACCTCTCCTCTCCTGCGCAGAGGTTTCACGCGCTTCGGAAAACTCTAAGTGCATAATTTCATTGAACTTATGTGTATTTCGATTGTTAGTTAATCCCTTGACTCTTAAATAAAATAAAACATCTAAATTTATTGTGTTTAACGGAAAAGCTGGAGAAAAATCCTTGAAAATAATTTTAACTGCAGCTTCTCTTAATATTTATCCATGTGAAATGGTAAACTTTATACTGGAAGCATGAAAAGAACAACAAAAAATTCTGCCTTCTGGTTTATATAAACCGTATTTACTTTTTATTTAGTCTTAGATTTACCCTAATAAAAACCGATATAACTTCAGAAGATATCCAAAACGAGTCTTGCTTGATATCACTTTTGATGAACAAATTTTGTGAAACGTGCGATTCGTAGATTACCAGAGTTCTTCCAGTCCTCCCAGCAGAAGTTGCTCATGCAATCAAGAACATGAAGCGGGGGAAAGCTCCAGGAGAAGATGGAATTACTATAGACATCATACAAGAAGCAAGTGGAGAAATTGAAACAGTACTCGCCCAAATTTTCACTCGATGCCTTAATGAAGGGAAGATTCCTGAGGATTGGAACAATGCTACAATGATCCTGCTACATAAAAAAGGTGACATCGAGGACCTCAGGAACTACAGACCTATCAGCCTCCTATCAGTGGTTTATAAAATCTTCACTAAAGTTCTTTCACACCGCTTGAAGGTAACACTGGACATGGCTCAACCGAGAGAACAAGCTGGATTCAGGAGTGGCTACAGCACAATAGATCATATCCACGTACTGAGAGAACTAATTGAAAGAGCGAGGGAATATGAACTTCCATTGTGCATGGCTTTTATCGATTATGAAAAAGCCTTTGATTCGGTGAAACCATCAGCAGTTACCACGGCTCTGAAATCCTGCGGTATTGAAGATGCATACATTAATATTATTAATAACATCTATGAAAATGCAAGTGCAAAGATTCGGCTGTTTGAAAATACAACACACATAAAAATTGGAAAGGGAGTGAGACAAGGTGACACCATATCTCCGAAGCTCTTTAATGCCACATTGGAAAATGTCTTTCAATCACTGAACTGGGAAAACAAAGGGATAAAGATTAATGGAGATTATCTAACCCACCTTCGTTTTGCTGATGACATAGTCATTTTTGCAACTACCCCATCAGAGCTGCAGAGTATGATCCAGGAACTTGCTGACAAGAGTAAAGAAGTGGGATTAAAAATGAACTTTCAGAAGACAAAAGTGATGTTCAATGCTTTTACAAGAAATGAAGATTTATCGATTGATGGAGAAAAACTGGAGATAACAGACACGTATGTTTATCTTGGACAGCAGATATCAAGTGAGGGTCACATTGATGAAGAAATTAATCGGCGTACAAAACTTGCCTGGAGAGCTTTTGGAAGAAACAGCATAATTTTCAAGAGCAATATGCCATTATGTCTTAAAAGAAAAGTGTTTGATCAATGCATCCTTCCAGTGCTTACGTATGGTGCAGAGACGTGGACCTTAACTAAAAGAGACATACAAAGGCTGCAGACAACTCAAAGAAGCATGGAGAGGTGCATGCTTGGTATAACCAGGAGAGATAAGAAGAGGAACTCGTGGATCCGAAAAATGACGAGAGTGGAAGACATCATGATCAGAGTTAAATCCCTGAAATGGCAATGGGCTGGACATACTGCCAGAAGGACAGACCATAGATGGACAGCCGAAATTTTAGATTGGATTCCAAGGGACAGGAAAAGACCCAGAAAAAGACCACATGGGAGATGGGTGGATGAAATTCGTAAATATGCGGGAGTGACATGGAGGAGACTGGCACAAGACAGACCGTTGTGGAGGAAACTTGGGGAGACCTTCGTCCAGCAGTGGATTGATAATGGTTGACAATGATGATGATGATGAACAGAAATGAAAGTAGAAAGATTCCCGTTGCCTGCATTGTTGGGAGATAAATAGCACTGGCGTGGTCTAAAGAATCATTTCTATCTCGTGCAGTGGTGAAAAACAACATGTGTGTTGAATTTAGTCTGCAATATTGGTCGTAAGACAGACGTTACTGAGTGGCAAAAAGGAGCCATCGTGTTTGGACGTACCGACAGACACAAAGTGAATGAAGTCGCCCAATTTGTTGGCGTGTCGAAGCGTACTGTCCAGCGGGTCTACAAACAGTGGTGTAGTTCGAAGTCAACTACAAATCGGCGACGTAACTGTGGCCGGAAAACAATTCTCATCAACAGGGACCGCCGCCATGTTTCACGCCTAGTAACTGCAAATCGGTTTCAAACCAGACAACATTGTTCCAAACAGTCAATGAAAGTCCACTCCAACCAATTTCCGAAAGGACACTGCAACGAGAACTGCATGCGATGGACATCTAGAGCAGACTACCACGAAAGAAGCCTCTTTTAACAGCAGGTGACAAAGTCGTACGATATCAGTGGGCTCAGAGGCACCAAACTAGTAATTTGGTCTGACTAGTCTCGTTTTTGTTTGTACTCCAATGATGGGCGGCGACGAGTACATTGCAGACCAAGTGAAGCCTTTAATCCTGATTGTGTCGAAGGCATTGTTCAAGCAGGAGGAGGTTCTGTGAAGTTTTGGGGATGTTTTTGAACAGAAATGAAAGTAGAAAGATTCCCGTTGCCTGCATTGTTGGGAGATAAATAGCACTGGCGTGGTCTAAAGAATCATTTCTATCTCGTGCAGTGGTGAAAAACAACATGTGTGTTGAATTTAGTCTGCAATATTGGTCGTAAGACAGACGTTACTGAGTGGCAAAAAGGAGCCATCGTGTTTGGACGTACCGACAGACACAAAGTGAATGAAGTCGCCCAATTTGTTGGCGTGTCGAAGCGTACTGTCCAGCGGGTCTACAAACAGTGGTGTAGTTCGAAGTCAACTACAAATCGGCGACGTAACTGTGGCCGGAAAACAATTCTCATCAACAGGGACCGCCGCCATGTTTCACGCCTAGTAACTGCAAATCGGTTTCAAACCAGACAACATTGTTCCAAACAGTCAATGAAAGTCCACTCCAACCAATTTCCGAAAGGACACTGCAACGAGAACTGCATGCGATGGACATCTAGAGCAGACTACCACGAAAGAAGCCTCTTTTAACAGCAGGTGACAAAGTCGTACGATATCAGTGGGCTCAGAGGCACCAAACTAGTAATTTGGTCTGACTAGTCTCGTTTTTGTTTGTACTCCAATGATGGGCGGCGACGAGTACATTGCAGACCAAGTGAAGCCTTTAATCCTGATTGTGTCGAAGGCATTGTTCAAGCAGGAGGAGGTTCTGTGAAGTTTTGGGGATGTTTTTCGTACCACGCAATGGGCCCTCTCGTGGCAGTGACAATGATTTCGAACTAGCATGCGTACCTCAGCATTCTGAATGACGAAATGTTGCCCTTTGCCCTACATTTCCAGAAGCATCATCACATTGCCACTCTTGTCTTCCAAGACAATAGCCGTGTGCACTGTGTGAGGGGCAGGACGAACGATTAGCAACACTGTTTCACCTGGACTGGCCCGCCAATTCCCCGATTTAAATCCTATTGAAATTCTGTGGGATCATTTTGAACAGAAGGTGAAACGTCGGAATAGACACCCACGTACTCTGGCGGAACTTCGGGACCAATTGACGCACGAGTAGCTGCAAAGCGATTTTCAATACATCCGCAACCTCGTGGAGTCTCTACCACACCGGATACATGTTGGTATGAAGGCAAGACCAACATGTCACCCATTATTAGGTAAGTTCTGATAGGGGCGACTCATTTTTTGGCTGGTGTTCTTATGTTTTACAATAGCTAAAAGCCGTTCTGGTGGTCATTCGTCTGAGATGGGTCGAATACCGGGTGAGGCATAGGCGGCGTCTTTGCTTTCCGACACAGTCTCTCTTTGTTTCCGGAGCCAGTGTCCCTAAATCAGAAAAGGACAACTGCTCTATCAGCCCATCGAGTTTCTCATGGTGGTCGTTAAACTTTTAAATTAAAAAAAAAATTGGAAATCGGTGACGTGGGGTCAAAGGTCAGGGCATAGGAGTGGGATCTATTCCATTGTCCTTATACGTCCTAACTTGAGTAAAAATGGTTCGATTTCAATGGAATTTTCGTGTATGGTAGGGGACCATCTGGGGACGAAACCTATTAAAAATGGTTGAAGTGGGGTCAAATGTCATGACATAAGAGTGGGAGGCATTCCATTGCTCTTATACGTCATAACTTGAGTAAATATGGTTCGATTTCGATGAGATTTCAGTATGTCGTAGAGAACTACCTGGGGACGAACCCTATAGAAAATGGGTGAAATGGTGTTAAAGGTCAGGACATATGATCGGGATCCATTCCATTGCCCTTATGCGTTATAACTTACGTAAAAATGTTTCGATTGAGACAAAACTTTTCATGTTGTTCCTGAGGTATACTTTACCGGCTCTGTTGAATATCATCGAAATGGGGTCAAAGGTCGGGACATAGGAGCTAGATTTATTCTACAGCCATTATCCTCATAACTTGAGTAATGATTTCTGGTATGTGGGAAAGCGCATCATTATCAATGAATTGCATGATTTTACTAACTTGTTTAAATTTGCTTCAGTCGAAACTATATAAGGAGCTCACATAATAAGTTCCGTAAAACCCGAAGTGTTTAATATATCCCTTGAACTTCGTAATATTCTGCCTCATTATTTTAACAGCACTTTACGAACAATATTTCTCGGAAAAGCCGCATATACCGAAATTCATCACGGTTATTAGCAAAGAAATTAAGCCACATTCAATCGGTTTTTAGCTCTTCCTCTTTCATTGGAAAATTAGGAAATGCCTAACACCCCGTGATTGCCCTCATAGAAATGCAGTTTGCACGGAGAAAAGAATGTTTCACTTGTTTTTTTACTACCCCCTCTCCCCCTGCTTGCCACACGAACATCCCCTGAGCAAATGCTGTCTTCTATACTTAATCTGTGTTAAGAAAATCTCACCGTTTATTTTATATTTAGAAACATCTTAACCACAGCGTCAGAGAAAGTTCAAAACATTTTTTTAATGGAAGGTTTAACGACCACCATGAGCAACTCTATGCAGTTCGCCCGTCCCTAATTTAGGGTTACAGGCTCCAGGGAAGAGAGAGAGACAGTACTGTAGGACAAACGCAACATCCATGCCTCAGCGGAATTTGAACACGGACCCTTCACGAACGAATGATCCAAAACATTTAAAACAGCTCTCATCAGTGGCGCCCATATGAGTCCTTTTAGTGGGGGGAGGGGGCTAAGAAAAATCCTTCAAGGCTGTCAAATATTTTAGTAAATCTACAAGATACTACAATACAACAAAAAATAATTGATACAATCAATCATTAGTATCTTATTTTTAAAAATGCTTTAAACAAAGATTTCGTCTATTTCAGTGTTTTAAATTTAAAAAAAAATTGGATTTACCAACTGCAGGGGGGGGGGGTAAAGCATCCCCCCTATGGGCGTCCTTGGCTCTCATGACGACTTGAAAACAGACAACTATTGACTGATATTTCTTACAGAACGTGCAATGAATCAAATGTATTGGGTTGGAAAGAAGGTAATGTCGGAAAATGCAAAGCAACAGAAAAGTGCTAATTACGGTATATACAAGTACAAATCAGTCCAAAATGTAATCACCATTGTTTGTCACGACTTGCTCCTATCGTCTGGGCACCTGCTGGATAGAAGAACTGTGGCGGCTGGGACGCAAAGAAGTAAGTGCGTGTTTGACATCTTCCCGGTTGGTTAACCACTTCCCTTCCAGGAAATTCTGCAATGATCGGAAAAGGTGGTTTTCTCTTGGGGGCATTGTCTCGGGAACGGGCTGGGTGAGGCAGCAGCTCCCAACCCAGGTCCCTGATCTTGTGACAGGTCCCCCGTGTTGTGTGAGGTCTCGGTCCACCCTGCTGTAGGAGGACACCTCTGCGGTTCAGCACTGTTGGTCATTTCGACGTGAGCGATGCGTGCAAATCATCGAGGTGACGGCAGTACATATCGGCTGTGATAGTGGTGTTTTGTCCGGCAGTCTCAAAAACACGACACCCCGCATATCCAAACAAACAGACAGACAGCAGGTCCTAACGTAGGTGTTATTTGGCTTTGGTGGTCGGCATCGGCTTTTGTTTTGGGTTCAACCACTGTTTTCAGTCCCACAGGATCCATTTTTCGTCACCTGTCACGATGCGGTCCAAGAACGACTCAACTTCGTCACGTGCAAATAGGGAAACGCAGGCACTCATGCGATTTGCTTTCTGCTCAACTGTGAGTTGTACTCAAACTCCATTCCTGTGCCCCTACCCCAGTTGAAGCAGGTGTGTGATAAAGCTCATGTGGGTAGTCCTTAGCTGGCCGCCCCAGATGGCGCAGTGGTCTAAGTGTTGCTTCTGATCGTTCGTCCGAGAGGGTCCGGGTTTGAATCCCGGTGAGGCATGGATGTTGTGTTTGTCTTACGGCGCTGGCTCTCTCCCTTCTCTGGAACCAGAGTTCCTAAATTAGGGACGGGCGACCGCTGAAAGCCCATTGAGTTGCTCATGGTGGTAGTTAAACCTTGAATTAAAAAAAATTCCTTAGCTGATCTGCCAACTCCCGCATGGTCACACGTGGGTTGGTCTCCACTAAGGTCTTCAGCATGTACATATCCACTTGTGGGTCTTTCAGTTTTGGGACGGTCTAAGAGGTCAAAATTTCTCTCTCGAAAGTGCTCGAACCGACGACATCACTAATGATGATGGCCTTGGGGTACACACTGATAACGTTCCTCACAGCACTTGCGCGGGGGGGGCTATCGTGACGAAACTCATACAGCATAAAATGGCGATGTATCTCCTTGTTCGCTTCCATGTTGGTTGGCATTTACACTCTTCGCCTTCTGATGGCTAACTGCCACTGACTTAAGCCACCTACCTGCTGATGTCATGCCGGTGTGCTGCGCAATCTCAGGGGCCAATCTGCGCACCGAGGTAGGGGCTTCGACTTCGGGTACCTCGACATGGGACGGTTTTTTTTTTTTGAAGGTTTGATGACCACCATGAGCAACTCAATGGGGTATAAGCAGTCACCCATCCCTAATTCAGGGTCACTGGTTCAAAGGAAGGGAGAGAGCCGGTGCCGTAAGACAAACACAACATCCACGTCTCACGGGGATTCGAACCCGGACCTCTTTCGGGCGAATGATCAGAGGCCATCGCTTAGACCACTGCGCCACCGGGGCGGCTATTTTCCTTTAAACCCTATAACAGGTGAAATGAAATTTCAAAAGTTTTGCAGTTACTTTAATTTTTACAGTTTTTAAATGTTTTGCTTATTGCAGACATCGCTCGTATTTTTTGCTAGCAGTATTATTTTAAATTAACTGTTTATTAAATACCTTCGATTAATTGATAAACAGTTTATTATTGGCTAGTTTAAACCTGACTTAATTAATATGTCACTAACTAGGTGACAGCCCGTCAATAATGAGAGGAAAACATATGTAGTTTTTTAATAACCATATGTAGTTTTTTCTCAGTTGGTGCTACACTGAGTGGCCACTTTATTATGACCACCCTCTCTGTACTTCGTTGAGCCACCTTTAGCCTTTAATACTGCGTCGATTCTTCGTGGCATGGACTTCACGAGATGGTGATAGGTGGTTTGTGGAATCTGAGACCATGCTTGATGAATAGCACTTTCCAGGAGTGTGAGATTGCAGGGTTGTGGATCCAGCTGCCTGATGGCTCGTTCAACTTCATCCCACGAATTCTCAACGGGGTTGAGATCTGGATACACTGGGGGACACCTAATTAAAGTAAACTCACCGGCATGTTCCTGAAAACAATCCTGTGCAATACGAGCACTATGGCAAGACGCATTATCTTGTTGAAAGTAGCCATCGCCATTGGGATAAACCATCCACATGACAGGATGCACCTGGTCCGCAACGATGTTTAGATATGATGTGCCAGTCAGACGTTGATCAACACGAATTAAAGAGCCCAAAGCATGCCAGGAAAACATTCCCCAAACCATAACGTTGCCTCCACCAGCTTGAAGGGTTGTAGCAATGCATTTGGGGTCCATGCTTTCGTGCTGTTTCCGCTAAATTCTCACTCGGCCATCGGCATGGTTTAACTGAAAACGTGATTCATCGGACCACATAATTTGTTTCCAATTATCGACTGTCCAATCCTTGTGCTCCTGTGCGAACTGGAGACGCTTTCTCTTGTTAACTGCAGACAGCAAAGGTGTTCAAACAGGCCTTCGGCCGCCATATCCTATCCAATGCAGTGTACGGCGAACAGTGCGCGCAGAGATCATTTGAGGGGATTCTTGATTAAGATGGTCTGTAATTTGCTGCACTGTTGCCCTTCTGTTGTCTGCTACCAGTCTGGACACTCTCCGTTCCGCCCGAGCAGTCACAAGTCGAAGACGACCACACGTTGCACGTAGAGACCCAGTTTTTTGGCTGACAGTCCAGTCTTTAAACACTTAAACAGCTGCTCTGGAACATTTCACGAACGCGGCGGTTTCGGTGATACTTGCTCCATGACTCCTAGCTCCTACAATCGTCCCAAGTTGAAAGTCCGTTAAATCGCATTTTTTACCCATCTCGTCACTCAAAAATCACTTCTACTACTGTCACAAGCACTAAGCTTTCCCTTTTTATACTAGCCTCACCTTCTGGCGGCAACAGCGTTCAGCCATAGCTCCTTTTCTTAAAACTGTCAGGTGGTCATAATAAAGTGGCCACTCAGTGTATAGCCATGACGTCACATAACTAAATGCGGGAAGCAGCTTCCATTCACGGAACTCCTGAACGAAAGCTTGACAACTAAGCATGTCGTCACAAATGTTTTTTTCGCAGTTGCTGCTAAGGTGATGACGTCTCATAATTTAATCCGAAAAGCAGTTTCCATTCACCGAACACCTGAACGAAAAGCTAAGCGGGACGGCAGAAATATTTCTTTCTCGTCCGTTGCTATGGGGGTGACACTTCCCTCAGAGCAACCAAAGTGGGACAAACTTTTCGCATTTATCGAATGTTTCTACCTCTCCTTTCAATTTCTTTATGTACGGGTTCGACTGTATATTACTTTGGCGGGGGGGGTTCGAGGTTAAACGACCACCATGAGCAACTCAGTGGGCCATAAGCAGTTTCCTGTCTCTAATTTAGGGAGACTGGTTTCAGGAAAGGTAGACAAACACAACATCCATGCCTCACCGGGATTTAAACCCGGATCCATCTCGAACAAATGATCAGAAGCCATCGCTTAGACCACTGAGCCACCGGGGAGGCATATCACTTTTCACATGCACTAATTTCTAAGTTTTTTTTTTATTTTGTTTCGAAGTTTAACGACCACCGTGAGCAACTCAATGGGCTATAAGCAGTCGCCCGTCCCTTAGGGTCACTGGTTCCATGGAAGGGAGAGAGCCAGTGCCGTAAGATAAACAACATCCACGGCTCAACGGGTTTCGAACATGGGCCCCTTTCAGACGAATGATCACAGACCATCGCTTAAACCACTGCGCCACCGGGGCGGCATTTCTAAGTTTCACGCTATGATATTTTCATTTGTTGTTTCATATACATTACACTCCTGTGATAAAAAACTCAAAGCACCCTGATAAAAAGTCCGCCAATTGTGAAGCTCGGCTGGTAATTACCTCTTGGCTAGGCATGCAAGTTACACTGGCGTGCAAAAATTAAGGACGAGACAGTTTTTCGAATGTAACGTCGTGCAGAAGTGCTCCACATCGACTCAAATCATACCATAAGATCCCCAAGATGTAAGAATATGGGACAAGTGAGCAAAACCGTCCAAACAAGGAACCCAAAGGATACAAAGACACTTTATTGAAAAGGTAGATTCGGGCACAACTGGACAGAAGACAGAAACGTCCATGTGACAGGCGGCTTCCAAGGAAAATCCAGTCTTTAGTAGGGGATATTATCACCCCTGACTGCGTTGCAGGATTTACAACGTCTGTCCATGCTGAGGACAAGGTTGCCAAGGAGCTGTTGAGGCATCGCGGCTCATTCTTCTTGTAGCGCCAATCGCAGCTGAGGAATCGTTGCTGGCGGCTGGTGACGTGCTGCCAAGCGTCTCCCGAAAAGGTCCCACACGTGTTCGATTGAATTCAGGTCCGGGGACCTTGCGGGCTAATCCATGCGTTGAATATCTTCACTCTCCAACAGCCACTGTACGATGAGGTGTAGAGTTGTCATCCATGAACAGGAAATCAAGACCGACAGCACCTCTAAACAGACGCACGTGAGGTAGGAGAATCTCGGTACAATAGCGGACACCAGTGACTGAACCTCCTTGGAAGATGTGGAGGCGTGCAAAATTACCACGCATGATACCACGCATGATACTGCTACCACGATACTGCTACCATGATACTGCTACCATGATACTGCTACCACGCCACGTACGGCTACCACGCATGATACTGCACCAAACTAGAACTCCGCCACCTCCAAACCGGTCCCTTTCGATGATGTTGGAGGTGTGATTGCGTGTTCCCTGTTCTCTCCAGATGTGTATACATCCAGAATCGCTCGTCAGACTAAATCGGCTCTCATCCGCAAAGAGACCTCGACCCCATTGCTGATGAGTCCAGTTCTTGTGTTCCTGGCACCACAGAAACCACCGTCTCCGATGAGCAGGCGTTAATGGCACACACCGTACTAGTCGTCGTGCAAATAGACCACCTTTGTGCAGCCTCCTGGCCACGGTAAAACGCGATAACGGACGTCCAGTTGTCTGTTGTATGTCCCTTGCTATTTCTCCCGCTGTCTTCCGTCTGTCTCTTCTCGCATGTAGGACAATATACCGGATGTCCGCCGCCGTGGTTGTTCGTGGACGACCAATGCTAAACTCTCGGACAGCTGTTCCTGTCGTTTGAAATGCTCTCCAAGCTCGAGAAACGATGCTGTGAGCGATTCCGAACTCCTCAGTCACACTAGTCACACTCCGACCTTCTTCCAACTTCGCAATGACGGAACCTCGGGTAAAGTCATACAGATGTCGTCTACTGGATTGCCTGTTGGTAATAGCACACGGTGGCAGCAACGCGACGTCGTTCAAACTGATGTACACCGTGCAATAGCTGTCACCGAATTGCTGAGCCTACACCGCCCGTGTGCTTTATACCCTTCCGACACTCCCCCCGCCCCACGTCATGCTGCATATATGTGCATGCCCTACCGTACCGGACCCTACTCTATATCCTGAGTGGTCTTTCTGTCCGTTCTGCCTGCTCGTTCCGCCGTTATGCTAATTCCTCCTCTTCGTCTTTAATTTTTGCACACCAGTGTACTTGAAATACGACGCCAAAAGCGGTCCCAGTGCTCAGCGGAAACATGGGCTTACGTAAGGAGCGTCGCTTACGTTCATCGACCTTTCTGATCGCTGTTGTAGTTGCACTGACATCAGTAACCCATGAAGATGCCGCGCGGACGCACCCGACGACTGTATCGACAGAGCGAGTTCATTTTGAGCCTAAATTGATCATGTCAACCTATCTGCCAGCATCTAAGTTGGGGAGATGCCGCAGTAAAATGCTATTGGCAACAGCGGTTCCAGGAGGTCCCACATACCCACCACAAAGGCACCGGCTGGCCCGGACGAACAACTGGACGAGAGGATAATGAGAGTAACAAGAGCGATTCCGACGGCATCGCTATCTACCACCGAGCAGACAGTATCAAAACACAGCATTAAAAGACGACTCGAAGCGGCGGGATTAGATTTGCGCCACCCTTCAACGATGGCTACCGCTAACAACCGAACATCGGCAGTACGGTAGGGAGTAGTGTCGTCCGCGAGAAGCGTAGACCGTGTCTGAATGGCATTCAGTGAGGAATCTCGCTTTTTCCAGGGAGCTGATGAACAACGCTTGCGTGTCTGGAGGAGGTTGGTCCAGCGCTCCGATCCGGGCTGCATTTTGAAGCGGAACACGGCCATCACAACTGGTAAAATAATCTGGGGTGCGGTCTCCTATTACAGCTGGATATCCCTCGAGTCGCTCTACGTTATACTTTAACAATACAGCTGTACGTTGATGATATCCTGCGATCAGTAGTGCTACCTGTGGTTTTCCAGGGACCATATACCAACACGATAATCAAAGGCTGCACACGGCTGCCTACTCCCGGAAACGTTTTTGTGGTTCTAAAACCCTCATGGCCAGCCAGATCTCCGGACTTCTCGCCAATCGAGTATGAATGGGACATGCATATATTTTTTTTTTTTTTGATTGAATTTTTAACGACCCTCGTGAGCAACTCAATGTGCTATAAGCAGTCGCCCGTCCATTAATTAGGGTAGCTGGTTCCACGGAAGGGAGAGAGCCAGTGCCGTAAGACAAACACAACATCCACGCCTTACCGGGATTCGAACCCGGACCCTTCACGGACCAATGGTCATAGGCCACCACTTAGACCACTGCGCCGCCTGGGTGGCGGACGTGCATTGCAGTCATGCCGAAGTGCCGCCGATTCTACCATCAACTCTTGGTAGGACTTGCAACACGATAACATCCTACTGTTTGGCTCAATGCCACGCTGGTATTGGTTTGCATTGCCGCAATAGGTGGATGAAATACGTTCTAAACTGTTACGATTAGGGAGTTATTTTTCTTCAATGAAAAGCCGGGGGCTGTGAAATTATAACTTTTTTACTTCTATTACATCTTGGTTTCACGTGCAAAGTTTCATCACTGTCGTATAACTTACCTCTGGGTGCTCCCAATTTTTTTTTTCTTTTGGTCAAAAAAAAATATATTTGAAAATTAACGCGAAATCTTGCCGTTAATGGCATTTTTTTTTCTTAAAACAATGAATTCGCAAAATTAAATTAACGATAAATATTTTTCGAAAGAAATAATCGCTCAAAACTGGCCGAATGGACAGAAGAATGGGCTCTTGGTCAATCGTTCAAGTTAGGCCTTATCTCAAGTCTTGGATAAGGTAACGCTGGTGCTCTTGTTGTTTCCTGGAACTAGTGACTCTAAATAAAGGACTGTCAACTCTCCTGTGGCCTCAGGTGTTTATGGCGGTCGTTAACCTTCACGCCAAAAAGAAATAGACAAAAAGTTAGTAAAATCATGCAATGCATTGATTATGATACGCTTTCCAGACATATCAGAAATCAATACTCAACTTATTACTCAAGTTATGAGGATAATGGCTGTGGAATGAATCTCGCTCCCATGTCCTGACTTTTGACCCAATTTCGATTATATTCAAAAGAACCGGTTCAGTATACATCCGGAACAACATGATTAAGTTTTGTCGCAATCGAAGCATTTTAACGTAAGTTGTGACGCATAAGGGCGATGGCATGGATCCTGCTCCTATGTCCTAACGTTTGACCCCATTTAGCCCATTTTCAATAAGGTTCGTTTCCAGCTTGTCCTCTACCATATACTAAAATACCATCGAAATCGAACTATTTTTACGCTTTATCGTTCGGACGGATAGACAGACGGACGGACAAAGCTGGAGCATATACGCTTCTTCAACCTACGGTTGGAAAGCGTTAAAAAAAAAAAAGGGCTTCGAGAAAACTAAAAGTGAACCTTAGTTACGAAGGGTGTTTTGGAGTAATCCTCTGCGCGGGTATCTTGCGAAAGAAGTGTGACCTTGAAGCTTAACAATACCCAACTTTTTTCGTTGTTTACGCTTTCCAACCGTAGGTTGAAGAAGCGTATATGCTCCAGCTTTGTCCGTCCGACTGTCCGCCCGTCTGTTAGTCAGTCAGTCCGTCCGCACGATAACTCACGTGAAAATGGTTCTATTTCGGCGAAATTTTAGTATGAGGTAGGGAACCACCTGGGGACGAACCCTATTGAAAATGGGCGAAGCAAGGTCAAAGGTCAGGACATAGCAGCGGGATCCATTCCATTGCTCTTATGCGTCATAACTTGCGTAAAAATGGTTCGATTTCGATGAAATTCTAGTATGTGATAGGGAACCACCTGGGGACAAATCCTATTGTAAATGGGTGAAATAGGGTCAAAGGTCAGGACATAGGAGCTGGATCCATTCCATTACCTTTATGGGTAATAACTTGCGTAAAAATAGTTCGATTTCGATGAAATTTTAGTATGTGGTATAAGGAACCACATGGGCACGAGCCTTATTGAAATGGGAGGAATGGGGTCGTCAGGACATAAAAGCGGAATCCATTCCATTGCCTGTATGCGTCATAACATGCGTAAATATGGTTCGATTTCGATGAAATTTTAGTATGTGGTAAGGAACCATCTGGGCACGAACCCTGTTGAAAATGGGCGAAATGGGGTCAAAGGTCAGGCAGGGCATAAGAGCGGGATATAATCCATTGTCCTTATGCGTTATAACTAGCGCAAAAATGGTTCGATTTCGATGAAATTTTAGTATGTGGTAGGGAGCCACTGGGGAGGAACCCTACTGAAAATGGGCGAAATGGGGTCAAAGGTCGGGACACTGGAGAGGGATCCATTCCATTGCCTTTGTGCATCATAACTTACCTAAAATGCTTGGATTGCGACAAAACTTTATGTTGTTCCGGAGGTATAGTGAACCGGTTTTGTTGAATATCAACGAAGTGGGGTCAAAGGTCATTGCACAAAAGCCTGATTTATTCCACAGCCATTATTCTCATAACTTGCATAAAACTGCTTCTATTGCAACAAAACTTTATCATGTTTTTCCGGAGGTATAGTGAACCGGTTCTGTTGAATATAATCGAAATGGGGTCAAAGGTGAGGACACAGGAGCGAGATTTATTCCACAGCCATTATCCACATAACTTGAGTAATAATTTCTGGTATGTTGGAAAGCGTATCATAATCAATGCATTGCAGGATTTTACTAACTTGTTCCACGAGCTTCAGATTGCAGTGAGGTACGCATTCGGGCCAAAAGGTTTGATTCGTTTTCAACCACGTGGAAGCGCATGAAGCTGACAGTTTCTCACACACGAAAAGGAAACTCGCATATATATTGACCGACGATTATTGGTGTTTTATGGTAAAAGTACTGTGGAGATAAGAACTGTGTGTCACTGGGTGACAGAGAGCAAAGGAATAGTGGTGAAAATTTGGACCTTAAATAACGGCCGCGATCTGAAGGCCCTACCATCGAAACTGATGGCTTGAAAATGCAAGAAGTCAACGAACTTATTCAAGAAATCGGTGAATCAACCAAATGGGCACTGAGGAAAAGCTAAACACTGGTTTAGCTGGTGTCAATGACATTACTACTGATCTGGGTTAGGAGTATGTGCTGCATGGGTGCAGCGTGAGCTTACTCCCGAAATGAAGAAAGCAAGACTGGAAGCAAGCCAGATTACTGACTCGCTACGAAAGGGAAGGTTGTGATTTTCTGTGCGGCATTTCACTGGTAGATGAGCGCATCACCACGACACGGAAATGAAGTGCCAGCCATTTGAACATCGTAAAAGTGAACCTTATAGTTACGAAAGAAACTATAAGGTTCACCAGAAAGAAAAACAAGTTAGTCTCCCTTCCCTGGAACCAGTGACCCTAAATTAGGGACGGGCGACTGCTTATAGCCCATTGAGTTGCTCACGGCGGTCGTTAAACCTTCAATCAAAAAAAAAAAAAAAAAAAAAAAAAAAAAAAAAACAAGTTAGTAAAATCATGCAATGCATTGATTATGATAAGCTTTCCAACATACCAGAAATCATTACTCAAGTTATGAGGATAATGGCTGTGGAATAAATCTCGCTCCTGTGCCCTGACCTTTGACTCCATTTCGACGATATTCAACAGAACCGGTTCTGTATACCTCCGGAAAAACATACTGAAGTTTTGTCGCAGTAAAATAATTTTTAGTCAAGTTATGAGGATAATGGCTGTGGAATAAATCTCGCTGATGTGCCCTGACTTTTGACCCGATTTCGACGATATTCAACAGAACCAGTTCAGTATACCTCCGAAACAACATGATAAAGTTCAATCGAAATCGAACCATTCTTATGCAAATTATGACACATAAGGGCAATCAATGGAACGGACCCCGCTCTTATGTCCTGAACTTTGACCTCATTTCCCCCATTTTCAATAGGGTTCGTTCCCAGGTGGTCCCCTACAGCACACTAAAATTTCATCGAAGTCGAACCATTATTACGCAGGTTTTGACGCATAAGGGCAATGCAATGGACCCCTCGTCTATGTCCTGACCCCATTTCGTTCATTTTCAATAGGGGTCGTCTCCAGTGGTCCCCTATCACATACTAAAATTTTATCGAAATCTAACCCTTTTTATGCCAGTTATCGTGCGGACAGATAGACAGACGGACAGAGCTGGAGCATATACGCTTCTTCAACCTACGGTTGGAAAGCGTAAAATATCAAGAGTCAATCTTCCACTGAAAAATGTATCATGCTCAGTTTATAGGTATCATTCACCAGGAGTTCATGGTCAAAGGTACAAAAATCAACTCCGAGACTTATGTGAACACCCTAAAAAGGTTAAAGCAACGAATCAGCTGCGTTCGTCAGGGGAAAAAAATGCGCTTGTTTAACATGATAATGCGAGATCCCACACTAGTGCAGGCAATCCATACTTCCTTAGAGATCGGATTTGGCACTGTTTGATTTTTGGTCGTTTTCAGCACGCGTCGATGAGGTGCTGCTGCTCATTCGGTTACTGTATCTCCGTGGTATACCTGATGTCCAGTTTCAACAAGATAACTCCAGCTCACACACTGCAAACAGTAGCAAATTATAGTAGCTTATAAGGCGTCCCGGTGCCGCTCTAGTCAGCGCGATCCCTTGACTTCTCCCGAATAGAGAACGTATTTCGTCACTGGCAGACGAGTTAACGCTTCTGCACGACCCCCTAACAATGTCGATTAATTGTGCAAACAGTAACGACGCACGCGTCTGTTACGCTAATTTTCAACGATGCTCTCAACAGCATTTTAGGACAGCACCCGACTTTTTCACGCAATGCGACGCCGTGTTGTCGAATGGGTGTCACGTGACCTACTAACTTAGCCAATATGTCTCCTCGCCCATCATCGTATTCATGCTATCCCCTAGAAATTAAACCACTTCTTTCGCATCTACTTGCCTACATGTGTTGTACGTTTTGTCTTATTTCGGGCATTCCTTCACGGTGAAGATTTTTCTCTCGCGAGCAGCATAATTCGACAGATGACGAGCATTTAATTGATTTTGGAATTTTTTTGAGTTCAAATGAAATATCTTGAGACAAAATCTCAATTTCTCCTTTGTTCGCGAACCCTTAAATCATTATTTTTACCTTCTGATCAACACTATGCGTTGATTCTAAGTTTCTACATGGCTTTGTTTATAGACCGGGAATCAACGTTTTGTTGCTTTCAAGATTTTTCCCAGTCTATTATGTACCTACGTAAAGTTTCCTGTGCGAGTGTTTTTTTTTTTTTTTATTGGAGGTTTTTATTTTTTTTTTTTTTTTTGATTGGAGGTTTAACGACCACCGTGAGCAACTCAATGGGCTATAAGCAGTCGCCCGTCCCTAATTTAGGGTCACTGGTTCTAGGGAAGGGAGAGAGCCAGTGCCGTAAGACAAACACACAACATCCATGCCTCACCGGGATTAGAACCTGGACCCCGTTCGGACGAATGATCAGTGGCCATCGCTTAGACCACTGCGCCACCGGGGCGGCGCGAGTGTTTTCCATCCTAACGTCTTACTACATCAGGGCAGTTGTTTCCACCACTGCATTTGTCGCCCCCAAGTCTTGCATCATGGTGTGTGTTTTTTTTTTTGATTGGAGGTTTAACGACCACCGTGAGCAACTCAATGGGCTATAAGCAGTCGCCCGTCCCTAATTTAGGGTCACTGGTTCCAGGGAAGGGAGAGAGCCAGTGCCGTAAGACAAACACAACATCCATGCCTCACCGGGATTCGAACCCGGACCCCTTTCGGACGAATGATCAGAGGCCAACGCCTTAGACCACTGCGCCACCGGGGCGGCATGGTGTGTGTTGTCTTCTAGAATATTTGGTTTATTTGTTTGGGAGTTTAAGGACTACCGTGAGCACCTCGATAGGCTATAAACAATTGCTCGTCTCTGATTTAGGGCCACTTGTTCCAGAGAAGGTAGAGTGCCAGTGCCCTAACACAAATACAAGATCCATGCCCCAACGGGATTCGAACCCAAACACATCTTGGACGAATTTTTTTTTTTTTTTTTTTTTTTTTTTTTTTTTTTATTGGAGGTTTAACGACCACCGTGAGCAACTCAATGGGCTATAAGCAGTCGCCCGTCCCTAATTTAGGGTCACTGGTTCCAGGGAAGGGAGAGAGCCAGTGCCGTAAGACAAACACAACATCCATGCCTCACCGGGATTCGAACCCGGACCCCTTACGGACGAATGATCAGAGGCCAGCGCCTTAGACCACTGCGCCACCGGGGCGGCCTTGGACGAATGGGTCTGCGCCACCGGGGTGGCGAATTTTGTTGCTAGGATGTGTCTCTTACGCTAATTTCAACAGCTCTTAGTACGGCAACATGCTGTTTCTTCCAAGTAAATTCGACAGGTTAGAATTTTGCAGAGGAAACGAAATTTGTTCAAATGTTTATGACTAAGCGCAACACATTGCTTTTCACTTGGAAGAACGCCATGGTTTTTTTTTTTTTTTTTTTTTGAGGTTTAACGACAACCACGAGCAATTCGATGTGCTACAAAGCAGTCGTCCATTCCTAATTTAAGGCCACTGGTTCCAGGGAAGGAAGAAAGCCAGTGCCATAAGATAAACTTAAAATTTGTGCATAACCGGGATTCGAAACCGGACCCACCACGGAGGAGTGATCAGAAGCCAGCATTTAGACCACTGTGACCTAAAAGGTTTTTGTTTGGTATTTCAGTTACTTAGTTACACACAAAAAATTGCTTCTGACAGAAAAGAATGAAACATCTGACGCTTCGTATCTCAGAAGTTTATGAATTAAGCGCAACGAATTGCTTCTGACTTGGAAGAACGGAATGGTTGATGCTTAGTATTTTTGAAATAAGGAGAATTAAAAGACAGACTCAGATTTCTTTTGAATATTTTAATGCTATTTTCCTTCATTTACAAGTACTTTTAGAATACTTTTGTTATATTACAAAAATTTCTTTCTCCCAGGAAGTTGTCCAGAGGACGAGCATCCTTCCAACTCCAATGAACACCTGCATTTTTATTTTCCTTCGAGAGTTCCATACATACTTATACACACACAGAATATTCAGGAGCACATGTTCTGGTTTTCAGGATGTTGCACAAACACCCTGGACTACCCTTTTGTGCAGGCAGGGACAGATGAGTGAAGAGTAAGAGAATAAAGAATGATTCTCTTTTTCATAACAACAATGATCACTTTAATTCTTATTGTGTATCTTTTACAATAACCACACTTATCTAGTTTAAGCTTGCCATGGAAGCTCATTCCCGAAAGGAGAGAGAAAGAGTGAGTTCAATTTGCTGTTTCTCTTACGTCTGCGGGCAGACAGACAGACATATGATGGCACTGCATCTTTACAAAATTATGACATTTACATGGAGTTACATATAACAATACTCTGTATCAAGGGGGCGGGGAAACTGCGAACGGGTATTTGAACAGACAACAAATGAAAATGACATTGGCATCGACAAGTTTTTTTTTTTAATTCCTTTTTTAGTTTTTACCGACTTGTTTCAAGGAGAAATTGACACTTGCTCATTGCACCATGATAATTTGGAGTAACCTAGAATTTGGACTTGGACATTTCAACACTAAAAGCATAATGATTTTATAACCATATCAATGATTAAACATTAAGTGGGCGTAGCAACGTTTCACTAGGTACTAAATGTTTTAGTGGACATATATATATAAGCTCAGGCGTATGTTAAAAATTATTTTACCTCAGAATAGTTTTCAAATTGAACAGAACCAAGTTTGTCAGCATTATTTTGACAACAGGTACTTTATGGAAATAATTAAGTTTCACCTAATCACTTAGACCGCGCAAATATATAATAATGTGTATCATAATAACTAGTAAAAGGAAAATTAAAATGCTTTATCCATTTTGCTCATTTCAATGCCGACTTTCACCCAAATATATGCTTAAGTTGCAATACAGTAACATGCAGTTTGCTAGTCTAATATGAAACTTCTTAGCGACATTTTTACAGAATAAAAGCGTTCTCTCTTGAAGGCATATGTGAATTTAAAGTAATTCTCAATACCTTTGAATATTATTCATTCAAACATTCAGAGATAATAAAACTTCGTGAATTTTGGAAAAAATAGTTAAATGATTTTCAGTGATATAAATTACTGCACAGGGAACAAGAAAGAAGGCGTTTCTTATTTATAGTTACACAAATTTATTTGGTTTATGCCTACCCTTACAATGAACAATAGATATCAAGCAAGGGCCACATCAAATAAGTATAACCCTTTAAAGACCATGATCTTAAAATGTTTTGTCGCTCAGTATACCGTAACGCCCGAAAACGTCCCCTTCCCCCTGTAATAGCAAAAGAAGGATTAATGTTGGGTCACCACTCGAAATTCCGACGTTTCTTTTTCTTTTTTATTCGAGGTTTAACGACCACCGTGAACATCTCAATGGGCTATAAGCAGTCGCCCGCCCCTAATTTAGGGCCAATGGCTCCAGGGAAGGGAGAGAACCAGGCCGTAAGAAACACAACATCCATGCTTTACCGGGATTCGAACCCGGACTCATCTCGGACAAATGATCAGAAGCCATCGCTTAGACCACTGCGCCACCGGGGCTGCTTCGATCTCTTGGCTTGACATACAGTGACCTTCGGACGTTTCCTTGGGGTAATCAGTGCATTCTTCTACTGAGAACCTTAGGCAGATAGGAGGGAGTGATAACAGCTGGAAAATCTTATTTACTTTCCCCCATCTTTTTTTGTTCTTTCTTGTAAAAAATATGTTCTCAATCTGTTTACTTGGATTCAGCAAAATGAAAAAAATTTTACAACAAAATTTCCCCCATAAACTCCGGTTTTCGGGACAATGGAAAATATTAGACAAATAAAGCACGTGTCAACAAAGCAAGAGCTCTACTGAGCGATGTCAGAAAGTTAAATGATATAGCGCCGGGACAAACCAGCTCCGGGTTTACTTCTTTGCTTAGCGACAATGACGAATGAGGGTGACTTCTGCTAATCCCTCTGACGCCATGCAAATTAAAAAAAAACAGAGGGTAGAAAAGCCTGCTCTTGCATCCGGGCGACTCGGGCGCTTGTGGTTCTTTGCATGTAAGGGCGCGTTGTGGTCGCGAAAGGGTTAAAATTAATAAGCGTGCAAAACTTGGATGGAGATCATTTGGAAGAAACAGTACAATTTTTAAGAGCAATTTAGCTTTATGTCTTAAAAGAAAACTGTTTAACCAATTCATCTTTCCAGTTCTTACTTATGGATCAGAGACGTGGACCTTAACTAAATAGATATTCGGAGGCTGCAAACTACTGAACGAATTATGTAGAGAGGTGCATGCTCTGTATAGTCGGGAAGGATGGGAAGAGGAATTCATTGAGCAGGAAAATGACGGAAGTTGATTACATCATGATCAAGGTAAAATCTCTGGAATGGAAATAGGATGGACATAAGAACTGGACAACTGAAATACTAGATTGTAATTCAAGGGACACGAAAAGACCTAGAGAAGAAGACCATGTGGGAGATGGGTGGATATAATTCGAAAGCATGTTGGAGTGTTATAGAGGACAGTGGCTCAAGGCAGATAGTTGTGGAAGAAACCTTTGGGAGACTTTCATCCATCAGTGGTTTGATAATGGTTGATGGAGAGACATTTCGAACTCACGAAGAGCTTCATACACACACACGAGCCACACAAACCAGCAATTGCTCCCTGGATTTTGAGGCAGAATCAATTAGTTCTTTGTATTGAAGAGTTACAAATACATGCCCTTTCCTATGTTTTAATTTTGAGTGCTGAAGAACATACTGAATTCGCCCGTTTTCTTACTCTAGAAGGAATTGTAAACTTCCTCACTGCTAAGTACGATATCTTTTACCTTTACTTCCTGCACTGCTGGTGACACAGCCAACACATTGCTTAGACGGAATACAAGTATTTCAGTGCACAGCTTCTAAAAAGTTGCGGATTTCCTCTAGTATTTCAGCAGTACATACGAACGAAAGTCAAAATCCAAGAAAAGAGATATAGCAGAATCAAATTAAAAAGCTAGCACTTTATGAATTAAATAACTAGATAGTTAGCGACCTAATATGTAGGTACGCTGCGCAGAATTCAAGATTTAAAAAAGAAAAGGGGCGCTAGATTTTGTGAGCGAGAAATACATAAAACAGCTGTTACAAAAATATCGTCGGTATTACTATGAAGTCTTACAGAAGTTTCGAAGGATAAACGGGCGATTCATTCAAAGTGATAGCAAGTGTGATACAGGAACTCAAATGAATTTGGCGCAACTTAATACCGGAAACATTGGTGAGTTTCCTATGTGTAGGATTGTTAATTTTCGCACGAGGCTGGTTTCGAACAGCGTCGTGTATAGCGTGATTGCCTCTCCCCATTCGCAGCACAAAAACTGGGTTTTTTTTTGATTGGAGGTTTAACGACTACCGTGAGCAACTCAATGGGCTATAAGCAGTCGCCCGTCCCTAATTTAGGGTCACTGATTCCAGGGAAGGGAGAGAGCCGGTGCCGTAAGACAAACACGTCATCCATGTCTCACCGGGATTCGAACCCGGACGAATGATCAGAGGCCAGCGCCTTAGACCACTGCGCCAGCGGCCGGTATTTTGGCATCGTTTGCCGAGATTTTTTTTTTTTGATTGGAGGTTTAACGACCACCGTGAGCAACTCAATGGGCTATAAGCAGTCGCCCGTCTCTAATTTAGGGTCACTGGTTCCAGGGAAGGGAGAGAACCAGTGCCGTAAGAAAGACAACATCCGTGTCTAACCGGGATTCGAACCCGATCCCTTCCCGGACGAATGGTGATAAGCCATCGCTTAGACCACTGCGCTACCAGGGCAGCTTGCTCTTTGTCGTGCGTAAGACATTGTTTTCTACAATGATAACCACTTACAAAAACTTTATATAATTTTTCGATGTTTCATGATTCTTTGAAGACTTTTGATGTTAATCTAGCTTCACCACCACTACCACAACAACAAAGGTGGCGAAGACAAGTCATCACTGTGGAATATGAAGGCGTAATATGCTGCTGGTTCTTACAATTTTAAAATCTTTCTTTCTTATTGTATTTAATGTGAAAACGGATTCATAAGGGAAAACGTATGAGCAAATTCTGAAAATTAGCTGTCCTGTATTATGGTGTAGTTAACACCTGAAAAAATGCAACTAGTGCTCCCTTTTGCTTCAATAAACGGTTAGCGTGCGAAAATCGGCGATATTTCAAATGCCATGACTGAAAATGGCAACGACACTTTTGTTCTTTTCTGTGTAGCTGCCGCATGAAAAGTGGTCTGAATTTTTTTTGTTTGACAAATTATTAATTCAATGAAGACACTAAGGATAAACGGATTTGAAGAACAGGAACTGAAATCACATGACATTTCGTATAGCCAAGAGCATATGGGCAAACAAATATTTTTTTCTGCAACCACATCGCCAAAGACTGTCTATGAATGCACAAGATTTCAATCCTGCATTTTTGTACCAATATAAATGATTAAGAATCTGTGAAAAAAGAATGAAATACACGAACAGAAGAATCGAAAGTTCGATACAGTGGATAATAATAAGTGCCCTTTAAAAATGTGATGACACAATCTTAAAAGTTCAACGCCAGTTTTGGCTTTGACACGATTCGGTTACAAACTACGGAAGTTTTTCGATCAATTATTTTCGTCACTGCTTTATTTCTAAACGATATATGATAATTTACCAATTCCGAGAACTATTGCAATTTCGGGCGTTATGTCAACACGTCTGTCTCAACGTATCCAGCTGTCGCTCAATTTTATGTGACCCTACTGAGCAGAAATCTAAATATTTCACAGCAGCACCCACCGAAAATGCGCCGTGCAGCTGTATACTTATCTAAGAAAAAATATATACAGTATACTTATCACCCCCCCGCAAATAAAAACCTTTTTTAACAGCTTTTGTAAAATTTTGCATGAACGTGTGTTATAAATCTCATAATCATAGATCAGTTTCTTCTGGAGTTGGAACCATACGACTGAATGTGTAAACGAACTTTTGGAGTACACTGTATTTTCCTCTAAATCCGAAATTTTCTTCAAGACTTTCGTTAACGGTGAAGTAAAAGGGTCGTTTTCAAATGCCCTTCAGACTAAGCTGGTATTTAAATGGCAAGTGCGTAGACAAAGGGTTAAATAATAATGCTGATCTCTGCTCTCCTGCAATTCACCGAAATTACAACATGGTTTGCCTGAAATTAACTCTGTGTGTCCTCTGTACAGTCGGCTAGATAATTTCGCCGTTGAGCATAGCTGGCCTATAATTAAGTTCACAGAGCACCATCATAGCGTAATTTTTGAGTACTTTCACCGGAGCTGAAGCAGCCGGTCAAAATAACCGGAAAGCTACTATATGATGTGCTCTCATATGCGAGTTTGTCTCAACTTACAATAATTAGTTAAGTGTTTTCCAGTGACTCTGGAATGAAATGATAGTTTTCCTGGAGAGGCGGAGGAACTCGAACAGGTGGAGCGAAATTTGTCAAAATAATTTATATAGAAAAATCTTCAACGCAAATTTTCTTCAATAGTAACTTTTTAGAAAGTTTAGATTCACTACATATATAAGACTAACAGATATTATCCCACGTTGGTCTGAGTATACTTTTCGTCTTAATTCCCTGTCTTTTTTTTGTTTTTGTTGGAGATTTAACGACCACCGTGAGCAACTTAATGGGCTATAAGCAGTTTTTTTTATTGGAGGTTTAAAGACGAGCAACTCAATGGATTAGCAGTCGCCCGTCCCTAATTTAGGGTCACTTGTTCCATGGAAGGGAGAGAGCCAGTGCCGTAAGACAGACACAACATCCATGCCTCACTGGGATTCGAAAACCGGACCCCTTTTGGACGAATGATTAGAGGCCATCGCTTAGACCACTGCACCACTGGGACGACTATTCCCGGTCGTCCCCTTTGAAAAGTCAGTTATGACCAGTGACTAAAAAAAATTTTTTTTTTTGATTGGAGGTTTAACGACCACCGTGAGCAACTGAACGGGCTATAAAGCAGTCGCCCGTCCCTAATTTAGGGTCACTGGTTCCAGAAAAGGGAGAGAGCCAGTGCCTTAAGACAAACACAACATCCATGCTTCACCGGGACTCGAACCCGGATCCATCTCGGAAGAATTGTCACAAGCCAGGGCTTAGACCACAGCGACACTGTTAAGATATCACAGTTGTGGTGTATATATTGTGATCAGTATACATATCGAACCCATATATAACGAAGTTGAAGAGAGGGTCAATAAACATTCGATATATGCGAACTTCGTAATAATCAGGCAGATAAAAAAGGCAATCATAAACTATCAATTAATCGAAGGTAAGTAATACTTGTTAATTGACAACTATTTTTTTATTGAAGGTTTAACGACCGCCGTGAGCAACTCGATGTGCTATAAGCAGTCGCCCGTCTCTAATTTATGGCCACTGGTTCCAGAGAAGAAAGAGAGACAGTGTCGTAAGACAAACACAACATCCATGCATCACCGGGATTCGAACCTGGACCCTTCTCGGACGAATGGTCATAAGCCAGCGCTTAGACCAGTGGCTAATTGAAAACTACAGCTAGCAAAATAATATGAGTGAGATCTGCAATAAGTAAAACATTTAGCGAATGTAAAAATTTAAGTAGCTATCAAAAATTTTAAATTTCACCTGTTACATGCCACGTCGGATACATGAGTTAATTCTGTTTTGCTCATTATGATTACTGTTTTCCAACTTCCTTTGGCTCTAAGATTTTCTATAAGATTTTCTATAAAATCTTAGAGCCAAAGGAAGTTGGAAAACATTCAGTGATTGAAAAGTAGCGACGGGAGGGGGAAAAAGACAGCATTTGACCCACGAGATGTGTGTGTAGGTGGTGGTAAAAATCAGCCGAAACATTCTTGTCTGAATGCGAACTAACCCATCTGTTAGGAGGACCGCGAAGTGCTTTCGACAGCATCTAATTCCATGTTTTACAGTGGAAAAATTGGGTGAATATCATTTATTTTGTTTGCTGATAACCCTGCTGAATTTTTTTTTTTTTGGAGGTTTAACGACCACCGTGAGCAACTCGATGGGCTATAAGCAGTCGCCCGTCCCTAATTCAGGGCTAATGGTTCCACGGAAGGGAGAGAACCAGTGCCGTAAGAGAAACAACATTCATGCTTTACCGGTATTCGAACACGGACCTCTTTCGGACGAATGATCAGAACCATCGCTTAGACCACTGCGCCACCGCGGCCATGCTGAACTTCCAGGTATGTGGTTTCCCCAAGAATTATTATTATTATTTTTTTTGGAGGTCTAACGACCACCGTGTGCAACTCAATGGGCTATAAGCAGTCGCCCGTCCCTAATTTAGGGTCACTGGTTCCAGGGAAGGGAGAGAGCCAGTGCCATAAGACAAACACAACATCCATGCCTGACCGGGATTCGAACCCGGACCCCTTACGGACGAATGATCAGAGGCCAGAGCCTTAGACCACTGCGCCACCGGGGCGGCGAATTATTTTTCATAATATGCTGTTAAAATTCCAAGGGAGAGTATTGCGAAGCTCCAGGGCTGTATAAAAACTTAGGTTTATGCGGAACTTCGTATTATGAGGATTCGACAGTATATAATTGTACATATATGTGGAGAAACAGAAAATACAAATGAAAATAAAACATGTAATTCAAAGAGATTGATTAATACGTAGGTTGCGCGTTGCAGCAAACCAAAACAGCTAAGCTGGGTAACGAGAAATAAGGTAATCAAAATTCAACTAATGAGCTATCCTTCAAGAACCCTGAAAACAAAACACATGGAACTGCCTTTATTAACAGAGCATCAGTTCTATTACGGTAGCGGCATTTTTGGCGTCAGAAAACAATCAGAGTAACTGCAAGGTAGTTTTTGACAATGCTCCCGACGTCACTAAACATTCGCAGGTAGAAGCAACATATAAAACGCAATGTAACAAATAAACCACACCTTGAAACGTACAATCATAGCTTGAAGCCAGAAACTAGGCCATATTGAATTTGAAGGTAGGAACAACGCCTAAACCATAAACCTTGAAACGTACAACTCAAGCTTGAAGATGTAACCAACAACACCGACCACACCCTGTATAAAATAATCCAAGTTACTGATTAGTAGCTAGTTGCGGTTAAGCATAACGGCTGACCGGAAAAATGAGGACTTTAGTCAAAAATTAGGGATGCTTGGATTTTTTTTTAGATTAGAGGTTTAACGACCACCGTGAGCAACTCAATGGGCTATAAGCAGTCGCCCGTCCCTAATTTAGGGTCACTGGTTCCAGGGAAGGGAGAGAGCCAGTGCCGTGAGACAAACACAACACCCATGCCTGACCGGGATTCGAACCCGGACCCTTTACGGACGAATGATCAGAGACCAGCGCCTTAGACCACTGCGCCACCGGGGCGGCCATGGGGATGCTTGCCAAACACATATGAAGCAACAGAGTGAGTAGGGCTAGGCAGATGTAAGCCGTGTATGGATGTATCTTCTGCCACTAGGGACCTATGAAGTGGTACTTGGTGTAAACTAACCTTTGCCGCCCCGGTGGTCTAAGCGATGGCTTCTGACCATTCGCCAGTGATAGGTCCAGGTTCGAATCCCGGTGAGGCATGGATGCTGTGTTTGCCTTACGGCTCTGGTTCTCTCCCTTCCCTGGAACCAGCGGCCCAAAATAACGGACGGGCGACTGCTAATAGTCCAATGAGGTTGCTCTTGGTGGTCGTTAAACCCCAATCAAAAAAGAAAAAAGAAAATCACAGGTAAAGTGCCACAGTTTTGGCGCTGGTGTTTATTGCATTCTAAGATAAATCTCCCCAATTCAGGTGAGTTTCACCCTAAGGGCGCTTGACCGCTCAAGGTGAGCCGAGTGATATCGTTATCACTCTAATCCTTTTCTTTTCTTCTTTGATTGGAGGTTTAAGGACCACCGTGAGCAACTCAAGTGGGTTATAAGTAGTCACCCGTCCCTAATTCAGGACTACTAGTTCCAGGGAAGGGAGAAAGCCAGTGTCGTAAGACAAAAACAGCATCCATGTCTCTCAGGGATTCTAACCCCGACTCATCTCAGACGAATGGTCAAATGCCAGTGCTTAGACCACTGTGCCACTGGGTCTGCCATAATCATGTCTGAGTAAATGGTAGCCTGGTGATGCCGAATAGAGGAATGAGCTAGTCTTGTTTTGCTGAAAATGGGAACGATAGCTTTTTATTTTATTTTTGCATTTAGTGTTCAGCTTTTGGCACAGTGACTCTCTGCTCTGTTTCTGCTTCGTATGGTATCCATCATAAACAGTGATTTTGTCACTGTTACGAGTACGACGGTGACTCGCAGTTTCGACTTCTCTGAAGAAGTCGAAACTGAAGAAGTCTTCTTCTTCCCTGAAGAAGTCGAAACAGTCGCAGCTCCGTTTCCGCTGTCAGTGACTTCGTTACAGTTTAAAGATACCGTTACGTTAAACTTTCATTCAAGATATGAGTCGCAATTTGAACTTAAGAAACACGTCGATGCTTACCAAAGCTGAGAATCCTGGATTGGAGGTAAAAGTGTAATGCAGAGAAGATTGGCATATTACGGTCATCATTATCATCCGCGGGACAAATCTCCGTAGGAATCGGCAACCAAAGGGCAGCAGATTACAATCGTCTTGTATTTTTACTACCACCCCATCGACACTCATCTGGTAAACCCTGTCAGGGAAGGGAGACCAGGGATTAAGTGCGTGCAGGGCCGACTTCAGAGGGAACCACCACGCATTCGCTTCCCAAACACCCGGGGAGTGTGCGGAAAACCCACGGAAAACCGCAGACTAGATGGCCGGCAGGACCAGGTTCGGACACCCGACAGAAACGTTCGCCTCCCACATTAAGCACAGTGCGTTAGCCAACTGCGATATGCCGGTTGTATATCATAGTGCTTGCTGGGGGAAAAAAAAAAAAAAAAAAAAAAAACAGCCTTAAACGTTCGAATAGGAAAACGAAAAGAAGATTCAAAAGTGCTGTAGGACTAGGGGAAAAAACACATGCTTCAACCTGTAACTAGTTTGAAGAAAACTAAGTGCTCATGGTTGATCGATAATATCTCTTGGGTGCGAACAAAATGGTGTAAGAGAAAAACAGGCACTCCAACGGGGTGCAGGTGTGAATGTGTGTGTTTAAAAAAGACATTAAACAAGAAAAAATATTTAACACACGCATACTTTCGATCCTGCTTTTGAGAAGTTCCTCTAAGAAAAACAGTAGCTGGTGATAGGAAGGTATGTTGCGTGCTTGTGTGTGTGTAGTAAGGAGAGATGATACTGACTCTCTCGATATCTAGGTAATTTTGTTTTAATTGCCCAAGGGAGGGTGGGAGGATAACATTGTTGATGTATCTGCCTGGGGAGATCGTTGACCTCGCACGTTACCTTGGTGTAATGCGTACGTACGAAGAGCTCTAAATCTAAGATAGACAAGACACAACAATTTTAAATATTACAGGATTAATGTTGGCTAAAACTAATTAACTTGTGGATAGCAAACTGGTTGAAATCAGCTAGAATGAATATACTCGTTGTCTACGAAGTGGGTTGAACGCGACTGGAACGAGTGAACTTGAGCATCAGAAACGGTTGCTTTCCCTTTAACTTTGCTATTCATAGTGGTTATTTAGGGGATTATTGATATTAATTCTTTCTGACCGATTACCTGCCAAAAGGGTTATAATATTGGCGACGAACCTGAAAATCGGGAGAGAAATTCGAGTCGCTTGTTTTTAAGCAATGGCATGATGTCCGTATAAAGGGGATCAAGCCCTTCTCCTTCATGCCTTGGGCCGCGGGTGGCCTAGTGGGCAACGTTCGTGACTGCCACGGAAAGGACTTTAGGTTCGATTCCAGGCAGGTACGAACGCTCGATCCACTAAATAGCCGCCGTGCGTCTGATGGGCACGTTAAGCCGTCGGACCCCGGGTACTGGCCTCCCGGTAATAAATAAGGGCGTCTTCCTCCCCCTTTCTACTTCGCTTCCGTGTCACTTTCCTATCGGGCACTCTAGCCCAAATCTCCTAGCTTCCTATTTCTAAAGGTTGTTTAAGACCTGGGGTCAGATACTCCCTTCCTAAAATCTTCTACACATGATCACAATGATCACAATCCTTCATGCCTTGGTCATGAAGCAGTGAATAAAGGTCTGGAAGAGAGCGCTTACCACTAGTAACAGGTTTATGGTCGGCACTGGTGAGATGAGAGGGAAAAGAAATTGTTTTGCCATATCGCTTGTATAACTCGGTGGCTATGAGAACATTTCTGTTCGGGGAGCGAAGAAGATTTTAAACACCATTTGGCTAAGGTACATCGGCCGTATAAGGGGTAAAGACGAACGTCTCATTTTCCCTAAGAATTTTCCCCAAGGTTTGGTTCAGGTCATTTTTTTGTTTAACGACCACCGTGAGCAACTCAATGGGCTATAAGCAGTCGCCCGTCCTTAATTTAGGGCCACTGGTCCCAGGGAAGGGAGAGAGCCAGTGCCGTAAGGCAAATACAGCATCCATGCCTCACTGGGATTCGAACACGGACCCCTTTCGAATGAATGATCAGAAGCCATCGCTTAGACCAATGCGCCACCGGTTTAGATCTGACATCCACAGTCTGAACGGGCCTTTGTATCGAGACGACGGATGTGGCTCTTGCTTTTACCAATACTCCGAGTCAACCTAAGAGTGTACTACTACTGAAAGTACGAAAGAGCAACCTCCGCTACGAAAAACAGTACCTAGTATTTAGAGCCAAAAGCAGCAGAACTATTGCTTAGAAACCATTTTTGTTTGCTCAGCAGTTTATTGGACAAAATTGCTATCTAAAACAACTTTTCAAGAAATCAGATTTTTCAGATATTAATTCGATATAAGTTACTCAATCAAGAACCTCGCACTTTCGGCTTACGCTGTCCAGATTTGGAGAAGGAGGAAGGGATAGGAAATTTATCCCAACACAGCGACAATAAATTAGCAATTGGGGGAAGTCGAGGGGATGTGTTACTTAAGCAGGCAGTAGGGGATAAGTTTAGACTCCACTACAACCCCATTCACAATCCCCACTGCTTCTCTTGAAACGGATTCCTGTCTTTTAGTTCCACGTAATTCAGCTTTAATTTAGTCTTTGCTGGATTTAAAGATATCAAAGAATAGCGTCAGGAAGTCGAAGAAAATGAAGAAAAAAGACTGTGCAATTAGTTTAGGTTGGGTCATAAGTTCGTCAGTGGGGAGAAAGCGCGGGAGTAATTGCTTGACAGAAAGGAAAACAGCAGGAGTTCATCGTAACGCGGATTGATTCCGTTCTTGCTTTCCACGCATAGGTCGTGATAAGGCTCCTAGCCTTCAACAGCAGTACACTCTTAGGGTAATATGGAGTAGGTAGGGGCCCTGCTCCTAGTCCTTCGGCACAGCGGGCTCTCCGACGAAAGGCATTCGGGCTCTCTATAGCAGCAGCTGTTTCCAAACTCACAGTCATCAAGTTGACAGTCATCTGCTGTATATACTAGATTACGCACAACTTGAAGACGATTCGTCATATGTAAGTTCAAACTAGTTTCATGGTTTCGTGCAAATAAGGTAAACTTAGGTATGTGACCGACATAGAGGACAGACCACACAATGAGTTTTCTTTCATATTTTCAATCATAAAATTCTGCGTTTTTATATTAAGCCAGTCAGTTACACTTAAGTTTAGGGAGTGCTTGTTTAACTGGAAATGTGACTTGGTTATCAAACTCAGGTAGGATGTGCAATAAAAAAAAAGTATTATTGTCTGAATGAGGAAAAATTCTCCTTCAGAATATGCTTTTCCCAAAGTGCTTGTTTTATTCCTTCTGATAGGTGTGTAGATACACATAATCGCCACTAGGAGGCAGCAGAATTCCGAGGGAGAGATAATTTTCATTGGTCAAGGGCGTAATTCTCTGACCTCGGGTACTGTCCGCGTCCGAATCTTGACAAATGAGACTGACCCTCTATTCTGCAGAAGGCCTGGTTCAGAATACCCGACAACGAATACCAGTTTTGATTTCGCGCTATTCCGTGAACCAGTGACTCTAAATTAAGGATTGCCGTAGATGGTTGTAAGGGGTCGTTAAACCACGAAAACCAAAAACTGCCTGGTGGTGGTGGGGGGGATTCTTTTCGCATGCTGTGGTATCTCTTCACATCGATCCATCTTTAGATTGTTTGTGCGAAGGAAATAAATAAATGGGTCTTTTTAAACATGAAAATACAATGAAACTTCGTTTATACGTTTTTCAAGGGAACAAGTAATATTAACACATAAATGAAAAAAAAAAGTACAAACGAAACAAGGAAAGTTTAACATTAAGGGCAATTCAGAATTTTTGGATGGGCGACATTTTGCAAATAAATGAGTAAAAAATACAAATGAGAAACATATGAACAAGATTCTATTGTATTCTGCCCAGTTAGCTAAAAAATACTATCAGCAAATTTAATTATTTAAAAAAATCTTTGAGGTGTTTATATTCCAAAGTTTCATTGAAGTCTGTGTGATTTAACATTCCATGCCCTACAATACTGCATCAAAAAACAAGCATTTTGATACTATTTCTTGTCTATAAATCTTTTCTTTATGAATCATATTGAATAATTTCAGTTCTGTAATTAAAAGGTTAGACAATTATACTAAAATAAAAAGGGTGATTTACAGTGATTGTAATCACCTTCATGGGAACACATTTTACTTTGTTTTATTGTAAGGGCAGAACAGGACAACGCGAAATGCATGTACAATTGCTTACTTCATAGAATCATAAAGACGAAATATTTTCCTACGAAGTCAGTTTTATCATTTAGATAGGAAAAAAAAAAGAAAGAAAATAGGGGAACTTTTTTGTATGTTAATTTCGGCAATCGAAATAACAAATGACATATTTCGGTTACCGCATTTTCACTCACAACGAAACCTGTTACTTAAAGTATCATATTCCTCTCATTTTCCCTACCTATAAGGAGCAGTTGAAATACATTCAGTTGGGCAATACTTGGACAAAACTTGTCAGTTTCTTTACTTTTAAGGGATAGCCCTAATGGAATGGTAACAGTAAAAAAAGTGCGATCAAAATGTGCTGAATTAACTCAAAAAGATATCTGCTACGACGCTATGTATAGCTTAATATATGACGGAGAATTGGTCACTCTAAAATGCATGGTGCAACGCAAGTAGCTCTAAGATACACAAGACACAAGGAAGCACTTTGTGCCGGGGAGGCTGAAAAACTGGGGCGTATAACAATGGTAGGGTAAAAGCAAAGGTATTAGATGATGTCATGCCGTTTTCGTTATTTATTAGGAACAGGATTTCGCCAATGAGCGAAGTACAGCTCAGTGATGACAGTATGAGTGCAAGTTATCCAAAGAACTAAGCCTAAAAATGGTGAAATATATATATGCATGTATATACAACTATTCATATATAAAAAAGGAACTTCACTTTCACCATCCATTCACTTAAAAAGATTCGATTTTGTTTTTTAACACCTTTGAAGGAGACTGTAGTATTGTGCCGAATTATAGGTAAGCCCAACAACGAAGTTTCAGCGTGCAAGGAAAACCAGAGATTGTGTTATTAATATAGTCAGATCTTCAGTATGCTATTTATCAATTAACAACATAGAGAAATTTATTAATTCGAGAATAGTAGTGGCATAAGTAATTCATTCTTGGTAGACCATTCAGAGTGATTCACGAATGCTCATTCACTTCGCATCCACTCCCAGCCGGTTGTCTCACCACAATCACTGACCAAATCATTCTTTGCTACAAAGCACTTGCGAGTGCGAGACCTAGCGGAAATTAGAAAACTGCCAAAATGAGCAGTGGATCTCCACCGTTCACGATCAAACAAGCGGATTCAAAGCGTTTTTTTTTCTGCAGATTTCCCAAAAGAGTAGGAGACTCATTCACCGTTCGTTCATGAATGAATCTCCCTCGTGGTGAACGATTCGCGCACACCAATCAAACGAATGGCATTCACGTATCATTCCTGTTCTTAATTTTCACCATACTTGTCTATGTCTTCATTGTTTTAAGACATTATTTCTTAAAGTGTCTAATGGGCATAGTTCTGTCAAAAATCTTGATTACTGCACTCATGTACGGTTTCCCCCTGAGCATTTTCATTACTGTCTGTATTATTATTTTTCATCAGTGTTTCTTATGAGTTGCTGTAACAGGGGCATCCTGAAAGAAATGCCTCCTCCTTAATAACTTTTGAAATTTTGAAGTGATTATAATGAAACTGCGCTGACAGGTACTACGACATGTTACCAATGTAGGAACAGAATGTTTTTCAGAATCGAAAATAAACGTCATGAATTACAGAGAAAAGCAGCGAGGCGTAATTGAATTCCTGGAAAAAGAGGGATGTGAGGCTCCAGAAATCAACAGAAGACCCCTGTAGGTGTATGGAGCTGCCACAATCGATATCAGTAATGTCCGAAGATGGATGAGGAAGTTTCGAAAGGGAGAAAGTTCAGTGTCGGACAAACAACGGAGTGGAAGACCCGCAACTGCAGTAACAGATGCCAACAGGAAACGAGTGAAAGGCCTCATCACAGCTGATCGTCGTGTCACCATCCAGACCCGCAGCTGCAGTAACAGATGTCAACAGGCAACGAGTGAAAGACCTCATCACAGCTGATCGTCGTGTCACCATCCAGATCCGCAACTGCAGTAACAGATGCCAACACGAAACGAGTGAAAGGCCTCATCACAGCTGATCGTCGTGTCACCATCCAGACCCGCAACTGCAGTAACAGATGCCAACAGGCAACGAGTGAAAGACCTCATCACAGCTGATCGTCGTGTCACCATCCAGACCCGCAACTGTAGTAACAGATGCCAACAGGCAACGAGTGAAAGGCCTCATCACAGCTGATCGTTGTGTCACCATCCAGACCCGCAACTGCAGTAACAAATGCCAACAGGCAACGAGTGAAAGGCCTCATCACAGTTGATCGTCGTGCCACCATCCAGGAGTTGTGTGATGCAATTCATTGTGGTCACAGTGCTGTCGAAACATTAATTAGGGATCTAGGCTACAGAAAAATTTGTTCAAAGTGGATCCCAAGAATCCTAAAACGGAAATGTGTCGGAACCTCTTGTACTGTTATGAGAAGGAGGGTGAAGAACTTTTCTAAAATGTTTTGATGAGGTATGAAACCTGGGTGCTCTTTCATGACCCAGAAACAAAAAGTGCGTCAATGGAATAGCACCGCACATCTTCACCTCGACAGGAAAAGGTGAAAACAACTCGTTCTACAGGAAAAGTGATGGTGACAAATTTCTTGGACAAACGTGGTGTCATTTTGACTGATTTCCATGAACGGGGTGAAACAATAAGCAGTGCTCAATACGTGCAGACATTGAAGAAGCTAAAGGAAGCTATCAGAAGGAAAAGACGTGACACTTCACTTCATAGTGTTGTTTTACACCATGATAACGCACGTCCCCACACATCAATGGAGACTTCACAGGCTATTGCCAAAATGAGGTGGACGGTGATGCCCCCAACCTTCCTACAGTCCTGATTTGGCCCCCTCACACTTTTCCTTTTTGAAAAACAATGCGACAGGTGTTGAACTGGCTGTGAACTCATGGGTGAAACGATAGCTTCAGGAATATTTCCAAAATAGATTTTACAAATGGGTTCAAAGATGGTGGAAATGTATAGAAAATTATGGACAATACTGTGAACAGGCTAACATTATTAACAATATGCCCGAGTATTTTGCCACCAAGTTTCACATTTTTCCTGCAACAAATAAAAATCTTATGAGGAACGTGGCATTACTTTCAGGATGTCCTTTTTACATTTACACTCTATGGAGTATAACTGTTTGTTAGCAGTGCATGTTTGGCCTCTGGACCGGGTATGTAGTATTGAAACTGTTATTTCATATGTCTTAAGTTTGTACTTTTGTAAGTGTTCTCAGGGTATATCGTACGTTTTGTTTTGTGTTGTACTATGGTTAAACTTTCATTCAGTTAGTGCTCCTACGTTTTTCTATTATGTTGTACGAATGTTCACATGTTTGTGACAATATCATTGCTTTAGTCACTCATGGTTATAAACCGCAATGTGCAGCACTGTTCTGGTGTATTGACGAATGGTTTAGATGATATTTGGCTGACTTCGTGCCAGTTTTCCTTAGTCTTACTAGCAATTTGTGTGATTCGATTTTACCTGCCATAGAATTTCTTGTCACTATTGTATTCCCTATTTCTATTATTTTTGTATGTCATGAGTTTCCTATGATTTCATTCTGTAGTACTCTGATGTCTTCATAATGCTCAAGGCTTTGAGCCTCCAGCAATATTGTACATTTTGTAATTAGTTTTCTATAGCACAACGACTGTACATAAGCACTGTGCACTTGTATATTATTTGCATGTTCCTAATTTCCTCTTGTCCCCCAGTTTAGTGGGTTTCTGATGTACCGAGAAATTGGTCATACTTTCATTACGTTTCACCTGTTAAGTCAGAGGTGGGGAACCTTTCCATGTTGGAAGGCCGCATTGAGTTAGTTAAATCGAATAAGGCCACACTCAAGAAACTTCAATTAGATATACTTCAAAATGTACATTATTTTGTAAAAATCTAACTACTATGTACTAACTTCAAAAAATGAAAAAAACAAATGTTAATTCCAAAGTTAACTAGCCTTTTGATGACTTTGCTTTTTGTTTGAAAGTATCTGAATATTTGGTTGCAACATGCAACATGGAGGTCCGTACGTTCAGCTGATTCTCTCGACGGGCATCTGTCATTCGTGACCTTAAGGGCGTCTTGATTTGGGTTAGGTAGTAGAATGTAGATTCGCAGTAATAAATGGTTGAAAAGAAAGAAAGAATTTTTCGTGCATGTTGCCTAAGGCATGGGTATCCATGTTTTAACTAGATCTTTCTTAGCGTCGTATATAAGGACTTTAAAATGTCATCTTCTGAGAGCTCAATCAGCTCCATGTGCAGTTCTCTAGCAGCCATGGAGACATCACGAATGTGTGGATGAAATACTAATTTGGGTGCGATGCCATGTTTCTTAAATTCAGTGAACCTTTCATTGTATTCTCCAATTAATAAGTTTATAACAGGTGCGTATTCTTCAAATTGTTTGTATGAATCTTCCTGCTCATCTATGACCTTTGCTAACTGGGGATAATGTTCATCCGAAATTTCCTTTTGCAGAAGTAATGTTTTAATTATGGCCGTCAGTCGGGGAAACATTATTTCGTTAGATCTTCTTTTACTCTTCGGTATTTTAAATACGGTCATTTTAAGATTAAAATAAAAACAATAAAATGTGAAGAAAAACATAATAAAAATGAAAGGATTTGCTCCGTAAAATTTAGATTCACTCAAAAGGCCGCACTTTATAGCCTAGAAGGCAGCAGGCTCACCAACTCTGTGTTAAGTGAATGTATTTTAAGTTTCATGTACGGCTTTGTACATTATCCTTGTTGAAATGTTAATAAACTAGGTGTGCATTTGTGCACCTACAGTATTTTTACCGCATTGGCATTACTGTTGGAACTCATTAATTCTCGACACTATTTTGCTTATTCAGATTTCGTTTCCGTGTACATAATGGGGAGGGGGAGAAGCTTAAACGTTATGCGACTTTAGGGTGTGTCGCAGTAAAGGTGGATTAAATGATCATTCACAGCAGTGAAAGCGAACCATTCACGGTCATTCGTTGTGAACGAAAGGTTCACGAATGGTCCATCACTATTTGAGAATCTTTGCGGTTTCCTCTCGGAAACAGATATTTGTAAGGAAGTTAGTTACATGCAGAGAAACAGGTAATTTGTAACACGGTGGAATCCAGTTAAAAACATAATCGGTAATGTCAAACAAAGGGAAGCGAGATACGTCGTAACAGAGGAAAATTTTGGATAAAAAAGGAATAAAAAAAAAAACAAATTTGCAAAACACCAGTTCCTAATTTCCGCAATATCCTTCTCTAAGAAGATTTCGAGAAAGTTTAAAGACAAATTTCATGTGCTATTTTCGAAAGCAACTAAAAAATATTTGCTAACAAACTAAAATGTTAAAATGTAATAGTAGAAAATTATTAATCAGACCACATATGCGTAAATTGTATATGTGCAGGACGTTTAGCTTGACTACCTATTTTAGGGGAATTGGGATACATTCAGGCTACTGTATATAGCCTTTTACTCAATTTCCTGTTCTGTGATTACCTTGTACGTAAGTATACATATTATACACGTTTATATATTGTAAAATTAATTTTGAAATGTAACATGTTCAATGTAACCCCATAATGATTTTTTTTATTGGAGGTTTAACGACCACCGTAAGCAACTCAATCGCCCGTCCCTAATTTAGGGTCACTGGTTCCAGGGAAGAGAGAGAGAGAGAGAGCCAGTGCCGTAAGACAAACACAACACCCATGCCCCACCGGGATTCGAACCCGGACCCCTTTTGGACGAATGATCAAAGGTCATCGCTTAGACGACTGCGCCAACGGGGCCCCGGCCCATAACGAAAAATAAATGAAATGAAATGAAAATCTAATGATGTACTGTTATCCCAACAAAATGACACTTGTTCAGAATGTTTAGCATATCTTTAACGCAATAGTAAATGGGCCTACCATAATTTAGGAATGCATAGCGTACTTTACGTGCTCAGTGAATGTTAAGTGGGAGAGAGTTGATTCCAAATCATCGTCTCTTAACACAGTTGCTTCAGTTTAACTTATTACACGGAGACATATAAAAGGGCTTAGGAAGAACCGGAACAAAAATTATTACAATATGTTTACCTTGGTACCAAACTTTTTTGCTTTCAGAAAAATCGTAAGAGCTACAGAAAAAAATAAACATTTAACACGGTTTGTTTACCTTTCTACACTTTACTTTCTTAATTTTCTGAAAGCCTTGAAAAGACTGAGCAAAAAATCTTAAAAAGCCTGCAACACGATTTATTTACCTTTCTCTCAATTTTAATTCCCAGAAACCATGGAAAGGCTGATGAAAATGAAATAATCTTTAGAAGTGTGTAACAAGGATTGTTGTTTGTCTTTTCACCACAACATTTTTTAGATGTTTAGATGTCCTTATATATATATATATATATATATTGTATTTCTTTTTTCGAATATCCTTCTTTCTGAAAGTCCCATTTGAAAAACTTATTTCGTGTCGAATAACTTTCATGGAGAAAACAACTTGCATATACTTTCAAAATTTTCGCAAAGAACCATTTGGCTATTTGGCTACTAGGAGTATATATTTTTGTTTGCAATATATTCTAATTTCTAACATTCTATTTTGGTCTGTTACTACTCGCTACATTTTCTGCTCGAAGTAATACACACTTTTCTCGCTAGGGAATAAAAATATATCATAAATTTTTCCAGACCATTGCTTCCAAAAGTTTGATATGCATTTTTTTCGACTGATAACATTTATTGTGAAGAATATTCTGTACATAACTTCCACATTTTGTATCTTATGATTTTGCCACTAGGGGGCGTAAGTACATATTTCTGTTTGCAACATACTTGCACCCTCTAAAATTCTCTTTATTGCATTTTTGAGAAGAAACTGTTTACCATGGGAAACATTTTGTGCATACTTTGTGATCATATGTAAATTTGCATTTTATTTTTATCAATATCCTTTTTCTAGAAGTCTTCTAGATTAAAGATTCTTCTAGATTTAAAAAATAAATTTTACATCATATATTGTGCACTGGATGGAACATCTTGCATAAATTTTTGAATTGGTCGTAACGAACATTTCTGTCCTTTAAGCCTGCAATTAGGTTTGAAAGTATATCTTTGCTTCTAAAAGACCGATCGAAAAAATTATTTTATATTATTATTTGCTACGGAAAAGATTTCGGGATCATTAGCTTCGGAAAAGATTTCGCAATCATTAGCTTCGGAAAAGATTTCGCAATCATTAGCTTCGGAAAAGATTTCGCAATCATTAGCTTCAGAAAAGATTTCGGAATCATTAGTTTCGGAAAAGATTTCGGAATCATTAGTTTCGGAAAAGATTTTGAACATTATCAACTTTAAGGAACATGTAATTTCCACGATATGGCCTAGCCGTATATGTATAATTAGCTTTCTTGCTATCTCTGATTCGAGAAGTCGTGCAGGAAAAATTCGTTTTCCTTTGCGTAGCTGGCTTTATGAAGCATATTTTGCGTATGCTATTTGCCTTTTCATAACGCATAGTTCTACTGCTATAAGAGGTGGTGTATATATCGATTTGAAAGAGTATGCCTTCTTCTAGAAATCCATTTGGTAAAACTTTCTTCATTGGATATTCTTAAATATGAAAACATTTTCGCGCCACTTTTTATTCCCAAATAACACACATTTTCTTTGCTGGGATGAGCATATTAACATCATGTTATCCTCCATATCTGTGCTTCTGATTGCTTGATTAAAAAAATTCATTTTCATCTGGATTTGCTATGAGGAACGTTTGTGTAAAATTTAATATTATTTGTAACGCACATTTTTGTCGCTTAAGGAGCAATATCTGCTTGGAAACATTTCAGAAATCCGATTGATTAATTTTTTTTTTGTAACTGGGTGCGTTCACTGCGAAAAACACTAAGGACACTGTGCATTTTAAGCAATGCAAAGTTTTTTCCCTAGGAAGTGACGTGAAAACATTAATTCTGAGTGGTAATCTTTTGTTGAATTTCTGGATGCGTGTAGTGAGAATTGCGGAAAAGTAAGCAATTTAAGCGAACACTAACAATAAAAAATAATGACATTTTCTATTGCACGTTTGAGCATAGCATACGGTATGAAAAAGTGTGAAAAGCGAAGAAATGAAAAATATATCATCTTCTGCAGCAGCCGTTTACTGCCAGACAAAGATATCTCAAAATTTCAGCTAGAACTTTGTCTTGAGGGAATTTTTTCCTTCCAATGACTGATTGAGTGATCGCTGGGGTTTCGAGGTGCACGTGACACAGGAAGGCAAAAGGATCAAAAGAACGACAAAGAAATTACATATTTGTTCTAACATGCTGTCTGATTTTATTTATCGGTCTTTTTTTTTTATATGTAGTTTTTGGGACGCCTGATTTCCAGTTAAATTTACTCGCATGTGTTGAAAGTGCAGCAAAAAATGTTAGATAACAGGAAGACACGGTGGAAATTCGCATGTGGTGTTTGTGTATGTTATTCGAAGTTAAAACTTCTGTTTGCTCCTACCTGAAAACTAACGAATGGGCGCCCATGGCGAGTTCATATAGATTTTGATACAGTTCAGTTACCCATCACACACCTATAAAAAAATCAAAAGATTGCTGTTTTTACCTTCCGCAGCGTTAAATTCTCCCCCGAGAGTAATTTTTTTTGTCTACAAAACCTGTCCCTTATGTTCTGGGTGAGCCTACCGTTAGACCTGGTTTATTGGACATTTATAACATTCATTCAGTAAACGACTACCTTTTCTTAACTCACTCCAATTTACGCGCACTGCAGCCTTGTCTCATTGAGGAATGTTTTATGCAGTGAAGTTATTCTGTACTCTCCAGAAGGGATAAGAAAAATATCGTAACAAAGGTGTAACTTGATTTCTTATTTGCTTCTTTCAATTTTATTTTTGGAGAGTCTTGGAACAGCTAAGGAAAAAAAAATGCAACGAGCGTATGACACCAGCTGCTTGGATGTCTACCACAATATTTTATCTTCGAGAATCCTTGAAACGGCTCAGCAAAGAATCATAACAAATCTAACAAGCGTTGTATGCTTCTGTATATATTTTTTTCAAGGCGGCTTGGTAAGTACGAGCGAAGAATCGTAAAGAAAAGCTCGTAATGGAAAGCTCATATATTTTCGCAAAAGGGCTCGAAAGTGTTTTTTGCGGGGTTCCAGAGTTCTTTCGGTACACCACTGGTCAAACGACACCAGATACGAGAATATAGCACTGGATACAGCGATTGAAACCAGAGAAAAGACAAATGACGTGAAGATCACCAGACGCCACTCCGTCAGCCACAATAACTATGTCACATGAATTGTCTTTCCCTCAGTTTTTTCTTGAGCTGTTTGAAAGAACTGACAAAAATTTATAAGCAAGCAGTGTTTTCAATACATCCAAGGGAAATTGTGAGGACTGGCTAAAGGCAAGTGATCTAGCGGAAATCAAGTTTTACTAACTTTTGTTTTGGAGGGGGGGCATTCGCAGATTTATGACCATAAAAAATGACTGCATAGCATCTAAAGTAGCAGAAAGTTGCCATCTTTAGCATCTAAAGTAGCAGAAAGTTGCACACCATTCATACCATATTTAATAAGGCGGTGACAAACAATTCTGGAAAAAATGCTCAGGCTTTTTACACTCCCGAAAAATTAGATTTTAATTAAACTCTTGGTGATAATTTGAGAGTTTTGTGGTTTTATGAGTGCAGAAAATCTGGAACGACCGTGAGTGCATCTGTAACTGTTTTCTACTGGAATTCACACCATCTTTAAAATAGCGACCACTGGGGATTATACAATTTTTTTATAAAATAAAAAATAACAGTTTCATATATGGAAACAACTCTGTTGCCTGTAGATAGTAACGATCGCAAGTAGTTAAAGAGTCAACACACTCGGTATCTTTCTAAAACATGAACAAAAATAAAGAAACAACCTAAATCGTTTTCAACCGGATATACTGATTCCCCAACCGTTAGGATATTTATCAAGGAAAACAACATTTATTTCAGCATCACTTATCTTCTGCAGTAGCGTTTCCAGTTGCTTTTCATATGCAAATTTGTATTTAAGAACACGCACTGAAGATACAAAATGTAAATAGATGTTTTAGTAGAGGTTTCTTAAAATATTTTTGAGTTTGATAGCATACTGAAGTCTGACTTTTTCGTATTTATTTCCAATACGAAAGTATTAATACCACAATCCAGGAGTTCATCTAGTTATCAAAGAGAAATACTGCAAAAAGTGAAACATATATTACAACTTTTGGAATTTAATAATTTAAATACAATAAGTTTTTTCGGTGAGATTTTCAGTATCACAAACGAACACGTAATGAAGACACACATACAATTTAAGAAAAACTGTTACCATTTTGGGCCACTGCTTCGGTAAGACGGTACAGCTTTTATACCTATATCGATAGTTTTTAATAATTCAACAGGTCTGAGACACATATAAGATTTTTAATAAAATAATCTACAAAAAAAGAGCATGTTATGGCCAAATTCAATTAGGAAAGGGTTTACTAAATTTAACAATCTTATTTTCAGTTATATAATAAAAAGTCACAGAGACACCGATATTTTCAACAACCTTGTTTGGATTCAGAAATTAAAAGAAAAACTAAGTTTCCTATGCTAAAGGCTGACTGCATAAAAAGAACGGAATCAATTTTAACATGTTTACGTTATTACCTACTTGAGTTAATTTTGTAGTTTACAACGCGATGATTAAAACTCCGTTTTGGTAAGAAATGTGATTACTAAAATTGAAAATTACAAAATTAGCAATTTATTTACAAATCTCCAAATAAAGACTAACAACTGAAAATGTTTAGTTAAAAAATAATTTTGGCCGTTGAGGTTTTCTAACAAAAAAAAAAAAATTAGCTTTTTACCTTCTCACAGAACATTATTAAGTTTTCCAAGGGAAGTGTCGGTTTCATGATTGCATTATACAGATTTCACTCAGTTCGTCATAGACAATTACAATTCCAGAGATGGTTGGCAAATGCTTTTTTAAAAATGAAAAATCCTGAACTTTGCTTTGAATAGTCGACATCCCCCTCCCCTAATTTCTCGTCTTAACTTCTCTTCCGTGAAAATAGAACTTTTATTGTATTTATAACATTTTACCCACTGCTTTAATATTTTCAAATAAACTTAATAGCGCTGAAATAACAAGATAATAAAATTAAACCGTCACCTGTTGAAACTGATGTATTTTTTCTCGACAGCATTGTACATATGGACTGTTTCGTATAAACTTTGGAAAATGACAACTTTATCGATTTCAATTCACTGAGAAGCAACTTCTGTGAACCTACGTATGTTGCACAAATATTGATTGGACAAGAAAACAAATATTATCATTTCAGAACTGGCAGCATAATGTTATTACAGAGTTCAAACTCACAAGTACATGACGATTTACCTTAGGAACTTTTAGCAGTAGATAATTTTTATCAGAAGCTATTTTAGTCTACAGTCTCCACAGAAGAAAAATCGTCATTAAGGACCGTGTAACAACATTCTATAGGATCGTTCTGAATGCGATTTCTAGCAACAAAGAAATTGCTTCGCCATTTCTTTAGTGAGACACCCGAAAAATCATGGTTTGATTTTGCTTTTTGAATATCATGCTGTATAAGATTGTGTTTTCTTTATAATTCGTTAAATAATATTAATACGAAGCTGTTTAGTTTATAAAGATGGTTACATAATACGGAGTGTTCAGTTCATAAGGATCGTTATATAATACAGAGCTGTTCAGTTTATAAAGATCGTTACACAATACGGAGCTAATTGGTTTATAAAGATGGTTGGTTACACGATACGGAGCTGTTCAGTTCATAAAAATCGTTATACACTGAGTGGCCACTTTATTATGACCACCTGAGAGTTTTAAGCAAATGAGCTATGGCTGCACGCTGTTGCCGCCAGAGGGCGAGGCTAGTATAAAAAGGGAAAGCTTAGTGCTTGCAACAGTAGTAGAAGTGATATTTGGGTGACGAGATGGGTAAAAAATGCGATTTGACGGACTTTCAACGTGGGATGATTGTAGGAGTTTGGAGCCATGGAGCGAGTATCACCGAAACCGCCGCATTCGTGAAATGTTCCAGAGCAGCTGTTGTTAAAGTGTTTAAAGACTGGACTGTCAGCTAAAAAACTGGGTCTCTACGTGCAACGTGTGGTCGTCATCGACTAGTGACTGCTCGGGCGGAACGGAGAGTGTCCAGACTGGTGACAGACAACAGAAGGGCAACAGTGCAGCAAATTACAGACCATCTTAATCAAGAATCCCCTCAAATGATCTCTGCGCGCACTGTTCGCCGTACACTGCATCGGATAGGATATGGCGGCCGAAGGCCTGTTTGAACACCTTTGCTGTCTGCAGTTAACAAGAGAAAGCGTCTCCAGTTCACACAGGAGCACAAGGATTGGACAGTCGATAATTGGAAACTAATTATGTCGTCCGATGAATCACGTTTTCAGTTGCACCATGCCGATGGCCGAGTGAGAATTTGGCGGAAACAGCACGAAAGCATGGACCCCAAATGCATTGCTACAACCCTTCAAGCTCGGGGAGGCAACGTTATGGTTTGGGGAATGTTTTCCTGGAATACTTTAGGCCCTTTAAGTCGTGTTGATCAACGTCTGATTGGCATATCATATCTAAACATCGTTGCGGACCAAGTGCATCCTGTCATGTGGTTGGTTTATCCCAATGGCCCCCACAATCTCCAGATCTCAAGCCCATTGAGAATTTGTGGAATGAAGTTGAACAAGCCATGAGACAGCTCGATCCACAACCCTGCAATCTCACACTTCTGGAAAGTACTATTCATCAAGCATGGTATCAGATTCCACAAACCAACTATCAACATCTCGTGGAGTCCATGCCACGAAGAATCGACGCAGTATTAAATGCAAAAGGTAGCCCAACGAAGTACTGAGGGGGTGGTCATAATAAAGTGGCCACTCAGTGTATAATACAGAGCTGTTTAGTTCATAAAGATCGTTACACAATATTGAACTGTTTAGTTTACAAGGATCGTTACATAAAGTGAAAATGCCAGATCAAAACATTAAACGTACATTAGTGTTATTGGATTCAGTGTTATTTGATTTTCAAAAGGAGAGGGAACACTGCATTTTGAAGTTTACTGGCCAAAAGAAAATAGAGAGAGGAAATTTTATAATATTTAAAAAACAGGTTGAAGCCTTTTCTGGAATTCTGTGTTTCCAGTAAATAATGTGTCACGCCAAAAACGGATACACAAACAGAACATTTAGGTCACCTTGTGGCATATAAAGCCGATTCTTTCAAAAATCTCTAAGCTACAATGCCAGATACAAGCGACTTATATACTTGTAGCAAAAAGTGACAACAGCATTTCTAGGAACTCTCTTTACTGCACTAATCACAATAATTCGAGAGTAATCAAACTAAAATAAATTGTTCTGTGAAAATAGTGTTGGCATGACTTGTTTGACTCATCGTAAAAATAATCCTGAATATCATGTGGATGTGATTTGTTAGTCATAACTTAGTTCTTTAGAAAAAAATATCTGCATGACATTTAAAAAAAAAAAGAAAAAAAAAAAGAAAAAAGAGATTCAATAAATCTTCCTGAAGTCATTTGAAATATTTTGAACTTTAAAAGAAAATTACACTATTTCAGTATAAACTTAAATTAAAATTTTCATCTTAATAGCTTCCAGAAGCGAATGATATGAGTTTTTCAGACAGATTGCTTGAAGTCAAATTATGAAATTTTTGAGTAATTAAAACTAAATTCAACATGCCACATTATTTCATTTGTAACCGGTAGTAAAATCCAAGATAGTTGCAACATTGTAAATTGAATATAAGTCGTCCAAAATCCTATGTCTTTACAATAAAAAATCAGAAGATTGAATTTTTTTCTCTTTTAATATTCCCCAAAAAAGTTGTTACTGGTAAAGACAATGAGTATATATACATATGTGCAAGAAGCATTTATAACAAGAAATATGATACATTTTGAAGCGTCTATCTGTTAACGTATGCAAAAGAATCATTGAATTTTTCTCATGATTAAGAAATTTTCCGCTTTCAGCGTCCCATTATCTCTGCTATTTTTAAAAAATGCCCAAAACATTCTCTACTTTTTTGTACCCAATAAAGAATCGAAAAAATATATACGTGAAATCTTACATCATTTGTGCTTTATTAATGCACATGTGAATCATCTACTAAAATCAGTTCTTGCATATCACAGTAGGTGCTGAACAATTCACTTACTTTTACAATAATCCACATTGTTAAGGACAAAATTTATGGTGGTGGGCAAGTGTTTGCAAACATAAACCACTTTTAGAGTAAATTATAGTTAAATGTCATGCGCAGATTTACGATCTAGTTCTGCCATAATTCCCAGCTCACATATTTCATCCCAAATAATTAACCTGTCATATGATGCTCGAATCAGGAGCTTAATACCAAGATTCATCTTACATATTATATATCATCAGCAACACGTGCAAATGCTGAAGCATCCAGTGAAAGAAAGAGCATATGCGTGACAAGTTGGCATTCCGCTGTTCCTCTGATTTTTTTCCCCATACAGAAATTTGAAATTAAATTTGATCAAAAGCTGCGCTAAAGTTTTTGAAGGATAAAGCAAAAAAAAAAAAAAAAAAAAAAAATCTGCTGAGAGAAAAGCATTGGAGTAATCTACTTAGAAGATTCAGGAAAGAATTCTAAATACTTTTGTCGAATTTTGGTAACATTTCGGCTCCAACCTGCCAATAACCGGAAAGTAGTTTTAAAAGAGGCCACGAATTTCTAAGTTATCCCGAAACGGAAAATAATTTTCATTCCAATTTAGTTATGGCATAAAATTTTACGCCTTAAATCACCGTATTTCACTGAAATTGAGTTGCGATTCCGTGATATTAGTAATACGTAGTACGATTAAAAGGAGACAGAGCTATGAAAATAATGATTCTTAAGCAACGTCTGACTCGTGGGGAAACTGAACTATCAAAAGTGCTCATTTTAAAGAACGAAATCGGAGGCCAATCTAATTGAAACACGCAAGCCTAATGAGAGCCGCATTTGCAGAAATAAAGTTTAGATTCAAATAAATATGCAGAGCCAAACAGGTTCAAATTATTGAACGCTTCGGATTTAATTTGTGTGTTCTGTGAAGCACAGATTCAAATTTCAAAAATATATTGGTCAAGTCTTTTGCTTTTCATGTGACAAACACATTGTATTTAATACATAGTAACAGATTTTTCTTCTGAACCTTCCTGCTCGTGTGAATAAGTATTTTGAGCAGAAACCGCCTTAAAGAGCCCTAAATCTTCAGCATGAAAGGCCAAGAACTATGAAAATAATGATACTTATGCAACGTCGAGCTTGTAAGAAATTGGGTTATAGAAAGAGCCAATTTTAGAGAGTGAAGAAGTGGTTCAAGAACGAGATGCGAACGGTATATTTGAAAATTTATTTTATTCAAACAAATACACTGGTTTCCAAAACCTAAGGGCAAACACTATTTTGAAAGGTTACAACCACAATATAGGACGCACCAGCTTGTGGCAATTTGCATAACTAAGGAGGTTTAGTAGAAAGCCGGTATATGTTGAATCGTGCGCAGAGGGGTCACGTGGTATTACTTAAACGGATAAAAGAGAAAATGGCGCAGTAGGTGACATGTGTTTGAAAGAAAATCTGTACGCGGAGGCATAAAGGTACGAACGTGTAATTTACATTATATCTCAAAGACATCATCTAGATGATTTCACGTGGGAAATAATTATAGGGGAGCTCGAAGAAGGCCGCCGAGTGAGTGATGTTCCCATGGAGTTTGGAATTACGCATACAGTGTGGTATGCAGGCTCTGAGCAGCGTTTCAAACCAAAGGAATGTGTTCCATGCACATGGTAGGAGGTCGCCTTCGCTCTACTACGACGCATGAAGACAGATTTTAGCTGTAACAGCTAAACGTAATCGCCGCACCACGTCTGGCTAGCTTGCGAGTGGCCCCCATTCCAGCCCAGGAACACGGGTATTCCAAAAAACCGCGGCTAGACGTGTGCGAAGGCCTGCAGTAGAAGTGGGCTTAACAGTGATTTTCCTGTCACAGTGACAGTTCCACGAAAGTAACGGTGCCTTTAAACGGTGACAAAGTAACCGTTGACGACAGCGGTGACGGAACTGTAACAGGTTGGCGAGTCACCATCTTACTAGTACCAGTGACAAAATCACTGTTTTACGACAGGAATGAATGAGTAGTAACGGAACGGCGAGTCGAACTTTTGTAAGGAAAGTTTTTGCCCAGAAATATCACACAAAGCAAATGTTCATCAACGACGGTGAAATTATTTCACATATCACTGGTTTTTCTACGCTTGGTTGGCGTCAGGCATTCTATTACGTTGAATGCTGAACAGTACACACACACACGCACACATTAACACTTTATTATCGTTCATGTCCATTCCTCAAGACTACTCATGAAGAGACGACCACGAAAAACCGGTTTCTTCTGAAGAAATCTGGCATCACTAGCGACGTCTGTGATGTTTCAACAGAAACGACATGGTGGCATGGTAACCTTGGACCCCATGCACATCCTCGGACACGGCTAACGGTGACATCATATCAGTGACTTTGGAATTGTTGCTGGTCGTAACGGTGACAGTGATTTTTCAGCAACGGTGACAAAATAACAGTTACGTGAGTTTCGACCCATCTCTATCCTGCAGTCTACAGCGCTCTATCCAGAGCTCAACGTAGAGAACGTTTTCAGTGGAATAGTATCCACAGAAATTGGACACGTCATCAATGGGCCAACGTACTCTTCACAGATGAGAGTCATTTTAGTCTGTCCTCGGATTCTCGACGTAAGTTGATCTGGCGTGAAAGTGGTACTGCGTACCAGCGCGAGAATGTGCAGGAAAAGGACAGATACAGCGGTTCCCGGGTCATGGTGTAGGGCGGCATCATGATTAATGGACATACCGAGCTACAGGTGCTGGACTATGACGGACGAACGATATTGCAACGAAGTTCTTCTATGTTATGTTCGACTATTACGTGGGGCTGTAGGGGAAGATTTTCTGTTCATGAATGAGAACGCTACACCTCATGGTATGAGAGCAGGACAAACACTTCTGGACACCGAGGGTATTCATCGCATCCACTGGCCAGCATGCTTCCCAGACCTTAATCCCATCGAACGCGTCTGAGACGCAATGATGCTCGAAACCCCCCTCCAGTAAACAAGCAGGGACTCGTCCTTGCTTTGAGGGAGGAGAGGGCCAATTTGTCTCACGAACTCTTATATCACTCCATGACACGACGCTGTGGGAGCTGCATCGCAGTTCAAGGTAGACATATTCCATTCTGTTCGTTGGTTATTGGCAAGCACTGTAAATCCATTCTCCATCCATATCCTTCGAAAATTTATAACTTTTGCGTAAACACTGATTACAATGTAATTTGTGCGTCATTTATAAAAAATTTTTTTGTGTCTTTTCATGTGTTCGTATGCTGGCAATATAATTATTTCCCCACTTGGCTGTGGTCATGTATTGTTTGTCTTATACCGGTAAAAATGTAGTCCGTCCTTAGGTTTTGGACACCAATGTACGCAAAGCCTGGCAGGGTCAAAATTATTGACTGCTTGGAATTAAGTTTGTGTGCTCTGTGAAATAGATTCAAATTTCAAAAATACCGGTCAAGTGTTTGGCTCCTTACTTGACAAACACGTTGCAATTAATATAGTACGATACCATTTTTTTTTGTTGCTAATTCCAGATCGTGCAGTAAAGGATTTGAGCAGACAATGTATTAAAGAACAATAAAGCTCAAGCATGAGAGGATGACGGGAGTCTCAAAGATACTTAAATTTGGAGGTCCATATTTTTCTTATAATAAAGCAGTGTTAATAGTTATGAATTAACCTTTTAGAATTTGCTTTATGCTTGAAAAACGGTTTTTAAAGCATTCCATATTTATTTTTGATCAAATGAAACGAATTTACTACACATTGATTTCATTTCAATTTTTTTTATAAGAGGTTTAACGATCACCGTGAGCAACCCAGTGGGTTATAAGCAGTCGTCCGTCCTTAATTTAGGGCTGCTGGTTCCAGGGAAGGGAGAGAGCCAATGCCGTAACTTAAGCACAACGTCCACGCCTCACCGGGATCCAAACCAGGGCCCATCTCGGACGAATGGTCAGAAGCCAGAGCTTAGACCACTGGTCCACCGTTTCAGTTTTAACTTAACTAATCCTAGCGAAATTAATATGTTTGCCAATGAGAGGCTGTATAAATTTATATTTTATTTTAGGATGTCGTTGCATCATTACTTTCAGAACTTGCATTCTACCTTTTTATGCTTCGCATCGGTATGGGATTTGGAAATTAAAAGTTTATTATGATTGAGGGAAGTTAAATTTAATATATTACAGTTTTCAAGCGTCATCGCTAAAGAAATGGCTCTATACTTCAACACTTACACACCCTATCCGTTGTTTTATCCCCACTTGTAAATGATACAGAAAAGGAAATTCATGAGTTAGTTAAAATGCAGGCATATTCAATGCCTCGTTCCGGTAGCGATAGCAACAACAATAATAGCATTACAGTATTATAGTAGGAGCAGTGGTATTTGTAGTAGTAATAGTAGTAGTTTGCCGTGGTTTTACACCACAACAGATACCAAAGATGCCTGGAACATTAGACTTAGGATGACAGAGCGACACTTGGTTGTGCTGCTTGCTGCTTGTTTTGGTGCATGGAACTTCAGAAGGCAATTTTGTGTTCCCAAATTCTGTAAGAAGTACACACTTTGTTCACATGATGCAGATAGGAAAATAACGATGAAAGTAGTCTGTACAATGGAGAACAGAGAGCGATAGACAGATTGAGATAACGGAGAGATTTCCATTTGCTCAGTATATGACTTCGTATACAGTGGCTTTCTTGTCTCCCGATCCAGTAACGATGTATTTATCGTCGGAAGAAATGTCGCAACTCAGAACGGACGACGATTCCTTGGACTGAAAAGAAAAGAAATTGCCATGAAAGACATTGCAAAATACACGTAAAAATAAAAAAAGGCAAAAAGCATACTGAAAATTAAATGGTAAAAAAAAAAAAGCATAAAAATCACTCGAATTAAAGATGAATAAAAACAAAATAAAAAGGCGTTTCATAAAATATGTATTTTTATCGTCCTTATATGAAATAAAGGATTTCATAAAACAAAATAATTTAATGCAATAATAAAAACTGAATTTAAATCAGATGAATCAACAAAAATATTAATTAGTAGAAACAAACGAATATGCAACTACAATGTATTTCAAACGAAATAGTACGACCGCCAATAGCGGTATAACTATACCATCGGGATTAGAGGAAATGCTATCCCACACTCACCAACCCGCTTGGCCAGCGTGGTGTGTTATGGCCAAACCCCTCCAAAATGACTCCACAACTTAAATCATGGCCCTCAGTCTCCGGCAGCTGGAATTTACCTGGCCAAGGTAGCGGCCAGTGCGACATGAAAGCAGAGGGTGCTAAGGTTTAATTAATATGCATTTATTAAACACTCGGAGTACAGAATATGAATGTGAGTCATGAAATGATTATGTACAAATGAGCGCCAGAACAAGTAGGCAAAGAAATAAAACTATATACACTTCCTGAGGGTGAGATAGTGGGGGAAATCAAAAAGGTTAATTAACGATGTAATTGTCAACAAAAGGATAGAGTATTCATAATAGTTCAGACTGTAAAGGAAGCTCACAGGCCATCAATCTGGAACCAGCTGAGGTATGGTCTCCAGAGTTTGTAGAAGTTGGGAAGGGTATCTGTATTGACAGCGTGTTTATGCGCTAACTGTAGACGGAACTTTAGTCGAGCAGTGAAGTGATGGACAAGCTTCTTGCTTGCCTCTGTGAGAGTAGGTACAGTGGAGTTTTTCTGATGCGTCAGTTGATGAAAGTAAATTACTATTTTTGCAAGCGTGAAAATATAAGCACACACTGATGGGAGAGGAGAAGCAGGAAGAATATCTTGAAGTAGGGTAAAATATGAGACATCACTTAGATTTCCTGGGCAAAGATGGTGTGCAATACGGAACATGAGATTTAACATAGCTAGCAAGACTGGACAAAACCAATAGACATGTTCAATGTCTGCCAGGGCATCACAGTAGGCACATTGTGGAGAGACAACAAGAGTCATTCGGTGTAATAATTGAGGAACGGGGAGGCGGCGATGCAGAAACAGCCAGTGAACATTTTTTTTCATGAGGTGCAGCGAGGAGGTGCCGCAGACCAAATAGCTGTCAAGGAGGCAGACGGAACAGTACGGATAGGCATTGGTTGCTGAGGTGCACATGTGTAAAGAATTTCACTCAAAATCTTCTATGAGCATGCCTCAAGCGTAAAGATTTCATTCGGAGTTGCACAAACAGCGGGAAAAGTCGCGGTGCTGCTGCAACCTGTAGAATTCCTTCAGGAGGGGCCAAAGATGGGTATGAACGGATGATCGACGATTTTATCGACGTGTAGAGTGTTCGGGAGGAGACGGAATCATGAAGATGAGTAGATAGGCGAGAGAAGTCTTTCCATGTAAGGTTGAGGTTCACACGGTCTCGTACAGTAATAAAGCCTGCACGCATCCTGGAGAGGCAAAGAATGGTCGGTCAGAGGGATGAAGAGATCATGAGTAGAAGAGTGGTTCATTTAGAATCTCCTAGTGGAGGAGGGAGGGGGTGCTCTCTGTAATGGGAGAGGCCTCAGAATTTCTATGGCCTACCAGTAAGCGGCCGGGAGGTTTTGTCGCAAAGCTGGGAAACCATCCATTCGAAGAAAGACGGCGGACGTTAATGAACGATTTTTTAAATGAGGCAAGAACATTCCGTACTATGCATGTATCTGGGTTGGAGCTATTGCGCACATGAAAGAACCAGTGAAGCCGTGCGGCACGGTAAACGAGGTCTACTACAGGAAGACCAATTCCTCCCTGTGAAGATGAGAGGCAGAGAGTAGAGGAGCTGACCTAATGATGCTTTGATCATACAACTGATGTAAGGCATGCTTGAAATTGACGGAGTCTGTAGCCAGGAGCGGTGTCCATTTTCCAGGAATAGTAACACTTCGATAAGATGTATGTGCGAGCAATGTGTGCTCTTTGAAGGAAGGAGAAGCAAAATTGCGCTCTTCTGCAGAAGCCTGCTGCTTTGAGAAGGGAGGGATAGAGAGAGGACCAATTCACTCGTACTGGGGTTCCGAGATGAATTCCTAAGAATGTTTGGGTGGTACGTGACCAGTTCCCCAGGGAGAGTCGTGGCGGTGTTTCCAAGTGCCGCACCAGAGTCCTGTGCTTTTCTAAAGATTGATTGAGGCTGACGCTGCGGTAGCATACTCTTGGTAGCAGAGAAGAAGGGTAGAGAATTGGGTGTCATGACGTATGCAGAAAGTTGCATCATCTGCATAGGCTGAGTAGGTAATTTTATGATGTCTAGTGCTGGCTGTTACTGGAGGGAGCCGTTGTATAAACTCTCTGCGCGTCAGCCGCAAGAACGGCTCAAAAACTATGGCAAATAATTGTCCAGAAAGAGGGTAGTCCTGACGAATCCTTCTGGAGAACTCCATTGGATGAATCACCGGAGGACTGGACTAGGCTGCCATTTGATGCTGACCTTGGTTACTTACAATGGACGCTCCCTATCTTCTGATTCAAGTCTTCTTGAATTGGAAGAGGAACTACAAAGAATCAAGTGGGACATCGTCGGGCTAAATGAGGTAAGAAGAAAAGAAGAAGAAGATCTCATTGAACTGAAAAGTGGACATCTCTTCTACTATCGTGGGACATATACTGGCAGAACTAGTGGTGTTGGATTTATAATAAACAAGAAACGGAAGGATAAAGTTGTAGAAGTTGAAAGTTCCTCTGACAGAGCTGAACGACTCGTTATCCAACTCTCGAGAAGATACAAGGCTCAGATTATTCAAACTTATGCACCCACCACAAGTCATCCTGAAGAAGAAATTGAAGAATTTTATGAGAAAATTTGTCATCTAAATAATAAAGGTAAGCAGCACTTGAAAATAATCATGGGAGATTTCAATGCAAAATAGGGCAACGGCAACAGAATGAAACTTCAGTAGGCAAATTCGGTCACGGCAACAGAAACCAGCATAGAAATACCCTCGTTGAGTTTGCAGAGGCAGAAGGGTTTTTCATCTTGAACTCCTTCTTCAAGAAAAAGCCACACAGGAAATGGACATGGAGACATCCAAATGGGACGACAAGTGAAATTGATTTTATTATGTGTAACAAAAAATTCGTCATAGAAGACTGCAGTGTGCTAAACAAGTTCAACACAGGTAGTGACCATAGATTGACGAGATGTAAGATGCACCACAACACTAAACTTGAACGTGCCAAGCTCATAAGACAAACGAAATGTATTGACATAACCAACCTTAAAAAACACTATAATACCTTCAAGTTGGAACTGAAGAACAGATTCTCTGCTTTAGAAATCCTAACATCGGAAGAAGTGGATATTTCTGAAGTTAACAGAAAAGTAACCAAAGCTCTTATGGAAACAGCAACAAAATTAGCTGGGTCTAAGAACAAGTTGCATGTGAACAAATTATCAGGAAAAACCAAAATGTTGATGCAAAAAAGAAGAGAGATGAGGACAACTAAAGAAGATGTGACTTCCAAAGTGGAATATATATAGAGCTATGCAAGACAGTACGAAAAAGTATAACTGAAGACGTAAGGAAATTCAACTGTGAACTAGTGAGGAAAGCAATTGAAAACAACCAAAGCCTAAAGATAGCAAAGGGACATCTCAGTAAGGGAGGAAAACCGATTATGGCACTGAGAAAAAAAGATGGTTCTGTAACAAGAAATAGAGGCGAAATTTTGACAAGAGTAAAATATTTCTAATCCAAATTATACAGTATGAAAGGGATAATACATGTACTCCAGACATCATGAAAAGTACCAGTACCAGAGTTCTTCCAGTTCTCCCAGCAGAAGTTGCACATGCAATCAAGAACACGAAGCGGGGAAAAGCTCCAGGAGAAGATGGAATTACTGTAGACATCATACAAGAAGCAAGTGGAGAAATTGAAACAATACTCGCCCAAGTTTTCACTCGATGCTTTAATGAAGGGAAGATGGTTGAGGATTGGAACAACGCTACAATGATCCTGCTACATAAAAAAGGAGACATTGAGGATCTCAGGAACTACAGACCTATCAGCCTCCTATCAGTGGTTTATAAAATCTTCACTAAAGTTCTTTCACACCGCTTGAAGGTAACACTGGACATGGCTCAACCGAGAAACAAGCTGGATTCAGAAGTAGCTACAGCACTATAGATCATATCCACGTACTGAGAGAACTAATTATAAGAGCGAGGGAATATGAACTTCTATTGTGCATGGCTTTTATCGATTATGAAAAAGCCTTTGATTCGGTGAAACCATCAGCAGTTACAATCGCTTTGAAATGCTGCGGTGTTGAAGATGCATACATTAATATTATTAATAACATCTATGAAAATGCAAGAGCAAAAATTCGGCTGTTTGGGAATACAGCACACATAAAAATTGGAAAGGGAGGGAGACAAGGTGACACCATATCTCCCAAGATCTTTAATGCCACATTGGAAAATGTCTTTCAATCACTGCACTGGGAAAACAAAGGGATAAAGATTAATGGCGATTATCTACCTCACATTCGTTTTGCTGATGACGTAGTCATTTTTGCAACTACCCCATCAGAGCTGCAGAGTATAATACAGGAACTTGCTCACAAGAGTAAAGAAGTGGGATTAAAAATTAACTTTCAAAAGACAAAAGTGATGTACAAAACATTAACAAGAAATGAAGATTTATCGATTGATGGAGAAAAGCTGGAGATAACCAATACCTACATTTATCTTGGACAGCAGATATCGTGAAGGTCACATTGGTGAAGAAATTAATCGGCGTATAAAACTTGCCTGGAGAACTTTTGGAAGAAACAGTATAATTTTCAAGAGCAATATGCCATTATGTCTTAAAAAAAGTGTTTGATCAATGCATTCTTCCAGTGCTTACGTATGGTGCAGAGACGTGGACCTTAACTAAAAGAGACATACAAAGATTGCAGACAACTCAAAGACACATAGAGAGGTGCATGCTTGGTGTAACCAGGAGAGATAAGAAGAGCAACTCGTGGATCCGAAAAATGACAAGAGTGGAAGACATCATGACCAGAGTAAAGTCCCTCAAATGGCAATGGGCTGGACATATTGCCAGAAGGACCGACCATCGATGGACAACCGAAATTCAAGACAGGATTCCAAGGGACAGGAAAAGACCCAGAAGAAGACCACATGGGAGATGGGTGGATGAAATTGGAAAATATGCGGGAGTAACATGGAGGAGACTGACACAAGACAGACCGTTGTGGAAGAAACTTGGGGAAGCCTTCGTCCAGCAGTGGATTGATAATGGTTGACAATGATGATGATGATGATGCACACACACACACACACACACACACACACACACACACACACACACACACACACACACACACACACACACAGTGGAAGCCTGTTACAACGCGCCTTCCATTGGTTTGCGTTTGTTTTGGAATAATGTGGTGAAATATATAATATGTTATACGGCGGAATCGGATATAAGCCGGATATAACGGTCGGTTATACCGTTACATCTGGCTTATTTCATATATACTGACGGATATAACGCGGTCGGTTGTACCGTTGAATCGGATATAACGGGAAGAAGGCGATAACAGCGTTATAGAGATACCCGCGGTACATTCGAATCTGAATGTTTTACGCCCTAAGCCACAGATCATTGTTTGGGGGACACGATCGGACCCGCGTTATATCCGATTCCGCGGTACAACCGACCGCGTTATATCCGGCAGTATATACACTGACGGAAAAAAAATCCCAACACCACGAAAAAGTAGTTGTAGAGGAATGAAATGGCGGCAATACATTTGTATAGGTAACATATTTAATCGATTAAGGTTTCACGATCACAGCTTATTGTAAGCGCGAGAAGAGCCATTTTAAATGTGAAATGCTGGTACATTAATAACCGGTGTGACCGCCAGAATGTTGAATGCAAGCACGCAAACGTTCATGCATTGTGTCATACAGGTGCTGGATGTCAGTTTGTGGGATGGAGTTCCATGCCTTTGCACTTGGTCGGTCAATACAGGGACGGTTAATGCTGGCTGGGGGTGACGCTGGAATTGTTGTCCAATGATGTCCCATACGTGCTCGATTAGTGAAAGATCTGGTGATCTAGCAGGCCACGGCAACATGTCGACACTCTGTAGAGCATGTTGGGTTACAACAGCGGTATGCGGGCGAGCGTTATCCTGTTGGAAAACACCCTCTGGAATGCTGTTCATGAATGGCAGCACAACAGGTTGAATCACCAGACCGACGTACAACTGTGCCGTCAGAGTGCGTGGGATAACCACGAGAGTGCTCCTGCTGTCATAGGAAATTGCTCCCCAGACCATAACTCCAGGTATAGGTCCAGTGTGTCTCGGCCGCAGACAGGTTGGTTGAAGGCGCTCACCTGGTATCCTTCTTACCAACACACGGCCATCCCTGGCACCCAGGCAGAACCGGCTTTCATCGGAAAACACAACAGATCACCACTCCGTCCTCCAATGAGCTCTAGCTTGACACCACTGACGTCGCAAACGGCAGTGGTTTGGAGTAAGTGGAATGCATGCTACAGGGCGTCTGGCTCGGAGCTGTCCTTCAAGTAACCGATTTGTAACAGTTTGTTGTGTCACTGTGGTGGCAGCTGCAGCTCGAATTGCTGCCGCAGACGCGGTACGATGCGCCACGGCCATACGCCGTACACGGCGGTCTTCCCCCTCAGTAGTGCCATGTGGCCGGCCGGAACCCGGTCTTCTTGAGGCAGTACCTTCCCTTGACCACCGCTGTCAACAATCATGCACAGTGGCTACATCCCTGCCAAGTCGTTCTGCAATATTGCGGAAAGAAAATCCGCCTTCTCGTAGCCCTATTACACGACCTCGTTCAAACTCCGTGAGCTGTTGATAGTGGCTTCTTCGTCTTCTTAAAGGCATTCTTGATTAACATCAACACCCTACGTCGAATCTCAACGATAACTAACGCTCACGAACGTTACAGCGCGTATTTACAACAAACCTGCTTTGCATGTTCCGAAGGGTGCTACTAGCGCCACACGTATGCGCCGAGCGCGAAATTTGCATAGAAGTCATCTTACAGATGTACTCTCACCGCCTACCAACTGTCGTTTATCTAACACAACCCCTTCTTGGTGTTGGGATTTTTTTCCGTCAGTGTATAAAAGAAGCCAGATATAACGGTATAATCGACCGTTAATCCAGCTTATATGCGATTCCGCGGTATGACATATTATATATTTCGCTACATTATTCCAAAACAAACACAAACCAATTATATACATAACAGCGATTTAAAAGCAACTCTCTTTCACTTTTCTAAGTGAAGACCAAAAAGGTACTGTACTAACAGACGTCAGACCGAAATTCAAAGCAAAGAGGCCTTGTTGTCAGGTATATATATAAGCAAAATTAAAACACCTAATAAACAGAACACCTTTACAATTGCAAATACTAAAATTGAAACAAATCAGCACGGAACACATGGGAAAAGGCCAGAAGCCACTCATCAGGGAAAGACTCCCCCGACCTTCCCCCATAAGCCTAACCAAGATTCAGGTTTTGTGTGGGCGCAAAAGCCGAAGTGCCAAATATACAAATATTTTAAAAATAATTTTATCTGCCGCACCCAGTCTTAGTAAAATATATACCGTCCTTGGTTCCTACAGCTTTGCGCGGAATTGGGTCGAGTTCCAAGTACATTCGATAATATTATTTCCATATTATATGAATATATATATAAAGCTGAAGAACCAACTAGAAGCATCAAACAAAAATCAAATTTGAAATTCTAAAGTGCTAAAGGCTGCCTAAAAGAAAAAAACAAACCACAATACATAAATAATGCTAACAACGAAGCAAGAAAAAAATTAAGAGAAAAAACAAAACAAATTAAAACATAACATAACAGCCCTCTGTTCTGGTTTTCTTTTAAATTGTTTTTTAGTTTTTGTTTGGTTTTTTCTCTGTTCTGTTGTTTTAATTTGTTTTATTTTTTCTCTTAAAACTTCTTTTTCTTGCTTCGTCTCATTCTTGATGATAGTTTCAATAACTAAGTAAACTATACGTTTCCGTAATATTTTTATATGATATCTATATAAACTTCGATACCCACAGCGGAGGGACTTTTTGAGTCTCGCAGATGTGTTTCAAAACGCGTGTAAAACAGTTAGATTATATAAAAGAGAGCAGTTTCAACAAGAGAAAAGTTTTTCTCATTCTTGACGATAGTTACAACAACTAAGCAAATTATACGTTTCCGTAATATTTTTATAGATATCCGTATAACCTACGATACACACAGCGGAGAGACTTTCTGAACGCCCATATATATATATATAATTATATATATGCCATAAATAGAGTTGTATAAAATGCATTTTTCAGGAAAAAAAAATTGAAGGAAAGGATAAAAACAAAAACAAAAAGAAAACGAAGAATTTTTCCTCCGTCCTATGAATTCGTTACCCAAATTTAAGGAGAGTCTGCTTTCCTATTGCAAATCACAAAGTTCGCAAAAACGCATGATTACTGCTCAGAGAATTTGGGTTAACACCAAGTCTGTCGTAAACAATTGAAAATCCAGTCTCCTAAAATGTACCCCTCAAGTAACAAATCCTTGAGGCACAGATAGCTCAGACCCTTGGGCTTCGTATTTGGTTCACCACTGTTTCAAAGGGAATCGTGCGAACATGAACAGCCGAAGTGACGAAAAAATAACAAGGCAGTGTCATCCGCAAGCAAATAGAATCACAGGAAATAAAGAAAGTAAAACGCTATTTCTGGTACACCGGTGTTGCGTAGGGGGAGGGATTTCGAACGGAAAAACACAGAAAGAAACTTTCGAACAATGAATGATTTGATTAAAAAGGTTCAGTTGCAACTAGGAAACAATGCAAGCAATTAAAAATACACCAAAAGAAACAGGCAAAAAGATACCCAGAGAAACGCGAAGTCACTATAAATAATAAATAACTGTAGAAAAAAAAATAGCTAGAGGTTTAGTTCCTGGAAATGGAAGAGGTGGTAGAATATTACCAATATTCAATTAAAAAAAATGAAGGAACTGAGCTGGGGGATTGCTCTTTTTTCCTTTTTAGTCTGTTCGGTATACGGCAGCACATACCTTAACGACAGACTCGCTGTATGGAGCTTCCTAATTGAAAAACTTGGGAAAAATTAATCAACGTTACTGAAGCCCAGACATTGTTCGCCAATTAATGCCGAAAGGATTTGTTTCCACGAGTCCAATTAAAACTGATAAAAGATAATGCACTTAAAGGTGGAATTCTTTATTCCCCCACGTTACGGCTGCCAATGAAGTAAAAAAAAAAAAAAAAAGAGAAAGAGAGAAAAATACCATCTCACAAAAACTTTTCATTAATATTAAAAATTCTTTCATATGCGTTCCGAAAAATGAGACTTTTTTCCCCCCAATACCCCATGCGTCTTTAATTTTCTACCGTTTTTCCCTCGACGTAGCGAATGCTTGCGCATTTAATCAAGATCCTTACTCATTTCTTCGGCGTTACTTTACAGAGTCCCTCCCCTTTCTCACATCCCCCTATTCTGCTTTTCCTACCACTTCGAGTTAATTTACGGCTGCTTCAAAATAATCTCGTACCGGAAGGTAAAAACAAGAACATCCTGAGAAATACCCAGGCTCAAAATTGTCTAATTAATTTCGAAGTTAAATTTTTATCGCAAAATTCATGTTTTCTGTGTTAATTTGTTCTCCTTTCTTAGGTGTAATTTTTTTATTCTTTATTTATTGTTCTGAATGTTTTGCGTGTACGTATTTATATATCTACATACGTTAGAGGGCTATCGCGTAACATCTCCGGCTGAAAGTGGAGATCCAAAGACAGTAGATACAAATTAAAAGGGCAATGTTCCTCCCCTTTCATTATGATTCCGAAGTAAGAATTTTAATTTAAAAATGTATTAAGAAAGAGATGCTGGCTGAAAATACAAAAGATTGCATTTAACACTTCTTTTTACAAAAACTTTCTTTTTTCTTACTTTTTTTTTTTTGTGTCTCAGGCGCTTTTCATTTTAATTTCTCTAATGAAAAGCTTCTCATGAGGGAAGAATTACATTAGCTCTGTTCATTAAATACTGTCATGAAAACTGGAATTTGAAGAATTATTAACGAAAACATACAAGGACAAGAGGAAGAGATCTTATTAATACTAATTCCAATTTTTTTTTTCAAACAAAGAATTTGTGAGACAAAAACAACAATTACTAGATGACGTGACAAGAACGGAAGAAGGAGAAAAAATAAAATAAACTTGAGATATGAAGAAAACTTTATTAAAGGTACTGCGGTAGCTTTTTTTGCATATGCAAGCAAAGCATATTACTTTAGAAAGCAAGAAGAGTTTTTTTTTAATTCACGTGATTAACAGTAAAAAAAGAAAGTGTTCTAAATATCCTAGTTTAATTTCACTTCAGCGATTTAACAGAAATTCGCAAATAATTCAAGTAGACCCCTAAAACTTTGGCAATATGCAAGGGGCCGAAGCTTGTATGGAAGAGTCGTTGCCCCCTAGAAATTGGCGAATTTATATTAGCACCGTTTTCATTTCGTATATTTATTATTGAGCGATTAGTTGCTCCTTTCAGTAATAAATATACGTAATTAAATTTTTTTCATTTTGATTATGTATCTAATGCATGAAACAAAATCGAAATGTTAAGAAAAACTAGTATTTAATCCCTGCCTTCCTACATATCTTGGCGGCTCTCATATGCAGTACTGGTGCATGACAGCTAATGCAAGAAATAACAACATGTAAAAATCTATAAAGATTCCTTAGTTACATGGATGTTCACTGAGTTACATTTCAGTGTCTTGTATCAAGGGTTCGTTAGACCCTCGCTTATAAAGAATTCCGAAATTCCGGTATTTTACCTATATTTTCTGACGATAATGACACAAATAAAATATCTGCTACAATTATAAGTCGTTCTTTGCAGTGAAGAACAGGTTTATTCAGTTAATTACGGGAAGAGGTCTTCAAAGCTTTAGAATTCTTTCTTTATCATAACTTGCATTTATTAGCTGGCCATCTGCCACCATTTTCACGGCCGGGAGGAAAATCTTACCAATCTTTCTCTTCCAGACCCCCGATCAGAAGTCCCCTGCTTTGTTCATTCTCATCACGGCCATTCCATGACTCCCATTTTTACCCCCTATCTCAACGCCTTTATTTTCTGTGCATTCCCTGACCCATCAACTATTCTTAGTTCCACCGCAAAAACTGCCTCCATTAAGCTGAAGACGTGAGAATTTCTTGATACCTGCCTACAAAGACCATTGTCCACTCACCCTCTCGTTTAGCAATAAAGTCATAAAACCGATCTAGGCAATTCCCCGATCTGAGAGTTAGGAAACAAGAGTGTATTGCATTATTAACGCAGCTGCACGGAACTGGCGGAAATGGAACCGTCTCCAAATAAGCGCTAAAAAAGGGAGATGATTTAAACTCATCATATTCAAATTGTTAAAATTTACCGTTGTTAAAATCTATGATTCCGGGGTTACAGTAATATCAATGTTTAAGGTTGCGAATTCTCTTGATTCATCAGGAGATGCCATTATAAATACGTAATCTATATATTGATTCTATAAGGTTTTTTACTGTGAGTCCTATTTTGAGAAAATGGCTAAACGCAAAGATATGGTTGGGGTATCAAGATAAAGGTCGTGCCATGTAGATGTGCCAGTCGAAGAGAAAAATGAGATTGGGGCAATGGTTTGGGCGTTGTGGGGCGGCAAAAGCCCCCATGTAAAGTCTATGGGAGAAGCGTGCGGTTGATATTCGATCGCCTGCAGTTGACTCACGAGCTGTTGAAGGCAGCAGCATGGAGGGACTGAGATAGTCCAAAGTCCCAAGTCTTATCTTTTCTGAACGAACCGTTACGCAAAGCAATGCTAGCAGGCATTGGTTTCAAAGTTCTTCTCATCGGAACAACGAACACTCTCGAAGACCTGCTTGCGTTATGCCGTTGGACGGTGTGATGTAGATATACAATTTAATATTCATTCGATCCAGTTTATTCACGTAAGTAAGACGTTTCCCATTATGTAAAGATGTAAGTAAATCTTCCTTTGACCATTGTTAGGTCGTCGTTAAACCTCCAGTAAAAAAAATCACGAACCTGGACTATTGTCTTTACTTAAGTGGTTGACTGAATTTGCCAATCAAATAAAGTTTACATTTGTTGTTTCATTATTCTTTAAAAAAACAACAACAACTAACTGTCCATTCCGACGGGTGAAGAGTATTCGCAACGTGAATCTCATTCCAACAGCATTTACAAACACAATTGTGACTGAAGATGAGAGTGAAAGAGTGCGCTATCCGGTTGAATATTTGCACACGATCGAGATGAGTGGATTTTCGTCTCACATTTTGCGACTGAAAAAGGGTGCAGTCGTGATGCTCATCACGAATCTGGTCGCCCCGGTGGCGCAGTGGTCTAAGCGCTGGCTTATGATGATTCGTTCGTGAAGGGTCCGGGTTCGAATACCGGTGAGGCATGTATGTTGTGTTTGTTTTATGGCACTAGCTGTCTCTCTTCCCTGGAGTCAGTGGCCCTACGTTAGGGACGGCCGACTGCTCATAGCCCATTGAGTTGCTGCTCACGGTGGTCGTTAAACCTTCAGTCAAATAATAATAGAAAAAAAAAATCACGAACCTGGACTTATTGTCTTTACTGAAGTGGTTGAATGAATTTGTCAATCAAATAAAGTTTACGTTTGTTGTTTCATATGAGTTTATTCTTTTCAAAAAAAAAAAAAAAAACTAACGGTCGATTTTTTTTTTTTTGATTGGAGGTTTAACGACCACCGTGAGCAACTCAATGGGCTATAAGCAGTCGCCCGTCCCTAATTTAGGGTCACTGGTTCCAGGGAAGGGAGAGAGCCAGTGCCGTAAGACAAACACAACATCCATGCCTCACGGGATTCGAACCCGGACCCCGTTCGGACGAATGATCAGAGGCCAACGCCTTAGACCACTGCGCCACCGGGCTAACCGTCGATTCCAACGGGTTTCGTCTAGTTTTTTTAATTTATTCAATTACAACATAAGCAATTTTTTTTAAGTCACGTTATTACAAAAACAGCATAATTTTTTTCAAGTACCTAATTACAACAGAAGTAAAAATTTTCAGGTCACGTGATGATAAGTTAAACATCACTTTTCAAGTAACTGTAACTGAAGCATCACATTTCCAAGTTATGCTATTTAATCAAAGTATCATTTTTCTCAAGTTACGTGATTATAACGGAAAAACAACGTATTTTTTAAATTTCATGATCACAACGTAAGAACTAATTTTTAAGTTATGTGGTTATAACAGAAGTCGGATTTTTCAAATTGTGCGATTAAAAGAGATGTATAATTTTCAAGTTAGGAAATGATAAAAGAGGTATTTTTTTAATTACGCGATTGTAATAAAAGCATCATTTTTAACTCACGTGATTATAATATATGAATTTATTTATGGCAGATGCTTATAATAAATGTATGTTTTTCCATATTACGCCATGATACCAGTAAAAAGCCCGAGTTATATGATCATAACTGTTGGAACTTGGACAGCAGAGAGAGCCCACAGCTGGCGATTGTTTATTGTTAGTGGGTGACGTAAGCAAGAAACTCAGCCGCCGTGAACTGTTGGTTTTGTTTCTGGTTTGACTGGGTGAGCTTGAAGGAGACAAAGTGCGAAGAAGATAAGATGCGTAGCTGCGAAGTAAGAATTAAACAAGGAGTTTATGTGATTTTATAACGTTTATGTGGGAGTGTGTGCCTTCGTACATCATTTCAGTGTATTCGTGTATCATATGAATAAATGTCCCTAACAATCATTCTTGTCACGTATCATTTTGTCGTATCTTTTTGTCGGAGTGACTCCTCAAAAAAGGTAAGATTTGTACTACATACACCACATCACTAAGCTGTTCTCTGGGATTTAGAGGTTAGCTCCATAAAGAAAAAACAAACCTACCAGAAATTTTTTAACTGATTATTTACTTAATGTTGCCGTATCAAACTTCTCCATTTATAGCGATCTTGACATACAGCTCGGGCTTCACTGACATCCATCCCACGACGCACATAAGATCTATACTTCATATTCATGATCTTTTTCTCATGCAGACACTCCTGCATCTGATCATCCCATGACTTCCTTGGCCTTCCTCTGCCTTTCCTTCCTGCCACTTCAGCTAACAAAAAATTTCTTAGTAAGCATCTCGTCACTCATTCTTTCAACATGCCCAAACCACCGAAGCATATTAGTCGCCACCTTGCTAACAACAGTATGCTTCACATTACACAACTGCAACACATCTTCATTCCTCACACAAACGACTCCTGTGTTTCTTCGGTAGTACCCAGGTTTCACTGTCATACATCAGAGTAGGAACAATTACACTTTCAAACACAGCCATGCGGGACTCTCTTGAGAACCCATCATTCTTATGAAAACTTCCCAAAGCCACTATGACTTTCAATGAAGAATTCACTCGCCTACTAATTTCACCATCCAATTTGTTCTCTCTGTCAAACATGCTTCCTAAATACACAAACACATTCACCTGGTCAATCACTGTGCCATTTAGACTTATATTGCATTCAGTACTAACAGTTCCTCGCTCAAACACTATAACTTTGGGTTTTCCCTTATTTATATTCAGTGTGAATTTCATGCAAACTTCGTATGTCCGGGACAACATAATCTGCAACTCACTTTTGCTCTCTGCCAACAGGACAGTGTCATCAGCATACAGCAATCTGAACACACGAATATCACCAAGACAGTATTATCTATTTTGGCATCACGCATGCATGCATCCATAAATATATTAAACAGCCATGGTGACATTACACAACCTTGTCTGACTCCTGCACCAATAGAAAACAATTTTGATAAAACACCATTTTCTCGTACACAAGCATTACTGCCAGCAGACACGGCTTTTACACTATTAAGTAGATTCCCGGTAATACCAGATTCATTCAATACCTTCCACAGAAATGTCCTATTTACTCGGTAGTAAGCCTTCTCTAAAGCTATGATTGCAGCAAAAACTTTCTTACCAACAGCCAGATACTTTTCAATCATCATGCGTAATGCAAAAATTTGGTTAGTGCAGCCTTTTCGAGGCAGCAAATAGATATTCGAAACAATAACAGAAGCATCAATTTTCAAATTATAGGATAATAATAAAAGTATCCACTTGGAAAATTTCTTTTCCAAGTTCATGGAAAAATTAATTACTGACTTTGTGCTTGTTCTTTTGTGTTTAAGTATCTGAAATGACGTTTTGTTCTCCCAGTTGAAGTTGAAAAGATGTTTCGTTCTCTTGTATGGAAGTTGCGTAGAGGGCATTTGGTTTCCAGGAAGCTGAAGTAAATTGTTTTTTTCATTTGAAGATGAAGAAGGGTGCTATGATGCTTGGGCGGTCTTAAATGCCAGTCTTTTGTAACCTGGGTATCAATGTTTGTCAGTAGTGAAGTTAGAAACCATTTTAAGGATAATGAATTGTAATAATCTTCCTTCTCATTACCACTTTTCCCGTCAATTTCGATGCAGCTGCGTCAAGGGGGCTGGATCTCACTTCTCAGCGTCCCATCAGAAGGAAAGTTAGATTTATGGCTTTCGTCGTTGTGCAGGGGATTAAGTAGATAATGATTTAGAGGGGGTTACTGAGGAAGGAAAAGAAGGAGCGTCTGCGCCTTCTAACAAGGGGACACTTTTTGTGGTGTTTCCCAGTTGTGGAGGGGACTCCACTTTTGGAAGTGAGAACCAGCCCCTTGACGCAGCTGCAACGAAACTGGTGCGAAAAGTACTAATGAGAAGGAAGATTACAATTCAAATTACAATTCACTATCCTTAAAATGGTTCCTAGCTTCACTCTTGGCAAAGTTTGATGCCCAGGTTACACTTTGACCTTTCCTCTGAGATGAACCCGTGCTTGAGTCCTAGATGAGGAATAAGCGCCTGTACCACGACGCCTGCGACCCCTCCCCCCGAACCAGTGGCACGAAATAAGGAACGAACGACGGCACACAGTTCCATGAGCTGCTTAGGGTGGACGTTAAATCCTCTGTGTCCTTACAGAAAGAGATAATTAGCTTCTTTTATTTAAGGGTCGAAGAGGAAAAGAGTGCCTTTTGTTGTTGTTTTGTTTTGTTTAGGGGTTTAACGATCACCGTGAGCAACTCAACAGGGTATCAGCAGTCGCCCGTCCCTAATTTAGGGCCACTAGTTCCAGGGAAGAGAGACAGCTAGTGCCGTAACCACAACGGCCATGCCTCACGGGGATTCGAACCCGGATCCATTTCGGATAAATGGTCAGAAGCCAGCGCTTAGGCCACTGGCCCTTTTGGCTGCCTTAGACCACTGGTCTTTTTGTCTTAAGGAACATGTCTGGTTCAATATAGTCACATTTTGCAAAATTTATTTTAGACAGCTAGAATTTATAAAGTATTTATTAATAATTTAGAAAACAGCTGGCAATCTTTTTCTAAGAATAAGCTACAGTATCTGGAAATGGTAGACAGTACAAACTCAGAAGTCACTAAACCGTGAAATCTTTGAAAATTTTTCTTGATGATCCTGATTTCTCCTCTTTCTTTACCAAACACAATATTATCAATGCATCGTTAATTGATGAAAATATTATCAGCCACTTCCAAACTAGTAAAAGTTCAAATCACAAACGCTCGTTTTAAGAGGTATGCAGCATCTTAAATCCAGTATTTTAGTTTATAACTGCACAATGAAAAAATGTTTTTGTAACGGATTACGTGACACGACGTAGATGAAGTCCTATTGCGGAGACGTATGAGTCAAATCGGCAATGTTGCGATTATAATCCTGCCGGCGTAGTTCAGTTGGGGGAACAGCCGCTCCTCCTAAAGCAGTCACATTTCTTCCGGGGAAAGGCGTTATTTTCGTAGGAGCACACCACATCGTCATACGGCTTTCGGAGCCTCATACAACCTTGCGTCTTCATTGAAGTGCGCGACCTCAGCATACATTTCAATATTTTACGAACTCCTTTTCAAAAAGTAAAAATGCGGCTTGTGCCCACGTCAGCTACTTAGAACATAGCAAAACAAATAACTATACTTTGAACTGTTGATAGCGTAATTCTTTCTTACCTGGAATATACTGGCCCCGTATGGTGTGCGCCAGGCATTTAACAAGTTATCCTTGCCAGTACTAACAAACCATTTACCACATGAGGCGAATTTTAAGGACAAAACACAACTTTCGTGTAGGTGTAGCTGATACTTGTCTGGCTTGCTGCAATGTAAGACTTCTACATTGCTGCTCTCCATACTGAAAAAAGAATTTCTTAAATTAATACACATGTCTGAAATAAAATCTTTCCGACATCTAAAGCACATTAAAATTTAGACGATAACAATATTCACAGAACTAAACCTCCAAGAGTGAGAGGAATATTTGGCCGTTCCAGAATTAGTAAGAAATATGTTACCATAAAAATTAACGAAGAATGAAATTGTAGTAATAATACCTGCTTTCAGAATAGAAATGTCGCAATTAATTATTCTCCATTCAACCAAACTCTCCCAAAAAAGTGAAAATTGCATCATACTGAAGCAGGAATTGACCCCATGTCACCCGATTTCCTTTAGAGTTTATTAGCATTCACCAAAGTATTTCCAAGACACTGATGTACAGCAATCCCAGGGGCACTAGGTTTTGCAAAACGAGCACCTCCCAGTACTTGTGATAGACCATTCGTGAACGATTCATTCACAACGAATGACTCTTCAGCGTGAATGGTTGGTTCTCTCTCACCACTGTGAATGATAGTTAACTCCGCCATTACTGCGACATACAGTGTGATTGTAAACTCCTTCAACAAAACAAGAGAGGTGATAGTACACATCAAGACAAAAAATATTTGATATGGAACCTAGGGCCGCATTCCACTCCTAGTGCCAAAAAAATTAAAGCACATTCGAAAAACGTCCAGCAGGCACACGGATTATCAACCAGAGCATGAGAAGCACAAGATGCAAATCAAGTGAGCTGAACACGTGCGTAGACGATGAGGAGCAAACATTTAAAATCGCAGCCGAACCAGTTCAACGATATTACAGTGCGAACATCACATGAGAATTGACGTATACGTCTGACCGGGCGCAGCGTATCGTGTGTTCCTGGAGCAAGTGCTTCCCGGTCTGTTGCAGGATGTTCCGCTCACTACACGAAGGGGCATGTGGTTTATGCATGATAGGGCTCCAGCACACTTTGCCACTGAGGTCCGATACTTCCTAAAGGCGACATATCCCGGGCGGTGGATTGGAAGCGGTGGACTTGTGGCTTGGCCTCCACGCTGCCCAGACCATAATCCACTGGACTTCTTCTTCTGGGGACACATGAAAGCATTGGTGTACGAGACACCTGTGGACTCCCTGGAAGATCTCGTCGCGCGAATTGCTATTGTTGCAGACAAGATCAACACCACACCGGGAGTCTACCAGAAGGGTGCGACAGTCCTCCATTCCCTGTGGTGGGTGGTGTGCAACGACGCCCTCGTACACCAGTTTGAGCAGCTCCTTTGAGTCTTTCTCTGATGCGATTGGAACTGTGCAACTCATAAATTAGGTATGTCTCTTTATTTTCACTGTTGATGGCTCAACTTGGATATCTAATTTTACTCTTTTCTGGAACTAGGAGTGGGATGCGGCCCTAGATTCCACTGCAAATATTGTTCGTCTTGATGTGTACTATCACCCCTCTTGTTTTGTTGTAGGAGTTTACAGTCACCCTGTACAGTGAAGTCACAGCACGTTTTACTTTATTCCGCTCCTATGAAGTTCAGAACCAAATTCCCAAAAAGAAAAGTAATGTCGAGAATTAATAAGCGCCAACCGGTATGTGAGTGCGCAATGAGCACTCAGCTAGGAAATATTTTGAAGCTTAAGAATGGGAATAAAATGTGATGCCATTTTTTTGAATGATGTGTTAGCCACGAGCAGATATCGTTAACGGTGAATGGGTAACTAAGCTCTTGCTCTTTTGGGAAGTTTCCGAATTTCCGCTCTTGCTATGTGTGGGAATTTCTACTCTTGCTTAATTTGGGAATTTCCGCTGTCTTTATAATACACTATATCGCTCGCATTAGGCAACACAACAACTACTCTATTTGATTATTATATCATCAATCGTTGTACATTAAAGTTTCTCAGCGATAAGGAGATATGTGTATCACGTCCAGTCGTTACGGGTTTAATCCCCGGCTGCCAGCTGTGTCCTTCGAGAGCGCGCTCTCTAAGCACTCCCAGTCTCGGGTTTACCGTCCTTGAGGGAGCTGTCGCCCCCTCAGGCAAACTCGACCCGTTCAACAAGGTATTTTTGACTCCCGCTTCTTGTTCTGGGTGCATCTGGTCTGTTTCTCAGAATGTCGATGTCAGTTTAAGTATTTCGTGATACAAGGCTTACACTCGTATTGATTTTAAAAAAGGAAACGCAATCATACTGCTACAATAATGTTCCAACAGGATCCTTTGCGTGAATAATTAAGTCCTACGAAGGAATGACTAATGCCATCACCACTCAGAATGTTAATTTTTTTTATCAGTTTCTATGACATTATCAAAGGAATTGGTGGTTTCTGACCTAGTCGTCCAGAATTCGAACGATGTAAAGCGTTGGATTCTGATTGTACTATTGAGTCTGAATCGAAATCTCTGAACAAGATATAGGTTCTGTGTCTATCCTTTTTGCCTCCGTTCTTTCCCTTTCATGGAAACAGTGGCTCTAAATTAAGGGTAACAGACATCTGTATGGTCTTAAGCGCTCATCAGACTGTTATATCCCCAAAATGCCGTTCTGGTGGCCGTATGGTCAGAGCCTATGGTGTCCGGATAATCGTAGAAGATGGTCCCGGAAGAGACATAGATAGTGCGCTCCTCCTATGGCTCTGACTTTCTCCCCTCCCTGGAACCAGTGACTCTCAGTAGGATCGAGCGACTACGTATAGATCTACGATTTGCTTATAGCAGTCGTGAAACTTGATGACGACTACTATACGCACAAAGGGAACGGATCTATGTTTGCGAGAAGAGAATCGTAGCTATATACGATACGGCACTAGGTGTCTCTCTGGGCCAACCTGGTGTTTATCTAGATTCATATTATTCAGCTACTAGAAAAACGTTGGTAGTGTAACATGTTAGTTTGTTCTCTCTGTACCATGAAATTTTGAAATTTTCTGAGTAGCTGGTTTCACAGTGAGAATGAAATTATGGCATTTACAAGCATTTTCAATAGTAAAAGTCATCTGGGCGAAGCTCAAAAACCGTGAACGTATCTTAGAAAATACAGTGCGGTTCACTGTGAATACTCTCTAAAATATACTACACTGAGATGACAGTTTATTAGGTACACCTACTTAGTAGCGTGTTGCAGCACCCTTAGCTAGCAGAACAAGAAGAATTCATCAGAGTATGAACATGCCAGATGATGAAAGCGTCGCGCAGGAATGATGCACCATGAGGAAATGATTGAGTCTCGCAGTTGCTACCAATTGGACAGAGGCATAGTCTCGCAGCAAACAGGCAGTTCCATGTACTCCCAGAGATGTTCCAAATCTGGGAATTGTGCAGGACATTGAAGTAAGGAGAATTCTTCAGCATGTTCCTGGAACCATACGGTATACAAGTAATGTAAGCGGGTGCATTATCGTTCTGGACGTATCCATCTGCTTGCGCATAAAACGTAGCCACGAAGGAATGAAATTAGTCGGCAACGATGTTTAGATAAGCGGTGACATTCAGATGTCCTTCGATTGGTATCAGGGAGCCGAATGCATGTGAAGAAAATATTCCCCAGATCAGCACACCGTCGCTAACGTTTTGGGATGATAGTTGACATCTGACAGAATGGCCTTGTGTTGCTTTTGCCAAATTCAGATCCTGTTAAGCGCATGGTGCAGAAGAAACCTTGGTTCGTCAGCCTGCCAGTCTTCAGCAGTCCAGTATAGTAACTCTCTCTCGCAGTAGAGGCGCGCTTACGTGTTCTGTGCTGACAACATCGGCATTCGACATGATTGTCTGCTGTTGTAGCCTATTCGCGACATGGTAAGATAGGTGGTGCATTAGAACATGACACTCGCAACTTCAATGTTGAATTCTGCAGTGATTTGATGGGTAGTGGACTGTCTGTTCACTAGCACAATTCTCGCTAGTATCCTTTGACCCACCAGTTGTTTTCTTCCACAGGATCACAGATCGCTGGAAGTATCTTGTCTGCCGTACCATTCAGAGTAAATCTTCGCTAAGGTTCTTTTACCGATTCGTGTTTAAAGTATTATATTTGGACTCCTATTTCAAGTATAGTGCAATGCTACTTATGCATTACACTAATACAGTCGAACCCACATACACCGAGTGACCACTGAATTATGACCACATCTATCAAAACTGGATGCGGCCCATTGACCACATGATTTTCGGGAGCACGCGCTTACTCGACCGACGTAGCATGTATAAGGTGTGAGTGGAGAAGCAAGCAGTAAAATTCGGAGTGTGAAGGGTAAACGGAAGGATATATCGGACTTTGAGGAAGGACAGATTGTGGGAGCTCGGAGAGCAGGTGCCTCGATTTCCCAAACGGCTGAACTGATGGGTATACGGAAGGTTTATCGGACTTTGAGGAAGGACAGATTGTGGGAGCTCGGAGAGCAGGTGCCTCGATTTTCCAAACGGCTAAACTGATGGGTAAACGGAAGGTTTATCGGACTTTGAGGAAGGGCAGATTGTGGGAGCTCGGAGAGCAGGTGCTTCGATTTCCCAAACGGCTGAACTGATGGGTAAACGGAAGGTTTATCGGACTTTGAGGAAGGACAGATTGTGGGAGCTCGGAGAGCAGGTGCTCGATTTCCCAAACGGCTGAACTGGTGGACTGTTCGCAAGCCGCCGTAGTTAAAGTGTATCAGGACTGGCGTGAAAATGGCCAAACAACGACCCGGAGGCAAAACTGGACAGGACAGCGAAAGATTGATGTGAGAGGTGAGCGCCGGAATCTGACAACTCGTACAGGCCAACAGAAGCAGCACTGCTGAACAGTTGACAACCCAATACAACAGAGGTCAACCCGGAACAGTATCTGTCATGACCGTGCGTAGCACGGTCGCACGCATGCGCTATAACAGCAGACGACCCCGACGATATCGTTTCCTAACCACGGTTGATCGGCGTAAAAGACTCGCCTGGTCTTTTACGCCGATTTCGGAAGACTGAAAAAAGTGTGTTGGTCTGACGAGCCGCATTTTTTACGCTTTCCAACCGTAGGTTGAAGAAGCGTATATGCTCCAGCTTTGTCCGTCTGTCTGTCCGCACGATAACTCGCGTAAAAATGGTTCGATTTCGATGAAATTTTAGTATGTGGTAAGGGACAACCTCGGGAGGAACCCTATTGAAAATGTACGAAATGAGGTCAAAGATCAGGACATAGGAGCGGGATCCATTCTATCGCCCTTATGCGTCATAACTTGCGTAAAAATGCTTCGATCGCGACAAAACTTTATCATGTTGTTCTAGAGGAATATTGAATCGGTTCGATTGAATATCATCGAAATGGGGTCAAAGGTTAGGGCACAGGAGCGAGATTTATTCCACAGCCATTATCCTCATAACTTGACTAAAAATGCTTCTTTTGCGACAAAACTTTAGTATGTTGTTCCGGAGGTATACTAAACCAATTCTGTTTAATATCATCGAAATGGGATCAAAGGTCAGGGCACAGGAGTGAGATTTATTTCACAGAAATCATCCTCATAACTTGACTAAAAATGCTTCTATTGCGACAAAACGTTAGTATATTGTTCCGGAGGTATACTAAATTAATTCAGTTTAATATCATCGAAATGGGGTAAAAAGCCAGGGCACAAGAGCGAGATTTATTCCATAGCCATTATCCTCATAACTTGAGTAATAAGTTGCGTAATGATTCCTGGTATGTTGGAAAGCGTATCATAATCAATGCATTGCATGTTTTTACTAACTTGTTTACTCTACTCTGTGAATGGTCATGTACGTAAACAACATGAGGCACTCGATCCCTTTTGCATGATCTCCACGGTGCAAGGTAGTGGAGGTGGTTGTATGTTGTGGGGAATGTCTGCCCTGCAGGAACTTGGACCCCTGGTGCACGTGGAACAACGTACGACTGGTGCCCACTATCGTGAATTGCTGTTTGACTCTGTACACCCAGCAATGTTGTACTTTTCCACGAATGACGACGGTGTCTTCCAAGATGACAATGCGGCGCGAGTCAAGGCCCAATGTTATGCAGGAATAGTTTGAGGAACACAGTTCAAACTTCCAGCACATCAACTGGTATCCGAACTCTCCCTATATCAATCCCATAGAGCACTTATGGGATACTAATAAAGGACATATAAGGCGTCTGGATACACCTATCACCTCCATACCTGCACTGAAGGCCGCACATTACACACAGATATTTCTGGCCATACCTCTCAACTGCTTCGGGCATCTTATTGAATCGATGTAATGTCGGATAGCTGCTGTACTGAGGAGGAAAGGAGGACCTACGAAGTAATAGGTAGGTGGTCATAATTCAGTGATAACGCTGTGTACAACGAGCTCGCATTATACGAAGTTCAGCATAGACCGAAGTTTAGATAGATCCTTTGCACTTCATAATATTATCCCTTGTTATTTTAACAGCATTTTACGAACAATAAATATTAAATAATTTGATTATATCAAATTTCAGCACGGTTATCAGCAAACAAAATGAATAAATTCATTAAGTTTCTTTTTTTTTCATCGGGATTTAATGACCATCGTGAGTAACTTCGATGGGTTATAAGCAGTCGTTCGTCCTAATTTAGGGAAACTGGTTACAGGAAAGGGAGAGGGCCCGTGTCGTAGGACAAACACAACATCCCTGCTTCACCGGGATTCGAACCGAGACCCATCTCGGACGAATGGTCAGAAGCCAGCGCTTAGACCATTGCGCCATCGGGCTGCAGCTTTTTTCCCCACTGGAAAACAAAGAACGTGGTTTTCCTCATATATAGACCAGTTCGCATGAAGACAAGAATATGTCAGTTGATTTTTAGTCTCCCACCCCACCCACGCTACCGCAACACGCTTGCCAAATACACGTACAATGCCTAGAATAATGCTGCCTTTTGTTCCCTCGCATTGCTACCTTTCAATCACTTAATCTGTGTTTCGAAAGTCTTAATATTTCAAATGATTTTCAACTTCCTCTCCGCAACAGAGGAAGTTGAAAATCATTTGAAACAGCGATTATGATAACCGCAAGACAATCAAAAACTGGCTCACATATCCCACGTAATATTAATTGATGTAAATTTTAAATTTCGACGTATAACAGCTGAAATTTAAAATTTAGATCAGTTAACTTAATTTTATACATTTCTTTGTTTATTGCAGACCTCACTCATATTTTTTTATTACCTATAGTTGTCATTTAACAAGTATAATTTACCTTCGATTAATTGATAAATAGTATACGATTGACAAGTTTCAACCTGATTAATTGATAAAACAATGTATGATTGACAAGTTTTAATATGATATGATGTAATATGGCAAAAATTTCCCTTTATTTTATCTGTCCGGTTATAACGAAATTTGCATACATCGAACGTTTTAGACTCTCCCTTCAAGTTCGTTATACTGTATACGGGTTTGAGTGTCACCGGGATTCGAACCCGGACCCATCTCATACAGTATATTACATACAGTCTGCAATTGTTACTGTTGGTGCAAAAAAAAAAAAAAAAGATTAGGTCAATTTACTTAGCATATTTATGAAGAAACAGATACTTGACAACAAATACTTAAAAGGATCTGGTGCTTGTTTGTTCAAATAATTTTATAGAGGGCAAAACTTCATAAGCCAAATTTACTCTATCACGTACAGAGGATGTTAACATATTTTTAGAACGTCTTTGGTAAGAAATTACACAAAATAAAAAAGTTCAAAGAATTGAAACCGGCAGCAGCGCATAAGATGAACACGAAAGAAACATCTGCTGTAGTTAAATATAGTCTGCTAAGGAAATGGCGCACGTAAACAAGCTGTGGGTAGAAGGATATGTCTTTAGCTCTTTACAAAGAGAAATATTCATATTCTGTAATTAAAGACGCTGTGAAAATCATGGAATTAGTATTTCTAAATGTACAATAAGCAGTGTTATTAATAATAGAGGGAAAATTGTCAAGCATGACTTTTTACAGGAAAAAGAACACCAAACGAATATACAAAGAGAGTACGTACTTTTACGGCTATTTCAAAACTAAGGTCTCTTGTCTTATAATCCTCCGACTCAAGCAGCAATCGCTAAGTCGCTCAAAATCATCTCTATATCAACTGCAAACAAGGTAATGAACAAAGATTTGCATCTGAGAAAAAAAAAAAAAAAAAACATAATGTTCGCCGCCTTTTACCGAAGCACGTGACTGAGCGCAGAACCCGGTGTAGACTTCTTTATGAAAATCACTCAGCCAGAGGCAGGTGGAAATTATTGTGACAATTGATGAAACATTGATCTACTTAAACGACTGTAACAAAATGGTCGATTAACTAGAGAAAAAGACTAACAAACTTGGTTTCAAGAATCCAAAGAAAGTTTCAGTAAAGGATTCATGATTACTGCTGGTCTCAGGGACAAGGGGAAATTAAAGTTAAGAAAAGTTGAAAAGAATGTTAAAATCAATTCTACATATTACCAAAATAATGTTTTAACTCCTATATTTAAAGAGGAAATACCATTCCTTTATCCACGAAGCCTTCAAAGGGTAGAACTCCATCAGGATAAGGCTACCAGTGTACATCCAAATTTATCACTCTATTGCCTGAAAAAATGAAAAAAGAGACGGTCATCACCTTTTTTTTACTCATATTCCTTCAAAGTCCCCTGATGTGTCCTCAATGGATTATTGTGCTTTAAGACAGATAAATAGAGGACTTTCTAAATGCAGACCTGAAACAATTATTGGACAATGGAAAGCAGTGGAAGAGGAGTGTGGAATAACAATTTTAAGAAATGCCATGTTATCTTGGAATCTGGATAATACAAATTTAACAAATGATCTAATACAAATTTAACAAATGATCTAATACAAATTTATAATTATGATCAAATACAATTTTTTTATAAATTTGTATTAGATAATAATAATAATAATAATAATAATAATAATAATAATAATAATAATAATAATAATAATAATGAATACTATTATTTAATATGAATAATAATAATAATAATAATAATAATAATAATAATGAATAATATTATTTAATAATAATAATAATAATAATAATAATAATAATAATAATAATAATAATAATAATAATGAATAATATTATTAATAATAATAATAATAATAATAATAATAATAATAATAATAATAATAAATACTATTATTTAATATTAATATTAATAATACATTAAATACTACTATTATTAATATTAATAATAATATTATTTAATATTAATAACAATAATCTAATAATAATACATTGATTTTATTATTTTTTATAATAATAAAATCTTATTTGTATTAAATTTTGTTTATTTTTTATTTTTTTTTCATGATCTAATACAAATTTATAATTTATGATCTAATACAATTTTTTTTAGCTGTCGCAAAAATGATCTAATACCAATTTTAAGAAATGCCCTGTTATCTTGGAAATCATTAATGTAGATTCACAGTCCAGTGAAAGGGCATCAGACAGAACATTTAGGAAAGAAATAATTTTATTTTAAACACTAATTATATTGGTGGAAAATCGTTCAAAAAAAACATCCTCCGTAAACCTTCCCCGAAGATGTGAAAATATTTCGTTCGTCAAGAGAAAAACCTGGACGAAAAGTAAAATAACGGTTCAAAGAGTTAATGACGTAATTTCTCTTTTTTTCAGACAATCATTCGCACAAAATGCAAAAACATAATTCACATGCTCATATTATACTAAATTAATATATTAAAAAATCAGCATATCGTAACAGTTTTAAAATAAAGAGAAAATGCTGAAAATAAAATCTATGCCAAGCTAACCGAAAAATGAGAGTAAAATTTGCGCTAAGAATTTGACTGAGGAAGAGAAGGTAACTGCATTTTGATCCTAAACTGCAGTCCAAATTTTGTTCAACTACTGAGATTTTTTAACTGTCCTCGTTCGCTCTCCGCTTCTCGTATCCACTACCGAATGGTATTCTCGAAGGGGTCGTTATTGGACGTATTTTGTAGGATCAAACTGGGTTAGTTGTGGTCCTAAAAATGTTAGGAATAACAATGAGATTTATGAATGAAATACGGGACTACACCGTATAATACAAATTTTGAACATGACAATCTGTTTTTTGGTGTAAATATGAAAAGGATGGTAAGTCAGATTATATCCGAAAACTTGAAAATTTCGTCCTGGAGCGGGATTCGAACCCATGTCTCCCAGATAGCGCTCGGGTATGCTAACCACTCCACCACCCAAAACGACTAAGTCGCAAGTTTCCGAGCAATTTAATATAATTTTTAATTTCAAGTTTCCGATTTTCAAGTTTTCAGATATTATCTGGCTTACTATCCTTGTCATATTTACACCAAAAAACGGATTGTCATCTTCAAAATTTGTATTATATGGTGTAATTCCGTATTTCTTTCATAATTTATCTGCTCCTCCGGGCAATCACGGTTTAGGATTCTCAACCTCCAGATTCCCTAAACATGAAATACCGGTTGCTTCGACTAGCGAATCCTGTGATGGTTATACTCAAATTAAACGGAAACTTGAGACTTGGTCGTTCTGGATGGTGTAGTGGTTAGCATACCCGGGTACTATCTGGGAGACGAGGATTCGATTTCCGCTCCAGGACGACGAAATCTTCAAGTTTTCGGATATTATCTGACTTACCATCCTAGTCATATTTACACAAAAAAAAAAAAAAAAAAAAAAAAAACAGATTATCATCTTCAAAATGTGTATAACAATGAGATTATTGCTGTAATTGAAAGAGAAGTCCTAACTGGGATGATTATCAAATTCGTCTGGGAAAATCTCCTTTCACAATTCCTACATGGTACAGCAATGGTTTGCGAATTTCACTTCAGCTGTAAAATTTGCTCAAGTTTTTCTTTTCCTTGAAGTTGTAAGTATTCTCTAAAGTCAGGAATCATATCTCTTCCATGAAGTTGAAACGACTTAGATAACTTTCTTCGAAGTTGCTTAAGCTTTTCTTTTCCTTGAAGTTGTAGGTGTTCTCTAAAACCACGAATCATGTCTCTTTCATGAATTTGAAACCTCTTAGATAACTTTCTGATTTTTTGTTTAAGATATAACATATTTCGATTTTATTTATAATGTATCGCGGTACAAAGGTTGCACAGGGATATGTACAGGAAAGAAACTTTTCCAAGTACAACTTGAAAGAAATAAAACGCAAAGAATAAAGTTCTCTCATCTGCCTCCCTCAACATGATACAGTTATTACGGTATTTTAATTAAATAATTTATTTCAAAATTCAAAACCAAAAATTTTGCATTAAAAACTGTGCCGGAGAACTCCAGAAAAGAAACGCTGATTATAAGTTACATTACTTGCCTTTATTGTGTATCGATCTCTGGGCATTTAACAAAAATATAAGTACTATGATAACATTTAATGGTGTTTCGATATATAAGAATATAAAACATACCCAATTATATCAAGGCACTATAAATTGTAAAATTTACATAAGAGAAAAACTAAAAAGGAAATTAAAAATTAGTGACATACATAATAAACTTCTATTTCTCACGGATCGTATGCTACAAAAACTACAATGCTGGCCACCCAAAATGCAACACCAAGAAGGACACGAGATAGCAAAGCCAGATTTACTGGACACATAACAACAGATACAAATATGAGACGATTGAGCTTACAGGCCGTGCGACTTGCGGAACACGCAGACATCAATAGTTCGTGTGGCCCCTATGGCTGGCAATAACGGCCGCTACACGCCGCGGCATCGAACGAAAAAGGCTTTGGATGTGGGCTTGGGGTATGTCGGTCCAGGCTGCTTCCACAGTTGCCACAGTTCATCAGGAGTTGCCGCGGGTGGTGCTTGCCGGGCCACTCGGCTGCCGATTAGCGACCAGACGTGTTCGATGGGCGACATATCGGGAGAACAGGCGGGCCACGGCAGCAGTGACACCTGGTGGGCCGAGAAGAATAGTTGCAGGATGCGTGCCACGTGCGGGCGCGCATTTTCCTGTTGAAACGTGGCCGCTGGCAGGTCCTGCAGGCAAGGGAGGACTACAGGCTCCAAAACGTCGGAGATGTAGCGGTGGCTGTTGAGTGTACCGGCGATGCGTACCAGAGGGGTGCGGGTGTCATATCCAATTGCGCCCCAAACCATAACGCCAGGCGAAGGACCGGTATGGCGATGCATAATGCAGGCGTCATACAGTCTCTCGCCGCGGTGCCGCCACACGCGGATCCGACCATAGTGGTTTTGCAGGCAGAAGCGGGATTCGTCGGCGAAGAAAATGTCGTGCCATTCCGTAGTCCAGGTGCGGCGTTCAACGGCCCACTGCCGCCGTACTCGCCGGTGGTGTAACGTCAATGGTAATCCGAGCAATTGGCGCCGTGCGACAAGTCCTCGCTCCTGCAGACGACGTCGACGGTACGTGCTGATATAGGTTGTTGCGCAACATACCCTAATTCCTGCGCTAACGTTCGTGATATGGCGGTGCGAGCCATCGATGCCCGCCGCACAACATGCCGGTCCCCTCTTTCGGCGGTGTTCCGCGGCTGCGGCAATCGCTCACGTCGGTCCGTCCGTTCCTCCTGCACCCACCGAATCTATACTCGCATCACTGTGGCTGGATGTCGTCCCATACAGGCGCCGATGTCTCGGTACGATAAACCGCTGTCGCGATAAGCCACTATTCGTCCTCTGTCGAACTGCTAAACGTACTGGAATGACTGCCGTATTCTGCGACGAAGCATCAGGAAGCTTCCCACGCACAGGTCCGGCAGCACAACACACTTCCACTACTTACACCCAGCCTTCTGTGTACTCTTTTTATAGTGCTCCTCGGTGGCGTGCCGGGCGCACATGATTTGTATATGCCCTACAATGCTAATCGTTTGCATGTCCTCTCGCGGGCGACGCATGCTGCGAATTTCAGGCCTATCGGATGCTTCCTTCTTGGAGTTGCATTTTGGGTGGCCAGCAGTATAGTTACGGTATGCTGCAAAAGATACAAAGTTTATGCGCAATCTGGGCTTAGCATTTTTCTGTTACAAGAACTACATAAAATAAAGGCAGAAACAACAATAGTAGTAATAGTACATAAAATAAAGGCAGAAACAACAATAGTAGTAATAGTAATACAAAAATCTTACCCAACAGCTAACCATTCACCCGTCGGACAGTAACCAAGTGAAAATATCTGAGAGGTGAAGTCATGCTGTTGAAGTTGACGACCCTGGCAAAGAAAATGAGATAATATTTTACTGATTATTTAAAATACTACAATTTAAACCATGTAATTTCAACAAATTTTCCAAGTAAAATCTTTCGTTATTGTTAATCCTCTCACTATATGCAGTTAGTATGTTAAATCTGCTGTTTCATAGCATAAACTTAAGAAAAATGTATAATGTAATACTGAATATACACAGAAAACACATTTTATTATATGCATCATACTCATCAACAAACAAGCCCTACGCTGCGGCGATCAAGCGGCCATTCGAAACCTCGCCCCCTGTGGGCAATAAATAAAAGAAATACCAACCTGATACGTAGCGCACACGCCACTATGATGATGGGTAAGAACTGCGACATGAGCGAGTTCGATCGGGGGCAGATAGTCGGTGAGAGGAAAATGAGATGTTTCATTGCCGCTACTGCAGACAACTACATTAAAACCGGCAGCCGCCAAGGATTATGCAAATGCAAATAGATCGTTTGTTCTCCATGGTGACGGCCGCCCCTCTCTTATCGTAGCGTACGGATAGAGGGGGCTAAAATGGAGGGGATAACGTTGGTATTCAACAAAGAGGGATTATGAAGGTTTGTAAAAAGGCCATTAGAGACGTACGATGGTATGACTGCGCAACGGTAGCCGAAGACAAGGTCATACAGAAAATACAAAGCCATGGCATTAGAGAAAGAGGAGTTCCATCTTTCCTCCAGAGTCCACTGGCGCCGAGATTTACACCTTTGCAACCGACGCTTGGCATTGATCTTGCTAGCGTTAGAGTTCTGTGCTGTTGCTCGGGAATGAAAACCCAATCTCTTAAGCTCTCGACGAACCGTTATGGTGCTAACGTTGCTATCAAGGACAGGAGATTTTTCGTCGCACCACCTGCTTCAGCATCCGGAGCGACATGGCCTGCCAGGTCGTGATGCACTGTTGTTGCTCCCAGGCGTTTCCGTTTTCTGTTGGCTTGTTTAATTTTAAGTATTGTGGTGGATGCCAACTTCAGAAGAATCTTTGATCTTTGCAAGTTCCTGTCATTGGAGCAGGGAAGCAAATAAATAAGCAGTTAAACAAATTGAATGTAATGACAGATGATTTCGTCCGCATATATCTTTATTCTTCAGATTGGGGGGGGGGAGAGAAATATCAGTTAGTCTGAATAAATGGCATATACTTCAAGCGGGTTGATAGATATCTCGGGTGACTTCCTCTATGTAATTCCCGCCAAACTTTCCTTCAATTTCATCCAGTGCAGAAGTGCTTCTACCTGCTTTATGCCCGAGCAAAAGTCCTTCGTCCCTCTCCTCTCATCTTCACTCCTCGTTATGACACTTATCCCGTCTCATTCCCTTCCTCTCGCTATCTGTCCCCGAGGATGATGTTTCTGACGTAAGAAGTTGTCTGTTAATTCCTCCCTCGGATTGTCCCTGGTGGGCTCTCTCTGAGGGAGAATGGAAGTATGTCCCCTTTGTTCGTGGGAGGTCCCACGGTCGACGAAAGTATGACCTTTCAGGATCTTAACAGAGGGCAAATTTCTCTAGGTACCGTTCGCACATAGAATAACGAAAGTTACAATTTAATTATATTCATAAATATTTCCATATAACACTCCACAATAACATCACTTAAGTTGATCAGACAGCTACAGCAGGAAAGAAATTTTCAGAACTAACTTGTTGCTGAAATGACATCCCATGATCGTACCACATTGAAAGTAATTGAATTCTGCCGTACAGCCTATTATACTGTTCATGCTTGTTTATGTGTCTTTTTATACACATAGGACCATTGCTGTGACGTATATGGGCAAATCCACCACTCAAGAGGGGTGTCCGGATACTTTTGATCATATAGCGTACCTTGTGAAAACACAGGTTCGTCCACGCCGGGTATTGAACTCGGGTCCCCTCATTCCCGAGTAAGTCCCTCTCCCAACTGAGCTACGCGGACATGTGATCTCATTGCTATCTGCCTTTATCTCATGTGCGTCCTGCGGCGCAGGCACGTTACAACCTCGACAGCCCTAAAAATAACTCTGCTGCTGATCGTGCGAGCCATTTACCTAGACATAAGAGAAAAACGTTGTGTGTCCTGCAAACCATCTATATCAACATCTTCGAAAAGTTTCGCATTGAAAAGAAATAAGCATTAATCCGAACTACAAAGAAAATACTAGAAGAGACCAAAACTCGCATGTGCGTCGCTTTGTAACACTATTAATAAAATTATACACACAAAATACGTAATTTATACTGAGATGTTAAACAAAACATGGCGTGAAAACGAATATCGCTTAGATGCCCTCCGGACCACAAATAGCGCCCATATGGAGGTGTACTGGCACTAGAAAAAAAAAAACTTTATTTGTGCACCATCATTGTCGTGAAATCCCTTTCTTGTACCTGTAATACATTTCTTTATATAAATTTTTGTAATGTGGGAAATACTTTATGGACACCCTGTTTATCAGTTTAGCTTGAGCTACTTACACACTCAAACTAAATTTTAATATTTGAAATTTCATTACATAGTCCGCAATGGTTTTAATCAAATGTTTCACGAAAGTCTCAACAGATTACTTCCGTGAGACGTCCCGGAATAAAATGTCCCCATTTTACTTCAGACTTTCTGCAAAAGTTTTAATCAAATGTTTCACGTAATTGATAGCTCAGCACCATGTGAAGTCTTGGATAAAACGAGCGAGAGAGCAAGAGAGAGAGAGTGTGTGTGTTCAACTGGAGAAGCATCTGAACTACCGGTATTAGTAAAGCAAGTGGTTGAAACCACAGAAGACGCATGAAATCATCGGGACCGTACATGTATGCAACTCTGTCTTTTGCGTAATTGGAAATGCTGATAATGAAACTTCATGGTCATGGACATCAAAATTTTAGAATCCTTGGAGACACTCATCAAGCCGTATCGCTATAAACTATATGCAAATTAGACTTACGGACAATTAACTTAATAATTGAAAAAAAAAAAAAACCCAAAACCTCGACAACAGCATGCTCACAGAAGTTTTTCACAAACAGATACCCCTAAAAATCAATATTTTACCTAAGAAAAGAAACCTTCGCCATTGCTAGACCGAAGAGTTCGAATCATGATTAGAATAACTTACTTCAAGATGTAGAAGCGTCTTTGCGATACAGTTCCGGAGTGAAAACTAGAATTTTACGCAAAACAGAAGTCATCGCTCTTTCCACGTTAATAAGTGAGTCCCGGAAAAATTCTCATCGGCCGCCACCGGGAATCGAACTCAGGATCTCCCAGTTACGCGCCGGACATGCTACCACTGTACCACAGCGGCCTCGAATTCTCCAGACTCACATGTGATTAACTGCCAAACCACATGGCACGTTGCTTCATGGAGTCCCGCACCACACAGAGCTGGGGATTCACCAAAGATGGAAAGCAGCAACAGAACAAATAACTAGGAGGCGATTGAATTATTAATTGATACACTCGACGTGGATCAGGAACACTAAACAGAAATCATCGCTCTTTCCACGTTAATAAGTAAGTCCCGGAAAAAGTCTCATCGGCTGCCACAGTGGTAGCATGTCCGGCGCGTAACTGGAAGACCCTGGGTTCGATTCCCGGTGGCGGCCGATGAGAATTTTTCCTGGACTTACTTATTAACGTGGAAAGAGCGATGACTTCTGTTTGGTGTTCCTGATCCACGGCGAGTGTATCAATTAACGAGAATTTTAAACAAAGAATTATAATCTTAAATGTTCATGGGAACTTTAAAACTAAGAAAGAAACATATAGGGATTATCGCGGAATGATCTTTTAAAGACAGTATGAAAACTTTATTATTTGAAAAGAATGGTATTATGGAGTCGCTCTTAATTTTGGGCCGCTAGTTCTGGAGCTGAGAGGGGGAACCATTGCCATCGGAATGAATAGGCCCATGTCTTTGTAAGCGGAACGACTAGGATGCTCATCTCAGAATCAGTTATTTTGTTGTTAACACACTTTACCGGGTAGTAAGTTCGGTACGCTATCGATTGAATAGGCCAAGGTTAAAACGGCGAATCCTAAACTTGTTTACGAGGGGTCTGCCCAGGATCAACGGCTGGGTGTAGTTTCGGTGCTACGGCGGGTATTTAAGAAAGGGGACGCCCCGGCTTCAAGTCCAGTGCGCTGACAACTAGGCCACCCGTGGCTTATTACAGGTCTAGAAACAGTGTTATGAGACTAGGCATAATGCATAAACAACAGGAAAACTGATGTTCACACCTTTAAATTGGTATTGGCCAAGCCGGTGGCGCAGTGGTCTAAGCGATGGCTTTTGACAATTCGTCCGAGATGGGTCCAGGTTCGAATCCCGGTGAGGCATGGATGTTGTGTTTGTCTTACCGCACTGGCTCTCTCCCTTTCCTGGAACCTGTGGCCCTAAACTAGGGATGGGAGATTGCTTATAGCCCAATGAGTTTCCTGTAGTGGTCGTTAAACCTCAAAAAAGAAAAGAAAATAGGAAAACCAAAAGTGCAATGAGAACCTCTCAAGTGACAAAAATGATGATGAAGTAAGTCAAAAGTGGTGATCCCAGGTAAGTGAGTCAGCACTCAAATTAAGCGATGCACTGAAATAGTTCGACGTCGTTAGGGATTTGTTTTGTAGCCATAATGTTGAAGAGAAAACCATGCAGGCTCTCTATAGCCTTCAAAATGCAATGTTTCAGCTTAAAAGTAAATAACAATAAAATAAATAAATTATTTTTTTACACCATGATAATGTATAGATATTTTTTATGATATACAGTACTACATCATAACTCCATGTGTAAAAAATGTATGAATTGTCAATGAATTAGTAGTAGCGTTTGGTATACTACGTTTGTATATACAGTACATGTATCACATGCTGTATTTACAGGTGCTGTAACACTGTTAATGTGATCGAAATCAATAAAGTTAAAAACAAAAAAAGTATTACTGAAAACACTAGTACACTAGAACGCAAAATATATATATACTAAAGACTACGGAGTACCCAGTGTAATGATACTAGCGGTTACGCTATAAATTGCAACAGAATAGCATGCTACCATCTAGGATCAGAAACGTGACCTGTTTCGTTTATACGTTTTTTGATAATACTTTAATTTTCATAAGTCCCTTGAAAAACGCATAAAGGGAGTTCTATTGTACTTCTCTACTTTAGCACAGATAGTCACATATATTTGTGTCCAGGATCTGTACAAAAGTTTGCCACTCAAAAACCTTACCATAGGTGACATAGAATAGTTTTAGAGATTGGCGGAAATAAGTTATGTGATTAAAAGCAGCTGTAATGTTAAAAAGCATAAAGGAAAAACCCAGAACTACCTTCTGAATTACTGCTATCTCTTCTTGTATATAGACTTTAGTTTTCCAAATATATTAACTAGTAACATAATGAATTTCCTGTTCTTGTATGAAGGCAATCGAAAAATAAAATAATCAATCTATAAGCAAGAACAAAAAAAGGTGTTTACCTCCCTGAGATCCCACGATCGGACTGTGTTGTCAAGTCCTCCTGTCCACAACTTAGTACCATCACTTGAAATATCTATACAACTTGCGCCATCCGTATGGCCTTGGAATTGCCTATAAAATGGACAACACAAGCAGAAGTTACACACTCATCAACGGGCATTATGTGAACTATTTATCACTGCAAAGGGAAAACATAAGTAAAGATTAGCTGAAAAATAGAGATACAGAGTGGTTTCAGTTAACTTCAAGTCAAGAGTATTATGTATTAAGGTGTCGATGTTGACAGTACCCATTAATATTGCATTATCGTTTTGCACGAAGTTACCGGTTGCACAGAGGGCACTGTGATAGCATTGCTGGGAGATAAATAGCACTCACGTGGTCTACAAGATCATTTCTGTCTCGTGCAGTGGTGAAGAGCAACATGCGTGTTGAATTTAGTCTGCAATATGGGTCGTAAGACAGATGTTACTGAGTGGCAAAAAGTAGCCATCGTGTCTGGCCGTGCCACGGACCCAAAGTGAATGAAATCGCCCAATTGTTTGGTGTGTCGAAGCGTACTGTCCAGAGGCTCTACAAACAGTGGTGTAGTTCGCAGTCAACTGAAAATCGGCGACGTAACTGTGGCCAGAAAACGATTCTCACTAATAGGGACCGCCGCCATGTTTCACGCCTAGTAACAGCAAATCGGCTTCAAACCAGACAACAATTGCTCCAAACGGTCAATGAGAGTCTGCTCCAACCAATTCCGAAAGGATATTGCGACTAGAACTGCATGCAATGGAACTCTGGAGCAGACTACCACGGAAGAGACCTCTTTTAAAAGCAAGTCACAAAGTCGAACGTCATCAATGGGCTCAGAGGCACCAAAACTTTAATGTGGAGGATTGGAAACGAGTAATTTGGTCTGATGAGTCTCGTTTTTGTTTGTACTCCAATGATGGGAGGCGACGAGAGCATCGCAGGCCCAATGAAGACTTTAATCCTGATTGTGTCAAAGGTGTTGTTCAAGCTAGAGGGGGATCTGTGATGTTTTGAGGATGTTTTCCGTACCACGAAACGGGCCCTTTCGTTGCAGTGACGATGAATTTGAATAAGCATGCGTACCTCCGCAGTCTGAATGACGAAGTGTTGCTCTTTGCCCTACATCTCCAGGAGCAGCATCACATTGCCACTCTTGTCTTCCAAGACGACAATTGCCGTGTGCACAGGGCTAAAACTGTGTCTGAATGGAACGACGAACAATCAGCAACACTGTCTCACCTCGACTGGCCCGCCGAATCCCCAGATTTAAATCCTATTGAAAATCTGTGGGATCATTTGGAACAGAAGACGTGAAACGCCGGAATAGACAACCATGTACTCTGACGGAACTTAGGGATCAATCGACACACGAATGGCAGCAAATATATGTTCAATACATCCACAACCTCGTGGAGTCTCGACCATACCGGATTCATTCTGTTATCAAGGCAAGAAGCACCGCCACCCGTTATTAGGAAAGTTCTGCCAGGGGTGACTAACATTTTGTCTGGTGTTCTTATGGTACAATACTCTCACCTTGAAAGGAAATTGACACGACTGAAACTTGGTCACCAGCTTATATATTGGAAACACAAGGAAACATTAACACAAGCAATAAACCTAGGAACAGAAAAAATGTACCTACCTGACTAGAGTTTGGTTGTGCAGATCCCAGACTGCAATATTTCCGTCGCTGCAACAGCTGAAGCACACTTTGGAATCGGGACTAATTGCTAACGCGTAACACGCAGGAGCGCTGGAGGTAAGCTCTGCTTTGATACGAGGTGTCGGCTGTGGAAGACAATGTTTTGTTTTGTACAGCGATTAAACACAGAATTGAGAAGATGAAAACAAGACTAAACAAACTAAGCAGTGTACAGCACATAAAATTACGAAAAATCACAATCTTACCCTCAGCGGGAAGGAAAATATTGATTAAAGCATATGTAGAAATCATTTTACGTGCACACACATGTGTTTGACCAACCGTGCAGAAATCATTTAACTTCAGCTGGAAAGTCCTGACATCCTGCTCTCGTCATTCTACATCCTTTCTAGGTGCAGGTATCTCGAGCTTTCCGATAGTTCGTTCTACGCCACTTCGTTTTTACGAAAGATCTACATTAGTGCCAGTAATTAATAAGCAGGAACCGTATTGTATTGTATTGCACTGGAGGTTTAACGACCACCGTGAGCAACTCAATGGGCTATAATGCAGTCACCCGTCCCTAATTTAGGGCCACTGGTTCCAGGGAAGGTAGAGAGCCAGTGCCCTATGACAAATACAACATCCATGCCTCACCGTGATTCGAATCCGGGACCCCTTTCGTATGAATGATTATAAGCCATTGCTTAGACCACTGCGCCACCAGGGGGGGGTTTGCAGGAACCGTACACCAACTATACTCAAAATAGTATAACTATACTAGTAATCCGAATATTTTTGGTGTAGAATAGAAAATCAAAATTTTCCAAGCTTTCGCACATCAACCAGATGGTTTTCTCAAGGAAGGTAGACAGCAAACTGGATAATAGAACACTTCAACAATTTGAATGCGGTGGCTTGACTAGACAATAAATGAACAGATGCGAATGCAATTATTCATTCGCAGAAACGAGGCGTCATGTTAGTTGGCCACGCGGTATCGTGGGTGAAAACGCATCATTATTTGACGAATTGGTTCCAAACTCGTGGCATTGCAAGCCTCATTGTTGGTTATGATCTCTGAGGTTTCGCGAATGGCAGTAGATTTAGGCGTGTGTTCTTGATATCATCCCACATACGATCAGCGGACTTGAATTTGACTTCCCTAGACAGGGCAGTGGTATTACTAGTATAGTTATACTATATTGATATTAGTGCCTGTTTACGCTAGCCAAAAGAAATCCATTGAAGATTTTCGCTTTAAAAAAAAAAAAAGGCGAAAATCGAAAATAGCGTTCAGCGTTTGTTTTGCAGCGAGCCGCTACAGAGGCAGCACGCAACCCGAGAAACGAGAGTGGCGTTGTCAGTCAACATCAAGCTGCCACTGCTTTAAACTGTGTCTGTTAGTATATGTGCTTTATCTCGATTTATTTTGTGCGTCCGTTAGCAAGATGTGTCCTAAAGTATCAGAAGATCCTAAGAGAGTTCGTAAGGTTGTTACGTTTAGCGTAAAACAGAACGTAAGCATCAAAACTACAGTACGACAAAAGGTAAGGTACAAAATAGAAACACGACAAAAAACGATGCAAATGGTCTAAAAACAGACAACGGAAAACTAAAAACATCAAACGTTACTACAATGTGACAGTGTTTTCCGATTCATTCGAAAATATAGAACGCAAGTGAGCAAATGCACTGTATGTTAGAAAAATAGTTGCACCCAGAAGGAAGCAACCGACAGGAATGAAATTTGGTGGGTAGGTTTGACATCGTGAGACATGCAAATGATTCAAGCATCACGCTCGGCCGCAAATGTGACGCAAGCAAGGAGGGGTCGTAGCGCTGTGCCTGACCGGCTATAATAAGGTCGTCCCATTTGCAAAGGGCTTGCTATTCTGACTCGTGCTGTTGGTTGCATCCTTTGCAAGTGAAGTATGCCTCTTTCGGAGAAACGTTCAGAAGCGATTCGAGCAGCTGGAGGAGTTCAATAGGTGCCGTATTGTCCGGCTTCGGGAAGCAGGATGGTCTTATCGCAGTATTGTGCGCCATACCGGTCGTGCGGATATCACTATACCACGCTGTTGGCGGCAGTGGATAGAACAAGATACGCAGCAGCGACAGGAAGGGTCTGGGAAACCTAGACGAACCACTGAGAGAAAGAAAGAGAGAGAGAGAGAGAGAGAGAGAGGAATGACGGATTGTCCAACATGCGCGGAGTGACCCAACAGCCACGATTGCGGATATATTCAGCGAGCAGTGGTGCCCTCCATGCATCGTTCGATTAGTGCCAGCAGAGTGTGTAGTCCTACTGCACGACGTAGGACTACACGCACGCAGAGCGTTACGACGACTGCCCTTAACACCAATGCATCGTCGCCAAAGATTGCAATGGTGTCGTGCTAGACTGTCATGGAGCCACTCAGAATGGCAGCGGGTGATTTTCAGTGACGAGTCGCGCTTTTGTCTTGGAGGTTACGACCAACGAATCCGTGTGTGAAGGCACCATGGTTAGCGCCAAGATGAACATTTTGTTGCCGAACGTCACACGTCCGGAAGGCCTGGTGTCATGGTGTGGGGTGCAATTGCCTACGACGGCAGATCACGTTTGGTGTTCATTACAGGCACTTTGAAAACCCAACGTTACTTTAATGAGGTCCTGCAACCAGTGGCCCTACCTTTTCTGAACGCTCACTGCGGTGCAATTTTCCAACAGGACAAGGCTCGTCCGCATACTGCTGCTGTCTCTAGTGTTTGCCTTCGAGGCACTGACACTCTGCGATGGCCAGCCGCATTGCCAGACCTATCGCCGATTGAAAATGTGTCGGATGCTATTGGACGCGCTATCCACACTCCACCCCTACCGCACAATCTGCAGGAACTGCGCTAGAAGATTCAAGCTGCATGGGATGGCTTATCGCAGGACACTATTAGGAACCTGTACAACTCCATGCCGAGACGTCTGGCATGCTGTGTGAACAAACATGGCGGCCCGACGCCATACTAAGAGACACTACTTATTGGCGTGTAGCTCAATAAATATTGCCCATATCAGTCTAAATGTTTATTCATTTATTGTTTCTGGTAACCTTTACCTTTCTCCCGAATACCATAGCAATCTGACACGTCCTTCTGTGTGCAACTATTTTTTTTGTTGATGTAGAATTAAAATTAATAACAGTTAGGAATTGTGACACACACACACACACACAAAAGCAAAACTTATTAAATATTTACTTTGGAATACAAAAAACACATTTAACATCATGCCATAATATTTTGTACGTAGTAAAAAAAATTCCCGCGAAAAGCGTTTTTTAATTCATTACATTCTGAATGATAAGTAGTTATCTGCAAACGACTGTAATACATACACTGACGGAAAAAAATCCCAACACCACGAAAAAATAGTTGTAGAGGAATGAAATGGCGGCAATACATTTGTATAGGTAACATATTTAATCGATTAAGGTTTCAAGATCACGGCTTATTGTAAGCGCGAGAAGAGCCATTTCAAATGTGAAATGTTGGTACATTAATAACCGGTGTAACCGCCAGAATGTTGAATGCAGGCACGCAAACGTTCATGCATTGTGTCGTACAGATGCTGGATGTCAATTTGTGGGATGGAGTTCCATGCCTGTTGCACTTGGTCTGTCAATACAGGGACGGTTAATGCTGGTTGGGGGTGACGCTAGAGTTGTCGTCCAATGATGACCCATACGTGCTCGATTGGTGAAAGATCTGGTGATCTAGCAGGCCACGGCACCATGTCGACACTCTGTAGAGCATGTTGGGTTACAGCAGCGGTATGCGGGGGAGCGTTATCCTGTTAAAGAACACCCCCTGGAATGCTGTTCATGAATGGCAGCACAACAGGTTGAATCACCAGACCGACGTACAACTGTGCCGTCAGGGTGCGTGGGATAACCACGAGAGGGCTGCTGCTGTCATAGGAAATTGCTCCCCAGACCATAACTCCAGGTGTCGGTCCAGTGTGTCTCGGCCGCAGGCAGGTTGGTTGCAGGCGCTCACCTGGCCTCCTTCTAACCAACACACGGCCATCACTGGCACCCAGGCAGAACCGGCTTTCATCAGAAAACACAACAGATCTCCACTCCGTCCTCCAATAAGCTCTAGCTTGACACCACTGACGTCGCAAACGGCAGCGGTTTGGAGTAAGTGGAATGCACGCTACAGGGCATCTGGCTCGGAGCTGTCCTTCAAGTAACCGATTTGTAACAGTTCGTTGTGTCACTGTGGTGGCAACTGCAGCTCGAATTGCTACCGCAGACGCAGTACGATGCGCCACGGCCATACGCCGTACACGGTGGTCTTCCCTCTTCGTAGTACCACGTGGCCGGCCTTCCCTTGACCACCGCTGCCAACAATCATGCACAGTGGCTACATGCCTGCCAAGCCGTTCTGCAATATTGCGGAAACGAAAACCCACCTTCTCGCAGCCCTATTACACGACCTCGTTCAAACTCCGTGAGCTGTTGATAATGGCTTCTTCGTCTTCTTAAAGCCATTCTTGACTAACATCAACACCCTACGTCGAATCTCAACGATAACTAACGCTCACGAACGTTACAGCGCGTATTTACAGCAAACCTGCTTTGCATGTTCCGAGGGGCGCTACTAGCGCCACACGTATGCGCCGAGCGCGAAATTTGTATAGACGTCATCTTACAGATGTACTCTCACCGCCTACCAACTGTCGTTTATCTAACACAACCCCTTCTTGGTGTTGGGATTTTTTTTTCCGTCAGTGTAATTCATTATACTCATAGTTGTAAACATTTCATTTGTCGAACTGATGTTTCTTTCACATTTGCTACGGCCGTGGAAGGGGCCTCAAGTCATCTGGGGTAGCTGCTTACTCGTCATCCAGTTTTATCAATTAAAACCACGAAAATTATTTCTAAATATCTTACTGAAAATAAAAGAGGTTTTTTTTTTTTTTTTTTTTAATACTTCATTCAAAGCTGCAGTCAAAATTCCTGGCTATTTCCTTAACCGGCTTCAAAAGAAATTTCCGCTAAAAATTTTGTAAAGTATTTTTGCTGAAGCTAGAGGCTTTCTTAGGCGTGAGCCAAACCCAACCCCTCCCCCCCCTTCCCCCTCGCGTCCGCGCCCGTGTCTCTTTTACTCGGCATTCAGTAATGAAAAAAGTGCGTATTTATCAATATGCTGTGTATGTATCACGTCATTCTTAAGTTTACTATATGATAGTTTTATTTTAGGTTTTATGTCCTATTTGATACAATTTGGTAGACTATTTTTTGGGACTGGGGAACCTAAAATTTTTTCCCCACATAAATTAATGGTAAATGCTTCTTTGCTTTGCTCCATTTTGGATTACGAAAGGTTTCGTACGAACACTCATACTTTGGGGTAGTGGGGTAAACCATTACATTTAATTTATCAGAGAAATGTATAATGTTATGATTAAACTATAATTTCTTACAGACTACACATACTTTTTTAAAACGCAAGTGATATTCTGTCAGCATAAAATCATGTTTCAAATAAAATTTCTCGCAGTGTATATACACGTTGAGCATGGAGTAGATCTTTGTGACTTGAAATAGAAGTTGAAATAAAATAATAAATTTTTTAAGTGTGTTCCTTTTTATCACAATCAGGCAATATTTTGAACTTGGAGCAAACATTCATATTTAAGCTACTATTTCCCAAAACATAGTGCATTTCGTTTCTTTATTTTGAGCATATAACTGATATTTTACGCGCCAAACAAAAAGGTACGAGTGAACTGTTTCTAAAAAATGTGCTTTTTATTTTTCACAGATAATGATATTCCGCACTTTCAACAAAAATTTATGACTAAATGCATTTTCTTAAAGAACATTTGAACATAGCATCAATGTTTCGCACCTAGAACTAAAAGTTATGACAGAACAATTATATTCCTTAATATATTTCCGTGCGAACACAGTAAAGATATTTAGAGAAATGAACAAAAAGTTAGAAATAAACTACTGTTTTTCAAAGTGCATAATTTCTTTCCCTTAAGCAATAACATTTTACACCCTAAACAAAAAATTAGGATGAAACAACAATTTCTTTAACTGCATTTCTCTTAACCGCGTTCATTCCAGCAATATTTTGAAGAGAAAAACTTTCGATTAAACTTCTATTTTCGGAAATACAATACATCTCTTTCTCTGTATTTTCGCAAAACGTAGTAGTCACATTTCGCTCATAAAAGAAGCTGATACTAAACTACCGTAACTCAGAAAACACTTTTCCGTCAAGATCAATACAAAACATTCTGCGTCAGAGTCAAGATTAAAATACCGTTTCTTAAAGTGCATCTCTCTTTTATCTCCAAAAAACTATTTTGTTCCGAACCAAAGAATTATGACTCAACAACTGTGACTCGGAATACTCTTTTTCATCCGGAATAATAAATAGTAATCATCAGTGGGAATAACAAATTACTAGCGCAAGCCGCCAACAGTATCCGATAACTCGGGTACAGTTGGCAAATTCTGATCGAAGCTATTGCAAAATCTAAGCTCATTAGGGCGTCTATTATAACAATTTCTAAAAAACGAACGCGTAAAATTTATGACTTCCAGGACAAAAATACGAACCATTTTAAAATAGAAATGCCTAAAATTTATCATGAACTACTTTCCTTCACGCCTTCACGTTGGTTGTGATCAGGTTGCCTGTAAACAAAGCGTTAAGACACACTCGGATCGAGAACCACGGTTTTCATTTTGTAACGCGAAAGACAAACGCATACACACATACACAAACTTTCTTTTATTATACACTGCTGGACAATTGCTAAGGACGGATCATAAACGGCTATATAGCGCATAAAAAAGTAAGTGTGGTTGGATGCCAAGTGAAATAAAATAATGTCAGAATGCCAGGACATTACAAGAAAGACAATTTATTGTGCTCTGAAATCCAGAAGGCTTTGGAACGTGTTCAAGGGGCAAACAGGCCATTTTGTGCAGAATACGTAAACGTGAAAAAAAATGCAATTACCGTCCGCAGGCGTTCCGCGGTACGATGTCAATACGGGATATGGCCACCATGGAGGGCGATGCAAGATTCCACACGTCGTGTCATGCTTTGCACAACATTATCAAGCAGCTGTTGGGGTAATTTATCCCATTCCTCTGTCAGTGCACGGATGAGGGTGTCCTTGTTTATTGGAGGGCATTGGCAACCAGCAAGACTCCTCCCCAAAGCATCCCACACATTTTCAATGGGATTCAGATCTGGAGCACGTGCTGGCCATACGAGGCGTTGAATATCCTCGCTCTCAAGACACTCCTGGACAGCGACTGTTCGATGACATGTTGCGTTGTCGTCCATGAAAATGAATCAATCACCGACAGCACCACGGAACATGCGAACATGAGGTAGCAGAACATCGTTAATGTATCGTTGGCCAGTCATAGTCCCAGTTGGATGCACATAGAGGGACGTACGGCCATTGATCATGATGCCAGCCCATACCATGACACTACATGTCGGATATCGGTCCCTTTACTGTATGCTTGCTGGACAATATGCAGTATCACTATCACGCCAGATCAGTTGTCGTCGACAATCAGACGATAGACTGTATCTACCTTATCTGAGAAGAGGACAGCAGACCAGTCGTTATCAGTCTAATTGCGATGTTGATGGCACCATTGCAAACGGGCGGTACGGTGACCTTTGGACAATGGGATGCACACAACAGGACGGCGGGCGTATAGTCCTCCTTCATGCAAACGTCTGGCGACAGTTTTTCGGGAGATCCGTTTGCCAGTAGCAGCCATAAACTGATTTGCTACCTCACTAGCTGTGCTGCGCCGGTGTCTTTTTGTTGATAGCACTATGTACCGATCTTCTGCAGGTGTCGTTCTGCGAACACGACCTCCCTCGTGACGTTTGCTACACTCTCCATTTGTTTGAAATGATTTCCAAAGCCTTGAAACAACACTGTGGCTGACGTCGAACTCCCTGGCAACATCTGTTACTTTTCGCCCTCCTTCAATCTTGCCCAAAATACGGCCACGCGTAAAATTATCAAGGTGATGTCGGGAAGACATACTGAAAATTGCAAGTTCGTCAATTGATTCTTTCCCTTTCAACTTTGCGTTTGAACAACAACGGTCAATACGCGTCAAATCCTTTATATCTCTTATCAGCGCTATGACGTCACGAACAAGTTCGGAAATCCAAAATTTGAATATGCACAACACGTCTTACTGTATCCCGCACTTATGCTAATTTCCACATTTTCCTGCCTTCCATTTTATGGTTTCTATCGTTGCTATTGTCATCCGTCCTTAGCAATTGTCCGGCAGTGTAATAGATTAGGCAAGTGTTGAGCTAACAGGCGCAGTGTTTCGATTTCTTCGTTTTTCAATTCAAACGATTTTTTTAAATTAATGTTAGTGAGCCGACGTTCGTGAAACGGTTCAAGTAAACCGGCATCTAGTTTTAATTGAAATTCTTCAATGACACGGAATTTCGGGAATCGGAAGGCGTCAAAACACTACCATGGACGATGTCCAATATAGCATGCCAAAAATCACGGCGATCGGATATGTCACGTTGTAACTATGTCCGGACAACTAATTGTCCCGAGTGTCCTACACAGAGCGGATTTTTCCAATTATTACGAAAATTGGTTAGTTTTTTAATGGTCATTATTTTTAAACGACACGACCAATCACCATGATACCAACCCCATGTCACTCACCATGTCCTTCCCTTTTTCTGTGGCAAGTATCACCACGATCGACTGAAGATCTTTGGAGGAGATAGGTAAGAAACGACGCCTTCTCGAAACCCGGAAACCCCCTAAAAATGTAAGTTTTTGGACGATTATTCCTCAATGACACGGTATTTCGGGATTTGGAAGGCGTCAAAACCTGACCATGAACGATGTCCAATCGCATGCAAAAAATCACGGTGATCGGATTTCTCATCGTGTACCTATGCCCGAACAGCTAATTGTCTCGAGTCTCTTAAAGAGAGCTCCGCTCAGCCTTCGGCCTCGCTTCTCTCAATGATTAAAATACAGTTTCTCAGAGTGCTTTTCATTATATCTCCAGCAAACTACTAATATTTTGCTCTGAATCCCCAAAAAGTTGTAATTAAACTACGGAGACTCAGAACACTCAACGTATTTCATCACGATCAATGCATATACTGGTCTATAAAACTTGAGGACGCGCCAGGTTTTGACCGGTAGCATCACCCAAGAGCGGCTTGGATATAAGAAAGTCAAACCATAGAAACTTCATTACTTACCGAAATGATGACGGAAACAACACTGACACAACTGCAGATACTAAAGGATATAATAGCATTTTATTCAGAAATGACTACATACTGGGTGTCATGATACAAACGCATCACTGCCAAAGACGGTAGGGGGTAAGAGAAGGTTCTCAGTAGGGCATATGATCATCACTAACGACGATGCATGATTTGCACCATCTGCCTATACTTCCCACTAGGTTGTTGATGAGTTCTTGGGGAACATCGCCCATTCTTTCGTCCGGGCTGTCTTCAGCTGTTCGGGAGTTTCCAGTGTGTGTTGACGTGCCGCAACATGACTCCCCAGTGCGTCCCACACGTGTTCTATGGGATTTAGGCCAGACGAACGTGCTGGCTAATCCATTCGCTGGATTGACTTCCCAACAGGCCATGAAGAGCCACCAGACGATGAATTGTGGCGTTATCATCCATTAACACGAACTGAGGGCCAATGGCACCTCGTAAAAGACGAACACGGGAAAGAATTACCTCATTAGAGCAGCGCGCACCGATTATAGTACCTCCTTACAGTACCTGGAGCTCCGTACGTCCATCGATAAGAATGCCTCCCCATACAAGAACACCACAGCCGCCATATCTGTCCGTTTCATTCACGTTTTCGGGACGATACCTACTGCCTACCTCATGCCAGATTAGCTGAAGTCCAAAATCACTAGAGCGACTAAATCTACTGTCATCAGTTAAGAGTACCGTACCAGACTGTTCTGCTGTCCGGTCCTTACGTTCTCTGGACCACTGTAAACGATGTCTCCAGTGAGCAGTTGTTAATGGAACAAGCGTACTGCTCGTCGGGCACACAGTCCACCTTTGTAAAGTCTTCCTGCCTCGGTAAACGGCGACATTGTGCGTCCTGCGCTCATGTTCAGTTGCTTTGGAATGTTACTTGTTGTCTGGTGCCAATTTCTCTTTACCTGTAGGAGAAGATAGCGGTCCTCAATGGGGATGGTTTCTGGTGGACGACCACCATGGGCGTTTTGTACAGCTGTACTTGTACACCTGACGGCTGACCACGCACACGATACGATGCTATGGGCGATACTAAGCTCTTGGACCACACTCATCAGAGTTCTTCCCTCCTCGAGCCTCCCAATTATTCGACCACAAATAAAATCATCAAGATGTTCTCGACTTCGTCGTCCTTAGCACACAAACACAATGGAACATCTGTAACACTTATTTATGCACACCGTCAGGTGACTTACTTACATTCAAATGATTCCATTGGACTGCGTGAGCGCATTTTGTTCTTACGTCACGCAAACCAGAGATAGAAACGGGTCACCGGTCAAATGGTCTACAATTTCTTGCGGGTCCAACGGGTCGGGTCAAGGTGTTCCTGACCCGATTTTATTCCCATTTCATTTTTGAAAAGAGAAAAATGTATTCGAAAGAAAAATGCGCGTTTTGAATTCTGTAGTCGACACTGGTGCCCACGGAGTGAATAATGATTTGCAATGCAAAAGTATTGTCGTCTCTTTCTTAAAGCAACGAAGATTTCCACAGAACGACGTCAGACAACACGCCGACACCATATCGTAAAAAGATCCTTCCTTTGCGTTCTTTTACAGTGCGATTGTCCAGGACAAGGTACAGGAAAACGCTATTCGTCTGCTTCTCAACTGATTCACTCTCGCCGTGCGAAGTTCACTGTATGACTAAGAGTTACTTTTCACATCGCATCTTTTACATTGAGCATTCAGAGGTTTTCGATTGATGTGCTAACATCCCGTTCCCATGACATGTCATGGGAACGGGATGTTACATGTCATGTCGAAATTAACTCCTTATTTGTTTGGATTTAATATTAAGGAGGTTGAGAAAGTCGACGAGGCCAACAAAGATGTGCTTGTTGATTATCACAAGGGGAAGAGTGAATGCTGGAAATTGTTTCGTCTCATTAAGGAACCGGTGAATAATTCTGTGTTGTTTGGTTTTGCTTGTTGTTCAAAATGTGGAAAGTGTATAATTACAAAGAAAGATGTCGACCGTGTAATAAAAGATTATGGAACCAAAAATCTAACGGACGATATGAAAGTATGCGCACCTACATTAAAGCGTGGAAAAAGTGCAAAAACCTAAATATATTAAAACAAATACATTTGTGTAATCGTAAATAATGATTCCCATTTGTAATATACTACATGGTCACGGTTATTACTTAAGATTTGCACACCAGTGTGTTAAGTCAATGCAAAAGTTTCCGCGCTCCACCTAGCAGAGTGTAAAAGTGAACTCGTTGAGTTTTTTTAAGAATTTCGTGCTCTGCGGGTATGGTGGCAACACTGCGCTGAAACACACATGTTGGCGGTCAGTGCACAGTTGCGGTTAAATGAGCTAGCATATTCGTCACTATCTGCTGTACCCGTTTAACTTCGGGAAAGCCACTGCAGAAGCGCGACAGTGGATTCGTTCGGCATTACGGCGCGAAAGCTGTAGGTGTAAGCGTGCGGCATGGGTAGTGTGTGAAGTTCAGAAGTACTGACGGCAGCGTGGAGGACACTCAGCGTAGCGGACGGCCGCAGGAGATGCGGAGTGCGTATTTGCATGTTCCTCTGGATGAAGACCAATAGATTCCAGAATTAGCAATACATATTTAAACGTGAATCAGATGACCGTGGCTGCGGTTGAATGCCATAGGAAAGATTTAAAAAAATAATCGAGAGAGTACCCTGGTACTCTTTGTAGATAACTTATGCTATGCACCTTTCGCATTTATTTCACACCCACAAAGATGCCAAGATCTTTGTGGGTGTGAAATAAAAACGAGTGATTCGAGAGTAGACATTTAGTTACTTGCAACACGCTGCATTTATTCGAGTCACTCATGACCACACCGAGCCACAGTTGTTCGGAACATACTAAATAAATCACAACAATAAACAATAAGGTTTACTGATAAAATATATACAAAAATCGTCACACACGTAATCAACTCGAAGCAGCAAGTACAGCTAACTCCGTAGTACCAAAAACTTTAATTAAGAGTTAAAAACATATGTACACTCCCGCAAGACCTTTCGGGAACATCGTGTTCCCATCTTCAGATAGAACCTACGACTCAAAGAATCTCCATATACACTATATTGATAAAAGTCGCCGGACACCTAGAAGAATAACACAACATAGCATTTATTGACATACATTAAGTAAGGTGTCGGTCCACCTTTGGCCTCAATGCATGTTCGGATCCTTCGAGACATGCTTTCGACAAGGTCTTAGAACACAGTGATAGGTATACGCTTCCATTCAGTACATAATAATGCCGCTAACTGTTGCTTAGTAGTAGGCTTTGGTTCCAAACATCTTATGTAGCGCTCTAACTCATCCCATAGCTGCTCTATGGGATTAAGATCAGGGTTCTGTGCTGGCCAGTCCACACACGATACGGAATTATTGTCAAACCACGCCATAACAGTTCTTGCTTTATGGCTCGGCCCATTTTCCTGCTGGTACCACCGAGGCTCGGTTCCATAGTATTTCCACAGAGTTGGTAGGGCATAATTGTCCAGAATATCGAGGTAAACGGGCTGGTTAACAGGTTTGTCCACGATAACCAATGGGCCGGAACCATACCATCAAAAACACCCCCCACACGAGTACACTGCCAGCTCCAAACTTGACCGTAGGAACAGTACTCTATGGTAAATAGCGTTCCCCCGGCTGCCGCCATACCCCACACACGGCCATCAGACTTATGGATCGTCTGTCTGGATTCATCAGTCCATAGGACCAGTTTCCATTGATCTACTGCCCACGATAAATGTTCTTTACACCATGCTAAACGACAAGTAGCATTCCGAGTGGAGATGAAAGGCCTATGAGCAGCCGCACGACCACGGTAACCCATCGTATGAAGTTTTATGCGAATGGTGCGTGTACGTACCGACGTTACAGCATTTTTACTCACCTGTACGCTGAGGTCTTGTGCAGTACTCCGTCGATTAGCTGTAACGACTCTCCTGAGGATTCGACGTCCTCTATCACTGATTTTCTTCAGTCTGCCGGTACGTTTTGCTGCTTCAGGCACGTCATGTGTCTTCCACTTATTCAATACATTCGAAGCAGTTGACTTGGGTATGTTTAAACGCCTCTCCGTTTCTCTTATAGACAACCCACTAATATAACACTTACTTTCTCAAAGTCAATACTCTCCCGCCGCGACATTTTCACTGAACCTCACAGTACGATATGATCGCAGTCAGCAGAAGACTTGTTTTTATACCGTTTGCAGCTGTACCGCGCATCTGGACAACGCAGCGAATCCGTTCATTTGCTTTTGAAGGGGTGTCATGTGACTTTTGTTAATATAGTGTATATGGAGACTCGTTGAGTAGCAGGTTCTGTCTGAAGATGGGAGCACGGTGTTCCCGAAAGGTCTTACGGGAGTGTACATATGTTTTTAACTCTTAATTAAAATTTTGTAGTACTGCGGAGTTAGCTGTACGTGCTGCTTCGAGTTGATTATGTGTGTGACGTTTTTTGTATACATTTCATCAGTTTTAACAGCACGTTTATCATCATTTATACAATAAGGGATTACTGATTCCTGACATTGAGCGGTACATAGGTAGGTGGATAAATGAATGTTATTGTCGTAAAACCAATGAAAGAAGATATGTGAGTCAAAGGTAAATATTTACTAAACTGTGGCGGAGGCAAGGAACGACCTTGACATCGATGAAATGTGATGTAGATACGAAGTCCATCTGCGATTGCGCAAGTTAGATCTGACCTGACGTTAGAAAGAAATGCTGAGTCGCAAGTGTGCTGGTGAGGGCGATTGGTAGCTAATGGTGTAGGATAGCTATAGGTTACACCCATAGTGCTGTATGTCATTTTAAAACTCTTGTCAATAGCAGGAAACTTTTCCCAGCAAAGGGGGGGGGGTCGAGAGGTAGCCAACTTTGCTATGACGTATCCTTGACTGCTATCGGAAAAGATGTATAGCATTAAAAGGCATTTTTGTAATGTGTTTTCGTCAAAAAATTTAACATCTAATTCTCGTAATTTACGCAGATTGCAATGAGATATTGTTACGTTTATGTAAATCGTAATGAAATATTCGGCGATTGTTCAGTAAAATGTATGGTTGAGTAACAATGAAATTAACTATTGTTGCGTCACCTCATGGGACATTAACTATTATTGCGTCACTTCATGGGACATTAACTATTGTTGCGTCACTTCATGGGACATTAACTATTGTTGCGTCACTTCATGGGACATTAACTATTGTTGCGTCACTTCGTGGGGCATTAACTATTGTTGCGTCACTTCATGGGACATTAACTATTGTTGCCTCACTTCGTGGGGCATTAACTATTGTTGCGTCACTTCATGGGACATTAACTATTGTTGCGTCACTTCATGGGGCATTAACTATTGTTGCGTCACTTCATGGGACATTAACTATTGTTGCCTCACTTCATGTGACATTAACTATTGTTGCGTCACTTCATGAGACATCATGCCGCGCGATCAGATTGAACAATGGTTTAGACAGTGACGTACCAGTACCCATTTTCGTTACATCTTAATTTTCTACTGCTGGGAAGGATGAATAGCATGAAAAGAGGGAACATTGTTCTGACGCGAACAAACGGTGGAAACGTATGCATAGCCCTAATAATAATCACAACTTTGTGAGAAAAGTTAAAATTTAAGTACAATTTTAAAAGGGCATTCGTTATATTTCCAGCAAAGTACAGATATTTTTTTTTGAAAAAAAAATTGTGAAAAAAACCTACCGGGAAGCAGAATACAGTTTTTCATCTCAAGCAATATCCACTGAAGTGCCAAAAGTCAGGGGATAGCAGTATGCAAATTTTTAACTGGCACCGCCGTCGCATAAAGGCTTCGACGCACGCCACACGATTATTATTAGTTGCGAGGTGTGATCTCGTGAGTCAGGTTGAATTATGGCAAGCCGACGTGAATTGTCGGAGTTTGAACGAGGCATGGTAGTGGGAGCCAGATGGATGGGACATTCAGTTTCTGATGTTGTGCGAACATTCAACATTCCTCGATCTATGGTGGTGTCACGTGTGGGTATCGTTCACTTGACCGAAAGGTCACTTGACCGAAAATCACTTCGCCGAAAATCACTTGATCGAAAGGTACATTTCACCGAAGGGTCACTTGACCGAAAAGTTCATTTCACCGAAAGATCACTTCACCTAAAAGTTCATTTCATCGAAAGGACACTTGATCGAAAAGTTCATTTCACCGAAAGATTACTTTACCTAAAAGTTCATTATATCGAAAGATCATTTCACCGAATGGTCAGTTTATCGAAAACTTAGAATTTTGTTGTTATAGATCTGTTGGAGTATGGTGCTGGTTTTTAAAAACTGGTCACCTAAACATTATTGGATTGTATAAAAAATACACTTTTAATTTCTTTTAAACACCTCCCCATAAGTAGGTTTTTCGAAATATAACATTAATTATAAGTCATAGATAGACCTGTGCCTTTTTGCCAAATTTTAATCCCCCGAGCTCATATTCATGAAGTTTACATAACAACTCAAGTTAATGAGTTGTTATGTAAACACACTTATTCAGACAAAAAAAAAAAAAATCAGTTTTAGGGCCCTTGGCCTCGGTTTAGGCCTTTTTAGAACATTTTAATCGTGCGTGCTCATATTCATAAGGTTTACGTAAAATGTCCAGCTAATAATGTTGCACATTTATTCAGGCAAAAAAGAATCAATTTTTGGGCCCTAGGCCTCGGCTTAGGCCTTTTTAGAAAATATTAACCGTGCGTGCTCATGTTTATAAGGTTTACATAAAAACTAAAGTTAATGATGTTGTACTCTTTATTCAGGCCAAAATAATCAGTCTTAAAGCCCTTCGCCTCGTTTTAGGCCTTTTTAGAAAATTTTAATCCTGCGTGCTCATATTTATAAGGTTTACATAAAATGTCAAGTTAATAATGTCGCACATTTATTGAGGCAAAAAAGAATCAATATTAGGGCCATAGGCCTCGCTTAGGCCTTTTTAGCAAATTTTAATCGTGCTTGCTCATGTTCATAAGCTTTACATAAATAGTAAAGTTAATAATGTTACACATTTTTTCAGGCAAAAAGAATCAATTTTAGGGCCCTAGGTCTCAGCTTAGGCCTTTTTAGAACATTTTAATTGTGCTTGCTCATGTTCATAAGCTTTACATAAAAAGTCAAGTTAATAATGTTGCAATTTTTTCAGGCAAAAAGAATCAATTTTAAGGTCCTAGGCCTCAGCTTAGGCCTTTTTAGAAAATAATAACGGTTCGTGCTCATGTTCATAGGTTAACCTAAAAACTCAAGTTAATGATGTTGCACACTTTTCAGGCTAAAAGAATCAAGTTTTAGGGCTCTAGGCCTCGGCTTAGGCCTTTTTAGCAGATTTTAATCGTGCGTGCTCATATTCATAAGGTTTACATAACAACTCAAGTTAATGATGTTGCACACTTTTCAGGCTAAAAGAATCAAGTTTAGGGCTCTAGGTCTCGGCTTAGGCCTTTTTAGAAAATTGTAATCGTGCGTGCTCATATTTATAAGGTTTACATAAAATGTCAAGTTAATAATGTCGCCCATTTATTCAGGCAAAAAAAGAATCAATATTAGGGCCGTAGGCCTCGCTTAGGCCTTTTTAGCAAATTTTAATCGTGCTTCCTCATGTTCATAAGCTTTACATAAAAAGTAAAGTTAATAATGTTACACATTTTTCTGGCAAAAATAATCAATTTTAGGGCCCTAGACCTCGGCTTAGGCCTTTATCGCAAATTTTAATCGTGCGTGCTCATATTCATAAGGTTTACGTAAAAAGTCAAGTTAATAATGTTGCACATGTATTCAGGCACAAAAGAATAAATTTTATTGCAATTAGGCCTTTTTTTTTTTTTTTTTAGCTTAGGCGTTTTTAGAAAATTCTAATCTTGCTGGTTTATAAGTTTACATAAAATGTCAAGTTAATAAGTTAATAATGTTGCACATTTATTAAGGCAAAAAAGAATAAATTTTATTGCCCTTAGGGCTTTTTTTTTTTTTTTTTTTTTAGCTTAGGCGTTTTTAGAAAATTCTAATCTTGCTTGTTCATAAGTTTACATAAAATGTCAAGTTAAAAAAAATCAAGAGGGGGGGGGGGGGGGGCGTTACAGATTGCCGTTTCTGGGCATATATTGAGAACTGAATTGGGAACTCCAAACGCATTTCGCGAAAACGGTCCATGTAAGCCAAGCGAGGCGAGAATTGCACTTTAATTTGAAGAAAAAATTGCCGAGGATCCGAGGTACACCTAGTTTTGGGAGGGTGTACCCCCAACTTCCGTAATATTATGTTCGGGGCCGCTGGAGTCTGTCAGTGTATCCAGGATGTTCCCCTTAAAGCGTCCGCGAGGTCCGTCATCTTGGGGGGGTTGGCTTTCCCCCAAAATGTTAAAATGGACGTAGAGCTGTAAACATTAGACCCATGCTTTATATAATGATTCTGTACACGACCACGAATTTTCAGGAATGTGGAGTGAAACTGACCCCCCCCCCCCGTTTCCAAGAGCTCTTCAGGGGTAACATCGAGGATACACTGATGACCGACTCCAGAGGTCCAGAATATAAAATTACGGAAGTTGGGGGTAGAGCCCTCAAAACCAAGCACCTCGTATCCCTTTTACAGACTTCACCAAATTTCTGGGGGAGGGAGAAGGGCATACATAGTTTGGCACTAAACACAACATGAAGCATAGAAATTGCGAGCAAATCCCTTACCTTGAACACCTGTCTGCGCTCTTAGAAACTTGGGGAGGGTGAATTCGTCCCACCCTCCTGAAAATTCGTGATCGTGTACAGAATCATTATATAAAGCAAGGTTCTAATGTTTACAGCTCTACGTCCATTTTAACATTTTGGGGAAAGCCCCCTCCCAAAAGCTCACGGACTTCGCAGACACTTCAAGGGGAACATCCTGGATACACTGACAGACTCCAGCGGCACAGAATATAATACTACGGAAGTTCGGGGTACAGTTCCCTCAAACCAAGTGTACCTCGGATCATCGGCAATTAATTTCTTCAAATTAAAGCACAATTCTCGCTTGGCTTACATGGAACGTTTTCGCGAAATTCGTTTAGAGTTCCTAAAAAGGCCTAAGCCGAGGCTTAGGCCCTAAAATTGAATCTTTTTTGTCTCAATAAATGTGCAACATTATTAACTTGACTTTTGCGTAAACCTTATAAATATGAGCACGCACGATTAAAATTTGCTACAAAAGGCCTATGGAGGCCTAGGGCCCTAAAATTTATTCTTTTTGCCTGAATAAATGTGCGACATTATTAAGTTGACATTTTATGTAAACCTTATAAATATGAGCAAGCAGGATTAAAATTTTCTAAAAAGGCCTAAGCCGAGGCCTAGGGCTTTAAAGACTGATTCTTTTGGCCTGAATAAGTGTACAACATCATTAACTTGAGTTGTTATGTAAACGTTATGAACATGAGCACGCACGGTTAAAATTTGCTAAAAAGGCCTAAGCGAGGCCTACGGCCCTAATATTGATTCTTTTTGCCTGAATAAATGTGCAAACGTTATTAACTTGACTTTTCATGTAAACTATTTATGAACATGAGCACTGAACATGATTTTTATGAAAAACGTATGAACATGATAAAACTTGCTAAAAAGGCCTAGGCCGAGGCATAGGGACTTAAAATTAATTATTTTTGCCTTAAAACTAAATCTTTGCGTTCTCTGTGACACGGAGAAATCAAAAGTGCAATTTGAGTATGATCCCCTAACGTTTCGGTGGTCTGTCTGTCAAACTTGCACCATGCTTCAACAGATCCTGTAATGAAATCTAGCGTTTTCGATAAACTGACCCTTCGGTGAAATGACCTTTCGATGAAATGAACTTTTAGGTAAAGAGACCTTTCGGTGAAATGAACTTTTCGATCAAGTGACCCTTCGGTGAAATGTACCTTTCGATCAAGTGACCCTTCGGTGAAATGAACGCTTCGATCAAGTGATCTTTCGGTGAAACAATTTTCTCGGTGAAGTGATTTTCGGTCAAGTGACCCTTCGGTGAAGTAAACGTCGGGCAAATGAACCAGACCTGTCACGTGTGTACCGAGAATACCTCATGGAAGGCATTACCACTAACCGTGGACAGCGCAGTGACCGACCACGGGTGCTGAATGACCGTGACCAGCGGGGTTTGACCAGGATTGTCCATGCAAACAGACAAGCGACACTGGCTCAAATAACATCCACATTCAGTGCAGAAGGTAGAAGAGATATATCCATCAGGTCAGTTCAGTGTAATTTAGCGTCCATGGGGTATGAGAGCAGAAGACCCACCAGAGTGCCTTTGTTAACACCACGACATCAAACACAGCCCGTCACCTGGGCTCCTGGAAACGGTAATTGAACTCTGGAAGATACGCAACATGTGGCGTGGTCCGATGAGTCACGCTACCAGTTGTTACCAGCTCATGGTAGGGTTCAGGCCATGGACCTAAGCTTTCAACAAGGCACTGCCCAAGCTGGATGTGGTTCCTTACATGGGTGGAGTGTCTTTACGTGGCATGGTTTCAGACCTCTGGTCCTCGTAAATCAACCGGTAATCGCTTTTTTGCTCTGCTGAGTTATCATTTGCAGCCCTTCATGGACTTCATGTACCCCAACAACGGTGGGGTTTTCCAAGCGGACAATGCACCATGTCATCGGGCCCAGGTTGTCCAAAATTGGCGCGACGCGAGCATTCTGGACAGTTCCGAAGGATGCTGTGGCCACCACGTTCGCCCGACATGTACTCAATAGAGCACTTATGGGACGTGGTGGAAAGGTCCATCGCACCCAAGATCATGCACCTACAGATACCAGGGAACTATGGGTGGCTGTTTAGACGGCATGGCTCAACATCTCGCCAGAAGTCTTCCGGCCACTTGTGGAATCGATGCTCCGTCGAGCCTTTGTACTTCGACGAGCTAGAGGAGGTCCTACACGATACTAGGTACGTATCCCATTACTTCTGGCACTTCAGTGTACATAGTATTCTTTACCTTGAAAACAAATTATGATTAAAACACAATTTCTTAAAGTCTATCTTTTTTTTTTTTTTAAATCTCAAGCTAAGAAATGTTATTTTGCTTTGAACCAAAAAACTGTGATTAAACTACTGAGACTCAGATCGAACTTCACAATTTATAGTATTCTTCACCTTGAACGAAAAATTATAATTAAAATACAGTTTCTTAAAGCGTAACTTTTTTTTTATTTGCAGCAAACTACCGATGTTTTTCTCTGAACCAAAAAATTGCGATTGAACTACCGAGACTTAGAATACATTTTTTTATCACCAGCAATCTCTAGTATTCTTCACCTTGTACGAAAAATGATGATTAAAATGCAATTTCTTAAAGTGTATCTTTTTTATCTACTGATATTTTGCGCTGAACCAAAAAGTCGTGATTAAACTTCTTAAGGAGCAAGTCTTTTCAATACAGGCATAGTAGTGATAGGTGGATTAAATGCATAAACCAACGAAGAAGCAGAAAGTAAATTAATAACATTTTTAAGGTTAATGTTTTTTTCATCTCTCTAACTAAAAAACTCAGCAAAATATGAATGTCTCATAAAAAAAGAAGAGTCCAGCAGTAACTAGAGGTCTGCAGAATCCAAACTTATGACCATTTCATCCTATTTGCTTCCATCTGTTAATTACCTGTTTGATGGAGATAAATGAAGCCCAAGAGGGAACGTATGCGGTTGTAATTTGTGGAGAGATGAAGAGGAGTTGCCGAATCGCCTAGGAGAAACATCCTGAAGCCATTTCCCCACATTAGCTGAGTAAATGGGGATTTTAGTCAGCGGATTAAAAATGCCAGGCGCACTTAAAACACCCTCTTACTGTAATTAAAGCAATTAATCCCCGAAAAAGAAGGAAAATTATTTTCTTTCTTTTAACCTCTATTTCCTCCTCGCTTTTTTTCTTCTGGAAACAGTTCTCAATTTTATTTAATTAAGCGTTTACATTTATTTGCGCATTTGCCGAGTATTTTTTCACGCTTTTTTCCTTAACGTGTTTTACTTTTTCAAATTAAGCATCTCCTCTGATTAGTTCGTGCATTAATGAAGGTTTTTCTAAAGCTGGTACAGCACTGAGCTTAAATTTTTATTGTTGCCCAAACTGTCTGCAATAATTTTCTCTGAAGAGCGAGAAGATGTTCTTGAAACTACGAGCGGTCTGGAATGGGATGCAATGATTTACTGGACAGATTCTGTGGGACACTAATGCAAGGCTGGGTTTTCATGTTACACTGAATCAAAAATTAAATCCTCGGAATAAATGTTTTCACACTCATCGCTTTCTCGGAGCAAGGAACTGATATAAAACTCGAATTTAATGCATGGAATATTAGAAGCGTCTCTTTGCTTGTGGGAGTCTATTATATCATAATAAAACTTCGCATCGGAAAGAAAAGATAACGCACAATAAGTAGAAATGACATTAAACACATTTTGTTTTTCCTTCCTTACGGAAATTTTATTTTTGGAAATTACGTTTAGTTAATAAAGTTTCAGTGAATTAAAAAAAAATCAACAAAGCCTTTTTTCACTTAGAGGTAGGCAGCGGGGTTTTTTTTACAAGTTGCAAATACATGATATGAATTACGTACTGTTTAATAATATTAAGAATTTATTTTTCTTCTTTACGTGTGTATTGATTTCAGGTATCTTGAGAAAAAAAGCAATAAAATTACTGTATTTTTCGACGTATAAGTCGAGACCTTTTCCTTCAGAAGTCCGGGTTTACACTTCAGATCAGATCATATGTAGAGGATTTTAGGAAGGGCGTGTCTGACCCCAGGTCTTAAACAACCCTTAGAAATAGGAAGCTAGGAGATTTGGGCTAGAGTGCCCGATAGGAAAGTGACATGGAAGCGAGGTAGAACTTAACGTCCCCATCCAACGCACAGCAGATATTTAGTGGTTTCAGCGTTCGTACCTGCGTGGGTTCGAACCCGAGGTCTTCTACGTGGCAGTCACAAAAGTTGACTACTAGGCCACCCGCGGCCCGGTTTCGACTTATATGCCACATCAACTTATCTACTAAAATTTCTTAATGAAAAAAAAATATTGTTCTTTAAATTCTGTCGTGATACTAGCAACCCTGACATGGGATATTACATTCTTAAGCAGAGGCGTAATTAAGGCGGGGCAGATGGTGCGGCTGTTCCGGGCGCAGCTCAAGGAAGGGCACGAAAACCACTGCTTGTAATCTGATTAAAATTGAATTCCTTCCCTAAACTGTTCAGGAGATTCTAGTTGCTCACATTCAGAAATGAAAGTCGAGTTCTATAGTCCGTAGAACAACCGTGGCCTTTGTCGGCCACGATTGTTCTACGGACAATAGGCCCGGCGATATTCCTTTAATTGGATGGATAAAGATGCCATTTTACTTTAGTTGGATAAGATGAGAATGTCGTTAACATTGTTGAAGATTCTCTGCGGGTTATACGATCATTACTGTGATTTGAAGCCACGACTTCCAGCTGCATTCGCTCCGTTTGATGTGGTACCGAATTTCCGAAGCGATGTTGCGAAAGGCTGTACAAACACGCACAGTTTGATTGTGCCTCCAGCATACAGATAGCATTTGGTTATATCGAGCAGTGTATGCTATATATATTACTAAATCAATATAATAATTATTTTTGGATAGGTATGGGCTTCCATTCAGTACATAATGCTGCCGCTAACTGTTGCTTAGTAGTAGGCCTTCGCCAAACTTCTTATGCCGCGCTCTAATTCATCCCATAGGTGCTCTATGATTTAAGAACAGGGCTCTGTGCTGGCCAGTCCACACAATATAAAGAATTATCGTCGAACCACGACGTTACAGTCCTCGCTTTATGGCTCGGTGCATTATCCTGCTAATACCAACAAGGCTCGGTTCCATAGTATTGCCAGACTTGGTAGGGCATAATTGTCCAGAATATTGAGGTAGACGTGCTGGTTAACAGGTTTGTCCACGATAACCAATGGGCTGGGATCATACCACGAACCCCCCCCCCCCCCCCACGAGTACACTGCCAGAACTTGACCGTAGGAACAATACACTATGGTAAATAGCGTTCCGTCGGCTTCCTCCATACCTTTACACGGCCATCAAACTGATACATCGTGTATCTGGATTCATCAGTTCATAGGACCCATTTTCATTGGTGTATTCTTTTGGAGTCGCATCGCTCCCGAAACGGGGTGCCTCTGCCTTCAGGCCCATTTCCACCACCGTATGGAAAGACAGCTGGGGCGCAATGTTTTGTGGTTTGCCCCGGGTGCAGAAATTCCTAGTTACGTCTCTGTTCTTAAAAACCCCGCATGAAAACGAGAAGAAAATTGTTTCTTCTTTTAATTGGAAAAATTAAAAAAAAAATCGGTATTAGTAGCCAGTCCCCAGATTTTCTGAATGCAAATTTGAACCATTACACTAGTTGATCAACTGGGTAACATATTACAGCGTCTCATATCCACTTACTAAAACGCGCTGAATAGTGGCCACGGCTAAATACCACGTGCGTCGGAGAGGCGACTCCAGTCGACTAGTCGCCTTGTTGAAGCTTCGGAGAACAGTAACGAATGAGCAGATCCTCACTGAATTGCGCATGCGTAATACCGTCTTTCGGGGCTGGTCGCCTTTCTGTTTAACAGTAGCAGTTTTGCTTCAGCGTGGAGTTAAGCTGTAAGGTTTGCTCGTGTAAGTAAAATGAACAAAGTGGACTTTTTTTTGCAAGACCCTTTTAGTCCATTAAGGGATGCAAAAAAAGAAAAAAAAGTTTAAGACTTTGGCCTAATGACCAAATATTTGCTTGATGCAAAAGCATGAGAATAATTCTAGAACAAAACTTTGAAGCGTGTAAAAACTTGCTTACGTATGACAACGGAGTAAGAACGGTTAAATTCCTTAACTGTTTTATCTGTTGAGAAAACAATATTAAAACGAAAGGTATCCAGAAGTTCGCCGAACAAAGAAACAGAGCTCAGTTCCTTTATACGTGAAGGCAAGAACCTAAACTTTTGTTTTGATGTTATACAGCCCTGCATATACACTGAGTTGCCACTTTATTATAACCACCTGACAGTTTTAGGCAAATGAGCTGTGGCTGCACGCTGTTGTCGCCAGAGGGCGAGGCTAGTATAAAAAGGGAAAGCTAGTGCTTGCGACAGTAGTAGAAGTGATTTTGGGGTGACGAGATGGGTAAAAAATGCGATTTGACGGACTTTCAACGTGGGATGATTGTAGGAGCTCGGAGCCATGGAGAGAGTATCACCGAAACCGCCGCATTCGTGAAATGTTACAGAGCAGCTGCTGTTAAAGTGTTTAAAGACTGGACTGTCAGCCAAAAATCTGGGTCTCTACGTGCAACGTGTGGTCGTCATCGACTAGACTGGTAACAGACAACAGAAGGGCAACAGTGCAGCAAATTACAGACCATCTTAACAAGGATTCCCTCAAATGATCTCTGCACGCACTGTTAGCCGTACACTGCATCGGATGGGATATGGCAGCCGAAGGCCTGTTCGAATACCTTTGCTGTCTGCAGTTAACACGAGAAAGCGTCTCCAGTTCGCACAGGAGCACAAGGATTAGACAGTAGATAATTTGGAATCAAATTATGTGGTCCGATGAATCACGTTTTCAGTTGCACCATGCCGATGACCGAGTGAGAATTTGTCGGAAACAGCACGAAAGCATGGACCCCAAATGCATTGCTATAACTCTTCAAGCTGGTGGAGGTAACGTTATGGTTTTGGGAATGTTTTCCTGGCGTGCTTTAGGCCCTTTAATTTGTGTTGATGAACGTCCTGACTGGCACATCATATCTAAACATCGTTGCGGACCAAGTGCATCCTGTCATGTGGATGGTTTATCCCAATGGCGATGGCTACTTTCAACAAGATAATGCGTACTGCCAGAGTGCTCATATTGTTCAGGATTGGTTTCAGGAACGTGCCGGTGAGTTTACTTTGCTTAGGTGGCCCCTACAATCTCCAGATCTCAACACCATTGAGAATTTGTGGGATGCAGTTGAACGAGCCATCAGACAGCTGGATCCACAACCCTGTAATCTCACATTCCAGGAAAGTGCTATTCATCAAGCATGGTTCCACAAACCACCTATCAACATCTCGTGGAGTCCATGCCACGAAGAATCGACGCAGTATTAAAGGCAAAAGGTGGCCCAACGAAGTACTGAGGGGGTGGTCATAATAAAGTGGCAACTCAGTGTATATACACATATTGTCATAAAATTTCGCGCACCAATGAAAAAAAAACGTGCGATTAACGCAAAAGTCGGCGAATAGCTACGGGGAGGGCCGACAAGCAAGTGATTCAAGTTTCGTGCGATTCCGCATGCCCGCGCGTCCAAGGCCGGCGCTGCGATCGCAATCCTTGGAACTTATAAGGCCCCGCGCAGGGGACTCCACATGCGTGCCGAAGTGCACTGTAAGAGTCAGGTGAGATCCCTGAACGATAGACATGCCGAGGAGCCGCCGTAGATGTGCGTACGGGCAACTGACAGAGTTTGAACGAAGCCGTATCGTCGGGATGAGAAAGGTAGGGTGGGCAGGATGCCGAATCGGACGCGATTGGGCAGGTCGGTCAGTACGGTGCGATCGTGTTGGGAGTAATAGACACTGAAAGGCATTCAGACACGGAGTTCGACCCAGACACGCCACCACCAGAGAGGACCGTGGGATCGTGAGAGCGGCACGTACAGATACAACGACGTCCTTGTCCAATATCGAGAGGCATGCAGTGGCTGTACAAGGGAATCCTGTGTCATGAAACTGTTGGAAATGTACTCAGGCGTTTGGAAATGGGACTCCTGTGTCCAAAACCATTTCCAAACGCATGGAAAAGGCGAATGTGCACTATCGACGGCCCTTACGTTTTCTGCCATTAACACCCGACCATCGTCGGCGTCGATTGCACTGGTGCCAGCAGCAAGCAACGTGAAATGCTACGGACTGGCGACGTATGGTGTTCAGCGACGAATCCCGCTTCTATGTGGGAACGGACGACCACCGTGTCGGAGTGTGGAGGACCGCAGGCGAGCGCTACAATCCCAAACTCACTGTGCAGCGACACACGTCCAGAACCGCAGGCGTGATGGTCTGGGAATTCATCGCGTATGACAGCCGGACTTCTCTCGCAGTGATCCGACGGACGTTGACAGACTAGCGCTACGGACTGGAGATCCTGAGTCCCCACGTGCTACCATTCTTGGCGGGGCGGCCCGGCGCCATTTTCCAATAGCGCCCGTCCGTACAAGGCTCGGGTTTCTCAGGACTGTCTACGTCATCCTTCGACGCATCCGTGGCCTGCCAGATCTTTCGCCCATCGAGCACGTGAGGGACCAGTGGGACGCCAGCTTTCTCCATGTCCCAGTGTTCGTGATTTAGAGCGTCAGTTGCAAGAAGTGTGGACCATTCTGTCCCAGGATAACATACGGCGTCTCTTTGACTCCATGCCGGACCGTATTACCGCATGTATCCGAGCACTAGGCGGTCCGTCGCGGTACTAACGCTGACAGGAATGTGTACCGTATATATGCGGAAAATCGTCCTGCTGCTGCGATATTGTAGACACTTCTGTCTTTGGTATGTACCATGTGACTACTAAAATCTCATTTCAATCGGACGCTTCCTTCTTGGTGCGCGGATTTTTATGACAATGAGTGTATAAAAAATTCCTACCTCATTCTACGCGGTGAAGTATGATTTCAGAAGGTGGCATTTGGAAACTGCACACAATTCAGTGAAATTATGTTTCACAGTAAGGAAGGTTGAGGACAATTTAAAAAATATTTAGCCCTGGATAAATTTTAGGCCACCCTACCATCACCTCCTAATAGCTTAGAAGGCCCGCGCACCGAACGCCGGAGGCTGCGTGACGTAGGGAAGAGTAGGCTGATGTCCGTGGTGGGTGGTCGAGCATGCATGAGCTTGCTCACTCCGTGTAAGCGTGACTACAGATGTGCGTGGTTGTTGTTGTCAAATTGTCAACTAAATTTATTTTCATAGAGGAATATTAAAAGTATTCAAATTCCCTGCTAATGGGGAGGTTCTCAAAATGGATTACAGCAATAAAGCGTGAAAATTTTCAACTCTAAGGTACGTGGAAACCTTTTGTTAACCTTATTTTAAACTACTCGTAAAATAAAAATTTTGAACTAGAAAATTTAAATTTGGCTAATTTTATAATCTAATGCATCTCACAGCGGGAAGTCAAAGCACTGAAAAGATTTTTGAAAAATGAAGTTTATGTTTGTAATGGAAAGAATAGATTACTTGTGTTGTTATAGTAACCCATAACATGTTTTTGCCAATGTATCAAATAAGTTCAAAGTAAAATATGTATATTTAGGAAGGGATTTTAAACTTTTTTTTATTATGGACACAGAATAATAAGGGTTGCATGTTTTTGATCCCAAGAGTAATATGTTGATACATTCGTACTTAGTTATTTAAGTGTTTAGGCAGCGTCAGATTAACTTTTTTGGGGTCCCTATTTCTGGGCACAAATGCTTGTAAAATACTTATATCCTATACGAAATATATGTATGTCATGTACACATCTAACATGCCTATGTCCTTTATATAAATGCTAAGGCCTTGTTGCCATGTGAAATACATCTTTTGTGTTTGCAGACATAGAGAATTGCATTGAATTATCATTTTTAATATTTATTACTAAAGGAACAGAAACACTGAATCAAGTATAGACAGCAAAAATTAGATATGAATGCACAAAAACAGAAGTTCACACATAGTTCAGGAGTAAGTTTGCCTTTAAAATGTCCGTTTAAAGATTTTGAAGCATTTTTCTACAAACCAACACATTGAAGAACTCTCGTGTGAGCAGTGTGTATGCTCTATCTGTGGTAGGATGGGAATTTATCAAAACCATTCAATTTCTTAAAAATTAGGTGAAATATATCAGTACTACCTGGGCAAGAAATTATTTACTTGCCCAGGTAGTAAAAGCTGGATGCGCAGGAAAATGTATCTTTTAAGATAACAAACCAGAACCCTATTTTTTTTAAGTTAAAAATATGAACTGTTTTTACATGTTTGCACTTCCATTTTAAGGGTCTGTATTACAAATGTTCAATGCACAAACGTGTGTATATCAATTTTTAAGATGCTGATGCTAAAATTGGTATGAAATGGTACGATGATGAAACTGGTGTTTCGGAAATTTAGTGATTCTGCCATGTTCCTTTTGTTAAAGTTTTCTCCCTTTGTCACTAAACATGAGAGGTCAGTTACATCAGAGGCATGCATACTGTTGTTGATTATAAACAAAATTTGGAGCAAAACTAGGTTTCCGATTTCTGGGCGTAGAGCATAACATAATTAAAGATGTGATATTACTCTTTCCTTGGTACTTCGTAACAATAATACAACTTCCATTAATTAACAATGACATGAAACACGACATGTGATGACTGTCTTTTTTTCTTGTGTAGTAGGAAATTTTATTACAAACTTTTTTATTTTAAAATTTATTTATTTATTTATTTTTTTTGGAGGTTTAACGACCACCGTGAGCAACTCAATGGGCTATAAGCAGTCGCCCGTCCCTAATTTAGGGTCACTGGTTCCAGGGAAGGGAGAGAGCCAGTGCCGTAAGACAAACACAACATCCATGCCTCACCGGGATTCGAACCCGGACCCCTTTCGGACGAATGATCAGAGGCCAACGCCTTAGACCACTGCGCCACCGGGGCGGCAAAATTTAGTTACCATGCACAGGTAATTAGATGTTTTATTTACCTGCCCAGACGAATGATTTACATGCTCTGGGCATCTCGGGCATGGTATTTTTAAGCCTTGGATATTTTTATTTTTAAGAGAAAGAAAAGTACGTGGATCGACATGAATCCACATATTGTGGAAACTATGTTCTAAACAAACAAGATTTTTAAAATACAAGTAGAAATATATACTCGCTTCTTTTTTTTTTTTTTTTTGAAAATATTTGCTTAAAATGAGAGATTAACTTTTTATTCATTTATCTAGACTTATCTGTTTCCAGACTTCCTGCACTGTGTCTTCACAAGCTACAGCAATAATAACTGGAACTAATATATCTCATATTATCCGATAACTACTGGAAAGTGTGCTTCCAAACGTGAGGGTGGGTGTCAATTTTTGTATAGGGAAAAACTTCTTCAATCCTTCATAGAATTTATTTTGAAACCAAAATCATAAAAAAAGGAAAAAAAAAACAATCTTTTTCAATAGCTTTAGCAAAGACAAAACATTTGTGCAAAATTTTATACCATTGCTTTTTATAGTTTCTGAGAAAATGGTACATCAAGTTAGTCAATTTATAATGAAACATGTACATCTTTTAAAATACATCCTATAGTACCAAAACAATCGCTTAGATTTATTCAGTACAATAACTACTGCATGTGCATTTGTCAGGTTCTCAAAAAATATAATAATTATCTGAAAAAAATACTTTAAGAAATTATTGGAACAAATTTCAGATTTTTTTCTTAGAAACGTGTCTTTGAAATTCTTCAAGGAACAGCTAACGGACACATAATCAAATTGTGTTTGTGATACACAAAGAACTACACAACCATAATTATTTGTACATTGTCAGTTTTCCTGAATACTTCTTGAAAATCAAATTTCAGGAAATTTCCGCCAATAAGTTACTTGTATTTTTCCAGATAAAAAGAAATACTTATATTGTGGATCCAAATAGTTTTGCTTAATGCTACTAATATTATTAATACAGATGTGTTGAACTTTGACAAGGTAACTTTTTTGAAATAGTGCTCTGGAAGACAAAAATTATAAACTTTACATTTGCTTATCAAAATGAAGTTGTCCAAACACGTAAGTAGATGGTACTAAAATTAGGAAAACTTGTTATGTCATTATTGTACGTTTTAATAATGTAGCAATGGCATAATTTTCTTGAAATCTTAATTTATTTGATGCAATCAGTGGATCAAGCAGCGATTCCCTGTATGTATGTTAAAACGTGTTTTATTGAGCCTTTGGTAATAATTAAAAAACACAGAAAAAAATTCAGTTTTTCTTGACCTTTTTATATATATTAGTGATCACGGATTGCATATAAAATACATTTTCACTAAAGGAATTATTTCATTATTAAAATTTTCATAGTCATAAGTTTGCAATGAATGAAAAATCTGATTCCTTAAATATGTCAATCGACATCTTTTGAAACGACGGCGATACTTCGTAATGGACCCTCAAACTAATCTTTCAAGTACAAGAACGATTTGTTCACAAGTACAGGAATCGTTCGGTTAACTATAAAAATACTATAACTTCAAGTGAAACTACGACAACAGTTTATAATTTCGATTATAGAAATGGTTTATCACTTCCAGTGAAATGACAGGGATGCTTTCATTAAACTGACGAATCTGTGTTGCTTACCCTTTCAAGTCGAAATTATTGCTACGCTAAATTTTACGCGGTAATTTCTTTTTCTTCTGTATTTTAAAAGATTATTAAACAAACTTGTTAACTCTGCAGTTATTTGAAAACTAACACACAAGTTCTTATTTAAATGCAGTGAAACTCTAAAAGAACGCACGACCTGGTTAGTTGGTGTACGTAAAGACGCGTTCGTTCGCACATCGCCGTAATGCTCCTCTCCGAGACTACGGACTACTCTAGTGACGTCACAAATCGGTGCGCGGGCCTGCTAAGCTATTAGGAGGTGATGACCCTACGCCACTGTTCCGTTCAAAAGAAACATTTCGCAGACACTTTTATTTTGCACTCGCAAACTTTGGGTAAGTAAGTATCTTGTTTAAACTATAATTTCTCTTAAAAAAGGGAGAATGCTTGCTCTGTTGATTGATATAGCAAAAAGAAAAAAAAGACACTACGGAATGTGAATACATGCATCTCATTAGACAAATTTACTAAATCTATAAATATGCACATCTGCATTAGTAATACATAAGGGGCACGCTTTCCTCACTTGAAATCAAAGATCGGATTTCAGGGGGGTCTTAACTTAATTGTTACGCAGTTTTAGCACGTCTTTTGTAAAAAAAAGTATGTGCTTATAGTATCACTTTGTCTGTCTATCCGTATGTGGCACCATATTTTTGCAACTATTAGTCCGATTTGAAAAAATTCTTTTTTCATTGCAAAGCTTGAAATGAGAGAACTATGATCATTTTATTCCAGTCATTCCCGACCCATAACTTCGCCGCTAGAGGGCGTAAATGCAGATGCCATCGAATTCAAAATGCATTTTATTCCATATTTGCTCCTAAATATCCCATTGAAAAAATTATTTCTACCCCTTTCGATGGCATTTACAACGAAAACTGTTATGGGTATAGTTTATTTTCCAGTAATAAACTATCTACCAACAAATAATTGGACACCTGTGATAGCAAAGGAAAAACGAAGTTTATTCACCTTCAATAGTTGGTGGAGCCTCCACGAGCGGCGATTACAGCTGCGACCCTCCGGGGCATACTCTCAAACAGGCGTTGTACGACGGCTAGCGGTATTTTCTTCCACTCGACTTGGAGAAGACAGGTCAGTTCCTTTAGCAATTTCGGACGGTGGGGGCACCCCTTAAGTCGACGCTCCAACTCGTCCGAGAGGTGCTCAATAGGGTTAAGGTCCGGGCTCTGCGCAGGCCAGTCCATTCGATTAACCCCATTGTCACCATACCAAGCCATGGTGGACCTCGCAACATGACAGGTGGCATTGTCATCCCGAAAGTAACATGGGTCCACCCCGTAAAACTGCCACAACGTACGAAGCGCATGGTCATCCAAAATGGTGCATTAATTCTCGGCGTTGAGTCTACCAGGAATTGCGACCAAGGGTCTCGTGCCATACCAGGAAAAACACCCCCATAGCATAATTCCACCGCCGCCGAACTTCACAGTTGGCACAATACATTCCAGCAGGAGGCGTTTTCTAGGCAGACGCCAAACCCAGACCCTGCCATCCGAACGGTAGAGGGTGAACCTTGATTCGTCGCTCCAGAGAACCTGTTTCCACTGTTTAACGGTCCACTGTCGACGTTTTTTGCACCACGTTAGCCGAGCAGCGCTATTGGACTTGGTGATCAAAGGCTTGTCCATGATAACCGAGCAGATGGGGTTCCTTACGGATGGTATTCATCGAAAGAACACTCCCGGATGCCTGTTGAAACGCCTCGCGGATGTAGCCCATCGATTTGGTGCGGTTCTTCCGAATTTCTTTGGCCAGCACCCGTCGGTCTCTAACTCCCAGTTTCGTGGGTCTGCCGGGTCGGGGCACATTCCGACAGTCACCTCTCATCTTCCACTTGTCACTCACGTAGGCCACTGTCGATTTTGGGTACTTCAACTCGCTGGATATGTCACATATGGATCGGCCATTTCTGTGATACCCGAGGATTACACATTTCTCGAAATCAGAGAGCTCCGAACTGCGTGGCATCTTGCATGCGACTGGTTGCGTTGTTGTTTCCCACACGATATTTAACGGCGGCGGCCGTGACGTGTATCAGGACCGCAGATATCGTCGATTGCAGGGGCGTCCAATTACTTGTTGGTAGATAGTGTATATATACTTTTCGCTAGGGGGCATAAAGGTAAACCCCCCTCCCCTTCCAATATCTCTGCTCTTAAATGTGCGATTTCAAAAAATCTTACTGCATCAGATACAGTTTCTGGTGAGAAATGGTGTACATATAATTTCTATTTTTTTTTTTTTTTTTTTGGAGAGAGCAATTTGACCACTAAGGGGCTATCGGAGAGCATTTCTGGAGCGACATGTTCTGCATATGATTTACTTTTCTTAACGCACAAGTTTACTATTAGAAGGCATACACTCACGTTTCCGTTTACAGCACGTTTGCACCAATATATGCGGGAATAAAAACCCAATGCCCCCCCCCCAAAAAAAAATAGTTGATATATTACTAACTACGGAATCATTTCGTGTATGTTTCCTTTCCAAAATAATACACAATTTCCCCGTTAGGGGGCGCAAAAATTTAATATGTTTTTCTGGATACATCTGCTTCTAAATGTCCGATTTAAAAAATTATTTAAATACTGGATGCCATTTACCTTCTGGAACTCTTTAAGATGGCACTTATGGAGGGTTTTTTTGTAGTTCACAGTTCTGTCGCTAGGCGGTTGTATACTTTTGTTTTAAAACATATTGTTATCATGACAAAATGTTTTGTTGCTGCAACAAAACATAAAATATATTGTTATAGCAATAAAACTAATTGTGTCACGATAACAATACGTTTTGTTGAATGTATGTCGACAAAATGTTTTGTTGATTCAACAAATTTTTGGTTGAGTTAACAAAACGTTTTTCTCAGTGGAGGTCCCTACAAGGGCTATTACATGATCATATGATCATATGTAGAGGATTTTAGGAAGGGAGTGTCTGATCCCAGGTTTTAAACAACCCTTAGAAATAGGAAGCTAGAAAGGGGGAGGAAGACGCCCTTATTTATTACCGGGGGACCAGTACCCGGGGTCCGACGGCTTAACGTGCCCATCCGACGCACGGCGGATATTTAGTAAATCGAGCGTTCGTACCTGTCCGGGATCGAACCCGGGGCCCTCCCCGTGGCAGCCACGAACGTTGCCCACTAGGCCACCCGCGGCAAGGGCTATCACAAGGGGCCTCAAGTTCTTTTAAATAGCTGCTTTCTCGTCATCCAGTTTTTATGAGCTAAAGCAACGAAAATAGTTCCTAAAGATTTTACGTATTTATTGAGAAAAAAAAATGCTTTTCTTCTTAATACAGGCTGCCTTAATTCTTGGCTATTTCTTTAACCAGTTTCATACGAACTTTCCGCAAACATTTTTTGTAAGCTATTTTTGCTCCGGCTAGAGGTCCTTTTAACCATGAGGTCCGCCCCCCGCGCTGCTGGTTACGGTGGCTATCAGTACGCCCCTGGAGAGAATCTAAACAACGTTGCTGTATTCCTTCTTGATGCAGCAAAAGTGGAACTTTGATCCCATCAGAGAATGGCATGCTCTTTATTTTCGCTTTGGAAGAAACTAGCTTAACATTTCACGACTTACACACATATGCATTGTTCAAAAATTGATAAATTTCTGGGTAGCAAATTTATGGCACCACCATTTCGTGGCGCAGTAGAATGAAATCCTAGGTAATCGCCAATATTCATCACGCCGGTTTCAAATGTATGCATCCACCATCCGCAGGGTAAAGAGCTGTTAATTCGTGCGTTCCTTAGTTGACTGCCGTATCACATTCACCTGTAATATTTCATCAGTATCGCTCATTGTTTTGTTGTTTATTTTGCCATATGTGGTACGCCTGTATTCCCTATGTTTTGCCAATAAAGTATATTTTGAAATATTGAAGCACTGGTCTCAGATTCTTAGTTGTGAGTACTTCACTTAATCCACTTAGCGCCAATAATAACCCTTTAAGCAGCCGGTGTGCCTGAAACAAATGATACTTAAAATTTTCTGAGCTATTAAAAAAAAAAAATCACGCAAAAGCCGGGTTTTACGAAAGATTCGGTAGAACAGTTCCATTAATTTCTGAACTCACCAGTACCAACTATAAATCTGTAACACGTGATAAGCGCTACCTGCTAGTTCTTTATTCTCTACCTCATGATCCAAGTCTTAATGTGAAAACACTAGTTGCCCTTCTACGGACATCATGCCACTGCGTAGAAACAAGTTACTCAAACAGCTCTCCACAGCAAAAACAGTCTTTCTGGGCCAGCACTGGACCAACACTGCCAGCAGTGGCCCAGCACTATGTTGCCGCTGCCGAACCGTCAATAAAATGTCCGGGCGGTCAACAGAAGGCCCAGCAGTTCAGGCCAGCAGCTGGGCAACAGTTGTCACCCACATCAGTTGTCACATGCCACAACAGGGCCGTCAGTTATCCATCACAGGCAGCAGCTGCCACAAGTGGCACTTCAGTGGCCCTGCAAGCATGTGCCATAAATGATGACTAGCTTGATGTGGTCCGCTAGTCTTTTTCACGCACAAGCAGGACTTGAAGCTGAGCCTCTTTCGTGCGGAATGTGTAACGAATGGTTTTCTATTTCATTTTGCAATATTGCGAGATATTTTTCATAAATGTCAGCTTCATAGAATTCATAAATTTATTTTTTCAACGTACAATTGTTTTGTTTTTTTACCTTAATGGAACTTCACTTTTTCAACGAGTGTACCAACTTAAAGGCGGTTTCCAAAGTTTCAAGCTGTCCTCGTGGTTTTGAAACACCCGTTCATGTCACATTCTGTTACATTTTTAACATTGTATCCTTCCTTTTCGCTGTGCGAAGCTACATTTGTTTTAAAGAGGAAAGATATTTTATTTTTCTCATTATTTTTAGAAGTGAATTCCTTCCGTCTTGTGTATTAATCCATGGATGAGTACATTATATCCACATAGCGTTGCTTTTTTTTTCAAATAATTGATAAATTTTGTGCGCGTATAATTCTTCTTCTTTTTTTTCAACGTAACGCTTTTCTAATGTTTTTCCATGACTTTTGTTTCAAGCAGTTTAGCGAATGTTAAAACAGAAAATTACAAAGAAATTATTTCTTGTTATTCATGGGAATAGAGCGGGTGTGTTTTATGGCTGTAATCCAGTATTTCATGGCTTAATCTGATATCTTCGTCGACGTTACATTTCATTAGGAAATTGATTCACTTCTCTACATATGCTTTTTTCCCCTTAACATCAACTAAAACAACACGATGGCGATAGCATCGTCCACAACTAATTGATACCACGAGAGACACAGCACGTGTTGCTTCTGCACATGCGCAGTTCCGCTGCTTTCACCTGGTGTTGGGGTTTCATCGGTTGCCAGCTACGGACCACTCGTGGCACTTGCTTGGTGGCCCGCAATTCACGGCGATGCTGCAGAGCCAACCATCAATGGCAGCCAACTAATGGCGCTGCCATCAACGGACCGCTACCGGGCCGTGAGCAGCAGATTTCAGCCAGCAGCGACCCATGACTGCTAGCTGGTGGCCAGCAGTTTCCCAACACCTATGTTTTTGCTGTGTCTCCAATTTTAGGTTCTACACCATTGTTATAGCCTCCTAGCAGGTTATCAGTCTGAAATGATTAGTATAAATAATCCCCCTCCCAAAAGGGACCAACTTAAATAACAAGCCAAAGGGGAAAAAGCAATGCTTTGTGATGCCCAGGTTCGGCCGTGTTCAGCCTAGTTCTGAGATAGCAACTATTCAAACTGATTTCAACCCATTTTGCTAACCCCGAGTTAACTCATTCGAATCGGGTTTAAGGATTAATCTTACGAAGTTTTAAAGGACTTTTTAAAACCAAATCATCGTATGTGTGCGCTGTCTGTCAGTCAGCAGGTAGGCATTTTAGTAAGTTCAAACCGTTTAACTTAGCTGGGACGGGCATACCTTCAATGACCAGCCTGTTTCCCCCTGTTGGTTTATTTTATTAACTTTGAATTGCCCCCCTGTTTTAGTGTTTTTGGAAATAATTTTATTTTGTGGAATACTGAAAGGGTACATTATTTTCGTATTCATCTGCTGGTATGATATTTATTGTTTGCTTTAACTTTTTATTTTTCATGCATGACTTTGATGTATTGACACATTTTTTTGATTAAACCAGGAGAAGAAGGGTCCACACATGAAGGACAAGCAATTTCTAGAAGTTCCAACCTCCTGCCAGAACGCTCCTTAACCCCAATGTCCATCACAATTCGCGAATACATCATTCTATTTACATATATATAGGGTGTATCTAAAGTCTTTCCCTGATTACGACAAATCGTATAAAATAAACCAAGCTAGTTAGGCGTACGCGGTTTGTTGCATTGATTGGGTCATATTCTCAAGTTTTTTTGTTCGTTGTATTTTTGGAAAACTAGGTGCCGCTGCACATCAGCAGCGTAGTTTGGTGTTGAAAGCGCCAGTAGGCGAAATGGCGACTATATGCAGGAGAAACGCTAATTGTGTTCTATGGTTTCATTAAACCAAATCTGCAATTTCAGTACAGCGGAAGTTTAGGCGTGAGTATGATAGCGCTCCACCTGATGTGAAGAGCATTAGGAACCTATATCAAAAGTTTAAACAGACGGGTAGTGTCGGTGACCGTGCTAGAAATGGAAGACCTTCTGTTAGTGATGAAACTGTCGACGCCGTGCGTGATGCATTCGTACGAAGCTCGAGGAAATCAATTCGTCATGCCTATAGTGAAGTGGGAATACCTATGAAGACAGTGCACCGCATTTCAAGAAAGCGGCTTCGTGTTTTTGCATATAAATTGCGAATTGTTCAAGCCTTGGAACCTAATGATGGGCCCAGACGTGTGATATTCGCTATGGATATTCTTAAACGAATAGACGAAGATAATGATTACTTGAAGCGGATTTATTTTTCTGACGAATCAACTTTTCATACCTCAGGTAAAGTGAACACGCATAATGCCCGTATCTGGGTTCAGAGAACCCACATGTGGTTTTGGAGAAACAGAGAGAGAGAGCCCTAAAATCAATGTTTGGTGCGGATTAATGCACAACAAAGTAATTGGACCGTTCTTTTTTATTGAGCCCACCATTACATTGGGTATTTACCTCGACATGATGCAGCTGTATGTTGCACCTCAATTGGAAAAGCTGCAATCATGGGTAATGTTCCATCAGGACGGTGCGCCCCCGCACTGGGGTGTACCTGTCCGTCAATTCTTAGATGGCAAATTCCCTAAGAGATGGATAAGCAGAGATGGCCCCATACCCTGGCCACCAAGATCACCAGACATTACGCCCCTGGACTTCTTTTTATGGGGCTACATTAAGGATCAAGTTTACGCAACACCAGTTGCAGATAAATAACAATATTAAGAGGAAAATAACTGAAGCGTTTGCGACCATTACAGATGACATGTTGCAGCAGACATGGAAAGAGATAGAATGCCGACTGAATGTCCTCAGTGTAACAAAAGGAGCCCAAGTTGAGATATACTGACGACCCGAAAAAAACTCTGGATTTCAGATAAACTATATTGGAAAACCGTATGTCCCTAACGACCGTGGTTCATTTTAATACGATTTATCGTAATCAGGGAAAGACTAGACACACCTTGTAATTTACTTACATGGCTGATGTTTTACTCCGTAGTGATGTCATAGCCAAGGCACTTGAGTTCAACCAGAGTAATTTCATCAGCTTGGTGTTTTTATCAGTACTATACAGAAATATCTATGACGAAGAAAATTTCTCCGTCATCTTTGTCCACGCCGGACATCCTCACTCCGGAGTAAGTCGCTCTCCCAACTGAGCTACGCGGACGTGTGCTATCGCTGCTATCTGCCTTTATCTCACGTGCGTCCTGCGGTGCAGGCACGTCACACATCGTATACAACCTTTTAGCACAAACAATTATTTTACATATAATATTTCATACCAATACTTAAAGAAACAAAAAAAAAATTTCAAGTACTATTTATGGAGTCTTAAACTTTTATATTTCAAGTACTTTCCAGGACTTGAAAATTAACTTTTATTTTTCAAGAACTTTTCAAGGTTTTCAAGGAGCGTACGAATCATGTGATCAGAGAAATCGGAAACTTACAGGTGCCGCAGTCCTTTGGGATAATTATTCTCTAGTCGAAAAAATGGTTAAGGTAATATATATATTTGAAAAACAAAATCCGTAAGATATGTTTCTCCGTAAAATAACGGTAAAACAAGTAAAATTTCCATACATTTTACGGGTAAACCGTCGTAAAACTTGGCAGGTATGAAATCATTATTGAGGAATATATTGTACTCCTTCAAAGCATAAATTTTACAGTAATATTTAACATTTTGAGATTTCTCTTATACGTTTCTTACATTCATACATTTCTAAGGACAACTCTTGGAGACGAACAACCGTGATTACATTGCATTTATTTCCTAACTTATGAGATTCATTAACTATACAAAGCAGAGGATTGATTTTTATTTGCATTTAGTTTCTAACCTAGAAGATTCATTAACTATACAAAGCAGAGAATTGATTTTTATTATTATAACAAGATGAACCAGTATGTTAAACAGAGATTACTATTTAGCACGCAAGACTTATTTTAACAAATGCCTTAAAAGAGAAACTGCTTCATAACTTACTGCGCCCAAGTCCCAAATACAAATTGTACTTGCTTCTCCACCAACTATTAACGTTCGCCCATCAGGCAGTAATTTACATGATCGTATATAGTTGTCTCGTTGCTGAAAAGAAAATGACACACAATTAAGATAATTGAAGCGGAAACAAAGATTCAAATACAGACAGAACACGAACAGACATTATGTTCAAACTTTTCCTGAGAGCATCGAATAAAGACAAGTTTTAGAGAAGCTCTAATTTTGCCATTAGTATTATAAAGCGATCGATGTCTTCTTAAAATATGGATTTTAATATGAGATTACTGCTTACGAGAAATCCGATATCATCGTTTCGTAAATGGAATGATACTAGTGCAGTACTAGAGCTGTCAAACAAGTCGCAGGCCAGGGTTTTAAAACAATTAGATATCGGTTCACATTTTCTGAAAAGCGGGTCACATTGCTTTAAAAATATTTATAAGACGATGTAAATATAATGCAGCCATGCAGCCCTGCTTAATTTACTCAGTGCGGCAGTAAAGTAATGAGACAGAATTTAAAAAAAAATGAAAAAGCAGAAAAACTTAAGTGAATATACACAGTCGAGTCATATTACTGTGACCACCTCCTACTTTTGACGTCACCATCGCGTAGCCAATGAAAAAAGGCACGTGTCGTGAGTTGGCTTGGAGGGTATACAAGGTTTTCTATAGGCATTCTGAAAACATATCATTTGTTGCTCTCATGGATAAAAGCAGCGATTTATCACATTTTCAAAAAGGGATGATTATCGGCTTTCGTGCCAAGGGTGGCAGTATTTCTGAAACAGCGCAGTTTGTGAACTGTTCGCGTGCTGCTGTGGTTAAAGTCTATCGTGATTGGAGAAATGGCACCTTTGCAAATAAGCGACGTGGAAACTGCAGAGTACCACGTGCCATTGATGTGAGAGGTGAACGTCGGCTGCAAAAGTCCGTGAGGGCCGATCGACACGCTACAGTGGAGCAACTCACTGGCCGAATAAACCAGGGGGCTGCCGGAAGTGTGCCTAAAACGACAGTTTAGCGAACCCTTCTGCGTATGGGGCTCCGATGCACACGGATGGTCACTGCATTTATTCTGACGAAGGTGCATCGGCAAAAAACGCTTACATTTGCAAGGCAGTATCGGAATTGGACCTCCGCTGATAGGCAAAGGATTGCCTTCTCCGATGAGTCACGTTTTCTGCTTCATTGAACAGATGGACGTTGGCGTATAAGACGAGAAACTTCGGTGAACAAACACTCTTCAACCATTCCTGGAAGAACACAAGCTGGTGGGGGCAGAGATATTGTTTGGAAAAATGTTTTTGTGGCATTCCCTGGGTCCACTCATACCTGTGAAAGGCACTATGGACCGAATTCGTTATGAATCCATCATTGCAGACCACGTACACCCATACATGCTGATTGTCTCCCCTGAGGCGGATCGGATCTTCCAGTAGGATAATGTGACGCGTCACACAGCTAGAAATGTCCGAGAGTGATTGGAAGCGCACGATCAAGACTTCAAAGTACTTCCCTGGCCCCGTAATTCTCCAGACTACCCAACTGAGCATCTGTGGGAAAACCTCGATCGTGTTGTTCGCTCTATGGATCCTCCAGCAGCTGTGAGATGCACTGCAGTCAGCATGGCTCCATATACATATGAACACCTTCCAGCACCTTAGTGAGTCACTCCCAGCTCATCTAGCTGCTGTCCGCGCTGCACACGGTGGTTACTCTGGATATTAGCAGGTGGCAGCAATAATGTGACTCGACCGTGTATTTTAATCGAAGCAAATTCCTCCTGCGTTAATACAAGGGGCGTCACGATCAGCCAAAGAAAGAAAGGACTTGCAGAGGTCATCTTTTGGTATGGAGTGATGAGCTGATGTCACAGTTATTTGTATGTCTTCATATTTATTCGAAGTACATTCCTCTTGCGTTAATACAAGAAGTGGCACGATCAACCAAAGAAAGAAAGGACTTGCAGAGGTCATATTTTGGTATGGAGTGAAGAGCTGATGTCACAGTTCTTTGTATGTCTTCAGTGTCTTGAAAAACGTTTCCTTTTAAAGGCAGCTTTAGTTTAGGGAATAGAAAGTAGTCACACGATGAGAAATCTGGAGAATGGGGGGATGGTTGAGTACACACACATGTTTTCGTGCCAGAAATTGCTGTACACTAAATTCTCTGTGTGCGGGTGCGTTATCGTGAAGAAGAAACCATTGCCCGTTTTTGTACTGAGGCCTTACACGAACAATCCTCATCCCTAATCGTTACAAAATGGATGTGTACGCATTGGTAGTGACAGTTGTACCTTTTTTTTTTTGATTGGATTTTTAACGACCACCGTGAGCAACTCAATGGGCTATAAGCAGTCGCCCGTCCCTAATTTAGGGTCACTGGTTCCAGGGAAGGGAGAGAGCCAGTGCCGTAAGACAAACACAACATCCATGCCTCACCGGGATTCGAACCCGGACCCCGTTCGGACGAATGATCAGAGTCCATCGCTTAGACCACTGCGCCACCGGGGCGGCACAGTTGTACCTTCAGGAATGAACTCGTGATGCAGAATTCCCTTGGTGTCATAAAAAGCAGACCTTGATTTTGGACTTTGGTAACCTGATCTTCTTTCTTTTGGGTAACTGTGGCGACTTACACTGGGCACTCTGGCGCTTCTTTTCAGGATCATAACGAAAACATCATGTTTCGTCATCTGCCACAATGTTTTGGAGAAAATTTGTGCGTGTTTCTAGTCGTCTGGCGAAGCATGCTGAAAGAAATGTCCATAAACTCCCTCCCCTAAACTGTGCATTAAAATTTGATGAATCGTATCCCTATTAAAACCAAGCTCACATTACAACATCCTCAAGATCACAGAACGATTACTTTTTATTATTTCGCGAATTTCCACAATGAGTTCAGACGTGCACACTGAAATCGGGTGTCCGGGCCCTTCGTTATTTTCGAAATCTTCCCGCACATCCTTGAAAAGAGCATACCATCGGAATCTTCGTGCACGAGATAGACAATCAGTCCTATACACATCACGCAACAATTCAGTAGTCTCACATGCAGTTTTACCGATTTTTAAACAGAACTGGGCCTTTGCTCGCTGCTCCATCTGTGACAATGTTACTCCACCCAATGACGTCATGCACAGCGTAAATAATCATCTGCACAGGATAACAAACGCTGTTGCCACCGCACAGCTGATAAATGATTTATCGAAGACCATTCCTTCCCGACCCGTGCGTTTAACCGGGATATTTTTAAAAAATAGTCTCGTTACTTAACTGCTGCACTATGTATTAAACGTTTAAGCTCCTTTATTTAATTTTAAAACAAAATTATTAAAAGCAAGATTTTTTTGAAAAAAATATCTCGCTTTTAATGAAAGCATCGTGGACGATCAAACTCCGCGAAAATTTATTTCATGTCCATTTCAATGCTTGTTGTTGAAAATCGAAGCAATTGTTCGTGAGTAGTCATCTACTCTGTTACTGTTGTCTGACTTTATTTACTTCATGTCAGTAAATGTTCTGTCGCACATGTATCTCCAAAAAGTATTTACAAAAATTGAAATGACTTTTTATTTACTTCATGTCAGAAAATGTCCTGTCGCACATGTATCTCCAAAAAGCATTTACAAAAATTGAAATAACTTTTTATTTACTTCATGTCAGAAAATGTCCTGTCGCACATGTATCTCCAAAAAGTATTTACAAAAATTGAAATGACTTTTTATTTACTTCATGTCAGAAAATGTCCTGTCGCACATGTATCTCCAAAAAGCATTTACAAAAATTGAAATAACTTTTTATTTACTTCATGTCAGAAAATGTCCTGTCGCACATGTATCTCCAAAAAGCATTTACAAAAATTGAAATAACTTTTTATTTACTTCATGTCAGAAAATGTCCTGTCGCACATGTATCTCCAAAAAGCATTTACAAAAATTGAAATAACTTTTTATTTACTTCATGTCAGAAAATGTCCTGTCGCACATGTATCTCCAAAAAGCATTTACAAAAATTGAAATAACTTTTTATTTACTTCATGTCAGAAAATGTCCTGTCGCACATGTATCTCCAAAAAGCATTTACAAAAATTGAAATAACTTTTTATTTACTTCATGTCAGAAAATGTCCTGTCGCACATGTATCTCCAAAAAGTATTTACAGAAATTGAAATAACTTTTTATTTACTTCATTAAGAATAAATATAATTCAAGACTACACGCTTGTGATATTGATTAAGAATAAATTATCAACGTTTATTCACAATTAAAAGCTTTATTAGCATCGACTATAGTTTCGCAGAGCTTCTGGCTCGGCTTCATCAGGACGAATGTAGCGTAAACATTCAAATCATTGTAACATCATCAGAGTTCTGACGGTCACGGATTTGGTGAGTTGTTTCCACGCGCTTGAAAGAAATGGAGTCGACGTCATGTCGTTGACAAGCAGTGAAGAGTTCCAGTATATGTGAAGAGCTTATAATACATTAAGCTTGATCGTTGAATCAGGTTTATCAATGAGCGTAGCGTTTCCAAACAGAAATTTATGGTTCTTTTCGTGAAAATGCTGGGCTATGGAATTACATATTTACTTCATGTCAGAAAATGTCCTATCGCACATGTATCTCCAAAAAGCATTTACAAAAATTGAAATAACTTTTTATTTACTTCATGTCAGAAAACGTCCTGTCGCAAATGTATCTCCAAAAGTATTTACAAAAGTTGAAATAACTTTTGATTACTTCATGTCAGAAAATGTCCTGTTGCACATGTATCTCCAAAAAGTATTTACAAAAATTGAAATAACTTTTGATTACTTCATGTCAGAAAACGTCCTGTCGCACATGTATCTCCAAAAAGTATTTACAAAAATTGAAATAACTTTTGATCCCAAATATTTTATGTTTGGATATTTCTCAGCGTAAAAAGTTTAAACAATTCTGCGCGTCTTTGGTCGAAGTCTAATACGTATATTCATCAGCTTGAAGCTCACATTAATGCCATTTAAAAAATAGAGAAAATGCCCACATTTGATGCATTGCTGCTGAACAGAGGGACGCTTGGTCTGAGTTCAACACTTGTGTACACCTCTCACCAAAATTCGTTATAGCATTGTCTAGTTGATTCAATGGGAACATTTCATGGATTGCTGAACACATGGACGCTTGGTCTGAATTTCATCAATTTGTTACACCTGTCATCAAAATCTGTTATACCAGTGCCTAGACGATTCAATGGGAACATTTAATGGATTGCTGAACAGATGGATGTCTGAGTTCATGAATTGTTTACATCTATCTGTCATCAAAATTATTTATAACAGTGCCTAACTGATTCAATGAGAAAATTTAATGGATTACTGAACAAATGGACGTCTGAGTTCATCAATTGTTTACATCTGTCATCAAAATTCTTTGTAACAGTGTCTAGCAGATTCAATGGGAACATTTAATGGATTGCTGAATAAATGAATCGATTAAATGTTCCCATTGAATCCGTCTGCTTGATTGAGTTCATCAGTTTTTTTTAATTTCTCACCCAAATTCTTTATAGTAGGGCCGGCGCTCTACTTTAGCCAGGAATTAATAAAGGGACTTAGCCCCATACAACATTGCGCTGGCGAATAAATCTCCTAGCCAGACGCAAAATTAGAGCCCCGGCCCATTGGCGCGTCACACATACGGGCTATGGGTAAGGGGCGGGAAGTGAGGGTCCCGTTGCGGCGGCAGACCTCTGCCGATCTTGTCCGGGTGAAGGACTGCTGGATCCTGGCGGAATTGCTCTCGCAACGCCTTCACTGCTATTTTTTGAGCGAGTTTCGCATATCCCTGCGAAGGCCACATTTGGACGATGCAGGTAGAGTCATCAGCCCAGCTTACGGTCGTTGGACGTCCTGATATCGGCTTTCTTCAAGATTAGTGTCCCTACGTGTAATGATGGACCATCATTTCTGACCGCAAAGCCCGCCGGCGTCAACCGAGTGCCGTAATGACGTGGGGCACACGAGGTTGATGACGTGCGTTTTTGCACGGAACCACATTGCTTTATCAGGCGAGCAGAGGATGGATGTCGATGAACGTGCTGTTTGGATGCTGAAACGCTGGAAACATTTTCGTGCAGTGCTGTTGTCCCTGTATCCTCGTCTTCAACAACACAAATTTCTGTCGGCGCTGCTACCCGGCGTAATCTTTTTTTATTCTCAATAATGGCGTGGGAGCACCCGAACAGCTCGTTCCTCGACCTCTATCTTCTTATCACTGATAAAGCTATATGGCTCCGTGCCAAACGCACGTCCTCAGCCTCGTGTGTCCCACGTCATTGCGGTACTCAGTGGACGCTGGCAGGCTTTGCGTTCAGAAATGGTGGTCCAGCATTACGTGTAGCTCAAACCGGGACAAACGTTTGACTCATTCTGGTACAGACCAACGTTTTGGTTAAAATAGATTTATTTTTACGCTGAACTAAATTCCCTAGGAATTTAATAGCTCCTCGTAAAATTGCCATCATATTGTTTCTTAATAACCGATCAATCTTCAAAGGTATTCCAAATCTCATTCCATCTAGTGTAAAATGCTAGTTTAAAGAAACACTTAAACCCTCAGAAAAATTACAGTCACGAAGCACTAAATGTAAAATTATTGTAGAAAAACAGAGAGAATATGACAAAAACTTGAGAGCTACATAACCAATCTCAGATTCTAACGTGCTCTGAAGAATTACATATTTTTAAACACTCTTTTTCCTGCTTCCGGAACTTACCAAACACACGAGTTCGGACACTGGACTTTTGCTCCCAGGCTGGCTGATGTCCCAAACTTTGACACATCCCTGAAAAAGTAAATACAACACTATATATAAACTACACAGGAATGAACACCAAAGTATGTTAAACGAAAACATTAAAATGTGCACAAAGTTTGTTTGCATGCGAACAATATATTTAAATCTAAAAATCGATTTACGTAAAAGCCACTTTTCGTAATGAAATTAGAGGAAGTATCAGAATAGACACTCGGTATTTGGAGTGCGTCGGCGATTTCTGCTATGAAAATGCCTTTATAGCAGTGTCAATCCCACAATTCTGTTCTCAATTTAGAATACTTTTGCCAATGCAAAAGATTCACATCTCGTGGGAACCTACCATAAGATGATGAGCATGGTACCAGCAACACGAGTCGAAATAAAATTTTGAATGAAGCATTTCACAAAGCATATCCTTTCAAGAGTATCAGAGTGCACATGAGTATTTAAACTGAATGGAAATTATTAACCTGGATTCCATATTTGTCAGGAGCGAAGTTAAGTAGCCATTTCAGAATAGCGAATTGTAAGCACATTTAACGGCCATTTTGATGAGCAGAGGAACTGTTAAATTACTTTCTTTCTGAAGCATCGCTTTGAGAGGGAGTTAGATTTATGGTTCCGTGGGACAGCGAAGCCAACTAAGGAACTATGCGCCTTCAGAGAGAAAACGGGAACAGGACATAATTGCTTTTCAGCCGTCCCAGGCAAGAGGAAGAAGTTGTTACTTGGACAGTTTTCTGCTAGAAGAAAACGCAAGCAGCCGGAGGAAGAAGGGTCCAGCAAGGGCTTCTGTAGTATGGAGTTGACAGAGGAGGTGTGAAATCTGTCTCGTCGTTGGGAATTGGAGAAAATGCTGAGAATTGGCGGAGAATGAGAAGGTGGGAAGCGAACACTGGCCGAAGGGAAAAAAGGCGATCAGCTTGTTGACGATAATAGAGGAAAGATGATCAGGCCAATGCTTTGGCACATTCCAGTGATGAAGGTGTTTATTTAGATGTCGTGTTTATTTATGACATCTAAATAAACACCTTCTTCACTGCAAGAGCGAGCTAATACACTGCTGGCCACCCAAAATGCAACACCAAGAAGGACACGAGATAGCAAAGCCATATTTATTGGACACATAACAACAGATACAAAGATGAAACGATTGAGCTTACAGGCCCGTGCGACTTGCGGAACACGCAGACATCAATAGTTCGTGTGGCCCCCATGGCTAGCAATAACGGCCGTTACATGCCGCGGCATCGAACGAAAGAGGCTTTGGATGTAGGCTTGGGGTATGTCGGTCCAGGCTGCTTCCACACGTTGCTACAGTTCATCAGGCGTAGCCGCGGGTGGTGCTTGCCGGGCCACTCGGTTGTCGATCAGCGACCAGATGTGTTCGATGGGCGACATATCGGGAGAACAGGCGGGCCACGGCAGCAGTGACACCTGTTGAGCCATGAAGAATTGGCGCGCAGTGTCCTGTTGAAATGTGGCCGCTGGCAGGTCCTGCAGCTAATGGAGGACTACAGGCTCCAAAACGTCGGAGATGGTGCGGTGGCTGTTGAGTGTACCAGCGATGCGTACCAGAGGGGTGCGGTTGTGTGTCATATCCAATTGCGCCCCAAACCATAATGCTAGGCGACGGACCGGCATGGCGATGCATAATGCAGGCGTCATACAGTCTCTCGCCGCGGTGCCGCCACACGCGGATCCGACCATCGTAGTGTTGCAGGCAGAAGCCGGATTCATCGGAGAAGACAATGTAGTGCCATTCCGTAGTCCAGGTGCGGTGTTCAACGGCCCACTGTCGCTGCACTCGCCGGTAGTGTAACGTCACTGGTAATCGGAGCAATGGGCGCCGTGCAATAAGTCCCCGCACCTGCAGACGACGTCGAACGGTACGTTCTGACAGAGTTTGTTGCGCAACACACCCTAATTCCTGCGCTAACGTTCATGATGTGGCGGTGCGAGCCGTCAATGCCCGCTGCACAACATGCCGGCCCTCTCGTTCGGTGGTGTGCCGCGGCTGCGGCAATCGCTCACTTCGGTCCGTCCGTCCCTCCTGCACCCACCGAATCCATACTCACCTTACTGTGGCTGGACGTCGTCCCACACGGGTACCAATGTCTCGGCGCTGTCGCGATAAGCCACTATTCGTCCTCTGTCGAACTCCGAAACGTGCTGCAATGACTGCCGTATTCTGCGACGAGGCATCAGGAAGCTTCCCACGCACAGGTCCGGCAGCACAACACACTTCCACTACTTACTCCCCGCCTTCTGTGCACCCTTCTTATAGTGTTTCTCGGTGGCGTGCCGGGCGCACATGATTTGCATATGCCCTGCAATGCTAATCGTTTGCATGTCCTCTCGCGAGCGACGCATGCTGTGAATTTCAGGCCAATCGGATGCTTCCTTCTTGGTGTTGCATTTTGGGTGGCCAGCAGTGTGCTTTTGATTGATATTTTGTTTATATTTTATTAATCTGTTCAAGTCGGGTAAAACACGGGTTATGATCCAGAAACAAAAGTGGAAGCAAAGCGTCAAACCAACCCTTCACACAGGGCGCTCTAATATAACTCAGCACCAAGCCATGCAACAAAATACATCAACTTAACGACGTGTTGCTCCACTTTTAGCACTCACAACAGCAGCCAGTCGTTTTAGTAAGAACTCAGTGAGGTGTTCAAAACACGGAGAGGGTTTCCTGCCCACGAAGAAAGGATTGCCTATCGTTGAACTTTCACAATTGCGGGTGAGGGTTGACGGGCTCGAACATAGTTTTCCAGTTCGTCCCACATATTCTCAATGAGGTTGAGATCCGGCGATCGAGAGGGCCCATTCAGGCGTCATAAATTCACTTGAATGCTTATGGAGCCAACTGGTCGCCACTGGGGAAGTATGTGGCGTGGAATTGTCCTGTTGAAAGATAGCATCATGGTGCGCAAGAAGAATGGTTACGGACGGAAGTACATGGTCAGCGAAGATATTGCCGGTGACGGAATTCTCGGCGGCTACGACCAAGGAATCACATGAACACGCACCCCAAACTGTTACACCGCCTCTTCCTACCTGTATGACCCCTGCACTTAGCAAGCTGTGTCATCGCTTCGAGTGGTTTACGCCACACACGCTTCAGACTGGACAACGTGTTTCCAGTCCTCCGTACTCCAGCTGCGGTAGGTCTTTGCAAACTGCAGCTTAAGGCGACACGATGTGGACGTCCACTTCCATAGCCTATTGTTTTCCAGGGTAAAAATAGTATTTGTGCATAAGCTTGTGGACGCACCCCCATTAAATTCCGATGTTATTTGTTCCGCGGTAACCGTGCAGTGCTTCATAAAGATGTGGGACAATCTGCGCTCACCTCGAGAGTCAAATGAACGTTTACGGACATATTTCTCCCGTTGGCTGGAAGTTTTGCCGTATTTCCGTAACCAGTGTCGTAACTCCAAGGGATATTAATGGACAAGCCAAGAGCTGATACTTCAAAGGTCACGGTAGCACGTCTGATCATCTTACTCTCCGGATCTCGTGGATTGGGAACCTGCTGTGTAACTCCTGCTGCTTCCGAGCACCAAAGAGAGCAGTGAGACGTGTTAAGGAGACGTCACACGATGGCTTGGTGCCAGCTGGGTGCTTGCGAGAACACGTGATGCCGTATGGCACATTTCGAAATCCTGGCAGACCCAGTGTACACATCAGTACTTGGGTAATAACAGAGAGAAACGGTTGGTATTAGTCTCGTGAAGCTTATATTTTTCTTTTATTGCTTGTGAGTCAACAGTGGATACACAGTCAGTACACAAAACATTAGAGATAGGGATGATACGCAGTTGACACTGGCATCCCCCCGCGCAGAGTGTAACCAACCCAAACCGGACGCAGGCGATAAATAGGCAAAGCGCAGGACTTCCCAATAGTGTATCGCAATTCACGAACATGGGTAAACGTGGTGATCTGTACGGCTCTGATCGTGGACACATTGTCGATGTGGGTCATTCTATCGCCCAAGTGGTAAGAACCCAAGGATTTCCGAGGGCAACCGTATCAAGGGTGTTCCGCGAGTATACCATCGACGGACATACCAGCACCCAGAGAGCAAGCGGTGGCCAACTACACGCCATGATGACCGGGGTCAACGTAGACTATCCAGGCTCGTGCAGACCGTCCGCTTGGCAACGACGACGTAAATCAAATCCAGGTTAAATATCGGAGGCCCAAGCAGCGTCAGCGAGGGAACGGTTAACCGCACTCTGCATACCATGGGTTACCCGAGCCGACACCCTGCTCGTGTGTCACTGTTGACTGCTCGTCATCGGACATTACGCCTCGTCTGGTGCCCGGAACATAAAAATATAACTTTTGCAGTGGCTCGCGTCGTGTGGTCAGATGAATCCGTTTCCAGCTGTGCCATGCTTAAAGGAGAGTGCGGGTGTGGCGTCGACAGCATGACGTCATGGTTCGATCGTGCCAGATCGTCTCTGTTCAAGGCGGTGGTGGCTCTGTGATGGTTTGGGGAGCCTTCTCATGAGACACATTAGGATACTCAATGTGTCTGGTGAGGACCTGCTACCAACATGTGCTGGCTGATCACTTACACTCTTTAACGGCCTTCGCGTATCCTGTAGCCGATGGTCTGTTTCAGCAGAGCAACGCGCCGCCCCATCGGGCAGCAACCACGCAGGAATAGCTCGAGGAACACCCATCTGAGTATGGGACCATCCAGTGGCACCCAAGGTCTCGGGATTTATACCCTGTGAAAGCTCTCAGAGATAGCGTGGAGCAGAAAATCAGAATTTGGGGGAGTCGATGTCTCGGAGGGCTAAAGGAGGACCAACACTCTATTAGGTAGGTATCTCTAATGTTTTGTCCACTGAGTGTATAATAAATTATAATTCGCTGCTCAAAATTCCCATAAGCACGCTGGAGGATTTTTTAGAACACTATTGCCAATTTGAGCACATGATTTCAAACACACTAGCGTGCAAAAATTAAGAACCAGACGGTTTTTAACGTCGTGCAGAAGTGCTCCACATCGACTCAAATCATACCATAAGATCCCCAAGATGTAAGAATATGGGACAAGTTAGCAAAACCGTCCAAACGACAAATCCAAAGGATACAAAGGCACTTTATTGAAAAGGTAGCTTCGAGCACAACTGGACAGAAGACAGAAACGTCCATGTGAAGGGCGGCTGCCAAGAAAAATCCAGTCTTTAGTAGGGGATATGATCACCCCTGACTGAGTTGCAGGATTTACAACGTCTGTCCATGCTGAGGACGAGGTTGTCAAGGAGCTGTTGAGGCATCGCGGCCCATTCGTCTTGTAGCGCCAATCGCAGCTGCGGAATCGTAACTGGCGGCTGGTGACGTGCTGCCAAGCGTCTCCCGAGAAGGTCCCACACGTGTTCGATTGGATTTAGGTCCAGGGACCTTGCGGGCCAATCCATGCGTTGAATACCTTCACTCTCCAACAGCTCTGTGACAGCCACTGTACGATGAGGTGTAGCGATGTCGTTCATGAAGAGGAACTCAGGACCCACAGCACCTCTAAACAGACGCACGCGAGGCAGGAGAACCTCGGTACAATAGCGGACACCAGTGACTGAACCTCCTTGGAAGATGTAGAGGTCAGTACGGCTACCAAGCATGATACCACCCCAAACGAGAACTCCGCCACCTCCAAACCGGTCTCATTCGATGATGTTGGAGGTGTGATTGCGTGTTTCCTGCTCTCTTCAGATGTGTATACCTCCAGAATCGCTCGTCAGACTAAATCGGCTCTCATCCGTAAAGAGAACCCGTCCCGATTGCTGATGTGTCCAGTTCTTGTGTTCCTGGCACCACAGAAATCGCCGTCTCCGATGAGCAGGCGTTAATGATACACACCGTACTGGTCGTCGTGCAAATAGACCACCTTTGGGCAGCCTCCTGGCCACGAAAAAACGCGATAACGGACGTCCAGTTGTCTGTTGCATGTGCCTTGCGATTTCTCCCGCTGTCTGCCGTTTGTCTCTTCTCGCCTGTAGGACAATATACTGGTCGTCCGCAGCCGTGGTTGCTCGTGGACGACCACTGCTAAACTATCGGACAGCTGTTCCTGTCATTTGAAATATTCTCCAAGCTCGCGAAACGATGCTGTGATCGATCCCGAACTCCTCGGCCACACTAGGCACACTTCGACCTTCTTCCAACTTTCCAATGACGCGACCTCGGGTAAAGTCATCCAGATGTCGTCTACTGGATTGCCTATTGGACATATCACGCGGTGGCAGCAACTCGACGTCGTTCAAACCGATGTACACCGTACAATAGCTTTCACCGAATTGCTGAGCGTACACCGCCCGTGTACTTTGTACCCTTCCGACACTCCCCCTCCCCTCCTCTACGTCATGCTGCATATATACGCATGCCGTATCGGACCCTAGTCTATCTCCTGAGTGGTCTTTCTGTCCGTTCTGCCTGCTCGTCCCGCTGTTATGCTAATTTCTCCTCTTCGTCCTTAATTTTTGCACACCAGTGTAGGTTTGCCATTCCTGATTTAGTATTACAAGGTGATTTAGTATTATTTAGAATTATATGCTAAAAGTATTGCCTCCTCCGTAATAAATTTTGAAATTTTGAATTGATTTTAATGAAACTGCACTAACATGTACTATGATATGTTGTCAATGTGGCAAATGTTTTTTTGCACAATGGGAAATAAAGTTCATGAATGATAGAGAAAAGCAGAGAGCCGTAATTGAATTTCCTGGGAAAAGAGGGACTGAGGCTCCAGAAATCCACAGAAGACTCTTGGCGGTGTATGGAGCTGCCACAATCGTTATCAGTAATGTCCGCAGGTGGATGAAGATGTTTCGAGAGGGAGAAATTTCCGTGTCGGACAAACAAAGGAGTGGAAGACGCGTAACTGCAGTGACAGATGCCAACAGGCAACGGGTGAAAGATCTCATCACAGCTCATCGCCGTGTCACCATCCAGGTGTTGCAGCAATAAACGGTTCTCACGATGTGCAGACATTGAAGAAGCTAAAGGAAGCTATCAGAAGGAAAAGACGTGATATTCCACTTCATAGTGTTATTTTACACCATGATAACGCACCTCCACACACCTCAATGGAGACTTCACAGACTATTGCCAAAATGGGATGGACAGGGACGCACCAAACCCCTCTACAGTCCTAATTTGTCTCCCTCAGAATTTCTCCTGTTTGCCTCTTTGAATAAGCACCCTTCGTGGGGAACGTTTCGACGATGTGACAGACGATAAACTGGATGTGAACTCATGGGTGAAACGACAGCCTCGGGAATTTTTCCAAAATGGAATTTTACCAATGGGTTCAAAGATGCCGGAAATGTATAGAAAGAGATAGACAATACCTTGAATAGGCTAGCATTATTAACAATATGTCCAAGTATTTTTCACATTTTTGCTGCTACAAATAAAAATCGCAGGAGGGATGAGGCATTACTTTCAAGATGCCCTTTGTACCAAGTGAGAAGTTCCGAAGTTAATAAATTTTCGGGAAATTAGGTACAAAACAGAAAGACACACGAACTCCACATCTTGTAATTATGAATTAAAAATAGCTCAGGCAATACGATAAGTTGTAACCTGCTTTGTAACATATTAATCCCCCCAATGTCCCGTTTAAGATTTATGAAATTGAAAAATTATCTCTACTTCAGTTTTAAATTACCATATTTAAATGAGCCATGAATCACAAAATATGATTTCTCCATGCGCCTTCACTTTTGCAACAGGTAAGGTTTTGCTTTAAGTAGCCACAGTTCTGCATTCGTAATCGAGTGAGACTCCCCAATGTTTCCCTTAATGCTAGAACGAGATGGTGCACACACACACCCACCTAATACTCAAACTCTTCATCATGCCCTAGTCTTATTTTAAGCATCCCACACAGCGTGAGTTGAAATGTCTGGGATCTATTTCACAAGTGAAAGATCTTTCCTGAAATTTGTATGCAGGAGTTTAAGCAAAACATTGAGACAAGCTGAGAGATAGGGCGAGAGAGATGTCGCAATCAGTAACTCGGTAATGCTATTTTAAGATACCAACCACACTTCTCCATGAGGTTTATTATGCTTGGCTTGCTTCGTGTTGGCAAGCACCCTGAACACGTCAACATCCGTAAAGAAAATAAAATGAATGAAAATGAGTTGTGGCTAAACATTTGTCTTTGAGTTAAATGCGGGATTCAGCAGACGCTACTCAGAACCTTAGAAGCAAAAACACCACTTACAAGAAAACCGCCACGTTCCAGCTTGCTAAATATGCTGCAACAACAAATTAACACGGCTTTTTGAAAAGTACCTCTTTTTTTTGTCGGGCCATTCATTTTCCTGGTGCTGAGTTAAGACTGCTCCCTTTCAAAACACATGGAGTTTTTAGGGATACTTGCCACCACATAAATATTAACGCTGGCAGTGTTACACCAGTTGAGTTAAAGTACATCTTGGATGTAGAAGAATGCAGTCTTTTACTGCTCCGAAGAATTTATTAGCTCATGCTTTAACTGAGCAGTGAGGGAAATTTGCAGTCGTTCTTGCAGGAATTAAAGCAGAAAAACTCCGCTATTTTTTTCCCCTCCATAAAACTTCCAAGCTGAGAGAAATAAAACGTGTGAAGGAGATACAGATAAAAATGTACCAGTTAAATAAGTAAAAACGAAGTTAAATGAAGGGAAAATGCTCCGTCACTGTCAAACCAACTAATTTATTTCTTCTGTACTAATGTATTCCTCGTGGACAGGAAGAATTCGAAGGGGAAACATATATATATATATATATAACTTTGGTGTAGCCCGATTGCGGAACACTTGATTTTTTCGAAAGGCAAAATTAGTGAACTGTTAACGTTCACTACGACACACTTACGTAAAACTGAGTTCTCTCTTTTTTACACAAAAGGAAAGCGAAAAAATAAACTGTTCTGGGACAGATTACATGTTTTACCTGAAGTACAGTATGTTTGACCATCAAATATTGTGGGACTGAGAAGGTTTGGAAAAGATAAGTTTGGAGGGTAATGCACTGACTACAACTAACGAACTTTAATGTAAAGACAGCTTGTGTGTATGTGTTTTGGTGGTGCTGGAGGTAAAGGGTGAGTAACAGTGCTGAGACGGGATGAGCGCGCGAGCCCGAAAGCCCAAAGCCGAACCTGGCTCTTAACTGGGCCGAGGCTGCACAATATGTACTGCGATATAGACACGGGCTGTGTGTGAGAGAGAGAGAGAGAGCAGTTGCGTGCCCAAGGAGTGGGTTTGGGTTTTAACCACCCTTACAAAGAAAATTTGGAACCTTTCAATATTTCAAAAATATATTGTCAGTAAATGCACTCATAATATTGTTATATAACTATATAAAAGGCAAGGCTTGCGACGACTTGGATCACTTTTTAACCATACACGAACAACTACGTACGCTGAGTAACAGAAGAAGACGAACAATTATATTCTGGTGTTCACACCGTGTTATCCGTAACCGTTCCTGTTTAATGTTTTGTTTATATATTTTTTCTTTTGTTCGAAGTTAGTTTTTTTCGGGTGCTATGGAAGTGGAAGCACACAGTTGTAGGTTGTAAGATGTTTTACTTTACTGGCGCTGAGTAAGGCACGGACGAACGTTATTGTCCTTCGCGAACTTGACTGTTGTTTTAAACCTCGTCTATGCCGCGTCAAAAAGAAAGTTCTCTCTTTCTTTTGATGAAGAGGTTGAAGCTACACGCCGCGGAGCCTATTACGATTGAGCTAAACGGCAACAACGCACTGCAGTCGAAAGACAAGAAGTTTACCGCCGCAATGCCGAATATGCCAGAAAAAAAAGAAAAAAATGCAGTGCTTGATGATGTCACAATCAAACCAGCCCATAGGCCAGAACCAGATTCTGAAAAAATATTTACGAAAGAAAAAAAAACATCGTGTACAAAGATATTCTCCAATGTCGTTGGTTTACCTGATAAAGGTTTAAAAAATCACACACAACAAAACAAGTAACACAAAAAACCCTATAAAAGCATGGGGTAGCACGCGAAAGGGAGTTAACGTCCCTTACCAAGGGAGAATTATCATCCGACAAACGAACAATGAAGCACATCAAGGATATGTCTCAGTGCACACTCATTATTTAGGATGACTCCGAATAATAAACCCTTGAGTAGCAGTAAATAATTTCTAGAACCCGTTGTATTCTTATCTCAACGGGCTCTAGGACAATTATATTTAGTAAATGCACTCATTTCAAAATATATTGTCTGTACATTTAATTATATAAAAAAAAAAACAAATTTCGTAACCCATCCCGAAAAAATTTCTGGACACGCTACCGTGTGTGGTTGTGTGTGGTTGTGGTTGTGGTTGTGTGTGTGTGTGTGTGTGTGTGTGAGAGAGAGAGAGAGAGAGAGAGAGAGAGAGAGAAAGAGATAGACAGACAGAGCAATTCCTCCTGTTTTTTCGAAATGTAATTTTGTATGATTTTGCACACGAAAAGTTTTTTTACATTTTTTATTTTGATAAAACTAATTCTTTATCATCTAGGAAGTGTAAAAACGCTGGGGTCTGTGCAGGGTCTTGCAGGGACTGGGTCTGGGCGGGAGAGCAATTATTACGGGGCTTGGGCAGCAAAGCAATAGGCCACGCGTTAATGGATTTCTACGTAGAAGGAACACCTTCTTCAAAACTATAAACACTACACTGGGTTAGCTTTGCATTCGGAAAACCTCCCGTTTTACATAATCGGAGCGATGACGACATATCACGTGCGGCCACCATACATTATGCAAATCTATCCTCTGTACGCAATCGGCAAACGTTTATAAACAGTGGAGGAGCGTGGCGACTTAAGCCAATTTGACCACAGCCGGATAGATAAGGCCGGAAAGGCAGGTGCCAATATTTCGAAAAGAGCCACACTTGTTGGCTGCTCCTGTACTACTGTATGAAGGGTGTAGCAGGACTGGGTTAACCAGACATAGACATCTAGCAGAAGGGCTCACACTGGTCAGCCACGCGCGGTTGATCGAGAGGTGAGCGTCGGGTGTCACGACTAGTAACTGAACAATAACGTGCAACAGTCCCCCAGTTATCGCGCCAGTACAACAGCGGTGCAATTCTATTTCCACATGCACGATAAGCCAGACCTTGCTTCTCCTTGGGTTCCACAGCCGAAGACTAACAAGTGTACCCATGATGGTGCCCAGTCACAGGAAATAACGCCTCGCATGGGCCAAGAAACGTCGGCAATGGACCTTCGACAGATAAAACAAGGTCATCTGGAGTGATGAGTCTCGTTCCCTGCTGCACTATGCCGATGGGCGGGTTAAAATATGGCGTAAACAGCATGAAGCTTTATCCCCCTGGTTGCACAGTTGTGGTTCAGCAGGCCTGTGGAGGTGGTGTCCTAGTCCGGGGAGCTTTTCCCTCGCAAGACGTTATTTATCATCCCACAAACACAGAATGATGGACGCTACCGGGACCTGTTAACCGACCATCTCCATCTACACTATATTGACAAATGTCACCGGACACCTAGAAAAGAAACACAACATAGCATTTATTGACATACATTAGTACGGCGTCGGCCCACCTTTGGACTTAATGCATGCACTGACCCTTCGAGACATGCTTTCGACAAGGTTTTGAAACACAACGATAGGTATGCGCTTCCATTCAGTACATAATGCTGCCGCTAACTGTTGGTTAATAGTAGACGTTGGTTCGAAACTTCTTATGCGGCGGTCTAATTCATTCCATAGGTGCTCTATGGGATTAAGATCAGAGCTCTGTACTGGTCAGTCCACACACGATACGGAATTATCGTCAAACCACGCCGTAACAGTTCTTGCTTTATGGCTCGGGACATTATCCTGCTGGAACCAACAATTCTCGGTTCCATAGTATTGCCACAGAGTTGGTAGGGCATAATTGTCCAAAATATCGAAGTAGACGTGCTGGTTAACAGGTTTGTCCAATATAACCAATGGGCCGGTACCATACCACGAAAAACACCTCCACACGAGTACACTGCCAGCTCCATACTTGACCGTAGGAACAGCACACTGTGGTAAATAGCGTTCCTCCGGCTGCCACCATACCCACACACGGCCATCAGACTGGTAGATTGTGTATCTGGATTCACCAATCCATAGGACCAGTTTCCATTGATCTACGGCCCACGATAAATGTTCTTTACACCATGCTAAACGACGATTAGCATTCCGAGTGGAGACTATAGGTTTATGAGCAGCCGCACGACCACGGTAACCGATGGAATTGAGTTATCTGCGAATGGTACGTGTACATACCGAGGTTCCAGCATTTTTACTCACCTGTACACTGAGGTCTTCTGCTGTACTCCGTCGATTAGCTGTGACGACGGTCCTGAGGCTTCGACGTCCTCTGGCACTGATTTTCTTTGGTCTGCTGGTACGTTTTGCTGCTTTAGGCATGCCATGTGTCTACCACTTATTCGGTACATCCAAAACAGTTCATTTGGCTATGTTTAAACGCCTCTCGGTTTCTCTTATGGACAACCCACTAATATAAAACCCAACAGTCTTTCTTTTCTCAAAGTCAGTTCTCTTCCGCCCCGACATTTTCACTCAACCTCATCACAGTGCGATATGATCGCAGTCACCTGCAAGCTTGTTTTTATACCGTTTGTAGCTGTACGGCGCTTCTTAACAACGCCACGGATCAGTCTATCTGCTTTTGAAGGGGTGTCCGGTGAATTTAGCAATATAGTGTATATCTGTGTGAGGTTTACCCAGACTACAATGCCATTTTCAACAGGACAACGCACCGTGATATCGGTCTCTATATCTTTTGAGTGGTTAGAGGAACAAGACAACGAATTCGCGACATTGTCTTGGCCCCGAAACTCTTCTGATTTTGACCCAATTGAACATTTATGGGATACACTAGAACGGGTGTGGAATCTTCTGATCATCATCATCATCATCACATTGAGCGCAAACTGACGGAGCTGCTGCAGCAGATATGGGTCAAGTTACGCATGGAGGATATTTGACACTTTGTAGAATCTTTTCATAGGCTTCTGCGAGCCGTAATTGCAAAAAAAGGTGGACCAACGCGTTATTAGGTAGTTGTTGCTAAAGCAAAGCTATCTCCTTGTAGATAGTAGATAGCACACAGACGAAATTTCGCTCCGTACCTCTACGCAGGAGCTTCCTGCTTACTCTATTGAGCAAAGTACGTACATTGTAGTGCCTCCTGATATTTTCGAATGCCCGGCATCCCGAAACACTCCAGGAGAAAACGAATGTTCAAAAGAAATCGTTGGGATATTCTACAGAAACAGATAGACGTCCCGTCCACACTTCCCAGTGGAGAAAGGTATCGGTTAAATGCAAGGAAGGGGGGGGAAGTAAAAGTATGGAAGAGGACATTCTTTTTATTAATGCCTAAACAGGTTAGTAATAGATTTCGAGCTCGGGCTTGGATGGGCTGGGGCTGACACAAATCGGTCGCGGACGCGCTGCTCGGTCTCACATACTTCGGTCTCAGACGGGCTCGGTCTGACATACTTCGGTCTCGGACGCACTCGGTCTGACATACGCCGATCTCGGACGCGCTCGGTCTGACACACTTCGGTCTCGGATGCGCTCGGTCTGATATACTTCGGTCTCGGACAGGCTCGGGCTCGTAAAATTGAGCCCGAACTCAGCACTGGTGTATAACGACCACAGTGAAAAACTTTAGGAGCTATAAGCAATCGTCTGTCTCTAATTTGGGGCCACTGGTTTCGGTGGGTAAAGGGTAGAGCAATAAGACAATCACGTCATTCATGCATCCCTCAAGGATGGTGCCCGGACCAGATTTCGAAACAGGTAAACGTTTTCGGAGGTGGATCCGTCCCGTACCCGGCCATAACATAATTGGACCTGACCCGGGGCTCATCCAGACAAATCTACTTTGAGCTATAAACTCATATATATGTAATCATCATCATCATCATCATCATCATCATTGTCAATCATTACCAATCCACTGCTGAATGAGGGTCTTCCCACGTTTCTTCCATACCGGACTGTCTTGGGCCAGTCTCCTCCATCCACCGATCTCCCACGTGACCTTCGTCTGGGTCTTTTTCTGTCACTTGGAATGCTGTTTAAAACTTCGGTTGTCAATCGATAGTCCGTTCTCCTGGAAATATGTCCAGCCCATTGCCATTTCAGGGATTTTACTCTGATCGTGATGTCTTTCACTCTTGTTACTTTCCTTATCCACGAGTTCCTCTTTTTATCTTTCTTGGTTACACCAAGCATGCATCTCTCGATGCCTCTTTCAGTTGTCTGCAGTCTTTGTATGTGTTTTATTAGTTTAGGTCTATGCCTCTGATGCGTACGTAAGCACTGGAAAAATGCATTGATTAAACACTTTTCTTTTAAGACATAATAGCATATTTGTCTTAAAAATTGTACTTTTCTTCTGAAAGCTCCCCAACCGAGTTTTGTATGCCAATTAATTTCTTCATCAATGTGACCCTCGCTTGATATCTGCTGCCCAAGGTAAATGTAGAAATTGGTTATCATCAGCTTATCTCTATCAACTGATAAATCTTCATTAATTGTAAAAACATTGTACTTCAGTTTTGTCTTCTGACAGTTCATTTTTAAACCTATTTCTTTGCCCTTCTCAGCAAGTTCCTGAATCATACTCTGCAGCTATATTTCCATTCTTGAAATATATTTTTTTCTATTCAAAAATAAAACGGAAATGAAATCGGGTCAGGAACACCTTGATTTGACACGTTTGACCCACAAGAAATTGTCGACCCGCGACCTGTTTCCACCTCTGGCCCGGACCGAACGTCTAACCTGAAAATTACAAGTCTGACCACTGGGCTATCGGAAGGTAATTTCTAACTGGACTGAATATTTTAAAACTGTAGTGCACATGCAAAGAGAAAAGCTATTTGAAATGTATAAATCTGCATCCAAACAAATATAAACCTTCCGAAAACATGTAAAAAAATAAAATAAAAATAGATGGCCTGCTTCCATTCTTATTATGGAAACTAATAAACTGGTGCCAGTAGCGTTGAGAATCGCGCGATTGTGGTGCATAAAAAAAAACAGAAAATCCCCCGTAAAAATGCATGAGTGGGGAAAAATTTCTTCTGAATCATCGGAGGATGTTTTATATTTTAAAACCCCTTCGTGTCTCCCAAGCAATCAGAGGGAAAGTGTACTCTCTTCAAGACGCACATTATTTCTCAGATAAACCGCATGACCTGACTAGCAGTTTTGGAATTCAGGGTCACGGTAAGAAACCTACATAGGTTTGCCAGACATCAATAAAAGAGTCCAATCAACAGAGTAAAGAGTTTAGATATTGTTCAGATTTCTGACATGCAGATGGACAATCGCAGAAAATTCTATTGCGTAATCATATCTTTCAGATAAGTTCCGCTGAAGCCCAAATCATACATTTTTAAAATAACCGTGTGGAATTAGGGTTAAAATTTTCGATATAATCCCGCCCATGCTTATTTCGCAGAATATGAGAGAAACAAGGAAGGAAATATTTAATAGCACCAATTTTGCTATTCAGAAGACAGATTTAATCTTTTTTTCTAAAGTTTGCCTATTTTCCAAGAATTGTTTTCTTTTTATGGGTATTCGAAATGTTTTTAATGATAAGAAGACAGCTGAGTTGGTTTGGTCACTTGAACAGAGCGGATGGCAGCCCCAAACAAATACCGGATGGGCATATCTCTGCCACAGAACAATGCCCCAGTCCACAAAGCGAAGCCCGTGCAGGAATGATTTAATGAAAAGGGTGTGGAAGAACTTGACGGGCCTTCACATAGCCCTGATCACGACCCAGTGGAACATCTTTGGGATGAATTGGAACGCCGACTTCGAGCCAGGCCAAACCGCCCGACATTGGTGACTGACCTAACTAATGCTCTTTCGGAAGACTGGAAGGCAATTCTCACAGCAACATACCAAAATCTAGTGGAAAGCCTTTCCAGTAGAGAGGACGCTGTGATGGCCGCGAGAGGTGGATCAACTCAGTATTATATCCTTTCCTATTACAAGGAGCTTGTGTATAGGCAAGTGTCCGGATACTTTTGATTAGATAGTGTAGGTAATAGACGACGTACAAGGGAAAGTTTATCGTTACAAAATATCGACTGAACAATACGAATTTGGAAGATATGAATCCGTTTATTGGTGCAAATATGACATGGATGTTAAGCCAGATAATAACCGAAAACTTGAAAATCGTCATGGAGCGGAAATCGAACCCGCGTTTCCCGGATAGCGTCCGAGTATGCTAACAAATACACCACCCGGAACGACCAAGGTTCAAGTTTTCGTACAATTTGAATATAACCGTCACAGGATTCGCTATTCGAAGCAACTTGCATTAATATAAAGCGAATCTGGAGTTGAAACTTGGTCGTTCTGGGTTGTGTAGTGGTTAGCATACTTCGTCGCTATCCGGGAGACGCGGGTTCGATTCCCTCTCCAGGACGATGAAATTTTCAAGTTTTCCGATATTATCTGACATCCATGTCATATTTACACCAATAAACGGATTAACATCTTCCAAATTTGTATTGTACAATGGTGTAACACCGTATTTCATTCATTGATCGACTCAACCATCATCGAGTAAGATATAGGTATTGAAAACAAACGCCGGCCCTGCGGCGCAGTGGTTTAAGCGATGGCCTCTGATCATTCGTCGGAGATGTGTCCGGGTTCGAATCCCGTGAGGCATGGATGTTGTGTTTGTCTTACGGCACTGGCTCTCTCCTTTCCCTGGAACCAGTGACCCTAAATTAGGGACGGGCGATTGCTTATGGCCCATTGAGTTGCTCACGGTGGCCGTTAAACCTCCAATCAAAACAACAACAAACAACAAAAAATTCCCACATGGCAATGTAATTCAAATTGGAAGATGTTTTCGTTGTTTCGGATGACTTTATGATGCCGCTTAAGAATGAATGAGAAAACTGTAAACCCAGGGAAATTTCGATGAAAAATTATAAGGTGGTTTTCAGCTGAGTAGAGTTGAGATGGCGGGAGATCAGCGCAGGTTAAGGACGTGAATGGAAACAGCCGATTTTCTGCAAAATTTTAAGTAGGTATACTGGTGGAAAGATGAGTTGTTCTCTCTGTTACTTAGTAAGTTATTCGGCTAAGTTACAGAGAAAACAACTCACCTTTCCACCGGTATATACATATCTAGTTGGATTACTGATTGTTACCGCACACAGTGCTTCTCCGTGACAGAGTGTTAATCTGACGGGCGAAACAGCTGATTTTCTGCAAAATTCTATTCGGCAGCTACATTTTAAGTTATTTGGCATTACTGATAGAACAACTCACCTTTCCACCAGTATAGACATATTTAGTTGGATTACTGATTGTTACTGCACACACTACTTCTCCGTGACTCAGAGTATTAATTTGACGGGCGTGTCGTGGAATGCCTGGTCCAATCAGGGCGTCAGGGGGAAAAGGCACCGGCTGCATCTGTCCATCCGCGCTCACATGGAAGGAATACGCCCTAGAAAAAGAAAGAAAACATTATATTATTCGTCTAATATTTTTCAGTTATCTTAACAAATATTTTTTTCCTTTTAAAAGTTTTTCTAAAAACAGTGCATCATATGAATAACTTCCAATAAAAATTGCATTTTATATTAAATAACACGAACGTAAAAATTACAAAATTTACAATCTTACGTTAATATTGCATACGTGCATCGATGACTACTTCGAAGTAGAAATTAACAGGCGTATAAAACTTGTCTGGAGTATTTGAAAGCAACAATTCAGTTTTGTAGAGCAATTTATCATGAACTCTTAATCGAAAAGTGTGCAATCATTGTATCCTTTCAGTTCTTACTTATGAATCAGAGACTAACTAAAGAAGACATACATAGGCTTTGGGCAACTCAAAGAAGCATGGAGACATGCATAAAAGATACGAAAAGGAACTCATGAATCAGAAAAAATGACCAGAGTGGATGACCTTATGAACAGAGTAAAGACCCTCAAGTGCAGAGGCGTAACTAGACACTTCTGCGACAGGGACAAACCACAAAATATTGAGCAATCTCCCAATGAAGTCGTTGTAACAAATATATTTTAGCACCTGCTGCGCTAGAAATACAGCAATATGGATCGAGCAGGAATATACTTCGACATAAATGGCATCCAAATGCTGGAGGGGGAATAGCAAATGACGGAATGAGACAAACAAGCAAGCATAAAAGGCTTCTACATGCATGGTTTATACACTCAATGGACAAAACATTAAAAATAACTAACTAATAGCGTGCTGTTCTTCCTCTAGCGCGAATAACAGCCAGTACACGCCGAGGAATCGACTGCGTCAGATGCCGGAGGATTTCCGGAGGCAATGCTCCAGCCATGTCTGTTGCAGCATTGTCCACAACCCCGCCAGAGACGCGTCGGTCCAGGATTTTTCGATCTGATGTTCTTTCACAGCGTATAAATCCGGGAATCTTGGGGACCACTGGATGGTCCCAAACTCAGATGAATGTTTCGTTAGCCATGCCTGAGTGGTTGCAGTCCGGCGGGGCGGCTCATTCTCCTGCCGAAACAGACGATATGTCGCAGAAAGTGCTAAGGCCATGACAGCATGCGGGCAATCAGTAAACACACGCTAGGAGTGGTTATGAATCTCTCCAAACACACTAGGGAACCTAATGTGTCCAATGAGAAGGCTTACCAAACTCTCACAGAGCCGCCACCGCCTCGAACAAAGCCGATGTGGCATCACGTTGCCATGGCCTCATGCTGTTGACGCCACACTCTCTCCCTACCATCAGTTCGTTACAGTAGGAAACGGGACTCGTGGGACCACACGACGCGGCGCCACTCTACAGAGGTCCAGTTTTGTTGTTCCCATTACCAGGCGAGGCGTAATGTCCGATGACGAGCAGTCAACAATGGCACACGAGTAGGGCGTCGGCTCCCGTGGCCCAGAGTGTGCATCGTGCTCTGTACCGTTCGCTCGTTGGGGCGTTGCTTGGACCTCCGACTTTTAACCTGGATGTGATTTACGTTGTCGTTGCCAAGCGGACGGTCTGCACGAGCCTGGATAGTCTACGTTGACACCGGTCATCAATGGCGTGTGATCGACCATCGCCTGCTCTCTAGGCACTGGTATGTCCGTCGATGGTATACTGGCGGTAAACCCTTGGTGCCGCCCCGGTGGCGCAGTGGTCTAAGCGATGGCCTCTGATCATTCGTCCGAAAGGGGTCCCGGTGAGGCATGGATGTTGTGTTTGTCTTACGGCACTGGCTCTCTCCCTTCCCTGGAACAAATGACCCTAAATTAGGGACGGGCGACTGCTTATAGCCCATTGAGTTGCTCACGGTGGTCGTTAAACATCCAACCAAAATAAAATAAATAAAAAAATAAAACCCTTGGTACAGTTGCCCTCAGGAACCCTATGGTTCTTACCACTTGGTCAATAGAATTGACTCGTCTGTCTTGCGCCGACAATGCATTCACGATCAAAGTCGCTCAGGTCACCACGTTTACCCATGTTCGTCGATAAACTGGTAGGAAGCCCTGCTGTTCGCCTATTTATCGCATGCGTTCGCTTTGGGGATGCCCATGTCAACTGTCCATCACACCTACCTTTAATGTTTTGTCTACTGAGTGTACATGTTATTAATCGTCCCACAAGTTGCGTTTTTATTCAGACTTTAGGGCCAAACAACGCCGTCTGGTCAGGAGAATGTAATGAGATGGGGAGACACGGATGCAGAGATCTCCAGTCCGCACACAAAGAGCATCGGAAGTCAGGTAATTTATCGTCACACGTACCTTCGTTCTCCTGCACGTTGCGTTTTTATTCAAACTTTAGCGCCCTCTGGTTAGAGAATGTAATATCGTTAAAAGACAAAAATTTACATTTCTTTAATGTTGCTTGTTGAACTGTCTACATAGGTACTGTTGTTTGTTTTTTCAGCTTACAGGATTTATCTCTGTACATACATTTATTTGTAGATATAGACTCAAGTAATTTCCTTGCCGCAGCCCTCTGCTTTTGTGTATATTTCCGAGATTGAGATCAAAATGGGTTAACATTAAGAGACGTTCAGAAACACGTCACCACCAAAATCATGCATGCAGCGTGCACCAACACAAACCTCCATCTTTTTTTATTGCTCTTTATTTCTTTTTCATCATAGAACACTCTTTGTTTCAAGTTTAAAGAAGACTTGCGCCCGATTTACGAAATAAGCACCAGTGATTTCCCTCGTGCGCAAATAATTCCTCACATTTCCATGAAAGTATGAGTTATTTGAATAATAATAATAAAATTAATCCTTAAGCTATCCAAGTAACAGAGGATTATTTATGTTATTCGTACGGTGAGCTCAGTTGCATTCTCTATAGGGCTAAGAAATCCAGAGAGAAATAATTCACTGTCATCTGTTGATATGTACTTAGTTTCAATGAAACCACTAAACGATATACCGTGCTATTTAAATCCTCCAGTACACAATTATACGACACCGGATCAAGATGGAGAACGACGTGAAATATTTATATTTCCAAGAATCCATCAAAGCTTCATAAAAATGTAAAAACTCCAAGAAAGCCATTAAACGAGCAATAAATGGTTTATGAAACTCATAATCAAAATCCCTCCAAAAAGCATGTTTTTAAAGATTCATAAATTAATCTCATTTCTGCGTAATAAGCGCAAAATCAATATGCGAGAGAAACAAATCCCGCTTTCCTAAATCAATTACAGTTGCAGCATCAAGATTTTTTGGTAATTGCGAATGTATTATTTATCCTGGAGCTATTCATAACATGTTTTCTCAGAGAAAGAATACTGCTGATAATGTTCCAAAGAGCGCATATTTTTGTAAGTTTATAGATTTGATAGCATATTTAATTAAATCACTCTCATGAGCTACGGAAAAGAAAACGAAAGAAACGTAGGGAAATCATGATGTTTTTAATCCGACACACGAATTGCCCTAATTACAAGCTGTAGGGAGTTATTATATTGCTTTCACTCGGAAATGGGCGAATAAGGTTAAAACGACGAGACAATAAAGGCGGATAACTGGATATTTTGCAGTGTTCAGGGATACTCCCATTTTCATGGAACGTTAACTGAGGTTAAATAAGGTTGGTTTCAGAAGCCAGTAGAACATCACAGGCCTTTACGCCATCATCAATCATACTCGACCTGATCTACGTGTTGTGTGACGACTGTAGTACAGCGTACCATTTCACTGTAGTTGGTTTCTGGGAAGCACCAGTCTGGCCTATTATACCTTGCTAGCTTTCTATAACCCAACCCATAACCCATCAACAATGTCAGCCATCGACTTTACTCAAATTCGGTTTCAAGAGTCGAAATGTACGAAATCTTTCGCGAAAACATCTACTGACTTCACTGAAGGTATAACTTGAACCTGGTTTTGTTTTGATGAAAAGTGTGGTAATGATTAAGTATTTATTGGCACATGAAAATTTATGGTGAAGGGTTCATGATAATAAAACAAATGTTTGTCGTCAAATGACATTTTTGGAACTGGTCTTCTACAAGAGGTGTCATGGCTTCAAATAGATATACACTGAGTGGCTAAAATATTATGACCACCTCGTTAGTACGTTGTTGGGCGACATGTTGTTCTTAATACTGCTTCAATTCGTCTTAGTATGAACACCATTAAATGTCTGTAAGTGGCTTCGGGTATATTAGCCCAAATGCAATGAACTGCACCCTCGAGCTCTTGAAGATTTGATGGTAGCAGATCCAGCTACCCAATGCAACTTCTCACATATGCTCCATTGGATTGAGATCCGCTGATTGAGGAGGCCAATGCCGCAGGGAAAAGTCACCGTGATGCTCCTAAAACCATTCGTGTACAATGTCAGCACTATGACATGGAGCACTGTTCTGCTGGAAAGATCCATCTCCATTGGGGTAAACCATCAGCATAACTGGATGGGCTTGGTCGGCAACGATATTTAAATACCATTTGGACGGTCAGACGTTGCTCCACCCGATGCCGGTGTTCAGTGTTTCAACTCCAAGGCAGAAGGGCATTCAGTTTCAGAATGCCTACATCGCAAAAACGTCACGACCACTACACAACCAACGTCTAATGCCCAGGCATCTTCATCTTCTGCACCATAAAATGCTGTGCTTCTTTCTGTTTCCACATCGCCATATTCACCTACAGAAGCATTCGAGGACCTCGACTTCACCTCTTGATTCATCGAATCCACTTCTGAAACCGGCTCTGAAGAAAAAATTCGAACAAGCTCCTCCAAATGTGAGAACTATCATTGGGCTCTGACTTCATTACTTTCAGTGTGTGAGAAAATTGTCCAAGTGGACACCACGGAAGGCACTGCTGCAGATAGCCTACCAGATATTCATCCAGCTGATACCCAAACTCAGACAACCTGGAAAAAAGATCGAATGGAAAATCTTTTGCGTTACCTCCACAATGCTATCACTGGGGTAAAGTACAAAAAAAGTATTCTTCCACAATGCTATCCATTTTTGACAATCGACGTAAATATTAACGACTCCATCTTCAAGATAACCCTCTACTCTCCTGCAACATCTTGAAAAGCGTCGCCGTAGACTAACATCATCACGCACTTATTCTTGCCGGGCGGCAAGTTAATGCTGACCCCGACCGAATTTGTGAGCCGGTTCGTACTCATTTTACACGCCGTTTTCAACAATCAATTGCCGTTCCGGATGTAACTGTTCCAATTATGCAAAATCTACCTCAACGTACAGACAATCAAAAAGAATCTCTCAATTTTCCCCAATTCACACCGACGAGCAAGATTTTCACAAATAGCTCTATCTACTCCTTACCACCGAATTTCCTTGCAAACGAGCGAAACGTCCTCTTGATGAGAAACACCCCCCAAAAAAGCGTCCCCTGCGGAAGAGTGAAGTCCACGGTGAACACCCGTTTCCCCTAATTCCCGTTTGCCCTAATCACGTTTACCCCAATGGCGTTTCCCCGAAATCGCTTTTACCCGAATTCCCATTTCCCCAAAACCCGTTTCCCCTAAATCTCGTTTCCCCTAATTCCCGTTTGCCCTAAACGCGTTTACCCCAATGGCGTTTCCCCGAAATCGCTTTTACCCGAATTCCCATTTCCCCTAATTTCGTTTCCCCTAAATCCCATTTCCCCTAATTCACACTTGCCCTAAACACGTTTACCCCAATGGCGTTTCCCCGAAATCGCTTTTACCCGAATTTACATTTCCCCTAATTTCGCTTGCCCTAATCTCGTTTCCCCTCAATCTCGTTTCCCTTAATTCACGTTTGCCCTAAACACGTTTACCCCAATGGCGTTTCCCCTAAATCGCTTTTACCCGAATTCCCATTTCCCCTAATTTCGTTTCCCCTAATCTCGTTTCCCTTAATTCACGTTTGCCTTTAACACGTTTGTCCGTGTCAAAGTTTCCCCTAAAAACATTTAATGTATCAAGTTTGTTCTAATTCTCCTTTGCCTTGATTCGCGTTTTCCCAAATTCATGTTTTCCGTAATTCATGTTTGTGCTGATTTTCGTTGAGCGAAATAAAACCTTTCTTTTATCGCCGAAATTCAGGAAAAAAAATCGGATTTATCGTCAAATTTAGGAGAAAAATCGTTGTATGTAATTTTTTATCGTCAAATTTAGGAAAATATATGTATATTTAATCATCATCATAAACCATTATCAATCTACTGCTGGATGAATGGATATCTCATCAAGTTTCTTCCACTACGGTCTGTCTTGCCCCAGTCTCCACCATCTCACTCAAGCATGCTTTCGAATTTCATCCACCCATCTCCAATGTTCTCTTCTTCTGGGTCTTTTCCTGTCCCTTGGAATCCAGTCCAGAATTTCGGTTGTCCGTCGGAGGTCCGTTCTTCTGGCAACATGTTCCGTTCTAACATGAGGTCCGTTCTTCTGGCCCTCTTCAAAGATTTTACTCTGATCATGTCTTCTACTCTTGTCATTTTCCTTATTCATGAGTTTCTTTTCTTATCTCTCCTGGTTACACCAAGCATGTATCTCTCCATGCTGCTTTCAGTTGTCTGCAGCCTTTCTATGTATTTTTTAGTTAAGATCCATGTCTCCCATCCATATGTAAGAACTCAAAGGATACAGTGATTAAACACTTTTCTTTTTGAGACATAATGGCGTATTACTCTTTAAAATTTTATTGTTTCTTCCAAAAGCCCTCCATCCATTCATCCAAACAAGGGCGAGCGAAGGACATTTGCCGCGCCGTGTAAGAGAATATTTGTAGCACGTAGTTTGTAAAACAGATCGTTTTTATGTTTTCTGTTTGTCCGTCCGTCCGTCTGTGGACACAATATCTCTGCAACTATTAGTCCGATTTCAAATATTCTTTTTGCGTTGGAAAGCTTGAAATGTGCGAATGATGATCCTACATGTCGTTTTTTTTTATACGATGCACAATTTTGCTGCTAGAGGGCGTAAATGCAGGTGATGTTGAATTAGAAATACATTTTATTCCATATATTTGCTTCTAAACATCCAACTGAAAAAAATACTTTTAACTTTCGATTCCGTTTATGTCGAAGACTATTTCTTAGGCATAGTCACTTTATCATGTTTTGCATAAATTTTTGGCTAAAGGGCGTAAAATACAGCTCCTGATGTGAAATCGTTTGGATTATAGTTTCTAATTTTTTGGTAAAAATGGTTTGGCCACCAGGGGACGAAAGGTGGGGAGAGGGGAGGAGTCTAGTACCCTAAGAACTCTTAAAAAGTGGGCCTTCTGCGTTCACAATTCTATTTCTCGCTTTAATAAAAGTTTAGTGCGATGTAGTACTTTATCTGTGGGGGCGTGACGGATACAATGGCTGCGTTAAGGACTAACCGTATAATGGTTTTCACCATGTGCACTTCTTTACACTTTTGTTGGCATGATTATCGAAGTCATCAACAAGAAAGGAAAGAATAAACTATTTCGGTTAATAAAAATTAGGACAAATATAAATTAGGGCAAACGCGAATTAGGAAAAACTTGATACGGGCAAACGTGAAACAGGGGAAACGCGATTTAAGGGAAACGAGATTAGGGAAAACGAAATTAGGGGAAATGGTAATTCGGGTAAAAGCGATTTTGGGGAAACGCCATTGGAGTAAATGTGTTTAGGGAAAAAGTGAATTAGGGGAAATGAGAATTAGGGGAAACGAGATTAGGGCGAACGAAATTAGGGGAAATCGGAATTCGGGTAAAAGCGATTTCGGGGAAACGCCATTGGGGTAAACGTGTTTAGGGCAAACGTGAATTAGGGGAAATGAGATTTAGGGGAAACGAGATTAGGGAAACGAGATTAGGGCGAACGAAATTAGGAGAAATGGGAATTCGGGTAAAAGCGATTTCGGGGAAACGCCATTGGGGTAAACGGGATTAGGTCAAACGGGAATTAGGGGAAATGGATTAGGGGAAGTGAGGCTACGCGAAGTCCACGCTTTCCAAGAAGGCGCGGACACTCCTTAAAAATGCCTTCTCTCTCTCTCTCTCTCTCTCTCTCTCTCTCTCTCACCCCTCACAAATCATTATGCGAATTCCCCTTCGAACATTCACGAAACCATAAATTTAACTTTTCTTTTGTTGTGACGCTGAGAAACGAGAGCCAGCCCGCTGTTCAGCTGCATCAAGAGTTTAGGACATTTGGGCACCGGACTTTTGGGCACAGGACATTTGGGCACCCGGACTTTTGTGCACCGGACATTTGTGCACCCGGACATTTTGGCATAAATCTTGAGAGGCCGTACTAAAAATTGCCGTTTTTTTTTTTTGCTGTGAGGGGAATTGAATAGAGAAAACGTTTCCAGTAAGACAAACGACAATTACAATTGAATTAAAAAAAATATTACAATACACAAATTTTGAAGATGACAATACGTTTTTTTGGGTGTAAATATGACAAGCATAATATCCGAAAACTTGACAATTTCGTCGTCCTGGATCGGGATTACATAGCTCATAATCATGAATATGGATTACATCATATTCATGATTACATAGCACCAAGGGTACCCATGACGGGAGAGCCCCCCCCACCCCAGCCGTTATTATAGCCAAATCTTTGATAAATTTGAAACACTAAAATAGACGAAACCTTTTTTTAAATGTTTGACAGCCTTGAAGGAGGTAAGGATTTTTCTTAGCCCCTCCCCCCAGCACACATAAAATGTCCGTAATTTCGTATTTTCTTATTTACGATATATTTCTATAAACTATAACTAAACAAATTCTCCGCGAGTATGAGCAAACCCAGGAAACTTGTCGGGTGTTGGTTTGAGGTGGGGGCTTAAAACCTAAAATATGAAATATAAAGAATTTCTGGTCCGATCGGGAGATTTTCAGCCATTACAAGCTACAAGTCATCGAGTTGCCCGAGGGCATCTGCTGCCTCAGGAAACTAGTGTGTGTGTGTGTGGGGGGGGGGGGGTGATACCAAAAGCGTAAAGTATCAAGAATTTCTCATTTCTTTTCCGATCGGGAGATCTTCAGCATTTACAAGCTGCAACTCGACAAATTTTCTCAGCGCATGTGCCTACTCAGGAAATCTGTCGGGCGGGGGGGGGGGGGGGGGGGGTGTAGCTTGTAAATGCTGAAAATCTTCGGATCGGACGAGAAATTCTTCATATTTTACAGTTTTGGTATTACCTCCCCCTCCCCACCCCCGACAGGTTTCCAGAGTAGGCACATACGCTCAGATAATGTGTCGAGTTGTAGCTTGTAAATGCTGAAAATCTGCCGATCGGGCGAGAAATTCTTCAAATTTTTCACTTTTAGTATCCCCCCCCCCCTCCGACAGGTTTGCTCAGTAGGTTCATGCCCTGAGATAATGTTTGTAAATGCTGAATATCTCCCGATCGGACGAGAAACTTTTCATATATTTTACATTTTACACTTTTGATATAACACCCCCCCACCCCACCCTGACAAGTTTGCTGAGTAGGCACGTGCCCGTAAATATTTAGTGCTTAAGTAACTTACGGCGAACATTTTCTCGGTCAAACTCTTACTATTGGGCCAAGAAACGGCAATTGTTATACGGCCCCTTAAACATTTGTGCCCCAAAGCCCGGGTGCCAAAAGTCCGGGTGTCAAAATGCCCGGTGCCCAAATGTCCGCCCCGTCTTTCAGACAGAAAATCGTAAATATGTCTCAAATTCTTAATGATTATGAGATATAAGTGAAAAAAATTTTGTGCACACCACTTGCTCAAGTAGGGAGAAATATAGTAACACTATAATTTTTTAACGCAGCGCAATTTCATTGCTTTAAAAGGGAATGTGCCAAAATGTCCGGGTGCCCAAATGTCCGCTGCCCGAAAGTCCGGTGCCCATAAGTCCGGTGCCCATAAGTCCGGTGCCCAAATGTCCGAAAACCGCATCAAAACGGGGAAAAAGTGCTTACAATTCACTATCCTAAAACGGTTACTTAACTTCCCTCCTGACAAACATGGATGCCAGGTTACAATATTACAAGAGGCAAATCAACTATTTTCTGTGTTTGTAGCAGGTCTTAAAATTCTTGAAAATTTTCTTTCACCATTCTATTATTTATCTCAAAAATTAAACATTCTACAAATGAACTGGTTACAGAAATTTAGAATCATTGCTGTCACTACCAAACAGAACTAGGGTAAAACTACCTCAGAGACAGAGAAGGTATCGAACTTGTAAGAAAATCAGATAATTTTTTTTGCAAAGTAGGTCTTGCCGAACATACAACGCAGTAAACCTTCAAAGTAGAGAAGAAATGGGGGGGAGAAAGAAGAAGGCAGACGCGTCTCGGTTTATAACCTGCTGTGTTTAAACATTTGTCGACGGTGCGAACCGCAGAAGGAGATTGAACTTTGATTCTACGAAACACGTCTCCAAAAACTTTTGCAACGTTTATCACAAGCTTTTATCTAAAAGCTGTATCAATACATTTATAATATGTACCTAACTTGGGATAAAAAAAAACTGAAAGGTGCCATTGGATCAGAATGTCCATACAAACACGTTTATGCATTTCTGATTCTTTTTCGTAGAAGCAGCAATTTCTTCTTTTGGTGAGGAGCTAGAGGAATATTGACTCAACTGCTTGTTACATATTAAATATGAACCTTGCACTAGTAACTGGGGGAGTAAGTGGATGTATAAGGTAGCAATGATAAAATATTTGAACCCAAATGTTCCTTATGGTGTAAGAATAACGTCGTTCAGGGTCACACATGAGGTGAACTCCTCAGAAAATCCGAGAATTACAAGATCCTAACCACGAACTTACATAAAAAAAAAAAATAATTATTTTTTGACTGGGGGTTTAACGATCGCAGTCAGCAGTCGCCCGTCCCTAATTTAGGGCCACTGGTTCCAGGAAAGGGAGAGAAAGCCAAAGCCGGTGCTTTAAGATAAACACAAACATCCACACCTCACCGAGGTTCGAACCCGGACCAATCTCGGATGAATAGTCATAAGATAGCGCTAAGACAACTCGCCACCGGCAAGGCCTGAAAAATTTCCAAAAATACTTTTATAAAGAAATATTGAAATTTTATGCATATTTTCTCTAAACTCAAGACACTCGAAACAAAACAGTACGTTAAACACGACATACGTATACCACATTGCTAAAGGTATCAGAAAAATACAACATTTTGTGAGAGAAAGAGTAGTCCAGGAATTTTTAAACATTACCTCAAAAACATCGCAGTTTTTACGTAAAATTTCAGTTTTCCTCAAACTTCATGCACATATCTGAAATCTACATATAGGTGTTTTTGCTGTGAGGCTTATTTTGAGAGAACGACTGAACGCAAATATATGGTTCAGGTATCAAAATAAAGGTCTTACCATGTAGAGGTGCCAGTCGAAGAGAAAAATGAGATTGGGACAACAGTTCGGGCATTGTGGGGCGGCAAAGTTCCCATGTAAAATCTATGGGAGAAGCGTGCGGTTGACATTCGATTGCCTGCGGTTGACTCATGCGATGTTGAAGGCTTAAGCATGGAGGGACTGAGATAGTCCAAAGTCTTCTCTTTTCTGAGCCAACCGCTGCGGAAAGCAACGCCTAGCAGGCATTCGTATCAAAGTTCTCATCGGAACAGCTAACACTCTCGAAGACCTGATTGCGTTATGATGCCGTTGGATTGTGCGATGTATATATACAATTTAATATTCATTCGATCCAGTTTATTCACGTAGGTAAAACGTTTTCGATTATGTAAAGATGTAAATAAACATTCCGTTGACCATTGTTAGTGAAAATGTTTAGAATATACATATTGAGTTGCGCCATCTATATCTTCATTCTATAAGGTTTTTTACTGTGAGACCTATTTTGAGTGAACGGCTGAACGTAAAAATATGGTTCAGTATCAAAATAAAGGTCTTACCATGTAGATGTGCCAGTCGAAGAGAAAACTGAGATTGGGGCAACGGTTCGGGCGTGGCGGGGCGGCAAAGTTGCCATGTTAAGTCTATGGGAGAAGCGTGCGATCCTTATCTAAATCAGGAGCTCAGTTCAGTGTTAGACTTGGTGTGTGCATGGTGTTGTATGATCAGTCCTAAAATCAGTAAATAGTTTATTGCATACTTACCCTTAACATAATGCCTTTCCCGCAGAAAAAAAAGAAAAAAGAAAATGTAAGAGCCTTACTGGAAGGCGTGAGCGATCAATGGGTCGCAACTATATGTCTCAGACAAGAGAGAATGAAGAGTATTCGCAACGCGAATCTCATTCCAACAACATTTAGAAACGCAGTTGTGCCTGAAGATAAAGAGTGCGCTATCCAGTTGAAGTTTTGCACACGATCGAGTGGGCTTCTTTTTTTTTTTTTTTTTTTTGATTGGAGGTTTAACGACCACCGTGAGCAACTCAATGGGCTACAAGCAGTCGCCCGTCCCTAATTTAGGGTCACTGATACCAGGGAAGGAGAGAGCCAGTGCCGTAAGACAAACACAACATCCATGCCTCACCGGGATTCGAACCCGGACCCCTTACGGACGAATGATCAGAGGCCAGCGCCTTAGACCACTGCGCCACCGGGGCGGCCCGAGTGGGCTTCCGCCTCACATTTTATGACTGAAAAAGGGATGCAGTCGTGATGCTTATCACGAACTGCACTCGTCGTGATGCTTATCACGAACAGCAGTCGTGATGCTTACCACGACTGCTTAGACCACTGCCCCGGTGGCGCAGTGGTCTAAGCGCTGGCTTTTGATGACTCTTTCGTGAAGGGTCCGGGTTCAAATACCGGTACGGCGTGGATGTTGTGTTTGTCTTACGCCACTGGCTCTCTCGCTTCCCTCGAACCAAAGACCCTAAATTAGAGAAGGCGACTGCTTATAGCCCATTGAGTTGCTCGCTGTGGTCGTTTAACCTTCAATAAAAAAAAATCACGAACCTGGACTATTGTCTTTACTAAAGTGGTTGAATGAATTTGTCAATGAAACTAAGTTTACATATGTTGTTTCATATGAGTTTATTCTTTTCAAAAAAAAAATATATATATAACTAGCCATCGATTCCGACGAATTTCGTCTAGTGGAACAAAAACCTTGAGGGCAAGACGTTTGGAAGAGAAGTAGTTGGTATGCACGCGCTGTGCACTGTTCTTATAATTAGCTACATGCGACAGGAGTTCGTAAAGTATAATGAGACTACTCATACTACTTAGTACTTGAAGATTACTATGGATTAGATACTGTCCGTGTTATTCAACAAAAAAATAAAATGCGACACATTATTTTTAGGCACTTCAGCAAATCTCAAACACGTGTACACTCCTTTCCATTTTTTTTCGGGGGTGGGGTGGAGATGGGGGTGCAAGACCACCGTGAGCAACACAATGGACTATAAGCTGTTGTTTTTCCCTGAATTCCATCGCTGAATTCCATTGTTTACATTCTCAGTCGATTACGATAAAAAGATAAAGATTCTTGAAAATGATAAAGATTTCTTCACTCGGAGATGTTACAACAGGCTACATAAAGTTTACATCGGTAAACATAATTAAAAACATTAAAGCAAAATCACTAAATCATTTATCCAAGTACTGGAAAGAGTAAAACACGGAAATCATGAAGCTTTATGAAATGCTCCACTCTGTGTTTTTGATGACATTTAACATTTGTGAAAAAATACCTATTTTATAAACTTTACACATTCGTCGGAATAAGTACTCCAGTGTTCTATGAGCTATGTATTCTTTTCTAACGCCGCCTGAATGAAGTACACGTTTCATAGCACGCCAATTGGATTCAATATTTTATGTATGTGCACCTGATTTTGGATAGACAAAATGTTACGAATGGTTAACAGTTTGATGTACGTAATAACCGTCATCCAACAAACTGACCTTCCACTGATCTGGCCACATTTTTTAAAATTATGGGAATTAACTCCTTCGCCGAACGCTTATTGTATGGACATAACTCCAAACGGAAGTCTTTGGACTCTCTTTCTATCATTCCGATTATCCATGCTCCTTCTACACGTCTTCTAACATGGTACTTTCTCTTACCAATTTTACTTTCGTCTATTTCAACAACTTTGCCAACCCTTCCAATTTGTCCTGACTGTTCAACATGCGTCAACATGTATGAACTAATAATCCCTCTAAAATACGAGTGCAAATCGGATGCAGTGCTTGAGGAAGTTTGAAGACCATCTTCAAAAGACGTCTTCTTTATAGTTGTTTCGTAATCAAAATTAGAACAAAAGCAATATGTCACCAAAAATGCTTTCTGTGGGGAAAATTTACTTTTTCAAAACCAGGTACCTGCACCCCTTGAATAAGATTCAAAATATCTCCCACCACTATGACGCTTTTGGCATCTGAAAGTTCCTAAGCTGTGGTCATTTCTTTTCAATGTCATATCGGGTCGTTCTGAACTTTGCTTCGCCACAGGAATCAACCCCTTCCCCCGCCTTTTTTTTATTAGAAGTTTAACGACCACCGTGAGCAACTCAATGAGCTATAAGCAGTCGCCCGTCCCTAAGTTATGGCCCCTGACTCCAGGGAAGAGAGAGAGAGCCCGCGCGTCGTAAGACAAACACAACATCCATGTCTCACCGGGATTCGAACCCGGACTCTTCTGGGACGAATATTCGTAAAGCAGCGTTTACACCAATGCGCCACCGGGGCGGCAAATCAACCCTTCCCTCTCACATTAAGATACGCAGGTTTCCCAACTTCTTTAGTTAATCGCATAAAATTCCACCGATCCATCTTCATTCAGAAAACAAAGCCTTCATTTCAAGAACAAAATTGATAACGAACCAGTAACACAGCGCATGCGTTCAATACTCAAATTGATCAAGACTATCGTTATTTCTCAGCATCGTCATTTTAACCGACAGGGAATGCAAACAATGAAATTCAGCGCTAGAGAACGCAACCGCTACGCGAGCAGGCATGAGCAGGTGCTATTGAAAGGAACACCTGTTCCAAAGAAAGGAAATAGCCAGTGCTGCAGGACAAACATATCACCCATGCCTCCTGAAGAACTCGAACCCGGGAGCTCTAAGACGAACAGTCAGAAGTCAGCGCTTAGATAACTGCGGCGCAGATTCTTTCCGCATAATATAGTTTCAGTTCAGTTAGAAACTTCAAAGGAATAAGTTTTGCTGTGCTAGTGTATACTATCGCATTTTACAATTTCAGAAAAGTGACCGTACTAACACTCTGAGACCATGCTAAAACACAAAACACGCATCACCTGCGATCTTCTTAAGGCCAACGATACTAAAAAAAAAAAAAAAAGATTTATCGTTCATTAACGATCTACGCTACCATGAATACGAGCTGGGTCATTATTTGACGGGAGGGTGTCTGGCTCCTAGCTGCCAGTTGTCGCCCGTAAAAAAGGATGGACATTCTTAAGAGTGATAAAATTCATTCTCACATCTCTGGTTTAAAACGCGGGAGAAAAATCATTCTAGTCCGCAAATATGAAATATAATATATCTTAAAAAAGGTCGGACAAATCATATGCGCTGTAGAAAAAAATAACATTTGCACTGTTAGCTAAACAAATTTAAGGAAGAAGCACAGCGCATGCGCCATCAAAACAATGCCCCTCAAATACTGTTGTTGCCACCTCTCAGGGTGAGCCACAGTACTTTTATAAGCCTACAAAATTCCTGGAAGTTCTTTAAACACTTTTTTGAGAAAGGCATTTTTTTCTTAAGGAGTCGAGATGAGTCTATCTATCGAGTCTTCTCACAACCGACGTGTATACCAGTGGCGTATCTTGGTTCCCAGACCTGGGCTATCTCACCCTCCCCCCCCCCACCCAGTTGTTTCCAGTACTGTTTTTTTTAATGCGAAGTTTATTTTCCAGTTGTTCAGTAATAGAAGTAACTTTTTTTCTAAATTATAGGTACATGCTATTGCATACATGATATCAAATAATTATGAGGATTAGGATTTGAACACTTATTTGTACATGAACTCCATTCCCGTTCTGAATACTTACTTGTACGTTAACTCCATTCTTCTTTCCTTTGTGTGCACTTTGTGAGTGTTACGTTTTTATGAAAAGTTTCTTCCGCGTACTTTTTCATATTTAAAAAGAATGTTTTCCTCTATTGACAAAATAGTCAAGTTGCTCAAATGTACATACCTTTGTGTAGCTCTAAGATATATCTTGATTCTTTTTAATGCAGAAAACCTTCTCTCGGCAGTTGCAGTTGTTGATGGAAACTTTAATATTAGGTCTGCTGATTTGTACACCTCACTAAACACAATGTCTAACAATTTATTCAACTTTATGTAACAAGTAATGTCTCTTACTGATTTCTTTTTGCATTCATCAAGGGAATCAAACACCTTTAGTTCATGTTTTAGTCGAGATGTATCAAAATTTGAAGCATAGAGTTCTTTAATTTCTGATAGTAGATGCTCAGGAAAGCTTTCACAAAATTTATCAAAACAGTTCGAATCCAACAAAGCCACGAATTTAAGATACAATATCCCTGATTTTAATTCATTGACACTTCACACAAACTGAAACAACTCTCGCGAAACAAATACTGTTCAGGGGGGGGGCATGCGAGTGACTAATGTAGTCCTAAGTCTTCTCTTTTCTGAGCGAACCGTTGCCCAAAGCATTCCCCTTCACCCGCTCATTCATGTTGTTATGGAAACGCTAGCTGGCGTGACTGACTGGTAGAGCTGTTCGAGTTACGATGACACCATCCCGCCAATAGGAGACTCGTTGGTCTTCGCTCGCCAGACTGATTCACTTAGTTAAAAGAAGCGAACTCGCACCTGTTCTTTTCGAAGCGAAAGCATCGACATATTTTAATACCGTTGATAATTGGCTTTTATTTGTGCATTCTATGGGCTTCGCAACTAGCCTCGAATATACGCCACTGATGCATACATACTAACGGCAATAGCAGTAAGAAAAATGACACCGAATTTTCGATTGTAATGAGCACATTTTTTGTATCTTTTCTGAAACGGAAAAAAATATTTCTACGCAGATTTTTAGAAAAATCTAAAAATTCAGCAAAGAGAATTCACTTTCACCACCTAGGAAAAAAATGCTCATAATTAAAAATACATGTGAGCAGGGTTATTTCTAGTCAAGGAAACAGGTTACACAAAAAAATCAACCTGATTTTTACAATTGATAAAACATCTACAAATAGAAATAGTTAATTATTCTCACTAGCGACTGAGAAGCGTGTTACGAAAATTAAAAGAAAGGTGCACAAAATGTCTCTCACATCGGAGGATATCAGAGGCAAAACGGATTTTCAAACCGAAGAGATCTATAAAATGTATCTTGAATTCGATAGCATCTGCTTTTACGCCCTTTGTCGGCCAGCGGTTAGACCACTACGCCACAGGGGACGCCCCTGTGGCGTAGTGGTCTAAGTGAACTAGGGACCCTAAATTAGGGATTGTCGGCGATTAGCTTGTTTTCGTGGGGGCAGAAGCAGACGGCCGATCCCCCAGACCAATCTTGTTGAGGTTAAGAGTCAGCGTACCTGGCGGGATTGCTATCGTAACGCCTTCAATAACATCTTTCTTAAACGTGGCCCAATAATCCTTGAAAAGCCAGATTAATGGCGGTGTAGGATATATCCTTATGCAGTATTGAATGAATTGAGTGTGCATCACTTCAAAACTACGGTTATCGATCTCTCTCACACGAAACGAGGAATTTCAGTGCGTTTCTTCTACAGCTTCTGACGTCGATAAGACCCTTTTTTTTTTTTTTTTTTTTTATTGGAGGTTTAACAACCACCGCAAGCAACTCAATGGGCTATACTTTGAAGAGCAATTGAATTAGAGACAGCTGGCGTTATGCAAATGTGGCGCTGTGGGCGGCCCTGTAAACGGAAACGACACGACGTATGCAGCGATCCGACAATATAAGGAGTGATGCCACGGGAATCAGTAAGAGACGGACGTAGTATGGGTAAGACGAAGGATCTAAGCGCATTTGGTCGTGGGAAAATTGTAGGGGCCCGACGAATGGGTCACTCCATCTTGGAAGTCGTGCAGGCACTGGGATTTTCACGAGCTACTGTGTCACAGGTGCACCGTGAGTACATCGAATCTGGTAAAACCATCCCTGCAAGGGCCAACTGCCGTGGGCAACTGCGTGTGGATGAGCGGGGTATCGTCGGCTGGCTCGCATTGTAACAACGGGCCACAGTGCAAGAAATCACTCGGCAATTTAACGCTGGTGCAAAAAAAAAAAAAAAAAAAAACGTGTAAGCAGCCACACCATCCAGAATCATCTCCTCGCTATGGGGTACAGAAGCCATCGTCCCACGAGGGTACTGCTGCTGACCGCACATCACAGGGTGCAAAGATTAGCATGGGAGCGGGAACATCGCCACTGGACCCTAGACATGTGGAAAAATGTTGCCTGGACGGATGAGTCGAGATTCACGTTGGCACATGCGGATAGCAGGATACGAGTACGGCGCAAACCACATGAAGCGATGGATCCTTCTTGCCAGCAGGGTACTACTCTTCAAGCTGGTAGGGGTGGCATTCTCGTCTGGGGACTGTTTACGTGGACTGAAATGGGACCGCTGGTACGTGTGACATCGTCCCTCACAGGTCAACGATACCGGAATATCCTGGGCGACCATTTGCTCCCGTTTGTGCGTCTTCAACATCCCACTGGGGACTTAATCCTGCAACAAGACAATGCACCGTGCCATCGCTCCCGAATTATATCCGAATGGTTGAATGAACACTCCACCGACGTGACCTCGCTTCTTTGGCCAGCTAGGTCACCTGACCTCAATCCCATCGAGCACATCTGGGATGCCATCGAGGGAGATGTTCGAGGCTGTGACCCCCCTCCATCAAATCTTCGTGAACTGTGGGAGCTTGTTCAGGGGTAGTGGATCCGTATGGCTTCCCAACGCTTCCGGTGTCTTGTCGAGTCCATGCCGAGACGATTCGCCGCCGTCATCAGGGCGAAAGGTGGTGCTACACGTTACTAGACAGGTATCTCTAATTCAATTGCTCTTCAGTGTAAGGAGTCGCCCGTGGTTCCAGGGAAGGGAGAGAGCCAGTGCCGTAAGACAAACACAACATCCATGCACCACCGGGATTCGAACCCGGATCCCTTTCGGACGAAGGATCAGAGGCCATCGCTTAGACCACTGCGCCACCGGGGCGGCGACAAGATTCTCTACTCTGAGATCCCACTTGGAACCACTCGTCTTATTCCATCCCCACTGACGCACAAACCCGAGAGAATTTCTTTTTTCTCAGTGCAGTGGGAAGTTCCCCATCAGCTGCTACTCTTTGCTCTGGTTTCTGTCAGCGGATTTGAGTAGCCCAGGTTTGTTGGCCAGGATCTCATATGTCTGGACTGCGCAGACAGTTAAGCGTTGCCTTCACAATGGAGGCTGCGGTCGCTACCTGCCCCACCGAACACACTGTGAAACGTGGTTCCCGTTTCTACTGATGACTTTCTTGCAAAGCTACTGGTCATGTGTTGTCCGGCGCCTTCATTTCCCCCTCTACTGGTGATGGAGATGCTTCACTCCGCACCGCGTTTCTTTAATCTCTGCCATGGAGTTCACTCTTGCGCCTGCCTCTGTTTCTGATATCTTTTTGCCTCCGCCGCTCATTGTTAATGTTCTTGTTCTTTTAGAGCCCGCGTTTCAGATGCCTGAGCGGCTTCCTGCTGCTTCCCCTATCGAGCACTCACGGTGTGGATGAAAACGCACTTTCCTCTGTCGGACCTCATGCTGTGGCTGCTCCCGACTCGAACATGAAGAACCTGTCTCCGTTGGAGGACCCAGTTTCTGACACCTCTGCGATGTACTCATCCATCGCTTCCCGCCATATGAAGCGTGCTTCTCTGTCTTCTTCGAGTCGACGCCACAAGCACGTGAAATCACAAGAGGCAACTGTTCTTGTACGTGACATCAGCTCCTGATTTCGCCTCTCCAGACTCCACTACTCGTCTCTCTCGTTCTCGTTCCTGTACCCGCTACTGTCGAAGTCCCTCCTTTAAAACATCTGATTTTGAAACATTAGTTTACATGCTTCCCGATGTTCCGCGGACCAATGACCGCAAATTCCGCCTCTGTCAATACTCTCCTGTTTCTCACACTTCCCCGCTCACTGAGCAGTTTCCATACGATCCACATACTGATCACCACGCTTGCGTGACACAAGTTGGTGAAATCATTATCTGGTAAAAATTTTGTGTGGCCAATGATGATCGCATTTAGGAACTTCCCAAGCGTTATCGGGCTCACCTGCGGGGAGTATGGCAAAGACTAGGAAAATGTGACTACTTTTCATAAATCCCGAGCGCATTTTTGTGAGTAGTATTTCTACCACGTTTGGTTGCGTTTCATCCCACAGGTGTTTCGATATATCTGTGAACACCTCCTCTTTAATTGTGATCATCCAGTTATATTTGTACATGAAGTATAAGAAGTCGCATCCCATGGATTTCGCCTTTTGGGCACAGATGGGGTTAATAGTGAGGTAATTTATCGAGGTTTCGGCCAAACCGTACAAGATTTTACCGCGTCGATGGACGGGTAATCGGATGCATTGGCTTCTGGCAAATCGTATAGGCTGGGCCAGAATCGGGTATCGAATGAGTCATGGCGATCAGATTGTTTTACGACGGAAGCTCCCTCTTTTCACTGGAGGAAGTAGCTAAAAATTAAGGGAGGGCGATTTCTAATAGCTTTAGATGATCACGGTGATGGTCGTCAAACCTCGAAATACACTGGCGGAAAGTGAAAAAGGAACACCAAGTAGGAATTGGCGGACGATCATGAAATTTACATATGTTAATGGGGTCGAGTTTACGTAGGTGTGATGTTAATTTCGGGACCAACCGGTGAGCGCTTACGCCACAGCACGACATAATATGCAAATTATCGTCGGTGGTATTTAAGGAGTACGGAGAAGTTAATGTAATCAGTCGTCGGCGTACGGACACGTGCGAAGACCCTGAAGAAGCTGCAATGCCTGGACATGGAAGACGTGTACGATTTCAGCAGTTATCGGATTTTGAGCGAGGTCGTCTAGTCGGACTCCGCGAGGCCGGGTGGTCGTATCGTCGTATTGAGGAGCGAATTAGACGGGACGTATCGGTGGTGGTACGATGGTGCCGTAGATGGTCCGAGGAACATTCCCGCACGAGAAGACGTGGAACCGGGAGTCACAGATGGAGTGATGAGCGGACCGATCGACGCATAAAAAGAGCGGCGTTGTCAAGCAGAACATCCACTGCGACGCAAATACGAGCTGCCGTTGCATCTGAGGCGACTGTGCGAACAATCCGCAACCGTCTACTGGATGCAGGACTACGTGCACGTGTTCCTCTGGCATGTGTACCTCTGACTCCAGCCCACCGTCAGGAACGGCTGCAGTGGTGTCGCCAACGTCTGCACTGGAGAACGCAATGGCGATCTGTGGTGTTCAGCGATTAAAGCAGATTCTTCTTGGGAGCCTCCGATGGCCGTATGCGTGTTCGCAGACGCACAGGAGAGCGTCTCCACCCTTTTTGCATCCGCCAGCGACACACAGGGCCTACACCTGGTCTCCTGGTGTGGGGAGCAATCAGCTATCACTCCCGTACACAACTAGTGTTTGTACCGGGTACGTTAAACAGCACCTCCTACATCAACAACATCATTCAGCCCGTTGTTGTGCCATTTGTAAGGTCGGTCCATCGTGGTGTTTTCAAGCAATATAACGCACGCCCACTCACGGCACGTGCAACGCAACATGCACTTCAGGGTGTGAGACAACCTCCATGGCTTGCACGTTCACCGGATTTGTCACCCATTGAGCACGTGTGGGATTTTATGGTACAACGACTTATCCGGTCCCCACGGCTAGCCATGACCATCCCCGATTTACGCGTCCAGGTTGAGGATGCTTCTAACTCAATACCCCAAACTTACATCCAACATTTGTACGACAGACTCCATGCCAGAATTGCACAGTGTGACGCAGTTTATGGCGGTTCAACCTCGTACTAACCATGTTACATGGAAATGTTATTTTTCAGTTTACCAGCAAATACAGCTGTATTTTGCCATAATGTTTTGATAACGTTATGCTCTGTATTCCGTTATTATGCTGTATAAATTTCGTTGGTATCAGACGTCTCCTTCTTGGTGTTCTTTTTTCACTTTCCGCCAGTGTAAATGGATAGATTTCCCATTTATAAGACACTTGGCTCCTTATTAGCCCTACGTTTTGAACACTGGCCCGGCCACTGATTATAAATCAAAATTATGGAATTTATAGGCAAGGACACTTACGGTTTTCCTCCTGGAACACTTCCGAAGCCTGGAGCCCTTAAAGATGGATGCGTGTCATATCCAACCTGCAAACGAAAACAAAGAACAATCTGAATAAAGAGATATTTAATATTAGTATTAAATAAGAGAACAGCTCTAAATAGAACAAAGTTAGCAACCAAATTATGAGATCTACGGAAAATTATTACCTACCAGAGATCTAGAATAGGAATTTAGTGCCGGAGAGATGTTGTTGTGAAGGACACCCTGTGGGAATGCAACACCGGACGCTAAGTCCCCAGCTAGTCCCGGATGGCTAGAAGCTCCGCTACCGTGAAGGCCATACGGATATGGTGGACCTGGAAATAAAGTGCGAAAAACCAACTGTAAAGCTTCTCCAAAAGAAATACTATTTAAACTCTTAAGAATAAGAGACTGCAGTTCACAATTTTGTTTCAAAATGACTCACAAATTCAAATTTTATGCTACTGTCATATCGACAGCAAGTAAACGAACTTTCCTAAAACTCCGGTAGTATAAATAAAAAGTCAATAGTCACAAATGTTAAATTGCAAACAATTCCAGGTTTTGATGAAAAGATTTAACACAGCCGGTAGTTACAATAATACTTTACATTTGATTGATCGGTTTGGGGGTCTTCAGACGCAAAGGAAAGCGTTTCGCCCTAGAACGCGAAAAACCTAATCAATTAAGAAAACTGTTAACTGGGTCAGTTGTCAATTTACTCATCAGTTACAGAACCAATACTATTCGGTAATCATAGTTAGTTATCACTTTGGAATTCATAACAGGAGAACAGAACCTTGTGCATCTTAACACATCTGCCCTGAATTAGACTTGATTTCTATGAAATGATTATTTTATGTACTGCCGAAATTGGTAATGTAACCTGCATTGAACATTGTCGACCAATCTCCTTTCGTTCATATTCTTTTTTTTTAATGGGGTCTAACGATCACCATGAGCAACAATAAGGTTATAAGCACTCTCCCGTTTCTAATTTAGGGCTACGGGTTCCAAGGAAGGGGAGACAGAACCAGGTCTATTAGGCAAGCACACAACCCATGAATCATCCGATTTTTAGTACCATCGTTAATCTACTACCTAAAACCGAAGTTAAACCGCTTTGCATTGCGTCCCATATATGCGCGGCAATTCGTTTAGTGAACTGTTCACTGAGCACAGAGAAATCGCCAAGATCAGACTATTCCACTTGACTCATGTTATGCAAATGATAATGTTGTGTAAATCGCACGGCTTCCTATTATTATAAATCACTCGTAGCTCTCTTCAGTCCACAACAACACCTGAAACGCTTTATCTGGCGTCCTAGACTCGTTTTTTTACGCTTTCCAACCGTAGGTTGAAGAAGCGTATGTGCTCCAGCTTTCTCCGTCCGTCTGTCGGCACGATAGCTCGCGTAAAAATGGTTCGATTTCGATGAAATTTTAGTGTGTTGTAGGGGACCACCTGGGGACAAACCCTATTGAAAATGGACGAAATGGGATCAAAGGTCAGAACATAGGATCGGGATCCATTCCATTGCCCTTATCCTATACTATTAAAGGAGCGATTCTTGTATGTATGCAAATTTTATTTTGAAAACGGCTTTAAGGATTTTGATGAAAGTCGTTAACCTACCGTTTTCTGGTACTAGAAATCGTTTTAGCTTGATCTCGACTTTAGGAAAATTCGTTTAGTGCGTTAAATAACTACCCCGAATCACCACGTTTTAGTGTCATGGCGTCCTATTAATGTTACCCATGCTTAGAAATCTTATGACGTCACAATCTTGCGATTGAAATGCTGGCGCGCGGTCACGCCATCTGTCTCATTACGTCACGCGTTGTACGTGGATCCAATTAAAGTTTTATGACGTCACACTCTTTCGAGCAGATGGTCGCGATTCCCATCTGCCTCATTACGTCACGCGTTGTGTGCATCATGATAACTCGCATAAAAATCGTTCGATTTCGGGGAAATTTTAGTATGTGGAAGAGGAACACCTGGGAAGGAACCCCATTGAAAGTGAACGAAATGGGATCAAAGGTCAGTACATTGGAGCGGAATTTTTCTATCGCCATTATGCATCATAACTTACGCAAAAATTCTTCGATTTGGATAAAATGTTCGTATGTCGTAGGGGCCTGCCTGGGAACGAATCCTGTTGAAAATGGGCGAAATGGGGTCAAAGGTTAGGACACAGGAGCGGGATCTATTCCATAGCCGTTATGTATCATAACTTACGTAAAAATGCTTCCATTGCGGCAAAACTTTATCATGTTATTTCGAAGGTATACTGAACCGGTTCTGTTGAATATCATCGAACTGGGATCAAAGGTCAGGGCACAGGACCGAGATTTATTCCACACCCATTATCCTCATCACTTGAGTGATAACTTAGGTATGATTTCTGGTATGTTGGAAAGCGTATTATAATCAATGCATTGCATGATTTTAATAACTTGTTTTATATCTCCCCCAAGTTTTAGGCGTTTGTCTTGGAAATGAGATAGTTTAAATACATTGTTGCTTTGCGCAAACATATAAAAAAGCTTAACGTAACAGACCATACATTGTATTTAAATGCAGCACAGATTTGATCGCAAAAGAATCTAATCAATTAATCCTACGAATTACCGAATGGAGTCAAATATAATTTTAACTACCTTCCATGATACGATTATTCCTTCTCCCAGTCAAAGGCTTCGTCATTGGTATTATTAAAACGTATTAAACTTGCAATCTAAGAGTTATCGCTCTGCTCGTTGCGAAAGTAGAAAAAAAAATGAAAAAAACATACATGCTAACGTTACTGCATTATGGAGAACGATACAAATATTTCGCCTCTTGAATTATTATCATGCGCCATACAACATACAGTTGAGGTCATACCCGGGCTTTCGAATGGTGAGAGTCTGCCACACTGTTGATCCTCTTCGTTCCTTGACGACACAGTCTCTAAATTGAGAAAACACTATTCTTTACCGTTCTTCAGAATATCACGCGGGTAGGAGAACAACAACAAAGTAAAATCTAAAACGACATAAATACAGTGTTAAACGTTATAAAACAGATTATCAGATACCTTGTGAATGTGGTCTTTCATATATAGGAGAGACCCGCAGGGCTTTAAGTTTCTGTGTGAAGGAACACAAGGGCTTACATACAGAACTATGGACTGAAGAAGTCGTCTATAGCTCAACATTGTCACGAAAATAACCATAAATTTTTGTTTGGAAACGCTACGCTCATTGATAAACCAGACTCGACTATCAAGCTTAATATATTAGAAGCTTTACACATATATCGGAACTCGTCACGGCTTGTCAACGACATGACGTCGACTCCATTTCTCTCAAGCGCGTGGAAACAACTCAGAAAAAACCCGTGGCCGTCAGAATTCTGATGATGTCACATGATTTGAATGTTTACGCTCCATTCGTCCTGAGGAAGCTGAGCCAAACGCTCTGCGAAACTATAGTAGATGTATAATAAACATTTTATTGCGCGAAACGTTGCTATTATTATTCTATCTTAACACCGCAAGCTTAGTAGTCATAAATGATATATGTTATAAAACTTCACACGGATGTGTACCGCAGTGACAAAACCCAGTTACCTACACAATATCTACTTTTCTTTTTTATATCGACTGAACACGAAATTAAAGCCTGTAGTGGGAAACATGAACTTTTCCCCAAAAGGTCAGACTATTTAACTGTTTTCATTTTATTTTAACAGATGTGGACGTTTTCGTAATAAAATCTCATCTGGTGCAGGATTTAAGCGTTGCAATGGAGCACAGCATCAACGAAATGGAAAAGAAATTGGTGCCAAGTTGGAAAACATATGTGTGTTGGGTGACTCATATCTTGTAGTGCAACGCAAATCTTCTAAATATCGGAAAATTCTGATAGCTCTCTTGTGATGTGCCTGCAACGCAGGACGCCGCACATGAGATAAAGGCAGATAGAAGTGAAAGCACATGCCAGTGTAGTATAGTGGATAGCAATCGGAGCCGAGAGTTGTGGGTTCGAGTCCCTCCCCTGACATAAAAGTGATGGAGAAATTTACTTCGTCATACTGGCACCCGAACTTCAAGGATGACCTGGCTGTTGGGTTTCTCGCAATGGTGTTATGTTCTTTCCACACCGCGAGACAGGTAAAATGAGAATCCCTTCTTCAGTGCATCGAAAAAATAAATCAGTGGGATGTTACGTTCCACACAACAAATTGTCTGGGATTTCTCACATGCACGTTCTTCATGGGATGACTGCCTACAGCGACACATGATCCCGGCTGACCCGTGGGACATGCCCCCGGCCCTCTCTCGGGAGGGGGAGATGTGACGTAACTGCCCCGCAGGACGCACATGAGATAAAGGCAGATAGCAGTGAGAGCACATGCCAGTGTAGTATAGTGGATAGCTCCGGAGCCGAGAGTTGTGGGTTCGAATCCCGCCTCCGGCATAAAGACTGATGGAGAAATTTACTACATCATACTCTATAGGGTGTCTTTCAGTGGCCCATGAAAGACAACAGAGCAAACACGGTAAGCCTATATCGAAGATACTAAAGAGAAGCAATGCGCTAATGTTAGTCATCATGTGAGCTGCTGTGCTAAGTTTTTACAAATTTCGATGTTGATTCGGATACAGAACCCAAATCTACGACGAATATTCAATGGTTAAAGAAACCTCGTACTTGGAGCTGCGAAAAATTACTCAGAAAAAAGCTGATAGAAAAATCCAGGTTTCTTAAAAGAAGATTTTGCAAAAGGAATGATGTTGCCGTCGTACGAAAATACAGAACAAATACTTGTACTACACATAGAGAGGAAACCACTTCTTGTTAAAGGGCTACATTAATATAATCACGGAATGGAAAGCTTGTTGCCGTTTCAGTTGTCAGAGATGCAAGCTTCTGACTAATTGACTGAGTTTAGCTCGAGTTGAAATCCTAGATAAGATATGGGTAGAGTGTTTGCCCATCGACGCTGCTTCTGTCCTTTCCCTGGGATCATTGCGTTTTGTTTCTAGGTATAACAACCATCATAAGCAGCAACTCTTACGGATCTAATCACTGCTGTTACAAGGTACTTCAGGGATTCCTCAGGTCTCAGTTCTGGGTCTCTTATTATTTAATTTATGTATCAATGATATTTTTAATATAACCTCTAACAATGATATAATTTTTTATGCAGATGACACAATAATATCATTCAATGGAAAAAAATCTCAATGAAATGGTTATTCCAGCAAATCTTCACTTCAATTACAAATTTACTCAGAATGGTTAACATGCAAAGAACATATAATTAATGTTAGTAAAACCAAACTTTTTGTCTTTACTAGACAGAAAATATCACAAACACAAGTTCCATACTTACTTTTGAATAATACACATATTGATACATTACAAAGTTTTGAGTATCTAGGAATTATTTTAAACTCTGACCTAAGATGGAATAACCATATAGATTCAATTGCAAATCGAATCTCTCAAAATATCGGGATTGCAAGCAAAAATGTATCAAGTTGAACTACTAAGACACTTAAACTACTTTTCTACTATACACTTATACTGTACAATCACACATTAATTATTGCTTTTCCTCATGGGGACAAACCACTGAAACCAATATCAATAAACTACAAATATTACCGAATAAATACATAAGGTTATTAGACTTAAAAACAAATTCTGCTTCTTATGCCAACTTTCCATTTCTCACCGTATTCACGTCAACCCAAACAATTATGGAATTTTATGTGTTAAATAGTTATTTGGCTTCAAAATCGGTAAACTAATGTTCCAAAGAATAAAAGAAAATTTATACACAGATATAATTGAATTTTCATATTTATAACTATGAAACGAGACATAGAACTTTATTAAAACCCATATATCCAAAAACTCTCATGATGAAACAGAGTTTAAGTTATATTGGTCCTGAATTTTGGAATACACTGCTTGTCGAGTTGACTATAATAAATACCCTAAACTTATTCAAAAATAAACTAAAAAAAATATTTGTTAAGTTAAATTTAAAAAATAATAATAAACTAATTATTTATAATATAACTAACACTTAACATTACTGCTGTGTTAGATGAACCTATGCTTCCTTGTCTATATATTTGGGAAATCAGGGCTCCTTGAGGCCCTTTCCCTGATTCTCCCTTGCTGTTTTCCATAATACAAAATATTGATGTATATTCATAAATACGAAATGTAACAGCAAGAATAAAATTTAATATTATTAATATTATTATTATACACTGAGTGGCCCCTTTATTATGACCACCTGACAGTTTTAAGCAAATGAGCTATGGCTGCACGCTGTTGCCACCAGAAGGCGAGGCTCGTATAAAAAGGAAAATCTTAGTGCTTGCGACAGTAGTAGAGGTGATTTTTGGGTGACGAGATGGATAAAAAAAGCGATTTGACGGACTTTCAACATGGGATGATTGTAAGAGCTCGGAGCCATGGAGCGAGTATCACCGAAACTGCCGCATTCGTGAAATGTTCCAGAGCAGCTGTTATTAAAGTGTTTAAAGACTGGACTGTCAGCCAAAAGACTGGGTCTGTACGTGCAACGCATGGTCGTCATTGACTAGTGACTGCTCGGGTGGAACGGATAGTGTCCAGACTGGTAACAGACAACAGAAGGGCAACAGTGCAGCAAATTACAGACCATCTTAATCAAGGATCCCCTCAAATGATCTCTGCACGCACTGTTCGCCGTACATGGCATCAGGTGGGATATGGCAGCCGAAGGCCTGTTCGAACGCCTTTGCTGTCTGCAGTTAACAAGAGAAAACGTCTCCAGTTCGCACAGGAGCACAAGGATTGGACAGTCTATAATTGGAAACAAATTATGTGGTCCGATGAATCACGTTTTCAGTTGCACCATGCCGATGGCCGAGTGAGAATTAGGCGGAAACAGCACGAAAGCATGGACCCCAAATGCATTGCTACAACCCTTCAAGCTGGTGGAGGCAACGTTATGGTTTGGGGAATGTTTTCCTGGCATGCTTTGGGCCATTTAATTCGTGTTGATCAACGTCTGACTGGCACATCATATTTATACATCGTTGTAGACCAAGTGCATCCTGTCATGTGGATAGTTTATCCCAATGGCGATGGCTACCTTCAACAAAATAATGCGTCCTGCCATAGTGCCCGTATTGTACAGGATTGGTTTCGGGAACATGCCGGTGAATTTACTTTGCTTCGGTGCAATCTCACACTCCTGGAAAGTGCTATTCATCAAGCATGGTCTCAGATTGCACAAACCACCTATCAACATCTCGTGGAGTCCATACCACGAAGAATCGACCCAGTATTAAAAGCAAAAAGTGGCCCAAAAAAGTACTGAGGGGGTAGTCATAATAAAGTGGCCACTTAGTGTATAAGCAGTAGGCCATCTCTAATTCGGGGCTATTGATTCCAGTGATAGGAGGTAGACAGCGCCATACAGCAAACACACCACCCATGTCTCATCCGGGACTCGAACTAAGGTCCATCACAGACAAATGGATAGAAGCCAGCGATTCAATACCGCTCGGCCATTGGGGTCGTTCCGTGGAATTGGTGGTTTCAAATTAGGGATGGACAACTTGTTGAAGCCTTAGATGATCATGGGTGTCGTTAAACTCCTCATAGAAAAAAATAGGACTGGTTATCTTCCTCTTATTTTCAACAAAGAACCAATAAGAACTATGCTTAACAACTTATTCTCACTAAAACAAGAAACATTCTCATTAAAACAAGAAACATTTTCAATGTCAAAATTCAAGGAGCAAGTGAAAACTACAGCGGTAAATAATCCACGGCATTAGATGATCGGAGAGAAACTGCCAACAGAAAAATGATAGATGTATGTATGAATCAGCAGAACGCCATTGTTAGCCGAAACAAACAGAGGGAGAAAGACGGACAGTGAGAGAGAAGAGGGAAATAAACAGAGTAACGTACGAAGTGAGAAACAGAGAGGAAAAGATCCCTAGGCAGCACAGCCTTGCAATTTAACGTAGGCCCAACATTGAGCCACCGTCTTCTATTCCTAAAAGACAGTGACTCAGTGTTGGACCTATATTAAATTGCAAGGCTGTGCTACCTGGGAGAGGCGCTAAGGCAGAGAACACAAACAGAGAGGAGGCGGCAGAAAGTGAGAGATGGCATCAGAGGCAAAGAAGGAAAGTGTGTCAATACAGGAAAACGAGAGCGACATAAGTAGAGATATAGGAAGAGAAGAGAAAAAATGAGAGACGACGAGAAAGGTACAGAGGAAAAGACAGAAAGAAAGAGAGAGAGAGAGAGAGAGATGGAAATGGAGAGGGCGGAAAAAAAGAGGGATGACGTGGGAAAGAGCGAGAGAGAAGTAAGAAACAGGGAGAGACAGAACAAGGAGAAACAGTAAATGAAAAACTCACATATGCAGTGGGATGTTATAAGTGAAACTTCTGTACGTCCTCAATTTCCTCAAAGTTCTTGAACGTTTCCCTGAGCATCGAAAGTTGGTAGGGGTCATGTGTATTCCTAAATTTGTATATACAATAGATTCCAGTTAATTGGGACACATCAGGGCTAGAACAATTTGGCCCAATTAAGCGGCTGTCCCAGTTATTCGAGGCTTTATCCCAAAGAACTGATTTGGGATGTTCTTCAAGATTTGTCTGAAATAAACGGCTACCACGATTAACTAATGGCGCAATTAACCGGAATCTAGTGTAACTATGATACAGGAGACACGTATTTCTAACTAAAATTTAGTTTCGGTTGATTCCTGTAACCCAAATCAAAGAACGAAGGCAATGCATGTCTCACCCTACGCAAAAGTCGGGGATTTTATCAAACCTAATATGAATCCTTAGAATATTTCGTTATTTTGTAGCGCCACTTTACAGAATAAAAATGCTGCTGATATTAATATTTTGCTAACCTCTCTGAGAAGGTAAGGCCATTCAAATTGCAATTGCATTTCAGACGGCATTTTGTTTTTAGTTCAATATGCTGCCATATAACAGGAAGAAAGGAAAGTTTAAATTAGGATTTTTGGGTCGCCAGATATCAAAAACCGGCTCCCTAGTGGTTGCTACGTGCGGGCTGTTATAAAATATATCGTATTCCGCCTGCGTATTATGTTTCTTCATCGCGTTTTATTAATTTGCAGCCCTAACTTAATCATAATTTCCATCTTAATTGCCTCAAAGTGGTCGTTTATTTTGTTCCCTTAACATAAAATGCTGTGTTATTAATTAATCTTACCTAATGAATGTTTCGGTAGAGGCTTTATGCCACTGGAACTTGGCGTCGTCGAGCCTGAACTCGTCGGCGTCACCGGTTTGGAAACTGGAGTAGGTGGTTTATCATTCTAAAGAAAGGAATACACAGGAAATGAGCCTGTTAAAATTTCATTCACGAAATCTTCAGCACAGCAAATCAGAAGACATTCAAATAAAAAAAGAACAAGTAAACGAACAAATATGGCTGTTTGCACGTGACATTCGTCCCAAGAGCCCCCACGACCTATGACCGCGATTTTGTGATATCTTTCTGCTTTTCAATTCATTTAAGATTCGGTGCGCAAACCATGCCTTTCCGCGCTATTATTATCTGATTTATTTATTTAGGTGAAGTCATGAATCACAAAATTAAGAACTCGTTTTTTGTTAGTCAGCGCACGCATCGTGTTTACACTGAGAATGATTATGATTAAAAATATTTACCTGTAAAATGAGCATATAGACTTGATGACAGTGATAAATTCATGGCAACAGCTGTTTTTATAACGTGATAAAAATTCCACAAGCTTTACTTAAACTTTATTTTCTCCTGCGGGTCCACGGAAAACGCATTCTTTAATAATTTTTGATAAATTCGGGGTTAGTGAATGTGTTGCCCGATGATCAACTCACCGGAAGTTTACCTTTGCAGATTTAACATTACTGTTACTTCACTGGAAGAATTCAGGCTAAAAAATGGATGGCGTGTTGCCTTTAACTCTTCCTATACCTAAGGAGCTGACATAAAAAAACTGCTCAAATGTGCATTTTGTAATACTCCTGGCTTGCACCATTCGGTGCGGGTGGCGGAATGCGGAACCTTGTTACCTCCCACAAAACGGTGAGCATTTGTATGCTGTACATAATGTAAATTTAGGCATGTAGGAAACTCTCTCATAACCGTAATATTGCCACTTTGTTAGAAAGCTACAAGGAATTGCTACACAGTTGAAAGCGGCTGAGAAAAGATTTGAGATTACGTGGGTTAACAATAAGTAACATCCAATTATCTTTGGCGGAGGATTAGGGTCACTTACATCTGTCTCTCCCAAAGTCCTTACACTCTCCTGTCTAAAAAGCGTTGTTGAGAATAAGAGTTTGAATAAAAAGGCAGCGTGCTGGATAACACATTCAAGTGAAAATGACGACCCGCCGGAAAACACGGTCTTTGCTCCAGGGTTTGCTCTCATCTGACGTACCATGGCAACAGTTGGTATATAGTTCCCAACGGACCACTCTTGGGCAAACAGCTGTTTCAGTTACCACGTCTACGGCCAGGTTTGTAGCACAGGACGTGCGTGCATTCTTCATATTCAACAGTAAGCTTCGTTTTGCAAGATCACTCAGTTTGTACGGTGTTACAGGACTTGTTACTGAATTATATATCAGTGCCCTGCGAGAAGGGTTCATAATGCTTTGCTTGCAGAGAGGTTTTGTATCTGGAGTTTAAACCGGTTGGAGCAGATAAATAAAATATCAGCTAAAGTAATAACTCGTTGTTGCAGTGAGGAAAGTATTATTCATATGTTATGGGGAAGGTCTCGGGCATTGTCCGGATTTCCATTCTTTCTCTATATTATTATTAACACGTTGTTATCCTTCCCTCGCGATTAGTATTCGCTTTCCCTAAGCATCAACATTTATTCCTTTCCCCTTATCTCGGTTCACACCTGTGAGCGAAATCTTCCGCCACCTTCCCTTCTTCTCTGCTTCCAGCAGAATCCTTTACTGAATCAGCCTGATTTTAAGCATCATACTACGTTTTTAATAGTGTTTGTTTGATTGCCTTGTGTCTGGCGCTCTTCGGCCAAACATGGCCCTTGCGACATAAAAGTCCACCAACCATCAGAATCCCCCAGAAGAGTCAAAACCACGGCGAAGAAACACCAAAGTAGTGTCCCCTTATTCCTAGAAGGTCACAGAGAAAGGCAATGATGATGCTCCTTCATTGCCTTTCTCTGTGACCCCTCCGATATTATTAGCCTCCCCACATGGTAACGAAACCCATGAATCTGACTTTCTCTGGGATGCGACGCTGAGAAAGTAAGTGAGAGCCGGTCCAAGGTACTTTGACTAGTTACATCGAAAATGGCGAAAAAAGGTGCTGAGGAAAGAGATGATTCAAATTCACTATCCTTAAAACGGTTACTTACGTTCCCTCCTGAAAAACATAGATGCCCAGGTTACAACGGTCTCCTAGAGCGTGGCCTGGCTGAAGTCGCACGATTTCTTTTCCTTGGATGAAGAACATGAGCAGACAGCGGATTTGGGGAATCCCAGAAGTATGGCAAAGCTACACACTGACTGCTTATTCAGGTGGCACGAAACCATCATGCCTTTTTTAAAGTCCTTCAGCTCAGCTCAGATGGTCTCTTTCAGTGCGGTCTGATAGGTGTTTCAACACTCCCCTTCATTTACAGAATCCAACGCATCCAGCGTGTGCACATCTGGTTCTGCAAATGCACTTTTGTTTGCATTTATGAAGATGGCTGAACACTTGTGTCTACCTAGTGCACACTACAGTGGCAAATTGGCAGCAGCTTTGACCTGAAACCAGAAAAAGAAAGGGGGTGGTGGTTTGTCTAACACCCACCTGTTGTTCACACACTTTCTCTCCATCTGATCCAAGGCCCCCAACCCAGAAAACCGTGTTGAACAGTGCTGCCCTCCTACATGTCCCTGACAGGGGGAGGGACAATGATCACCGCCTTAGTTTTGGGATACCTAAGGACTTCGCTGGAATAATAGTTAACCGCACCCCTAACCAGTTCATTAAGGTGGGCTTCCGATTTCTTGAAGAATTTCTTGGCGAGTCTGGTGGAGATAACTTCATTACAGTACAGGCTGCGCCATTATACAGAATCTATCATTCATTAGCTGAAGTAGCTGTTTTGTGGATGATATTTCCTGCGTATACGTTACTTCATTATCTCAAAGGCCAGCTGCATAAAACAAGATTAAACAAGCTGTTGCGCGTTCTTTGTGCTCGTGGAAGCAATCACATGAAATTCTAGAAAGTAAAACGAAGCAGTACTATAAAAATTGCTTCACTTAACATGTTTATAAAAGAGTGGAATTATTCCCCAATAGCGATACAAGGTTTCACGTGAAGTATCGTTCGGATCGACATTTCTTAGCTACTGACGATGACAACACTGCTGTAGCCAACAGTCATCCCATCAAGTTTTCATTATAATTATCATCCATCACACGCGTCAGTCGCTTTCGTGCGAAAAAAATTGTAGATTCGAATATTGGACACAACAGTTTGCAGGTTTTGTTTTATTTAATATTAGGTTTTGAGGGTTCCTCAAAAACAAAACAAAACAAAACCCACCTATATTTGATCAAAGCTTTTCACAAATAATTTTTAATTCTCCTTTAGGAGTATCTTTTCAAACAATAATAGACAATGGAGCTCCTTTCAGCTGGTGTTCTCATCTCACGGCTTAATTGTTGTTTTCCTCAAATTCTCCAAACATTTGCGCTTTCACTCTACTCGCTGGTGCTACCTCAAGCTCTATGGACTATAAAAGCCTAATCGTGTTCATTCGCTATATTTTCTTGACGCATCGCTTCCGATGCCCTTTTGCGTCTACACACTTCTCCCAAACCTTCCAATTTGTCAAAAATTACTCTTCCCTCTTACACCTCCTCATGACAAAAATTCACGCCCTTGTTGCGGAAGTGAATATATACGCTATATGATAAAAAGTATCCGGACACTGGTCTACCCTCAAAATCCCTACAATAGAAATGGAATTACTAGCGAGCTGATTCACCCTGGGCTGCAAACAGATCCTCCACTCTACTAGGAAGGCTTTCGTCCATATTTTGGTACGTTGCTGCAGGAATTGCCTTTCATTCTGCTACAAGAGTATTAGTCAAGTCTGTCACCGAAGTCGAGCGGTTCGGTACTGCATGCAGTCTGTGCTACAATTCATCCCAAACATTTTCCATGGGCCTGAGATTCGGGCTCTTGTGAAAGCCAGTTAAGTTATTTCACAACCATCTCATCAAACCATTCCTGCACGGACCTCGCTTTGTGGTGAAGCGTGATTCATCATGATGTTCGTAAAGAAAAGGTCCTAGATGAACTGTTGCCATAATGTTGGGAGCATAGAATTGTCGATAATGTTATTACAGGCTGAAGCGTTAGGATCCTTGGGCACGGGAAATAAGGGGCTCAGCGCAAACCATAAAAAAACAGCCACAGAGCATGATGCCTTCTCCACCAAACTTCACATTTGGCACAACACAGTCGAGTAGGTAGCATTCACCTGGCATCCACTACACATATTCTTTCGCTGGATCGCCAGATGGTGAAGCGTGATTCATCACTCCAGAGGACGCCATTCCGCTACTCTAAAAGACGCCGTACCACTACATCAGAGCACGCCATCACGCTGCTCCAGAGGACTCCATCCCGCAACTCCAGAGGACGCCATCCCGCTACTCCAAAAGACGCCGTACCACTACATCAGAGCACGCCATCACGCTGCTCCAGAGGACGCTATCCCGCAACTCCAGAGGACGCCATCCCGCTACTTCAGAGGACGCCATCCCGCAACTCCAGGGGAAGTCATCCTGTTGCTCTAGAGGACGACATCCCGCTGCTCTAGAAAACGCCATCCCACTACTCTAAAGGGCGCCATCCCGCTGGTTGAGAGTATTCTGGAGCTGAGCTGTACACCATTCTAACCGAGGTTTGGCGTTGATCTTGTTGATGTTAGGTTTGTGTGCAGTTGTTTGGCCATGCAAACCCATTCCTTCAGATCTCGACGAACCGCTGGCGTTGCTTCCAGAGGCATTTCGGAACTTTGTTATGAGCACTGCAACCGAGGCAGGTGATTTTGTCGCACCACCCACTTCAGCACTCGGCGGTCCCACTGTGTCCTTTTACGAGGCTTATTACGTTGCTGCTGCGCAGTGGTTGCTTCTAGACATTTCCACTTCACAAATAACATCACTTACAGTTTATCGGGTCTAGAGCAGGGTAGAAATCTCCCGAATCGACGTACTGCTAACACGGCATCCTAGACCGTGTAATGCTGAAGGTCACTGAGCTCTGACATACGGCAGATTCTACTGTTTACTCTTGTCTATGTTGTTTGCTAGGCCAAGTGCTTCTTTTTATACATATATGGGACATGGCTATGACGCATATCGGCAAATCCACTACTCAAAATGTATGCCCGGGTATTTTTCATCACATAGTGTAAGTCACGGTTCTGTGCGAATGCAAGTGTTCGTAGAATTAAGAGTACGAAAGCTGATGATCTCGATGGTCCACCATACAATCTTAATCCAGCTACGTCAGATTTTCGCATGTCTGAAAGCGCACCCTCACAGAAAGGAAGACGGCAAAATATTTTGCTTGAAAAAGTTTTGATTCCTGTTTTATAAATTACTTTGGAATCTGAACGTTACAAACTAACAGCGAGTAAAACAAGAAGTATGGTACCGCATTCTCACATGCGTCTTTTCATTTTTCTTTTCATAAAGCACGCAACCTCCTTCTTCTACAACCCGTCTCCTCCCCAAGACGTTCCACTTTTCAGTCCATCTCTAAAACCCGTGCTCTTTCCCATACACTACTTCTTCTTTTTAGCCTGTTGACACCCACTGCAGGGTACAGGCCTCCTGCAGTCTTTTCCAAATTCCTCGATCCTTAGCCTCAGTCCACGATTTAGCACCTCTAAATTTCTGAAGGTCATCTCTCCATCTTCTTCCTTGGTGCCCTCTTCGTCTCCTTCCATCTCTCGATTGCCATTCTGTGTTATAAATCTCGTCATCTTCATTTGGGGGTAAATCGGTCTAATCCCCCACGCTGACCAGACGGGTTGGTGGATACATTTTACAGCTTCTGCCAGCTAGGAGAGAAGGTAGACTCCCGCTGCTTAAGAAGAAAAAAAGAAAAGTAAAATAGGAAAGATTCACCCCCAGCCCTCGAATACTCTAATAGCAAGGGGGAAAGAGCAAGAAGGAGTGAGAAGAAAGAAGAGTAGGGACCAGCCTACAGATAATATAACAGGCGTATATCACACGAAGCAAGGCATGGTCCAGCAACAGGTACCTCGGGTTCGTCACTCCCGACTGCATGACGGCAATTCATGAAATTGTTGCGGAAATTAGAGTCGGTCACGGTTTTGTGCGTATGAAACTGTTCACATCGACTCAGAATTTAAGAAAAAAACAACCCCTGATAATTTCCATTTACCACCGTGCCTTCCAGATTTAGCAACATGCGATTTTAAGCTCCTTAGGAAATCATAAATTTTAAAAAACCTTTAAAAGCCAAGGCTTACATCAAATAAATCTGTTGCTCTGTAGAATAAACGCATTCAAATGCAGGAACACTTGGTAAAAAAAAATGCGATTGTTACACGCTTAAAAAAATTCACATCGTCTTCGCTTATTCACTGAGTTCAATATACAAAACGTACCTGTCATTCAAAAAAATAAAGTTACTATAATGAATACACTGATTAAATTTTTCTTAAGAACAGCCACTAGAAATAAAATGTGAGTTCAGAATAAGAAAATTAAAATTTAGTGATTAACAAGACAAGTCGCACTATTTCAAAAATGATTACTTACAACATGATCCTTATGTTTTGATGATAGAGGTGTACTTCTGCTAGAGGATGACCCACTTCTACTTGGCGGTCGATCCCTTTTGATGCTTCTTTCCGTACCATTTTCTCGTGGGGACATTTCTCCGTTGGGAGGGGACAGAGGTTCCTGTAAAAAGATAATATATTACACTTTTTAGTGAAAATAAATTAAATATTACACTGGAAATTATAGTATTTCGTGCATTATTAGAAGTAATCAACACGCACCTGCCACTGAATTAGAAACCTTTATGCAGATATATGTAAACGTCACTTTCGCAACGTTTATGCGAAATGCGTCGTCACATGCGTGATCTACGGAACTATTTAAGACCTCTACTCGTCAGTAGTGTTCATCACAATGGGAAAGACAAAGGATCTTTCGGATTTCGATAAGGGGCTTATTGTGGGTGCTCACCTGGCTGGAGCGACGATTTTGAAAACAGCAGAGCTGACTGGTTTCTCGAAAGGAGAGATATCGCTGGTCTTTAATCAGTGGGAAAAATAACCCACTTTGTACGAGAGGCGTAACTGTGGTTCAGTGACAATCTGTCAGGAACGAGATCGCCGTCGTCTGAGAAGGTTTGTACGGAGAAACAGGAATTCCTGTGCGCAAATTTGCCGACCCATATCTTAGAGAAATATGCCAAGGGAATTGAGAAGGATCGGTATTAGCAAACGAATGCCAATACGGAAGCAACCGATGTCCGCCAAGAACTGGAAATGTCGTCTGAAGTGATGATCCTGACCGGAAAAAAAGTCATGTGGTCCGAAGAATCTTGGTTCACCTTATTCTGAACCAACGGTAGGCAGAGAGTTTGGAGGAAGTTACCCGCAGCAATGGACCCAGCTTGCCTTGTAAACACAACTTAAGGTTCTGCAGGAGGTGCCTGGAGTACGTTCTGTTGGTACAGAATGGGCCCACAGATATTGAAGAAGATCGGGTGTCCTTCAAGGATTATCTTAAGATTGTTGACAATCACGTTCATTCTGCAATGTTAGACTTTTTATCCAGCAGGTGACGGCTGTTTCATGAACGACGATGCTATTGTCCATCGCGCAAGATGTGTTCAGCCAGCGTGAGATCCACCATTTTCCAGGCCCACTATAAAGCCCGGATCTGAACCCAACTGAGAATGTATGCGACATTTTAGAATAATATATCCGGGAGTAAAGTACTCTTCCGTCAAATCTGAGCCACTTCAATCTGGTAAATACCAAGTATGCTATAGACGTAGGTGCAGTCCAACACCTTGTGTAATTTGTGCCAAAGGAGGTCCAATCCGTTATTGAATAGAAGCATCTAATTCAGTGGCCGGTATGTATACCTCAGAGAACAGATATCAAGAGAATACCACATTAAAAAAAGAAATGAAGAGGCATACTGAATTTGTCTGGAGGGCATTTGCAAGAAACTGTACAGTTTTCAAGGGTAATTTACCGTTATGCCTTAAAAAAGTGTATTCAATGTAATCTTACAGTTCTTCCTTATACACAGCCGAGTCACATTATTGTGACCACCTCCTACTTTTGAGGTCAACAGCGCGAATTCAATGAAAGAAAGCGCGTGTCGTGAGCTAGCTTGGAGGGTATATAAGATGTGCTGTAGGCATTCTGAAAACACATCGCACGCTGCTGTCATGGGTAAAAACGAGCGATTTATCAGATTTGCAAAAAAGGGGTGATTATCGGCTTTCGGGCCAAGGGTGGCAGGATTTCTGAAACAGCGCAGTTTGTGAACTGTTCGCGTGCTGCTGTGGTTAAAGTGCATCGTGATTGGAGAAATGACACCATTGCGAACAAGCGCCGTGGAAACTGCGGATGCCATTGATGTGAGAGGTAAACGTCGGTATCGAAGGTGCGTGAGAGCCGATTGACATGCTACAGTGGAGCAACTCACTGGCCGAATGAACGAGCGGGATACTGGAAGTGTGTCTAAAATGACAGTTCAGGGAACCCTGCTGCGTATGGGGCTCCGACGCAGACGGATGGTCACTGAACCTATGCTAAAGAAGGTGCATCGGCAGAAAAGGCTTACATTTGCACGGCAGTATCGGAAATGAAACTCCGCTGATTGGCAAAGGATTGCCGATGAGTCACGTTTTATCGAACGGATGGACGTTGGCGTATGGTTTTTATACAAGGGTTATTGTGGTTGATGATGTTTTCATCCAGCAGTGGACTGAGAAGGGTTATTGTGGTTGATGATGTTTTCATCCAGCAGTGGACTGAGAAGGGTTATTGTGGTTGATGATGTTTTCATCAAGCAGTGGACTGAGAAGGGTTACTGTGGTTGATGTTTTCATCCAGCAGAGGATTGAGAAGGGTTATTGTGGTTGACGATGTTTTTTGTGGATACAACATATGTACTTTTTTCAGACTGTATGAAAGCAGTGTTCTGAAAATGAAAAATTCGACAAAGGAAATAAAATTCAACTTCAACACAGGGACATCGCTAGACCTCTAAGACAGGGTGGGCGAGTAAAATTTTTGTTGTGGCAAGTGTGATAGCAACTTTAATTACGAAATGGTGAAAGAAAGAATTTGCAATGCTTTTTACTAAAAGCTGCAAAGGTATATGTGTAAAGCCCTCCCCCCCCTTTCACACATACTCATGAATTCTGAAACTGTTTTGAAGATTTTTATACTTTTTGGAATACAAAATAATCCACAGTTAAGTCTTAAAGCAAATGCTTCCATGGATTAAGGTTGAGGTAAAATAAGAACACTCAGTCAATACCTTTCCCCTCCTTAACTCCTTTCCTTCAAGCCAGCAAACTTGTCTTGCACTCATCTCTTCCAAAGCAGTCGGCAGACAGGTCATGCTCTCTCGTAGACAGGTCATGCTCTCTCAAAGCTATTAAGCCTGCCCTAAGGCAGGCTTAATAGCTTTGGTATGGTTTTAGATTCCGTGTTGGAATCCCCTACTTAGTAGCACAAGCAAACAGCAGAGCGATTACTAATGAGCTCAATGAATTCCTATTCACCCTGTTCATTCTCCCCTGGTTACACTAACTTGAAAAAAAGACTTAACTTGAGGATCTGGACGAGTGGAGAACAATTGAATTTTCATGCCGCTGTGGATGCTATTTCTTCCAAAACAGGGCCATTTCTACGGAGAAGGAAAACCGCACTTCTTAGGAGAAAATACGTAGGTCTATACGACGAAAAACACGGGAGTCATTATTTCTTGGCAAAGTCCAGATCATATTTAAAGTTCAAAAGCATTAAATTATAGCACCTTTTTAACTGGGTGGGCGGCAGGCCCGTCCTTTCTTGACAATTTTCAGCCCCCTTGGCGAAATCCTTGCTTCAACAAATTGTGTTAATAAAACGAGGAGGGGTAGCACTTGTTTGTGTAAGGAAGTTTTTCAGTTACCCGTACGAATTATCGACTGCAAAATTGAGTGCACTTCTGTTTTGAATTTTCAGAATTTATCCCTGTTTCTATTCAACATTAGTATTCTTTTTTTTTGGGGGGGGGGGGGGGGCAGGGGTTAAACGCACAAAAAATATCAGAAATGGCTTTTTTTTTTTTTTTTTTTTCCCATTAAGATTCGGTTATTTAGACGTGATTTAATGGATAATCTGCAGAAGAAAGTCCTCATTTAGTTGTTACCGAGACATCTGGCAGGTGTTGCGAGGGTAAAAGGTGGAGTAACACGTTATAGGTAGGTGTATATAATAATTTGTCTACTCAGTTTACTTTACATCCAGAGAAATTCTGTTTTACTACTGTTACGCAACTGAATTGCTACCTCGTGACTAATTTTCCACATGTACAAGACGCCAAACAATAATTCGCACTAACCGCTGTCGAATAATAAAGAACAAGAAACGAAGAAATTTTCTCAACAGTTTTTCACAGCTGCATTTAGCAATTTCAGTAAGTTTGGAATAGATAGCATAAGTCACCCTCGAGTTATATGTGAACAAACATAGATTCTTTATTTTTGTGCATGAAATAAAAACGCCTTTCTTTCATCGATTCATGCGTATCGTAATAGAAATCTACATTGTAAATGCAATAAAATGCATTCGCAAGTACCATGGGGGCAAAAGAAAAATACATATGTATCAAACGATTTTCTCGCTGTGTACGAAAAAGTAGAACAATTTAATAACATTTTTGCCGAATAATGTTAAATTCAATGCATTTATCCCTGGAGGCACCAACGTTATCAAGGGTTTTCATCTTTTTCCTCAATTAGCTTCAGTTTCGAGCATCATTAAGGAGAAATGCTGCCTTTCAGATTGAAATTTAAAGGAAAGATTACGAGAATGTAGGAAACCGTAACGGGCCAATGAGATGATAACAAAAATGACTGCATTTACCGGAACGATAAATTAAAGCAAACTTATTTAGAGTTTCGCAATTAATTTTAATCTTTCATAAATTCACTACGTCGTATTTACGACACAGTAAAAAACAACAACAACGAGTTATTGAAAATTCTTTACTGCTTACTTAGAGTATTTTGTGAATATGATTATTCCTATGCATAGATGATTATTCCACACAGATTTGGAGCAAATTATTCAACATCATCGACATCCTGAAAATATTTCAACACAACGTACAATTTTTTTTGCGTAATCAGCCTTTAGAAAATGGTTTAATGTAGACCTTAGAAAATAATTTCATACCACCGATGTCTTGAAAAAAATATTTAAAGTACACCCAGAACAATCGCTTAGTATAATCAACGATCTCAAAATGGTTTAACACAACATAAAATAGTATCCTCAAGATTAATTATTTAACATCATAAGAGATCGTGAATGGATTAAAATGAACATTGAAAAACTGGTTTAACACAGAAGTGGAGAAATCAATAAATATCACCAATGATTTGAAAACGGTTCGTTACAGAGCAGATGCAATCATTTCATATCATCTGCATCACAAAAAAAAAAAAAAGCAATATGCAGATTTAGAGTAATTACTATACATACAATAGCTTGTCTCGAAACAACTGAGATTGTTTTTATAAAAAATGTGCAATATTGCTTTCGACCTTCACACGAGTCTCAAAAAACGGTAGTCGTTGGAGTAACCATAGCAACCGGACACACGTGTTTATCACGCATGCGTCATCGGTAGTGCGCAGTTTAATAAGCGTTGTTTCATGAACTGCTAACAAGTGTTCTAACAATTAGAGATATCGAAGATATGGTTCACCCTTCAAAATTTCATCAATTCACAGAATTTTAACCGAGCATTTGGGCATGAAACGAATTCTGGGTTCCCAATTTCTTTCGGTGTGGGACCCAATGCAAGGCCGCACATGGCCGGTTCTTCCGTTTCTTATTTGGGGAAAATGAATATTAAGTTGATATCCCTACCGGCATATACACTGAAGAGCTATTGAATTAGAGATACCTGTTTAGTAACGTGTAGCACCACCTTTCGTCCTGATGACGGCGGCGATTCGTCTTGGCATGGACTCTTGGAAGCGTTGGGAAGCCATACGCATCAACGACCCCTGAACAAGTTCCCACAGTTCACAAAGATTTGATGGAGGGGGAGGGGGTCAGAGCCCCGAACATCTCTCTCGATGGGATTGCGGTCAGGGGACCTAGCTGGCCAAGGAAGCTAGATCACGTCAGTGGAGTGTTCATCCAACCATTCAGATACAATTCGGGAGCAGCATTGTTTTGTTGCAGGATGTGTTCCCCAGTGGGATGTTGAAGACACACAAACGGGAGCAAATGGTCTTCCAGGATATCCCGGTAACGTTGACCTGTGAGGAACGATGCCGCACGTACCAGGGGTACCATTTCAGTTCACGTAAACAGTCCCCAGACGAGAATGCCACCCCCACCAGCTTGAAGAGTACACTGCTGGCAAGAAGGATCCATCGCTTCATGTGGTTTGTGCCGTACTCGCATCCTGCCATCCGCATGTACCAACGTGAATCTCGACTCATCAGTCCAGGCAACATTTTTCCACATGTCTAGGGTCCAGTGGCGATGTTCCCGCACCCATGCTAATCTTTGCAACCTGTGATGTGCGGTCAGCAGCGGTACCCTCTTGGGACGATGGCTTCTGTACCCCATAGAGAGGAGATGGTTCTGCATGGTGTGGCTGCTTACACGTTTTTGTGCACCAGCGTTAAATTGCCGAGTGATTTCTTACACTGTGGCCCGTCTGTCTGCTGTTACAATGCGAGCTCGCCGACGATGACCCCGCTCATCCACACGCTGTTGTCCACGGCAGTTGTCCCTTGCAGGGATGGTTTTGCCGGATTCCATGTACTCACGGTGCACCCGTGACACAGTAACTCCTGAAAATCCCAGTGCCTGCACGACGTCCAAGATGTAGTGACCCATTTGTCGGGCCCCGACAATTTGCCTACGATCAAATGCGCTTAGATCCTTCGTTTTACCCATACTGCGTCCGACTGTTACTGATTCCCCTGGCATCACTCCTTATATTGTCGGATCGCTGCATACGTCATGTCGCTTCCGTTTACAGGGCCGCCCACAGCGCCACATTTGCATAATTCACATTTGCTAATTCAATTGCTCTTCAGTGTAGTCCAGATTTGTCAACATATTACTGTTCCTCATTTTAACAAGTTAGTAAAATCATGCAATGCATTGATTATGATACGCTTTAAAACATGCCGGAAATCATTACTCAAATTATGAGGATAATGGCTGTGGAATAAGTCTCGCTCCTCTGTCCTGACCTTCGACCCCATTTCGATGATATTCAACAGAACCAGTTCAGTATACCTCCGGAACAACATGATAAAGGTTTGTCGCAATCGAAGCATTTTTACGTAAGTTATGACGCACAAGGTCAATGGAATGGATCCCGCTCCTATGTCCTGATCTTTGACCCCATTTCGTCCATTTTCAATATAATTTGACCCCAGGCGGTCCCCTATCACATGCTAAAATTTCATCGAAATCGAAACATTTTTAGTTATGACGCATAAGGGCAATGGAGTGGATTCCACTCCTATGCCCTGACCTTTAACCCCATTTCGTCCATTTTAAATAGAATTCATTATACGGTGGTCGCCTACCACATACTAAAATTTCGTCGAAATCGAACCATTTTTACGCAAGTTATGAACTATAAGGGCAATGGAATGAATCCCGGCCCTATGTCGTGACCTTTGAACCCATTTCGTCCATTTTCAATAGTGTTCGAGCGGAGGTGGTCCCCTACTACATACTAAAATTCCATCGAAATCGAATCATTTTTACGCAAGTTATGACGCATAAGGGCAATGGAATGGTTGCAGCTCCAATGTCCTGACCTTTGACCCCATGTCGTCCATTTTCAACAGTGTTCGTCCCCAGGTGGTCCCCTACCACATACTCAAATTTCATCGAAATCGAACCATTTTTACGGGTTATGACACATAAGGGTAATGGAATATATCTCGCTTCTATGTCGTGACCTTTGACCCCATTTCATCCATTTTTAATAGAGTTCGTCCCCAGGTGGTACCCTACCACATACTGAAATTTCATCGAAATCGAATAATGTTTACGCAAGTTATGACGCATAAGAGCAATGGAATGGATCCCGCTCCTATGTCGTGACCTTTGACCCCATTTCATCCATTTTTAATAGGGTTCCTTCCCAGGTGGACCCTTACCACATACTAAAATTTCATCGAAATCGAACCCTTTTTACGCGAGTTATCGTGCGGACGGACAGACGGACAAAGCTGGAGCATATACGCTTTTTCAAAAGGAAAGTGTAAAGTTGGAAAGTGTAAAAAAGGACATTACGGGAACGTCAATTTGAGACTGATTAACAACTTATTACACCTGCGCAGGGGTGCTTCAGCAACATTTCAGAAGAATAATTCTAGAAGACATTCAAAAAGTGGGATGAACGTTGGGACACCTGTATTTGATGCAATGGTTAATAATATTTTGAAAAAGATGAACACTTATTTGATAATAAAGGTCCACATTTTTAGTTGTTTTAGAACAGCCCTTGTACATCATCGGCGTTCTAAAATGGTTAAGTACAGGTCTGAAACGATTTTTCAGAATATTATCAGGACCATAAAATGTTTCGACCTATACCTATGCTAATTATTCAATACCACTAGCATTCTAAAAATGTTTACCATACGTACATCCCCCGTAACTATTTTATGTAGTAATAAATGTTCCGAAACTGGTTTAACATGTTAAATGGGAGCTTACAACGATTATTTAATGTTATCAACGTCCTACGAATGGCTCGGCACAGATCTACAGTAATTATTTAATATCATTAGCGTTCCGAAAATGCTTTAGCACACGCACCTAGCAATTATTTCACTGTAAACAATGTTCTGAAAATGCTTCAGCAGTCACACCTCGCAATTACTGCATTGCTAAATATATTCTGAAAGTGGTTTATTTCAGACGTTGAGCATTTATTTAATATCACTGATTCAAGATACAATCAAATCATTATTTAACAGCATCAACGTTCTAAAATTGCTTCAGTGCACAACTTGTTCAGTAGCAAAAAACCATCAACGTTTCTGGAACGCTTTGAAAACAGTTATTTGCAACGTCAAGTGGGTACAAAAAAAAAAAAAAATCAAATGGGTGAACAGTATACATATTGCGATTCTAAATAAATCTGAAATGCTGAAATGAAACTATGTGTATGTGTGTATTTAAATTGTGGGATTAAGAAAAGGAGAGAAAATGATTTTTAAGTTGGAAGCATAATTTTTTAGTTGAAAACATAATGGAAATCAACTGTTATTTGTTAAATAAAAATGATATGCTAACATGGCCTTCTATTGTCACGGGTACTGATACAAGGGGCATCTTGGAAGTAATGCCTCCTCCTTAATAACTTTTGAAATTTTTAAAGTGATTTCAATCAAACTGCACTGACATGTACTATAATATGTTACCAATGTGGGAACAATTTTTTTCAGAATCAGAAATAAAGATCAGGAATGATAGAGAAAAGCAGCAAGCCATAATTGAATTTCTGGAAAAAGAGGAATGTGTGACTCCAGAAATCGACACAAAACTCCTGGCGGTTTATGGAGCTGCCACAATCGATATCAGTCATGTCCAAAGATGGATGAAGAGGTTTCGAGAGGGAGAAAGTTCAGTGTCGGACAAACAACGGAGTGGAAGACCCGCAACTGCAGTGGCAGATGCCAACAGGCAACGAGTGAAAGACCTCACCATAGCTGATCATCGTGTCACCATCCAGGAGTTGCAACAATAAGCAGTGTTCACTACTTGCAGGCATTGCAGAAGCCAAAGGAAGATATCAGAAGGAAAAGAAGTGACATTCCACTTCAAAATGTTGTTTTACACCATGATAACGCACGACCCCACAGCTGTGATGAGCTCATGCAATGAGTGAATGACCTAATCAAAGGTGCCAACAAGACACGAGTGAACCTCACCACAGGCTCCAACATGCAACGAGTGAGTGACCTCATCACAGATGCCAGCAGACAACGAGTGAATGACCTCATCACTCGTTGCCAACAGGCAATGAGTGAAAGACCTCATCGCAGCTGATCGTCGTGTCACTATCCAAAAGTTCTGTGATGCAATTCATTGAGGTCATAGTGCTATGGAGATATTAATTAGGTATCTGGGCTACAGAAAATTTTGTTCAAAGTGCATCCCAAGAAACCTAACCCGTGAACAATGTGAGGAAAGAGTTAGACATGTGCCGGAACACTTTGGACAGTTAAGAGAGGGAGAGTGAAGTGTTTCACTCTAATGCTGTGACAGGGGATGAAACCTGGGTGTTCTTTCATGAACCAGAAACAAAACGTGCGTCAATGAAACGGCACCGCACATTTTCATCTCGACAGAAAAAGGAGAAAACAACTTGTTCCGCAGGGAAAGTGATGGTGACAATTTTCTGAGACAAGCGTGGTGTCATTTTGACTGATTTCCTTGAACGGAGTGAAGCAATAAACAGTTCTCACTATGTGCAGACATTAAAAAACCTAAAGGAAGCTATCAGAAGGAAAAGAAGTGACATTCCACTTCATAATGTTGTTTTACACCATAATAATGCACGTCCCCACACCTCAATGAAGACTTCACAGGTTATTGCCAAAATGGGCTGGACGGTTATGCCCCAACCCCTCTACGGTGTTGTTTTGGCTTCCTCAGACTTTTTCTTGTTTGCTCCTTTGAAAAACACCTTTCGTGGGGAACGTTTCGACGACGTGACAGACGTTAAACTGGCTGTGAACTCAGCATCAGGAATTTTCCCCCAATGAATTTTACAAATGGGTTCAAAGATGGCGGAGATGTATAGAAAGTGATGGACAGTACTTTGAATACGCTAACATTATTAACAATATGTTCAAGTATTTTACAACCAAGTTTCACATTTTTGCTGCTACAAATAAAAATCTTATGAGCATTACTTTCAGCATGCCCTTTGTACAACCCCTGAGGAACCCGCTCATACCTAACTTGGAGTTACTAGCTAACGGGAAGGGACAGAACTGGCTCCATTAGAGTTTCCATGTCTCATCTGCGAATCCAGCGCAAGCGCGAATCTGATGATTGGCCAGCGGGACGGGCTTCTTCTGACCATTCGGCCACCGCGGACCACCTGTATTGAGAATACTATCGTTTCACGTTGAGGTTGACCAAACGCCCATCTCAGAGTTTCCTTTCACTGTCGTGCTGTATGTATCCAGGTTTCTTTTATTAGTTCTACGACAAACGTTACTAACCTAATTTTAGCTAATACTAGCCATTTATCCATCACTAACTTACGATGAAAAATTAAAAAAACTGTAAATCCACAAAATAAAGGAAGCAAAAGCTACTGTACAAGAAACTCATTAGTGCTTTGTCTGGAAGTCAAACAAAGGATCATTATAAAAGAAATGTCACATGAGAATTCGCAAGCGTCTTTATCCTAGGAATCACTTTTGTTATACACTGCCGGACAATTGCTAAGGACGGATGACAATAGCAACGATAGCAAACATAAAATGGAAGGCAGGAAAATGTGGAAATTAGCATAAGTGCGGGATACAGTAAGACGTGTTGTGCGTATGCAAATTTTGGATTGCCGAACTTGTTCGTGACGTCATAGCGCTGATAAGAGATATAAAGGATTTGACGCGTATTGACCGTTGTTGTTCAAACGCAAAGTTGAAAGGGAAAGAATCAATTGACGAACTTGCAATTTTCAGTATGTCTTCCCGACATCACCTAGATGATTTTACGCGTGGCCGTATTATTGGCAAGATTGAAGAAGGGCGAAAAATAACAGATGTTGCCAGGAAGTTCGACGTCAGCCACAGTGTTGTTTCAAGGCTTTGGAAATCGTTTCAAACAAATGGAGAGTGTAGCAAACGTCACGGGGGAGGTCGTGTTTGCAGTACGACACCTTCAGAAGATCGGTACATAGTGCTATCAACAAAAAGACACCGGCGCAGCACAGCTAGTGAGGTAGCAAATCAGTTTATGGCTGCTATTGGCAAGCGGATCTCCCGAAAAACTGTCGCCAGACGTTTGCATGAAGGAGGACTATACACCCGCCGTCCTGTTGTGTGCATCCCATTGTCCAGACGTCACCGTATCGCCCGTTTGCAATGGTGACATCAACATCGCAATTGGACTGATAACGACTGGTCTGCTGTCCTCTTCTCAGATGAGAGTAGATACAGTCTATCGTCTGATTGTCGACGACAACTGATCTGGCGTTATAGTGGTACTGCATATTGTCCAGCAAACATACAGGAAAGGGACCGATATCCGACATGTAGTGTCATGGTATGGGCTGGCATCATGATCAATGGCCGTACGTCTCTCTATGTACTTCCAACTGGGACTATGACTGGCCAACGATACATTAATGATGTTCTGCTACCTCGTGTTCGCATGTTCCGTGGTGCTGTCGGTGATAGATTCATTTTCATGGACGACAACGCAACATGTCATCGAACAGTCGCTCTCCAGGAGTGTCTTGAGAGCGAGGATATTCAACGCCTCGTATGGCCAGCATGTTCTCCAGATCTGAATCCCATTAAAAATGTGTGGGATGCTTTGGGGAGGAGTCTTGCTGGTCGCCAATGCCCTCCAATAAACAAGGACACCCTCATCCGTGCACTGACAGAGGAATGGGATAAATTACCCCAACAGCTGCTTGATATTGTTGTGCAAAGCATGACAGGACGTGTGGAATCTTGCATCGCCCTCCATGGTGGCCATATCTCGTATTGACATCTTACGCCGGAACGCCTGCGGACGGTAATTGCATTTTTTTCACGTTTACGTATTCTGCACAAAATGGCCTGTTTTTCCCTTGAACACGTTCCAAAGCCTTCTGGATTTCAGGGCACAATAAATTGTCTTTCGTGTAATGTCCTGGCATTCTGACATTATTTTATTTCACTTGGCATCCAACCACACTTACTTTTTTATGCGCTATATAGCCGTTAATGATCCGTCCTTATCAATTGTCCAGCAGTGTATTTTAAACAATCCTCCGTCCTACATATAGACTTAATATGCCGTACACCGGCAAACACATTTTGGAAGCGACCGTAATATAAATATTTCTTGCGCTCCTCACACCGCTATGGAGATATCCTTTGTCACTGATACATCAGAGGGGAAGGCTAAATAAAAATTTATGTGGTTGATTTAAATATTCTTTGCGAAATTCTTCGCGTCGTAGCTTGAATCTAACGGAATTGCAGTTTGAAAAGTACTGTGTTACGAATGTTCCTTAATGCAAATATAGCATGACAGTTTTTTAATTTTTCGGAGATGGGATAAGAGTCTATTTAAATTTTTAAAACTGTTTTTCCAGGTTCTGTATAGTAAAATTTATAGCCACTTTACCAGCTCTAGATGTTTACATTATCATACTCGTTGTGTGGGAGAAAACTGCTTCTTTTGTTGGAAACATTCTCACTAGGCCATTGTCTAAGTTTCTAAAGTCCTAGAGGAGAAAAATGCTGATCTGGCAAATGGATGTGCATATTATAATCACAATAAGAACTGCTGAAGTGATCAGTCTCAATGAGGTGTTATACAAATCAGGAATTAGGACAGAGCCTAGACAGGCGATCACGTATTGATACCAATCGTTAGAAATCTTTTATATAGGTATTCACACTGCAAGTTTTATTCTGTTAAGCGTAGGACAGAAATAAAAGAAAAAACTAATATATTTAGTATTTTCCCGTAGATAAGCTGCTACGAGATGGTGCATGAAAAAACAAGTTAGTAAAATCATGCAATGCATTGATTATGATACGCTTTCCAAAATACTAGAAATCATTACTCAAGTTATGAGAAAAATGGCTGTGGAATAAATCTCAGTCCTGTGCCCTGACCTGTGATCCCATTTCGATGATATTCAACAGAACTGGTTCAGTATACCTCCGAAATAACATGACAAAGTTTTGTCGCAATCGAAGCAATTTTACGTAAGTTATGATGCATAAGGGCTATGGAATAGATGCCGCTTCTGTGTCCTAACCTTTGACTCCATTTCGCCCATTTTCAATAGGATTCGTACGCAGGCAGGTCCCTACAACACACTGACATTTCATCCAAATCGAAACATTTTTACGTAAGTTATGACGCATAATGGCGATCGAAATGATTCCGCTCCTATGTCCTCACCTTTGACCCCCATTTGGCGAATTTTCAATACGGTTTCTCCCCAGGTGGTCCCCTACCACATACTATAATTTTGTCGAAATCGAACCTTTTTTCGTTAGTTATGACGCATAGAGCAGTGGAATGGATCCCGTTCCTATGTCCTGACCTTTGACACCATTTCGTTCACTTTCAATAGGTTTCCTTCCCAGGTGTTCATCTACCACATACTAAAATTTCATCGAAATCGAACGATTTTTACGCGAGTTATTGTGCGGACGAACATACGCACACAACGCGTGACGTAATGAGGCAGATGGGAATCGCGATCATGTGCTCGCAAGAGTGTGACGTCATAAAACTTTAATGGGATCCTCACACAACGCGTGACGTAATGAGACAGATGGCGTGACCGCGCGCCAACATCTAATGGGACGACGCTATGACACTATACTTAAAACGTGGTACTTCGGGGTGGTTATTTAACCCACTAAACGAATTTTCCTGAAGTAGAGATCAAGCTAAATCTAATTCTAGTACCAGAAAACGGTAGGTTAACGACTTTCATCTAAATCCTTAGAGCCGTTTTCAAAATAAAATTTACATACATACAAAAATTCCTCCTTTAAGGTGAACGTCAAGTAATTTTGCTTCCTGTACTTTGAATGGAAAAATTTCTGTACACATTTTCTTCCCAATTAATGCGTTCCCAAGGATGAAAAATTGAACATCGATTAAAATATCTCCATTTTATAACTTGCAATACTTAATATTTTCTAAAACATAACCATAAGTATGCAATCCAACATTTGTTTGTCTACTGACGTCATGAAAATACAGGTCGCGCCATCTCTTTTCTGGACAATTAATGCGTTCACAAGGATGAAAACTTTTTTTTTTTTTTTTTTTGATTGGAGGTTTAACGACCGCCGTGAGCAACTCAATGGGCTATAAGCAGTCGCCCGTCCCTAATTTAGGGTCACTGGTTCCAGGGAAGGGAGAGAGCCAGTGCCGTAAGACAAACACAACATCCATGCCTCACCGGGATTCGAACCCGGACCCCATACGGACGAATGATCAGAGGCCAACGCCTTAGACCACTGCGCCACCGGGGCGGCGATGAAAACTTGAACATCGATTAAAATAGCTTCATTTTATAACTTGGAATACCTAATGTTTTCTAAATCATAACCATAATTATGCAATCCAACATTTGTTGGTCTACTGACGTCATCAAAGAACAGGTCGCGCCACCTTTTTTCTGGTTTCAACACCACCAAAGGAAAAGTTATTGATTTTTAATATAATTATGGTTATGTTTTAGAAAATACTAAGTATTCCAAGTTAAAATATGAAGTTATTCTAATCGATGTTCAAATTTTCATCTTTGGGAACACATTAATTGTGAAGGAAATGTGTACAAAAGTTTTTCCTTTGAAAGTATAGGAAGCAAAATTACTTGACGTCCACCTTAATAATATGGGATAAGGGCGATGGAATGGATCGGAATCCTATGTCCTGACCTTTGTCCTCAATACGGTTCGTCCCCAGGTGGTCCCCTACCACATACTGAAATTTCATCGAAATCGAACCATTTTTACGCACGTTATGACGCATAAGGGCAATGGAATGCATCCCGCTCTTATGTCCTGACCTTTGACCCCAATTCACCCATTTTAAATAGGGTTCGTTCCCAGGCAGTCCCCTACCACATAGTAAAATTTCATTGAAATCGAACCATATTTACGCAAGTTATGACGCATAAGTGCAATGGAATGGATCCGGCACCTACGTCGTGACCTTTGACCCTAATTGTCCCATTTTCAATACGGTTCGTCCCCAGGTCGTCCCCTACCACATACTAAAATTTCATCAAAATCGAACCATTTTTACGCTAATTATCGTGCGTACGGACGGACAGACGGACAAAGCTGAAGCATATACGCTTCTTCAACCTACGGTTGGAAAGCGTAAAAAAAGACTCAAAAATACTCCATGCGTGGCTTTTACTATTATTAGGGTGTCTCTAAAAACGGAACAGAAAAACAATAGTTTTTTTTAACTGTGAAATGTGAAATCTTACACCAGGGCTCTATTTTGCCACATCCTAAAACAGGCACTGAAAAATAATACACAGCACCTGTGAATACTTAAAAGGATAATTGTCCTATACGTAAGGATAATTTGTGCTATAACTTGTACCTGGTGATAGGACAAGTTTTCCTTGTACCTGTGAATACTTAAATGAATAATTGTCCTATACGTAAGGATAATTTGTCCTGTAACCTGTAACGTAAAGTCGAATGGAAAGATTACATAGTTTTTAACATTTTTAAACGATTAATTTGTCGTAGTGTCGTGTCACGTCCAAACGTTACGGTCAATTTCGCCACTTTTCAACGGTTTATTACACTGAAATCCGTAAGTGAGTTTGGTTATCTTTATCTGTTCGTTACTCTGTTGTCAGAGTGCAAGAAGTTTCTGAAAAAAGAAAAACATCTATTAAAGATCGGAGATGTGTCTTGTCTTGCGTTCGTTCCCATGTCTTTCTGTCTGCAAAAATCGACATCTCCACTTCTAAAAGATGGATTTAAAATTTTGCCGTACGCCAGAGAAGAATGCATGTGCACAAGATTCAAAGACATCTACCGTTCTGTTTATCTACTAATCTGTGCGTCTGTTGTAGGCTTTCCTGAATCAAGTATAGAAATAATTTCTTAAGTGCTATGTGATAACAAAAAAGTTTGTCCGAGACGGGCATCGATTTCGTGTCCCTTTACTCCGGAGTAAGTTGCTCTCCCAACTGAGCTACGCGGACAGAATGTCTCGCTGTAGATTTGTCGTCTTGACACATGCTTTCACCTGTGTAGTACGTCAGAGCTACTTTAAGAAGCGGAGATATCGTTCCTGCATGGAAACAGAAGGACAATGCCATCCCGGTGGTGCAGTAGTTGTCTAAGCGCTGGATTGTGATCATTCGTCCTAGATGAGTCCGGGTTCGAATCCTGTTGAGGCATTGGACGTTGCATTTTGTCTTACTGTACTCGCTATCCTCCTTCCCTGGAACCAGTGGCCCTAAATTAGGGACGGACGACTGCTTATAGCCCATCGAGTTGCTCACGGTGGTCGTTAAACACCCAAATCAAAGAAGAAAATGGATTGAGGGATCAGTTCACGGACGGACAAATCTCCGTGCACATTTTTCTGTATCTGATAGGGAAAGGATTTCTGAAGTGCGATATCCTGAAGCTGATACGCAATTTTTGCGGAAATGCCAAGATAGTCATTCCTCGTACTCAAAATCTTATCCCTTTCTCTATCCAATTAAAATGGGAAAACGTGACGAATTTGTTAGGGAAGAACAGCACATTTTCATGAATAGAAGACAATTTCATAAATTGGTTGAACCGATATTACAGTTACATTACGATTTCATAACCTTGCTTAACTGTCTTCAAATCCCGTTGTGGACTGAATGAACGTTGAGATTTGATCTTATCGTCCGCTTCCTACCTACACTTGTGCACAGATGAAAAAAAAAAAAAAAACGTTTTTTTTTTCTATTTCTAAAAATCAGAGTATATTCTTCGGATTAATGGATAGTTATATATTTTACCCTAGAATTACGTGAAATGATCTGCAAATCATTCGAACACTCATAGATCTGTTATTATTATTTTTGTTTACAGAAATTATCCTGATAACTGTGATTTTTTGCCAGATAATAGAAAGCAGAGAATCTAACATATAGAGAGATACAGAAATTTTATAGGAAATAAAAGTAGAGGAGAACTTTTCCTAACCTCATTGGAGATGTCGACGACGAGGTCCTGGTCGCTTTTGTCCTCCTCATTTCCTTGGTGATTAGGGAAGCAGAGAGCGGCAAGCTCGCTCCAAGTTACACCTTTCCCACTCTATGTAAATGAGACAAAAAGAATAATGGGGAATAGGTTGAGCTTCCCACTGTCCTCATTTCGAGCGTTTTTTTTGACTCAAACAGAATCGACAAACAGACGTTAGAATACACAAAGACATGCAGTGGTCTGAAAAAAGCATTACTCACACACAAAGAAGGTATACCGATACTGTTTTTAGTACTGTTTCTATACATTCATGACAATTTACTACTGCATTTTAGATAAACAAGGGGATGCGAAGAGCAACAAATCAGCAGAAGCTACAAACCAAAGCTTTAACAAATGAAGTTAAACAAAAGATAGAAGATTACAAAAAAAAAACTAAAAAAAAAAAAAACCACTAAACACCACATAAAAAAATTGGATATACGACTTCGTTTCCTCCTTAGGCTGACACACTACCTAATATGAGAATAAAAGAAATAAGAAATTGAGCATATTATTTCTTCATAAACTTCCACCGAAACCGACTGAGAAGAATAACGATATTTAGAAAGTGGTCCGCACAGGGAGCATTCACCAAAATATATTTCAGGTTAATCAGTGCTTTGGACAATGATGCTCCGACAATGAGTCTTCATAATGTTAAAATTCGCAGGCACTGTGTACTCATCAGGACATTTGACAAAAAGTACTACATGTCATGGTAATGGTCCAATACTCGACACGTTAAGCTACTATGTCTTGGGCAACGAGAAACTACTTTTCTCAAAATGTATAGTGTTCTTAGGTTTCAAGAGTGTAACCCCATACATTGATCTGCCAAAATACTGGGAAGGGTGCTACCATTTCCTTTATATGTCCCCACACCCAGCCGGTAAACGGTATTATCCCTCAAACGACGTACACTATATTGGCAAAAGTCACCGGACACCTAGAAGAGAAACACAACATAGCATTTATTGACATACGTTAGTACGGTGTCGGTCCACCTTTGGCCTTAATGCATGCACTGACACTTCGATACATGCTTTCGACAAAATTTTGAAACACAGCGATAGGTATGCGCTTCCATTCAGTACATAATGCTGCCACTAACTGTTGCTTAGTAGTAGGCCTTGGTTCCAAATTGCTTATGCGGCGCTCTAATTCCTCCCATAGGTGCTCTATGGGATAAAGATCAGGGCTCTGTGCTGGCCAGTCCACACACGATACGGAATTATCGTCAAACCACGCTGTGACAGTCCTTGCTTTATGGCTTGGTGCATTATCCTACTGCTACCAACAAGGCTCGATTCCACAGTATTGCCACAGAGTTGGTAGGGCATAATTGTCCAGCATATCGAGGTAGACGTGCTGGTCATACCCACACACGGCCATCAGCCTGATGGATCGTGTATCTGGATTCATCCGTCCATATGACCCGTTTCCATTGATCTACGGTCCATGATAAATGTTTTTTCCACCATGCTAAACGAAAAGTAGCATTCCGAGTGGAGATGAAAGGCTTATGAACAGCCGCACGACCACGGTAACCCCTGGAATGAAGTTCTCTGCGAATGGTACGTGTACATACCGAGGTTTCAGTATTTTTACTCACCTGTACACCGAGGTGCTGTGCAGTACTCCGTCGATTGGCTGTAACGATTCTCCTGAGGCTTCGACGAACTCTATCACTGATTTTCTTTGGTCTGCCGGTACAGTTTGCTGCTTCAGGAACGCCATGTGTCTACCACGTATTCAGTACATCCAAAACAATTGATTTGGGTATGTTTAAACGCCTCTCGGTTTCTCTTATGGACAGTTCACTAATATAACATCTAACAATCTTTCCTTTCTCAAATACAGTTATCTCCCGCCGCGACATTTGAAACTCAGCCTCACAGTGCGATATCGCGTTTAGCTTTAGGCTTGTTTTTATACCGTTTGCAGCTGTACCGCGCATCTACGCAGAGGATCCGTTCATTTGCTTTTGAAGGAGTATCCGGTGACTTTTGTCAATACAGTGTATGCACAAAGGCAGATATCTTCGCAAGCTCAAACTTGGCGGCCGGGAGATGGGGCAATCCTTCTCGGAAATTACCACGAATATTTGGATTTACACGGGCAACAATTTGAAGGGTGTACCTGAACTACACATCCACGGTGCGAGATTGATGTGGCCGTAGAAAATCCCTGGACGATTGCGGGCAGAGACGTATGGCATAGCACCGTAGCTTCCGCCGGGCGTGCAACATTTCCGCAAATCACAGCACGATTCATTGCTGGGGCCAGTAGTAGTATCAGCGTTCGGCAACGTTCTCTGTCTTCTATGGAGTTCCGGAACCGACGACGCACCCGGGTGTCATTACTGACCTGACTACAATAAGCTGTGCGCCTCGCCATGTCGCGGGTAAACCGCCATTGGACGCAAGATGAGCGGAAACGTCTAGCTTGGTCCGACGAATCGGCATATGGTCGACTCCGGGTACGACGACAAACCCGCGAGGCATTGGATACCGCATGCCTACAAGGAACAATGCAGGCCGGCGGTGGTGGGTCTGTTATGGTGTTGGGCGTTTTCAGCTGGCACGCATTAGGACTTCACATCCGTCTGCAGATCACTCTGAGCTGTAGAGGCTACGTAACCATCCTTGGGGAAAATTTGCACCCGTTCATATCATCCAACCACTCCGACTGGTGCCCCCGCACACGTCCACATTCGCCAGATTATTGCTGAGGTAACATTCTGCGGAATTAGGCATCCTGACTTGGCCCCCTCGTTATCCATATTTAAACGCCATCGAACACATTTAGGATGCTATTCAATGTGCCGTCAATGAGAGACCATTCGGAGTTTGGCATCCTGACTTGGCACCCTCGTTCTTCTGATTTAAACGCCATCGAACACATTCGGGATGCTGTTCAACGTACCGTAAATGAGAGAGCATTTGAACAATGTTCAATGTGCCGTCAATGAGAGACCATTTGACAATGTGTCATCAATGAGAAACCATTTGACAATGTGTCATCAATGAGAGACCATTCGGAGTTTGGCATCCTGACTTGGTCCCCTCGTTCTCCTGATTTAAATGCTACCGAATACATTTAGGATGCTGTTCAATGTGTCATCAATGAGAGACTATTTGACAATGTACCGTCAATGAGAGACCATTTGACAATGTACCGTCAACGAGAGACCATTTGACCATGTACCGTCAATGAGAGACCATTTGAACAATGTTCAATGTGCCATCAATGAGAGACCGTTCGGAGTTTAGCATCCTGACTTGGTCCCCTCGTTCTCCTAATTTAAACGCCATCGAACACATTTGGGATGCTGTTCAACATGCCGCCCATACCAGGAATCCTCCACCGGCGGAATTGTTGGAAGCTCTTCAGGAGACATGACGTGTACTGTATCCACAGTACTACAGGGAGCCCATGGAGCCCATGCCCTGTTGCATTGCTGCCGTTATCCGACCTCAAGGAGGACCAACGCGGTATTAGACAGGTATCCCAGTTTAGTTTGGCTCTTTAGTGTAAGCACAAAGTCAGTTTAACCTAGAACACCACCTTATATGAAGCATGTTTTTAAATATTACAGCTGGTTCAAATAAGTAGGAAACCGAAATAGCTTAAATTCGATATCCTTAATTAAGCATTAAAATTGCACTTCAAGAAAACGTCAATAGTTCGACTTACAGCCAACCTTTTATTTGCTTCAGCATGTCAGAAGTTACTCCAACTACAATTTCAGTAGCAGAATTAACGATATCTCATTACACACAATATCTACGTCACGTTGAAAACGAATGTTACGTCAACACTAATGAAAACCCCTTTTAACGTACGCTTCACTCAAGCTCGGCCTCTCTCAAGGACATTTCACGTGAAACAGAAGATAGCTAACGAGAACCAACTTTGCATCTGATGAACCAGCCTCTCAGTTCGTAAACCAGCGAAGATACATTACAAAGATCCTCTTACATAATCAACCTCTTTTTATCTCTTTCCATACGTCACACTACCTGTGATCTCAATATTTGTTGCCAAAAAGAGATTCGGGCGGGAGAGAAAATGTAAATGTTAAGTTTGGAAATTGCTTAAGGAAAACAAACCAAATTTATACAGTGACAAGAAATAAAATGGGAAGTTATATTAGAGTATATGTAGCAAATGTTTCAATGTTCATGAATGTTTCACACAAAGTCTGACTGCCGGCCATTTTAATGTCACAATGCGCAGATATTGAAGATTTATTAAGGTATTACATAACAACACACCACTTTTCTTCATAGTATTAAATCTTCATAGTATTAAAAAATGTAGAACATTTACACTTATCAGTGTGTTCAACAGCTACAGACGGTGCCGTTACAATGCGCAGATATTATGTGTTTTTAAAGCGTAAAGCACAAACAAAGATACAGTACCTATCTTTATAATGTTAAAATATACATAGGTACTGTAAGTTTATCAATGCGTTAAACAACAGCAGATTGATTTTCCGTTCTCTTAATGTTACAATATGCAGATTCTAAGAATTTAAAAAATCGTTGAGCAGCCACAGATTACCGTTTTTCATGGTGATACAATATGTAAGACAGTCTATGCATTCCAAAAGTTTGTCAGTGAGTAGGAAAACGATAGACGAATGATTTTATAATGTTAAAAATACAGATAATCCATAGAGTAGTCGAGCGAGGATTTGGCACGCATTTAATGTTACAAAAAATACATAATGGAAGTTGGTCATTGTGGTAGTCAATGATTGACTGCCTTTTATTGTAACATTGCAATACGCAAGTATTGTACACTGTGAAAACACAAGTTTCTCCGTGACGAAGATAGAACCGCGCCCGCTCACTCCGAAGTAAGTTGTTCTCCCAACTATGCTACACAGACGGAATGTATCGCTGCAGATTTGTCGTCTTGACACGTGCTTTACCTCTGTAGTACTTCACAACAGATAGCATACACTGAATTACAAACTTTTATTCAATACCGGGTTGAAACTTCTTTAGCCCGAATTACAGCATGTATGCTGTTTAACATAGATTCCACAAGGTGGTTGAGTGCACCTACGTCTACAGCATACCAAGCATTCACTGGACAATCCTTTAACTGGCTTTGGTTTGACGGAAGAGGGAATTACTGCCGGATCTGTTTTTCTGACATGTCCCATGCATTCTCAATGGGGTTCAGATCCGGGCTTTGTAATGGCCGGGGAAGATTGTGAAATTCGATGTTATGCTCGCTGGACCAATGCTGAACACATCTTGCGCCATGGACTGTAGCATTGTCGTCCTTGAAACAGCCTTCACCTGCCGGATAAAAAGTCAACAATGCAGGATGGACTTGATTAGTAACAATGTTCAGATAATCCTTACCTTCTAGTAAAATCAGGAGAACCGTTCCATACCAACACAACGAACCCCATACCAAGACACAACCCCTAGAACCTTAAGTTGTGATTACAAGGGAAGCTGGATTTGCTTCATTGAGCTTCCGCCAAACTCCCTTCCTACCGTCGGTACAGAACAAGGTGTACCGGAATTCGTCGGAGTACATAACGTCTTTCCAGACTTCTAGTGTCCAGTCACGGTGTTCCTGACACCACTGTAGACGAACTTTCCGGTTCGAAGAAATCGTTGGTTCCGTATAGGCATGCGACTGCCAATACCAACCCTCTTCAATTCCCTGAGCATAGTCATCTAAGATATGGGTCAGGAACATCCCATCGGTCAATTCCTGGGCACAGAAAGTCCTGTTTCTCCGCACAAACCTTCTCAGGTGACGGCGATCTCATTTCTGACAGATTGTCATCGCGTCACAGTTGTACTTCTTACACAAGCAATGTGGATTACTTTTCCACTGATTAAAGACGCAAGATACCTCATCTTTGAGAAACCAATCAGCTCTACTGTTTCCAAGATCGTCGCTCCAGCCAGATGGGCACCCACAATAAGCCCTTTATCGAACTTACTTTGTTTTTCTCATTGTCATCAACATACTGACGATTACTGATGAGCAGCAGTCTTACGTAGCTGCCTGGATCACGTGGCCATATACATTTGCATACAGGCTGCGAAATTTGTTCAGCTGAAGACGAGGTCAGGACGACCAACGAATAAAAACACTCACACATTGATTGAAGCTGTAACAGCGTACCCCTGTATAAGTGGCATATAAAAATTGACAGCTGAGGTGGAGTCTTCCCAATCCATCATCATTCGCTACCTGTACCAGCTCCAGGAGTCATCGAATGCTTCCCCACGAATCGAAACACCACGTGTCGTACTCTGTCGCGGATTGATATCAAATCCACGGGACGATAGGTTTTGGTGTCGTATCGTCGCAGCTGATGTAAAGCGGATATTCCTTCCTACACTTAAAAATTTTGTGGTACCAGCAGTACCACTTTCTGAGAAAAGATACACCTCTGTGTGGTGCAAACAAATCCCAACAACATGGTGCAACTTGCACTACGCTATGATATAAGGTTGCACCACGTCGTTGGGATTTGTTTTCACCACACAGAGGTGTATCTTTTCTCAGAAAGCGGTACTGCTGGTGTGGCACCACTTTTTGATGCAACCTATCACAAAATTTTTAACAGTGTACTACTGGCAGCCAGTGGCTGAGGTCACACCAGGAAGCATAGCCACTGCTTCTTGGTGTGGCATCAGCTGCAAAGAGGGTGGATTCGATAGCAAAGACGTTCTGTGAATTTGGTGGAATCATGAGGGTTCCTGTGCACTGGGAACTCATGCCATATGGTAAGTTGTGTATGGGAAAATCTATGCCGTACAACTGCAACGGGTTTACGGAACTCTATGCCAACGCTCGTCAATATATGGCGGACGCGACTGCAAGTGAATAATGCACCACGTCACACTTACACAGAGGTCCGTCAGGAACTACAGGAATAGGAAAGGGTTGTCATCTTACCCCATCCTCTATACAGTCCGGAAATTGCCCCATCCGACTACAACCTGATTCGCTTCATGGCCCATTTCCCGTAAAAACGGCACTTCGCTTCACTGGTGGTTATGGGATTTGGTATCAGAGTTTCTATCCACGAAACTTGCAGAGTAGTACCCCAGTGGGATTGTGGCTCTGGTGGAACATTGGAAAAGGATTGTAGAAAACAACAGCCTCTACTTTTCCCGAATCAAGTGAGCGTGTACAGCTTTCTTGCATCACTGAAGATTTTATCTGCAAACGGAACAAACTTTTGATTTCCCCTGTTAACTTACAACATTCATTTAAATATAAACGCCTCCAACGTTTGTTATCATTAATCCAAAGGTTGCCAACAAAAGTGTTTCACTGCGCTTTTCTTAAAACATCAGGTTCTTTCCATAGGACATTTTCTAATCAATGAAAAAAACAGAAAGAAAGAAATGCGATAAACAACTCTTCGCACAGGAAAAGAGCAATTCCTTTGAAATTAATTTCAAGAAGCACAACTTCTTGAAATAAAAGGAAAATGCTAAGTTTCCTTTATATGTGCACGCCTGTGGAGATATCGAACACCCAAAATAACTCTTTCCTTGAGGAGTAAGAATTTTTATTCAAGAAAAACTGAATACTAAAAACATTTCGTTCAACGGGCATACACTGCCTAGTTTTTGAAGATTTGAAACCTGGAGTTGTCGCGGATCGATCGAAATTGTAGCTTACCGTCCGAGCCTAACAACGAATCGAAATGATCTGAACAACCCATCAGTGAAAGTCTAATGTTTTTCCAAAACTTGTATTACGTTCGTTTGATAAGTCCCCACCTAAAGAACAGTTTGAAACATAAACATCTCCTTTAATTTCTGTCCCTATCTATAACGAGTGAATCTACAGCTATTTGAATCGCTTTCTGTGTTCCCAAAGGCTTTTCATTCGCTAGAAAAAGAGAAACTGTTTTCAGGGAAAATTATATTATTATACAATTAAATTTTTTTCTTTCTAGCTGGTGATGAAAATTTACATTTCTTTTTCAAAAACGTACTCACCAATTGCTATGTTTTACAGTTATATACACTGGCGTGCAAAAATTAAGCTCGAGACGGTTTTTCGAATGTAACGTCGTGCAGAAGTGCTCCACATCAACTCAAATCATACCATAAGATCCCCAAGATGTTAGAATATGGGACAAGTGAGCAAAACCGTCCAAACAAGGAAACCAAAGGATACAAAGGCACTTTATTGAAAAGGTAGTTTCCAGCACAACTGGACAGAAGACATAATCGTCCATGTGACAGGCGGCTGCCAAGAAAAATCCAGTCTTTAGTAGGGGATATGATCACCCCTGTCTGCGTTGCAGGATTTACAACGTCTGTCCATGCTGAGGACGAGGTTGTCAAGGAGCTGTTGAGGCATCGCGGCCCATTCCTCTTGTAGCGCCAATCGCAGTTGCGGAATCGTTGCTGGCGGCTGTTGACGTGCTGCCAAGCGTCTCTTGAGAAGGTTCCACATGTGTTCGATTGGATTTAGGTCCGGGGACCTTGCGGGCCAATCCATACGTTGAATATCTTCACTCTCCAACAGCTTTACGACAGCCACTGTACGATGAGGTGTAGCGTTGTCGTCCATGAAGAGGAAAACAGGACCCACAGCACCTTTAAACAGACGCACGTGAGGCAGGAGAACCTCGGTACAATAGCGGACACCAGTGACTGAACCTCTTTGGAAGATGTGGAGGATGTGGAGGTCAGTACGGCTACCAAACATGATACCGTCCCAAATGAGAACTCCGCCACCTCCAAACCGGTCACTTTCGATGATGTTGGAGGTGTGATTGCGTGTTCCCTGCTCTCTCCAGATGTATAAACGTCCAGAATCTCTCGTCAGACTAAATCGGCTGTCATCCGTAAAGAGAACTCGACCCCAATGCTGATGTGTCCATTTCTTGTGTTCCCGGCACCACAGAAACCGCGGTCTCCGATGAGCAGGCGTTAATGGCACACACCGTACTGGTCGTCGTGCAAATAGATCACCTTTGTGCAGCCTCCTGGCCACGGTAAAACGCGATAACGGACGTCCAGTTGTCTGTTGCATGTGGCTTGAGATTTCTCCCACTGTCTGCCGTCTGTCTCTTCTCGCCTGTTGGACAATATACCGGTCGTCCGCCGCCGTGGTTGCTCGTTGACGACCACTGCTAAACTCTTGGACAGCTGTTCCTGTCGTTTGAAATGCTCTCCAAGCTCGTGAAAAGATGCTGTGAGCGATCCCGAACTCCTTGGCCACACTACTCACACTTCGACTTTCTTCCAACTTCCCAATGACGCGAGCTCGGGTAAAGTTATCCAGATGTCGTCTACTGGATTGGCTGTTGGCCATATCACACGGTGGCAGCAACTCGACGTCGTTCAAACCGATGTACACAGTGCAATAGCTTTCATTGAATTGCTGAGCGTACACCGCCCGTGTGCTTTATACCCTTCCGACACTGCCCCCCCCGACTTCATGCTGCATATATGCGCATGCCATACCGTACCGGACCCTAGTCTATCTCCTGAGTGGTCTTTCGGGTTGTTCTGCCTGCTCGTTCCGCTGTATACTAATTTCTCCTCTTCGTCCTTAATTTTTGCACACCAGTGTATTAGATTTCTTCAGGTAGCCTTCAGAATATCTAAAGCTAAAAGAAATTATTCTTATAACTTCAAGCGTTGGAAAAATATCCATATACGTATAACTGCAAATATTCCATTCATAAATGTAAATGAAATGGTATACGATTTATTTACACAAAACCTTTTCTTTAATAATTTTGTGGCGTTAACTTCCTCACACGAGCTTCATTCGTTGTTTAGTTATTATTCGCATAATGTTAAATTTTCGGACAAATCCGAATGATTTATAACGCCACGTGATGCATTAAAATCTAGTGGTGGACATGTATTCCCAGACCCTGGAAACCATTTAAATTACTGGTAGAAGTACTGTAGATAAAATATCAAGCTAAAGTGTTCGCTAAAAGAATGCATCATTCTCAGAAATCTGAATCTGACTTTCCATGATCACTGGCATAGCGATTAGCAGTTCGGACGGACAGCCTACAGACTTGTGGCATGGATGTCAGAAGCCTTTTCAGAAGACAGTACACATATAAGATAATACGTACACAAGTTCATAGATATGAACTTGTGAAAGACAGTCCTAAAACTCGCAACTAACTGGAATGTTCGAATTTTTAGAATAAAATCTGTAAGAACATAACAACAAGTTGTGGGATTGCAGAAGAGTGTCCTAAAACTCATAACTTATAGGTTACGAGCTTGGGAAAGATAGCCTGTAAGCGAATGACGTTCAAGTTGCGAGCTTAAAAAATAGAGTCCCAAAACTCGCAACTTATAGGTTATGGTGTTGCAGAAAACAGTCTGTAAGTTAGTGAAGAAAAAGATGCGACATGCGGAAGACATTTAATAAACTTGTGACCCAGAGGTTCCGAGCTTACTGAAGATAGTCTGTATAAGCTCGTGTCTTAGAGAACATCAGCTTACGGCAGACATCCCGTGCGATTAGCAGGTGGATCCCACGCGGATGAAAACTTCTTAATAACTGTGCACCGGACGACAGTAGTGGACAGCAAGGTAAGTAGACAGAGAAGATAGCTCAATGCTCTTAAGCCTGCAGTGAGGTAGCAGGAGCTGTGACGTAATTTGGTTCAAAGGTCGTTCAGTTTCCCAGATATCAGAGGACAAGCTGTCACTCTATGATCCTTTCTTTGATGAATTCAGTACGTTATTTCGTTTATCTGATAACTAATTTTGGCAGAATTTCTGTGCGATTTCAATTATCCGTTTTGTGCAGAATATTTTTAATATTCTTGCACTAGATAGCAGTTATCTTTATGTGAAAAGTGGAAGTTACATGGTAAACTATACCGTAGCTGCTTTGTGGGAATGGACACCACAATACGAAAGAAGTGATGTTCCACAGATTTCCCAATGAATATGAAAAGTATCAGCAGAGGATCATAAAATGTCGCCGAGCTGATTATTTCAATCCGAAGCAAACATGTTCTGTGCATTTCCACAATGTTTCCTATATACAAGACTTAAAAGGCGAACTGTTAGGAATTCCTAACAGTTCGCCTGAGCAGTTATGCCATTATTTAATCAGACGACTGAGCAGTTATGCCATTCCGAAGTTAGTTGCACAAAAACACAAGAAATTTGTTACGAAGTTTTCTGAACTGAATTCTAAGTTACTTCTGACATACTCAAGAGCCAGAATGAGTTTTAGGATTAATCTGCATGGTGAACAGGTTCAAAAAAAAAACGCAGTAATTTCATGGGTAATTTTGCTATGACTAGAAAAAGGAAGAAAAAATAAAGCAGTGGAAACAAAGCTCTTGTTAAAGCCTCGGAAGTCTTCATAATCAGGTCAGTTGTTATTTGTTTAAAACTAATGCAAAATATTGGAGGAAACACTTTGAGTAATTTAGAACTTTAATGTGTATTCTACATAAGTATTTTATACGGCAATTTCATCCCGCGAAATATCGCATTCACGATAAATCACTTTTAAATGAATTTCGAAAAAATCGGCCTTCACATAGGACATCACTTCGTGTTATTTCTTTCAATAGAACTGCATAAATTAATTTGTTGCAATTTAAAATTCAAACTTGGAATGTATTACAGTCAAACCCCTATTTAACGGACTGCGATTTAAGGAATTCCGCGATTTTATGTACATTTTTTATAGCCCCGATGGAGCCACATTGAAATTAATGCATGTCGTTTCCCGATTTAACGAACACATTTCCTCAATTTAGAGAACATGTTTTATGTTTTAAACCACAAAACTATGTTAACCAGAATTTTCACGTTAAAATTTAGCCCAAATGCAATCCATTGATGATGTTTTCGATGAACAGATTGCATCAGATTCTGATGAAGAAGATGAAGCAGAACTGCTTTAGTGATGCTGGTAACAGTATATAGAATGTGCTAAAAAGTACTTGATGCCCTTCGATATTAATGATGATGTTTTTCACGCACTTCTTAAAATTGAAGCTGCAATTTATAAAGCTAAACGTTCGGAAGGAAAATAAGCAATCTTCTCTAAAGAATTTCTTTTACAGAGTGTAAAAAGGTATCAACACATATTCTGTTTTTACAAGTTAATTAGTAGTAATTCATGTTCTGTTTCATGTCGTTTAGGATACTGAAATCATTATTTAAGAAGCTAAAATCAACTATCGTATTTTTCTTGCAATTTTAAAGTACAGTTAAATTTTGATGCTACATATTGAAGTCTAGTATCTACGAATTATGTATTTAATATGTAACGTAAATGTGTACGTGTTGTAACATTTTTGATAATAAATTCGTAATTAAAAGTACTATACATAATTTAAATGTCACTGAAAGAAAGATAACAAAGCTGCTTACGTATTGTATTATGAACACTAGCTTGATTTGAATGTTTCATTCGAAAGCCTTCCTCGATTTAGCGAATTCCGCGATTTTACGTACAAGACTGTTGGTTCCTTGAAGTTCGTTAAATCGAGGTTTGACTGTATTTACTGAGCCGTAAGTCACAGGTCTGGCTAGCCCTAAGTAAAGATTTTCCTGCTTCACCACTCAGTTGATTTGAACCAAATGATGCCACTGTCTCGGCAAAGGGGGTTGCAGTAAGTAGACGGTTTGTTTACACAACCATTGGTGTACTTTCTCTACTCTACTTACTTTGAGTGGACAGAACACTAAGACCATTTGTCCCACCCATACATGAAAGGATTTATCAAACAGAATTTGCAAGTCTGGGAATCATGGTGAAATCTGAAAGTTCATAGCCATACTTATGAAAATTGTGGGTACAGTGTATTACGCGGTAAACTACGTCGTCAAAATTGGGGTATAACATTAGCATGGATAGTTGTACTCGAAGCTCAAGAATGCAGACATACCGAGTGGAAGTCATACCAATACATACAATGCATCAAAGCACTAAAAAACAGAATTAGCAGGTTATAATATTTTTCATGATTATCAGCACCGCAACCAGAATTACTTTAAATGCCTAATTTGCTCTTTAATATGCAACATCATACCACAAAGCTTAAAAATTAAGTCACCCTGGAGCGGGAATCTAAATAACATCTCCAGATTTCCGTTTGAGCATGCTATCCGTTATACCATCAAAAACTACGAAGTTCATGACGTTACACGTTAACCAGTAAACCAAGAAGTTTAGGCTGTTCTGATAGCCGTGTTAATAATCTTTCAATCGTTCCATGTATTTGTGAGGGCCGCGGATGGCCTAGTTGGCAACGTTTGTGACTGCCACGGAAAGGGCCTCTGGTTCGATCCCAGACAGGTACGAACGCTCGATCCACTAAATATTCGTCGTGCGTCGGATGGGCACGTTAAGCCGTCGGACCCCGGGTACTGCCCCCCCGGTAATAAATAAGGGCGTCTTCCTCCCGTTTTCTACTTCGCTTTCGTGTCACTTTTCTATCTGGCACTCTAGCCCAAATCTCCCAGCTTCCTATTTCTAAAGGTTGTTTAAGACCTGGGGTCAGACACTACCTTCCTAAAATCCTCTACATATGATCATTTGATCATGTATTTGTGAAGGATATTTCATCTATTATTTCCATATCTGAGATACTGGTGGTTTGTTACGCTACGAGGAAGCATCGTGTTGCTTCGACTGGAGAACATCTGAAGTTGCTCAGATTCTTCACCATCAGATAATTGCAGAACATCTTTGTCATGGGTGGTGAAACAGGTCTCATTTTCGAACGGAAATCTGTAGATGGGGGTTCGATTCACGCTACGTAATTTTCAAAAATTTCTGGTATGATGTTATATGTTAAACAATGAACTAGGATATTCTGATTGCCGTGTTAATAGTCTTGTTGTTGTTCCATGAATTTGCAATGAATTTTTCTTCCGTAATTTCCATATTATCTTTTTTGCCTGTCTCACTGTTTCTCGATGATGAATACAATAAGCACACGTACCATTTTTTGCACGTCTTTTGTAAAAAAAGGGTACGAGCTTTTAGTATCACATTGTGTATCCGTCCGTCGGTGGACACCATATCTCCGCAACTATTATCCCGATTTAAAAATTTCTTTTTGCGTTGGACGCCTGAAATGAGAAAACGGCGACCCTTGATTTCCGGTCCTTTCCCAATACATAACTTTGCCGCTATAGGGCGTATATGCAGATCCTATGGAATTCAAAATACATTTTATTCCATATATCTCCAATCTAAATATCAGACTAAAAAATCCTTCCTTGGATATCATCTGCTACGAAGACTATTTCGGGAAGAGTTTGTTGCAATTTCTCCGATATCTCTGCTTTTAAAAGTCCTATTTGAAAAATATTTTTTGCGTCGGACAGAGTTTCTGGTGGGAAACTTTCTGCATCTAATTTCTAATATTTCTGAAGAACTGTTATGCCACTACCGGACGTAAGCGTATATTTCTCTTTTCCGTGTATTTGAAGCAACATTTGCGCTTCTGAAACTTAGAATAAAAAAATACGTTCGCGGTCACAGATACCTCTCGCTACACGCAACTGTTTAGTGCATACTTTCCACTTAAAACAATTAAGAGTTTTTCCACTAGTTAGCATATGTGTCTTACGTTTTTCGATTTCTCTTCTTCCAGCAGTCCGACTTGAAATATTCTTTCACGGTCCAACAGCAGAAAATTGCCACTAGAGGGCATAAGTCTACAGCACATTTGCAGCAATATCTAAAATCCCGATGGAAAAAATTCGTTTTGAGTCAGATAAACACACTACGAAAACATTTCATGTGCATTTTCTGTGCAAAAAAATACACAGTATTGAGAAAAATAAAATATTATACCCACTAGGGGGCGTAAATATTTTATTTTTCTCAATATCTCTGCTGCCAAGAGTCGGATTCCAGAAATTCGTTTAACACCGATACCGTTTAACTAGTGTAATATTTTTCATGTACTCGAGGGTTTATTGTATTTCACAGTTCGGGCGCTAGGTAGTATTATTGTGTATTACTATTAAACAGCATCTCCACTTTATATCGTTATAGTGAATATTCTTAATATTATCGTTCCTAAATAATGCACAATTTTTCCGCTAGGGGGCGTAAATATCAAAAGCTTTTTCTCGTCATCTCTGCTTCGAAAAGACGTATTTGAAAATGTTCCCTATCTTAGCAGAGCTTTTGCAATGAAGAATAATTTTCGCATATTTTCTACTTTTCGATTATTCAAATGTTTTCCGCCAGTGAGAGCCAGTGTATATTTCCATTTGAATGACTATCGATCAAGGATTTTTATATATGTGTGGATTTTTATATTTTTATATGTGTGGGCAAATACTCTTAATACCCCTAATATATTATTATTAAGAGTATTTTGCACACATATTCTTTTTTAAGTAACTCACACCTTTTGAGCTAGGGCGCGTAAAGGTACATCACCTTATGCTACTGTCTCGTTTAATTGTTAAATTTGAAAATCCGCTTTGCATCTGATATCTTCTACTATGACAAACTTTTTCTTTACAGTTTGTTAATTTTCTTAACACATGTTTCCTGCAAGTGGAATTAAGTGGCTATTTCTATTTGTGGATATTTTATTGGTTGTAGAAATGTAGTTAATTTCCTTTTTGTAATCGGTTCTATTCCATATGACGCTTACAACTTTTCAAATTTATACTGTTGATATACTGCTAATATACTGTTGAAAATTTTGTGATAGGTTGCACCAAAAAGTAGTGCTACATCATCTGCACCACTTTTGGGACACTGTGTCATAGATGAAACATATAAAAACATGGCGCAATGGGTGCAACTTCGCTCCATTGGATTCCACAAAATAGTGCGATTTTCTCGTATGTTTTATGCATATTTGTTTCAAAAATGGTGTAACTTGTAGTAGGTTGCACCACTTTTTTGTGTAACCTACTACAAAATTTTTAATAGTCCATTGCGTATTTTAAATTACGAGAGTTTTTCGCCAGGTGGTCTGAGGGTATACTTTTTCAGCTGAATTTTGCTATTTTAAAGAAAAATTAGCTGAATATTTAGGTTTTAACGAAAGTTAACTGACTAATACAATATAAAACTTGGATAGATGATATATTTCATCTGGCGCAATAAAATCCGTGGACTTCAGTCAAATAAATATCTACAATCTCATTTAGACAACGTGCCCTGTAGTACGTCAGAGACGGGAAGTTAAGATTTACCATATTCCTGCCACAGACGTAAAATATTAATTTCCGAAAGCTCATATATTCTTCGTGACTCGCAGCATCCGTTAGGAAGCAGAATTTTCGAATGATGTGATGATTTTTAGAATAGGATTTCGCCATTTCGGAAAACCCGTCAGCATTAGTAAAATAAACGGGAATGTTCAAAAGTGACTTACGTGATCATGTTTGTCTTCCTTTCTTCGTTTCTTCTCAATTTCACTGTCGGGTGATCGACTGCGAGGTTTTTCCCTCTCGTGCGGGGATATGGAGTTTCTCTGCGGTAAAGAAAAAATAAATGAAAGAGGCGGATGTTATGATACCATAGCAACAAATGGATAATTCAGAGATCATTAATTATACATTTATCAAAGGGTATAGAGTGGGTACATGGATAGCGTGGTAATCAACAACATTCCGTGACTCTAATAGAAACACGACAAGACAGGCAAAGCGAAGTTAGAATCTTCCTCTAAATTCAGCAAAATTTATCACTTGCGAAATGTATTAACGGGAAAATAAAAACGTGACACCTTTCGACTGCAGTTTGAAATGTCATGGAGAGGAGATTTTTCTTAATGGAGCACGAGGACTTTGCAAATTTTTGTCATTTTAGTGCCAAAAATAACTGCTCTCAGTCGTAAATATTACCGTAACTTTTCTCGATGTCATAGTTTATCCTAAGATATTTATAACTGTCACAACACGAGCGCGCTCACACACACACACACACACACACAAGTTTGAAACTTATGCGATATATAACACATGCCAGGTGGAAAACAGCAACTTAACATACTTGAAAAACCTGTTGAATGTTTGAAATGTTAACGAAGTATACGACTTCAAACTTAAACAGACCCGCCCCCATGGGCGTCCTTGGCAAATAGGAATTTGGGGGGGGGGGGGGCAAGCGTGCAGTAATACACTGTTACAAATTTTGTGGTACGTCGCACCGAAAAGTGGTACTACACCACCTGCACCACTTTCTGAGAAAAGATACACCCCTGTGTGGTGCAAGCAAAACCCAACAACATGGTCAATCATGCACCACGTTATGGTACAAGGGTGCACCACATTACGGTGCAAAGTTGCACCATGTTGTTGGGTTTTTTGCACCACAAAGTGGTGCAACTGGTGGGGCACTACTTTTTGGTGCACTCTACCACACATTTTTAACAGTGTAATAGCCAATTTCTTTGTTTCTTAAAGTTTTTTTTTCAGAAAGTAATGGGGAAACAAATCTTCTAAGTGTGTTGAATAAATGCATATCTGAATGCATTGCAATAATTTGAGAATGCATTGCAATATCAGAAATATGAAGGGTACTAAGAAATATTGGAGGGAAACGATTCCCCCCCCACCTGTATCCTCCGGCGGTGACGCGCATGCCCTCCCCTTAAAAAAAAACACCGTTTTGCTTTCCCGTCAAAACACGTAATCTGGGAATCGGGAGGTCTATTTAGAGGAAATGTTTTTCATCGGATTACATGTAAGTGCGATGAAGTTTTGTGTAAGCACGATGTACACAGATTGCCGCTACTACTAGAAGTTAAAAAGTTAGCTTTTACATTAAATGAGTGCTTTCGTAATTTCACGAGAGCAAACTTTTCTCCGATGGGTAAGAGAAATATTTTAGCTTACTACGAATTCAATGAAAATAATTTAAAAAAAAACAACTGAAAAAAAACTTTCTCTCTTTCTATAAAGGTCTCCACAAATTTCTTTCACACCTTTCGGTTGGCTCAACCACGTCACTCCGACATGCTTACGAATTTCATCCACCCATTCTCTGCGTGGCCTTCTTCTGGGTCTTTTCCTGTCTTTTGGCATTCAGTCTAGTGTTTAAGTTGTCCAACGGTGGTCAGTTCTTCTAGCAGTATGTCCAATCCATTGCCCTTCAGGGATTTTACCTTATGATGTCATCAACTCTTGTCATTTTCCTTATCCATGAGTTTCTTTTCCTATCCTTACCTCTCCATAATTCTTACAGTGGTTTTCAGCCTTTGGATGTTCTTTTTCTTAGATGTTCTTTTTAAAGTCTGTGATCCATAAGTAAGAACTGGAAGGACGTGCTGATTAAACACTTTTCTTTTAAGATATAACGGTAAGTTGCTCTTGAAAATTGTACTGTTTCTCCCAAATGCTCTCCAACCAAGTTTTGCACTCCGATATACAGGGTGTCTCAAAAATACACGGCAAAACTGCAGGAATGAGTTCCTCATAGGTAGATAAGAAAAAAGTTTATATCAACATACGTCCAGAAATGCTTGGCTTCCGAGTTATGAAGGTCTGTCTATGACTCTTAACTGTTCACATTACCTGACTCAGGTCTGTCTATGACTCTTAACTGTTCACATTACCTGACTCAGGTCTGTCTTGGTTTCTCAGTTATTCACCGGAATGTTATATCACCCGCAGGTGAATTCCTTCATCACAAGGAACTAACAGAATATGGTGGTTTTCCTTTCCGGCAACGTCATCAAATCAGGAGCAAGCGGATATGCATATTATGTACGGTTTGGTGGATGGCAACTCTGGAAGTTAGTCGTCTGTACCCCGAAAAGTTCCCAGGACGAAGATGTCCAGACAGGAAAACGTTTGAAATTATCCATCGCCGCCTTTGTGAGCATGGGACCTTTACATCTCGTGCTGCTGACAGGGGACGACCAAGATCTACGACTCCTGAAGTAGAGGCGGAGATTTTGGAAGTTGTGCATGCGACACCTGGAATCAGCACACACAGATTAGCAACGCAACTGCCTGTTCATTGTTCGACTATTTGGAGAGTGTTGCGAGAACAACACCTGTATCCGTACCATTTCCAAAGGGTACAGGCCTTGTCACCAGCAGATTACCCTGCACGAGTAATGTTCTGCCAGTGGTTCTTGCAGCAGTGTGGTACAGTTCCTAACTTTCCTGCCTTAGTGATATTCACCGATGAAGCACAGTTCACACGGGACGGAATCCTAAACTTTCACAATCAGCATGTATGGGCCGAGGGAAACCCACATCCAATTTTTCCATCACGTCACCAACAGCGGTTCAGCCTAAACATCTGGGCGGATTTTTTTGGTGATAAGTTATTTGGACCCCATGTAATTCACAAAAAAACTCACGGAGCGGGAGCGGCGAAACCACCCCTTTCTGGAAAAACAACATGTCTGATTTCTTGGACGACATGCCACTGATCATTCGTTAACAAGCATACTTTGTGCACGATGGTGATCCTGCACATTTTAGCCACCTAACTCGCAATTACTTGAACCAAAAGTTCCCTAGTCGGTGGATAGGTAGAGGTGGACCAACTGCCTTGCCTCGACGCTCACCAGATTTAAACACCCAAATTTTCTTCTTGTGGGGCCATTTAAAATCATTGGTGTATTCGACTCCAGTAGCAGACGTGGAAACTCTCCCCCATCGAATTGTGGCAGGTTGTGAAACAATACGACACATGCCAGGAATTTGGCAGTGTGTTCGCGAGTCCATGAGACATCAATGTGAGGCCTGTATTGAGGCAGAAGGTGGACATTTTGAATAATTACTATAAGGTAATATGAACAGTTAAGTGTCATAGACAGACCTTCATAACTGGGAAACCAAGCATTTCCGGACCTATGTTGATCTAAACTTTTTTTCTTATCTACCTATGAGGAACTCAGTCTTGCGGTTTTGCCGTGTATTTTCGAGACACCCGGTATAAACTCGGTTGGATAGCATTTGGAAAAGAAATAGTGCAATTTGCAAGAGCAATTAAAAAAAATGTTTAATCAACGCATCCTTCAAGTAATTACTTATGAATTAGAGATATGGACTTTAACAAAAAAAGTTTAAACAGGATGTAATGTTCGTGTAAGTGTAGCTGTCCGAGCATTACATAAATCAACTCTGAAAAACTTCACCTACAATGAAACAGTAGTCTTCCAAGAAAACGTCAAGAAAAGGTTACTTACAACATGATTCCTTTATTCAGGCAACAGAGCCTTGAACAGTAACATTCCGGCAAAACTGAACACTTTAACGCGAAAGTTAAAGTGTTCTGTTCCGTTGGAATATATATATATATATATATATATATATATATATAAGGGATGATACATGTACTCCAGACATCATGAAAGGTACCAGTACCCCAGTTCTTCCAGTCCTCCCAGCAGAAGTTGCACATGCAATCAAGAACATGAAGCGGGGAAAAGCTCCAGGAGAAGATGGAATTACTGTAGACATCATACAAGAATCAAGTGGAGAAATCGAAACAGTGCTCGCCCAAATTTTCACTCGATGCCTTAATGAAGGGAAGATTCCTGAGGATTGGAACAACGCTACAATGATCCTGCTACATAAAAAAGGTGACATTGAGGATCTCAGGAACTACAGACCTATCAACCTCCTATCAGTGGTTTATAAAATCTTCACTAAAGTTCTTTCATACCGCTTGAAGGTGACACTGGACATGGCTCAACCGAGATAACAAGCTGGATTCAGGAGTGGCTACAGCACAATAGATCATATCCACGTACTGAGAGAACTAATTGAAAGAGCGAGGGAATATGAACTTCCATTGTGCATGGCTTTTATCGATTATGAAAAAGCCTTCGATTCGGTGAAACCATCAGCACTTGCAATGGCTCTGAAATCCTGCGGTATTGAAGATGCGTACATTAATATTATTAATAACATCTATGAAAATGCAAGTGCAAAGATTCGGCTGTTTGAAAATACAACACACATAAAAATTGGAAAGGGAGTGAGACAAGGTGACACCATATCTCCGAAGCTCTTTAATGCCACATTGGAAAATGTCTTTCAATCACTGAACTGGGAAAACAAAGGGATAAAGATTAATGGAGATTATCTAACTCACCTTCGTTTTGCTGATGACGTAGTCATTTTCGCAACTACCCCATCAGAGCTGCAGAGTATGATCCAGGAACTTGCTGACAAGAGTAAAGAAGTGGGATTAAAAATGAACTTTCAGAAGACAAAAGTGATGTTCAATGCTTTTACAAGAAATGAAGATTTACCGATTGATGGAGAAAAGCTGGAGATAACAAACACGTACGTTTATCTTGGACAGCAGATATCAAGTGAGGATCACATTGATGAAGAAATTAATCGGCGTACAAAACTTGCCTGGAGAGCTTTTGGAAGAAACAGCAGAATTTTCAAGAGCAATATGCCATTATGTCTTAAAAGAAAAGTTTTTGATCAATGCATCCTTCCAGTGCTTACGTATGGTGCAGAGCCGTGGACCTTAACTAAAAGAGGCATACAAAGGCTGCAGACAACTCAAAAAAGCATGGAGAGGTGCATGCTTGGTGTAACCAGGAGAGATAAGAAGAGGAACTCGTGGATCCGAAAAATGACAAGAGTGGAAGACATCATGATCAGAGTTAAATCCCTGAAATGGCAATGTGCTGGACATACTGCCAGAAGGATAGACCATCGATGGACAGCCGAAATTTTAGATTGGATTCCAAGGGACAGGAAAAGACCCAGAAGAAGACCACATGGGAGATGGGTCGATGAAATTCGAAAGTATGCGGGAGTGACATGGAGACTGGCACAAGACGGACCGTTGTGGAGGAAACTTGGGGAGGTCCAGCAGTGGATTGATAATGGTTGACAATGATGATGATGATGACATATATATACAGGGTTACAAGGAAAGTCCTTGATCAGGGCAATATCTCACGAACTATGGCAGTTAGCGATTTACTTCTTGCGCAGTTGTATAGGAAACCCCCATGGTGCACACAATAACACCACGAAAGATCCCCTCGCCACCCTTTTTGGGGGGTTGAGAGGGCTATCGCGCCCCTCTTTGAAGATAGGGCAAAAGAAGTCAATTACAAACTTGTTCAGCGAGGCAAAAATAGTACATAAATATTTTTGTCCCTTGACAAAAGATTGAAGGGGACTCTCCATATGCGAAAAAATCAGAAAGCTGCCTGAGTTGCTGTGTCCGAAGCGTATCTGCATGGATTTCAAATGGGCTTTCTGCCCCCTCGTCAGAATACAAAACTAAAATGCGTGGTCGGTATGCCAATACTTCGTGAACCATTGACGAGAAGTCGAAAGCTTTGCCACGTACGCAAGTCAATTACACGAGCATAGAGTTTTCCTATTGGATGAGTAATTCGCCACTAATTCTCCTTGTCTCAGTATATTTTAGACTGTATCGGACATCAAAGTCTGATATTGCATATGTCAAGGAACTGCGTTTTATTTCAGTACGAGAACTGTTGATAAGGTTTGTAGGAAAACTTTTCCTTTGTGCTTTCATTCACTTAGAACTTACCAGTTTCGATAAGTTCTAAGCAATAAGTTCTTGTCTAAATACTGTCGTTACTTCCGGATGTTGTGATTTTCTTGGGGCAACATTCCCGGTCCCCTTCCGTCTTTTGTTATGGGACAAAAACATTTATGTACTATTTTTGCTTAGCTGAACAAGTTTGTAATTAACTTTTTGGCCTTATCTGCAAAGGGGGTGCCTGCGATAGCCCCATCAGGCCCCCAAAAGGGGGCGAGGGGATCCCTCGTGGTGTTGTTGTGTGCGCTACAGGGGAGTTTCCTGTACAACTGCACAAGAAGTAAATCGCTAACTGCCATAGTTCAAGAGATATTGGCCTGATCAAGGACTTTCCTTGTAACCCTGTATATATATATCAGCACAACACGCAGCCTTTAAATGGACACAACCTTAACTAAACAAATTATTTTCCACAGTTAGCATTATACTTTCACTATCTCCTCATACTGCTGCTGCTCAAACATTAATTATATATCGGTCAGTTCTCATCTGACACATACGCACGTCATATGTTCTGACCGCAAGGTGTTGCCAACCATACTCATGCGAGAGAGAAGATATCACGTTAAGTTTGAAAAATGCTAAGCAGAACGAACTCAAATTTACATAGAGAAAGAAACTAAAAAGGAAAGTTAAATTAGAGTATACGACACTAGGCAGCAGACAAATCAAAGAAACAATTGCTGTAGTCAGGTATAAAATAATAAGGATTGCTAAAATCAAACTACATGGGTTTAATTAGTGCCTGTAGAAATTTTAAGGTGGAAAGGTATAATTAAGGTTACTCAATGACATATTTTAAAATATATTCGCTGAGACTTAACTAATTCGTTGAACCCTTTTGATTTAATTTGCTGTAGAAGTTGAAGCTGTAAACTTTGTTAAATGTTGATAAAACACTTAAAGTCAACACTGCCCAGGATTCGAAAAACAAAAGAGTTCTCTACTTAATTTTGAACTTTCAGTTTATTAAATTCTCCAAGCAAGTATGCAGAACAATGGTAGTACTTCGCTAAATCAAATACAGGGTGGAGTCACATTATTGTGACCACCAGCTAATATCCAGAGTAACCGCAGCGAGCGAACAGCAGCTAGACGGACTGGGAGTGACTCAATAAGGTGCTGGAAGGTGTTCACAGGTATGTGGAGCCATGCTGAATGCAGTGCATCTGACAGCCGCTGGAGGGTGCGTGGTGGAGGATCCACAGAGCGAACAACACGATCGAGGTGGATCCACAGATGCTCAATTGGGTATAAGTCTGGGGAATTAGAGAGCCAGGGAAGTACTTTGAAGTCTTCATCGTGCTGTTCCAACTACTCTCGGACATTTCTAGCTGTGTGACACGTCGCATTGTCGTGCTGGAAGATTCCATTCGCCCCAGGGAAGACAATCAGCATGTATGCGTGTACGTGGTCTGCAAGGATGGATTCATAACCAATTCGGTCCATAGTGCATTCCACAGACATGAGTGGATGTCACGAAAAACATTCCCCAGACCATAACGCTGCTCACACCAGCTTGTGTTCTGCCAGCAATGGTTGAAGAGTGTTTGTTCTCCTATGTTTATCGCCTTATATGCCAAGGTCCAGACCGCTTATATTTGCATATTACATCATCAATAATCGACGTACGGATCTTCAGTATCGCTGAAACTTCACGAACGGGTCCAAAAATCCTACGATAGCATCACAGTTTCCCGTCCCGGTAATACCGTTTTACAATTTATATTTTCCCAAGTGGGGCATTGTAGTTTTTTTAGTGCAGTGGTAGCATGTGCGGCGCGTAACTGGAAGACCCTGAGTTCGATTCACGGTGGCGGCCGATGAGAATTTTTCGAGACTCACTTATTAACGTGGAAAGAGCGATGAATTCTGTTTGGTGGGGGCATTATAGTTTACCGACCACGATGGCATAATTTCCCAACGAGGGTATTATAGTTTGCCAGCTGGGTCTCCATAGTTTTCTAACTTTAGCACTTTAGTTGTCCGGTGAGTAGTTTAAATCAAAGTTTCGGGCAGTTTCGATTTAAAGGCTACAGGTAGAACTCGGTTTATGCCGGGGTTAGGTTCCTGAAATTCCCGGCGCAAATTGTAACAAAAATATAAAGGGAACATATGGAAATACATTAGGTTCCGTTCCAAGATTTTTCAGTTATCAACACAAAGCACTTGAAAAATATTTCACTTTATGAAATTTCTGGTAAAATGTTTCAGAAAAAGACAGAAAATTTACTGCTACACTGTAAAAAATAAGTGGTGTTAATTCACGTAAAATTTCTGAAAATAACGAGCAGCAAAGTTGCCGGTATAAGTGTCAGTCTTTTACAGAAATTTCGGTTTTTAAAAATGCCCGTTTATTTTAACTTCCATAATTTCACAGATTTTTTGAAGTCAGAAATTCCGTTTATTTCCGAAAAATTCACTTCAGTTTTTTCCGTATTTAAACTGAAATTCCGCAAATTTGACGACCTTGGATTTTTCAGCCCTTACTCCATTCAGATAATCCTTACGCTGCAGTCAGGACCAAACCCCCGTCTTTTGGGTTGGTTCTACAGGTAACGCACGCCTTTAACCACTGAGCCACAAATGCACGGAAACCTGACTCACGTACATCGTAAAACCAACTGAGCGACGATGATTTTTTTTGTCATTAATGCGGGTGATTTAGTTGTTTTATTTTCTGTTGGAGCTTATTATTTTTCTAAATAGGTTTGTAACATTTTTTTCTGTAGGAGGACTTTTCACAAATTAAGCATTCTTCATCGTGATTTTTCGAAGCAAAAAAAAAAAAAGAAAAAAAAAAAGAAATGCTTTGCAACTTGATTTTTTAAACTGCTAATGATTTTTAGTTATTTAAAAAAAAAGATGAAATGTACTTTTAATAGAATTATTTCACAAAAAACCCTTCCTAATATAAAATTTACTCTTCATAGAAATAATAGCTTTTGTCAGAAGTTGTTCAAAGAGTGAGACACAGTATAATCATCTGTGCAATAAGTTAAGTACCCAGTTTTTTTACGGTAACATAATATACAATATATTGACAAAAGTCACCTCACACCCCTTCAAAAAAATGAACGGATCCGCTGCGTTGTTAAGATATGCAGTACAGCTGAAAACGGTATAAGAACAAGCCTGCAGCTGACCGCGATCATATCGCACTGTGAGGTTGAGTGAAAATGTCTCGGCAGGAGAGAACTGACTTTGAGAAAAGAAATATTGTTGGGTGTTATATTAGTGCGTTGTCCATAAGAGAAACCGACAGACGTTTAAACATACCCAAGTCAACTGTTTTGGTTGCACTGAATAAGTGGAAGACAGATGGCGTGCCTGAAGTAGCAAAACATATCGGCAGGCCAAAGAAAATCAGTGATAGAGGACGTCGAAGCCCCAGGAGAGTCGTTACAGCTAATCGACGGAGTACTGCAGAAGACCTCAGTGTACAGGTGAGTAAAAACGCTGGAAGCTCGGTATGTACACGTACTACTATTGCCAGAGAACTTCATTCCATAGGTTACGTGGTCGTGCGGCTACTCATAAGCCTTTTATCTCCACTCGGAATGCTACTCGTCGTTTAGCATGGTGTAAAGAACATTTATCGTGGTCCGTAGATCAATGGACACGGGTCATATGGACTGATGAAATCAGATACACGATCCATCAGACAGATGGCCATGTGTGGGTATGTCGGCAGCCGAGGGAACGCTATTTACGACAGTGTACTGTTCCTACGGTCAAGTTCGGAGCTGGCAGTGTACTCGTGTAGGGGTGTTTTTCGTGGTATGGTCCCGGCTCATTGGTTATCGTGGACAAACCTGTTAACCAGCACGTCTACCTCGATATTCTGGACAATTATGTCCTACCAACTCTGTGGCAATACTGTGGAACCGAGCCTTATTTGTACCAGCAGGATAATGCACCGATCCGTAAAGCAAGGACTGTTACGGTGTGGTTTGACGATAATTCCGTATCGTGTGTGGACTGGCCAGCACAGAGCCCTGATCTTAATCCCATAGAGCACCTATGAGATGAATTAGAGCGCCGCAAAAAAGTTTGGAACCAAGGCCTACTACTAAGCAACAGTTAGCGGCAGCATTATACACTGAATGGAAGCGCATACCAATCGCTGTGTTCCAAAACCTTGTCGAAAGCAGGTCTCGAAGGGTCAGTGCATGCATTAGGGCCAAAGATGAACCGACATGTACTAATGTATGTCAATAAACGCCATGTGTTGTGTTTCCCTTCTAGGTGTCCGGTGACTTTTGTCAATATAGTGTATAATAAATAGCTGGTGTACAAAATTGGGGAGAGGAGAAGATATGTCCTGTGCCACAATAAGCAAAATTCATGCGATATGCTATCCACGATATCCGATCTCGCTACGGAACTTCAAAATTCGACAAACGATTGAAATTTAAAAGGTAATCAAACCTCAAGTATTCTCACCAATCGCTCCTATTACCGGTATTTCGATGAATTTTTAGTATGTGGTAGAGGACAACTTGGGGACGAACCCCATTGAAAATGGGCGAAATGGGGTCAAAGGTCAGGACATAGCAGCGGGATGCATTCCATCGCCCTTATGCGTCAAAACTTACGTAAAAATGCTTCACTTGCAAAACAAAACGTTATCATGTTGTTCCGGAGGTATACTGAACCGGTTCTGTTGAACATCATCGAAATGGGGTCAAAGGTTAGGGCACAGGAGCGAGATTTATTCCATAGCCATTATCCTCATAACTTGACAAAAATGCTTCGATTGAGACGAAATACAATACGCTGTTCCGTAACGACTTTAGAAGCAGTTCCGCCAAAAATGTTTTTTTTTTTGTCAGCAATTGTGCGCATGCGTGGGATTTGTTAGTCATTATTTTCGCACGATAACTTCCGTGAAAATTGCCCGATTTAGATGGGATATTTAATTATAAAACGGCTTATGTGTGTTAACTGTTGATAATAGAAATAGGTAACATCGGCACAAAGAGATTTAATTTTGATATATGTGAACCTCAAACGTTATACCATAGTTTTTTAGTTCCCTCAAAATCAAGGCATTTTCCTATGATTTGCATGATTTTACTAACTTGTTTTTTTCTTTTGAAAAGAAGAAGAAACCTTTCATTAATTCCAAACGCTGTGTGGAAAGAACATCACACATTTTTCGAAGAACCCAATGGCCAGTAGATCCATTTTTACATTCGGGCGGTGTGAATTTTTAAGTTCGGGTGCGAATGTAAAAACAGGAATTTGTCCGTGACGGTGATCGAAGCGCGTCTCCTTGCTCCGGAGTGAGTTGCTCTAATCGACTAAGTTACACCGATGGAATGTACCGCTGCAGATTTGTCGTCTTGACACGTGATTCACCTGTGCATTACGTCACAAGGGCTGAACTAGTCACTCATATAGGATACCGGAATAAGAAAATTCCAAGAGCAAAAGTCACTCCTCGGTTTAACCTCAATAGCTGTGACTCCTACTCGAAAAAACCATTACATATTTCCTGTCTCGCGAGCAGGAATTTTACTGGAAGTTTTCAGACAGAACTCTATTCAGCTGAACACGAAAAAAAGAAGCGCAGGGAATTATAAATTAATAACTGCATAAAAGTCTTTGTAATAATCTGTGTACGATCATGCATAAAGTCTAATTATGAAGCGCCACCGAGTTCTCGGACGCTAACGAACCCGAAGAATGAATGAATGAATGAATGCATAAATAACTAAAATATGCAGAGATGAGGGCATGCCTGCACATCCTGGAAAGGATTGCGACGACGTAGTACAAGTTCTTCAATTCCTGCTTAAAAATAAATAAAAACAGAAAGAAAAATAAATGACATGAAAGAAAGACTCGAATACTCTCTTCAGTATTCTGTTGGGTGTCGACTAAAATTCGGCGCATCACAATGCTTTGGAACCGGAACGTTCACAATGCCTTTCTAAATTGTTCCATCCAAAATAAGAATGCTAGGAGAATTTAACGGCAGAGAAGGGAGAGGGAAAAAAATTCACACACACACATACGTACATATATATATATATAGATATATGCTTGAAGGGAAAAAAATAATAAATATGTATAAAAGTAGTAGGCGAACAGAATTTGAAAACAGGCACGCGAAAATAAATAAACGTAAGGCAGAAGAGAAATTCAGCTTTTAATACGCGGAACAAAGCAGGCGGCTATCTAGCCCAACAATGCCTATGTTTAAAACACAATTACTGCAGAATGCCAGGAAATTTCAACATGGCGATGGTGTTCATGGTGGCGAGGGAAAAGCCTAGAGTTGGTAATAACCGTGATTTATTGTCATTTAAATGAGTGGGGTGGCAGAGCGACGACTAGAATCTGCTGCTGCCACCAGGGGCTCTATTATTAATCGTCTGGCGTGGTGTGCTGTCCACAAACGTGTGCTCAGCCATTAATGATGTTTGCATCAATAAACAGGACTGCGGTAGGTGGGAGGGGAAAGGGGTGGGGGAGTTCACGCTTGAGGGGGATGGGGGCGGAAGGCAACAGACGTGACGAACATGAAGTGGGGGTTTTGGAAGTTATGCATATGAGGTAGTATGTAAGGAAGCAGAGAATTTGAAGGAGTAGGCTTGGTTTGCATGAATGTGTTGAGAGGAGAGCTCCTGGAGAAAATGACTCCGGCATTTCGGAAAAGGCTGGGGAGGGAGATATACAGTTGGAGAGGGTGGAATAATAGTTATGAAAGGTGGGGGATTTAACAGAATTTATGCTAATGAGAGAGTGAAATGACGAATGGAGGGGAAGAACCTAAGGAGCATAAATGTATTGAAGAAAGTGTAATCCAAAACGGTGCTTTAAAAAAAAAAAAAAGAGAGAAATAAAGAAAGAGTAGAAAAATCTTGGGTGAAAAACGTAACAAGCGCCATCTTGGTGTCGATGAATCTTGGGAAAGAATTATAATAATAGTTTCATACCGTTTTACAATCTATCCCATGCCATCAAATTCCTGATGGGATGGTAACATAATATATGTATATTTTTTTATTGGAGGTTTAATGACCACCGTGAGCAACTCAATGGGCTATAAGCAGTCGTCCGTCCCTAATTTACGGCCACTGATTCCAGGAAAAGGAGAGAGCCAGTGCCGTAAGAGAAACAGAACATCCATACCTCACCGGGATTCGAACCCGGACCCATCTCGGACGAATGATCAGAAGCCATCTCTTAGACCACTGCGCCCCCGGTTCGGCGAACACAATATTAACTTGACCTGTAGAAAGAAACTTGATGGTGCTAAATTATGAGAATAAAGTGATAATTCATTTAAACTGCGAAAATTTCATTGTGGGAAGCAAGTTCGGTTTTCAGTTGGTTCTGCTTTTTACAGGAGTTTAAGACCACCATAAGCAAGGACTATAAGAGTCGCCCTTCCCTATTTTGGGGCCAAAGGTTTCAGGGAAAGGACAGAGTCAGCACCATCAGACAAACGCACTACAAAATGTCATGAAATTATCAGTCGGTGGCGAACTCGAAATCACATCCCTCTGCTCCGGAGCCGAGTACTTTCCAAGTTAAACCACTCAGGCAAAGGCGTATCACTACTACTTGCCGTCTTGATATGTGCGCGTTACCTCTGTAAGTACGTTACAATGCCTATCCGGGACTCGAACCCAACAGTGTTAGACCATTCGTGAACGATTTGTTCACAACGAATGACTCTTCACCGTGAAGGATTCGCTCTTACTGCTGTGAATGGCCATTCAATCCGCAATTACTGCGTCCCCGGCACGTTTAACTTTCTTCCGCACACACGAGTTCCGAAACGAAGATTCCTAATAAGAAGAGTAATGTCGAGGATTAATAAGAGTCAACCGTTATGTGAGTGAGCAATATGCAGTCAGTTAGGAAATATTGGTGAAACTTAAGAATGGGAATGACACGTTAATACTACAGGGTGTTCCAGAATTATCTTTACAACTCTGACTCTCAATAAAACAGAAACGGAATAAGAAAACAAAAATGGGTTTATTGCATATTTAACAGCAGTTTGTTGGGATGCTAGTAGAGCTGCACGTGCGCACCGTTGGTTGCACGAATAATGTCGAGACGATATTCGACCTCCTGCCTTATTCTCCCGAGCATGCCATCAGGGCAGCTGTAATCATGTGCTTCAGTTCATCCACTCCTGACCTTTGTGCAGTACACAATATACTTAACATAGCATCACAGAAAAAAGTCTAGGGGGGTAAGATCCGGTGAACGTGGAGGCCAAGGATTTGTAGGCAGTCAGACGCAGGCACTTGTGTAGCACCCTGTGTATCATTGTAGGTGGTAACTCCAACTGCGTGGAGGCTGTACGAATGGATTTTTCTGGACTTCGGAGGAAACTCTGTCGGACATGTTCCGTAGACTCTTCACTTGTGCGTGGTCGGACAGAGCCCTTTTTATGAAGCACACTACAAGTCTCCATAAACGTCTTGTGCCACTCGCGTGGATTATGTCGGTATTTGGTACGGAAAGGACTTGTGTATCCGACTTCATTTCTATGAACCATACCACACACTAGGCCTTTTCCTGTAGAGTAACCATCACAAGTTCAGAGTCCTACCTGAAAGTAAACAAAAACCTTTTGCGTACCAATAAAACTGTATGCGTTGCTGTTACATGTACAAAAAACAGAACTTCGCTATCTTATTTCGTTTAGGTTTTATTGAGGGTGAAAGTTGTAAAGATAATTTTGGAATACCCTGTATTGATCAGAATGATGTACCCAAATTGTTGCCAAATCATTCATTCATCTTGAGTGGTGAAGAACTTGCGTTCTTTTGGGTAGTTTACCAAAAAGAGTGTTGTGGCCTTGAAAGCGCTTAGGTCGTAAACGCAATCCTTGCGACGAATGATTTCCTCGGTGAAACGTACTGACAACCTGGAAACTTAATGATCATTCGCGACTCACTGTTTTGAGGGAATGGCCATTCTCAAGAAGGAATGATGTGTGCTATCACTAGAACTCAACACCATATCGGACGGATGGTCAGAAGCCGGGCGGCGCTTCAAGCCACCTATACGACTCGGTTCTGATTGGTCTTTAGACTTAATACAGTGCAACAAAGAATATAAAGCTGCGTATGAAGAACGTCAACTCCCGTTGATATAACGTAAAATAGGCGATAATAGCGCCCCTACATCCTGGTAGCATATGTGCTCCGCCGGAAAGCAAACAGTCAGGTGCAAAAGGCGTTAGGGGATTACAGCAGCGGAGCTTTTCTTTGATCCACGATTGTTTCTTTCAATGTGATGACAATTTGCTTAGAGCAGTTTTTTTGTTGTTGTTGTTTCCTGATATCCCGCCCGTCCCCCTTTTTTTTTGGTGAAACAAATATGCAATAGCAATTGAAATTACAATTTAAATTAAATTTTAGCAAATATTATAGTTAGGCCTAAAAATCCGTACAAAACGAAGACAATCCGTAACATTTGGCATTTCAGAAAATGTTTCTGTAAAACTAAAGAGCAAACAAAACCCTTAACTAACGCGATTGGAGCAACAAAACTAACATATCCGATTTGCAAAGTGATTATGCTACCGAGAAGGCAACAATCACGTGCTGTGAGTAGCTGGGCTGGCTTACTATAGCACATAGCCTGTAACACCGAACTAGAAGAATTGAAGATAACAAAACAATACAAACACGGATGCGCAGTCTGATCAGGCGTCAGCCTGTATTTTGGTTTCTGTGCACTCCATCTCGTAATCCAGGATGTTTCGGCGTTCGTTGTGTCTCGCCGAGCATTAACTTTTTCTCAATTAGATATTCTTTGGTACAGGCCCTTTCTTAAAGTACACTAGGTTAGATAAAAACTGATGGGAAATTTTATTGGCGACAATTTAGCCTCTGTGCTTATCTCAAGGAGTTTATTTCCAAGTGAGCGAGTGTTTTTCTCTTTGTTTGCATGTTTTTATTTTAGCAAAGCGTGCGTGAAGGGCGTAAGACGTTTCTCCATTACACAAGCCACCTGACTTTCCCAAGAGGTTGAAAGTCAAAGGTCAAGAAAATTAAACACGTACAAATCTGGACCTCAGCGATAGAAAAAGCTTACTGCGTTTTCTCCCTTATCACTTGTGCCACAGACTGTGCATGCATCGGACATGTGATTAAGCAGACCAGGACAATTGTGGGTTTTTCCGCACGCTCATTTATTGTGTGCAGTTTTTGCTCTAGTGCATCTTTGGGCGTCACCTGGGTGTGATTCCTATGTAGGCGTCTTCTAGCTTGTATGAACTAAGCTGTTCTCTCCCCCCCGGGCAAAGTGGTGTAATTGGATATTGTTTTGTATAACTTTTTTCGAGAGAGAGTATCATTCAGGCATTGTTTGCTTTTACGCAGAATAAATTAAAAGTAGCAATAAAACATACAAACCTTCGACTGTCGAAGACTGAAATTTATTGAGTACCGTTTTTTATCCTCACCCGAATCTGGTGTATCGCTCTTCAGACCGTAAACTTAGTTGTTGATATATCTATCCACTATAACATTATACAGTAAATAATATTCCGGTTATAGCAACAAATGGTTCAATTGGAATCAGAGTTAGGAGTTATTCCATTAGCACACGTACGTTGGGCCAAATTCTACAAAAATACGATGGCTCAATGGCGAAATGTGGCACTGTCCAACATTTTCCCAGAAGACGACAGGCGTCGCACCCAAAGAAGGAGAAAATATTTCCTCCAGTTTTCGTCTATGTTTTTTAGATACATAGAAAGATAGATCCCTCCAAAAAGCTGCTTCTTCAATAGCACTTTTAGTGCTTTTATCGCAGCATATTTATCAAAAGAATATACAATAACAAAACATCATGGGAAAAAATCATTGGCTGGAGGTAAACAAAGAGAGCTAATGACGCTTACATTTAGCCAACAAATCGCTAGTTATATTACTTAGGGATAACGCTGACCAGACATACGTGAGTAGCAATTCGTTCTAATATATCACTTTCTAGTGAAGTAATTGTTGCTAGAACAATAGCATAAATAAACAGAGCGATTAAAACGGAGCGGATGGGGGAGAGAATAGTAGGATTTGCGTGCAATTCTTTTTAAAAGAACCAATGTTTTAATAATTAGAACCATCTGCGAAATCTCTGGGAGAAGCGTAATCAGAAATCTCAGAGGAGGTTTGGGAGACTACGAACAACGTAGTGCCCATGCATATCTATTTGACTACGAACAACGTAGTGCCCATGCATATCTATTTGACTACGAACAACGTAGTGCCCATGCATATCTATTTGACTACGAACAACGTAGTGCCCATGCATATCTATTTGACTACGAACAACGTAGTGCCCATGCATATCTATTTGACTACGAACAACGTAGTGCCCATGCACATCTATTTGACTACGAACAACGTAGTGCCCATGCACATCTATTTGACTACGAACAACGTAGTGCCCATGCATATCTATTTGACTACGAACAACGTAGTGCCCATGCATATCTATTTGACTACGAACAACGTAGTGCCCATGCATATCTATTTGACTACGAACAACGTAGTGCCCATGCATATCTATTTGACTACGAACAACGTAGTGCCCATGCATATCTATTTGACTACGAACAACGTAGTGCCCACGCATATCTATTTGACTACGAACAACGTAGTGCCCATGTATATCTATTTGACTACGAACAACGTAGTGCCCATGCACATCTATTTGACTACGAACAACGTAGTGCCCATGCATATCTATTTGACTATGAACAACGTAGTGCCCATGCATATCTATTTGACTACGAACAACGTAGTGCCCATGCATATCTATTTGACTACGAACAACGTAGGGCCCATGCATATCTATTTGACCACGAACAACGTATATCTATTTGACTACGAACAACGTAGTGCCCATGCATATCTATTTGACTACCATCAACGTAATGCCCATTGAGAATATGTGTTACAAAACATTTTAATACAGAAATATAAAAGCTCTGAGACAGGCAGATTTCAAAATTTTCCATAAAAGAACAGCGTACGTTACTTTGGTGTTCAACGGTCACCAGCGGCATCAAACAATCAACCAGTATCACCTAAGCCTGGTGTGAAGTTACGCCAAAGAAGCCGGTTACCTACCGTCTATTTTTGGGGCATGATTAGTTGCCGTATATACTGGATTTCATTCTGCCCAAGACGCAAGAAGAGAAATGTTCCCAGATATTGAAACTTTGGTTTTAACTGATACACGAAATAAAAACAAATCATCATAGAAATTATTGTATTAATTTTTGTGTTCAGCAAACTCACTATGGAAAGTTACCCACAGTTTAAATTAACAAGTTAGTAAAATCATGCAATGCATTGATTATAATACGCTTTCCAACATACCAGATATCGTTACACAAGTTATGAAAAAATACCAGAAATCATTACACAGGACTATGGAATAAATATGAGGATAATGTCTGAGGAATAAATCATTATTCAAGTTATGAGGATAATGGCTGTGGAATAAAATGAGGTCAAAGGTCAAAGAACAGGAGCGATATTCATTACACAGCCATTATCCTCATAACTTGAGTAATAATGCTTCTATTGCGACAAAACTTTAGTATGTTGTTCCGGAAGTATACTGAACGAATCAATAGTCAGGGTTGAGGGGAGGGTTTGTCTGCGCGCGATTTCTGGTATGTTGGAATGCATAACATAATCAATGAATTGCATGATTGTACTAACTTGTTTTCTTCAAATCTCGAACACTTTGATCATTAATTTGAAAGCACATAGCATTCTGCGCAAGACATTTTATTTTAAACGCTTAGAGCACTGTAATTTTCTTTTTTTTTTATTGGAGGTTTAACGACCACCGTGAGCAACTCAATGGGCTATAAGCAGTCGCCCGTCCCTAATTTAGGGTCACTGGTTCCAGGGAAGGGAGAGAACCAGTGCCGTAAGACAAACACAACATCCATGCCTCACCGGGATTCGAACCCGGACCCCGTTCGGACGAATGATCAGAGGCCATCGCTTAGACCACTGCGCCACCGGGGCGGCCCTGCAATTTAAGGCATATAGTGTTTTCTAAGGAAGGCTATTTTAAGCACTCACCACACTTCAACATAAAGCACAAGCATTCAAATTAAAACGTTCTACTTTTAGCGCTCACCGCCCAGCCATGTTAAAGCACACAGTAGCGCTTCATTTTAAGTGCTTACCACACATTGCAGTATAAATCACAAAGTACGTATTTTTTAAGTGCGACTTTAAATTTTAAGCTCTCAAAACACTGGAATGTTACAGTACGCTCGGATTTTCCGATAGGGATAAATTTGTAAACACCTCGCAGAATTCAAAACAAATTTTCCCACAAGAATAATTGCAGCGGGAAAGCGGGGGGGGGGGGGGGGGTCCTCGAGGCGATAAGCACGCACAACATTTCTGTGAACAGACATAAAGTCTGTCCGGAATGTTTTCCCAACGCAGCCCAGTTTCTTCCAATCTTACTTAATGTTATACTCACTCTATTACAATGTACTGTACACCAACAATAGTAACAAAGGAAGCCTTTCAACTGTCACTCTCCAAAATTGAAGAAACTTGGCCAGAAGATGATAGTACTAAGGGCAAAAACCAATGGGTGTATTTCCGTTTTGGCCCAAATCAACTGACAAAGGTGAACAAGTGGTCTGAAAATGGCCTTCGAGCACAAGTGGGAAAAATCATCTAACAGGTGCTGAGGTGTGTATGTAAACCCAAATATCAGCATGATTCAAAATAAGCTCATGTCATACAGAAAGCAACAAAAACCTTTATTACAGATGTAAATGAACATTTGTGGCATTGAACACATGACGGAAGCAAAGTAATTTGGAACAATGAGAACAACGCAAGATCCCAAGGATATCACAGTACTGAAAATTGTCATTGATATCTGAAAAACAAATACGTTGGACATTATCAAAAAAAGCGTCATCACTTTCACATTAACCAATTTTTATCCACGGATATAACAACATGTTGAATTTTTCTGACTGCCACTGATTGTTCATTGATACGTTTGATAATTTTCTTCACTTGTGCTCTAAGGCCATTTTCAGACCACTCGTTCACCTTCGTCAGTCCATTTGGGCCAAAACTGAAATACACCCATTGGTTTTTGCCCTTATTACTATCTCCAGGCTACGTTTCTTCAATTTTGGAGAGTGACAGTTGAAAGGATTTTCTTGTAAGAATAGTATAAGAATACTAGGAATCCGAATTTCTTGGCGTAGAGTAGAAATCAAAATTTCCAAGCTTTCGCACTTAAAAGGAAGGTAGTTAGTTAGTTAGCTGTCTATCTTCCTTGAAAAAGCCATCTAGTTGATGTGCGAAAGCTTGGAATTTTTGATTCCTACTCTACGCCAAGAAATTCGGATTCCTAGTATAAATATACCATTCTTAGTCGAAATACTTACTACACTGTTAAAAAATGTGTGGTAGATTGCACCAAAAAATGGTGATACTCCAGCTGCACCACTTTCTGAGAAAAGATACCCCATCTCGTTTGCAACAAAACCCAAAAAAGTGGTTCAAGTTTTCACTACGTTATGGTTTAAGGTTGCACCATGTTGTTGGGTTTGGGTTTATTTTGCACCACAGAATGGTGTATCTTTTCTAAAAAAGGGGTGCAGCTGGTGCAACCTACCACAAAATGTTTAATAGTGTATTGCCGCCGCCAAAGTTCAGTAAATATTTACTTTTATGACTCACATATGTTCTTTCATTGGTTTTACGACAATAACTTTCCTGAATCCACCTACCTACGTGCCGCTCAGTGTCATGAATTAATAAACTTTATTGTCATGATTTAATTCCACTTAATATGCACCGCAATGTGGTTCGATGTGGTCGTGAGTGACGTGAATAAATGCATAAACTCGAATCACTCGTTTTATTTTATACCCACAAAGATCTTGGCATTCAAATGATGCATAACATAAATCATCTACAAAGAGTACCAGGGTACTCATTCAATTTTTCTTCTTTCAAATCAATTTTAATCAAAATAACTCGATTATTTTTCTTTTATAGCGCCAGTTTAAATTTGCAGAAAATGCAATCATCGTCTTTTATTTTAATTTAAGTTAGATCCGGTAAAAACGACACAGGGATGTAACGTCATAAATAGTTTAAGAACGAGCTCTCATGCATATTTTGTTTTCATTGGTGCTAAAATTCGTATAAAAAACAGTCCAGCGGTATGGACAAGAGTTTTCACCTGACAAAGCAATCACGCACGCAGCGTGATAACGAAAGGTATCACAAACGATAGTGGCATTTCCCACGTGCGACGTATTCGACGACCTGAAATCTGTGAGAAGTATATATATCGTGCAGTTGCAAAATTCGTTGAGCAATGTGAGAAAGAGAAAGGATTTTAAGCTACAGAATTTACTAGGTAAACCGGACATTGAGCACAGCGCAGTTATAAAGACGTACATGATCAGAAATTCAGACACACGACAACTTCGTACCATGTCGGTACTTATTACAGGTGAGTGAGTGAGAATAAGCCTGATCAGAACCAACAGGATTATTAGAAACTAACAGGCAAAATTGCCTTAGCGTCTCAAAGTGTCAACGATATCAAGATGCAAATCCCGACGCTGCGCTAGTTTCAGAGACGGGGAAAGGAATATATGATCAGAAAACTATTGCTAGCAGTGCAGTGGATTGGATTAGGTCCAGGAGAGAGCAGCAGTACAGAAGAAAAGATCTTTCAAGAAAATCTTTAAGCATTACATGCGTCCCAAGGAAAGACTATGCAAGAAAATAATCTTTTTAGCGTGCTCAAAATTTTTGAATCACGTTTTCGTTCTTCCGATGTATACAGAAATTAATTAGTAAATATCAAAGCACCGGACTGGAACTTATTATTCATGTGTTAGCTGTATTTATTAACAAAAACGTTAGAATGAAAAACAAATGGCGCGTCCTTTGAAAAAAGCAACAACAACAGAAGAAAAAACCCCTACAATATGTGTTTATGGCATCATCTCGTCCGAACGTCTGTTTCTAACACAATGCCTGCAAATCTATATGAGTAGAAGATTGAGTTGTGCAGATTTCTGGTTGTTTATGATGATTTGCAAATATTTGTGCAATGTTATGTTCAAGCTTAACTGTTCAGTGGTTCGTTTCACTGCAATAGTAGTTTAGAATTTCAGCTTTGACTAGCCGCCCCGGTGGCGCAGTGGTCTAAGCGATGGCCTCTGATCATTCGTCAGAAAGGGGCCCGGGTTCGAATCCCGGTGAGGCATGGATGTTGTGTTTGTCTTACGGCACTGGCTCTCTCCCTTCCCTGGCAACCAGTGACCCTAAAATTAGGGACGGGCGACTGTTTATAGCCCATTGAGTTGCTCACGGTGGTGGTTAAACCTCCAATCAGAAAAAAAAAAAAAAAGCTTTGACTGTAGGAGTCACTTGCTAACTGTAAGGGTTACTTACTGAAACGTGAACGTTGCTTAAGTTAAAACTAGTGAACATAATATTGACACATGTAATTATAGAAAACGCAATAACGGCAAAGGATATTAAAAGAATCAACACTGACTCTTATGTTTTATTTGATGCAATGGCATCATCAAATGTTGATGAGATGGAATGACGTTATCACATGCTGATTAGATGCAATGACGTCATCACATGTTGTGCATAGTGTAGCCAGAAAACAAGTTCACTAGAAAGTTTCCGTGAGTTTCGGAATGATGTGTAGCTTTCCAAATTTGACGCTTTTACTTACACCTGAGACCTCTGTCGCATCCGTCTAACTCAATGACATCCTAAATCACGCAAAAGAATTTTTAGTTAGCAAAACTTTGAAAAACAAAATCGCTGAAAGGTTTTGCACATTTTTTTCAATAAATGAACGGAACTTCGATATTTTTGAACTTCAAAAATGTTCTTAAGCAAATAGGAAATGCTAATTTTCCTCACGGTGGTCGTTAAACCTCCAATTAAAAAAAATAGCTTTGACTGTGGTAGTCACTCGTTATGCAACTCATAAATTACTTTAATTATATTCTACAAAAATATTTAATTTAAAGTAAGCACACCGGATAAAAAATTAGTCACCCCTAACAAAAATGACAGTAGGAAGTTACCGGTTGCACAGAGGGCACCGTGATAGCATTGTTGGGAGATAAATAGCACTAACGTAGTCTACAGGATCATTTCTGTCTCGTGCAGTGGTGAAGAGCAACGTGTGTGTTGAATTTAGTCTGCAATCTGGGTCGTAAGACAGACGTTACTGAGTTGCAAAAAGAAGCCATCGTGTTTGGCCGTACCGACGGACACAAAGTGAATGGAATCTCCCAATTGGTTGATGTGTGGAAGCGTACTGTCCTGCGGGTCTACAAACAGTGGTGAAGTTCGCATTCAACTGAAAATCGGTGACGAAACTGTGGCCATAAAACGATTCTCACCAACAGGGACTGCCGCCATGTTTCACGCCTAGTAACTGAAAATCGGTTTCAAACTAGGCAACAATTGCTCCAAACAGTGAATGAAAGTCCCCTCCAACCAATTTCCCAAATATTTTACATTTTGGTCTTGAAGCGTATGTGACGACACATATCGATTAAGCGACCATGATAACGCCCGTCCACATGTAGCTGCTTGTGTTCAACAGTTTCTTACGAAACGCAGTATTTAAATCATGCCATAGTCTGCCTACAGTCATGACCTCGCCCCGTGCGCATTCTGTCTGTTTCCAACAATGAAGTGAAAATTCCGTGGCGCAACATTCAACACAGATGCTGACGTTACTCAAGCTGTACACAGGTCGCTAAAGCAGCTTCCACAAAATGCCTTCGCCACACGCTTTGAAAAGTGGACTGAACGATGGGACCGTTGCATATCATCCGAGAGAAGATACTTTGAGAAAGAATAACATGTATTTTGCTGTACCTATATTTCTTGATTTTGAGTGATTTTACTCTCAGTTTTTCCGGAACGGCCATTGTAGTTTCACATAAAGTTTAAGCAAAAAAGCTGAAAAATCCTTCTACTGAGGACCTGTTAGCCATGAGCTCCCCTCCACGCCACTGCACTGCGGGGGCTACGCTCACAATAGAAACGCAAACTAGCATGTAAAATAGAGCTATGCGGAAGTGAATTGCAATAGGGCCGCGGGTGGCCTAGTGGGCAACGTTCGTGACTGCCACGGAAAGGACCTCAGGTTCGATCCCAGGCAGGTACGAACGCTTGATCCACTAAATATCCGCCGTGCGTCGGATGGGCACGTTAAGCCGTCGGACCCCGTGTACTGGCCCCCGGTAATAAATAAGGGCGTCTTCCTTCCTCTTTCTACTTTGCTTCCGTCTCACTTTCCTATTGGGCACTCTAGCCCAAATTTTAGCTTCCTATTTCTTAGGGTTGTTTAAGACCTGGGGTCAGACACTCCCTTCCTAAAATCCTCTACATCTGATCTGATCTGCATTGCAATACAGATTTATACATCAGAGGATTCAATCATTTTACTAAATGCATTTACGCATAGAAAGCAAGTAAACGCAAGATTATTGTTCAGTAACATGTAAGTTAATTTGCAAAACCAAAAATTGTTGCTTTCTTAGAAACTGTGTAGCATGTATGTGTTTATTTATTAATCTATCGAGGCATGCACCTACAGAGTATTATCATATAATACTGCTTCTTGCGCAACTTTTGTTTCTTTTATTTGAAGCGTTATATAGCTCCAATGTTAGGACACGAATAGAAAAGAAAATGCTTTGCGGACAAGAAGGGACTAACGGCAATAGCGAAAAGAACTCTAACAAATTTGCGAACCCGCTCGCAGACCGAACGCGGTTTTTACGACTTCTCCGTGATGCTTCAATCTAACTGAACATGGTCGGGGAAAAACACTTCATTACTTCAAGACAATAGGAATCGTGGATTGTTTCTCAGCTTAAATCTAACGTATAGATTCAGGAGTCGCTATCCGTGCCTTCCGAGATCTATGAACTTTAAGTGGGAGCAAAAGAATGATGGGATTTAAAAAAAATTGGTACTAGGGAGGGACTTACAAAAGGATGACGAATGACGAAAAGAAAACAAGGTCAGTTAAGTGGAAACGTATGTTGTAAAATACGCTTTGTTTTAGAATCTATAGGGGTTGCATAAGGCTTTAGATGAAGGCGTAAAATATTAAACAAGGAGATATGTGATCTCACCCGAAAGAGCAAAACGAATGAGGAGAAAATCAACGGAAAAAAAAATCGTTTTACTCCGGAAAATTAGCATTTCCTATTTGCTTAAGAACATTTTTGAAGTACAAAAATATCGAAGTTCCGTTCATTTATTGAAAAAAAAAATGTGCAAAAGCTTTCAGCGATTTTTTTTTCAAAGTTTTGCTAACTAAAAATTCTTTTGCATGATTTAGAATGTCATTGAGCTAGACGGATGCGACAGAGGTCTCAGGTGTAAATAAAAGCGTCAAATTTGGAAAGCTACACATCATTCCGAAACTCCACGGAAACTTTCTAGTGAACTTCAGGAAATTGAAATAACGGATTCAAAGACAGAATTGATTTTATTTCCTCCAGTAACACCATACATTACTGCAATCTGAGTGAAAATTCTGTAGTGAGGAAAGATAAAGTAAAACACCTTGCCCCGTACCCGACGAGAAAAAAGAGGAATTTTGAATTTAGCAGAGAAGTTCGTCGTAACGCCTTTGGTTTAAACGGCAGTTCGCTTAAAAAGTCAGCGAGAAAGATGACACTGAATTCTCAGGTGTAAGGAGCACGTTTTTTGAATCCTTTTCGGCACATAGCAATTTTTCAAAGCGGATTTGTAAATAAGGAGAAATTCAGCGAAAAGAAAATGCATTTATTCCCTCCAGCGGGAAAACTGAGCTTTATTTAAAGAACGCAAATAGCGCTGTGTTCTTCATAAGGAATGGAACCATTTGGAAAAATAATTTTTTCGACGGGATTTTTGCCATCGGTAAAAAATTTGAAAGCAGAAATAACTAAAAATCAGTAATTGTGCGCAACATGCTCATCATAACAGAAGATATCGAAAACATACAGGATTTTGAAAATCGTACATCTGAATTGAACGTAATAGTTTTCTCCCCTAGCGAATAAACTGTACGTTGTTTAATTCTTTAAGTCGCAGATGGTGCCCAAATTTTCTGCGTTCCCCAAACAGAATTATTTATATCGCGAATTTTACGAAAGTTACGGCGGAACAATATCTTTTGTCCTCTCATCTCATTGGTACGGACCACAAAACTGCCACTGGTATTAAGCGCCTTCTTCTAGTCCTTTATTCTCTACTTCACGACCCAAGGCAAGATGGAGAAGGGCTGGTTTCCCTAACACTGATATCATGGCATTGGGTAGAAACAAGTGATTCAAATATACACCGATAATCCATTACATTATGACCACCCCCAGCTTAGAGAAACGAGCGCACCTGGAGACCAAACGGTTTCAGGCATTCTCACTTTTCATGATGCCACATGTCTCAACCCGTGGGGCTTTCGATTAGTAGAGTGTTTGGAGTCAGAATGGGAAAAGCTGCCGATTTATCGGAGTTTGATAAAGGACAAATTGCGATGGCAAAGCTTGGAACTACGATCTCGGAAACGGCGCGGTTTGTTCACGCGCCGCTGTAGTGAGTACGTATCAAAAGTGGTGCACAGATGGCCAAACGACGAAACATCGTCCGCAGCTCATTGAAGCCAGAGGAGAGCGGAGACTGTCGCGCATTGTTCACAGCAATCGCAGGGCCAAAGTGCGACAAATCACTCGCAGCTACAACAGCAGTGGTGATCAGGGCAATAAGTCACAGCACAAAGTTCATCACAGCCTTCTGCGCATGGGCCTGCGTAGCTGAAGACCCAGCCGGGTTCTCATGCTCACTGCACGTCATGGCCAACAATGCATGAAATGTGCCCAAGATAATCGAGATTGGACGGTGGATGATTGGAAGAAAGTGGATTGGTCTGACGAATCAGGATTCCTGGTGCATCACGTAGACGGCCGAGCGCGGATACGCCGATTACGAACGGAGATTGTGACACCTGGATACACTGTTGGGTGGAAACAAGCCGGCGAAGCCGTTGTTATGCTGTGGGCGATGTTTTTTTAGGGCACTTTAGGTCCCATTATCCCAATAGCACAATCCCTGATAGCTGTCAGGTATCTGATCATCATTGCACACCAAGTTTACCCATTCATGGCAACTGTTGCCTGCTGGTGATGGCCATTACCAACAGAATAATGCGCAATGCCCCACTGCCAGAATCGTCAAGGAGTGGTTCGAGGAACATGCTTGTGACTTCCTGTAAATGCTCTGGCCTCCAAATTCACCTGACATGAACCCAATCAAACATTTGAGGTTCAACTTGGAAAAGCGGGTTCGCGCTAAATAACCACCACCACGAAATGTACGTGAACTGGAGGATCTGCTGTTGATATTATGGTACCAGATACCCCAGGATACTTATCGCCACCTCGTCGAATCGATGCCTCGCCGGGTGGCAGCTGTTTTGCAGACCAAAGTGAGTCCTACAGCTTATTAAGTAGGTTGTCACAATGTAATGGCTCATCTCTCCTTCCTTCGGTACGGACAGGCGTGCAGAAAGTTCTAAATGTAATCCGTTGTGTAAGAGCATGCGTTTTACTTTGTAAAGAAAATTAGTCTGCATATGATATGATTTCAAGCTCGCTTTCTTGATGCGAAACTTCTCGAAATCCGAGTGGTTTTTTTCCTGATCATCTCAAAAAATTCTTTATACGCGCTGCAGGTTCTAGAACGGTTTAGAATTTTAGAGTTTTTTCTTCAAAAATGAAATGGTTTTGTATAATATCTGTTAAAACCGGTTTTATTTTCAAACCATGCACGTACGAGGATAAAGAGCTGGGGTTACAGTTCTAAAACGATCGATGTGCTTCCATGGGCAAAGCCATCATAAACAGTAAATAGTAACACTGTACTAGTGGTCCGATTTATTGGCGTAGAAAGTAGACACATTAGCGTTTCCAAGCTTTCGCACATCAACCAGATGGCTTTTTCAAGGAAGTTAGGCAGTTTCTGTCTAACTTTTTTGAAAAAGCCATCTGGCTGATGTGCGAAAGCTTGGAAACGCTAATGTGTCTAAAACTGCCTAACTTCCTTGAAAAAGCCATCTGGTTGATGTGCGAAAGCTTGGAAACGCTAATGTGTCTAAAACTGCCTAACTTCCTTGAAAAAGCCATCTGGTCGATGTGCGAAAGCTTGGAAACGCTAATGTGTCTAAAACTGCCTAACTTCCTTGATAAAGCCATCTGGTTGATGTGCGAAAGCTTGGAAACGCTAATGTGCCTACTTTCTACGCCAATAAATCGGACCACTAGTACAGTGTTACTATTTACTACTTAATTGGTGTACTGTTCCTTGTTATCAATTTGCCATCATAAACAATGGGCAGAATTTATACCATGATTTTACTAACAACGGCTAACTGACTAACATTTGTTCTGTTAAGGTTATGTAGCCGTGTGTGAGAAGACGACGGCCTAGTTTGAAAAAAGAAACGAATGTTTTATTCAGTGAAGGTGCTACGAACATAGGAGTAACTGACCTAAAACTTTCTTTTTTTGATTGGAGGTTTAACGACCACTGTGAGCAACTCAATGGGCTATAAGCAGTCGCCCGTCCCTAATTTTGGGTCACTGGTTCCAAAGAACGGAGAGAACCAGTGCCGTAAGACAAACACAACATCCATGCCTCACCGGGATTCGAACCCGGACCCCTTTCGGACGAATGATCAGAGGCCATCGCTTAGACCACTGTGCGACCAGGGCGGTAGCCAAAAACTTTTTTTTTTTTTTTTTTTGATTGGAGGTTTAACGACCACCGTGAGCAACTCAATGGGCTATAAGCAGTCGCCCGTCCCTAATTTAGGGTCACTGGTTCCAGGGAAGGGAGAGACCCAGTGCCGTAAGACAAACACAACATCCATGCCTGACCGGGATTCGAACCCGGACCCCTTACGGACGAATGATCAGAGGCCAGCGCCTTAGACCACTGCGCCACCGGGGCGGCCCAAAAACTTTGGAAGGGTACAAATAAGTGTTAACTGATGTTTTCCTTTGGTGGACGAAGGTGCTAAGAACAAATGCGAACTGATGTTTTCTTTTTTTTTTGGGGGGGGGGGGGGTCACGATTTAGTATAAACTGACGTTTTCCTTTGGTGGAGGGAGAGGGGTACAAGCACTTATAAACTAATATTTCCCTTCGAGAGGGGGCAATTTTTGGAAACAGTTTCTCCGAAAATATCACATTCGGATCATTTATGTGCATAACAGCATTTTTTATGTATTACTTTTTAAGCTCTGAACAGTCCACCGAAGGTTTACCAAGATATAAAGTTTTCTGAAAATAAAGTAGTCTCTGTTATTATAAATTCCTTTTAAATACCGCAAATCTTTTTACTGACATGAATAATGTTATACGCTGAGTGGCCACTTTATTATGACCACCATCTCAGTACTTCGTTAGGCCACCTTTTGCTTTTAATACTGCGTCGATTCTTCGTGGCATGGACTCCACGAGTTGTTGATAGGTGGTTTGTGGGATCTGAGACCATGCTTGATGAATAGCACTTTCCAGGAGTGTGAGATTGCAGGGTTGTGGATCCAGTTGTCTGATGACTCGTTCAACTTAATCCCACAAATTCTCAATGGGGTTGAGATCTGCAGATTATAGGGGCCTCCTAAGAAAAGTAAACTCCCCGGCATGTTCCTGAAATCAATCCTTTACAATACGAGCACTATGGCAGGAAGCATTATCTTGTTGAAAGTAGCCATCGCCATTGGGATAAACCATCCACATGACAGGATGCACTTGGTCCGCAACGATGTTTAGATATGATGTGCCAGTCAGACGTTGATCAACACGAATTAAAGGGCCCAAAGCATGCCAGAAAAACATTCCCCAAACAATAACGTTGCCTCCACCAGCTTAAAGGGTTGTAACAATGCATTTGGGGTCCATGCTTTCGTGCTGTTTCCGCCAAATTCTCACTCGGCCATCGGCATGGTGCAACTGAAAACGTGATTCATCGGACCACATAATTTGTTTCCAATTATCGACTGTCCAATCCTTGTGAGAACTGGAGATGTTTTCTCTTGTTAGCTGCAGACAGCAAAGGTGTTAGAACAGGCCTTCGGCTGCCATATTCCATCCGATGTAGTGTACGGCGAACAGTGCGTGCAGAGATCATTTGAGGGGATCTTTGATTAAGATGGTCTGTAATTTGCTGCACTGTTGCCTGTTACCAGTCTGGACAATCTCCGTTCCGCCCGAGCAGTCACCAGTCGATGACGACCACACATTGCATGTAGAGACCCAGTTTTTTGGCTGACAGTCCAGTCTTTAAACACTTTAACAACAGCTGCGCTGGAACATTCCACGAATGCGGCGGTTTCGGTGATACTCGCTCCATGGCTCCGAGCTCCTACAATCATCCCACGCTGAAAGTCCGTTAAATCGCATTTTTTATACATTTCGTCACCCAAAAATCACTTCTACTACTGTCGCAAGCACTAAGCTTTCCCTTTTTATACTAGCCTCGCCCTCTGGCGGCAACTGCGTGCAGCTATAGCTCATTTGCTTAAAACTGTCAGATGGTCATAATAAAGTGGCCACTCAGTGTATAATGAACTCTCTACATTAATAGCATTTGGCCGCGGTTTTGATTCCTCATAAAAACGAATCACAGCCAAATCTAAAAGGGGAGTATAACTCTGTGTGTGTGTGTGTGTGTGTGTGTGTGTGTGCTTACAAAGCTCCTAATTTTTCCTATTTGAACTCGTGTTTCGTAAGACAATGCTATATATTACAATGTGAAGACATGTTTTCGGAGAAATTTAAACACCAGGCTTAACATACTAACTCGTAATTTTAAATATCAGGGTTAACTCACTAACTCGTAATTTTAAATATTAGGTTTAACACACTGACTCCTGGTTCGTAAGCTAGCTATGTATCAAAATGTGAAGAAATCTTTTCGGATAAATTTAAGTATCAGTGTTAACACACTAACTCGTAATTTTAAATATTAGGGTAATCAAACTAACTCGTGCTTGGTAAGCTAATGCCATATCTTAAAAGGTGAGGAAATGTTTCAGACAAATTTAAAAGTTTATGTTTAAAATTACAAGTTAATGTGTTAAAATTAAAAAAAATATTGGAGGTTTAACGACCACCACCGTGAGCAACTCAATGGGCTATAAGCAGTCGCCCGTCCCTAATTTAGAGTCACTGGTTCCAGGGAAGGGAGAGAGCCAGTGCCGTAAGACAAACACAACATCCATGCCTCACCGGGATTCGAACCCGGACCCCTTTCGGACGAATGATCAGAGGCCATCGCTTAGACCACTGCGCCACCAATATCACAAATTTAAAAGTTTATGTTTGAAATTACAAGTTAGTGTGTTATTAAGGTTAACACTCTAATTTGTAATTTTACGGACCACTCCGGTGTTTAGCGCATTCTCTAATTTAGTCTTCTTTTTTATGTTGCTGCATTCTTATGTAAATTCGGTTTCTTCTTGTTAAAGATATTGTAAACATAGAGCCACAGATTTGAGCTCGACAAATTTGGGTGTGGCAACTCTGACAAGTCAAAGTCCAGTAGTCAAAATCAATAGATGAGAGCTCTAGTATGCAACGATTTTGAGGTAATCTAAAGGCAGTCTTAATGAAGTGGCTATGAAGTTATCGAAGGCTATGTTAAGAGTCTACGTAATGAGGAAATGTTAGCAAAGCAATCTTTTGAGCGATTATTCAGAGATCGATTCATATGAGGTTAAGTTTTATGCTGTGTGAAGTCAAACCTATTTTCGACTTTTACTCGTTAATGAATTTATTGCAACATGTTTAATTTGTGCTACCGCATCTTGTTGATGATTGATGCACATTAAGATAAAAGAAAGCAATGGATTTTGTTCGTAAGTACAGCCTTTTTACTCAACCCTGGTCGTTATTTATTCAAGTGCATAATTAGAAAGTTTATGCCTACTTAAGAGTTTCAGTTATCCGTGTTCAACGAAAGTTAATTCAATAAGGTTCAACGTTTAGCTAAACAGGAAGTGTGTTACAGTGAAGCTACACCCAACGAACTCTTAGTAAGGTGCGTCGCATAAATATAGAGACAGTCGACTTTGCGCCGTGAACGCAATGCGAATATAGGTAGGAAGCTGAAGTGGTGCCTAATTAGACATAACCCTACAACAAACGTTTCGATCCGTCGAGATGACGGGAATGTGTGAAAAGAACACCACAAAGTGAAATAGTGTAATTTTAGGTGTTTCATAAATATAAAGACAACTATGTAAAGTAGCCACATGCAAATGAGATGTACAAATTAGCACGTTGTACGCACGCGCATGGGCCGTAATTCGGTCCACCCTACAAAAAACAGCAGACCTGCCGTCAGACATTCATTTGCCGAAATGCCACGCAACAGTCAACTTTCTGCTGAGGAGGTGCAGAACATTTGGAGACTGAGAGCAAATGGATTGCCTGTAGCGAAGATTCGTAAAGCCATGGTGAGGAGTAGGGCAGTCATTTATAAGACTTTATCGAAACGCGGTGCGTTAACTGCCAGAAAACGGCTTGGAAGGCCTCGAATAATATAACCAAAAGAGATGATCGTGCCATCATGCGTTTAGTTTCATCCCAAAGGTTATCACTACGTCAAGTTTCTCGGACTGTTGGTGTCACCGTCTCAAAGGACACAGTTCATCGATGAATCAAGGAAAGTCGCAACATTGTGCTCCGTAAAATGCGCTGTCTGCCACACTTCACGCGGCGCCACAAGGAACCTTTATTGTTATGGGCAAGCAGCCATATGCACTGGACGGACGAGTGGATCACAACTATTTTCTCCGATGAGAAAATGTTCAAACTGGACAACCTTGACGGTTGGATCTGCTATTGGCATGATTTACGACGCAAGCCACGCACCTTCTTCAGTAGACAGAAAGGAGGGGGATCTGTGATGGTTTGGGGAACTTTTGCGTTCAATGGGACAACGGATATCGCTTTTCTGCAAGGCAGGCAAAACTCCGAAACGTATTAGGACATACTCAGCAGCCACCTTCCTACCGTTTGCCGAAACTCCAGCGGGTGTTGATTATCTGTTCCAGCAAGACAATGCCTCTATCCATCGGTCTGCATTAACGAAAAGCTGCTTAAACATTCATCATGTGACCGTAATGGATTGGCCAGCACTCAGTCCAGATCTGAACCTTATCGAGAACCTCTGGGGCATCCTAGCTCGTGATGTGTATGCGAATGGACGGCAGTTCTCAAGTGTGGTGGCATTGAAAGAGCAGATTGAACGAAGCTGGTACGCACTCCGTCCAGAACACTTACATCCCTTGGTGGACAGCATGCCCAATCGGGTTTTCAGTGTTATTCGGAACAACGGCTCTACTATTCGTACCGGAGGTGCTCATAACTAGTAAGTCTTCATATTTTTGAGACAGCGTATTTCGTTTTTTTCTTGTAGTTGGCGTTGGAATTGTTATGTTTCCGTCAAACTATTGTGCAGCTGCGTGTCCTATGCTATTTTTGCTATAAATATGAGGTGTACATTTCAGCTCGTTGTTGTTTCTTTTTTATTCGAGAATTTGCTCTGTCTCTATATTTATGCGACGCACTATATAAGTTAACGGTAAAGTTAACTTAGCAAGTAATTTTCATTTCAACTAAAAGTTCTAATTAAACACTACAATTTTACAGGTGGCCCACTGGTATGAGGCGTTGGCTCTCTCCTCTCCCTGGGATCAGTGGGGACAGTTTAGGGAGCGGTGGCTGCGTATAGCATGAAGAATGGGACAGTTTAGGGAGCGGTGGCTGCGTATAGCACGAAGAATGGGATAGTTTAGGGAGCGGTGGCTGCGTATAGCATGAAGAATGGGACAGTTTAGGGAGCGGTGGCTGCCTATAGCATGAAGAATGGGACAGTTTAGGGAGCGGTGGATGCGTATGGCATGAAGAATGTATGATAGTGGTCATTAAACTGCGAAACAAAATTGAAAAATCGAGAGAGTACCCTTGTATTCTTTCTAGATAAGTTATGCTATGCATCTTTCGCATGCCAAGATCTTTGTGGGTGTGAAATAAAACGAGTGATTCGAGAGTATACATTTATTTACATACAACACGTTGCATTTATTCACATTACTTACGACCACACCGAACCACAGTCCCGTATATGCTAAGTGGAATTAAATCATAACAACAAAGAATAAAGTTCATTAATTCCTGACATTCAACGGTACATAGGTAGGTGGATTAATGAATGTTATTGTCGTAGAACCAATGAAAGAAGATATGGGAGCCATAAAAAAAAATATTTACTAAACTATGACGGCAGCAACAGTAAGTATTTCGACAGTTTGGTTTTTCAAAAACAATGTTTATTACTGTTATTATTATATATTATTCAGATTCAGATGAACGTAAGAAACAGCCCTGAGACCGATTAAATGTGATGTAGCTACGAAATTCCATCTGCGCATGCGCAAGCTAAAATCTGGCCTCCAGACAGAAAGAAAAGGAGAATCGCAAGTTTGTTAGCGAGGATGATTGGTAACTTTTGATCTAGAATATCTACAGGTTACACCCCATCGTGTTATACATCATATAAAAGCTCTCGTCAATAGCAGTCAATCCTCCTCCTCCCACCATTGGGGGAAGGGGGGGGGATTTCGCTACGACGCACCATTTCATGGCATATTAAAAACGCATTTTTGTAATTTATCACATTTAGCATGAGGCCATTGTAATTTAGGCAGATGGTAATGTGATATTGTTACATTTAGTTAAAACGTGATGAAAAAGTGATTAAACTATGTTCGGCCATAGTTTAATAAAATATATTGTTGAGTAAAGATAAAAATAACTACTGTTGCGTCACTTCGCGGGACAGAATACAAAAACCCAGATTTCAGCAATAGTTTTGACTACTTCTGTTACCCATTTCCGTTACATAAAAATTTTATGCATGGTATTTACTTTACTGCTGTCGGGAAAGATGAATAGCATAAGAAATAGCATAAAATGAATAGCATTAACACTGCTGATTACTGTGATAAAATGATCTCTACCATTTCCACATCCCACATTGTATCATCAATCATAACCTTATAAATTCTACCATTTCAGCTTTGTCAAAACTAGATCAGGACTTTGTCCTCCCCTAGTTTCCGGTGCTCCTTTAAGTCCCCACCAGAACCATGCGTTCCCAACGTATTTCGTAAAATTAAACTGCATAAAACTAACCATCCGCTCCGGCCAAAAAAACTTTCAAATCTTCCAACCCAGGCTATACCATTCATTCTGGCTTCCCTCGACGTGGTGTCACTCTACCCCAATGTACCTGTTGAATTCACGCATCAGATTATCAAAAATCAACTTCATTACTTAGGGCACCCACTTACTGAGATTTCAGCCATAATGAATGCACTTCGGTTTGTTAAAAAACGGTCCTATTTCCAATTCCAAGATAAAATTTATCGCCAAACCGATGGTGCGGCCATGGGATCACCACTTTCTGGCATTTTAGCCGAAATTTTCATCCTTGAAAATACCTTTTTGACTTCTAATCCCCACTAACCTCTGTTATTTCTCAAGTATGTAGACGATATCTTATTACTCTGGCCCCACTCGTTACCTGAATTACAAGCATTCACGAATTCTTTCTCTTCGCAATTTCCGTCAATTCAATTTACCCAAGAAATCTAACAAGACCTAAAACTCCCGTTTCTTGATATTATGATTACCCGTCATCCAAACCAGGTTTTACCATTGCACTTTGCTGTTTATAGAAAACCGTCCTGTACCCCAACTATGATTCCATACTCCTCTAATAACCCGCAAAACCAAAAGTTAACGTCTCTTCACGTTTTCATTCGTAGAGCCTACACCCCTTCTTTAACTCGCAATAAACGCGTTGCAGAACTACAATGGGTCTCGTTGTTTGGCTCCCAATTTGGATATCCTGAATACGTTTTTAAACGGATCCATTCCCGAGTTAAAAGTAAACTTGCTACTACAGTACAACCATTTTTGCCCACACCATTTCGTTTCATTGCTTCCATCGATTACATCCCTTCAATTACTCAACCTCTTCGTAACATTTGCCGGAAATTCGGATTGGATTTCGGCACTCGCTCCCTTAATATACCACCACTTGTTAGAAAGGACAGGACCCCAACGGATATTTTACAAAGATGGGGTGTCTATTGTGTTCCATTAAAATATGTTTTCGGAACTACCCAATCTGTCTATATAGGATCGACCGGACGGAATTTGTCTTGCAGGGTAAAGGAACATAAATATAATATCCAGACAGGAGGTACCAACACAGCACTTGCTAGGAAAGTTACAGAAGGGATTTTATATCCGGACTGGGAAAATTTGAAAATTCTGGTTACCCCCAAAAATCGTAGCACGCTGTTTCTTACCCAGAGCATGTTCATTTTTCACTCACAAAATATTTGTTGTAATGACTATATGCCTTATGAGCTCCCCAATGCCTATAAGGTATTAATTAACTCTAATCCTAGGGGCTTTGAATTACCCGTAACCGTGGGATAATGTGCCAGGCGGAATGTCTTCCTTCTTTGAATATATGTACAACAACCGACTTTGACTGCGTTCATGTGTGTGTATATATTATGCGGATCTTGTCAATTTAGCTGTTCCATCTGAAGATGGGCCATGCGTTGGCCCGAAAGTAATCATGTCTTTTAATCTGTTTTTAAAATATCATAAGGTTTTATTAAATTGATGTCTCATGATATGAGTATAATGAATAATTTTCTTCTACTACTAATGCTTCTTCTAATGCTTGTTGTGTTATTAATTATAACATGAATAAACTTTCCTGCTAGTAGTGTAGTAATAATAATAAACAAGCTTTTAACTGCTAGTAAGGTTGTAGTAGTAATTAAGATGAATAAAGTCTTATGCTGGTTGTTAATAATAACAACTAAGGTTATTGCTGAGTTCAGTATAAGAATTTTTGTGTGCTCCACAGAAATTATTTTATTGTTTGTGTGAGGGTGTAGTTGTTTTCAAGAATCATTAAATTTACTATTTTTATCCTTCATTTGAATGAAGGCTATGGCAAAGGGCCTACATATTCCTTAAATTAAGGCTATGCTATATCTTATTACTTTGATATCTCGTCACTGTTGGTGAATCATTAGTTACTATTGTGGTGCATTTTTCGAAAAAAATAAAGGAGAAGTGAAGGTTATGTTATCTTATGCTCTTAATTCCAAGAACATAACATAAGGGTTACATCCTAACATTCTAACACGAAAGTGAAAAGAAAATCAAAACGAAACAGAGCTGTGCATTAATATGAAATTACATTGCTGAGTCCACTATAAGAATTTTTGTGTGCTCCACAGATGTTTCAGAATTTTTGTGTAAGAATTCCATATTAATTTTTGTGTAAGAATTCCATATATGTAAGAGTTCCATATTCCATATTCTCATATCATATTTTCTTAGTCCAGTATAAGAATTTTTGTGTTCTCCACAGATGTTTAAGAATTTTTGTGTAAGAATTCCATATTAATTTTTGTGTAAGAATTCCATATATGTAAGAGTTCCATATTCCATATTCTCATATCATATTTTCTTAGTCCAGTATAAGAATTTTTGTGTGCTACACACATGTTTAAGAATTTTTGTGTAAGAATTCCATATTAATTTTTGTGTAAGAATTCCATATATGTAAGAGTTCCATATTCTCATATTATATTTTTTTAGTCCACTATAAGAATTTTTGTGTGCTTCACAGATGTTTAAGAATTTTTGTGTAAAAATTCCAGACATGTAAGAGTTCCATATTCTATATTCTCATATTAATATTTCTAAGTCCACTATAAGAATTTTTGTGTGCTCCACAGATGTTTAAGAACCTTTGTTAATTTTTGTGTTAGAATTCCATATATGTAAGAGTTCCATATTCCATATTCTCATATTATATTTTCTAAGTCCACTATAAGAATTTTTGTGTGCTCCACAGATGTTTAAGAATTTTTGTGTAAGAATTCCATATTAATTTTTGTGTAAGAATTCCAGATATGTAAGAGTTCCATATTGTCATATTATATTTTCTAAGTCCACTAAAGAATTTTTGTGCGCTCCACAGATGTTTAAGAATTGTTGTGTAAGAATTCCATATTAATTTTTGTGTAAGAATTCCATATTAATTTTTGTGTAAGAATTCCATATATGTAAGAGTTCCATATTTCATATTCTCATATTAATATTTCTAAGTCCACTATAAGATTTTTTATGTGCTCCACAGAAGTTATTTTATTGTGTGTGTGTGAGGGTGTAGTTGTTTTTAAGAGTCGTTAGTATTTTTATCCTTCATTTGAATGAAGGCTACGGCAAAGGGCCTAAGATTTCCTTAAATTAAGGCTATGCTATATCTTATTACTTTGATATCTCGTCGCTGTTGGTGAATCATTAGTTCCTATTGTGGTGCATTTTTCGATAAAACTAAAGGAGAAGTGAAGGTTAGGTTATGTTATTTTCTTAATTCCGAGGACATAACATAAGGGTTACGTTCTAACACGTAAATGAAAATAAAATCAAAACGAAACAGTGTTGTACATTAATATGGGATTACATTGCTGAGTACACTATAAGAATTTTTGTGTGCTCCACAGAAGTTATTTTATTGTGTGTGTGAGGGTGTAGTTGTTTTCAAGAGTCGTTAGTATTTTTATCCTTCATTTGAATGAAGGCTACGGCAAAGGGCCTAAGATTTCCTTAAATTAAGGCTATGCTATATCTTATTACTTTGATATCTCGTCGCTGTTGGTGAATCATTAGTTCCCATTGTGGTGCATTTTTCGATAAAACTAAAGGAGAAGTGAAGGATGGGGTCTTCTGTCCGCTACAGCGAACTGAATAGTTCATGTACGAAAATTTCTATTATTACATGAAAATAAATGACGCTGGCGCAACAAAAGCCGTGGAGAAGAAAAAGTATCCAGTGCGGCGCTATAGATTCATACGTATGTATTTATATATATATATATATAAATGTGCTCGCATCGGGGGAAGAGGAATAGGGAAGAGAGGGAATGCGGATGGCAGATAGTGTTTGTCACTGGGGGAGGGAACTGACAGTGATAAGACCGTGTAATTCCAGGCTCCCTGTCACACAAAAGATTTATCCCCAACGAGAATTTCTCCCAACGTCTCCTGAAAGCCGACATCGTACCCTTAATAATCATTTGATGGATGCGAGAAGGCTGCAAAGGCTGCATCCCAGTCAGATCCACGGAATTCCATTAATTTACTGCCTCCCAACAATATTGTCTGCATCCAACAATTGTCTACATCCAGTGCTATCCTTTTCTCTTGCCTCTCTGTCTTCTCTTTTCCTCTCGTGTGCTCATCCTTCTGCTTCCCCCTACGTTCTAGCTTCTCTCCCCTTCCCCCTCACAACCACCCTTCACCCCCACGCACCATTTGCGCAATGAAAATTAAATTCTATCTGAAGGAATGATTCGGACGATTTATAATGGGATGGAAACCACCGTTTCTGAAGAAAAGAGCGGAAAAGCAGGCACAATCAACTCTAAACCCCACCCCTCCACCCCTCCGAGGGTTACTATCCTCATCTTTTAAAACTGGCGACCTGTGTTTTAACCCTTGTGTTGACTGGGGCCTAGATGGAAATTAAATTCAAAGAGAATTGGTTTGTTTATGTTGTGATTAAATAGAAACGGGTGCGTGAAATTTCCTTTCGTCTCAACGCGGGAGGTATGCAAGAAATGTGAGGAGGAAGCATGCGGCTTGTCTCTGACAGTCCTTTCATTTTCGTCAGCTCCTCTCTGCCGCTTTTCATTTTCCCACTCATTGTCTTTCGTTTAATCGGATTTGTTTGTTTTGATTCTCCTAACATTGGAGCACATTCACGGTACGATTGTCTTTGTTCATTTTTTCTTTACCTTTCGCCTTTTTTAAACTCTTTTCTATTTTCATTCATTTACAAGCTGCAGCCTCGGACTGCAATAATCAAAAGTGCAGTTTCCCCCGGTATTTATTTTCAGACGCGTTTTGAATCATCATGAAAACTAATTTTTCCAAATGCTTTGTGCTCCCCCAACATTACTTCAGCTGTAATGATAAATTTCGCCTTTTTGTTATAAGCGCAGCATAGGTCATCAACACACACAGACACACACATGCTCTTTAAATAAAAGGGAAGGCAAAAACTTTCACAGACGAGCGAACTTTTTATCGCATTAGGAATATATTAGAAACAACTGTCTGTTATTAGGTGCATTTTATCGGAAGCAGTGCTCAAATTAAGGCTGCTCTGCTGTTCATCCATTATCACATAGGAAAAACTGTTAGGGTGGCGTAATTTCTAAAACATATTTGTTTATATCGATAGTTATACAAGGGAATCTGAAAATGTTTGACGAACATTGATTTTTTCGGACAAAAAAGACCCCCTCTTCCGCCTTTTCTTTCTTATGACCCACACATCTAATTTAACCTTCCTTTTAAGTTCCTGCATTCTTATGTAATTTTGGTTTCCTCTCGTTAAATATTTTCTCAACTTAACACCACAAATTCCCTGTCGATAAATTTAAATTTGGACCAAGGTCAAAGTGCAACTACGTAGGAAGACTAGAGAGACAAGAGCTTGCGTGTTCAATGTTCGATGTGCTATGATGCTTAGACAATCTTCTGTGGGAAACTTTCATTCAGCGATGAGAGAGGAACGACTTATGCTTTGAGCTATTTGCAATCTTGCCAGAGACGGATTTAGGAATTTTGCCGCCCGCCGCCCTTAGGCCTAAACGAATTTTTCGCCCCTATTCCCCTTTAAAATAAAGAATTTGATGGCTACAATTTCATGTAACTCATTCGGATCTAATCCAGGAGCAAAACGAAATGTTAAGGGGAATGTAGCCTACCCAAAGGAAAGTACAAATAAAAATAATAATTTAAAGCTTAAATGCGGTGAAACCACAAACAAGAATTTTTCGTTTAATAATTAATCAAAAAATTTCATCTATCGTTAGCAAAAGTTCCTTACTTTTGCCTTTACCCATCAATTCCTAAATTGATTAAATAAATATTTGTAATTAATCAGTTGTTTTGGTAGAAGTTTGTCTTCTTTCTTTCTCATTTTTTGTTTTTCAATTTTTATGTTTTGATACATAGCAGCGCAATTCAGCTGTTGCCTTGCCCCCTATTACTGCATTCATTCTGAGGGGAGATGGGATAGCTTTGCGTGAACATCCTGCAAATGTCTCCCACTAAACCACAAAACGATCTTCCTGTATCTAAGCCTGAAAACTTTTATCGGGGCTCCAAAGAGCAAAGTTAACACCCTACTCGTTCTCTGATCTCAACTATCCGTTTGTATTCATTTCAGTCCATAAGCATAGTCAAACAGATAAACATATGTTTGCCTATGGTTTCTCAAGTCGAAGAAGAAGGAGTTTACGGGAATTCCGAAACAAAATCACAGCAGGTTTCGGACAAAATGCTAGTTTCCACTTTTATATAAATTTTTTCTTTCAATATTTTTATGGGTTTCATAAAATTATTAATTTTTACTGCCAGTAAAATTTGCCGTTCTAGGCCCGGGCCTAGTCGGCGTATTGATTGATTGATTGATTGGAGGTTTAACGACCACCGTGAGCAATTCAATGGGCTATAAGCAGTCGCCCGTTCCTAATTTACGCCCACTGGTTCCAGGGAATGGAGAGAACCAGCGCCGTAAGACAAATGCAACATCCATGCTTCACCGGGATTCGAACCCGGAACCATCTCGGCCGAATGATCAGAAGCCATTGCTTAGACCACTGCGACACCGGAACGGCGTCAGCCTATTGGGAAATCCGTTTCTGAATCTTGCACGAATACTCATAGTATGAAAGTCTGTACATTAAGCGAGAGAAGAGTTTATAATTTTTATGTCACCGTTGTGGAAAGCGAATTTAAGCGAGCTGTATCTATGTGATACGAAACACTGTTTAATAAGCGGATTATATTCGACGGCTGAGTTACTGTAACTCACTTATGGTGAATATTTGAAGTGTAAGCAATTTGAAATCGTAAGTAATTTTGTCTCTGGATCATATCCATTTCCCCCGTAAGTATCTTTACATGTTTTCAGCTAGCTACGTAGGAGGTTCAATAAGCTTTAAGTCCAACATACAAAGACATTTTTTTTGTACCAATCATAGGGTTGGCGAATCCCGCTGCGAGAAAAGTTTTAATCTCTGTCTTAAAACCTACACTTTGTTTACTCCTTCAGTTCAGAATCATCAGCAAAACGCTTACCCCGCAGATCTTTTTCAGATTTTTGAAGAGGAAGAAGTCACTAGGAGGGCTAGGTCAGGTGAGTAGGGTGGGTGAGGAAGCTACATTCCGTCACAGCTTGCATGGAGCCACCGGCGGTGCATATTGGAGTATTGTTCTGGAGAAGCAGAACGCCCCGTCGCAATTTTCTTTGCCGTTTACTCTTGATGGCTTCGTGTAATTGTCGTAATAGCGCGGCATAATAGGCCGCATGCATAGTTCTTTATATGAGGCAAGTAATCAATCAACAGTAACCCTTCTGAGTCCCAAAAAATGGTGGCTATAATCTTTCCTACAGATGGTTGTGTTTTGAGGTTTTTAGTGGTGGTGATATATGATCACCACTGCATGCTTTCTTCTTCAGTATCAGGGTCCCAACGGTGAAGCCACGTTTCACCACTAGTAGCAATGCAGGAATAGAAGTCATCGGGATCGTGGTTGATGCGGTCAAGTTGAACCCGACTTGCTTCAACACGATCATTCTTCATCTCAGGTGCCAGCATTCGAGGAATCCATCTAGCACAGATCTTTAACATCCCTAACCTCCCATGCAAAATGGTCCAAACACTCCCGGTATTTAATTTCAGTTAATCAGCAATCTGTGCGACACGGATTCACCGATGTGACATCACTAACTCTTCCATTTTCTGGCACATTTTATCTATGGTCACCTCCAATGAGCGTCTCTTCCAACGAGTGTCTTCAAGGGTCGTCTTCCAACGAGTGTCTTCCCCGTTTAAAGAGAAGCCCATATTTTGACTGCGGCATATGAGGGTGCAACATCCGTTCATGAATACTGGGGTGGCGTTTCACATTTCTTCGCCAAACATTCAGTCACCGCTCGGTTCCGCAATTTCATCTGTCGCTCATCCACCGTCACATTAAAGCCTTCAATGCACTGTGACGCCGTCTCAAATGCTGACACAACGACGTGGCGTGGCTGTTATACAACTGAAGGATGATGCAATACTTGCGTCACAGGCTTCAAGGTCAGGCGTGGAACTTATTGAACGCACCTCGTACGAAAGACTGAAACTCATACGGGAAAGAAACTTTAATGTGACAATTTAGGTCGCCACTAAAACACTAAGTGAAGTTAAACAGTCAAGATAATGGTTATGATAATTAACAGAGCAATCAGACATCACTGAATTGACTGTAATTACTGTTTCACACGTAAATTCAATCACAGCGAAAATTTCATCGCCGTGGAGCGTGTATTTGCCACATATTATGAGAATATTTTTTTTTCACTCTGTATATATGAAGATAATGGTTACAGACAATCTAATAACGAATATGTAACCATTATTTTATTGCAATACATTCTCTTTTACTACCAAAGTAGCATCACAGATACTTTTGGAAAGGCACCACATTTTCAGGAAAAGGATCGTTTCTAATCACTCAGTGCGCTTATTTTAGGCAGTTTTCCTGTATGAATGTTAAAATCAATTATTTCTGAAACAAGACATTTTCTCCAAACACTCATTATTAACGAAGAATAGAATTCTTAATGAAGAATAAAAATTGTTAAGAACAGAAAATGAGGAAATTGTTGCGACATGAAAATTACAGACCTGCTTAGTGAAGCAAGAATTGTTCACAGCGGAACAGAAATACGAAGAATTTTTTTATAAAGAACACTTGAACAAGAAATATTTCTGGAGCTAGACATGATGTGCTGCGAAGATAGTGAAGGTTATGGCGAGTAATCTTTTTTCCAAAATAAGAAATTTTCTCTACAAAAGGGAACATTGCGGATTAGTAACGATAGAGAAAGCCAGAAAGATGACAACCGAACTCTGTGGTACAATGATCACCTCTTTTGAATCCTTTCCGAAACATAAAAAAGGTATTTCAAAGCAGATTTTTAGAGAGAAAAACAGCGAAAAGCAGAATGTATTTACGCTTTCTAAAGAAAACCTGGGCACATTTTAAAATGCGCAATGTAAGCAGTGTTACGCATCGTGTATCGAACCGGTTGCAAAAAACTAAAAACAGAAACAAAATGATTTCTATAAAATCAGTTAAATATCCACAAATAGGAACGGCTACCCTCGATCATTAGCAACTAAAACGTGTGCCAAGAAAAAAATCAAAAATTGTGCACAAAACATTTTTCATAACGAAGATATCCACGGCATAGAGGATATCCACGGAATAAAGGGCTCTTTGAAACCAAGTTACGGTTCCACGTATGGTAACAAACAGAAACTAACGCTTACACACTCTAGCGGCTACATTGTGTGGCATAAAAATTGGCAAATTTTTGAAGAATATTCCAAGATAAACGCGATATTATTAACAAAAATAATTCCTAATTGGACTGTTAGTTCAGTGAAGAGATTTACATTAACGCCCCTAGCCAGAAAACTAAACATTATTTTGAGAGAAAAAAACCACCCTACAATAAATGTCTTCCGGAAAAATGGTCTCCCCAAAGTTTTCCACACCTTTCTCTTCACTGATGGATAAAAGTCTCCCCAAGTTTTTTCCACAACTATCTGTCTTGAGCCAGTCTCTATGTCATTCCTACAAACTTTCGAATTCCATCCATTCATCTCCCACATGGTCTACGTCATTTCCTGTACCTTGGAATCCAATTTACTATTTCAGCTGTTCAAAAAATGGTCAGTTGTTCTTGCAATATGTCCAACCCATTTCCATTTCAGACATTTTTGTTTTGTCATCAACTCTTGTCATTTCCCTGATCAAATGTTTTACGATGGAAAATTCCGAACTAATCCACACTATTGTAGTACTACAAACATTACCTATTGTTTTTAACCAATATTTACTTTTATATTCTGTTTACGATTTGTGTATATAAAGTATGGGAATAATAAATAAGATTAAGGACAGTTCTACACGTACTTTAGCGGATCAATGGGTACATATTATATTGATAAGTGTGTAACGGGTATCGTTCGTTCACTTGCTCGAAAGATCACTTGACCGGAAATCACTTGATCGAAAGGTACGTTTCACGGAAGGTTCATTTAATCGAAAAGCTCATTTCACAGAAAGGTCTGTTCACCTAAAAGTTCATTTCATCCAAAGGTTATTTGATCGAAAGGTACATTTCACCGTAGGATTACTTCACCTAAAAATTCATTTGATCAAAAGATCATTTCACCGAAGGGTCAGTTTATCGAAAACTTGGGATTTTATTAGAGATTTGTTGAAGTGTGGCGCGGGTTTGAAAAACTGACCACCGAAACTTTAGGGGATTGTATAAAAATTGCACTTTTGATTTCTACGTACCCTCTCGGCCGGTAGATCTTTTGAAATGTAACATTAATTATAAGGCCTTGATCTCGGTCTTTTTAAGCACATTTTAATCCTCCGAGCTCATGTTCATACGGTTTACAAAGCAAATCAAGTCAATAATGTTCCACTTTTACTCAACCACAAAACAATATTTTTTGCCCTAGGCCTAGATATCAGCATTTTCAGCAAAGTTTAACCATCGATGCTCATAATCATAAGTGTTATATAAAATTTCAAAGAAAATATGTTGCACATTTACTCAAGCCCAAAATGTTAATTTTTAGACCCTAGGCCTGGATCTGGGCATTTTAAACAAATTTTGATACCCCGTATTCATGCATAAGGTTTACATAACAAGTAAAGTTAATAATGTTGAATTTTTACTCAGGTCTCAAATACTTATTCTAAGGGTTTAGACCTTAGCCTTTTTAATACATTTTAACATCCGTGCTCATATTCATACGGTTTACATAAAAAGCCAAATTAATAATGTTCCACTCTTACTCAAACACAAAACGTTAATTTTTAGGGCCTAGGGACAGATATCGGCTTTTTTATCAGATTTGTTTTAGTGCCTTAACATTACTTATTTGTGTCTGAGTAAATGTGCAACATTACTCACTCGACTTGTAATATAAACCCTATGAATATGAAACCGGCACACTAAAATTTGCTTAAAAGTCCATGGCTGAAGCCTTTTAATTAATAATGAGTAAAACTGCAAAATTATTCACTTAATTTCTTATATAAACCTGAGCACGAATGCTTAAATTTTTTGAAAAGGCCTAAATCGAGGCCTATGGCTTTAAAATTGATTCTCTGTATGTGAGTAAAGGTGCAACATCATTTATTTGACTTAGTATGTAACCGTTATAATTATGAGAATGGATGATTAAAATACGCTAAAAAGGCCTAAACCAAGGCCTAGTGCCTTAAAACTAATTCTCTGCGTTCTTTGTGACACGGAGAAATCAAAAGTGCCGTTTGAATATGATCCCCTAACGTTTCGGTGGTCTCTCTTCCGAACTGGCAACACACTTCAACAGATCCTATAATAGAAATCCAAATTTTTCAATAAACTGACCGTTCGGGGAATTGACCTTTCGATGAAATGAACTTTTAGGTAAAGAGACCTTTCGCTGAAAAGAACTTTTCCATCAAGTGACCCTTCGGTGAAACGAACTTTTCAATCATGTAATCTTTCGGTGAAATAATCTTTTCGGTCAAGTGACCCTTCGGTGAAGTAATCATCAGGCAAAACAAAATAACTAGACCCGTGTGTAACAGTATACGTGAGGGTATATCCCTAATTTATTAAATCTTTATGGTGAATTTACAGCCAGAGAGAAGCAGAATAATTCCGTTTTACAATGTCGGAATGATACAACATGGAGCTCAACCACAACCTACGTGAAAGTTCTTTCGCTGGAACGTCACCACACACCATCGTTCTGTCGCGAACAGAAGCAGGTCTCATACCTGAAGATGATATTTCCTCATTCTTCATGCTACTCAGCTCGTTCTATGCACCTCTGTAATCTAGCATATCTCTGTTGTACAGTGAATGGTATACAAAGGGATGGGCTCCATCTTCGCATACCATCATAGCGCAGGCGTCGACGAATGGAGCTGATAGATACTGGGAGTGCCCCACCATTTGCTCTGTCATTTGATATCTAACGGGCAGTCACGTTTCAATGACTGACATCCATTTGGGGAATTTACCTATCATCAAGATCTTAGTTGCTCGAAGACGATCGCATCCAGTGTGATGAAAAGAAATAACACCTTTCCTTTCATTGCTTCTAGCTGCGGCTAACAGCTGGTGCATTACTTCTGACATGCACTGCAAGTTGTTCGGCGGATTGCTTCACATGATATGACTTTGCGAATTTGATTAAATGGCATTATCCTTCAATGGTAACCATATTTACAGGTCGTGTTCTCTTTGTTCAATGGCATTGTACACCCCTCCCCCCACGACATTCTCCCCTACAACCATGGCCGTGTGGGTAGAGGTGTAAGTTTTGGGTTTGTTGTCCAACCCAGGCCCGGATTCGAGTATCATTTGATGCACGGGCAGTTCGCTCTTCTCTCTGCGCTAATTCTCTCCTTCCCTTGGAAGCCGTGGCTCCAATTTAGGAAAGAGAGACTGCTTACGGTCCTTGTTGTCCAAAGTGGCCGTTAAACCTCCAAATAAACAAACAGAAAATCTTCAGATGGGTTGCAACAGTTTCTTGATAGTCGTTCAAGCCGGGTCCCCAGTAGAATACCAGTTGATGTAAGGGTTGTGCGTTTTTCATTTGGCGCTAGCGCTCTCTCCCTTCGCTGGATTCAGTGACCTCAAATTAGGGAAGGAAGACTGCTTACGGTCTTTGTTGCTCAAAATGGCCGTTAAACCTCTAAAACACACACACACACACACACACACACACACACACACACACACACACACACACAATTTTCAGACACATTCTAACAGTTTCTTGCCAGTCGTCCAGGCCGGAACCCAGATTAGAGTACCATTTGATGAACGGGCTGTACGTTTTTCGTTTGGCGCTAGATCTCTCTCTCCCTTCCCTAGTTCAGTGGCTCCAAATTAGGGAAAGGAAAACTGCTTACGGTCCTTGTTGCTCAAAGTGGCCGTTAAACCTCCCTATAAGCAAACAAACAAAAAATAAATTCGGATACACTGCAACAGTTTCTTGCTAGTTGCCCAAGTCGGTCCCGAATTCAAGTATCACATGACGGACGGACGGTGCGTGGTCCATCGGCAGCTCTCTCCCTTGATTGGCTTTCTCCCTTTCCCTGGAACAAGCCAGTAGCTCCAAATTAGGGACGAGCTACTGCTGTTCTTAGAGTTTTTCATGGTGGCATTAAACATCCAAACAAACCAATACTTTCGTGTACCATAATTATTTTGTACGGGGATAGGGTAGAGAGAGCAACCCAATATTCCCTTTTTCTTAAAATAAAAAATCGCAAATTCAAATGACGTTTGCATTGTCCTTCCAGTAATTACACTGGCGAAAAAAAAAGTAATGTCACAGTAATAAACAAAAAATGGTACACTGAAATAATTGAAAAAATGTGGTAAAGGCTGTAAAAACTGTAGAAAACGTTTTAATAATGTTAGGTACTGTGTAGTCTAGGATCGGAAGAATTTAATTAAAGAATTCAATTATCGCACATAAATATAAAAATTTAAAATGAGTTGAATATTTCGTTCATGCTTGTAGTTATGAACTTAAGTCATTTAATGTCTTTATGAAATGGTTTTATCATTTTTGTTTCATAAATATTTCGCTTTAGTGACAAATATTTAATTACCAGTTTCTCAAAAACACACTGCAATCCATACGTTAATTATCTATTAAAGTTGAATCTCGATAAATATTGCTGCACAGAAAAAAAAAAAAATTCGTAATTGAAGTAAACTAGATAGAGAAAGGGCAAAAGACAGGGAAACAGATTCTTAACATGTATTCTCATCATTTCAAGGGACTCCAGGACACGAACGTTTAAGTACAAGCCTAAAAAGATTTATTTTTATGTTTAAACTCACATCTATAGTAATTACGTATGCTGAGTTGCGTAAGGCTCGACACACAACGGGGGGGGGGGGGGTTCCTTTTCCAGACTGTATACCAAGTGGCAGTAAAATTCTCAGAAGAACACGTGAGAAATGGATGGATGAAATTCGAAATCATGCGGGAGTGACGTGGAAGACATTGCTCAAGACAGAGTTGTGAAAGAGACTTAAAGAGACCTTCATCCAGCAGTGGATAGAGAATAGTTCAAAAATTATAAATCTGGAAATGTGACAAGTGATAACAAATTAGAGTGTTTTATATAGATTTCGGAAGGTTTTTGCTCTCATTTGGCACTTTTCATTTACAGTAGTCAGTAGTTTTTGCTTTAAATATGCAGTAAAAGTTGATTACTTACGTATCTATATTAGTTAATGTTCGTAGAACATACATTTTACTTCTGTAATAATTTTCCGAATAGGAATTTGAACGGCAGCTTAAAGAATCAGCGTAAGGTTCTTACATATAATTTCAAAGTCCTTATTCTTACACTCACTGGAAATTCCAATCCACATCAACACAATCCACTTCCAGAATATAATCTCTCTGACCTAAACACAGACATCAATCTTATAACAATGGCACTTCTTCGTCGATCATACACCGAAAAGACAAAACATTAAGACCACCTGCCAAATATGATGTTAGTCCTCCACGTGCAACCAAAACAGCTCTTACCCGGATATACACCGAAGAGACAAAACATTATGAATCCCTGCCTAATATGATGTTGGTCCTCCACGTGCCGCCAAAACAGCTCTTACCCGGATATACACCGAAGAGCCCAAACATTATGACCACCTGCCACCATGATGTTGGTCCTCCACGTGCCACCAAAACAGCTCTTACCCGGATATACACCGAAGAGCCGAAACATTAGTCCACCTGCCTAATATGATGTTGGTCCTCCGCGTGCCGCCAAAACAGCTCTTACCCGGCGAGGTATGTATGCTACAATTTCAAGCAGGGTTCGATGTACCGTGTGTTGTGAAACATTACTCCGTTACTAGCATTCAAATTACCGGCAAGTTGGACCACAGTATCAGAGATGAAAACGAGTCACGAGTCAACGGGTCGGGTCAAGGTGTTCCAGACCCGATTTCGACTCGGTTTTTATTTCCGTTTTATTTTTGAAAAGCAAAAAGCCGCCCCAGTGGTCTAAGCGATGGCTTCTGATCATTCGTCCGAGATGGGTCCGGGTTCGAATCCCCCGGTGAGGCATAGATGTTGTGTTTGTCTTGTCTCTCTCTCGCTTCTCTGGAACCAGTGGATATAAATTAGAGTCGGGCGACTGCTTATAGCCCACTGAGATGCTCACGGTGGTAGTTAAACCTTCAACAAAAGAAATGTTTTCACTATGGAATGTTATGCTCGATACTGGTGCCCACGGATCGAAAAATGAATTCTCATGCAAAATGAAGGAGAGTGGTCTCAGAAAGAAAAGCGTCCCTTCCTTCTGAGGGACAATGATGAAAACAACATCCACATTTTCGACACTTTCAACTAATCATAAACTTCTGAAAATTGATGTTGCTATGAAACATATTCTGAAACTTGCTATGTTATAAAAAAACAGATATTAAATATACAAGTTGCTTAATTCAAAAATTTTGACTGTATCGCCATCAAAATTTGTTGTAACAACCTTAACATCACTGCGGAAGGACTTTATAACTCTCGCAGATGAGCTTGAAAACATGTGCAAAACAGTTAGGTAATGTCTGGCAAACAAAGGATGACAATTTCGATATTTATCGTAAGTATAATAAGTGAGTAAATTATACGTTCCCATAACAGATTTATTTGATTTCCATATAACTTACCAAGATACCCACTACGGACTTCTTACAATATATATGTACACTGATGCGCCATTACATTATAACCATCTCCAGCCTAGAGATAGAGAAATGAGTGCGCGTGGAGACCGAACGGTGGCGCAGGTGAAGTTCACAGAGCAGTATACATACAACCCGAGGACCGGCTTTCGATTAGTAGAGTGTTCGGAGTCGGAATGGGAAAAGCTGCCGATTTATCGGAGTTTCATAAAGGACAAAATGTGATGACACGGCGCCACGGAACCACGACCTCGGAAATGGCGCGACTTGCGCGTTGTTCACGTGCCGCTGTAGTGAGCACGTATCAAAATTGGTGCACAGATGGCTAAACGACGAACCGTCCTCCAGCAATGTGTCATCCGCAGCTCATTGATGCCAGAGGGCAGCGGAGACTGTCGCGCATTGTTCACAGCGAACACAGGGCCACAGTGCGACAAATCACCCGCAGCTACAACAGTGGTGATCACAGCCATGTGTCGCAGCACCACAGTTCATCACAGCATTCTGCGCATGGACCTGCATTGCCGAAGACCCAGCCGGGTCCCCATGCTCACTTCACACAGACCTGTAGCCAGACAAGCAAGTTGGCGGGAGCAGCTGATGATTGAGATCGGGTGAAGGATATACACTGAAGAGCAATTGAATTAGAGACAGCTGGCGTTATGCAAATGTGGCTCTGTGGGCGGCCCTGTAAACGGAAACGACAGGACGTATGCACCGATCCGACAATATAAGGAGTGATGCGACGGGAATCAGTAAGAGTCGGACGTAGTATGGGTAAGACGAAGGATCTGAGCGCATTTGATCGTGGGCAAATTGTCGAGGCCCAACGAATGGGTCACTCTATCTCGGAGGTCGTGCAGGCACTGGGATTTTCACGAGTCTCTGTGTCACGGGTGCACCGTGAGTACATCGAATCCGGTAAAATTATCCCTGAAAAGGCCAACTGCCGTGGACAACAGCGTGTGGATGAGCTGGATCATCATCGGTTACCTCGCATTGTAACAGCGGATAGACAGGCCACAGTGCAAGAAATCACTCGCCAATTTAACGCTGGTGCACAAAAACGTGTAAGCAGCCACACCATCCAGAACCATCTCCTCGCAATGGGGTACAGAAGCCATCGTCCTACGAGGGTACCGCTGCTGACCGCACATCACAGGGTGCAAAGATTAGAAAGGGCGCGGGAACATCGCCACTGGACCCTAGCCATGTGGAAAAATGTTGTCTGGACTGATGAGTCGAGATTCACGTTGGTGCATGCGGATGACAGGATACGAGTACGGCGCAAACCACATGAAGCGATGGATCCTTCTTGCCAGCAGGGTACTCTTCAAGCTGGTGTGTGTGGTGGGGGGGTGTGGCATTCTCGTCTGGGGACTGTTTACGTGGACTGAAATGGGACCCGTGCTACGTGTGACCCCGTCCCTCACAGGTCAACGTTACCGGCATATCCTGGACTCATTTGCTCCCGTTTGTGCGTCTTCAACATCCCACTGGGGACTTCATCCTGCAACAAGACAATGCACCGTGCCATCGCTCCCGAATTGCATCCGAATGGTTGGATGAACACTCCACCGACGTGACGTCGCTTCCTTGGCCAGCTAGGTCACCTGACCTCAATCGAATCGAGCACATCTGGGATGCTATCGAGAGAGATGTTCGAGGCTCTGACCTCCCTCCATCAAATCTACGTGAATTGTGGGAGCTTGTCAGGGGTCGTGGATCTATATGGCTTCCCAACGCTTCCGGTGTCTTGTCGAGTCCATGTCGAGACGAATCGCCGCCGTCATCAGGACGGAAGGTATTGTTACACGTTACTAGACAGGTATTTCTAATTCAATTGCTCTTTAGTGTAGTCACTGTATGTTGTTCTGACTCACTGTCAGTGTTGCCAAATTGTAAAAATTATTCGGGGAAGAAATGTGTCGTTCAACAAGAAAACCCTTAACCAAGAAGCAACTAAATTAACATAAGAAAACAGAAACCCAGAAGGGAGGTTATTTTGAGGTATACGTCACCAGTTACAACATCACTTTTTTAAAAGCATTATGAGGAGGTACTTATTTATGAGGGTTGTACCGAAAGTGTTGCAAAAGTGGGCATAACGTTTTTATTAAGTGACAGAGGTCGTTCAAATTGTACATGTTGGTAGAGTAACCCTTCCTCTATGGTAACGCTTCATCTATATTGCAGATTCGAAGGAGAGAAGAGTGGAAGTCTGCTCTGATCTGCTGGAAGCGTTTGTAGCCAATGAGGACACTTTTTTGCCGATCTGGTGACATGGGATGAAACGTGAACGTATCTTTACGATTCGGAACCGAAGAATCAATCCATGGAATGGTGTCACACCTCTTCATCAAGGCCTAAGAAGTTCAAGGGCGAGCGATCAGCACAGAAACTCAGGGTGACTGCTTTTTTTAGGATGACAGGAGTGTCATTCTCTTTGAGCTTACTGAACGTGGCCGTACCGTAACCAGCGAGCAGTACATTGAGACACTCAAGATGCTTAGAGAAGCCATAAAGCGGAAGAGACCGAACAAGAATCTGAAAACGAGACACGTTCATCATAAAAATGCAAGACCACACACATCTTTGGCAACAAATTAGGCGATCAGCATGTTAGGCTGGTCGGTGGTCCCCCATCCACCGTACAGCTCAGATCTGGCACCCTCCGATTTCCACCTGTTCAGTCCATTGAAGGACTGTCTCCAGGGACAACGATTTGATGACTCACACGAGGCGAAAGTGGCTGTGAAGAAGTGAGTACAACAGCCCACACCTGTTTTTTTTTCAAAGAGGATTCGAGAGTTGGGTTCAACGATGGCGCAAATGCATCACTAGTGATGGAGAGTATGTTGAGTAGTACCTTTGTATAGAGAAAGAGTTACTCTTCCAACACGTGCAATTTGAACGACCTCTGTTAGTTAATGGAAAAGTTATGCCCACTTTTGTATTACTTTCGGTGCAACCCTCGTATATGGTCATAATTGATCATCTTCAGAAAATACTTCCCTGCAAAAATGTAATGCATGTCAGACAATGATTTCCAACAGAGTACATATATTGATCTTTCAAAGCGAACATTCAAATGAATAAACATCGGTCCACATGTACATGAAATAGGGGATTACATTTCCATTGTTTCGTTCTCAGTTCTCTTTCGGGATTTTGTTTACTGAAGCTTTCCCATTTTATTCTGTCAGAAACTGGGAAGGAAATTATTTCACCATTTTTGGCCATTGCTTCAGCGAGTGATAAGTGTCCCAAGGATTTTTGTTATCTCCAGAGGCGATCATTTTGCACGACTCCAAAGATTGATTTTCCTTACCCAATGCTACAGCTCTACTGCCACTGATTCCTTTTGCGTGGTCCACCTGGCCAGCACTGGAAGCAACGGCATATTTCTCTTCTTATAGAGAGCCCTTATTCCTTCCAGTGAAACTCTTACATCGGCCGTTGAAAATGCATTTTCCATCAACTTCTAGGGCACACACACATTCTTCACCATCCTCCACTTTGTAGAAAAACCGACTACGTGTTTTTTTTTTTTTTAAAGAAATGTAGTTCTCACTTTTCTCGTTCTTTTTTCCCTTTCTTTTGTGTTTTTTTTTCTCTTGCTCTCTATTTTTCTTTATATTAACTTCCTTTTTTCTTCACGAAGATAACAAGCAAAAGCTGACTAGAAAATTTTTTTGACCTTTTTTAGCTTCCTCCCCTCCCTTTCCTCAATAGGGGAAGATCTATTGGAATCATTTAACGATATGTGGTGGATTTTTGCAGGAGTGCAATTCTTGAAGAATTGGATGTCAGTACAGACGAAATGTATTAGATAAATTCATGTAATACTGACATTTCACCTCCTCCTCTGTATTAATGTGTTTTGCTTCTTCTTCCAAAGCAAACCATTTTTTTTCAAAAAAGTGAAAAATGATCTAAAGGTTTCGAAATCTGATTATATAAAAATAATAACGGTTTGTGCCGTTTTCCATTTCTTCCACTGCATTTTATCTCCTCGGATTTTCATGGCAAGTTATCCAGCGGAGCAATCCGCTTCATTCTATTTATTGGAAACCGTTAGTTGTCATATATTTCATCCCTATTTTACTTCTTTCTATGCATGATACCTTTGATAGCAAATATTATCCATTTCATTACACGTTTCCATTGTTATTCGTCATTTTTGAATACTCTTGCAGTTCCTATGAGTTTTTTGGCAAATCTAAGTTTAACAGCTGGGGGGGGGTGAACGACCACCGAGAGCAAATCAATGTGCTATAAGCTGACACCCCCGTTTCTTATTTAGAGACACTAGTTTCGGGGAATGGAGAGAGACAGTGCTGTAAGACAAACACATCATCCTTGGCGCACCAGGATTCAAACCCAGACCCATTTCCGACAAATGACGACCACTGCGTCATCGGGGAAGCCATTTACAGCTCTGTCTCTCTTTCTCTCCCTCTGTTTCTTTCCGTTTTGCTCCCTCTCTCTGTCTCTCTCTTTCTCTTTCGTTCTCTCGCTCCCTCTGTTTCTTTCCGTTTTGCTCTCTCTCTCTCTCTCTCTCTCTCTCTCTCTCTCTCTCTCTCGTCCGTCCATGACGTGTTGAGTACTGCAAAGGCAATTATGCGCCTTTGAGGGTTACTGCCAAATAAATGCAGCAAGCTTGCCATTCCACTTTACAGCTTTACTGCGGCATTTATATACGGGATTCTTTCTTTTCTTCTAAGAGCATGTAACAACAAAAATAAATAAATAAATAAATAAATTTATAGTCATAATACGAAAATACATTACAGCTCCCACAAAAAATAGAAAAGAAGAAGGCATGAAATAGAATGCAAATTTCAGAAGATATATTTTTTCCGTTTTGGTTTCCATAAGATAACCAATTGATCCTAATTCATGAGGAGGAGACAGTAGCTGTCTGGAATCAGGATCAATTGGTTCCGCTGAAATTAGTTTTAACGAGCTCCCTGCCTTACTCGTGTGCAGGACTGGTTTCTTGAGAATGAGATGGAATTGCTAGACTGGCCTGCTCAGAGTCCTGCTCTTATTCCCATAGAAGACCTCTGGGATGAACTGGAACGACGAATACGAAATCGACAGCAACGACCGACCTATCAGGAAATTGGTTGATACTATGCCTCGACGTGTTGTCTTTTCCAACAAGAAAGAGCTCCCTGCCACATTGTACGGCGTGAGCAGGACTGGGTACTTGAAAATGAGGTGGAATTGTTAGACAGGCCTGCTCTCCGATCTTAATCCTATATAACACCTCTGGGATGAACTGGAACGACGGATATGAAATCAACCACAAAGACAGTCTTCGCTCTCCAGTCTTGAAGCAGCTTTGCTGGACGAATGGTAAGACATTCCTGTCGAGACCTACCGTAAATTGGCTAATAGACACAACGTGAATTGGCTGATATGCCTCAACATGTTGCCGCAGTAATACAAGCAAGAGGTGGGCCATGAATAATTAACACACACAATTGACGTGGACTAGGAACATCAAACAGAAGTCATCGCTCTTTCCACGTTTGTGAGTCACGGAAAAAATTCTCATCGGCCGCCAGCGGGAATCGAACCCAGGGTTTTCCAATTACGCTCCGGACATGCTACCACTGCACCACAGCGGCCTCGCATTCTCCAGATTCACATACAACTAACTGCCAAATCACATGGCAGGTTGCTTCGTGGAGCCAGCGGGAATCGAACCCAGGGTTTTCCAATTACGCTCCGGACATGCTACCACTGCACCATAGCGGCCTCGCATTCTCCAGACTCACATACAACTAACTGCCAAATCACATGGCAGGTTGCTTCGTGGAGCCCCGCACAATGCTGGGGATTCACCAAAGATGGAAACCGTGGTAAGAGCGATGACTTCTATTTCATGTTCCAAGTCTACGTCAATTGTTTGTATTAATTATTCATTCGCTGCCTAGTTATTTGTTCAGTTGCTGCTTTCCATCTTTGGTGAATCCCCAGCATTGTGCGGCGCTCCAAGATGCAACCTGCCATGTGGTTTGGCAGTTATTCGTATGTGAGTCTGGAGAATTCGAGGTCGCTGTGGTGCGGTGGTAGCATGTCCGGCGCGTAACTGGAAGACCCTGGGTTCGATTCCCGGCGGCGACCGATGAGAATTTTTCCGTGACTCACTTATAAACGTGGAAAGAGCGATGACTTCTGTTTGAAGAGGTGAACCGACTAACTACTCATTGCGATAATAAAGCCACTTGTAATGTACCAGGAGATGTGACGTACCTGCCAGAAGGACGCACACGACATAATGGCAGATAGGAGTCAGAACAAACGTCCGCGTAGCTCAATTGGTAGAGTGACTTATTCCGGAATGAGGGGATCCGGGTTCGAATCCTGGCGCGGTTAAAAATGACGGAGAAATTTACTTCGTTATAATGGCGCCCGAACTATCCGGATGACCCGACCGTTCAAAATCTCGCAATGGTGTGATGTTCTTTCCACACCGCGAGATAGGAAAAATAAGAGAATCCCTTCTCCAACACTTCGGAAAAAAAAAAAATAAGGGGGAGATGATGTAATGTACCAGGAGATGTGACGTACCTGCCAGAAGGACGCACACGACATAAAGGCAGATAGGAGTCAGAACAAACGTCCGCGTAGCTCAATTGGTAGAGTGACTTATTCCGGAATGAAGGGATCCGGGTTCGAATCCTGGCGCGGATAGAAATGACGGAGAAATTTACTTCGTTATACACTTGTCCTCAAACATTGCAGTGTCCGAATACTTTCTAGTGTATTTAGAATATTAGTATGAACTTTATCTAAATCTTAAATTGCATACTTGTGATCGTCCTACGTTTTTGTTTCTGAACTGAATAGCCGTAGTTAAATATCGCAACTGGAAACAAGCACAAGTATAGTGATAATCTGGATGAAAAATGGTAACTTAGATATTTTATTCCAACAGGACAGCACCATGTTTCTACTTAAAATAATTTCCTGCACACAAAAATATAGACGCTGTCAAAATGACGGGAGTCGTGGTTCCCCCTCTGTATTTGCACCTGGAACGGAGCAGGGACGTCGTTAGACTTTGAAATCAGGGTGGGCAAGTATTATTTTTGGAGGGGCAAGTTTGATAGCAACTTTATTTGAAAAACATTGAAAGAAAGTATTTTTCATGCTTTTCACTACCGGCTAAAAGGAATTCCTGTAATCCCCCCAGATCTGATTCGTTATGACACTGGTGTAAAATACATGATAGAATGTCGGCTTCCACTTGTTTGTTACTGTGAATGCATTGTCCTAATTACTTTTCAAAATTTTGCATTATTGCTTATGAAAACGGTACTGTACTTGTCCTTTTTGTTTATCTAAATCAAATTTCAACGTCGTGACACTCAGGCACAATACCTAACGCCTCCTTAACTCCCTTCGCCTTCCCAGTGGCGTAGTGGTCTAAGCGCTGGCGTTGTCCCAGATGTATCTGGTTTCGAATCCCGAGTGAGGTATGGATGTTATGTTTATCTTACAGCACTGACTATTTCCTTTCCCTGGAACCAGTGGCTCTAAATTAGGGACTAGCGACTGCTTATACAGCATCGAGGATTTTCTCACGATGGTCGTTAAACTCGCAAAAAAAAAAAAAAAAAAAAAGCTACACCAGCGCCCTTAAGCTTCTTCCGGGGCAGTGAAGCAGCAGGACGTGGCTAACGACTACTTTGGAGAAGAGAAGTGCAAGGTAAGGCCGATGGCTTGAAGGAAGGGAGCTAATATTTTTGTTTGGGGAGTATAACGACCACCGTGAGCTATAACCAGCCAACCATCCCTAATTTAAGGCCACTGGTTCCAGGAAAGGGAAAGACCCCGTGCCGTAAGATAAACATCCATGCATCACCAGGATTGGAGTCAGAAGCTAGGTTTAGACCACTGCGCCACCGGGGCGGCATAGTACAGCTTTAGATTCCATTTACCGTGTTGGTGTCACCTACATTGTAGCAGAAACAAACAGCAGAGTAATCAATAATAACCTACCTGAGTGAAGTCTTATTTACCATCCTCAATCGCCCCTTGCCACACTAACGTGCAAAAAAGGCTTAAACTAAGGATTTGGAAGAGTAGAGACAATTTCATTTTCATGGCCCTGCGAATGCTATTTTGCTAATTTTTCTACGGAGACGTAAACAGCGCACTTCCTTGAGGAAATACATAGGGCTACATGCCGAAAAACACGAGATTTGTTGTTATTTGGAGAAGTCCAGATTATATTTTGAAGTTAAAAAATTATTAAAAAATGGCACATCTTGAACTGGGTGGACTGCAGAGTGGGCAAGACAAAATTCAGGGTGGGCACTAGCTCACCCTCACATCTCCTTGGCGACGTCCCTGGGTCAAAGACCCTGACCGTATCTCCAGCGTAAGGTCTAGCCCACAGGGATGGCGAACCTATGGCACGCGTGCCACCATGTACGACAGTATTAACATTACATAAAAATTTAGGTATTTGAAAACAGTAATTTTTCGACAAGATGTCTGTAGTGTGTTCTTACAGATAACCGAGCTCTGACAAGGAAATTTATCTAGCTAAGAAGTATCCTCCAAAGGGGTAGCAAAGCAACCTTACTTTCTTTAATCGCTTTATGCATTAATTCCCAAAAGCAAGATACACTTATGTCTGAACCGTCTTAGTTCACACTTAAGTGCATCTTGCGTGATGTTGCAGACAACAAACAGGTTATAAACCCAACATAAATGCCTTGGCTAGCAGCAATCAGCAACAAGTTTCACAACTAATGTAATTATGCAAGTGTGATCTTTCAATTATCTTCTAACGAATTAAATCAGGTTCAAATTGAAAATTTTATGGTATTCGCAAAAACAGTTTCATGACAAAATGTTAATTAAAAAAAATGCAAACAAGAGGTGGCACACTAGACACTTGAAAGCAGTAAAGCAAACTTTAAGTGACACACTAAATTGTAAAGGTTCGCCATCTATGGTCTAGATAAATTGGGCGAACCCTGAAGCAGAATCGAACTAGGGCGTTGTTGGTGGAAAGTGGGCAACCCAATTACTTGTGAACGAGAGGCGGTTCTTTTCTTATAAAATATGCCAAAAGTGTTTTGGTGTAAATTGATAACGGAGGCATTGCTAATTAGCTTATATTACACAGTAAATTAATATTATTTAATAAAAATATCTTGCTTTTTAGTTTGGAAGTTTTTGTGTTTCAGGAGCTCATAATTAATGTTAATGGTATTTGTTTTCCTGAAGTGTTTTCTTGTAACGAGGGATAATTACTCCTACAGTTCTCAATGTTTTACAAGAGGAGATACTACACATTCTGTGTTGACGTTTGACTTTCTTTGCTTTAATGGTAGCTTAATTACTTCCAAAGCACTCTCTTAGCGGCAGCTTGTATCTTTTTACTTAAAAAAAAAGCACACACATATTAGCTCACTTAAGGACATCAGTGTGCACAGAGAAACTCGTAAAAGCTTTTATCCAGTGCACTTTCATATGAAGTAGTTCACCTGAGGAAAAAATACCTATTACCACATTCTGTTTTTAAGAAGGATTAATTATGACATAGTGAAGTTTCGGGCATGTAATAAAATATGTTCCGTTGAAGGCAATAGATAATTTGTTTAGCATAAAGTTGAAATCGCTTTGGATTTCTTCTCTGTTGTAAAACATTTATTTCAGTGACTAAATTTAAAGCGATGACGAATACTTGAGGTATCAAAATGATAAAAGATTGCGAAAATGTGTGCAAAAAAAGGGGATAGTTATCTTTAAACTAATAAAACCATGAATGCTAAAAGTCCCTTTTCCTGTTCATTATTTTCAAAGTATATTTGGGTTAAAACCTTTATGAGATACAAGGCAGTTACTCGTATTACTGCTAAACCGATGCAACACGTGGTGGCGCTATAGGCAGCATATTTAAGTACTGGGTGTGAGCAAAAGTTCTACCCGTTTTTGTAATAGATGCAAATTGCGATCGGAGTAGTTACGTCACAGATGACGCTGCGATGACGAATATTTGACCAATAAAGCGTGAAGCAGTAGAGCATATAGGGGCACTAAGTGGAAATCACGGACGGTGTAACATGGCATGCGATAAAGAGCACATTAGACATTGTTTACTGTACGAGTTCGATAAAGGCAGTACTGCAACCGCAGCTTGCCGCAACATCTGCAATGTGTGTGGGGAGGATGCAGTTGATGCTAGCACATGTCGCCGTTGGTGTCGGAAATTCCGGGACGGAGACAGCAACTGTAAAGATTAACCACGTCCTGGACGCCCATCCGTGGTTTCTGATGAGGATGTGGAAACAACCCATAAAAAACAACCCACATCCAACCGTTCAGGAATTAGCGGAAACGTTGCCGGCACACAAAACAACAGTCGGAAGACGGATGCATGCGCTTGGGTTCATCACCAAGTTCGATAACTAGGTTCCGCACCAGCTTTCTGCAAATCAACGGGAGAAGAGAATCCGTACCTGTGTTTTGTTGCTTTCTCGACACAGAAATGAACCGTTTCTGGGACGAATTGTAACAGGTGATGAGAAATGGGTACTGTACCGTAATGTAAAGCGTCGACGGACTGTGTGCCAAGGTGCGGAGCCTGCTCCATCGACCTCAAAAGGAGGACTGCATCCCACAAAAGGTTTGGTTGAGTGTCTGGTGGGATGTCCAGGGAATAATCCACTAAGAGGTGTTGGCGACTAACCTAACGATAAATGCTGACCTCTACTGCCAACAGTTGGACAGATTGCGAGAACAACTAACATCGAAGCGGCCAGCACACGTCAATCGCAAAGGCGTTATCCTTCATCATGATAACGCCAGACCTCATGCTGCTTTAAAAATTACATGGACTTTGGTTAGGAAGTGTTACATCTCAACTTTATACACATACCTCTTCACTCACAATGCACTTTCCTGCGCAAACGTTCTTTGCACTTATGCAAATATTTGGTAGTGTCTGAATGATGATATAGTGTATTGGTTCAAAATTTACTTTTTTTTAAGAACTAAATAAAAATTGTGTATTATGTCCCAAATTCAGATTTAATAAACTTAATTTACATTTTCCAACAACTATTAAGAATTACAGGTTTCGCCAACAAAAGACTACGTCGAAGACATGAATTCCTGGGGAATTTATCAGATACCTTGTGAACGTTGACTTTTATACACTGAAGAGCAATTGAATTAGAGACAGCTGGCGTTATGCAAATGTGGCGCTGTGGGCGGCCCTGTAAACGGAAACGACATAACGTATGCAGCGAACCGACAATATAAGGAGTGATGCGACGGGAATCAGTAAGAGTCGGACGCAGTATAGGTAAGACGAAGGATCTAAGCGCATTTGATCGTGGGCAAATTGTCGGGGCCGGACGAATGGGTCACTCCATCTCGAAAGTCGTGCAGGCACTGGGATTTTCACGAGCCACTGTGTCACGGGTGCACCGTGAGTACATCGAATCCGGTAAAACCATCCCTGCAAAGGCCAACTGCTGTGGACAACAGCGTGTGGATGAGTGGGATCATCGTCGGCTAGCTCGCATTGTAACAGCGGATAGACGGGCCACAGTGCAAGAAATCACTCGGCAATTTAACGCTGGTGCACAAAAACGTGTAAGCAGCCACACCATCCAGAACCATCTCCTCGCTATGGGGTACGGAAGCCATCGTCCCACGAGGGTAGAGCTGCTAACCGCACATCACAGGGTGCAAAGATTAGCGTGGGTGCGGGAACATCGCCACTGGACCCTAGACATGTGGAAAAATGTTGCCTGGACTGATGAGTCGAGATTCACGTTGGTACATGCGGATGGCAGGATACGAGTACGGCGCAAACCACATGAAACGATGGATCCTTCTTGCCAGCAGGGTACTCTTTAAACTGGTAGGGGTGGCATTCTCGTCTGGGGACTGTTTACGTGGACTGAAATGGAACCACTGGTACGTGTGACATCGTCCCTCACAGGTCAACGTTACCGGGATATCCTGGACGACCATTTGCTCCCGTTTGTGCGTCTTCAACATCCCACTTGGGACCTCATCCTGCAACAAGACAATGCACCGTGCCATCACTCCCGAATTGTATCTGAATGGTTGGATGAACACTCCACCGACGTGACCTTGCTTCCTTGGCCAGCTGGGTCACCTGACCTCAATCCATCGAGCACACCTGGGATGCCATCGAGAGAGATGTTCGAGGTTCTGACCCCCTCCATCAAATCTTCGTGAACTGTGGGAGCTTGTTCAGTGGTCGTGGATCCGTATGGCTTCTCAACGCTTCCGGTGTCTTGTCGAGTCCATGCCGAGACGAATGACCGCCGTCATCAAGGCGAAAGGTGGTGCTACACGTTACTAGACAGGTATCTCTGATTCAATTGCTCTTCAGTGTATATGTGATACACCCGTAGGGCTTGAGGTTTTCGTGTGAAGGAACACAAGACCTGCGTACGGAACTTTGAACTGAAGGAGTCGTCTATAGCCCAACATTGTCACGAAAATAGCCATAAATTTCTGTTTGGAAACGCTACACTTATTGAAAACCGTGATTCGACTATCAAGCTTAATGTATTAGAAGCTTTCCACATATACCGGAAGGCTTCACGACTTGTCGACGACATGACGTCTACTCCCTTTTTTTCAAGCGCGTGGAAACAACTCACCCAAATCCGTGATCATAAAAGAACTCTGATGATGTCACAATGATTTGGATGTTTATGCTGCACTCGTCCTGATGATATAGTTGATATGTAATAAACATTTAATTGTGATAAAGGCTGCTACTTTTGTTCTAATCCGATAGTCATCAGATTGTATGCTTACGATGTTACAATTTTTTTTCCACAAATAGATTTCGCTCTCATAATATTCAACAAGACAATTCGCAGTCGAAACAATAATGTACGCAATCGTAAACAAAAATATTAATGAATAAAATACGGAAACTTGAAATTTGGTCGTTCTGAGTGATGTAGTGGTTAGCATACTCGGGCGCTATCCGGGTGACGCTGGTTCGTTTCCTGCTCCAGAACGACGAAATTTAAGTTTTCGGATATTATCCGACTTACCATTCATGTCATATTGGCACCAAAAAAACTGATTCACAGCGTCCAAATTTGTATTGTAAACAAGAATGCTCTCAGCCCTCAACAAGAAGCAACAATGCTCCTCCAGAAAAGAATACACGCTGACAAAATAAAGAATGAGTTCCAATCGTTACATTACTACTGCCCGCAACGGTGGTCTCGAAACATGGCGCTCCCAGCATTGAAAACCCGTGCTCTTATCTCTGGAGACTACTACGTCACCGCGCTTTCGCCTGATGTCAGGTTGTTGCCAAAATTAATTTCGTCAAGAGAGAAAATGTGGCATTAAGCTTAGAAAAACGTTTAATGAGAATAAACCAAATTTACATAAGAAGACGGAAACTAAGAAGAAGGTTAAATTAAAGGATATGTCACAACCACAAAAATGAAGTCTCACGATTCTTATTAATTTAATTCAGTACTTTCTCAATTTTTGCTCTTGTCGTCAGTGGGATCTTCACAGCGCGCATTCCTCCTTTATCCACATCACAAAAGCCCTTAGATACTCCTTTCCTTATTAATTGATTTTTTCCTCACTCGCGACTAAGACTCAAGTCTCGATCTCCAAATCCAGGTCATCACCGTATAAGGAACGTCCCAGGTATTTGAATTTGTCAGCTGTCTCAATATGTCTTTTTCCGGTAGTAGATGAGCTGAAGAAATAAAGTTGTTGTCGAGTAACGAAAGCTTTTGTTGAATTTATATTAACCCTTTAAGCGGCCGTTGTAACTGAACCAAAGGGTGCCTAAAATTTACTAAGCTTCCCAAGCAGAAATGCCTACATAGCGATCGGGTTTAACAAAAGCTACGACAAAACATTTCCTTTCCCATTCTCATTTCAGTAGTACCGACCGTGTACCCGTCACTTGTGCTCGTATATAATATACCCTTCTAGTCCTCTTTTCTAGCTATCTCTTCTAGTCTGCTCTTATGACCTTAGGAACAAGTTAGTAAAACCATGCAATGCATTGATTATGATACGCTTTCCAACATACCAGAAATCATTACTCAACTTATGAAGATAATGGCTTTGGAATAAATCTCGCTCCTGTGCCCTGACCTTTGGCCCCATTTTGATGATATTAAACAGAACTGGTTCAGTATACCTCCGGAACAACATATTAAAGCTTTGTCGCAATAGAACCATTTTTAGTCAAGTTACGAGGATAAAGGCTGTGGAATAAATTTCGCTCATGTGACCTGACCTTTGACCCCATTTCGATGATATTAAACAGAATTGGTTCAGTGTACCTCCGGAACAACATACTAAAGTTTTGTCGCAATAGAAGCATTTTGAATCAAGTTACGAGGATAATGGCTGTGGAATAAATCTCGCTACTGTGCCCTGACCTTTGACCCCATTTCGACGATATTCAACAGAACTGATTCAGAGTGTATCTCCGAAACAACATACTAAAGTTTTGTCGTAATCGAAGCCTTTTTTCGTAAGTTATGAGGCATACGGGCAGTGGAATGAATCCCGCGTTGTCCTGACCTTTGCCGCCATTTCGTCCATTTTTAATAGGGTTCGTCCCCAGTTGGTCTCCCTACCAGATACTAAAATTTCATCGAAATTGAACCATTTTTACGCAAGTTATGACGCATAAGGGCAATGGAATGGACCCCACTCCTGTTAACAAGTTCATTGCTATCTTTTAATTCTTGTTGTTAACTTCATAAACATTGCATGGTTGAGTTGCTAAGTCTTATATAGTTGAAGGTGATAGTAAAATTGTATGCAAATAATTCTTGCGATTCGTAAATATGTCTAAAACACTTTTATTCTTTTCTTCATTTAGTTGCCTGCAAAGGTTGTCCGTTAGCTGTGCTTTACCTTCTAACTCTCCCGCTTTCGAACATCTCTCGCGCTGTCGTGAAATCCCCTGACCTCCCGGTCCACCTAAGACCATCCCGGCCTCGCCTGGGGCAATTACCTCGTCGTACTTTCGTGACCGCTCGCTACCTAAACCTAGAGACAACTGTTTTCTCGCCTCCCCTCTCTTGTCTCCATAAAATGCCCTTAATCCTCAAAGTAAAATGTGAGAGCATGTGCATTAGTCGGCACATTTGAAATTAAAAACCTGAAAAGCATCAAAAGAGGCACGATAGGGTTAATCTCCATTCAACATACAAAGGGCAAATACTACGTATAGACAAAATGTCGTCTTAGTAAATAACCGTGCATCCGGTGTCTGATGGGGAACTGACTCTGAGAGATTTCTCTCACGCTTTGTGGAAACAAAGGAAGTGGCGCACGAGACGGAATAAAAGTTGCATTTTGAGATTTTATGTGAAATCCTAAAACCCCGTAAAAAATCTCTGTAACACTCCTATGTCCTGTTCTTTGACCTCATTTCGCCCATTTTCAATAGGGTTCGCCCCCACGTTGTCCCCTACCATATACTAAAATTTCATCGAAATCGAATCATTTTTACGCGAGTTATCGTGCGGACGGACGGACAGACAGACAGACAAAGCTGGAACATATACGCTTCTTCAACCTACAGTTGTGAGGCGTAAATAAAGAGAAAGGGCTTGCTTCTTTCCAGTATGAAGGTGTCATTGTCTAGACCGCCTGACACGGACATCATGCCACTGGGCAGAGAAACAAGTTACTCGAATATCTTCTGTCTCCTTTCTTTTGTTCGTTGCCATTGATATAGTGGTTTTAGCAAGTAATGAATCAGAAAAGTTTAATGTCAATCATTCTCCTAAATGATTACTTTGAATATCAAAGCTAAGGGGAAAGCAACACTTTCTAATTATCAGGTTCACTCCTTCCAGTTGCTTTCTATCCACTTGTTAGACAGGAGAAATATTCCTTAGACCTGATTTTAGCTCATAATTCTAACCCCGAGTTAATTCGTTCTAGCCAGTTAAAGGGTTAATTTCCCATCCCAGCTTTATTAGCACTCTTAAAATGTTTCTGGAAATCTTGAATATTGGTCGCGAGTAAGACGGTGTTTTTAGCATGGAGTAAATTTTGCTTATAACGAAGTAAATTTCTCCGTCATTTCTGTCCACGCCAGGATTCGAACCCGGATCTCCTCATTCCGGAACAAGTCACTCTACCAATTGAGCTACACGGACGTTTTATTCTGATTGCTATGTGCCTTTATGTCGTGTGCGTCCTTCGGGCAGGTACGTCACATCTCCTGGTACGTTACGTCATCTCCCCACCCACCCCCTTTTTTTTTTTCGAAGTGCTGGAGAAGGGATTCTCTTATTTTTCCTATCTCGCGGTGTGGAAATAACATCACACCAATGCGAGATTTTGAATGGTCGGGTCATCCGGATAGTTCGGGCGCCATTAAAACGAAGTAAATTTCTCCGTCATTTTTAACCGCGCCAGGATTCGAACCCGGATCCCCTCATTCCGGAACAAGTCACTCTACCAATTGAGCTACGCGGACGTTTTATTCTGATTGCTATGTGCCTTTATGTTGTGTGCGTCCTTCGGGCAGGTACGTCACATCTCCTGGTACGTTACATGCTAATCACTTTGTAATTCATATTTATTCCCTAACTCAGTCATCTACGTATTGCTTTCCATTTACCGAAAGAGATACGTTACGTAATCTTCCGTCATCCAATAGTAAAATTAATAATTTTTCTTTCAAAAAATCCCTTCAGTGTAAAGAACATCGTGCTCCAGAAGCGGTATGCTTGCTATGAGAGAAACACTTATTCATAATACATGGACAAAAAAAATGCTCATGTATGCTAAAAAGCATTAGATAACAATAGTGAACGAAAAGAATCCCAGTTCCACAGAAATGAATAAACGACACAAAATAAATGGGCATCCCAATATTTGATTCGCTACAGCGTAATTATAAAAATGTCATTCTTAGATTGGAAATAAACTTGATGCGGTCACACATTAAAGGATATTTGGGGAATAATAATCAAAGAAAATGATCAGTTCATGTGATAAATTTATTATCTTTATAACGCATTGAACAAAGCCAAAAAAAAAATGGATTTTCTCCTATTTGCTTCATCACAACATAATTAAAAATGTTGCATTCCTCCGCAGAGAATAACCTAATTGTTCTTATGTACAAAAAGTTATCTGATAATATTAATGAAAAAACAAAACAAAATGCGAACTCTTCCAGAGAATAAAATTATGATCCGTATTATAGACTCAATGGTGAGGAATAAGAAGAATTTGTTACTATGTGCTTCACTACAAATAGATAAATTAATAAAAGAAATAAATTGATTTTCCTTCTTTGCTTGTACGGCGGAAACAAAAGATTAGTTGAGATGCACTTAGTTAATGTATAAACTACAGCACGTTTCATAGAAAACCGTAGTGCATAAAATGTGGTTAGGTGTCCGTCTTGTAGCAAAAATAATTCTATCTGGAATGTGTGAGTGTTAAAGAGTTCTGGTAAAAACTAGAAAATCTGGGTGGTTCATTTGGAAGTTAAGATTTAATACGGATATTTTTAGTGTTCGTATTAATTCATTTCCAAGTAGACAATATCCAGCAGCAGATCTCTTTTAGAGTTCATTTTGGAAACCGGCGTAGGCTACTTTATCTTGAAGAGCAATTTTAACTGAACATTTATTGTTTTATTGCCTTAAGCAGCGATTAGTATTCGGTGATCCGAGGCTCATTGAGAGGGCTAAATGATTTTACTGCTGTTGGAGCCGAGGATGCTCCCCTATTCAAGCTAGGAGTCGAGACAGAGGGGGTGGCGAGAGGTCGCTAGGTGATGGTCTGAGAAGGAGCACATTGTTGGGTCTCTGAGAAAGACAGGGCAAGAGAATGAAAAATTACGTAGAATTGGAGTACGTACAAAAGAGAGAGAGAAATTAAGAAACGGAATAACTAACGAGAGGACAGAACACCAAGTAATAATTTACTAAGACCAATCCGGGATATCCTGCTCTAAAAGTTTAAGCAAGTAATAAATTAATTGAAACTGAAACTTTTCTCATCTATTCCTTCGTTACATATTAACTGCAACGAGCTACAATTAGGTTTAAATATCGAACCAGAACGGGGCTTATAACAGCACAACAACAAGGCCATAAAACAGTTTAACCACACATGGGGCTAGAAGCAGTCGCTGATCCCTAATTTAAAATTAGTGGTTCCAGGAAGGGGAGAGGCTACGTGCCATAAGACAGGCACACCTCCGATACCTTGCTCGGGATTTGGTTCCGGGTCCGCTCACGCGAACAGTCAGAAGCCAGCGTTAAGGATTCTGCGGCATCTGGGCAGCTAACCTGGATGTACTCATAAAATATTAGAACAGCGCAATCAATAGGGAAAAAAACAAAACAAGAACGCCACCCATACCTGGAGGACAGTCAGCTCATACAAAGGGGAAGAAGCCAGTGCCTAGACCACTGCCCCATCGATACGGCTTATTTGGGAGTACTCGTAAAAAACTGAGGACAGCGATCAAAAGGAAATAACAAGCACACCACCCATACCTTTTCCAGGGCTCCAGCACGGTTTCCTCAGACGAACGGTAAGAAGCCAGAGCTTAGACCGCTGTGACACCGAGCCGTCAATCTGGGTATGCTCATAAAAAGTGAGAACAGCAGCCAAAAGGAAAAAAACAAGCACACCACTGTGACGTGCCTGCCCAGCAGGAAGCACACGATACAAAGGCAGATAGCAGCGATAACGAACGTCCGCGTAGCTGAATTGGTAGAGCGACTTTTTCCGGAATGAGGGGACCCGGCTTCGAGCCCCGGCGTGGACAAAAATGACGGAGAAATTTACTTCGTTATACCACACATACCTTATCAGGGATTAGAACAGAATCGGCTCAAACATACAGACAAAAAGTCAGCACTTAGACCATAGCGCCATCGGGGAGGCTAACCTGGGTGTGCTCATAAAAAGTGAGAACAGCAATCAAAAGTTAAAAAACAAACACACCAGCCATGCCTTAACTGAGATTCTAGCACTGTCTGCTCAGAAGAACGGCCAGAAGTCATCACTTATAGACCACTGCGCCACCGGGGCGGCTAATCAGGCTGTGTTCCTAAAAAGAAGTGAGATCAAAGATCAGAAGGAGAAAAAAAGCACACCAGCCATACCTTCCCAGCACTTGTGTTTTGCTGGCAGTGATGGGTCACTGCTGGCTGAAATCTGCCGCTCACGGCCCGGTAGTGGTCCGTTGGTGGCTACGCTATCAGTTGGCCAGCCATTGATGGCCCTGCACCATCGCCGTGAATTGTGGGCCTCCAAGCAAGTGCCACTAGTGGCCCGTTGCTGGCAACCAATGCAACACCAACAGCAGGTGGAAGCAACGGGATTGCGCATGCGCAGAAGCAACACTTGCTGTGTCTCTCATGGTACCAGTTAGTTGAAGACGACGCTATCGCCATCGTGTTATTTTAGTGGATGTTAAGAAAAAATCCATATGTAGAGAGGCGAATTAATTCCCTAATGAAATTCTACGTCGACGAAGATATCAGATTAAGCCGGAAAATACTAGATTACAGCCATGAAATACACCCACTCCATTCCCATGAATAACAATTCATGGAATGGAGTGGATGAATAACAAGAAAAAATTTGAAACCGCTTGAAACAAATGTCCTGGAAAACCAATAAAACAACGTTTGTTGAAAAAAAAAAAAAAAGAATTATAAGCGTACAAAATTTATTAATTATTTGAAAGAAAAAAAAAAGCAACGCTATGTGTTGTACTCATCCATGGGTTGAATACACAAGACTGGGAGGAATTCGCTTCTAAAAATAACGAGAAGTAAAATAAAATATATTTCCTCTTTAAAACAAATGTAGCTTCGGGGACAACGGAAAGGAAAGACACAACGTTAAAAATGTAACAGAATGTGACATGAACCCGGGGAAAATATATATTTATTCAACAATCTCTTTTCAAGACGACAAGGACAGTACAAAACTTTGGAAAGCGACTCTAAGTATGTACACTCCTTGAAAATGAGTGAAGATCTCTTAAGGTAAAAAAAAAACTTGCGTTACGTTGAAAAAATAAATTTATGAATTATATGAAACTGACTTTTATAAAAAATACCTCGCAATATTGTAAAATGAAAGAGGGAAGCATTCGGTTACACATTATGTATGAAATAGACAGTTCAATCATGCGCTGGAGCGTGGCAAATCCGGTCGGTAGAGAACTCAGCTACCACGCGAACGGCCCTGGTTCAAATCCGCTCAGATGCAAGCGGGTGATTTTCCGGTCTGTTGAGAAAATTTCCCCAGCGCAGTGCGATAATTTACAAGTTTCGTAAAGGTAGAAAAAAAAATGTAGCTTTGGTTAAGTGCGGTTATTCTTGATTTTTTTTTTTTTTATATTATTATTACGACTACTACTGGGAAATTGGCGGAGAAGATTCGGCAAGTCACCAGTTACGTCACGTAGTTGCTGGCTGCCACTACCGGCAAACTAGCGGACCACATTAGGCTAGCCATCATTTCTGGCACGTGCTTGCAGGGCCGTTGAAGGGCCACGCGTGGCAGCTATTGCCTGTGATGGACAACTGATGGCCCAGTTGTGGCATATGACAACTGATGGGGTGCCAACTGTTGGCCTGAACTGATGGCCCTTCTGTTGGCCGCCCGGACATTTTATTGACGGTTCGGCAGCGGCGGCATAGTGCTGGACCATTGCTGGCAGTGCTGGCTGCCAGCAATGGCCCAGTGCTGGCCCAGAAAGACTGTTTTTGCTGGGTTAACTGGGACGTGAGCAGTGTGTGCTCAGAAAAACGGCCAGAAGTCAGCACTTAGACCACTGCGCCTAATCTGAGTGTGCTCCTAAAAAGAAGTGAGATCAGCGATCAGAAGGAAAAGCAAGCATACCAGTCACACCTTAACTGGTACTCGAGCAGTGTATGCTCAGACGAAAGGTTAGAAGCCAGTGTTTAGACAACTGCGTCATCGGGGCGGCTAATCTGGATGTACTCAGAAAGAGTGAGAACAGCAACCAAAAGGAAAAAAAGAAGCACACCACCCATACCTTATCCGGGACTCGAGCAAGATCAGCTGAGACAAACATTCAGAAGTCATCTGCGCCACCGGGGCGGCTAATCTGGGTGTAATCTATAGCGTAAAATCCATCTGCCGGTGGCAGAATTTTTTTTTTTTTTTTTTTTATTGCAGGTTTAACAACCACCGTGAGAACTCAATGGGCTATAAGCAGTCGCCCGTCCCTAATTTAGAGTCACTGGTTCCAGGGAAGGGAGAGAGCCAGTGCCGTAAGACAAACACAACATCCATGCCTCACCGGGATTTGAACCCGGACCCATTTCGGACGAATGATCAGAGGCCATCGCTTAGACCACTGCGCCAACGGGGCGGCGGCAGAAATCGAACCTGCATCCGTCTGCTTAAGAGCCGAATGCTTACCGAATTAAGCTACACTGACGAAGTTCGTCTCTGCAACTTTACCGTCTTGGCATGTGCTTCACTTCTAAGGAAGGTACGTCACATATCCCCCCCCTGAAAAGGGCAGGGACGGAATCGTAGGTTTTTGGGGTCAGCCGACAAACAACGCTTGAAGGAGAGCTCACCGTTGAAGGAAGAATTCTCATTAATTCCACACGATGTGTGAAACAAAAAGCACACATTTTTCGGTGAACCGAACTGCCAGGAGATTCATTTTACGTTCGGACTCCAATATAGCGTAAATGCCATTTTTCGGTGGTGAATATCGAAACTGCATCCTCCTGCTCCGAAGCCAAATGCTTTCTCAATTACGCTACACCCACAAAATTTGTCTCTCTTGCCGTCTTGATATGCGCGTCACCTATCAGTTAGGTACGCCACAACTCATAAAAAGTGAGAACAGCGACCAAAAGAAAAAAAAAAAAAACAAGCACACTACCAATTTTTTTTTCATTGAAGGTTTAACGACCACCGTGAGCAATTCAGTGGGCTATAAGTAGCCGCCCGTCCCTAATTTAGGGCCACTGGTTCCAGGGAAGAGAGGCAGAGCCAGCGCCGTAAGACAAACACATCATCCATGTCTCAACGGAATTCGAACCCGGATCCTTCACGGACGAATAGGCATAAGCCAGCGCTAAGACCACTGCGCCACCGGATCGGCTAATCTGGGTGTGCTCCTAAAAAGAAGTGAGATCAACGATCAGAAGGAAAAAGCAAGCACACTAGCCATACCTTGAGCACGGTCTGCTCAGACGAACGGTTTGAAGCCAGAGCTTACACCACTGATGCGTCATCGGGGAGGCTCACGTTGGTGTACTCTTAAAAGTGAGACGAGCGATCAAATGGCAAAAACTGAAATTGCAATATAGTCAAAACTCAAACCTGACTCTGAAGTGAAATAAATGCAAGCGAATTATTACATCAATTTTGAAGATCTCTGTGGAAAATGAAGACATTGGAAGCGTACATCTAATGAACAAAGCTCTAAATTTACGTAGGAGAAAATTAGATTAGCTTCGGAAAGCGACACAACTCTGTATAATCTCGGAGAACATAAATAACCCAGAAATTTGGACTTTCCGAGTTTGTGTTTATCGGCGTGTCCGTAGAAAAAGAGTAAAGACAAGCTATCTAAGGCATAAGAAGGTAGTTGGTCCGTGAAATCAGAGGATTTCAAATGCATATAAAAACAGTATCGTGACATTTATCTGCATGCAGATTAAAAGCAAATACTTAAGGCACGCATCATCGCCTTTTAGAGCATCCAATTTGAGGCGACATAAAACCCCCATTACGACCGCATATCTGTGTCTGAACGTCACTTTCCTGGGCCTCCAGTAGCCAAAGCTCCAGGCCCTTTGTCAACACGCGGGAAAACATGAATAAACATGGGCTACCATCACTGTAATTGGCTCTTCGTTATCACGTGTAGTAATGGTTAATTAATTACGGGCTTGTTTAATTATCTTCCGCAAAAGCGAACAGCCAAGAGGGCAAACAGCGGGGGGTTGGAGAGGAAGGCTGGTGGCCGGCAAAAGCTCTGGAGCGCCGCACCGGATCCCACCCCTGTCCCATCCCGCCCTTGTCGTTTCCACGTTCGGTGAATGCTCGGTGGGTGGAAAAACCTTCTTCGACTTGGCGGCAGGCATATTCACGCACCACGGATTTGTTCCACCCAATTCCTTTGCACCCTCTGGATAGATAGCACTTTTTGGATCTTGAGTTTTTGCTAATTTTTATTGCGTTGCCATTAGGGAAACTTCGAGCCATTGATAAAACTAGGAGCGTCGCGTTCCGGTCTCGTGGTCTTAAGTTAAGGCTGTTGAGTTGACTCCAATTCTGTCTTTTTGCCATGTACCTTCAACGTCGTCATCAATAAGCAGAGGCAAGATTTTACTTTTGTTGCGCAGACGATTACCATATGGCGCTGACGGATAATTGAAATATATACGCTCTCTTTAACAATTTATTTGTGAGCTGCCTTCCCATAATACCAAATTAAAGGCCGAACGTGGCACATTTTATTTAATTTGGCTAGATAAGTGTATTGTGCTGCAGAGGCCTCTCCAATCGAATTGAGGGATTATTCGAAGCATACAGCTAATTCGTTGCATTACAGTTTGCGTTCTTTCTCTTTTAGGAAATCAATTTTTCATCCCCGAATCAATGTACCGGGTGTATTTGTTTCACTTGTGTTAAAAGAGCTATTTATTTCGCTTCAGTTCCGCGATTTTGATTGCTCTTGATCAAGCAACGTAAAGTAATGACATTAGGCTGTCTGCTAATTTGCATTTGCGATATATTTATTATTAAGTGAAGTGCGCATTTAAGTATAATGACTTTTCCTCTTTCATGTTTTTATAACGGCCTCTTTGTTCACTGAGAATTACGAATCATGTTTTCTGTTTGTGTAGAGGTTTAACGGCAAACATAAGCAACTTTAAGGGATGTAAGCAGTCCCTCATTTTGGGACCATGGTTCCAGTGAAGGGAGAGAGACGAAACACTGTAGGATAAACACATCACCCATGCATCCATCAGCAGAGACTCGAAAGTGTGAGCCCAGGCTAGCCAGAAACCTGCGTCTCTGATCACTGGCGTGGTTATTATAAAATATTCCTCACTCTGAATTTAATGTTACTAACAGGATGGAAGAAAACAACAGAACCGAAACACTAATACAATATTCTACTACGGGTGTGGATGGATGTGTTACGGAGAGTTGGAAACTATTAATTATAAAGAATATAACTTTGAAAAGTATGTCTTCCGTTGTTATCATCTTGAACTCGGCATAGGTTAACATTTCTGGAAAACGCCAGTTAATATCCAATCAGCAGCAGACAAGTCATTAGTAAATCCTTGATGCTATGATTCTTTCCTAAACTAAATCCCAATTAAAAAGCTTCGATGTGTCGAAAATGGTACCGGAAGTAGTCGGTGAGCCACCAAGGTTGATTTTCTCAAATATCTAGAAAATGGTGCGTTGTTGCGAAATTTGGCTTCCTCTCGATCCCCCGAAGGAAGTTGGTTTCCTGCTAATGAGGATTTTTTTAATTTATTGTTTGGAGGTTTAACGACCACCGTGAGCAACTCAACGGTCCGTAAGCATTCGTCCGTCCCTAATTTAGGGTCACTGGTTCCAGAGAAGAGACAGAGCCAGTGCCGTAAGACAAGCACAACACCCATGCCTCACAGGGAATGTTCAAAAGCCAACGCATTGACTACCATCTCAGACGAATGTTCAAAAGCCAACGCATTGACTACCATCTCAGACGAATGTTCAAAAGCCAACGCATTGACTACCATCTCAGACGAATGTTCAAAAGCCAACGCATTGACTACTACGCCACCGAGGCGGCAGACGAGGGATTTAAAGTGATGTATAACACGATGTGGTGTACATATTCTAGGAAAAAAGTTACCAATCCCCCACTAACACACTTGCGATTTACACATTCGTAACTACATCTCATTTCATCGGTGTCAGAGTCGTTTCTTACGTTCGCGTAAATCTGAAAAATATAACAATAACAGTACTATTACTAATAAAAATAAATATTGTTTTTCAAAACCTAAACAGTAGAAATATTTACTATTACTGCCGTCAAAGTTTAATAAACATTTACTTTTATTACTCACATATCTTTTTTCATTGGTTTTACGACAATAACATTCATTAATCCATCTACCTAACGACTGAATTTAAAACTTTCTTGTTTGTTGTTATGATTTAACACTTTGGCTCGGTGTGGTCGTGAAATTTAGTTGAGTGGATGGGCTTCCCAGCAAAAACACAAGTGCTGGGAAACTGCTGGCCTCCAGCTGGCAGTGATGGGTCACTGCTGGCTGAAATCTGCCGCTCATGGCACGGTAGCGGTCCGTTGGTGGAAGCGCTATCAGTTGGCGAGCCATTGATGGCCCTGCAGCATCGCGGTGAATTGTGGGCCTCCAAGCAAGTGCTACTAGTGGCCCGTTGCTGGCAACCAATGCAACCCCAACAGCAGGTGGAAGCAACCGGACTGCGCATGCGCAGAGGCAACACTTATTGTGCCTCTCACGGCACCAGTTAGTTGAAGACGACGCTATCGCCATCGTGTTATTTTAGTGGATGTTAAGAAAAAATCCATATGTAGAGAGGCGAATTAATTTCCCAATGAAATTCCACGTCGACGAAGATATCAGAATGAGCCATGAAATACACCCACTCCATTCCCATGAATAACAATTCATGGAATGGAGTCGGTGAATAACAGGAAACAATTTGAAACCGCTTGAAACAAATGTTCTGGAAAACCATTAAAAAAACGTTTGTTGGAAAAAAAAAAGAATTATTCGCGTACAAAATTTATTAATTATTTTAAAGAAAAAAAAAAAAAAAAGCAACGCTATGTGGATATAATGTACTCATCCATGGGTTGAATACACAAGACTGGGAGGAATTCGCTTCTAAAAATAACGAGAAGTAAAATAAAATATCTTTCTTCTTTAAAACAAATGTAGCTTCGGACAACGGAAAGGAAAGATACAACGTTAAAAATGTAACAGAATGTGACATGAACCCGGGTAAATATACACTGACGGAAAAAAATCCCAACACCACGAAAAAATAGCTGTAGAGGAATGAAATGCCGGCAATACATATTTAATCGATTAAGGTTTCAAGATCACAGCTTAATGTAAGCGCGAGAAGAGACATTTTAAATGTGAAATGCTGGTACATTAATAACCGGTGTAACCGCCAGAATGTTGAATGCAAGCACGCAAACGTTCATGCATTGTGTCGTACAGGTGCTGGATGTCAGTTTGTGGGATGGAGTTCCATGCCTGTTGCACTTGGTCGGTCAATACAGGGACGGTTAATGCTGGTTGGGGGTGACGTTGGAGTTGTCGTCCAATGATGTCCCATACGTGCTCGATTGGTGAAAGATCTGGTGATCTAGCAGGCCACGACAACATGTCGACACTCTGTAGAGCATGTTGGGTTACAACAGCGGTATGCGGGCGAGCGTTATCCTGTTGGAAAACACCCGCTGGAATGCTGTTCATGAATGGCAGCACAACAGGTTCAATCACCAGACCGACGTACAGCTGTGCCGTCAGGGTGCGTGGGATAACCACGAGAGTGCTCCTGCTGTCATAAAAAATTGCTCCCCAGACCATAACTCCAGGTGTAGGTCCAGTGTGTCTCGGCCGCAGACAGGTTGGTTGCAGGCGCTCACCTGGCCTCCTTCTAACCAACACACGGCCATCACTGGCACCCAGGCAGAACCGGCTTTCAACAGAAAACACAACAGATCTCCACTCCGTCCTCCAATGAGCTCTAGCTTGACACCACTGACGTTTCAAACGGCAGTGGTTTGGAGTAAATGGAATGCACGCTACAGGGCGTCTGGCTCGGAGCTGTCCTTCAAGTAACCGATTTGTAACAGTTCGTTGTGTCACTGTGGGGGCAACTGCAGCTCGAATTGCTGCCGCAGACGCGGTACGATGCGCCACGGCCATACGCCGTACACGGCGGTCTTCCCTTTCAGTAGTGCCACGTGGCCGGCCGGAACCCGGTCTTCTTGAGGCAGTACCTTCCCTTGACCACCGCTGCCAACAATCATGCACAGTGGCTGCATTCCTGCCCAGTCGTTCTGCAATATTGCGGAACGAAAATCCACCTTCTCCCCTATTACATGACCTCGTTTAAACCCCGTGAGCTGTTGATAATGGCTTCTTCGTCTTCCTAAAAGCATTCTTGACTAACATCAACACACTACGTCCAATCTCAACGATAACTAACGCTCACGAACGTTAGAGCGCGTATTTACAGCAAACCTGCTTTGCATGTTCCGAGGGCGCTACTAGCGCCACACGTATGCGCCTAGCGCGAAATTTGCATAGACATCATCTTACAGATGTACTCTCACCGCCTACCAACTGTCGTTTATCTAACACAACCCCTTCTTGGTGTTGGGATTTTTTTCCGTCAGTGTATATTAATTCAGCAATCTCCTTTCAAGACGACAAGTACAGTACGAAACTTTAGAAAGCGAATCTAAGTATGTACACTTCTTGAAAATGAGTGAAGTTCCCTTAAGGTAAAGAAAAACTATCGTTACGTTGAAAAAATAAATTTATGAATTATATGAAACTGACTTTTATGAAAAATACCTCGCAATATTGTAAAATGAAAGAGAGAACCATTCGATTACACATTCCGCACGAAACAGACAGCTTCAAGCATACGCTCGTGCGTGGCGTCGGTAGAGAGCTCAGCTCCCACGCCGACGGCCCTGGTTCGTACCCACCCAGATCTAAAATGGCGTTTTTCCGGTCTGTTGACAATATATCCCCAGCGCTGTGCTATAATTCACAAATTTCGTAAAGGGAGAAAAAAAAAGTTGTAGCTTTGGGAAACTGCGGTTATCATTGAATTTTTTTTTATGGATACTACTGGGAAATTGGCGGAGAAGATTCGGCAAGCCACAGTTACGTATCGTGGTTGCCGGCTGCCACTACCGGCAAATTAGCGGCCCACATTGGGCTAGCCATCATTTCTGGCACGTGCTTGCAGGGCCACTGAAGGGCCATTTGTGGCAGCTACTGCCTGTGATGGATAACTGATGGCCCTGTTGTGGCATATGACAACTGATGAGGTGCCAACTGTTGGCCTAAACTGCTGGCCCTTCTGTTGTGCCACCCAGACATTTTATTGACGGTTCGGCAGCGGCAACATAGTGCTGGGCCAGCAAGACTGTTTTTGCTGGGTCAACTCCCCATTATATGTGTACATATATGAACAATAACATTTTCTTCAAAAAACACCCAAAAGCAAAGATGTGCAACTCGACAAAAGCTATCAAAAGTACCCACCTCAGTTATTTATAAAACTGGAATAATGTCAAACCTTATACAAACGAGATTTTTCCTTTGTGTCACAGGACAATTGTCCGATACTGAATATCAATAAAATCGACAATAAATAGAGCATTTTTGTCTGGAATGCATTTCTTGGGTGTTAGAGAGCTCGTGTACACAGTGACTACTTGGGTTAAAGACCGTTGCTTGACGCTGTTTTCCAAGAGAAGTATTTCGCGGTGCTACTTTAAAAGAATGTTTCCATCCTAGTAGCTCTGAAAATATAGCTCGCACTGGACAAAAAAAAAAAAAAAAAAATCACGTGCACTTAATTGAGAAGAATGAGTAGCAATACTGTTCTGTAAAAAATAATCTATCATACGACAGCTCTCCACCCTCAACTCCTTTATTCTATTTCCGGCCCGATAGCCAAATACATCCACCGATAAACTACCACAACGAGAAATGCGCTAATACCCCACCGAAATCCCTTTACCCCGTGAAACCAACGCCTTCACTCAGTGGAAACGTCTGCTCCCTTTCATGCTGTTTTTATTACCCTAGTAAAGATGCCGCCTTTTCACATGAATATTATCGTTTCCGACAAGCTGTTGCAGTTGCTGTCGTACATCGTTCCTTCAGCCTTTTGGCCTACAGCTGATTCTCAGGGTTTGGGCTTTTGTTAGCTTGGGACTGATGGCACATGCCTCCACGATATTCCCACACCTGTAAATCATTAAATTGTTTGACGTATTGTTCCCTAATGGCCTAACCCCTGCAGAGACCAGGCGACGAGATTACCCCCAACTAGAGTAATGTTATCTTAATGCTGTTGCTGTGACACTTGACCCTCTCATAGGAAAAAAAAGGAATTCGAATGAAGAGTTTTTTTTTGCTTTCACAACGAAATATTAAAGAAAATTCCCATCTGCCTTTTTTTTTTATTAAGTGGAAAAATATTGCATAGGTAAAGGTAAGCTAATACAAGAAAATGTTTATTTTGATTGGGAGGGCTTTGCGCTTCTTCGGGAGAGGGGGGCTGTGGCCCCGAAAATTGATCTATCGACGCCACTGCATAGCATACATACATTGTCTACAAAGAGTAACAGGGTATTCCCTCGATTAAACTCAATAAGCTATAAGCAGTTGCTCATCCCAGATTTAGGGTCACTGGTTCCAAGAAAAGGAGAGAGCCAGAGTCAGAAGACAAAAATAATATCTATGCCTCACGTGAGATTCAAACTCGTTCGCATCTTGGACGAATGGTCAAAATCCAGCGCTTACAACCACTGCGCCTCCGGGGCGGCACGCCCCACGTTTCGTACTATGACCAGATGCTATATCTATGTACGAAAGCATATCTGGCCCTGTTTTAACATGACTTTTTATCATCAGAATCGGCGGTAGAACATGTTCCAAAAGTTTGGCCAAACATTTGAGAAATACCCTGTGCAATTAAATGCATTAAACAGGTAACAGTTGTTTTCGCAAGAACACGAATTTTGCGGTGTGAAATAATCATACGAAACAAAAACAAAAACAAAATATTTTTTTGTAAATAATTGTTTTAATAATTTATATAAGTTCAATGAGATGACACCTCCTTATTTTTTTTTTGACGAACCGTTTCTTTTAAAAACCTGTTTATACTGGAGTGTGCCTTTCTATACACAGAACATTTTAATAATATTCTTTATATGCATCATACAAATGAATTAAGTTTCTGAATAAATAAAATAGGCTTGTATTTAAAAGGCAAACCAAACTGTATGTATGAACAGAAGCATATTGTTTTTAAAAACGGCGTTATTTCGCAGATATAGTGCACACAGCATTTTTACATAAAAATATTTATCACGATATCTCCTTATAAAATATTAGGACCATTATTCATTAAGGAAAATCAATTATCGAATGAAAAATGCCCTTTACTTTTGCTACGACATACCAAAGTCTTGTCCAGAAAAAGAATTATTCAGGTTCATATCCAGTGTCTGTAAAAATTTACTGTTCTTTGAGCTATTTCATTCACTTCTAACAATATTATGGAATCCATTCGAGTAAATACACCAGAATGAGAGTAGCCGGAAACTTCACTTATGACACTACGGGAGAAATGTTGACACCAGGGGAGAAGCTTTTGACTCTGCAGAAGAATTATTAAATGGCTCTGCTATATTCGCCCCTTTTTGCACTTTATGAAACAACTACAACAATCTATTTGAGAGCTGTTTAAAAATATTCAACTTGAAAGAACTTGGCATCCAAATCGTTCGAGAATATGAGTCGAATGCTAATTTAACACTATTTTAGTATTTTTAATATTTCTAGGGCATGCTCTGAACGACTTCTACTGGCCGGAAGACTCGTGCATAGATTCAGCAGCCGTCTTTCTCCATTTGTTTCTTTTCCCAATCCCATGTCTTTCTTCTTCTTCTTCTTTTTTTTTTTTTTTTTTTTTTTGTTAAGTGTTTTTCCGCACCATTTCTCCTCACTTGAAGGGAAGTCCCTTAAGAAAGCGAGGGAGTTTTTAGTAACTCTGTACAATATTCCGTACTTAAACTGAAGGAGTTGGGTGTTCTTTATGCCGCCCGGAAAACTGAAGAACACCTTTATGTTTAGCCAATTTTCTACAAAAATTCACAAATCTGCTTTCTTGGCAAAACCACGACAGGATTAAATGTCTTGCCCCAGAAATGTAAACTAGCGATCCGTTTTCACTATTTAGAAAGCTGTCACTTCAGTTCCGTTTAAAAGAGAAGAGTCGACAGTAGGTAATCATTTCATTATTCGAATAAAAACTTAAGTTTACAACAGGATGGCGGATTTACTTGAATGCAACAGATCCAAAAGTATGTGCCAGTTGTTACACAATTCAGGCACAGCATTCCAATTTTTCTCGAAAGGAAGACTTTCAGTTCTGTCTACTCTGGAGAAACTTCCTGGCTTCAAGAATTACGCTGTGACTGCCTGTACAGTTCTTCAAGTCTTCTCTCCAACGTCTCCCTGGTCACCTCCTTGATCTAATCAAATCGGGCTTGAGAGTACAGCAATCTTATACCATGTGTTCACGTTCATTTTCCCCACGCGTACACTTCCATCTGCTTATGTAATCCGTCAACTCTCCCACAAATCCGTGTCCCAACTCTCTACGGATGTTTCTGTCCATCGTTCAATAAGCCTGTTGCAACCCACAAGTGGTCTTATGTCCGCATCTCAACTGCGTTTATTCTTCTTGTTGAAGATTGACGTTTCTGAGTAGGAGTAATTTCGGCTGGATTGGGAAGTAAGAACCATCCGCAACCTAGGTTGGCGAAGGACCTAACACCCTCCAAGGCCTGCAAGCTTGATATTTGTTCTCATTTAGCTGTCATGTTCAAGGTTATTATTGGACCTTCAGAGCTACTACTGCAGCGGCCCAGAACACATGCAATCTCAACCTAACTTCACTTCAACAGGCGATTCCCAACTTGGTGTTGTCCAGGTCCCACCACGAGGAAATATCAGACAGACATGCATGAGTACCGACCTGGAAAGACATATACACTAAACGGAAAAAACCATGCTGAAAAATAGAGATAGAAAGACAGAAGCATAGTATTAGTTATAAAACTTTGAAAAAGTGAAGAGGAATTTAGCACACTGTTAAAACTTTTTGGTGCAACCTACCACAAAATTTTACAACAAAAGTTTAGAGGAATTTAGCACACTGTTAAAACTTTTGTGGTAGGTTGCACCAAAAAGTGGTGCTACACCACTTTTTTAGAAATGATACACAATTCTGTGGTGCAAAATAAACCCAACAATATGGTGCAACCTTGATTGCAACCTTTTAGCATAACGTGATGAAAAGTTGAACCACGTTGTTCAGTTTTGTTTGCAAACAAAGTGGTGCAGCTGGAGTAGCACCACTTTTTGGTGAAACCTACCATTTTTTTTAACAGGGTACACATCGCGAAGTAAGCCGAAATATGCACGAATTCATATCAAACTAATAGCATGGAAATGGACAAGTCGCCTAGATTGAGTGATAGGTCGGAACCCGTGTAAAGGAATGCTTTAAGGAAACTCTGAACTAAGACACTGAAGAAAAAGGAAGACCTAGATAGAAATGGTTGGATGAGATAAAAGGGAAGTACAGGAAGCCAATGAAGATTAAAATAAAAGAAAGAAAACAACAACTAAGAACACAGAAGGCCTTCGCCCAGTAAGAAAAGAAGATCAAAAAGGTAATATTAAATGTCAACAGATCCTGTTTCTAAATTTCATTAAAGTGATGTAAAGATGCCAGTCACTATACCTACGAATTCTGTATGCAAATTCCTTTTTTACGAAAAAGCTTTATGCCGGCCAAGTGGAAATAAGAACATGTTTTTGAATAATTGTCCGAGTTATACCAAAGCGCGAGCCCCAGATGAGACATGAGAGGTGTGTTTGCCCTACGAAGCCTCTCCTGCCACAAGTGGCTCCAAATTAGGCTCTATATTAGTTTCAAAAAGTTTGAGCTCTAATATTTTCCCAATTTGATGATATTTTGCTGTTTTACGTGGGTGATATCGTCTTGTAACAGGTGCATTCCTATTTGTGAAGCTGTTATTTATAAATGGTTACACTGACTACCCTTTCCTTCCATAGAGATGGTAAGAGGAATCTCCAAATAAAATGGCGAACGTGCTTTCCTAAAATATTTCCGCTATCAGGGGCTTACAGAGACTTTTACGTGATACTGTATTCTTAGAATTACAGTGGTTTCGATTCAGTTTTTTATCTGCTACCTGATGGGGCATTATGTGACACGTAATCTGAATGTTGTGATCTATATAAGCAGTTTTCAATGTCTTCTGATTAGGCTTTGACACGTAAACACTAGATGTATTTCGTGGGAAGCAATAAGAAAAATTAGTGCAGTGACCTTATCATTTGCTGAGATGAAAACCAGTGAAATCGTTTACTGCACACGGTATGAGAGAAAATAAAAGATGTCCATAAATGCATGTGTTCAGCAACAAAAAATAAATAGTTTCTCTGGAATGTAAGAGAGAGAGAGAGAAAAAAACTTAGTCATGTACTGTTGCGTGAGGGTGAGAGATAGATAAAAACCAACAAAAAACATTTTATGGGTGTGATGGACGGCCGATTAAATTCTCACGAAACGTTGCGTGATCTTTCTCGATGAATAAAGACGTAAAGCGCGAGCTGTTGTTTCTGAGGGAATTCCACTACACAATTGCAAACACACACACAGGCGCGCACGCACACACACAGACTTCCACAAACTGCGTAATGCTGTGGTGGGATTGGAGAGAGAGACAGAGAGAGAGACTTCATATCGATCCAAACATCAAAAGTATCGTGTGACAATCGAACTGTGATGATCCCCCTCAAGACAAATGACTTCTTATGAAGATCAGATAACAATGAATAATATTGAACACAAAAGGACCAGCGAATAACAACCAGACGATGACGAGTAGGCACTGATTTAGTTTGATGCATTTAAGAGGTGTATTTTTCCTCATTACGCCGAGATGATTGTTGTAGTGCACTTTCTCCTAAAGGTAACACGTGCAGCGATTGAAGATTTCAATTACTTTCGCAGGGAAACATCTCAAGATTGATGTGCGTCAGATAGACTGATACGAAGAGCGGCGATGTCGATTGTAAAATGATCTGTTACACGCGAGTTTATTAAGCGGAAAGGGAAACATTTTGCTACGTATTTAAAAGGAACCGAATATTTCCGTTACTACGCAAATGCATGCTGCTATCTTGCAGATTCTGACTGAAGTATCATCATCATCATCACCAACCATTTTTTGTCCACTGCTGGATGAAGAACTCCTTAAATCGTTTCCACACTTTTCTGTCTTGGGCCTTTCTTTCCGTTGGCATGCTTTGTAATCTAATAAACCATCACCCACGTGGTAGTTTTCTAGGTTTTTCATTGTTCCTTGGTATCCAGACTAGTAGTTTAGTTGTCCAACGGTGGTCAGTTTTTTAGCAATTTGTGCAACACACTGAATTATAAAGGTCTTTCACTAACACACTGCCTCTTTTGTCTTTCACCATGACTTCATCCACTTTGGTCATAATCTTGGTTCATGAGTTCGTTTTCCTGCCTGTCTCTCTCTCTCTCTCTCTCTCTTGGTTACACCACCTTTGAGTTGCCCGCGGCCTCTGGATGTCTTTTTAGTAAAGGTGCATTAGATCCATAAGTAAGAACTGGAAGGATGCTTTGATTGATTAACAGCCTTTCTTTTAAAATATTGAGTTGGAAAGAACTGGAAGGATGCATTGATTAACAGCTTTTCTTTTAAAATATTGGGATGGAAAGATCTGGAAAGATGCATTGATTAACAGCTTTTTTTAAAATATTGAGTTGAAAAGAACTGGAAGGATGCATTGATTAACAGCTTTTGTTTTAAAATATTAAGTTGGGAAAGAACTGGAAGGACTCATTGATTAACAGCTTTTCTTTAAAATATTGAGTTGGAAAGAACTGGAAGGACGCATTGATTAACAGCTTTTGTTTTAAAATATTGAGTTGGGAAGAACTGGAAGGATGCATTGATTAACAGCTTTTCTTTTAAAATATTGAGTTGGAAAGAACTGGAAGGATGCATTGATTAACAGATTTTCTTTTTAAATATTGAGTTGGAAAGAACTGGAAGGATGCATTGATTAACAGATTTTCTTTTTAAATATTGAGTTGGAAAGAAAGTAACGTCCGATGACGGTCTACCAGAAGTCGAAGACCCCGCCACGACGCATATTGGCCACTGAGATTGCCCAGCACAACGGCATGACACCAGCAGGTGGGTGGCTTAAGTCAGTGGCAGTTAGCCATCAGAAGGCAAAGAGTGTAAGTGCCAGCCAATATGGAAGCGGATAAGGAGCACATCCGCCATTGCATGCTGTATGAGTTTTGTCGCGGTAGCACCCCGCAAGTGCTGTAAGGAACATTACCAGTGTGTACCCCAATGCCATAGCACATCGGCAGTGCTGTCGTTGGTTCGAACGATTTCGAGAGAGAAATTTTGACCTGTCAGACCGTCCCAAAACGCAAGACCCGAAACAGTGGATATAGACATGCTGAAGAATTTAGTGGAGATTGACCTACGTGTGTCTACGCCAGAGCTGAGTTAGGGCTCAATTTTAAGAGCTCGAGCCCGTCCGAGCCCGAAGTATGTCAGCCCGAGCCCGAAGTATGTCAGCCCGAGCCCGAAGTATGTCAGCCCGAGCCCATCCGAGCCCGAAATATGTCAGCCCGAGCCCGAAGTATGTTAGCCCAAGCCCGAAGTATGTCAGCCCGAGCCTGTCCGAGCCCGAAGTATGTCAGCTCGAGTTCGTCCGAGCCCGAAGTATGTCAGCCCGAGCCCGTCCGAGCCTGAAGTATGTCAGCTCGAGTCCTGTCCGAGCCCGAAGTATGTCAGCTCGAGTCCTGTCCGAGCCCGAAGTATGTCAGCCCGAGCCCGAAGTATGTCAGCCCAAGCCCGAAGTATGTCAGCCCGAGCCTGTCCGAGCGCGAAGTAGTCAGCTCGAGTCCGTCCGAGCCCGAAGTTTGTCAGCCCGAGCCCGTCCGAGCCAGAAGTATGTCAGCCCGAGCCTGTCCGAGCCCGAAGTATGTCAGCCCGAGCCCGTCCGAGCCCGAAGTGTGTCAGCCCGAGCCCGTCCGAGCCCGAAGTATGTCAGCCCGAGCTTGTCCGAGCCCAAAGTATGTCAGCCCGAGCCCGTCCGAGCCCGAAGTATGTCAGCCCGAACCCGAATTTTATATTGCAAGATAGAGCCCGGGCCCGAACGAGCCCGAAAACTATGATTAACTTGTTTAGGCATTTAAGAAAATCTCCTCTTTCAGACTTTCACTCTTTCCTCCCTATGCAATAAACCGATGTCTTTCTCAACTGCGGAGTGGGGAAGGGATGGTTATCTATTTCTACAGTTCCTTTGATAATTCATTTCTTTCTGAAATGTTTCGGGGGACCGGGCATGAGGAAAAATAGGGAGGCACAACAATCTACGTAGTACGTTTCTCAATAGAATTACCAAGGAGCTGCCATGTTGAGGTAGGAAGGGAAATTTCGTCACCTTGCTATCTACTATCTACAGTTCTTAAAGGAACTTTTCCTACGTAGAAATCCAGTAATTCATGGCCTATGATATTTGTTACCCAAACCCGGAATGAATAGCCCTGCCGAGTTCCCACTCCCCATCTAGACCCAGTTGCCGAAGAATTCTGTTTAACAACTAGAAAGTGTACAAAAATATCTCGTGTGCTAAATCATACGAAATCACAGTTAAAAAAAAAGGAAGAAAATTCTCTTCTCTCGCAAAGCCCGAGCCCGAACTCCAGTAAGTATTATGCAACTCGAGCCCGGGCTCGACTTCGGGCTCGTCTCAGCACTGGTCCACGGGGGAGATGGTCAAACTTCTGGGGACTACCCACACGAGCATCATCACGCACCTGCGTCAAATTAGGAAGATGCACAAGAGGGGAGTTTGGGTACCCCATCAACTCACAGTTGAGCAGAAGGCAAATCGCATGAGTGCATGCGTTTTCCTGCTTGCACGTGACCAGGCCGAACAGTTCTTTGATAGCATTATGACAGGTGACGAGAAATGGTTCCTGTATGACAATGCCAGCGCCCGGAAGCAGTGGTTGGGCTCAAAATAGAAGCCCATGCGCTGACCCCCAAAGCCAGCTTACACCCACATAAAGTCCTGATGTCTGTTTGATGAGATATGATGGGAGTCGTGTGTTTTGAGCTGCTTCTGGACTCCACTATCCCCGCCGTTATTTATAGCCGGCAGCTCGACGATTTGTACGCATCGCTCACGTCGAAACGACCAGCACTGCTGAACTTCAAGGGAGTCCTCCTACACAGAACGGGTGACCTGTCACAAGATCAGGAACCTAAGCTGGGATATGCTGCTGCACACCAGCCTATTCTTCGGACATTGTCCAAAGCGGCTACCACCTTTTTTGGTCGTTGCAGTATTTCCTGGACGGACAAAGGTTCACCAACCGGGACGATGTCGAACGCGCACTTATTTCTTTGAGTCCAATCTGCCACAATTCTACAGGGACTGTATCCAACAGCTGCACATACGATGGGAGATGGTCGTGGCAAACGATGGCAACTACATTTTGGACTGATTTTTACTCATATATACGGTAATTAGCACTTTCCTGTTGCCTTGCATTTGCCGACATTACCTTCTTTCCATAAGATTTCAAAGATATTACAATTGCTGTGATGGTTTCATGGAATCGTTTCAGGAAAAAAAAGCGCGCGTGCGCGCACACACACACACGCACACGCGCGCGTGTATTTTGTGAAACTTCCGAGAAAGTACACAAAATTCTTGGTATCAGAAAACTTAAATTCTCAGATACAGAAGCCGAAATGTTTTAACCTTTCGTTTTAAATGCAATAATGCAACACTAAATTTAAACAAACAGTCATACTTAAGTAGTAAGTAATCAACGTACCTATATGTCACCATTCTACGTATGTAGTCACTCCTTCTTTTTGAGGCTGAACTTCTTTCTATTACTTAGAACGCATTACTTAACTCTTTTTGACAGTAAGGTCCTCTGCTTCTGGTTAAACATGCATACCAGTTTTCGAATAAAGACCTAACTAAAGTATTATGAAGTTAGTCCTCCACTGCTAACGTAGCACTGAAATCTGAAACTTTTTTTCATAATTTTTTTCTCGCATCCATCTATTCTGTGACAACAACGATTCTATCTTACTATGCTCATTTCCCGTTTAAAGAAGCGAATTTAACGTATCTTACAACTGTTGATCCATTAAAAATTAATCTCCTCTCTATTCATATTCTAACTTCTTCGAAATTTGTTCTCCCAATTCACTAATCGCAGTCTGCCGCGATTGTAGCGTCGAGAATTGTGCAAATATGCACTCAATAAAGTTCTTAAAAGTCCTCCTTCTTTCCCGCTGGCATAATAATAGCTGTAACGTGGTACGAGCACTTCTCAGGTCTTCAGTTTGAATGTGGCTCAAACATAACAAGAAGGAAAGTTTTGTATGGCTCCAGAGAACTTAAAACCTTACCAGGAAGGACAAACTCAGAGCTGATTCCTTTTACGTATTGCTGTCACGTACATCAGACATTTGCATAACAGCAGACTTAGGGCAGAGGGAGGAGGTCCTGTGGGGGTGCACGCACACACGCACACATACACACACACACACACAGAGAAAGACATAATTCCCCCTCGGTTGAAAGGAAACTCTAAGCGAAATGGTGAGGTTTATCTGCGAATTGGTCAGAATCCGAAGTGAATTCATTAGGAGGAGTTCCACAGAAGGCAAAGGCTCATTATAAATGAGTTTAGATTCGTTTTCCTCAACGTCGTCGGAGAAAATCCCAGTCCCTGCACAAAATGCGTATTTTAAAGGAAATCTTTTAATGCGCTAAATATGTCTGGGACGGTTGGTCGGTCGGTATAACTCACTTCCACTCCCCTCTCCATCTCCTCTCTCTTCTGGGATGTAGGTAGCTACGAATGGCCCAGTGGTGTAGGATTACAGCAGGTCTGGGGAAGAAATCCTTGCCCAATCTCTCCTGTCACGCAGCTTGGAGAGGGAGAAATCCCCGGAATTCATTTCGTCTCTTAGAAAGAGAATTGTGAGAGAGTTATATATATATAAAAACGGCATATTAAGGAAAGCTCTTTTTTAAAAGTACAGCTGAGGACTTATGATTCTCCGATAATGCAAACGGAGCAGACGTCATATATCATTTTTGTATTTGCCTTGTTTTCTGAAGTTTGGAAAACAATTATAATTAGAACTCTGCCCGAGTGTTATCGCTGAAAGCGTTTTTAAAATCACAGGTGCTAAGTAAATTATCATATATACATAAATTAAGCACCTAGGATTAAAAATGAACTTTTAGAAAATTAAATCGATGCACAATACTTTTAATACTAGAAGCGAAGGTTTAGCGAATGATCTAGAGGTAATCGACACCTGGAAGTAAGAAGTCTAAAGGTAATCGATTACCTTGGGCAACAATATCAAGCAAGGGCCACATTGATGAAAAAATTAATCGTAGTATAAAACTTGGTAGTAGAGCTTTTAGAAAGGACTACAATTTTCAAGAGCAATATAGTTTTACAGGAGTTTCATAAGGTTCTAGAATAAGTTCGTTCTCAGAAATAGAGTGGGAATATTCAGCGATAAATCTCTTTTTCAGTCACCTTGGCAAACTACGGTAGCAACGGTGATTAGCTTCCCGGAAGTCGTATTTTGTACTTGAAGAGTCTGTTCAGAAAACTTCAAGTGCTTTTATTGTTTTATTGGCCTACGCAACAATCATGCACATTTTTATTCGAAAAACGCATCGAGACGGCTAAATGAATTTATTGCTCAGGAGGCGTTCGAAAAGCGCTCTCATCTTCTAGCTAGAGGTCGAGCTGCCTGGTTTGCAGTCGGCGTTCCAATTCCTCTCCATAGTGTCCCACGGGTTTGAGATCTGGGCTCTGTACAGACCAGTCAAGTTCTTCCACACCCATCTCATCAAACGATTCCTTCAAGGATTTCGCTTTGTGAACGGGGACATGTTGGTAAAGGAAAGGGACTTGACCGAACTGTTTACCATCACATAATAGGTCAAAGCGTTAAGATAGAGTAGTATAATAGGCCACAGCGAGTAGTATAATAAGTCACAGAGTTAAGATTCCAGGGCTCTGGAACAAGGTTGTCCAGACCAAACCATGAAAAATAGCCCCAGAGCATGATCCCACATCCAAACTTCAGAGTTGGTACAACATAGTCAGGCAGGTAGCGCTCACCTGGCATCCTCCACATCCAGAAGTCTCTGTCAGACTACCTAGATGGTGAAGCGTGATTTATCATACCAGAGAACACGTTTCTATTGCTCTAGAGTGCACTGGTGCTGACCTTTATACTCTCCCTATCAACGCTTAACGTTGGCATTGCTGATGTTATACTTATGTGCAGTTGTTATGGTACTGGCATTGCTTCCAGAGGCGCTTTGGAACTCGGTGGTGAGTGTTGCAACCGCGGACAGGCGATATTGAGACACCAAGCGTTTCATCACTCGGAGGATACGGTCTATCATCTTTAGCGGCCTTCCACGACACCATTGAACTGTTGTTTCTGCTTAGCGCTTCCACTTCACAATAACATCACTTACGTTGATAAAGGCAGCAACAACAGGCCAGAAATTCGCCGCGCTCTATGGGCCATGGCTGTGACATACATGGGCAAATTCATTACTCAGAAGAATTGTCCGGATCCTGTTGATTATATAGTGTATATACTCTATATTAACAAAAGTCACCGGACACCCCTTCAAAAGCAAATGAACGGATCCGATACGTTGTTAAGATGCTCGATACAGCTGCAAACGGTATAAAACCAAGCCTGCAGCTGACCGCGATCATATCGCATTGTGAGGTGGAGGAAAAACGTCGCACCGGGAGAGAACTGAAGTCGAGAAAGGATATATTATATTAGTGGGTTATCAAAAAGAGAAACCGAGAGTCGTTTAAATATGTCCAAGTTAACTGTTGGATGCACTGAATAAGTGGAAGACACATGGCGTGCCTGAAGCAGCAAAACGCACCGGCACACCAAGGAAAATCAGTGATAGAGGACGCCGACGCCTCAGAAGAGTCGTTACAGCTAATCGACGGAGTACTGCACAAGACCTCGGTGTACAGGTGAGTAAAAATGCTGGAACCTCGGTATGTACACGTACCATTCGTAGAGAACTTCATTTCATGGGCTACCGTGGTCCTGCGGCTGAAGCCTTTCATCTCCATTCGGAATGCTACTCGTCGTTTAGCATGGTGTAAATAACATTCATCGTGGACAGCAGATCAATGAAAACGGGTCCTATGGACTGATGAATCCAGATATAGTATCCATTAGTCTGATGGCCGTGTGTGGGTTTGGCAGCAGCAGTGAGAGCAAATTACCAGTGTACTGTTCCTACGGTCAAGTTTGGAGCTGAAAGTGTACTCGTGTGGGGGTGTTTTCCGTGGTATGGTCCAGGCCCGTTGGTTATCGTGAGCAGACCTGTTAACCAGCACGTGTACCTTGATATTCTGGACAATTTTCCTTCCTTATAGAAACACTACTAGTGTGTACTGTATAGTATGACTGCATACCAGACGCTTCAGAAACAAATGAAGACAGATAATGCTGTGCCGCCCCGGTGGCGCAGTGGTCTAAGCGATGGCCTCTAATCATTCTTCCGAACGGGGTCCGGGTTCGAATCCCGGTGAGGCATGGATGTTGTGTTTGTCTTACGGCACTGGCTCTCTCCCTTCTCTGGAACCAGTGACCCTAAATTAGGGACGGGCGGCTACTATAGCCCATTGAGTTGCTCACGGTGGTCGTTAAACCTCCAATCAAGAAAAAATGCTTTGAAACGAACAGGATTGTTGCAAACACCAGAGGGAACGTCCTATCATTCTCGACATCAGCACTCCCTAGGGCGAATTCGTGAACTTAGCTCACTGAATTCAGAATATATGATAGATATCATCCGGCTAGATCTGAAGGATATGTCGAGAATTTGAGTGGTTTAGAGCATATTGTACGATTTAAGCTAAACAGGTTTAACGTCTAGATGCCATCTACAAGGCTAACTTGACTACGGAGTAGAATACACAGAGTGCGTACTTTTGCTGCATAATTTACACTATCTACCTACAAGTAATTGGACACCCCTGCAATCGACGATATCTGCGGTCCTGACACACGTCACAGCCGCCGCTGTTAAATATCGTGTGGGAAACAACAACGCAACCAGTCGCATGCAAGATGCCACGCAGTTCGGAGCTCTCTGATTTCGAGAAAGGTGTAATCGTCGGGTATCACAGAAATGGCCGATCCATACGTGACATATCCAGCGAGTTGAAGTAACCAAAATCGACAGTGGCCTACGTGATTGGCAAGTGGAAGATGAGAGGTGACTGGCGGAATGTGCCCCGACCCGGCAGACCCACAAAACTGGGAGTTAGAGACCGACGGGTGCTACCCAGAGAAATTCGGAAGAACCGCAACACATCAACGGGCCACATCCGCGAGGAATTTCAACAGGAATCCGGGAGTATACTTTCGATGAATACCATCCGTAAGGAAGCCCATCTGCTCGGTTATCATGGACGTGCTGCCACACACAAGCCTTTGATCACTAAGTCCAATAGCGCTGCTTGTCTAACATGGTGCAAAGAACGTCGACAGTTGACCGTTGAACAGTGGAAACAGGTTTTCTGGAGCGACGAATCAAGGTTCACCCTCTACCGTTCGGATGGCAGGGTCTGGGTTTGGCGTCTGCCTGGAGAACGCCTCCTGCAGGAATGTATTGTGCCAACTGTGAAGTTCGGCGGCGGTGGAATTACGCTATGGGGGTGTTTCTCCTGGTATGGCACGGGACCCTTGGTCGCAATTCCTGGTAGACTTAACGCTGAGACCTACTGCACCATTTTGGATGACCATGCGCTTCCTACGTTGTGGCAGCTTTACGGGGTGGACCCATGTTACTTTCAGGATGACAATGCCACCTGTCATGTTGCGAGGTCCACCATGGCTTGGTATGGTGACAATGGGGTTATTCGAATGGACTGGCCTGCGCAGAGCTCTAACCTTAACCCTATCGAGCACCTCTGGGAGGAGTTGGAGCGTCGACTTAAGGGATGCCCCCACCGTCCGAAATCGGTGAAGGAACTGACCTGTCTTCTCCAAGCCGAGTGGAAGAAAATACCGCTAGCCGTCGTACAACGCCTGGTTGAGAGTAAGCCCCGGAGGGTCGCCAACTATTGAAGGTGAATAAACTTCGTATTCCTTTGCTATCACAGGTGTCCAATTACTTGTTGGTAGATAGTGTAGTTCCAGTCTAAAAGCTGGTATTTGAGCTTGAACTGGGGCTTCAAATGTGCATTGTTGTAAACGTTGGGCGCAAGTAAATGTAAAAAAGATGTCTGGTTATGTTCGTGTTTCTAAAAAATACAGATATTACCGTGGTTACGTCGTTTTCATTATCGGTTGGCCACGTGCGGCAGATGAGTAGACCTGGAGGATATTTACTGAGCGTGGGAGGGTAAGAGGACAGTTAAATAGTTTTGGGGGCAATAAGTTTCTGTGGTTTATTTTGTCTACCATCACCATGGTACATCCTTAGAGTATGTGGAATTAACCCTGACATATTCGCCCTCGGTAGTGCGGAGAAGTATTGATAAACCATGAGACATCTTTTCAGAAATAAGATTCTACCCAACTTCCATATCATAGTCAGGTTACGTTTACCCCGAGTATAGGCAAGACATCCCACAATTCGCTCATCTTACGTGACTTTTCGTACAGACTGTAAATCTTTTCTCGATCTGTGTTTTGTATGCTCTAGATCTAGTGAAAGCAAATGAAAAGAAATTGTATATGCTGATTGTTGCGATTTATGGTTGTAGACCAAATGATAAACTTTTGTACATGTTTTCATTGGTAGGCTGAATAATAGTTAAATTGTTATTCATGTGTACTTAAGCATGATTGCTTCTGGCTTATCCTGCGGCAGCTGAAAAATTGTTCAATGTACCGAATTCAGCGAAAAGGAAATGGAGGAGGAAGTTAGCCAGTTGATAGATGTGAACTGACTCCAATTCCTTTCCATTATTCCATTATCTGGCGGTTCTCTCAGGAGGAGCTTTCTCGAAGAACTCCCTCTGCGGTTTAAGCACTGATCTATTGGTTCGCTTGGGCGGCTGGTCATGTGGCTATCAGCGGACAGCCTCTTTCGTCACTAGAATTCTTTCCCCTCCTTCGCACCCCCTCCCTATTCGAATCTACCTCGCAGGATTCCTCCTCTCACTCCATCTTCGATTTCTCTCAACAGCCCTTCCCTTTTCTCAAAAGTCCCAGGAAAGATCTCTCTCTCTCTATCTTCTTCTTCTTCCTCTTTCTCGTTCTGTTTCTTCTTTCTCGATGTTCTATTTCCCTTTTCTTTCTCTTTTGAGCTTCGGGGTTCAACAAAGGAAGACAACAATGACCTCGGATCAACAAATGGACATTCACTTTCAGCCATGCAGTCAGAAACGAAGTGTGCTGCAAGTTAACCATTCTTTTCATGCAGGACAAGAGAACCTAAATTCGAACAGCACAGCAAGTCGTTACACAGCACGTCGAACGCATTCATGCGGCAACAACAAAAAATGTAATAACAATCATATATATGTGCTGCAATACATGGCACCTGTTTTTTTTTTTTTTTTCAATTCTCTGTATTTTTTACTATTTTGTTTCTCCTACAGTCCCTCCCACTGAAATTCAGTTTTCAGATTGCAGTTCTGCAGTATTTGAGAGCAGGAATCTAAAGATATAATATGATTTGTGACTTGTGATGTTTGACTCCAGTTAAGAAAGATGCGATTGGTCATCCAGATATCTCAAACAAACGTCCACCATCATGTCTGAGCTTAAATGCCTCACTTTCACCTTTAAATATTGTCTATGTATCGCGTTTGTTTGGGAATCAGATGCTTGCAGTCTCAAAACCAGTGGTGCCAGGTTAGATCACTTGGTACTCTCATACCTAGCGGTGTCATGCCAAGGTAAGTTTGCAAAGTTCCTAGGAGGTAAAGTGCATATGTGCAAGATCAATGCAACCTAAATCGTGAAGCTTGTTCTAATTCACTTTAGTTGAAAAACCTATATATCTTAACGATACAGAAAAGTCACTTCAAGAATCTTCAGAATTACTTCTTACAGTAACAGAACTAGGCTTTTATTCTTTATCAAAGCTCATAGCTGGCACAGGATATCAATAATGTGGAGCAGCGCCCTCTATTAACAACGAACTTCGTAGTACAACCACTAAAGTTTTTGCATAAAACTTTTAGTCGTGAAGAAGCCCTTCCCACATATACAAATGCGAAAATGTACTTACCTATCTACCCTCCTCTTACATTGCTCGCTCCACACATTATATACAGCGTTCTTAGCTTGTCAGACATGAAACCGTTGCCGACCCGGTGGCGCAATGGTCTAAGCGCTGGATTATGACCATTCGTTCGAGAAGGGTCCGGGTTCGAGTCCCGGCGAGGCGTGGATGTCGTGTTTGTCTTACGGTGCTGGTTCTCTCCCTTCCCTGGAACCAGTGACCCTAAATTAGGGACACGCTACTGCTTATAGCCCATTGAGTTGCTCACGGTGGTCGTTAAACCTTCAATCATGCAAACGTCATTCACCCTTGACCTCAAGGCTGTTGCCACATAACATTCAGTAAGTGAAAAATGTTAGCTTGGTTTAAATTTATGTGCTGCGGTGGACGCCAACTTATCAGAAGAATCGTTGTCGGTTGCAGGTTCCTGTCATTGGAGCAGTAAAGCAAATAAATGAGTAAACAAATTGAATGTAATGACTAACGATCTCGACTGCACTTATCTTCATTCTTGAGATTGGGGGAGGGAGTGGGATATTAGTTGGTCTGATCGAACAGTAAATACTTCCAGTGGGTCGATAGATTCTCGGGGACTTCCTCTATGTAATTCCCGCTAAAATCTCTTTGTACTTCATCCCGTGCAAAGGCGTTTTCTGTGCCTTGAGTCTGAGCAAAATCCTTCTTACTTCTCCCATCCAGATTTCCAAGAAGACTCCTCGTTTTCAACTCCTATCCGTTCCATTTCCCTACACGATCTGTCCTCTAGGAAAATGCTCTTGACAAAAGAAGTTGTACTGTTAATTGCTTATTCCGATTGTCCCTGGCGGGGCTCTGAGGGAAAGTCCGACAGGGGGGGGCGGAGGGGATGTCCTTTTGTTCGTGAAGGTCCCACAGTCGACGAAGTATGACCTTTCTCCGAAATGAATCTGTGCTAAGCGCCTTTTTGACTGGGGAGTGAATTTCTCTAGCTGCCATTCGCGCACAAAATAACAAAAGTTACGATTTGATTAAAGTTTAAATATTTCCCTGTAACAAAAATATAACGATAAGAGTAAAAAGCTTGAAGAGAACAAAGCTTGAAGAGAACAAACTCAAAATGTACAAAAAGAAGGAAACTAAAAGTGAAAATTAAGTTAGAATTATAAGTCATAAGTTGGCACTCGCATACTAAGAAGGGGTCGGACAAATCATTTTTTGGCATTTGAGTCAGATTTTTGGAGCGCTCTGATACCAAGCGATGTAAAGTCAGACCAACTGGCATTTTCGTAACTAGCAATGTCAGGTCAGATCAGCTGGCATTTTCATACCTAGAAGTGTCAAGTCAGATTTCTGGGAATTCTGATACCTAGCAATGTAATATCAACTGGCATTCTCGTAACTAGCGGTGTGAGGACAGACAGATCAGGTGGTCCTCTTATGCCCAGGGGTGTGACGACATTACTGCGAAACACTCACTAAAGTCGCAGCACGATTAACTTTCTTCCACCCCTTGAAATCGGAAATAAAGTCTGTATAACAAAAATAATGTCGAGAATTAATAAGTGCCAATCGTTAGGTCAGTGAACAATAAGCAGTCAGCTGGGAAATAATGGTGAAACTTAAGAATGGAGGTGATATATGAATACCATTCATTTTAATAGTGTGCCCGAATCCTTCGATACGAGCTAAGACGCATTTGTCAAAGAACACTGAATATACACTATATTGACAAAAATCACCGGACACCTAGAAGAGAAACACAACATAGCATTTATTGACATACATTAGTTCAGTGTCGGTCCACCTTTGGCCTTAATGACCCTAGAGACATGCTTTCGACAAGGTTTTGGAACACAGCCATAGGTATGCGCTTCCATTCAGTACATAATACTGCCACTAACTGTTGCTTAGTAGTAGACCTTGATTCCAAACTTATTACGCGGCGCTCTAATTCTTTCCATAAGTACTCTATGGGATTAAGATCAGGGCTTTGTGCTGGCCAGTCCGCACACGATACGGAATTATCGTCAAACCACGCCGTAACAGTCATTGCTTTATGGCTCGGTGCATTATCCTGCTGGTACCAACAAGGCTCGTTTCCGTAGTATTGCCACAGAGTTGGTAGGGCATAATTGTCCAGAATATCGAGGTAGACGTTCTGGTTAACAGGTTTGTCCACGATAACCAATGGGCCGGGACCATACCACGAAAAACGCCCTCACACGAGTACACTGCCAGCTCTAAACATGACCGTAGAAAGAGTGCACTGTGGTAAATAGCGTCCCCATGCCTGCCACCATACCCACATACGGCCATCAGACTGATGGATCATGTATTTGGATTCATCAGTCCATTGGACCCGTTTCCATTGATCTACGGTTCACGATATATGTTATTTACACCATGCTAAACGACGAGTAGCATTCCGAGTGGAGATAAAAGGCTTATGAGTAGCGGCACGACCACGGTAACCCATGGAATGAAGTTCTCTGCGAATGGTACGTGTATATACCGAGGTTCCAGAATTTTTACTCACCTGTACACTGAAGTGTTGTGCAGTACTCCATCGATTAGTTGTAACGAATCTCCTGTCCTCTATCACTGATGTTCTTTGGTCTGCCGGTACGTTTTGCTGCTTCAGGCACGCCATGTGTTTTCCACTTATTCAGTACATCTAAAACAGTTGATTTCGGTATGTTTAAAGGCCTCTCGGTTTCTCTTATGGACAACCCACTAATATAACACCCAACAATCTTTCCTTTCTGAAATTCAGTTCTCTCCTTCCACGACATTTTCACTCAACCTCACAGAGCGATATGATCGTTGTCAGCTGCAGGCTTGTTTTTATACAGTTTACAGCTGTACCGCGCATCTTAACAACACAGCGGATCCGTGCATTTGCTTTTGAAGGGGTGTCCGGTGACTTTCGTCAATATAGTGTATGTTTCTTAAGCTCTTGGTCTTTTTAAACAACGAAAAATATTCTGATAAAATGAACGGATGAAGATCCCTCTTCACTAGGGTTTGTACATTTTTGCAAAAAATAAATTCTAGGATGTTTTCAGGAGTTCTTAACAAAATAACAGCCGCTGAAGATTTTTCTAGAACCATAGTGCTTTGCTTTATATTTTGTAAACTACGTTGAAGTTTACTAAACTTTCTTTTGCCCCCTCTGTTTCGGGATTCAATTAACACCATCAACAACTCTGAATACTATAAGCAGTTATCCGTCTCTAGTCCACTAACTCCAGGGAACGGACTGAGTTAGCGCCATTGAACACATGCACTACCCATTCCCCATCCGGGACTCGAACCCAGACCCATCTCAGACGAATTTGGCCGCTGGGGTAGCATTTAAAATACATTAATTGAAATCAGAAAAATATATACACGTCAGAAAGAGAGGAAGCATTCTGATTTATCGAAACTTTAAGACGCTTGTTTGCATTTCTTCAACAAACGAGATAAAATACATGCATGATACTCTGACACTGTAAAGCCTTCACAGATTATGAATCATAAAAACCACGGTACTGATACTTCGCATCAGCATGCTATTCATGATAATTAAGTTATTTTTCCACCGTGGTACAAACCTCGAAGGCATGATATCACATCCTGTGAAATTCAGGAAATTTCAATGAACAACACGAAGAGCTTTAACGACACCCTTGAGAAATTAAGAATACAAATATACTCTGTTTCTACTTGCATAAAATTAATCAGAATTTCCTATTGACGATATACACTAAATAGTTTTGCATTACGAACATCTACCTAATAACGCGTAGGTGAAACTTTCTGTGCAATAACGGCTCGCAGACGTCTAGGAACAGATTCTACAAAGTGTCGAACATCCTCTAAGCGTAACTTCACCTATGTCTTCTGCAGCAGTTCCGTCAGCTCATTCCGTGGAAGAGTATTAGCAGTTCTCACATCTCGTTCTAGCATATCGCAGAGATGTTCAATTGGGTTACAGTCAGGGGAGTTTGGGGGCCAAAGTAATGCGGCGAATTCGTTGTCGTGTTCCTCCAAGCACTCAGTAGTTATACGAGCCCGATGACACGGTGCGTTGTCCTTTTGAAAGATAACACTGTAGTTCGTGGGTATACCTCCTGAAAATATGGATGGATATGGGCGGCTAACAGGTCCCCGTAGCGTCCACCATTCAATTTTTGTGAAATGATAACCAACGGATCTAGAACTTGCCGGGAAAAAGATCCCCAGGCCAGAGATGGAAATGGGTCACGGGTTAACGGGTCGGCAATTTCTTGCGGATCCAACGAGTCGGGTCAAGGTCTTCCCGACCCGATTTTGACCCGGTTTTATTCCCGTTTTATTTTTGAAAAGAGAAAAATATATTCCAAAGAAAAATGCGCGTTGTGGAATTCTGTAGTCGATACTGGTGCCCACGGAGTGAATAATGATTTGTCATGGAAAAATATTGTCGTCTCTTTCTTAAAGCAACGAAGATTTCCACCGACCGACGTCAGACACACCGACACCATATCGTAAAAAGATACTTCCTTTGCTTTATTTTACAGTGCGGTTGACCACGGCAAGGTACAGGCAAACGCCATTCGCCTGCTTCTCAGCTGACTCGCTCTCTCCGTGCGAAGTTCACTGTGTGACTAAGAGTTACTTTTCACATCGTATCTTTTACATTGAGCATTTCAGACGTTTTCGATTGATGTGCTAACATCCCGTTCCCATATCGAAATTAACTCCGTATTTGTTAATATGGATGGATTTAATACTAAGGAGATTGAGAAAGGCGTCGAGGCCAACAAATACCTGCTTGTTGAAAACCATAAGGGGAAGAGTGAATGCTGGAAATTGTTTCGTCTCATTTAGGAACCGGTGAATAATTCTGTGTTGTTTGGTCTTGCTTGTTGTTCAAAATGTGGAAAATGTATAATTACAAAGAAAGATGTCGACGGTGTAATAAGAGATTATGGAACCAAAAATTTAACGGACCATATGAAAGTATGCGCACCTCCATCAAAGCGTGGAAAGAGTGAACAATGTAAATACATTTAAAAAAATACATTTGTGTAATCGTAAATAATGATTCCCATTTGCAATATACTTACGGTCACGGTCATAGTCAGCCATTACTTCTGGATTACGCAAACTAGTGGCACTAAAAATGACACTAAAATTTAGCAAGTAACCAAATTTTATTATGAAAAAAGGATTTCAGTTATTAAATATCAAGCAGTTATTGGGATGAATATATATATTACGTTTATATGTGTGTATATATATATATATATATATACATTGTTTCGAATTTATAATTCAAAGCAGATTTGTCCGGATCCGAAATATTTGACCCGTTTCCAACTCTGCGCGAGACCAGAACATAACCTCCACCGGTCTGTTTAACCCTAACTGTGAAACCAGAGAATATGTCTTCACGCTTTTTAAACCATATGCGAACCAGGCCATCTGCATAGTGCAGCAGAAAATGGGGTGTATTGCTCCGACGACCTTCTTCCATCTGTCCAGGGTCCATTGCCGACGCCCCTTAGCACATGTGAGGCATTGTTTGCAATAACTGGGCGTCATCATGAGTACACTCGTTGGCATCCGGCTGTGGAATCCCAGGCGAAGCAAGTGACGGTGCATGGCGCATTTGGAAATAGGTCGAACTGCACCGCTGTTGTACTGATGGGTGAACTGGGTGACTTTTGCACGTCGTTGTTGAAACAGCCGTCGTGACACCCGACGCTCACCTCTAAGATCAACCACGCGTGGCTGAACAATGTGAGTTCTTCTTCTGGAGACTTCGAAAGAGAACAAATCGTGGGAGCTCGTTTATCACGACAGTCTGTAACACTAATAGCCAAATTGTGTGGTGTTTCAAGAGCAACAGTCTCCACGGTTATGACCGAGTACGCAAAGCTTGGCAAGACTTCATAGGTGAAAAAGAACAGTTGCCGAAAACCGAGAGTGAATGAGAAGAACCGTCGAACGCTAGCTACAAAGGATTTCTTAAAAAACAAATTAGTAAAATCATGCACTGCATTGATTATGATACGCTTTCCAACATACCAGAAATCATTACTCAAGTTATCAAGTTAATCGCTGTGGAATAAATCTTGCTCCTGTGCCCTGACCTTTGACCCCATTTCGATGATATTCAAAAGAACCGGTTCAGCATACCGCCGGAACAACATACTAAAGTGTCTTCGCAATAGAAGCATTTTTAGTCAAGTTATGAGGACAATGGCTGTGGAATAAATCTCGCTGCTGTGCCCTGACCTTTGACCCCGTTTCGATTATATTCAAAGTTCAGTATACCTTCGGAACAACATACTAAAGTTTTGTCGCAATAGAAGCATTTTTAGTCAAGTTATGAGGATAATGGCTGTGGAATAAATATAGCTCCTGTGCCCTGACCTTTGACCCCGTTTCGATGATATTCAACAGAATCGGTTCAACGTATCTCTGGAACAACATACTAAAGTTTTGTCACAATCGAAGCATTTTTATGTAAGTTATGACGCTTAAAGGCAATGGAATGGATCCCGCTCCTATGTCCTGAACTTTTACCCCATTTCGCCCATTTTCAATAGAATTCGTCCTGAGATGGTCCCCTACCACATACTAAAATTTCATCGAAATCGAACCTTTTTACGCAAGTTATGACGCATAAGGGCAATGCCCTGACCTTTGACCCCATTTCGACCATTTTCAATAGGGTTCGTTCCCAGCTGGTTCCCTACCACATATTAAACTTTCATGGAAATGCCGACAGACGGACAAAGCTGGAGCAAATACGCTTCTTCAACCTACGGTTGAAAAGCGTAAACAAAAACCCTTACAGGGGCTAGACAAAATAATGTGAACACCATGATTATAGGGGTTAATATTACTCGTGTAAGCTACACCAAAGAAAACAAACGTTGTGATTATCTTTTGTGTATCTTTTATTTTATACATTTATTTTCTAGGTTGTATATTAGTGTAGTGCAAGTATTCAGCAGCGGTTCATACCAAAGGGCAAAGGTCGGTGAAATGTCAGACTTCCAAAGGGAACAAACCGTCAGAGCCCGTTTAGCAGGAGCATCTGTAACCATAAAAATCAAATTGTTTGGTGTTTCAAGAGCAAAAGACTCCACGGTTACCACAACGCACACAAAGCATGGCAATACTTAATCAGCGAACAAGAATAGTGGCCGAAGGCCGAAATTGAATGAAAGGGACTGTTGAACAACAGGTAGCAAGGATTGTGTCCAAACAACACAGAATGACAGCAGCAAAAGTCACAGCAGAACTCAATATCCACCTAGAAAACACTCTGTCCACAAAACCAGACCCCAGAGAACTCCACAAAGCCAACATCTATGGAAGAGATTCAATTGCTAAACTTTTAATCACAGAAACGAACGCTAATATGAGAAAAAGATTGTGTCAAGAGCATAAAACGTGATGACTGGAAACGTGTGATATGGTCAGACGAGTCCTTCTTTACATTAGTTCCAACAGTAGAGGTCGGAATTATACACTCGAGAACCCCAAAGGAAACAATTAGGAATGTCGAATTCCAAACTATCAAACATGGGGTGAAGCTGTGATTATTTGAATGGCCATATCTTGGCATTCGTCTGGCCTCATCATTACCCTACATGGTCAAGTTACTGCCAGTGAGGACTTGAATATTCTAGGTGATCAGATGCATTTTATGGTCCAAATGTTTTTTCCCCAACAATGATGCCATTTTTCATGATAATAACGCGCCCATACACATAGCTAGAAAAGTTCAATCTTGGCTTAAGGGGCACCAAAAGGAATTTCAACATCTGCCCTGGCCAGCTCAATCACCTGACTGGAACATCACCGAACCTCTGTGGTCAGTTTTGGAGAGCAGAGTGTGAGAAGCAGATTCTCTCCTCCAACAACTCTGACACAATTGGTTGATGTTCTGTTCGATGAATGGTATAACATTTCACTGGAGATTATTTAAAAGCTCTATAAATCTATTCTAAGAAGGTTGGAAGCTGTATTAAAGGCAATAGGTGGTCCAACATCTCATTAATGTTTAGCTCCTGTTTCCCAGGTGTTCACATTATTTTATCCACCTCCTGTATTATTCAACCGTGTTTGGTGCAGTTAATCAGTATCTCACATCATGCATGAAATACTGCATATTGTACCGTTACTGTTTGCACTCTAAATACGACACTTAAAAAAACCTAATAAACTATTGTGAAGTAAGGATTTACCAAATTAAATTTTTTGTCTGAAGATTCGTAAGAGCAGAACTGTTGCTGATGTCTGACGTGACGTTCTCAACGACACTCCTACCAGAAGTGCCCGATTGGTTGCTTTGCGATGGTGCATCATCCTTCAGATATGAGTCTGAAGGTAATGCATAATGGTATGAAAGGCATGTGAAATTCTAGAGTCTGAAACTTGACCATTTTAGGACTCGAAACATAAGAGTTGAAATGTTTGTTATTTTCACCTTCCGACCGTTCTTCTGAGATCGGAAAGTTGCCTTTAATAACATGGTACGGAAATTTTTAAAAATGTCATATTTTAAACATTTCTTTTTTTCTATCTGTACGAATTCCGCTCCATTTTTTTAAAAAAATTATAAAATCGTATCAAAATTTTGAAGGCCGTTCATTACAACATATCCTGGAACATTTGAGCTTCTCTTGTAGCGAATGTTTTTTAAAGGACTGCTTGAAAATTGTTATATGGAAATATTCAAACTATATTTAAATTGCAACTTTTATCACTTTGTGGGCCAACGACAGTGAGAAATTTCCTCCCCAGTCAGAAAGGCGCCAAGCGCAGATCTATTTCGGAGAAAGGCCATTCTCTCGCCGGACCCCTCCCACGGACAAAAGGATACCACCATTTCTTCCCCAGCCGTCGTCAGAATTTCTCTCATAGCCGACGGGTATAAGCAATGGACCAAGCAATTAAGAATTTCTTCTTACGTCAAAAACACAGAACGTGTAAGGGAATGGGACAGAGAGGAGTCTTCATGGCGATCTCGAGGAAAAAGTAGGAACGGTTTTGCTCGGAGGCAGGGGCAAGAAAACGACGAGGTAGAAAGAGATTTTCACGCGGGCTTGTAGCCACATAAGATAGGAACAGATTTGGCGGGAAAAGCGTAGAGAAGGCCATCCATAACATCCAATTCCCGATGGAAGTATTTACTAACCGATCTGACCAACTATTATTTCAATATTTCCTCCCCCCCCCACATCCAATGAATAAAGATATGTGCAAAAGGAAACATCTGTCATAATGTTCAATTTTTAACTACTTGTTTATTTGCTTCCCTGCTCCAACGACAGGAACCTGCAAACGATTCTTCTGATAAGTTGGCGTCTACCACAATACTTAAAATAAATCAAGCCAACATAAAAAATAAAGAAAAAGAGAATTCATTACATAGGACCATTCTGCGTCGTTAATGAAAAACTTCATATATATATAGTAACAGCCTTTCTCCCTACAGCCTTGAAAAGTTAAGATAACTAAGGTAAAGTCCGGTAAAAACTAAAGTCGCTACTATAGTGCAGAATGGATTACGAGTATCTTACAAAAAGTTCGATGTTTTGATTAATGATGTCAGATTTGAAGAACTAAGACATACTAAACGACGTTATTTCCAATAAGTTGTCCTCCAGTATCAGAATGGAGAGAAACTTAATCTTGACAACTTATTTCCACCCTAGTTCAAACAATAGATTGTCATGCATGTGGCATCGCCACAGTATTATTACCTGCAAATTCTATACTTTCGCGCGTGTGTTGCCTTTTGCTTCTGCGTATTTTCCACTGTAGACAGATTTCACACGACCAAATGGTGGTATCCTTTTGTCCGTGGGGGGGGGGAGTCCGGGGAGAGAATGACCTTTCTCCGAAATTGATCTGCGCTTGGCGCCTTTCTGACTGGGGAGGAAATTTCTCACTGTAGTTGGCCCACAAAGTGACAAAAGTTGCAATTTAAATATAGTTTGAATATTTCCATATAACAAAATTACGATGATGAATACTGTGGTTTACCTATTTTGGAAGCTGGTGAACTTAAACCCGACCACCCCAAAGGCTGAGTGGGTGTGAGACGCTGGCTTCTGACTGACCTTAGGTCTGAGATGTCACATTCCATGAAATTGAATCGAATTTCTAAAAGTATATATTCAAAGAAATTCCTTTTCACTAATATTATGCCCCATCTAAAATAAAAATAAAAAAACTGCATCAAAACATTTTAAGGTCATTACATTAGATCTTGGAACATTTGAACATCCGTTGGAGGCCCCGGGAGTTCAGTGGTCTAAGAGATGGCTTTTGATCATTCGCCCGAGATGGGTTCGGGTTCGAATCCCCGTGAATCATGGATTTTGTGTTTGCCTTACGACACTGGCTCTCTCCCTTTCCTGGAGTCAGTGGCCCTAACTTAGGGATGGGAAACTGCTTATACCCACTGAGTTGCTCACGGTGGTCGTTAGACCCTATTGTAGCGATTTTTTAATGAAAAGAAAGGGAGTCTTGAAAAGTACGATGATATTGCTGTGCACCTGCTTTGGGAGTTGATGCAATTAAAAGCGGCCGTCTCGGGGGGATGACTGTTTTGAGTGACCATTCGCTGGGGATGGGCTAGAGTGGTTTGTTTATGCTATGGCTTTGTCCATTCCCTGGAACTAGTGGCCCTAAATTAGCGACAGGAGACTGCTTGTAGCCCTTAAGTTGCTCATGGTGGTCGTAAAACAGGAAACAAAAATGACGTTAAAAGAGAGGAGTTTAAATGCTCCGTATGAATGATGGTGTACAGGAAAAGAAGTTTCTCCAGGCAGCACTGGAGTTGGATGACCGTTATCAAGGAATCAAGTCACCGCATCAAAGCCTCATTCCCAGTTCCCTATCACAGTCACGTGGAATGAGATCGCCGGCTGCATTGATTCTGTTCTGGCATGTGACGGTGTAGCAGCTGCGGCGAACAGGGACATCACATGAATGTTTGATGGCACTACAAGAGATGTGGTCGTCGAAATGCGTTGAGAGGATGACTTAATGGCCGCCTTGGTCTCTGGGTGACAAAATCCCACGCGCATATTTTGCGCGCAAGAATCATCTAGTTTAAACATAACTCAAGGAATTCCTCCTGCCCATCAACTTAAACGCGAATTTAATATCAATCGTCGAAGCTCTTCATTCACTAGATAACTATTGACATCCAATGTATGAATTTATGGGAGTATCAATAAAAGTTTCCAAGTGATTGATTTCATACTCATGGTGCCACGAACATTACCTGCTGTCTTGTATTCCGCAGAATTCATTTCTAATAATTTCGATCAGTAGGTTACGATTGCTTCTACAGTGTGGTTTTCATCGCTTTCGCAAAAGTAAACTGAGTCATGCGCAGGAAGAAGCCGCCGAATGTTTGGGTGTAAAGAGAACGAATGAAGCAAAAGTGCGATAATACAACGTGTACAAATATGGAACACTATTGACGCATGAAACCTTATAACAGAGGGTTTATGATAAATATCAAAATGTTCGTCACTGAAAATGCAGTCCCGTGAGAAACGAATCGGTCTTTCTGAAACGAATACGGCTCTTGCAAATAGAAATATTCATTTGAAGCCCCTTTAACAAACCTGAAATAACAAATTTACCCAAAATGCTATTCATAAAGAAATCTATCTGAAACTATCTTCCAGAAGGGAGATGTGGTAGCAAACAAAAAAATCACTGAAGCCTTTAGAGGAAAAATCGTGCACTGTTACAGCAGAACATGTACACCGAAAAGCCAAAATATTATGACCAGCGCGTCTTTATGAAAATCGAAGCATCTGCTCGTAAACGACGGCGTGCGAGAAAGTCATGAAACTGTATAACTAACACCTGATATTGAGCTCTGCTTATCAGTGTTAGTTTTGTTTTCCGGATAGAAAAGACAGAGGACTTAAGCGAGTTTGACAATGGCCGAAAAATCTTTAATGCCCAGGCGACAGGGTTAGAGTATTTCCGAGACTGCAAGGCTTGCAGGGTGCTCACGCGTACAGCAGTGGTTAGTACCTTCGTGGTCCGAGACGAAAACCCACATACCACTTGCGAAGTGTGGGCAGACAAGTGTTCATCGATGTTAGAGGTGAGAGAGGGCTATCTCGTATGGTACGAGCCCACACAAGAGATATTGTGGCGCAACACGCCGGTAATTTGAATGCTGGTAACATTAGTAATGTGTCACAACACGCAGTACATCTAAACCTTCTGAAAATGGGGCTGCCTAGCCAAAGACCGCTCCGAGTGCTCATGCTAACCACGGTTTACCATCGAAAGGGCCCAGAACGGGAACGAGAGCATTAAAACTGGACATTGAATGATTGGAGTAAAATCGTCTGGTCCGATGAACCTTGTTTTCCGTTGCATCATGTGGACGACAGGGTACGTTAGCGTCGTTCACCTGGTGAAGTGTTGGCACTAGGATGCGCAGTGGGTGTAAAACAAGATGGTGGAGGAAGTGTAATGCTTTGGGCAATGTTCTGCTGGGAAACCCAGGGTCCAGTTTTTCATATGCAGGAAAGTATGACGTCTTCCACTTAAAACATCATTTCAGGGTGCCTCCTAGTAGTCTAGTAGTGCCTCCTAGTAGTCTAGTAGTGCCTCCTTTCTGTAGGACAGTGCACCATGCCACACTTCCCAGATTTACTTAAACATCATTAGCATAGTGCGCCATGCCACACTTCCCGGATTTACTTAAACATCATTTCAAGGTACCCCCTACTAGTCTAGTAGTGCCTTCTTTCAGTAGGATGCCACACTTCCCAGATTTACTTAAACAACATTTCAGGGTGCATCCTAGTAGTCTAGTAGTGCCTTCTTTCAGTGGGATAGTACGCCATGCCACACTTCCCGGGTTTACTTAAACACCTTTAGCATAGTGTTTTCTTTCAGTATGATAGTGCGCCATGCCACACTTCCCGGATATACTTAAACATCATTAGCATAGTGCGCCATGCCACACTTCCCGGATTTACTTAAACATCATTTCAGGGTGCCTCCAAGTAGTGCCTTCTTTCAGTAGAGTAGTGTGCCATGCCACCCTTCCTGGAGTTACTAAACATTATTAGCATAGTCCGCCATGCCACACTTCCCGGATTTACTTAAACGTCATTTCAGGGTGCCTCCAAGTAGTGCCTTCTTTCAGTAGAGTAGTGCGCCATGCCACATTTCCCGGATTTACTTAAACATCATTAGCATAGTGCGCCACGCCACACTTCCCGGATTTACTTAAACATCATTTCAAGGTGCCTCCTAGTAGTATACTAGTGCCTTCTTTCAGTAGGATAATGCGCCATGCCATACTTCCCGGATTTACTTAAACATCATTTCAGGGTGCCTCCTAGCAGTCTAGTAGTGCCTTCTTTCAGTAGAGTAGTGCGCCATGCCACATTTCCCGGATTTACTTAAACATCATTAGCATAGTGCGCCACGCCCCACTTCCCGGATTTACTTAAACATAATTTCAGGGTGCCTCCTAGTAGTCTAGTAGTGCCTTCTTTCAATAGGATAAGTGCGCCATGCCACACTTCCCGGAATTTTTGAGAACGGTTCGCGGAACACGAGGAAGGCTTTCAAGGTAATGCCATGGCCTCTAAATTCCCAAGAATACATTTCGAGCATCTATGGTTTGTGTTGGAACAGCAAATCCAATCTGCGGCTGCGCAACCACGCGACTTACAAGAGTAAGAGTCTGCTGGTAACGTATTGGTACCAGACACCACAAAGCACCTTTAGAAATCTTGTATCGTCTATACCTCACCAGGTAATAGCTGTTTTGGGAGATCAACATCATATTAAGCGGGTGGTGATAATATTTTGGCTCTTCGGTGCATGTAAACATCTATCACAGTAACTAGTGTCTGACTCAAAAGAAATCTTTCAATCGACTTGCAGGAGCGAAGCTGTGATTTCACACTCAAGTATGCATTTCCGTCGTCTAGCGGCGGGCTAATCATTATGGAAGAGTAAAAACAGCGCATGAAATGCTTCCAACACAAGGACAATACTTGAAATCGAAATTTTAAAGTAGGAGATAATCAGGTCAATGTAATATACAGTTGAGCAGGAGCGCTTCGTCTATACGCAGCAAACACACAAGTGTTGGAAAACTGCTGGCCACCAGCTGGCAGTGATTGGCCACTGCTGACTGAATTCTGCCAATCACGGCACGGTAGCGGTCCGTTAGCGGCAGCGCCATCAGTTGGCAAGCTATTGATGGCCCTGCAGCATTGCAGGCCTCCAAGCAAGTGCCCCTAGTGGCCCGTAGCTGGCAACCAATGCAACCCCAACACCAGGTGGAATCAAAGTTGTAGCTTTGGGAAACTGCGGTCATCCTTAATCTTTTTTTTTTTTTATGGCTGCTACTGGGAAATTGGCGGACAAGATTCGGCAAGCCATCAGTTACGCCATGTGATTGCCGGCTGCTACTGCCGAGAAACTAGCGGGCCACATTAGGCTAGCCATAATTTATGGCACGTGCTTGCAGGGCCGCTGAAGGGCCACTTGTGGCAGCTAATTCCTGTGATTGATAACTGGTGGCCCTGTTGTGGCATATGACAACCGATGAGGTGCCAACTGTTGGCCCGAACTGCTCCCTTCTGTTGGCCGCCCGGACATTTTATTGAAGGTTCGGCAGCGGCAACATAGTGCTGGCCCAGCAAGACTGATTTTGCTGGGTAGGAACATACGAACCGTTGCGTTAAGTCTTCTTATCAGATAAGTCAAGGCAGTGTCAATGCGTGCAGGTTGGGTTGTTGAGCACTGCGCTGATGACATAGTCTTATTGTGTTTAGAGTAAAAGTGAGATTCACGGCACTCAGTACACTGTCTGAAACTTGCTCAATGTCTGGAAGATAGAAATTAGAGATAGCAGTAAGTTATGCAGACAGAAAGAGCTATTGCACTGCCCCCTTTTTTACGCTTTCCAACCGTAGGTTGAAGAAGCGTACATGCTCCAGCTTTGTCCGTCTGCCTGTCTGTCCGTCCGTCCTCCGCACGATAACTCGCGTAAGAAAGGTTCGATTTCGATGAAATTTTAGTATGTGGAGGGTGCCAACTGGGGACGAACCCTATTGAAAATGGGCGAAATGGGGTCAAAGGTCAGGGCATAGGAGTGGGATCCATTCCATCGCCCTTATGCGTCATAACTTACGTAAAAATGCTTCGATTGCGACAAAACTTTAATATGTTGTTCCGGAGGTACACTGACCGGTTTTGTTGAATAATATCAAAATAAGGTCAAAGGTCAGGACACAAGAGCGAGATTTATTCCACAGCCATTATCCTCATAACTTGAGTAAAAATGTTTCTATTGAGACAAAACTTTAGTATGTTGTTCCGGAGGTATACTGAACCAATTGTGTTTAATATCATGGAAATAGGGTCAAATGTCAGCGCACAGAAACGATATTTATTCCACAGCCATTATTCTCTAAATTTGAGTAATAACTTGAGTAATGATATCTGGTATCATGAAAGAAATCATGAAAGAAATACGGGATTACGCCATATAATACAAATTTTGAAGATGACAATCCGATTTTTGGCGTAAATGTGACAAGGATGGTAAGTCAGATAATTTTTGAAAACTTGAAAATTTTCATCGTCCTGGAGCGGGACTCGAACCCGCGTCTCCCAGAAAACGCCTAGGTATGCTAACCACTACACCACCCAGAACGACCAAGTTTCAAGTTTCCGATCAATTTGAATTTAACCATCACAGGATTCGCTAGTCGAAGCAACCGGCATTCATGTTTAGCGAATCTGGAGGTTAATAATCCTATCCCGTGATTGCCCGGAGAAGCAGATAAATCATGAAAGAAATACGGGATTACGCCATATAATACAAATTTTGAAGATGACAATCCGATTTTTGGCGTAAATGTGACAAGGATGGTAAGTCAGATAATTTTTGAAAACTTGAAAATTTTCATCGTCCTGGAGCGGGACTCGAACCCGCGTCTCCCAGAAAACGCCTAGGTATGCTAACCACTACACCACCCAGAACGACCAAGTTTCAAGTTTCCGATCAATTTGAATTTAAAATATCAATTATCAATTTGAATCTGACTTACCATCCTTGTCACATTTACGCCAAAAATCGGATTGTCATCTTCAAAATTTGATATCTGGTATGTTGGAAAGCGTATCATAATCAATGCATTGTATGATTTTACTAACTTGTTTCTGACTATGATGAAAATTCCTATCTTAACTTCCTTTTTCTAACACACGAAACAATTCCTCATAAGTTTAACATCCACAAGAAAGGTTTAGACGCTAATGTTTATGTCCGATTGGACTTTTGGGATTAAGAAACGAAGTTACATTAGATTGAACCCAGAGGCTCAGATACTACAGAGAGTGGACAGCTCAGGGAGATGGGAGTACCACATTGAAACTTCCGTGCGGGATTTCTGGGAGTGCCAGCCTATGGCGTTGCAACGAGCACTTCCGGGCGGAACGGGGAATATCTAGATTGGCGTGCCCATCCGCCTGGCTGTGGGTATTCAGTTGCTCAGAGCAACTCAACCTACCTGGGATCGATCCTGTGAACATGCGAGCAGAGGGCGGTTGCTCTAACCACTAGGCCACTCCAAGTACAATGTTGCCTGTTCAGCTTCAATTTATTCAACCGTATGTCGGTACAGCGCTGAACAAAGTTCAGCTGAATTACATTAAAGATGTCAGACGCAACAGATGCCAGTTCCTCTTTTGTGAAGTTCAACATCACTTTTAACAGTGGCAAAGACTTGTTCAAGGCCCGAAAGAGAGAGGACGTACTGATATCACGTATGCAGAACGAACTGTGTCTATTTTTTCTTCTTGTTTCCTATATTTGAACATGTGAAGAAAGCAGGAGAGACACACAAAAAAATCTGTGCTGTAAAGCTCTGTAGGCATATCTGCATCATACCACACATAAAGGCAGGAGCTTACCGGAAAATATGCATCGAAATATTTTATGAAAGAATAACTAAAAGTCTCACCTGTCTTTCGTCATTCAGTGCTTTACGGCCCAAGGTGAATAGAATGCATCCATAGTTCAAGTAGTACGGTAATCCAAGAAGGACATCCAGAAAGAAAAAGACAAAAAAAAAAAAAAAAAAAGAAAACGATTTTTAAAAATCTAATGCAATTTGATATATTTTTATAACAGATCAGCACATACAATACGAAGTGAAAATTACGGCGTTGCATATTTTTATCAATTGAAAACAAATGTAAATTGCTTAAAGTATTTTTATTTATTATTATTATTTTATAAACAGGCTACTTTTTGAGTCGTTCACGACGCAATACGAAATGTGAAAATCGTGCTCATGTAGGTTTTATCCTGATTAATTCCCACTGAAATCCATATGTGTAGGAATTTATACATCGGAATGATATCGCTGTCTTCTGGAGGAAGGAGAAGCAGAACCGAAAGTACAAAACAGCTGGGTTTCTTTTTTTGAGCCTGTTATGACGCAATAAGAAATGAGAAAAACATACTCTTGTGGGTTTTATTCTGATTAATTCCCACTAAAATCCACATACTCAGAAATGCATGCAACGGAATAGTATCTCTCTGTCTTCGTCAGGAAGAAGAATCAGAAAGAACCGAAAAGCACGCGCGCGTGCGCACACCTGTATTCTTAGGGGCACTCATGATGCAATACGAAATGTGCAAATCATGCTCTTGTAGGTTTTATTCTGATTAATTTGCATTAATACCCACATGTGTTCAGAAATGCACGCGTTGCAATAATATGGTTTAGCGTTCGTGCGGAAGGGTTTTTATTTGGTTTTGTAAGGTTTTATTCTACAAGAAGAAGCTAGATAGAAAGTTTTTTTTTTTTTGATTGGAGGTTTAACGACCACCGTGAGCAACTCAATGGGCTATAAGCAGTCGCCCGTCCCTAATTTAGGGTCACTGGTTCCAGGGAAGGGAGAGAGCCAGTGCCGTAAGAGAAACACAACATCCATGCCCGACCGGGATTCGAACCCGGACCACTTACGGACGAATGATCAGAGGCCAGCGCCTTACACCACTGCGCCACCGGGGCGGCCTAGATAGAAAGTACAAAATAATCTAGTTTTTTAGAGTCGGTCATGACGCAATGCGAATTGTAAAAATCATGGTCTTGTAGATTTTATTCTGATTAATTTGCATTGAAATTTATATGTTAGAAATGTATGCAAGGCAACGATATCGCCCTGTCTTCATCAGGAAGAAGAAGCAGAACCGAAAACACAAAACCGCACGTTTTAACAATTATGTGAACATGGTTGAAATGGAAATATACAGTAAAGGTTGGAAAAAGGAAGATTTCCAGTCACAGTCTCTCACTTTTCCACATAGACGTCTCCACTCAAAGTTCAAGTTTGCCATCGTAAAACCAATGAGAGAGGATTCCGTCCAATAATAATAATAATAATAATAATAATAATAAACTTAGAATGCGTGCGCGACCTATTGTTGCCCTTCTCAATGGAAACGAAAGCGTTTCCTTCCCAACAACGCCTTTTTCAGTGACACAAAGAATTATAATAACTTGGTGGCAAATCCGGGGAGTAAGGGGGATGCTCTTGTTTTGCTTTATTCCGGGATTTATTAACCACCATAAACAACTCGTTGCGATGTAAGTAGCCGCCTGTTCCTAACTTGGGGTAACTGGTTTCAAGGAAGGGAGAGAACTAGCGCCATAAGACAAACAAAACGCCCATACCTCATCTAGGATACGAACCCGGGCCCAGCTGTATCAAGGGATCCGAAGCTAACTCCTCAGACTGCTTAAGACGAATTGGGCACCTCTTCAGAACGATGTTCCCAATTCGTTTGAACAGCCTCAAGAGAACTGTGGGAAAGAGCGTTCTCGTGTTGTAAAAAAACCCTTTGCTTTGAAGCCGCAAATGCTTGGACCCGATACTTTATTCTTAAGAAGATGGCAGTCAAATGCATTATTCACAATTATCCCTTTTTCCTGATGGCGCTAGAGAATGAAACACGTGTTTTACCATAACTCAGTAAACAACTTTTTCTTCGGCGTAGATTGTCGCCTTGAATTGTTTCGAATTTAGCGATTTTCATGGATATCCTCACTCACTGGCTTCCTTGTTTTCAGGTAGAACGTGATTCTCCTAGATGTCGTCATCGGTCATGATGCAGTCCGAAACGCATTGCTGCTCTTCTTTCCACTTTTGCTTACTGTTTTGTCGCTTTGACGTCGTGTGACGTCACTCGTTCCTGCGACACACACTAGTGGCCATATCTACTGACCTCTATGTGTCAACCAACTTTCCCATCGCAAGCCTCTAGGTTCCATCTAATGTTCGTCCTTGTGTCTACTCGGCTCAAAGCCTGTGTTTCCTCCTTCTTCCCGCTTTCTTGTAACTTTTGCTGATTTGATTAGAACCACATTTGGGGAATTCATGATATGTACCCAACGTCAACTGAAAAAGTTCCACGAAACGTGATATTTGGCAATTTTTTGTAGCCGGAATTATGTTTTGTCTTCTTTAGGCGAGTTTCTTCCCTAATTTATCGTAAATCCGACAACTTGCTCTTCGCACACTGAATAACCAAAGTCACTATTTAATTATACTTTAAATATTTCCATATAACAATATTACATGGAGTAATAAGTAGCACTTCGGTCACGTGCGACTCCGACGCTCTCAAGGTTAGCGAGGAAAACTTCAGATTATCCCCACTAAAGCATTCTACGCATGCGTACTTAAGGAGACTTTTCGAGCGCTGAGGATCCGTTATTGATGCACTGCAAACTACCTCGTGCGATTCTTGGAATTACTGGCAGTTGTCTCTTTTAGTAAATTAAAAATTTTTTGAATAGTAAATTCATTTTTAGTAAATATTTAAAAACCAAAGATTTATGTTCGTGTGTGTATGTGTGTGACGATTGTGTTCACGCTTCACTAAACACAACATGGGAGAAACACGATTATATTAACACTTCACGCTTCCCAGTTTCACACAGCCACAATTAAAACACATGGTCGACACGTCTACCGCATTCCTTTTAGAGCTGCGGTGTTAATATCACATGGAAAAATATGTAGCACTTCTTTCACGTGCGGCTCCGAAGCTCTCAAGGTCAGCGCAGAACACTTCACATTATCCCCACTAAGGCATTCTACGCATGCGTGCTGACGCAGACTTCTCGAGCGCTGTGGATGCATTACTGGTGCACTGCAAACTACCTCATACGATTCTGGGGACTACTGGCAGTTGTCCCTTTTAGTAATTGAAATTTAGTAAATAGTAAATCCACTTGAAAATGAAAGTTTTGTGTGCGTGTGTGTGTTCACGCTTCACTAAACATAACACGGGAAAAACACGATTATATTCCCAGCTTAACACAACCACAATGCAATATTTCAGATAGCACTAAGGCATTCTAGACATGCGCGCTTATGCACACATTTAGAGCGCTGAAGATCCGTCATTGGTGCACTGCAAACTACGTCTACGACTCTGGGGACTATTGGCAGTCTTCCCTTTTAATAAATTCTGAGGAAAACGCGCGCAATGCGAGCTCATTTTGTCTAATCGTGAGACACAATGACGGTGTGAGACAGGAACGAGAGTGAGAAAGAAAGCTAAAGGAAGTCAACGTATACTTAGAGCAGTTATACGTATGAAGACTTTCTATAAATCACTATTAAAAAATAAAAAGAGATTTTGACTTTTAAACTTCGGCAGGGGATAGAGCCCGCTATCCACTTGGTGACAGCCGCTCCTGGTTTGTTTCATCAAAAACACTCTATTATTCGATTAGGAATCGCACTAAAAATCAAAGCATCAAGTAAAAAATAATTTTAAGAAATATTCCGCTGTAAAGTTTTCGGATAAACTGCTTGCCTTAAGATTTTTCAGCGTTAACTGATGTAGCCATGGGTACTAGAGGAACAGATGAACAAACAAAACAGCGGCATTCAATAATTTTTAACTTCATCTTTATTGGTTATAGTAATTTAAAATTTTAATTGGAAACATATTTTTGTTACCAAAATAAGATTTTTGAAAGCCTCTTTCCTTCGTCGCCGGCTAAATAATAATGACTTACAAATGTTCTTAAAATGTGGCGTAAGTTTAACTTAAAAAAAAATGATGAGCGCGGTGTTAACATAGTACGTTTTGGAAGTATTATATACTTAATCGAAGAACATTTTCATAAGAATTTTAAACAGCGTTCCCGTTTTTAATCCGACGTAACACTGAAGAGATAGGCAAACAATTTTAAAATGAGGTTTGTATTTAATTTTCTGAAAATTAGTTGCTTTGGCGCGAGTACGCCCTTCCTTTAATCTTCTCCTGTTGTCTTACGAAGAAATCTAATTTTCAAAGTAATGGTGTTTACCGGGAAATGTAATTTTATATGAGTCTGATTCCTGGTCACTTTCACGCTCCGCTTGACGAAAGATTCTGAATTGGTGACGAAATGCGACAAATTACAAATGTCTCCTCTGTTGAGAGGAACGCATGCATGTAATATGTTTCTTAACTTTATTATCTAATTCGAAGTTAGTTGTAAACAGAAAGAAGTACTGGTTGCCTTTTAAAGCTCTGCTGGAATTCATTTATTCGTCATTTTTCTAAACCAGTCCTCACCGTTTCTCAAGAGAGGATAATAGGGATAAGATGAAGGAGGTGGGTTCAGGAAGTTGGAGAGAGAGGAGATAATGGTATTTTTCTAGAGCACCCTCAGTAATACAAGTAAACAGTAGAACACAGAAATACAGAGAGAGAAAGAGAGAGAGAGAGAGGGAGAGAGGTTTATCATCTACTACTTTTAAGTTCTTTCCCAGACCTATTTCTTCTTGTGTGTTATTTGTCTTATTACTAAAAATGTTTCAGAGACATATACCCTTAATCTAATTCGAGAATAATACGGAGACGTTCGATCGTGATACTGATACTAAGTCGGATTACAAAATCCGGTAGTTCATTTCTTCGTCGGATTCAAGTCTCCCATCTTTCCGGCAGTTTTTGTTTGTTTTGTTTCTTTCTCTAAGACAAGAGCGACACAACTCTGTCTCACTCTCAGAAGGAAGTAATTCGATAGGTCATAATCTTCGTTTTCTCAAAGATTTCGATTGTTCGCAAAGAAAAACATGTCAGGGCTTGCGAAGAGAGGGCGGATGATTTTTACAAGGTACCATTACGTGCGTTAGTACGAATGTGCGCTGGTGTGTGTGTGTGTGTGTGTGTATGAGTGTTCGTCTTCATCATTATCAATCTAAGTGCACTCCGTTCGAATGATACTTTGTCTCTGGAGGTGGAGAAGTGTTTATTGTTTTCGTTTAGTTCTTTCGCTAATCTTCTTTTGGGTAAAGTCGGAATTGTTCTACGTCATGTCATTATGATAAGGGATTTTTAAGGGATTATCGAAATTACCTGTCACGCGCTTGAGAATTCAATTTATCCTTCACAGCTGAGAAAGGCAAGCACTCCATTTCCAAGGAAGAAATAGGAATTAGAAAATAACTATATCGTAGTTGTTGCTTTTTTTTTTCATTTATTTTTCGAAAGCCGTTTGAGACTTTGTGAGAAGTTTGAGTCAGCATACAGCATACTTGGTGTTATTTTGAAAGGAACATGCCATTTTTAGGAAAGGAGTGAAAGGGTGAAATTTAATGGAAGGAAAATGGGTAGTAAACTAAAACATCATCAGAGTATCTTAACAGTCGAACGAAAAGATTCAGAGCGCCTCGTTCTCGAGGACTTAGACAAGAACGAACTATGCTCGCTCATTAACTTCCAAGCGTATATGTTCCCTGAAAAAGATAAGCCGTGTTGTTCGTAATTCAAAATGAAAAGAAATGACACATTTTAATGCAAAATTGTGTATAACAAACTTTACTTGTGTCATGCATCACTACACTGCAAAAAAATTAAGGAATGTAAGTAAGCCAGGAAAGCTAAGCAAGTGTACAGCATTAAAATAATGTTTCAAAGGTTTCCCTTTAGCGAAAAGGGAAAACGACTGTACGTTGCAATCAAGGACTTTTTCTTCTGCTTGATAAAAGTGCTTGAAACTCACTTTTATCACAGCAACTAGGCCTATAGCAACTAGACAGGTATAAAAAACAACAGCAAAAAATACGGAATGTTCACGAAAGAGCTGGATGATTTCATTGTGTTTTCAATGATGAGCAAGCCGTGACAGAATGGAATGCATTTCTAGAAACTGATAACGCAACAACAACAGTCCACGTACGTGTGTTTGGGCGACTGTTGTTTCTTTCTCTTTTCTCCAGACGTCGGCATAGTACTGTCGACGGAAGGTGGCAACATCTCAGGAGGATGTTCAACGTGATGAACAACGAAGATGGCAACCGTTCAGGAGTGTAATGAAATGATCGCCGACGACAATAACCTTTCAGAAGAAAGCTCAATGTATTGAACCCCAAAGATCGCAGCCGTTTAGACTGAAGCACAATGTAGTAAATACTGAAGATGGAAACCATGCAGAAGAAACTTTAATGTAATAAACACCGAAGATGTCAACCATTCAGGAGAAAGCTAAGTGTAATGAAATAAACATCGACGACTGTAAGCAATGTATTGAACACCAAAGATCGCAGCCGTTCATACTGAAGCACAATGCAGTAAATACGGAAGATGGCAACCATTCAGAAGGAACTTAAATGTAATAAACATCGAAAATATCAACCGTTCAGGAGAAAGCTAAGTGTAATGAAATGCACATCGAAGACAGCAACCTTTCAGAAGAAAGCTCAATATAATGAACACCGAAGATCGCAGCCGTTCAGACTGAAGCACAATGCACTAAATACTGAAAATGGCAGCCATTCAGGAGAAAACTTAAATGTAATAAACACCGAAAATGTCAACCGTTCAGCAGAAAGCTCAACACCAAAGATCGCAGGCATTCAGACTGAAGCACAATGCAGTAAATACTGAAAATGGCAGCCATTCAGGAGAAACGTAAATGTAATAAACACCGAAAATGTCAACCGTTCAGCAGAAAGCTACGTGTAATGAAATACACATCGAAGACAGCAACCTTTCAGAAGAAAGCTCAATGTAATGAACACCGAAGATCGCAGCCGTTCAGACTGAAGGACAATGTAGTAAATACTGAAGATGAAAACCATTCAGAATAAAACTTCAATGTAATAAACACCACAGATGTCAACCGTTCAGGAGAAAGCTCAACACCAAAGATCACAGGCATTGAGACTGAAGCACAATGCAGTAAATACTGAAGAGGAAAACCATTCAGAAGGAACTTCAATGTAATAAACACCAAAGATGTCAATCGTTCCGAAGAAAGCACAATGAAGTAAATACTGAAGATGGCAATCATTCAGAAGAAACTTCAATCTAATAAACACCAAAGATGTTAACCGTTCAGAAGAAAGCACACTTCAATAGACACCAAATATGTCAACCGTTCCGAAGAAAGCTCAACGTCATGAACACCGAAAATGGCAACGGTTCAGGAGAAAGCATTTCAATGTAATGAATATCGAAGATGTCAACCCTTTCGAAGAAAGCTCAAAGAATTTAACACCAAAGACGTCAACCATTCAGAAGAAAGCACAATGTAATAAACGCTGAAGAAGGCAACCGTTCGGAAAAAAATCTCAATTTAATGACATCAAAGATATCAAAGGTTCAGAAGGAAGCTCAATGAAATGAACTCCGAAGACGACAACCATTGAGAATAAATCTGAACACCGAAGACGTCGACCATTCAATGAATACTGAAGATGACTACCGTTCAGAATAGCGCTTAATGTAATGAACACCGAAGATAGCAACCACTCAAAAGAAAGCACAATGCAATGAACACTGAAAATGGCAACTATTCAGAAGAAAGCTAAACATCACGAACGGAGAAGATCGCATCATTTCAGAAGAAAGCACAATGTAATGAACACCGAAAATGGCAGCAGCTCGAGACAAAGTTCAACCTGGTGAAATTCAGTGAGATCAAATCTGTAATCTAGATATCTGCACGGGTTCGGCCAGGCTTAAGCAATATCCCTCCTCCCTCCCCTCATATAATGCACATTAATACACAAGACAGAAGAAGTAACTTTCAGTGTTCCACATATGCTCAGCTCAAGAACTCCTCTCATGCGCCTTTTCTATGAAAATTTGTGAGATGAAGTGAAGTTTAAAATATGAGATTTTAAAGCTCTCGCTCTTTTCGCTCTGAAGCCAAACGATCATTGTTGAAAAGCAACCTAAAACGATTCAGCAATGAAAATCAAGATGTTTCGCACCGTCTTCTCCCCAAATACTTGGCGTTCGTTAACTTCGGTAAGGTGGACGTGTCATTAATAGCAAATTGAATCATATTCTATGTTTTCATGTGATGATCTCACAATCTACCTTCTTTCTTTCAGGCTACTAAAAACAGAACGAGACTAGTATGCTACACAGTGAAAGAAACTACATGGTGGTTCTTAGCAGCAAGCGGCATTTCGTGCACTAGATAATACGTATATTAAATCCTTTAAGTCTCAAGGATTTGCATGGCTTCAAGTATTAGCATGTATCAGGTTCCAGTATTTCTTCCTTTCTTTTTTTCAATGATAGAAATTTGACAGCGTATAAAGATTTATCTTTACTTCCACATAAATCTGGGATTTCAGTTTTATCTTCGCTCTGTCGGTGAACGGGATTGGCAGGCAGGGAAAGGACACAATGTTGAGATCGGCAGGAACTGAAAATAAGATTGCAAAGCGCCGGAACTTGAATCTTCGGTTGTTGTTTTTTTTTGCTCGGTCTGTGATCTCTACTGTAGCCGAAACCCAGAAGAACTTTCGCACACACTACGAAAGGGATTCTCTCGTAAAGGACAACGCTACAGATTGGCATGCAAAATATTTATAGACAATTGGAGTTGTTGATATGCAGAAATAATATGTCGAGGAAAAGCTAATGATGAAACCTAGGGGTACCTATCACAAAGCTCGAATCCGAAGCTTCTTGGCGACCAGACAATTGCATCTACTACTGGTGACAAAATTTTGCGCAATAATCTTCGCTTTCATGCTAGGAAGAGAAACTGAAAACAGTTGTCAAGCCTATGATGACACATTGAAAACATTGAAAAACTGTTGTCAAGCCTATGACACATTGAAAACATTGAAAAACAGTTGTCAAGCCTATGACACATTGAAAACATTGGAAAACAGTTGTCAAGCCTATGACACATTGAAAACATTGAAAAACAGTTGTCAAGCCTATGACACATTGAAAACATTGAAAAACAGTTGTCAAGCCTATGACACATTGAAAACATTGAAAAACAGTTGTCAAGCCTATGACACATTGAAAACATTGAAAAACAGTTGTCAAGCCTATGACACATTGAAAACATTGAAAAACAGTTGTCAAGCCTATGTGGGTAGCACGTACTGCTTTTTATTTTGGGTTTAATAACCTTCGTGAAATACCGAAAGCTTCGAAAAGTGGCCTATTTGAAGCTTTATTTAGGGTAACTGGCTCCAGTAAAGGGACATAACCAGCGCCGTGAGACAAACGCAAAAATCATGCCTCATCTAGAAGTCTAACATTGTCCCAACTTGGAGATTAGATAGAAGCCTGCGCCTCTGACAACTCGGCAACCGCGGTGGTTGGGTTTTAGGGTAGGCAGTTTGAGTTATTTAAACTATTACGACGTCAAGGCCCATTTGGGAACTTGAGGGCATAAATTTGTTAATCAATTTAGAAAGTCCAAAGCGGCAGTGACATTCGGTTTCCTTGATTCTGCAACCTAGTCTCATCGTTAGGACCAGTACGCGTTGTGTTTCATACAAGCTCGTACGAAGTTGTCGCAAGTACGCATATGTCGCAATGAAGTTAAATTTTGACTAATATTCCTGTATCATACCTATTTTATCTTTGTAACTCCTGAAAAATGAACTTGTGTACCTAAAAATTAACATGCGTCAGGTACTCGTTTAATTTGCAGAACTGCATGCGAAAAAAGACACGTTTGCTTAAAAATCAACTAGAAAATTTATTTCGGCATATTGCTTAAGAATTTTACAGGATAATGGTAGGACCAGACAAGTTAAAGTTATACTAAAGTACGTCACTTCAAGTACAGTTAGGTTAATCATGCTGACCTCGCTCTCAGTATATGTTAAGGGTATGCAAAGATTTCCGCCGTTTCAAGGAGAAAGGAGACAGGAACAATCAGGAAACTAGTACACATTTATTCAACGAAGGACTCGGATTTTGAATTAAAGAAGGCAATGACGAAATTTTCCACCTCTGGAACTTTGGTGAACCGCTGTTGCGCTAGGACATGATGTTGCATAGAGCGAAACAGATGGAGGTCTCAGGGTGCAATGTCCGGGGAGTAAGCTGGGTGCGGTAAAACCTCCCAGTGTAACTGTTCAAGGATTGATTTCGTGGTGGCCCCGAAATGTGGTCTGGCATTATCGTGTAACAGGATGACTGGGGGCGTCCTTTACCTGTCCATGGGCGTTTTTGCTCGATTGCGGCGTTCAGTTTCATCAACTGTTCGCTATATCGTTGTGCAGCGATGGTTTCGCCCGGTTTCAACAGTCCGAAGTACAGCACTCCATGCATATTCCACACACACATACACACACACAACAGCACCTTTTCCCCCGTGGATATCCTGTTTTGCAGAGGATGATGACGGCCGGCCTGGGTCGACCCAGGATCGCTTGCATACGGGGTTGTCGCAATAGAGCCATTTTTCATCCCCGGTGACAACCTTCCACAATAAATTCTTCCCTTGAAACCTCTTCAGCAACGACATGCAGATGCCCAATCGTTGACCAATATTGCGCTACGTTAAAGTATGCGGAACCCACTTACCAATCTTCTGGATCTTCCCCAAGGCCTGTAGACGCCGTACCTCCGTCGACTGAGCCACTTTCAAACGTTTCGCCAGTTGCGTGGTCGATTGTGTGGCATCCTCTTGAAACAGCGATTTTAGTTCCTCGTTTGCGAGTTCCTGCTGTCTACCTGCACGTGGCTTGTCTTCCAAGCTTAGATCGCCTTTCTTAAACCTGGCAAACCATTCTCGATATCGCTGTTTTATGAAGTACACATTATGCACGTGTTTGCATTCTACGAAAAATTACGGTCTTATATTATTAAATTTAGTTGGTATACATCATAAAAGAAGTGTGCATTATATCATTATTTTCTCGAAACATTTGTGGGGTCCTTTACATTGGGGATCCCCTACTCTGAAAATCTGGGGGTTCCTGACTACCGCCACCCCCAGTAGTTACGCCTATGGTTCCAAGTATGGTACAAATAGAAATAAACACTTACAACCCCTAGTGGGAAAACTGTGGGCTACAAGAATCGGCAAATATCTGAAAACTATTCATCGCCGAAAAAACTCTATCAGTGGCAAAAGGATATTTTTAATCGGACTTTTAAAAGCCGATATATCATCATTACAGAGGTTTACATTAACACCCCTAGGGGGAAGCTGAACTCGAGGGGGGAAATACAAAGATATTTACCAAGGGTGAGTGACGTCTGACTGAAAAATATTTTTCTTAGTTAAATGTTCGGGATCAAACTTAAAAAGAACTGACCAACATTCAAGCAAGTTCGAAAATTAGGCCTCGTTTTCTGCCATCCTGGAGAAATAGTGTCTATAAATACAAACCGATGGACACAAAGTAAGTGCGTCACAGTAAACAAATACAATAGAACTCGCTTATACGGAGTCATCAGTGAGCAAAATACAGACTTCGCTGTAATATAATTCAAAGCAAATAAAAATAATTGCTAATTTGTTCAAAATTAATTTAAAGAGCAAAATTTTGTGAAATCTCCTGATTTATCGAGGAAGCGAAAAGCGCAGTAAAAAAAAAAAATGAAACTTTATATTTAACCAGGCAGACAAATTTTGCTGCGCACTACAATGGAAAAATAGAAATGGTGGAATACCAGACGAAATTGCAACAGAGTAGGGAAAATCTTCGGGTGTTAGTGGAAGAATTTGGATAGAACAGCGATGGGATGGAGTATATCAAATGCTAAACAAGCGAGTTGTGCAAGTGACTCTCTCCACCCAAGGAACTTGGGAGTATCGCGTCAGCATAGTTGAAAACAGACGACTTACTCCTAGGCAAAAAAGGATGAGTGGTGTCTGTGCACATGCATTAAGTGGATTACAAGGCGACGATTGCAGACATGAAGGTGTTATTCGGCGAAAATTAAGAGGATAGACAAAACAAAGAACATATTTAAAAAAAAATGTTTCCACATGATGTCTGCTTCATGATTCACTGCTACTAGGTATTTATGTAAGTGATTATTTACACTTTCCAACCGTAGTTTGAAGAAGCGTATATGGTCCAGCTTTGTCCGTCTGTCCGCCCGATAAATCGCGCAAAAATGGTTCGATTTTGATGAAATTTTAGTATGTGGTAGGGGACAACCTGGGGACGAATCCTATTGAAAATGGGCGAAATGGGGTCATATGTTGGGATATAGGAGCGAGATCCATTCCATCGCCCTTATGTGTGAAAATCCTCCAAATACGCGGCGTAAGTGAATAAATAAAGACATCGCTCTTTCCACGTTTAGCAACACACAGCAAACGAAAAATTGTTATTCGGCCGAATAACAATTTTTCGGCTGCTGTGCGTTGCTAAACGTGGAAAGAGCGAATGTTTTTGTTTATTCACTGACGCCACAAATTTGGAGGATTTTCATTTTGGATCTCGCCCTTTGGATTTAACTGCTATAATTAATACACTATCTACCAACAAGTAATTGGACACCTGTGATTGCAAAGGAAAACGAAGTTTATTCACCTCCAATAGTTGGTGGAGCCTCCACGAGCGGCGATTACAGCTGCGACCCTCCGGGGCATACTCTCAACCAGGCGTTGTACGACGGCTAGCGGTATTTTCTTCCACTCGGCTTGAAGAAGACAGGTCAGTTCCTTCACCGATTTCGGACGGTGGGGGCACCCCTTAAGTCGACGCTCCAACTCGTCCCAGAGGTGCTCGATAGGATTAAGGTCCGGGCTCTGCGCAGGCCAGTCCATTCGATTAACCCCATTGTCACCATACCAAGTCATGGTGGACCTCGCAACATGACAGGTGCCATTGTCATCCTGAAAGTAACATGGGTCCACCCCGCAAAATTGCCACAACGTAGGAAGCGCATGGTCATCCAAAATGGTGCAGTAGGTCTCGGCGTTGAGTCTACCAGGAATTGTGACCAAGGGTCCCGTGCCATACCAGGCGAAACACCCGCTTAGCATAATTCCACCGCCGCCGAACTTCATAGTTGGCACAATACATTCCGGCAGGAGGCGTTCTCCAGGCAGACGCCAAACTCAGACCCTGCCATCCGAACGGTAAAGGGCGAACCTTGATTCGTCGCTCCAGAGAACCTGTTTCTACTGTTCAACGGTCCACTGTCGACGTTCTTTGCATCACGTTAGCCGAGCAGCGCTATTGGACTTGGTGATCAAAGGCTTGTGGGCGGCAGCACCTCCATGATAACCGAGCAGATGGGCTTCCTTACGGATGGTATTCATCAAAAGAACACTCCCGGATGCCTGTTGAAACTCCTCGCGGATGTGGCCCATCGATTTGGTGCGGTTCTTCCGAATTTCTCTGGGTAGCACCCGTCGGTCTCTAACTCCAAGTTTTGTCGGTCTGCCGGGTCGGGGCACATTCCGACAGTCACCTCTCATCTTCCACTTGCCAATCACGTAGACCACTGTCGATTTTGGGTACTTCAACTCGCTGGATATGTTACGTATGGATAGGCCATTTCTGTGATGTCCGACGATTACACCTTTCTCGAAATCAGAGAGCTCCGAACTGCGTGGCATCTTGCATGCGATTGGTTGTGTTGTTGTTTCCCACACGATATTTAACGGCGGCGGCCGTGACGTGTATCAGGACCGCAGATATCGTCGATATCGTTGCAGGGGTGTCCAAGTGCTTGTTGGTAGATAGTGTATATAGCCCGTGCCGTTCATGCCCACCAGATGGAGACGTGTCAGTAGCTGAGCCCATCTTACGGATTTATAATGTCAGATGCTGACAGAAAAATGCACATAGCGTCGTGGATTGTTTGCCACCGTGGTGTAAGGCTAACGCGCTCGGCTAGATATCGAGAGATCCGGGATTTAATTCACCGGCGGCGGCCGAAGAACAATTTTTCGGTTGCTGTGCGTTGCTAAACGTGGAAAGAGCGATGTCTTTGTTAATGTCCTTATGCGTCATAACGTACGTAAAACTGCTTCGATTGCGGCAAAACTTTATCATGTTGCTCCGAAGGTATACGGAACCAGTTCTGTTGAATATCATCGAAATGGGGTCAAAGGTCAGGGCAGAGGAGCGAGATTTATTCCCCAGCCATTATCCTCATAACCTGAGTAATAACTTCAGTAATGATTTCTGGAACGTTAGAAAGGGTATCATAATCAATGCATTGCATGATTTTACTAACTTATTTTATTTAAATTTTTATTACTGTAGTTAATTAATTGAATCTTTCATGTATGTTTAATTGTTATGGATATAATATAAACATACATTCATATTATCACGTGTGCATATTTTTAAATGGTGAGATTTTTCACCCCAAAATGGATTTAGGGAGCGTTCGGATTTAGTAAGGATTTCCGTCGCTAACCCGCGCTCCTGATTATAATCAGAGTTGGAAACGGGTGAAAAGTTTTGAACTCGAACCCGGAAGCCACATAATTGGACCCGACCCAGACAAATATGATTTGAACTACAATATATAGGGCGTTCAAAAAGTCACTTTGCAGTGGGGTATCTTTGGTTATTTATGGGAATCAAACAAATGTATAATAGGAACGTATAATTTACCCACTTACTTACAGGAAGTATTGAAACTGTCGTCCTTCATTTACAAGACATAACCTAACTGTTTTACACATGTTTTCTAACACATCTGCGAGAGCCAAAAAGTGCCTCCGCAATAATGTAATGGTTGCTTCACCTAATTTTGATGAATAGTCAATTTTTTTGAATTAATCAACTTGTATGTTTAATTTTTCTGTTTTCGCTGCTTTCTTGATAACATATCAAGCTTCAGAATATGTTTCACAGCAACACCAGCTTTCATAAGTTTGAGATGAGTTGAAAGTTTCAAAAATCTGGATATTGTTTTTATCATTGCCCCTCAGAAGGAATGGACATTTTTCTTTCGTATTCCATGACAAATCATTTGCATTTCTCTTTAATTTTTTTTTTTTTTTTTTTACTTTTCAAAAATAAAACGGAAATAAAACCAGGTCGAAATCGGGTCAGGAATACCTTGACTCAATCCGTTGACCCGTGGCCGCTTTCCAGCTCTGGTAATAACCGGGTATTAATGTGGGTTTTTTTTTTTTCTGTTTTTCTTTTTCTTTAAAGATATCCGAAACTTACATTGTTTTGAAAACTATACACTTTAAGATCTCGTAAAAATACATTTACGATACAAACGTTCAACCATTTTTGCATTGGTTCTTCTCAATCAATTTACAGGTGCGAAAGTGAACCTCTGCTTTGTTGTCTCGACCGAAATTCGGATGTAGAAAAAAAGCGGAATTCTTCGATAAATATGAAATACTGCACACACTCGTAGAATGTGAAACAGCTTAAATCTGATAAAACAAAGGGCTACAGAATACTAAGTCATGTCATATCACGAATAAACAAAGCTGACTTAAGTTCCTTGTTACTAGGGAAAAATGTTAAAGGTATAAAAGCAATTTTAAGTGACGTTCTGTTATATTTAAACACAAGACCAAAACAAACACATTTTAAGCACCAACCGACTTTCAAATATGTGGTTTCTAAAAATATAAACATTAAATGCATTGCTTCATATAATAACTGTAGAGTAAAAGGAATGGAACTTCGATTTTAGCGGAACAGCATTTCCGGAATCGGATTCTGAGAGCTCTCGGAGATCAAAAGTCCACATACATGCTTATTTTTTAGTGTTTCCTGAAATAATATATTTTGCCCAAAGCAATACATTGTTGATAAATGTCAGAAAAGATAACTGAGTTGATTTTTTTTTGCTGTGCTTTCAATTTCAATACTTGTAATTTTTGTTAATTGTAATCAACAAAAGTTTTCGTTGTTTGAGAAAATTTTCTCCATATATACGACAGCTCGTCAATAAGTACAGCAAAACCTGTTAGACGAAACCTAAATAAAACGGAACCTGCGTAAACCGTAATCAGCCTAATGCAGAAACTAAAATGGCAAGAGAGTAAATAAACCTTGTAACAACGGAAAGTTTTCAGATGTCCCCGTACCTTCAAGTATTTTAATTGAATACGAAACATTACACGATAAATCGTAATACGAATTCACACAGAGCTAATTTGCTTGTGGTTCAGGGTAACAAAATTCAATGGAAAGAGAAATTGCTTTTGGCTTGTTAACACAAACACACACTGGTTAAATTCTCCTCAAGCATGTAGCGCGACTCAGGTTTAGGTCATGTGACCAACACCACTCTCTTTGCTGGATGCAAAGTCTAAATTCTTCGCAGCTTGCTGTTTTGTACGGATTTCATTCCGATTTAATTCTCTAATATTTCTTTATTGAGATGCAAAGTCATTCACAGCCTTTGCTTGTTGTGAGTTGTGTTTGTTCGTCTGCATCTTGCTATGGAGCCAAAGAAGAATGTTTTCGATTTGAATACAAAAGTTAAGGTTATGGAAATGCACGAAAAAGAAAATATGAGTATCATGTAGAATCTGCTATTAGCATGAAAAAACTTGAAATGTTTACATTGCAATGGCTTCCATGGATACTCTTGTGCAAAACGAAAACCTGTCTAAATGGATATTAGTTCCAGTCCCTTGAATTCTGTCCTAGATGAGTTTCACTGTAATAAGTTCGGATGACTTTTGGCGGCGGATTAGGGATATGTAAGTCAATGTCTCCCATCGTCATTACAGTCCTCGACTAGAAGACGTTGTTTGCACAGGAGTTCGAATAAAAAGACAATGCGTGGGAGAACACGTACAAGTAAATATGACTGCTCGCCTGAGAATATGGTTTCACTCGGAGGTACGCGTGGTGATTAGGTTGAACAATGTAAAGCGCGGTACCGAATGAGACCATGTTTCTAGGTGGGTCGTCATTTACGCTTTCCAACCGTAGGTTGAAGAAGCGTATATGCTCCAGCTGTGTGCTTCTGTCTGTCTGCCCGTCCACACGATAACTCGAATAAAAATGGTTCGATTTCGATGAAATATTAGTATGTAGTAGGGGACAACCTGGATACAAACCCTATTGAAAATGTGCGAAATGGGGTCAAAGGTCAGGACATAGGAGCAGGATCCATTCCACTGCCCTTATGCGTTGTAACTTTCGTAAAATCCTTCGATACAGACAAAACTACATGATGTTGTTCTGGAGGTATATTCAACTGGTTCTGTTGAATATCATCGAAATGGGGTCAAAGGTCAGCGCACAGGAGCGAGATTTATTCCACAGTCATTATCCTCAAAACTTGAGTAATAAGTTGAGTAATGATTCCTGGTATGTTGGAAAGCGTATCACAATCAATACATTGCATGATTTTACTAACTTGTTTTCAGTTCAATCTATTCTTCAGCACGTTGCCGTTTCATTCAAACCCCCGTGCTGAACAACGCCCTATAGTCAGAAGAGTGTAAAGCTGTTGGAAGATACTGATTTACTCATCCCTTATCAACCGGGATGGTGGTATTATCACAGACGATTTGAAAAATATAGTGCTTAGTGTTGAAGAATGTGAAGATAAAAAAATATAGTAAAACCTTGTGAGTTGTTTTTATTACCGGCTTTAAATTTTTTATAGTTTAAAAATCACGATGTATAGTGTAGGTATGAACACTGTCGTACGGTAGTCGCTTGTTTTAGAGCGAAGTTTCATGGCTTTGTGCTGCAGTTTATATTCTTCAATCCCAAGTATGGCACAGATGTTGGGCTATTCCTTACAAAAATAGTTTTCTCTGGAAATAGTGACAAGGAATTTGATAAGAGAGACCCTCACGGTTCTTCAAAGAAAGACATTACAGCACTTTCTTGGCAAGCATTAAAATGAGTAACAAATAGAAGTCTCGATTTTGTAATTTCATTACAGTTAAAATACACCCCGAAGAGCGAAATGAGTATGACCACCTGCCTAATAAGCACCCCGGACAAAAATTACGAATGCTGTCATTCGGAGGAACAGTTAGAAACTGGTCAGGCAGAGAAAAATGCGTGTATGTAATGGAATGGAAAGTATTGTATGTTACTTGCTGCTTTTTCAGCCTTGTAAGACGTGCATGCCCAATCAGTTTTATTGTTGTTTACAGGTAGTACCATGGGTAGAAAATGTGACGTAACAGAGTGGCAAAAGGGAGCTATCGTCTCTGGTCGTGAACATGGTCATTCGCTGAAAGAGGTGGCGGAGTTCGCTGGCGTGTCCAAGTCCACAGTCAGTAGTGTTCATTTAGCGTGAAAGGAGTCGGCCAGAGACAATTCCCGTCGGGGCAGCTGCGGCAGAAGAACCATCTTGAGCAACCGTGATCGTTGACGTCTGGGGCGATTTTCAACAGCAAAACGGTTACAAACCCGGCAAGAATTGCTGCAAGAGTATAATGCGGGACCCAGTCAGCCTGTTTCCGAACGAACGCTTCGACGAGAATTGCATGGTGTAGGAATAGTCAGTCGTGTAGCTAGGGTATGCCCCAAGGTGTCTGCCATACACAAGAAAAATCGACTGGAGTGGGTGAGGAAACACCGACACTGGACCACAGAACAATGGTGACGCATCATCTGGTCGGACGAATCCAGGTTCTGCCTGTATTCCAATGATGGTCGATCCAGGGTCATGCGAAAGGCCAAAGAAGCCTTCAACGCAGAGTGTGCGTGCAAAGGGCTTTACAGAAGGGGGTGGAAGTGTCAAGTTTTGGGGGTGTATATCCAGTGCTGGGGTGCGTCCCTTAGTTCACGTGTCTAATGGCATGAAAGCGGTGTGAGACGTACCTGACAGCAGGACGCACACGACATAAAGGCCGATAGGATTCAGAATGAACGTCTGCGTAGCTCAGTTGGTAGAGCGACTTGTTCCGGAATAAGCGGACTCAGGTTCGATTCCCGGCGTAGACCAAAAATGACGGAGAAATTTACTTCGTTATAGGTGGACTACGTGAAACTGTTGGATAAGGAGGTGTTGCCATATGTCCAGTTCCTCCAAGATGCCGCCATTCCAGATCCACGTTATTAAGACGACAACTGCACTGTCCACCGAGCTGCCATTGTGCAGGATTAGTTTGCAGAACATGAGGTCGACGTCTCACATCTCACCTGGCCTGCCAATTCGCCTGATCTCAATGTTATAGAGAAAATTTGGGACATACTCGAACGGGCCGTTAAGAAGAGACAACAACACCCTCCCAATTTGACTGCTCTGCAGGACCAGTTGTTCACGGCGTGGGGCAAACTGGACATTAATGTCATCTGCTCCCATATTAACAGCATGCCAAAGAAAATCAAGGCTGTGTTTCAAGCTCGTGGTGATGTAACCCCATATTAACCAATAAAATGAGCATTTCGTAATTTTTTGTCCGGTGTGCTTATGATGGCCGTCCTCCACGTGGGGCCGAAAAAACTCTTACACGGTGAGGCATGGACCCTACAAGATTTCTAAAGGTGTCTTATGGTATATGGTACCAATACGTTACCAGCAGATCCTTTAAGTCTTGCAAGTTACGTGGCTGAACTGAGCAGGTCGGATTTGCTGTTCAACACAAACCATAGATGCTCCGTTGCATTGGTGTCTGGAGAATTTGGAGACCAGGGCAATGTCTGGTACGCTTCCTCATGTTCCGCGACCCGTTCTTGAATAATCCGGGCAATATGACATGAAGCATTGTCTGCTGAAAGAAGGCATCACTAGAAGGGGATACCGTTGGCATGAAGGGATGTACCTGGTATGCAATGATGTTTAGGTAGGTGGCAGACATAGTTTCCTGCACATATATGACTGGACAAAGGGTTTCTAAGCAGAACACTGTCCAAAGCCTTACACTTCCTTCATTGGCTTGTATTCGTTCCACGGTTCATCACAGTAACGGATGAATAAACAACGCACACATACTCGACTGTCCACATGGAATAAAAAGGGTACGGAGAAGTAGACATTGAAGAACTGACCATCGGAGAACTGGCCACATTACAATTTCAGTGCCATAAAATTGTTCTGAATAAATAAATTTCGTGTGGCTATTTTCCCCACTATTTGGAGCAACTATCGTTCAAAAAACATGTTTTTTAATATTTCATTTCCAATAACAAATGTAAGCCTTTCCATGATTCTCGGGACAAAGACAAAGCAGAGAACTGCCCACCGAAGAACTGGCCACAAAATTTTAAGGGACTGTATAAAAATTGCGTTTTTGACCACTCCATGGTCACGTCCCCAGAGGTTGGTTATCTGAGTCACATGAAGTTTTCGTATTTTCTTATTTGCGCAATTTAATGTAATTCTTTATAAAAAATGTTTATAATCTGCAACTCAACAAAAAAAATTCAGGGTATATAATCTACAACCCAAAAAATCCTCTGCAGGCAGGTGCAAACTCAGGAAACCTGTCCGGAGTGTGTGTGTGTGTGTGGGGGTTAAACACCAAAAATATAAAGTATTTCTGGTCCAATCCGGATATTTTCTGCATTTACAAGCTACAACTGTACAGGATTTCTGCGAGCATCTCCTACCGCAGGAAACCTGTCTGGGGCAGAGGGGCCCTTAATTACAAAAAAATAAAATATAAAGAATTTTGGTCCGAAACGGGAGATTTTCAGCGTTTACAAACTACAACTCAACAAATTTTCTGATGGCATGTACAAACGCACGAAACCTATGGGGTGGGGGTGATTAATACCGATAACATGAAATATTAAGAATTTCTGATCTGATCGGGAGATTCTCAGCGTTTACAAACTACAGCTCAACAACAAATTCTCTGCGGGCACGTGCAGACGCAGAAAACCTGTCAGGGCGGTAATACCCATCTATCACAGACATAATTCCTGCGTTAGCACATGCCCGCAGCATTTTTTGTAAAGTTGTAGTTTGTAAACGCTGAAAAACTCCGGATCGGACCAGAAATACTTTATATTTTCTATTTTTGGTATATAGCCACCTTCCCCCTCCCATTGCCACCGAACAGATTTCCTGCGTTTGCACATGCCCGCAGAAAGTTTGTTGAGCTGTAATTTGTCAACCTTGAAATTCTTTTGTTGAGTTGTAGATCATAAACTTTTTGTATAAAGGATTACATTAAATATCCCAATGAAGAAAATACGAAATTACGGAAATTTTATGTGACTCAGATAATCAACCGCTGGAGACGTGGCCACGAAACTGTCAAAAACGCGATTTTTGTACGACCCCTTAAAATTTTTGTTTCCATTTCTCCTACACTCAGCGCAACAGGAAACGAGATTCATTGGACAAGACGACGACCTTTTTTCAATCATTCAAGGTCAAGTTTTGATGCTGGCATGCCCATTGTAGGCACTTTCGACGACGAATCGACGTTAATGTGGGCACGCGGAGCAGCCTGCGACCATGCAGTATGCTGCCTAGTTTTGTAGAACACTTTTTATGGTTTCTGATCAACATCATGATGTGTAAATTTGACTCGATTGGAGAAGCTTGTGTTTGCTACGTAGAGCCTAGTAACCTCATGGGACATGGGCATCTAAGACGTCAAAGACTCTAATATAATTTAGAGGCATTAATTACAAATAGAGTCGGTCCCGAAAAAACGAACACAAAATCTGATCTTAACTCCATGAGTGAAACACTTTGCGAAAGTGTCGTGTATCAGCTTCATGAATAGCATCTCTGCAAATTTGTTAAATCAATATGCGAGCGCCGTGATATTGCGACACACACACACACACACACACACACACACACACACACACACACACACACACACACACACCTAAAAATGTATAACAATACAAGAAAGTTTACAGAGCTTTAATATGAGGAACAAAATTACAAAAAAATTGATCTCACCCAAACGTAACGCCAAACTTACAATTGGAACTTCGTTTTTCGTCCCTGTGGTCCTTTAGCGAAGACGAAGACGAGGAAGCTGTTGCTGCTGCGGCTGCTGCCGCTGCAGCGGACAGATGAGCAGCAGGTCCGGCACTGGCCAAGGAACTGGATAGGGCCAACAGGCCCGCGGCACTGCTTGGAGGTAAGCTGGGCGGTTGAAGGCCTGCCATTGCAGCGGCATGAGGCATCATAGGAATGGGCGGGGCATGGGCATGAGGGGGCAACTGCTGGGCATGCATCTGTTGCTGGAAGTAAATGAAGCAGAATATAAACAACTGCTACCCTTCCATTTAGGCACATCTCAAGTGATTAGAAAAGAAAACATAACAAACTCACACAGCACATGAAATAACTCATAAAATAGAACTTTTGCGTCGTATTCCTTCGGGAATTCCGTTTATCGGCGGTAGCCCACTTACATGGGCATTGAAAATTGACTTCTTATAAATATGAAATTAAATACCTAAATACACTCACGGACAAAGAAATTTGCCCGCTAAGAAGGAAGCATCGGATCGAACTGAAATTTTATGGACGTAATGATACAGATGAATCATACACATGATGGCAAAAACAGAGATGCAGGATAATTACAGAGGGACCTGTGGCACGCAGTCCGGTCATCTTCAATAGCGCGTTGCACCGCCTCGTGCGGCGATACATGCTGTAATACGGTCCGGCATGGAGGCGAACAGACGCCTGATGTTGTCCTGCGGCAGACTGGCAAACACGTGTTGGACGGTATGCTCTGAATCCCAGATATTGCGGCACGGCGGCAGCTGGCGTTTTAACTGGTACCACACATGATCGATAGGAAACATATCCGAGGAGCGGGCAGGCCATGGAAGTCTCTGGACATGACGTAAGCAGTATTAGGCAACTCTAGCCGTGTGTGAGCGGCCATTATCCAGCTGGCATAGTGCACATGGAATCCCGGCCAGGAATGGGAGCACATGGGGCCGTAGGATCTCATCCATATACCGCCGGCACGTCAATGATCCACGTACAACTACTAAAGCTGATCTGCTATCGGAGACAATGGCTCCCCAGACCATAATGCCTGCAGTGGGCGAGTTGTGGCTCTCGATAGCGAGGTTGGGATTGTGCCGTTGACCATGGGATCTCCACATCCGGACACGATGATCATCTGTCCCCAAAACGAAGCGGCAGTCATCGTTAAACACCACACGTCGCCAGTCTGTGGTGTTCCACGTCGCTCTGTCCTGACACCACTAGACACGGTGCCGGCGATGTTCCGGAGTTGATGGCAACGCACGTAAGGGGCGATGGGATAGCAGATTCGCTTCCGCTAGACGTCGGGAAATGGTTCGTGGGCACACAGGAAGCGCTTCATCTGCCTGCATAGTGGACCGTGTCCTCGTGGGATCCATTCGTGCCTGGTGCACGATCCGTCGATCCCCTCTACCGGTGGTCCTCCTGGTCAATCCGGAGCCGATCCGCCTTGTGGTAGTGTCGTCACGCGTCCACTGCTCCCAACACAGTCGGACGGTATGGTCATAACGATCCACGTGGGGGAGTTATACAGCGCGCCGACCACTGCGGTTTTCAGCCCGATGATCAGGCCTCTCTCAAAGTCCGTACGTTGCGTAAATCGACGTTTATGGCGTCTACCCGGCATTCCTGTCACTTTGTAATCTTGCTTGCGTTGGCCGTTGCATTTGGATTTCATGGGGCATCGACTACACACCGGTTTATAAGGCTGCCGGTTCGTGCTTGCAGCGCCACCACAGGGTTTGCGGTCATGCGCACTCACACCAAACGTGGATCATTTGCGTAACAGAACGCGCTCTAGCTATTTGCAAAGTTTCGCAGTTGTAGCATTTTTTCTTCTAGGTGCGCAAATTTCAATGTCAGTGAGTGTATCTAAGAACCTTGAAACATTTCAAGAGCTCATTCATTATGTGTTAGCACTCGACGAGTGGTTATATATCGCGAGTGATCGCCGGAACGATCTCCCGTCGCTCCATTGGGGTAAGTACTGTTTGAGTAACCTCGGAATAGAGAAATTAAGCTAATCATAGGCCGCTTTCCTTCCCTTTTATTAATTTTGCGGTTAACACCAGTTCTTTCTGTAAGTCTTTACTTGGGTGGAAGTTTGCTTACGCATGAAAAAATGGCACGTGATGCTAATGCTTCTAGTCAAGTTAACAAACGGGTCTCTAGTTTATGTGACTGCATTATCAAAGTTTAATGAAATTAAAAAAAAAAAGACTTTCAGTTGTTAAAAATTTTCAGAGAAACTTTAAATTTAGGAACAAGAAAGATCCACGCCAGGTAGGGTCGGATTAAGGCTTTATTGGGCCCTTAGGCTAAGACACCTGAGTGGGCACCAACGAACGTATGACGGACAAACATTATTGAAGTCCGTTAAAACACGAAACTCTAGCAATATGCTTGGTATAAATAATATGTAGTGCATTCTACAAACTGATAAATTACCTGCAGAGTTTTCATAAAAATACACTGTATTTTCCACTGTTCTCACAAGAACATGAGTTAAAAGCTTAGGATTCCGTGATTTTGTTTTGGAATTTTTAATAATTAAGTATTGTATACCTTTGTTGGTGCATGTGTTTTGTTGTGCAACGTGAAGCCACCGTGTATTTCGCGCGTTAATGGTTCCAAGTGCAAACAGGGAGGTGCGTGTGGATGGTAGTGAAAAAGCTGAAATTGTGTCGCAGGTCCCGCGGTACACAGCGGCGTGGAACGTTTACCCTTAATGAGTCTCTGCCTTAATCTGTTCGTCTTGTAACCACTATTTGTGATTGAGTGGAAATCATACGTGACAGAACTAAAACTGCTTTACTTCTCTGTGTAAAAGCTATGTACTATTTGCGGTGTAGCGGAATGCCTACTGGGCCCTTGCTAGTGGTGGGCCTATAGGCTTAAACTCCTGACGCCAGGGCCACATGGTTTAAATTTTAAATATGTAGATTTCAAACTGTGTTTCTCACTTTAACATTTTGTAATAGTGGTAATTGTGAAAAACCTTTAATAATAGCAGTAATGGAACAGGCTAGTGGAGAATAATGTTAATTTTATGAATTTTGATGTCGTGTAAATACTTAGAAACGTTTAGTGGTTAATGCTTAATTTTAATATGTAAATAATTAAGAACCTTGCATTTTAAGAATGTATTTTGGAAATTGTGAGAATTTTCAATGAATATAATTTTTCGTTCCTTTTGCGGAGCCAGCATGTCTCCTAAAATAATTAGTATGTCGGCTAACTTCCCTGAGAATGATATTGCACAGAAAGCCGAGTTCCCGTATCTGCAATACAATATTTCTTTTTAGGGCCATTCTTTAGTGAGTATTTCCGTTCTTAGCAAAGGGATCATTCCGGCTAATGCTATTAGGCCGTGAACATTTTTGGAGGATGAGAAAAGAGTTGTGCGACGGTGTTCTGGTAGCGGTCAGCGTCGGAGGCAAGAGTTTGGAAATTGGGCGTTGGGGACAAAGGCTGAGAGGAGGTTTGGAGATGGAGGTAAAATACGCTTTTTGAGAAGGGAGTTGCTGAGAGTGAGAGCGAGAGAGAGGTTGATGAGATTTGAGGAAGGAGTTTTTAGGGAAAGTGAACTGAACTTCGGAAGGAGTGCGTGGTCTCTACGTATTAGCGGGAAATAATGAAGGTAACGGGCAATTAACTTACCAGCCGGGAACTCGCTTCGATAATCGCCGGTAATCTGCCATCAGTTTAAGTAGAATGCCTGAAGAAATACTTTTATATTAGCATCAAAAACGTTTTCATTCAAAGATGACTTACTTCTTAATGATGTCTACGGTGCTTGTCGAACAATACAACGTCTAATTTAATTATAACGGTACAAAAACTAAAGAGACAGCTCGGTAACAATTTGCTTATCTTACTGGTTAAATTTCGCAATACAAAATTCCTATTCATTCTCCCTTTCAAACGTGAATACATTTGACAGTTTCTTTTTGCATCTAGAAACATCCGCGTAAGAGAAAGTTGAAAAATATTTAAAATGGCGATCATGATTAGCACAAAACTAGCGAGAATCGCATCATATATCTGACGTGACATGAAACAAGGGAAATTAAATGTTTTTAGCAGTTATTTTAATTTTTACATTAATTAAATGTTTCATTTTAGGTCTCACTCAAATTATGTTGCTAGCAATAGTTTCCAAACTAATAAGTATTATTTACCTTCGATTAATTGATAAATAGTTTATGACTGACTTGTTTTAACCCGACCTAATGTAACTTGCCAGAAATAGCCCTTTCTTATCTGTCATTTTACAACGAAGTTCGCATATATCGAATGTTTTACCTTTGTTATATACGGGTTCCACTGAATTACTGAAATAAATTCTCAGGAATTATATTATGTAGACTGAATATTTTGTAATAGTTTGAACAGAAAAGGGAGCCCTGTTTCTTCAGTTCAACTTGTTAAGTGATTCGTTTTCAGTTAATATTATCTGTTTGAGTCAAGAACCTTCTCATAATACATAGAATAACAGACTAAAGGGTTTAATACAAATTTTGAAGATGTGAATCCGTTTTTTGGTGTAAATATGACATGGATGGTAAGTCAGATAATATCCAAAAACTTGAAAATTTCGTCATCCTGGAGCGGGAATCGAACACGCGTCTCCCGGATAGCGCCCGATTATGCTAACCACTACACTACCCAGAACGACCAAGTCTCAAGTTTCCGATTAATTTGAATATAACCAACACAGGATTAGCTAGTCGAAGCAACCGGCATTCATGTTTAGCGAATCTGGTGGTTAAAAATTCTATCCCGTGATTGCCCGGAGGAGCAGATAAATCATGAATCGAATAGGGGATTACACCATACAATACAAATTTAGAAGATGTGAATCTTTTTTTTTTTTTGGTGTAAATATGACAGGTATGGTAAGTCAGATAATTCAAATTAATCGGAAACTTGAGACTTGGCCGTTCTGGGTGGTGTATTGCAGTGCCATCTTAAGACTTTTTTGGGGGCCCTGGGCCGTCATACTTTTTGGGACCCTCAGTCTTGTATATACAGAATATATACAACATATGGTATTATTATAATATGTGTTTTTTTATTCACATGTGGTATTATTACATTATATACAACATATGGATATATTTACAACGTATGAGAATTATTATATACACCACCATCACCATGTTATCCCTATGAGAAGAAATATTCAATATCCAGTAACTATTTAAAAATAATACCACTTGAATGAAAAATGGTACACGACAAAAATTGTAGAGCTCCATGAAGTTTAGAAAATGCATTCACATTTTTTTGCTTAGCAAATTACAAGAAAATGGGTGCTGAAAGATATGTTTCTTCCCCATTCTACAAATTATTCAACGAAAATTAAATTAATACAGAAGAAATAAAAATAAACCAGCCAGCGCCATTTCCAGACAATATGAGACACCGGAAAGAAATGCCAATATGGGGCCCCCGTCATTGTTATTTGTTTAAACAGCGACGATTGAAAAAATATATAAGTAGCCCAGTTGGGAAAACCCCATGATAAACATACGTGCACTTCTACGTATGAACAACACAAATGTCGGCTTTCTTTGTTTCTTATTTTAACACAAAACCTAACGTTCCTTCGGCCTCCTCGAGAAATCGAAGCTACGAGCATAGTTTAAAAAAAAGGCAGAAGAATTTCCAACTTTCTGAATTGGTGTTTCTTCTTTTCTTAAAATAAAAACAAACAAACCTGCTGGTGAGTGGTCAAAGAGCTTGACTTTTTTGAAAACCCATAAGACTCTTGGGGCATTGGAGGGCTTCAGTTCAGGTGGGGGCCCTGGGCACCGGCCCCGTTGGCCCACCCCTTAAGACGGTTATGGTGTAGTGGTTAGCATACTCGGGCGCTATCCGGGAGACGCGGGTTCGATTCCCGCTCCAGGACGACGAAATTTAAAATTTTCGGATATTATCTGATTTACCATTCATGTCACATTTACACCAAAAAACGGATTCACACTTCAAAATTTGTATTGTATGGTGTAATCCCGTATTCCATTCATGAAAATGGTTCAATGTTTGTAATTTCAAGACAGTGTTCCCCAAAGCTTACCGTTCACTAACACTAAAAAGCATAAAGGTGGAATTACGCGTGAAGTTAACAGCATACCACGGTTTGCCAAGAAATGTTTCAGATGACTGTAACGTTCTCATATTCCGAGACAACACACTGAAAGAGTTATGCAAAGCTCTCTTTGCAATCTGAAACTTCCACGTTCTGTTAAGTCTGTGGTAAAAGCATAACAGTTTTCCCAACACAAATCTGATTCGTTTCCCTAGGAAATTCGCAAGCTGGTTTGTTTCCTTAAGAAATTTGTTAGAAATCACTGAACCAACAGAAGCAAATGACTCAGGCAAATGATGCTCCTAATACGAACCCGAAGAAGCGTAAACCGGGATTCTGGAATTAAAAATTTCAAAAGCTCACATGAAATTCAAAGGATACTAAACTTTATTAATTCTCTCGAAACTACTTACTTCCTACTCTTAACAGTCTAATCTAATTTTTCTTCTCCAAGAAAGCATTTATTTCGCGCTGGAAATGAGGATTAAATGGATTATTATCTCTCCTATCTCCAGAAGAGTATAAACGAAATAGTAGCATCAATTACAGTTTTAAGCGATGTATAAAATGTTTATTCCCCATACACGGAAAATAAATGAGCCTCATATAAATAAGAATCTCGGCTTAATAAATTGGAATCAATAACAGGCCCAACGCCTCACTTCGCTTAATGAGAGTATCTATTGCACAAAAGAGGTTTCAACAAACACCTGATTATTTTATAAGTGCATTAAGATCCAGCTTTACTGAAATATATCGCATAATTTCATTAGTTAAAGACGCTGTTTTCTCCGTCTTCTCCCACTCTCTTCGTACATAATCTCTGTGCCTAGCATGCATTCCCTGAAGTAATTATACAAAGGGATTAGGAGCTTCACGATTAGTGATGATTCCAAAAGCGTAAATAATCTGGTCAGCCGCACGAGAACCGAAACAAACGACTTCCGAGTTTCCGACAGGGAATTAAACTTATTCCAAGCCTCCTCCTCTTCCTCCTCCTCCACTTTCGCTATCTTTTGTGTTGAGGCATTGATATTGGTTTTAAACCCTTTTCTCTTAAATCTCCGCTCCATCCCTCATGAATTCCATCATCAAACAAACAACTTTTAACCTCCTTTCCTTCCCATTCCTTCTTTTCTTCTCTTAATCTATTCATTCTCCTTTTCCAAATTTCCTTCCCGCTATTCCAGATTCATGGCACATATTCACTCGAATTAATTCCCTTTCCCCGCATCTTCTAACAACACTTTATCCCTCCCCTACCGTCCATTAATCTATCGCTTCAACCCCTTTTAATGCTCTTCTTGTTTTGTTTCCAGTTAGACTGTTTCACCTCTCTCTCTCTCTCTCTCTCCCGCTTACTACTCCTCATCAATGAAAATATCTTCCCTTAAGGTCCTTATCCTCCAACCTTCTCTTGATTTCCTTCATCCATTAGCATCGTTTGCAGTTACTGCGGCGACAACTCTGCGACCACGGGGAATCAAAAGCATCAGCCTCACATAGAGACTTTGTCTTTGATTCCCCTGATGCTAGTGAATGTGAAGCGCAAGATGAGAGGGGATGCAATGAAGAGGAAGAGCGCCGCTGTGTGCAAGTGTCACGGCCCGGCACTTTTCCGAGGAGAAATAATCGTTATAATGAAAACGTTCCCTGACCGTCTCATTTGAGGTAATTAGCTATTAGAACGGTACTAATTAAATTCGTCTGATGGCTGGTGATAAGGTTGCTTGTGGAGTGTTGCCTGCTCTTTCTCCTCTTCAGTGACCAAGACTAGAAGGAGGGAAGGGGGGATGAAAAGATTGGAGGGGAACTGCACCGAGAGCGAAGGTACCAGAGGTGGAGGAGCATCTTGAAAGATGCTGAGTACATCAGCACCGTCCCTGCAGGTCGTTAAACTTGTTACCTCTGGCCATTGTTCGTCTTTAGATCTTAATTATAACAGCTCTGAAAAGAGATAGGAAAGGAAGAGGCGAAGAACACTCAGAGGAAAGTTTCGCCGCTCTTCAGAATATGGAGATTTTCTTCCTTGATGACTGTTTTGAAACCATGGAACGGTCGCAATCGGAAAAGGACCTTCTTTGAAATCGCTAAATCAGCATTAATTCAGAAGGAGTGTATAAGATGTGAGTGTGTGTATGTATGTGCATGACTGTGAGTGCGTGTATATGTGTGTGTGTGTGTGTGTGTGTGTGTGCCGGAGAAGAGGAAGCGAAGGCTCTCGCAAGAAGTAATTGTTTCAGATCGGTGCCTCGGGCGCACAAAGGGTATTGAACGCTCATTGCGATGGGCTTGCCGCGTGTGGAAATGCAGTTTTTCCGCCATTGTTCTTTTATGAGCCTAAAGCGGAGATGACATAATCGTTCACTTGTCACACGTGAATAAGCACACGATGAAACTGGTGTCTGCAAAATAAATCAGAATTATTATTTGATAAGAAAGAGTATTACAGCATGGTCATATAATCGCCTTACGGGGAGCGCGCAAGGGAGTGCATCGCTGTGTCAGTGCATTTCAATTTAAAAGACAATTTTTAAGTGGTCTTTAATGATACATAGGGTGGTTGTTTCTTATCGTAAGTTTTCGGAAACAACGAATTATAGGGGAAGAGTGTAAAAGTGAGAAATGATTCCTACAAAATGTAATGCAAATAGAAGAAACACCATTTTGGTTGCCTACGCAACGCACTTTTTGGTGACCCTGAGAGTGTAAAATTCAATGCAATAAGGGAGAGTCGAGTTTGGCGTCGCTTCGATATAGCATCAATGATATTCGACTCTTACGTCATGTATAGAAACACTATTTTTCACATTATACTACTTAATCCTTTAACTGGCTGGAACGAATTGACTCGGATTTTGAATAATTTGGCTACAATCAGCTCGAATGAATATCTTCGCTATTTAGAAAGTGCATCGAACGCGTCTTAAATGAGTGAATTCGCTCGTCAGAGAGCGATGCTTTCTCATTAGCTTCTTAAAGTGGTCATTTAGGGGATGACTGACACTAAATGACCACCTATAAATGAATTCTTTGTTTTTTTAAATTTGTCGTTTAAAAGGATAATTGACACTAATCCTTTTTAACTGATTTATCTGCTAAAAGGGTTATAACAATGTCGACTATCCTAAGAAAAGAAAGAGATGTTTGAGGCACTTGTTTCTACCCAGTAGGACGTTGTGCCTGTCACGGAAACAAGCCCTTCCCATCATGTCTAGGGTCATGGAGCAGATAACGGAGAACTATAAAAGCAAGATCTTATAACTAGCGACAAGTTTATGTTCGGTACTGCTGACGTGGGAGAGGTAAAGGTATTGTTTCTTCGTAGCTTTCGTAGAAGCAAGTCGCTATGCGAAAAATTTCTGGTTGCGAAACTTAGAAAAGCTTGGGCACCATTTGATTCAGAAACATCGGCCGCTTAAAGGGTTAACAAACGGCGTCTCTAAACCCATATTTAAAATACCGTTTAATTTAAAATCATAGATTAAAACAAATAATATCTTTCAAACCCGCTTCGAGATCATCTTCAGAATTTTGCGGTTTGCTTATCCAGTCAGTTCCCAAACATTAAATTCTCAGTTGAGACCGAGGACCAATTGAATTTGCCTTTCTTAGATATCAACTTTCAACGAGATCCTGTGACACACCCCATCTCTACATCTGTATTTCGAAAACAAACTACAAATGTTTCCATAATACCAATGTCTTCTGTCCACCCATTGAACTACAAACTTTCATCCCATCAATAGTGAAAACAGCCGTCGTATGTGTGATAGTGAAATCTAAAACCATATGATGTTTAAAACTTTAATGAGAATTAAAACAGCACATGGGTGATGCATGAAACATAAGATCCTTCGGGGTCGCCTGCGACTTCCATCATCAGATGAATGACCAACAGAGCGAGGAAACTTACAGGGTTATATAGTTAAATTCAGTGACGTAAGGTCAAGTATTTGCTCATGCGCAGGTCCAGCGAAAATGGAGATGGATTTCTTAGCGTAAACATAGGAAACAATAAACAAAGTAAAGTGAATATATCACGCTCGATGAACATTTTCCAAGGGTAGGGAACACGGTACGGAAAATCATCATTACAAGCACTCTTTTTGTGTTCTAATATATACAGGCTTTCAGTAATTAAAGTCAAGAATCTATTAGGTGGTTCTTGACTTTAATTACTGAAAACCTGTTTTGCTTAAAATTTCATCTATCCACTACACGTTTCGTCATACATTTAACTACTGCTCCAGTGATACGTTTCTGGAAATTGAGCTATCAAAGATTCGGGCGATCGCTAGATTTCATGGCTAATCGGAAACAACGGTCAACAACCTATTACGTAAAATGCAGAGACCACTGTTCACCACTGTACTCCACGATCATAATGAACCTAGGTTTATAGGATCCATGACTTTAGTGTATGAACTTACGCCCATTCTAAGAAAAATTTGTAGGCGTTTCAATATATAGACTTTGGGATAAAAACAACTAATATGCTTTCCATTATTAAGAATGATCGTGGCGCTGTAGAAACAGTAAATAAATACGGTATTTACTATAAGCAGTCGCCCTGGCTATAAGCAGTATGGGCTATACAAGCAGTTCTCTAATTTAGGGTCACTTGTTTCATTGAAAGCTGTGAATCCGGATGACACAGATCAGATATATGTGGGATCTACTTTAAGATCAGTTAAAATAAGTTTCTCTGAACATAAATACAATCTAAAAACCGGGTCTATGGTGACTGCCCTTTCCCGTTTAGTTAACTAAGGAACACGCTACCACACTACCCAATTTCGGAAAATGTTACTGTTTTGGCCACACCACCTTCTAGATTTTCTAATCTATTGGGTCGTTTCATAATTATTGGCCGATTCGGGCACAAAGAAACAAATAACAGTAACAGACGAAGAAATACATTTTATTCCAAAAACTATCCGCCCTCGGTAGCAATACACGGTGCCCAACGTGTTTTCAGTGCAAAAATGCCACGGTAGCGGAAACTGGCATCACAGTGGTCCATGAAATCGCTAACGGCATGAATCACAGCATTCTTGTTTGCGAACCGTTTGCAGCTGAAAAAGTGGGCCAAATGGCGAAACATGTGAAAATCTGAGAGGGCCAGGTCAGGTGAATAAGCAGGGTGAGAGAGGACCTCGTACCCCAAGGCGTTGATTTTTCGCATGCTTCCAATAGACACATGCGGTCGTGCGCCATCCTGAAGCAGCATGGGACCCAAAGGATTGGCGAGCGATGGTTGTTTGTTGCATAATTTCTGGTGGCATTCTTCCAGCTGACGGCAGTACACGTCCGTTGTGATTGTTTGACCTTGCGAAAAAAATCACAATGAACTACAGTCTCGGCAGTATACCACACAGAGATCATAACCTTCTATCGGTGCAACTCGGGTTTGGACATGTGCTTGGGTGGTTCCCCTTTATCTAGCCACTGCGCTGTTCGCTTCCTGTTGTCATAAAGCACCCATTTTTCATCAACCGTACAGATCCGATGCAGAAAGAGAGCGTTAACCTCACGTTTCTGGAGGGCAATCCATGTTTTCAGACGCCGTATCTGCTGCTGTTCGGTGAGTTCGTGTAAAACCTGGTATCCAGTTTTTTTACCTTGCCCATAGCTGCCAGATGTCTGGAAACTATCACTGATGATACGATAAGTTCCGCACTGAGCTCAAGTACTGTGGACGTTGGTTTTTCTTCTACTTTTTGCCTTAACTGCACCGTGTCACACACAACTGGATAACAGGTTCGTGGCTTATGATCGATGGCAAAATCACCGGTACGGAACTTCAAAAAGAGTCTACGGACAGTTCTGTCACTCGCCGTGCCGACATCCCACTCTCTATTGACATTTGCGCCCGTTTCAGACACATTCCGGCCAAATTTAAATTCGTGCAAAATCACTAATCTCAAGTCGCGTTGCTCCATCATGTCCCCAACTGCTGAGATCTGTCTGGAATACCGTCTTATACACGTGGACTGAACCGATTCGCTTTGCAGGGGCGTTTGGTAGTTCCTCTTAGAAGGCGTCCCTTGTAACCGGCTATGCAAATTTGTCTTGCTGGCATCGGCCAATAATTATGAAACGACCCAATATTTACAAAAAACATGTTTATATAACTTCCCACGTAATACACTGTGTATTTCAACACCTTGGAAAATGCTGCTCTCTAAGACTAACGAGGTGGACACTAACTAATTTACAAGACTTATAGTACGACAAAGAGATCTACGAACTACAAAACCAACTCTAATTACGCATGTGTCATGTCATGCGCCGTAATTGCTTACACATAATATATATATTTCCTCCGATTAACATTGTTTCATTAGTGTATGTGAATTTGAAGATGAACCCGAAGCGGGTTTGAAAGATGTTATGTGTTTTAATCCATGATTTTAAGTTAAACGGTATTTTAAATATCATAGTTTTAACTCCTATCTTTTTACGATCGTGTAGAGACGGCGTTTGTTAAGTAGCATGATGTTTGACAGCAGGAAATGTTTTTAGTACTATTTCTCCCAATTTTTTTTTTGATTGAAGCTTTAACGACCACCGTGAGCAACTCAATGGGCTATATGCAGTCGCCCGTCCCTAATTTAGTGTCACTGGTTCCAGGGAATGGAGAGATCTAGGGTCGTAAGACAAACACAACATCCATGCCTCACCGGGATTCGAACCTGGACCCCTTCACGGACGAATGTCCACAAGCCAGCGCTTAGATCACTGCGCCACCGGGGCAGCACCCACTCCTGTGACACCTTATTTTTCCATTTCAACGTCAATCATAACGTTACTACTGTTGAGTTGAGTTTTGCTCATTAATTTTGCATTCGTACTCATTTAGGAAATATTTCAATAACAATATACACTGCTGTTAATAGAATTTGCAAAACCAAGAAAGAAACAAGCAATCACAATGAAATTTATCGGAGTGATTAGTTGTGGTACAAGCTGCAAACGATCACAATTACATACCAGTTCGTGATGAGGAAGTTCAAAAAATTACTAATACTAAATCCACCATGGGCGGTGATAACCAACCCCACACGCCGTGGAATCGAATGAAACATAGTTTTGATAGTCGTCTGCGGTATTGCATTCCATTCTGCTTCTACACGCATCTACAATTCGTTGATTGTGACAGGCGGCGAGACCATGCGAGCCAGTCGTTTCGCGATGACACCCCAGACGTTCTCCATAGGCAAAAAATCTGGCGAGCGAGCAGGACAGGAAAGACGAGCGACTTGATGCGCACATAGTGCCTTTTGAACAGTATCAGCAACATTGGGTAGGGCATTGTCTTAAACAACTACATCGCCCTTTCAACGTTTTAGCAACACAGAACAACCGAAAAATTTTTATTCGGTCACCGCCGGGGAAACGAACTCCGGACCTCTTGATATCTAGCCAAGCGCGTTAGCTTTACACCACGGTGGCCAACAATCCACGGCGGTACGTGTGTTTTTCTGTCAGCTTCTGACGTCATAAATCCGTAAGATGGGCTCAGCTACTGAGACGTCTCCATCTGGTTGGCATTAACAATTTTTCGGTTGCTGTGTGTTACTAAAACGTGAAAAGAGCGATGTAGTTGGTTATTCACTGACGCCACGTATGTGGAGGATTTTCACTTTGGGCATTGTCTTGTTGGAAGACGGTTCCCGGGATCGTCTGAAGAAAGGGTAGAATTTCAGCTTCCAACACTTCCGTGATGTAGCGTTGGCTGTTCAATGTGCCTGTGATGCGTGGTAGGCGAATGCGTGAATTGTTTTGGTGGAAAAAAATAATTTAAATTTAATTTGTTTTGAGTATATTGAATTGGATTGATATTTATTAAAAGGCGTTATATTTATGCTGGTATTAAAATTTAAAATATGGAAATTATAGAAAATTTAAATTTGGGAGATGGGTGGATGCATTTCGAAACAAAAATATTTTTTAAGTACTAGAAAAGGCCATGAACATCCTAAACAAAAATGCATCTGAAAATTTACATTCCACAAGAAGTTATTGGAAAGTTTGCGTTGTTTGTGTTCAAGCAGAGTTGAGTCACCTGAAAGTGCAAAAATAAGTGAATATTGTTGCATGTGTATGAAAATGTGTCACTATAAGACATATGATAAAATGTACTCGTTCAACAACAACTTGTGGAGGCGGTGAAAGTCAATCTAAAATGGATAGGACAAAAATTGCAGTTATGAACTACCTTAGAAAACCAGGATTGGATCGATAGCCTTAGTCAAGCTAAGGGGGAGTACATGGGACCAAGTCATGGAAGACAACAGCACACAAAAACTTTTCACACTGCACTCATTTTGAACTTTTTTTTGAAAGGCTACTGCCTGTATTTATTATTTTTCTTTAAAAACTTAATGAGTTAATTTTAATGGACAAACAGATATTATTTCCTTTTTTTCTTGTTTGCTTAAACACAGCAGTATAAAACAGAATCTCAATTTACTTTCTATTTCTATTTGGCCACTGGCCTTATGAACAGCACAACTTTACATATGTCAACACAGTTAGTTTGAACACTAGGCTTTTAATTTATGCCTTCAAAATCATACTATGATTCGCATGGTTTACACAAGAAAAAGATACTGGATTATTTTTAATTCCACAAGGTGGACAAGTTCTGTTCTTTTGAAACGTACTCTCCTCTCTCTCACCCAGTTAGCTCAATGACCAATTTACAATTTTACACTTATTGATTTAAATTTAAACACTCTTAGCAAACTCCGCAATCTCCCAGACCAGATTCAAAGACTTCAATTAAATTTACAGTTATTTTAAGAGCCACAAATTATACTTTAACAAATCTACTATCAGCAAGTAAACAAACCAAGTAAATTATCCTCAAAACAGAATTTACACTGAGCACAAGCATTAATTAACATTACATAACCTATAGAACTACCCTGAATGAACCTACTTCACTTATAAAGAAACCTCACTAACTAATCTTAAAAATTATCACTATTCATAACATCAACATAATTCAGAAATTCAAACAATCTTCTTGCACTAGCTTGCTCATAAAAATCACCTCACTCTGCACTTCACATAATAGCTCAGGATACTTAATAACTCTACACTGTAAACAAAAGCTCAAAATACCAATTAACTGAATTTCCAAACTAAATATCAAGTTCACTAACACCAACAACCAGAATTTAGAATTTACATCCCTAGCACTACAGCAAATCATAAACAAATAAATTTAGATACTTTAAATCACCAAACAAACTTAAATTCAACACCTGCAGTGAATTACTGAAGTAGCGGTGAGGCAAATACTCTCAGTTCAGACACTACCCTGGGTTTTGAGAACCAACACAGGAAGAAAATACCAAGTCAGGCTGAAGGCGTGAAATTGGGTCGTGAATCCACTTTCAGCCTATGCAAAGGGAAAGGAAAAAATCCTCAAGTGTGACACATCATCATCAGGCACAGAATTTCCTCTAACATGATCTCACCACATTTCTTGAAGCAACGCTCGACCGACCCTCGCTGGCAGTACATATTTCCGTGAGCAGCGAAACTACTGGGGGGGTTTGAAGACAAGTTTTCCCCCAAAAACCACGTCTTCAAGGATCTCCCTTTTCGAACCAATGCATGATCTCACCTTGATCAACCACGCCTGCAAGAGCCTGTCGTACTTCAACCCTAAATACTCCAGGCACATCTGGCCCAGAACTAACACAACTATATCCCAGGAAAAAATTCACTTATCTCTCTATATCCCAAGAAATCCTAAGTCACAATATCCACATATATCCCAGGAAAATTCACTTCTCTCTATATATCCCAAGAAATCCTAAATCACAATATCCACATGTATCCCAGGAAAAATCACTTATCTCTATATCCACATATGTCCCAGGAAAAATTCACTTATCTCTATATCCACATATGTCCCAGGAAAAATTCACTTATCTCTATATCCACATATGTCCCAGGAAAATTCACTTCTCTCTATATATCCCAAGAAATCCTAAATCACAATATCCACATGTATCCCAGGAAAAATCACTTATCTCTATATCCACATATGTCCCAGGAAAAATTCACTTATCTCTATATCCACATATGTCCCAGGAAAAAATTCACTTATCTCTATATCCACATATGTCCCAGGAAAATTCACTTATCTCTATATCCACATATGTCCCAGGAAAATTCACTTATCTCTATATCCACATATATCCCAGGAAAAATCACTAGCAAGGAAATTCCTCTGCACCATGGCAATGCGCAGGTCCACTTCAGACAATAACACTGACCATTTACATAACCCACTAAATATTTTCACCTTATTGAAAATTAAAATTACATTTAGACTTTTAACCTTATAGTAAAAACAAGAAAATTTAGGCCAAAGAAAAGAACAATCAATACTGGAACTGGTGAGCAAAAGTGTGTCTTCTCAACCCATGATGTTCATTCTTTTTGTGAAAATACTAAACTTGAGAACCTAAATACCTCAACTTTTATTTTGCACATATCGCATCCTGGTGAAAATTCTCTACTCAGAGCCCTCTGCCCCAGGACAAGATCCCTGCTTGCCCTAAGATCACCCCTTTCCAATGGGAGATTAACACTCATCTGGAGCATGTAAAATACTGGTCCTCAATTAACACTCCTACCATCTCAATTTCGACACTCAACACTCCAAGAATGTAAACAGCACTTTAGGTTTCCAATTTCATCACACTATATTATGTTCCCAAAATTCCAATATAAATCATCCCATAATTTATCTTCACTCATAAAAAAAAACTCAATGCTGTAAAAAGGCTAGAGAAAAAATGTTTACAATTATTTTATCACCCACGACATCACAATAACACTGCTTTTCAATTATCACATGCTCAACTAAACTATTATCGATGCACCAAAATTTACTGTGCTCAAACAATAAACCAAATTTTTCAATAAACCAAATTTTTCCGATACATTAAAATTTACTGGCCTGGGAAGTTGCTAAAATACCAGACATGACAGCACAAAAAAACATAAATGAAAGCATTTTCAACTCCCCTCTCTTTTTTTTTCTTTCTTTTTTTCTGAATTCGTACCTGAGTAACTAATACATTTTAATTTTGAAAGCTGAACGACGACACAGCCAAAATCAGAGGGAAAAACTTGCTCTTTTTCTTTTCGTTTCTTATGCTCAGCTCGAAGTTTAGGTACCCTGCGTGGGATGTTATATATCAATACAAAAAGATGTGAACTAAAACATTACCTTCGAGCTGGCGTTCCCTTTTTTTTTTCTTCTTTTTCTTTTCACCATAGTTTACAGTCCAGGCACAACCACAGTCTTGTTAGTATTATCTTTTCTTCCTCAAAGTTCCCTTCCTTAAACGGTTAATGGCCGAGGTAACCATTTCCGAAACTTCGGGATGAGATGGAACCTTTTTTATTTATTCATACTTTTTTTTTTCTCTTTTTTTTCTCTCTTCCCTCCCTCGGCCTTTGAAGCAGGCCTCCTTTTCGGAGTAGCAGCCGAGTTGGGAGCGGTAGAGGCTGGGCCCACTCTTCCAGGGGTTTCCATAAGGGAGAAGGCATGTCCTCCTTCAGCCAAGAATTTTCCATTGACGACAATGTCCCAGCCTGCCGCCATTTGTTCTTCAGGACGAGGTTCCCGGCTGGCGGAATGCCGCTTTAACTGCATTCTACATCGTCAAAAAAACTTTTCAACAGCCAGCCCAGATCCAGAGTGTCCCCTTGTGGTGGACTGGTGGTCAGCAAAATGCTGCCATGGAAGAAACTCTTTTTTTTTCTCTGTGGTTCTCTCCCGCCAAAAGGCGAGGAGAAAAAAACTCCGCCGTCCCTCTTTCTCTGACGTCCAGCAACAACACAAGAGCAAAAGTGACTCTCTACGGATAAAACTCAGGGGGTGCTTGAAAACCGCTGACCCCTCTCATTGGTCGAAACTTCAGCCTAGCAACTCACTCCTTCCCAACGGACTCTTCACTCCCACGCCTCGAGTGACCTCTGACCTTCACACGTGCAGAGCAGGCCCATCTTGACCCTGAGGTTCTAAAAATAGATTTCGTTGCTGAATTCCTTACCCAAAAGACGAAAAGATGTTACACTTTTGGGCGACTTCTCGCTTGGAAACAGGAACGCAAAAAAAAATGGCGAATTCTTGCTTTGCAGAAAATCACTAGTTTTTATTTTCTTTTTTCTCTCGTTCCGTGATGTTAAAGTAAAATTAATTTTGATTCTCTGAGCTGCACACCTACTCGCCTTTTCCTATCGCGATAAAAGAACAGATAAAATAATTATTTTCAAAACCCCAAAGTCAGTCAAATCAAATATTATTCTTTTTTTTTTTTTTTTTTTTTTTTTACCAACATGAAATTTTGTTTTCCTGGTTGTGATTAAGACAAGCGAATTTTGCGCATGAATTCCCCTGCCTTTCAACCAGGAATTTTCTTCTAACGTATGTCATGGAAGAAAATTTTTGCATTAATTAATCTCTGATAAACCAACAGAAAGATTGATCAGGTCTCTCTGAAATTCACCAGAGGTTAAAATTTTCGCCATGACAAATACATTCCCCCTGCGAAAAAAGACGAGCAAAGCGAGTCGAAACATAAAATAAAATCTCAGAAAATTCGCTTCTACCTACTACTCAACACACACGTGCTCCGACCATGTCAACAAACCGATGAATGTAAACAAACCTGCAGCGCCACCTACTTCCGGTGAGCTGACTTCCGTTCCAACATGGCTACCACTGAACTAGGAAAACAAATGTTCCGAAGCGAAGCTACTTATCACCTGACCTTAATTACAGAGGTGAAAGAATTTTTTTTAAGCCAAAAAATTTTCACGGAACGAAGAAAAAAATTCTGCACCGGCTCAAATACTAACCTTTTAACTACACTGAGAAAATTAAATTAAAAGAAATTTAACTGATTATTAAATTCCTAACTCACTGGCTATTACTACAGTAATACTAATCCTACCCAACACTGAACCTACACTTCACTCCAATAGTAAACAACCTAACTTAAAATAACTAACCAGTGCACCTGGGCACTAAATTAACCAGCGTGAGGAGAGAAGAGAAGTTACGCCTCTTACAATTTTTTGCATTATGCTTTCACCAATTTGACATCACCAACAACAGGCATTTTCGAATGACAACACTACATTACAAATACTCTTTCTTCGCTTAGTTCAACAGAATATGATAAATTGCCTGAATGCAACACATTAAAATTACACTTAATTCAACACTCGGACTGTAGAGGTAAAAAAAATTTTGCAACACATGAAAAATACACCTAGAAGTTCAATATTTGGAAAAGTGTGAAATTGCATATATATATGTGACACACTGCAAACTATTAATTAGCACTAGTTATATTCGAAATACCAAATTATACATTATGCAGGTACGCTTGAGAAATTATTTGTGTGAAAACTCATGTAGGTAAACACCCAAAAAAAATTGTATGTGTGTCAAGCACAAAATTACTGAAATTACTCATATATCACTGAAAATATTACACCAACACAAAAAAAATCTTTTTATGTGTGTCAAGCCCTAACTGGCTTTTATGTTAAGCCCAAAATTATTCAATTATTACAAACACTGCTACTGAAATATTATAATACTTATACACAGAAATTCAGCTAAAATCAAAAAATATGCACTTTCGCTACTTTGGTCACTGAGAGAGAGAGACTACCAGAACTTATCACTACGAGAAAATAATTCACATATGAAACCATACTCAAGATTTTTCGTAACTACTGTGCAGTACAGGTTGAATTCCATGACAAGGCATGTATCCTGGTCACGGCACCAAATGTTTTGGTGGAAAAAAATAATTTAAATTTAATTTGTTTTGAGTATATTGAATTGGATTGATATTTATTAAAAGGCGTTATATTTATGCTGGTATTAAAATTTAAAATATGGAAATTATAGAAAATTTAAATTTGGGAGATGGGTGGATGCATTTCGAAACAAAAATATTTTTTAAGTACTAGAAAAGGCCATGAACATCCTAAACAAAAATGCATCTGAAAATTTACATTCCACAAGAAGTTATTGGAAAGTTTGCGTTGTTTGTGTTCAAGCAGAGTTGAGTCACCTGAAAGTGCAAAAATAAGTGAATATTGTTGCATGTGTATGAAAATGTGTCACTATAAGACATATGATAAAATGTACTCGTTCAACAACAACTTGTGGAGGCGGTGAAAGTCAATCTAAAATGGATAGGACAAAAATTGCAGTTATGAACTACCTTAGAAAACCAGGATTGGATCGATAGCCTTAGTCAAGCTAAGGGGGAGTACATGGGACCAAGTCATGGAAGACAACAGCACACAAAAACTTTTCACACTGCACTCATTTTGAACTTTTTTTTGAAAGGCTACTGCCTGTATTTATTATTTTTCTTTAAAAACTTAATGAGTTAATTTTAATGGACAAACAGATATTATTTCCTTTTTTTTCTTGTTTGCTTAAACACAGCAGTATAAAACAGAATCTCAATTTACTTTCTATTTCTATTTGGCCACTGGCCTTATGAACAGCACAACTTTACATATGTCAACACAGTTAGTTTGAACACTAGGCTTTTAATTTATGCCTTCAAAATCATACTATGATTCGCATGGTTTACACAAGAAAAAGATACTGGATTATTTTTAATTCCACAAGGTGGACAAGTTCTGTTCTTTGAAACGTACTCTCCTCTCTCTCACCCAGTTAGCTCAATGACCAATTTACAATTTTACACTTATTGATTTAAATTTAAACACTCTTAGCAAACTCCGCAATCTCCCAGACCAGATTCAAAGACTTCAATTAAATTTACAGTTATTTTAAGAGCCACAAATTATACTTTAACAAATCTACTATCAGCAAGTAAACAAACCAAGTAAATTATCCTCAAAACAGAATTTACACTGAGCACAAGCATTAATTAACATTACATAACCTATAGAACTACCCTGAATGAACCTACTTCACTTATAAAGAAACCTCACTAACTAATCTTAAAAATTATCACTATTCATAACATCAACATAATTCAGAAATTCAAACAATCTTCTTGCACTAGCTTGCTCATAAAAATCACCTCACTCTGCACTTCACATAATAGCTCAGGATACTTAATAACTCTACACTGTAAACAAAAGCTCAAAATACCAATTAACTGAATTTCCAAACTAAATATCAAGTTCACTAACACCAACAACCAGAATTTAGAATTTACATCCCTAGCACTACAGCAAATCATAAACAAATAAATTTAGATACTTTAAATCACCAAACAAACTTAAATTCAACACCTGCAGTGAATTACTGAAGTAGCGGTGAGGCAAATACTCTCAGTTCAGACACTACCCTGGGTTTTGAGAACCAACACAGGAAGAAAATACCAAGTCAGGCTGAAGGCGTGAAATTGGGTCGTGAATCCACTTTCAGCCTATGCAAAGGGAAAGGAAAAATCCTCAAGTGTGACACATCATCATCAGGCACAGAATTTCCTCTAACATGATCTCACCACATTTCTTGAAGCAACGCTCGACCGACCCTCGCTGGCAGTACATATTTCCGTGAGCAGCGAAACTACTGGGGGAGTTTGAAGACAAGTTTTCCCCCAAAAACCACGTCTTCAAGGATCTCCCCTTTTCGAACCAATGCATGATCTCACCTTGATCAACCACGCCTGCAAGAGCCTGTCGTACTTCAACCCTAAATACTCCAGGCACATCTGGCCCAGAACTAACACAACTATATCCCAGGAAAAATTCACTTATCTCTCTATATCCCAAGAAATCCTAAGTCACAATATCCACATATATCCCAGGAAAATTCACTTCTCTCTATATATCCCAAGAAATCCTAAATCACAATATCCACATGTATCCCAGGAAAAATCACTTATCTCTATATCCACATATGTCCCAGGAAAAATTCACTTATCTCTATATCCACATATGTCCCAGGAAAAATTCACTTATCTCTATATCCACATATGTCCCAGGAAAATTCACTTCTCTCTATATATCCCAAGAAATCCTAAATCACAATATCCACATGTATCCCAGGAAAAATCACTTATCTCTATATCCACATATGTCCCAGGAAAAATTCACTTATCTCTATATCCACATATGTCCCAGGAAAAATTCACTTATCTCTATATCCACATATGTCCCAGGAAAATTCACTTATCTCTATATCCACATATGTCCCAGGAAAATTCACTTATCTCTATATCCACATATATCCCAGGAAAAATCACTAGCAAGGAAATTCCTCTGCACCATGGCAATGCGCAGGTCCACTTCAGACAATAACACTGACCATTTACATAACCCACTAAATATTTTCACCTTATTGAAAATTAAAATTACATTTAGACTTTTAACCTTATAGTAAAAACAAGAAAATTTAGGCCAAAGAAAAGAACAATCAATACTGGAACTGGTGAGCAAAAGTGTGTCTTCTCAACCCATGATGTTCATTCTTTTTGTGAAAATACTAAACTTGAGAACCTAAATACCTCAACTTTTATTTTGCACATATCGCATCCTGGTGAAAATTCCCTACTCAGAGCCCTCTGCCCCAGGACAAGATCCCTGCTTGCCCTAAGATCACCCCTTTCCAATGGGAGATTAACACTCATCTGGAGCATGTAAAATACTGGTCCTCAATTAACACTCCTACCATCTCAATTTCGACACTCAACACTCCAAGAATGTAAACAGCACTTTAGGTTTCCAATTTCATCACACTATATTATGTTCCCAAAATTCCAATATAAATCATCCCATAATTTATCTTCACTCATAAAAAAAAACTCAATGCTGTAAAAAGGCTAGAGAAAAAATGTTTACAATTATTTTATCACCCACGACATCACAATAACACTGCTTTTCAATTATCACATGCTCAACTAAACTATTATCGATGCACCAAAATTTACTGTGCTCAAACAATAAACCAAATTTTTCAATAAACCAAATTTTTCCGATACATTAAAATTTACTGGCCTGGGAAGTTGCTAAAATACCAGACATGACAGCACAAAAAAAAACATAAATGAAAGCATTTTCAACTCCCCTCTCTTTTTTTCTTCTTTTTTTTCTGAATTCGTACCTGAGTAACTAATACATTTTAATTTTGAAAGCTGAACGACGACACAGCCAAAATCAGAGGGAAAAAAACTTGCTCTTTTTCTTTTCGTTTCTTATGCTCAGCTCGAAGTTTAGGTACCCTGCGTGGGATGTTATATATCAATACAAAAAGATGTGAACTAAAACATTACCTTCGAGCTGGCGTTCCCTTTTTTTTTTCTCCTTTTTCTTTTCACCATAGTTTACAGTCCAGGCACAACCACAGTCTTGTTAGTATTATCTTTTCTTCCTCAAAGTTCCCTTCCTTAAACGGTTAATGGCCGAGGTAACCATTTCCGAAACTTCGGGATGAGATGGAACCTTTTTTATTTATTCATACTTTTTTTTTTTTTCTCTTTTTTTCTCTCTTCCCCTCCCTCGGCCTTTGAAGCAGGCCTCCTTTTCGGAGTAGCAGCCGAGTTGGGAGCGGTAGAGGCTGGGCCCACTCTTCCAGGGGTTTCCATAAGGGAGAAGGCATGTCCTCCTTCAGCCAAGAATTTTCCATTGACGACAATGTCCCAGCCTGCCGCCATTTGTTCTTCAGGACGAGGTTCCCGGCTGGCGGAATGCCGCTTTAACTGCATTCTACATCGTCAAAAAAACTTTTCAACAGCCAGCCCAGATCCAGAGTGTCCCCTTGTGGTGGACTGGTGGTCAGCAAAATGCTGCCATGGAAGAAACTCTTTTTTTTTCTCTGTGGTTCTCTCCCCGCCAAAAGGCGAGGAGAAAACTCCGCCGTCCCTCTTTCTCTGACGTCCAGCAACAACACAAGAGCAAAAGTGACTCTCTACGGATAAAACTCAGGGGGTGCTTGAAAACCGCTGACCCCTCTCATTGGTCGAAACTTCAGCCTAGCAACTCACTCCTTCCCAACGGACTCTTCACTCCCACGCCTCGAGTGACCTCTGACCTTCACACGTGCAGAGCAGGCCCATCTTGACCCTGAGGTTCTAAAATAGATTTCGTTGCTGAATTCCTTACCCAAAAGACGAAAAGATGTTACACTTTTGGGCGACTTCTCGCTTGGAAACAGGAACGCAAAAAAAAAATGGCGAATTCTTGCTTTGCAGAAAATCACTAGTTTTTATTTTCTTTTCTCTCGTTCCGTGATGTTAAAGTAAAATTAATTTTGATTCTCTGAGCTGCACACCTACTCGCCTTTTCCTATCGCGATAAAAGAACAGATAAAATAATTATTTTCAAAACCCCAAAGTCAGTCAAATCAAATATTATTCTTTTTTTTTTTTTTTTTTTTTTACCAACATGAAATTTTGTTTTCCTGGTTGTGATTAAGACAAGCGAATTTTGCGCATGAATTCCCCTGCCTTTCAACCAGGAATTTTCTTCTAACGTATGTCATGGAAGAAAATTTTTGCATTAATTAATCTCTGATAAACCAACAGAAAGATTGATCAGGTCTCTCTGAAATTCACCAGAGGTTAAAATTTTCGCCATGACAGAATGAAACGCAATAGCGCCCCAGACCATCACGGTCGGCGTCGGACCGCTGTGACCCTGCCCAATGCAGTCTTCCAGATGCCGTTCACCACGGTATCTGCGAACAAGGATTCGCCCGTCGTGATGCATTAGATTGAACCTGGACTCGTCCGAAAACACAAAATGCTCCCATTCAACACTCCAGCTTCGACATTCGCTGCACCACTGCAGTCGCTGGCGCCTATGGTTCAGAGTCAAAGGAAGTCGCGCCTATGGACGGCGAGCAACGAGGCCTCTCTGCAGAAATAGGTGACAAACAGGGCTTGAGACATCGGACGAAATGTGACCATCCCCCATTTCTGCGCAAGTGTCGTGGATGGCGTTGTGCGCGACGTCACTGTCATACGGTGCAAGTGACTGTCTTCCCGCTCGGTCGCGCGATTTTGAGCTCCATATCCTGGAAGATGATGCGTAGAACCTTTTTCTATCCCTTGACACTATGTACGCATAACGGTAGTTGCGTTACGCCTAACACGTGCAGCAATATCACGGCATGATAAACCACCTTCTCTGAGTCCAACCATTCTATCTCTTTCGAACACCGTCAAATGTTCATATGGTTGTCTCATCCTCCTACGCAGCATGTTTACATGGTAACAACTGCGTACGGTCGAGATTAGCGATAGAAAGTTTAAAAGCCTGTGACGTTTCCGATGGAGTTGCGGTTGCCACACACGTGCATGTGCGCTACAATTGTGATCATTGCATCTTTCACGGTGCCCTATCCGCCCTGCAAATTTCGTGGAAATCCGAGCAGTTCTTCATAGCGTTGCAATTTCTATTAACAGCAGTGTAGTAACACAATGAGGAATTCCGCGAAAGGAAAGAACTGATACGCTTCGCTATTTGAAAAAGATCGAGAGAGTAAGAGACATCACAAGATTCTGTTAGCTAACTTAAAGTCCTTGAAAAAATAAGGGACGATTAAATACCGAAAGAAGTCGTTGCTTTTGCCGATCTTTCTCTGAAGTCAAGAAAGGCATCAACATTAATTCAAAATCTTCACACATTGCTTTAGGCTTGTCAAAATAGTATTATACGCTAGCCAGGCTTATCGCTGCAACTTTACCGATCTGACTATATACGTCACCGCAGTAGTAAGTCATGTTACGTAGTACGGTACACAGTGACCGAAAACACCTACATTTCTGTGACTGGAGACTCTTGTTCCATGAAAGACTCGGCGGCCTTGTACTAAATGGTACAATACCAAACAGTTTTTCATCAATAATAACAGCTGTAGGAACTGCCTTCTTAAAATAAGGTCACAGGCACATGCACTAGTAGGAAACTGGTGGAAGAGAACTTGCTGAGTTACCGATGGACCTGTCAAGAAACAGAAGGCTAATGATGATGACATATAGTAGTAGACACTGAGGTGTGACTAGTGCACTACGACAAAAGAAAGATGAAATTGTGGGGACAATAATTATGTAATATCTACAAAAACTCAGAGATTACTTTTAACAGGAATTAAATTGATCCCCCTGAAGTAACTAATCGTAATCAGTCGTATGTATGTATTGACCAAATTTGAATCTTCTTCTTAGTCTGTTGATAACCACTGCAGGGTATAGGCCTCCCCAGTCTGTTCCAACTTCCTCGATCCTTAGCTTCAGCCCACCATTTAGCACATCTAAATTTCGGAAGATCCATCTTGTTCTCTGGCACCCCCTTCGTCTCTTTACATCTCTCGGTTGTCATTCTGTTATTAATCGTGTCCATCATTCAGTCTTGCAAAATGTCCAGCCCATCACCACTTTCTTTTGTTATGTTTACAATATCTATTATTTCCGTTCTTTCTCTTATAAGTTCATTTCTAACTCTGCCTCCTCTTGTTATTCCTAATATTCTTCTCTCTAACGTTCTTACTAATGCTCTTATTTTTTTTTACTTTGTCGCTCTGTAACACCCCACGTTTCACTTCCATAAGTAAACACGGGGATAATACATGCATCGAAGAATTTGGATCTACTGACCCCTACGTGGTGGACGTCATCGGTCAGTGGCTAACTACCAATTTTTGGCCCTTAAGCAAAGCTAAACGTGGAAAACTAAAAGGCAGGTATATGCAACAGCACGCAAAGTGCTTTGCCGTTTGAATGGCGTTTGCTTTGCCATTTGATTGGTGTGTGTGTGTGCTGCTTTGATTGGAAAAGTGATGAATTTCATTGGAAACTCTTATCATTTTTATTTACGCTTTCCAACCGTAAGTTGAAGAAACGTATATGCTCCCGCTTTGTCCGTCTGTCTATCTGCATGATAACTCGCGTAAAAATGGCTCGATTTCGATGAAATTTTAGTATGTAGTAGGGGACAACCTAGGGACGATCTCTATTGAAAATGAGCGAAATGGGGTCAAAGGTCAGGACATAGGAGCGGGATCCATTCCATCACCCTTATGCATCATAACGTACGTAAAAACGCTTTGATTGCGACAAAACATTAGCATGTTGTTCCGGAGGTATACTGTACCGGTTCTGTTGAATATCATCGAAATGGGGTCAAAGGTCATGGCACGGGAGCGAGATTTATTCCAAAGCCATTATCATCATAACTCGACTATAAATACTTCTATTGCGACAAAACTTTATCATGCTATTCCGGAGTTATTCTGAATCGGTTATGTTTAATGTCATCGAAATGGGGTCAAAGGTCAGGGCACAGGAGCGAGATTTATTCCACAGCCATTATCCTTATAACTTGAGTAATAAGTTGAGTAAACATGCTTCTGTTGCGACGAAATACAATACGTTGTTCCGTAACGACTTTGGAAGCAGTTCCGCCAAAAATGTTTTTTTGTCCAATTTCGGGCAGTGCGCATGCGTGAGATTCGTAAGCCATTATTTTTGCACGACACTTCCGTGAAAATTACCCGATTTAGATAGGATATTTAATTATAAAACGGCTTATGTGTGGTAGCTCTTGATAGTAGAAATAGGTAACACGGGCACAAAGAGATTTGATTTTGATATATCTGAACCTCAAACGTTATATATACCATAGCTTAGTCTCCTCAAAACCAAGGCATTTTCTTATGATTTCTAGTATGTTGGAGAGCGTATCATAATCAATGCATTGCATGATTTTACTAACTTGCTTTGTAGAATAAATACATGATTTTTTCCTCAGTGGATGACCACCGTAGCGAAATGAAGGACAACTTAGCCACATTTAAATTCTAAATGCTTGTTTTACGGATACAAGAGTGCATTGTGCAGGATGATACTTATGTATATATTCTGTTTGGATTCATATGGTATAATTTTATTACTCTCTATTGAATAATTTATGGAAAGGTGCATGTTCGGTATAACCAAGAAAGATAGAAAAAGAAATTCATAAATCAAGAAATTGACCAGATTATATTATATCATGATCAAAATAAAGACCCTCAAGAAGCAATGGGCTGGACATATTAGTAGAGAAACTGACCACTGTTGGACAATTGAAATACTAGACTGGAAATCGAAGAACAGGAGAAGATGAAGAACAAGACCACATGCAAGATGGATGGATAAATTCGAAAGCATTTTGGAGTGATAAGCAAGAGAACGGCTCAAGAGAGACAGTTGTAGAAAAGACTTTGCCACCTTTGTCCAGTGGTAGATTTAGAACAAATATGTTGGAAATTCAATAAAAAATACATAGAGTGGCCTGCTAACAAGTCATAAAAGATATATTCTCGGTGTAACCATGAAATACAGGAAAAGGAAGTTATGGATCAGTGAAATGACAAGAGTGGATGTCATTATGATCAAAATAAAGATCATCAAATGGTAAGAAGCTACACATATTACTAGAAGAACTGACAACCGTTGGACAACTGAGATACTTGACTGGACTGAAAAGATGCAGAAGAAGACTACGTTGGAAGTGGGTGGATCAAATTCGAAAGAACGCGGGAGTGATGAGAAAAACAACTGATAAAGACAAAAAGTCTTGTGAAACGATCAAGACAAAAATTTGTCTTGTGAAACGATCAAAACTAATAACTCGGGGAGATCTTCATTCCGTAAGGGACTGAGATTGGTTGATGATGACGAGATGGGATACGATGAGAGGCAAAAACGAAACAACTCGATTAGTCAAGCTACTGATAAATGAAATGCATAAAAGAAAGGGAATAAAAGAGACACTGATAAGAATGGGTTTCAACTTGATTAATTCATAATGGGCAGTTTATCAAGTAACATAGAAAAGCAAAGAAAGGCAGCCAGTTGACTAAATAGTAAGTAAACGAACAAGCTGTAAATTGATAAAACTGAAGACAAAAAATGTTGCGAACTGGTTGAAAAGATTTCCCGCAAAATAATATATAGGCGCAGGAATGATAAGCTTTCCATTAATGTGTTTGTGAAAGCACTCAGGGTAAAGGGCAAATTAGACGAGTCAGTCAAATAGCCACTTTCTCTCTGAAGTCGAACGGCTTCCATCTTTCCTTTAATGCCAATAGGATGATTTCACGCTTCTTGAGCTGGTATGCAGGCAGTTTATATATATGTTCTGTTCTCGTGAAACTTCTCAAGTGATGAAAGCAAGAGTGAAAAATCTGAATATAACTGTCTAACCAGAAACGTCCCAGAATTCTTGGCGGGTATATTAGTTTCACTGCAGCATCCTACAATATCATAATAAAGCAATTTCAAAGCGCAGATGGCTATCCAATCACAATGTCCCAATTTGTTTTTCAGAGAACTTTGATTGGTTCATAGGTGAGAATAGTTGAATGTTATAGTACTCACCACAAAATGTAAACGCAGGGGAAATTCCAAAATTTCAGTGCTACATAAATTGGGACACTTCTGAAGCCCAACATACTAGTTTATGTGTTACTGAACAGTGAACATATGTGCCCTTGTTTAACTTTCCAGTTTGGTTCTATGTACTTATTTAAAATATGCTACTCGTTGTAATATTTCCTTACTTAACATTATATCACACAAGAGCTTATATTTTAGGGAACTCCTGGCAGGCAGTAAAGTCAATGAGACACCCATTGTTTGAGTAATGGGTACCCTTTGACAAAGCAACGACAAGTGACAAGTTATCGAGCTTGCGATTTGTCAGTGTTTTGTTAACGTATTGTAATTTCCTCGCAGCTGAGCTGTTTGCAGTAGCCAAAGCGTTTCATTGTTGTATTTACCTTGGTTTAATTGCTCATAACTTATTTCATTTGTTTGCGTCTGCAATTTAATTTATACAAACTTGGATTTTGGCAAGGACAATAAATAAAAGTCCTATATGTTCTAAGTTCTAATTAGATCATTTATTCTTTTTTGTCTTTAGTAACTAGTGATGCGACTAAGCCCCGTTAGGGGACGTTATACGAAAGTTGCCAACTGTTGTAAAAAAATATAGGTGATCGTAATTGTAAAAGATGTATTAAGCTTTCTGGACAAAGAGATGTAATTTCAGACGACAATCCGCAGTAGCAGTTTAGTCTCGGTTGTACCAACAGACAAAGCAGTTTTATGATAAGCAATAATTAAACACCTAGTAGTCTCGTGATGTGTTTAGATTTTAAACATGCAAAGGAATAATTAAATAATTCTGATTCTTTCATGATTTGCGACCTCATCCTAACATTTGACCGTTGTGCGAACTCATCGTTTAACATCATTGAAAGCTTCCACGAAACCACGCTTTTTGCATGAAAACAGGAATACTTCCCAAGATATAAGGTAAACTGTAGAAAACGTGTTACTCTATGTCACTCTTGCTGTTCCTATGATGAAGTCTGGTGATTTGAAGGAGCTATGATTAAATACAGCCATGAGAAAAATGAAGATTTCCTTGGCTTCTGCATAGTTCCAACAGATCATAGATTCTGTTCAACTTCACCTAACCCACGATACGAATAAACGAATCCTTCACTCACCCACCTAATTTTATAGCCAATATGTGCGCAAACTCATCATTTCACTCATTCGGAAGAATTGTACGAATACAACGCATGATAAAAGAAAAGAAACGTACTTCAGGAGATCTGCGAGACAGAATAAATTATGTTGGGAAGGCGCAGTTAATGCACGTCGTGATGGGAGAAAGAGACTGGGAAGGAAGTCTGTAGCGTGTTGTGTGTTACGAGATTCCATGGGCAATCACCAATTTAATGTTCTTAAACAGATTCTAGAGACAGTGCTTTTAATATGTTAATATGCATCACATTCTAACACCGAAAACGACGTCCACCACCTAAATGTTGCTGCTCCTGCGCTGACAAAAAGCCATACAAAGCGCGCTGACGTTTTTCATATCTTCCTACCTTACCAATGAGATACAGCAATGGGATATATGAGATACATCTCTCTCTCTCTCTCTCTCTCTCTCTCTCTCTCTCTCTCTTTATACAGTATATATATATATATATACATATAAAGTGCATTTAAAGTGTCTTGTTGCAAAATTTCTTTCAGGGTGACGATAAAATGAACGGCCTAACGGACTTCCTTCGAAAGGAGGCTAATTGTTGGTGGCCGGCTAGTTAGTACCTCCGAGACAACAGTCGCCAGGGTAGTTGGGGTATCGAGAGCTACTGTGCTACAGCCATGACATCATACCGTGTTCGTGAAAAAACCTCGTCTGAGAAACACAATAGCGGCCGAAAAACGACCCTGACTGATACATACAGAAAAGCATTACAAAACATTGTTACCCGTCATAAGAAGATCACGGCGCTGAAAATTAGCGCGGATCTCAATCTGCATCTCTAGGCCCCAGTATGAACGAAAACAGTGCGCTGGGGATTGAATAAACAAGATATTCATGGCAGAGCTGCTATTGCAAAACTTCTGGTGACCCGGATGAATGAACAATGGCGACGGCAGTGGTGCCAGGAGCACACAACGTGGACTGCCGATGCATGGAAGCGTCCAATGTGGTCGGATAAATCCACATTCACATTATTCTCCATTGCAGGACGTGTTTATTTGGTGAGAACACCATCAGAAGCGTACAATCCAGACTGTCTGCTCTCAACAGTGCAGCATGGTAATGATATTATGATGCTCTGGGTGGTCATATCGTGGTTTTCAGCAATTCGCCTTATCACTTTGTAAGGACGGATGACTGGCAGGAGGAGGTATGAAACCATTTTGGACGACAAAGTCCATCCAATGGCTCAGTCAGATTTTCCTGCAAGGGGATGCCATCAATCAAGATGATAACGCCCCAACTCAAAGAGCTCGGAATGTCCAATTATGGTTTGAGGAACATGAGGACGAACTGTCATACCTTCCTTGGCCTCCCCAATTTCTAGACGTAAACATCATTGAGCCGCTGAGATCTATGTTGGAAAACAGAGTGAGATCCCATTAATCTTCTATTGCATGTCTCAAGGGTCTGGCGCAGTTTCTGCATGAAGAATGGCGTAATATCCCACTAGCCACCATCCAGGATTTGTATGCGTCTATTCCAAGGAGGATTCAGGCGGTTTCGAATGCCAAGCTGGTCCCACACCCTATTAGGTACGTAAAACCTTCTTTTCCTAGGTGTTTACATTATTCTGCCCAACCCCTGTATCATCATCATCATCATCATTGTCAACCATTATCAATCCACTGCTGGACGAAGGTCTCCCCAAGTTTCCTCCACAACGGTCTGTCTTGTGCCAGTCTCCTCCATGTCACTCCCGCATATTTACGAATTTCATCCACCCATCTCCCATGTGGTCTTTTTCTGGGTCTTTTCCTGTCCCTTGGAATCCAATCTAAAATTTCGGCTGTCCATCTATGGTCTGTCCTTCTGGCAGTATGTCCAGCCCATTGCCATTTCAGGGATTTAACTCTGATCATGATGTCTTCCACTCTCGTCATTTTTCGGATCCACGAGTTCCTCTTCTTATCTCTCCTGGTTATACCAAGCATGCACCTCTCCATGCTGCTTTGAGTTGTCTGCAGCCTTTGTATGTCTCTTTTAGTTAAGGTCCACGTCTCTGCACCATACGTAAGCACTGGAAGGATGCATTGATCAAACACTTTTCTTTTAAGACATAACGGCATATTGCTCTTGAAAATTATGCTGTTTCTTCCAAAAGCTCTCCAGGCAAGTTTTGTACGCCGATTAATTTCTTCATCAATGTGACCCTCACTTGATATCTGCTGTCCAAGATAAACATACGTATCTGTTATCTCCAGTTTTTCTCCATCAATCGATAAATCTTCATTTCTTGTAAAAGCATTGAACATCACTTTTGTCTTCTGAAAGTTCATTTTTAATCCCACTTCTTTACTCTTGTCAGCAAGTTCCTGGATCATACTCTGCAGCTCTGATGGGGTAGTTGCAAAAATGACTACGTCATCAGCAAAACGAAGGTGGGTTAGATAATCTCCATTAATCTTTATCCCCTTGTTTTCCCAGTTCAGTGATTGAAAGACATTTTCCAATGTGGCATTAAAGAGCTTCGGAGATATGGTGTCACCTTGTCTCACTCCCTTTCCAATTTTTATGTGTGTTGTATTTTCAAACAGCCGAATCTTTGCACTTGCATTTTCATAGATGTTATTAATAATATTAATGTATGCATCTTCAATACCGCAGGATTTCAGAGCCGTGGTAACTGCTGATGGTTTCACCGAATCAAAGGCTTTTTCATAATCGATAAAAGCCATGCACAATGGAAGTTCATATTCCCTCGCTCTTTCAATTAGTTCTCTCAGTACGTGGATATGATCTATTGTGCTGTAGCCACTCCTGAATCCAGCTTGTTCTCTCGGTTGAGCCATGTCCAGTGTTACCTTCAAGCGGTGTGAAAGAACTTTAGTGAAGATTTTATAAACCACTGATAGGAGGCTGATAGGTCTGTAGTTCCTGAGATCCTCAATGTCACCTTTTTTATGTAGCAGGATCATTGTAGCATTGTTCCAATCCTCAGGAATCTTCCCTTCATTAAGGCATCAGTGAAAATTTGGGCGAGTACTGTTTCAATTTCTCCACTTGCTTCTTGTATGATGTCTATAGTAATTCCATCTTCTCCTGGAGCTTTCCCCCGCTTCATGTTCTTGATTGCATGAGCAACTTCTGCTGGGAGGACTGGAAGAACTCTGGTACCTTTCATGATGTCTGGAGTACATGTATCATCCCTTTCATATAGTTTGGAGTAGAAATCTTTCACTCTTGTCAAAATTTCGCCTCTATTTCTTGTTATAGAACCATCTTCTTTTCTCAGAGCCATAATCTGTTTTCTTCCCTTACTGAGATGTCCCTTTGCTATCTTTAGGCTTTGGTTGTTTTCAATTGCTTTCCTCACTAGCTCACAGTTGAATTTCCTTACGTCTTCAGTGATACTTTTTCGTGCTGTCTTGCATAGCTCTATATATTCCACTTTGGAAGTCACATCTTCTTTAGTTGTCCTCATCTCTCTTCTTTTGCATCAACATTTTGGTTTTTCCTGATAATTTGTTTACATGCAACTTGTTCTTAGACCCAGCTAATTTTGTTACTGTTTCCATAAGAGCTTTGGTTACTTTTCTGTTAACTTCAGAAATATCCACTTCTTCCGATGTTAGGCCTTCTAAAGCAGAGAATCTGTTCTTCAGTTCCAACTTGAAAGTATTATGGTGTTTTTTAAGGTTGGTTATGTCAATACATTTTGTTTGTCTTATGAGCTTGCCACGTTCCAGTTTAGTGTTGAGGTGCATCTTACATCTCACCAATCTATGGTCACTACCTGTGTTGAACTTGTTTAGCACACTGCAGTCTTCGATGACGAATTTTTTGTTACACATAATAAAATCAATTTCACTTGTCGTCCCAATTGGATGTCTCCATGTCCATTTCCTGTGTGGCTTTTTCTTGAAAAGGAATTCAAGATGAAAAAATCCTTCTGCCTCTGCAAACTCAACGAGAGTATTTCCACGCTGGTTTCTGTTGCCGTGACCGAATTTACCTACTGAAGTTTCATTCTGTTGCCGGTGCCCTATTTTTGCATTGAAATCTCCCATAATTATCTTCAAGTGCTGCTTACCTTTATTATTTAGATGACGAATTTCCTCATAAAATTCTTCAATTTCTTCTTCAGGATGACTTGTGGTGGGTGCATAAGTTTGAATAATCTGAGCCTGGTATCTTCTCGATAGTTGGATAACGAGTCGTGCAGCTCTGTCAGAGGAACTTTCAACTTCTACCACTTTATCCTTCAGTTTCTTGTTTATTATAAATCCAACACCACTAGTTCTGCCAGTATCTGTCCCACGATAATAGAAGAGATGTCCACTTTTCAGTTCAATGAGATCTTCTCCTTTTCTCCTTACCTCACTCAGCCCGACGATGTCCCACTTGATCCTTTGTAGTTCCTCTTCCAATTCAAGAAGCCTTGAATCAGAAGATAGGGATATGGTAATCAAAGAGCAACCACTTTAAGAAAGCTTGTAAACTGATAAACAGTTCAACTCGGAAGAAGAGCTTCAAGGACGCATTCGAACGGAAATGGTGGTACAACTTGCAACAGTTTGAATAACACTTATAAAGTAAAATAGGTAAAATAGTAATTTCTGTCGCAACTGTTTCAAGAACGCTTAAAAGCTGTGACGTACACTTTAAGTTAGCCTTGTTTTTGAGTTCCTGTGTTCTTGTGTTAATTTGGTTTCTTCACGTTAAATATTTACTAAATTAACGTCACAGAGATTCTCTCAGCGAATTTGAGGTTGACAACTCCTGACAGCGTGTCAAAGGGCAACAAGATACGTAGTAAGACTGCTGAGATAAGAGCTCAGTGTGCAATGTGTCGATGGCAAAGCTTCTCTTAATCGATTCTTGAGTAATGTTTGTTAAACGATTCACGAATGGTTCATACCTATCGATGTAAAGACCCGATAGCGAGCGAAAGTTTGTAGGCTCCAGTTGTTAGGAGTAAAGAACTATAATTGGACGTTGGAGTGAGCAAAATGTTATTGTGGTTTGATTCGAAGCCAACAAGTCTTTTCTGGCCAAGTGTGTTCAACTTGGATGAGGTGCCATAACTGCAAATGAAGTGGACTACATGTAAGTGAAGTTGATTCATTTCGTATCTTTGAGCGTTTCTCTGAAAGCGCTTTAACGAACAATGGAGTTATCTGGCATTCCCAATTCTCTAAATTAAACCTTAGTTGAGCATATCTTTTAGTATTTTGTAGAGAAGTAAAGTAAGTGTAAAGGATACAAGTAAACAACTGTTTAAAATAAACATTATGAAGCTGAAATCCAATCTTCCTGGAGTTTGCACTGAGTAACTTTAAAAATATTACACTTTTCAATTGTATATTTATTTTGCTATGGTACTCAACAGTTCATCAAGTCAATATGAACGGGCCTTTATTCATTTCTCTTCAGGGATCTTGCTCGGATTTCCCATTAAAACGCTACAAATATACGCATGTGCACATGCGCACACTGTTTTTTGTCCGAGAAAGCTCTACTCTTTTTTTGTATAGAAGCATACCCCAAAATAAAAATGTATAATAAGCATCAAGTACAAAAACGGTATAAATTTCGACATCACGAGTTCCTTTTTTTATGCATATTTTTGTGAAAGTACTAAAAGCAAAACAAACAAAAAATATCAAAACTAATCACGGTGCTGGGAAGAGTAGATTACATCCACACTAATTAGTTTTGCATAAAAAATATAAAATGGAGCGCAGGGCAGAATCCTTCCGTTCTTTTTAATTTTTTTCTTTCTGAATCCGAGTGGCCCGAGGCAGCTCGAGAAAGTGGTTTCGCTGGTCGACCGAGCAGTTTACCTAACGACACGTAATGAAAAAACTGTTGAAAAACAATTGAAGTAAAACAAAAAAAAATAAAGCAAAGTGAAAAACAGCGACTGAAGGTTTATTGCCATGGTAACGCGCTACGTCACGTTCTCGATTACGTCAAGGGGCACTGAAAACACACATACACGATCTCACTCTTCCCCGCTCGCACTCTCTAAAAAGAAGTTAAAGGTAAAAACAGAAAAAAAATGATGGAAAAAAAAAGTGGCAGGTACCGAGAGAACACAAAAACAGAGATTTGAAAAGAACGGGAAAGAAAGATAATACTAACCATTAGGTGTGCTATCCCTGTATGCTGCTGCTGGAAGAAAGAAAAGAAAAAAAGAGATTAAATATCACAAAATTTTTATTTGGCATTCTGAATTACTTTAAAGCATTAGAAAGAAAGTAAGGTCTCATTCCGTTTTTTCTTCAGTAAACAAAAGGCTGATTGTCTTCCCCTTACAAAAAAAGTCAGCAAACATGACCTGCGTTTGATCATGAAATTAATGCACATATGACTGCATGCTGAATACATATCACTAAGCACATAAGAAAAGAAGAAACACTATTTGATTTAAGTGACGGAAAAGATAAAGACAAAAATATGACAAGTACAGAATTGGTTTACAAGTAAATCTCCTGGTTCAGTTTCCTTTTCACATCTTTTTGAATTTTAATTTTTGCACGTTGAGCAGTTTAAGATACCGCACCGCACGTACACCCACACCCACACCCACACCCACACCGGCCTTCTTTCCAACCAAGAATCTTTATATAGAGGTAAATATATAACGTGTTTAATCAATGTACATCCTTCTAGTGCTTACATACGGAGCACAGACGTGGACTTTTAACTGAAAACGACATACACAGACTGCAGAAAAACTGAAAGAAGCATGGAGAGATGCATGTTTGGTGTAACCAGGAAAGATAAGAACTCGTGGATAAGAAAAATGGCAAGAGTGGAAGACACAATGATCAGGGTAAAATCCCAGAAATGGCCATGGGATGGACATATTGCCACGGACCACCGATGGGCAACCGAAAATTTAGACTGGATTCCAAAACACAGGAAAAGACCCAAAAAATGGCCACGTGGGCGATGGGTGGATGAAATTCGAAAGCATGCAGGAGTGAAATGGAGCAGACTGGTTCGAGACAGATCATTTTGGAAGAAACTTGGGGGATCCCTTCCTCCAGCAGTGGATTGATAATGGTTGACAATGATGATGATGAAATACAAACGAGGTCTGACAATTAAATAATGAGACTGATTTTGTCGCACACGCTGTGGCAACGCTGCAGTCTCGTACGTCACATATGTGTGGCATTGGTTCTTCCCCCACCCATAGTCCAAGTGGCTGAACCCTGGAAGACCTCAGTGTGTAGTAGCTGCTTGGCTCGTGAAGTTGTGTGTGTGTGCTCCTCGTCAGGAAAATGGACTCGCGGAATATTGCGCAGCTGTATGCCATCAGTTTTTGTGTGAAACTCGATGAAAATGCGGCGGTAACGTACGGAAAACTGCAGCAGGCTTTCGGCAATGTGGAAATGTCAAGAGCACAAGCCTTCCGCTGGCACAAAATGTTTTGTGAGGGCAGAACCAAAGTGGAAGACGAACACAGGAGTGAGCGACCAACAACAACACGGACAGAGGACAACACATCCCGGGTGAGTGAAGTTGTGTGACGTGATAGGCGATTAACAGGGAGAATGATAGCGGAAGGAGTGAACGTGAATCGCGAAAGGGTTCGCCGAATGCTGACTGAAGATCTGGGAATGAGAAACGTTTGTGCGAAATTGGTTCCAAACAATCTCACAGAACAACAGCGAGAATAACGGCGAAATGCAACACTACCGCATCCTCCTTATTCACCCGACACGGCTTCTTACGCCATTTTGACACAGCAGCAGACGTCCAAAAAGGCTGTGAACAGTGTCTCAGGCCTTGAACAGTGTCTCAGCTGATGAGTTCCACAGGTGCTACCTGCAATGGGAGCACTGTTGGAATAAGTGTGTGCAAGCTCAAGGGACTACTTCGAAGGTGATCCCATTGCAGTTGATTAAAAGTGTAAGTAAATGTGTTTTTTTTTTTGACCCAGTCTCATTACTTAATTGTCAGACCTCATATATGGTTACCGTTTATAACTGTATAATCCTTCATATCTCGTATATGGATATATTTGGTTGTTGCAGATGAAATGTCGGAATATTGATAGAAACTCTAAACACCCAAAATGCGGAGCAAAATAAACTCTATTAATTAAAATAATCACCGCCAGCAGCAAAACACTTGTGTCAATGAGATATAAACTTCTATATGCCGTCGTGAAAAAAATTGCGAGCTATGGGACACGATAAACTCATGGAAAGCGGTTTCAACTGATGCTTGATTGGGGAGCGCTTGACCCTTCAAAACCGTTTGTAGTTGCTTGAAGAAGTGATAATCCGTAGGGGATAGAACAGATGATTAAGGCGTAACCGGTGCAGCTTCTCGATCGTCTGGCGTTCAACGCAGAGTCTCGCATTGTTAATGAGAGATATGGGCCTCTTATGATGATTTACTAATGCCGGAAGTTTGGTGGACAGTTTTCCATGCACAACGTCAAATTCTTGACAATACCTGTCCTCGGTGAAATTTTGGCCCAGTTGTAGAAGGAAAAGTGTATCACCGGACCATCAAACACAGATCATCGTCTTCCTGGGATTGTGTTCCTGTTTCGTGGCTTCACCTCGGTCGAGGTATTGCGCAGAATTTCGCCGATTGCATACAACACCCATTTCTTATCACACGTGACGTGGCACCTCGAAATGCTGTTCGTTTGGTTGCGGATAAGCAGGAAAGAGCAGACAAAGTCGTTGTGATTTGTATGTGATCTTCCTCAATTCCAGTGCGACCCATTTTTCCATCCTCTTCACTTTGCCTAAGGCCGTTAAATATCAGGAAATGATTGCATAGAGCACACCTCGAGTTTCTCTCCCAGTTCACACCGTGCTATGTTAATGGTACGTGGTGGAGGATCCATAGAGCGAACAACACCATCGAAGTGGCCGGACAGATGCTCAATTGCGTTTGAGTTTGGGGAATTAAGGGGCCAGGAAAGTACTTTGAAATCTTCATCGTGCTCTTCCAACCAGAAGAATAAATCATGGATAAGGAGAAGACCAGAGTTGATAACATAATCCAAGTGAAGACCCTTATGTGGCAATAGACTGGGCATATTGCTAGGAGAACTGACTACCGATTGGCAACTGATATATTAAACTGGATACTAAAGTACAGGAAAAGACCCAGAACAAGACCACGTGAGAGATAGGTGGATGGAACTAGAAAGCATACCGAAGTGACTCGAGGAGACCTTCATCCAGTAGTGGATTGAGACTGGTTGATGGTGAAACTAATGATGTTTTGCACTTTTCTAAATTTACCGTGGACCTACCAGTCGACAGATCACCATTTTTATGAATCTATTTGATTGGCATATCAAGAAAATTCTGCTGCGAATAAGTACATTTTTTTCTTTTTAATAATATATCGTGAAGGTTTGCTCATTACTAAGCTTCATGCATTTACTCACTTTTACTAACGACACTCACAACACCTGTATATTCCTCTTACAATAGCCCATAGTTAGGTCATCACAAATTTTTAAAACTGAATAAACTGGTGTACATGTGGAAGCATTATGCCGTTCCTCGGCGAAGTGATCAGAGAAACTGGTGGAATTGGGCAACGATTCTGTCCCTTTCCTGGAACTTGGGGACTAAAATTATGCACGGGTGGCTCCTTAGAGTTTAAGATATCCATCGGAGTATCTGGTTATCAGTAGCGATAATGAGCCTCATAACTGCTGTATTATATTTTATACATTCCAAAATAGACTTGATCACAGTTCTTTGGACTTTATCAGATAAACTATTTAACCACTCCATATAGCTTTAGATACCCATCGGAGTCTCTGGTTATTGAAAAGTATATAATGATCTTCGTAACTACTGTGTAACATTTTACAAATATCAAAATACACTATATTGACAAAAGTCACCGGACACCTAGAAGAGAAACACAAAATAGCATTTATTGACATACATTAGTACGGTGTCGGTCCATCTTTAGGCTTAATGCATGCACACTCGAGTGTAACTAACTGTTTTTTACTATCATCAATGTACAGAACCGTGTAAATAAGCAGTAGCGTAAGCTACAAGCATCTGTAAATATTTTTTTTGTCATACATCATTTGAGATGATATATTCAAGCACATCTCCTGTATCTTTCTTCTAATAAATACTGTGGGAAAACTGACCCTTCGAGACAGGCTTCCGAAAAGGTTTTGTGATAGGTATGCACTTCCATTCAGTATACAATGCTGCCGCTAACTGTTGCTTAGTAGTAGGCCTTGGTTCCAAACATCCTATGCGGCGCTCTAATTCGTCCCTTAGGTGCTCTATAGGATTAAGATCAGGTTTCTGTGCTGGCCAATCCACACACGATACGGAATTATCGTCAAACTACGCCGTAACAGTCCTTGCTTTATGGCTCGGTGCATTATTTTGTTGGTACTAACAAGACTCAGTTCCATAGTATTGCCAAAGGGTAGGTAGGGCATAATTGCCCAGAATATCGAGGTAGACATGCTGGTTAACAGGCTTGTCCACGATAACCAATAGGCCGGGACCATACCACAAAAAACACCCCCACACGAGTACACTGCCAGCTCCAAACTTGACCGTAGAAACAGTTCACTGTGGTAAATAGCGTTCCCCAGGCTGCCGCCATACCCACACACGGCCATAAGATTGATGGATGCCGCAATTTTGAATTTATGCAAAGGGGTCTTGTTATCATGATTTTTTTAACTTGAGAGGTATGTTTAAGCGCCTCTCGGTTTCTCTTATGGACAACTCGCTAATATAACACCCAACAATATTTCCTTTTTCAAAGTCAGTTCTCTCCCGCCGCAACATTTTCACTCAACCTCACAGTGCGATATGATCGCGGCCAGCAGCAGGCTTGTTTTTATACCGTTTGCAGATGTACCGCGCATTTTAACAAAGCAGCGAATCCGTTCATTTGCTTATGATGAAGTGTCCGGTGACTTTTGTCAATATAGTGTATAATTTACCACAGTTGCATGGGCTTTATCAGATAAACTATTTAACGACTCCTTATAGATTTAGATGCACATATTGGTATGTAAAAAAGCAAGCACTTGTTTGCCATTTTAGGCTAATTGTGACGTACTTACCTCAGAAGTGACGCCCGTGTCAAGACCGCAAAGCAGAAGCAATAAGCTTTGTCGTAGTTCAATTGGTAGAACAGTCGACTCTGAAAAAGGCAGATGTAGGTTCGAAACCAAACACCGGCAAAAAAAGAAAAAGGAGTTTCATTTTCATATTGGCGCCCGAACGCAAAAATTAATCTCCGGGCTGTGAGGTTCGAGAAAAATGTGTGATGTTCCTTCCTCACAACGTCTGGAAGTAATCAAAATAATAACATTTGCCGGGGATAGAATTCTAACTCACATCTTCCTTCTTCAGAGTCGACTTTTCCACCGCATGAATCCTATCGACAGAGCTTATAGCTGCGACTTTGCCGTCCCTTCTGAGGTAGGCGCGCACTCGATTCTTAAGCGTACGTGAATTATATGCAGATTTTACAGCGTTCTTTCGATTCATAGCTGAATGTAGTGGGCTGAAAATTACCGCGAGCGGTGATTTTTAGATATATGAAAAGCGGAACGAATGAATTTCAACTTTCGCAAGATCTTTTGTGCAAAGACAAAAGAGAGCAACAACGCGAATCAGAAAACTGACTTTTCAGGCAAGTGAAAACGACTTGCTTTACTGCATCATCATTTCTTCGTTTCCATTTCTAGATCATCAAATACCACTTTTTCAGTTCGTCACGATTGAATGGAGGAAATCTTACTCTGACTGGCTTGTATGTAGTCTTCTAGTTCATCAGCCTTGGAGTCCCCGAAGATTGGGGAACTTAATTTTAATGAACGAGTCGCCGGAGCGAAAACTGGATTGCGCTGAGGTCAGCTCTTTGAGAGAGCCTAACAGCAAAAGCGGATGTTTCACGATTCTCTTCTCCTTTCTACGGATTCACCATCCTCCTCCTCCTCCTCATCCTCTTCTCCATCCCCTCCACCCTGCTCCTCTGATACCTCCTGCTCTGTTCCCAAACTCCTTCCACTTGAACCTCAAGCGCCATTGATTCCATCATCAACTAAACACGAGTTATCCACAAGGAAGATTACATTTCCACGTTCCTAGAGTCTGATGGATTCCTTCTCTCTGTCTCATCACCAGTTCCCACAGGAATGAAAATCTTTTCTTTTACTTCACTGAACCCTTACCGACGGTTAGTCGCTTGCACATTTCTTTTAAATTTCGATGAGACTATCGACTAAAATGATCGAAATCCCCTCTCTTCCATCCCCTTCTGTGTGTTTCTCATGAGAGAACCAGGATTGCGGTTTTATACTTTAAGATGCCAACAGTGGAAACTTCTGAGTGCAACAATACAGTTCGTTATTTCCCTCTTTCCTTTCCACTAGGATATAGTGATCCCAAAAAATACATACAATTTTAATTCTCCTAAAATATATCGTGATTGGTGTAACACTACAGAGGAGCACATGTGATGCTACACTTCCTGTAAGGAACTGCCAACATAAAAAAATATTCGTATCTTAAATCATATGCGACATGCAGAATGTCATGTCGCCGATAAAGCTAAACATGAGTCATTTACTAAATGTTCAACCATTGTGATTTCCCTCAAGAAAAAAAGTCATGATAGCAATACCTTCGTGCATGAATCCGAAATTGCGACAAAGTTTCATTTACAAAGTGAATGTATATAATTCATTAGGCCGCCTCGGTGGTGCAGCGGTCTCAGCGCTGGACTCTGACAATTCGTCGGAGACGGGGTCCAGGTTCGAATCCCGGGGAGGCATGGATATTGTGTTTGCCTTACGGCACTGTTCGCACTCTTCCCTGGAACCAGTGGCTTAAATAGGCACGGGTGGGCGCTTATAGTCCATGCCAGTTGCTCACGGTGGTCGTTAAACCTCCAATCAAAAATAAATAAATAAATAAAACAATGGCTTCTAGCAATGCACCTGAGATATGTCCAGATTCGAATCCCGGAATCCCGGGTGAGACATGGATGGTGAGCCTGCCTTACGGCACTGACTCTCTCCCTTTCCTGGAACCAGTGGCCCAAAAGTAGAGACGGGGAGCCAAATGATTTGGACATTTATTTTGCATATGATTTTTTTAACTTGAGAGAAATTACAACGATTGATCATTCAATAAATGACACTTGTTCACTTTTATGGGCGAGCATGTCATTCTGTACATACAGCACAAAACGTTTCATATATGCATCAATAATGTTACAATCTCTCATTTTCGTTACACTTTCAGAGATATCTTACAATAGCGTTTCAGCAACATCTATTTTGGAACATAACTCTTTGTACATTACGGTTACGTTAAAAACAGCATTCACCGATACTACTGTTTCATAGTTTCCTTTGTGCATAATTGCAACTTTGATGTTACATTCCGGTGATATTTAAGATTTTTGGTTTGGCAACGGCGTGGATGCGCATGCGCATTTATGCCATTTCACTAAAGCACTCTCGTAGTCGTATTTCCACGTGCTACTGGGATATTCTTTGGTGATACTGTCGTACTCGAGTTAGCTAGTTAGTTGATTTAATATTCTATCGAAAGTAATTGTTTTGATTATTATAATTTTTAAATTCTAAAATTAATTTTATAAAATCTAAGTAGATGGCTGTGTTGTTGTATTAGTATACTATACCAGCATGTTTTTTATTTACTTGAAGCTGAGAAATTTCATAAAAACGTAACAGTAATATGATGATATTTAGAGAAATGACGAATTTGATTTTCTTTCTTTCTTTCGCTGAAATATAGTCTATTCCACATGTATAATAGAAATTCGACACCCTCATTTGGGACCGATTTTTATTTCTTTTGTTATCAATATATAAACGCCGCCACTGTTCCCAATGGACAGCGGTCTGCGTTGAACCTGTGAAAACGTAAACAACTCGTAATACGACTGTTGTTGCTTTTGAAACAGTTGTCGAGTGTAATATTTTTTATTGTGATTTTACAAAGTTTATTAAAACTGTAATGTTCAACGTAGTAAATACGTAACAGTAATATGATGATGCCACAAATATCTTTCAAATACGTAACAGTAATGTAACGAAGTTACAAATATCTTTCAAATACGCAACAGTAACATGAAGCTGGTATGTTGAAGTTACAAAGATCTTTCACTGTAACGTATTGGTTATGTTTCAAAGTTATGTAACGTTTGAGGACATTTTAACGTAACCGTAAAGCAACGTATCTGAAAAGTCTCAATGTTTCAGTGCTACGTACTTGTAACATATACGGAATATTCTGTGCTGTGTGGGTAGTAATTGGTGTTACACTACAGAGGAGCAGGTGTGATGGTGTAGCACTACAGAGGAGCTTCCTGTAAGCAACTGCCTGCATAAAAAAATATTCGTATGTCAAACCATAACCGAAAGCGGACATACAGAATGACATGTTGCTGATAACGGTAAACAAGAGTCATTTATTGAGTGTTCAACCGTTGTAATTTCCCACAAAAAAAAAAAACAAATCATGAAAACAAGACCTTCGTGCATAAATCTGAAATTGCGACAAAGGTTCACTTACTAAACGAATGTACAATTCATTATGCTTCCCCGGTGGCGCAGTTGGTTTCAACGCTGGATTGTGACTATTCGTCGGAGACGGGTCCAGGTGCGAATCCCGGTGAGGCATGGATATTGTGTTTGCTTTACGGCACTGTTCTCACCCTACCCTGGAACCAGTGGCCTAAATTAGAGACGGAGGGCTGCTACAGTTGCTCAAGGTGGTTGTTAAACCTCCAATTTAAAAAAAAATAAAAGAAAACACTGGTCTCTAGCAATGCACTCCAGATATGTCCAGATTCGAATCCCGGAACCCGGATGAGGCATGGTTGGTGAGCTTGTCTTACGGTACTGGCTCTTTCTCTTTCCTGGAATCAATGGCCCAAAATTTGAGAAGGGCAGCCAAACGAATTGGACATTTATTTTGTAAATGAGCCTTGCCGCAATTTCCGATTTATGCATGGAGGTCTTGTTATCATGACTTTTTTTATCTTGAGAGAAATCACAACGATTCTTTCTTTTCTTATTTGGGCTTTTTTGATCATTCAATAAATGACAATTGTTCACTGTTATCGGCTAGCATGCCATTCTGTATGTCCGCTTTCGGCTATGGTTTGAGATACGAAAGGGTTTTTTTTTTTTTTTTGTTATTTTCATGTTGCGCGTTCCAGTTAGGAAATGCAGCATCCCAGCTCTTCCTTTGTAGTGTTACACCAGTCACGATGCATTTCGGGAAATGAAAATTACATATTTTTGGGGGATCACTGCATCTTAATGGAAATGGAAAATTGAGTTGCTCACGGTGGTCGTTAAACTAACAACGGAAAAAAAAATCTGGGTCTTTTTGAGACGGACTAAAGATCTCCGTGAGCGTATGAAGAATCGCTCTTCTTTTGGTACTAGGGAAGCAAAAGAACCAGACACATAAAAAAAACATACTGCCTGTGCCTTACCGGAACTCCAACGTGGGCCCAGCTCCTAAAATTGTACAAAGCTTTGGGCCCCTAACCTCTCGGCCAACCAACTGGTTAGAGGTCTGGATCGCCCAGTTAATACGTTCGAGATCATCCACTTCCTGTAATCGGAATAACCTGATTAAACGGCTACTGCAGACCTGTTACCATTTGCATTGCTTTTATTCGCATTCATATGAACCACTAAGATTTTGCAGAGAGAATTTTGCCATTATCCCATTTTCCCGTCACATTACCTTCAAAATTTCAAAAATTCTCAAAACCTCTAATTTTAAGGTGGTTTTTAAACCCATAAACAAAATTAGATTTTTAGGATCAAAGGGCTATGTTGAAGATAAAAACTCGTGGGGAATTTATCAAATTCCATGTGAATGTGGCGCTTCGTATACAGGCCTTGCATTTTCGATTGAAGGAGCACAAGATCTACATTCGGAATTGTAACCTAAAGAAGTCATCGATGGCTAAACACTGTTACGAAAAGGACCATAAATTTCTCTTTGAAGAAGCAATACTAACTGACAAGACAAATTCAACCACCAAACTTAATATTTTGGAAGCTTTCCATGTACACTGCTGGCCACCCAAAATGCAACACCAAGAAGGAAGCATCCGATTGGCCTGAAATTCGCAGCATGCGTCGCCCGCGAGAGTACATGCAAACGATTAGCATTGCAGGACATATGCAAATCATGTGCGCCCGGCACGCCACCGAGAAGCACTATAAGAAGGGTGCACAGAAGGCGGGGTGTAAGTAGTGGAAGTGTGTTGTGCTGCCGTACCTGTGCGTGGGAAGCTTCCTGATGCCTCGTCGCAGAATACGGAAGTCATTCCAGCACGTTTCGGATTTCGACAGAGGGCGAATAGTGGCTCATCGCGACAGCGGTTTATCGTACCGAGACATCGGCGTCCGTGTGGGACGACATTCAGCCACACTGAGGCGAGTATGGATTCGGTGGGTGCAGGAGGGATGGACGGACCGACGTGAGCGATTGCCGCAGCCGCGGCACACCACCGAACGAGAGGACCGGCATGTTGTTGCGGGGGTCATTGACGGGTCGCACCGCAACATCACGAACGTTAGCGCAGGAATTAGGGTGTGTTGCGCAACAACCTGTGTCAGCACGTACCGTTTGACGTCGTCTGCAGGAGCGAGGACTTGTCGCACGGCGCCCATTGCTCCGATGACCATTGAATTTACCCCACCGGCCAGTGTAGTGGCAGTGGAATGGCACGATATTGTCTTCCCCGACGAATACCGCTTCTGCCTGCAACACCACGATGGTCGGATCCGCGTGTGGCGGCACCACGGTAAGAGACTGTATGACGCCTGCGTTATGCATCGCCATACCGGTCCGTCGCCTGGCGTTATGGTTTGGGGCGCAATTGGATATGACACCTGCACCTCTCTGGTATGCATCGCCGGTACACTCAAAAGCCACCTCTACATCTCCGACGTTTTGGAGCCTGTAGTCCTCCCTTACCTGCAGGACCTGCCAGCGGCCACGTTTCAGTAGGACAATGCGCGCCCGCACGTGGCATTCATCGTGCAACAATTCTTTACGGCCCACCAGGTGTCACTGCTGACGTGGCCCGCCTGTTCTCCCGATATGTCGCCCATCGAACACGTCTGGTCGCTGATCGGCGACCGAGTGGGCCGGCAAGCAGCCTGGACCGACATACCCCAAGCCCACATCCAAAGCCTCTTTCGTTCGATGCCGCGGCCTGTGGCGGCCGTTATTGCCAGCCATGGGGGCCACACGAACTATTGATATCTGCGTGTTCCGCAAGTCGCACGGGCCTGTAAGCTCAATCGTTTCATCTTTGTATGTGTTGTTATGTGTCCAGTAAATCTGGCTTTGCTATCTCGTGTCCTTCTTGGTGTTGCATTTTGGGTGGCCAGCAGTTTATATCAGAAGTCTTCGCAACTTGTTAATGACATGGCATCCACCCCATTTCTATCTAGCGCGTAGAAGCATCTAACCAAAACATGCGATTGTAAACACCATTTATGATGTTATATGCAATTTAAATGTTTACGTGCCATTCTTCCTGGTGAAGCTAGCTCAATACTCAGCAAAACAAGATTTTGCATATTTCATTAAATGTGACTGGGTTTGGATTGGAAAGAAAGTAATGTCCGATTATGAGGTACCCGACTTCGAAGCCCCGGTCGCGGAGCACGTTGACCACTGAGATCGCGCATCACACCGTCATGACATCAGCAGGTTAGCGGCAGTTGGGCGTGAGAAGGGCGAAAAGTGTAAGCTCCAGCCAACATGGAAGTGGACAAGGAACACATCCACCATTGCATGCTGTATGAGATTTGTCGCGGTAGAACCCAAGCAATTCCTGTAAAGAACATTACCATCGTGTACTATAATGCCATATCACATCGTCAGTGCTGTAGTTCGTTTGAACGGTTTCGAAAGGGAAATTGTGGCCTGTCAAACCGTCCTAAAGCTGGAAGACACGCAACAGTGGATATCGACATGCTGAAGACATTAGAGGAGACCGATCCACGTGTAACCACGCGGGAGTTGGCCGAACAACTGGGGACTATCCACACGAGCATTATCACGCACCTACGTCAACTTGGGAAGGTGCACAAGAGGTTGGGGTTGTATACACCATCAACTCACAATTGAGCAGAAAGCAAATCGCATGCGTGCATGCGTTTCCCTGTTTGCGCGTGACCAAGTTGAAACTTTCTAGGGCCGCATCATGACAAGTGACGAGAAACGGGTCTTGTATGACAATGTCAGCGCCCGAAAACTGTGGTTGGACTCACATCAGAACCCCATGCTGATCTCCAAAGCCGGCTTACCCCCACGTGAGGTCCTTCTGTCTGTTTGGTGAGATATGCGAGATGTCGTGCTTTTGGAGCTGCTGCCGAACATCACAACTATCGCAGCCGATGTGTACTACTGTCAGCTCGACGATCTACACGCATCGCTCACGTCAAAACGACCAGCACTGCTGAACCGCAAGGGCGCCCTCTTACAGCAGGATGGAGCGACACCTCACACAGCACGGGTGACTTGTCACAAGATCAGGGACATGGGCTGGGAGATGCTGCCCCGGACATTGACTCAAGCGACTCTTTTCCGGTCGTTGCAGGATTTCCTGATCGAACAGCGATTCACCAACCGGGTCGATTTCGAACATGCACTAAAATCACTTCTTTGCACCCAATCCGCCACATTTCTACAGGGTAGAACAGCTGCCGAGACGATGGGAGTAGATCGTGGCAAATGATGGCAACTACATTTTGGACTAATTTGTACTTGAATATAAGGTATTTAGCACTACTTTGTTGTCTTGCATTTGCTGACACTACTTTCTCTCCAACCCAATGTTTCGTTTTCCAAAAGTACTTTATCATAGCTGTATCAACATTCTAGTGTAGATTCTGTCAGTTTCCTGGTATTCAATACAGTACGACACTGACTTCATCAGAACTTCGTGGCGCTTTATACATTGCTATATAGCCACTACACAGCGGAGTAGTCGCCTCTGTGAACAAATGGTAAGAGGAGAGAAGGCTTCTTGCCAATCAGAGGAGCTGTATCAGTCGCTTATTTTATCAGAGACGTAGTCGTCAAGCAGATGCATGGAATTTTATATATCCATGGCAGATTTCATCGCAGTATCGTATATTCTAAATCAGAGTTTACCACGACGCATGGTGCTCTATATACACAGCCGAATCACATTATTGTGACCACCTCCTACTTTTCACGTCAACAGCGCGTATCCAATGAAGGAAGGCGCGTGTCGTGATCAGATCAGATGTACAGGATTTTAGGAAGGGAGTGTCTGACCCCAGGTCTTAAACAACCCATAGAAATAGGAAGTTAGGAGATTTGGGCTAGAGTGCCCGATAGGAAAGTGATACGGAAGCAAAGTAGAAAGGGGGAGGAAGACGTCCTTATTTATTACCGGGGGCCAGTACCCGGGGTCCGACGGCTTAACGTGCTCATCCGACGCACGGCGGATATTTAGTGGTTCGAGCGTTCGTACCTGCCTGAGATCGAACCCGAGGTCTTCTCCGTGGCAGACACGAACGTTGACCACTAGGCCACCCGCGGCCCATCGCGTGCCGTGAGCTGGCTTGGAAGGTATATAAGGTGTGTTTTAGGCAATGAAAACATTATCACTCGTTGCTGTCATGGATAAAAGGAGAGATTTATCAGATTTGCAAAAAAAGGGATGATTATCGGCTTTCGGCACAAGGATGGCAGTATTTCTGGAACAGCGCAGTTTGTGAAATGCTCGCATGCTGCTGTGGTTAAGTGTGTCGTGATTGGAGAAATGGCACCATTGCGAATAAGCGATGTGGAACCTGAGGAGCATCACGTGCCATTGATGTGAGAGGTGAACGTCGGCTGCGAAGGTGCGTGAGGGCCGATTGACACGCTACAGTGGAGCAACTCACTGGCCGAATAAACCAGGGGACTACCGGAAGTGTGTCTAACACGACGGTTCAGGGAACCCTGCTGCGTATGGGGCTCCGATGCAGACGAATGGTCACTGCACCTATGCTAACGAACGTGAATCAGCAGGAAAGGCTTACATTTGAACCGCGGTATCGGAATTGGACCTTTGCTGATTGGCAAAGGATTGCCTTCTCCGATGAGTCACGTTTTCTGCTTCGTCGAATGGATAGAGGTTGGCGTATAAGGCGAGAAACATCGGATAACAAACACTCTTCAACCATTGCTGGAAGAACACAAACAAATGGGGGCAGCGCTAAAGCCTGGGGAATGTTTTCTTAGCATTTCCTGGGTCTTCTCATACCTGTGGAAGGTATTATGGGCCGAATTTGTTATGAATCCATCCTTGCAGACCACGTATACTCATACATGCTGATTGTCTTCCCTAGGGTTGATGGGACCTTCCAGCACGACAAGGTGACGCGTCACACTGCTAGAAGTGTCCAAGAGTGGTTGGAAGAGCACGATGAAGATTTCAAAGTACTTCCCTTGCCCCCTAATTTCCCAGACTCAAACCCAATGGAGAATCCGTGGAGTCACCTCGATCGTGATATTCGCTCTATGGATCTTGCGCCACGAACCATCCAACAGCTGTCAGATGTACAACAGTCAGCATGGCGCCACATACCTGTGAACACCTTCCGGCACCCTATTGAGCTACTCCCAGCCCGTCTAGCTGCTGTCCGCGCTGCACACGGCGGTTACTCTGGATATTAGCTGGTGGTCACAATAATGTGATTCGACCGTGTATTTCAGTAGAGACATTATAAGAGCAGGTCAGCATGTCGTGCACTCCAAAACAGTCTTGATCACATCTCATGGTATTTTATGTACTTTAAAACACAAGGTAGTGGAAATACTGCTGTAATAAGTAGATTGCGATACGAAATATACCAGTGAGAGTCGCAGTCCTTCGACGTGTTCTATATATTCCTAGTCAAACCATCAGGAAGACGTCGGTCGCCGTCGGAACTGTCGTTTAGTGCCAGTGTCTGCAGAGAACGCCCTGATCTTGTAGAAATGATGAAAGAAATGACGTTATCAATAGTCAGGAATCGAAAAAGTCGATATTTCACAGACTCATATCCAGCGAATACGGTGGTTTAAAGTCTGTCTAGGTCTAATATGAGTAGCAGGACATCAAAGTGTTGGATTGGCAGACCCAAAGTCCAGATCAAACTGAAATATACGTAGCATGATCTGGAACGCAGAATGCCATCTCACCCAGTGAGATCTTCCTCTACGGGGCTTTTTTTCCTTCTGAAACAAGTACAAATCGCAAGAACGTATGTCCGGCGAATATGGTGGACAATCCAAACCAGCAGTCATGCCCGTTCTCCAAACGGTAAATCCATAAAGTCATTAATTTTTCAACATAAAATTAAAGAAAGGGAAAAGTAATTAAGGGAAAGAAAAGTAATTTAAGGTCCGTAACTGTTTAACGATTTAGCAGTTTTACGTCAAACGACACTGCACCCGATTTGACGTAAAACTGTAACAGGCTTTGGCGCCCCTTAATTTTAAATAAAAATTTCATGGAATTTTTATAACATTTCAACGTTTCTGGCATAGTTATCTTCAAACTTACCAGAGTTTTAAAGCGTAAAGCTAAGACACCTTTGAATTGTTTGGTTTTTAGACTGTCGAGGTGTAGAAGTGGTAGGAAAATCCAAGCAGACAATATTCCAAAGCCTACAATTATAATTTTTTTGGTTTTCAGACTTTTCTAGGTATCCAGACTTTAAGACCTATCGGCATGCAAATTTTCAAATCTCTAAGTCATTTAGAAGTCGTTGAACAATTCGCGAAAAATTCAAACAGATTCGCGAAAAACTCCAAAGCCGCCATTTCGATTTTTTTTGGTTTGCGGACTTTTCCAGCTATACGGACATTAGGACCTACCAGCATACCGAATTTCAGATCTCTACGGCGTTTACAAGTGGTCGAACAACTTGCGGACAGAAACGCTCGCATTTTCCCATTTTCCCATTTTGCTTTATGTACACCGATGAGCTATTCCATTACGACCATCCCAGCCTAGAGAAATAAGCGCGCCTGGAGACCAAACGGTGGCGCAGGTGAAGTTCACAGAGCAGTATATAAACAACCCGAGGAGTAGTGCCTTTCGGTTAGTAGAGTGTTCAGAGTCAGAATGGGAAAAGCTGCCGATTTATCGGAGTTTGATAAAGGACAAATTGTGATGGCACGGATCCTCGGAACTACGATCTCGGAAACGGCGAGGGTTGTGGGTTCTTCACGTACCGCTGCTAGTAAGTACGTATCAAAAGTGGTGCATAGATAGCCAAACGACGGACCGTCGTCAAGTGGTGTGTCGTTCGCAGCTCATTGATGCCAGAAGGGAGCGGAGACTGTCGCGCATTGTTCACAGCGACCTCAAGGCCACAGTGCGACAAATCACCTCGCAGCTACAACAGTGGTTATCAGGGCAATGTGGCACAGCTCACAGTTCATCGCAGTCTTCTGCGTATGGGCCTGCATTGCCGAAGACCCAGCCGGGTCCCCATGCTCACTGCTCGTCATCGCCAACAATGGGCCCAAGATCATCGAGGTTTGACCGTGGATGATTGGAAAAAAGTGGCCTGGTCTGACGAATCAAGGTTCCTGGTGTATTACGTAGACGGCCGAGTGCGGATACGCCGATTACCAACGGAGGCTCTACCACCTGGATGCACTGTTGGGAGGAAACCGGCCGGCGGTGGTGGTGTTTTGCTGTGGGCGATGTTTTCTTGGGACACGTTAGGCACCATTATCTTAATAGCACAATCCCTGACAGCTGTCAGGTATCTGAACAGCGTTGCGGACCAAGTTCATCCATTCATGGCAACTGTGTTCCCTGTTGGTGATGGACATTATACCAACACGATGATGTGCCATGCCACACTGCCAGAATCGTCATGGAAGGGTCCGAGGAACATGCAGGTGACTTTCTGCGAATGCCCTGGCCTCCAAATTCAGCTGCCATGAACTCAATGGAACATTTGTGGTTCGACGTGGAAAAGCGGGTTCGCTCTAAATCACCACACCCCGAAATTTACAGGAACTGGAGGACCTGCTGTTGACATTATGGTACCAGATACCCAAGGATACCTATCGCCACCTCATCGAATCGATGCCTTACCGAGTGGCCGGTGTTTTGCTGGTTGAAAGGGGAACCTATAGCTTATTAGGTAGGTGGTCATAATGTAATAACTCATCGGTGTATATAGATTGAACATTTTGGGGAAATGATTAAGGCGCATAGTTCACCAGCGACAAAGCTGGTGTTATTAATTTACTCAATAGGCCACTGTCATTTCTAGGAACGAAAAAAGGGAAGGCAACCTGAAAGAAAAGGAAAGGGACAGAGAAGAGTGAAAGAAAAGCACACAGAGAGAGAGAGAGAGAGAGAGAGCAGGGCACTACAAAGAATGAGAGTGAGCGAGACAGCACGTGTTGGCGAAGGAAATAAAATATTCTCTGAAATCCCATTCAAGGAAAGCCGCCTATTATATCATGGCATTTTATTTTCCAGTCAAAACATTGCTTTTTTTCACATGGCAATCACAGACAGGAACGCCAACGTTGTCAGTTATGCGTAAACGTGATTGAGATAGAATTCCCTAAAGGCTTTCGTCTTTCTAGAAGCTTATTAAAAGAAACAGATCATCTTCCTCATGTAACTAGTTGTTTGAACTTCGGCAGCGAACAGAAAACATACATTCTTCGAAATATGTTTAAACTTGGAGTGTGATATGTTTTAAGTCAACGATTACGCCATTGAGTCGATTATGCTAATATTAATAGATTTTCTCGGAACATTTTGTTTGTCGCTCGACTAATGTGAAAAACAGCTCTCTCAGAGACAACAACCAAGAAAATGGTTCAGACTACAGCGTTAGTGACCTTTTACGACTCTTACTTTCTTTATTTCAGCACCTTACAAGTAATTCGATCTGAAAAATACCCGTGCAGTCACCTTATTCAGTATATAAAACTTATTTACAGAAAATCGCTTAATAAAGGCAAATTTGCAACTGTGACCAAAATATTTAGGCATAAAGTTAATAATTAGGGCGTTGAAAATTTTTTTAATTCTAGTGTTATACAACAGAATCTGAATTTTGACAGCGTTTGTAAGAATACCATCATCCTTTCTCTGTATAAAAATGAAGGAGGCATCCAGTGGATGTCATTTGATGAAGTTCAACAAGTTTATTTGTTGCGTCCCTCAATACCGGCGCAAAAAAAAAAAATGTAAACGTCAAAATACAAATTTGGAGTTGTGACTCCGTCTGTTGGTGTAAATTATGACAAGAGTGGTAAGTCGTATACACTCATCGTCTAAAAAAATAGTTACACCAAGAAGGACGTGTCACATTGCAATGCTATTCGGGAAGAAGGTAAAAGTTACCAGGAACAGCAAATGATTAAACACTGAGACTGATACGGGCAATATTTATTGAGCTACACGCCAATAAGTACTGTTTCCTAGTATGGCGTAGGGCCACCATGTTTGCTCACACTGCCTTCCAAGGCAACTCGGCATGGAGTTATACAGGTTCTTAAGGGTGTCCTGCGATAAGCCACGCCATGCAGCTTGAATTTTCTTACGCACTTCCTGCAGATTGTGCGGTAGGGGTGGAGTGTGGTTGCGCGTCCAATATACATCCCACACGTTTTCAATCGGAGATAGGTCTGGCAAGAGCAGAGTGTCAGTGCCTTGAAAACAAGCTCTCCAGGTAGCAGCAGTATGTGGACGACCGTTGTCCTGTTGGGAAATCGCACAGGAGTCAGCATTCAGGAAAGGTAGAGCCACTGGCTGAAGGACCTCATAAACGTAACGTTGGGCTGTCAAATTTCCTGTAATGAACACCAAAGGTGATCTGGAATCGTGGGCAACCATGACACCAGGCTTTCTGGACGTGTGACACTCGAAAACAAACCGTTCATCTTGGTGCACACCACGGTGCACCCACACACGTATTCGGTGGCCGTCTCCTCCAAGACAAAAGCGGAACTCGTCACTGAAGATCCCCCGCGGCCATTTTACGTGGCTCCATGTTAGTATGGAACGACACCATTACAGTCTTTGACGACGATGAACTGTTGTTAAGGGCAGTCGTCGTAACGGTCGGAGTGCGTGCAGTCCTACATCGTGTAGCCGTCTACCAATGGTGCTAATCGGACGATGCATGGAGGGCACCAGTGCTCTCTGACTATCCGCAATCGTGGCTGTTGGGTCACTCCGCGCACGTCGGACAACCCGTCGGTCTTCTCTTTCTTTCTCTCTCCGGGGTTCGTCTAGGTCTCCCAGACCATTTCTGTCGCTGCTGAGTGCCTTGTTCTATCCACTGCGTCCAACATCATCCTATGGTGATATCCGCACGACCGGTATGGCGCGCAATACAGCGCTCAGACGATCCTGCATCCCGGAGCCCAACAATGCGGTCACTCACGAAATCCTCCAACTGCTGGAATTGCTTCCGAACTTTTCTCCAAGGCATATTTCACTTGCAAATGATGCAACCAACACAACAGCACGAGTCAGAATGGCAAGCACGCGCAATGGGACGACCCTATACAGCTTGTTCAGGCACACCGCTACGGCCCCTCCTTGCTTGCATCACATGCGTGGCCCAGCGTAATACTTGAATCATTTGCATGTGCTACGATGCCAAACTTACCCACTGAGTTTCTTTCCTGTCGGTTGCTTCTTCTTGTTGTCTGCATCTTTACATATTGCGTTAAAGAGAAATACTGAAAAAACACCTCTTTCCACCGAAACAAGTGTTTACGCGACCCTCCTACAGTATCCGGACGGCTCTAAACTTTACTACATTGGAATGACCAAGCGTTCCTTTAGAATCAGAGTCAACGAACATAAGAGAGACACAAAATATGGTAAAAATGCCACGGCCCTATCCAGAGAATCCAAATGCAAGTCGACTGGTCCTCCTATGTGGGATGACATAAAGAAATTAGCTGCCTACTCAACCGCTAAATGTACAGCCATTCGGGAAACCTTGGATATCATTACCTACAGCGATACTTGCAATGATAATGTCTCACTCGATTTGTCACAAATTTGGAAGCAGTTCTTCAAGTAACGCCTTCTCCCTACCAGGATGCTGCGTGCACAACCAACGTAATGCCTCGTATCTTTAAATGAATATAACGTCGTATTTATTTATTGTCAAGTCAAGTTCCGGCGTTCAAATCGTTAAGCGTTCTATTATTCAGTTTGAAGTTTCTATCTAACTTCCTTGAAAAAGCCATCTAGTTGATGTGCGAAAGCTTGGAAACGCTTATGTATATTTTCCGACGCCAATAAATCGGATCACTAGTATAGTGTTACTATATTCTAATCTTAAAGCTTTTAATTTATTTGAAAACGTTTAATCAACAGGGACGAGAAAAGGCGGCGCAGTGGTCTAGTGCTTCCTGCAAGACTCATGTATCTGATTTTTCATACTTATTGGTCTAGTGCTTCCTGCAAGACTCATGTATCTGATTTTTCATACTTATTGGTCTAGTATAATATGGGTACTGAAAATTTTAGATGCCCGTTAGTACCTAGAGAGAAATATGGTGTAATACCGCAGTCCCCAATAACATAAACTAACTTACCATTGTGATTAATTTGACTTAAAATCTAAAAATTACAAATGGCTTCAAAGATTTAAGGGAGCAAATAAAATTTTTCTTAATATGGGCTCAGGGTAGAGTAGGGAAATTCATTTTTTAGTTAACCTGGTTCAAGGAATCAAGATGCGTGAATTTTAACTTGGGTTCCCGTGCCCAGAGATTTTGAACTTTACCCCCCTCTTAATTTCAAACTAGACCACGAAATCCTAATTGTCGACCCGTTGACCCGTTTCCATCTCTGGTCATAAGATACCAACACCGAGAATTTTTAAAATGAATTTAACTCCGGGTTTTATAATGCCTACGAGGAACGTTTTAAAAGCAGTGCCAACAGTATGCAATAAAGAGTTCTTCTGTAAACATTACGAAACCTTATAACATGAACGTCCCTCATAAACGACATCTCTCTTTACTATGTGAGATTTAGTGATTCTGCATGTCTGTTTGAAAGGTTTCCCAACTTCACTAATATTTGAAGTTTTCAAACAAACTCCGAGACATTATTATACCCATTGTGTTCACATCATTTTTCTTCAGAAACATCAGTCACCCACAGCAAGGAAATGTTTTTATCAAGAAAGATTTTAAAATCTTTGTCATGCTAACATCTATACCACCCGAAATGACTTTCCCTAGAATATTTCAACAAATAAACATGTACGCCATCTTGTGGGAATATTGTGCTTCCGAAGACGCAAATTTACGCGCATATAATGCGAAAAGGATTTTTCCTATCCATTTTCTAATGCAAACACATTTACGCCAGGTGAGCATCAGAAGAAGCAGAAAATACACGAAGTATCTCGTTTGTGCTTGGATGTATCGAACATATTTTTGCCGTCTACGAACAGACAAGAAAGACGATAAAATGTAAGCAATATGCTGGCTATTTTTCGACACAGATAGGCATAGAGAAATGCTCGCTAAAATTATCTTTCGATTGGCGAATAATATTAATAGCTTTATAATACTTGTAAAACAAACTATAAATATAATTCCAGGCAAAATATCAATATAGTTTTAAAACACTCAACTAGCAATCTCGAAACAAATTTTAGAAAAAATAAAATTAAAAAGATATTTTTAAGAGCAATCACTGACAAACGAACAAGATAAAGAACATAAGAGCGGTGCTTCCCATGCTTTTCTCTGATGATGAACAAATGACGTTGAGCGCTGAAACTTTTGTCGAGTTCAACTGAGCTTCAATGCTTTTTCATGATGCTTTTACTTCAAACGTCAATACTACGCCTTTTATTTTTCACCTCCATTTTTCATAGGTTTGACACTTTCATTATTACAGCAAAGTGAAGTGGAGGGGGAACTCTGGAGGATAAGTGGTATTGTTACTTTTGCAAATAACCTCTTAGAGTTCAAGAGTATGTTGCAGGAGCTTGATGGCAATTAGTCGAGTTTTCAGGAGCCCAGATTTTGCAACAAATACTTCAGAAGCAGAAATTAACACTTATGACCCCTGGTGGCTAAACCATTCTTTACCAAACATTAAAAATTCTGTGAAAAATATTTTCCATCAGGTCTTGTATGCGATACAGGAAGAATGTTTCAAATCAGATCTATAGGAGCAGAAATAACGCAGAAAACGCAATTTACCTTTGTGCCCCCTAGCGGAAAGTCTATGGTTTACTTGAAAATTTTGAATTTATAGGAAAAACATTTCGCATCGGAAACACTATCCAACAAAAAAGGATTTTTTCAAATCGTACTCTTAGAAGTAGATATATTGACAAAAATAAGATATACATCTACGCCCTCTGGCGTAGAAACCATGCATTTTTTTAAGAAGAAATTTTTCCTAAAAGGTTTGTCGACATGAGTAGTATCGGTCAACAAACGACTTTTTTTTTCAATCGAGATTTTAGAAGCTCATATTTTATTGCAAATGCAACAGAAGCGGAAATTAAGACTTACGCCCCCTGGTGGCCAAACAATTTCTTACAAAAATTAGAAAATATGTGTAAACGATTTCCCATCAGGAGCTGTATCCGGTGCAGAAAGAAGTTTTCAAATCGGATATTTAGAAGCAGAGGTATAGGGGGAAACGCAATTTACCGCTACGCGCCCTAGCGGAAAGTCTATGAATTAATTGAAAATTTTGAAATTATATGAAAAGCATGTCACACGGAAAACACTATCCAACAAAGAAGGAATTTTTCAAATCGGACTCCTAGAAGTAGAGATATTGACAATATTATAGAAACTGTGCAATATTTTAAGAAGAAAATATTCCGAAAAGGTTTATCGATGTGAGTGGCACCAGTCCACGAAAAAAGTTTTTCAATCGATATTTTAGAAGCTCCGATTTTATGGCAAATTACATCAGTGGCAAAAATTAACACTTACGTTCCCTGGTGGCCAAAGTATTCTTTACCAAAAATTATATGCAAGAGATTTTCCATCAGGAGATGTATCCGCTGAAGAAAAAAATTTTCAAATCGGAGTTTTAGAAGAAGAGTTATCGGAAAAAATGTAATTTACTTTTACACCCCCTAGCAGAAAATCTGTGCGTAATTTGAAAAAGTAACTATATCTAAAATACTCTTCGACATAAATGGAATCGAAAGATAAAAAAAAATCAATCGGATGTTTAGAAGCAAATATGTGAAATAAAACGTATTTTTGAATTCGACATCACCTGCATTTACGCCCTCTACCGGCGAAATTGTACATCGTAAAAAAAAAACGAAATGAAGGATCATCATTTCCATATTTCAAGCTTCCGAATGCAAAAAGAATTTTTCAAATCGGACTAATAGTTGCAGAGATATCGTGGGTACAGACGGACGGACAGACAAACCGATAACAGAACCACGATCTTTTTTTTACAAAAGACGTGCTAATGAGACATTGTACGACGAAGGACTTAGGAATGCTGATCCAGTCCACCAGGAACAGAGAAGCAATAATCACCTTGGTAAAGAAGATAGTAGAGCACCAAGGAGAACCATTCAATGACCCAAGAGGAGAGACGGATACAGATGAAGAGGACGTGCCCTTCGAATTTGAATGAGGATGCCTTAGCGGCAAACGCTGTAAAATTACAAATCACCTCATTGTATCATAACATTATCACCATGTTTAATCTAAAGATTGTAAATCCCGTGAAAGGGATATAATTTGAAATGTAATTGAAAAATGTATTTGTGTTTTACTCTAATAAAGGAACAGTAAGTTTCAAACGAAAAAGAAAATTGTTCAAGGGGACAAACAACTCTCCCAGTCGTCCCAGAATTCGGCAAATCCCAGCACGGGCGAGGCGAGGTCCCGGCTCGAGGTCATTCTTTCGCGAGCTAATCCCGAGGCTAGACTGGCGGCTGGGTATCCGATCCAGCGGCTCACGACAAGATTGCTCTCGCAACGCGATCACATACCAAAATTTAAAAGTCCTATTAACCCCTGCGGAGCCAATCACGTGGCGGAACAGACAAAGTCATGAACTTGCAGAAAACTAAACTGATGTACAATTCTTTTATAAGAACTGAAGATTTAAAGGTTGATAGAAAAATGCAGCCGCAAAATGGGAACCCAGCTCTAGGTAGTTTGGTGGTGGTCCCGTGGGGATGGCTTCGCGAGCTGGTCTCAAGGCTAGGCTCGCGGCTGGGTATCCGACCCAGCGACTCACGACAAGATTGCTCTCGCAACGCGATCACATACCAAAATTTAAAAGTCCTATTAACCCCTGCGGAGCCGATCACGTGACGGAACAGACAAAGTCATGAACTTGCAGAAAACTAAACTGATGTACAATTCTTTTATGAGAACTGAAGATTTAAAGGTTGATGGAAAAAATGCAGCCGCAAAATGGGAACCCGGCTCTAGGTAGTTTGGTGGTGGTCCCGTGGGGATGGCTTCGCAAGCTGGTCTCAAGGCTAGGCTCGCGGCTGGGTATCCGACCCAGCGACTCACGACAAGATTGCTCTCGCAACGCGATCACATACCAAAATTTAAAAGTCCTATTAACCCCTGCGGAGCCAAACACGTGGCGGAACAGACAAAGTCATGAACTTGCAGAAAACTAAACTGATGTACAATTCTTTTATAAGAACTGAAGATTTAAAGGTTGATGGAAAAAATGCAGCCGCAAAATGGGAACCCGGCTCTAGGTAGTTTGGTGGTGGTCCCGTGGGAATGGCTTCGCGAGCTGGTCTCAAGGCTAGGCTCGCGGCTGGGTATCCGACCCAGCGGCTCACGACAAGATTGCTCTCGCAACGCGATCACATGCCAAAATTTAAAATAGTCCCATTAATCCCTGTCGAGCTGATAACATAGCGGAACAGACAAAGCCATCAGCTTACAGAAAGCTAAACTGATGTAAAATTCTTTCATAAGAATTGAAGATTTAACGGTTGATGGGGAAAATGCAGAAGTAACTGATGCTACATCGAAGAAGAAATTAATAGGCATATAAAACTTGAAAGGAACAGTACATATTTCAAGAGTAATTTACAATTACATCTTAAAAGAAAGGTGTTTAATCAACGCATACTTCCAGCTCTAACTTACCGATCGGAGACATGGACCTTAACTAAAAGGGACACACGCAGACTGCAGACAACTCAAACAAGCAGGGGTGCACGCTTGGTGCAGCCAAAAAAGACTGTAAAGGGAATTCGTGAGTCAGAAAACATGACAAAGCCCGATGGCATCATGATTAAAGGCCCATAAGTGGAAATCGACTGGGCTCATTTCTAGAAGAACTGACCACGATTGGACAACTGAAATACTTAAATGGATAATGCACGAGACCCAGAAAAATACCACGTTGTCTTTTCTGGGCCCCTTGCTGTCCTTTTGATTTAGTTTTCAAATAGAATTCATGGATTCGGAAAATTATAAGCATTCATGACACCATGGTCATCATGAAGAATCTCAAATGGAAATGGGCTGCACATATTGCTGAAGGCAACAGAAAAAGGTAACGTGAGATGAAAAGACAATGGCGGATGAAACTTGAAAGCATGCCGGAGTGACATGCAAAGAATTGCTCAAGACAGAGAGTTGTGGAAAAGACTTAGGGAGACCTTCATCCAGCAGTGTATTCCGAATGGTTAATGATGATGACAACTGTAAAGCGAGCAAGTGATTGTACATAATCTAAAAATGACAAAAAAATCTACGAAGGAATACACTAAAAATTAATCAAAGTACATCATTTGCTTTGATTTAAACTGATTAAATACACTTCTCAACAAAAAATTGCCTCATTCAGAAGAAATGTCGTGCGTGTGTTACAAAACGACGCGCTAAAAGGTGTTAGCATAAGTAACAAATTAAAACACTTGCAACCTGTTTAGCCAGATGGGTATATGGACATTAGGGTGAAATCAGTATGACCTGTTGGTCATAGACTCTTACGTCTATAGAAGCATTGCCGCAAGAGTCTATGACTAACAGTCGGCATGCTTAGGAAGTGAGTCAGAAAAGTACTTTATAACCTTCTGGCATATGGTACTCCAGATTTGTTGCACTTACACCGAAGACGGTTTTCATGATGTAGCCACGTGAATATATGGTCATTAGGGTAATATCAGCACGGGGTGTGACAGGCTCTCTGAGCAATACAAGCACTAATATGCTTAGGAAGTGAGTCAGAAAAATTTCAAATAATGTTTTGGCACATCAACCTCCAGATCTGTTGCACGAACACCGAAGATTTTGTATCACATAGCCAGGTGGATACATGGATATTAGGTTGATATCAATATGATATACACTGACGGAAAGTGAAAAAAGAACACCAAGAAGGAGACGTCTGATACCAACGAAATGCATACAGCATAATAACGGAATACAGAGGATAACGTGATTAAAACATTATGGCAAAATACAGTTGCTGGTAAACTGAAAAATAACATTTCCATGTAACATGGTTAGTACGAGGTTGAACCGCCATGAACTGCGTCACACTGTGCAATTCTGGCATGGAGTCTGTCAAACAGATGTTGGACGTAAGTTTGAGGTATTGAGTTCCAAGCATCCTCAACCTGGACGCGTAAATCGGGGATGGTCGTGGCTGGCCGAGGAGACCGGATAAATCGTTGTCCCATAAAATCACACACGTGCTCAATGGGGAACAAATCAGGTGAACGTGCAGGCCATGGAAGTTGTCTCACACCCTGCAGTGCATGTTGCGTTGCACGTGCCATGTGTGGGCGTGCGTTATCTTGCTGGAAAGCACCACGATGGACCGATCTTACAAATGGCACAACAACGGGCTGAATGATGTTGTTAATGTAGGAGGTGCTGTTAACGTACCCGGTACAAACACTAGTTGTGTACGGGAGTGATAGCTGATCGCTCCCCACACCAGGAGACCAGGTGTAGGCCCTAGGTGTCGCTGGCGGATGCAAGAAGGGTGGAGACGCTCCCCTGTGCGTCTGCGAACACGCATACGGCCGTCGGAGGCTCCCAAGCAGAATCTGCTTTAATCGCTGAACACGACAGATCGCCATTGCGTTCTCCAGTGCAGACGTGGGCGACACCACTGCAGCCGTTCCTGACGGTGGGCTGGAGTCAGAGGTACACATGCCAGAGGCACAAGTGCACGTAGTCCTGCATCCAGTAGACGGTTGCGGATTATTCGCACAGTCACCTCAGGTGCAACGGCAGCTCGGATTTGCGTCGCAGTGGATATTCTGCTTGACAACGCCGCTCTTTTTATGCGTCGATCGGTACGCTCATCAGCCCGTCTGTGACTTCCGGTTGCACGTCGTCTCGTGTAGGAATGTTCCTCGGACCATCTACGCCACCATCGTACCACCACCGATACTTCCGGTCCAATTCGCTCCGCAATACGACGATACGACCACCCGGCCTCGCGGAGTTCGACTAGACGACCTCGCTCAAAGTCCGATAGCTGCTGAAATCGTACACGTCTTCCATGTCCAGGCATTGCAGCTTTTTCAGGGTCTTCGCACGTATTCGTACGCCGACGACTGATTACATTCACTTCGCCGTACTCCTTAAATACCACCGACGATAATTTGCATATTATGTCGTGCTGTGGCGTAAGCGCTCACCGGTTGGTCCCGAAATTAACATCCCACCTACGTAAACTCGACCCAATTAACATATGTAAATTTCATGATCGTCCGCCAATTCCTTCTTGGTGTTCTTTTTTTCACTTTCCGCTAGTGTATGACAGACTTTCGCGGCAATGGAAACACTAATATAAAGTAAGTCAAATGAAGTTCCAAATAATGTTCTGGCACATGGTTATCCAGATTTCTTGGACTTATGCTGAACACACTTTTCATGATATTCCAGATGCGCTCAGTAGACGACAGATCCGGCTGTTCAGGATTGCCTTGAAGCGGCTTGAAGCATTGTTAAACCACGTATGAGATACTGGATATATCATTATCATGCTGGAATGTAAGGTTTTGCATCTTGTGAACAAGACGTAAGAGTACATGGAGGAGAACGTCCAAGTACGAGGGAGCAGTCAATCAACCACGATGACAGTGAAAAATGGCTGACTGTCGTAAGAGATACAAACTTAGATTCCAGTAGTTGGCTCTGCAGTGGCACTCAAACAATACACATCGTGGAAGGCCTTTCGTCGTTACGTCGCCTCCAGCGGGTACAACCATTCTTCCGTCGCAGACAATTGAGGGTCTGATCACTGAAAACGATATTTCACCTTTCGCGTCACTCCATTCATACATTTCGTAGCACCACTGCAATCTGAAGACGGCGCTTCCTCTGCGTACCATCATTGCGCAGGCGTCGATAAATAAAACTAACACTGACTTCCAGTGAACCATCAGTCCTTCTGTCACTAGATATCTATCAGACAGTCTTGTTTCTGGTACTGAGGGGCATCCATCGAATCTATCGATCATATCTATTGTCACTCGAAGAAGACTTGATCCTGAACGATGACGCAAAGCATGCGTTTGGGCCAATTGAGCGTTGGAGCTTTGTTTCTTTCAGATTACCGATTTCGATAAAGATGTATACGAATTGGAAAACTATCAGGAGTGGAACGCAACCGATTTTGATGAAATGTATCGATGAATTACTCTCGCTTTGTTGATTTATTTTCACTTCATTCATTAGAAATTATACAAAACTAATTTTGTACCCCTATGGAAAAGGGTTAACTCTCGTTCCCGGTTTCTGACTGATCTAACATCCTTGTCCTGTGAGTGTTTCACTGGCTGACCAACCGATAGTCGTAACTCCCTATCATGAATTTAAAAGGTCAATGATGTAGAACAATGTCGGTCATAAAGGCGTTGGACCGAATAATGTGAACACCACGCGCATAGACGTGACTTTTAATACAGCTCCGTACGTTGCAATACACAAAGGTATCAAATACTTTTTGGTTGTAATAGCTTTGTTTAGAACTTCAAGGTCCTTTTTAAGTGCATTTAAAGTGTCTTGTTGCAAAATTTCTTTCATGGTGAGGACGAAATGAGCGACCTAATGGACTTCGAAGCAGGGCTTATTGTTGGTGGCCTGCTAGTTGGTACTGCCGTGGCAACAGTCGCCAGGGTATCGGGGGTATCGAGAGCTACTGTGTCTAGCGTCATGACAGCATACCGGGTTCGTGACAAAACCTCGTCTGCGAAACACAAGAGTGACCGGAAAACGACCCTGACTGACAGAGGCAGAAGAACATTAAAGAGGATTGTTACCCGTAATAAGAAGATCACGGTGCCGAAAATTAGTGTGGAGCTCTGTCTGCATCTCCAGACCACAGTATCAACGAAATCACTGATTTATGGCCACCTACCTAATACTTCGTAGGTTCTTCTGCCGCCCTCAGTACAGCAGCTATACGACGTGGCATCGATTCAATGCGATGCCGGAAGCAGTTGAGAGGTGTGGCCAACCAATCAGTATGCATTGCGGCCTTCAATGCAGGAATGGAGGCGATTCGTGTATCCAGACGCCTCATACACTGGTGAGCAAAAATTAAGAACGAAGAGGAGAAATTAGCATAAGAGTGGAACGAGCAGGCAGAACGGACCGAAAGACCACTCAGGAGATAGACTAGGGTCCGGTACGGTAGGGCATGGGCATATATGCAGCATGACGTAGGGGGGGGTATAAAACACACGGACGGTGTACGCTCAGCAATTCCGTGAAAGATATTGCACGTTGCACATCGGTTTGAACGACGTCGAGTTGCTGCCACTTTGTGATATGACGTACAGGCAATCCAGTAGACGACCTCTAGATGACTTTACCCGAGGTCGCGTCATTGGGAAGTTGGAAGAAGGTTGAAGTGTGACTAGTGTGGCCGAGGAGATCGGGATCAAACGACAGGAACAGCTGTCCGAGAGTTTAGCAGTGGTCGTCCACGAGCAACCACGGCGGCGGACGACCGGTATATTGTCCTACAGGCGAGAAGAGACAGACGGCAGCTAGCGGGAGAAATCGCAAGGCACATGCAACAGACAACTGGACGACTGTTATCGCGTTTTACCGTGGCCACGAGGCTGCACAAAGGTGGTCTATTTGCACGACGACCAGTACGGTGTGTGCCATTAACGCCTGCTCATCGGAGACGGCGGTTTCTGTGGTGCCAGGAACACAAGAACTGGACACATCAGCAATGGGGTCGAGTTCTTTTTACAGACGAGAGCCGATTTAGTCTGACGAGCGATTCTGGACGTATACACATCTGGAGAGAGCAGGGAACACGCAATCAGCCTCCAATATCATCGAAACGGACCGGTTTGGAGGTCGTGGAGTTCTCGTTTGGGGCGGTATCATGCTTGGTAGCCGTACTGACCTCCACATCTTCCAAGAAGATTCAGTCAGTGGTGTCCGCTATTGTACCGAGGTTCTCCTGCCACACGTGCGTCCGTTTAGAAGGGCTGTGGGTCCTGAGTTCCTCTACATGGACGACAACACTACCCTTCATCGTACAGTGGCTGTCGCAGAGCTGTTGGAGAGTAAAGATATTCAACGCATGGATTGGCCCGCAAGGTCCCCGGACTTAAATCCAATCGAACACGTGTGGGACCTTCTCGGGAGACGCTTGGCAGCACGTCACCAGCCGCCAGCAACGATTCCACAGCTGCGATTGGCGCTACAAGAAGAATGGGCCGCGATGCCTCAACAGCTCCTTGACAACCTCGTCCTCAGCATGGACAGACGTTGTAAATCCTGCAACGCAGTCAGGGGTGATCATATCCCTTACTAAAGACTGGATTTTTCTTGGCAGCCGCCTGTCACATGGACGTTTCTGTCTTCTGTCCAGTTGTGCTCAAAGCTACCTTTTCAATAAAGTGCCTTTGTATCCTTTGGATTCCTTGTCTGAACGGTTTTGCTCACTTGTCCCATATTCTTACATCTTGGGGATCTTATGGTATGATTTGATTCGATGTGGATCACGCACGATGGTACATTCAAAAAACCGTCTCGTCCTTTATGTTTGCTCGCTAGTGTATGTTGTTCCATAGTGTCCCACAAATTCCTTATAGAACTAGTTTCGGGGGAGCTGGATATGCTGGAAGTCTGAACTGTGTTCTTCAGACCATTCCTGCACAGCATTGGATCTGTTGCTCGGCGCATTGTCGTGTTGGAAGACACAGTCGCCATTCGGGAGAAAGTGCAACATTGCTGTGTGTACAGAGTCAGCAAGCAATTCACGCGATAGCGGGCACTAGTCATGTATTGTTCCACATGTACCATAGGTCTAAGTTCCTGCCAGGTACATAAGTCCCACACCGTACAACCGCCTCCAGTGGTTTAAACTGTGGAGACCATACGGGATGGATCGAGTGCCTCATGATCTTTGAGCCAAATACGTACACAACCATCGACGGAGAGGAGTAAAAAACGCTACTTGTCAGACCAGCACACTTTTTCCAGTACCTGACGTCCAACCTGCATGATCTTGGAATCAGACGAGCCGTTTGCGCCGATACACCGAGATTAAGATAGGATGTCTTCAGGGTCGTCTGTTGTTATAGCCCATACGTGCGAGCGTGCGGCGTATGGTCATGACAGATACTGTTTAGGGTTGACTTCTGCTGTGTTGGGTAGTCAACTGTTGAACAGTACTGCGTCTGTTGGCCTGTGTGAGTCGTTGCACCCGGCGCTCACATCAACCTTTCGCTGTACTATGAAATTTTCCCTCTGGGTCATTGTTTGACTATTTCCACGCCAGTCCAGATACACTTTAACTACGGCGGCTAGCGAACAACCTGCCAGTTCAGCCGTTTGGGAAATCGAGAGACCCGCTCTAAGAGCTCAAACAATCTGTCTTTTCTCAAATTCCGATAATTCCTTCTGTTTACCAAACATGACCCCGAATTTTGCTCCCTACTGCTCCACTCACACCCTATACATGCTGCGTCGGTCGACTAATCGCGCTCTCTATGAGATCACGTGGTCAACGCCTTTTTCAATCTACTAAATATTAAATTCATTCATTTTAACAAATAAGGGATTAATTCCGACACGACATGCAATAGAACGGAAGAGAAAGTATCGTTTTACGATATGGTATCGTCGATCCGTGGAAATTTTTGCTCTAAGAAAAAGACGGTAATATTTTTGTATGACAAATTATTTTTCACTCAGCTGGCACCAGCATCGAGCACAAAATTCCACAGTACGCATTTTTCTTTGAAATATCTTTTTTCTTTTAAAAAAATAATACGGAGATAAAGCCAGGTCGAAATCGGGTCAAGAACACCATGATCCGATATGTTTGACCCACAATAAATTGTCGACCCTTTTGACCCGCTGATCCTTTTCCATTTCTGTCTACGTGAATACAACGATTTTGTCATTTTCTTGTAGGACTTCCGTCCACATTGAGTAGAGTTTAGGTCCCAGCCACCTACAGCGAGATCACCTTTTGGGCAGGACACAGAAACGCAATGAATGAGAGCAAGTCTAGCAGAACAGTTTGTAGTGAGATTAGAGTACAGTAGATGGCGCCACCCTACAAGTACGATGTTGCACACAGAGGGGTGTGAGAATTTCAGGGGGTGGGCATAGGAAAGGATACCCATTTAACCAGTGGGTCCAGCCTGGGGGCCGTCACTTAACGTGCTCGGCCGATGCACGGCGGATATTCAGCGATTGTTAGTAAATTACACCATCTCTGAAAGATCAGCCCAGGTTCGAACCTGGCATCGATAGTCTGACTCGCTAACCACTAAGCCATCCGCGGCTCCGTGAATACAATGATGTTCTCCTATCTATACATATACCTACTAAGCGGAAAGTTCGTCAACAAGAGAAGAGTGACTGCGTTGCGTTGCCCAGGAATCAGGTGTCTCCTATTCTCTGTCCTCTAAGTGTATGTTTTTTTAATTTTTCGATAGTAGGGTACTCTGAACTGTGCTTTTAATTTTTTTTTTTTCTTCTGGAAGAAAGGTTTAACTATTATTTTCATTTCCTAATTTTGTAACTTGGCGAGTGGTGAAAGGAGCTATTATTAAATGAAATTGAATTACCGAAAGTTGAAATCAATTTAACCATGTTTTTTTTGTAGCTTTCATTCGTGCAAGAGTTCACCGCCCTTTTTGTGTTTTCTGCTCTCATCCTTGCAACAAAACGGAATCGTAAAATGGAGAAATTCTTATATTATCCGCTAAGAGACATGTTTGAAAGCCAAACTAGTGTAATCTTCCTTAAATTCCGTTAACTAAACGGATGATGAAATTAAATTAAATATATCGATCTCAGCAGTAAAAAATCATAGTAAAAGCACGTTTTTACTGTAATTCAGTTTTACTGTCTCTTACTGTCTTTTTAGTAAACTAACACGACCGACCTTTTATATAGAAGACCCCTGTGTCTGGCGTCCTCATTTTCTACGGACAGTCCTCAATTTTCATAATTTGTCCTCAATTCCTCTAAAACGTATTGAGGACATCAAATGTCCTCAATTTCTTATTTTTTATCCTCAATTTTTGAAATTTCCCAAAATAACTGAAATAGGAAGAATGTGCCGAACATAGGTCAGAACTCAATTGAATATACCACTGCAACCAAATTTGGCATCAATTACTTATTTAATTGCAAGACAATGGAATCATAACGGTATGGAACTATTTTTTGAAGCGGATGAATTTTTCCTTGAATTTAGAAAATATGCTATATTAATGGGCGACATGCCGAAGCATCGAACTAGGTCATCTCGATAATCGTGGTGTTCTTTCGTTTCTGTTTTAACTGAAATATTTTTAGAATGAGGAATAAATATCATCTTTTTCAGGATCCACGTTTTCGCAATTAAATAAGTAAACGATGCCAAATTTGATTGCATTTTCCATTGAGATTTCTACAACATTTTTTAAGTATATTTTTTTCATTAAACTGTTCTTCAAGCAAAGTTACTGGACTTAAGAATATTCCTTCGCGTGTACAGTAACTTTCTGGCTTTAGATTTTTTCTTGTACAGAATCACAATGAAATTTCAGTACAAAATCAAAATGTAGCTTTGTTTTTATGTGCTGCCCCCTATGAGTAACATTTAAAATGAACCAGAAGTAATATTCTGGATGATAGTATTTTATTCCTATTTTATTCTTATTTCACATGAAAATTATCCTTTAGATTCATCGTACGTTTCACAATGTAACTGGACAATTATGATACAGTTCATAAATTCTTTGCTAATCTTCGGCTTTACGATAATATGTCAGAGTTGTCCTCAATTATGTCCTCATTTCGAAACGAAATTGTCCTCAATTTTGCATTGAAATTGAGGACAACATGTCATTTTGTCCTCAATTTAGTTCTCAAAAATCTGTTCACCTTACGTTAGAAGCCAAATGATCACCGTGAGAAAGTACACAACTAGTTCATCGTTACCAAACAAACCGTGCCACTATATGATAATGGCAGAAGGATAATTTCAACAAAACGTCCTACAAATCCGGAATGTCCATTAGCATCTTCCGGCTTAACGCTGGCCAAAGCAATAGGGCGAATGACGAAATGCGCTAATCTCGTGACCCCGATGCTATGTGTCGCTCTGGTATGCGAGACAAAGGAAATTGAGTAATATAACATAATCACAAAAAAAATTCAATATGTGCATGTGTACATTGGGAGGATGGTTTTTATTTATCCCTACCCCCTCACCATTGCTTTTCTATCAACGTTCTTCCACAAGAATTCCCCTGCCCTGTTGTAATTTCGTTCTGTATGCCACCATTTCTATTCCTCCATTCCAGGGCAGCAGATTTTGTTTGCCTCGTGAAAAACGGAATTACATCAAATTTTGTTACATTGTTTGCTAAAAGTGATTACCTTAACTTTCCTCTTCCTCATGAAATTCGGGAACTTCAATAAATTTCGTCGTTAAAAACGATCAAATTAGCCTTTAATTAACACGACACCAAAGGAAAGTTCCGTTTGGCCCGTCAAATCCGGGATCTCGCTAGAACTCGTTATATGCGAGTTCTACTATATTTTATAAGTATACCGATTTTTTGATCTCGCATAATGCGTTGCGTTTTTTTTTCATTCTTACGCATTACAAGACTTTATTTACAAATTAACTTATTGGAACATGATTTCCCGCTTTTAAAATTCCGCTACCTTTTTTTTATGCAGTATAATTTTTTTAGCATTTTGACGTTGTTGCGATTATTAATTAATTAATTGTCCTTAGCTAAATGTGTTGAACGCGTAACATAACCAAGTAAATCTGGCTAACTGAAATTAACGTCCATGGTCAAAAAATCAGCGATTTACCGTAGGACTTAACGCGTTTTTTTTTCTCAAAACGTAGTAGTCATGAGCATGAAGTAGTAGCCACAAATACGCTGTATCTTTTCGTAGTTTTCGATTGACCATAACGTCGCACCGGTGGCGCAGTGAATGATCTGAGGGCTGGCTTATGACCATTCGTCAGAGAAGGGGCCGGGTCCGAATCCCGATGAGGAATGAATGTTGTGTTCGCCTTACGGCGCTGGTTTTCTCCCTTTCCTAGAACCAGGGGCCCTGAATTAGGAACTGATGCCCATCAAGTTGCTCACAGTGGTCGTTAAAGCGTCAATCTAAAAAAAAAAAAAAAAAAAAAAAAAAAACATTCATAAATCTTAACCCATCAGATTATCGCAACTCTTATAATTTTAACAAACATAGCAAACTCCCCAACAAATCTATAATCTCCGGTCCTTATGAGTTTTTCGTCTCTCTATCTTGCTTTTTATTTTCATTTGACTCACTGTCGGCGTCGCCGAAATGTGCAAGTTGTGCGGGAAGTAACAGGGACGTCGCTAGACTTCAAAATCAGGATGGGCGAGCATTATTTTTGGTGGGGCAAGCTTTATAGCAACTTTTTTTTTTTTTATGAAACACTGAAAAAACAAATTTTTAATGTTTTTTTTTTTAATTGAAGGAACTCTGACATACGACCACCGTGAGCAACCCAGTGGGCTATAAGCAGTCGCCCGTCCCTAATTTAGGGTCACTGGTTCCAGGGAAGGGAGATAGCCCGTGCCGTAAGACAAACACAACATCCATGCCTCACTGGGATTCGAACCCAGACTCTTCTCTGACGAATGGTCATAAGCCAGCGCTTAGATTACTGCGTCATCGGGACGGTTTCAATGCTTGTCACTACCGGCTACAAAAGAATTCGTTGAGTTCCGACCTTCCCCACTTGGACACCCACGCAACCACACACACACACACACACATACATACACGGGCCTGACTAATTACGCCACGGGTGTAAGATACAAGTGTTGGAGGAATGTCGCCTTCAAATTTCTGCTTGCTCTGGATGCATTGGCTTAAATTTCTTTTCAAAATTTTTCATTTTTGCTTACAAAAATAGTACTGTACTTGAAAATTTTTTTAAAAGAAAATGTCATTTTTGTTTATCTAAATCAAATTTTAACGTTGAGCTCCACAGGCACAATACCTCACCCTCCTTAACTTCCTTCCTTCCAGCCAGCGACTTTGCCTTGCACTCCTCTCATGCAAAGCAGTCGTCAGTCACTTTCTGCAACTTCACTGGCAGTCTTAAGGACGCTAGCTTTAGACTCCACTTTTTGTGTTGCAATCCCCTATTTTGTAAAGAAAATAAACAGAGCAATTAATAGTGACCCACTCAGTGAATTCCTATCCACCCCCTCATTAGCCCCCTGACCATATACACATGAAAAGAGGCTTAAACCAAGAAATTGGAAGAGTGGAGAACAACTGAATTTTCATGGTCCTACGGTGCTATTTTGATAACCTTTTTCGGAGACGTAAAAAACGCACTTCCTAGGGAAAAATACGGAGTTACATGAAATAAAACACAAGATTTATTGCTTGGCCAAGTTCAGATAATATTTTAAAGATAAATATATTGAAAAATGGGACACTTTGAACTGGGTGGGCGGCAGGGTGGGCGAGACAAATTTCAGGGTGGACTCAAGCCTACCCTCGCACCCCTTGGTGACGTCCCTGGAAAGTAATGTGCCTGGACGATGTCATCACTCTTTCCACGTTATTTTTAAACAACGCATAGCGGCTGAAAAATTGTATTCCGGCACTGCTGGGATCGAACCCCAGAACTCTCGATAACTAGTCGAGTGCGTTCGAATTTACGCTACAGCGCCAACAATTCTCTCTTTGATAAACCACGCATGGCGCTGAGAATTGTTGGCGCTGTAGCGTAAATTCGAACGCACTCGACTAGTTATCGAGAGTTCTGGGGTTCGATCCCAGCAGTGCCGGAATACAATTTTTCAGTCGCTATGCGTTGTTTAAAAAATAACGTGGAAAGAGTGATGACATCGTCCATTTACATTATCTCCACGTATTTGATATATGTTAAGTAATGTGCCGTTCAGTAGAAAAATCTCTAACAGAGAAGAAACGGAGATATATAGAAACGGAAACTCAAAAGCAAGTCAGTTCACGCAAATTAATCGATCTTAGACAAGTCTCAATGTGAGCAGTTCCAAACAAATTTTGCGCAAAACGGCGCCAACGATTAACACGTGCCGTCGACTATTTCCCGTGCCAATTATTGCAGAAATTTCCAGGAAATGAATGCAAATTAACAACATTTTATCCCGAACAGTTTCATTCACTTGTATTACTTTTTTCCATTCAAAAGGACGCTGGGTTTCAGCATTTATTGACAAATATAGAGTATGTTTTTTTATTACGTTTCTTTCCCCGCATTCAACGACGACTTTTCTTTCTGTAAACAGATGAGCGGGGTTAAAAGGTGCATTTGTGTGTGATCGCTCAGTGAAGCATGCTTCACTTGCCTCCCGAGAAACAGAATCGCTCCTCAGGGAGGATCTCAGAAGATGGGAGCCGTGTCCAATACGACACGGAAGAGAGGTTTCCGATCCTAGGGGAGAACTGAGGACAAAAGACTCTCATCCTGCGTGCGCTCCTTGCTCCATTCCCCATATCGCGCGAACGGCAGGTCCGGAAGGCGCACCGACCTGTCTCTAAGCAGTGATCCGTTCACGTGGAAAGATCCATGAAAACTGCCTTGTTCATGCATCATCTTCATTCACCCACGAGAAAGAAATAAGAAGGAAAGAGAAGGGGGGAAAAAGAGGCCGAGGAATCAAAGATGCTGGGAGAATGGGCCCAGAAGAACTTGAATGCGCAAGAATAACGAGTATTCAAGCAATTCCTATCGCATTCGCATAGTGCTTAACATTGCTCATGTATTACGACTTCTCGATTAAATTCAAAGCAGATTTTTTTCTCCTATGTTTTCAGGTGAGGTAGAAATTCATATACGAGGGACAGACTACGCAAAAGATCAAAAGTAATGCTCAGATGTGAAAGTACAATGAAGAGGAACATATATTTTTTTTTTCCTTTTTTTTTTTTTTTTGCATGAAAACCTTTGGATGGTGATGATTTCATCTGAACAGGTTATTTGAAATGAAACAAAAATATAAACAAGTTAGTAAAATCATAAAATGCATTAATTATGATACGCTTTCCAACATACCAGAAATCATTACTCAAGTTATGAGGATAATGGCTGTGGAATAAATCTCGCTCTTGTGTCCTGACCTTTGACCTTATTTCGATGTTATTCAACAGAATCGGTTCAGTGTACTTCCGGAACAACATATTAAAGTTTTGTTGCAATCGAAGCATTTTTACGTAAGTTAAGACGCATAAGGTCAATGGAATGGATCCCGCTTCTATGTCCTGACCTTTGATCCCATTTCGTCCATTTTCAATAGGGTTCGTCCCCAGGTGATCCTCTACCACATACTAAAAATTCATCGAAACCGAACCATTTTTACGCGAGTTATCGTGCGGACGGTCGGACGGACAGACAGACAGACAGAGACGGACAAAGCTGGAGCATATACGCTTCTTCAATCTGCCGTTGGAAAGGGTAAAAAGCAATCTCAGTACTGTTACGGTGGATCTCAAGGAAAAATTTATCCTACACCTGCAATGTTAATCCATTCTATACACTTTCTCAAAGACTATTGCGTCCTGGTCTTCAAAATTATGAGCGCAAATAATTAAAGTCCTTAGTTAAGGTATTCATATACCCTAAAATGGTCAAAAGTATGAAAAAATCTTTATGAACTTAATTTATTCCCCGTTTTTTCTACTTTCAGGATCTGTAAATGTTTTTCGCAATATCGAAATAGTTTTCGAGTTATATTCATTTTTATGAACCCCTTATCTACGGAGGAAATTGATTTAAATCTATTTGATTGCTATTTCACATGCATCGTTTGGTACTTTTGTACATCATGTACTTAGACAAACCTATATATGAGAGACTAACCACCACGGAACTGCTCAGCAAGTGTCTCCATGGTAAAACTCAGAACAGCAATGAGAGTTTCCATTCCCTAATTGGGAGACGCTGTCCGAAGGAGACATTTGTGGGAATCGACTCTTTCAAACTCTCTGTTTTATGATGCTGCAATCCACTTCAATGCTGGGGCAAAAGTAGAATTAGAAATTATTAAAAGATTGGGACTAAATCCAGGGAAATATATGGTGAAAGAGGTGACGCATAGAGACGTAGAAACGTACTGTACAACAGCGAATCAACGAAACAGTACGAACTGTGTAAAGCAGAAGCGAAAGAGGCTCAGAGGGCAGCAAAAACCAAACAAAGACTGCGCAAATGTGAATGAAGAAGGCCCCAGCTATGCTACCGGGGCTTTCTAGTGCTGATTTCTATTACAGTTCCTCTGACGGGCTAAAAACTAATTTTACTTACTTCTCAGTACCTGTGTTTGAGAAACTTCATTTGTTCTATATGAGAAAAAACGGCAAACATCATAACTTCGGTTACAACTGCCCAAATTTCAAAATGTGAAATGATTTAGAAAGGTAAGGAATGTCAGATTTAATTAAAATAATTTATTTTAAGGCTCATCAAAGTTAACAGTGGTAGTTTTCAAATCGCACACATTGATTTTACTGTAAACAACCAATTATACATATGAACCCTATGATTCTAGTACAATCCCTAGAGATATAAAAGAGCTCTTATTTCCCCACCAACATTTTTGTTTTCTGGCGATTTGAAAAACAGATATCTTGTTTCCAATAAGGTCATTAATTAACATGAAATTAATAAATTATTAATAAATTATGTGTTGAATTTTGTTTTCCACTTGACAAATTCTTTCTACCAACACATACAAATATTATATACATGTTTAATATTTTTATAAATTGCACTGAATTTTTTTTATTCAGGGTATATGAATGAATACCTTAATGCACATATATCCCAGCTATGATTTCGAAAAAATTATAAGAATTTTTTTGTATTCAATTTATCTCAATTAGGAAATATTCCGATCTGGCACCAATTGAGATAAATTGATTTAAAACAAATTCTGACAAATTTTTCGAAATCACAGCTAGGTTATTTATTTATTATTAGCAAAGGACGTTTTTCATTTGTGCTGAAAATTTTGAAGACCAGAACGCTTGAATACTCTTTGAGAAAATGCGTATAGGACGAATGAACATTGCAGATATGGAAGACATTTTCTCTTCAGATCCACCTTAAACTCGAATTTTAGCAAAAGAAGTTCCAACATCTGAACTTCAAATTAATAAGAATAATTCAAACTACATGAGCTATGCAAAAGATTGTGCTACTTTTAAACTGATAATACGAAAGTTTGAAACTTAAAAAAGCCCGTGCTCGTGCTCGATCACCGAAATTTATTGAATCCAGAGTGTAATTTGAATTACCTAGCTGCGATTCAGTTATTTTTTTTACAATGAAGTTTTCCATTTTTGTGGATCATGACCTGGCTCATGGATCATGACCTTTCGAAACTCAGCAAAAGTCGGAATAACCTAAGACCCTCTGAGGTGCGCCCTAGGTCATGATATACAGTTCACAAGGGCAAATCCGATGAAACACTAGAGATACAGACTTATATAACAAAGACCCTTTAACAAAAACAAAAAACCACAGTCCCCTGGTCCATATCGTTATCGGAAATCCGTAATAATATGCAAATAGGAGTAAGCTATGTGAAGAATCTATAAAGAATATTAGTAAATATTTAGCTAAACGCAGCCTACCGAGTGGCATTTAGCAACCTAAGTTATTAAATTTATAGGGCTTATATCAGTAATATCTGAAAAATGTAATTGTTGACAAGTTGCAAAGAAATCCCTGGCCTTAGAATCAGTGAGTAGCTGCTTAAATAATCTTGTAATGAACCTAATTGGTAGTTCATTCTTGCAGAGTTGTTTTCCAGAGATTCCTTAATCCGACGGTCAACCCATTTGAATTATTACAGACATCCAAGATCCTATGGAAGTGTGAAATGATAATATTTCGATATTTAGAGATATTTGAATTCCAATTGATATAAAAATTTATGTCAAAAGAATACGCGTTCCTTAATGTACCTGTAGAAATGGGAAAGTTAAAATTCACATCACAATAGTACTGCTGATAGTAATTTACGGTTGTTACATTTATAATATTAAATATCCTGTAATATTTATAATGAGTTGCTCTTGCCCGTCCTTAATGGAGGATCACTGGTTCCAGGAAAGAGTTAGAATTAGTGAAGTAGGATAAAAAACAATACCCATGTCTCTTTCTCGAATCGAACTTCGTTAATTATACAGAAATTTTGGACATTCATAATTCGGAATACACTTCATTGTTGGAAAGCCAGGAGGCTGCGTAGTTTTTATTGTATTTGCATATTCTATTCTGGCTGGAGGAGGGTGATGGTCATAATATTTTACTAATGGACGCATAAATTCACCTAATATGGAGAAATGATAGACGCACTCCGTAATTCATTTTATTTAATGAAATATTATAACTTACAATTTCAGTTCCTACATATTTGTTACGTCAGTAATTACATAACCAGATAAAAAGCTGATTTAATGAAATCATAAGTTATGCATACATTACGACGCATTATTGGCATAGCGTGATGTGCACCAGTGATGGAATACGTCATTCATCTTTAGCAGTTTATCATTCACGAAAACAATTCACTCACGAATGGTCATTTATTTTGCAACCACTTCCGGCCAGTTCCTTCACTACATTCACTAAGCAAATCATTCTTTGTTCCAAAGCTGCTCCCAGTGCAAGGCAAAATGGAAATTGGCAAAGTGCCCAAATAGCAGATCTCCACCATTCACTGCTCCAAGTGCAAGGCAAAATGGAAATTGGCAAAGTGCCCAAATAGCAGATCTCCACCATTCACTGCTCCAAGTGCAAGGCAAAATGGAAATTGGCAAAGTGCCCAAATAGCAGATCTCCACCATTCACTGCTCTAAGTGCAAGGCAAAATGGAAATTGGCAAAGTGCCCAAATAGCAGATCTCCACCATTCACTGCTCCAAGTGCAATGCATAGCGGAAATTGGCAAAGTGCCTAAATAGCAGATCTCCACCATTCACTGCTCCCAGTGCAAGGCATAGCGGAAATTGGCAAAGTGCCCAAATAGCAGATCTCCACCATTCACTGCTCCCAGTGCAAGGCAATGCGGATATTGGAAAAGTGCCCAAATAGCAGACCTCCACCATTCACTGCTCCCAGTGTAAGGCAATGCGGATATTGGAAAAGTGCCCAAATAGCAGACCTCCACCATTCACTGCTCCCAGTGCAAGGCAAAGCGGAAATTGGCAAAGTGCCCAAATAGCAGATCTCCACCATTCACTGCTCCCAGTGCAAGGCAAGGCAAGGCGGAAATTGGCAAAATGCCCAAATAGCAGATCTCCACCATTCACTGCTCCCAGTGCAAGGCAAGGCAAGGCGGAAATTGGCAAAGTGCCCAAATGGCAGATCTCCACCATTCACTGCTCCCAGTGCAAGGCAAGGCAAGGCGGAAATTGGCAAAGTGCCCAAATGGCAGATCTCCACCATTCACTGCTCCCGGTACAAGGCAAGGCAAGGCGGAAATTGGCAAAGTGCCAAATAGCAGATCTCCACTATTCACTGCTCCCAGTGCAAGGCAAGGCAAGGCGGAAATTGGCAAAGTGCCCAAATAGCAGATCTCCACAATTCACTGCTTCCAGTGCAAGGCAAGGCGGAAATTGGCAAAGTGCCCAAATAGCAAATCTCCACAATTCACTGCTTCCAGTGCAAGGCAAGGCGGAAATTCGCAAAGTGTCCAAATAGCAGATCTCCACCATTCACTGCCCCCCGTGCAACGCAAAGCGGAAATTCGCAAAGTGCCCAAATAGCAGATCTCCGCCATTCACTGCTTCCAGTGCAAAGCAAAGCGGAAATTGGCAAAGTGCCCAAATAGCAGATCTCCACCATTCACTGCCCCCAGTGCAAGGCAAAGCGGAAATTCGCAAAGTGCCCAAATAGCAGATCTCCACCATTCACTGCTTCTAGTGCAAAGCGAAGCGGAAACTGGCAAAGTGCCCAAATAGAAGATCTCCACCATTCACTGCTCCCAGTGCAAGGCAAGGCAAGGCGGAAATTGGCAAAGTGCCCAAATAGCAGATCTCCACAATTCACTGCTTCCAGTGCAAGGCAAGGCGGAAATTCGCAAAGTGCCCAAATAGCAGATCTCCACCATTCACTGCTCCCAGTGCAAGGTAAAGCGGAAATTCGCGAAGTGCCCAAACAGCAGATCTCCACCATTCACTGCTTCCAGTGCAAGCAAGGCGGAAATTCGCAAAGTGCCCAAATAGCAGATCTCCACCATTCACTGCTCCCAGTGCAAGGTAAAGCGGAAATTCGCAAAGTGCCCAAATAGCAGATCTCCACCACTCACTGCTCCCAGTGCAAGGCAAAACGGAAACTGGCAAAGTGCCCAAATAGAAGATCTCCACCATTCACTGCTCCCAGTGCAAGGCAAAGCGGAAATTGGCAAAGTGCCCAAATAGCAGATCTCCACCATTCACTGCTCCCAGTGCAAGGCAATGCGGATATTGGAAAAGTGCCCAAATAGCAGACCTCCACCATTCACTGCTCCCAGTGTAAGGCAATGCGGATATTGGAAAAGTGCCCAAATAGCAGACCTCCACCATTCACTGCTCCCAGTGCAAGGCAAAGCGGAAATTGGCAAAGTGCCCAAATAGCAGATCTCCACCATTCACTGCTCCCAGTGCAAGGCAAGGCAAGGCGGAAATTGGCAAAATGCCCAAATAGCAGATCTCCACCATTCACTGCTCCCAGTGCAAGGCAAGGCAAGGCGGAAATTGGCAAAGTGCCCAAATGGCAGATCTCCACCATTCACTGCTCCCAGTGCAAGGCAAGGCAAGGCGGAAATTGGCAAAGTGCCCAAATGGCAGATCTCCACCATTCACTGCTCCCGGTACAAGGCAAGGCAAGGCGGAAATTGGCAAAGTGCCAAATAGCAGATCTCCACTATTCACTGCTCCCAGTGCAAGGCAAGGCAAGGCGGAAATTGGCAAAGTGCCCAAATAGCAGATCTCCACAATTCACTGCTTCCAGTGCAAGGCAAGGCGGAAATTGGCAAAGTGCCCAAATAGCAGATCTCCACAATTCACTGCTTCCAGTGCAAGGCAAGGCGGAAATTCGCAAAGTGTCCAAATAGCAGATCTCCACCATTCACTGCCCCCCGTGCAACGCAAAGCGGAAATTCGCAAAGTGCCCAAATAGCAGATCTCCGCCATTCACTGCTTCCAGTGCAAAGCAAAGCGGAAATTGGCAAAGTGCCCAAATAGCAGATCTCCACCATTCACTGCCCCCAGTGCAAGGCAAAGCGGAAATTCGCAAAGTGCCCAAATAGCAGATCTCCACCATTCACTGCTTCTAGTGCAAAGCGAAGCGGAAATTGGCAAAGTGCCCAAATAGCAGATCTCCGCCACTCACTGCTCCCAGTGCAAGGCAAAACGGAAACTGGCAAAGTGCCCAAATAGAAGATCTCCACCATTCACTGCTCCCAGTGCAAGGTAAAGCGGAAATTGGCAAAGTGCCCAAACAGCAGATCTCCACCATTCACTGCTTCCAGTGCAAGGCAAGGCGGAAATTCGCAAAGTGCCCAAATAGCAGATCTCCACCATTCACTGCTCCCAGTGCAAGGTAAAGCGGAAATTCGCGAAAGTGCCCAAATAGCAGATCTCCACCATTCACTGCTCCCAGTGCAAGGCAAAACGGAAATTCGCAAAGTGCCCAAATAGAAGATCTCCACCATTCACTGCTCCCAGTGCAAGGCAAAGCGGAAATTGGCAAAGTGCCCAAAGGGCAGATCTCCACCATTCACTGCTCCCAGTGCAAGGCAAAACGGAAACTGGCAAAGTGCCCAAATAGAAGATCTCCACCATTCACTGCTCCCAGTGCAAGGCCAAAGCGGAAATTGGCAAAGTGCCCAAAGGGCAGATCTCCACCATTCACTGCTCCCAGTGCAAGGCAAAGGCGGAAATTGGCAAACTGCCCAAATAGCAAATCTCCACCATTCACTGCTCCCAATGGAAGGCAAAGCGGAAATTGGCAAACTGCCCAAATAGCAAATCTCCACCATTCACTGCTCCCAGTGCAAGGCAAAGCGGAAATTGGCAAACTGCCCAAATAGCAAATCTCCACCATTCACTGCTCCCAGTGCAAGGCAAAGCGGAAATTGGCAAACTGCCCAAATAGCAAATCTCCACCATTCACTGCTCCCAGTGCAAGGCAAAGCGGAAATTGGCAAACTGCCCAAATAGCAAATCTCCACCATTCACTGCTCCCAGTGCAAGGCAAAGCGGAAATTGGCAAACTGCCCAAATAGCAAATCTCCACCATTCACTGCTCCCAGTGCAAGGCAAAGCGGAAATTGGCAAACTGCCCAAATAGCAAATCTCCACCATTCACTGCTCCCAGTGCAAGGCAAAGCGGAAATTGGCAAACTGCCCAAATAGCAAATCTCCACCATTCACTGCTCCCAGTGCAAGGCAAAGCGGAAATTGGCAAACTGCCCAAATAGCAAATCTCCACCATTCACTGCTCCCAGTGCAAGGCAAAGCGGAAATTGGCAAACTGCCCAAATAGCAGATCTCCACCATTCCCTGGTCATGATGAACGATTCGCGAACAAGCGGATTGGCAGCTCTTTTTGTCAAACTGCTCCAAAGAGCAAGAACTTAAGATACCCGTTAACTGTTCGTTCACGAATGAATCCTCGCTCGTGATGAACGATTTAGACACACCATTCATGTGAACGACATTTACCTATCATTCCCATTCTTACGTTTCACCATTATTTCTTAGCTGCCTGCTTATAGCTCACACATATAGCGGTTGATACTTGTGCGTCAATTCCAGACATAAACTTTCTTATTGGGAATTAGGTTCTGAACTCATCCGGGCGGAAGACAGTTAAACTTTTAGGGACTTTAGTGTGTGTGCATAACACAGTAATGGCGGACCGCCCCGGTGGGGCGGACCGGGGCGGTCGTCTGAGCGATGGTTTCCGACCATTCGTCCAAGATGGGCCCGTGTTCGAATCCCGGTGAGGTGTGGATGTTGTGTTCGTCTTACGGCACTAGCTCTTTCCCTTCCCTGGAATCAGTAGCCCTAACTAGGAACGGGCTACTGCTTACAGCTCACTGAGTTCCTCACGGTGGTCGTTACTCCCACAATAAAAAATCAACAACAGAAAAAAAACAAAAGAAGGAAGATGACACCGCATTTTCGGTTTTAATGAGCACGTCTTTTGAATACGTTCTGAAGCGAATTAAACTTATCAAAGCTATTCAAAGTCAATGGAACCGGCTAGGAAAACAATCAACCGGTTTCAGCAATCGAAACATAAAGAAACAGTTCTACCAGCGGCTAAAAAGCATGTTACGAAAATTAACAAATGGAGCACAGAAAGTTTCTCATAGCACAAGGAAGGTATAAGAGACAAAAAGATTTTCAAATCCAACATTTAAAAAGAAGAAATATACAAGAGAAGGAAACACATAACTTTATACCTTCTAGCGGAAAAATTTTGCATAATGGAAAAGTTGAAAATAGGCGAAAAATATTCTGCATGGAAAAAGCTATGCTAAGGAAAAATAATTTTTCAAATACGTCTCCCGGAAGCAGAAACAGCGAGAAAAAGGTTTCGAACTTTACGCCCCCTAGCGGTAAATATGTGTATTATTTGAAGAAGATAGTGCTCCACATCACTAGTGTAGCGAACAACATATAGTGAAGAAGACATTTCTCAATAGTGTTTTTAGAAACGGCGATAGAGCTGCAAACTGAAGTACACAAACACAACCTACCGACAGAACTGTGAACTACAAAATTACTCATATGTTAAACTCGAGTGTTCTACAAGGTAAATGACATCCGGCGTTGAACGAATTTTCGAAATCCACATGTAGAAGTAGAGATATTGAGAAAAACAGATTAAGCATTTGCACCCCTAGCGGTGAAATTGTGCATTATTTGGGAAGAAAATAAGCATTCAGAGTTTGCATAGTTAGTAGCATCTGACCGAAGAAACAAGTTTTTCAATCAGGTTTTTAGTCCCGCAGATATTGCTGTAAAAGGAAACTTGAACCTGCCCCCTCTGGTGGCACACTTGTGCGTTAAGAAAAATTTGAAATTTTATGAAGAACATTTCGCAGCGGAAACACCCTCCAACAAAGGAAGAAGTTTTCAAATCGGACTCTTAGGAGCAGAGATATCGACAAAAATTAGATATGCATCTACGCCCCCTGGCGGAAAAACCATGCATTATTTTAAGAAGAAAGTATTCTCAAAAGGCTTTTCTATGTGAACGGTATCAGCCATGGAAGAATTCTTTGAATCGAGTTTTCAGGAGCTCACATTTTGCTGTAAATATACATCAGAAGTAGAAATAAACACATACGCCTCCTGGTGGCCAAACCATTCCTTACCAAATATTAGAAATTATATGGAAAAGATTTCCCATCAGGAGCTGTATCCGGTGCAGAAAGAATTTTTCAAATCGGAGTTTTAGAAGCAGATATATCGGGGAAAACGCAATTTACCTCTATGCCCCCTAGCGTGAAGTCTATGATTTACTTGCAAATTTTGAAATTACATCAAAAACATTTTGCACTGGAAACTCTTATCAAACAAAGAAGGAATTTTTCAAATCGGTTTCTTAGAAGCAGATACATCAACAAAAATAAGATACACATCTACGCCACCTGGCGGAGAAACCATGCATTATTTTAATAAGGCAATGTTCCGAAAATATTTATCGACGTGAGTGGTATTGGTCCACGAAAGAATTTTTTCAATCGATATTTTAGAAGGTCAGATTTTGCTGCAAATGCAACAAAAGCAGAAATCAACACTTACGCCCCCCTGGTGGCTAAACCGTTTTTTACTAAAAATTAGAAATTATATGCACAAGATTTCCCATCAGGAGCTGTATCCGGTGCAGAAAGATTTTTTCAAATTGGAGTTTTAGAAGCAGAGATATCGGGGAAAACACAGTTTAATTATACGCCCCCCTAGCTGAAAATCTGTGCGGAACTTGAAAAAGGGGTTATACCTAAAAAAATCTTCGATATAAATGGGATCGAAAGGTAAAATATTTTTTTTCAATCGGACCTATAGAAGGAAATATATGAATAAAATGCATTTTGAATTCGACATCATCTGAATTTACGCCCTCTAGCGGCACAATTTTGCATCGTGAAAAAAAAAAAAAAACCGAAGTAAAGGATCATCATTCCCACATTTCAAGCTTGCACATGCAAAAAGAATTTTTAAAATCGGACTTACAGGTGCACAGATATGGTGTCCACAAACAAACGGACGGACGGACGGACGGACGGACACACCGATAACAAAGGCACGATCTTTTTTACAAAAGAGCTACTAAAAAAGTATTGGCGGATTGAAAGATTACTCACAGCGATGCGAGCGAACCATTCACCGTTCACGGTGAAGAGTCATTCTTTGTGAATGGATCGTTCTCGAATGGACCATCGGTAGTGAAGGTGCTTACGAGTGAGAAAACAGCAGCTAGATACTTACTGGAACATCAGGTGCAACCACTTCCCATTACCAGCTCATTTCAAGCTGCAGCATGCTGGAGCTGAAATCGGAAGATTCCGTTCCTGCTTCAGGAGGATGAAGTTCCCAAGTTTTCGTGGAGGTGACTACATGGAAAACAGTGAAATAAATTCTGTGACAAACCTAATATGCTTGCCGCTCATTTGAGAAAATTCAGTCATCATTCACTTCTGCGAAAATACACTGGTTTCCATAAATTAAGCAACAAACCGAAAAATCGCGATAATTGGGCGAAATATTTGCAAAAGTTTAAGACCACCTGTCAGTTTATTGAAAATTAAAATTTTCAAAGAAAGAACTAATTACTAGTCAGAGATATTTGAAAAAATGATACCACAGATGAACACTTGCATTCTTTAGAACACAAAAAGACCGAGATCAGTACTTTGTGTGGCCACCTTTGTTTCTTTATAACGGACAGAATATGCCGTACTCTCAATGAAGGATTTGCAGTAGTCACTTGAAATGTTTTTGTACCACACGTACTTTATAGAGTCAATCAAAGCTTGGGAATTTGATGGCTGTTTTTCTGCTACCTTGTCTTTTAAAATGGTCCACAAATTTTCGATGGGGTTAAGGTCGGGACTATTACCGGGCCAGTCAAGTACAGTAACGTTTTTCCTCTGCAAGTTGTCCTTTACTGTCTTTGATCTGTGGTATGGAGCACCATCATGCATAAAGATTGTGCATCTGTGCACTTGCATATGAGTTAACAGCTTCTCACGTAACATTTCCACATAAAAAGGACCAGTCATGGTAGTGCCTGTCGTCATAAAAGGATAATGATGTAGTACCGGATGCTGACATACTCCATATCATCTGACTAGGCGTATGTCTCACGGTACTAACGGTGTATTTTTCATCAAACCTTTTGCCTTTTGGTCGTCGAACATGTGCTTCACGTGATTCAAATTGACACACAGTTGATTCATCGGGAAAAAGAACTTGGATCCAATTTTCAGCAGTCAACCACTGATGACGCTCCGCAATCTGGAGTCTCTTCTTTTTCATGACAGAGGTTATTCTAGGTTTATGTGCAGGTTTATGAGAATTTAATCCAAAATCTTTGCTAAGACGTCGGGAAACAATGCTGATACTTATATCAGACCCTTTTGAAAGTAGAAAGGCATTGATTTTCTTGCACGAACTCCTCGGAGAACGCACCCCTATTCGCCTTATGGTACTGTCATCACGTTGGGCTGTTTTCCTTAGACGTTCACTTCTTTTTCGGTCGCTAAATTTACCCGTATCTCGATATTTAATGATCGTATTAAGAATAGCAGTCTTCCTCACATTCATCTTTGTGCTTATGTCATGTTCGGAGTATCCTTCATGATATAAAGTTGCTATTTGTGCTCTCTGAGTAGCACTTAATGACCCTCTTTGGACCATACATTAAAAATAAATACAAAACTTCTGAGCATGTAAACCAGAAACAAAGAAACTGACGCTCGCACGCTTCCCCCAACGCTATAAACAGCAACCGATGTAGGATGATGCAACATTGAAAGGAAGCTGAGTAATACGGACAGTAGCTGACTCAATCGACAGAAATTCCCTAATACCACAGGTGGTCTTAAACTTTTGCAAATGACTGTAGTTGAAATTGCACGGAAATTTGCATATGTTACGGGCGAAGGCATACAGCATCGATGCACGGAAGGCAAATGAGTAGCGCTGGCAGCGCTGTATGGAAATACGCAAAAGCGTAAAACCAGTTGTACCGGAGGGAGTCGCCAGTTCATGTGCGGCGGTGAATGACAAGATTTCGAGATAGCAATTTGGTTAACATGGCTACGTGACGTCTTTTACCAGCGGAGTTACGCCACAGAGCGATAGGCAGACTCGAAGCAGGGCAAGGGCAGGCGGACGTTGCAAGATGACTCAACGTCGATCGTTCGGTGGTCAGAAGGAAGTGGCAACAGTTCCAAGCCACGGGTACAGCTTCTTTAATGTACAGCGAAGGTAGGACAAGGGCGACGACCTCCGCGGATGACCGGTATTTGTGGCATTCGGCACGGCGGAAAAAGACAGCTACACTGATTCATCTCAGACCTGTGCTTGCGGCAGCCATCGGACGGACGGTATCAGCTTCGACGATACGCAGGTTATATGCTGGAGGATTGTATGTTCGGCGACCGGTATTACGCGTGCGCGTCACCCCCCGTCACCGGAGGCAACGTTTCAATTGGGCACGAATGCATGTGAACTGAACTCAAAACCAGTGAAGGTCTGTTCTGTTCGCTGATGAGTCGCAATACTGTTTACAGAGTGCTTCTTGCAGAGTTTACATCTGGAGACAGGCCAGTACTCGCTATCTTCCCTCTAATATCCAGAAAAGGGACACCTATGGTGGTAGCAGAGTTCTGGTGTGAGCTGGGAAATCATTAGGCGGTCGTACCGACCTCTGTGTGTTGCCACATGGAAACCTAAATGCTCAGACGTACAGAGACGACATCCTGGACCCTATTGTTTGTTCGTATGCGGCAGCAATTGGCGATTCATTTGTTCTACAGGCGGATAACGCCCGCCCTCACATAGTACCTGGAACAGGAGGATATAGTCCATATGGAGTGGCCAGCACGTTCTCCCGATCTGAATCCCATTGAGCATATCTGGGATGCTCTCGGAATGCGTGTTGCTGGCCTCCAGTTCCCTCCCCGAACCCTGAAGCATAAGGATGGCAGTATTTCTTTTGGCATAAGGATGACAGTATTTCTGAAACAGTGCAGTTTGTGAACTGTTCGCGTGCTGCTGTGGTTAAAGTGTATTGTGATTGGAGAGGCACCATTGCGAATAAGCTACGTGGAAACTGCTGAACACCACGTGCCACTGATGTGAGAGGTGAACGTTGGCTGCGAAGGTGCGATCGGCACGCTACAATGGAGCAACTTCACTGGCCGAATGAATTAGAGGGCTACCGGAAGTGTGTCTAAAACGACAGTTCAGCGAACCCTGCTGCGTATGGGGTTCCGATGCAGACGGATGGTTACTGCACCTATGCTAACAAAGGTGCATCGGCAGAAAAGGCTTATATTTGCGCGGCAGTATTGGCATTGGACCTCTGCTGATTGGCAAAGCTGCCTGATCCTGCTGATTCTGCTTCATCGAAAGGATGTATGCTGGCGTATAAGGCGAGATACATCGGAGAACAATCACTCTTCAACCACTGTTGGAAGAACACAAGCTGTTAGAGGCAGCCTTATGGTCTGGGGAATGTTTTCGTGGCATTCTCTGGGTCCACTCATACCTGTGGAAGGCACTACGAACCGAATTCGTTATGAATTCATTCCTGCAGACCATGTACACCAATACATGCTGATTATCTTCCTTTGGGGGATGGGATCTTGCAGAACCACAAAGGGAGGTGCCACGCGGCTAGAAATGTCCGAGAGTGGTTGGAAGAGCATGATGGAGCCTTCAAAGTACTTCCCTGGCCCCCAGATGGAGCCTTCAAAGTACTTCCCTAATTCCCCAGACTTAAACCCAATTGAGCACCTCGATCGTGTTGTTCGCTCTATGGATCCTCCACCACGCACCCTTCAGCAGCTGTCAGATGCACAGCAGTCAGCATGGCTCCACATACCTGTGAACACCTTCCAGCATCTTATTGAGTCACTCCCAGCCCGTCTAGCTGCTGTCCGCGTTGCACACTGTTTTTACTCTGGATTTTAACTGGTAGTCACAATGATGTGACTCGACCATGTATAATTTGCGCCTCTTGGGAAGGGATAACACAGATGATTGAGAAAGTAGTTTCGGGAAGTGACTTCGGTATCGAAGAGCACCTATTCTCAATAAATGTTTGTTCTTTTTCGATATCCAATATATTATGAAAGTTTATTCAAAACAAATTTAAGTTCATATCATAATAGGCGTAAAAACATTAACCGAGTTCAGACAGCGAAAAAAGGGAATATATTTTGAATCAGTGCCACGCCGAATCAAGAAGCACCAAAAACACACAGAACCTAACAAAATGACAAATTAAAAACATAAATAAAGAAAATTATCGCTACCCCGGTGGTCGAGCGGTCAGAGGCATGAGTTTATGGTTGTTTGTCCGAGTCCCCGATGGGTCCGAGTTAGGTTTGTTTGATGACGCTGAATCGTGCCATTTGCTCTATCCAGTGGCTTCAAATTGAGGACCTAAGACTGCTTTTAGCCTTTAGAGTTCCTCATAGTGATTGTTAAACACCCCCCCCCCCGAAGAGGTGATTCAATTGCAAGGAAATTTTTTGTATGTGAAAAGTGGATGTTTCATGTCATAAAATTGCTCGCCGTGGTGCATTTCTAACTATATAGTAGAAACACGATTCCAATCTTTTCGGCGTCGCTACAGACTGGCGCCCGGGGCCAAGTGTCCCTGTCTGTTCCTTTTCATCGCTACGCCTCTGAAACCAATGCTTCGTATTACTTTTCGTCTGCTTTCAAGAAATTGCTCTACTTCGCACATCTCCAAAGAATTATCAGTACCTACTTTACGTCCCACCAGCTGCGATACGGTCACATCGTCTTTCCTCATACGTTTCTGTGCTTCTCAGATGTGCTATATATTGTTTCCACCTCACAGACACTATAACGAGACGAAACATGGCCCCTCACAAATCGTCTCGCAAGAGAAATTCCTTACCCGCCTTCGTGCCAGACTACAGATGGAAAATTCCAAAGTGCTGATAACTAATACAGTGGAAGATTTGTTTTCACGCATTGAACACCTCGAACATTTCAGTGCAATATTTTCGGCGATCGAACGACACTTGTAATTTATTTGCAGTCTTCTTTTCACTCACGATTGCAAAGTGTTACTACGGTTTCTCACTGTATTTTCATCTAACTCAATGTGCTTTGGTTCAGGGGGAATAATTTTCTTCATGTATAAATTGCCTGCACTTTGCGTATTTCCTTTTATCTAATATTTCCACTATTTGTTTTAACAAAGACAATTCTGTAAAAAAAAAAATCCAATAACTTGAACAATAGGAAATGGTCACGCTGAATACTATATGCGGTTTCAAAAGAGAGAATAGAAATTAGTAATGGAAGGTAAATAACAATGAAAGTGAGAGAGGTTTCAGAGAAGTCCCATGGTACACACACGTATTGAAGGTGAACATGAGGTAAATGAAGTCACAGGCAACCTGGTCAACTTTATATTCGGGCCAAGATTTCTTTTCGGGTCAAACATTTTGGGACAAAACCACCTAACCTAGGGGTGGAGGGAGGGGGATGGGGGTTGATGTTGTTCGATATCTTCCAAAAAACCGGAGCACAGCAAGATTTAGCATATGATTTTTCGGGGAGGTTAGAGATTACCGCGTAGAAAGTCGCCTGTCCTTCATTTGGGGCCTCTAGTTCCAGGAGAGAACAAGGCCCAGCGCCGTGGGGCAGGCACAATGCTTCATCCGGAAATTGGGCCCGGCTGGGACGGCACGGCCGCTGACTATTTGGCCACTGAGATGGCTGGGATGCGGTCTAAAAAGTGACACGAGAACTTCAGGGGAAAAATGCAAAAATATTTTTTTTGTTGAATAGTCACAACAACATCAACAAAAAAAACAACAACAAAAAAACCACACACCCTTGGCCCGAGTTTCGAGACTCGGGTCAAGAGTGTTTTTTTTTTTTTTTTTTTTTTTTAATGCCATACGCGTAGGGCCCCCAGAAATTTTGAGGGCAGTGGTGTTCCTTTATTTCTTCCAGAAAACCGAAGCGCAGGAAGATCTAAGTTGTGATTTTTGGGGAAGGATAGATAGATAGATAGAGAGAGACAGAAAGAAAGAGAGAGAGAGAGCACATCATATATCTAAGACTACGAGAAGTCGCGCGTCGCTTATTTGGGACCATTGGAAAAAATCCATAGCCCTCACTCGGAGCTTTTGGACGGTAGGGCTGCTGACCATTCGGTCACCGATATGACTAAGATGTGATCTAAAAAGTGGCATGAGAAATTCAGAGATAAAAGTAGTCACGGATATGACTAAGATGTGGTCTAAAAAGTGGCATGAGAAATTCAGAGATAAAAGTAGTCACGGATATGACTAAGATGTGATCTAAAAAGTGGCATGAGAAATTCAGAGATAAAAGTAGTCACGGATATGACTAAGATGTGGTCTAAAAAGTGGCATGAGAAATTCAGAGATAAAAGTAGTCACGGATATGACTAAGATGTGGTCTAAAAAGTGGCACGAGAAATTCTGAGATAACAGTAGTCACGGATATGACTAAGATGTGGTCTAAAAAGTGGCATGAGAAATTCAGAGATAAAAGTAGTCACGGATATGACTAAGATGTGGTCTAAAAAGTGGCATGAGAAATTCAGAGATAAAAGTAGTCATGGATATGATTAAGATGTGGTCTAAAAAGTGGCATGAGAAATTCAGAGATAAAAGTAGTCACGGATCAGTGGCTCAACCTGAAACTCTGGTCAAGGTGTTTTTTTTTCGTGCCAAAAGCGTCGGGTCAAAACCTCCAAACCCAATTTTTGTGGGGCAGAGTGAGATTAATGCATCTCTTCAGGGTAAAAAAAAAAGGACTAAAGAGCACAATTTCATTCGTCAAAATTTTCCAGCTGCCGTCTTTCGACTTTATTGTAGTTTGTGAATCAGTAGAACTACCTTGTGTTTTCCCCCACTGACGACGTGAATGCTTATTTATTTTACATACAGTTGTTCTTTGTATTGAAGAGCCAAAGGAGAAAACTACTTCTGGAAATGATATTAGAATTTTTTTTGTCCTCCGATAGCTGTAGTCATGACAGAAATGATCCATGTAATTTGTGGTTTTCCTTATTCCTTCATTAAGACCGAAAACCTGTATGCACTTAAGTTACGCTCTTGTCCTCCACGCTATAATCACAACTTCTGAACTTCACAAACCACTCAACACGTGTTTATCACACCTACATCTTTCTCGCCGTATGACGAACAAATCAACTTCCGTGCGTTCTTCTGCAGCGGTTTTCCCGATATTGAACACGAACTACGGCTACTGACGAATATGTACCTTGTCGGTCGCCATGTACTAACTTAACAAACAGAACGTTAGGACATATGGGTTGTCTCCAACACGCGTCATTCGACGCAGTGTTGCCACCTTACATCTACAGCACGAAATTCTGGCCAAAAATTGAAACGCTTCGCTTTTACAGTCTGCTACGTGGAGCGCTGGAACCTTATGCCAACACATAACATCTTCAGGCCTAAAACCAGACGAAGTGCCGCCCCGGTGGCGCAGTGGTCTAAGCGACGACTTCTCCAAAAGGGGTCCTAGTTCGAATCCGGTGAGGCATGGATGTTGTGTTTGTCTTCTGACACTAGCTCTTTCCCTTCCCTGGAACCCGTGGCCCTAAATTAGGAACGAGCGACTGCTTATAGCCCATTTAGTTGCTCACGGTGGTCGTTAAACCTCCAATCAAAAGGATATATATATAACCAGACAAAGAAGTCGGGAGGGGCGGCTGATGAATGCATGAGGTCGGAAGTATCTAATGTGACAATCTGGCTGAAATGTGAGTCGCCGGGACTGGCAAAACGAAAGGCAGATCTGGCTCCATTCGACCTGTCCCTCCCTTGGATGCAGCCCTCATTAGTTTAAATGAAAGTGGTCCAGGACAGGTCAGGTCAATTCCTCCTCTGATAGATTTCGTGTCTGGGTCCAGTTGAAGTGCATATGGGGAGTAGTTACAAAATCTACTCCCGATTCCATCCCCAGTGAAATGGTATAAGATAAGGCTGCATGCAAACGAAAAATCCATAACAATAACATCACATTGCTATTAGACTGATTGTGCTACAAACGATGAAAAGAACCAGATTCGAGATACGTCTTTTACATCAGGTTTTAATGTTTACGAGGGTTTAGCAGATTTTACAAAATTTTAGAACTAATTCTTTTCCAAGTAAAGAGTATTCATCGATAAGTCTTTTTAATCGTAGGTGCTATCTATGGCGGCAACGCTAAAGCTGTAAAAAAAAGTGTTCCCAGGCAGTTGTTCTTTGTATTGAAAAACCAATGGAGAAAACTTTAATTGCTTTTTATAGCTGCAATCATGTATATTGTGATCCGAAGAGCGCATAAAGACAGCTGAATTAGTTTATTGCTCAGGAGGCGTCGGAGAAATACTCTCCTCTTCAAGCTACAGCCCGAAAGAGGGCTCGGACGGACACAGAGTCTAGGAAAGGGGTTCAGAGGAGAAGAGACGAGGTGATGGGTTGAGGAGGAACACCTTTTCGGGTCTGCGGACAAGGATAGCTCAAGAAAATGAAAAGTTACGTAGAATTATTGAAATACGGAAGAGCGAATAATTAGGAAACAGAATAAATAGCAAGAGAAGTGAGAGATTCAAATAATAATTTAGTAAGACAGTTCTAGAACAACCTGCATTGTAAGTTTGAGCAAATAATAAATTAATTGAAATAGCAACTTTTTTAACTCTTCATTTGCTATATACAGGGTGTCTCACTCGCTACCGAACCCGGCATTTCTTTAATAATATTAACACCGATGAAGATATTGCAACCAAATTTGAAGTGGACTTACCTCATTTCGAGCGAAATGTGATGACATCACAACATGTGCTAGAAGTGGCCACCACTTGCGCTCAGACAGCATTGAACCCGGCGCATCATATTGTGGGAAGTCCTTGCTAGTACGTGCGCCGTCACTACCTGCGTTTCTTTGGTGATGTTTGCTTTCAAGGCATCTATGGTTCGCGGTTTCTTTTGGTAAACTCTCCCTTTAAGATTTTCCCATAAAAAGTAATCAGTAGGCGTCAGATCGGGCGAGAGCGGTGGCCACAGACCTTTCGAAATGACGCGGTCGGTTCCCGAAAAAGGACTGAATTTCAGCCATACTGGTGTGTGATGTGTGTGATGCCGTTCCATCATGCTGGTAATATCCAATGGAGAGTTCTTCGTCATCCAACTGATTTACAAAGCTGTTGAAGATTTCTATATATGCAGCAGCATGGTTGTGTCGAACAAGATGTGACCAATTATGCGGCGCCGGGTCATCCCACACCATACACCAATTTTCTGTGAATGAAGGGGTTCTTCATGTAACGCGTTGGGATTTTCACTGGCCCAAATACGGAAATTTTGAGAATTGACGTATCCGGACAGGTGAAATCAGGCCTCGTCGGAGAACCACGCGTAGTCCAGAGTGGCCGGATTTTTCTGACATGTCTGTAACCATCGGCAGTATTTCACTCATTTCACGTGGTCAGGCTTTTTCAGTTCGTGGACCACGGAGATACGGTACACATTAAGCTTCGGTTTTTTCACAGCACGTTGACAAAGGCTTTTGGACAACCCTGTTTCCTGTGACAGTCGGCGAAGTGACCCTGGGAGACGCAACTAGTCAGCCTTTTACATTATGGATCGTTTCCTCGGACATTTCTGGACGACTTCCTGCATGGTCATCTAATAAAGTCCCCTTGGTTTCCAATTTCTTCGACAATGCTCAAATGGTGGACTTGCTCGGCGGATGTCTGCCTGCAAACTTCTCCAGGAATTGCTGTTGACAACACTTTATCGATTCTGCTTTCCAATAAAGTGCGAACAATAAATCCTCGCTCCACCAGAGTATACAGATAAATTTTCGCACGTACGCGAACAACCACGAACACGAGCACTCACTATCATCAACCGTATTGTGTAGAAACGCTCAGCTAAATGGCATAACAAAGCAGCAGAGAGGCGCGTCTGGCTGGCTGGCTGGCTGGCGGACTGTTTCTCAGTGGCGCCACACTTGGGAATGTGTCTGCCACTAAGAAGCACTCCGGCTGGCTGGCGGACTGCTCCTCAGTGGCGCCACACTTAGGAATGTATCTGCTACTAAGGTGCACTCCGGCTGGCTGGCGGACTGCTTCTAAGTGGCGCCACACTTGGGAATGTGTCTGCCACTAAGGAGCACTCCGGCTGGCTGGCGGACTGCTCCTCAGTGGCTCCACACTTAGGAATGTGTCTGCCACTAAGGTGCACTCCGGCTGGCTGGCGGACTGTTTCTCAGTGGCTCCACACTTGGGAATGTGTCAGCCACTAAGGAGCACTGCGGCTGGCTGGCGGACTGCTCCTCAGTGACGCCACACTTAGGAATGTGTCTGCCACTAAGGAGCACTCCGGCTGGCTGGCGGACAGCGCCGGGTTCAATGTTGTCTTCCAGCATATGTTGTGATTTCATCACATTTCGCACCAAATGAGGTAAGTCCACTTCAAATTTCGTTGCAATACCTTCATTGGTGTTAATATTATTAAAGAAATGCCGGGTTCGGTAGCGGGTGGTACACCCTGTATTATCTGCAACGAGCTGCAATTAGGCTTAAACATAGAACCCGAACAGAGCTTATAGTAAGCGAAAACATCATTCTTTCATCTAAAACCTTTACAAACACAAGTTCTTCAACCACAAATGATTTGTTCTTAAACTTCAGTAGCTTTCAGTAGGTGAACTGCAGCTTAACATGAAGTTGTTACTTTTTTTGCCAAAGTTTACCTTGTGTGAGAATCAATGTAGGTATATATTATGTACGGAAACGCAATAGGGTTGAACTATCGAAAAGAAAACTGAGAGCAAATATTATTTTATCCGGTACTGTGTTAATGCAAAATTAAACAAAAATTGGAATAGTGTGAAACCGTATGTTGAAACAAGAAAGCGATATGTAAGGAAAAGAAGAAACAACGTTTGCCAGTGAAATGGAATTAAAAAAAATGTCTGCCTTCCGGGAAAGGATTAAAAAACCAGTGAATGAGTAAGCACGGATCTCGCATAGCGTCATTATGGATCACCTTTTATTTAAACTTCCCCAATGTGGCAGTGGCTTGAACGATACATTATCCTTTAATCTGTTAAGACAAATTTGGTTCAAGTGGCTCTGTTCTGATCTTAAAAACGTTAACTGTTGTTGACTTAACGTCTTCGTTAAAAAAGACACTCATGTTTTTCAATTTAACGTACATGAAAAAAACTGGGGAAAAGGACATGTGAGAAAGTAATTACTTTTCTGCCTTTTGCTTATCTCCGATTTTTTGTGAGCACTGAATTCTTGTTATGCAAAGTACTTGATTTTTCGTAGTAGATGATCTTGATAAGTCAATAATTTTAGCATTGGCATATTTCTCAATTGATGAGTTTTCTGTTGAAGGACGATAATAATTTCAAATAACCTGAATTTTACAAGCGTTAATCTTTTACGAACAAAAGATTACATTCAAAACTAACAATATATTGTTATGAATAACATTTTCCTTAATTGTTTCCACATCATGAATTTCGTATCGTTCAAAAATTATTTTTTGAACAACTATTAAGATAATTTTTTAACCTTATGGAGTCATGTGTTTTTTTTTTGGGGGGGGGGGGGTATGACTTTATGGACTAAATAATTATTTTTCAACTTTATGAACATTTTTTTAAAGATTTTTTGGTGAACTATTTTTTGACACCATAGGCTACTTGATTTGGTAATATCTGATTTAATGAATTACACTTTACAATTATTTTTTTATTTATGAACTACTTTTTTCATATTCATTGCTACTCTTAAGAATTAAGTTCGGGATTCATTCTTGAACTTAAGGTCTAAATTCAGAATTCATTCTTGAAAGCAAGGATTACTTTTTTAATTATCTTGGGCTTGAAAAAACTTATTTTTTGGATGATATTTTAACTTTATAAGCAGCTTTTATTTATCTGTTTGCCTTCACAGACTAATCTGTTGAATTATTGGGGTGTCCAAAAGAAAAACAAAAACATTTCTGACACAGAAATGCATCTACTCAGAACCTTGTAACAGACAATGCTTATATTTCAGTGTGTGTACCATTGTGTTAAAAAGTTCGTACTCATCTTTTATGCAGTGTTCAAACTACGTCTTCGGCTTATAGGTGAATCTTTACACCAGTGTTCGACCCATCCAAATCAACGAGGTGCATACCAGGGAAAAATGTGCCATAGTCCAAAACAGGTGATAAACAGAATGGGTATGATCGGGAATGAATGCTGGGTGTGGCAGAAGCTCGATTCCATCAAGTTCACGAAGAATCTACCTTGGTCCCAATGGCAGTATGTGGCTTGGCATCGTCCTGTTAAAGGAACACCCGCTTTAGGTTGACTAAGGTCTGGTAAAACCAGATGGATGAGAAATAAATATTGTCCAAATCACAACGTCCAGCTAAATAATTTCACCATAGAAAGTGTAGAATCCTTAGCATACCTTGGACAAATCTCTGAAGAAATATCTAAAAAAAAAGAGCAGCATGGACCTCGTTTAAATGTATCAAAACCGCACTCACAGATCCAAAACTAGATATCAAAATAAGAACTAACATGTTCAACAGCTGTATCCTACCATCTCTAACATACGGCTCTGAAACATGGAGCACCACTCAAAAAGAGGAACTTAAATCTCCAAACCACTCAGCATTCCATGAAAAGAAGAATTCTAGGGATAAGTAAAAAAAGATCACATCACAAACATAACTAACAGAAATTTAACTGGAGTAAAAGAAGTAGTGAAAACGATATATGACAACAAGACACGATGGGCAGGTCACATCGCCAGATTCGCCGGCAACAGGTGGACCTATCGTGTCACAAACTCGTATCCAAGATCAGCCAAGAGAAAACCTAGTAGACCTCCAGCTAGATGGGAAGACCTTTAAACCAGAGCGATAGGAAACAAATGGAGAAGACTGGCTGTAGATCGCCCTAGCTGGAAACTTTCCGACCTGCATTCATGGGGAAATCTTGAATGAAACAACAGGTTCATCTAGGTAATCTAGGTACAGCAAGGTACCGTTGTTTCAGTTTTTCGTATGTACCCTTCTGCTGCTCGGAATGCAGTTTGGCTTTGATAGCCCGGCCATCTTGAAAGAGATCAATGTGGATTACATTCTCGTAATTACACACACACACACACACACACACACACACACATCACCTTTCTCTCAGTACGTTCTCAAATTCGGGAGAGTCTAAGCGGGTTCATCTGGGTTCAGCAACATTTTGGAAGTGTCTGGATTACGATAGTAGACCCACTTTTCATCCTTAGTAACTGTACGCTTTGTTACAGAATGTTTACGAGAATGTTTGAGCAGTTCCTCGCACATCTCGACGGATCTACTAGTCTGATTCACGCAGCATCACGTGCCATTATCTGTAGACCTTCCCGCACTTGTTCAAGTGCTCAACAATGGTGATTTGCGGGTACTGGTTGCTTCAACACCCGTAAGCAAGACGTCCGAATCAATGCTTTCCTAAACCTTTCTTCTTCCCTAAACTCATGTCGCTAATTGAAAACTTGCTAAACCAGATTTTCGCTATACGCCATCCGTCGGCTTCCCTCTGAGAACTTTTCGCTGGAGAAAATTTATAGTGTTTTCGAATTTAACATGTTCACATACATTTGGCTGTTTTGTCCCATTTCACTTCGAAAAATTTAGAGATAAGGCGTTATAGCATCTCGCGTTCTTAGTAATCCAAATTGCCATGGGGTAAATAGGGATTTCATTGACGTTAAAAAATCCATTAGATTCACCTGAACGGATTGGCGCCCCTGATGCTTCTCTGTACTCGGAATACAGAGATAAAAATATGCAAGTAATTTCTAAATATCCTCTACATTTTATTGATGCGGAAAAAATAGTGCTTGCGTATTTTTAGAGAGTAAAACTCCGCATCAGCGTTAACTACAACTCCAAGCAGCTGCTTCCTTTATTTATTGGGAAACACGGCACTGCGGGGAAAGAGAGGCTTCAAGCAAATAAACACTACATTTCCTCTCCTCATAAAAAGAAAGAAGGGAAAGGGAAAGAAGATGCATTGATACATGCAACAAAGTAAGATAGCCTGTGATCAAAGAAAGAGACAAAATAAATTGGTTATTTGGGTAAAAGCTACTCCTTGTTCTCAGCTACAAAACGAAATAAGAATACAGAAGCTCTAGAAATATTTTAATTTTCTCACACAGGCTATTCAATTTTTTTAAATTTTACTAGAGTTGCGTTGTCACAGGCATCCCCCTAGAGAAGGCGCTCCTATGCCCTCGCTTACCGTGTTTACTGGTTTAAGCAGCTACTGACGCTGTCCTGGTAGCCGCAACACATTCACCACCGATTCCGTACATTTTACCGACTGCATCAGCGGCTTTAAACCCTTTTCTCCAGTAGTGGTGCAAACGGAATGAGATTTCAAACTCTGTGGCCATTTCGTACAGTACGATAAACGTTCAATGCACGTTTCGAGACAAATGTATCATACACGAACCGGTTCCCAACGCAACGAGTTGTTATACGATCTGCAAAGTCGGTAACCTATTCCCCTGACACTATGAAAATTAGCGGCGTAAAAGAACACATTCAAGAACGGAGTCGTTGGGTTTTTTTTCAGGACATCTCAACATTTGATTTCATGCAATATATTTTTTCCAATTACAGTGAAACCTCTCTTCACGACCACCCCTATTTGACGACCACCTCTCATTACGACCGTTTTTCTGTGGAACCGATTTCAAAACCCATAGCGTTAATGCTAGGCTTCCATGTATTTAAAGACCGCTCACACCCTCTTAACGACCATCTTTGCGTAAGGACCACTGCGCAAAAACGGCGTTGTCCGGATTACCATTTCCTCTAAAAATTTCCTCTGTAGCCTGGAACCATGAAACAGTAAATTAAACAAATGTGCATTAGTGTGGAGGGGTCACTTTAAATGGCTAGGAGGTTTCCTCCCGCACAAGAACAGGGGGATAATGAAGAAATTCTTGGCGATGACAGGCATTTCTAATGGCTTACGTGGTAACGTAAAGAAATACAGAAACCCAGCCCCCACACTTCCTCTAAAGGCTGAAAACGGGAGTGACTGTTAAAATTCATCTTTACTTCACTCCCCTTTTTGGCCGGATAGAGGACACTTAAGAGGGGTGACTGTGCCGAAGGGAGAAAAATTAAGAAACTATTCTGTGGACTGAAAGAAACTTAGAAAAAATTAAATGACAACTGCCGTCTTAGCACGATCTTGAAGGATAATACTTATATTTAATATAAAACTTTAGTTCAGATTAAAAACACATAAGACTTTCAGGTCCACATCGGACCCTTCCTAAGAATCATATCTTATGTGTTTTTAATCTGTATAAGATTGCAACTAAATTTTTGTGTTAAATATTTTATCCTTCAAGATCGTGCTAAGATGGCAGTTGTCATTTAATTTCAACTACAGCAGGAAATTTCTTCATTTCAAACTTAGAAAAGATCGTGCTGAAAGAAAAGTATGATAAACTTAAGCAGACGACATTACATGCGTTTTTCAAATGATTTTTTTATTTGATTACCACTATAGGTACCTTCCAAATGTGTAACTGTGCTACATATACTGTAGTATTTTTATATTATTCATACACATACTTACTGTAAATAAACTGGAATGCATCATGTTTGGAATGTAGCAATTCAGAGTACGTAATTTATAAAAGTTATGCAGTAGTTTAATCTCAAAACTGTTCATTGTATATGTCATTAAAACGTTCCCCTATTTAGCGACCACCCCTCTGAACTACCGTTTTTTAGAAGAACCAGCATTGGTCACCTTAGAAAGGTTTCACTACATTTGACATTATTTTGTTTCGTATATTTAGGAAGCATATTTGAAAGAATAAACAGATTAGCTGGTGAAATTAAGAGGCGAGTAAAGTCATCTTTGAAAGTCATATCTGTTTTAGGAGGATTTCACTGGAATGATGGGTTCTCTAAAAGGTCCCGGATGACTATACTCATACATGGAAGTGCTTTTATTTCTACTCTGATATACAACAGTAAATCTTGAGTACTGCAGAAGGGATTTAGGAGTCGTTTGTGTGCTGGAGAGAGGAGTTACGTACTTTTAAGGAATTTGCGGCAACGCACGTTCTGATCATGTGTTGCAAAAGTGTAATGTGAAGCAAAATATCGTCAGTAAGGTGGAACAAATATTCTGAGGTGGCTTGGCGGTGCTGAAAAAATAAGTGGCGATATGCTAACGAAGCAAATTTACTCAGCGCAAAGGAACGCCAAGGGAACCATTGGAGGACCTGTTCAGGAATACCTGCATGAGAAAAAGATTAATGAGTACGAAGACGTGTGATGTATGTTAATAACGATCAAGTTGTATGCCAAGATCGCTGAAAATGCAGACAACTGATATTATTAATTAAAGGTTTCAATCGTATTAGCGTTGACTTTCTATGTAAATCTCTGACCGTCTTAACACGATCTTATCGATTTTAATAGGCCTTTCAGGTCCGCAACGTACCCATCTTCAGATGTTAGTAGCCAATTGGAACTGAGTAGGATATTTAAATACAATAATGAGAAGTAATTTCATGATAGCGTCACATGCGCGTGCAGGATATCATACCTCATAAAAGATCTGATAACATCGATATACATAGTACATGTCAAGGAATATATTTAAATATCATATATGGAGGAAAAATTGGTATAAGTCTAAATCGTATTAAGCACCGTTTTCCAAGGCAAAGGGATGTGACAAGGAGTATCATCATTGCAACACACTTCACCATATTTGTGAATAAACAGGCTTTCCATTAGGAGAATTGATGCTTTTGAGTAGAATGTGGCGAGAATGTTGGCTTCGTTCCAACATGGGTAATGAGATCCGTTGTGTGATAACCGAGATAAGGAAGCCTTTGATGAACCTGTCCTTATGTTATATTGATGCTCTTTTAAACGAGTTTTTAAGGAGCGAAGTGTAGATCCAACATAAAACCGATCTTCATCCTGAATGTCTATAGTCTTCAACGGAATGATGTAAACTCCATATCGATTGCCTAAAGGAACAACGTCTCTACCATTTTTTTTTTTGTAAGATCGTGTTAAGACGGCCAGAGATCTGCATAGAAAGACATTTGATATGTCAGCAGTAATTAAAATATGGTAAACTGTAATCTGACAGATGAGTTTTCTTGGAGGATCTAACCTCTGAAAATCAGAGAACACCTTAGTGATTGCATGTATGTACTGACTATTTCTTGGATAACTTTTTGACTTCACAGATTGCATATTGAGGACTTTTTTGGACAACACTTTGGAGTATTTTTTGATCGTATGAGATCATAATCAAGCTTTGTTACTCTATAAGGAAAATAAGAAGAAACTGAAAGATTCCTGGAATAATGGGTAGAGATCCTGAATTGATTTTCGCAACTGTCAGCAAAAGTTATATACATGGGCCTATATATTATTTTTTCAACTTTAAAATGTTCCTTTTAAGTAGTAGAAGTAATAATAATAATAATAATAATAATAATAATAATAATAATAATAATAATAATAATAATAATAATAATAATAAAAACTGGAAAGTCTGGATAATTGATGTAGCGATCTCTGGAGATGCCAGAGTCGAAGGAAAAAAACTGGAAAAAATGACTAAATGTAGAGACCTGGCCATAGAAGTTACCCGATTATGGACTAAACACACAACAGTAGTCCCCAATGTCATCGGGGCACTTGGAACAACGTCAAAACATTTTATGAATCATTTTGAAAAATTGAAGCTTTCTAGAAAGATATACCACCTACAGAACTGCAGAAGACAGCTTTACTTGGGACATCATATATTTTACGCCGATTCTTGACTGATACCTAGGAAACTCGCATCAGTTCAACAATACCACTCAATGATAATTTTGCTGTTTATTTTGTTTGTCATAGGCTGTGATTCGTATATTTCGAATAAAGAAAATAATAATAATAATAATAATAATAATAATAATAATAATAATAATAAGTATATTGATAATAAAATGACAATAAAATAAATATAAATACAATAATAATAAGTATATTGATAATAAAATGATTATAAAATAAATATAAATACAATAACAATAAGTATATTGATAATAAAATGATAATAAAATAAATATAAATACAATAATAATAAGCATATTGATAATAAAATGATAATAAAATAAATATAAATACAATAATAATAAGTATATTGATAATAAAATGATAATAAAATAAATATAAATACAATAATAATAAAATGATAAAATAAATATGATAAGTATATAATAATAATGATAATTCAATAATCGTGTTGCTGTTTTGCATCAAAGAGCACACACTTCACGAGTCGTGCAGCCTTTTCTAAGAGTGAAAAAAAACCACTCTCCCCAAATAAATAAATTCCTCCAATGAAGAACACGTAACATACCCAGCGATGCAGAATCAGCATCAAGACACACACGTCTTGCTTCTTATCTATTTCGAAGAAACAACCCGATGAAATAATATACACATCCTCCCTTTTTATTATGTATATATTTTTTTATTTCAATAAATGTGGCTCAGATAACTTATTCTCTATTACTCGGAGAGGTGATTTAATCCTGTACGACACAAACTGTCTCAGCTATGGTAACCAAGTACATTTTTGGGAGATGTTTATTTTTGTGCCGCTTCAGCTATAGCTTTTTAGCATTGTTGACGATGTTGCTCCGAACGCGTACCAACATTCCCGCTTCCCATCTTAGCTTCATCCTTACCGAAACCCCGCATATGGAAATACATATACACACGCACACACACATCTCCCCTCTTCTCCTTAGAAACGCTAATGTTTATTCTTATGATAGTATCATGCGTTTTCCAATTCCTTTCCGCTTGACATCTTCGTAAAATGCACTTTTGGACGTGGAGCACACGTTAAATATGGCAACCAAGGGTCCGCGATAGAAGGCACATCACCCCCTTCTACAAGGCATCTTCAAGCCCACCCCCACGGCGACGCTTTAACCCCCCCCCCTCATCCCGCTGCATCTCTGACCCCCCTCCCCTACCATCTCTCCATGTATGGCAGCTATCTATAAGACTTCTCCACATTTCGTGAGATGCGTATCATAGATGCTACAGGCAATTTGAAATTCTCTTCGCATGCGTGCTCTTCGGCTTCCATTTATTCTTTTCCGACTGTTTCTATCTCTTCTGGATTTTCGACTGCATAGTTTTTGTTTTCTTACTTTTTTTTCTTATTCGGTTCTTTCTTTGGCGGCGCATAGACAGACCTACTGTTTTTGCAGATGGGTTTTGTTTGGAGGGGAGCCCGTGCTGCAACACTTTAACTTTTGACTATACGTGCGTAACAGCTGTGCGGAATGAGAGCAGAATAACTCTCTGAAGAACACTCGTAGCGTTAAGGATAAACAGAATTTTGAAGAGGCGCAAGGCTTGGTACGAGGGAACAAAAATCGGAGTCAGCAATAAGACAGAATTAAAAACAACAACAAAACATCGTAATTATCGAGTGCTGCTAAACTGAAGAACAACAAATTCATTCGAACAAATACGTAGAGTAAAATGACAGTTATTCTTGTTGAATTTCAGCTTTAAGTGACGTCTGGTCGTGCCGGTTGCTAAGTGGTCTAACCTGTTGACTTCGTTTAAAATGGGTTGGGGGGTTGAATCTCCGACGAAGCATTGGTGTTTTGCTTGTAAGCCTAGTAACATTTATCTGAGCGGAAGTTAACATTAATAACCATATTTATTACCACCTCATAGCTAAAATCATTTCCCCGTTTTCGTTGTGCTTCTGGGAAGATTTCGAAATGGTCTATTTCCCTAATTCTCTGCTAGCGGTGTTAATGAGAGAGGAGATAGCCGGAAGGTCCTTCTACGTTTTCAGGATCCGAAAACCACTATTGCTGTCAGAGGGGTTCAAGAAATTTAATTTGTTTTACTTTCTTGTTACGCGAGTGCATATCTAGTGATCTTATAGCTTTATAGCGTCAGAGTTCCCATGGGGAGAGGATTTAAGCATTTGCCTTTTTCATAACTTCAGGTTTTAATGAGGGAATTCTCACAATGGGTCAGAGTGGCGTTAATTGGCATTCGGCTATTAGCCGGAGGTCCGGAAGAGGAAGTGCACGCATGCACAGTAAACTGCTAACGAAGAGGTGTGGTGAAGCTAGGTTGACGTAGGACGGACAGGGTGGTTTGTCAGAGGAGTCAAGCAAGTGGACCAGGAGGGAACAAAAGTAGCCCATGCTTTTCTGAGGGAAGGAGAAAAAACTAAAACGAAGGAGTCTTGATCTAGCTCTTGAGGAAGGAGTTTCGAAGATTTCTCCGTCCGGGAAAGAATAAAAGTGGGGAGGAAGTCTCACACCAGGAGACATTGAAGAAAATGAATGATTTTCTGCTTCAATCTCCCACAATTATCACATGAGTTATATGAAAAACTTGAAAGTGCGATAAAAAATTCAAGATACATTGTCATTGTCCTGTAAGTAGGAAATATTGATACCAATGACTAAAAGATTTTCTTAAAGATGGCAGCAAGGTGCAGACAAGCTGTGTGAAGTCACAGTAGCAGTGAAAAGATGGCCGCTTCCCTTGAGATATGCACCAAAGAGAAGCAACGTTCTGTCATCATCCGTTTTTGAGTAGTGAAGGCGTGAAACCTATTGAAATTCATCGCCGAATGAAGTTGAAGTATGGTGATGCGCTGTTTGTCGCACCAGTAAGTGTACGAATGGACTAGAAAGTTCCGAAACGGCGTGAGCTCTATGACAGGTTCTTCTCGACCGGGTCAGGTACACAGAGTAGTGACACTAGAGTTCATTACTGCAGCTGAAGACGTTGTGGTAGAAAATCGCCGAGTAACGGTGAATGAAATAGAATCACTTTTGAACATCAGTCATGGTTCAATGCACCACATCATCGATGATGAGCTTCAATTCAAGAAAGTGTCAGCAAAGTGGGTGCCACCCCAGCTGACTCCAGAATTGAAACAAGGACGTGCTGATGCCTGTCAAGAAATTGTGCGGCACTTTGATGCAGAAGATATTGGCTTCCTATAGAGAATGTTTACTGGCGAAGAAACCTGGGTTCACTACCATCAGCCAGAAACGAAGGGAGCGAGCAAGAAATGGTGCCATCCCTCCTCACCAAACCCGAAGAAGTTCAGCGCGCTGCCAACTGCAGGGAAGTTTATGCTGACTCTCTTTCGAGATGAACGAGGCATAATTTTGGAGCATTACATGCCCAGGAGGAACACTGTAACCAGTGACACGTATGCAGATCTTACCAGGAATAATCTTCGACCTGCCGTCAAATCTAAAACACATGGACTTCTTAAATTATCGAAGGCATTGCAGAGGGATTATGGGCATTATAGAGGGATCATTCGCATTATAGAGCACTGGCACGCCTCTAATTTGTTTTGTAGTTTGCTTCTGCACAGGATCAGTTGGCTCACCTGTTGATTATGGAGGCATGCCCCGGGCTGTTAGGCTTTACGATTCGTCATGCTTTGAGTGTTCTGTAGCTAAACTTGGTCCCTGTGCCACAAAACCTGAAAATAAAATAGCTAATTCTGAGAATGAGTCTCCCACAGCAAAAATTTCAATTTTCACGATACGAGATCTTTTGCTTCTTCTTCTCCGAAGTCTCTCTGAAACTGTCCAAGTTTCGAGATTTAAAAAATGAGGAGTCTGCTATGTCAACCACATATGCGTCACCTTGGTCCTATTCTGTTCGATGGTCCGTTTGAATGGGACACAATCCCAAGTGCACAGTCCCAAGCCACAATGCTCTGCTGTTCCCTTTACAGATGAGTCATGCTTCATAAATGACAGATTTTCTTGTGCATATAATATGAAATTACTGTACCATAAAATAAAATCAGGGATGAGGACTAAAATGGAGAAAACAGTTTTGCGGTCTCAGACATCAACATTTTGTTCACACCCACGTCTACTTATCTAGTGGATTTTCCTGGATTTCCCAGAGAAAAGAGTAAAACGTATGATGGAATAGGGATAGTCGCCCTGACTTGAACATCCTGGCACTGAGTAGAAAAAAGTTACTCAAACATCTCGCTCTTTTCTTAAATTAGCAAGTAATCATTCAGAAAGTATTAGTGCCAATCATCTTCCTAAATTCATTGAATAACAAAGCTAAGGGAGAGCAACGATTTCTGATGCGCAGTTTCACTGGTTTCAGCAGCGTTCGGCTCTCTGTTTAGACAGAGAATATAATTGTTGAAACTGATTTCAGCCTATTTTGCCCAACCCGAGTTAATTTGTTTCAGCCGGTTAAAGGGTTAGAAATATATCTGAAATCAAACAACCTAAACACCGCGTATATCTTTGAATATCGTGTATTTACTTTTCATTTATCGGTCCAGTTTCTAAGCGAATACTTATTGCACTTCTTTTTTCGTTCGATAGTATGGATACATTTATCCTGTTATGGAAAGGACACTACTCTGGTATGTTTGTTTTGCTAAAACACGCAGTTCTTCATTATTAGCAAGATCGTGCATTGTACAGAGTGTCCACAATGTCTTGTTACCCCCCCCTTCCTTTAATAAGAAATGTAAGTGAGCTATGTATTTGTTGTATGATGTATATGTTGAGTTATGGTCTGTATTTTGTTTATTTACAGATTAGGTACCAGAACCATGTGTGATACCAGTGAATACACCTTGGAGCAGTGGATTGTTGTCGGTGTCTGGGTACACGAACGTCCACACACAGGGAAGACAATGCGTGACGTGCGTGCCGATTTCCAACAACGATTCGACAAAGAGGCCCCTCCAAAACAGACTCTTCTGCGGTGGGAACATAAACTCTTTGAAGCAGGCAACATCAAGGATAAACCACGAACGGGAAGACCATCAACCAGAGTGCAACAGTGTCAAGCAGTCGAGGAATCAGTTATCAGGTCACCGACGAAGTCGCTCCGCAAACTATCAGCGGAGCTTGATAGACGATCGACACTGCATAAGCACATGACGAATGACCTGAATTTGCACGCATATCGCCCGATGTTCGTTCAGGAGTTATCATACATCGATTTAAACCGCAAACGGGATGCATGTGCAATGATGCTTCAGACATTTGCCACAATCCCAAAACGTGGAAAGGTCATTTTCAGTTATGAATGTGCGATATACCGCAGCGGTCGATCACGGAACGTTGTGTTCTGGTCCAAGGAAAACCCACATTATGTCGAAGAATTGGAACATCATCCTCCGCAAGTCATGATATGGGCTGCAATGAACAGTCCACATCTGTTTGGACCGTATTTGTTTGATGGCCCAGTGAATCAGACAACTTATCTGGACATGCTGCAAACCTAGTTTGTGCCACAACTTGGAAATCTTGGCATTCGGAATGACGTATGGTTCCAACAGGATGGGGCACCCGCCCATTAGGCAATCGCTGTTCGAGAATACCTTGGTGAGGTCTTTCGGGATCGTTGGATCGGCCGAGGTTCGGCAGTGCTTCCCGCTCCACTTGAATGGCCACCTCGAAGCCCAGATCTCTCAACGTGTGATAATGCCCTTTGGGGTTTCATAAAGGGGGTTGTTGTACAGCATCATTACCAAACCACTGATGAACTTAAACAAGCAGTGAGACGTGCTTTCTCTCGTATCACCCCGCAACTGCTTCGGAAAATGTCCCACAGAACATGGCGCAAAATTATTCTCTGTCACGAGAATGACGGAGCCCAAACGGATCCACTGGATGTTTCAAGATGCCTCAACATATAACTCAACATATACATCATACAACAGATACATAGCTCACTTACATTTCTTATTACGGGGGGGGGGGGGTAACAAGACATTATGGACACCCTGTACGTTAAGGAAGCTCTCTCAATGAGCGTTTTATTACAGTCATTTTAACTCTGCCCTGAGCAAACAAAGCACGGTGAACGAAAGTGATCCCATACTACGCAATGGGTTCATTGGTCTTGTGACAGCAAATTCCTTTTTCTTAAAAGCAGGAGATAGCGAGGTGTCGAACTCGAGAACAAATATAATAATAGTGGGACAAAGGCAAAAATATTTTGGGGGTAATGAAAGAGAGCAGACGCGTCTCTTTGAGTTCTAAGGGAGGAACGCGTAAGAGAATGACAAGTTAGTAAAATCATGCAATGCATTGATTATGATACGCTTTCCAACATAACAAAAATCATTACTCAAGTTATGAGGATAATGGCTGAAAAATAAATCTCGGTCCTATGACCTGACCTTTGACCCCATTTCGATGATATTCAACAGAACCGGTAAAGTATACTTCCGGAACAACATGACAAAGTTTTGTCTCCATCGAAGCATTTTTACGTAAGTTATAACGCACAAGAGCAATGGAATGGATCCCGATCCCATGCCCTTACCTTTGACCCCATTTCGCCCATTTTCAATAGAGTTGGTCCCCTACCACATACTAAAATGTCATTAAAATCGAACCATATTTACGCAAGTTATGACCCATAAGGTTAATGGAATGGATCCCGCTCCTATGTCGTGACATTTGACCCTGTTTCGTCCATTTTCAATAGGGTTCGTCCCCAGGTTGTCCTCTACCACATATTAAAATTTCATCCAAGTCGAACCATTTTTACGCGAGTTATCGTGCGGACGGACAAACTGGAGCATATACGCTTCTTCAACCTACGGTTGGAAAGCGTAAAAAGAAGCAGCCGGCAATACGAAAGGCGATGATTAGGAAAACAAATAAGTAGCGTGGCAAATGAAGGTGTAAATATAAGTAACTCAGATAATTCCTGAACAATATCGCATCATAATAAGTTTCAGCTGGCAATAAAATAAATGAGCTACAGTTATTTCCATATGTTTCTTCATATATATCTTTCATATATTAAAACTTGCAATGAGATCCAACCCAAAGCCAGAAGAAAAAAACCCTTTAACAGTGACACGTTTTCCATACAATGTATAAGGCCTTTATCACAATGAAATACGTTTTTTAAGTCAACATAAATGGAAACCAAAGACAACATGTGCTAGCAATTTCCATAACAGATGCAATCCTACAGATTCTTATGATTAAATTCTGTGTTTTGAGACCTACGACATTCACGGCCCAAGATCCAAGAAACAGACATCCTTGATACGAACGAAATTGTGATCACGTTTTAAAGCCACGAACAACGATGACAGTACTTGGCTTCAGGTCCGTATTGAGAGAAGGGCGTTGTAACAGATGCGATTGCTATAGATCAGAAAAACGGGAATACCGTATATTTCGTTTTATAACTCGCGGGTTATCTGTTAAAAAGGTTAGAAATTTTGGTTCTCCGTATTATACGCCGAAGCGGATAATCCGTAGAAAAAATTGTACTGGTAAGGAATAGATTCGACAAGTACCGTAGTATGCCGCAGGAACTATGTTCGGAAACTGTCAGATCTAAATACGAAACTGTCATGTTTTACCATGGAACTGAAGTATTGCTGAAAAAATTCATAATTTTTGTTCCTAATTCACTTGAAAGTAAGAGAAAAGTATTTAAAAATTGGGTTTTTTTTTAATAAGTAGATCGATTTTTCCCCTATTTCTTTGGCAGCTGGGTCATACCGCGAATAGCGACTTTACTGTGAGAAATTATGGTTCGGGATCAACATAGCAGGTACAGAGTATACAGTGATTTCCTCCCCTCAATTTCACAGCGTATGTATTATGAGTTGCCGCGGGTTATAGTAAGGCATTTTTTTCTTTTTCCTGAATTTCACGGCCCACGGATTATACGAATATATAATGAGATTTAGCTCGATAAATCTCTGAGTAAACAAAAAAACTTCTTTTAGATTCTCAGAAAATATATTGAAAATCTGATTACTTGAAATCTGACAAATCCCAATAAAATGGGATATGTTTTAATCGGCAGGACACCACTGGGTTTTAATTAATTTCTATTTTGTTCGATGCTTCATATTATTTTTTATTGCAACATTCGTTTTTTGAGAGAACACACCGTTGATTGCAATCAATGGGTGCTTTTTTTCTGATTAAACTGTGGAACGATTATGTGTAGTAATATGATTTAGCATATTGGTTTTTTAGGTAAAACAGGGCAAGATGCTTGTCAAATCACTGAAAATTACACGCTTCCTTGCAAGAAAAATTAATACGAAAAATGTGATAAAAATTCAGCTTTACCTGACGAAACAAAAGGGATTTATGATTTAATGTCGCTAATGTATGTGATAACACACATTAAAAAATTCTAACTTATAGTGTGTTAAAAATGTTTAATATTAAACCCCAAAAAATTTAGTTTAAGGTCAGGTAGATCTCTAAACATGTTTTAATTCACTATTAAAATTACTGCCAATTAACTTTTGAAAGTACTTCACCTTTGACTATGATTAAAAGAAGACAGCGTTAAAAAAATTACACTGCAAAATCAAGTACGATACTCAAGTGTAAATTAATTAAAAAGAAAAGAATTACAACATAAACAAAAAGAAATTACAAAAATTCTAATTATAGTGCAATACTTAAAAAACAAACAAAAAAACTTGATGTCTTCCAGCTAAATTGAAGTTTCATCTTCGTTTGAAGATTCCTTCTTTTATTTTGGTAGTTAAAAAAATGAGATCTAAAGAACAGAATTAATTACGGGAAAATAATGAAGTGGTAATCAGAAGACTTACGCTGAAGTATTATTAATTCGGGATAGCAAAATGTCTCAATATTATTAATTTCGAGTAGCTAAATGGCTCAATATTATTAATTCTGGATAGCTAAATAGTTCAAAACTATTAATTCTGGAAAGGTAAATAAATGACTCAATACTATTAATTCCGGATAGCTAAATGGCTCAATACTATTAATTCTGGATAGCTAAATGGCTCAATACTATTAATTCCGGATAGCTAAATGGCTCAATACTATTAATTCTGGATAGCTAAATGGCTCAATACTATTAATTCCGGATAGCTAAATGGCTCAGTACTATTAATTCTGGATAGCTAAATGGCTCAATACTATTAATTCTGGATAGCTAAATGGCTCAACAGTATTAATTCCGGAGAGTGAAATGACTATGTTTCAAAAGGATGATTCAGAGAAGAATAAAATTTTAATTTTAAACCATCTGATGTTTATTTTTCAATTTTTTTTTTCTTGATAGAAAGCAATGCAGCAGGCAGCCGACAAAATGTCCCTACTTATACAGGGTGATTCAAAAGTCTACGAACTCTGAATTTAAATATTTCTACCACGAATATAGTGATGCATAACTATTTTTACATACTGTTATATTGACACTCATACCTACAGGTAATGAAAACCAGTTTACAATAGATGCTGGAATTGTCCACCATTCTGTTGAAGACACAAATTCACCCGACAACACATGTTGGCGGACACTTATTTCAGCGTATTGGCTGGTATGTCTCTCACGGCTGTAATGATGTTATTCCGCAGGTCCTGTACCGTCTTATGGTTGTTGTGGTAAACTGTGTCTTTCAGATAGCCCCACAAATAAAAGTCTGGTGAGCGAAGCGGCCAAAGTCTTTTCGAGACAAATCGATCGTGGAAAAACTCACCGAGCACCTCCATTGTGTCGTTTGATGTGTGGCACGTTGCTCCATCTTGTTGAAACCAACAGTAACGTTCGTGTTCTTCCTGCATCGCTACAAATTGATGGATGATGTTACGAAATTTACAGTTGTGTCTTAAAAAAATGGCCCTACAATTCGCCGTCTAAACATCGCGCACCACACTCCAACTTTCTGGCAGTGAAGTCTAACCAGTTGCAATGCGTGTGGATTCTCCGCAGCCCATATGCGAGGGTTTTGGTTATCGACATATCTATTCAAATGAAACCATGCCTCGTCACTGAAAAAAGTGTTCTTAAGCTGGTTGGTCACATTGTTGCGCGTGAAACTCTTAAACCATTGGCAGTAGACAATGCGCTTTTCCAAGTCCAAAGGGCGTAGCTCTTGCACTATTCGAATTCTGTACGGCCGTAGCTCTTGCACTACTCGAATTCTGTACAGCCGTAGCTCTTGCACTACTCGAATTCTGTACGGCCGTACCTTTAGACGTTTAGTATCCTTCTGGCAGGCTGAATACGATGACCCTAACTCTTGAGACAGCCGCCGAAGTGACATCCCGGAAGAACGCTGCAGGGAAACGTGAATTTTCTCCAGAAACGTGGCCGTCACCACGGACGTCCGGCCAGCCGATTTTAGTCTTATCCCGAACACTGCATGTCTTGCGAAACCGGTTCACCAAGTCATACACAGTTGCTTTCCCTGGTATAGGAGCATCCGGAAACTTCCTTTGAAAGAGCTGGATGAAACGTTGGTAACATGTTTCAGCAAAATAAACTTCTAACAAAGTGACTCTCTGTTCTTGCGTAAGACTCATGGCTGACTGAACGTTACTGCTGGCCAGCGCCCGTGTAAGCGTAGTGTCACGTGGTGCTAACACGTGGTGCAGCTCGTTCCCCAAGGTCACACACAACAGCCACAAGCAGAAATACTTGGATATCTTTTATGGTTTTACAGCAAATACCTTTTAAAAATAGAGTTCGGGGACTTTTGAATCACCCTGTATCTGTCGACATATGTGTAAATCGTCCATATTTTTATGGTCCCCTATTCCTATTAGAAATCACATGTACTGTTTATTGCAATCGTTTTATTCTGAAGGCTGCACATGAATAATAATAAGATACCACCATAATGTTATAAAATAATCTCTACTAAATTTATCTTCAATTTCACGATTGCAGCAAATTACGAAATTTGGAGTTATGCTTAACGATTTCAAATGACAAGGAAAACAACAAATGCAAGAGTTGTAAAGACACGTATAGTATAATATAATTTTGTCTTACAGTTTTTTAGGATAATATTTTTGTGGTAGAAAATAATGCTGAAATCACATGCAACCTAGGTTTTTACATGAGTTTAATATAAAGTTTCTGGGATTTTAAAAGACATCATTATAGAACCAGCCAGAGTTTGCTGGACGACTTTCCCATTTATTAATCTCAATGTGTGCATTAAACTACAACGACGTGAATTTTGGGTAACTAAATGTCAGGAATTACTGGAGAATATTTGATTTAGCAAATAAACTTCATTGATTCCTGAAAAGTATGAGTCTCATCTTCTTATTTGTATGACATTTTTTCTGCATGCAAATAAGAGAATGAGACTCATACTTTTTGTTTCAAAAATCATGAATTTTTTTCAGGAATCACTGGAGATTATTTGCTAAATCATAAGACGTTTTGTTACCCAGCATTCGCGTCATATGGTTTGTATCAGAGAAAAGCAAATGGAACTGAATTTCTGTGAAAATGCATCAGTCAATAAAGTTCCATAAGAAACTACACCGGAAGAATTTCAGCCTGGTGAAGCAATTACAAATACCATTTATAAGATGACGAATGTTCTGAAATGTAGTAATAAATAGGAACTGCACACCAATTATACTCAAAATAGTACAACTATAATAACTATCCGTATTTCTTGGCGTAGAACAGAAATCAGTTTCCAAGCTTTCGCATATCAACCAGATGGTTTTTTCAAGGAAGGTAGACGGTCTTGAAAAAGCCATCAGCTTGATGTGCGAAAGCATGGAAACTTTGATTTCTATTCTACGCCAAGAAATTCGGATCATTAGTACAGTTATACTATTTTGAGTTTTAAAATGAATCATAGTCGTGTATTTCGAGCTTTATAACTGCCAATATCGTAAAACGGATTGATGAAAACAAATATGTTTTTCTCAGCTTCACTCGACAAAATGCGAGGTAAATGACATTTTTTTTTCTTGGAGATTTAACGACCACCGTGAGCAGCTCAGTAGGAGATAAGCAGTCGCCAGTCCCGAATTTAGGGCAACTGGTTCCAGCGAAGGGTGAGAGCCAGGGCCGTAAGATAAACACAACATCCATGCCTCACCGGGATTCCAACCCGGACCTCTCTCGAATGAATGGTCAGAATCCAGCGCTTAGACCACTGTGCCACTGGGGCGGCGCGCGCACACACACAATCAAAATTCACCACCGTTCATTTCATCTACATTTTTATACTAGCAATCAGCTACGATCATTAGATTCATTTACGCTCTCTACAATCAGGACAACAAGGCGTTCCAGAAAATACAAGATCGTGACATTCGAGAGACGTGACGTTATCTTTTAGTGACGTCATGCAAAAACCAAGGCTTTCATTGGCCTACATACAATTCTGTCGTATATGACGTAAAACACGCCACCGACGTAACAGACCGTGTAACATGAAAGTGATGTCACAAATAGAGGGAACTCATGTCTCTAACGTGACGGCCTTGAATTTTCTGCACGGCCTCGGTACAATCTGTGTTGCTTTGTATTTACAACATTCAATACAATGCACATCAACGGATAGCATAGTAATCTACATTCACTAGATTTCCCACAGTCTACACTGACTGACATTCACTGCATTCACTACATTCGCTAATATTTACATATTCAAACATTTACATCTACACTCACTATATTCAATGTCCTCTACATTCGCACCAGTTTGCATTCATTAAACGTGCTGCAATTTAAATTGCTCGGCATTCACTCTCAAGAGAGGGCGCAAAAGCCACTGCTAGCAGTCTGATTAAAATTGGAACTGCAATTGTTGCACAACTTTCTGGTACACTTAAAATTTGAAATTATTACTCAAAGTGTTCATACGATTCTAGTTGTTCATATTCAGGAGAGAAGGAACGGTTGTATGGTCTGTCGAATTAAAAAACTACCGCTTTCGTCAACAACAATGGGGCCCATGGGTTTTATTTAGTTGGATGTGCTATATTATATGTATGTTGCAAGATAAGGAAGTTGTTCACATTGTTGATTATTCTCTGGAGGCTATTCGATCATTTCTGTGGCTGCGAGCCACTACTAGCAGCTAAATTCGGTCCGTTTGATGTGGTATCGAAGGTTGGAAGACCGAAGCAATTTCGAAAAGCAGCACAAACAGTCACAATTAGGATTTGCCTGTATATACACCGATGAGACATTACATTATGACCACCTCCCAGCCTAAAGAAATGAGTGCGCCTGGAGACCGAACGGTGGCACAGCTGAAGTTTACAGAGCATTATATGCACCACCCGGGGACCGGCTTTAGGTTAGTAGAGTGTTCAGAGTCAGGATGGGAAAAGCTGCCGTTTTATCGGAGTTTGATAAAGGGCAAATTGTGATGGCACGGCGCTTCGGAACTACGATCTCGGAAACGGCGCGGCTTGTGAGTTATTCACGTGCCGCTGTAGATGGCCAAATGACGAACCGTCGTCCAGCTGTGTGTGGTGAGCGGAGACTGTCGCTCATTGTTCACAGCGACCGCAGGGCCACAGTGCGACAAATCACCCGCAGCTACAACAGTGGTGATCAGGGCAATGTGTCACAGTACACAGTTCATCGCAGCCTTCTGCGCATGCACCTGCGTAGCCGAAGACCAAGCCGAGTCTCATGCTCACTGCACGTCATTGCCAACACCACATGAAATGGTCCCCAGATCATCGAGATTGGACTGTGGATGATTGGAAGAAAGTGGCCTGGTCTGACGAATCAAGATTCCTGGTGCATCACGTAGACGGCCGAGCGCGGATACGCCGATTACCAACGGAGGCTATGTCACCTAGATGCACTGTTTGGCGGAAACAGGCCGCCGGCGGCGGCGGCGGTGTTATGCTGTGGGCGATGTTTTCTTGGGACACTTTCGTACTCATTACCCCAATAGCACAATCTCTGACAGCTGTCAGGTATCTGAACATCGTTGCGGACAAAGTTCACCTATTTATGGCAATTATGTTCTCTGATGATGATGGCCATTACCAACAGGATAGTGCGCCATGCCACACTGCCAGAATCGTCAAGGAGTGGTTCGAGGAACCTGCTTGTGATTTTTTTTAATGCCCTGACCTCCAAATCAAATTCATCTGACATGAACCCAATTGAACATTAGTGGTTCGACTTGGAAAAGCGGCTTCGCGCTAAATCACCACAACTCCGATATGCACGGGAAGTGGAGGACCTGCTGTTGACATTTTGGTACCAGATACTCCAGGATACCTATCGCCACCTCATCGAATCAATGCCTCGCCGAGTGGCCGCTGTTTTGCTGGTTAAAGGGGGTCCTACAGATTATTAGGTAGGTGGTCATAATGTAATGGCTCATCAGTATATATAAATATATATATATATATATATAGAGAGAGAGAGAGAGAGAGAGAGAGAGATAGAGAGAGAGAGATAGGAGGGCAATATCTTATTGTTTTGAGATAGGAGCGCAATATTTCGCAGAAATGCCTAGTTACGCATCTGTTTACTACATTCGACACTGATCGGGATTCAAGTCAAAGCGAAGCATGCTTTGAAACCTACTTTAATTCTGTACCCGGGAAATTTGCACGGCTGTTACTGAATCATAATGGAAATTATTAAGGACGATATATGGAATTAAAAGCGGTTTCATTTTCGTGATTTGTGCTTACACAGAAAATAAACATTTGGTAAAGATCGTTTTAAGAGGACTGCTTCGAGACAGAATGAAAGATGTTCTATAAATTTTCACAAAGTGTAAATCATATTTATCGCGTGATATAATAAGATACTGCGATGCAATTGGGTTTTTGTGACGACGTCTTTTCCATTTTATTAATGGTCTTAAGGGAGAGAAAACCAATCACCTTTCTTGCCAGAATGTGAGTGCCTGCAGGCATGATACACAATTTAAAAAAATCAAAAGTATTCAAGCTAGGTTGCCACTTTAAAACGAAGTGGACGCACGAGGGGAAAAACGCCATTCATAATCTTCCATTGAGGTCGTACGTGGCAGGAGTTGAGGGGGATTACAAAGGAGAAGAATGATTAGAGATCCACTTTAGCCTGAGGACTTTCGCCCAAGAGGCTGTCATCCTGTCATTCAGAAACTCAGAGATAATTCTGAGAAACTTGAAAACTCCCTCGCTGCTTCTCTCACTCTATCACTCACTCACTCACTCCTTTGCGCCTCCGCATCCTTTGATCGTTGGAGGCAAAAGCGCGGGTTAAAAGAAGTAGACGGATGACTGAAAAAAAAAAAAAAAAAATGGGGAGGGGGCGTCTTGGATGGTGGGAGGTGTCTACTTCCGGTCCTGAATAGCATCGCCAGGAAGTGATCTATCATGACCCACAGGTGACATGAGTAAAAAAATATAGATATATATGACTCACCCCTATAATGGCATTCAGTTCTGTCATGGTGACCTGCTTCGCACGTTCCACGGCTGCTGCCACCTGCTGCTGATGCTGAAAAACATATGGGAGGGGGGAAAAAAGACGAAGGAAGATAAGCACAGGGAAATCTGATACCTGTCTTGCAACATACAATTTAATAAGCGAAGTACATATATAAAACACAGAGACTGTTGATACAGCGCAGATGCTGAAAATCAATTACAACCGGGATGATTTATCAGTCTGTGCGTCTTAATGCTTGTCTGAGGAATTTTTACCACATACTGAAAAAATAAATAATCTTACTCACCGACATGCAAACCATTTCCATTAGTTCGTAGCCGATTGTCGCCAACCTTCGGTACCACGTTTGGGGAGAATAAAAATTTTCTACATTCTTTTTCGACTTTTTATATTACAGTCATTTGCAAAAGTTTAAGACTACCTGTTGGTAATAGGAGATTTCTGCCGATTGCTCACTACGGTCTGTATTACTCAACTTCCTGTCGGTGCTGCATCATCCTACAGCGGCAACTGTAGTTGGGAGAAGCGTGCGAGCGTTAGTTTGCTTCTGGTTTCCATACTGAGAGGTTTTGTACGAATTTTCTATATGGCGAAAAACGGGCAAAAAAGCGTCATTAAGTGTTAACCAGAGGGTACAAATAATGACTTTATACTATGAAGGATATTCCGAACGTGACATAAGCACATAGGTGAATGTGAGCAAGACTGCTGCTATTCATAATGCGATCATGAAACAATGAGATACAGGTGAAGTAAGCGACCGAAAGAGAAGTGGACGTCAAAGAAAAACAACCCCGCGTGATGAAAATACCGTAAGGCGAATAGTTATGCGTCCTCCGAGAAGATCGTGCAAGAAAATCAAGGCTTTCTGACATTAAAAATTGTCTCAAATTAGTATAAGCACTGTTTCCCGACGTCTTAGCAAAGATTTTGGAATAAAGTCATAAACCTGCACATAAACCTAGACTAAACTAGAAGAAGAAGAGACTCCAGTTTGTGGAGCGTCATCAATCGTGGACAAAAAAATTGGAGCCAAGTTCTTTTTCCGACGAATCAACTGTGCGTCAATTTGAATCACATGAAGCACATGTTCGACGATCGAAATGCGAAAGATTTGTTGAAAAATACACCGTTAGCACGGTGAGACATCCGCCTAGTCAGATGATATGGGGTGCTATGTCGGCATCAGGTACTAACTACTTCATTATCGTTTTTGCCAACAGACACTACTACCATAACTGGTCATTTTTGTGTGAAAATGCTACGTGAGAAGCTGTTAATTCATATACAAGTGCACAGATGCACAGTCTTCATGCATGATGGTGCTCCATGCCACAGATCAAAGGCAATAAAATACTACCTGCAGAGGAAAAGCATAAGCGTGCTTCACTCGCCTGGTAATATTCCCAACCTTAACTCCATAGAAAATTTGTGGACCGTTTTAAAGGCAAAGGTAGCAGAAAAACGGAAATCAAATTCCAAAGCTTTGATTGAGATGATAAAGTTAGCATGGTGTAAAGACTTTCAAGTGACTACAGCAAGTCCCCCATAGAGAGGAAGCCACATCGTATTCTGCCCGTTATAAAAAACATAGGTGGCCGCACAAAGTACTGATTTCGGTCTTTTTGTTTTCTAAAGAATATAAGTATTCATCTGTGGTGTCATTTTTAGCACGTCTTTTGTATAAAAAGATCGTGCTTATGTTACCGGTTTGTCCGTCCGTCCGTCTGTACCCACGATATCTGTGCAACTACGTAGTCGTCCGATTTGAAAAATTACTTTTGCATTGGGAAGCTTGAAATATGCGAATGATGATCCTTTATTTCGTTTTTTTTTTACGATGTACAATTTCCCCGCTAGGGGACATAAATGCAGATGATGTCGAATTCAAAAATACGTTTTATTCCACAGATTTGCTTCTAAACATCCGATTGAAAAAAAATTCTTTTATTTTTCGATTCCATTTATGTGGAAGAGTATTTAAGATATAGTTACTTTTTTCAAATCACGCATAGATTTTCCGCTAGGGGGCGTAAAAGTAAATTCCATTTTTCATTATAAATCTTCCTTCTAAAACTCCGATTTGAAAACTTTTTTGTTCAGCGGATACACCTCCTGAACGAAAATCTTTTGCATATAATTTAAAATTTTTGGTAAAGAATACTTTAGCCACCAGGGGGCCTAAGCGTTAATTTTTGCTTCTGATGTATTTGCCGTAAAATCTGAGCTTCTAAAATATCGATTTAAATAATTCTTTCGTGGATTGATACCACTCACATCGGTAAACATTTTCGGAATATCTTTTTCTTAAAATATTCCACAGTTTCTCCGCCAGGGGGCGTAGATGTATATCTTATTTTTGTCAATACCTCTACTTCTAGAAGTCCGATTTGAAAAATTCCGCCTTTGTTGGATAGTGTTTCTAGTGTGACATGTTTTTCATATAATTTCAAAATTTTCAAGTAATTCATAGACTTTCCGCTAGGGGGCGTAGAGGTTAATTGCGTTTCCTCCTATATCTCTGCTTTTAAATCTCCGATTTGAAAAATTCTTTCTGCACCGGATACCGCTCCTGATGGGAAATCGTTTGCACATAATTTCTAATGTTTGTAAAACAATGGTTTCGCCACCAGGGGGCGTAAAACTTAATTTCCGCTTCGGATGTATTTGCAGCAAAATATGAGCTTCTAAATTCCCGATTGAAAAAATTCGTCGTTTGTAGACCGATAGTACTCATGTCGACAAACCTTTTGGAAACATTTTCTTCTTAAAATAATGCATGGTTTCTACGCCAGGGGGCGTAGATGTATATCTCATTCTTGTCAATATCTCTACTTCTAGGAGTCCGATTTGAAAAATTCCTTCTTTGTTGGATAGTGTTTCCAATGTGACATGTTTTTCACATAATTTCAAAATTTTCAAGTATATCATTGACTTTCCGCTAGGGGGCACAAAGGTAAATTGCGTTTTCGGCGTTATTTCTGCTTCTAAAACTCCGATTTGAAAAATTCTTCCTGTATCGCATAGAAGACCTGATGGAAAATATTTTTCACATAATTTCTAATGTTTGATAAAGAATGGTTTGGCCACCAGGGGGCATAAGTGTTAATTTCTACTTCTCATGTATTTGTAGCAAAATCTGGGCTCCTGAAAAATCGACAATTTTTTTTTTTTTTTTTTTTTTTTGGACCGATAGTGCTCATATGGAAAATCTTTTTGAGAATACTTTCTTCCTAAAATAATACATGGTTATCCCACCAGGGGGCGTAAAGTCACATTTTATTTTTGCCTATATCTCTGTTTCTAAGAGTCCGATTTGAAAAATTCTTTCAATGTTGGAGAGCGTTTCCGGTGCGAAATGTTTCTCATATAAATTCATGTTTTTCTTACCGCACAAGTCTGCAACCAGAGGGTGTAAGCTCTCGATTCCGTTTACAGCAATTTCTGAGGGGTTAAAAAATCTGTTGAAAAACTTCTTTCTTCCGTCAGATATTATTGTTTTCCATAACAGTTCCATTGACTTTGAATAGCTTTGATAAATTTAATTTGCGTCAGAACGGATTCAAAAGACGTGCTTATTACACCCGAAAATTCGATGTCATCTTTCTTGTTTCAAATATCTCTGAGTAGTAATTAGTTGTTTGTTTTAAAATCCTAATTTTCAATAAATTGAGAGGTGACCTTAAACTTTTGCAAATGACTGTATTATAAATCACCTTATTAGAAGAAAGTGAGCAACGGTGAGACAAAGACGTCAGTCGAAAGTCTATTTCCTATCTTTAGTGTACAGTGAGATTCGAAGCCACCTCATCTTCCTACTCCGGAGCGGCTGTTCTCTCAATTGAACTATGCCGGCAGGATTATCGTTACCTCACTCTACATTTGATTCATACGCCACATCATCCTCTCCTAGAAAGGCCGGGGCACGGAATCTTTCAGGTGTTTTTTGGTTCAACCGACAACAACATTTGGTGGCCATTTTTTTCTGAAGTATTTAATATTTACCTACGTTCTGCAAAAGAACCATCGCATATTTTTTTCAATTATCATCGTTAGAAAACCATTTCCGGTTCAGGAGCCAATATAACCTACCTTTTGCCGACAGTGCGGTTGGAACACACTTCTTCCTACTCCGGACCGACTGTTCTCCCAATTGAACTACGCCGGTAGGCTTTTCACTGCTTCATCGTCCATTTAACTCATGCGTTACATTCCGAATAACAAGCAGGAAGGTGAAAAGCAGTTTTCCGTTTTTCGTTCGTCAAAAGCGCGGTATGAAGTTCTCCGCTGCCTTACTGGAGGAGTACCCGCTGTCTGTTTACCAATCGTCCAATCCTATACAGCTTTGAGTACCCGCTGTCAGTTTACCAATCCTATACAGCTTTGAAGCATCAGAGGGTGCAGGTGCTGTACTCCGTAGACGTTAGCACGCATGACACTTTCATGAAAAACATGTTCGAAACGAATCTTCAAAATTTCCCCAAACACAGAACACTAACTTTGTTTCGAAGCGTTCTTTCTGCCTTTGGGACAAATAGTGCGGGTCAGTGTGGGTCCAGCCACTACTTTTGGCTCTTCGGATCGTTAAAGCACATCCATATTTCATAGACTTCTTGATGAAATCCGGTCGAGTTGATTTTCGAAAGTTTTTTTTTTTTTTTTTTTGCAGACTCTGACGCGAAACTTGGCTTCTTCAATAATCTGTTCGTATAAAACGGTTTGCCTATATATTGGGTCGTGGATGGCCTAGGGGTCAACGTTCGTGACTGTCACGGAACAACCTCAGGTTCAATCCCAGGCAGGTACGAACACTCGAACCACTAAATGTCCACCGTGCGTCGGATGGGCACGGTTTATTCCCAGGGGGCGAGCACCCCGGGTACTGCCCCCTGGGAATAAATAAGGGCGTCTTCCTCCCCCTTTCTCCCTCGCTTCCGTGTCCCTTTCCTATCGGGCACCTAGCCCAAATCTCCTAGCTTCCTACTGCTGTGCAATTTCTGTCTCCTGTTTCTGTCTGCCTGTATGTCTCTGTACCACCAGGTCTAATAAATCAATTAAAAATAATTTTGTTACTGTGCATTTTTTGCCTCCTGTTTCTGTTTGCCTGTATATATCTCTCTCTACCACCAGGTCCAATAAATCATTTAAAAATAATTTTGTTGCTGTGCAATTTTTGTCTCCTGTTTCTATCTGCCTGTATGTCGCTGTACGACGAAGTCCAATAAATCATTTAAAAACAACAACAACAACAAAAAAAAAGACCTCCATTCAAATAAAAAAAAAAAAAAAGGTCAGACAAGTGCATGTCAGTAGTAAGTCAGCATCAACAGCGTGGCATAGAATGTAGGAACCTAATGATATTGGACGTATAGATTGGACTAATGTCATCATCTTCTAACTGCTTTAGGTAAGCTTGGTGTGTACAGAAGTCAGCTCATACGGAAAAATTATGAAATTCTCTTAGCTATGTTACTGATGCATAGTAATTACTGAACTGTACAGTTACTTGGTGGCAACAAAGGTCAGACGAGTGCATGTCAGTAAGTCACCCTCAACAGAATGGCTCAGAATGTTGGAACCTACCAATATTGGAAGCACACATCAGACAAATATCACCATCTTTTAACTTATTTAGCTAAGTTTCACTTCTTCAGTAGTCAGTTCATTTGGAACAATTAGGAAGTTCCCTTATTTATGTTACTCATGCATAGAAGCTACTGAACTGTACAGTTTCATGTGGGCAGCAAAGGTCACATAAATGCATGTGAATAGGATCAGCGTGGCATGTAATTTGGGATTTAACAGTATTATTGGTCCTAATATTCAATCCTACTCTAATATTCAATCCTACAATTCTTCACGGCCCATTAGGTGTCACTGCTGCCGTGGCCCGCCTGTTCTCCCGATATGCCGCCCATCGAACACGTCTGGTCGCTGATCGGCAACCGAGTGGCCCGGCAAGCACCACCCGCGGCTACGCCTGATGAACTGTGGCAACGTGTGGAAGCAGCCTGGACTGACATACCCCACCAAGCCCACATCCAAAGCCTCTTTCGTTCGACGACGCGGCGTGTAGCGGCCGTTATTGCCAGCCATGGGGGCCACACGAACTATTGATGTCTGCGTGTTCTGCAAGTCGCACGGGCCTGTAAGCTCAATCGTTTCATCTTTGTATCTGTTGTTATGTGTCCAGTAAATATGGCTTTGCTATCTCGTGTCCTTCTTGGTGCTGCATTTTGGGTGGCCAGCAGTGTATCTACATGCTATTTTATATTACACACTTTGCAGCATACTGCATGGACTTATTCTCCTGATATCTAATTTCAAAACGATTTTTATCTGAACGATTTAGCATGAATATGTTACTTAGTTCAGGAAATGCAAGATAGTTTATGTTGGAAAGCTCCATAAAAAAACAACAACCTTTAAACTCTCAAAATTAAATCTTGGATCAATGAAAGGAAGAAATATTCTTCATAATACATGGAAATTTCACTGAATATTCAAGCAAAGCAAACTGAATTTGCTTGTACCACCTACTGGTCACCCATGTAACACTTCTCAGAAACTGGTGACCTCCGACCTACATCCGTCCGGATGGGAATTGGAGTCAAAGCGCTATGAGGAAGCAGGAATGCTTCGACTAGCGAAAATCTGAGGACTTTCAGATCCCTATGTCTCAGTTACTTGGAACTTCAGTGTCCTGGGTGGTGTAATGGTTACCATACTCGACCGGTAATCCGGAGATGCGGGGTTTTATGCCCGCTCTAGAACGATGAAAATTTTCAAGTTTTCTGAGAAGTGTTTTAGGGATGACCAGTAAGTGCTACAAGCAAATTCTCTTTTCTTTGCTTAAATCTTGGAGTGGAATTAAGTGGAAATTGTAGCATTATGTCATAATTAAGACTCTCGGGTGGCTTTTAGAAAAAGGTTATACAAACAATTTTCAAAAGAAGGGATTTTTTTGTATTCTCATGGGACTCATTAGGTACCTTTGTTTGTCTGGAGAGGTCCTTAACAGCTGAGCGCTACCAGCATGCGCTGTTAGCGCTCAGCTGTTAAGTACTATTGATGTACACGCTTTCGGCCTTCGCGTATCCTGCGGCCAATGGTCTGTTCCAGCAGGACAATGCACTGCCCCACCGGGTCGCAACCTCATCTAAATTAGGAAGCATCCAGTAGTTTCGAATGACCCCGGATTTAAACCCTATTGAAGACCTCTGGGATGCGGTGGAGTGCAACATCCGATCCATGGATCCTGGACAGACGTCTCGAGAGGAGTTGTAGAAAATGCTGCAACAGACAGGGCTGGCATTACCTCCGGAAAACCTCCGGCATCTGGTGGAGTCGATGCCTCAACGTATACAGGCTGTTATACACGCTAGAGGAGGACTAACACGCTATTAGGTAGTGTGACGTATATTCTAAGGAACATTTCAGTTTTAGTTCCTTTTCCTATGTAAATTTGAGTTTGTTCTTCTTTTTACTTCCAAACTTAACGTGATATCTTCTCTCTCACAGAAATGAAGTTGGCAACACATTTGAGGTCAGAGAGAAAGTGACGTATGAATGTGATAAGAACGATAGATAAAAAGGACTATACCACAGTTGCTCGTGGGGATGTGTGTGTGTGTAGACGTTCGATCGCTAAGATAAAAAGTAAAGTTTACCTTCTGTGCTATACACTGAAGAGCAATTGAATTAGAGACAGCTGGCGTTATGCAAATGTGGCGTTGTGGGCGGCCCTGTAAACGGAAACGACATGACGTATGAAGCGCTCCGACAATATAATAAGTGATGCGACGGGAATCAGTACAAGTCGGACGCAGTATGGGTAAGACGAAGGATCTAAGCGCATTTGCTCGCGGGCAAATTGTCGGGGCCCGACGATTGGGTCACTCCAACTCGGAAGTCATGCAGGCACTGGGATTTTCACGAGCTACTGTGTCACGGGTGCACCGTGAGTACATCGAATCCGGAAAACCATCCCTGCAAGGGCCAACTGCCGTGGACAACAGCGTGTGGATGAGCGGGGTCATCGTCGGCTAGCTCGCATTGTAACAGCGGATAGACGGGCCACAGTGCAAGAAATCACTCGGCAATTTAACGCTGGTGCACAAAAACGTGTAAGCAGCCACACCATCCAGAACCATCTCCTCGCTATGGGGTACAGAAGCCATCATCCCCTGATGGCACCGCTGCTGACCGCACATCACAGGGAGCAAAGATTAGCATGAGCGCGGGAACATCGCCACTAGACCCTAGACATGTGGAAAAATGTTGCCTGGACTGATGAGTCGAAATTCACGTTGGTACATGCGGATGGCAGAATACGAGTAATGCGCAAACCACATGAAGCGATGGATCCTTCTTGCCAGCAGGATACTCTTCAAGCTGGTGGGGGTGGCATTCTCGTCTGGGGACTGTTTACGTGGACTGAAATGGGACCCCTGGTAGGTGTGACATCGTCCCTCACAGGTCAACGTTACCGGGATATCCTGGACGACCATTTGTTCCCGTTTGTGCGTCTTCAACATCCCACTGGGGACCTCATCATGCAACAGGACAATACACCGTGCCATCGCTCCCGAATTGTATCCGAATGGTTGGATGAACACTCCACCGATGTGACCTCGCTTCCTTGGCCAGCTAGGTCCCCTGACCTCAATCCCATCGAGCACAACTGGGATGCCATCGAGAGAGATGTTCGAGGCTCTGACCTCCTCCATCAAATCTTCGTGAACTGTGGGAACTCGTTCAGGGGTCGTGGATCCGTATGGCTTCCCAACGCTTCCGGTGTCTTGTCGAGTCCATGCCGAGACGAATCGCCGCCGTCATCAGGGCGAAAGGTGGTGCTACACGTTACTAGACAGGTATATCTAATTCAATTGCTCTACAGTGTATGTTGGATCTACTTAAAGATCTCTGGACTACTAAAAAGTTTTCGTAAGTTGACTTCTGTTTATGTTTCGTCTGGCCGTAAACTATTGCATCGTATTCTTATTTAGTTCAACATTCTTTAATCATCGTTTAGACAGCGTAAAACCAATCTTGCTCACGAAAAAGACACTACGTTCTAGTAGGTGTCCCTAATGTTTTGTCAGTTAAGTGTATATGGCGGTATATCTTAGTGTTATACTTGGATCTCAGCAGGTTCAATATTCTTAAACACAGTTCTTGCACCCAAATGTTATTTCAGCAATTTTCTCAAATGTGTTTATATCTTTCTATAGATATAATACGTGGGTGTACATGTAAGAATGGCCACTAAGTGTTCATACGAAATAAAATACCGTTACCTTTTCGCTGAGTCTTCTTTTGGGCGGGATACTAAAATTCAACCATGTTTCTTTCCGCGTGTGACTTGCTTCAAAATAGGTAGCACTGTTCTAAAGAGCTGGGTGCGGTCTCTGGTGTTGGAGACCATAAAACTCAACCTCGTCGAAAAGAGAAATTTTCCTACCATTTAAGGTAATGTACTGACATAAACCCTTAAGACTTTCGATTCAGAAAACACCAGTTTACGTAATGAAGAACCTGCACTAATTCTTTCAGCTCCCATCCACAAAAGCAAGCGCTGGCAGCTTGATGCATCTTTTAGAAGTATTATAATCACCACTGCCGTAAAGAACTGTGAGCACTTAATCCGCACTTTTTTCAGGTTTTCACTGCATTACAGAAAACACTTTCTCCCACCTCCAGCATTATTTACAGTGTAGTCGTAAGGCATTTCCTTTTTATGAAGACATTCTTCATCCATGAAGATCAAAATTTCGAAATCGTGAACCATGTAAACTTTATCCTTTGGTACTGTAACTTTCAGTTATTCAAAATTCACACATATACACAGGGTAAGCAAAAAATCTGGAAAAGACCCTATCTTTAAAAAGTCTTGATAAGAACATATTGACGAAAGTCATCGGACACCTAGAAGAGAAATACAACATAGCATTTATTGACTTACATTAGTACGGTGTCGGTCCACCTTTGGCCTTAATGCATGCACTGACACTTCGAGACATCCTTTCGATAAAGTTTCGGAACCCAGCGATAAGTAAAGTATGCACTTTCATTCAGTACATAATGCAGCCGCTAACTGTTGCTTAGTCGTAGGCCTTGGTTTCAAACTCCTTATGCGGCGCTCTAATTCGTCCCATAGGTGCTCTATGGGATTAAGTACAGGGCACTGTGCTGGCCAGTCCACATACGATACGGAATCATAGTCAAACCACGCAGGAACAGTCCTTGCTTTATGGCTCGGTGCATTATCCTGCTGGTACCAACAAGGTTCGGTTCCATTGCCACAGAGTTGGTAGGGCATAATTATCCAGAATATCGAGGTAGATGTGCTGGTTAACAGGTTTGTCCACGATAACCAATGAGCCGGGACCAAACCTCGACCCCCACCCCCTTCCCCCCGAGCACACTGCCAGCTCCAAACGTGAACGTACGAACAATACACTGTGGTAAATGGCGTTCCCCCGGCTGCCGCCATACTCACACACGGCCATCAGACTGATGGATCGTGTATCTGGATTCATCAGTCCATAGGACCCGTTTTCATTTATCTGCGGCTCCCGATAAACGTTCTTTACACCATGCTAAACGACAAGTAGCATTCCGAGTGGAGATGAAAAGCTTATGAGCAGCCGCACGACCACGGTGACCCATGGAATGACTTTTAGCATTTTTACTCAGCTATACACTGAGGTCTTTTAGGATTTTTACTCAGCTATACACTTTTAGCATTTTTACTCACCTATACACTGAGGTCTTGTGCAGTACTCCGTCGATATTAGCTGTAACGACTCTCCTGAGGCTTCGACGTCCTATATCACTGATTTTATTTGGTCTACCGGTACGTTTTGCTGCTTCACGCACGTCATGTGTCTTCCACTTATTCTGTAGATCCAAAACAGTTGACTTGGGTATGTTTAAACGCCTCTCGGTTTCTCTTATGGACAACCCACTAATATAGCACCCAACAATCTTTCCTTTCTCAAAGTCAGTTCTCTCCAGCCGCGACATTTTCACTCAACCTCACAGTGCGATATGATCGCGGTCAGCTGCAGGCTTGTTTTTATACCGTTTGCAGCTGTACCGCGCATCTTAACAACGCAGCGGGTACGTTCATTTGCCTTTGAACGGGTGTCCGGTGACTTTTGTCAATATAGTGTACATTGATGGCAGAACGCATGCAGTGGAAAAGATATCGTTTTTGTTGTTTTAAACATCTGTGGTAGCCAATATATACAAAGTGCAACATTTAGATATAGAAAGTGACATAAGATTTGTAATACTCTTATTACATACGCAGAGGCATCATACCGAAAATGACTTGTGATCTCGTATTTATAGGATTCGGTGCAAAATCTTATGAAACATACAGTTAAATATGAATTGCAGAGGCTACACTGTATATAAAGTGGCATACAATTTGTATAAACAGATATATCATATTCAAGGTGAAACACGATTTGTAGAAGTTAGATGAGGAGACACTGTTTAAAAATTGGCAGATGGTTTGCAGTGAAGGAGAATCGATTTGCCGAAACAGAGGTGCGTGACTCAGGACTTTTAGAAGTCGCAACATTGCGTGTAGAAGCCAACACAGGCTTGTAGAAGCACGAATATTATGGTAGTGTTAAAATTGGCACGACTTACGAAATCAGAGGTACTGTATCAAAGATAGTATGCGACTTGTAGAAGCAAAAGTACTATATACAAAGTGACATAAGATTTGTAAAAATAGATATATCCGAAGTGAAATACCATTTGTAGAAATACATATATCATGCACAAAAGTGAAATACGATTTGTAGAACTAGATATATCGTACCCAAACTGAAATACGATTTGTAGAACTAGATATATCCTACATAAAGTGAAATACGATTTGTAGAATTAGATATATCGTACCCAAACTGAAATACAATTTGTAGAACTAGATATATCCTACATAAAGTGAAATACGATTTGTAGAACTAGATATATCGTACCCAAACTGAAATACAATTTGTAGAACTAGATATATCCTACATAAAGTGAAATACGATTTGTAGAACTAGATATATCCTACATAAAGTGAAATACGATTTGTAGAACTAGATATATCGTACCCAAACTGAAATACAATTTGTAGAACTAGATATATCCTACATAAAGTGAAATACGATTTGTAGAACTAGATATATCGTACCCAAACTGAAATACAATTTGTAGAACTAGATATATCCTACATAAAGTGAAATACGATTTGTAGAACTAGATATATCGTACCCAAACTGAAATACAATTTGTAGAACTAGATATATCCTACATAAAGTGAAATACGATTTGTAGAACTAGATATATCCTACATAAAGTGAAATACGATTTGTAGAACTAGATATATCGTACCCAAACTGAAATACGAATTTGTAGAACTAGATATATCCTACATAAAGTGAAATACGATTTGTAGAACTAGATATATCGTACCCAAACTGAAATACAATTTGTAGAACTAGATATATCCTACATAAAGTGAAATACGATTTGTAGAACTAGATATATCCTACATAAAGTGAAATACGATTTGTAGAACTAGATATATCCTACATAAAGTGAAATACGATTTGTAGAACTAGATATATCCTACATAAAGTGAAATACGATTTGTAGAACTAGATATATCCTACATAAAGTGAAATACGATTTGTAGAACTAGATATATCCTACATAAAGTGAAATACGATTTGTAGAACTAGATATATCCTACATAAAGTGAAATACGATTTGTAGAACTAGATATATCCTACATAAAGTGAAATACGATTTGTAGAACTAGATATATCCTACATAAAGTGAAATACGATTTGTAGAACTAGATATATCCTACATAAAGTGAAATACGATTTGTAGAACTAGATATATCCTACATAAAGTGAAATACGATTTGTAGAACTAGATATATCGTACCCAAACTGAAATACAATTTGTAGAACTAGATATATCCTACATAAAGTGAAATACGATTTGTAGAACTAGATATATCCTACATAAAGTGAAATACGATTTGTAGAACTAGATATATCGTACCCAAACTGAAATACAATTTGTAGAACTAGATATATCCTACATAAAGTGAAATACGATTTGTAGAACTAGATATATCATACCCAAACGTGAAATACGATTTGTAGAACTAGATATATCCTACATAAAGTGAAATACGATTTGTAGAACTAGATATATCCTACATAAAGTGAAATACGATTTGTAGAAATAGAAATATTGCACCACTGTATGTCAATTTAAGTATAGCTGCAGTAGTTATGCTATTAAAGTGATATATTGCATGTAAAAGCAGAGGTGTAGTATTCAAGATCAAATGCGATTTGTAGAGACAGTGGCGTTGCATAAAAAGTCATGTATAGTTTGTAGAAAAGGAAGATAGCCATGACGATAATCTTTTTACATATATGAAGAGTTGATAAGAGAGTGAGAATAACGTTTTCTCTATATGTATAATGACGTGTACAGACAGAAAACGTGAAGAAATATGTATGATGTGAATTTTATGTTATTTCGGGATTTACTGGAAGCCATGAGCAACTCGTAAAGCTATAAGCAGGTGCCAATTCCTGATTTAAGGCCATTGGTTCCAGGGAAGGGAGAGAGCCAATGATGTAAAACAAACACAAGGTCAATGCTTCACTGGGTGGCAAAATTGCAACAAATGCTAAGGTTTGCAACCGTCACGGAACATGTGTAAATATCAATTTGTACACATAAAGTTTAAAGTCGATTTTTCTTTTTTGGTATGGCGCAACACGGAAATTTTTTTTTTGCGAATTGGACCCATCTCGAACGAATGGTCAGAAGCCAAAGCTTAGTCAACTGCGCCACAGGGATGGCGATGCTTGAGTTACTACAACTCACTGATGTGAAGTTTTGATGAATATTTGAAGTCTTGATGAATAAACAATTTGAACTCGTAAGTAACCTTGCTTGTCTTTGAACCACAGTCGTTTTTCCTGTAAGTATCGAACGAGTAATCGGAAACCTACTCCTCTGACTATTCGGCTAAGGGGCAGCTGTGATTTCAACTGCCCTGTATTCAAAGCGCTGTTGAAATTATCACCAATTTCACAAGATAGGGAGTGCACTAAATCGCAAAATTCTTCCTGTTTATCGATTATTTCTTCGAGCTCGCTTAATTATTTTTCCTGCTCAAGGAAGATTCAGAAGATTCAGCTCCGTAAAGTATTCCCCTTAAAGAAATGTCTACATACAATAGAACGGTCGATAATTTCGTTTAATAAGTACAGTGACATTTTCCCATCAGATAAGTTTTGTGTTAGGAACGCTACTTTGTTTTAAATATATCCCAAACATATGGGGACGATCAATGCAAAAGCTCTTTCTGTTCTAAACTAAGACAGAACTAAAGACGAATTGAGAAAGGAACCGTTCGTTCCCCAAGGAGAGAGAGGCTAGACAAATCCAGACTCCTGTGGATCGAAAGTCCTACATTGTGTTGTGGTTCTTGGCTTGGTGCAACTGTTTGCTGACGCACTCGGCTACAGCGTCGGTTTAGTTATTTTCTTTGCATAGCCCGAGGATAGTGAGCCCACGCCGATGTGATGGAGAGAATACACGACAGAAAATCTCTGAATACCCGAACAAAGGATGTGCCTCTGAGGAAGGGAAATGACAAATAATGCAGATGACCTGCTAAAACTTCACGACTTTGAGGACAACATTGTTCACTCTGAAACTCGTGCAGGCATGGATATTGTAAACGACATTTCATTCGAAGAGTGTGGTGAGAAGGCACTAAATTCGCACATTCAAGGCTAAGACCGAGAATAATCACAATTTCGAAAGATCTCTGAACTTTTAATTAAATCTTTCTCTAACTTTCTGGATGAAGACTCAGAATATCTAGAATTTATTTGAATTTTCGTTTCCCTAATAACACAAAACGAACTTCTATTCTAATGATTTCAGTATGGTTGGTTATTAATGCCGCAACAAAATTGAACGAAAAAATTTTCTGTCTCAACCGTCATGCAAGAATTTTTTTTTTTTTGAAGGTTTTTTTTTTAATGATTTATTGGACCTGGTGGTACAAAGACATACAAGCAGACATAAACAGGAGACAGATATTTCACAGCAACAAGTACTAATCATACATGGTTGGCAGCATGCCAAATGATCAATTTACACAGATATAGCGAGTGTTGATCATGTAACACATTGTGAACAAGGATACATCAAACATGGTTTTACAGTATACTAAATGACCAATGTACACAGATAACCAGTGTTGGAAAAGTAACACATTGAGAGCCAGTGGCGAATGACAAACACAAGCATCCATGTCTCATCGGGATTCGAACCCGGACCCAACTAGGGCGAATGATCAGAAGCCAGCGTCTTAGACCACTGCGCCACCGGGGCAACAATGCAAGAAATAATTTTAGTTAAACAGATCATAAATCCATGTTTACTGATTTTTTATAAGCATAAAATAGTTTTTCCTGTCTTGCTGACAAAGGAAATGGTTGACGATAAGTGGAAGAGGGCAGGATGAGATGATATATAATCCCTCCTTTTCTTTTCTTTTCTCTTCTGTTCAAGTTAAACAACTACACATCAATGCGAATCGGCAAGCGAAGCAATAAAGGGTCGTGTACTTTTGAATGACTACTGAACAGAGAGATATCAAAAAGGTGAGTGTATGAATCAACTAGATTTTCTTTTCTTTTTATTCACAAATTTCAGATTGCAGAACACAACTAGGGTGTGCTAAAGAAGCAAGAACAGTCGGTAAATAAACTGGGATGCCGGTTTGTTAAGTACAACGGCCGTTCCATAAAAATGGAAAGTAAAATCACACAAAATGAAGAAATACAGGTACAGCAAACTATATGTTATTCTTTCTCAAAGTATTTTACCTCGGATGATATGCAACGGTTACATCGTTCAGTCCACTTTTCAAAGCATGTGGAGAAGGCATTTTGTGGAAGCTACTTTCGCGACTCCTGTACAGCTTAAATAACGTCAGCATCTGTGTTGAATGTTGCGCCACGGAACTTCCCCTTCATTGTTGGAAACAACCAGAAATCGCACGGGGCAAGCTCAGGACTGTAGGCTGGTTGTGGCATGATTCCAATACTGCATTTCCACAGAAACTTTTGAACACAAGCAGCCACATGTGGGCAGGAGTTATCATGGTGTAGGGTCCACTTGCCCACCAGTTTCGGTTGCTTAATCGATATTTGTCGTCGCAGACGCTTCAAGAACTGAAATGTAATACTCAGCATTGACAGCAGTTTGTGGAGGAATGGCATGCAGGTAGACTACACCTTTATTAACAAAGAAAATTATCATCACCTTCCCAGCTGATTTGGTTTGGTTTATCGCACAACGCATTTCACTTCTTAACTCTGAATCACTCACCTCCATAGCTATATGGCGAAATGCAGACGTACCTTAATCAACTGCGCAATAACAAAACCAGAATCGTCTGCCACGGCTAATAACTGTTGCCATAAATACTTCCTTAATTTAGTTAATCGTCTGCGTGGTTATTTTTCCCTTACGCACTGTTGCCAACTCAAAAATAATTACTCTCAGTTTTTATGGAACGGCCTTTGTACATCTGCCCTCGTCATATAAATAGCTTACTACGAGATGTAAGATGGAAACAAGCGCGTAATGAATCAAGCAAACCCTACCGTCGAGCATCAGTTAACGTTAGAATGAAGGTCAGGATAGGCAAAACGAGTCATCTGACCGACTTTAAATGCTACATGATATATTTTTGTTTTTTGATTGAAGGTTTAACGACCGCCGTGAGCAACTCAATGGGCTATAAGCAGTCGCCCGTCCCAAATTTAGGGTCACAGGCTCCAGGGAAGAGAGAGAGAGAGCCAGTGCCGTAAGACAAACACGACATCCATGCCTCACCGGGATTCAAACCCGGACCCTTCACGGACGAATGGTCATAAACCAGCGCTTAGACCACTGCGCCACCGGGGCGACCATGATAATTGGCACCAGGAGTGCTTGTTCGAGCATCTCCGAAACGGCCCGTACTCCTGAGCTTTTCGCGCAAAACAGTAGCAGGGACTTACAGTGAATAGCCCAACATGGAAAACATTTCCAGCAATCGGCTACCCTGTGGACGGAAACAGCTGATGTACAAGAGAGGTCAAAGGAGACTAGCAACAGGTCAAAGGTCAAAGGAGATTGTCGGCTGTTGTAGTGCAATCGTGACGTGGTGCGTTCAAAAATGGTTCTTGAAAGACGAATCTTGAACCCTGTGGAAGAAATATTCTTTTCATATTAGGTGGAAATACGTCAGAATTATTAACACAGAAATCAGACATCTCTGATTTTTTTTCTTTCATTGGGAATTTATCGACCACTGTGAGTAACTCGATGTGCTATAACTAGTCGCCCTTTCTTAATTTAGGGCCTCTGGCTCCAGGATAGGGAAAAATCCAGCGCCGTAAGGCAAACACAACCCCCATGTCTCACCGGGATTCGAACCCGGACCCATCTCAGACGAATGGTCAGGAGCCAGCGCTCACACCACTGCGCCACCCCATCTCTGAATTGCCTGTATTTATTGTTCATCACGTAACCTTAAACACATAAAAAAAAAACTTGAAAATTACATCGCTCAGAAGCGAATCTCGAACCCGCATCTCCCGATTTTCCGTTCAAGCATGCTATCCGATACGTTACACCACCCAGGAAGATGAAGTCTTAAGTATCTGAGAGTTAAGAATCAGAACGTTCTCCGATTTTCTCCAGTTTCGACTGGAATTATTTTGTTAAGTATAGTAGTTAAGTAAGTAACCAGCCTCTCAGGGAATCGGAAGACAGTCTTCCATGTAATCAAGAGATCGATTACCACAGAGAATGTCTCCCGCAGACTTGGGAACAGTCTCTTAAGAAATCTGGAGACGCGCAATTGATTCCCACACCAGGGCGATGAATTTTTCCAAATTTTCTGATGTGATTAATGTTACGTGATGAACAGTAAATAGACGCAATTCAAAGATGCCTGGTCGCTGTGTTGATAATTCACACGAATATTAAGTTCCGCAGTGATTTTGATAGGTTGTGGCCGTCGCATTTCTTGTACAATTCTCGCACGTTTCCTTCGACTCCTGTGATCCACCAGTTGTTTTCGTCCAAAGGATCGCTGATTTGTGAAAATTTTTGCGTGACGTACAAAACATTTCAAAATCACGTTTCACAAAGTACTGAAAATCGCCAAGAAAATTCGATTAGCGCAGAATGTAATAATTCTCAGGATATTCTCCGAACGTAAGTTGTGTTTCCGAAAGAGAAGAGTAGAATGATGGTAGCAATTAGAATTGGGGGATGCAACTTTTTATAGTTGTGGGTGAAAAACTGGCTGTTTGGCAGATGCATCTGGAGCCAACTATGATGTTACATCTCTCAGATACCTAGTTTACCCTATTACTATCCTCAGTCGAATGTTAACTGAGGCTCGACCTTGAAATATCGTCCTTACCGACTTATGTAAAGGATTTTAGGAAGGGAATGTCGGACTTCAGGTCTTAAAACAACCCTTAGAAGTAGGAAGCTAGGAGATCTGGGCAAGAGTGCCCGACAAGAAAGTCACATGGAAGTGATATAGAAAGGGGGTGAAACACTCCCTTATTTCTAACCGTGGGGCCAGTACCCAGGCTCCGACTGTTTAACCTCTCCATTCGACGCACGGCGGATATTTAGTGGTTTGAGCGCGTGCACCTGCCTGGGGTCAATCCTTAAACTTCTCCTAGGCAGTCATCAACGTTGTCCACTAGGCCATTCGTGGCCCCTGAAGCTCGACGAGGTGGTGTGCCTGATTTATATCGCGTACGACGCTAACGTGACAACTTCCGTTTAGAAGTGAGTCACTTATGTGACGATGCCCGGCGTACCAAATAAACTGTCATTTCAGTGCATGGTTGTTTGTTGACGAAAGCGAAAGAACATGAGGAACAGCAACACACGTGATTACCGTACCAGTGGCCAAATGCTCCGAGGCACAGGACTCTCGATAATTTCTGGAGAATACGGGGCCCAGATTCGGGTCCCGGATAAGGCATGTGTGATGGGCTTGTCCGTCACAGACAGTTCTGTACCCCCGCTGGAACCAGTGACACAAAATTAAGCACGGGAGACTTTCTTCAACCGTGGTGTTCACGCAAGTCGAAAATCTCCCTCCTCCACAAAAACATACATTACCTTTCTTTTCTTTTTTTTTTTTAACCCCTCTATATCAAGATGATGAACGCATCTGCATGGATGAGTAAGGGGTTGCAATTATGATTAGCTTCTGAGATGGAGTGGAGAAAAGAGGGAGGAGTGTACAGGCTAGATGTTTGTCGTCCACGTCGTAAATTGTTAATAACAGTCACAGCTGCGCGAACAAAGTTGCATCTTCCAATTATAATTGCTACTGTCAATCTACTTTTCTGCTTCGGGAACAAAACATTCCGTTCGGCGAATATCCTGAGAATTATTACTTTCTGCGCTAATCGAATTTTCTTGGCGATTTTCAGTATTTTGTGAAACGTGATTTTGAAATTGGAAATCGCGTAAGTACAAACCATAACTGGTTGTAAGGCATAACAAGAAAGATGACACCGAATTTTCGGGTGCAATGAGCACGTCTTTTGAACCCATTCTGATGCGATTAAATTTATCAAAGCTATTTGAAAACGAGGAACAGTACACCAATTAAGTACTAAATACACTGCCGGACAATTGCTAAGGACGGATGACAATAGCAACGATAGCAACCATAAAATGGAAGGTAGGAAAATGTGGAAATTAGCATAAGTGCGGGATACAGTAAGACGTGTTGTGCTAACGCAAATTTTGGATTGCCGAACTTGTTCGTGACGTCATAGCGCTGATAAGAGATATAAAGGATTTGACGCGTATTGACCGTTGTTGTTCAAATGCAAAGTTGAAAGGGAAAGAATCAATTGACGAACTTGCAGTTTTCAGTATGTCTTCACGACATCCCCTAGATGATTTTACGCGTGGCCGTATTATTGGCAAGATTGAAGAAGGGCGAAAAATAATAGATGTTGCCAGGGAGTTCGACGTCAGCCACAGTGTTGTTTCAAGGCTTTGGAAATCATTTCAAACAAATGGAGAGTGTAGCAAACGTCACGGGGGAGGTCGTGTTCTCAGTACGACACCTGCAGAAGATCGGTACATAGTGCTGTCAACAAAAAGACACCGGCGCAGCACAGCTAGTGAGGTAGCAAATCAGTTTATGGCTGCTACTGGCAAGCGGATCTCCCGAAAAACTGTCGCCAGACGTTTGCATGAAGGAGGACTATACGCCCGCCGTCCTGTTGTGTGCATCCCATTGTCCAGACGTCACCGTACCGCCCGTTTGCAGTGGTGCCATCAACATCGCAATTGGACTGATAACGACTGGTCTGCTGTCCTCTTCTCAGATGAGAGTAGATACAGTCTATCGTCTGATTGTCGACGACAACTGATCTGGCGTGATAGTGGTACTGCATATTGTCCAGCAAACATACAGGAAAGGGACCGATATCCGACATGTAGTGTCATGGTATGGGCTGGCATCATGATCAATGGCCGTACGTCCCTCTATGTGCTTCCAACTGGGACTATGACTGGCCAACGATACATTAATGATGTTCTGCTACCTCATGTTCGCATGTTCCGTGGTGCTGTCGGTGATAGATTCATTTTCATGGACGACAACGCAACATGTCATCGAACAGTCGCTGTCCAGGAGTGTCTTGAGAGTGAGGATATTCAACGCCTCGTATGGCCAGCACGTTCTCCAGATCTGAATCCCATTGAATATGTGTGGGGTGCTTTGGGGAGGAGTCTTGCTGGTCGCCAATGCCCTCCAATAAACAAGGACACCCTCAGCCGTGCACTGACAGAGGAATGGGATAAATTACCCCAACAGCTGCTTGATAATGTTGTGCAAAGCATGACACGACGTGTGGAATCTTGCATCGCCCTCCATGGTGGCCATATCCCGTATTGCAATCTTACGCCGGAACGCCTGCGGACGGTAATTGCATTTTTTTCACGTTTACGTATTCTGCACAAAATGGCCTGTTTTTCCCTTGAACACGTTCCAAAGCCTTCTGGATTTCGGAGCACAATAAATTGTTTTTCTTGTAATGTCCTGGCATTCTGACATTATTTTAGTTCACTTGGCATCCAACCACACTTACGTTTTCATGCGCTATGTAGCCGTTTATGATCCGTCCTTAGCAATTGTCCAGCAGTGTAGTAACACTGTACTAGTGATCCGATTTATTGGCGTAGGAAGTAGACACATTAGCGTTTCACTAGCTTTCGCACATCAACCAGATGGCTTTTTCAAGGAAGTTAGACAGAAACTGCAACTGAAAAATAGAACGCATTAACAATTTGAACGCGGAAACTTGACTTGACAACAATAGATACGACGTTATATTCATTTAAAGATATGACGCATCACGTTGGTTGCACGCGCAGTATCCTGGTAGGCGAAAGGCTTTACTTGAAGAATTGGTTCCAAATTCATGGCACCTCGAGTGACACGCAATCATTGCAAGTATCGCTGTTGGTAATGATCTCCAATGTTTCCCTAATGGCTGTACCGTTAGGGGTAGAGTAGGTAGTTAATTGCTTTATATCGTCCCACATAGGAGTAGCGGACTTGAATTTCACTTCTCTGGATAGTGCCGTGGCTACTTTGCCGTATTTTGTGTCTCTTTTATGTTCGTTGACTCTGATTCCAAACGAACGCTTGGTCATTCCAATGTAGTATCGTTTAGAGCCGTCCGGATACTGAAGGGGATCGCACAAACACCTGCTTCGCAAGAGAGAGGGGTTTTTTCACTACTTCGCTTTAGCATTTATCAAAGCTATTCAAAGTCAATGAAACCCGTACGGAAAACAGTAGTATCTGCCCGAAGAAAGAAGTTTTTTAATCGGGCTTTTAATTCCGCAGATATTGATGTAAACGGAATCGTGAACCCTACGGTTGCAGACTTGTGCTTTAAGAAAAATTTGAAATTATATGAGAAATATTTCGTAGCGGAAACGCTCTTCAACAAAGAAAGAATTTTTCAAATCAGACGCTTAGAAGCAGAGATATCGACAAATATAAGATATGCATCTGCGCCCCCTGGAGGAAAAATGCATTATTTTAAGAAGAAAATACTTTCAAAAGGTATTTCGATCTGAGTGGTATCGATCCAGGAAATAATTTTTTTCAGTCGAGTTTTCAGGAGCTCAGATTTTGCTGTAAATACATCAGAAGCAGAAATTAAAACTTATGCCCCCTGTTGGCCAATCCATTTTTTACCAAAATTTTGAAACTGTATGCAAAAGATTTCCCATCAGGAGCTGTTTCCGGTGCAGAAATAATTTTTCAAATGGGAGTTTTAGAATTAGAGATATCGGAGGAAACATAATTAACATATCTGCGCCCCTTAGCGAAAAGTGTATGAATCACTTGAAAAGTTTTGAATTATATGAAGGAATTTTTCAAATCGGACCATTAGAAGCAGATATATTGACAAAAATAAGAAATACATCTACGGCCTCTGGAGGAGAAACCATGCAAAAACTTAAGAAGCAAATATTTTGAAAGCGTTTATCGACGTGAATGGCACCGGTCCACGAAGGAATTTTTTCAATGGACATTTTAGAAGCGCAGTGTGGCAAACATCATAAGCAGAAATTAGCACTTAACGCCCCCTGGTGGCCAAACCGTTCTTTACCGAAAATTAAAAATTATATGCAGAATATTTCCCATCAGGAGTTGTATCCGCTGAAGAAAAAAAAAAATTCAAAACGGAGTTTTAGAAGTAGAGATATCGGGAAAACGCGATTTACTTTTACGCCCCCTAGCGGAAAATCTGTGCGCAACTTGAAACAGTGATTATACCTAAAATACTTTTCGGCATAAATGGAATCGATAGGTAAAAGCATTTTTTTCAATCAGATGTTTAGAAGCAAATATATGGAATAAAATGTATTTGATATCATATGCATTTACGCCCTCTAGCGGCAAAACTAATCATATAAAAAAATGAAATGAAGGATCAACATTCGCATATTTCAACCTTCCCAATGCAAAAATAATTTTTCAAATCGGACTAATAGTTGCAGAGATATGGTGTGCACAGAAGGGCGGACGGACAAGCCGATAACATTAGTACGGTATTTTTTTACAAAAGACATGCTAAAAATTAAGAACTTTTAGAATGGTAGCATTGTCCAACAAGAACTCAGGTGAAAGGACAGAAAATCTAAGATGCTCGAATTACGAGCAAAGGCCAGGAAGTTTGCGGTGTGTCCAGTCGCATTTGTTAAGAGGCGAACAGACAAACCGTGGGATTGGACGCTATTTTTGTTTCACGTTTTGCCCGTGAAAAGATAAAGAAAAATTTCATCTTCATTCAAAATATCTATTTCGAAGGTAAGTTGAACTTCAGAGTTTCTGACAGCAGTCTTCATTTCATCATCATATCGTATATCGCGAACGTTGCACAGCGAGTGACGCGTATTTGTTGTTAAACCAGTGAATTTACATCTTTGTAAAAAAAAAAAAAAAAACAATATGCATTTTATGCTTTTTAACTGAAGTGTGCACAACTGCGCATCATTGGTTAACATTTAGAACGCTGTGTCATTTCATTTTTACTTATTTCGTTACATATGCTTGTTACTCTTGGAGGTGAACTCTCGGTGGGAAAAGAACAACAGAATGAATGACTATTTCAGAAAGTGTCAAATTCGCAACGCGTCATCAACTCTATGAAATCAGATATATCACGCTTAGTACAATGGGGGAGTGATGGAAGTCATTCTCCCGGAGAACAATAATGTTCAATCACAGCGGAGTGCAGAAAATGATTCTCATGTAACAATACATTTCATCTACGGTGAAGAGTCGGAAATGACCTTGATGGAACAACTAACTTCAGCTATGAAGATTGTCCTAAGGTGAGTGGGCACCCTGAAAAAATAATATTTGTTAAAAAAATTGAATTTTTTTATCTATACATCCCACTTATCTTCTTTCCAAAAATGTAAAATTTATGCGAAAAGACCGTGCAGATCATAAGATATCATTTTTTGAAAGTTGTATTGTTTCAATATTTTCACCGGAAGTGGTATTCCATGTTTACCGGAAGTTGTACAATTTTGTCAAATTCAGTTAGGATTTTGTATTTAACTATAATTTCCTTTATTCAATATTTATTGAGCAATAATATTTTGTCTCTGAAGTGGCAACATGGCATTTGTAACCGTAACAGGACCGTAACTGTTTTGGTCGCAACTGTTGTCAGTGTTTTTTGTTCTATTCGCAAGAGAAGTCGAAAGTTGATTTCTTAGCATGTTAGCTTTTTATTGAAAATCCATCCAGATTGTTTTGCATTTGCTTTTGTGTATTTTACTGTTTTAAAAACATATGTACATTGTCAAAAGATCATCAAATGGTTAAGTTTGACATGGACAGTGCCCGAAAGGCGAGAACAGCTGGTGCGAATACCAAAAATCCTTAGTTACACCAAATGCCCATTTCAAGGAAGGGAAAGGTCTTCCAAATGATGTACTAAATCAAGTGAAAACTACATGCATGGAACTGTGCAGTGAAGAGCTTTTAGCTAAGTGCTTCCACGGAAAACCCAAAATGCGAATGAGTGTTTTAATGGTCTTATATGGCAGATAATACCAAAGATTACTTTCGTTAGCCAATCTACACTATGTTTTGGTGTTAGTGATGCAGTTATCACCTTCAGCGAGAGTTATGAAGGACTTCCAGAAGTTTTTACAATACTTGGTTGCACACCAGGCTATTATACAACCAAGGCAATCCCTTGATATTCAGCGTTTATCCCAAGCCAGCGTTCCTGCAACACCCGAAGCAAAAATGCCTAGAAAAATCTTGAGGGGAAAAAGAAAGGCAAAACTGGGCATACACACGACAAATGAAGGGGAATAGGGTGGCTTTTAAATTCATTCAAATATATTATCCATTGTTTTCAAGAAGAATAACCCTTATTTTGCTATTTTCTCAAATTTGAAAATTTTCATGTTTTGAAATACGATAACAATAATGAAACGCATATAGCGTATGAAATTCGTTTATTTTCGTGGTGTAGTCAGCACTATACGCTATATGCTTTTCATTATTATTTAACTCTGGTGTATTTAAAATAAAGGTTACGATAACAATGATATCTTATAAAAAAATGGTTGAATCTCAATTTTTTTGGGTGTATTTCATTTTAATTATGTCTGTTGTGCAATAAACTAAAGGCTTTGCTTTGGAACAAAAACATTTGGAGATATAGGGCATCGAATGTAGAACTTCTACATTTTTTTCATTAAATTTTCCTGAAAAAAATTATATCCCTTTGAATAATTGCGTCACAACTACGGCTGTAATTCATTCCATAGTAAGTATCTTGATTTATTGTTTAGAAAAATAATTATTATTCTGCATTAAACATTTCTCAAGTTATTAGTGTTACAAAATACCATTAATTAATTAATTAAATAATTAAAATTAATTAGCAGCGCATCTTTTAAACATTTCTCAAGTTATTAGTGTTACAAAATACCATTAATTAATTAATTAATTATTAATTAATTAAAATTTATTAGCAGCGCATCTTTTACTTTTTTTTAACAAATGTTACTAATTAGATGCTTAACTTCTCGTGTTCAAAATATTGAAAAGATATTTTAAAAAAGGAACAAAAAACTCCTTAGGTTGTCCACACACCTTAAAACTAAGGATCCTGGACAAATGGATGTGATGACAATGCTGACATTAGAAAATAGCATATGCTTGCACGAGTTCGACGCTTTTTGGAAACTCAGATACCAAATTTTTATGTTGCAGAGTTTAGCGACCATCATGAGCAACTCTAAGGGCTCATGATGGTCGTCCTCTGTGTCCCTAATTTAGGGCCACTGGTTCAAGGGAAGGGAGATAGCCAGTGCCTTTAAACAATAACACATCCCATTCCTCATCCGAGACTCAAACGGACCTATGCGTCTGAATACTCCGCAGCACAGTGACAGAGTATTCAGAAGCTTTTGGGTTTAACTTCGAGCGACAGTTTTTGTAAAATACTACCACCCAACATCACAACAGAAAAGTGCTTGCGCATTTTTAATGGAACAAAACCCAACAAGGAGTTGCCGTTTCAACTCCCATATTTAGCTTAATCCTTCAACCATTACTTAGTTCGAAAGAATACACAGAACAGCCTTGACTAATGGTGCTTGGTAATAATTTAAAGAAACTTTTGTTTAAAGGAACCTGTTAAAAAAATTCTGAACGCATTATATTGAATTTAAAACAAAGTGTGTATATACGCAAGGGCAAAAGTTAAAACACACATACTGTAACATCCTGCACCTTCATACGCAGAATGCGGACTGATACTGAGAACTGTTGACTCGCGACTTGAACTTCCATGCACGAGAGCGCGGAATGACATATTAACTACTGGAGCGTGGAATGTGATGTCCGGCGCGCACTGCAGAGTTCGTCGGTCAGTTGTGTGTGAGATTTTGGAAGGAAGAGACGTGTAGAAGCTGGTCAAGTTGAATTATTCTAAGGTTGTTTAATGAAGTAGAATGTAAGCGTAACACTTAATAGTATTTGTACGAGATATATGTAAATAAACCATTTTCTTGTATAATTGGCGAGTCAATTGACGTTACAATACCTATTTCGCATAAAAATGCTATTCCATTGGTATTAAAGAACCAAACGCACGCCATGGAAACACACCCCAGACCATAACACCGCCTTTACCAGGTTGTACAGTTAACGCTAAGTAGCTGGGATCCATGAATTTGTGCTGTTGGCAGCATATTCTGGCCCATCCGTTGGGGTGTATTAACTTAAAACGTGATTCTTCAGAGCAGGCGACTATTTAACAGCCCTGAAAGGCTAAATTTTCTCTTGACCACTGCAGATGAATTTTTGAGGTTTTAGCAAAGACGAGCTGCTGACTAATAATATAACAACAAAAAACAATAGCAATATGCTGCGGACTATATGTGCTCAAATTGTCCTTTAGATAGCGCTATTGTACCGTGCTGTTACCTGAAGCAATGCAATGCAGCTCATCTGTTATTTCGTACAAATCCTCTCCAGCCGCCGTTACCCTAGAACATCAACCTGTGTTTTCGTCTGCAGGAAGACCGCTGATTGGTTGTTTTGTTATTTGTGCAGCACTCATTGTATACTGTAGACACAATTGTTCTTACATAGCCAAGACGGTTTGTTGTTTCTGAGAAGCTCTCCCCTGTCCGCCACACGCCTAGTATCATGCCTCTTTCAAAGAAGCTTAATTCGCGCGTATGTATATATATATGCTCTGAAAGGACAATGTATTATACACACCCACCTAATAACATATGAATACACCTTTTGCCTTCACAAAAGGAACAACACGTCCCGGCATGAACTATACCAGTTACTGGAAAATTTCGGGTGGTATTGTGCTGCCCACAATTTAAGAACAGCTGTCCGTAAAGCGCCGAGACTTGCCGTTGACGAGTTTCAGGCTTGAATGCATCGTTCCACTTTGCGTCACAGATGCTCGATTGGGTTCAGATCGGAAGAGTGAGAGGGTCATCCGACGGTTATGAACTCACTGGAATGCTGTTCTGACCAGCACTCTGGACGGGAGCGATAAGGCGAGATGCAGTCTAGTTGAAACAAGATATTCTCCTATTCCTTTACGAATAGCCACGAACGAGTGTAGGTGGTCGACGATTACGTAAGCATGGCTTTCTGCGTTGAGAGTGGTCTCAATTGGTTCCCAAACAGGTTCACGAATCTTTCCCCAGAACATTACAACACCTCCATCGGCCTGTAACATGCCGACTTGAGAGTTGGGGTCAACAATCTCGTGTGGTCTACGCCATATATGCATCCTCCCATTTGTGTGTTGTAGATGGAACCGCAATTGATCGGACAAAACCATCCGTTTTCAGTCTTCCACTGTCAAGTGGCGATATTTTGTCGCCCATTGAAGCCTCATAACCCAGCAATGTGCTGTTAACAAGAGTAATTGAAATGGGTGTTGGATGCCAAAGCCGTTGTCGTACCATCCTACGTCTAATGAAACCAGAGAGCCAAAACATAATGAGTAGTACGTCTTTATGCAAATCGCAGCAACCGCAGGTAAACAACGGCGCGCGTAGAAGGTCATGAAGCGATATAAATTGCACCCGATACTGATCTCTGTTAATCAGCGTTATTCTTGTTTTTAAGATGGGAAAGGCTGCGGACTTAAGCAAGTTTGGAAAAGGCCAAATTGTAATGGCCAGACGACTGGGTCTGGGCATTTCCCAGACGGCAAGGCTTGTGGGGGTGCTCATAGTCAGCCGTGGTTATCTTGGTCGGCAAAGCTTGTGGGGGTGCTCATAGTCAGCCGTGGTTATCTTGGTCGGCAAGGCTTGTGGAGTGCACATAGTCAGCCGTGGTTATCTTGGTCGGCAAGGCTTGTGGGGTGCTCATAGTCAGCCGTGGTTATCTTGGTCGGCAAGGTTTGCGGGGGTGCTCATAGTCAGCCGTGGTTATCTTGGTCGGCAAGGCTTTTGGGGGTGCTCATAGTTAGTCGTGGTTATCTTGGTCGGCAAGGCTTGTGGGGTGCTCATAGTCAGCCGTAGTTAACTTGGTCGGCAAGGCTTGTGGGGTGCTCATAGTCAGCCGTGGTTATCTTGGTCGGCAAGGCTTGTGGGGTGCTCATAGTCAGCCATGGTTAGTACCTTCAAAAAAGCGATCCGAGGATGGAAAACGACGAACCGCCGGCAAGGTGTAGGCCGATCACTGCGCATCTATGCTAGAGGTGAACGAAGACTATCCCGCATGGTACGAGCCAACAGAAGGGATACTGTGACGCAACTCACCATCAATTTGAATGCTGGTGACGAGAGTAATGTGTCCACAGCACATCGAACCCTGCTTGAAATGTGGCTGCGACACAGGCTGCTCCGAGTGCCCATGCTAACCTTGGTTCACATTCGAAGGCACCTACAATGGTCGCATGAGCATCAAACTGGACCTTGAGTGATTGGAAGAAGGTCGTCTGGTCGATGAATCTCGCTTCGTGTTGGATCATGTGGACGGCCAGGTACGCGTGCGTCGTTCCCCTGGGAAAGTGTTTGTACCAGGAGGCACCACGTGACGGAAACAAGCCGGTTGAGGAAGTTTAATGCTTTGGGTAATGCTATGCTGGGAAACCCTGGGTCCAGTCATTCATGTGCAGCAAACTATGACATCTAGTACCTACATAAACATCACTGCAGATCAGGTACATCCTTTCGTAGCTACGGTATTCCGCTCTAGTAGTGCCTTTTCTTCAGAAAAACAACGCGCCACGCCACTCTACCCTGAGTGTTCGAAAATGGTTTGCGGAACGTGAGGAAGACATCCAGGTATTGCCCTGGCCCTCCACATTCCCCAGACTTCAATCCAATCGAGCATCTGTGGTTTGTGTTGGAACAGAAAATCCGATCTGTGGCGGCTCAGCCACGTAACTTTCAACAGTTAAAGAATCTGCTAGTAACGTGTTGCTACCAGGTTCCAGAAGACATCTTTAGAAATCTTGTGCTGTCAATTCTCGCCGGGTAAGAGCTGTTTTGGTGGCATGTAGGGTACCAACATCATATTACGCAAGTGATCATAATGTCTTGGCCCTTCGGTGTGTGTGTGTGTGTGTGTGTTAATTTAGAATAGGATATATTGTACAGGGTGCGCCATATAAAAGAGGCCCCGTGGCCAGACGTTGTTAAGTGGGTTAAAGTTGTTTGGCGGGCTTACAGTTAAAACCGCTTTGTTCCACTTCTAACCGGTTTCAGCTGCAAAGAAATTCTCCGGAGTGGTTAGTCACAGCCAGAGCAGTGTAGGTAAGCGGTCACAAATGTAAATGAAGAGAGAACAAAGGCAAGGGAAATGGTTTTAAGTACGGAACAGCGGATTTTTTTTTGGGGGGGGACAGTATTTCAGAAATAACTCATACAAGGTTTTAAATGAGTTCTTTACAGAAAAATATTTCCACATTGTGCAGCACCGGAGAAATCAGTGGTACAGAAGTTAGTGCGGAAATTTCGTGAAACCGGCACGGTGTGCAACAGGAAAAGAAACAAACCCAAGACAATTCGTACTGAAGACAATATCAAGGATGAGTGCACATAGATGTTGCAAAGCCCTCGGAAGTCGATTCGCTCATTATCGTCTGCAACGGGAATATCTGCCACATCATGCCGACGCATACGTAAGGTGGATTTGCATTTTCGGCCGTACAAAGTTATGGCGCTCCAAGAACTTAAAACTCCTGATTATGCAGAACGGCTGCAATATTGTAAGTGGTTTCAGGAGACCCTTGTCAGCGGTGAAATGGACCCAACACTTTATTACATGACAGATGAAGCATGGTTTCATCTGTCCGGGTATGTCAATGCGCAAAACGGCAGGATTTGAACCAACACGAATCCCAGACGGACAATGTAGACTTTTCTGTACGACCAAAAGGTAGGCGTTTGGTGTGCTGTGTCTGCGAAGAGGATAGTCGGCCCATTCTTTTTCACCGACACCATCAACTCGGAGCGCTATGTTCAGCAACTGTTCAACCTATTTGTTGCAGCACTTACAGAAGAAGAGCGAACATATGGTTCCTTTCAGCAGGATGGTGCAATGGCGCAAACTGCGCTGAACAGTCTACGTACTGTGCATGAAGTGTTTGGGGAGGACAGACTGTATCGAAGGGACTATGGCCACCCAGATCACCCGATCTCTCCATCTGTGACTTTTATCTGTGGGGAGCATTGAAAGGGAAAGTGTACGCCACTAATCCACACACCCTTGATGAATTAAAAGTGAACATAGCCCAGATTACTGCCGATGAGTTGCGGCGCGTTACGAACAACATGTTTCGTCGTGTGCAGCTGTGTCTTGATGTCGGAGGACAGCACTTTCAGCAATTGTTGTAAACGCAGGTAAAGTACTCCCGTTTTCTGCCATTTCAACTATTCTTTACCACGTATAGTAACATTGCCTGACTGTTGTCGTTCATTATACTCGGGCCTCTTTTACATGGCATAACTCTGTATGACTCGTTTTGTTTGTCTCGCGGATTTCTTGTTGGACCTCCCCTCCCCTTGAGGCACTGCACACACTCGTGAAGGCTTTCTATTCATTGAAAACCCTGAAGATCATGCTTGAAGAATCAGATATTTGCAACTTTTATTAACATCTAAAAACACATCAGATATCTAGGATCTGTTTAAATATTAATTTGAATTTATTTCACAACCAGAAATTTACTCTTGTACTTGTTCGTACTCCATGTGACTACAGCACAAAAGTAAATTTCGTGTCGAAAACTTTTACTATTCCGTGAACAAGAAAATCACTAGCTGTCAAATTTCCTCGCATCTTTTTAGGGTGCGCCTTTGTTGTTAATGCTACAGCAAATAAATAGTCCACAGACGATGACGTCACCATACATACGGCAAAGTGCGGCACACGTTCATCAACTCGGGTCACGACCACGTACGGCCACAAGGAATTACTATTCAAAGAACTTTTTTAAATGGCTTCAGTTTTCATGCAAGGCCTTGATAACATGTAATCCGCCTACTGCTGTTGAAGGATTACTCATAATGACATCAGCACCTTTAACTCTTGAAATTATTATTGGATTCAGTGCTTTCTCTGGAGCATCATAAGCACCTTTTAAACTTTATCGTGATTTGAAAGTAAATTATTTGGATAATTGGGTATACAGTCCAATGAACTGACGTATTTCACGAAACATCACGAATCATTATTGTCTTGAGAGACTGCAAAGGGTCATACCCCAGGTGCTGTACTTTCGTTACAAGGCACATTGCCAGATCCCTGCCTAGTAATTATTAATTTATTATTCACCTCTCTTCCCGGAAGTTCAGTGATGCTACGTGGAAATATTCCATGCAGTTGAGATGTCTGTTATCGTAAATGAAGCTTGAAAGCCAGGTGGCGCAGTGGTCTAAGCAATGGCCTTTGATCATTCGCACGGAAGGGGTCCGAGTTCGAATCCCGGTGAGGCATGGATGTTGTGTTTGTCTTACGGCACTGGCCCTAAATTAGGGACGGGAGACTGCTTATAGCCCATTCAGTTGCTCTGGGTGGTCGTTAAATCTAAAAAAAAAAAAAAAGCTTGAAAGTATTCAAAAGCCGGTGGCGCAGTGGCGCCCGGTGGCGCAGTGGTCTAAGCGATGGCCTCTGATCATTCGTCCGAACGGGGTCCGGGTTCGAATTCCGGTGAGGCATGGATGCTGTGTTTGTCTTACGGCACTGGCCCTAAATTAGGGACAGGAGACTACTTATAGTCCATTCAGTTGCTCTGGGTGGTCGTTAAATCTTAAAAAAAAAAAAAAAAAAAGCTTGAAAGTATTCAAAAGCCGGTGGCGCAGTGGCGCCCGGTGGCGCAGTGGTCTAAGCGATGGCCTCTGATCATTCGTCCGAACGGGGTCCGGGTTCGAATTCCGGTGAGGCATGGATGCTGTGTTTGTCTTACGGCACTGGCCCTAAATTAGGGACAGGAGACTACTTATAGTCCATTCAGTTGCTCTGGGTGGTCGTTAAATCTAAAAAAAAAAAAAAAAGCTTGAAAGTATTCAAAAGCCGGTGGCGCAGTGGCGCCCGGTGGCGCAGTGGTCTAAGCGATGGCCTCTGATCATTCGTCCGAACGGGGTCCGGGTTCGAATTCCGGTGAGGCATGGATGCTGTGTTTGTCTTACGGCACTGGCCCTAAATTAGGGACAGGAGACTACTTATAGTCCATTCAGTTGCTCTGGGTGGTCGTTAAATCTAAAAAAAAAAAAAAAAAGCTTGAAAGTATTCAAAAGCCGGTGGCGCAGTGGCGCCCGGTGGCGCAGTGGTCTAAGCGATGGCCTCTGATCATTCGTCCGAACGGGATCCGGGTTCGAATTCCGGTGAGGCATGGATGCTGTGTTTGTCTTACGGCACTGGCCCTAAATTAGGGACAGGAGACTACTTATAGTCCATTCAGTTGCTCTGGGTGGTCGTTAAATCTTAAAAAAAAAATAAAAAAAAGCTTGAAAGTATTCAAGAGCAGCCCCGGTGGCGCAGTGGTCTAAGCGATGGCCTCTGATCATTCGTCCGTAAGGGGTCCGGGTTCGAATCCCGGTGAGGCATGAATGTTGTGTTTGTCTTACGGCACTGGCTCTCTCGCTTCCCTGGAACCAGTGACCCTAAATTAGGGATGGGCGACTGCTTATAGCCCATTGAGTTGTTCACGGTGGTCGTTAAACCTCCAATCAAAAAAAAAAAAACTAGAAATAATAATTTCACGAATTAACTTGAGAAAAAGACGAAATCGAAAACTGAAGGGTGGGCTTTAAACATTCAACCGAGATGGGTTCGGGTTCGAATTCCGGGTGACGCTTGGATGGTGTGTTTGTCGTTCGGTCCTCACTTCCTCCACTACCTGGAACGAGTGGCTCCAAATTAGGGACAGGCAACTGCCCATTGAGTTACTCACAGTAATTGTTAATCCCCACCCACCAAAAAAATAATCGAAAGTTACCAATACATAGAATTAACATTTGTTTTCGACGTCTCGCAAAGCTTTTGGACATATTGTTACCATGGGCTCGTTAACGTTAGTGTTAATTTAGTATTACAGAGAATGTTCACACATTTTTAGAACGTTTCTGATAAGAACATACAAAAAATAACAGAAGTTCGAGGAATTGAACCCGGCAATAGCACGCTAGATGAACATGAAAGAAACATCTACTGCAGTTAAATATCGTCTACTAAGAAACTGGAGCACGTGAACAAGCTGTGTATTGAAGGTTATGTTTTTGCTCTTTACGAAGAGAAATATTCGCATTCTGTAATTATAAAACACAGTGAAAATCATGGAATTAGTATTTCTAAATGTAAAATAAGCAATATTATTAATAATGCGAGGAAAAACATTGCTTTTAACCAGTGGTGGCTCGTGGAGTAAAATGTTGGTGAGGTGAAGACCCAGCCCATAACGTACACTATATTGACAAAAATCAGCGGACACCTCTTCAAAGACAAATGAAAGGATCCGCTGCGTTGTTGAGATGAGCGGTACACGGTATAAAAACAAGCTTGCAGCTGACCGCGATTATATCGCACTGTGAGGTGGAGTGAAAATGTCGCGGCGGGAGAGAACTGACTTTGAGAATGGAAAGATTGTTGGGTGTTATATTAGTGAGTTGTCCATAAGTGAAACCGAGAGGCGTTTAAACATACTCAAGTCAACTGTTTTGGATGTACTGAATAAGTGGAAGACACATGGCGTGCCAGAAATAGCAAAACGTACCGGCAGACCAAAGAAAATCAATGATAGGGGACGTCGAAGCCTCAGGAGAGTCGTTACAGCTACTCGACGGAGTACTACTGCACAAGACCTCAGTGTATAGGTGAGTAAAAATGCTAGAACCTCGGTATGCACTCGTACCATTCGCAGAGAACTTCATTCCATGGGTTGCCATGGTCGTGCGGCTGCTCATAAGCCTTTCATCTCCACTCGGAATGCTTGCATGGTGTAAAGAACATTTATCATGGACCGTAGATCAATGGAAACGGGTCCTATGGATTGGTGAATCCAAATACACGATCCATCAGTCTGATGGCCGTGTGTGGGTATGGCGGCAGCCGGGAGAATGCTATTTACCACAGTGTATTGTTTCTACGGTCAAGTTTGCAGCTGGCAGTGTACTAGTGTGGGAGTGTTTTTCGTGGTATGGTCCTAGCCCATTGGTTATCGTGGACAAACCTGTTAACCAACACGTCTTCCTCGATATTCTGGACAATTATGCTCTACCAACTCTGTGGCAATACTATGGAACTGAGGCTTGTTGGTACTAGCAGGATAATGCATCAAGCCATAAAGAAAGGACTGTTACGGCGTGGTTTGACGATAATTCCGTATCGTGTGTGGACTGGCCAGCACAGAGCTCTGATCTCCCATAACTCACCTATGGGATGAATCAAAATGCCGCATAAGAAGTTTGGAACCAAGGCCTACTACTAAGCAACAGTTAGCAGCATCATTATATACTGAATGGAAGCGCATATCTATCGCTGTGTTCCAAAACCTTGTCGAAAGCATGTCTCGAAGAGTCAGTGCATGCATTAAGGCCAAGAGTGGACAGCAACCGCATGTCAATAAATGCTATGTTGTGTTTCTCTTCTAGGTGTCCAGTGACCTTTGTCAATATAGTGTAAATGTTATGAAAAATAACTAAAACCAAATTTTCTAGAGAAGGGTTTGATGTATATATATGTATGATTATGTATATTTTATATCTCTATATATAAATTATTCGACAATAGTTCAACAAAATCATAAGAAGACATCAAGCACGGCGGAGGGGAGCGAGGTAAACTTAAAACATTGGAAACAGTTTCGGAGGGAAACATATATGTTTTGTGAAAAAACAAAAAAGAGGAAGAATGGTTAACCCGTTTTACTTTATGTAATCCTTCCTGAGCACAAACGCAAATTTTGCGCTTAATTTCTTTATCTAGCGATAGTTAATGAGTGGTTATTGCACCACGCACATCACCAATCGAATATTCACTCCTCAATAATTAATAGAAGAATTACTTTTCTCAAAAAATGTTTGAGTCCAGAATAAAAGCAGCATGTCTGTTTGCGAAGGTGCACCCTTAATGTAGCTCACATTTAAGGCCCTGACTCGTGGAAACAGTGTCTAGGAGAAATCAAGCTAGAAGCACATTTCTATATATCTTGTCAAAACAGGTCATGTAACTTAAACACAGCAGAAATCAGAATCTGTAAAATTTGTTTTTCCCCCAACAGAATGCATTTAAATTACTTTTTATTAATCAGTTTAATTCTAAAAATAATTATTTTTATTATAAGTAATAATTTATGACTAATATTACTAAGAAAAAAAGACTCAGCACATTTCTGGCCAAACCAGAAACTACAGAAGTACATTGCAAAACAGTCAGCACTCAAATATAGGATACAGTGCACACTTTGACGACAAAGCTGTGTGGGTACACTATAAAAACAGACGTGCTGTCATTGACTGAGGCGAACTATATTGCAGCCTGAGTAACTGCTTTGCCAAGCTCTCAACTGCCATCACCCATTGGACAAAATCCCTAGCTTCCTCCGATAGAAAACCAGACGACAGTCGATTTTAAGCGGCGTTCGAGTTCGCCACACAATCCGTAGAGAAAGTCTGGAGAACCGGGTTTTTTCATCTCCTGTGTGTTGTAACAGAGACGACTCATATGATCGACTCTCTAGGCGCTCAGCATATGCTCGTTTCAACCCCTTTGCAAAAATAGTATCTAAACTTTATAAATTTAAGGCTCATAAAGGTTCATTCCTGGTTGAAGCCTTTTTTAACAACATTTACGAATCACAATGAGAATTTCAGAGTTTCATTTAGCATGCACAATTAAGGGCGTATTGTATCTTACATATGCAAAAACTTTCTTCATGGGTGAAAAATTTCTAGTGAAGCGGAGCCTAACTTGCTTCATTTGGATGGCCGCCCATGCTTTTAACAGAACAAGTTAGTTAAGTTATGCAATACATTGATTATGATACGCTTTCCAACATACCAGAAATCATTACTCAAGTTATTACTCAAGTTATGAGGATAAAGGTTGTAGAATAATCTCGCTTCTATGACCCGACCTTTGACCGCATTTCGATGATATTCAACAGAACCGGGAAAGTATAATTCCGGAACAGCATGAAAAGTTTTGTCTCAATCGAAGCATTTTTACGTAAATCATAACGCATAAGGGCAATGGAATGGATTCCGATCCTATGTCCTGACCTTTGACCCCATTTCACCCATTTTTAGTCCGATTCGTCCCCACATGGATCCCTACCACATACTAAAATTACATCGAAATCGAACCATTTTTACTCAAGTTATGACGCATAAGGGCATTCCGCTCGTATGTCCTGACCTTTGACTCCACTTCACCCATTTTCAAACAGGTTGGTCCCCAGGTGGTCCTCTACGATATGCTAAAATTTCATTGAAATCGAACCATATTTACGCAAGTTATTACGCATAAGGGGAATGGAATGGATTCCGCTCCTATGTCGTGACCTTTGATCCCATTTGTCCCATTTTCAATAAGGTTCGTTCCCAGGTGGTTCTCTACCACATGTTAAAATTTCATCGAAATCGAACCATTTTTACGCGAGTTATCGTGAGGACAGACGGACGGACAAAGCTGGAGCATTTACGCTTCTTCAACCTATGGTTGGAAGAACATCAAATGCAAAATTTATTTATTTCTTCCCCAAAGAAGAAAATAATACAAGTTAGTAAAACCATGCAATGCATTTATTATGATACGCTTTCCAACATACCAGAAATCATTACTCAAGTTATGAGGATAATGGCTGTGGAATAAATCTCGGTCCTGTGCCCTGACCTTTGATCCCATTTCGATGATATTCAACAGAACCGGTTCAGTATACCTTCGAAATTACATGATCAGGTTTTGTCGCAATCGAATCATTTTTACGTAAATTATGATGCCTAAAGGCTATGGAATAGATCCCACTCCTGTGTCCTGACCTTTGACCCCATTTCACCCATTTTTAATAGGGTTCGTTCCCAGGTGATTCCCTATCATATACTGAAATTTCATCGAAATCGAACCATTTTTACCCGAGTTATCGTGCGGACAGACGGACAAGCTGGAGCATATACGCTTCTTCAACCTACGGTTGGAAAGCGTAAAAAACGAAATCTTGAGTTCAGCCAGGGCTTTACAGAGGAAAAGGCTAGTCCGTCCCTTTGAGGAACTGAATGCCGACCCGTGTTTAAAAGGGTGGATGGAAAATGGGTTGGCCACTTGTGCCCTACGTCATCGCGGTGGACTCTTCCCTGAGCTTCGTTTGTCTATTTCACTAGAAAACCAAATTTTCCTCTGTCATGGTTTTGCATGCCCGCGCCTTTTCTTCGTTTATATATAGTATTTGTTTCACGTTGTGATTTACTTAAGTTGTACACTCAGTGTTGATTTTCATTTCCGTTTTTTCAACGAAATGTCACCATGTGCCGATGTGACGTGCTGAAATACGCATATAAACACGAAAGGACAGGACATTGTTTTCCGCGTCCTTCTTTAGGAATTAATTCAGAAAACTGCCCCGAAACTAATTCTCTTCAAGATAATTGGGTAAGACTAATATCTGTTGGTAGTTTGATAGTACCATCATGTTCTTGGGATAATATTATTAAACAGTTTGAAAAGATTTTCTGCGCAGTTTACGACTGGACATTTAAAAAAAGGAAAGGTTTTGTTAGCGAACTCATAAATGACCTAGAAAAACGTTTTCTATCTCTCAACAAAGTCGCTATTTGTGGGTTTTGCAGAATACGAACATTTATTCGAATTCGTTTTCTGAACAGAAATTCACCATTATTGCGGTGCAGGAAGGCTCTGCAGAAAATGAAGAAAAAATGGATTGACTCAAACGCAGTGAAAAAAAACATAAGTTTTTTTGTTTTTTTCATTTGGGCAATGAAGAAAACAGTTTTACATTTTGTACAATGAAAAAAACATTTTCCAGTTTGTGCAATAAGGAACATACCTTCATTTTATGAAGTAAATTTTGTACGACACTTTTTAAACGCAGTGACCTTCAGAAATCATGATGAATTCAAAATGTCAGTAAATAATTTTTATTTTATACATCAACAGAGTGTTTGAACTACTTTTGCGGAGTTTGAAGAACTCAGTAACTTTCCGTGCCTTAAATGTTTTAAACAACTAATGTTTGTGACAAAAAAAAAAGGGGTTTTAAACCACTAAACGTTTCTAGGTAATGGTTTTAAACAAAGAAAAATGTTTTAAACCACTAAACGTTTCTCTAAAAGAAAAAGAAACAAGAAAGATGACACCGAATTTTCGGGTGTAATAAGCACGTCTTTTGAATCCGTTCTAAAGAAAATTAAATTTATCAAAGCTATTCAAAGTCAATGGAACCGGTATGGAAAACAATAGTATCTGACGGAAGAAAGAAGTTTTTCAATCGGGTCTTTAATCCCTCAGATATTGCTGTAAACGGAATCCTGAGCTTACGAACTCTTAGAAACAGAGTTATCGACAAAAATAAGATGTGACTTTACGTCCCTTGGTGAGAAAACCATGCATTATTTTAGGAAGAAAGTATTCACAAAAGGTTTATCCATATGAGCGGTATCGGTTCAAGAAAAAAATTTTAGTCGAGTTTTCAGGAGCCCAGATTTTGCTACAAATACATCAGAAGTAGAAATTAACACTTATGACCCCTGGTGGCCAAACCATTCTTTACCAAACATTAGAAATTACGTTAAAAATATTTTCCGTCAGGTCTTGTATGCGATACAGGAAGAATTTTTCAAATCAGAGTTTTAGGAGCAGAAAACGCAATTTCCTACTGTGCGCCCTAGCGGAAAGTCTATGATTTACTTGAAAATTTTGAATTTATAGGAAAAACATTTCACATCGGAAACACTATCCAACAAAGAAGGAATTTTCTAAATCGGACTCTTAGAAGTCGAGATATTAACAAAAATAAGGATGCAAGAGCCAAGAGACAATAAATAAGTGGACAAAAATTTTCCGAGATTATTGGGGACGGGTGGGGTTCAACCCACCTGAAGTGATCTAGCGACGCCCCTATGGATGCAAGAGACAATAAATGAGTGGACAAAGTTCTTCCGGGGTTATTGGGGGCGGATGGAGTTCAACCCACCTGAAGTGATCTAACGACGCCCCTATGGATGCAAGAGACAATAAATGAGTGGACAAAGTTCTTCCGAGATTATTGGGGGCGGGTAGGATTCAGCCCACCTGAAGTGGTCTAGAGACGCCCCAATGGATGCAAGAAACAATAAATGAGTGGAATATTTGTTTCCGAGATTATTGGAGGTGGGTGGGATTCAGCCCACCTGAAATGACCTAGCGACGCCCCAATAAATGCAAGAAACAATAAATGAGTGGAATATTTACCCGAGATTAACGGAGGTGGGTGGGATTCAGCCCACCTGAAATGATCTAGCGACGCTCCTATGGATGCAAGAGACAATAAATGAGTGGAAAAATTTTTCCCAGATAATTGGGGGCCTATCTGAAAGGATCTAGCGACGCCCTTATGGATGGAAGGGACAATAAATGAGGGGACAAAAGTTTTCCGAGACTATTGGAGGCAGGGGCGGGGGGGGAGATTCAACCCACTTGAAAAGATCTAGAAACGCCCCTGCGGAACTTTGTCCATTTATTTTTGCAAGAGACAAAAATAAGTGGACAAAATTTCGCCGTGCTTATTGGGGGCGGGGTTCAGCCCACCTGAACTGATATACCGACGCCCATGTGGATGCAAAAGACAAAAATGAATGGACAAAACTTGTTTCACGGCACACAATAGAACCGTTTAGGACAAACACTGGGGAAAAGAAGAATAAGCACCAAATTCATGTTAGTGGCATCATTTTAATACAGTTTGATTTTCAAAGAAACTTAGCATCACAGAGAAAAAATAAACTTTAAGCCTCATTTTTTATTGTTGATTCCTTGTTACTACATGCTGCGTTTCAGGCCAGCAGAGACAGGCTGAGATTTTTTTGTAAATTCTTTGAATTAAAGTTTTTTAAATCTGCATTATCCCATTTTTACAGTTTCTGAAGATCCATCGGAAAAGTACATTCCTTTTTGTCACTTAGCGATATTTAATTTCAATTTCAAATTATGAACTACTTGGAGCATCGTATTCACCATACACGACGGATACAGCGAATAAACAATGCCGGAAACTTGATATCGTAGTTATATGTTCTTTAAATTATTTAGATGAATTTCCTTGAAAACAAATGAAAAGCACGAATACTTCCCAGTTGGAATTACGTTTGAATAAAGAAATTCTCAAAAGTTAAAAAAACGCAGTTTTATTGATTCCTCCTTTCCCATTTTTATCCTCCACAAATGATTTTTATTTGAGGTAAAACGTTGAGAAAAATATAGTTGGAAACTTTGGCACAAACGGTTTTTCTTAAAAAAACATGTTACCAATAAAATTTGAATTAAAACTGTTTCAGAAAGTTAAGCATATCAAATTCCGTTTCTTTAGTTATGTATCTCTAAATCCTTGCTTTTATGAAAGCAATAGCTTTTCCTACTGCTCTACCAATTCCGTTTTTCTTCAAATATACTAAGCATTCAACTGTTCGCACTTTTATCTCATGCTCTTTTTTTACATTTTTTTTACCGTTTTCTTTCGTGCAAAATACTTTCCTTTAAGTTATCTCACTCCGTTTTAAGAGTCTTAAAGGAACATTCCAATTACACATTTCTGAAGACTACTAAAACTGTGTCTTCATTTAAACAAGATGTACAATTATATTCTTTTTCCGATAACATTTTTGCGTTTTTTTTTTTGTCATTCGGTTTAAAGCTGTGAGCCTATTAGTATCTGAACTCAATTCTTTCCTGTTCATCTTTATTTTGTTTTAAATATTTGTAACGTTTTGTTCCACGAACGAAATCAAAATTCGAAATAAGTCGAGCTAAGGTGTTTCTATCTTTATCTAACGTACCAATGTTTTTGATTTACCAACTCTTTTCTTTGCTTTTTCTGTTGTAGACACTGTTCAGAATACCTATCGAAGTTTTTTCTGTTCTTTATTTATGCTTCCTTTCTTGTACCAAATGCATACATATCCATTCCTTATTCCACGGATTTTCAATCAGAAAAGCTTAAAAAAAAAGAAATAAATCCAACAGCACAATTCATCTTCAAATTGAATTTTCATTGTTGTTTTGCTTTTTTTTTTGTACGAATCAGTTTTTAGCTGTAGAATGAATTCGAGAAAACTAAACGCAAAATACAGACAAAACATGTTAACAGAAATCTGCGTGTGTAAAGTTATACACTGCTGGACAATTGCTAAGGACGGATCATAAACGGCTATACAGCGCATAAAAAAGCAAGTGTGGTTGGATGCCAAGTGAAATAAAATAATGTCAGAATGCCAGGACATTAGAAGAAAGACAATTTATTGTGCTCTGAAATCCAGAAGGCTTTGGAACGTGTTCAAGGGACAAACAGGCCATTTTGTGCAGAATACGTAAACGTGAAAAAATCCAATTACCGTCCGCAGGCGTTTCGGCGTAAGATGTCAATACGGGATATGGCCACCATGGAGGGCGATGCAAGATTCCACACGTCGTGTCATGCTTTGCACAACATTATCAAGCAGCTGTTGGGGTAATTCATCCCATTCCTCTGTCAGTGCACGGATGAGGGTGTCCTTGTTTATTGGAGGGCATTGGCGACCAGCAAGACTCCTCCCCAAAGCATCCCACACATTTTCAATGGGATTTAGATCTGGAGAACGTGCTGGCCATACGAGGCGTTGAATATCCTCGCTCTCAAGACACTCCTGGACAGCGACTGTTCGATGACATGTTGCGTTGTCGTCCATGAAAATGAATCTATCACCGACAGCACCACGGAACATGCGAACATGAGGTAGCAGAACATCATTAATGTATCGTTGGCCAGTCATAGTCCCAGTTGGAAGCACATAGATGGACGTACGGCCATTGATCATGATGCCAGCCCATACCATGACACTACATGTCGGATATCGGTCCCTTTCCTGTATGTTTGCTGGACAATATGCAGTACCACTATCACGCCAGATCAGTTGTCGTCGACAATCAGACGATAGCCTGTATCTACTCTCATCTGAGAAGAGGACAGCAGACCAGTCGTTATCAGTCCAATTGCGATGTTGATGGCACCATTGCAAACGGCCGGTACGGTGACGTCTGGACAATGGGATGCACACAACAGGATGGCGGGCGTATAGTCCTCCTTCATGCAAACGTCTGGCGACAGTTTTTCGGGAGATCCGCTTGCCAGTAGCAGCCATAAACTGATTTGCTACCTCACTAGCTGTGCTGTGCCGGTGTCTTTTTGTTGATAGCACTATGTACCGATCTTCTGCAGGTGTCGTACTGCGAACACGACCTCCCCCGTGACATTTGCTACACTCTCCATTTGTTTGAAATGATTTCCAAAGCCTTGAAACAACACTGTGGCTGACGACAAACTCCCTGGCAACATCTGTTATTTTTCGCCCTTCTTCAATCTTGCCAATAATACGGCCACGCGTAAAATCATCGAGGTGATGTCGGGAAGACATACTGAAAAATCCTTTATATCTTTAATCAGCGCTATGGCGTCACGAACAAGTTCGGCAATCCAAAATTTGCATACGCGCAACACGTCTTACTGTATCCCGAACTTATGCTAATTTCCATATTTTCCTGCCTTCCATTTTATGGTTGCTATCGTTGCTATTGTCATCCGTCCTTAGCAATTGTCTGGCAGTGTATTAAAAAGCAAGTTTCAATTTTAATCATTAAATAGAAATGTATTTGAATTAAAACAGCGAGTTTGTTTCAGCAAGTTAAAGGACCAGTTTTTAAACTGTATGTTTTTTTAGGTAACTTCCAGAAACATGCCATTTTTATTTCCTTGTTCTTTTTTTTTCTTTCAAGTTTGTGGCGTACTGCTCAGGTGATGCAAGAGTCAAAGCAGCAACTCGAAGTGATAAGCCAAGGTCGGTGCAGTTCAGTCGGGAGAATAACTGTCCCCGGAGCTTCCACTGTTTACCTCAACATCTGTGACGTACCGCTGAGGTTAACACAAGAGTCAAAACGGCAAGTTGCAGCGATAAGCTAAGGTCGGTGTAGTTTAGTTGGGCGAATCACTATCTCCGGAGCTTCCGCTGTTTTCTTGAACGTATGTGATACAAGAGTCAAAGCAGCAACTCGAAGCTATAAGCCAAGGTTGGTGTAGTTCAGTCGAGAGAATAACTGTCCCCGGAGCTTCCGTTGTTTACTTGAGCATATCTGATGCAAGAGTCAATGCAGCAACTTGAAGCGATAAGCCAAGGTCGTTGTAGTTCAGTAGCGAGAATGATTATCTCCGGAGTTTCCACTGTTTACTTAAACATGTGTGACGTACCACTAAGTTAACGCACAAGTCAAAACGGCGAGTTGTAGCGATAAGCCAAGGTCAGTGTAGTTCAGTCGAGAGAATCACTGTCTACGGAGCTTCCGCTGTTTAATTGAACATATGTGATGCAAGATTCAAAGCAGCAACTCGAAGCGATAAGTTAAGGTCGGTATAGTTCAGTTGGGAGAATAACTGTCTCCGGAGCTTCCACTGTTTACCTCAACATCTGTGACGTACCACTGAGGTTAACACAAGAGTCAGAATGGCAAGTTGCAGTGATAAGCCCAGGTCGGTGCAGTTCAGTCGGGAGAATGACTGTCTCCGGAGCTTCCATTGATTACCTCAACAAGTGTGACGTATCACCAAGTTAACGCACAAGTCAAAACGGTGACTTGCAGCGATAAACCAAGGTCGGTGCAGTTCAGTCGGGAAAAAAACTGTCTCCGGATATTCCACTGTTAACCTCAACATGTGTGGCGTACCACTAAGGTAACGCAAAAGTCAAAATGGCAAGTTGCAGTCGTAAGCCAAGGTCGGTGTAGTTTAGTTTAGAGAATAACTGTCTCCGGAGTTTCCAGCTGTTTACCTCAAATTCTGTGACGTACCACTGAGGTAACACAAGAGTGAAAACGGCAAGTTGCAACAGCAAGCCAAGGTCGGTGTAGTTCAGTAGGGAGAACAACTGGTTCCGGAGCGACGAGATATGTGTTAAAATACCACCACCGGCAAAAGGGCTTATTTTGACATTGGCGCCCGAACGTAAAAATGAATCATCTGTCCGTGAGGTTCGAGCACAATGTGTGTGATGATTCTTCCACACATCGTCAAGAATTAGATAAAATTCCTTCTTCCACAGTGAGCTCCTTCAAGCATGGTTTGTTGGCTGACCCGGAAACCTACGATTCCGTCCCAGCCATTCTCAAGGGTGAGAAATACACTGGTCACAAAATGTTAGGGATATTGCGGTTTCGAACGGAAATAAATAGTGGTGTTATACAAATTCAGCGACTACTGGAGGTCGGTTATCAGCGTGACTAACTGCGTCACATGTAAATTACTATAACGACAACAAAGCATGTGGGGTGCAAGCTCAGATAAAAAGTACCCGGCAGGAAGCGGAAAACGCGTCGCTTAACAGCTCGATGTAGAAGTTTGCTGTATGTATTGCCTGCAGTGTGGAATTAACCTGAAATGATGTCCAGACGACGTTTAAACGTTGACAACAGAAATAGGGCTGTAGACATGTTACAGGCAAGTGCACGGCAGATCGATGTGGCCGCTGCTTTAGAAATTCTGCAAAGTGTAATAAGTTGGCTACACACAAGATTTCTAAGGCATGGAAATTCTGCAGATAGACCCAGGAGCGGTCGGCCGAGGATAAATACCAGTAGGTAAGATCGATCCTTGACAGTAAGTCCTAGGAGAAGGCGTAGTATCACCAGTAGCCAACTCCGAGAATCACTTCGAGCTGCTTCTGGTGTCACAACATGCACTCAAACGGTACGAAACCGTCTTCACGAGTACTAACTTTGAGTAAAGAGATCGCTGCAATGTAGAGCATTGACATCAGCTCACCGTCGTCAAAGATGTACCTGGGTCCAACAATACATGTTGTGGAATACAGAATGGTACCATGCACCACGTGTGAAGGAGATCCGGCACACGAATGCAACCACACTATGTGCAATCGTTCCATCCTTACCAGCGGTAGTCAGTTCTGGTCCGGGCAGGAGTGTGTTTTAATGGCCGTACTACCTTGTATGTTTGTCAAGGCAACATGAATGTGATCATTCAGACCACAGTGACACTGTTTCACGCTACTATTGGACATGCAATCCCTTTTCTCGATAGCAATGCAACCAGGCAATGTGGCTGGAACGTGCTTCAAGAACTGGAAAACCATGGGATTGATTCGATACGATTAAGGTTATGAATCCGATGTTTCCTAACTTTAATCGTATTGAAAACATTTGGGACGCTGCACAGCGTCGTCTGAATAACCACGTCCTATACCCCAGTACAGCAGCAGACCCCCGTAAATTGTTGCCTGTATTACGGTAGGAGCTGCACCAGACACTTTTCAATTATGTCATTGCAAGTATGCCACTTAGGTGTCAAGACGTTCTTCGAAACAGAGGCGGTGCTACCGGGTACTGACATCCAGAGGTACGGACACTCTCCGAATTTACCATTTTGTCTATATTGCAGTGCCACTTTGTTGTGTGCAGAAATTACACAATAACTTGTTTTTGTAAACGCACTCTTTATTGTTCGTACTATGTAGCCTCAATGATGTTATTTCAGAGTGTGTTACTTAAGTCAGATACAGACATCCTTCCTTTCATGAGACACACTATATTGACAAAAGTCACCAGACACCCCTTCAAAAGCAAACGAACGGATCCGCTGCGTTGTTAAGATGCGCGGTACAGCTGCAAACGGTATAAAAACAAGTCTGCAGCTGACCGCGATCATATCGCACTGTAAGGTTGAGTGAAAATGTCGCGATGGGAGAGAACTAACTCTGAGAGAGGAAAGATTGTTGGGTGTTATATTAGTGGGTTGTCCATAAGAGAAACAGAGAGGCGTTTAAAAATACCCAAGTCTACTGTTTTGGATGTACTGAATAAGTGGAAGACACATGGCGTGTCTGAAACAACAAAACGTCAAAGAAAATCAGCGATAGAGGACGTCGAAGCCTCAGGAGAGTCGTCACAGCTAATCGATGGAGTACTGAACAAGACTTCAGTGTACAGGTGAGTAAAAATACTGGAACCTCGATATGTACACGTACCATTCGCAGAGAACTTCATTCCATGGGTTACCGTGGTCGTGCGGCTGCTCATAAGCCTTTCATCTCCACTCGGAATGCTACTCGTCGTTTAGCATGGTGTAAAGAACATTTATCGTGGACCGTAGATCAATGGAAACGCGTCCTATGGACTGGTGAATCCAGATACACGATCCATCAGTCTGATGGCCGTGTATGGGTATGGGGGCAGCCGTGGGAACTGCTATCTACCACAGTGTACTGTTCGTACAGTCAAGTTTGGAGCTGGCAGTGCACTCGTGTGGGGGTGTTTTTCGTGGTATGGTCCCGGCCCATTGGGTATCGTGGACAAACCTGTTGACTAGCACGTCTACTTCGATATTCTGGAAAATTATGCCCTACCAACTCTGTGGCAATACTATGGAACCCAGCCTTGCTGGTTCCATCAGGAAAATGCACCAAACTATAAAGCAAAGACTGTTACGGTATGGTTTCATGATAATTTCGTATTCTGTGTGTAATGGCAAGCACAAAGCCCTGATCTTAATCCCATGGAGCACCTATGGGATGAATTAGAGCACCGCATAAGAAGTTTAGAACCAAGGTCTATTACTAAGCAACAGTTAGCGGCAGCATTATGTACTGAATGGAAGCGCATACCTATCGCTGTGCTCCAAAACCTTGTCGAAAGCATGTCTGGAAGGGTCAGTGCATGTATTAAGGCCAAAGGTGGACCGACACCGTACTAATGTATGTCAAAAAATTCTATGTTGTGTTTCTCTTCTAGGTGTCCTGTGACTTTTGTCAACATAGTGTATTTCTAACTTTTTTTACCAGTGTATGTGTCGTACCAATGAAATGACGCAAGAATCAAAACGGCAAGTTCGCTGCAAAAAATGACTATGTCATCAGCGAAACGAATGCGAATCAAATAACCTCCATTAATCTTTATCGCTTTGTTTTCCTAGTTTAATGATTGAAACACATTTGGCATTGAAGAGTTTGATAGATATGATGTTACCTTGTCTCAGCCTTTCGAATTTTCATTGCTGCTGCATCCTCTTATAGCAGAGCCTTTGCATTTGCATTTTAGTAGATGTTAATGAGAATGCTAATGTAGTTCGTTACAGATTTATATGCGTTTTGTAAGCAACACGATAGTTTCCTTTATTCTAGTGCATCCTTATCACATTTTGTAACATCCTGAGTCTTTTCAGCGCCTTTTATAAAAAAAGATCGCGCTTATGTTACCGGTGTGTCGGTCTGTGGACACCATATCTCTGCAACTATTTATCCGACTTGAAAAATTCTTTTTGCATTGGGTAGCTATGCGAATGATGACCCTTCACTTCGTTTTTTTTTTTTTTTTTTTAGATGCACAATTTCGCCGCTGGAGCGCGTAAATGCAAATGATATCCAATTCAAAATACATTTTATTCCACATATATGCTTCTAAACATCTGAATGAAAATTCTTTTTTACCTTCCGATTTCATTTATATTTAAGACTGTTTTAAGTATGGTCACTTTTTCAAGTTACGCATAGATTCTCCGTTAGGGGGCGTAAAATAAATTGAGTTTTTTCCACTATCTCAGCTACTAAAACTTCGATTTGAAAAATTATTTCTGCAGCAGATACAGCTCCTGATGGGAAATCTTTCGCATATAATTCCTAATTTTTGCTACAAAATGGTTTGGCCACCAGGGGGCGTAAGTCTTAATTTCCGCTTCTGATTTATTTGAAGCAAAATCTGAGCTTCTAAAATCTCGATTGAAAAAAAAAATCGTTTTCGGACCGATACTACTCACGTCAGTAAATCTTTTTGGAATATTTTCTTCTTAAAATAATGCACGGTTTCTCCCGCAGGGGGCGTAAATGTATAACTTATTTTTGTCGATATCTTTGCTTTCTAGAGTCCGATTTGAAAAATTATTTCTTTGTTGCAGGGCGTTTCCCCTGGGAAATGTTTGTCATGTAATTTCAATTTTTTATGGCACAAATCTGCCACCAGAGGGCGTAAGATCACGTTTCCATTTACAGCAATATCTGCCGGATTAAAAACCCGACTGAAAAACTTCTTTCTTCGGTCAAGAACTGCTGTTTTCCATACCGATTCCATTGATTTTGACTATCTTTGATACATTTAATTCGCGTGAGAACGGATTCAAAAGACGTGCTCATTACACCAAAAATTCGGTGTCATCTTTTTTGTTTTATTTGTGAATATCTTTTTTGTACAAAATGCATCATACGCCTATCGCCTTTTTCAGGGCACTAAAACGAAACGAAATTTTCAAAACAAACAAATCGAAGTACAGTATCCCTGAATTTCTTTCATAAGCGCATTTTCTTTGTTCTGTAGTCTTCCTGCTGTGCACGGTAATTTGTCCTATTGTACTTTCGCCTGTTTTCTTTTCTATTTTACATTTAAAAGTTCTGCCAAGCACGTGCATTTTTCTAGTTTTAAATACCTTTGAAAATATTTTAAAATGAAACTAATAAATCTAGTTCAGGAAATAAAATAGAAGTTTCATCTTTTTTCCACGTTACGAAACTATTTTTTTAAATATTTTATTAGTTCTGCTGCTCATCAGTGTATGTTCAAAACGTTTACCTGTATCCATGTGCGTTCTTTGTCTACGGTTCCTATGCTATCTTTTATGTCAAACACATCTCCTTTCTTAGTTCCACGAACTTTAATATATATATAAAAACAAAGGAAACAATAAATAAATCCAACTGTCCAATTCATCGCCAAGTTTGATTCGTTGTTGCTTTTGCTCTTTGGTACAAATCAACTTTCAGCACTGGAATCAACAAGACGAATAGCAAGAAAACAGAACAAGAAAGTGTAAGAAAAAAAAAATAGAATAAAACTCTGTGTGTGCAAAGTCATCCTCACGCGCGACCTCCTTTTCTGGCTGACACCGCTCATTTCTCTTTCATCGCTGAAAAAATAATAATAAGATGGAATGAAAAAAAAAAAAAAATATGCAGTCTTCTTACAGAAACGCGAGCTATATCATATCGCGTCTGCTTCGGGAGACAAGATCCGATTTCTCCAACTTCATATTAATAGCGAATCGGAGCGAAGAAAAAGAATCGCAGAGTAAGAAAAGATGTACTGAAACAAAGTACTCAAGAAAAGCTTCCTCATCAGCTCACCCTCTAAAATCTCTCGTTTCCCTCTCTAGCACCAGTCTCCTCCCCGGACGCCTGCCCGCCTCCCAGAAAGCTACTGAACTGAGCAGCGTGTGCACGGTCCGTGTACAAGCGATGTGTTAAATAAAAAGCGCGCTTTGCCAAACCGGTCTCCCTCTCTCCCAGCTTCTTCTACTGACATATGTCAAGATGCAGGGTTGCTATTTGCCGACAAGAGCTGCCTCAATAATATCGCGATTTATTTAGGACGATGAAAAGCACGGCGGCTCTTTTTTTTTTTTTTTTCCTATTTGTATTTTTCTTTATTTTTCCTGCTCTGCTTTTACAGTATGGACGTCGATAAAATTGCCGTCGTGCCTAACTTGTCGCCAATCTATAGACACGTCATACACGGTCCCTCCCACGCGCAACGTGTCTCTTAGCCTTCACATATCAATGCTTCAGAACCTCTTTCTTTCTGTCTCCCAACCCCATCATGTCCTTTTTTTCTTTGCCGTCTATAAAACCCCTTTCTTCCTTTTTTTTTTGTCTACCCCTCTATCCTCCTTAAAGTTTTTGCGCAGCTTGCCCCCCCCCTTCTTCTTTCACTGAACTTTCCCCTTTATTTCTTTCACTCTTCTTCCATTCTTTCTCCCTTTCTTCGGTTTTCTTTGATTTTTTATCGCGTTAGAGCTGTTCGTCCACTATGGTTGTGTACCTTTATCGCAGTCCCTCCTCCCAACCCCCCTTTTATACTTCTTACTCCGGGAAAAAAGGCTAGTGTCCATCAGTTCCTTTCAGACACGGAAAAGCAACGTGTTGTGTAGGCTTGTCAGTTGGCATTAAAATCGGGTTCTTATGTATGTGTGTCCACTTTTCACCGCGGACAATCTAGAAATGTTGAATCTTACATAATAGGCACAACAAAACTTCCATTTCTTCAAGCAAATCTGATCAGCTTGAAGAACTTTTTTTGTCCTGTTAGTTCTTACGAGGATAAAGTTTTTGCCAACATATCTTTGCATATTGTATTGTTAGAAATTTCTTCATATATATTCTTCCAACCATATTTTCCCCTTTTTTTGAAAAAAAAAATCATAGCTAGTGGCAACACTGAACTGGCTGTTACATTATTCACAAATAACTCTGTTCCTTAACAGTTCACACAGAAGAAATGGCACTCCTTGGGAAAAGACCACAACTTTATGAGGGCTGTTGCTTTTAGCGGCACTACGGAACGGATGACGTAACGGATAGGGCTACCAAACGGAATGAATCAGTTTTACATTTAACACAATCCATATGTATGTGCTTTTTTCAAGACAATTTACCATTAAGTCTTAAAAGTAAAGTGTCTAATTAATGCATACTTCTAGTTCTTACTTATGGACCGGAGACAATTGTTACTTATTAAAAGAAACACACAAAGTCTTCGAACAACTGAAGGAAGTATGGAAGGATGACTGCTTGGTGTAACCAAGAAAGACAGGAACACATTGAGGATAATGAAAAAAGTTGATGACATCATGATCTAAGTGAAAACCCTCGAGTGGTAATAGGATGAACTCGTTGCTAGAAGAATTCACCACCGTTGGACAACTGAAATACTAGGTTGGATACCAAGGGGCAACAAAAGCGTTATATGGATACTTTTGAGCATTACTTGACATCGTGAAATAGTGACTTGAATTACACAATAAGATACCCACAAAGTATTTTTTCTTCACTTAGTAGTTCTTTTGGGGAAAGAAATCCTTCGCTGACCATCCTCAATAATGATTAATGAAGAACAACTTATCCCTTTTCATTCCCTCAGTAGAAGAGAAAACCTTTCACGTAGAAGATATTTCCAACGTCGCAAAAAAGAACTTACAAATCAGCTGGAAGTCACTTGCGACTTTTGACGGCAGGTGTCCCCGTGAGAAGTTTTGTCATTGATTCTCGATGCAAGGAGATCGCTACCCCCCCCCCCAAACAATTAGCGATCTCCTTGCATCGAGAATCAAACAACGCAGCCTAATAACCTTGACAAATGTTTATCAAGGTTATTTGGTGTATTTTTAATTGTTTAACAACAATTTAACGAACTCCTTGCATCGAGAATACACTGGCTTACAAAAATTAAGGACGAAGAGGAGAAATCAGCATAACAGCGGAACGAGCGGGCAGAACGTACCGAAAAACCACTAGGAAAGAGACTAGGGTCCGGTTCGGTAGAGCATGCGCATATATGCAGCATGACGTAGGGGGGTGTCGGGAGAGTATAGAGCACACGGGTGGTGTACGCTCAGCAATTCGGTAAAAGCTATTGCACTGTGTACATCGATTTGAACGACGTCGAGTTGCTGCCGCCGTGTGATATGGCCAACAGGCAATCCAGTAAACGGTATCTGGATGACTTTTCCCGAGTTCGCGTCATTGGGAAGTTGAAAGAAGATCGAAGTGTGTCTAGTGTGGCCGAGGAGTTCGGGATTGCTCACAGCATCGTTTCACGAGCTTGGAGAGCATTTCAAACGACAGGAACAGCTGTCCGAGAGTTTAGCAGTGGTTGTCCACGAGCAACCACGGCTGCGGACGACTGGTATTTTGTCCTACAGGCGAGAAGAGACATACGGCAGACAGCGGGAGAAATCGCAAGGCACATGCAATAGACAACTGGACGTCCGTTATCGCGTTTTACCGTAGCCAAGAGGCTGCACAAAGGTGGTCTATTTGCACGACGACCTGTACGGTGTGTGCCATTACCACCTGCTCATCGGAGACAGCGGTTTCTGGGGTGCCAGGAACACAAGGACTGGGCACATCAGCAATGGGGTCGAGTTCTTTTTACGGATGAGAGCCGATTTATGAGAACAGGGAACACGCAAGAACACATCCAACATCATCGAAAGGGACCGGTTTGGAGGTGGTGGAGTTCTCGTTTGGGGCGGTATCATGCTTGGTAGCCGTACTGACCTCAACATCTTCCAAGGAGGTTCAGTCACTGGTGTCCTCTATTGTACCGAGGTTCTCCTGCCTCACGTGCGTCTGTTTACAGGTGCTGTGGGTCCTGAGTTCCGCTTTATGGACGACAACGCTAAACGTCATCGTACAGTGGCTGTCGCAGAGCTGTTGGAGAGTGAAGATATTCAACACATGTATTAGCCCGCAAGGTCCCCGGACCTAAATCCAATCGAACACGTGTGGGACCTTCTCGGGAGACGCTTGGTAGCACGTTACCAGCCGCAAGTAACGATTCCGCAGCTGCGATTGGCGCTACAAGAGTAATGGGCCGCGATGCCTCAACAGCTCCTTGACAACCTCGTCCTCAGCATGGACAGACGCTGTAAATCCTGCAACGCAGTCAGGGGTGATCATATCCCCTACTAAAGACTGGATTTTTCTTGGCAGCCGCCTGTCACATGGACGTTTCTGTCCAGTTGTGCTCGAAGCTACCTTTTTAAAAAAAGTGCCGCCTTTGTATCCTTTGAATTCCTTGTTTGGACGGTTTTGCTCACTTGTCCTATATTCTTACATCTTGGGGATCTTATGGTATGATTTGAGTCGATGTGGAGCACTCCGCACGACGTTACATTCGAAAAACCGTCTCGTCCTTAATTTTTGCACGCCAGTGTAACACAACGTAGTAATTTTTCTCCAAAGTGAAGAGCAAAAGAAAGAGGGTTCCAGATGAACAGTTCAAGTTGGGACCTCGGTAAGAACAGAACGATCTCTTTACGAGATGTATCTAGGAAGGAAAACATGACGGACGTTTCAGAAGAGAATTAGACAGATAAAAGAAATATTAAACACTGGAAGTAACCAATATTATGCTGTATCAATATTTCCCCCATTCAGATAAATAAAGATTTTTACGTTCAATTTTACTTCATTTTTTGTTCTTCCTTGCGTCAAAAACGTAAAAACGTAAGATTTCTGAAATACTTCTGATATCTGCTGGCGTCCATGTACGCACGCACACACACACACACACACACACACACACACACACACACACACACACACATATCATTAACCATTATGCAGCCACTGCTGGATGAAGGTCTTCCGAAGTTTTTTCCATAACGGTCTGTCATGAGCCAATCTCTTCCATGTTCCTGCGGCATGCTCTCGAATTTCATCCACCCATCCCCCACGTGATCTTCGTCCGAGGTCTTTTCCTGTCCCTTGGTATCCAGTCTAAAATTTCGGTTGTCCATCGGTGGCCCGATCTTTTGGCAATATGTCCAGCCCATTGCCATTTCAGAATTTTACTCTGATTATGATGTCTTCCAGTCTTATCATTTTCCTGATTTACGAGTTCTTCTTCTTATCTTTTCTGGTTACAAAAAGCATGCGTCTCTACATGCTTCTTTCAGAATAAGTAAGATAAACTTGATATTTATAATAAGACCGTAAAAGGTAAAAAAAAAAAAGTAACGACCATTGTGGAAACAAGAACTAATTCCAGCAGAAAGATGATTGATTATATCAAAAATGTAAAAGTTATAAAATTATGTGTGGAAATATTTTTTTTAATTCAGCCGAATTCAGAATAAAGTATTTAAAAAAATATTATTTGTTTCCTTCATTGAATGAATGAAGTACAAGGACATTATTTGGTCTGGGCCCGATGGACGAAACCAGTATATGAGCCACTACAAAGTTATTTGATGATTTAACTTTTGTTTTTAGTTGTTTGATGCCAATAAACAATCGCTTGAATTCTAAAGAATACTTAAATACTAAAGCTGGAAATAATACTACCGAACTGAAGAAAAGAACGATAATGTCCGTTTATTGGCATAAGACAGCAAACAACTGGTTGCAAGCTTTCAGCACCTACGGGTGCCTTCTTCAGGCTTAGACGTGGTTTTGGAACAACGTTAGTAATCTAAATCTATTGTTTGCTGTCTTATGCAAATAAACGGGTATTATCGTTCTTTACGAAGTTACGTTTATCTAGTTTTTCGACCGAACAGAGTTCGTGAGTCTGAGAAACAAAATAACTTATTGTCATAACTCTCCTTATTTGTTGTCAGTTGATGATGTACTCTCGGCGAAACACTTGTTGTGCAGACTGTCTCGTTGTCTCAGATTAGGAGAAACTTGGAAGTTTCCATGTGTCGTTCAGAATGAAGACACAACTAAGGAGTGACAGAATTTGTGTAAGAGAAAAGAACTGTGAAGAAAGGTTAAAATAGAGATATATACGTCACAGTTATCAATGTAATAAACGCACTCAATAAAGAGACTTCACATGTTCCTTAATTAATTGCTCTACAACAAGTGTACAGGCAGCCCATTGCTTTCGTATACATTTATGGACCAGATCAGCATGAACACCTTTGTTTTTACGAGTTGCCGAGTCCCAGAGCATGTAACAGTGATGTCACTGACCGGCGCAGAATACTGTATATACGTATAGCCGCGCGGTCAGCGCATACCAGTTCTCTGGTACGTAGCTAATGCAATGGAGAAAGGGAAGGACTTCTTGGAGTTTGAAAAACGATCGGCCCTAAGAGGGCAATAGCCAGTATCTCAGCAGCCACAGGTATTACTGGCTGTTCTTAGGGCCGCCGTAGTGAAAGTATGGAGAAAACGATCCGAAGAAGGATCCACAACCACCAAAGTGACATAAAGGGAAGACCGTAACTGGATGATCGGTACGGAGCCCATGCAATGGGAAAAGAGAAGGACTTGTCGGAGTTTGAAACGGGATTGGCACGAGGAAGGAGAAGCCCAGAATCTCAGCAGCCACATGCATTGTTGTCTGTTCGAAGGCCACCGTAGTGAAGGTGTGGAGGAAATGATTCAAAAAAGTTTCACATCCACCCGAAGTGAGAGAAAAATGAGACCACTGCTAGATGAACGGTTTCGTCACGCAAATTGATTTCTTTGGAGAATGGCGCCAAGTATCAGCTGAAAGCGGGATTCTTTCCATCTTTCCCACATTTCTTTCTCATCATCAGCTTCATACTGTATGTTCTGTGACATTGAAATTGCACTAAAGTGAAGGACAGAACCGGAATGCAGATAACATACTTACAGTTATGACAGCTAAGAAGGAAAGAAACACATGGTGAAATTTGCAGATGCCAATGAGCACATTTGTTGACCCAAAACGATGCTTATTATGGACAAATGAGTACAGGGTGACCAAAAAAGGTATTGCAAAGTAAAGTGCTCTCATCAGGTCACTGAGCTCTATAATTGCGGTATGTTTTTTTTTCACAGGGCAGTATAGAGATTGAAATTTGAAAATGTCTCACCATTTCCGGAAAACGCCTTTTCAAAAATAAAGTCTCTCAGCATGGAACAGCGACTGTTTATAGGGCAGAAATATTACGGTTTTGGCCGCAGTAACGCCATGGTTCGACGCGAATTCAACAATGAATATGGTGCCAAGTCTGCACCATCAAAGATACCAACGCAAAACGCATAATCGGACCCATCTTCATCAACGGAACGTGTTACGGTGTGGTGTGGAATCAACACAAAACGCATAATCGGACCCATCTTAATCAACGAAACGTGTTGCGGTGTGGTGTGGAATCAACGCAAAACGCATAATCGGACCCATCTTCATCAACGGAACTGTTTCTGGTGCAAGTTACAGGTAGCTACTGGCGCAAGTTACAGGCAGCGACTAGCGCAAGTTACAGGCAGCGACTGGCGCAAGTTACATGCAGTTACTGGTGCAAGTTACAGGCAGCTACTGGCCGAGGAGTTCGGACCCCGAGCAAGACGTCATCGGATGTTCAACACCTACTGGTTCATGCGGGATGGTGCACGTCCCTACAGAGTTGCTGATGTGTTTTCCTGGCTACAGGACATCTTTCAGGACCGTGTCATTGCTTTGGACACTGCGAGATTCATTGGACAGGGCATTGCATGGCCATTTTTTCCCTGTGGGGTTATTTGAAGGACAGAGTCTTCTGGACTGGCCCCAAGACACTGGAGGACCACAAAAAAGCCATTGCAGACGAAATCCAGGCCGTCAGAAAAGACGTGTTGCAGCATGTTATCGGCAATTTCCAGTCCCGTCTTTATAGGATGATTTGTGGAGACGGTAGCCATTTTGAAAATATGATCTATTAATTTAACTTATTGCTTGAGTTTCTCTGAACATTTCAGTAAATTTGATCCAGTAATAACGAAGTTGTGTCATTTTACTTTTTAACACCTTTTCTTGTCCACCCGGTATAATGTGGAACCACCTCGGTTGCAGATACATTGAGATAAAAAGTCTCTCCATGGAGTCGTGCAACTGCCCAATAGCAACTTGCGATATTTTGCTTGAAGTCTCTTGTACTTGGGGGAGTAGAGTAGCCGTGGTTCGTGCTGACTACTGATGGCGTCCAATCATGACCTACATCTGCTCGATTGGGGAAAAATTCCAGGAACTAGCTAACTAAGGCTGTAGGTGCACACTACAAAGATATTCATAGGAAATCAATGCGGTATGTGTTAATATATGGGCGTTATCGTGCTAAAAACAAGTCGTCAGGCAACCCAGTGAGAAAGCGGAGAGCGATGGGCCCTACAATTTCGGCGAAATAGCTGCGAGCAGTTAGATGTTGTTTATCAACGCCGATCATATCTAGCCGCTTCTTGCAACACAACACTAGAAAGATGTGTAGTATGATGTTTCTCAATGGCTCTAGGTTCATTGTTTTCGCCACGTCGTCGCCACAGATCCATACGCCGATCATCAGGCTCACAACAGAAGCGGAATTCATAGCTGGAGACTACTTCATGCAAATCTGTAACACAAGTAGCCCGTGCGAAGCAGCCTTCCAGAAGCTGTTGACCATGAGAATCGGTCCGCGGTAATAGAAAAAATGGCAGATGTGCACGAAGGTCCCTTTTCATTAGACGGCGTGCGATAATTTGACTTAAGGTTAGGTGATAGCCAGTAGAAATCACAGTTTGTTGAATCGTCGTTAGTATGACTGTAAGTGCAGTGTGAACTCGCAAATTTGTAAGACAACTCCCGGTCTGTATTCGTACGTCTTGCTCTACCACCAACTAGAAAAATACTGTAACTGTCCTGCAGTCACTCTTGTCAATGTCAGATCGTGTAATGGAAAAGGTGAAAGCCACGGCACACACGTTCTCTTACACGACGAAACTACCATTCCGCCTCCTGGGGACCAATAAACTGCCATCTATTGAAATCGCTGAGCTGCAGATTTCGGTGTCGAACATGGCATACTTGCACTCTCGATAATCTCCTTGCGCTTTGAAGTCGGTCCCTGCGAAACAGAAGCTAGTTAACGGTCTCACTTTGTTTTGAAATCCACGCTCTCTTTACGTGAGTTTATATCAGTCGAGGCTCCAGCTTGAGTGGTCCCTTATTTCACTCATTCGCATATCTGGGGACAACTCATCCGCCTGCTGATTTTCATTTAGTTTTGATCATTCCTGAGTGCTACAATTCCAATGTCACACGTAGTAACGAAGAAATGACTCCGTGCTCACTCACGATACTTTGCTTTTGGAGTTTGTCAAGTGTTTTTTTACCTACTTTGTACACATTTCCAGGCATGGACTTTCACCTTTCTTTGAGGCAGCCAGTTAGTACGGACTGTATATTCTCCTTCTCAGCGTATCACTCCCAAGACATAAATAGTCCCAGAGCCGCTACGAATTCCAATACCATATCATAAGTCGATCTTTCCCATCTCCTTTTTTCCCACCTGCGCTTCTCGTCCATAAATCTTTCTAACTTTAAACTGTCTACCGACATCTTTCAGCAGTAAACTCAATTTACTTGTCTCTACTCAAATTCAAGAGTTGACACTAGTTAATTTCCAGCAGGACTTCCGTCGCAAGCACCGTTCATGCGCACCATCTATACACTCTCATCTTTAACACCGTTTCAAATGTAGGCCACTCCTGGAAACCGTCCCCCAAAATCAAGTGTAAATGACATTTCAACTGTCTTTTTTACATGCAATTAATTATGACAATGCTTTTCATTTTTAAGGATCACGATAGAGTACTAGTTAACAAATGCAATTGACAATGTCCACTTAGTACGTAGATAAACAGATCTTCTCAAAAGTTCTATCACGAATCGTTTAGTTGTATATCGAGAATTCATTGATAATTTACTAACTGCAGAGTCAACAAACAGATTATGAGATAGTCGAAAGAATTAAAACATAATAGCAAACCTTTTTCAAGCGATTATGATGAAGTAACTGAAAATAAAGAGAAAGATCGTAGTACGAAAGATGCCTTGGAAGCTCTAGCGATGGCATCGAGATTTTAAAGTAGAAGAGGAAATGATTAAGGAATTTTGGAGAAAGAACCTTATATCCATGCGCGTTACAATGCTTACATTCGCTTTTCCAATAAAGACCATTATATGCTCGAGTGCATATAATGGTCTCAATTGGAAAAGGGAATGAGAATTATGAATTCTTGTGCTGAGTCATAAATAATGAGGCATTCGGCATCACACGTTTAGTCATTCCTACAAATTAGTGCAGCTACATTTCCAGTTCGCGCTCTGTGTGCGTGCGTGTGTGTGTGTGTGTGTGCACACAGAGGTGCGTAATTTGATACATAAATTTCTCTGGCCAGTGCTAATAATGCAACCGACTTTATTGTTGTAATAATATTTGACAATATGCAAAAAGCATGTAGAGATTAGTAAAAACGTTTTTGTATGCTCTTACAGGTTAATCAACCAAATACAATCTTTAAAGTGCAGAGCATATGAATAAATTTTTAAAGACACAAAATTATTAAAAAGTAGTTTCCGTTTTTTAATTATTCATTTGTGGTACAGAAATATAAAATGTTATAAGGAAATGCTGTTATCCATACGGTATTCAGAAGCTTTGATACGGCAGAAAGTAATCAGACGAAGCAATTTCTTTAACAGAAATCTCAATTCAATTACATTTTTCATCGCCTTTTGAGAAACAGTCACTCACAACCCTATAAACAATATGAGTATTGAGAGACTGTTTCTTAAAGTAAGATGGAAAGATGTTTAACGTTTTGTTCAATGCTGTTTGGACAGCTCTCATCTCCATTTTAATGCCTTAAAAATCACCGGAAGTAAATAGAGGAGAATTATTAATTGACAAAAATGCTATTTGTTTTTTATTTTACAATCATCAAGAAGTTTTAGGGCCGATATGAGTACACAACCAGAATTATTTTGCTTTAGGGCGGAATTATTATTATTATTAAACCAGAATTATTTTGCTTTATGATTATTTAACTAGGAATTATTAATTTTTTTAAAATAACGCAAGATGAAAAGCTGTTTACGAAAGATGAATATAGTTATGCTTTAACAACTTAAAATTAATATTCAGAACGAGGACAAAGACATATTTTTTCTCAAATTGTCACGATATGCTCTTCGAAGGAGTGAGAGAACATGAAAACTTTTAAAAAAGAGAGAGGGGGGGTCATAGGCGTAACCACTGGAGTTCCGGACCTCTCAGATTTTCAGAGTCGTGGATCCCCAATGTAAAGGACCCCTCTCCAAATTTTTCGGGAATATAATGATATAATGCACACTTTTTTTATGATGTGAACCAACTCAATTTAATAATGTAAGATTGTAATTTTTCGTAGAATGCAAACACGTGTATAATAATAAAACGGCGATATCGACTCCTAATAAGCAAATTCAGTTCTACAACTTTGTAATTTACATTTGTTCCCTATCTATCATAGTTTAATAGTTCCACAATTCGCCAACAGAGGCGCCTATGTCGTGCCCGTTAGATCGCGCCTCAGCAACTGCTTTGCTCCTGCGTGTGTGTGTGTGTAGGGGAGGGGGTCCCAAATTCTATCTTATACAGTATGGTCACATTGATGAAGAAATTAATCAGCGTATAAAATTTGCCTGGAGAGCTTTTGGAAGAAACAGCATAATTTTCAAGAGCAATATGCCATTATGTCTTAAAAGAAAAGTGTTTGATCAATGCATCCTTCCAGTGCTTACGTATGGTGCAGAGACGTGAACCTTAACTAAAAGAGACATACAAAGGCTGCAGACAACTCAAAGTAGCATGGAGAGGTGCATGCTTGATGTAACCAGGAGAGATAAGAAGAGGAACTCGTGGATCAGAAAAATGACAAGAGTGGAAGACATCATTATCAGAGTAAAATTCCTGAAATGGCAATGGGCTGGACATATTGCCAGAAGAACAGATCTTCGATGGACAGTCGAAATTTTAGATTGGATTCCAAGGGACAGGAAAAGACCCAGAAGAAGACCACATGGGAGATGGGTGGATGAAATTCGAAAGTATGCGGGAGTAACATAGAGGAGACTGGCACAAGGCAGACCGTTGTGGAAGAAGCTTGGAGAGACCTTCGTTCAGCAGTGGATTGATAATGGTTGACAATGATGATGATGATGATGATATATGTATACATATAATGTGTGTATGTGTGATCGGACCACCCCTCCAGATTTTGAAACATGGTTACGCCACTGAGAGGGGTCAGAATTCCCCATTTGCTGACTCCTAAGTGGGCGTCATTGCAGGTTGCCGACAAACAGTCCTGTGAAAATACAGAAAAGAATATCTCGAAGATCTGACTTACCTCAAAGGAAAAATCAAAGTCAGAACAACGTAAGTTTTCGGTAATCAGTTGTCCCCAAGTATTCCATACCGACATGTTACGGTTTAATCTCAAAGGCTTTGACCTTGTTTAACCCTAATGACAAATCGCTTATCAGTCCTGTTCCCAGTAAGCAGTTTTCACCATTCTCTGATTGCAAAACGGATGGTAGTAGTGTTTACTGCTCACTCAACAGTAATTGTTATCTCTTAGTTTAACTTCATTGGCTGTGACCATCTCATTGCATTAGGACAATATTCGACGGAAATTTGTTTCGTGAAAGAAACATTGCCATTTTTATTAGTTTGCCTATGAGAGCTTTTCTGTTAGCAAAACATGGGAATTATGATACATCTAGCGTTATATGTGAACGTAATAAACTCCATCATAAAATAGTACAGTTTCACTGTTAATGCAACACTTTCCAGAAGGCACATCTGCATTTATTTCTGCTCCTGTAGAACGACATCAAAATTATTTAATTCTCAAGAAAGGGGTTAAAATAACCTTGAAGAATATTGACTAGTTATACATCTGGGGTGAAAGACATTTGCGTTGATGATAGGTATGTTACGACAAAAGCACAACTTCGAAGATAAAACGCGATGCCGGCTTGTGATTCGAAGCTCTTTTTAGATAAAACTGAACTGACTAAACTAAATGAACTAAAAAAGAAACTGAGATTAAAACTGGACATTTAGAAGAATAAAGTTTGACTGCTGATCCATTCCAATAGGGCATTTGACGCGTTTCTTTTGGCGATCGAATCTTTTTCCGAAAGTACTAATATAGCGGTTATAGCGCCGGTCTCAAGTCACATACGCACCTGCGCACAGGAATCATCGTAACTGCATCTACTATCATGAAATAAAAATTAAAAAAATAAATAAACATGGGGCAAAAATCCAGCATGGTGATAGAACAATGACCAAATGGACAACAATACGTGGGTGTCAATGCAAATGAAATACGGTATTACGCCATTGAACCGTACAAATTTGAAAGCTGTGAATCCGTTTATTGGTGTAAATATGACATGGATGCTATCCTGTGATGGTTATATTCAAATCAATCGGAACTTGAAACTTGGTCGTTCTGGGTGGTGTAGTGGTTAGCATGCTAGGGCGCTATCCGGGAGACGCGGATTCGATTCCCGCTCCAGGACCACGAAATTTTCAAGTTTTCGGATATTATCTGACTTAACATCCACGTCATATTTACACCAATAAACGGATTCATACCTTCCGAATTTGTATTGTGCGTGGGTGTGTTTGAAAAGTTTAGTAAATGACATGAACTGCGGCTTTCAAATTCCAAGGCATATCAGGCAACGTGAAGTTGAGAAGCGAAAGCGACTAATGGCTGCTCAAAGGGTCCAGGACCTGTTGAAGGTGCCAAAAGGGTTTTTATAATTACGTACCTGTCACTAGCGGAATGAAAAAAATAAAAAAAATGGAAAGAAAGAAAAAGAAAAATCCAGAGCTCAGTAAAGACAGCGAACTAACACATCCATGGGAGTAGAGTTGTCCCAAAAGTTGGGCGATGGACGGTTGTTATAATTGAACGTAATACACTGACGGGAAAAAAAATCCCAACACCACGAAAAAATAGTTGTAGAGGAATGAAATGGCGGCAATACATTTGTATAGGTAACATATTTAATCGATTAAGGTTTCAAGATCACAGCTTATTGTAAACGCGAGAAGAGCCATTTTAAATGTGAAATGCTGGTACATTAATAACCGGTGTAACCGCCAGAATGTTGAATGCAAGCACGCAAACGTTCATGCATTGTGTCGTACAGGTGCTAGATGTCAGTTTGTGGGATGGAGTTCCATGCCTGTTGCACTTGGTCGGTCAATAGAGGGACGGTTAATGCTGGATGGGGGTGACGCTGGAGTTGTCGTCCAATGATGTCCCATACGTGCTCGATTGGTGAAAGATCTGGTGATCTAGCAGGCCACGGCAACATGTCGACACTCTGTAGAGCATGTTGGGTTACAACAGCTGTATGCGGGCGAGCGTTATCCTGTTGGAAAACACCTCCTGGAATACTGTTCATTAATGGCAGCACAACAGGTTGAATCACCAGACTGACGTACAACTGTGCCGTCAGGGTGCTTGGGATAACCACGAGAGTGCTCCTGCTGTCATAGGAAATTGCTCCCCAGACCATAACTCCAAGTGTAGGTCCAGTGTGTCTCGGCCGCAGACAGGTTGGTTGCAGGCGCTCACCTGGCCTCCTTCTAACCAATACACGGCCATCACTGGCACCCAGACAGAACCGGCTTTCATCAGAAAACACAACAGATCTCCACTCCGTCCTCCAATGAGCTCTAGCTTGACACCACTGACGTCGCAAACGGCAGTGGTTTGGAATAAGTGGAATGCACGCTAGAGGGCGTCTGGCTCGGAGCTGTCCTTCAAGTAACCGATTTGTAACAGTTCGTTGTATCACTGTGGTGGTAACTGCAGCTCGAATTGCTGCCGCAGACGCGGTACGATGCGCCACGGCCATACGCCGTACACGGCGGTCTTCCCTCTCAGTAGTGCCACGTGGCCGGCCTGAACCCGGTCTTCTTGAGGCAGTAATTTCCCTTGAACACCGCTGCCAACAATCATGCACAGTGGCTACATTCCTGCCAAGACGTTCTGCAGTATTGCGGAAAGAAAATCCACCTTCTCGTAGCCCTATTACACGACCTTGTTCAAACTCCGCGAGCTGTTCATAATGGCTTCTTCGTCTTCTTAAAGGCATTCTTGACTAACATCAACACACTACGTCGAATCTCAACGACAACTAACGCTCACGAACGTTACAGCGCGTATTTACAGCAAACCTGCTTTGCATGTTCCGAGGGGCGCTACTAGCGCCACACGTATGCGCCGAGCGCGAAATTTGCATAGACGTCATCTTACAGATGTACTCTCACCGCCTACCAACTGTCGTTTATCTAACACTTGGTGTTGGGATTTTTTTTCCGTCAGTGTATTTCCAGTAATCTGTGTACGTGTGTATGTGTTGCCATTCACACTGTGGGGAACCGTGAGAAAATCATCGGTCGGAGGAGTTACTTTAATGACATGCCATAAAACAGGAGGGTCAGTCTGGGTCTACAGATTGAACAAGACATCCGGAACAAGCATCTGGAAGGGTACAATGCCAGAGAGCGGTTGCTTAGAGCTTGGACCATGACTTGCCCCCCCCCCCCAACGTCATCAAGCAAATCCTTTCTTATGCGATTACATTAAACACATTGGAATGAAAACACATAATATCACAACGATACATTTGGTATCACAAAAATGTAGTACTCATTCTGAATTTTAATTTCAATTGTAAGAATTACCAACGCCTGAAACTGAAAATTTTTGGAAAGCATAGTGAAAACTAAAACCAAAAGTTGAGGAAGGCATGTCTCCGCTGTTTCCATATGAATCTACCCCTCTGAAAACACCATGAACCAAAATATTATAGAGTGATTTTTTTTCGCTTTCGCCATACAATGTGATGTTTGTCTTTTCTGTCGCATTAATAGTTGACACATAGTCGGAGGAATATCGACGTTAAATAAACGACACTATGAGACATCTAACAGCTCCTTGTTTCTGACACACCACTAGAGAGCATATGCCTCTTCCCTAACATATTGTTACGCAGCTCGTGGCCCACTAACTCAAATCAAATAATAAAAAAAAACACATACAAGATGGGACCGGAACTGTGGGTCAGAGAACAGTTATGAAGACAGTGTAGTGGCTAATATTCTTTCAGAAAACATAAAACCAAAATGAATGAAACACTTAATCACTAAATACACCTTCAAAACTAACAGACACAGTACAATATTTCGTTGTACAATAGAACTAACGTAAAGCGTATGTAAATTAGTAGCTTCTCAGTTTGGAAAGGTAATAATTTTCTTTGGACTGCGAGCGTCCTATGTCACTATCTATGATTTTGAACGGAATACATTGCATTTGTTTCTCCCATAAAATAACAGCTTATCTTTCAAATCGGTGATCGTGTATCTCTCTGTTTCACTTGGGTATCAAATGTTTTAACAAGAGGTGGTTAATTATGTATCCTCATATCTCCATCTCAGAACACACTCTTCTTTCTTCGACTATCACAAAGCCCAAAGTGGCATCAACAACACACTACTTTTTCTCACTTGCATCCGCCATTGATCACGTGACCAGTTCTCAGCAACACGACCACAAAATGCTGTGACGGAGTTTTACGTCACAAATCTGGGCGAATGAATCCTTTCCCACATCTCAGAGAGGCTGAAGGTCAAGCTGTTATAACGAAGTAAATTTCTCCATCATTTTTGGTCCACGCCGGGGATCGAACCCGAGTCCACTTATTCCGGAACAAGTCGCTCTACCAACTGAGCTACGCAGACGTTCGTTCTTGCTGCTATCTGTTTTTATGTCGTGTGCGTCCTGCGGGGCAGGCACGTAACATTTCCTCCTACCCCCCCCCCCCCCGAAAGAGGGTTGGGGCATAGCCCACGGGTCAGCCGTGACCATGAATCGTTGCAGGCAGCCATCCGCTGTAGAACGTGCACTTGAGAACTCCCAGTCAATCTGGTGTGCGGAATGCAACGTCACACACATTTTATTTTTTGAAGCGCTGGAGAAGGGATTCTCTTATTTTTCCTATCTCGCGGTGTGGAAAGAACATCACACCATTGCGAGATCTTGAAGGGCCGGGTCATCCGGAAACTTCGGGTGCCATTATAACGAAGTAAATTTCTCCGTCATTTTTGGTCCACGCCGGGGATCGAACCTGAGTTCACTTATTCCGGAACAAGTCGCTCTACCAACTGAGCTACGCAGACGTTCGTTCTTGCTGCTATCTGCCTTTATGTCGTGCGCGTCCGGCGGCACAGGCACGTCACACTGTTGAGCTGCAAAGCTTGACTTTCAACGAAGCATCAAACAGAAGTCATCACTCATTCCACGTTTATAAGTAAGTCACGAAAAAATTCTCATTGGCCGCCAACGGGAATAGAACCCAGGGTATTGCAGTTAAGCACCGGACATGCTTCCACTGCACCACAGCGGCCTCGAATTCCTCCAGACTCACATACGACTAACTGCCAAGCCACTTGGCAGGTTGCTTCTTGGGGCCCCGCACAATGTTGGGGATTCACCCAAAGATAGTAAGCAGCAACTGAACAAATAACTAGAAGGCGAATGAATAATTAATACAGGCATTTGACGTGGACTAGGAACATCAAAGAGAAGCCATCGCTCATTCCACGTTTATAAGTGAGTCACGGAAAAATTCTCACTGGTCGCCACCGGGAATCGAACCCAGGGTCTTCCAGTTACGCGCCGGACATGCTTCTACTGCACTACAGCGGCCTCGGATTCCCCCAGACTCACATACGACTAACTGCCAAGCCAACGAAATGTGTCTGTTCGTAGTCCACGTCAAATGTCTGTATTAATTATTCCAACGAAACATTGGTTACAAAAAAGACAGCAAAGCTCGTAAAATTATTTCTAAGAGGTCGCCATTTGCATTCGTATTTTGGAATACAAAAAAGGAATTAGAAAATTCGCAATACTATTATTAGCAATAATTGGAAGTTTGGGCGCACTACGAACGATTAATGTAATAAATAATTTGTATTCAAGCAGAGTACCAACAAAAAGGGGGGATAACACAATTTCCTTTGAAGTTTTTATACCCTTCTACTTTTCACTCTGGACGCTATTTCCATGCACTCTATATTTACGAAGCTTCAAGTCACAACAATTAGTATTCTTCGAAGACCTAGTATTCCCTATAGGAAATGAATTCAGAATTGCATGACGTCGGATCACAACCACGTTTTCCCGGGCACGCATTTTTTCACATGATACCGTTCGGATTCTGCACACTTGAAACTGCCGAACGACGAGCAGAACCAACTGTCCAACTTGCTACTAAAGTGCATATTATCTTGAGCCGTAAACACACTAGACGATTCCTGTATTTCGTGAGTGCATTTGTTCATTTTGACTTCATCATCAAAATTATAATCCTTCTATTCAATAATTGCTCCTGGCTATTATTTTGAGTGAGTTTGTGATCACGATATCTCCCAGCAAACCATTTACAAAGACAGGCTGAAAAAGTTCAACGGAGTTCAATACATTTGTTTCCATGTTCACGAAACTAAAATTAATATAAAATTTCTTTCCACAAATGCCCAAACATAAGAAACAGAGCAGGAAAAAGAAGCAAAATTCTTAATTTCATGGGAGTTCTAAAAGCCACACAGTTTTCACATAAAACTGTTACCCAGTTGATCGACTCGGAAAGGAAGAACTGTAGGCACAGAACAGACGCAAAAGTATAAAGTTTTAATATCTTCTGCTCTTGTTTCTTGAAATGATTCTATCGTGGTAAAAGAATGTCGTTAACTCTTTCACGAGCTTCACGAGTCATCAATCAGGAAGCCCACGAGAGTTGTAAGATCTGTTCTAAGTTCTGCGGCCAACAAAGGAGGAGCACTGAAATTTCACGTGGGATGAGATTTCAATCTATACTTAGTTTAAGACCTGGAAAATGGTAGAATCAGAGCTTTGGAGGGAGAAACGTGCTATCTGAACAAACACGGTGTGTAAAAGAGATGGGGAGGGGGAGAACTGTGGGACGAAGCGTATATTTCCAGCTTAATCTCTGGTACTCATTTGTTATATACCATGTCTGTTCAACCAGAACAAGAACTAAGACCAGGAAATGTCCTAAAACAGCATTTTCGTCAAGCAGAACAAATGGAACCGCAAGAAAAGACAAAGAGAAAAGATATCAACTTTGACAAAGCAGCACACAATTCTTTGATCAGTTTTAATTTTGCTGTATTTAGTCGAAAAGAACTTAAGGTAATTAATGAAGCCACAACACACACTGGCGAGGCATTTCAATCCTACCGTGTTGTGCGTTTGCTAAGGTATCGGTATACATAGCAGATGAAACTTGCAAACTAGTACTGTCATAGAAATAAAACATTAACAAAGTTTATTACTGAAAAATGCCGCCCAGGTGGCGCAGTGGTCTAAGCGCTGGCTTCTGGCCATTCATTCGAGATGCGTCGGGTTTGAATCCCGGTGAGGCATTGACGTTGTGTTTGTCTTACGGCAGTGGTTCATAACACATAAATGGTCAGAAGCCGGCGCAGTGGTATAAGCGCTGCCTTCTGGCCATTCATTCGAGAAGGGTCAAGTTTGAATCTCGGTGAGGCATGGGCGTTGTGTTTGTTTTACGGCAGTCGCTCATAACACATGAACTGTCAAAAGCCGGCGCAATGGTCTAAGCGCTGGCTTCTGATCGGGCGGTCACGTTTACTTGTGCTCCTGCACTTTGAGTGATATTAGTTGTTTTTGGGAGTTTCCTGTTAGGTTTTTTATGTTATTTAGTTTTGTGAATGTTGTATGCTTAAGTTGAACCTACAAATTCGTTGGGACAGCCTTTATTTTTTTTATTTTTTTGGTGTATTTTCCACCGACGTGGGTGACTAGGTCAGTTACTCACTTCAGTGTTACAAGGTTACTCAAGGAGAGTACCTATGCCTTCAAGCATACTGTTGAAGGTGGGTTCCTTTGTTTTTAGTGTTGCAAGCCGCAACACTAGGTTTTAGTTTAAGTTCTGTGTTAGTAGTCAAGATGATTACGACCTCAGCGTCTAAGTCGACGTCTGATGCTTCTGTGCCTATTCTACTCGAATCTTCTATATCAACGACCAGTGTGTCTGCTTCACAGGATATATCAGTAATGGATACCTCCACTGTGATCTGTCATTCTTCGGAAAGTGTGTTAAGTGTTGTGGAACAAATTGTGCATGAAGGGGTCGGAGCCGAGGGCCCACCCCCACCCCCTCTCAGCACCTATGCGACTGCTGTCCGTCCTGCGAATGTACCTTCTGCAGCTTCAATAGACTCTCAATATACGATTACACGTGTGGATAAAGTTTTACGACTGAAAGTTCCGGATGACTCTGTTCTAGGTAAGCGTTTCTCAGAAAATTTATCTTTCACTGTTTATGTTCCTGCCCTAAAGGACACCCCAATCCCTCGGTACCTGGATGCAATTTCAATGGTTGTTTCCAGAGAATCCATCAAATCAGCCATCCGTTTTGGTGGGGGAATCGAAGTGCGCTTTACCCTAAAATCTGCTGTTGAAAAAATTCTTCAATGTGGTGTAGACATTGGTACTGTGCATCTGCAACCGACACCTTCTATTCAGCGCCCTGTTACCGTCACTCTGACACCCGTTCCCTCGGGACTTCCTGATGAACTATTAGTAGATGCGCTTAGTTCCATCGGCAGAGTAGTAGGTACAACAAAATTTCTCTCTGCTGCAGGCTTAAACACCCCTATGCCTATGTGCAAGGAGGACGTCGTCAGTATAGGGTGATTTTCCCTACGGAACAGGCTCTGAAGGACAGGCCTACCTCCGTTGAGGTTATTACAGACTCAAGAAAATACACGTTTGACTTATTTGCAGGAATGCAGTGCTTTTATTGTAAAGGGGAAGGGCATCGGGTGACCTCGTGTACTCACACAAATGTGCAGAATAATTCTACTTCAAATCCTGGAGCCGTTGAGTCATCATTCTGTTCTGAGCCGTCAGTTGCCCAGACACCAAACCTGGAATCAGTAGATGATGCTATGTTGAGTACAGACAGCACATTTCAGAGTCTTATTATTCATAACTCTGCAGCTCAGCAATCCCCTTCTGTGGAAGTACCTGATAGTGGTTATCAATTAGAAGATTACCCTGCCTTGCCACCGTCGGGGGGAACACGAGTTTCTACAACTACGTGTAAGAGACCTTTGACCCCGACATCTCCTAAGAAAAAGAGAGGTCGACCACAAACCAGGTCCAGCTCGAAAGCGACACGTTCTGGTGGACCCTCTCAGTCGCCGAGTCTTGAACGAAGCAACTCTTCCACTTCAACCCTAAAACAGCCTGAAACCAGTGTGAGCTATCAGGAGGTTGACATGGAAATACCTGATAATCTGAGTGACACCACGTCGACACATTCTGATATTGAACCATATCCAGAGTGTGCGGAAGACTTTGATAGATATCTTAAAGATATAGAAGTGCCAGTTACGCCATTATCTTACTTCGAACTAGTCTCTCTGTATGCGGTTCCTAAGAGAACTAGCATCATGAAAATTCCTTGCATTCAGAAAAATCTGTCTAAAGTGCCGGAATTGGTTTCACAGTTATCTTTTTTACATGAACTGTTCCACAAGCACTCGACTACCACACCAAAAGTGCACTTATTTTGTCGACGTATTCGTTATTTATTAACAATGCTTGATAAACGAGTTGAGGGGTTTTGCAGCCACCAAAATGAACTCTAAGGTACTATTTGTTTCTTTTAACTGCCGAGGTTTAGCGGCGTCAGCAGCAAACGCATTGGTTTTTGAAGATGTCCGACCTTTAAAGGCGGATGTTCTAATGTTGCAAGAGACTAACTGTTCGGCAGGAATCAATTTTGCTCGCTGGCGCCGATGGCCTTATGTTTTTTATCATAATTACAGGACACATGTTGGGTCCGGAACTGCAATAGCATTTCATTCCCGATTTCACTCTATATTACAGAATATTGTCGAGTCCCAGAGCCGCCTGGGAGTTTTTCAATGTATTTCGTTTTGCCTTCAGTCCAGTCGAATTCATCTATTAAATATTCATGTACCTCAAAATAATAATGAAGCTACTGATCTCCTGGTTCATGTTGCTGCCGTTCTTGCGAATATTCCTCCCTCAGACCTTATTCTTTTTGCTGGTGATTTTAATTGTACACTTCAACCTTACGTTGATAGAGATAATTCACATGAAAGCCGTCATTCTTTAGTTTCTCAGCTCTCTCAGATTGTCTTCAACTTTGACCTCCAAGATGCCTTCAGATATCTACACCCAACTGAACGATAGTTTTCTTGGTTTCCCCCTATTCATTTAAATTGTGCTGCAGCCAGACTTGATCGATTTTATGTCTCCCGTTTTATTCGTCCGTCTATTATTTCAGTCAATCACGCACCTTCTGTTTCTTCAGACCATAAGCCAGTTATTCTTTCCCTCTGTTTTCAGTCTATTGGTATTCCACGGCAGAGTGTTTGGTCTTTAGATGATTCATGTCTTCAAGATCCTGATTTTAATACTGAAGTTGTTCTTATTATCACTCAAGCTGTTACTCAATTGTCTTTTGTTTCCGACCCAGCGGCTCTGTGGATCTCGACAAAACAATCTGTTGTAGCTTTTGCGAAGAAATATTCTTTTACTATCAGAACCCGGCGTAATATGACTGTGGACAGTCTCCGGCGCGCGCTTCCGCGAATCCCACGAACCTCATCGGATTATGATCTCCTTGAAACGAAATTACGAGAATGTCTTCAAGCCTCTGTTTCAAATGTACTGACCCGTCTGAAATACTCATTTCTCAGATTCGAAGAAGATCCTTTTCGCAGTCTCCGTTCCCTCGAGGTACGAAGGAAAAAAATAATACCATTGTACAACTCACAATCTCTAATGGCTCAGTAACTACTGACCCATATGTTATATGTAATCAAACTCATGCGTATTATAGCCAACGTTTTCAACGTACATTAACACAGCCAGCCTCTTCTGCACCACTTTTGCAAGACCTTCCGCAAGTTCCTGAATGCTATGTGTCCTCTATAAATGCTCAGATCACCCCTCAAGAAATCCGCAATTCGATTTACAGTTTAAATGATCGTTCCTCACCAGGAGAGGATGGGCTTTCCTTAAAATTCTACAAAACATTCCTTCCTTATCTCATGCCACTTCTCCTCAGTTGTTATACTTTCCTTTTTTCGTCTTCAAGTTCTTCTTCCAATGCTTTCAGCTTTGCTCTGCTTCGCCTTATTCCTAAATCTGGCTATCTTGGTATTTTATCTAACTGGCGGCCCATCTCTATACTTAATACCGACTATAAAATCTTTGCTAAACTACTCGCACTCCGTCTGAATCCTGTTCTATCCTATTTAATTCATCCTGACCAAACTTACACTGTTCCCACCCGCTCTATCGCTTCTAATATTACCACGATCCGTGATCTTAACACTCTCGCATCCCAGCTAGCAGAACCCCTTGCTATTTTTAATATTGATCAACGACAGGCTTTTGATTCCATTAACCATACTTATATCTTTACTGTCCTTCAACGCTTTGGATTCCCTCCCTTCTTCTGCCAGGCTCTTTCTAATCTGTATTCAAACTCTTTTTTTCGGGTACGTACTTCGACTTTTATTACTTCTGCTATCCCTTATTCTAACGGTATCCGGCAGGGCTGTTCCCTGTCGGGTCAACTTTTTGCACTCTGTTTTGAACCTCTTCTAATCTGTCTCCGTTTCCGATTTCTTTCTTCTGTCCCCCGTGGAGTTGTGTGCACCCGGCACCATCATACTGTTTTGACTGCATATGCCGATGACTTGACGTTATTTTTACGAACAGAATCTTCGTTTGGAATCTTATTATCAACATATAACGAATATGCCGTTATTTCTGGATCAGCCTTAAACACTGAAAAATGCTCAGGTTTATGGACGGGAGCGTGGGCGACCCGTGGTGACCGTCCGTGGGGTGCCAGATGGTCTTCCAACGTAGTCAAATTTCTTGGTGTGCACTTCGGAAAACCGGAGGCGGTTGCTGCTGCAGCATGGAACCCCCTCGTTCATCGAATTAATCGAAGACTTGCGCCTCTCCGTCAGCTCAAACCCTTTCTTTCATTTTTTAGTCGGGCAATGCTACTAAATGTGTTTGTGCAACCGAAATTGTTTCACAGCTGGATTGCTCACCTTCCGCCACCTTTCTTGCTGAATCATCTGCAGAGAACTTTTGTGGACTTCATTTGGAATATTATTCATTGGGTGCATCGCTCCACGCTTTCTCTTCCGATTTCGTATGGTGGTCTCTCTCTCGCTGATATCACTCGAAAATTTCAAGCCTTTCATCTTCATAACTTTCTTAAGATTTTTTCAACGCCTCTTTCTTCAACGCAAACCATTATCGATACTCTGTTCTTCCCCGGAGTCCCCACCTTACAGTTCCAACTTTTCTGCGAATGGACCTGTTCCCATTCATTCCCAATCATTTCCCTGACACTTACAAGTCTGCACTTACCCTTTGGCGCTCCCTGAATCCTGTCCGACTCCCCCTTCCACTACTAATGACCTCCTTGCAGAACCCCTCTTCTTCTCCTCTGCTATCTACTCTTCTACCTCTTCGTACCTTCACTACTCCTCATGGTTTGCCAGTGGAGTTGTGAAGGTCTCTCAACTCGTTGACATTGATCTCCGTTGGAAACCTCTTTCTCGCATTTCTCCCTTGTTTGCAGATACCCCTGTTCATCGTGCTCAACTTCGGCATATCCAGATTTGCATTCAGAGACTCTACCCACAACTTGCCAATCAGAATGGCCTTATTCAGAACTCATCAGTCTCACTCAGTCTCCCGTTCATTATTTATCTAGATGACCAGCCGTTTCTTCCACATCAAGTATCTGCTAAACTCATTTATAGGCATTTCATTACATATTTTACCGATCCAATGCCGATTCCCTCCGTGCCAGAGGCAGAAGTACCAGCAACATGGAGTGATCCACTAACAGCCTTGGCTTCTCCAAAGGCAAGGGATATCCATTGGTTACATCTACATAGTCGCTTATTAACCCCACGCACCCTTCATCGTTTTCGGCATCTTACATCGTCACTATGTTATTTTTGCAATACAGAGGGAGATGTATTTCACTCTTACTCGATGTGCTTGTTTTTACAGCCTTTGTTTTCATTGATGTTTCTTTTGCTTCAGAATGTTTGTGCTTCTTTACATACCATGTTTCATTATAATGTTCTTCGCTCACATCACCCATCTGCTTCATCACACAATTCTGTATGCATTTTTCTCATATTGCAAGCAAAATATACAATTTATCAGTACTATCATATTAGTGTCGATTGTCCTACCCTTAGACGTTATAATGTGGCGAGACGTTTTCTTTGTCGCAGATACCGTCAGTCTGTGACTGCGATATTGCAGGTCGAGTATGATACTGCAAAGACGAGTAACAGTCTTGACAGTTTTCATGCTAAGTGGTCCCCAAGTCATATCTGGTTTAATACGAATAATGATATTGTAACACTAACCGTGTAACGTCCTCGACATTTTGTTGTGGTCAGATCTCTGCCTTCGTATTGTACTGGAGCGTTTTTTGGTTTTTTGGGTTTTTTTTGCACTATGTTGTGAGTATTTTTGTATATTTACGCATGTTAGTTGCCCGACGAAGTGTTCGGCATAACCTCTTTTTTCCATAAATTACTGTTGGGTAATATGTCGTTTTATTTGACTACCTAGTTACGTTTCTCTGTTCAATTTCATAAAGTTAGCATCTTATGAATTGTTCTGCTTCATTGAGTGTCACGTGAGAGTATTTTATGTTATTACGTTGCACCGTCATGTGCTGTTAAGTTTTTTCCTAATCATTCGCGTTTATAACTGAATTTTGTATTTATTGTTGGGGAAAATTGAATGCTTGAAGTTGCTTGCACTGTCTAGCGATAACATAATGGTCTTTTTTTTCTGCATTATCGAACCCATAGTGGTTAATAAGAATTTTACTATGTCTGAAGTTTTTTTTTCAATTGTAGTATTTGTCTTTGCAAGCCTATTGTTAAAGTGACAGACTAATTTAGCTATTTAGTTTTTGTCTAGCAATAAGTACTTTCTCTGTATGAAAATGACGGTTTCTTTAAGATAATGTAATGCTCATTTGTTGTAATGTCATGCAGTTTTCTGTACTTCTAATTTACGATTCTTCCCTTTGAATTTAGCAACATTTGCAATATATCCTGTACATTGAATTTTTGTATTTATCACATCTGAATGATGAGTCCTTTTTGTTTGTTTGTTGCATCTAATGTTACGAGATTTTTACTCACCTACTTTTTCCGCAACTTGTTGATGAAAAACGTCTGTGTTTATAGATTGAGAAGTAGATGATTTTTGTTTTCAAGTGAAACTGATTCGTATGTATAATGTTTTTTTTTGTTGCGAATTATGTTGCTCATAGTCTCACTTAGCGATATTTTTTCTTTTATGTAATATTGAGGTACTTACAGACAGACAGAAGAGCCTATTTTTGTATTAGAAGCAGCGTACCCGCTTTAAGCAGGTTTTTTAGAGTTAAGGTTTACTCTTATTTTGGTTCATGATTCTTAATGAATTAATATGTCTGTCGTAAAATATAGTTTTACAGCCTGGCAGAAAAACAAACAGTATATCATGTTGTTAGTGGTAGCGTACATGTTACGAGGAAGGTTTTTTTTTCCTGGCTTGATGTTTTTTTCATGAATGACATGCTTAAATATTTTTAACTTTGTGCGGCCTTTGACAATGTTCAGTTTTACAGATTTTGTGTTTTGTTTAATTTTAATGTTCATTATTGTGAATTACCTGATGCTTTCTTTTTTTTTTTTTTGGCTTTCTGTGGTAGACGGAGAATGTTAAATTGATCTCGTTTCTGTGTTCTGTCATTGTAATTTCGCAATACTGTATGTTTGTTGAGTCTTTTTGTCTTCCGTGTAAAATATGCCAAAATGGCAAGTGTTCCCGGTGAACTTACTGTAAATATTGTTTATATGGTTTTATGGCAATAAAGATATTTTGAAGTTCTGGCTTATCATCCGAGATGCGTCGGGTTTGAAAGAAGCATGGAGAGATGCATGTTTAGTGTAAAAGAATAGGAACTAGTGGATAAGGAAAATGACAAGAATGGGAGGCATCATAACCACAGTAAAATACGGAAATGGAAATGGGCTGGAAATGTTGCCAGAAGAACGGACCACTGATGGACCACCGAAATTATAGACTGGATTCCAAGGAACAGAAGAAGATCGAAAAGAAGACCACGTGGGAGATGGATAAAATTTAAAAGCATGCTGTTGTAACATGGAGGAGACAGGCTCAAGACAGGTAGCTGTGGATTGATAATGGTTGCAATCCACAGCTACATCCAGCAGTGGATTGATAATGGTTGCAATGATGATACATACTGATGACACTTGGTTCGTTGGTCCGAAACCTGGGACACAAAATCGAGGCTAATTTCCTATGAAAAGGGAAAAATCGATTACTACGCACACTAAAAAAAGTTATGCGTAACCCATGGCACGCTGGGGGAGCAGGAAAACGCTGTCCAGCCCGAACAAAGCACAACATGGGTCATTTGTATAAAACTAGCGAATGTAGCTGATAGCGGTTCTACTGTCCTCCTAAAACGCAAACTACTGCCTGCTGGCTGCAAGACCATCGGGCGGGGCAGAACAACGAGGAGCATGAAAACAGATCGCCACATCCCAGAAAGGAAAGGCAGCATGGAAACAGGGATGGCTAGACGTACTCCATCGTTTGATCGTGCTCGTATCGTGACATTGCAACAAAGGCCCGTCATTGCGCGCAAATGCACGGCAGGTGAGGTGCTGCCATATTAATGTCCTGCGGACGTATTACCAGGAGTGTAGAAATGTGGATGACTGGCAAAGGACAGGTCGCCCTCGAGTAACCACGCCAAGCGATAACCCGTATCTTTGTGTCACAGAGCTCAGGAACAGCACAATGACAGCACCCGAGCTCCGCAATGATTTGGCATCAGTTACCAGAACTCTCGTGTCAACGCATAACGCTTAAGACTTCATGATCACATCTGCGTTCAAGGCACCTGCGGTGGGGACCCCATTGACAGCATGACACAGGGGAGCAGGGGGCAACGGTGGGCAAATGCTCACTGACCCGGACGCCGGCGGACTGTCATAACGTGTTCTTTACAGACGTAACCCCGATCTATCTTACCCCCGAACGGGTTTGATCGTGAACATGGTAACGAGTCAGGACTTCGACACGCATCTCGTTGTGAGCAGTATGGTGGCGGTTTAGCCATGTTTTGAGCCCGCCTCATGTACGGCCCCAGAACGCCCCATCTTTGCATTGACGGCGTGAAGACTGCAACATCTTACAGGGACATCATCCTGGCACCTGTTGTTCAACTTCTGCACGCCGCGGTCCGTGGGGATTTCGTCCCCCGAGCTGATAACGCCCGAGTAAACCGGACACGTCTGATCAACATGTACCATTTAGCTGGACTGCCCAGCACTTTTGCCGGATAAAAACCCCATCGAGCCAGCGTTAGGGTGTATGAAAGACTCTCTATGAAAGAGCAGACCGCAACCAAAGATCTTAACGGAGCTCCAACATGACGCTGTTCAAGAATGGGCCTTACTGGACTAGGAGAGCTGCATAACCTTGATAGCAACCCACACTGGATCCGAGCTTGTTACACTGCTCGTGAGTTTCACATTATAGTGATTGTGTACTGGATTTTTGTTTTGCAATGAATGATCTGTTATCAACAGCCTGCTGTCGAGTAGTTAACTCTCTTTTTTAAATGTTTTCTGTTTGTAGCAATGAATACTAGCTTAAATCAACTGTCTTAGCATGCAGTGTACTTCACATCAACCCTATTGTTTGTGAAAATCGCAACACCATGAAGGACTGCTAAAACGTACAGCATATGTACAACAGGTTAGATCATCCAAATGATAAAAATGTCAGTGACAATGCGGGTGCGGATTGCGCCATCTGACCTGTCCGGTCATGGGTATAAAGAGCTGGCTCAAACGAGATGCTGCAATCAGTGAAGAGCCGACATTGAGTCGAAAGCGTGCTTCTTGTGTCTCACTATGCCCCGTCGCCGAATGAAGGTCGCATTATAAAAGCCTGATGGACTTTGAGCGAGGAAGAACTGTTGGGATGAGAGAAGATGGATTTTCCTACCGCGAAATTACCCCTCGTACGGGACGAAACGAAATTCCCCTCGTACGGGACGAAACGAAATTTCCCCTCGTATGGGACGAAACGAAATTTCCCCTCGTACGGCACAGCGCTGTCACAGATCAGGCTCTGCCCTCCAGCACAGGTTGACGTCGTCTGCTTAACAGAGGACTGCTCGCTAACACTCCACTGCTGCACATTCCTTTGACTCTCAAACACAGACGCTTCAGGCTGCAATGGAGTCTCGGACACAGACATTGCCTGCGCTGATTTGCAATAGGTAATGTTTTCTGACGAGTCACAATTCAACTTGAAGCACCTTGACAGTCGCATACGTGTTCGAAGATATCGTGGTGAACGGGACCTTGCAGTCTCATACCGGTCGAAAGTGAAGGATCACGGTTTGGGGCGGCATTGGGTTCAATTCCCGATCTCGTCTGATACGAGTTGAGGCAACCCTCAACAGCCAATGATACATCAGGGATGTTTTAGAGGTAGAGGTGATACCCTCTTCCTTCAAAGTTGTCCTGGCGCTATATTCCAGTACGACAATGCTCCACCCCATGTGGTCCGGAATGTCCAAGACCTCTTCCATGCATGGCATATACCGTTTTTCTTGGCCTGCACGTTCGCCAGGTACGTCCCAATCGAACATGTCTGGGACATGTTGGCTAATCTACTGTCTGTCAAGCGCCTCCGCCAGTGACCGCAAATGAACTGTGGTCTCGCATACAAGCAGTGTGACAGGCTGTTCCCCAGAGTGATATCAAAAACCTTTCCCATTCAATACCACACCGTGTAGAGGTTGTTATTGTCGCTCGAGGTGACTTCGTAAGATACAGAATGCTGAAGTGAAATAATCTTGTATAGCTCTAGAAATGTAATCAGGGATCTCCTGTAACACGAGGAATCTATGATATAAATTTCACTTGAATAGCGCGATTCTTTCTTAGTGTTGCAATTTTCACAAACAGTAGGGTATATTTTATACCGCCTCCCTTTTCCGACATGTGGCTGGTGCAAAACGTTTTGAGTGTGTGTATGATACAAGCCAACGCGGTGACTGTCTCGGATACAAACCAACGGTGAGACAATACCAGCGTTCAAATTCTTTGGTGGTCTTCTGGTCCGCGACCACTAAAAGTCGAGACGGACCATGGAAACCATAATGGCCATAGTCCGATGAACCAGTAACGTTTTTCAGGTGACGTCACTAGACTTGATGGCTACCACACTGGCATAAAGCATTGAGTAATTTTTAATCAAATTTCAATGATCTTAAATTACAAATGGAAAATTGCCATTTGCCATTCAAAAAAGAAAACAAAATCTGAATCTGTTACTGATAAAATCCCTGACATTAAGAATTTTTTTCTCATTTGCAATATAATTTTGAGGTGTGTTCTGTTGTCTACAAAACGTTTCTCTAATCTTACAACACAGACATATCACACTGTTTCGTGCATACCCTTCTATATGTGCAGTTATAGAAAGTCTCAATGACTCGAAGGAGGACCCTGAAAAAATTAGGAAAATAATGTGTGTTCTATGTCCAAAACAAAATGTCATAGAAAACGGAAAGAGCAAATCAGTGAACATTTTTCATAGTTTGATTAGCAGAGGTCCATCCCTGAGTCTTCTATTCCTAAATGACGGTGGTTCAGTGTTGGGCCTATATTAAATTGCAAGGCTGTGCTACCTGGGATGACATTAATATCAAATGGCAATTAGTAGGATCTTATCCTTTTCTGAATGGCCACAGAAACCATGTCCAACGAACTTTGGGAAGGAAGGAATCACGGCACTAAAGGATGAATACAATGATATTTTGCAGAAATTCAAACAGCTGGTACAGAAGTCGAATGCATTTCCTTTTTTTGAATAACTGTTTTCTTACAATTTAAAACACAGCAAATTAATTGCCCTGGGAAGAGAGAAATTCGCAACATCATATTGGGCATGGAAATATTTTGGCTGTGATTTAAATTTTGCGTTCTGTTCTTTAGTCATCAGTGGAAGTGTGAGCGAGGTTTTTTTTAAATTTTTGATTGGAGGTTTTACGACCACCGTGAGCAACTCAATGGGCTATAAGCAGTCGCCCGTCCTTAATTGAAGGCCACTGGTTCCAGGGAAGGGAGAGAGCCTGGGCCGTAAGACAAACACAACAACCATGCCTCACCGGCATCCGGACCCCTTTCGGACGAATGATCAGAAGCCATCGCTTAGACCACTGCGCCACCGGAGAGGCAACGAGGTTTAGAAATCGGGGGAATATCAAAATATATCGGCCAAACAAACTTACCACTGAAACTATTTCAGACCTAATAAAGGTATCACTAGCGTTACCCAGCGCAAGTAGAGGCCCTACCGAGTCGGGCGTAACCGTGCTTGGAGCCTGCCGAATTGTGTTTCCCAGCTGCCTCATACAATTAGCGACATGGCTGATAAATTAGTCCAAATGAACCGAAGAGTAAAGAGAAGAGTTTTCTTCAGGTTTTAGGTTGGGGGTGTCCACTGTAACACCAGGTAACCGTAACGTACCAGGAGATGTGACGTACCTGCCCGAAGGACGCACACGACATAAAGGCAGATAGGAATCAGAATAAAACGTCCGCGTAGCTCAATTGGTAGAGCAACTTATTCCGGAATGAGGGGATCAGGTTCGAATCCTGGCGCGGATAAAAATGACGGAGAAATTTACTTCGTTATAATGGCGCCCGAACTATCCGGATGACCCGACCGTTCAAAATCTCGCAATGGTGTGACGTTATTTCCACACCGCGAGACAGGAAAAATAAGAGAATCCTTTCTCCAGCACTTCAAAAAAAAAAAAAAAAAAAAAAAAAAATAAGGGGAGATGATGTAACGTACCAGGAGATGTGACGTACCTGCCAGAAGGACGCACACGACATAAAGGCAGATAGGAATCAGAATAAAACGTCCGCGTAGCTCAATTGGTAGAGCAACTTATTCCGGAATGAGGGGACCCGGGTTCGAATCCTGGATCCCCTCATTCCGGAATAAGTCACTCTACCAATTGAGCTACGCGGACGTTTTAACGTTTTATTCTGATTCCTATCTGCCTTTATGTCGTGTCGTGTGCGTCCTTCTGGCAGGTACGTCACATCTCCTGGTACGTTACATAACCCATATATAATTTAATCCGTTTCCTGCGGTATAACTATAGATCAAGCCAGGTGAAAATACATTTCTTGCCCCTAAACCTTACGTCCGTCAAAATAATAACTAAACATAAATGCAAATTTTCATTCCTGGTTCACACGATTTCAAAAATTGTAATATTTTTATTTTGATCTGTACTTCTCGTGTTTGTTTGTTTCGGTGGTGTGTAAAGACTGCCGTGAGAATCAAATCTAAAAGCAGTCAATCTTGCCTAATTTAGGGTCACTGGTTTCAAAAATGGCACAGAGCCACCGGCGTGGGACAATTATGCCTATTTCGGAACTCTGGCTCGGACGATGAGCCAGAAACCAACGCTCCTGACTACTCGGCAAACGGGAAGGCCGTACTTTTGTTCCAGTACTTTAGGCAACGTATTATAAATGCAAGGATTTATTTAGAATGCTGTTTCGTTCGCTTGTACGAAAGACGTTTACATTTTAGTCAGGCTTTTCAGCAGGCTGTCTCCTTTTTTCATGCAATGGGACTTTGAATGTTCCTTCTTACAGACAAAGCGCTGAAAGTGGTGCTTACATTTTTAACACGAGCGTAATAAGTTTCACCCTTCAAGCAAAAGAAGTGTACATATTTGTCACGACAAATCCGATGGACACGGAAGCACCGAAAACAGAAAGCTGGAGTTTCATACGAAAGCTTTAAAAATTCAGGAGAGAGAGAGAGAGAGAGAGAGAGAGAGAGAGGGGGAGGGAAGAAACTTTGCTTAAAGGGAAGGAATAAAAACCTAACAGTAACAACGCAAAGAAGGAGAAAGAAAAAGAAATATACAAAAAGAAATCAGAAAACGATATTCATAGTCAATATAAGTTGAGGGAGGAAGCGAGCAGGACTTGAGTGAGGTGGGTGCGGCAGAGAAGGGGGTAGGGCAGCCGTCCTCCGCATGGGAGTTGACCGAACAAACTGCACAGCGCAGATCCAATATTGACCCAGTGGACTAAAGCCTCTGGTCAAACAGTGTTTAAGCGGTTGTGTCGACTACGGAGCTGGCTGCTGAGATGTATTCCTACTTCTTGCAGCATCTTTCTTCTCCGCGTTTTCTTCTCCTTAAGCTGAATCTTCCAGTTCCCTCTTACCGTCTTGATGGCCATTATTTGGGATGATCGTTTTCTTGTCAGACGCAGAACAACACAGAAAGAAAATATTTTGTTGCGTCAGAAGATGTTGACAATTGTTATTGCGATTCGAGAAGGCATTATGCGACGACTCATTGTCCAGCATCTTTCTGTACCGAAGGAAGGAATAAACGGACGAATGAACATTTAGTACTAGTGCTATCGAAATAGACATTTTGTGATTGCACATAATGAATCTGTCCTGTTGTAGACACAATAACGAGAATTTTAAGAGAACTAAGGGATCCTGGACGTCAGCAGTCAGAAAGAAATTCTTCGATGGAAACACAATACAATAAGTATACAAAGATAACGACGACAGAAAGAGGTGAGCATAAAAACGGAATGGAAGATGAAAAATTGAGCAAAGGTCGTCGAAGTTCTTGTGAAGTTGGTGATGTAAAAATAAACTAGAAATTCTTGAAAACTTACACACCATCTTCAAGACTCATCCACACAGCAATTTTGTTTTCCTTAAGAAAATGTAGGCTCCTTTGTACAGAACTTTTCATTACTCTTATACTGAATTCAATCAGGATATTTTGTACAGAACTTTTCATTACTGTTATACTGAATTAAATCAGGCTCATTTGTACAGACCTTTTTCATTACCCTTATATCAATCAGGCTCTTTTGTACAGAACTTTTCATTACTCTTATACTGAATTCAATCAGGCTCTTTCGTACAGAACTTTTCATTACTCTTATACTGAATTCAATCAGGCTCTTTTGTACAGAACTTTTCATTACTCTTATACTGAATTCAATCAGGCTCTTTCGTACAGAACTTTTCATTACTCTTATACTGAATTCAATCAGGCTCTTTTGTACAGAACTTTTCATTCCTCTTTTACTGAATTCAATCAGGCTCTTTTGTACAGAACTTTTCATTATTCTTATACTGAATTCAATCAGGCTCATTTGTACAGACCTTTTCATTACCCTTATACTGAATTCAATCAGGCTCTTTTGTACAAAACTTTTCATTACTCTTATACTGAATTCAATCAGTTAAGCGAATAAAGTTACATCAAAAACACTAAATTACCAAAAATATACATAATTTTAGACCTAATATTTTTCTACCATTGGAAGGCCATTTTATAGTATCTTTGAGGATACTGTTACTTTAGGATAATGATGAAACGCATATAGCGTATGAAATTCATTTATTTTTGTGATGTAGTCAACACAAATATTCGCCAAGCTTTCGGACTCCACTTGGAGGCATTTTAAAGACAATGGTAGATTTGAAAATGCCTCCAAGTGGATTTCCTTGAAAATGCTTCCAAGTGGATTTCCTTGAAAATGCCTCCAAGTTGATTGCCTTGAAAATGCCTCCAAGTGGAGTCCGAAAGCTTGGCGAATATTTGTGCTGAATACACCACAAAAAAATGGATTTCATACGCTATATGCGTTTCATTTTTATTCAACTCTGGTGTATTTAAAATAAAGGTTACTTTAGGATATATCAAACACATCATGGCCGTAACTGCTTAAACTAGCAACTCTTTCAGGAGTCAGAGATTCATTTTAGCTACAGTAAAACGTCCCTTATCCGTGGTAAATGATAGACGCTGGAACCAGGATAATTAAAAAACACGGTTAATCCAAATTAAGTTTTATTGAATTAAATACTGTATATAAAACAATATAGAAACATAAGATAAACTTTTTTGTAGTACGCAAATACAAAACCGAACATCTGAAAAGTTTTTTGGGTAGAAAACTCGTAATTTTTGTTTGTATTCTTTGTAGCAAGTTGTTTTTTTCTCGTACGTCCACGAATTTATGAGATTTCTACGTAATAAACATCATCTTGGCTTTCCACGAATTTAAGCAATGTTTATGCAGCTGTTAGTTTGCTGCACAATACCGAATTCGGCTGTAAGTGACGAAATACTTTCACCTTTTTCACGTCTTCTGGTAATCTCCAATTTATTTTCCACTGTTAAAACAACCCTTGTTTTCCAAACTTTTTAGGGGTTGAAATTCTAGATAAACTTTGTTGCACAAGAGCAGCACACGAACAAGCTTTCGTAATGTTTAACAGACAAAAGAGACTAGATTATATTCGCAACACACTTGACTGTGCAATCTGGCAGCAGAACGGGAAACCGCAACAGTGATAATAAATAAGTTCAGCTAGGAGGATGGTGCAATATTATTTAATAACAATACAATGTTAATTAAAAGATGCAGTAATGACCTGTTATTTTACGAATCCACTTGCATAAATATTAAAAAACAAAACAAAAACTAAATGTATGTACTACAGAGGAGCACAGTTAACCCGACCCGCGGATAATTGAGATCCGGATAATCGGCGTTTTACAGTAGTACCAGAATTAAAAAGTAAAAACAAATTGACAACTGCTTTACAGTGCTTTAATATTCTACGGTTGATGTTCTTAGCAAATTGCTTATTGAACAAACAGCACATTCACTTATCTTTAACAAAATAAAGAATGATCAGCATTCATATGTATGAAAAACTTACGTAAAAATCCAGCAATCTTCATTTTCATCCACTTGTCTAAGTCACACTTGCTTTATGTAAACATGAATACTACGCTGCAGTACTTCCACATAAACTCTCGTAATATCAATTAATGTGACAATCAATATCAGTAAATCCTCTCAAGATGGTACACGGCTTTCAGAACTCCTACTACGTTCTCGCTGCAGTTTTAATTTACTTTGACCCACTGTCAGTGTTGCCAAAACTAGGGTTCCCATTCATTTCCCCCGAAAAATATAAGTACTTTTGAAGGACTTTTAAGCACTTCACAGAAAAATTTTAAGGACCTTACAAATTGCACACGTGAAAATAACATACACTAATATACTTTCACACATGACTTAACTATACAAACTAAAGTCTATTGATGAAGCTTTTCAATTATCGTTATATGTAATTCAAGTTTGTGGATGTAATAAATTAAAGTTTATGCAATTTAAAAGACAGTTCTGCTGGTCAAATCAGTTTTCATATGAGAAAATAATCACTCATGCAAAAAAATAAAAATGAAAGAAAGAATGTAAATCATAAAACTGTAGTTAAAGTTACAAGATCTAGATTAGGATATTGTACATAGTTATTTGAATTGCAAAACCAAAGTCAAAATTACAAAGTCAAGTTCACCACGAGTCACTAAACGAGAGCTCTTCCTTGCCCTATGCTCTTCCACGTGTTTTGTGCCGACATCGCACGGTGTCATTATCAATAGAGTCAACCAGAGCAGAAGTTGTATGCATTACATTGTAACTTCTGCATTTCACTCAGGCAGTTAGGATAAAAAATAAGTACTTTTTAAGCACTTTAGGGTATGTCTGGCAAAAATTAAGGATTTTAAAGCACCATCAAAAATTAGGCACTTTTTTAAGGAATTTTTTAAAGATTTATAAAGACCGCCGGAACCCTTCGAAACGTATAAAGATATTCAGCGAAGTGATCCGCCGTTCAGAACGAAAAAAACCTCACTCAGAAGTAACAAAGTTTACGGAAACTCAGGAGGAAGGCTAAATTACAAATACACGTCACAGCATATCCATAAAAATAATACACTATATTGACAAAAGTCACCGGACACTCCATCAAAAGCAAATGAACAAATCCGCTGCGTTTTTAAGATGTGCGGTACAGCTGCAAACGGTGTAAAAACAATCCTGCAGCTGACCGCGATCATATCGCATTGTGAGGTTCAGTGAAAATGTCGCGGCAAGAGAGAACTGACTTTGACAAAGGAAAGATTGTTGAGTGTTATATTAGTGGGTTGTCCATAAGAGAAACCAAGAGGCGTTTAAACATGCCCAAGTCAACTCTTTTGGATGTACTGAATAAGTGGAAGACACATGGCGTGCCTGAAGCAGCAAAACGTGCAGGCAGACCAAAGAAAATCAGAGATAGAGGACGTCGAAGCCTCAGGAGAGTCGTTACAGCTAATCAACGGAATGATGCACAAGACCTCAGTGCACGGGTGAGTAAAAATGGTAGAACCTCGATATCTACACGTACCATTCGCAGAGAACTTCATTCCATGGGTTACCGTGGTCGTGCGGTTGCTCATAAGCCTTTCATCTCCACTCGGAATGCTACTCGTCGTTTAGCATGGTGTAAAGAACATTTATTGTGGACCGTAGATCAATGGAAAAAGGTCCAATATGAAAGAGATGTCGTGCTACTAAATCACAATATAAAATAACACACCGTCTAAGCACGATTTATTATTAAAAAAAAAAGAAGTAATCTGTAAATAGCTTTTGTTTTATATAATAAATTGTGCTTAGACAGTGTGTTATTTTATATTGGGAAAAAGGTCCAATGGGCTGATAAAACCAGATACACGATCCATAAGTCTGATGGCCGTGTGTGGGTATGGCGGCAGCAGGGGGAACGCTATTTACCACAGTGTACTGTTCCTACGGTCAATTTTGGATCTGGCAGAGTAATCGTGTGGGGGTGTTTTTCGTGGTACGGTCCCAGCCCATTGATTATCGTGGACAAACCTGTTAACCAGCACGTCTACCTCGATATTCTGGACATTTATGCTCTACCAACTCTATGGCAATAGTATGGAACCGAGCCTTGTTGGTACCAGTAGGATAATGCACCGAGCCATAAAGCAAGGACTGTTACGGCGTGGTTTGACGATAATTCCTTATCGTGTGTGGACTGGCCAGCACAGAGCCATAATCTTAATCCCATAGACCACCTATGGGATGAATTAGAGCGCCGCATAAGAAGTTTGGAACCAAGGCCTACTACTAAGCAACAGTTAGCGACAGCATTATGTACTGAATTGAAGCGCGTACCTATCGCGGTGTTTCAAAACCTTGTCGAAAGCATGTCTCGAAGGGTCAGTGCATGCATTAAGGCCAAAGGTGAACCGACACCGTACTAATAATGTATGTAAATGTTGTGTTCCTCTTCAGGTGTCCGGTGGCTTTAGTTAACACAGTGTGTTTGATTAACAAACCTCGCATTTGAAAATCAGGTTGGTACTCTTTCGTTAAATCTGCAAGGAACTGATAGGACTTGAATGCAAGATCATCCTAAATGGCACAGAGTTAGAAGAGGCGAATGAGCTTGTGCAGCGATACAGGACGTTTGACAGGAACTTCAGATTACGTAATGAAATTAGTAGGCGAGTGAAGTCAGTTGACAGTCATGGCTTCTTTCGGAAGATATCACAGGACACAAATGGGTAGTCAAAAGGGCTAGAATGGCTATCTATGAACGTGTAATTGCTCTGATGCACCGTAACGAAATCAAGCTATTGCAAAAGAGTCGTTTAAGTACTGGAGAGATGCTTAACTTAGCGAACTTTCTGGCAAGACTTGTTATGATCATGTGAGAAACGAAGACGTGTTGCTTATGTGTAATGTGAAGCAAGATGTTGTTAGTAGGGAGGAGAAAAATATTTTCAGGTGGTCAGGTTCTGCTGAAAGAATGGATGGTAAGGTGTGAGCTAAGATAATTGCAGTCACGAAGACGTAATGGAATAAACGCTCAATTCTGACCATTCGCCCGCGTGGACCCGAGTTTTGAGTCCCAAATGAGGCATCGGTGATGTATTTGCCTTACGGCACTGTCTCTCTCTCTCTCTCTCTCTCTCTCTCTCTCTTTTGCTAACTACCCTCCCCGAAAAAAATGTATTCACCCTAATTGACGGGAAGGAAAAGTACGGGAAGGCCTGGTAAAGTCATATAAGAACCAGGATTCAGAATTGTCTGAAAAAGATAATTAGTAAAGTTTTTGTTTGAGAATGTGACGGATGCCAGTGATGCTCCAGCTGTGAATCAGACGTTTGTATGTAACATCATCAGTATGTAAAATTTAACACCATTAGTAACTTTGCTTTGGAAGATAATATTGCTTTGAGGGCCTGATCTCCAAAGAACAGCTTAGTGATATGAATATACGAATGTTGTGACGTACTACAGAGCTGAAAACATGTGTCAAGACGACAAATCTGCAGCGAGACATTCTGTCCGTGTAGCTCAGTTGGGAGAGCGACTTACTCCGGAGTAAGAGGACACGGAATCGATGTCCGTCGCGGACTAATTTGTGTTTTCACAATGTAAATTACACATGCTGCTAGATTAGAATAGTTTACGCCACATACGGTTCATTTGGAAAATTATGGATAATTTATCATTTTAGTGTCCCCAAATTCCCCGTGAAAGTTTTTTTTTTTAAAAACCTATGGGAATTGATAAATTAAAGCAAAAAGTAACGCGGCTCAAATACCAAGACTGCTGCTTTTCGAATCAGTACGATCATTTGAAACTCGTCACCAATGAGAATCTACTGATGTGACAAGAATTCCGGATCACACGGGAATAAATAGAAAAATAAAGGCGATTTCGATGTATTTACCAAAAAACAAAGAGTGAATCTTACATGATTGCAGCGTGATTTTCCCATGTAGCCTACCTGCAGTTCCATATACGTTTTATAATGGTTCAGAAGCTTCCGGATTTCTTTGGAGAAGAACATCTTCTGCTGCTCCTCAGGCCATATATGCAAGGCGTCTTTCACCACTGAACAGCACCACCAAACCTCGGCGACTACGTAATTCTTCTTTAAGTGGATTAAAAAGATCGAGATGGTTTGGTGCGAGATTCGAGCTGTAAGATGGATGCACAAGAATCTCAGGCTTAAGATTTAAAATTATCGCCATAGTGCAACCGCTGTATGGAGGCGAATATTGTCGTGGTGCAAAAAGAACAGTTTTTGTCTTTAACCCTTTAAGGGACCAAGTTTTACGAAATATATGACAAATCAAATCCTTTCTCCATCTCATCTCAGCAGTATTGACCATACATTTGTCATAGGGCAGTAGAAGCTCTTCCTTCTAGCCCTTTATTCTTTGCTCCATGAACCAAGGTATGATGGGGAAGGGTGAGCTCCCGACACGGACGTCATGCCAACTGGGCAGAAACAAATGATTCAAACATCTCTGTCTTATATTAGTTTAGTCGCAAGTATCATAACATTTTTAGCGGTAATCAATTAGAAAATATTAGTGTCGATCATCTCCCTAAATGCCCACTTTTAATAACAAAGCTTAGCAATGCTTTCTATGCGCAGATTTACTCGTTCTGGCTGCGTTCGGCTTACACTTTAGACAGCGAATATAAATGTCCAAGCTGATTGCAGCCAATTCTGATGACCCCGAGTTACTTCGTTCCAGCCTGTTAAAGAGTTAAGTATCACTTAATATACACTGCACTGCTAACTTGTTTGTGTTCATGACAGCTTTCCGAAATAGACCCACGCGTATTTACAAACTAGGCTATTAAGATTATATTTTTGATAGAAAGGGGCACTTTTAAACTTCGCGTTTGCTGGGGGGAAGGGTATTTTTAATCCACCGTTTATTTGTTACTTTCAGTGTCAAAATGGTGCACCCAACTCTCGTCTTCGGGGACAAATTTCTCCAGTAAACCTGGATTTTCTTCTCAACGTTGCAAAAAACTGGTTGGAAATCTCCATACGCTGTTTGTCATAACTCGTCCTTCATCATTACATAAGCTGAACCATCCAGTACAACTTCTTCTCATAAATTCTCAATGGGATTGATATCTGTGTACTATGGTGGCCGATTAAGTCTCCAAAAATACTCTTAAAATCATCAGGCGTAGTGCATTGTAGGGCTGGAATTATCCATCACGACAGAGATAGAGAATGAAAGCGATTGGACCATAACGAACGCTGTTTAAGCACGCTTTGGCATTTAGCCATAAGCACGCTTGAATAATGAAGCTTTTAAGTCTACCATGAAAACATCGCACAACTACCTTTGTAAGCTTGAACACCCGTCAATGTTTAACATATTAGCCGCTGAAGACACATCAACCCATCGGTCTTCTCGGATGATAAGGTTCACAGTATCTTCACATGGAATTGACTTCGTAACTTTGATGATCGTTTTGATAAATCTTCATCAGGAACACTTGTTCAGTCAGATTTAAACCTTACTCGCACAACAACCATTGTAAGCTTGGACACCCGTCAATGTTTAACATATTAGCCGCTGAAGACACAGCAACACATCGGGCTTTTCGAATGAAAGTTCACAGGATCTTCACATGGTATTGACTTCGCAACTTTGATGATTGTCTTGATCAAGTTTCATCAGGAACACTTGCTCAGTCAGATTTAAACCTTTCTATCTATTGCTGATCTTTTTTAAGCCCATAAACTTATTACCATACTGTGCTACCAATGTTCTTTAGAATTCAGCGGCCTTGACCCATTGTTTCCTAGAAAACCTCATCACATTACGCTGTTGAATAACGGTGCAACTGGAAAGAGGAATTTCTCTGGTACCACACTGACGAGTAGTATTGCGATGCAAGTACCTTACTGTCTAATTCCCGTTTTGAGGTGTGAACGTCGGTGGCTCGAAGTATCAGCTAAATTCAGGAATTGTCTTTAATTTTTGATTTCATCCTCGAATTAATGCTCATTCAACGTACGCCATGTTGAGTTGTAACCGCTTTAAATCATATAAAATTCCTGCTGAATCGTTGCCCTGGATCGCAACTCTAATTCAACAACGCGCGCGTTATAGTTTACATGATTTATGAATAAAAATTCTTAAATGGATTGAAAATAAGCAACACTTGCTCACCTCTTGCGATAGGAACGGTAAGATTTGAGCGATGATGGCATTAAGTCGTTTGGCTATTTCCGTCTGCAAAAGAAAATATTAAGACATGATTAAAGGACAGAAGATTACAATCAAAATTCTTTGCAGGAAAAGTAACAGTTCTCTCACAAGAAATAAATGATATAAATATATTTAGGTAAAACGTGAAACACGGCATTTTACAACAAAAAAAAAACATGGGAACTGAAAGTTGAAATGATCCATACACTGAAGAGCAAATGAATTAGAGATACTTGTCTAGTAACGTGTAGCACTTCGTCCTGATGACAGCGGCGATTCGTCTCGGCATAGACTCGACAAGACTCCGGAAGCTTTGGGAAGCCATTACGGATCCACGACCCATGAACAAGCTCCCACAGTTCACGAAGATCTGATGGAGGGGGTCAGAGCCTCGAACATCTCTCTCGATGGCATCCCAGATGTGCTCGATCGGATTGAGGTCAGGTGACCTAGCTGGCCAAGGAAGAGAGGTCACGTCGGTGGAGTGTTCATCCAACCATTCGGATACAATTCGGGAGCGATGGCACGATGCATTGTCTTGTTGCAGGATGAGGTTCACAGTGGGATTTTGAAGACGCACAAACGGGAGCAAATGGTCGTCCAGGATATCCCGGTAACGTTGACCTGTAAGGGACGATGTGACACGTACCAGGGGTCCCATTTCAGTCCACGTAAACAGTCCCCAGACGAGATGCCACCCCCACCAGCTTGAAGAGTACCCTGCTGGCAAGAAGGATCCATCGCATCATGTGGTTTGCGCCGTACTCGTATTCTGCCATCCGCATGTACCAACGTAAATCTCGACTCATCAGTCCAGGCAACATTTTACCACATGTCTAGGGTCCAGTGGCGATGTTTCCGCGCCCATGCTAATCTTTGCACCCTGTGATGTATGGTCAGCAGCGGTATCCTCGTAGGACGATGGCTTCTGTACCCCATAGCGAGGAGATGGTTCAGGATGATGTGGCTGCTTACACGTTTTTGTGCACCAGCGTTAAATTGCCGAGTGATTTCTTGCACTGTGGCCTGTCTATCTGCTGTTACAATGCGAACTAGCCGACAATGACCCCGCTCATCCACACGCTGTTGTCCACGGCAATTGGCCCTTGCAGGGATGGTTTTCCCGGATTCGATGTACTCACAGTGCACCCGTGACACAGGGGCTCGTGAAAATCCCAGTGCCTGCACGACTTCCGAGATCGAGTGACACATTCGGCGGGCCCCGACGATTTGCCCACGATCAAATGCGCTTGATAATGCGTCCGACTCTTACTGATTCCCGTCGCATCACTCCTTATATTGTCAGATCGCTGCATACGTCATGTCGTTTTCGTTTACAAGGCCGCCCACAGCGCCACATTTGCGTAACACCAGCTGTCTCTAATGCAATTGCTGCTGGTCACCCAAAATGCAACACCAAGAAGGAAGCATCCGACTGGCCTGAAATTCGCAGCATGCGTCGCCCGCAAGAGGACATGCAAACGATTAGCATTACAGAGCATATGCAAATCATGTGCGCCCGGCACGTCACCGAGAAGCACTATAAGAAGGGTGCACAGAACGCGGGGTGTAAGTAGTGGAAGTGTGTTGTGCTGCCGGACCTATGCGTGGGAAGCTTCCTGATGCCTCGTCGCAGAATACGGCAGTCATTCCTGTACGTTTCGGAGTTCGACAGAGGACGAATAGTGGCTTATCGCGACAGCGGTTTATCGTACCGAGACATCGGTGCCCGTGTGGAACGACATCCAGCCACAGTGAGGCGAGTATGGATTTGGTGGGTGCCGGAGGGACGGAAGGACCGACGTGAGCGATAGCCGCAGCCGCGGCACACCACCGAACGAGAAGACCGGCATGTTGTGCTGCGGGCATTGACAGCTCGCACCGCTACATCACGAACGTTAGCGCAGGAATAAGGGTGTGTTGCGCAACAACCTGTGTCAGCACGTACCGTTCGACGTCGCTTGCAGTAGCGGGGACTTCTCGCACGGCGCCCATTGCTCCCATTACCATTGACGTTACACCACCGGCGAGTGCGGCGGCAGTGGCCCTTTGAACGCCGCATCTGGACTACGGAATGGCAAGATATTGTCTTCTCCGACGAATCCCGTTTCTGCCTGCAACACCACGATGGTCGGATCCGCGTGTGGCGGCACCGCGGCGAAGAACTGTATGACGCCTGCATTATGCATCGCCATACCGGTACGTTGCCTGGCGTTATGGTTTGGCACGCAATTGGATATGATACCCGCACTCCTCTGGTACGCATAGCCGGTACACTCAACAGCGACCGCTACATCTCCGACGTTTTGGAGCCTGTAGTCCTCCCTTACCAGCAGGACCTGCCAGCGGCCACGTTTCAACAGGTCAATGCGCGCCCGCACGTGGCACGCATCGTGCAACAGTTCTTCACGGCTCACCAGGTGTCACTGCTGCCGTGGCCCGTCTGTTTTTCCCGATATGTCACCCATCGAACACGTCTGGTAGCTGATCGGCAACCGAGTGACCCGGCAAACACCACCCGCGGCTACGCCTGATGAACTGTGGCAACATGTGGAAGCAGCCTGTACCGACATACCCCAAGCCCACATCCAAAGACTTTTTCGTTCGATGCCTCGGCGTGTAACGACCGTTATTGAGAGCCATGGGGGCCACACGAACTTTGATGTGTGCGTGTTCCGCAAGTCGCACGGGCCTGTAAGCTCAATCGTTTCATCTTTGTATCTGTTGTTATGTGTACAGTAAATCTGGCTTTGCTCTCTCGTGTCCTTCTTGGTGTTGCATCTTGGGTGGCCAGCAGTGTATATTGTGTAAGCATCTCTGAGGGGTGTTGGCCATAACTCACCACGCTGGCCAAGCGGGTTGGTGAGTGTGGGATAGCATTTCCTCTAATCCCGATGGTATAGTTATACCCGTTAGCATTATTAATAACATCTATGAAAATGCAAGTGCAAAGGTTCGGATATTTGAGGATAGAGCAGAAATAAGAATTGGACAGGGAGTGAGACAATTTGATACCATATCTCCCAAGCTGTTTAACGCCACATTGCAAAATATCTTTCAATCATGGAACTGGAAAAACAAAAGAATAAAGATTAATGGATATTACTTAACTCACCTTCGTTTTGCTGATGACGTAGTCACCTTTGCAACTACCCTTTCAGAGCTGCAGTGTTTGATCCAAGAACTTGCTGACAAGAGTAAAGAAATGGGATTAAAAATGAACTTTCAGAAGACAAAAGTGAAATACAATGATTTTACAAAAAACGGAGATTTATCTTTTGATGGAGAAAAGCTTGATACAACCGATTCTTAGATTCATCTTGGGCAGCAGATATCAAGTGAGAGTCACATTGATGAAGAAATTAATCGGCGTATAAAACTTGGATGAAGAGCTTTTGAAAGAAACAGTACAATATTTAAGAGCAGTATGCCATTATGTTTCAAAAGAAAAGTGTTTAATCAATGCATCCTGCCAGTGCTTAAGTATGAAGCAGAGACATGGACCTTAACTAAAAAAGACTACAAAGGCTGCAAACAACTCAAAGAGGCATGGGGAGATGCACGCTTGGTGTAAGCAGGAAAGATAAGAAGAGGAACTTGTGGATAAGGAAAATGACAGTAGTGAACAACATCATGATCAGAGTGAAATCACTGAAATGGCAATGGGCTGGACATGTTGCCAGAAGAACGGACCACCGATGGACAACCGAAATTTTAGACTGGATTCCCAGGGATAGGAAAAGACCCAGAAGAAGACCCCATGGGAGTTGGATGGAAGAAAGTCGAAAGTATGTTGAAGTGACATGGAGGAGACAGGCTCAAGAGAGACAACTGTGGAAGAAATTTGGGGAGACCTTCATCCAGCAGTGGATTCATAATGGTTGATGATAATGATGATATATATATACACTGCCGGAAAGTGAAAAAAAGAACACCAAGAAGGAGACGTCTGATACCAACGAAATTTATACAGCATAATAACGGAATACAGAGGATAACGTGATCAAAACATTATGGCAAAATACAGCTGTATTTGCTGGTAAACTGAAAAATAACATTTCCATGTAACATGGTTAGTACGAGGTTGAACCGCCATGAACTGCGTCACACTGTGCAATTCTGGCATGGAGTCTGTCGTACAGATGTTGGATGCAAGTTTGGGGTATTGAGTTAGAAGCATCTTCCAACCTGAACGCGTAAATCGGGGATGGTCGTGGCTGGCCGTGGAGACCGGATAAGTCGTTGTCCCATAAAATCCCACACGTGCTCAATGGGGGACAAATCCGGTGAACGTGCAGGCCATGGAAGTTGTCTCACACCCTGAAGTGCATGTTGCATTGCACGTGCCATGTGTGGGCGTGCGTTATCTTGCTGGAAAACACCACGATGGACCGACCTTACAAATGGCACAACAACGGGCTGAATGATGTTGTTGATGTAGGAGGTGCTGTTTAACGTACCCGGTACAAACACTAGTTTTGTACGGGTGATAGCTGATCACTCCCCACACCAGTAGACCAGGTGTAGGCCCTGTGTGTCGCTGGCGGATGCAAGAAGGGTGAAGACGCTTCCCCTGTGCGTCTGCGAAACACGCATACGGCCATCGGAGGCTCCCAAGCAAGAATCTGCTTTCATCGCTGAACACGACAGATCACCATTGCGTTCGTCCAGTTCAGACGTTGGCGACACCACTGCAGCCGTTCCTGACGGTGGGCTGGAATCAGAGGTACGCATGCCAGAGGCACACGTGCACGTAGTCCTGCATCCAGTAGACGGTTGCAGATTGTTCACACAGTCACCTCAGGTGCAACGGCAGCTCGGATTTGCGTCGCAGTGGATGTTCTGTTTCACAACGCCGCTCTTCTTATGCGTCTATCGGTCCGCTCATCAGTCCATCTGTGACTCCCGGTTCCACGTTTTCTCGTGTGGGAATGTTCCTCGGACCATCTACGCCACCATCGTACCACCACTGATAGATACTTCCCGTCCAATTCGCTCCGCAATACGACGATACAACCACCCGGGCTCGCGGAGTCCGATTAAACGACCTCGCTCAAAGTCCGATAACTGCTGAAATCGTACACGTCTTCCATGTCCAGGCATTGCAGCTTCTTCATGGTCTTCACGGGTGTCCGTACGCCGACGACTGATTACATTCACTTCGCCGTACTCCTTAAATACCACGGGCGATAACTTGCATATTATGCCGTGCTGTGGCGTAAGCGCTCACCGGTTGGTCTCGAAATTAGCATCACACATACGTAAACTCGACCCCATTAACATATGTAAATTTCATGATCATCCGCCAATTCCTTCTTGGTGTTCTTTTTTCACTTTCCGCCAATGTATATATATATATACTATCTTTATATAAAAAAAAACATTTCATAATGGCGTCTGCCACCCTTTTTGTACCCGGTAAAACCTCCCCCTCTAGAGTAAACTTCTGGATCCCCCTGCTACTAAATAGCACAAGCAAACAGTTGAGCAATCAGTTATGACCTCTTTCGGTGAGTTACTATCCACCCTCCTGATTTGCCTCTGGCTTTTATTTATTCGTTTTTTGTTTGGGGGTTTAACGACAACCGTGAGCAACTCGATGGGTTATAAGCTGTCGTCCGTCCCTAATTTAGGACCACTGGTTCTAGGGAAAGGAGACAGCCAGTGCCGTAAGACAAACACAACAACATTGCCTCACTGGGATTCCAACCTAGACTCATCTCGTACATTAGAAGTTAGCGCTTGGACCTTACTCGCATGTAAAAGGAAAGTTTAAACTTAGGACTTACAAGAGACGAAAACAACTGAATTTCCATTTCCATGGCCCTTTCGGATGCTATATTAACAATCTTTCTACGGACAAGGAAACGACGTACTTGGCTATGGCAAAATATGTAGGTCTACGCGACGAAAAATCCGAGCCTCATTATTGCTTTTCAAAGTGTAGATTGTATTTTAAAGTAAAGAAAACAAACAAACTGAGAATTGGAACATATTGAACTGGGTGGGAAAGAAATATTTCAGCCCACTCTCGCACCCCCTTGGCAACGTCCCTGGCGTAAATACTGCATATGACGTTTCTGCTGATCTTACCTACTCTGGTGGCGGCTGTTCTGCAATCTGAACTACGACTCATCGCTACAACTTTGCGGATTTGACTCATACGTCGCCGCAGTAATACGTCACGCAGTATGGTATGTTATATTTGCTCCGAGTCACTGTCAGTGATGCGAAAATGAAAGAAGCTATTCGAGTAAGTAATGTGTCGTTCAGTAAGAAAACGTTTAACGAGAGGAAACTAAATTTACATAAGAGCATAGAAATTCAAAAAGATTAAATAGAGGATGCCACATAATGCCAATCCATTTCATATAAGCCATGAAGAAGGATGTATCCATAAGTAACTTTCTTGTTTCCTCCATCAACGCAACAGTCAGATAATCCTAGCCTTGAGAAATGAAGACAGAGAGAGATTGTACGTTCATTATTGGCCTAAACTGGATCATAGTCGAAAAATCTTTCCCGCAGAATCGAATTCTCCACGAGAAGTAGATTTCCTCTTTTCTCATTTGTTCTATACTTTATCTGGCGGCAAAAATTACAGCACTGCGAGAAGAATTGGCTGAGAGAAAAAGGGGAGTAAGGTGACGGGAATGGGGAGGCGGTAGGAAGAGAGTCAGGGAGTGAAATGAGTAAAGAAGTGGGGGAGGGGGAGGGAGGCCTCCGACACGTGACTTCGGTCTCTACGAGTCAGGACCCAAACAACACTCCGGGGCACGTCTGCAAGTTCAACAATGTTCTTCTTCGCTTTCTGTCATCCGCTTCCTCAGGGAGGAAGCGGGGAAAAAAAAAAAAAAAAACAGAAGCCGAAGAAAAGTAAAAACTAGGAAAGGAATGTGGGAGGGAATGAGAAGTACTCCAAAAAAGGTTGAGGATTAGCTCCGCTGCTGTAAAACGCATTCGTTGTGACTGACTGACGGACTAACTGATGAACGAGAAGAAGAATAGATGTGGTTGCCAAGGAGACGGGTAAAGGAAAAGGATGAGGATGCCCAAGAACAGGAGCATTGGTTGATGCAGCGAGGGTTGGGAAGAGGGGGTAATGTAGGAGTGGTAATGATTCCCAAGTTCGACCGTAATGGTCCGTTCTCTTGGTGGGACTAATGAGCCTTAAACTTAGTTCACACTTCATCCAAGACTGATTTTTTTCCCGGGATTTTTTTTCCCGTTGCTCGTATTTTTTTTTTTTCCCTCGCATACCCATTCCTCAAAAAAAAAGTCGGTACTAAAAGAAATTGTCAGAAAATACCCAGGGTTTCCGTCGCCGAAAGAAAAGTAATTGCACATTTCCAAAAGTAAATTCACACTACGTCTTGTTAGATATTTATTCAGATCTGTGATTTTTTTTCTCAACCAAAATACAGTCTTTCGGGAACGATATAAGTAAGGGGAAAAAACAGCGCTGCGAATTTCTATTCAGAATTTCAATTCCATTCACATTTTGTTACGTTTGAAAATAAAAATAAATTTCGTATTTCTGTTTTACATTTTCCATGTTCTTTCTTCAAAAGAATAGATTTTCCAAGCAATCATCGAAAGAATATCTCTGGCAATAGCGATACGAATCGTCGAATAATTAAAATGAAATCTTATGAAGGCAATAAATTGCCTTTAAGTAGCATTACAAGAGAAAAAAATTACTGAATCGCATTTCATATCCTAGAAATTCTTGCGTAAGAAATACTTTTTTCAAAAGATGCGATATACGAGTGAAACAGGAATACGAACACTTTCTTTCACCTAAGATTCAGCAACGAATCAACTCAATGATCGCAAAGCATATTTTATTCAATACCGTGCAGCAAAAATAAAAATAAAATGAATACCTTAAATTTTTCACCAAAACAGCCATCGACGTTGCTGAAGGTATTAGAAAAGCAGTGCCTATAAGAATGGTGCTTAGCAAATGGAAATTCCAACATCGTTTCTGGCGTTAAAAAAAAGACTGTTTACATGGAAATTTCAAAAATCTAAGACGTGAAAAGAGACTTTATTTTCCTGAGAACGAGCAATTATTTCTCTTGAAAACAAGAACAGTGTACGTTACAAAAAGCTGGAAAAATGATCCTTGGCTGAAAGATTGCTCGCATTTTTACTAATTACAGAAGTGAACGAAACTGTGTAAAATCATTACTGAAGGGCAGGTATTTTACAATTGATACGCAATGTTCATAATTTTGCTCAAAAACTTGAGCTATTTAGGGGAGAGGCGGGGGGAGGGGTTTAACTAGCACTGTGAGTAACTCGATGGGCTATCTCAGCAGTTGCCCATCCCTAATTTAGGACCACTGGTTCCAGGAAAGAGAGAGAACCAGTGCCGTAAGACAACACAACATACATGCCTCAGCGGGATTCGAATCTGGACCTATAGAATGGTCAAAAGCCAGCGCTTAGACTACTGCGTCACAGGGGCGAACACTTGAGCTATAGACGACAGACTTTGTTACCAAAGATTAAAAACGTTTTTGTCATGTTACTTGCATTTGCACTTGCAGTAAAACATTTTCTGGAAGAGATATACGAAGAACGGCTGCGAAACAACGAGACTGTTCTTGTGACGAATGAAACGCGAGGTTCAGGTCCAAAATCAGAAGATGCCCGTTGACCTTGAATGTCTGCAACCAGAAATGCAATGTTCACCTCACTCTCTACATTAGTTCGGTGACACGTGTTACTGAGGATAGTACTCTTTATCGAAAGTCGGGGAAATGTTGAATTCAAGTATTGAGCAACGGATGAACCTGAAATTTTTGGTGCAATTAAAGAAAACGTCTACCGAACATTTTCGTATACTAACCATTTAACCGGCCGAAACGAATTAACTCGGGGTTAGCAAAATGGGTTGAAATTAGCTCGTAGGCATATCTTTGCTGTCCAAAAGGTGGGCAAAACGTGGCTGTACGAGTGAATCTGCGTATCACAAAGCATTTTTTTCCCCTATTGAAAGTGAAGTGGTCATTTACGGGATGATTGAAACTAATCTTATCGAACTGATTACTTGAAAAAACTGCTATAACAATGGGATAAACTTAGGAAAGAAGACAGATGTTTGAGTTCCTTGCGTCTACCCAGTGGCATGATGTCCGTATCAAGGGAATCAGCCCTTCCCAATCATGCCTTGACTCATGAAGCATAGAATAAAGAACTAAAAGCGAGTGTTTATCACCAGTGACAAGGTTTTTTTTATGGTCGGTATCGCTGAGATGATTGAGGAAAAGGGTGTTGTGCCGTAGCTTTAGTAAAACCCAGCCGCTATGTGAACACTCAAGAGACGCATACAGCGTATTAAATCCGTTTATTTTTGTGGAGTTGTAAGTACAAAGATTCGCCAAGCTTTCGCACTCCACTGGCAGGCTTTTTAGACATAAAGATGAAGGAAATTGGAACACGTAAGGAACAAAGATGGTTTTTGAAAATAACGCGGGTGACATCACGAGCGTATTACACGCATTTTTATCACGAAATTATGATAAAAATGTGTTTCTATCTTTTAATAACGCATGCCAAGCTCTTGGTAGTTCAGTAGAAACTATATCATTGCACGCTAGTTTGCTGGATAAGATTTCGACTGTTTCCCTGATGGCAGTCCCTTTAAAGTTCGTGTAGTGTTCACAGTGTGGTGTATTTATAATTACGCTCGCTATGTGAACATATTTCTGTTTCGGGAAATTTTGAGCACCATTTTGTTCAGGTACTTCAGCCGCTTGAACGGTTAAGTAAGGCGTATGGGGAAGAATGCATGCCACGTGCGCGTGTTTTTGCGTGGCATAAGAGGTTCAGTGAAGGCCGGGAGGGCATTGAAGACGACAAACGTCCGGGGCGCCCAAGAACTTTGAACTTAGAAGACAATGCGGATAAAATCTTCGCAACTGTTCGAAACGATCGGCTACTGAGCATTAGAATGACAGCACAATTGGTAAACACCTAAAAAGAGACTGTTAGGTAAATTTTACGAAAGAATCTGAACATGCTAAAGAAAAAACTGGAAAAATGACTTCATCCTTCACCAGTACAACGCGCCAGCTCATTCAGCGCTCTCAGTGAAGAAGGTTTTAGCCGAGAAACGCATCACAACGCTTGATCATCCTGCCTTATCATCCGATTTGGCCCGATGCGAGTTCTACCCCCTTAAAGTCAAATATGTAATGAAGGTGATTTGTTTTGATTCAGTCACTGTGGTGAAGAAGAGAACGACCAAGTTTATCAAAGGGATCACATCAGGTGAACTACAGTACTGCTTCGCCCAGTGTAAGTTCAGACTGCAGCGGTGTGTTAATGGGAAAGGGCACTATATTAAAAAAAATGTTGAGTTTCTGATTTAACTAAAGTTATATCATCAGTTTCGTTATTTAGTAGTCATACCTCGTACGGTTTAACCCCCAGATAGCAGTAGCTTTGGAACACCCAATGCGAAATTTTGTTGACATGTATAACAGGAGATTCCCAGAAAAGCGTCCTGTCTTTCTGTAGCATTCGAAGTAGTTAAGGTGCGCATATATGAATTCTCGCTACTATGACCCCGGAAATGTTTTCTGCGCAATATTGCGCTCTCACCGCTTTTGATCACGGTTTCGATGAACGTATTGTTGCGTCGTCGCCGCTTTGGGAACAGAAATCTCCGAACGTATTGTTCCCATACAGCACAAAACGTTTCAGATATGTATCAAAATGTTACAATCTCTCATTTTCATTACTCTTTCAGAGATATCTTACAATTACGTTTCAGCAACATCTATTTTGGTACATAACTCTGTATATTATGGTTACGTTAAAAACAGCATTCAAGGATACTACTGTTTTATAGTTTCCATTGTACATAATTGCTACCTTGATGTTACATTCGGGCGTCGTGACGTCACACCGTAAAATTTCCTGATGGGGGAAAAACAAAACGGCGTACAAAAGATACCGATGAGACCATATGGGGAAGGAAAAAAATGGCGAACGAAACATGTTTGGTAAGACCACGTGGCACACAAAATGTTATGGATGAACACAAAGAGAAAATGGCGGACAAAAGATGGTCGGATAGATCACGTGGAAAAAAAATGGCTGCGACTGACGTCATGATTGACCAGGAATCTACCACATCCGTCCTTGAGGCAGAGCGTGGACGGCTCGGGATGGTCGTGAACGGCTTTCTTTGTTATAGAAACCACCTATTATTACGTAACAGTATAAATATGATGATGTCACAAATCAAATACGTAACAGTAATGAAACGAAATTACAAATATGTAACAGTAATATGAAGTTGGTATGTTGAAGTTACAATGATCTTTCATTGTAACGTATCGGTTATGTTTCAAAGTTATGTAACGTTTGAGGACATTTTGACGTAACCGTAAGGTTTCTCAAACATTACTGTTACATTGCGCAACGTATCTGAAAAGTCTCAATGATTCAGTGCTACGTACTTGTAACATATACGAAATATTCTGTGCTGTGTGGGGTTACGTCGTCCCCGTTTGGACACAGAAATCTCCGAACGTATACATGTGTGTTTGCCACCCAGCGGGTTAACGTTTTTGATCTGATAGAAGCAAGACTGTTTGTTCTGTGTTACTGGGGGAAAATCTTTACGTGCATTTCCCGTACTGTATGTCTGTTAGTAGAACACAATCAGCATTAAAAAAAAAATAAAAGATTCTCCAGAATATACGTACTGGAAAAGCTGCTTTGTGGGCTACAAAAATGTTGGGAGTTATATTTCAGCTCCTTTCAGAATTAAATTTCTTTTAAATCGTAGGTATATGCAAAATGCTTGAGAGAAGCAGGTAATACTTTTTGCCTGCGAATAGCGCATCTTTGTTGTAGTGGAAGGTTCTAAGTGATTGCGTATGATTGTGGGACATTTTAAACTCAGGAAAAATTCAAGAATATGCGAAATATTTTAATTTGAAAATAAGATATGGAACTGTCCGAGTTTCGGAAGCATGTGAGACATTCTAATCTAAGGGGAAGATGTGCAACATTGTAAACTTAGGAAAATATGTAGAACCCTCTGTATTTAAGAAAAAAGGTGGAACGTTCTAAATTTAACAAGACATCTGAAATATTTTGAATTCAGGAAAAGATGAAGAACATTATAAATTGAGAAAAGATATAGAAAATTATGAATCTATGAAAAAAACGCAGAACATTTAAAATTTAAGAAAAACTGTGGAGTAATAAAAATTTAGGAGAGGATGTAGAATGTTTTCTGCATTTAAAAAAATCTGTGAAATTTTATAAATGTAGGAAAAGATTGTAGGCCATTGCAAATTGAAGAGAAAAATGTATGTGAAACTCTAAATTTAGTAAAAAGAGTGCGTGGTATTTATACTTTAGTTTCAATTAATGAACTATATATTTTCAATTCAAAGCATTCGAGAATTTTTATGGCCTAAAGTTCTTTTTTCAGATTTCAGTTCACAAATTATTCGGCTGAATTCTTTCTTTTGGAAGCAAAGATTACAGAAAAAACAGCTCTTATGCTCAGTAAAATAAAAACAAAAATACGAAACACAGAAAATAAGTTTCCCGCTGTTCTCGAGCCTAGGACTGCGGCGCAAAAAAAGTTACTATTTTAATTAGTCAGAAATTTCAAAATTCGGAATTTGTCAAGTGGAAGAGTAATTGACGTGATCGGACGAAGAAGAAAAATCCTTTTCAATACATTAGAGCAGAGATTTATACGATTTTCTATTATACGTTTTTATCAGTTATACGTTGAATTAATGCAGTCCCGGAGGACTTCGATATGCGCCAACGTTAATTTATTTCACGCAAACGTTAATCAAGAATAGAAAATAATATCAGTAAGCAAGAATGAAAAATAATAAATGGAATAAAATAATAACAGAATGGAGACCATATTAAGGGAAGAGAGGAGTAGGAAGATCAGAGGGAAAATTGATGGATGATATAAACAAAACTGTACGAAAGCTGTGGAATAGACAAGCCCAGGACAGGAACATTTGGAAAGAGATGAAAGAGGCTTACATTCTCAATTGGCTATAAAAATGAAAGGGTTGGAAGAAGAAGAAGATACGTTAATCGTCAGATTGTAGGTTTCGTCAGTATGTGTTCGTTTTCTAGCTAAAAAGAAAAATTCCCCTTTTTCAGTCCTCGGAGCGTAAGGAAAACCACCTACTTTGTTGACGGTAAATTCCCCTTTCTTCTTCTTCGTTAATTGCTGCCACAGGCATCTAGTGAGGAAGACAGAGATCTGCTGTAGAATAGCTCGAACAGGGTGAACTGATAAAAATGAAAATTCACGTTTTGAAAGTTATGAATTTTGTTAATAAACGCAATTGACCTGGATTATAAACATCAAACAGAAGTCATCGCTCTTTCCACGTTTATAATTGTGTGTATTAATTATTCATTCGCCTCTTAGTTATTTGTTCAGTTGCTGTTTACCATTTTCGGTGAATCCTCAGCATTGTGCGGGGCTCCAAGAAGCAACCTGCCATGTAGTTTGGCAGTTAGTCGTTTGTGAGTCTTGGAAATTCGAGGCAGCTGTGGTGAAGTGGTAGCATGTCCGGCGCGTAACTAGAAGACCCTGGGTGCGATTCCGGGTGGCGGCCGATCAGAATTTTTTCCGTGACTCACTTATAAACGGGGAAAGAGTGATGACTTCTGTTTGATATATATATATGAATTTTGTAGCCATAGATTGGCAAAACGTTTTATCGCAGATAGTAAAAGCTGTTCCATCATGCTTGATTCCATTTTCACGAAAGTACCTTGCAATTAGAAAATTCGGAATCGGTGATGATATAAGCCGAAATATGGTCAAATTTAAGCACAGGAACTTCTGAGGATCATGCCAGCTGTGATTCCAAACGTGCAATGTCATCACTTTTGAAAATTGATGAACTAATTGAAGTGAAGGTGGTGAGAACAGCAGTGACAGTAAGGACGAAGAAAATGCCATCACCTTTGAAAATTGATGAACTAATTGAAGTGAAAGATGGTGAGAACAGCAGTGACAGTGAGGACGAAGAAAATGTCATCACTTTTGAAAATTGATGAATTAATTGAAGTGAAAGATGGTGAGAACAGCAGTTACAGTCAGGCCGAAGAAAATGTCATCACTTTTGAAAATTGATTAACTAATTGAAGTGAAAGATGGTGAGAACAGCAGTGACAGTGAGGACGAAGAAAATGTCATCACTTTTGAAAATTGATGAATTAATTGAAGTGAAAAATGGTGAGAACAACAGCGACAGTGAGGCCGAAGAAAGTGTTACTGAAAATTGATGAATTAATTGAAGTGAAAGATGGTGAGAACAGCAGTGACAGTGAGGCAGAAGAAAGTGTTATCACTCTGACAACACCAAACTTTGACCAAGTTCTTGCTACCTATGATGCGATAAAAACATTTCTTCTTAGTCATAATATAAAAGAGAGTACTCAAAATGCTCTCACTATGGTTTACAATGAGCTTTTTGCATTCCTTTAAAAAAAATCATCTTAGGCTTTACTGACACAATACTTTTAAAACTGTAATTAAAAAATAATGCCCAAGAGACTTGGGTTAATCCGATTTAAACTACGTATCGATAAAGATGCAATACAGCACATATCTATTCCAGAAAATGGTCGTATGAAAATGAAAGTCTATTAAATTAAGGAATAATGTTCTATTAGTTGTAAGTGCATCAAATGCAGTCAAACCCCTATTTAACGGACTGTTATTTAACGAATTCCACGATTTTACGTACATTTTTAACGGTCTCGACGGAACCACATTGAAATTAAGTAGAGTACTGGTGAAGGTGTTTGAACTCATTGGCCAGTACAGTATGCATTTCACAGAATTATGGAGCTATCGTCCGATTTTCTCCTACTAATTCCACACGTCACTAATATCAAAATAAAGAAATATACCGCTAAGTGAGAATGACAAAAGAAATGTATGAATAATTTACATCAGCAAAAGCTTTAATTTAGTTCCCTGAAAGATGAAAAAGAACGTCCCATTCATATGATCCCGGAAGCTACAGATCCTGAGATGAGCTACTGTATGGTATATGAAAAATACACCTTGCAAAGGTACACTATCTACCAACAAGTAACTGGACACCTGTGATAGCAAAGAAAAACGAAGTTTATTCACCTTTAATAGTTGGTGAAGCCTCCACGAGCGGCGATTACAGCTGCGACCTTCCGGGGCATACTCTCAACCAGGCGTTGTACGACGGCTAGCGGTATTTTCTTCCACTCGGCTTGGAGAAGACAGGTCAGTTCCTTCACCGATTTCGGACGGTGGGGGCACCCCTTAAGTCGACGCTCCAACTCGTCCCAGAGGTGCTCGATAGGGTTAAGGTCTGGGCTCTGCGCAGGCCAGTCAATTCGATTAATCCCATTGCAACCATACCAAGCCACGGTGTACCTCGCAACATGACAGGTGGCATTGTCATCCTGAAAGTAAAATGGGTCCCCGTAAAACTGCCACAACGTAGGAACCGCATGGTCATCCAAAATGGTGCAGTAGGTCTCGGCGTTGAGTCTACCAGGAATTGCGACCAAAGGTCCCGTGCCATACCAGCAGAAACACCCCCATAGCATAATTCCACCGGCGCCGAACTTCACAGTTGGCACAATACATTCCTGCAGGAGGCGTTCTCCAGGCAGACGCCAACCCTGCCATCCGAATGGTAGAGGGTGAACCTTGATTCGTCGCTCCAGAGAATCTGTTTCCACTGTTCAACGGTCCACTGTCGACGTTCTTTGCACCACGTTAGCCGAGCAGCGCTATTGGACTTGGTGATCAAAGGCTTGTGCGCGGCAGCACGTCCATGATAACCGAGCAGATGGGCTTCCTTACGGATGGTATTCATCGAAAGAACACTCCCGGATGCCTGTTGAAACTCCTCGCGGATGTGGCCCATCGATTTGGCGTGGTTCTTCCGAATTTCTCTGGCCAGCACCCGTTGGTCTCTAATTCCCAGTTTTGTGGGTTTGCCGGGTCGGGGCACATTCCGACAGTCACCTCTCATCTTCCACTTGCCAATCACGTAGGCCACTATCGATTTTGGGTACTTCAACTCGCTGGAGATATCACGTAATGATCGGCCATTTCTGTGATACCCGACGATTACACCTTTCTCGAAATCAGAGAGCTGCGAACTAAGTGGCATCTTGCATGCGACTGGTTGCGTTGTTGTTTCCCACACGATATTTAACGGCGGCGGCCGTGACGTGTATCAGGACAGCAGATATCGTCGATTGCAGGGGTGTCCAATTACTTGTAGGTAGATAGTGTAGCAGGTCACGGTACTAAAAGCATAATTTTTAATTAGTTAATAGGAATAGCTTGCTTTCTCCTACTCTGAAGGGCAATAGATATAAAACTTGCTGCTCCTATTGACTGAGTGTGGTGTTTACCTCTAATTCAAATTTCCCTTTGAGTTTCTGTATTCTTATATGCATTTTTGTTTCTTCTCGTTAAACGATTTTCTGACTTAACGGCGTACTATTTCTCCCATCGAGTTTTTAAGAGTTCACAATACTGGCAGTGAGTCAAAGGTCAATATATCTGTGTGCAAGTGCAGTTTCAAGTCTTCTTCGTGAGCGAAAGAGACAGAGAGAGTTGCAAGAAGATAAATTATTAAATATTCAGTTGACGTGGACCAGGAACATCAAACAGAAGTCATTGCTCTTTCCACGTTTATAAGTGAGTCACGGAAAAATAATTCTCATCGGCCGCCACCGGGAATCGATGCTGAGAAATGGTTAGTTGGCAAGAAGTGTGCGATGTGTGATGGGAGCGAGATAAGAACGAACGATAAGATTGTGAGAGCCGATTTAGGGGTAGATTGTTCACGACAGAATGCTTTCTACAATATAAAGCGAGTATACGATAAGCGTTGCCGCCTTTATGGAAAGATAGTCGCAAAATGAACGAACTGTCCTGGCGACCCAGTGATCAGAGAGCCGCGTGCTGCTGGCTGATCGTTTGAGATGCACCTGCGTTCTAATCCAGGATTAGATACGGACTGTGTTTTTGTCCTATAGAACTGGCTCTGCCCCTTTATGAAAGCGGTGTACTTTAATTCGGGATGGAAGGCTCCCTGTAACTTTAGATACGCATGGAGTTCTTTAAATCACAGGAAAAGAAAAGGTGAACGATACGCCCTCGTGCGCATGAAGAACAAACAAGCTAAAAATAAATCTCATAACTACATTTGCATTTAGGTTTAAAAATTAAAAAAAAAGAAGAAGAAGAAGAAGAAGAAGAAGAAGAGAGAGAGAGAGAGATTAGTAAGAGCTGAATATTTAAAGTACTCAGATTAATGACCGCAGGCGGGGCGCAGTCGGCTAATCGGCAGCGATTTTTTCAGAGTTTTTCAGGATTGAAATGCAAATATATGGATGGATCCTCAAAGAAATGTCAACTCTTTCTAGTGTTGTCACTTGAAATTTCAACTCTTTCTAGTGTTGTCACTTGAAATTTCAATTCTTTCTAGCGTTGTCACTTGAAATTTCAAACCTTTCTTGTGTTGTCACTTGAAATTTCAACTCTTTCTAGTGTTGTCACTTGAAATTTCAACTCTTTCTAGTGTTGTCACTTGAAATTTCAACCCTTTCTAGTGTTGTCACTTGAAATTTCAACTCTTTCTAGTGTTGTCACTTAAATTTCAACTCTTTCTAGTGTTGTCACTTGAAATTTCAACTCTTTTAATCTGGACGAATTCCACTCTTTCTGGCGTTGACACTTGATGAGGAAACCACCACCTCAACGTACTTTCCATTTCCCTGGATACTCGACATCATGATACTGCGCAGCTCATGGCGATGCATTGCCTACGCCATTGGCTGGACGTATTACCTGGACGAAGAAGTCTCTGATTGATACGAATATTTAACCCTATTCTCTTTATTCAGTAATGTCGAGTCCAACATGCTCTTGCGGTTACAACTGTGGAATAACGTCAAACATTGCAGTCTTCTTTCCCTGCAATGATATGGTTAATTTACCTCTCAGTTGCTGCAAGTGAATGGCGCAGAGATCCTGCGCATGATCTCAGAATTCAGCGTTTAGGCAATTAGCAATACGTACTTTGCTCTAGATAAACAAAATAAATAATTAAAAAAAAAGTTAGAATTCACTAATTTTACTCTAGATATTTATAAAGTCTAAGGTACCAGGCCCAAATACGACCACCTTAACACTTAAAGTACTGTAGCTCTAGAAATAAGGTATGTAAAAACCAGGTAAGTAATGACGAAGACCCTTTAAACTCTTCTGTAGATAATTGCACAATTATATGGATGATAAGTTCTTCAGAAGGTGAAACAAAACTGAGCTAGGAAAAGCTTACATGATGACGTTATTAAGAACAAGTGGCCCAATTAACGCCATCTATTCTTTATTATAACATTACGAAATATTTTTCCACGTAACTAACATTATTTAACAATACCAAATCCATTTTGATTTTTGTAACAAAATGGTAAGTATTCACTCATTATCAAGTTTATCTTGGTCTGCTGTTAGAACAACAGCTGTAATAGGCAAACATATGTCATGAACTTAGTGGGTTATTAAGAAGAATGATACGGAAACAAAAATACAAATTTTCACACAATGCGAACAATGTGTTAGAAAATTTTGAAAATTCATAGGGGGAAGCCATCACTCTGCACATTCTGGACATCTGTAAGTTGAAGATTTGTGTTCCTTCTGATACCTCCACACTTATCATGTAATACCTCACACAAAAGTTTCACAGTGACATGTTCTCTAAGCAATCTTCATCACAAATACGAGGGTAAATAAAAAAGTATCCGCACTTGCGCCATAATTTTTTTTAGGTTGGCCGCACTGCCTTCTTCACGCGCATGCTCCAATGTGGTATTTTTGTGGTAATGTTACAGAAGTTTGATCATAATTGCTACATTTTTCTTTGTTCTGTTACAGAGTAAACATGGTCGCTCTGCTGAAAAACAAAGAGTAGTGATCAGATTCAAGGAAAAACAGAGAACAGTGATCAGATTCAAGGAAGAACAGAGAGCAGTGATCAGATTCAAGGAAGAACAGAGAGCAGTGATCAGATTCAAGGAAGAACAGAGAGCAGTGATCAGATTCAAGGAAGAACGGAGAGCAGTGATCAGATTCAAGGAAGAAAAGAGAGCAGTGATCCGATTCAATGAAGAACAGAGAGCAGTGATCCGATTCAATGAAGAACAGAGAGAAGTGATCCGATTCCTCTGATCTAAATGTGTGTCAGAGACTGAAATCCATCGCAGGCTTGCGGCACAATACGGGACAGCGCTCTACCACGCAGAAGTGTGTAGAGTGGATCGAGAAGTTTAAAAATGGCCGTACAAGCGATAATCATGAAGAGGGTGCAGGACGCCTATTAACCTCCACCACAGACGGGAAGATTCAACATGCTCGAGAGATGATTCTGGAGAACCGACGAGTGACCACCGATGAGGTTGCCTATTCTCTGCAAATCAGATATGGTTCTGCATACGAAATATTCCACGAGAAACTTGGTTTCCGTAAAGTCTCTGCACGATGGGTGCCAAGACAGCTTACCGGACGACGAAGTGAAGGAAGTGGTGTATAAATGGCCGTGTGACCATCCACAAACCTTCTTCTCCAATAGAATACGCAAGCTTGTGGACCGATGGAACAAGTGCATCGAACAGCAAGGAGGCTATGTAGAAAAATGATGTACTTTCTCAACCCCTGCTGTTGTTGTGATATATTATAGAAACAAGAGTGCGGATAATATTTGATTTACCCTCGTAAAACACACCCAATCTTTGTTTGTGCTTCGACTCAACCTCTTCACTTCTGGTTCAGACTCATTTAGATCTTTTCCAGGTTTTCTTTGGCGTATTTTTCGTCAGATACTTCGCATCTTCAAAAATGGAAGTGTTGATTACGCTTGCCTTGTAGTTCACTCATTTACGTCGTGTGATCCTCTGACAAAATGGAAATGAGTTTAACATGACGAATATTTACCTAAGTGTCGTGAATAACCGAAAAATCATGTATGTACAACTTTAACGCCACCATGGCGTTACAGGGCTACCGAGTGTTTGACGGCATTCTACATCCGTTTCTGTAACATTTCGCAATTTTCTATAAATCAACTAACTTCTGTCTACAGACGAAGCTTCAAACATCAAGAACATGTGTCATTTTAGAAATTAATTCTTTATGGTATCTACAAAATCAGTTCTTTTCGCTTACCTTGATATAGAAGCAGACTTTCAGTTCCGTGACTCAACAGCAAATGGCGGATATACCGCTTCGTTTGTAAATTATGGCGGACTTCTACTAACAGTTTTTCTCGCTACATGGCCTATGAATGCCGACCCGTACGGTAAACTACTGCTATCTGATGTCATTACAAGGAATTCGTTTGGTAGCGATAAAAGGGAATATGGCGTTATTTGGCGTAAGTACCTTGTAATTCAGCTAGCTGTAAAGTCCGTTGAGATAAGAATACAACGGGTTCTAGATATCACTTATTGCTATTTAAGCGTTTATTATTATCTTTTGCGGAGTCATCGTAAATAATGAGTCTACATTGAAAATATACCCTTGATGTGCTTCATAGTTCATGCATAAAAATACAAATACGGAAGCGTTTGCCGGATGATAATCCTACTCTGAAAAGGGACGTGATCTACCTTTCGCGTGCTATCCCATTTTTTTTGTATTAATTTTTTGTGACATTTTTAGCATTTATCAATTAAATCAACGACGTTGGAAAATATTTTTGTACACCATATGTTTTGTAAATTTCTTTTGAGAATTTGGAAATATTGCTTATGGTTAAAAATTGATCCACATCGTCGACTGACATATTCGGCATTGCGGCGGAAAAATTCTTTTCTTTCGACTGCAGTGCGTTGTAAAACAACAGTCAAGTTCGCGAATGACAGTACCGTTCGTCCTTGCCTTATTCAGCGTCATATTATCTTAGATTTGGCTTAAAGAATTCAAGATAAAAATGTTAATAAACAACGGCTACGATGTTTCATCTGGCCTTCGAGTGCCAAGGACTATCAGGTTTGAGATTAAACTATTTGGCAACATTGGCTCAAAAATCAATTGCTGGTATATTGGGAAGGCCTCAGATTTGCGAGAAAGTATCTGGGTTCATAAAATATCTTAAGTTTCATGAGACGGAGGCAATGGATGTTTCTGATGTGCAAGATACATCTTCAGAATTTGAGTTATGAAATTTGTTTGCAATAATTAATTGCTTTATTGTCTCTTTTGTTTTAATTGAATTTAGATTTGTATGTTATTTTATTGGTATTGCGTATTGACATTCTGATTCCACAATAATAATATTACTTTTGTTATTAGATAAAACACATCCATAATAATTTGGTGACAAATATCTGATTGCTGCTTTTGAATCCGTTGTTTTGTTGAGGTGTAAACTATATCGGTGGGTTGTGATGATTTGTCTTATGTTTTTTTCTTCATGAGTATTATATTTTTCTGCATTGTGGAATTGTATTTGCATATTGTGTTATCACGAAATTGTAATTATGGAATTGTAGTTGCATTTTGCTTTAGTTGTTTTACAGCTGTTTCTGCTATTTCGTACCGTTGACTGTCGAGTTTTGGATTTTGATAGAGCAGTTGCATTATACATGAGAGATTCATAGTGTTTTTAACATTTGAAATAGACTTGATTAACTATTAGTTTCAACTAAATAGGATTTTATTTAGAAACCAAAATTATTGGTGCCTACAGATTTTGTGAAAATGTTATAATTTGAATTTGTGAACAATTGTTATAATTCGTATTTGTTTTTAAGAGAGTGTTTGTTACAAAAAGGCTTTGTAAATTATTGTTTTTTTTTATTATTATTAAAGGATCAAAATGATTCCGAATGTTGGTGAGGCGACGTCTCCCAGGGGAGGATGGGTCCAATTCGGATGGTTTATTTAAGTGAGTTACATTAATCACTGCCATGCTTACGCGGTGCAGTTCATAAATATCGGAACTTACTCAGCGTCAGTAAAGTAAAACATCTTACAACCTACAACTGCGTGCTTCTACTTCCATCACACCCGAAGAAAAAACCTCTAACTTCTAACGAAAGAAAAAAATGTAGACAAAAAATCAAACAGGAACGGTTACAGATAACACGGCGTTAACACCGAAATATAATTGTTCGTCTTCTTCTGTTAAACAGCATACGTAGTTGTTTGCTTAGGGTTAAAAAGTGATCCACGTCGTCGCAAGTCTTGCCTTTTATATGGTAAGTTTATTCTACAACACTTCAAGATTAAAAGACATTAGGCAACTATGAAGAATTTGAATCTGAATACATGACTGGACATTGGGAAAGTCTCCAGGAATTAATTCGTGGCCGTTTTTTCATTATTTTTTCCGCGTGTGGGCAAATGCACTTTGATTTACGATTACATCAATTCACACCAAAAGAGTTAACTCCGGGCAATAAGCGTTGGCAAATTACAATTTAAAAAATTGAAAATCGAAATTTAACGTGATAGTAATGCAAACTTCTCAATGCTAAAAGAGAAAAACTCGACGAGCATCAATAATGAGAAGATAAGTAAATGGGAAGAGACCGACAAGATTCTTTGAGAAAGAAAGTTAGCACGCGTTTCTTGCACAATAGTTTAGTCTCTTGTCATTTTGTCGAGAAAAAAATACGCTTATGTGATAGAAAAAAATAATAAAAAGCACTCAGCGACACTTTCAAATTCTAACGGCGCAATCAGGAAGACGAGTTCCGTCTTTCAATCAAAAGGATAAGAAGAAAGAGAGAAACGGCGAACAGAGAGAGATATATATCCCCTGAAAGCGTTTGGGCTTTATTTCCTTGGTTAACGCTGACAATCTTCTTGTGACACCATCCTCATCCTTTTCCTTTGCTTCTATCCTCATCTTACTGGATCTTACCGTACGCAGAGACTCTTTCTCTCTCTCTCTTTCTTTTTCTCTTTCTGTGTTTCTCCATGAGTAGGACAGATCCAAAAGGAACACGAGAGGAAAATGTGGACGGATGACGAAAGAAAAAGGAGAAAAGATGAAAGGAAAACAGAGGATGCTAGTACGTGATAGAGATCAGAAGAGGAAAAGGAAAGGGATGAGAGATAAAAGATGAGACCAAGAAGAATGAGACGGAGATTTCCGAGGAACTGTTGTAGCTCTCCCAAGTGTTAGCAATAACCAATCTGCGAGCGCTCTTGTTTCCGGAGTTTACTTGTCTGTGTCATCTTTGTCCTCGTTTTTCCTTTCATTTTAACTTCTTTTTTTTTTTTTCATTTACTCCGAGTGATATCATGATAGCTATAAATTTATCGACGTGACGTCGAAAGGCGAAGAGCCAACGTTTTAGTAAAATAGCCAGAAATGAAGTTTAATCGGAAAGCTAACTCCGTAATTATATTTGCTGAAGTAAAGATCCACTTTTAACGAATACAGGAGGACTGTTAAAAAGAATCGAATGCGTTAAAACATCCCACCATTTTCGCAAATAAAGTTAATTCCTTCTGTGCAGTAGTCTGTCTTAATAATATGAACATTTATTACTCTATTTCTGCAAGTAGTCGAAGTTAAATTCTTTTCCGTTTCTGTAAAAAAATTCCAGCTAATCAGATCTTACAGGCTAAGGGGGTTTCGCTCTCACTTCTATGTCAGCTATTGTGGAAAGAACTAGTCTAACACGCCCTCCACTCTCAAATAAATTTTAGCTAGAGGTTTTCAAAAGACATACCAAGATTTTCAGCAACTTTGTAAATACTGAATTTATCATTTGTGCAAAGGTAATAACCGCAACAACTTACGGATCACTCGCTGTTAAATAGGATGTTAGTAGAAGAGATATTCCTTCCTTTTTAAAAAGAAGGAAAAGCTGGAAGACAACTAATTTAGTTCTAAATACTACCATTATCTGCGTTGATAAGTTGTGAATATCGATTTCCTCATTTCTTACTAAATTTAAGGCATAAATTATTTCATGTTTTTTAAAATGGCTAAGTTTATCACACATTCTTACACTCAGATTTCCTCGTGCACGAGTGAAGCATGACAAAGCAATAAATACACCTAATATGTAGCAACGTGTAGACACACTGTTCGCCAAAAGTTTGATTGCATGAGTTCCACTTAAGGATAATGTGAATTTTTCTCCGACAGTACCTCAGCAGCTTTGAGTGCTCTAATTTGATTCCCAAAATTCGAGTAATCAATAGTTCCGAACTTTATGATCCATCACAAATGGCGGAAATTTAAAAATGAATGAAAAATCTTTTTAGAATATGATAAGAAATCAACATTCTAATACATAAATCCTTGATCTGTGTTACATGGATGATTATGATGCCTTGCAAGGTGATTAAATAATCCCCACTTCAACTTGCAACCTGCTGCTTGGTGTGCTTGACCAATCACAATATCACATGAGTTGTCTCATACAAACACGGTCGCTGAATTTGAAACCTTTACATAGAGGTACGTAAACCTTATTTACGCAGCGTAGGTATATGCAAAATAAGTGGTCACGTGCGTTACCACGTGATCTAGGTAAATATTTAATACTGCTGCTCGTCAGTAGTGGACCAGTGATGGAATTGTGGTCAGCGTTCGTGACTGGCACGAAGGAACCTCATGTTCGATCCCGGGCAGGTACGAACGCTCGAACTGCTAAATATCCGCGTCGGATGGGCACGTTAAGCTGTCGGACGCCGGGTACTAGCCATCGAAAATTAATAAGGGTGCCCCCCCCCTCTCCTTTCTACCTCGCTTTCGTGTCACTTTCCTATCGGGCACTCTAGCTCAAATCTCTTAGTTTCCAATTTCTAAGGGTTGTTTAAGACCTGGTGTCAGACACTCCCTTCTTAAAACCCTCTACATATGATCTGATCTAATCGTCAGTTGTGTTGATCACAATGGAAAAAACAAAGAATCTTTCGGAGCTCGATACAAGTCTTATTGTGGGTGCCCTTCAGGCTGGAGTGACAATTTTGAAAACAGCAAAGCTGATTGGTTTCTCAAAAGGTGAGGTATTAAAAAAGTCTAATGAGGGAGAATGACCCACATTGCTTGCCTAAAAGGCGTAACTATGACGTGAGGACTATCTGCCAGGAACGACATCGTCATCTGAGGCTTGTACGGAGAAACAGGACTTCCTGTGTAAAGCAATTTACCGAAGCATTCAATGAAGGCTATTCCGGACCCATATCTCAGCGATCTATATGCAGAGAATTGAAGAGGACTGAAGAGAAGAATTGACAGTCTCATGCCTATATCAATATCACTGATATCTGCGAAGCACCAGAAAGTTCGTCTACAGTAGTGTCAGGAACATCGTGACTAGACAGTGGAAGACTGTGGTCCGACAAGTCCCTGGAAGTCATGTGGCCAAGTCACTGGAAGACTGTGGTCCCACAAACCACTGGAAGTCATGTGGCCAAGTCACAGGAGGACTGTGGTCCGACAAGCCACTAGAAGTCATGTGGCTAAGTCACTGGAGGACTGTGGTCCAACAAGCCAGTGGAAGTCATGTGGTCAAGTCACTGGAGGGCTGTGGTCCAACAAGCCACTGGAGGACTGTGGTCCAACAAGCCACTGGAGGACTGTGGTCCGGCAAGCCAGTGGAAGTCATGTGGCCAAGTCACTGGAGGACTGTGGTCCGACAAGCCACTGGAAGTCATGTGGCCAAGTCACTGGAGGACTGTGGTCCGGCAAGCCACTGGAAGTCATGTGGCCAAGTCACTGGAGGACTGTGGTCCGGCAAGCCACTGGAAGTCATGGGCCAAGTCACTGGAGGACTGTGGTCCGACAAGCCACTGGAGGACTGCGGTCCGGCAAGCCGCGGTGCACCTTGTTCTGTACCGGTGGTAGGGAGAGAGTTTGGTGGGAGCCCCACATAGCAATGGACCCAGCTTGCCAAGTAAACACAACTCAAGGAAGGTTCTGGAGATGGTGTCATATTGTGGGGCACGTTCTCTTGGTACCAGACGGGTCCCCTGATATTGCTGAAAGGTAGGGTGTTACCGATCAGATCCATCCATTGACTTTTATGCAACAGGTGCCGGCTATTTTATGGACAACAATGCTGCTGTCTATCGAATAAGATGTGTTCAGCAGCGGCTCAGTGAGCATTACAGTGAATTTCGTTATCTTCCTTTGCCATCACAAATACCGAATCTGAAACCCATTTAGAACACATGAGACATCTAAGAAAAACAGATCCGGTAACAAAGTTCTCTTCCGTCAAATGTGAGCCAGTTAAAGGACTGTTTGGTGAACGCCTAGTATGGTGCAAGAGAAAATGCACTCGTAGACATTGTGGAATCTGTGCCAAACCGCGTAAGAGCTGCAATTCGGGCTAAAGGAGGTTAAACTCGCTCCTGAAGAAACACTCCTAATTCAGTGAACGGTATGTGTACCAGATATGGTCACGGGTCAACGGGTCGACAATTTCTTACGGATCAAACGGGTCGACAATTTCTTACGGATCAAACGGGTCGGGTCAAAGTGTTCCTCACCCGATTTTGACCCAGATTTATTTCTGTTTTAGTTTTGAAAAAAAAAATATTAAAAAAAAAATGCGTACTGTGGAATTTTGTGCTCGATACTGCTGCCAGCGGAGTGAAAACGGATTTTTCAGACAAAAATATTGCCGTCCCTTTCTTAAAGCAACGATGATTTCTACCGAATGACGAGACAGCGCAGACGCTAAATTCACGGATACCATATTGTAAAAAGATGCCTTCTTTGCGTTTGTTTTCAATTCAATTGTCCGGAGCAAGGTACAAGCAAACGCCTGTCACCTGCTCCTCTGATAATTCACTCTCTCACACCCAGCATGTCACATTGTAAGACTGGGATTACTCTCACTCGCATCTTTTGCATTGAGCGTTCAGAGGTTTTCGTTTGGCGTGTAACATCCCGTTCCATTGCATGCCGTGTCGGAATTAATGCCTTATTTGTTAATATAGATGAATTAAATATTAAGCAGATTGAAGAAGGCGTCGAGGCCAACAACTACGTCCTTGTTGAAAACAAAACCGGTAAAGGTGAATGCTGGTAGTTGTTGCATCTCATTAAGAAACCAGAATATGCTTCACACTAACACAAATGTTTTTCAAGCTTCTGATGAGTTGAAAGCTTTCAAAATGTGAATGTTGATTTTATGAGTGTTCCTTCCTTCTGAGGAGCCAATGATGAAATTAACATCCTCATTTTGGAAACTTTCAACTCATCAGAAGTTGACATATTCTGAAGCTTGGTATGTTATAAAAAACCCAGCAAAAACTGAACTTAAACATACAACAAGTTACTTACTTCAAACATTCTGACTGTATCAGCATCAAAATCAAATGGAACAGCCTTAATATCCCTGCGAAGGGACTTTTTGACTCTCGCAAATGTGTTTGAAAATATGGTAATGGGTAAATTATACGTTCACGTAATACATTGAGGGTATAGAACCCGTTTGGGCACCTCGTAAGCCTGCGCATCCGGCCAGGGCCACAAAGCTGAGAGCGTGACATAGTATAAATTCAAAAGTCTTATGACTGAAAAATAAAGTGAAATTGAAAAAAAAAAATGAACAGGGGGTGACAGAAGTCGCTCTAGTGGAAAGGGTTCTGTTGGGGCTGCCTGTCACCTCACTGTGCGTGGACCCGCCATTGAGGGTATATAACCCGTTTGGGCACCTCGTAAGCCTGCGCATCCGGCCAGGGCCACAAAGCTGAGAGCGTGACATAGTATAAATTCAAAAGTCTTATGACTGAAAAATAAAGTGAAATTGAAAAAAAAAAAAAAAAAATGAACAGGGGGTGACAGAAGTCGCTCTAGTGGAAAGGGTTCTGTTGGGGCTGCCTGTCACCTCACTGTGCGTGGACCCGCCATTGAGGGTATATAACCCGTTTGGGCACCTCGTAAGCCTGCGCATCCGGCCAGGGCCACAAAGCTGAGAGCGTGACATAGTATAAATTCAAAAGTCTTATGACTGAAAAATAAAGTGACATTTGTATGATATCTATATAACCTACGATACCCACTGCGGAGAGAATTTTTGAACGCCCAGTGCATATACATATATGATTATGTATAATTATAAACTAAGTTTCAATTTCATAGTTCAAAGCAGAGTTTCTCGGGTTAGGTCCGGGTCGGGTCAAATTACGTGACGTCAGGGTCCTGTTCTAAAATTTTTGACCCGTTCCCACTCAGATGTGTACAACTCACGTCAAGTCACATTTCAAAAGGGCAGACAAGACAACAGGATAATGATTTCCTATAAAGTTACTAATACACAATAAAAATCCTACATCTTCAAAGCTTCATTTAATCCAGCTTTTTTCTGATCAAGTACTTTTAATTTCTAATGACCCGATTTTACATTCGAACTATGTATGAAAATGATGATACTCCGCTTGGGAGAACACGACATTTTGTCCGAAAACGGTACCGACAATGGAAGAAATGGAAAAGCCACGAGTGTCTTAGAAGGGCTAAGGAGGCAACATTTCATCTAGAGAATTGCGAATTAAACTTCCAGTGAAATAATATTCCGTAAAGCTGCTGGTGTTAATAAAACAAAAACGTCATCCAATCAATTCTCAACAAGTTTGCCTCTGGCGTACAGAGAGCGTAAAATACGCAGTCGGATGCTCAACTGGGGGTTTTCTTTATAATCATTATCAATCATCATTATCAATCCACTGTCGAATGAAGGTCTCCAGAAGTCTCTTTCACAAATTTCTATCCTGAGGCGGTCTCTCCATGCCACTCCAGCATGCTTTCCAAATTTCAGATGGCAGCCTTGTTTGTTTCTGCCGTGATGTTTTGCATCCTCTTCCTTCATGTCGCTGACAAGAGTAAAGAAGAGAGCGTAGAAATGAACTTTCAGACAACAAATTGATGTACAATGTTTTTACTAGTAATGACGATTTAACAGTTAATGGAACAAATATAGAAGTACCCGATGCCGCAACCCTGGACAACGAGATCCACAATGAAGAACAAATCAGTAGGCGTTTATGGACGATGAAGAACAAATCAGTAGGCGACTAGGACGAGGAGCATTTAAAGAAAAGTACAATTTCCAACAGCGATTTACCGCTATGTAAGGATTTAATCCATGCATCATTCCAGTCCTTATTTATGGATCAGTGACATGGACCTTACCTACAAAGGACATTCAAACGCTGCAAACTACTGAAAGAAGCACGGAGAGGTACATGAATGGAATAGCCAGTAATGACAGGACGAAAAACTCATGGATCAGGAAAATGACAGGGTTGATGACAACATGCTAAACAAGGTAAAAACCCTGACATGGCAATGGGTGCGACATACTGAAAGAACCGACATCCGCTGGACAACAGAAATATAGACAAAATATTAGAGATAATGATGATGGGCAGTTGAGATGGGCATCCCCCGTGCAGAGTGGAACAGACCCAAAACAAATGCAAGCGATAAATAGGTGGACAGCAGGGCATCCCAACAGTGTATCGCAATCGACGAACATGGGTAAACGTGGTGATCTGAGCAACTGTTATAATTCATACATACATACATACATACATATCACTAAGCTGTTCTCTGAGATTCAGTGGTTAGCTCCAAAAAGAAATACAAATTATCAAATATTTTTACTTACTGTTGTCGTATCAAACTTCTCCACTTACAGCGATTTTGACATACAACTCGGGCTTCACTGATATCCATTACACGCCGTTTACAAGATCTTTTATACTTCATACTCATAATCTTTTTCTCATGCAGACACTCCTGAATCTGGCCCACCCATGTCTTCCTTGGCCTTCCTCTGCCTTTCCTTCCTGCCACTTGGGCTAAAAAGATTTTCTTAGTAAGCATCTCATCACTCATTCTTTCAACATGGCCAAACCACCGAAGCATATTGGTCTCCACCTAGCTAACAACATTTCGCTTCACATCACACAACTGCAACACATCTTCATTCCGCACACAATTAGACCGTGTCTTGTCACCCCCCCGTAAGTAACGCATTTCTTCAGCACACACACGACTCCTATGTTTCTTCTGCAGTACCCAGGTTTCACTGCCATACATCAGGGTAGGAACAATTACACTTTCATACACAGCCATGCGGGACTCTAGAAAATCCATCATTTCTGTGAAAACCTCCCAGAGCAGCTATGGCTTTCAATGAAGAATTCACTCGCCTACTAATTTCACCATACAATTTGTTCTCTCTCTGAATCATGCTTCCTAAATACACAAACTCACTCACCTGGTCAATCACAGTGCCGTTTATATTTACATTACATTCAGTGCTACCAGTTCTTCTATCAAACACCATAACTTTGGTTTTTTCCTTATTTATACTCAGTTTGAATTTCATGCAAACTTCGTACATCCGAGACAACATAATCTGCAAATCACTTTTGCTCTCTGCCAACAGGACAGTGTCATCAGCATACAGCAATCTGCACACACGGATATCACCAAGACACAAACCACCATCATCTATTTTGGCATCACGCATGCACGCTTCTTTAAATATATTAAACAGCCATGGTGACATTACACAACCTTGTCTAACTCCTGCACCATTAGAAAACCACTTCGATAAAACACCATTCACTCGTACACAAGCTCTACTCAAGGGCGCCCATGGGGGGCGGGGGAGAACATCACACCATTGGGAGATCTTTAACGGCCGGGACATCCGGGAAGTTCGGGCGCCATTATAACGAAGTAAATTTCTCCGTCATTTTGGGTCCACGCCGGGAATCGAACTCGAGTCAACTTATTCCGGAACAAGTCGCTCTACCAACTGGGCTACGCAGGCGTTCGTTCTTGCTGCTATCTGCCTTTATGTCGTGTGCGTCCTGCGGGGGCAGGCACGTCACACACTCATCTGGGTTTTGAACTTTCCAGTGGCCCCCAAGGTCCCCGGATTTAAACCCTGTCGAAGCTCTCTAGAATGCCGTGGAGAGGAACATCAGATCCACGTGTCCTGGACAGACGTCTCGGGAGAAATTGTGGAAAACTGCAAAAGGCATGGCCGGCATTGCCACCGGAAACTTTTCGGCGTTTGGTGGAGTCGATGCCTCGGCGTATACAGGCTATTATTCGCACTACAGGAGGACCAACACGTTATTGGGTATGCATCTCTAATACTTTGTCCGTTCAGTACAAGTACACCTCGATAACAATACGCAAGGCAGAAGTATTTTTTCCAGTCACGTGGTACACTGAAACTGACAATGCATGTAAATTCAGCAGATCTCTGATGCTAGTCACGGAAAAGTAATCACGAGTAAAGGGGGCGACGTGAGTTTGACCGTGGACAGATAGTAGCTACGAGGAAGGCCGGTTGTTAAGATACCGTAACTGCTGAGCTGTTGGGAATTCCACCTCAGACCGTCGCACGTGTATATCACTACATCAAATACGGCAACACTTCCAATCAAAGGGAGAAATGCGGCGTAAATGTGCAGTCGACTCTCGAGCAGAGGGCTAATTATCCCGCATGGAATTGCACGGTTACCGTGTGGCTGATAACGTCGAATATAATCATCCACAAGCTTATGCACAACAACTATTCGTCGTAACCTGGAAAATCAGGCTATGGCAGTGGACGTCCACATCGTGTCCCCTTGTTGACTGTAAGTCGCCGAAAGGTTAGGCTGTAGTTAGCAAGGGCTGTCGTATCTGGAGGACTGGAAACACATCCCCTCGTCTGCCGAATCACGGTTTAAACTTTATTACGTCGATGGCAAGATGCTTGCGTGGAGTAAATCATACGAAGCGACGGGCCCAGTTTGCCAAGTTAGGGAGGCGGTGTAGTTCGGGGTGCGTTTATATGGCCTTCCTTCTGGCCCCATGCATTCGTAGAGATCTCCACTACCCGCACAAGGTATGTTAACATCCTTGCTGACCATCTACACCCGCTCGAAAAGATTCTCTTTTTGCATCATGACGCCGTCTTCCAACAGGACAATGTCACACCGCATACTTCCCGAGTAGCCACCAATTGGCTCCTGGAGCGTGAGTTTTCCAAACTCCCATGGCCCCTTGATCGTCGGATTCAATTGAGAATATGTGGGACGAATTTGAAAGGCCTGTTCTAGGTCAACCCCTACCGGCAACTGTGGATGCTCTACGATAAGCGGTAGTCGCTTCATGAGTTGCAATACCACCTCCGTGTTTTCAACACCACAATCAATCTTTTCCAAGATACCTGACTGCTGATGGGGGGTAAAAATGGAACAACACACCGTCAGGTAAGTGAATTGAATAATCTGTCCATGCGATTTAAACACGAATAGTTCAGGCGTTATTGTTATGTATTTCCCGGAAGTTTCAATTTCATGTCTGTTTCAATCATCCGGTTGTCGAGTTCTTCTGGGCCTTTGTTTGAATTTGGGATACCATGCTCATTTTACCTGAATAGATACGAGTTCAAATTGGGGATACCGTGCTCATTTTACCTGAATAGATACGAGTTCAAATTGGGGATACCGTGCTCATTTTACCTGAATAGATACGAGTTCAAATTGGGGATACCGTGCTCATTTTACGTGAATAGATACGAGTTCAAATTGGAGATACCGTGCTCATTTTACCTGAATAGATGCGAGTTCAAATTGGGGATACCGTGCTCATTTTACCTGAATAGATACGAGTTCAAATTGGGGATACCGTGCTCATTCTACCTGAATAGATACGAGTTCAAATTGGGGATACCGTGCTCATTTTACCTGAATAGATACGAGTTCAAATTGGGGATACCGTGCTCATTTTACCTGAATAGATACGAGTTCAAATTGGAGATACCGTGCTCATTTTACCTGAATAGATGCGAGTTCAAATTGGGGATACCGTGCTCATTTTACCTGAATAGATACGAGTTCAAATTGGGGATACCGTGCTCATTCTACCTGAATAGATACGAGTTCAAATTGGGGATACCGTGCTCATTTTACCTGAATAGATACGAGTTCAAATTGGGGATACCGTGCTCATTTTACCTGAATAGATACGAGTTCAAATTGGGGATACCGTGCTCATTTTACCTGAATAGATACGAGTTCAAATTGGGGATACCGTGCTCATTTTACCTGAATAGATACGAGTTCAAATTGGGGAAACCGTGCTCATTTTACCTGAATAGATACGAGTTCAAATTGGGGATACCGTGCTCATTTTAACTGAATAGATACGAGTTCAAATTGGGGATACCGTGCTCATTTTACCTGAATAGATACGAGTTCAAATTGGGGATACCGTGCTCATTTTAACCTGAATAGATACGAGTTCAAATTGGGGATACCGTGCTCATTTTACCTGAATAGATACGAGTTCAAATTGGGGATACCGTGCTCATTTTACCTGAATAGATACGAGTTCAAATTGGGGATACCGTGCTCATTTTACCTGAATAGATACGAGTTCAAATTGGGGATACTGTGCTCATTTTACCTGAATAGATACGAGTTCAAATTGGGGATACCGTGCTCATTTTATCTGAATAGATACGAGTTCAAATTGGGGAATCTGTGCTCATTTTTACCACACCAGTTTACTTCCTTTTTCAGAACCAATAGCTCTAAATTAGGGACAGACGACTCTTCCAAGTCTTAGATGATAACAGATGTTGTGACCTCCACCTCCCCTTTTTTTTCCAAAATTAAAATATCTTTATGGATATCTTACAATTGACAATTAAACTGTTGACCGGCTTCAATGTACTAAGAAAATGTTGAGACTAGCAAGCAGAACGTCAGAGAGAGAGATAGAGAGAGGAGTGGGCTTAGCTTCCCTAGTGAAACATCACATAAATATTGATTAAATGAATAACGGTGACAACTTGCATAAATTTGCAAAATTTATGTGATAACTCGTGTACTGATGATCACTTGTGTAATTGTATAATGATTATCACTTGCACAATATGTAAAATTAATGTGACACTGCTCAGAGAACGTGCCGTACTCGATGTTCAACACATTACCTATCCTAAGCGTTCAATAAGACAACAGCAGAATAATTTCTATTTTGCCTAATCTGTTAAAAATCATTAATGACACGAACTCTCTACCAGAGATTCGCTTGTACGGAGTGTCAGACATTTAAAAGTCGATGACAGAAGAGGAGAACAAAGGGAAACAAGGAAAACTAAGGACGACGAAAGTGCTGCAATTAATCTCTGAAGCTGAAAATAAGTCGGAATGTTTCAGGCGAAAAAAGGAAAAACGGAGATTTGGAAGGTAGAACATCTTAAAATGAAATTCCAACAACCGTCTTCAGACAGGACAATGGACACGGAAGCGTCTTTTAAAAATAATGGACGCACGCGACAGGCGCGCTTACAATTAAACTCGGATTTAAAGATACCTTCTTCTGTTGTTAGGCCGTGAACAGTGAGCGCATCGCTAATTCGGGAACTCGTCGTCTTTTTTTTTTTTTTTTTTTTCCCTTTCTTTTCTCACAAGCGAAAGAATGATCGCTATAAAATTATGCTTTAAATTTTCATTGTATTCGCGCGCTTGGAAGAAACAATTTCGCGAAAACGGAATGGACTTTGAAACACATTTCCTAAAACCGGAAATCACGAGAAAAATTGCCCTTTCATGTAAAACTAATTGGGATCGCGAATATGGCACGCAGAAATTAAGCTCTTTTCAACATGTCCTCATCTGGAGGCCATCACAAAAGAAATTATGCTGTAATTTCTTTTTCAAAGTCGAATGAACAATACCATTAGAGCCCATTAAGAAATTGAATTGAAACTTATAGGCTTATTATTTGATCGCCTTGATCCGAGGGCACAACGTGCACTGCGCTTTTAAACTCCATGACTTCGAACGCGAACATTTTTGCACTTAATGAGGAGGAAAACCTTCTTTTAAATTGAAACCATATTATGGTTTTGTTACGCGGAACTCACGAAGGGCAGTAATGGGCTCTGATTTCCTCATCTGACGAAAAGTAATTAGCTGAAGAGATAGAGCATTTTGTTCGTATTAATATACATTTTGCGCGACGATTATCATCATGGTAATGATGTTATCATTACGCATGGTACGAATTGTGACGTAAAATTCCGTTATGGAGCTGTTCTATTTATGGCTTGTTCGAAGTATAACCGAATTTTCCGTGGGATTCCATTTTTAATACTCTCACAGAAGTAATAGATATGATCTAATTAAATAACGGATCACTGCATGATTTACGCATGCAGCACGTTTTCAGTTTTAAATTTGAATACCTAGTAAAGTTTCCAAAAAGATATTAAATGACATCATATTTTTTAAAGAAAAATATAACTTTTCCATATTGTTTAACCCTTTAAGAGGCAGATGTATCTGAATCAATGGTCCACAAACTTTTCTAAGCTTTCCAAACAGAAATTGTTCACATAGCAACTTGATTCTACCAAAGTTACGAAAAAACAATACATTTACTTCTCCCACGTCGGCAGTACCGAATATAAATTTGTCGCTAGTGATAATATCTCGCTTCAACAGTCCTCTGTTCTCTGTTCCATGACCCTAGACATGATAGGGAAGGGCTTGCTCCCGTGACAAGGACAACGTGCTAGTGTTGGGTAGAAACAGGTGCCTCAAACATCTTCTCTTTTTCTTTTCTTAGGTTAGTCGACATTGTTATAGCTCTTTTAGCAGAATATCACAAAGGAAGAGTGTCAATCATCTTCTTAAATGACCACTTTGAAAAACAAAGTGTCGTTTAAATGACCACTTTGAAAAACAAAGTGACGTTTAAATGACCACTTTGAAAAACAAAGTGACGTTTAAATGACAACTTTGAAAAACAAAGTGATCATTTAGTGTCAGTCATCCGCTCAAATGACCACGACTACTTTGAGAAGCTAAGGAGAAAGCATCGCCCTCTGACGAGCAAGTTCACTGATTCCGTACGCGTTCAACACACTTTACACACAGCGAATATATTCGTTCGGGTTGATTTCAGCCAATTTTGCTAACCCCGAGTTAATTCGTTCCATCCGTTTAAAGGGTTAAAAGCCACAACAGTTTAGGGGCACCAATATCTTGGTATTACACTGCCGGACAATTGCTAAGGACGGATGACAATAGTAACGATAGCAACCATAAAATGGAAGGCAGGAAAATGTGGAAATTAGCATAAGTGCGGGATACAGTTAGACGTGTTGTGCATATGCAAATTTTGGATTGCCGAACTTGTTCGTGACGTCATAGCGCTGATAAGAGATATAAAGGATTTGACGCGTATTGATCGTTGTTGTTCAAACGCAAAGTTGAAAGGAAAAGAATCAATTGACGAACTTGCAATTTTCAGTATGTCTTCCCGACACCATCTAGATGATTTTACGCGTGGCTGTATTATTGGCAAGATGGAAGAAGGGCGAAAAATAACAGATTTTGCCAGGGAGTTCGACGTCAGCCACAGTGTTGTTTCAAGGCTTTGGAAATCATTTCAAACAAATGGAGAATGTAGCAAACGTCACGGGGGAGGACGTGTTCGCAGTACGACACCTGCAGAAAATCGGTACATAGTGCTATCAACAAAAAGACACCCGCGCAGCACAGCTAGTGAGGTAGCAAATCAGTTTATGGCTGCTACTGGCAAGCGGATCTCCCGAAAAACCGTCGCCAGACGTTTGCATGAATTAGGACTATACGCCACCCGTCCTGTTGTGTGCATCCCATTGTGCAGACGTCACCGTACCGCCCGTTTGCAATGGTGCCATCAACATCGCAATTGGACTGATAACGACTGGTTTGCTGTCCTCTTCTTAGATGAGAGTAGATACAGTCTATCGTCTGATTGTCGACGACAACTGATCTATCGTGATAGTGGTACTGCATATTGTCCAGCAAACATACAGGAAAGGGACCGATATCCGACATGTAGTGTCATGGTATGGCTGGCCTTATGATCAATGGCCGTACGTCCCTCTATGTGCTTCCAGCTGGGACTATGACTGGCCAACGATACATTAATGATGTTCTGCTACCTCATGTTCGCATGTTCCGTGGTGCTGTCGGTGATATATTCATTTTCATGGACGACAACGCAACATGTCATCGAACAGTCGCTGCACAAGAGTGTCTTGAGAGCGAGGATATTCAACGCCTCGTATGGCCAGCACGTTCTCCAGATCTGAATCCCATTGAAAATGTGTGGGATGCTTTGGGGTGGAGTCTTGGAGGTCGCTAATGCCATCCAGTAAACAAAGACACCCTCATCCGTGCACTGACAGAGGAATGGGATAAATTACCCCAACAGCTGCTTGATAATGTTGTGCAAAGCATGACACGACGTGTGGAATCTTGCATCGCCCTCCATGGTGGCCATATCCCGTATTGACATCTTACGCCGGAACGCCTGCGGACGGTAACTGCATTTTTTTCACGTTTACGTATTCTGCACAAAATGGCCTGTTTTTCCCTTGAACACGTTCCAAAGCCTTCTGAATTTCAGAGCACAATAAACTGTCTTTCTTGTAATGTCCTGGCATTCTGACATTACTTTATTTCACTTGGCATCCAACCACACTTACTTTTTTATGCGCTATATAGCTGTTTATGATCCGTCCTTAGCAATTGTCCAGCAGTGTATTTAAAATTTGTAATCGATTTGAGGGATTTGACTGCAATTAGCTAGAATGTTTGTATTTGTTTGTTTCTCGACTTAACGACTTCCCTCAGCGCCTCACGTTATGAAGAGTCGACAATTCCCAATTTCGTGCCACTGGTTCCATGGAACAGAAAGAACCAGAGTAAGATTGGAAGTACAAATTGTCCAGCATAATAATTGAATTTAAATTCCCTTGGGTTTTTATGAGAATATACTGAAGGAAACAATTGAATTTTCTGTGCGTGCGTGCGTGTGTGTGCGTGCGTGTGTTTTCAAGAATACACAAACTATATTTGTTTCCCTTTTTGTCAAGGAATACAGAGGCAAGAAACGCGAACCCAAAACCCCAGGCATGGCGGCTCATTAGATAAATTCAAGAAAAAGAACTTTTACTATAATAATGAAGAACTTCGTGCAGAAAAATACAATAACAGAAAATGCCATCCAATGCATTATGTACACTGAATTCCACCTTGGGACTACCAGTCAAGATCTATTAAAACGAAATGATTAAGTTAAAAAGTTAAAAGAATGACATCTTTCGGACTTCCGCACTGGGGTCCATCATCAGACAAATTAAAAAAGAAGGAAAGTGGTTTAAACACAAACACATATATAACATCGTGTGTGACGCAATTACAAAATGCCACCTGGTGTAAAAAATGTCCAAACACATGCACATGACTCCGATAGTGATTAATGATTAAACAGTAACTGATTCATTTGATACATTATGGGCAGAGCTGCCAGTGAACAGAAAAATCCAGGTTCTTGGTATAATATGCGGAACATAATCATTGCAACAGAATTGTCTCTTCCATATGATAAGTAAACTAGTAATGAAAGTTAAATGAGCCTTCTTACCTTGGGTGACGAGGACTGTCGCATTCTTCCAAAGAGCATTTTATGTTCCGCATTTTATACCAAAACCCTGGACTTTTCTGTTCACTGGCAACACTGTCCATAATGTATAAAATTAATCAGTTACTGTTTAATCATTAATCATTAACGCAATCAAGTGCATGTGTTTGGACTTCTTTTACACCAGATGGCATTTTGTAATTGCATCACATACGATGTTATACACTATATTGACAAAAGTCACCGGACACCCCTTCAAAAGCAAATGAACGGACCAGCTGAGTTGTTAAGATGAGCTATACAGCTGCAAACGGTATAAAAGCAAGCCTGCAGCTGACCGTGATCATATCGCAATGTGAGGTTGAGTGAAAATGTCGCGGCGGGAGAGAACTGACTTTGAGAAAGGAAAGATTGTTGGGTGTTATATTAATGGATTGTCCATAAGAGAAACAGAGAGGCGTTTAAACATACCCAAGTCAACTGTTTTGGATGTACTGAATAAGTGGAAGACAATGGCGTGCCTGAAGCAGCAAAACGTACCGACAGACAAAAAAATGACTGATAGAGGACGTCGAAGCTTCAGGAGAGTCGTTACAGCTAATCGACGGAGTACTGCACAGGACCTCAGTGCACAGGTGAGTAAAAATGCTGGAACCTGGGTATGTACACGTACCATTCGCAGATAACTTCATTCCATGGGTTACCATGGTCGTGCGGCTGCTCATAAGCCTTTCATCTCCACTTGGAATGCTACTCGTCGTTTAGTATGGTGTAAAGAACATTTATCGTGAACTGTAGGTCAATGGAAACGGGTCCTATGGACTGACGAATCCGGATACACGATGGCCGTGCTTGGGTATGATGGCCGTGCGTGGGTATGGAAGCAGCCGGAGGAACGCTATTTACCACAGTGTGCTATTTCTACGGACAAGTTTGGAGCTGGCAGTGTACTCGTGTGGGAATGTTTTTCGTGGTATAGTCGCGGCCCATTAGTTATAGTGGACAAACCTGTTAACCAGCATGTCTACCTCGATATTCTGGACAATTATGTCCCACCAACTCGGTGGCAATACTATGGAACCGAGCCTTGTTGGTACCAGCAGGATAATGCCAGTGCATTATCCTGCTGGTACCAACAAGGCTCGGTTCCATAGTATTGAGAGAAAGCAAAGACTGTTACGGCGTGGTTTGACGATAATTCCGTAGCGCGTGTGGACTAGGCAGCACAGAGCCCTGATCTTAATCCTATAGAGCACCTATGGGATGAATTAGAGCGCCGCATAAGAAGTTTGGAACCAAGGCCTACCACTAAGCAACAGTTAGCGGCAGCATTATGTACTGAATGGCAGCGCATACCTATCGCTGTGTTCTAGAACCTTGTCGAAATCATGCCTCGAAGAGCCAGTGCATGAATTAAGGCCAAAGGTGGACCGACACCGTATTAATGTATATCAATAAATGCTATGTTGTGTTTATTTTCTAGGTGTGCGGTGATTATTGTCAATATAGTGTATATGTGTTTGTGTCTAGCCCACTTTCCCTCTTTCTTAACTTGTCTGATGATGGACCCCGGTGTGGGAGTCCGATAGGTCTTATACTTTAAAATTTTTAAATTAATCATTTCGTTTTTATAAATCTTGACTGGTAGTCCCAAGGTAGAATTAAGCGTACATCGTGAATTCGACGGCATTCTCTTTTATTGTAAAACATTTACTTATACTTTTCTGATTTACAGATTATTTTTCGGGTTGAATTACCTCATTTCCTTTTCGCGGTTACTTTAGTCTTTCAAAGAAATAATACGAGAGCTGTGTGTGTGTGTGTGAAAATTTGGAAACATTTAGCTACGGGCGTGATCAGATAAGTAAATGATCCTGAATGAACGTAGTACTTACATGCTTTCATTCCACAGGTTTTCATAACATTGTTCAATGGTAATAGCTACGGGAACGAAATTATTTAATTTTAACCACTTTTTGGATGTTGAACACGAAAGTGACATTAAAAAATTATGAATTAGCGCCTGTTTCTAAGTTACAGAAGGGATCCCAAATCAGAGAATGCTACGTACGTGTTTTTTTTTATTCCTTTATTTTTTTTGATTGAAGGTTTAACGACCACCGTGAGCAACTCAGTGGGCTATATGCAGTCGCCCGTCCATAATTTAGGGCTACTGGTTCTAGGGAAGGGATAGAGCCAGCGCCGTGAGACAAACACCAAACACAACATTCATGCCTCACCGGGATTCGAAGCCGGACCCATCTCTGAGGAATAATCAGAAGGCCACTGCGCCACCGGGGCGGCACGCAAGTGGTTACGCTTGGCTGTCGGATTTGACATGTCGCAGCACTTCATTCCAAAGTCACGTCGTTTTTATCATCACGTGACTTCCTGCGTCGCTCCTGTCTTGCAGCGTTCCACTGGAATTCTTGTAGTCCGGTTAGCGCCCCTTGATCTTTTGTTAACTGCTGTTTCTGGGTGTAAAGGCAGATTGTCGTGACCAAATCAGATCAGGAATTTTAGTCTTTCGGTACATTAGAAAAACACTCGCACTTAGAGGGGAACGCCTCAGGAAAAATTAAAACAATTGTTTTACATCCTGGATGAAAGAGAAACGTTCAAACATAAATTGCAACCCAATTCAGTCGTGAATAAATTTTAACAACGATTTAACAGTGAAACCATTTAAAAAAACTTCTAATTATTGAACGCAGCGCAAAATTGAAAGAAAAAAATAATAAAAATCACGAATGTTTTGAAGAGACTGTTTCAAACCAAATCACCAGAAGATCATTCTGAAAGTTAAAATGAGCACATGCTACTCAACTGTATCCTTAGACAATTAAATTTTGACAGTTAAATTGTTAAATAAGCACATGCTACTCAACTGTTTCCGAAGACAATTAAATTGTTAAATGAGCACATGCTACTCACCTGTTTCCGAAGACAATTAAATTTTGACAATTAAATTGTTAAATAAGCACATGCTACTCAACTGTTTCCTAAGACAATTAAATTTCAACAATTAAATTGTTAAATGAGCACATGCTACTCAACTGTTTCCGAAGACAATTAAATTTCAACAATTGAATTGTTAAATGAGCACATGCTACTCAACTGTTTCCGAAGACAATTAAATTTTGACAATTAAATTGTTAAATAAGCATATGCTACTCAACTGTTTCCAAAGACAATTCAATTGTTAAATGAGCACATGAATTTAGACAATTCAGTTGTTAAATTAGCACATGCTACTCAACTGTTTCCGAAGACAATTAAACTTTGACAATTAAATTGTTAAATTAGCACATGCTACTCAACTGTTTCCGAAGACAATTAAACTTTGACAATTAAATTGTTAAATGAGCACATGCTACTCAACTATTTCCGAAGAGAATTAAATTTTAACAATTAAATTGTTAAATGAGCACATGCTACTCAACTGTTTCCGAAGATAATTAAATTTTGTCAATTAAATTGTTAAATGAACACATGCTACTCAACTGTTTCCGAAGGCAATTAAATTGTTAAATGAGCACATGCCACTCAACTGTTTCCGAATACAATTAAATTTTGTATTTATTTGGTCACTGATCCTGTACCGCGCAACAGTTTTCGTATCTCCTGCTTGAGCACACGCCTTTTTAAAGTCCACTCATTATTTTGAAATTTGAGTCACCATACCCATGAACCAGTATCTGATGCATGAACCAGTACTGATCCATGAACCAGTACTGATCCATGAACCAGTACCTGATGCATGAACCAGTACTGATCCATGAACCAGTACCTGATGCATGAACCAGTACTGATCCATGAACCAGTACCTGATCCATGAACCAGTACTGATCCATGAACCAGTACTGGTCAGAAAAATGAGGATGCGACGCGGATTTCCGAATATCTCTGCCAGAGAATCGCTTCGTGCGCTATATCAGTACGTGTTTAAGGGTATGAGGACAATGTGGTATCACAATGGGTACTAATATCTTCTAAGTTTGAACAGGAGAGGCTTCCCAGTGACCCTGAGCTCCAAGTCCAACGACCTAGGCCTAACTGCAGTTAGCTTCACCTTAATCAATTATTGCAACATACTTGGTTCTTCGCAGTTTTCTCACATAAGGGAAGATAATTTTGCTATATCATTTTAGAGAAAGCACCCATTTATTTTTAAAATTTTCGGACAGATATAAAACTGAAATTAAGTCAACTTTGCAATGACTGCGCTGTTAAAAAAATATCTACTTAAAAATGAGAACCTGAACTTAATCGATTTTTTAAGTACAATCGTATCGTAAACGAGTACATGACATGCTGAAATATAAGTAACCATACGTACTTACAAATAACTACGTCAATAAATATAAATATAATCTCATATTACTTCATTTTATATAATATAATCTCGTATTACTTGTTGCACCTCAACACTTAACTCGAACGTGGCAAACTCATAAGACAAACAAAATGTATTGACATAACCAACCTTAAAAAACACCATAATACCTTCAAATTGGAATTGATGAACAGATTCTCTGCTTTAGAAGGCCTAACATCAGAAGAAGTGTATATTTCTGAAGTTAACAGAAAAGTAACCAAAGCTTTTATGGAAACAGCAACAAAATTAGCTGGGTCTAAGAACAAGTTGCATGTGAACAACTTATCAGGAAAAACAAAAATGTTGATGCAAAAAAGAAAAGAGATGAGGACAACTAAAGAAGATGCGACTTCCAAAATGGAATACATACAGCTATGCAAGACAGTACGAAAAAGTATCACTGAAGAAGTAAGGAAATTCAACTGTGAACTAGTGAGGAAAGCAATTGAAAACAACCAAAGCCTAAAGATAGCAAAGGGGCATTTCAGTAAAGGAAGAAAACAGATTATGGCACTGAGAAAAGAAGATGGTTCTGTAACAAGAAATAGAGGCGAAATTTTGACAAGAGTGAAAGATTTCTACTCCAAATTATATGAAAGGGATGATACATGTACTCCAGACATCATGAAATGTACCAGTACTAGAGTTCTTCCAGTCCTCCCAGCAGAAGTTGCACGTGAAATCAAGAACATGAAGCGGGGAAAAGCTCCAGGAAAAGATGGAATTACTGTAGACATCATACAAGAAGCAAGTGGAGAAATCGAAACAGTACTCGCCCAAGTTTTCACTCGATGCCTTAATGAAGGGAAGATTCCTAAAGATTGAAACAACGCTACAATGATCCTGCTATATAAAAATGGTGACATTGAGGATCTCAGGAACTACAGACCTATCAGCCACCTATCAGTGGTTTATAAAATCTTCACTAAAGTTCTTTCACACCGCTTGAAGGTGACATTGGACATGGCTCAACCGAGAGAACAAGCTGGATTCAGAAGTAGCTAGAGCACTATAGATCATATCCACGTACTGAGAGAACTAATTGAAAGAGCGAGGGAATATGAACTTCCATTGTGCATGGCTTTTATCGATTATGAAAAAGCCTTTGATTCGGTGAAACCATCAGTAGTTACAATGGCTCTGAAATCCTGCGGTATTGAAGATGCATACATTAATATTATTAATAACATCTATGAAAATGCAAGTGCAAAGATTCCGCTGTTTGAAAATACAACACACATAAAAATTGGAAAGGAGACGAGACAAGGTGACACCATATCTCCGAAGCTCTTTAATGCCACATTGGAAAATGTCTTTCAATCACTGAACTGGGAAAACAAAGGGATAAAAATTAATGGAGATTATCTAACCCACCTTCGTTTTGCTGGTGACATAGTCATTTTTGCAACTACCCCATCAGAGCTGCACAGTATGATCCAGGAACTTGCTGACAAGAGTAAAGAAGTGGGATTAAAAATGAACTTTCAGAAGACAAAAGTGATGTTCAATGCTTTTACAAGGAATGAAGATTTATCGATTGATGGAGAAAAGCTGGAGATAACAGACACGTACGTTTATCTTGGACAGCAGATATCAAGTGAGGGTCACATTGATGAAACTAATCGGCGTACAAAACTTGCCTGGAGAGCTTTTGGAAGAAACAGCATAATTTTCAAGAGCGATAAGCCATTATGTCTTAAAAGAAAAGTGTTTAATCAATGCATCCTTCCAGTGCTTACGTATGGTGCAGAGACGTGGACTTTAACTAAAAGAGACATGCAAAGGCTGTAGACAACTCAAAGTAGCATGGAGAGGTGCATGCTTGGTGTAACCAGGAGATATAAGAAGAGCAACTCGTGGATCCGAAAAATGACAAGAGCGGAAGACATCATGATCAGAGTTAAATCCCTGAAATGGCAAAGGGCTGGACATACTGCCAGAAAGACAGACCATCGGTGGACAGCCGAAATTTTAGATTGGATTCCAAGGGACAGGAAAAGACCCAGAAGAAGATCACATGGGAGATGGGTGGATGAAATTCGAAAGTATGCGGGAGTGACATGGAGGAGACTGGCACAAGACAGACCGTTGTAGAGGAAACTTGGGGAGACCTTCGTCCAGCAGTGGATTGATAATGGTTGACAATGATGATGATTACTTCATTTTAGATATTATAGATTTCAAGAGAAATTGTTTAATAAATGTGTAAAGTGACACACATAAATAATTAGTGCAACAAAGTCACTGATCACAAGTAATTCAATTATCTATAACGTATTTTTGTGTACGTTTTTGCATGAACTATATTTATGTCAATCTGATAAATAATATATCGTCGCTTCATCACTATATTTGTCACAAAATTGTGCGGTCCATTTGCCCAGCATGTAACAACGAGTATATCTATTATCCCAGATGCGCCATCGAATAATATACTTCCAGTTGATTTTATTAATAAATGAGTATGTATGGATTACACGTATTCTAAATTTGAAATCCCGGGTATTGCTCCCCCGGCGGTAATAAATAAGGGCGTCTTTCTACCTCGCTTTCGTGTCACTTTCCTATGGGCATCCTAGCCCAAATCTACTAGCTTCGTATTTCTAAGGGTTGTTTAAGACCTGGGGTCAAACACTCCCTTTCTAAAATCCTCTACATATGATATATATAAATTTGAAATCGAACCGCGGATGGCTTAGTGGTTAGAGGTTCAGATTACTGATGGAGTGATCTCAGGTTCAAACCTAGCCTGGTATTATGAATTTCTAACCATCGCTGAATAACCGCCGTGCATCGGACGAGCACGTTAAGTGACGGACCCCGGGTAGAAATTATCTGGTTAAAGTTCCTAAGCCCTCCCCCCTAATTTCTATATGCCTTCTATGTGCAAAATCGTACGGTGGCGCCATCTAGTGTGCTTTCTCACGTACGAACTATCCTGTCAGAATCGCTATATTCTCTCTAACTTGTTTCTGTGCCCTGCCCGAAAGGACACAAAAACTGAATGAAGTTAGATCAAATATATTAATTTTGAAATATATGGATTTTTCGAGTACATATGTCTGAAATATACACTAATATATTTGAAAGGTACACCAGTCTAATACTTGGTAGATCCCCCACGGGAGCGCAGGACTGCAGAAATACGACGGGGCATGGGCTCTACTACCTTCTAGAAATATGCTGTAGGCAATGCACACCACACTTCTTGCAGAGCGTTCCACAATTCGGGTGTATTCCGAGGTCTCGGATTCCTGTGTTCAATAGCTCGTTGCAGGGCATCCCAAATGTGTTCTATCACGTTCAGATCTCGGGACTTGGGTGGGAATGGCAACACCCCAAACTCAGATGAATGCTCCTCTAACCATAGTGCGGCGTCCCGACACTTGTGTGGAGGTGCATTGTCCTGTTGGAACAAGCCCAACCCATCAGCATGAATGCAGGACATGAACGGGTGTACCTCGATAGAAAAGATGCGCACATAGCGTTGGCCGGTCACCGAAGTTTGTAGACATACCAGGGTTTCCAGTGAAGTCCAGCTAAACACACCCCATACCATTTCGGACCCACCCCGCCCTCCACCAGCTGGTACAGTTCCCTGTTGACAGGCAGGATCCATGGTTTCATGGGGTTTGCGCCGCACACGAACACTTCCATCTGCCCGATACAGTTGGAAACGCGACTCGTCAGACCAGGCTACTTGTTTCCAGTCATCAAGTGTCCAGTGGCGGTGTTGCCGTACCCAAGCGAGGCGCATAGCTCTGTGTTGTGCACCCATCAAGGGGACTTGAGTTGGGTGTCGGCTCCCATATCTCATATCGTGCAGGGTACGTTGCAGAGTCCGGACGCTGATGCTTGTTGAGGCTCCAGCATTGAATTCCGATTATAATTGCGAGAGTGTTGTACGCCTTATGCGTGAAACGATTCTTGACAACCGACGATGGTCACTTTCACTCAATGTCTTTTTACGGCCACACTGGTATCGTAGGTTGGAGGTTTTGCCGGAATTCTTGTAGTCACGGTACACTCTTGCAATGGTCGTCCGTGAAAATCCGAACTTCCTTTCTACCTCCGAAATACTATGGCCCATCTCACGAGTGCCTAAAACAGCTCTGACAGCTGGCAAGGATGTCTATCGCTTTATATACGCACTGGCAGACGCAGCCGAATACGCGCATGGGTGACGTTGCTATGTATTTTGCATAAGCTCGTCTGCACCAGTTTTTCTGGCACTTCAGTGTATGTACTCAACAATGAGTACATATATTTCAAATTAGAAATACCAGATATACTCACAATACATATGTACTCAAAAATGAGCGCGTGCTTTTTCCAAAAATGAGACACAAGTAATCGGAGCTATTATAAGCCCAGAATGTACTCAAAAACGAGTGCATTTTGCTTATTTCTAAGTACCAATTTTTAACAGTGTGGGCGTCATCATGAGTGCACTCGTTGGTATCCGGCTGTGGAATTCCAGGCAAAGCAAGGACCTGCGCATTTTCATGTGGAAATAGGTCGAACTGCACTGCTGTTGTTCTGGTGGGTGATCTGGGTGACCGTTGCACGTCGTTGCTGAGATACCAGTCCTGACACCCGACGCTCACCTATAGGATCAAACGCACGTGGCTGACCAATGTGAGCCCTTCTGCTGGATGTCTGCGCATGGTTAATCCAGTCCTGTTACACCCTTGATACAATACTATGGGAACGTCCAATAATTGCACCTGTTTCCCAAATACTGGCACCTTCCCTCCGGACCCCAACTATCTTGTAGCAGTCAAATTGGCTTACGCCGCCCCGTCTCTCCATTACCGGCAAATGCTTATTAATTACGTACAGAGGGCAGGGTAGCACAATTAATAGTAGCCACACGTGACGTTGATGTCACGTGGTACTTTGCCATCCGTTCGAAAATGTAAAACGGGGGTTGTCCCTAATGCTTTATTTCGTTTCACGAACGCGTAAAGTTTCACATTTCTTTCCTTTCCTTACTGAAATATCACCTCGTGTGCTACCATGCGGCAACGCAGATTTGTGCTAATTAGGATTTTGACATTTGTCGGCCTTCGTCTTATTTGAACAAGTTAGTAAAACCATGCAATGCATTGATCATGATACGCTTTCCAACATACCAGAAATCATTACTCAAGTTATGAGGAAAATGGCTGTAGAATAAATCTCGCTCTTCTGCCCTGACCTATGACCCCATTTTGATGATACTCCACATAACCAGTTAAGTGTACTTCCGGAACAACATGATAAAGGTTTGTCTCAATCGAACTATTTTTACGCAAGTTATGATGCATAAGGGCAATGGAATGGATCCCGCTCCTATATCCTGACCTTTCACCCCATTTCACCCATTTTCAATACGGTTTGTACCCAGGTGGTCCCCTACCACATATTAAAATATCATCGAAATCGATCTACATTTACGCGAGTTATCGTGCGGACGGACGGACGGACAGACAGACAGACAGACTGACGGACAAAGCTGAGCATATACGCTTCTTCTACCTGCGGTTTAAAAGCGTAAAAAATGTTCATTTCACTAAATGCAGTTGTGTACAGCAATGACCATAATTTGCATTAATTTTAGTTAATCATTCGAGCTCTGTGAACTTCTAAAGAGTGTCCCTTAAGAAGTGTTACAACGTTTGAGAAGAAATAGTGACGCCATTGTGATGCGAAAACCGTTTACAGAATTTTGAAATAAAGCTACATAACGAACATATTACGGCCGGAATGCCACGCCGATGGCGTAGTGGTTTAAGCGCTGGCTTATGACCATTCGTCCGAGAAGTGTCCGGGTTCGAATAACGGTGAGACATGGATGTTGTGTTTGTCTTACGGCGCTGGCTCTCTCCCTTACCTGAACCCAGTGACCCTAAAGTAGGGACGGCTGACTGCTCATAGCCCATTGAATTGCTCACGGTAGTCGTTAAACCTTCAATCAAAAAACAAAACAAAACAAAAAAGACCGAAGGTTTTATGACGTCACATCCGGCTTGAAATAAAATTTGCCCAGCTCGAGGAAGTGTCCCGTAATAAGTGTTATAACGTCCGAGGAAAAACAGGTGACGCCATCGTGTTGCGAAAACCGTTTACAGTTTTTCGAAATTTAACTTCATCACAGAGTTATTAAGGCCGAAAGTTTCATGACATCACATCCGCTTTGAAATAAAATCTGCTCAGCTTGCGGAAACATCAGTAGAGCTGTCAGGACGGTGGATTGGAAGAGGAGGCCCCATTGCCTGACCTCCGAAGTCTCCAGATCTTCCACCGCTGGACTTTTCCTTTTGGGGCCACATTAAAAGCATCGTCTACGATAAGAGCAAGCAAACACCAAAGAAGAACTTCTAGCAAGAATACAACTGGCATGTGAAACCATCGGAAATACTCCCGGAATTTTTGAGAGGGTCCAGCAATCCCTGATGCGATGATTCAATTCTTGCATCGCAGTTGACGGTCGCCATTTTGAACAGCTATTGTAAATATACAACATTATGACAAATTAGACAACAATGAGTTGTTGTTACCTGACTCTGACATGTGATTTCATGTTTTTACAGCCAAAGCGAAATAACGGAAGTGACGTCTTAAAATGTTCGGCCTTAATATCTCTGTAATGAAATTATATTTCGAAAAAATGTAAACGGTTTTCGCATCACAATGACGTCACTTACTGCTCATCAAACGTGATAACGCTCAATACGGTACACACTGTAAACACATATAACACATGATTTTCTATGCTCCTGAATTACTCTCCGTCTTTTGCTTCAAACATTATCGAATCTGATCGTTTCATAATTTTTGTGATTCTTTAAGTATCCAATGGTCAAGAGCTTAAAGTCGGGTGTCGTCTAGAATAATGTAACACTTCAAATTTTCTGTACCTGATTTTTGAATTTCTACATTTCTTTTAGGGGTTGACAATGGCATAATTGACATTAATGGCATAATTATTAAAGGTCGCTAGAGAAGTCAACCACTATCTGGGAATGATAAGCACAGATGATAACAGTGAGTGAAACACCAGATGCCTAAGTGATGGAGCAGGAAATTTTACGTGCGCTAGAAAATAGCGCACGTAAAAGATTTTGTCGCCTCTGGTCGCATGTCACACAATCTTGAGTATTCTTATCATTAACGGCTAAGCTTGTTTCGTCTGTCTTAGGATGCAAAAGATAGATTTATCTCCAAATCGCATGTTGAAGAAAATAACGCCCTAAACGTTTGGAATTTTAAGCCAATGTCAATTTGAAAAACTAGTAAAATGGTCTTCATTTCTTTCGGAATGTGATTGAGAAACGATCAACATTTGAGTGCTGCTACTGCAAAGCCTCCATACAACGTGAGTTTAAAATCCTCAGTGAAAAGATCTACAAAATCTCTCAACTATGAAATGATCTCCGACAATGACACGTTTTGTTTACCGTGAGTACAAAAAAGGAGAAATGCTCCATTTTAAATTTACGGGCATCACTTGAATCACAGGAACGGACGGAAGAATCCGCATAAGCATTGCAAATCAGTATTATAGTACGATTGAGATGAACTCTTCACTTCTCTTACGCGCCACAGTCTCTGCAAATGAAACCCCTCCTTCTTTTTCTTAGAAATTTACTACCGAGTTGTTGCCACTTTAACGAAAACTTTTCACTGGATAATAGCATTTGAAAATCTTTTCGGAGCAATTTTTTTGTCTGCAGGAAAATACGGTGTGAAACCTAGTTATAGAAAAAATCTCTCAGCTATCTATCGCTAGACGGAGGAGCATGATTGCTGCACGGAATGATGAAATTCCGCTTTCATTTCTTTTTCCGAAACAACGACATTACTAATCTCGAATTCCTACGGAATAGGAAAGTGAGACCATTTTTCATTTTCCGCTATTTGAAATTTGCGAAGATCTTAGCGTGAAAAACCTCCACTTTCCATCTTCAAATTCCCGTAAGCGCAGCCTCATGGACTTAAGAGGGTAGAAAAATAAAAGAGAAGAAAAGAGACAGCAGGGAAATTACCATATGCATAGGTGCAGCACGATGCTAAGGGTGGCAAAGTTTCCAGCTTACTGATGAACACATTCTCCCCATTCATTCCTTGCCCCCACTTACTCTTGGTTCTCTTTCTCCAGGCACTTCCTCTTCATCCTCGCGGCACCCGCATCCTCCTTACACGCATCGCGAAAGCTCTCTGGGATTATGATTCTTAGACAAAACAACATATGAAGGCCGTTGGGCAGCGAATAACGTTCGCGTTTGCCAACCATCAAGAACATCTTCAATGGCAGTTAGGCTTAGAGATGTTCTAGCATCTTATCCAACGATCATTATTTCCCCAACAATGCTGTTATGCGCCAAATCTTAGGGGCGGTATGAGTCATTAGGTTAAGTGGATTAGTGTCTCATGGAATTCTGAGGAACGAAAGAAGGAAGGGGACAAGAGGAAGAAGCAAAAGAAAGAAAGAAAAAAGCGCAGGAGGAGAAAGAAGGGACAAGCGAAAAGAGAGTGAGAGTGGGAAGGAAAATAAGTGGGAAAACACTCGTTGAATATATGCTGCAGGACGTATCGCAGGAATAATGTTATTTGTGTTTTCATTTAGGAGACCAGCTGAAAAGCGGGAAGTGCTTTACTAGAAGCGCGAAACTACCTGAGTATGTTCGGATTTTATCACAACTTTTAAGGACTGCAAAGGACCAAAAATAAACGACGGAAATAAAAGTAAAGTGTGACCAAAACTGTGATCTGCGTTGTAATAACTTCAAGATTTTCACAGAAGTGTGGAAGGAAGGAAGTAAGAAACGGGCAGATGGTAATTTTTACGAGAAAACACGATTTACGTTCATTACCAAATAACCTTTCATTTTTTCTCGATCTGATTTCGCTTTGTTGCATTTATTTTCTATTCTCAAAGTGAATAAAAATACGCTAATAAAATACAGCCGATAGCTTGTGAGCTTTTGGAAACGGCTGCTTATTGAGAGTTTATGGGCTTCTTTTGATTCTAAATAGAAGTTTGTCACAATATCGAAATTTTACTATTAAAAGAAGTGCAAACAATACCTGGTGAAAGTGACGAACAGGTGTTTTCCAGGTTCCATATTCAAATCATCTTGAAAATTGTTCAGGCTATCCCAGTGGCCATGTTGTCTGCGGCACCACCTACGTACCATTCGTTCGACATCGTCCGGGTTCGAATCATCGTCCTGTTCGGTTAGGAACCAGTAGCCTGAATTAACAACGGGGGAAAGCTTATATTCCACAGAGTCGCTCATGAGAGTATTAACCCCGTAACAAAAACAATTAAAATACATAAAAAAAAAAGATGTTCGGCAGTTTTCTTTTTGGCAATATATGCTGGACCCGATGGAGAGTCGTGGTGGTTTTCTGATCAAGCGTCCGAATTAATCTCAAAGGCTTTTCTTGGGATTAAGGTATATAATTTGAAATAGAGAAAAAACGAAAAGGTGAAAGAATTGGTGTTTCGCTGATTCATCATTTGAGTTCATCTCAACGATGTTCGTCATTGACAAGGACCACAATCTGTGCTGGAAAGAAAAAGAGACGAGGAGAGATATTGTTTTTTTATTTAGAGGATTTTAGGAAGGGAGTGTCTGACCCCAGGTCTTAAACAACCCTTAGAAATAGAAAGCTAGGAGATTTGGGCTAGAGTGCCGGATAGGAAAGTGACACGGAAGCGAAGTAGAAAGGGGGAGGAAGATGCCCTTATTTATTACCGGGGGAACAGTACCCTGGGTCCGACGGCTTAATGTGCCCATCCGACGCAGGACGGATATTTAGTGGTTCGAACGTTCGTACCTGCCCAGGATCGAACCTGAGGTTATCTCCATGGCAGTCACGAACGCTGACCACTAGGTCACCCGCGGCCCAACGAGAAGGGAGAATTCACTTGATCTGATTATGTCCTAATTGATTCCAAAGAATGTTCTGCAAGTTGGCAATCTGAAACGGAAAAAAAGAAAGTAAAGAAACAAAGTTGAACAGGAACTTTATTTCTTGATTCGATGTAAGGTTAAGACCAATGCAGGTGATAAGAAAAATTCAAATTGATGCCCACCCGATTTGCAAAAATAAAAACATCGTCAGAAGGTGCTCAGCCGCCTAGGTGACCGAACGTTTGAAGGCGTTGGCTTCCGTCCGGGGCGGGTCCTGGTTTTAGTCCCGGTTATGTTTCTCTTAAAGCAGTGGCTCTCTTTGTTTCCCGGAACCAGTGGCCTTAAATCAGGGATGAACGACTGCATATAGCCATCAGAGTTGCTGATGGCGGTCGTAAAACTAGAGAAAATACTATGTTTCTCCATAGTAAGGTCAATACTTAGTTGCTGTAAATGGGAGTTTGATTCCTGGGCAGAAGGTAATATTTGATAGACTCAAAACTTGTATCTGCGATACATAATGTGATCAAATGTTACCGGATACCCCTTTTGAGTAGTGGATTTGCCCATATAAGTCGCAGCCATGCCCAAGCACGTATAAAAACGTGGCCTAGCAAACATTATACACAAGTATGAACAGTAGAATCGACCGTACGGAAGAGCTAAGAGCTCAGTGACTTTCAACGAGGCACGGCCATAGAATGCCATCTTAGCAACAAATCAGTTAGCAAAATTCCTACCCTGCTGCAGCTGTCCCGATCAACTGTAACAGATGTTACTGTGCCGTGGAAACGCTTAGGAGCAAGAACAGCCCAGTCACGACCTGGTGGTAGAACACGTAAAATGACAGTCGCAGAAGCGGGTAATGCAACAAAATCGCAAGTCATCCGTTGCAACACTCCCACCGAATTCCAAAATGCTTGTAGAAGCAAAGCTAACACTAGAACGGTTCGTCGAAAGCTGAAGGGAATAGGTTTTCGTGGCCCAGCAGCTGCAAACAAGCCTAATACCAGCAGATCAAAGCCAAGCGTCGGTTGGAGTGGTGTACAGCTCGGCGTTAGTGGACTTTGGCGCAGTGGAAACACGTTCTCTGGAGTGATGAATCACACTTAACAATCAGGCAGTCCGACGGCCGTGTCTGGCTGTGTAGAACGCCAGTTGAACGGAGCCTGCACGGGTGTGTCGTGTGAACTGGGAAGAAGATATCATGGTCTGGAGCTGTTTTTCATCGTTTGAGCTGAGCCCCCTAGTTCCAGTGCCCAAGAATCTTAACGCTGCGGCATATAACAATATTATCGACAATTCTGTGCTGTCAACGTTACTGTAACATTTCGGTGAAGGTCCTTTGCTTTAATAATAGAATAATGGTCCCTGTCAAAAAGGGTGCAAAGAGCTTGACTGTAACAGTTCGGTGAAGGCCCTTTCCTTTACCAATAGGGTAACGGCCCACGTCAAAAAGGATGCGCAGACCTGGACGTAACAGTTCAGTGAAGGCCCTTTCCTTTACCAATAGCATAATGTCCCCCGTCAAAACGGGTGCAAAGAACTTGACTGTAACAGTTCGGTGAAGGCCCTTTCCTTTACCAATAGGATAACGGCGCACGTCAAAAAGAATACGCAAAACTTGACGTAATAGTTCGGTGAATGCCCTTTTCTTTACCAATAGGATAATGTCCCCCGTCAAAAAGGGTGCAAAGAACTTGACTGTAATAGTTCGGTGAAGGTTCTTTCCCTTACCAATAGGATAATGGCCCCCGTCAAAAAAAAGTCCGAAGAACTTGACTAGACCACACAGAGACCCAATCTCAATCCCACGGAACATCACTGGGATGAACTCTAGTATTGTAGAAAGCTAGAAAACTTCACAGCAGAGTGGGTGTTGTGATAGCAGCAAAGGGTGGACCAGTCCGATATTAATTCCTGTCCTGTTATAGGGAAATTGTGGATAGGCATGTGTTAGGATACTTTTGATCAGATAGTGTATATGCGTAAGATATTTGTAGATATTTGCTGTGGCAGAGTGACTAAAAGCATAGGATTTGGACTAGGCGTGCCAATTATATCCGGGTTCGAGTTTCGATGAGCAACATATTTTTTTATGTCCTAGCTTTCCTTTTGGGTTGAGGTAGTTTACAATTTGACCACTAAATCATTAATTTTGTGTGTGTGTGTGTGTGTGTGTGTGTGTGTGTGTGTGTGTGTGTAAGGAGTCGAATTTAACTAAATATACATGGTTTGATATTTTGGCATATAGGCCTACGCTGCCTGTTGGTTTTCAGTCTTCCAGTAAGAAGGAAAAATTAAACTATAGTCTTCTTCCGGTGCATTTCGCTGACGTGGTGGATTCCGTATGCAGATTCAACTACATTTCCAGTAAAACATAAATGCCTCAAACGGAGATAAAATCCTGAAATACTTAAGCTAAAGACACTCTCTTCTTACAGAAAAAAATCAAAAAGAACTTTCACAACACAACATTAATGATTTAGTGGTCAAATTGTAAATTTTACAACACACCCACACGAAAACTTTTAGTTACCAAGCAAACATGTATTAAAATCAAGCTTGCTTTCCCGAAAAACAATGTGCTGCCATCTATCGGTATTGTTGGTTGCTATGGGGATTATTTAAAATTAATTAAATTTGTAGAAATTTTAATTTCAAACAAAGAGTTTATGGCAAACGTCGTACCTCTACGTTCAGTGTTTTTTTTTCTTTTTCTGTAAGTGACCGACAGATACACAGACAGACTGCATATTTTATTATTATTACATATACAAATACAAGCATGCACAGTTTCTTAAACTGTTGTTATATTTTCAGGAACAAGGTATTACCATGAGAAACTTTGTTCGATCACTTGAAACCCTGAGCACTTGACTGATACTGATTCAGCATCAGACACAGTTCATCACTTTGCTACATTTCAGAAGCTTTTATTTCATTAAGTAATAACACCGCTTCCCACACCGATAGATGTAACCGTTGCATGCATTTAGGTTATTTTTAGCTCCCCGAATGGCAACGAAGAAAAGTTTCGTGTAACACCATTATCAAGTTCGCAATCTTTCTCAAGGATCGATGTAACTACGGATAATTAAAGCTTTATGTTGTTAGCTAACAGGCGCTACATGACCCCTTAATGGATTCTTAATTTGTAAGCTATTGATTAATCGGCCAGCTCAGTTAACGAAATGAATTAGCGAATAATGTCCAGTGTTTTTCTTGGCCCACAGCGTTTCACCCAGAGTTCTCTAATCACATTTTTCACTCGATATTTTGACACCTATATTAACGTAGTCGTTCAGGCGAATTAATTTCAACAAACGTTTTTTCAGTTACTTCCAATGCGTGGAAGGCGAGTCGAAATGAAAATTGCATTGTTTCCACCGTAATAAAATCATCGATGGCATTAATTGCCCTCGGCGCTGCGAAAAACTTTTACCGTAACTTTCAAAATCCCTTCGAGAGAGAGAGATTCCAGCACGCGACATCGCGGCCTCTAAATTTACACATAAATTTAAGTGAGCTCATACTATGCATTTTCATTAGAAAAATGGAAATTATAAAAAATCGCGTATTAAAGTGTTTATAAAAAAATTCCTAAACGTGTACGATGTTTAAGACTTCCGAAATCGAAAGTTCAGCTGCCCAAAATTTTCTGCGAGAGAGATTTCATTTTTTTTTTCCAAACTGGAATTTGTCATGGCAACTTCATCTTTCACCACATTTATTCGTGATCGATTTATCCCTCTTTAATCTTTGAGGATTTATTTCTCCATCCTTTGGAGACATTTTGGGTATTCATCCCTATATAGATTCACCTTTACTGCAACCACTTTTCAATCGCGACAGCATGCTTTGCATTCGGTTATATTGTTTCGTATTACCAAGAAATTCACAGGTAGTATTAATAAATCTAAAATCTAAAGAGCAGGTTAATTTTTCGGCCAGGAAATATTTGTCCACAAAAGTTTCTTAAAGGCATTATGGAATGTAATCGATCTTTATCATATATTTCTTTCTTTTCATTTTATCCTTACTAAAACTAATGGGGACAACTTTAAATTTTTATTCCATGTTGGAACTACTATAAAGAAAAGGAACATACATACATAGATTAAAAATTACATACCTCTTTAATCGATATCAAAAGACAATTATTGAAAACATTTTCAGACCTGTAGGACGTTGTAAAAAGAAGTCAATTCTCATATATAATTCCCGTTGTAATTCCCTATGTGAATGCTGGGCTTTGTTGCCATAGCAACAAAAACGTATGTTCGCAGCAGCTGCTGTGACGTCATGTCATCTAAAGCATTTTGAGCTGCGTTACGTCACATGATCAAAGCCGTTTCTACAACTCGTTAGAAACAGGAAAACTTTTGGTCACGGAGATTCGTTCTATTTTGTCGCTCATGAATGACCTTTGAGGGAAAAATATATGCATTAATAAATAATTGAAAGATGACTTTTTTTACTTCTTTTGGTATTCTACAAGAAGGACGGTTGAGTGTCAATAAATATCCGGAATGAAGAGACATTTGTGAATTTAATAAAGTTATTTTGGAGCTACAACTCACTCACTAAGGAACTGCATTTTTAAAAGTGATTTGACACAAGGCTAATTAATATTTTCCTGTATTTCTTTATTTATCAGTGCATGATTTCATATTGAGAATTCCATGGACTTTAATAGTATATTAATTTAATTATAACATGCTAACCCATGCTTTTCTGTTATTTCTTTATCTACGGGTGTATTATTTCATTTTGTATACATTGACTTAATAGTATATAAGAATCATTTAATTTAATTAGAACCATTGGTATTAATAACACGAACTTCAGTCAAATGACAAAATTTTACCAGGGAAAAGTTTTCAATTACTGAACACCTCCTCAAAAACACACAAAAAAAATATCTCCAGGTGTCTTCAATGGCATATATTAATATAATGTTAACAGTGTGTATTTACCAAACATACGATTATAAAGTAGTTGTTGAATTAATTAAATTTATTTCTGTTCCATACGCGTCTCTTTTGATAGGCGTGCTATGGGTAAAATTTTTATTTTAATTAATATTCATCTTATGTGGTCGTACTTCAAGCATACAAAATTTGAGAAAGCGATATTATCGAAAATTTCAATTTTGGGTAAGTTTTGGAGCAAATATCGGCAAATTTAATTTTTAAATAGGTATTGAGGCACATATTTTAGCAACTGCAGTTAAACTCTTGGAAGTAGTATCGGGAATTTTATTTTTAGAATGACATTTTGTGACAAATATTCCGGAATTTCTCTTTTACATAGGTATTGGGGCAAATATTCAGGAACTACATTCTTAGCTACATATTAAAACCGAATCAGGAATGTGAATTTTAAGAAGGTATTTGGAGAGATACCAGAAATTTTGTATTTTTAGATGAGTGTTGGAAGGAGCGCACACATCAATGTATTGGTCCACTTAACAATGGACTTCGGGGTTCAGTTCGAAAGCCCCTCAATGTAGCCAGTCGTAATTTTTAATTCCTTGGTAGGAAAATAATTCCAACAGTGCAATTTCAGTAAAGAAACACCACTTAAAATGCATATACATTTTCATATCGCTATTAATTACGGCAATAAACAAAAAATATTTCCCAAACGTTTTGTGACGATGACTTTCGAATTTAAAAACTGTTTTACAAAATTTTGTGGCTCTTTATGGGAGGGATAAGCGAGACTTGGAGGTTTAAAATTGTAATCCATAAATGGCACAAGGTTTGAGAAATGACACATACCCTTTTCGTTCTGCGAGCGTGAATTACAGGTCTGGGCGAATTTCCATTCTTCTATTTCGGGGTTTAACGACCACCGAGAGCAGCTTACTGGGCTATAGACAGTCGTCCGTACATAATTTCGTGACGCTGGTTCCAAGGGAGGTAAAGAGCCAGTTCCGTGAGACAAAACGCAACTTCTATGCCTCACCGGGATTCGAACCCGGGCGCTTCTCGGACGAATGGTCAGAAGACAGCGCTTCGACCATTCTGCCACCGAGGAGGCATGCCAGTTTTAAGCGTGTGTGTTTTTGTTTTTTTTGATCCGAAGGTTTAACGACCACTGTCAGCAGCTAATGGGCTATAAGTAGTCGCCCGTCCCTAATTTAGGGTCACTGGTTACAAAGAGAGCTAGTGCCGTAAGACAAGCACAATATTCATGCCACACTGGGATTCGAACCCAGACCCTACTCGGAGGAATGGTCAGAAGCCAGCGCTTAAAGCACTGCGCCACCAGGGCGGCTTTTAAGCGTGTAGCTCCGAATGATGGAGTAAAAGCTAAAAGTCACGTCTTGGGCGTGAGGGGGGGGGGGGACAACATCCATCGTGAGCAGCTCAATGGGTAATGGGCGGTGTCTCATCCCTGCTTTCGAGTCGTTGGCTCCAGGATAACGGGAAAAATGCATCATCCATGCCACGGACGGAATTCAATCCCAGACCTATCTCTGTCGCCCTGATCTTTAGAGAACACGGCCACCGGGCAGGCAAATGTTTCCGAAAGACATAAAATCGTGATCTGAAGCTGCATATGCGAAAAGACGTCTTTCCGCCATAATTTATAGAGCGAAATATACACTATATTGACAAAAGTCACCGGACACCCCTTCAAAAGCAAATGAACGTATCCGCTGCGTTGTCAAAATGCGCGGTACAGCTGCAAACGGTATAAAAACAAGCCTGCAGCTGACTGCGATCATATCGCACTATGAGGTTGAATGAAAATGTCGAGGCAGGAGAGAACTGACTTTGAGAAAGGAAAGATTGTTGGGTGTTATATCAGTGAGTTGTCCATAAGAGAAACCGAGAGGCGTTTACACATACCCAAGTCAACTGTTTTGGATGTACTGAATAAGTGGAAGACACATGGCGTGACTGAAGCAGCAAAGCGTACCGGCAAACCAAAGACAATCAGTGATAGAGGACGTCAAATCCTCAAGAGAGACGTTACAGCTAATCGACGGAGTACTGCACAAGACCTCAGTGTAAAGGTGAGTAAAAATGCTGCAACCTCGGTATGTGCACGTACCATTCGCAGAGAACTTTGTTTCATGTGTCACCGTGGTCGTCCGGCTGCTCATAAGCCTTTTTATCTCCACTCGGAATGTTACTCGTCGTTTAGCATGGTGTAAAGAGCATTTATCGTGAACCGTAGATCAATGGAAACGGGCCCTATGGACTGATCAATCCAGATACACCATCCTTACGGCTGTGTGTGGGTCAGCCGGGGGAACGCTATTTACCACAGTGTGCTGTTCCTACGGCCAAGTTTGGAGCTGGCAGCGTACTCGTGTGGGGGTGTTTTTCGTGTTATGGTTTCGGCTCATTGGGTATCGTAGACAAACCTGTTAACCAGCTCGTCTACCTCGATATTCTGGACAGTTATGCCGTACAGACTCTGTGGCAATACTATGGAACCGAGCCTTGTTGGTACCAGCAGGATAATGCACCGAGCCATAAAGCAATAACTGTTACGGCGTGGTTTGACGATAATTCCGTATTGTGTGTGGACTGGGTAGCACAGAGCCCTAATCTTAATACCACTGAGCACCTATGGGATGAATTGGAGCTCCGCATAAGAAGTTTGGAACCAAGGCCTACCACTAAGCAATAGTTAGTGGCAGAATTATGTACTGAATGGAAGCTCATACCTATCGCTGTGTTCGAAAACCTTGTCGAAAGCCTGTCTCGAAGGGTCAGTGCATGTATAAGGCCAAAGCTGGACCGACACCATACTAATGTATGTCAATGAATGCTGTGTTGTGTTTCTCTTCCAGGTGTCCGGTGACTTTTGTCAATACAGTGTACACGACATGATAACTTCATGTCAACGCTCTACAGTACGGAGGCGGATGCAGTTTAAACTAATCAGATTTCACATCCAAATTGCTTGCCTTTCCCCCTCATAGCAAGTTAGTCAGCTAGTAAAACCGTCAATCACGTGGTTTTCAGCGCTATACGATCGCCTAGCTCCGTGAAATTGCAATCTTAAAACAGCTAGAGAACTAGCTGTTTTCTAGTCGAACGTCACGTATTCCAAAAGAATTTGGAGTGGCGACGCCCCAATTCAGTACCTCGCAGGCATCGAACACTTTCCCCTCACAAAATATTCGGATGAAGCTCTCCGCTCTCCATCCGAATATTTTGTTCGATTAGTCATGCCATGACGATGATTGTATTGCAAAATTTGTATCTTGTAAGTTTATATTTCTCTTTTGAGTTGGAAAACATGCGTCCCTCTACAAAAAAAAAAAAAAAAAAAAGCTTTTGTTAATCCTATCCCGACACAAAGTATTCAAGTGTTCTTATCTTTGGTGTGGTGCACCAGAGTCAGCCCCTTATCCGCGCGCACACACACGGAAAAAACAGGTTAGTAAAATCAAGCAATGCATTGATTATGACACGCTTTCCGGCATACCAGAAATAATTACTCGAGTCATTACTCAAGTTATAAGATAATGGCTGTGGAATAAATCTTGCTCCTGTGCCCTGACTTTTGAATCCATTTCGATGATATTAAACAGAATTGGTTCAGTATCCTCCGGAACAACATACTAAAGTTTTGTCGCAATAGAAGCATTTTTAGTGAAGTTATGAGGATAATGGTTGCGGAATAAATCTCGCTCCTGTGACCTGACCTTTAACACCATTTCGACGCTATTCAACAGGACCGGTTCAGTATGCCTGCGGAACAACATGATAAAGTTTTGTCGCAATCGAAGCAATTTTACATAAGTTATGGCGCATAAGTGCAATGGAATGGATCCCGCTCCTATGCCCTGATCTTTCACCCCATTTCGCCCATTTTCAATACGGTTCGTCCCCAGGTGGTCCCCTACCACATACTGAAATTTCATCAAAATCGAACCATTTTTACGCGAGTTATCGTGCGGACGGACAGACAGACAGGCAGGCGGACTAAGCTGGAGCATATGCGCTTCTTCAACCTACGGTTGGAAAGCGTAATAAAAGAACGATTCTTCTTCGTAAAGCTCATACTCTTTCAAAATCATTCTCAATAGTCCCATTCACATTGAAGGAAAGTTCTAAGTAGAAGGATCCTGGGAAACAACAACAGTATTCAAGAAGGATCGTGAAGGAGATTTCGACTCACAGCGTTGACAAGCTTCCAAAAGAAACTATTCACCATAGCATACAGAGAAAATTCTGGAAGAACGGTGAACGAGAGTACCAGCGTCGTATCTTAAGACGCCATCACATGAAAGGCCAACGCCGTCGAATATAGGTCTATACTTCGAGTCAACCGAAGAGTGTACCACTATGGAAGGTACGGAACTGCTACTTCCGCTACGAAAACTAGTCCGTGGCATTTATATCGAAAAGCAATACAATTATTGCTCAGAATCCATTTTTGTTTGCTAAGCAGTTTATCGGACAAAACTGTTATCAAACACCAATCTTCAAAATGTCAGGGAGTTCTTAGAAATAAATTTGAAATGAGAAATTACTCAATCAAGCGCCTCACACTATCAACCGCTGACTGTCTGGGGAAATATCCGCTACTCGAAGAGGGGCAAAGAAATGGAAGACTTCTTCCAACATTCGCAGCGCAAAAACAATAAACTGACAATACGAGAAATTCACGGGAAAAGGGAGTTTCATCGGAAACATGAGGGAACTTCTTTGAAATTCGTGCCCCATTCTGTTCTATCCCGACTGCTTCTCTTGAAACGGATCCCTGTATAAGTATCTTTCAGATCCTTGTGGTAGTAAGATTAACTTCAATGGTCGGCGTAGTTTGGCCTGCCAGCCAGTGGCGAAGCGTGACTTTGTAAGTTAGGGAAGCAATGCAGTTAATATGCGATAAATAGATGGCAAAAGTGATATGAATGAAAATTTATAATAATTAAAATCAGCGGATCCCTGTATAAGTATCTTTCAGATCATTGAAACGGATCCCTATATAAGTATCTTTCAGATACTTATACAGGGATCAACAAGTGACCCATAGTTTATATGTTACGTTGACAATACGGCATGGCTAAAAGCATCCTAAGACCCACCCTTTCCCCCAAACGTGACCATGCGGGGTACTACCAAAAAGAAATGTCTATGCAGAAGTTCAAGTGCAAAGATTTATAAAAAAATATTAAGTGAAAATGTTGAAAGGGAAAGAAACTTGTCTACCCACACAACGAAAAGAACTGGGGGTTGCTTCCATCACAGTTGAGACGGGCTGTAGAATATTTACTGCGGTTCGGGCTCGGGCTCTTAGAGAGAGGGAGAGCGAGATAATTTTTTTTATTTATAAATGTTATTTTATATGATTTTATATATATAACATCACATATAAATTATCATATTAAACTAACATTTATATCATCATCATCATTATTGTCAACGATTATCGAACCACTGCTGGACGAAGGTCTCCCCAAGTTTCCTCCACAACGGTCTGTCTTGTGCCAGTCTCCTCCATGTCACTCCCGCATACTTTCGAGTTTTATCCACCCATCGCCCATGTGGTCTTCTTCTGGGTCTTTTCCTGTCCCTTGGAATCCAATCTAAAATTTCGGCTGTTCATCGATGGTCTGTCCTTCTGGCAGTATGTCCAGCCCATTGCCATTTCAGGGATTTAACTCTGATCATGATGTCTTTCACTCTTGTCATTTTTCTGATCCACGAGTTCCTCTTCTTATCTCTCCTGATGGTTACACCAAGCATGCACCTCTCCACGCCTTTTTGAGTTGTCTGCAGCCTTTGTATGTTTCTTTTAGTTAAGGTCCACGTCTCTGCACCATACGTAAGCACTGGAAGGATGCATTGATCAAACACTTTTCTTTTAAGACATAATGGCATATTGCTCTTGAAAATTATGCTGTTTCTTCCAAAAGCTCTCCAGGCAAGTTTTGTACGCCGATTAATTTCTTCTTCAATGTGACCCTCACTTGATATCTGCTGTCCAAGATAAACGTACGTGTCTGTTATCTCCAGCTTTTCTCCATCAATCGATAAATCTTCATTTCTCGTAAAAGCATTGAACATCACTTTTGTCTTCTGAAAGTTCATTTTTAATCCCACTTCTTTACTCTTGTCAGCAAGCTCCTGGATCATACTCTGCAGCTCTGATGGGGTAGTTGCAAAAATGACTACGTCATCAGCAAAACGAAGGTGGGTTAGATAATCTCCATTAATTTTTATCCCTTTGTTTTCCCAGTTCAGTGATTGAAAGACATTTTCCAATGTGGCATTAAAGAGCTTCGGAGATATGGTGTCACCTTGTCTCACTCCCTTTCCAATTTTTATGTGTGTTGTATTTTCAAACAGCCGAATCTTTGCACTTGCATTTTCATAGATGTTATTAATAATATTAATGTATCCATCTTCAATACCGCAGGATTTCAGAGCCATTGTAACTGCTGATGATTTCACCGAATCAAAGGCTTTTTCATAATCGATAAAAGCCATGCATAATGGAAGTTCATATTCCCTCGCTCTTTCAATTAGTTCTCTCAGTACGTGGATGTGATCTATAGTGCTGTAGCCACTCCTGAATCCAGCTTGTTCTTTCGGTTGAGCCATGTCTTGTGTTACCTCCAAGCGGTGTGAAAGAACTTTAGTGAAGATTTTATAAACCACTGATAGGAGGCTGATAGGTCTGTAGTTCCTGAGATCCTCAATGTCACCTTTTTATGTAGCAGGATCATTGTAGCGTTGTTCCAATCCTCAGGAATCTTCCCTTCATTAAGGCATCGAGTGAAAATTTGGGCGAGTACTGTTTCGATTTCTCCACTTGCTTCTTGTATGATGTCTACAATAATCCCATCTTCTCCTGGAGCTTTTCCCCGCTTCATGTTCTTGATTGCATGTGCAACTTCTGCTGGGAGGACTGGAAGAACTCTGGTACTGGTACCTTTCATGATGTCTGGAGTACATGTATCATGTACTCCAGACATGAACATTTATATAACTGTGATTTTATATGATTTATATATAACATCACATATAAATTATCATATAAATATCACATTTATATAAATGTGATTTTATATGATTTATATATAACATCACATATAAATTATCATATAAAAATCACATTTATATAAATGTGATTTTATATGATTTTTATGGATAATATTTTTTTTAAATGTGATTTTATATGATTATGAAAATGATCCAAAAGACAGAGAAAGTATTTTTTCTAGAAAGGAGTTTTGGGAGTTCGCCAGAGTCCATTGCTTCCATGGTGCTTACATTCCTCAGAAGAGTTACAGAAACAAATAACTACGCTAATAAAAGTAACGCTTACTTTTATGTTCCTGAAATAATGACAGAACGTGCGACATAAAACTACCGAAAGTTCAAACCATAAGCCAATAATGGAGCTGAATCAACTAATTACACTAACACAGAAAACCTTTGACAAATTTCAACTTCAAACGATTGTTACGGCAGTCCTCTGAGTGCTAAGTCTGATAATTGAACGTTTGGAAAGAGCGCATGCTCTAGTTAGTGAAACTTTCTTGTGTGGTTATGCCAAAATATTCTTTGGTTCTGCCTTCTGCGCTGTGGAGGCGTTTGGCAGAATGCTTCCCCACGCTCTATGCTTGCTGGCTGTGGCTGGCCACTCTGCGGGTGGGCATACCGTGTAACTGAGGTTTAGCTGAATGCATTATCTGCGTTGCTTCCAACGAGCGACTTACGTACGAGACATTTGTTCTTGCTTTCGTAAAAATACAAATATGAATTTGCTTTTTAAAAAATAAAAGATACTGGAAAAATATGCCCGCTGCGTGTGATATTTTTTATTTTACTTTAATGCTACATATTTTTAATTCAAGCAAAAGGAAGCGCATGAACCAAAGGAAAGCAATGCGTCCCTTGCTTCCATTGACGCTTCGCCACTGCATCCAGGATGTGTGGGTGGAGGTCAGTGCAGATTAATACCGTTCCTGCGTTCCATCGAGAGGCAGTAATCAGGCTTCACTCTCTTTTTTAACAGTACACTTTTAGGATGACTTGGAGAACAGTCGTATTAGGATTCTTCGCCGGAAATATCAATACACCAAGCTGGGTGGTTAGCTCAATGCTGGGGAAAGTAGAAATTTCTGAGGCAACCGCCAAGTGTGGCTCACACATGAAGGACCGATTTCCGGGGACTCACGCGCACTGCTCTTGGGGGAAAACCCCGGAAAATCCCCGAATTGAATGGATGGCGACGGGAATCGAACCCACAACTATCATCTACCACATAGACAAGAGGCTGGCGATTCACCAACTGTGTCACGCATATCGCAGACAATCGGTGATTATATAAATACAATCCACATCAAGTCGCCTTACCAAAGGGGCTTCTAATAATTCCTGTTACTGTATTTCTAAATCAAATATGGATGAGAGTTTGGTTAATAACAATCGAACAACATCAGAAAGGAGGTTAATCTTTGAGAGTAATTAGAACTGTTTCCACTTTCACCACAGTTTCGCACAAGAAATTCGGGAATAAGTGGTAGAGAGCAAGCAACGAGGTACGAACCCGCCGTCAACGTTCGGCGAAGCAGAGATCTGATTGGTGAAAGTGCAAATTTACGTTTTCAGTTTGAGATATTATAATTTAACTGAGATGGTGCCGCCCTTTTAATTACCACAAAGATTGATGAAGGACTGACTCTATGCAAGGGGAAAACTATGCAAGTTTATCGCTATTTTTCCAATTTTAAAGCATAGGTCACTTTAGAAGGGGAAAACGCATTAAAGAGAGAGGGAATCGGGAGGAATAGAAAGAGAGAAGGAAAACGAGAAGGGAGAGAGAGAGAGAGAGAGAGAGCGACTAGGGTATCTGGTAAGAGGGTGCAATCTCGGCTAAAGAGCAACTTCTCTTGATTGTCGAGACACATGTTCCGCGCTCACATGGTTCGTGTTCCCCATCGCGAAGAATTCCGATATTTTACATTTCCCTTTCATTTCAGCGTCGTAAGGTCAGTTCGTCGCGTTCAGGCTTTAGCTTGCAACACTCTTCTCTCCCTTAATGAGGACGGCAGTGCGGTCACCAGTCAATTTAATCCCCGTCTGAACCGTTTCCTGAAGCATACCGACGTATATTTATATCACGGATGCCGCCTCTAATTGATGCCAACTCCGGTTATTACATTAATGCAGAGATAATTTGGTTTGCAAATTAATCTGGCTGAGTGTTTGGCTAGCAAACGGCCGTTCTGGAGAGTAGGAAAGCATCCTATCTCTTCTGGCAGTGCTGTTCCCCCGAGCAGACGTCATAGATAGAAACAGTCAATAAATACGAGCGAAGAAAGGTCTCCTATTTATACGTTTCTTCCAAGCTTCAGGAGATGAATCCCTGCTGCTGATTCTTGCGGTCTTTAACAAAACTGATGCGGAGCTCTATTCATACCGATTACATGCATATTTACTAGACCAAGGCAGGAATTTTTCTTTACTCCAGCTAGACGAGAATTCCTCAGCTGCAATTAGGAACTAAAAGAGTTCGACTTTTCTTTTAAAACGCATCCTTACAACGACAGGTTTATGGGCAACCTAAACATGAATATCAAAAGATTTCCTAAGAGTAAACGTGGAATCTCTGCCGTAGATTTCGTCTCTCAAGTAAGCATCGAAACTTTCCCCAAGTAGAATAATTTGTTTCGTAATGATACATTTCCAAGATATGTGCAAGAGTACTTGAAGTTTTAACTATCCGAAACTATAAGCGCTTTGGAATCCTTTTCCATTCGTTTATACTTAGAAAACTTTTGCATAATCAATGATATTTTTTTCTTTATTTGGCAAGCATTGCAGTTAGTCGCGCTTAATATTTCTGCAAATAATAACGGCACAGATATTTTTCGGGCACCTTCTTGTTAAGCCTTGGGTTTTCCAATCTATTATCGTATGCAGCTGGGAGAAGAAAAAACGACGAGCCTCTTAGAAATATAAACATCATAAAAAGATCACAGAAAAAAAGGAATAAACTTAAATAGATGCACAGGAGAATTTGTCCAAATAAACGAAATATCACAGGAGGAGTAATAAACAGCGATTATAAAAAATAATAAGAATTTATGAATTTTTTTTTCTGCTATTTAACAACCAAGACGAGGAATTTTAGGGGCTGAAAGCGGTCTTCCGGTTCTAGGGGAGAGAGAGAGAGTTAGAGGCGTATAGTAATCACATTGCCCATGGCTCACCCAGGATTCGAACCTAGGACCCTATACTCCAAGTCACTCCTAGAGTGTACGTGGTTGACCATTAATGTATTCCCAAAGATGAAAATTTGCACATCGATAAAATTAACTTTTAGTTATAGCATGGGATACTTAATACTTGCTGAAATATAACCATAATTATATTAAAAATCAATCATTTTTCTTTGAGTAATGTTCAGACCTATCAAATAGATGGCGCGACCTGTACATTAATGACGTCAGTAGACAAACAAATGTTGGATTGCTTAATTATGGTTATGTTTTTGCAAGTAATAAGTGTCCCATGTTATAACTTAAAGTTAGTTTTATGGATGTGAAAATTTTCATCCTTGGGAATACATTAATTGCGAAGAAAATATGTAAAGAAGTTTTACTATTGGAAACATAAGGCAGAGAATTTAGTTGAAACCACCTTAAACGCGGGGAACCTTACCACGACTTCTCCGTAGAACGCAAGAACGGTATGAATCCTCGTTACAGTGCACATCTTCTGTTTCCTTTCTGTCAAGCAACTACTCTCGCACAGAACACACCTCACAAGTAGTGGGGATTGTGAATGGGAGTGAGATCTGTACCAGTACAGGAAATACTCATGTACCCACCAACAAAAAAAAAAAAAAAAAAAATCTCGAAAGGCTTTTGGGAAAATCTTTCAGGTTTCAATTATTGAATTTTTTTTTAATTCCGTATTATTAACTACACTGTAAAAAATAAGTGGTACGAATTCACTGAACATTTCTGAAAATAACGTGCAGCAAAGTTGTCGGTAACTGTCCGTCTTTTAACGGAATTTCCGTTTTTAAAAAAAATCAATTTTTTTCAACTTCCGTATTTTCACAGATTTTTTTTTCGTAGTCAGTAATTCCGTTTATTTCATAAAAGTCCGTTTCAAGTTCTTCCGCATTTGGACAGAAATTTCGCAAAATCCAACACGCTGAATATTTGAGTCCTTACGCAAGAGAATCCTTTTGCTCTGGTAGTGAGGATCGAACCCAGCTCTTATCAAGCTGAAGCCGCGCGTCTTAACCACACTGAGCCAGAATGCGACAGGAACCAGGCTCACGCTCAATTTGAAACTTAATTGCGCGATGGTTATTATTATTTTTTTTCATTAATGCGAGTGATTTCGTCATTTTATTTTCTATAAGAGCTTATTATTGTTTGGAATACGTTTCTAATAATTCTATTTTCTGTGCACGTGGTCTTATTACAAATTACGTAATTTTTTTCAACGTGATTTTTCGAAGCAACAGAATGATTGGAGTTTGAGATCTTTTAACCAACTGACAATAACTTTCTATTATCTGTCAGAAAAGGTGCAATGAACTGTTCCATAATAAACAAAGACATCGTTCTTTCCACGTTTATCAACACATAGTAACCGGAAAACTGTTATACGGGCACTGCTGGGATCGAAGCCCAGATCTCTCGATATCTAGCCGAGTGCGTTCGCCTTACGCTACAATAGCCAACAATCAATGGCGCTATGTGCGTTTATCTGTCAGCTTCTGACATCACATATCCGTAGGATGGGCTCAGCAACTGAGACGTCTCCATCTAGTGGGCATTAACGGCACTGGCTATATATCAATTATAGCAAATAAATCCAAAGAGCGAGAACAATAATGAAAATCCTCTAAATACGTGGCGTCAGTGAATAAACAAAGACATCGCTCTTTCCACGTTTAGCAACACATAACAACCAAAAAATTGTTATCCGGCCACATCTAGCCGAGTGCGTTCGCCTTACGCTACAATGGCTAACAATCAACGGCGCTATGTGCCTAGATATCAAGAGATCTAGAGTACGATCCCAACAGTGGCCGGATAACAATTTTTCGGTTGCTATGTGTGGATAAACGTGGAAAGAGCGATGTCTTTGTCTATTCACTGATGCCACGTATTTAGAGGATTTTCACTATTGTTCCATAATTTTCACTATTTCACAAAACTTCTAAACATAAAATTTACATGGGATAAAAGATTGCCGTCCAATGCACGATTAAAATAACTATAAAAGTTAAAAAGAACTGATGTTCCTATACACAGCAAAAGTGGTAAAACATAATTTAAATGACAGATTAAAACAACGTAAAATATTTCGATCGCTCTTGGGATCATCTTCAGATGTGCTCATGAATTGGTGTTTCCGACCTTTAAATAACAGAAGGGCAGAGTGTCAGGATTCAATTTGTGCGTTCACTGCGCATACCTGGGTTATTCACAGGTGCTCCCGGGTCGCTGATTGGTTGGCTGTGTCATCTGGTATTAAGGTATTCTGAAAGGTGTCATTCTGAGTATTATTTGATTCCTTTGGCAGGATATTTTTCCAAGGATTGGGAAATTCATTGGTTGATAATCGTTGCAACATTGATTACCCTTGATGAATATCATCAAACTCTAAGCAAAAAAGCAACAAGGTTTTGTTACATGGTGTTGAAACGATGGAAGCGCCGCCCCGGTGGCGCAGTGGTCTAAGCGATGGCCTCTGATCATTCGTCCAAACGGGGTCCGGGTTCGAATCCCGGTGTGGCATGGATGTTGTGTTTGTCTTACGGCACTGGCTCTCTCCCTTCCCTGGAACCAGTGACCCTAAATTAGAGACGGGCGACTGCTTATAGCCCATTGAGTTGCTCACGGTGGTCGTTAAACCTCCAATCAAAAAAAAAAAAAAAAAAAAAAAAAGAAACCATGGAAGCTTCCTGCCAAGCTGGATAATAAGAACCTTTGTTGGTAAGGCGTGATAATGCAGTCTTATTGTTTCGAGTCTTGGTGTCATATATATGTTCTTTCACTCTAATATTTAAAGTTCTCTGAGTGGATCCTATGTAAGTGTATTATTTTTTACCTCTTTTGGTGTGTATAGGAACATCAGTTCTTTTTAATTTTTATAGTTATTTTAATCGTGCATTGGACAACAATCTTTTATCCGATGACTAACTAAGCACGAACTTTCATCTATTTTAACCTATAAAATTTATTCTAAATAGCTACGCAGTAACTTTTGTCTTAAAGATTCCACAGACCAATACATACACATCGTACAATCACCTGTGCAATAAATTAAGAACGTACCGGGTTTCTTACGATAATACAATATATATATAATACACTGGTGTTCAAAATTAAGAGAATTTACACATTTTTTTCGATCTTCACAAAAAGTACGGAACCAAAGGTACAAATTATGCCGCCGAATAAGAATGCAGATTTGCAGTGTCGAATACGTTAGTGTACACGTGCGTGTGGGCGGAGCTGTAACAGCGGAGGGCATGAAAAGCACACGTGGCTTTTTCCGCAATTTAGTTCACTCGTACTGCTCGGCGACATTCGTTGCGTTTCTTGCAGGAGTTGGCTCAATTTCATAAGCAATCAGGTAAAATGAGTTGCCACGTATTGATGGCGGAATGAGGTGAAATGAGTTGCAACGTATTGATGACGGAATGAGGTGGAGAATCGTCGGTAGATTGGAGGCAGGGCAATCGCAAGTGCAGATTGCTACAGAGCTCCATGTAACGTCCAGTGTCGTCTGCAATTTGTGGAAACAGTTTAAGGACACCGGATCCACATCGAGAAGGCCTGGGCAAAGTCGTCCAAGAGCCACGGGGGCCAATGAAGATCGTTATTTGGCACTTTCAGCGAGGCGCCACGGGGGCCAATGAAGATCGTTATTTGGCACTTTCAGCGAGGCGCCACAGGACTGCTACAGCTGCACAGCTATCTCGTGAGCTGCATGCCGCCACTGGAACCCGAGTTTCAAGGGTTGCTGTTGAAGGCTTCATGAGAGAGGGCTTTTGCCAGAAGACCCGCTGTTTGCGTCCCGTTCACTTCAGCACACAAAAGAGCGCGTTTAGCATGGTATAGACAACATCAGCCTTGTACCAGACTTCAGTATGGTAACGTTATCTTCACAGACGAGTCGAGATTCAACCTGGACACTGATTATCGATGTAACTTCACCTGGAGAGAACCTGGGACTCGATACCTTTCCTCCAACATCCGAGAAGACCGCTATGGCAGCGGAGGTGTCACGGTCTGGGCAGGCATCATGTTGGACGGCCGCATACACCTCTCCATGTGTTTGATAGAGGCTCCCTGACTGCTGAGAGGTATAGGGATGAGATCTCACAGTTCTATGTTCGACTTTTCAGGAGCGCAGGTGGCCCTCGGTTCTTTTTATGGACGACAACGCTGGTCCACATAGGGCTCACCTGGTCGACAATTATCTTGAAAGTGAGGATATTCGCCGGATGGACTGGCCAGCCAGATCGCCAGACCTCAACTCCATCGAACATGTCTGGGACGCTCTTGGGAGGACAATCGCAGCTCTCCATCCCCCTCCGAGAACCATCCAGGGTCTGAAAACTTCGTTGCTGCAGGTGTGGGACCGACTGCCACAGGGACTCATCAACTGCCTCGTTTCCAGTATAACGTTGTGCTGTGAGAGGGGATTATACCCCATGTTAGAGTCATTTTATGTTCAATCTTGCAACGTGGATTTTGGACATTCCTGCGCTGATGAGCCTTACTGAAGATCATGAGTGCGTACCATGATTGTTGTATGGTATAATTTTTTATTTTATATAACTGTGTATCCATACTAAATTTCATTAAAATGTGTCCATTAGTTTTCCAGAAATTCGACAAACTGTGCAAATTCTCTTAATTTTGAACATCAGTATAGTTGATGCCCAAAATGGGAGAAAGGAGAAGAAATATCTTGTGACACAGCAACAAAAATTCATGCGATATACTATCCGCAGGGGTCACGCTGTCGATCGCCATCTTCGCAATTTGCGAAAAGAAGGTCGTTTTGGCGATGGAAAAAGAGCTTTGGCGATTACCTTTCGTACTGTTATAACACTTTGGCGATAAAAAATTTAATTTGGCGAATAAATTGGCGAAAACTTTGAAAAAGTCAGCGCAACCCCTGACTATCCGCAATAACCGATCTCGCTACAGAACTTCAAAATCAAATACTTCGACAGACTATTGAAATTTAACATTTAATCAACCCCTTAAGTATTCCCGTGTATCTCTCCTATTACCAGAAACGTTTCGTCATATGGATACGAAAAAAGTGAGAACGGAGTTTTTCCGTTAGTATAAGAAAGGAATTGCGGAAAGGTTTCTGAAAATTCAAAATTTTTCATACGTACGAAAAATCCGTGGAATTCAGAGTTTCCGTTATTTCTCGGAAAAACTTGTATCAGAAACACAATTCGTTAATTCATGAAAGAAATCACGGAAAGTGGCTCGTGAATTTCCAATTAGCTATTAAAAAATATATATATATTTGGAACCTACAGGTAGTTTTCGTAAAACCGAATTTATAGCACTATATTGCATGTAACACAAATGTGCACTTTGTAATTAAATTGATTGCACTAGTTTTATACCGATACAAAGTACTACAAAACAGTTACGTCAAAGTTCATCATATCATACAAATTTTGTTCTTTTAAAGAACTCAGGCCAGCCTCTTTGAAATGCCCCACGGTCGCACAGGCAAAACACATGCCGTGTGGCAATGTCTAATTACTTTTTCCGATTTATACAAAAATACAGAACATAAGTAAGCGAATACATAAGTAAATATAAGGCTTTTGGCCTTAAATTACATCCTCTTAAATAAAGATAACACATTTAACAAAATGCCACAATTAATATACATTTATAGGAACTATGTATTACTATGGTTATGAAAAGGAGCCTCAAGTCTCTGGAATAGGTGATTTCAGATCAGATCATATGTAGTGGATTTTAAGAAGAGAGTGTCTGACCCCAGGTCTTAAACAACCCTTAGAAATAGGAAACTAGGAGATTTAGGCTAGAGTGCCCGATAGGAAAGTGATACGAAAGCGAGGTAGAAAGGGGAGAGAAAGACGCCCTTATTTATTATCGGGGGGCCAGTACCCGGGGCCCGACGGCTTAACGTGCCCATCCGACGCACGGCGGATATTTAGTGGTTCGAGAGTTCGTACCTGCCAGAGATCGAATCTGAGGTCCCTACGTGACAGTCACGAACGTTGGCCACTAGGCCACCCGCGGCCCCAATAGCTGATTTCCCGTCATCCAGTTTTTATAAACGAAAATCGCAAAGGAAAAAAAAAAAGAAAAAAAAAAAGACGAAATTTGCATTTCGTTTAAAGCTATCATGAAAAATTCCCGGCTATTACTTTAACCAGTTTTATATGAAGTTATCGCAAAAGATTTTGTAAAACCTTTTTGCTGAGCTTAGAGGCCCTCTCAGCCACGAGCACACACCCCACCCCCACTTCAATGCAGGGGTTTCGGGGACTATCAGTGAGCTCCTGGGTGTTATTTGGTCCGAACTTTTTACCCCACGGTCTGTTTAAGTAGTCTTCCTCTCGAGTTTCCACGATTGTCAATTTATTGTCTCTTTTCTGTGAATGTTTGGAGTAGTCTTCCAAGTTATTCCCAGCTGTGGACAGACGCAGCTGAAACTGCGAGGCTCTTGATTGAGTAACTTCTCATATCAAATGTATTTCTAAAAAGCCTTGGATTTTTGGAAAATTTGTTTTAGGTAGCAATTTTGTCCAATAAACTGCTGAGCAAACAAAAATAGATTCTGAGCAATAATTCCACTGCTTTTCGCTCTAAACGCTAGCGACTATTTTTTGAAGCGCAAGTATCTGTTCTGTACCTTAAATAGTGGTACATTCTTAGGTTGACTCGGAGTACAGTCAAGAAACGTACGCGTCTGAACGCTTCGTAACCGGACTGGGATTCTGATATTTGAACAAAAAGGTTCTCTGAAAAACGGGAATAACACATACTGCCTGCATTCTAATATAATGTGTGCTTTATGGAAGAATTTTATTTCTTTAAGAACTGAGCAAGATTAATTACGAAACAATTACCACATACCTGCACTGTAACGAAAATTCTGATGTCCACGAGTCGTTTTTCGTGATTTCTTTCGTGAATTAACGAACCATATTCCTGATTCAACCATTTCCGTAAAATAACGGGGAAAATCAGAATTTCACGGATTTTCCATTCCTGAATTTATTCCTGTTAATCTTTCTCCAGTTAATAACGGAATATTATCGTTTTTAACAGGCGTCAACAGAAAATCATGAATTCACGGGGAACTTTTCCATGATTCTGTTTATATATTGTATTGGTGCGAAAAAAAATGTCCGGTGCAAACGAGCAGTGGAGACAGCCCCCCCCCCCCCCCCGTCCAGCGGAATGGAATCACCCACAGGTGTTGCGGGTATTACTTCATTACTAAAAATAGCTAGCACATGTGTGAAGAACAAGGTTCAGTGGGGTTCGTCTGGACGTAACGTGGCTTGCAAAGGAAATATGCAGAAGTTGGATTTGAGAGTCATCTTCCTGTATGAATTTAAACTGGGCTATTCTGCGGGAATTGCCGCTCGAAACGTTAACAAAGCGTTTAGACAGAATACGGTCAACGAACGAACCATTCGGCGATGGTTTGTGAAGTTTCAAAGTGGAGATACGGACCTGCAAAACGAAGCACGTGGTCACCAGCCTGTTGCTGTTTCTGACGATGTTCTGTTACGTGTGGTTGAAGCGGACCCCCGAAAAACGTGTAGTGAGATAGCGGCGAAGGTTGGTGTCCACCACACGACAGTTGCTCGGCGTCTGGCTGCGCTGGGTAAGATAAAAAAGCTGGACATGTGGCTGCCGCGTGAGTTGACAACTGCCAAGAAGACTAGGAGTTTGGAAGTCTGCACGTTGCTGCTTGCCAGGAATAAACAGGAACCTCTACTGCATCGAATCGTCACCTGCGACGAGAAGTGGGACCTTTATGATAATCAGAAACGATCTGCAGAATGGTTAAGCAAAGGCACAGCCTGCTGGATGGCATCCTAAACTACCCCTACACACCAAGAAGATGATGCACCTTTTCTGGTGGTCCACAGCCGGGATAATTCATCGGAGTTTCTTGGCAAGAGGCCAAACCATCACTGCAGAACGTTATTGTGCTGAATTACAGCAGATGCACCGGATTTTGCTGCAGAAACAACCGGCTTTGGTCAACAGGCATGGCGTTCTTCTGCTCCACGAAAACGCCCGCCCTCATGTCGCACAACGAACGATGCTGACTGACACTGGGCTATGCAGCGCTGCCTCTTCCTGCCTATTACCGGACTTGTCTCCGACAGACTATCATCTGTTTCGTCGCCTGGATCACTTCCTGTCCGGGAAACAGTTCACGACAGACAACGAGGTTCAACGTGCTGTTGATGACTTCTTCAGGTCCCAGCCACAAGATTCTTTTCGTTCCGGTATCATGGCCTTGTCGGAAAGATGGCAACTATGTGTCGATGCCGAGGAGGATTATTTTGCTTAGGTAAGTCGTCCTACTTTTCCCTTCTCGCCGTCCACTTGTGCTGGTCATTTGCCGGACATATCATTTGCACCAACCCAATAATAACGGAAAAATTCTGTTCTAACTTTTTCTGTATCCACGTGACGGAAACTTTCCGTTTATAAGAGCGGTTCGTGAGAATATTTGAGATACTCGAAGTTGGAACTATTTAATTTCAGTCGTTTATAGACGGAAAGGATTTCAAGACTGGATATTGTGGATAACATATCGCATGAAGATTGCTGTGTACAGCGGATACTCCATCCCCGGTCAGTTGGTGTATCTGCTATTGTATATATAAGAAACTGGGTGTTTGAAATGTCACACGGATGATAGTATGATGTCCATGTATCAGTCAGTGGGCCCTTTATACAAAAGGTATAAATATCAAGAGCAAATTTTGTAATACTGTGAGCAGAACATTTCATTTTTTTCCATTAGACATAAATTAAAGTCAGTTTGGGTATAAAAAATATCCAGTTCCAATACATTCTGTAGCTTTAAAGAAGTATGATGTAAACATAAATGTAATTTGTGAAAATTCCTCCTATAGACAAAATAAAATAACTCTGAACCTGTTCAGAAAAAATAATATTCAACACAAAATGACTAATTAACCCGCATTCATAGCGAAAAACATTTCTTCACTGAGTGAATCCAGTTCTTTTCGTTTGTATCTTAAATGTGAGGTGAGGTAAGAGCCTTTGTAGCTCTTTCGGTAGCGCTACTTAATGGTATCCAAACCATCGTGGGTTCGACCCGCAACGCGGGGAAGGATTCTTTTCTTGCATCGTCAAGAAAAAGCCCTGTGGTACATTCTGGGCTTTAAAAAGGTGGGAAGGGAAAGTTCCTTCTGCAAAAGGACTATAAAAGTGGAAAATTTCTGAATAAAAACGAAGAAAACAACCCTAACATTAAAAAAAAACAAAAACGGAATTGTTAGTTACAACGGAGAATCTGTCAAAATACTGAAGCTTCCGCGGAAATTTTTCAAAACGAAAATTCCGTTAAGTGTCAGAAACCTACCTGCAACTTTGCTGCAAGTTATTTTCAGGGTATTTTCCGTGAATTCATATCAATTATTTTTTACAGTGTGCGGAACACTTTGCTCACGGAAGAAAACAATATTGATAATAAAATATTTCCTAATATATCAACTGCACTGCTACAGCAATTTCATTACCTACGGAGAATGGTAAGACACATCATAAAGTGTTTCCTCGCAAATCAGTTATCCTATCTTTTTTGCGAGGTCTCTTTCTTTGTTCAATAAGAAGAACGCAAGAAGGAGAAATAAATTACCACGATAGTTCAGTAACTTCTAAGCCTGACATCGTAGGCTTTGTATATTGTCAGTGTCTTATCATTACTTTCGACTTGGTTCCCGATAACTTCAGTATTCTTACCACATGTTTGTTCTAACTGTTAGAACTTGGTAATAAGTCTTTCTTATTTTCTCCAAACCATGCCTCCCTGAGTAGCTTTCGTAAGAAAACTCTGAAACCTGTTTCACAGCTTTAGGGTTGACTGAAAGCTCCATGATGATCTAAAATGACATAGAATCATCTCCATAAACAACCATATCTTCGTGAACATTAATCAACGTAAATCCGTCTTCCGTGAAATATTCAATACCTGCCAGCGATTCGTCAGATTTAAGTTTCACTGCCATTGCGGACTGATGTAATAAAAATCTACTTAATGAACCTCAACAACTGATGTCTCGTAGTTGTATCGTCATCTCCAATCTGGCAAAGGATGACTCAATGCAGAACAGAAGCGTCGACATATACGCGTTATCGCATTACTAAGAATAAACTGAAGAATCTCCGTAAACTCAGGGATTTATAAAAAAAAAATATGATAACTCGCTCTAGCTACTTTCTGCATTTTTTATTGGAGGTTTAACGACTACCGTGAGCAACTCAATGGGCTATAAGCAGTCGCCCGTCCCTAATTTAGGGTCACTGGTTCCAGGGAAGGGAGAGAGCCAGTGCCGTAAACTAAACACAACATCCATGTCTCACCGGGATTTTTTTTTTTTTGATTGGAGGTTTAACGACCACCGTGAGCAACTCAATGGGCTATAAGCAGTCACCCGTCCCTAATTTAGGGTCACTGGTTCCAGGGAAGGGAGAGAGCCAGTGCCGTAAGACAAACACAACATCCATGCCTGACCGGGATTCGAACCCGGACCCCTTACGGACGAATGATCAGAGGCCAGCGCCTTAGACCACTGCGCCACCGGAGCAGCACTTTCTGCATTCAGCTGCTTTGCATAGAAAAAGCGAATTAATTCCTTATGGAAGAAACGAAACAGTTTAGGTATAAAATGTGTCGAAAGAAGTATCACGCTCTAGCACGTTACCTGACTTTTTTTTTTAATTACTGTGGGTTTAGCGACCACCGTTAGTAACTCAGTGGGCTATAAGCAGTCACCTGTCCCTAATTTAGGGTCAATGGTTCAAGGCAAGGGAGTAGGCCAGTGCCGTAGGACAAACACAGCATGCATACCTCACTGGGATTCAAACTCAGACCCATCGCGAACGAATGATCAGAAGCCATCGCTTAGATCACTGCGCCACTGGGGCGATAAAAAACTGAATTTGAGCCAAGCCGGTGGCGCACTGGCTTTTGACAAGTTTTTTTTTTTTATGATTGGAGGTTTAACGACCACCGTGAGCAACTCAATGGGTTATAAGTAGTCGCCCGTCCATAATTTAGGGTCACTGGTTCCAGGGAAGGGAGAGAGCCAGTGCCGTACGACAGACACAATATCCATGCCTCACGGGATTCGAACCCGGACCCCTTTCAGACGAATGATCAGAGGCCATCGCTTAGACCACTGCGACACAGGGACGGCGCTTCTGACCATTCGTCCGAGATGGGTGCGGATTCTAGTCCCGGTGATATTGTGTTCGTCTTACGCACCGGTTTTCTCCCTTCCCTAAAGGCAGAGGTCCTAAATTAGGGACGGTGACTGCTTATAGCCCATCGAGTTGCTCATGATGGTCGCTACCATCATGAGCAACTCGATGAAAAAAAACTGACTTCGAAAAATAATTGTGAAGCTACCTTGGAGAAATGTAAAATAGTGTAGTGAATTTTAACTATCGGGTGTTCATTCTGTCATCAACTTTCTTCTTTTTGGGTTACCCGCCAACATTTGTAGTGAGAGTGAGAGAGGATTTCCACATACACCGATATCGTAGTAGTACCATTTCGGTCAAGTCATCATAACACCTCTTGGCAAGATCAGACCGCACACACTCAACCAAGATTTGTAATAGAACGCAATAGAATATATGATATGTATATTACACATCACTGGCCCATTAATACAGCGAATTATAAATACACAAAAAGTATAATGACATCACTCACTCACAACTACTGCTGATATTCCCCCGAAATAGATCCATTTCGATTCAGTTTATTTGCAATGCGCACGCACTAAAAATCACCTTATTTCTTTCCGTTCTTTCATTTAGAATTTTACCTGACTGCTGTTGTGCAAAAATCTTCGAAAAGAAAATGCTGAATTAAAAAACAAAATTCTTCTTTTAACATACAGTGGACGCCACTTTTAAGTTTCACAAACACATTGAAATATTTTTATTGGGTTGATTTATGTCTTTTATTGCACGAGTGTTTCCCAGGTCAGCCGTGACGGTGCAGATGGTCAGTTGTACATCAAAATGTAGCCAATAATATCGTGTATATAAATCATATTGCGATGTGTGATTGTGGCTAGTGTTTTTTTTTTTTTTTTTTTTTTGGTTTTCAGGTCCGGAAGTATGGAGTGTCAAGTACAGAGGAATGAACATTTCCGACATCTGCTCCTCTATCAGTTTAACAAGAGATCCACAGCCGCCGAGGCCAGTCGACAAGTTTGTGCTGTATATGGGGAGGATGCTATTACTCCGAAGACAGTCCGCAAATGGTTTGAGCGGTTCCGAGGAGGCAATTTTGACCTCAACGACTCTCCATGCTCAGGTCGTCCATCTCACTTCTATGAGGATCGTTTGAACCATCTCATTCACTTGGATCCGCGTCAAACCACACGCACATTGGCCACTGAGACGGACTGTGATCAGTGGTGCGACACCTGGAACGTATGGGAAAGGTCCAGAAATTGGCCACTGAGATGGACTGTGATCAGGCCACAGTGGTGCGACACCTGGAACGTATGGGAAAGGTCCAGAAATTGGCCACTGAGATGGACTGTGATCAGGCCACAGTGGTGCGACACCTGGAACGTATGGGAAAGGTCCAGAAATTGGCCACTGAGATGGACTGTGATCAGGCCACAGTGGTGCGACACCTGAAACGTATGGGAAAGGTCCAGAAATTGGCCACTGAGATGGACTGTGATCAGGCCACAGTGGTGCGACACCTGAAACGTATGGGAAAGGTCCAGAAATTGGCCACTGAGATGGACTGTGATCAGGCCACAGTGGTGCGACACCTGAAACGTATGGGAAAGGTCCAGAAATTGACCAATGAGATGGACTGTGATCAGGCCACAGTGATGCGACATCCTAAACGTATGAGGAAAGGTCCAGAAATTGGGGTCTTGGGTCAATCACACTCTCATCGAGAACGTGTGTTGCCATATGTGGTTCCTTGCTCGGACGTTATCGCGAAAGTTCTCAGCTACACAAACCCTTTCTGTCACGTATTATTACTTGAGATGAAAAGTGGTGCCTGTAAGTGAATTCCAGGCATCGGCGGGAATGGTTAAGCCCAAACAAGACGCCCATACCACGTCCAAAACATGACCTTCATCCGGCGAAGATCATTTTGTGTGTCTGGTAGGACATGGAAGACATCGTTCACTGGAAAATGCTGCCGAGGAGTCGGACCATTGACGCTGCTCTTTATTGCAAGCAGCTCTGCCATGTGGAGGGTGCAATTTAGCAGAAACGGCCACATCGGCGCCATGATGCCCTTCTCCGACATTATAACTTACGCCTTCACAGTGCAAACATGACAAAAATTGCCATTCGGGACATGAAATGGGAGATCTTTCCACATCCAGCCTATCCCCCATATGTCGACCCTCTGAACTATCACCTCTTCCAATCTCTGTCGAGTGCACTCCGTGGCAGAACGTACAACAATGATGTTGATCTCTAGAATTTTCTTGATGGTTTATTCGCAGCGAAACCTGCACGTCCAGACGTTGGGGCACCACCGTAAACAGTGGGAGGGGGACATAGTTGATTGATTCCGTTTTCCCTTCTGATGTAATACATTCCTGTAGTACGGTGAAAAAAACGTCGTGAACTTATGCATCAACCCAACAGATTACAAACACGTTTTACCCTTTCTAGTAGATGCGTCGGCATTATATAAATTCAGTGGGTCCCTTAAAAACTTTAGTTTCCACGTTTACTGCTTTTAATACTGTATTTGCAATTCTTAAAATGCCACATGAACAGGTATTTAATATATTTCAGAAATTAAAGGAAATCTTTAATTCATGACAGTTAATTCATTGCTACTTTGGTCGATATTCTGGCATCTTGTCAAACCCCTACAGAGGAATAACTTAAAAATTTTAGCATTGATTATTTCCACCTACAGCAAAACAATTACTGAAAGTTTCCAGATCGCACAGTTTAATACATAGAATTAAGTATGAAATATGTCAAATATCAAATGATCTGGTGAAAATATAATGATATATGCCCCACCACTTAAAAGTTCAATACCTACAGAAACGGAGTGATCAGACTGACTTTTTTTGTTATGGTCAATTCAACCGTATTAATTTCATCCATGTTTTTTTTAGAGAGCTTTTCCATTCGATTCGCTGAGCATTAATGATGTTTACGGATACAAGAACTCTTATTGATTTCTTTAAAAGAGACAGTTCTGATCTGCCCATAGAAAATATTATTGGCCCTTCTATGATCATATTTATTTTTTGTCCGGGTGTGTTAAATGACTTTGAAACTTTCAGTTTTTAAAACAAATACTAAGCAGAGTGCTTCCCACACTCATTCCGATTACACAGTCTGGTTCCCACACTCATTCCGATTCTACAGTCTGATTCCCACACTCATTCCGATTCTACAGTCTGATTCCCACACTCATTCCTATTATACAGTCTGGTTCCCACACTCATTCCGATTATACAGTCTGATTCCCACACTCATTCCGATTATACAGTCTGGTTCCCACACGCATTCCGATTATACAGTCTGGTTCCCACACTCATTCCGATTACACAGTCTGGTTCCCACACTCATTCCGATTACACAGTCTGGTTCCCACACTCATTCCGATTATACAGTCTAATTCCCATACTCATTCCGATTATATAGTCTGGTTCCCCACACTCAATCCGATTATACATCTGATTCCGACACTCATTCCCAACATATGTACAATCTAGGAGTTTGCAGTTTTCGAGGTTTCCCATTTCCACAAGAATACCCAATTTGACCCCCTCCCCCAACTGATGGCCCAATTCCGCATGGGTGTTATAGCCAGAAGTTTCTGTGGAAGTGCGTACTGTATATATGTTCTGTCAATGAGCAAGGATTTGCAAAAGCAAAGTATTTAATCCTGCGGAAATCTTGAGAACATAATTTTACTAAAATTCTCGGACCGTTGTTGTTGAAGCTGGAATCCCTGAATTTTTACGTACATTCGTTTCTGTGGAAGTGCGTACTGTGCGTACTGTATATGTTGTGTCAATGAGAAAGTATTTGTTTACTTTATATGTTGTGTCAATGAGAAAGTATTTGTTTACTTTATATGTTGTGTCAATGAGAAGTTTCTCGTGAAAGTGCGTGGAATTGCGTACTGTGTATGTTCAGTCAATGAGAAAGTGCATAACGGATAAATAATCCCTACTGGACAAAATAAATTTTATTTCCTTGCTAGAGGTGGTGCGGAATCAGGTTGTCAGATTGGGGAAGGAGGTTAAATCGGGATTCTTGTGGAAATGGGCTATCTCCGGAGTTTTGAACATCTATTCAAATGCATTCCATATACGAGATTCCTTGTAGCTCAGGGATGAGACCAAGGTTTGAATCTCTTATAAAACGCATTTTTTAATTAACTTTCCGAAGTTTTTTTGCTGTTAGTGAAGCTGATCAATTAATAACTTCCAATGGCTTTTGGCGGCGGATCGTAAATGGGTGTCTCCGAAAATCAATACACTCTCATGAGTAGAGGGCGTTGTTTGGCACATTAGTTTTAATAAAAACAAAGCAAAGCGCAAGAGAACACATTCAAGTAAAAACGACGATCCGCCTGGAAACATGGTCTCACTTGGAGGTACGCGCGGTTATTATGTTTCTCTGCGCAGAGGAAATTCATAGTCAACTACAGGAAGTGTATAATCCTCAAGTTATGATTGTTCCGAGCGTGTCAAAATGGTGTTCAAAATTCGCACACCACAACATTGTCTTGGTGGATGAGAAACGCAAAGGCAAGCTTTCAACATCGACAACAGACAGTGATGTGGCGTGTGCGTGTGCTCTGGTGTAAGAAGACATACGGGCAATTTGTGTTAGACTGCTACAAGTGCAAATGTTTATTTTGGTACGGCGTGAGACATCTTGCAACTTAATCCCCATTTGTCCCTGTAAGTGAGACCATGTTTCGAGAAAGGACGTCATTATCGCTTGAATCTTTTCTTCAGAACTTTGCTTTATTATTCAAACTCCTGAGAGAAACAACGTCTTGTAGTCATCGTAATGTAATGTCGTTGGGAGCCACTGATTTACATATACCTTATCTGCCGCCAAAGGTAATCGGAAGTTACTGGTTGAGCTGCGCTCGTAGTAAACATGAACTGCGGATGGGCAATTCGTTCTAGTTTTTGGTCCTCTAAAAGGGGTTGAGTGCGCTAAATTACCGAAAAAAAAAAAAGTCGAAATATGGAATCTGTTTTGTTTTTGTTTTTTATTGGAGGTTTAACGACTACCGTGAGTAACTCAATGGGCTATGAGAAGTAGCCCGTCCCTAATTTAGGGTCACTGGTTCCAGGGAAGGGAGAGAGCCAGTGCCGTAAGACACACCCAGCATCCATGCCTCACCGGGATTCGAACCCGTACCCCTTTCGGACGAATGATCAGAGGCCATCGCTTAGACCACTGCGCCACCGGGGCGGCATGGAATTTGTATATTGTATAAAATATAATATAAATAGCAATGTATATTTAACCGAAAAGGCGAAAAACAGATCAACTATGAATTCGTTAAAATTTGAAGCCTAACGAATGTTTTACTTTATCGGAGTAGTACGTCAGTCGCTGGAGTTAAAATTGTTATCAGATCTTCAGGAGAAAATAATCTTCTGTGCTGCTACTTCCATATAACTAGTTCGAGTTCCGGAAGAGAAATGGATAATTTTCTCCCATGCCTGGTACAATAACACTTAATTCAGTTATGTTTGTTGTTAGACTACCAAAAATAATAAAGGATTGAGTTTCAGAATGGCAGATGTTAAATCGCTTCATTGAAGCGCGAAATGAAACAAAAAAAAAATAAATAAATAAAAGAACATTTGAGTATTTTCTTTGTGGTAACTTGGAATACAATAAATCCATTTCAAAGAGGATGATTTCACCCGTTACATCGTTATCTTAATAGGTAAACTGAATTGAAATTGGTACAGGAATTAAAAATTGTAATACACCGAACACAAGTCATAGTTGTTTTGTTGTCTCACTGCACCTGTAAGAATAATTTTGGGCGTCACAAACATGAAGTTAAAGTTTGATTGCGGAAAAGCACGGGCATACGCACACGGACACTCATACGCATGTGCATGTGTGTACGTGTACGTGCGTGTATGTGAGAGAGAGGAATAAAGAAGATTACTCACAATGACACCAGCGACGCAACCAATGAAGTAATACCATTTTTTGTCACTAAGTGCAAATGATCCGCGTGAAAAAAACCAAAAAAACCTGTATGTGTTGGAAAATACGTGCGCCGTATGAATTTTTTTTCAGAGGAAAGAAGGGGAGAATTTCAAAAATGAGATACGAAACAGGTACGAACAACAATATAAGGAAATGTGAAAAAAGGATTTATTCATTTATTTATTTTTTTGCTTAACTCCGAAATAAGGAATTTTTCAGTGTAAAGATTTTTTTTTTCCATGTTTCGAACAGGTTTCCATGACAAATCATTAAAAACAGATGCGTTTTAAATTTTACAAATATAAAGAAATGTTCAATTTAAGAATTTTATTTTGTGATCTAACTTATTTACCAAACAAAAAGAAACCACTTTAAAAATCTTCAGCGGACGCTCCATCCATATATTCCAAAGAATCGAAAAAGGCAGAATCTTTCTTTCTTAAAAAAAAGGGGGGGGGGGAATAGTCAGTTCCTTTTTCATTTGTTTTTATACGATTATTCAGATATTTGAATTTACACCGCAGAATTTAAGCGACCAGCACCGAAATCGCAGAACAGAATACTATTGAGCGCAGCGTATTTTCCAGCTTTTATTTCTGAATGATATCATCATGAGGCGTGTGGCATAAGGCTGTGGAGTGCAATAGCATTTGAAGCAGTTAGAAGAATCGGGGTCATGCTTACCTTGACAGGATTTAAAAAGAAATTTTCTAGCCCGTCATCCAGAGGCGAATTGGAAATATTCTTGTTTTAAATGCTGTAACAATTTTAAATAATTTGCGTAACATAATAAGAAAATTATGCGCATCCACAAAACAGAGTCAGATGGGGAAATATTTGAGTGGAGCTAGATACGCGTTGATAGTACCGTGTTTTTTTTTGTTTTGTTTTTCTCAGATTACAGTATCTCACGCGAGGCGTGCAATTCTGAAATTGTTCGATTCCGGAACACAATACGCGCAGCCCCTATATTATGCAAACGGAAGAACGTATCAATTCTTAATAACGGCGTTGGCGTCATGAAAGTACCAAATTAATAACCGGCAGGGTATTTATGAGTGAACAAAGTTACTGAAATGCATAATGGGCTACTTTTTCTCTTCCGTAATTATATCAAACACTTTCCGCTGGAAGGCATTTAATTGAATGTCATTGAATTAAATGTCTTTTAAGATAGAAAAAGGATATGTGGAGTTCTTGGTTCTCTTAGCCATTTGAATTTCAATTTCACGCCACATCGAAAGATCTGGTAATCTTTTCCGAGGTCGTTAAATCTTAGTGCATTAAGAAGACTAACAGCTTGCGTGTATCAAACTGTTGAAGTCATATTAGTGTATTAATTTTATGACTGAAATCTTTGGAGCATTCTAGAATTTTTACGTTCCTTCGCTTTTATGCAAATATCCATTCTGAATTTTTCCTTAAAATATTCTAAATACAATGGGCGAGATATTTATCTCTAGTATTAAAACAACCATGTTTCCTGCATTCGAAAAATTCTGCGCTCAGTGCGCATGCGCTATGCTTTATCAGTAGATAGCAAGTTGAGTTCACCTTTGGCAACAGCAAACATAAGGGAGTTCGGCCTCGGGGGTTTTCCAAAAGCAAACACCGCGCAGCGATTGTTTTTCAACCAATATTCCTCCATTTCTATTGCTGATCCTCCTTTTCTCTTCCTGGAGCATCTTGCGTCTCTCAGTTGCTCTTGGTCTTCAATTCTTCCATCATCCCATCCGGGATGTTGTCTTGGAACGCAAACAGCGGCCACCCTCCTCCAACCAATTGCCCGCTTTGTTGACATTCGATCAGTGAGTGATAGAATGCTCTGGAGGAATGCCGTTTCAGAAATAAAATTGCGCAGATATCGAGGAGGATGAGGAGGAAGAGGAAGAAGTGGATAAAGGACGAAGATGGTCAATAGCTTTGCTTTCTTTCCCAGCGGCGATGGCAGTTCTCCAAATATTATATAACGAAAGATTTCCTTATCTGATACTGCTTAACTCTCCTCTGACACAAGTGATAAAGACGAGAGCAAACAGGTAACACACAAGGCTATCTAATGCCGATTTTTCAAATCCCAAATCCTCAACATGTGTGAGGCCAATTAGAGACGAGGACAAAAACAGCGGATAATAATTGCTCTTTAGCAGAATTTTAACAAAGTTTCGTCATTCCCTGAAATCCAAAAAAAAAAAAAAAAAAAAAGGCCATAAAAAAGATGATAAAAAGCAGGGGATAATTACAATCATTAGGACTCTGATAAACGTTTTTCAAGGATAACTAAATATAAAAACAAATACAATTCCCATATAAGGGTTAAAAAAAGAAAAGTAACTGAAAATCAATTCTCTACATGTAGGGAGTGATTCACAATGTTCTCAATAGAAGTCACAACGTTCTCTAAAACAAAAGATCTAAGTCGATCTGTATAACGGTGGCCACCCCTCGCCTAGAGAAATCAGCGCGCCTGCAGACCGAACGAAGTTCACAGAGCAGTATATATGCAAAACAAGAATTGCCGCCCCGGTGGCGCAGTGGTCTAAGCGATGGCCTCTGATCATTCGTCCGAACGGGGTCCGGGTTCGAATCCCGGTGAGGCATGGATGTTGTGTTTGTCTTACGGCACTGGCTTTCTCCCTTCCCTGGAACCAGTGACCCTAAATAAGGGACGAGAGACTGCTTATAGCCCATTGAGTTGCTCACGGCGGTCGTTAAACCTTCAATAATAAAAAAAAAACGAGAACTGGCTTTCGGTTATTAGAGTGTTCGGAGTCAGAATGAGAAGAGCTGCCGATTTATCGGAGTTAGACAAAGGACAAATTGTGATGGCATCGGAATTACGATCTCGGAAACTGCGCAGTTTGTGGACTGTTCACGTGCCGTTGTAGTGAGTGCGTATCAAAAGTGGTGTAGATATCACTCGCAGCTACAACTGTGGTGATCAGAGCAATGTGTCACAGCACACAGTTCATCGGAGCCTTCTGCGCATGGGCCTGCGTAGCCGAAGACCCAGCAGGTCCTCATGTTCACTGTACGTCATCGCCAACAACGCATCAGATGGGCCCAAGGTCATCGAGATTGGAACGTGGACGATTTAAAGAAAGTGGCTTGGTCTGACGAATCAAGATTCCTGGTGCTTCACGTAGACGGCCGAGAGCGCTTACGCCGATTACCAATGGAGGCTCTGGCACCCGGATGCACTGTTGAGCGGAAACAGGCCGGCGATGACAGGCCGATTTTCAAGAATATGTTGCAGTACGCTTGGGTTGCTGCAAAGTTAATAAATGAAAGAAAGATTTTTGGAAATGTGAACGAAATGTTTTTTTTTTTTCGGACGACGTTCGACAAACGAAATGTAAGTGCTCGAACAGTTCTTTTATCAAATGCTCGCGTTGTAGCAAAGTGTTATGTTTTCATTGTTTTTATGATAATTATCATCCACAACTTTGTGAACCAATAAACGATAGCGAAACCTCCGATAGTGATACCTAGCAACATATATGTTAGGTCTTCAAATAAAAGTACGTAATTATACTTTACAAGCTAAAATGTGATAATTCGATTCTCCTAACAATTCCTCTGTCCCCATATGTGCTATTTATTGTTAAACTCCATTACGCAACGATTACTTCTACAAGTTCTTTATTACTGATAGTTCACTGTTCATTACCCGCTTTTCGACATTAGCCATCGTAACAGGAAATGTATGCTACTTGTAATACACTGCTGCAGGACCTCGTTACATTACAGTAAAGTATCATTTACAGGAAATCACGAATTTCGTTATGATATCCTCGGTTCGTTATGGTTTTTTATTCCGAAAATAAGAGGCATTAGATAAAATGCCGAGACACATATATCCTCATTTTGCCTCTACTGTCATTAAAAAAAATTACCGAAATCCGCGGGTGGTCAGCTGTAACGTCCCCTTGTGAGTGTATTTATATATATATATATATATATATATATATATATATATATATATACACTATCTACCAACAAGTAATTGGACACCTGTGATAGCAAAGGAAACCTCCACGAGCGGCGATTACAGCTGCGACCCTCCGGGAGCATACTCTCAACCAGGCGTTGTACGACGGCTAGCGGTATTTTCTTCCACTCGGCTTGGAAAAGGCAGGTCAGTTCCTTCACCGATTTCGGACGGTGGGGGCAATCTTTAAGTCGACGCTCCAACTCGTACTACAGGTACTCGATAGGGTTAATTAAAGTCCGGGCTCTGCTCAGGCCAGTTCATTCGATTAACCCCATTGTCACCATACCAAGCCATGGTGGACCTCGCAACATGACAGCTGGCATTGTCCTCCTGAAAGTAACATGGGTCCACCCCGTAAAACTGCCACAACGTAGGAAAGGCACATGGTCATCCAAAATGGTGCAGTGGGTCTCGGCGTTGAAGCCTACCAGGAATTGAGACCAAGGGTCCGGTGCCATAACAGGAGAAACACCCCCATAGCATAATTCCACCGCCGCCGAACTTCACAGTTGGCACAATACATTCCGGCAGGAGGCGTTCTCCATGCAGACGCCAAACCCAGACCCTGCCATCCGAACGGTAGAGGGTGAACCTTGATTCGTCGCTCCAGAGAACCTGTTTCCAGTGTTCAACGGTCCACTGTCGACGTTCTTTGCACCACGTTAGCCGAGCAGCGCTATTGGACTTGGTGATCAAAGGCTTGTGGGCGGCAGCACGTGCATGATAACCAAGCAGATGGGCTTCCTTACGGATGGTATTCATCGAAATAACACTCCCACATGCCTGTTGAAACTCCTCACGGATGTGGCCCATCGATTTGGTGCGGTTCTTGAGAATTTCTCTGGCCAGCACACGTGGGTCTCTGACTCTAGTTTTGTGGGTCTGCCGGGTCGGGGCACATTCCCACAGTCACCTCTCATCTTCAACTTGCCATTCACGTAGGCCACTGTTGATTTTGGGTACTTCAACTCGCTGGATATGTCACGTATGGATCGGCCATTTCTGTGATACCCGGCGATTACACCTTTGTCGAAATCAGAGAGCTCCGAACTTCTGTGGCATCCTGCATGCGACTGGTTGCGTTGTTGTTTCTCACACGATATTTAACGGCGGCAGCCGTGACGTATATCAGGACCGCAGATATCGTCGATTGCAGGGTGTCCAATTACTTGTTGGTAGATAGTGTATATATCATCATCATCATCATTGTCAACCATTATCAATCCACTGCTGGACGAAGGTCTCCCCAAGTTTCACTCCACAACGGTCTGTCTTGTGCCAGTCTCCTCCATGTCACTCCCGCATACTTTCGAATTTCATCCACCCATATTCTTAGCACCCTCTGCCTTCATGTCGCACTGGCCGCTGCCTTGGCCAGGTACATTCCAGCTGCCGGAGACTGAGGGCCAAGATTTAAGTTGTGGAGTCATTTTGGAGGTTTGGCCATAACTCACCACGCTGGCCAAGCGGGTTGGTGAGTGTGGGATAGCATTTCCTCTAATCCCGATGGTATAGTTATACCGCTATTGGCGGTCACCGTCAGAGCCCCTTTAGTGAGGAACAGGATGTACCACGAGAAGGCGGGGTTGACATTTGTCAACCCCGCCAGTATATATCTCTTATATATATATATTACGCATATATATATATATATATATACTGGGATGTAAGGTCAGGTGATGCGTAACATCACAGCCTCTCCTTGACAAATGTCAACCCCGCCTTCTCGTGGTGCATCCTGTTCCCACTAAAGGGGCTCTGACGACCGCCAGATAGCGGCATAACCTCGCCTCACCATCGGGATTAGAGGAAATGGGCTCTATCCCACACTCACCAACCCGCTTGGCCAGCGTGGTGAGTTATGGCTAAACCCCTCCAAAATGATTCCACAACTTAAATCTTGGCCCTCAGTCTCCGGCAGCTGGAATGTACCTGGCCAAAAAACAGTGCCAGTGCGACATGAAGGCAGAGGGTGCCAAGAATCCCCGGAGGACCGGACTAGGCTGCCATCTGATGCTGACTTTGGCTACTTACAATGGACGCTCCCTATCTTCTGATTCAAGGCTTCTTGAATTGGAAGAGGAACTACAAAGGATCAAGTGGGACATCGTCGGGCTAAGTGAGGTAAGGAGAAAAGGAGAAGATCTCATCGAACTGAAAAGTGGACATCTCTTCTACTATCGTGGGACAGATACTGGCAGAACTAGTGGTGTTGGATTTATAATAAACAAGAAACTGAAGGATAAAGTTGTAGAAGTTGAAAGTTCCTCTGACAGAGCTGCACGACTTGTTATCCAACTCTCTGTCGAAAAGATACCAGGCTCAGATCATTCAAACTTATGCACCCAAGACAAGTCATCCTGAAGAAGAAATTGAAGAAGAATTTTATGAGGAAATTTGTCATCTAAATAATAAAGGTAAGCAGCACTTGAAAATAATTATGGGAGGTTTCAATGCAAAAAATAGGACAGCAACGGCAACAGAATGAAACTTCAGTAGGTAAATTCGGTCACGGCAACAGAAACCAGCGTGAAAATACTCTCGTTGAGTTTGCAGAGGCAGAAGGGTTTTTCATCTTGAACTCCTTCTTCAAGAAGAAGCCACACAGGAAATGGACATGGAGACATCCAAATGGGACGACAAGTGAAATTGATTTTATTATGTGTAACAAAAAATTCGTCATAGAAGACTGCAGTGTGCTAAACAAGTTCAACACAGGTAGTGACCATAGATTGGTGAGATGTAAGATGCACCTCAACACTAAACTTGAACGTGGCAAGCTCATAAGACAAACAAAATCTATTGACATAACCAACCTTGCAAAAACACCATAATGCCTTCAAGTTAGAACTGAAGAACAGGTTCTCTGCTTTAGAAGGCCTAACATCGGAACAAGTGGACATCTCTGAAGTTAACAGAAAAGTAACCAAAGCTCTTGCAGTTGGAAACAGCAACAAAATTAGCTGGGTCTAAGAACAAGTTGCATGTGAACAAATTATCAAGAAAAACCAAAATGCTGATGCAAAAAAGAAGAGATGAGGACAACTAAAGAAGATGTGACTTCCAAAGTGGAATATATAGAGCTATGCAAGACAGTAAGAAAAAGTATCACTGAAGACGTAAGGAAATTCAACTGTGAACTGGTGAGGAAAGCAATTGAAAACAACCAAAGCCTAAAGATAGCAAAGGGACATCTCAGTAAGGAAGAAAACAGATTATGGCACTGAGAAAGAGAAGATGGTTCTGTAACAAGAAATAGAGGCGAAATTTTGACAAGAGTGAAAGATTTCTACTCCAAATTATATGAAAGGGATGATATATGCACTCCAGACATCATGAAAGATACCAGTACCAGAGTTCCTCCAGTCCTTCCAGCAGAAGTTGCACATGCAATCAAGAACATGAAGCGAGGAAAAGCTCCAGGAGAAGATGGAATTACTGTAGACATCATACATGAAGCAAGTGGAGAAATCGAAACAATACTCGCCCAAATTTTCACTCGATGCCTTAATGAAGGAAACTTTCCTGAGGATTGGAACACCGCTACAATGATCCTGCTACCCCCATAAGAAAGGTGACATTGAGGATCTCAGAAACTACAGACCTATCAGCCTCCTATCAGTAGTTTATAAAATCTTCACTAAAGTTCTTTCACACCGCTTGAAGGTAACACTGGACATGGCTCAACCGAGAGAACAAGAAGCTGGATTCAGGAGTGGCTACAGCACACAATAGATCATATCCACGTGCTGAGAGAACTAATTGAAAGAGCGAGGGAATATGAACTTCCATTGTGCATGGCTTTTATCGATTATGAAAAAGCCTTTGATTCGGTGAAACCATCAGCAGTTACAATGGCTCTGAAAACCTGCAGTATTAAAGATGCATACATTAATATTATTAATAACATCTATGAAAATGCAAGTGCACAGATTAGGCTGTTTGAAAATACAACACACGTAAAAATTGGAAAGGGAGTGAGACAAGGTGACACCATATCTCCGAAGCTCTTTAATGCCACATTGGAGGGTGTTTTTCAGTCGCTTAGCTGGGAAAACAAGGGATAAAGATTAATGGAGATTATCTAACCCACCTTCGTTTGCTGATGACGTAGTCATTTTTGCAACTAGCCCATCAGAGCTGCAGAGTATGATCCAGGAACTTGCTGACAAGAGTAAAGAAGTAGGATTAAAAATGAACTTTCAGAAGACAAAAGTGATGTTCAATGCTTTTACAAGAAATGAAGATTTATCGATTGATGGAGAAAAGCTGGAGATAACAGACACATGCGTTTATCTTGGACAGCAGATATCAAGTGAGGGTCACATTGATGAAGAAATTAATCGGCGTACAAAACTTGCCTGGAGAGCTTTTGGAAGAAACAGCATAATTTTCTAAGAGCAATATGCCATTATGTCTTAAAAGAAAAGTGTTTGATCAATGCATCCTTCCAGTGCTTACGTATGGTGCGTGGACCTTAACTAAAAGAGACAACAAAGGCTGTAGACAACTCAAAGTAGCATGGAGAGGTGCATGCTTGGTGTAACCAGGAGAGATAAGAAGAGGAACTCGTGGATCCGAAAAATGACAAGAGTGGAAGACATCATGATCAGAGTTAAATCCCTGAAATGGCAATGGGCTGGACATACTGCCAGAAGGACAAATCATCGATGGACAGCCGAAATTTTAGATTGGATTCCAAGGGACAGGAAAAGACCCAGAAGAAGACCACATGGGAGATGGGTGGATGAAATTCGAAAGTATGCAGGGGTGACATGGAGGAGACTGGCACAAGACAGACCGTTGTGGAGGAAACTTGGGAGACCTTCGTCCAGCAGTGGATTGATAATGGTTGACAATGATGATGATGATGATATGGTGTAACCAATTTCAAATGATGATAACTTTGGGTACAAAACTAATATCAGCATTCTGTTTGTTGCAGATGAGAAGGAATACCCTCAAGTTTTCTAGACTTTACCCAATGTATCCTGCGACAAAAGCACAGTTTGTGGAGTGGTTTATTGAAACCCGATCCGAAACGCAGGTTCAGCAGAATTTCACAACAAAATATGGGAGCTAACCGCCCACACGTAACAGCATCAGAAAGTGGTACAAGTTATTCAAGAAAACTGGTGGTGTCTTTACAAAGAAAAGCCCTGGACGACCATCGCTGGTTCTAAAAAGGAAGGAGGTTGTGAGACAAACATTCACTCGCAGCCCTCGAAAGTCAATCAGAGAAGCAGCACGACAGCTGGACATCTCCAAGTCATCAGTCCACAGAGTGTGACGTCAGAGATTCGAAATGCAGCCATATAAACTGCAGATAGCCAATCAAATAACATCAGATGATCATGTAAAACGTAAACAGCTTGCTGAAGAGATGTTGGAGAACATTGCAAGTGCTGAATCTTTCCTGAGACAAATCAGTTTCTCAGATGAGTGCACTTTCCATGTTTCTGGAAAGGTTAATAAATAAAATGTGAGAATTTGGGGAACTGAACACCCGCATTGCACAATGGAACATGAACATGCTAGCCAAAAAGCGAATATTTGGTGCGCCATAATGATCGACCGTGTTATTGTGCCCTTTTACTTTCAGGAAGTGACCCTGAGAGCTGATAATTTACCTGGATATGATTGAGCAGTTTGTGTATCCATAGTTGGATGAACTTGCAACTCCGATCATCGCCACCTCAATGGGCTTTGATTGTGAGTAGGTATCTAGATACCAAATTTCCCAATCGATGGATTGGGCGTGGTGGTCCTATTGCATGGTCCCCACGTTCGCCAACACCTTGTGACTTTTTTTAATGGGGATTTATCAAGGGTGAGGTTTACAGCCCCATTGTTGCAGACATTACTGACCCAAAGAGGAGGATTACACACTCACTGCAGAAAGTTAATACAGGCATTCTCGAACGAACATGATGGGAAATGGAATACCGTTTAGACATTCTTTGAGTGACGAAAGGTGCCTATGTCGAATGTCTATAAAACTTCATGATCTGTTCTATCAATTAACAAAATTTGTGTATTGAGATCATTCATATTAAAACTGCTATGATCATTTGAAATTGGTTACAGCTTTTATGGGAAACCCTGAATATTTCCTGAAAACTTGTGTGCTTTGGTTGTTTGTATACGAGAAAGCCTGCATTTCACGCAGTACCTTTGCCTTTTCTGAACCTTTTTATAACTTTGGCGTTGCGTTACTAGGTTGCACTTTAAGAACGTGCCTTACATTTTTCTTCCTTAGACTTCGTTTTTTCCAGCTCCGGAAGCTCGAATTTCCTTTTTCACTACTCTCCTCTGGATAATCTGAAATTCAACACTTTACATGAAAAGGCTAATGACACGGCGCGTCTAAAAAACAAAAACAAAGGAAGCGCCAATGTTGAACTACACACTTGAATTGATGGCCATCAAAATTACCACAATCTCGTAAGTGGATTCCTGATCAGAAGAATGTGTCTTAAGAAGTAGATTTCTTTAAAGTATAAAACTATGCACAAGTAACGGCAGATGATCACATTTCATGCTGCATTTAAAGCTAAATTGAAGTAGAATGTGAAGATCTATGTAAATCCAGTTTTTATCAGCCTTTTACCTCTTCTCGCTGCAGTATTTTCTGCCAGATACACAGTGCTTAGAGGACAAGTCGTCGTCACAGAGACAGGAACAGAGATTTCTAAAGAGCGCGAATTTTGATTTACGAAGTATGTAGAAATTTATGCTATTGATATCGAATTGCCCATCCATCTGGAACATTATATTTACGATCCCATTAGTCTGATCTAAAATATTTTTTCCTTCGGTAGCTTGAAATATGTGAATGACTTTCTACATAATTTTTACTTTTCCAATACATAATCTTCCCGCTAGGTATCGTAAAAACACACGAATAACCATCTTGATATTTATTTTGTTTCATGTCGAGGAATGTGTTTTTTATTTTAACTGAATGAAAAGAAAACCGCCTTCCATTCATTCTGCGTAGCTTATGTATTTCCAATAATGCACAGTCTTCCGGGTAGGGAATGCAGGTTATATTTCCTTAACCGTCCGAACTGACCGCTGAAAAAATTCCCTTTTTCATGGAAGATATGTAACTGAATATAGTACATTTTCTAGATCTCATGATACACTGGCGTGCAAAAATTAAGGACGAGACGGTTTTTCGAATGTATCGTCGTGCAGAAGTGCTCCACATTGACTCAAATCATACCATAAGATCCCCAAGATGTAAGAATATGGGACAAGTGAGCAAAACCGTCCAAACAAGGAATCCAAAGGATACAAAGGCACTTTATTGAAAAGGTAGCTTCGAGCACAACTGGACAGAAGACAAAAACGTTCATGTGACAGGCGGTTGCCAAGAAAAATCCATTCTTTAGTAGGGGATATGATCACCCCTGACTGCGTTGCAAGATTGACAACGTCTGTCCATGCTGAGGACGAGGTTGTGAAGGAGCTGTTCAGGCATCGCGACCCATTCCTCTGGTAGCGCCAATCGCAGCAACGAAATCGTTGCTGGCGGCTGGTGACATGCAGCCAAGCGTCTTCCGAGAAGGTCCTACACGTGTTCGATTGGATTTAGGTCCGGGGACCTCGCGGGCCAACCCATGCGTTGAATATTTTCACTCTCCAACAGCTCTGCGACAGCCACTGTACGATGAGGTGTAGCGTTGTTGTCCATGAAGAGGAACTCAGGACCCACAGCACCTCTAAACAGACGCACGTGAGGCAGGGGAACATCGGTACAATAGCGGACACCAGTGACTGAACCTCCTTGGAAGATGTGGAGGTCAATACGGCTACCAAGCATGATACCGCCCCAAACGTGAACTCCGCCACCTCCAAACCGGTCTCTTTGGATGATGTTGGAGGTGTGATTGCGTGTTCCCTTCTCTCTCCAGATGTGTATGCGTCCAGAATCGCTCGTCAGACTAAATCGGCTCTCATCCGTAAAGAGAACTCGACCCCATTGCTGATGTGTCCAGTTCTTGTGTTCCTGGCACCACAGAAACCGCCGTCTCTGATGAGCAGGCGTTAATGGCACACACCGTAGTGGTCGTCGTGCAAATAGACCACCTTTGTGCAGCCTCCTGGCCACGGTAAAACGCGATAACGGACGTCCAGTTGTCTGTTGCATGTGTCTTGCGATTTCTACCGCTGTCTGCCGTCCGTCTCTTCTCGCCTGTAGGACAATATACCGGTCGTCCGCAGCCGTGGTTGCTAGTGGAGGACCACTTCTAAACTCTCGGACAGCTGTTCCTGTCGTTTGAAATGCTCTCGAAGTTCGTGAAACGATGTACTGAGCGATCCCGAACTCCTCGGCCACACTAGTCACACTTCGACCTTCTTCCAACTTCCCAATGACGCGACCTCGGGTAAAGTCATCCAGATGTCGTCTACTGGATTTCCTGTTGGCCACATCACACGGTGGCAGCAACTTGACGTTGTACAAACCGATGTGCACCGTACAATAGCTTTCATCGAATTGCTGAGAGCACACCGCCCGTGTGCTTTATACCCTTCCGACCCCCCGTCATGCTGCATATATGCGCATGCTCTACCGTACCAGACCCTGGTCTATCTCCTGAGTGGTCTTTCGGTACGTTCTGACTGCTCGTTCCGCTGCTATGCTAATTTCTCCTCTTCGTCCTTAATTTTTGCACACCAGTGTACATAGCTTTCCTGATACTGAGCGTAAATGTGCATTTCCGTTTGCGATTATACTTCCGCTTCCATGAAATCAATAGAAAAAATATCTTTTTCGTTTCCACTCTATTTTCTATTGAGAAAAATCTGCCATATATTGGAGTACCTGAAAATAATGCTTTTTTTTTGGGGGGGGGGGGCTAAGTTTGGAAAGCAGTTGTGAAGTGTTCATGCACATTCAACGTAAAGTAAGTATATGTACAAGTGAATGAACTATTCGTCTTTAACTTATGCAGGTGTTTTTGCCTTCCAGATTTGCAGAACAAAATGAGTGACATGAAACCCGAGGATAGGCATGTTCGTCATTGTATGATGTATGAATCTCACAAAGGATACAAATAACATTTGCGCTGTTTATCCGAATGCGTTAATCATGTCAGCCCTGCTCAATCAAGTCCACCCAATTCCGATCGGGCAATTTTGACCTCTACGACGCCGCTCTTGCAGGAAAGCCCATGTAGCTGGACAATGACCTGCTGCGTGAAGCCGTTGAGGCAACTCGTCGTCAAAGAATTGATGAATTATCCCAGCATCCTAATGCACCATGGTCTACTGTTCAAGAGCACCTGCGACAGATAGGAAAGGTCTATAGACAAGGAGTTTGGGTCCCACACCAACTTTCACCTGACAACAAAGCCCAGCGTTACACCATCTGTAACTCTTTGCTCAGCCGACAGGAAAAGGATCCATTTCTTCTTCGAATTGTCTCTGGAGATGAAAAGTGGGTCCTTTACGTGAACAACAAACGCAAAAACCAGTGGCTTTCTCTAGGTAAGACCCCAGTTCCTACGACCAAACCAGGCCTACACCCCAAAAAGGTTTTGCTCTGTGTTTGGTAGACTACCGCTGGCATAGATCATTTTGAGTTCTTGGAACCCGGACAGACCGTAACAGTAGACATCTATTGTCAACAACTGGACCGTTTGAAGCAAGCTCTTACTGTAAAACATCCACCACTGGTCAACAGAAAAGGTGTCATCCTCCAGCATGACAACGCGAGACCTCACACGGTGAGACGGACCCAGCAGACGATTAGAGATTTTGCCTGAGAAGTTCTGCCCCATCCCCCTTATTCCCCTGACATTGCACCATCTGATTACCATTTGTTCAGATCTCTGCAACATTTTCTTAATGGGGAAAGATTCCACAATATTGATGATGCCAAAATGGGGCTCTTGGGCTTCTTTGCATCACAGCCAACGTCTTTTTATAAAGACGGCATTGAAAGATTGGTTTCACGATGGGCAAGTGTGATCGATAATGATGTCGATTATACAATTGATTAAGAAATACATTTCTTCTGTTACAAACAGTGTTTCCCTTTTTTTTTCCACAAACGACATTTCTTTCCAGTCCCCCCAATATTTGCAAGTAAAAACTGATTTTTTAGTTCGATTGCCTAAATTCCGACCACGAATTTTCATGCATTTTGCACCTCTTCTGGGGAATTTCTTTCGTTAAGGTGCAATTATATTTGATCCAATATTTCTTCCTTCGACAAAATTTCAAAAATCTCTTCATTGTTCTCGGAATTTCATCGTGACTTTCGTCATCACTAGCACGTCTTCTGCAAAGAAAAAAAGACGTGCTTATGTTATCACTTTGTTCGTCCGTCCATCTGTCTGTGGATATCTCTGTGATTATTATTACACCGATTCGAAAAATTCTTTCTACATTTGAAAGTTTAAAATGCGAGAACGGTGATCCTATCTTACTGTTTTTTTTCCAAGGCATAACTTCACCGGTAGAGAGCGGAAATGCAGATGCTATCGAATTCAAAACATATTTTATTCCACATAATTGCTACTAAATATCCGTCTGAAAGAATACTTTCTTCTATTCAATATAATTTATAACGACGTCTACTCTGAGCACAGTTTCTGTTTCAAGTAATGCCCAGTTTTTCCGCTAGATGGAGGAAAGTAAAATGGCAATTTCTGCGATATCTCTGCTTCTAAAGGTTCGATTTGAAAAACTATTTTTGTATGGATAGAGCTGGTGGTGGGAACTATACTCTACATATAATTTCTAACTTTCAGCAACGAACGCTTTGCCACTAGAACGCGTAAGTGTATATTTCTTTTTCTGATGTACTTCCAGAAATACATGCGCTTCTAAAAACTTGATTGAGAAAATCCTTTTGCAGTCAGATACCAATAACAACATAAGAAAATTTGAGAACACCTTCTGTTCAAAACGATGCATAGTGTTTTCGCCAGAGGACGTAGTTGCATATCTTCATCATCATCATCATCATCATTGTCAACCATTATCAATCCACTGCTGGACGAAGGTCTCCCGAAGTTTCCTCCACAACGGTCTGTCTTGTGCCAGTCTCCTCCATGTCCCCCCTGCATACTTTCGAATTTCATCCACCCATCTCCCATGTGGTCTTCTTCTGGGTCTTTTCCTGTCCCTTGGAATCCAATCTAAAATTTCGGCTGTCCATCGATGATCTGTCCTTCTGGCAGTATGTCCAGCCCATTGCCATTTCAGGGATTTAACTCTGATCATGATGTCTTCCACTCTTGTCATTTTTCGGATCCACGAGTTCCTCTTCTTATCTCTCCTGGTTACACCAAGCATGCACCTCTCCATGCTACTTTGAGTTGTCTGCAGCCTTTGTATGTCTCTTTCAGTTAAGGTCCACGTCTCTGCACCATACGTGCAGAGACGTGGACCTTAACTAAAAGAGAGTTGCATATCTTATTTTTACCTATATCTCTGCTTCAAGTAATCCAGTTAAAAAAATACTTCTTTCTGTCTTAGAGCGTTTCTGATAAGGAATGTTTCTCACATAATTTCAAGTTTTCTTAATGCATAAGTGTGCCACTAAAGGGCATCAGTTCTCCTTTCCGTTTACAGCATATTTACCCCAGTATCTGCGCGTCTGAAAACCCGATTAAAAGAACACTTTTTAGGTCAGGTATTACTAACTACGAACATATTTTTTTGTGTTTCCTGCCCAAAGTAGCGTACAATTTCTCTGCTAAGGGCAGCAAACATTTGATTTGTTTTTTTCAATAACCGTGCTTCTATAAGTCCGATTTTAAAAAAATTCTTCAGCGTGGGAAAGATACCATTTACCATGTGGAACACTTTGCATGTACTCGCGGGATTGTTTGTTGTTAGCAGTTCTGGCGGTAGGTGGTGTTATGTTCGCAACTGTACATCAGCTTATAAAAATCCTATTGAAAAATTTCGTTCTTACTTTTTTTTTTTTTACTATATACCCTTTGCTACAGTAAAGATGGCGAACATTTTCGTTTTTAAATAATGCCCAGTTTTCCCTCTGGGTTTTATTTTCGCTACCTCTGCTTCCCAGAAACATATTTGAAAAATTCTTTTTCCTAAGCATAGCTTTAGCTGAGAAGAATTCTTTTAGCATATTTTTTTTTTTTTTACTTTTTCCGTTACTCAAAATTCTTCCGCTACGGGCGTCAACATACACTATATTGACAAAAGTCACCGGACACCTAGAAGAGAACACACAACATTTACTCAATGTCGGTCCACCTTTGGCCTTAATGCATTCACTGACCCTTCGAGACAGGCTTTCCATAAGGTTTTGAAACAGAGCGATAGGTATGCGCTTCTATTCAATACATAATGTTGCCGCTAACTGGTGCTTAGTTGTAGGCCTTGATTTCAAACTTCTTATGTGGCGCTCTAATTCATCTCATAGGTGCTCTATGGGATTAAGATCAGGGCCCGGTGCTGGCCAGTCTACACACGATATTGAATTATCATAAAACTACGCCGTAACAGCCCTTGCTTTATGGCTCGGTGCATTATCCTGCTGGTACCAACAAGGCTCGGTTCCACAGTATTGCTACATAGTTGATAGGGCACAATTGTCGAGAATATCGAGGTAGACGTGCTGGTTAACAGGTTTGTCAACGATAACCAATGGGCCGGGACCATGCCTCGAAAAACACCCCACACACGAGTACACTGATAGCTCCAAACTTGACCGTAGGAACAGTACACTGTGGTAAATAGCGTTTTCTCGGCTGCCTCCATACCCACACACGGCCATTAAACTGATGGATCGTGTATCTAGATTCATCAGTTCATAGGACCAAATCTACGGTCCACGATAAATGTTCTTTACACCATGCTAAACGACAAGTAGCATTCCGAGTGGAGATGTAAGGCTTATGAGCAGCCGCACGACCACGGTAACCCATGGAATAAAGTTCTCCTCGAATGGTACGTGTACATACAAAGGCTCCAGCATTTTTACTCACCTGTACACTAAGGTCCTGTGCAGTACTCCGTCGATTAGCTGTAACGACTTTCCTGAGGCTTCGACGTCGTCTATCACTTATTTTCTTCGGTCTGCCGGTACGTTTTCCTGCTTCAGGCATGCCATGTGTCTTCCACTTATTCAATACATCCAAAACAATTGACTTGGGTATGTTTAAACGCTTCTCGGTTTCTCTTTGGACAGCCCACTAATATAACACCCAAAAATCTTTCCTTTCTCAAAGTCAGTTCTCTCCCGCAGCGACATTTTCACTTAACCTCACAATGCGATATGATAGCCGGTCAGCTGTAGGCTTGTTGTTTTACCGTTTGCAGCTGTACCACGCATCTTAACAACGCAGAGGATCCGTTCATTTGCTTTTGAAGGGGTGTCTGGTGATTTTTTTTGTCAATAGTGTATATTTCTATTTGTGGAAAAGTATAAAAATCCTTTAGAAAAATCCCAATTTTGTAGGAAGCAATTCATTAAGAAGATGATTTGAATCCATTGTCTTCTTTAAGTATCACTAATCTTTTCCACTAGGCGGCGTAAAGGTGCATCATGTTTTCCTCCGTATCTCTTCTTCTAACAGCTCTATTTGGAACCCCCTTTGTCTCTATCATCTGTTTGGTATGATAAACTTTTTGTGCATAATATATAAGTTTTTTTTTTTTTTTTTTGATTGGAGGTTTAACGACCACCGTGAGCAACTCAATGGGCTATAAGCAGTCGCCCGTCCCTAATTTAGGGTCACTGGTTCCAGGGAAGGGAGAGAGCCAGTGCCGGAAGACAAACACAACATCCATGCCTGACCGGGATTCGAACCCGGACCCCTTACGGACGAATGATCAGAGGCCAACGCCTTAGACCACTGCGCCACCGGGGCGGCATATAAGTTTTGATGACATACTTTTCAGTCGTAAGTGTGGGTAGGTAACTATTGATATTTCTGGATGTTTTATCGATTATAGAAATCTAGTTGATATTTTTAACCGGTTTCACTGATTGCTCACATTGTGCATTTGAAATTGTGCGGCCGCCCCGTTGGCGCAGTTGTCTAAGCGTTGGCTTAGGATCCGTGAAGGGTCCGGGTTCGAATCCCGTGGAAGCATGTATGTTGTGTTTGTCTTACGACACTGGCTCTCTTCCTTTCCCTGGAACCAGTGACCCTAAATTAGGACGGGCGACTGCTTATAGCCCACTGAGTTGGTCGTTTTTTTTGCTTTGTTTTTTTATTGTAGGTTTAACGACCACCGTGAGCATCTCAATGGGCTATAAGCAGTCGCCCGTCCCCAATTTAGGGTCACTGGTTCCAGGGAAGGGAGAGAGCCCGTGCCGTAAGACAAACACAACATCCATGCCTCACCGGGATTCGAACCCGGACCCCTTACGGACGAATGATCAGAGGCCATCGCCTTAGACCGCAGTTGGTCGTTAAACCTTCAAACAAAAAAAGAAAGAAATATTGTGCGCCATTGTTTGGTAAGTGGGGTAAGGGTGCTTTCCTTTTGCTCAATATTTCGATTTTGTAAAAATCTCGTGTGATACATTAGTTTCAATGGGCTATAAGCAGTCTCCCTTCCCTAATTTAGGGCCACTGGTTCCAGGGAAGGGAGAGCACCAGTGCCGTAAGGCAAACACAACATCCATACCTCACGGGATTCAAACTCGGACTCTTCTCGGACGAACAGTCATAAACTATCGCTTATACCACTGCGCTACCAGGGCGGCCCAACAACACTTGCCTACACCCTGATAACACAGTTCGAAGCAAGAATATATAGTATAATTCAGAACTGCCCTAAACACATTAACATGGCATTTCGTGTAATCACAAAGCTGCACAAATAACAAATCTTTGCGTCAGTTGTCGAAACGAGGTCACTTAACTGCAGCTGATAACACAGAAAAGCTGAGTGAGCTTTATTCTTGATAAGCTATGATCTATGCATTGTACCACCAAGATCTATGCACGCAAATCCACTATTTTGAAAAGAATGTGAGTACACTACTATACCGTAATAACGCAAGTGCTATTTTGCGTCGGAATCTTTTCCACTTGGTAAGCTGTGCAAACCTCGACAAGCATGTTTTAGTTAACGGTTTCAGCGAAGAGAAGCAATCTCACAAATACACTGCTGGCCACCCAAAATGCAACACCAAGAAGGAAGCATTCGATTGGCCTGCAATTTGCAGCATGTGTCGCCTGCGAGAGGACATGAAAACTATTAGCATTGCAGGACATATGCAAATCATGTGCGCCCGGCACGCCACCGAGAAGCACTATAAGAAGGGTGCACAGAAGGCGGGGTGTAAGTAGTGGAAGTGTGTTGTACTGCCGGACCTGTGCGTGGGAAGCTTCCTGATGCCTCGTTGCAGAATACGGCAGTCATTCCAGCACGTTTCGGAGATCGACAGAGGAAGAATAATGGCTTATCGCGACAGCGGTTTATCGTTATCGTACCGAGACATCGGCGCCCGTGTGGGACGACATTCAGCCACAGTGAGGCGAGTATGGATTCGGTGGGTGCAGGAGGGACGGACGGACGGACGCACGAGAGCGATTGCCGCAGCCGCGGCACACCACCGAACGAGAAGACCGGCATGTTGTGCGGAGGGCATTGACGGCTCGCACCGCCACATCACGAACGTTACCGCAGGAATTAGGGTGTGCTGCGCAACAACCTGTGTCAGCACGTACCGTTCGACTTCGTCTGCAGGAGCGGCGACTTGATCGGCGCCCATTGCTCCGATTACCGTTGAAGTTACACCACCGGCGAGTGTTGCGGCAGTGGGCCGTTGAACGCCACACCTGGACTACGGAATGGCACGAAATTGTCTCCTCCGACGAATACCGCTTCTGCCTGCATCACCACGATGGTCGGATCCGCGTGTGGCGGCGCCGCAGCGAGAGACTGTATGACGCCTGCAATATGCATCGCCATACCGGTCCGTTGCCTGGCGTTATGGTTTGGGCCGCAATTGGATATGACACCCGCACCCCTCTGGAACGCATCTCCGGTACACTCAACAGCCACCACTACCTCTCCGACGTTTTGGAGCTTGTAGTGCTCCCTTACCTGCAGGACCTGCCAGCGGCCACGTTTCAAGAGGACAATGCGCGTCTGCACGTGGCACGCATCGTGCAACAATTCTTCACGATCCACCAGGTGTCACTGCTGCCGTGGCTCGCCTGTTCTCCCGATATGTCCCCCATCGGACACGTTTGGTCGCTGATCGGCAACCGAGTGGCCCGGCAAGCACCACTCGGGGCTACGCCTGATGAACTTTAGCAACGTGTGGAAGCAGCCTGGACCGACATACTCCAAGCCCACATCCAAAGCCTCTTTCGTTCGATGCCGCGGCGTGTAGCGGCCGTTATTGCCGGCCATGGGGGCCACACGAACTATTGATGTCTGCGTGTTCCGCCAGTCGCACGGGCCTGTAAGCTCAATCGTTTCATCTTTGTATCTGTTGTTATGTGTCCAGTAAATCTGGCATTGCTATCTCGTGTCTTTCTTGGTGTTGCATTTTGAGTGGCCAGCAGTGTGTTTGGGTCGATCGCTCTTTCCGGGGGACAAACAAAAAATCATTGAAATTTGCCGTCGAGAAATCCCGTCAAACGTTTTCAAAAACATGCTCCAAAATCACTATTCACTTCTTTATTTCTCTCTATTTTGAAAAAGAAAAATATTTTTTTCTTAGAAGTTTGCAACCTCTCGTATTGTTGCCATTCCCTCAAAATCATTCTTGAAAAATCCTGACTGTCAGAAACAATTTACTTTCATTAGTGGCGTCAAAATACTATCCGCTGTTCTTTGGAAGTAGCATCCAAAGAAAATTCTAAACAGATACAGACTCAACAAGAATCCATTCATACCTTTCTTCTAAACGACTCTAGCCAGTTCGGTACCATGAAAAGGTAAATTACATAAATTTTACTACTATGCGGTAGTAACATTAACACAGTTTTCTTCAGAAGAAGCAAGTCTGTATTAAAATCACTTATTGGATTTTCAATTCGTTGAAACTCTTTATGCACACACATAGTATGCTTGTTGGCACGTGCGCACAAAAGTTTCGACATGTAAGTTTCCGCTCGAAGCAAGAATGCATGTCGTTTTGTTTACGTTTTCCAACCGTAGGTTGAAGAAGCGTATATGCTCCAGCTTTGTCCGTCCGTCCGTCTGTCTGTCTGTCTGTCCGTTCGCACGATAACTCGTGTAAAAATGGTTCGATTTCGATGAAATTTTAGTATGTGGTAGGGGACAACCTGGGGACGAACCGTATTGAAAATGGGCGAAATGGGATTCAAGGTCAGGACATAGGAGTGGGATCCATTCCATCACCCTTATGCGTCATAACTTACGTAAAAATGCTTCTATTGCGACAAAACTTTATCATGTTCCGGAGGTAAACTGAATCGGTTCTGTTGAATATCATGGAAATGGGGTCAAAGGTCAGGGCACAGGAGCGAAATTTCTTCAACAGCCATTTTTCTCATAACTTTCGTAAAAATGCTTCGATTCCGACGAAATACAATACGTTGTTCCGTAACGACTTTGGATGCAGTTCCGCCAAAAATGTTTCTGTCAGCAATTACGGGCAATGTGCGCATGCGTGAGATTCGTTAGCCATTATTTTCGCACGATAACTTCCGTGAAAATTGCCCGATTTAGATGGGATTTTTAATTGTAAAACGGCTTATGTGTGGTAGCTCTTGATAATAGAAATAGTTAACACGGGCACAAAGAGATTTAATTTTGATATATGTGAACCTCAAACGTTTACCATAGTTTAGTTCCCTCAAAACTAAGGCATTTTCCTATGATTTCTGGTATGTTGGAAAGCATATCATAATCAATGCATTGCATGATTTTACTAACTTGTTTTAACAAAGGACGAATTTATAGGGAAGCCAACGAAGTCCAGGCTCAGGGCCTCGCGATGCTGGAGGGCCCCCAAAATATGAGTTTTTCTACATTTTTTTTTTTTTACTTTTTGTTTCCAAATAAGAAATAAAATAAAAAAATAAAATTAATGGAGCATTATCACTTTCCGTGAAGACTATATCCGCGAGCGACGGCCCTTAAAGCGTAGGAAAGCTGGTGGTTTTCAAGGCTATTGCAAAGCCTTTTGTGTTGGCCGAATCGCATTCTTTCGTCGCAAATGTTTCTAATTTTTCATCGTAACTTGATGCCGACGCATGAGAAACTGCCAGATTTATAAAATTCTTATTTATTTTAAGGTTCCTTCCCATTTTTATTTTACATTGAAATACGCGAACCTTAGTGCGAATTCAGAACAAAACATAACGTTAAAATGGAAAACTTCACTCGTGTATGAAGTATAACTCATTCCGGTTTTATATTAATACGATTTCCACAAATAAAAACCACACACTTACAAAATACACACGGTTGAAACTACATGGGTGTCATGTAAACAACCTCTAATTACCACACCTTGCGGCTTCACGGTTAAGAGGCTCACGGCATTTCCAGAAGTATTATTTTAACCTCCTTGGTCTCAACCAAGGAGGTTGAAGCAGTGAAGCCGCAAAAGTGTGGGAATTTTGATTTCTGTTGAAATCTCGAAGTCGAATTGTTTTGGCGATTACAAGTTTCCCATTGAACTCTCACATTAACACTTCCCATTTTATTTAATTTTTACTATTTAAACATTAGCATGGGAAAGAAATGAAAAGGAAGGGGCTATGCGCAACAGAAAACGCCACTTTTCATGGATAACATGCAAGGGGCCCCCCAGAATCGATGCTGTGTGCAGGGCCCCGGTAACTCTAAATCCACCACTGTTAACAAGACACCATCGGCAACAGCATGTCCAACTTTTCTAAACCTAACAACATAAAGTTTGGAAAACGTGCCACAAAGAAATTCAACTTGCATCAAGCAGTTTACGATGATACATCTTCATCGAGTGAGTGCATTTTCTTAATTGACAAAGACGAAGCAAGGCAAAAGAAGGTGCTTCAGACGATCATACATTGGGTCAGTTCGGACTAATCAGCTGAGTAAGATCATGTAGTTTTGCAAGGTCACTGCATAACTTCGAAGGTCAGCAGCGGACCTAGGCCTTCGTACGTGTTTAAGTTAACAGAAGACTTGAGGAAATGGAGATTCATCAGAAATTTGTTCCTACAGAAACTGATATCATACCAAAACGAGGCTTGATCTGACTCTCGTGCTATACTTCTGGAGAGCGCAAAGCACGTGATAAGGCTTTAACTGTTTTCTGACATGAAAAAGGTATTTCAAAGGAGATCTTTAGAAGAAAAAGTTCAGCGGAAAAAGAGGATACATTTATGTCTCCTATAAAAAATGTGCGCGCAATTTAAAATTTATGTAAGCACTGTTATGCGTAGTGTATTGAACCGGTTACAAGAAAAAAGAATGTAGGAACCGGATTTCTACACGCTCGGCAAAACATTCATACTCGAAAATTAGTTACTTTTGGCAACTAGCTGCTGAAATGTTTGCTTAAAAACAAAATTTGCGCATAAAACATTTCTGATAATGAAAGATATTCAAGGCCCTTATATGAAACCCTAGAGACTGTAATAAATAAAGAGTTCACGCTGTTACGGCTTTTACACAACACTTTACGCAGATCCGCTCTTAAATTTATGCGTGACAACCGATTACGAGCAGAGATGGAAGGCGGAAAAGGGTCACTGGTCACCGGTTCGACAATTTCTTGCAGGTCAAACGGGTCAGTTTCGGAACCGATTCTGACCCGGGTTTTTTTCCGTTTTATTTTGGAATAGGAAAAAAAAATTCGAAGGTCCCTTCAGAGGTATCTGAAATAATACTTCAGAGCTGCAGAATATGATCCAAGAACTTGGTGAGAAGAGTGAAGAAATAAGAAATGGGGGGTCAAAAATAAACTTTCAGAAGACAAAACTGATGTACAATGCTTTTACAAGGAATGACGATTTATCAGTTGATGGGGAAAAGCTGGAGATAACCGATTCCTACATTTATCTTGGGGCAGCAGATATCAAGCGAGGGTCACATTGATGAAGAAATTAATTGGCGTATAAAACTTGGTTGGAGAGTTTTGGAAGAAACAGTACAATTTTTAAGAGCAATAAGCCATTATGTCTTAAAAGAAAAGTGTTTGATCAATGCATACTTCCAGTGCTTACGTACGCAGCAGAGAGGTGGACCTTAACTAAAAAAAGGACATACAAAGACTGCAGACAACTGAAAGAAGCATGGAGAGATGCATGCTTGGTGTAACCAAGAAAAATAAAAAGTGGAACTCGTGGATAAGGAAAATGTCAAGAGTGGAAGACATCATGATCAGAGTAAAATCCCTGAAATGGAAATGGGCTGGACGTATTGCCAGAAAGACAGACCATCGATGGACAGCCGAAATTTTAGACTGGATTCCAAGGGACAGGAAAAGACCCAGAAGAAGATCACGTGGGAGATGGGTGGATGGAAGAGACGGTCCCAAGACAGTCCGTTGTGGAAGAAACGTGGGTAGACCTTCATCCAGCAGTGGGTTGATAATGATTGACGATGACATATTCGAGTTTATAGCTCAAAGCAGATTTGTCCGGGTTAGGTCCTGGTCGGGTACAATTATATGACGGATCCAAGTACAAAATTTTTGGCTCGTTTCCAACTCTGCTTACGTTAAACCAAAGCAAAACAGCACGTACTGCCGCATGCTATGGTAGCTGACGTATTTGCACAAGGAGAAAAAAACGTTCCAAGAAAAGGAGAAAGGCAGCGACGCAAGACAAGGATATTACCCGTACCTCACCCGGACCTCGAACCTGGGCACGGCTTGAAGTAGAATCAGGAAACTTATGTCTCGACCACCAGGGCGGGAAAAAAAAATCCTGTACACATAAGATGTGGTAAAAGTCACTCATACGAACAGATATCTCAATTGACAGTGCTTTTATAATGTTGTGGGATATTCAGCGAAGGACAGCCACGAAGTTTCTCAATTTTGTTTCATTTAAAATACATAAAGGTGAAAGTTAAGAACACATTCATGTAGATCAGACCACCCTGGAACGAATTTTGTACGCAATGAGCGTGCTTCTTTAAGCACTTATGCCTGCTGCTCAAAGTTAAAGAGCCGCGGCGATAGGAATCTGTGGGGTACTGACGTACCATCATTTACGTTCCACTGGACGGTATCATCTGATGAAGAAGTGATACCTTATGAAAAGTGAATCACGTCTATCTCACCGAACTGTTGAATTGATGTCAGCGACATATACTGATGATGTGAACAAGTTTTCGCTCGTGCGTCTACCGTGTTTGTCTGATCATTACAAAAACTCGTAATATTTCTCGAATTCTTTTAGCGAAAGCATGCATCGGAAATGCAAAAAGCAAAGAAATCCTTTCATTTTCTATTGATTACGTTTTTGTTCCATAAGAAAAGAATAATTTATCGGACCTTTCCCTCTGTCTCATGTACATAATGCAGTCGCCACTTTCCAGCCAATGCTGCGCAAGCGCAATTGAACGCCACCTGGTAATAAAACCACGCATAATACGAGAACAACTCAAAAAGTTAGGTTTCCAATTTATTTATTTATTTTTATTTGGAGGTTTAATGACCACCGTGAGCAACTCGATGGGATATAAGCAGTTGCCCGTCGTTAACTTAGAGCCACTGGTTCCAGTTAACGGATACAGCGCCGTATGACATACAACATCCATGCCTCACTGGATTTGAACCAGGACCCATATCGGACTAATGGTCATAGGCCACAGCGCCACCGGGGCGACTAAGGTTACTAGTTCTCGCCTAAATGATTCCTGTATTGAATTAGCTAGAGTGAGTTGAGTTAGTACATAATATCACCACCAGATGGCAGTAGTTGCCCGCACCTCAGATGACATGACTCCACTCTGCATTAGAGTCAAAATAACAACTGCACTGATAGACATGACAAAGGAAGAAATTCGTTATATAGTTCGTTTGTCATGGCGAAAAATAAAAGTTCCGCCTATTGAAATTCATAGTGAGTTTGTGACGGCGTACGTACAGTACATATCTTTAATTTTACGTGAATATTTCTGTGTGTTTGACAATATAACGTGTGAGGAATTGGTGCATGGAGTTTGGCAGTAGTCGATCTCAGGTCTGGGCCGTAGCTATCAGGAGGGCAGGAAGGGCGGTCACCCCCTCCCCATAATGGTCATTCCAGGGGGCGTAAATTCATGCTCTGAGGGGTGTAAAAAATAGAAACTGTAACTAAAAAAGAAAGTTACACCCTTCAATATTTTCTTTTAAAAGACTTTAGTTAGTCTCATACAGTATTCCATATGGTTAACCAGGGTTCAGCGTAACATACTCTATGAGGTGTGAACATCTCAGATCCATGAAGGGAATTTTCTAAAACAGTGAATGAAGGCATAGGAAGCAATTGATGCTGATATGCCTAACCTCCATGGCCTTTCGGAACATATCATTGGATGAAGAGGTAATTAATCATCTGTGCTCTGTCGCGCGAAGTCCCTCTGAGCGTTTAACCTTGAACGGAATTTTTCCAAGCCCTACCCCTAAAGCTTCACGTTTGCTATCGAGTATTCATTCGTTCTGCGCTGGTTTGTTTTTCGTTCTGCGCTGGTTTGTTTTTCGTTCTGCGCTGGTTTGTTTTTCGTTCTGCGCTGGTTTGTTTTTCGTTCTGCTTTTCTGTCGAGTGTTGTGTTGTCGGCGTTCACATAACGCTTACGCTTTACTTAGTGTTTACAACCTGTGGTTTTTGGGTATTTACCTAGTTTTTAGAGTTTTAATAAGATTCTGTTAAAAACGGGGTGCCATTTTTGAACGATCATAATACTTTCCTATAACGGCGGTGTGCGAGAAAGTAAAAACCACGTACTATTTGAGTGGAACTTGAAAGGGCATAATTTTGAACTCGAAGGGGCGTAATTTTGAACTCGAAGGGGCGTAATGCAACTATTTCTCATTTGGGAAGTCTCGCCCTCCCAAATAAGAAATACTTGCTTCGGTCCTGCTCAGAGTGCTGTGCAACTGTGAATGTCTTGAAATCTTGAAACTGGAAAACTCTTCCACATTCACCGTACAGCCCTCATTTGGCACCGTCGGAATACTTTCTCTACCCGAAGCTAGAAAAGCTCCTCACTGATCAATGCTACCATTCCGGTGAAGATGTTCAAAATGGATTCAAGACATGGCGACGTGTCCAAGATGCATTGTTTTTCTATGAAGGGCTTGACGAATTGATTCGATATGATAAGTTTTTATGAAGACTCTGTGGAAAAGTAAAGCTCATACGAGTGTATGATTCTCTAAACTCGTTCAGGACTAAATATTGCGGATACGTTATAACATTCACGTTCGTCAGCAGGGTTTGGATCGTTCCACTGGGACACTTCCCGGTGAACCACTTGAAAAATGGCCCACTTTCTCGAATTTTCTTTTTGTCTGGATTTTTTAGAACGAACGAATATATATATTTTTTGATACTAATGAATAATAATAATCGTTAACTACATTCTAGTTTTTACTTCTGCCAGAAAAGTTACTTCCTTCAAACAAAAAATTCCCTTCTACCTATATGCTGGGCTTTTCTTCTGAAATGACGTTCAAAATTTTCTGCAGTTGTATAAGAAAGTGCTCACGGACCAAGTACGCTGTTATATCATGAATGAAATACGGGATTACACCATACAATACGAATTTTGAAGATGACAATCCGTTTTTTGGTGTAAATATGAGAAGGATGGTAAGTCAGATAATATCCGAAAATTTCGTCGTCCTGGAGCGGAAATCGAACCCTCGTCTCCCAGATAGCGCCTGGGTATGATAACCACTACACCACCCAGAACGACCAAGTCTCAACTGTCCAGTTAATTTGAATATAACCGTCACAGGATTCGCTAGTCGAAGTAACTGGCATTCATGTTTAGTGAAACTGGAGGTTAAAAATCCTATCCCGTGATTACCCGGAGAAGCAGATAAATCATGAATGAAATACGGATTGTCATCTTCAAAATTTGCATTGAATGGTGTAATCCCGTATTTCATTCATGATTTATCTGCTCTTCCTGGAAATCACGGGATAGGATTCTTAACCTCCAGATTCGTTGAACATAAATACCGGTTGTTTCGACTATGGGAATCCTGTGATGGTTATATTCAAATTAATCGGAAACTTGAGACTTGGTCGTTCTGGGTGGTGTAGTGGTTAGCATACCCGGGCGCTACATGGGAAACGAAGTTCGATTCCCGCTCCAGGACGACGAAATTTTCAAGTTTTCGGATATTATCTGACTTACCATCCTTGTAATATTTAAACAAAAAAAAACAAAAAAAAAACGGATTGTCATCTTCAAAATTTGTACGCTGTTATAAATTAATTACCCTAAAGCTAACTATAGTTAGACATAGGTCGTTGCCTTAGATATCGGGGTTATTGGTATGCTCTAATCTCTTTTCGCAATCTTGAAGGAGACACCAATACCAATTGTGATGACCCACCATCCCGATCCCCTTATTCAAAAACTCACACAGAACACATAGTGATTCTCCCAAAGAGATATTCTGAAATCTGTGTTCCACCCACATTTATCTTAAAAGAAACAATGACTTACCAACACTGGTTCGTCGGCGAAATGGTGGATTTAAAATGATGGGTAGACTTGAAAAAGGCGCTTACTCAAGGAGGATATACCAGTACCATTGCATAGTAGGCGATTAGTGACCAAATAAATATAAAAATTAATTGCGTAGGATAATTGCTTAGTGGCATTTTGAAATTTCAACTTTCAAAACGATTTTCATGGTGATTTAGTTTGAAATGAGGTCTGCAATTGTCTCCGGTTGCGGATGATATATTTTTTTTTAAGTCAAAACCATATTTTCCGAAGGAAAAATCTATTTGGTTTGAGAAATCTATTTGCCTTAAGAAAAGTACAAAATATTTGTTTGGTGGATAACGAGGCGTCTTACATTCAATTATGAGCGTAGTTTTAAAGTCCTTTCACCATTAATTTTTTGTCAAAATTTGTTCACAATTGAATTTGTTTTGCAATGCACATTACAATAGTTTTCTTTTATCCAGTATCTAAGAGAACTTTTTATTTTTTTTTTCACGAGGGAATTTCTGAGGTGTTCCCCTGTACGTAGTGGACTGGAGACTAAATTTCCCCGCCCGATTTGGTCGACCCAATCCTCCCCTGTTCGTCATCGAAGTTTCTTCGTTTCATTGTTCACTTTCTTGCAAAGATTGTTCACCTGTTCACGTGCGGGCAGGTGAACAATGTTAGATTCACGATAAGAATAGCGATAAACGCTAATACGCATTCCCTAATGTGCTGGTAGAAAGGAGATAATGTAGGAAGGGGATTAACTTCTTAACACTGCTAGTCAAAGGAGATACTGATGTGGCCGTTCAAGGAAACACGGAAGAAAGAGAATTAACTTTTGAACACTTCTAGCCAAATGAGATTAAATGCTCATGGGGCTTAAGAAAAGTACAAAATATTTGTTTGGTGGATAACGAGGCGTCTTACGTTTCAGATGTTTTTGGTATCGAAAGAGCGGGAGAGGAATCCTGAAGTCTCGTTTGCCCTTACGTAGACGTAAGCTATATTTTTGCTGGGGAAAGATTAAGCTCGTGGTAGACAGCGATCAAGTTTCGCATTGGACCAGATCATCAGGTCATATGTAGAGGATTTTAGGAAGAGAGTGTCTGACCCCCAGGTCTTAAACAACCCTTAGAAATAGAAAGCTAGAAGATTTGGGCTAGAGTGCCCGATAGGAAAGTGACACGGAAGCGAGGTAGAAAGGGGGAGGAAGACGCCTTCATTTATTCCCAGGGGGGCAGTACCCGGAGGCCGACGGCTTAACGTGCCCATCAGACGCACGGCGGATATTTAGTTGTTCGAGCGTTCGTACCTTCCTGGGATCAAACCCGAGGTCTTCTCCGTTGCAGTCACGAACGTTGAGCACTAGGCCACCTTTGCAATTGACCGCTGTATACCACGAGGTCAAGTACGAACCTTGACCGCCGGACTAACAGCAATAGTGAACGAGATCGTTGAGATATAAAGAAGTTTCGCCATCCACCGACAAGAACGGTCAGTACGAAGCCGAAGTAACCGTGTTTGGAAAATTCGTTAAGCGTCTTTAACGCTACAGTTATAAGAAAAGCATGGGCTCTTACTTTATTTGTATGGTTCTTTGTGACGTGAAGTTAGCTTTTATTTCACGTGTATGGTTTTGTGTGACGTGAAAAATTAGTTTCTTCAGATACATTTAAAAAAATGAGGGACTACAGAGCATCTTGTCTGAGAGGGATCAAAACAAGTAAAAGATGCGATGACTCTCGCTGATTCTCGACGGTAATGTAATACTTACATAAAGCGGCGTAAAAGTGCGAGGGTATCTACAATGATTTATCTGAGCAAGATGCGTTAATTAGTATGTTGTTGTTGTTTCTATTAACATATAAATTTAGGAACCCTACTTTTTTGAATTATCCTCGAAAATAACTGAGTCACATCCCGTTTGTTACAGAGGAATAAAATAGGGAAATGTATTTTCTGACTTGTCCTTCTAAACTTCGGTCTGTTTTGTCAAAACAGGAGCTCATTATCTCCGAGCTTTCGTTGTCTTAATTGAAACTGAAAAAGAGAACAGCTTGAGGATAAGTTATTCGTTAGTTCACTGAATATTCTCTGAGGACAACTGCAAGTTTAAAAACTTTGCGAAACACTACTGTAGAGATGATGGCAATTTTCTTTCAACCAGTCTGCGTGATGTTCAACGAATACAGAAATGAAAACACATCATGAAACGATGCCGTAATTTTGAATATTCGCCATATACTTTTCTGAAAAAGTCTTAAGAGGTTAGAATCCATTTGAACAATACCACTCTTATTTGAAATGACTTTTTTTTTCCGGCAGATTTCTGAATACCACGAAAAACTTGTTTACCAGTCTCTTATATCGCAGCGAAGAGTTGTCCCGAACTGCGAAAAAATAATAACAGAAAGGAAAAAAAGACGAAAAAGTTCAACAGTGGGGGAGAAAGTACATAGCCTCAGAAATAGTTATCCATAATATTTCACAATCATTTACATTTCCTGTCTCCATCAAAATGGAGACAATTTACCTCGGATGCTTAAATATGTCTTATTTAAAGAAAATGAAAAATGCTCTGCTAGATTACAGCCACACTGAAACTTCATTCCGACAATTTCTAAGATTTCGTACTCTGTTGTTTGTTATTCTTTCATTTTGCTAGTTGCGGAGAGGCTAAGCTTGAAAGTGAGAAAGCAAGAGAAAGATGGAAGGAACAGGGAGAGAGGGAGGGGGGGTACAGGAGGGAGCGGAAAAGATGGAGAATGGAAATTTCCCTCCGAAGACCAGAGAGAGAAAAATATCCCCTTAATTAAGCGAACTCCTTTCGGCTCGGCATAAGTAATAAAGAATAAGTCAGACTTTCTGTCACACTGCATCTTTTTCACTGTCATGTCGGTCTACGACAAGGAAGACATGAGGGAATTAAGGGGGATAAAGAATAGGGTGGGTGGAAGAAGCACGAAGAGGAAGAATTGCTCGGGAACGTTTTAAAGGTTTTACAAGAGAACAGGAGCTTGAAAGGAAACAAGCTCACAGAGCCTACATGAAACAACGCCTGCCATGTTTCCAATGATTCGTCAAGAGAGAACGAAATCGAATTTCAGACTTCACCACTTCCACACGGTTTAACACAGTAAACCTTTTTATGAGCTTTGCCTGCAATAACTCACCGCCAGGTGTCGCCATTGACACGCACGTAATCCCTACGTGGGAATAAGAGGAGCGTGGAACGAAATCTGCCGCTGGATTGAATGTTGCATGTAACAATAGGACGCTTAACGCAATGAAATCACACCAGAAGTTGGGAGGTTTCTTATTGGAGTGCCAAGACGAAGCCTCTGTATGGAGTGCTGTTCAGGAAATCCTCCATTCACGAGAGAAAGGGTTGCATATACGAAAAGAAATATCGAAAACTCATTTTAAGTGGAAAAATTCACAGAGGGTTGAGGTGTTTTTGAAAAGCATATACACTTGTGAAGAGTATCATCACTGCATACTTACTAATCATAAGCAATAAATCATAATCAGCAGCAGCAACTATTTTCAATTCACCGCTAGATGAATGTCTCCCCAAGCCTCTTCCGCCTCCCCAGTATTGCCGTGGTCTAAGCGCTTGCTTCTTACCAATAAGTCCGAAATGGGTACTAGTTCGAATCCCAGTGAGACATGGATATTGTGTTTGTCTTACGGCACTAGCTTTCTCCTTTCCCTAGAATCGGTGACCCTAAATTAGGGACAGACGACTGCTTATAGCCCATCGAGTTGCTTACGGTGGTCATTAACCCTTTGTGTGGCTGGAACGAATTGATTCGGGGTTAGCAAAATGGGCTGAAATCAGCTCGCACGAATATATTCGCTGTCTAAAAAACTGGTAGCACGGGTGTCAAACGACTGAGCCCCCTCATCAAAAGGCGTTGACTTTATTTTTCAAAATAGACGTTCAGGTGGATGATTAACACTAAGCCTTACTGACTGATTACCTTCCAAATGGGCTATAACAATGCCGACGAATCTAAGAAAGGAAACAGAAGATGTTTGAGTCACTTGTTTGAACCCAGTGGCATGATGTCCAAGTCCAGAGGGCTATTCCTTTCACTTTGTAACTAGGGTAATGGAGAAGAGGATGAAGAACTAGAAGCGAGGGCTTATCACTTGTGGCAGGTTTATTATCGGTGCTATGAAAACACAAGTTTGTCCACGACGAGCATCGATTCCGTGTCCTCTCACTCCGGAGTAAGTCGCTCTCCCAACTGAGTTAAGCGAACACAATGTCTCGCTGCAGATTTCTTGTATTGACACATGTTTTCACCTCTGTAGTACGTCACAGTACCGATGAGATGAGGAGGAGATATAAATTGTTTAGTTGTAGATTTTGGCAAAACAAAACATTTAACGTGTCGTTCAGAAAGAAAAACCCTGCCGCTATATGGAAGTTTCTGTTTAGGAAGCGCAGAAAATTTTGAGCACCATTTGGCTACGATACATCGGCCTCTTAAAGGGTTAAATCTCCAGACAGACAAACACATCTTATATCCTTGGGCTCATTAATTTAAAAGGAAATTAACATTAATAACCATCTTTAATATCATCTTATAAGTCATTTTTCTTTTTCGTTCGTTCTAGAGGATTTATTGAGTTGGTCCCTTTTTACTACTTTTCTGCCCGCCGTGTTAATGACGAAAGGGAGAACCACTCCCTCTATGCTTCTGATGTCCCAAGAAAACACTACTACTCTGTGTGACATAAAAGAGAAAACACGATCTCCTTTCCATGACATTCAGTTCATATAACTTTATTGCCCTGGAAATGGTTTTACGAGAAATCGTCCATGTCAGTAGGGTTTCGACTTCTAGCACCCGTTCAGTATCAACAGCTTCAAGCACATAAATTCTTCTTACAACTGTAGGTTTTAATGATATATTTCCCAAGAACGGTAAGAGTAGCGCTAATGAGCATTCAGCAACTGACCAAATGGTCTGAAAGAGGGGTGCACACAAAGTGAATTAGGGGAAGTAGTAAGCTCGAGCTTTTGTGAGAAAAGGGAGAAAAAACGAGGAGGGGAGTTTTGATCTAACTCTTGAAAAGAGCATTTGGAAGATAAGATTTCTCCGTACCAGGGAAGAAGGTTATCGGCTCCTTGAAAAGAAAAGGGAAATATATATATATGGGAAATAGAGGTTGGGAGAATGTCAAATGCTGAGAATGGAGACTTCAGGCAGAAATTTAGTTTGGAAAGTGAAACTTAGCAGCTAGGTAACCGAGGAAAATAATAGGACAAGCAAGATCAAACCAATGCGTTAATAATGAAAAGAACAGTAAAGAAATCAGGACACAGTTCACACGTGATTTTCCTCACATAGAGAGCACAGCTAAAAGCCCGGAACTGTTTAATTTTTTTACAAGCGAATAATTGACAAACCCCATGGCCCACAGAACTAAAAGCAACTCAGTGTAATAGTCAAAATAGTATAACTATACTAAAAACCCGAAATTTCTTGGCGTAGAATACAAATAAAATTTTCCAAGCTTTTGCACATCAACCAGATGGCTTTTTCAAGGAAGATAGACAGCTAACTGCAAACTGGATAATAGAACGTTTCAATACTTTGAACGCGGTGACTTGACTAGACAATAAATGAATAGGGGCTAACGTGATATTTCGAAGAAACAAGGTCACTTTGATTGGGCACGTGGTACTATGGTAAAAAACTCAGCATTATTTGAAGAATTGATTCCAAATACATGGCAACTCCAGAGAAGCACTATCATTGCAAGCCTCGCAGCTGGTCAAGATTTCCAAGTAGATTTGGGTGTGGAGTATGAAGCTAATTTCTTTACATCACTCCACATAGGATCGGCAGACTTGAACTTGACTTCTCTTAATAGGGCAGTGGTTACTTTTCCGCCTCTTTGTCCCCTTTATGTTCGCTGATTCTAATTCCAAAGGAACGTTTGGGCATTCCGATGTAGTACCGCATGTACTGATTAACACTTTTCTTCTGAAACACGATGACAAATTATACTTGGACATTGTAAATCTTATTCCAGCAAAGTTTTATAGCCATATTAATTTCTTCTTTGATGTGGCCCTCGTTTAATATCTGTTGCCCAAAGATTCACACACGATTAAATTTCTTACATTAACCTCTAAATATTAAGTTCTTGTAAAATTATACTACATCCATTTACGTTTCTTATAAGTTCATCTTTAATCATACATCGTTACTCTTGGTAACAGGTTCCCAAGTCATACTAAATTGTGTAGTCATTGGGGTGGGAGGAGTTGGCCATAGCTCGTCAGCCTGACCATGCGGGTTAGCGTGTGTGCGATAGCATTTACTCCAATCCCGGTGGTATAGTTACAAAGCAATTTGATGGTTTGCAACATATTACAAAGCAATTTCATCAGTTTGCAACGTATTACGCAACAACACGTAGATGACGTACTACCGTCGTGACGTACGAGTCAGATCGGCAGATTGTTGGGATAAGACTAGTCGGCGTAGCTCTGTTGGGAGAAGGGCTGCTTCGGAGAAGGAGGACGTGGCGCGAATCTCACCACTGACCGAAAAGGTTATGTTGGAGCCTGGACAGAGATGAATCCCTTGGCTGTGAGGACTGAAAATTTGGATTATGATTCTTCTACACAGCGCGCGGGATTAATGAAAATTCCTTCCTCGACAGAGAGCTGAATCTTCAAGCATGGTTGACGGCGGGCCCGAAAACCTGCAATTTCGTGACCCCGCCTTTCTCGCTGGGGGAGTGACGTACTCCTGCGGTGGCGTATGACTCAAATCGGCAAGTTTTAGCGGGAAGCCTAGCCGGTGTAATTTAGTTGGGAGAATAGCCACCTATGGAGCAGGAAAGCGTAGGTTCGAATCCCACCACCGGCAAAAAGGTTTTACCCTATAAATCGTAGAAACCCTTGATTTTGAACAAGATGCACCACCAAAAGGCGGGGTCGAAATTTGTCCACGAGAGGCTACAGTTTAAGCATCGATAGATCTTACATTCTAAGCAATAAATAGAAGTATAGTAATCTCATAAACACTTGCAATTTCCGAATTGTGAACAGCACATAGCAACACCTAATAGCTTTAGATGCTTATGGGGGTGAAGAACAAAAGCAGATCAAAAAATAAAGGAAATGATGACATTTTGCCATCTTATCAACGGGTCTCTATTTCCCCTTTGTTAAGAACTCCTGCTTGAGGAAAAGCTTTACCGTCGTTGAGGTGTCTCTGTAACAAATACGGTAAACGTGGCATCAGTTTCTAGCTGTAGACTTTGTTTGGCTTCCTCAGTGCCACCCACTGTATGTTGCTAGCAATACTTCGGGAGAGGAAACAGAGGAAAGAAGCCACGTCTTTTTCTTTTCTTCCCCCTCTTTTTTTTTTTTATTGAGGGTTTAACGACCACCGTGAGCAATTCATTGGACTATAAGCAGTCACCAGTACCTAATATAGGACCACTGACTCCAGGAAAGGGAGAGAGCCAGTGCCGTAAGACAAACACAACATCCATGCCTCACCGGAATGTGAACCCGAACCCACTTGGACGAACAGACATAAGCCAGCTCTTAGACCACGGCGCCACCGGGCGGTCCACCCGTCTTCCATGCTAAGAAACTGCTTGGTATAAATTTATCGCTGTTGGAAGAAAAATTTATCTGGTGACATTAAACAAGATGTAATCAAACTTACTTTCCGTGTTTATTTAGACAGAGAGTGGAACAAATAATTGCAGAAGAAAGGTAATTGATGGACCGAAATTTGAATACCGATCACTTCCTCTCATAAAGTTGTATGGAGTAATTTAGATACCCGGAAGGTAACTGTACGCTTACACGTAACACGTAACTTTTCGTAGTCTGCGTTTTGCGTAACGTGATAAGGATGTGGAGTAGGTAGCATTGCAGAAAGCTTTCCCCCTTGACATTTTGGACTGCCCTTCTTGCTGCATGTAGGTGCTTGTTTACCGGTTGAAACCTGAGTTCTTACTTTTTGATGTTTTGTGTGTGTGTGTCTTTTGGGGTCTGGATTACGCTCGAAATTTGCCTTGAAAGAGTCACGCTGCAGACAGTCACTTTGTCTTTCAGGATATCTTAATTGGTCCCGAACTGGTTGGTACTCGAGTTGAGATTCGCATCCACACTACCCTAGCGGACCTTACATGCGTACAATATTCTTTCATATCGCTCTTTCACAAAAAAAAAAAAAAAAAAAAAGGACATCGAATTATAATGTGTAACGAGCATGTCTTTTGAATCCTTTCTGAAAGAAAAAGACATTTTCAAAGCGGGTTTTTAAAAACGGAAAGAATAGGCGAAAATGAAAATGCATTTATACCTCCTAGTGAAAGACCTCACATTATTCAAAATTTAAAATGGGTGAACCTAAATAGAATCACTTTCAAAAAATATGTTTTTTGTTTTAAACCCGACATAAGGAAAAGGTCAAATATCTGCAAGTAAGAAGTGCTACTTATCGCCACTAGCGGCAGAAATGTGCGTTTGAATGACCTTGTCCATCAGTCGCTTTGTTGTCATGACTTTAACATTACGCATGGGCAGAAGTGAGGCAACTGCCGTCACTGTGATGGAGGTTTGATATTATTATTAGGTCAGTTCTTGTGTTGCTGTGCCCTTAACATGATGCATGGGTAAACGTGGTGCTACTGTCGTCACTGTGTTGGGGGTTTGACCTTAATCGGTCAGTTCTTGTGTTGTCATGCTCTTAACATCACGGATGGGTAGATGTGGTGTTACTGTCCTTACTGTGATAGAGGCTTGACCTCGGTCGGTTAGATCTGATGTTGCTGTTGTGTCTTTAACATGACGCATGGGTAGACGTGGTACCGTTGTCCTCACTGTGGGGGAGCTTTGACCTTCATCGGTTATTTCTGGTGATGCTGTTGTACCCTTAACTTGGCGCATGGGTGGTGTATTTGTCCTTGTTGTGGTGAAGGTTCAATCTTGATTGGTTAGTTCTGGTGCTGCTGTTGTGCTCTTACATTCGCCTCTCCGATTTCCACGTGCACCAAGAAGAACAGAAACCAGCGATTCTTTTTCTGTGGCATGAAACGAGTACCAGGGGCTGAACTTCCTCAAAGCATTCAGCACAACATAAAAACTGTGTTCGACACAGCGGAATGTTTACCAATAGATTTCCAAGAACAAAAAATTGTCACACAAGTGTAATGCATAGGAGAATTACTCATAGATCTATCTACAGTTGGTGCCATGGTTCTGGTAAACAGAAGGTTCTGTATTGGGGAAATGGTAAATCACACGCAAATTAGTCATAGTTATATCTACAGTTGGTGCCATGGTTCTGGTAAACAGAAGGTTTTGTATTGCGGAAGTGTCAAATAATAGGCAAATTAGTCATAGTTATAATACTACAGTCGGTGCCATTGTTCTGGTAAACAGACGGTTCTGTATTGCGGAAGTGGCAAATCGTAGGCAAATTAGTAACAATTCTATCTACAGTCGGTGCCATGGTTCTGGTAAACAGACGGTTCTGTATTGCGGAAGTGGCAAATCATAGGCAAATTAGTCATAGTTTTACCTACAGTTGGTGCCATGGTTCTAGTAAACAGACGGTTCTGTATTGAGGAAGTGGCAAATCATAGGCACATTAGTCATAGTTCTACTTACAGTTGGTGCCATGGTTCTGGTAAACATACGGTTCTGTATTGCGAAAGTGGCAAATCATAGGCAAATTAGTCATAGTTCTGCCTACAACGCCTTAAGAGACTATCAATTTACCACGGACAAAGAAGTGATGAATGCGTGGCAAGTCTCTATTCTTCTTGATATGGCATTACAGGTCACCAAGATCCTTTGCCGCTGAATGGAACCTTAGCTTCCATTAGCAATATCAGCCCGGAATATACCAGCTTGCGTCGCCAATCCATGCTGGGAAGAACACAAGCCGCAAGGACAACCGCGGTAAACGGGACGGTTGACCAGGGCAGAGTTTTAAGCACTCATATGCACATGCGCATTATGTTCGGGAACAATTCCAAATTGGATGAGCGACAATGTAGAATCGAGCCCACAACGGTCGCCTATCGCACAAACACGAGGCTAAGAACTAGCCAACTGCCCTACACTGGTTGTTGGGGCTCATCTTTCAACAAAAGAATTCCTCACGACAGCATACAGGAGCTGCTGAACCAAGTGCGCATGACAACTAAGTGGAACTTAGTTCTTTCTCAGAAAAGCAAGAGAACTAAGTTGAAAAGTGATGTCCTTGCAAGTTCTTAATTGTTGTTATACTTTGTAAATGCATTATAGATAATAATTGACTCACACTCTCGCATACGTATGAAGCATAATTCCAAAACTTTGGAAAATTTCTGTACCAATGATCCGTAAGAGCATTTAACTAATACCATGTAAAATTAAGGTTCCTCTGATGTGTGTATCATTCGGTTCATGGGTTATTTTCAGTTCATTCATCATTCAGTTCTTGTAGACCCAGTGTTTTTGAGCACTTTGGGTATGCGGCTGTAGAAAACAACTGTAGGAAGCTCTTTGCTCGCGCTGTGAGAGCTTGACAGTTGCCTCTCTCGGACAATCAACAGCACGTTTTCTTCGTTAAGTGTTCATTGTTATCCGTATTTTGCCACATAACTTGTTAATTTAGTTCCGCAGATTTTGTCAGTATTCGTGATATTTGAGAAGCATATGCTGTACCAAAATGCATTTCTCTTTTTTTATTTCACACACCCGCCACTGAATGAGAAACCTTTATGCAGATATAGGTAAACATCACTTACGCAGCGTATATGCAAATTACGTGGTCACATGCGCCACTACGTGATCTAGGAGACGAAGACTGCTGGTTGTCAGTGATCGCCAGTCAACTACATTACGAATAAAGCGACACAATGCCTTAGACAGCTCGCATGACTGCTCTATCAAAGAAACTGCATAACAACACGACACAAAGTGCTGCTATACAAGAACTGTCGTCAGGCCAGTGTTCACCTAAGTCGCCCCCATCTGGATAGGTGCTAGTAAGTTCCAGAAGGAGAGATTCGAGAGAATGCTGAGCAGAGCAGTTCGAATGATCACCGGGGCTCCCCTGTGGACCCAACTTCTTAACCTGATGGAAACTTGGAGTTGAGAAGGTACAAGAGTTTACCACCAGACTTGCAAAGAAGTTCTTCAGGAAAGCGGCTGCTCATCCAAATGAAATTGTTAGAGGTGCGGTTGACTCTGACCCCAGCGCAGTCATTAGGCGTCCTAGGTCATTGTCCTCCCCTGATAGGAACAAAGTGAAAACAACCCTGTTAAGTACTTGTTCTTGTGGCCTTGCATCAGATGAACGAATGGATCTGATAGAGTTGTAAATATTGTGATCATTTAGGTGGGTATTAAGACAGGCCCTCTAAACCTTTTCAGGTTGGTGTGTGATGGTAAGTACTGATGGCTGTTCTGATTTGGTTTCCTGAAGTTTCACTCTTTCCCTGGGTACGGTGACGGTAGTTGACTCTTGTGGTGTCCTGATCGATGAGTCTTTCCCGCCTGGGTGTTTTGCCTTCCTCTCTCTGGGTCTGGTAGCGCAGTTGCTTCTGAGATTTTCTGTTCCCTTTCTGCCTCTGAATCCACCCATTTTCCTTTCCTATCGAGCTCACTTACTCAAATCTCTTAGCTTCTTATTTCTTAAAGGCAGTTTTAGACCTGGGGTCAGACACTCCCTTACTAAAATTACTTAAAATAATTCGTAAATTCGTCAGTAGTGTTCATCACAATGGGGAAAACATCTTCCGCAGTTAGATAAAGGGCTTATTGTGGCTGCCCGTCTGGCTGGAGCGACAATGTTGCAGACGGGCTTGGCCGACTGATTTCTCAAAAGGTAAAATATCCCGAATCTTTAATCAGGGGAAGGCTATCCCACACTGCTCGTCTCAGAGGCGTAACAGTGACGTGACGACCATCCGTCAGGAACGAAATCGCCGTTGTTTGAGAAGGCTTGTACGGAGAAACAGGACTTCCTGCCCAACAGCAATTTACAGAAGTATTCAATGAAGGCTCTTCACGACTCACGGACTGTGGGCAGAGAATGGAAGGGGATTGGTATTGGCAGTCCCTACACGTAAACAATTTATTTCAGGGAAAAACCGGAAAGTTCGTCTACAGTGGTGTCAGGAACACCATGACTGGACACTGAAAGACTGGAAAAGTCATGTGGTCCGACAATTCGCGGTACACCTTGCTCTGTACATAAGGTAGGCGGAGAGTTCGGCTGGAGTCCCATGAAGCAATGGGCCCAGCTTGCCTCGCGAACACAACTAAAAGTTATGGAAGTGGTGGCACGTTGTGTTGGTATGGAACGGGTGTTCTGATGTTGCTCGAAGTTTCGGTATCTTCTAAGGATTATCTGAATATTGTTGCCGATCAAGTCCATTCTACAATTTTGACTTTTAGCAGGTGACGGCTGTTTCATGGGCGACAAGGCTCTAGATGTGTTCAGCAGTGATTTAGTTAGCATGACAGCAACACCATCTTCACAAAGACCGGATCTGAACCCCATTGAGAATGCATGGGATATGCTCGAAAAACAGATCCCGGAGAAAAGTCCTCTTCCGTTAAATCTAAGCCAGTTACAGAACTGTCTACAAACGTAGATGGATACCAACACCATGTGGAATCCATGCCAAACCGCATGCGTGCTGTAATTCGGGATAAAGGAGCTCCAACCAGAGTTGGATTGGCGAGTCGCTGGCAAGCGCGATGGGCCGCTGCTGGGGCGTTCTTTCTTTTTTCTTTCAGAATCGCATTATTCGAATTTGGTAAACAATACGTCTTCACATAACTTTTATTTGTGTGTGTGTGTGTGTAGTTTCAGAGTGCTGGTGAAAGCTTTTCAGGCTGACATCTCTTGAAATTATATTATGTCAACGAAGGATTTATGTTACTTTAAATGTGAGATATTCTTCCACCCCCACATTCCATCGCAGGGTTGCAGATGCTCAATATGGAGTTTCATCTCTGACTCTTTCATTTTCATACACTCCGTAACGTTTGTAGTGGAATGCTGTTATGACTAACCATCTACCTCACATTCCCCCTTTTCTATAATTCACTGTACCCATCTAATAGTGCAGTGTCTGCTACAGGTAAAACCTATATGTAAAGACCTGGCACACGCGATTTCGTGATTCATACGTAGGCTAAAGCTCAAAGAGCCACGTGCACAGGATTCAGTTTTCAATCTGCAGACTCAGAGGCGTCAGGCGTGGGCTCTGGCAAGAAAAAAAAACTAATTCCAGCATCTTCTCTCTCTCTCTCCTTTCTTTGGTTTGTCGTCATTTTTATACATGGTCTTTGATGGTTATATTCAAATTAATCGGACACTTGAGACCTGGTCGTTCTGGGTGGTGTAGTAGTTAGCATACCCGGGCGCTATCTGGGAGACGCGCGTCCGATTCCCGCTCCAGGACGACGAAAATTTCAAGTTTTCGGATATTATCTGACTTACCATCCTTGCCATATTTACACCAAAGAACGGATTGTCATCTTCAAAATTTGTATATGGCCTTTTTAGCCGGTAATAGGCAGAAAGAAGTAGTATCAACGATCCCCTAAATGACCACTTTGAATAACGTAGCTAAGGGGAAAGCAACACTTTCTGAAGCGTAGTTTCACTTGTTTCAGCCGCATTCGGCCCTTTAGACAGCGAATATATTCGTTCGGACTGATTTTATCACGTTTTGCTATTCCTGAGTTATTTCACCCATCTAGTTAAAGGGTTAAGGCAAATTGAGGTACCTTTAAAGGCACAAAAGAATAATGATCCAAATGCCAAAAAAGTTCTAAAGCTTTCAAAGGGGTTAACAGAGAATTGTGACGTACTGTAGAGGTAAAACACGTGTCAAGACAACAAATTTGCAGCGATACATTCCATCCATGTAGCTTAGTTGGAAGAACAACTTACTCCGGAGTGAGGAGGCGCGAATTTGATTCTGTTACGGGCAAACTTGTGTTTTCACAGAGTTGGTGAGCTACGAAGAAGTGTAAGGAAAAATGTGGAACTTCCGCTTAAATCTTTCTTTAAGGAAGTAGCGAAGAACCCTAGCCTTTCATTGGACCTGAGGATCTGATAATTCGGTGCCCAGCTCTGCACAGTAGTACTAATAAATGCATGTATGAAAAATACTCTCTTTACAATAAATTTAATTCTTTTCTAATTATGTAATTTTACAATAAACTTTTTTGGAATATCTAAATTAATTCTTTTCGAATTACTATCTTTGTACAAAGTTCATTTATTCCCGAAACGCATTAGCAAATTTAATAATTTATCTTACGAAAAAAAAATTCAACTTGCAAATACATTTTAAACAACACATTATGCTCGCAAACTGAGGTTCGTCTGCATTGCATTCTGGTGTCAACAGTTTACCAATTCAAAATGCACATCGATCGGTGCTATTCTCAACATCTTTATCTAAAAATTGAAAATGTTACATTAGCCCTCATATTGCCATCCTAACGTTAAAGAGTGCTCGTTTCAATTTTAATTTTATTTTATGCTGCTTTATTTCTTCGACAAGTTGTTTCCCATTCAGAATCGCAATATATATGCAAAATCCATGTTAAACAATAGATTTATGATTTTTAAAATAAAACGTACATAACTGATAAAATTTTATCGCGTTCGGCAAAAATGCGTCCCGGAAAAATTAAGTAAAGAAAAAAAAAAAAAGACAAATGGAAGTGTTAAAAATGTTATCATTATATTGTATTAAAGCATCTTCGCTTCATCAAGTATTCCACTCTTTCGAGCCGCTGCGTTTTCTTTTTCATCCTTCTTTCCGGAAATCTTGGTAATTAATAAAATTAATCAAATGATGTCCATAATTCTTTTAGAGCTCGTTGTTTGTGCTATTTCTTACATTTATTAGTAAATATTAAGCAAATTATCAACTTCAGAGCTTCAGCTTATGTAACGGAGCACGTGTGTCAGTGTAGCAGCCTCTTAACAGCTGTCAGGAATTTTAAAACCTTGGTGTCAGTCCTACTACGCGGTCTTTAAAGAAAAACGCATAAAACCGTTTAATTAGTCTGTTAATGAGCGATGCGTCTTTATCGGTGTTTTTAACTGGTTTTTTGAGAGCCATTTAAAGCGATTCTTAATTACCACAGCTTAACACTTTCCGCAGAGGAGCCCTCTTACGTAATTTATTACCTCAATTAGCGAATCAATGCTCCGTGAAAGGGCTAAAAAGGGCTTTTCATTTTTGCGTCCTCTTCGACCTGTTGAAACATTGTGATTGGGGGAAGAGCAAAGAGAGGGAGGGATATGTTCGAGGTAATGGAAGAGCCAATGAGGACGTTGAAGAAATTTCACCGAAATCACGTTTCGTGATAATAAACGAAGCCCTGTAGAGGCGTAAAGTTTGGGATAATTTGTGATAGCTGATTATTACAACACGTGTTAGTGTGTGACTCAAACACACACTCAACGGCGATCAGGACAGATTGTCAAAATAACATCAATCGTTGGCCAATTAGAAAACACAAAGTTGTATTGAACAGTAATTATTGTGTTAAGTTAGTCATAACGAAATTTGACAATGTTCTGCATATCACACGAACGCGTCGTTATTCAAAACGTAAATTAGAAAATTAGATGCTGCAATTTTTATGTGTTTAAAGCATAGGCACGTTGTGGATATAAGGTAAATTCCGCTAACTACGGTCTTTTTGTTTGCAAAGCAAACACATTTTCTTTCTTTTTTTTTTGTACAGAACACCTAATTATAACTAATTAAAGTACTACGATTGCAAACTACTCGTTCTCCGTATTAGCAGGTATTTTTTGGAAAAACAACTTTCCGATTAACTACGAAATATATTATGTAACCTTTCAACTTACAAAAGCAAATTTCTTTGCATGACTTCGCAAATTTGTAATATATTGAGTAGGCAAGCTGCTGATATCTTAGATGTTTTTTTTTTTATTGTGATTTGTTGAGTTCTTAGAACATAGAACAGCAAAAGGAATTTCCGGTTTCCTTTCATTGGCTTCCGCAAAAAAAGACAACCGGCATTTAAACACGAAGAAAATAACTGCTGACACGCTAAGGAAACTAGATCATTGTCTTTTCAAATTCTTCGTAGTTTTTCAAGTCCATGAAAAAAAAAATGGAGGAATTATTAGCTCTTAATTCAGGAGTTACTGGCTCCAAGAATGGCAAAAAATCAGAACTGAAATATTTCCTTTCCTTGCAGTTTTATGACCTGATTAATATCGAAGAATAGGAGGAACAGCAAGATTCATGGCTGCTGAATCCACGGAAAGAAGATAACCCGAACTAAAGAATCTTAAACTGTTAATCTGTTACAACCTGAGATGGAAACGAGTGAGCGGGTCGACAATTTCTTACGGGTTAAACGGGTCGGGACAGGGTGCTACTGACCCGATTTCGACCCGGTTTTATTCCCGATTTATTTTTGAAGAGCAAAAAAAAAAAATTTTTTTTCACAGAAAAATGAGCACTGTGGAATTTTGTGCTCGATACTGGTGCCCGCGGAGTGAAAAATGATTTGTCATGCAATATGAAGGAAGAGTGTCCTCAGAAGGAAAAGTGTCCTTTTCTTTTAAGGGGCAATGACAAAAACGACAACCACATTTTCGAAACTTTCAACTCCTCATAAACTTGTGCAAATTGGTGGTGCTGTGAAACATATTCTGAAGCTTGATATATTATCAAGAAAAAGAAAAAAATTAAATTAAACTACAAACAAGTTGCTTAATTCAAAAAAGTTGACTGTAGCGCCATCAAAATTAGGTGGAACAGACTTGACATTACTGCGGAAGGACTTATTGACCCTCTTAGATGTGTTTGAAAATAGTTAGGTTATGTCTTGCAAATGAAGGACGACAGTTTCAATACTTCTTGTAAGTGAGTAAATTATACGTTCCTATAATACATGTGTTTGATTTCCATAGATACCCACTGCGGAGAGACTTTTTGAACGCCTTATATATATATTATAGTTCAAAGCAGATTTATCAGGTTCGGGTCCGGGTCAGTTACAGATCCGAGTAGGGTCCAATAATGTGACGTCCGGGCCTGGGTCCAATTTTTTGACCCGTTTCCAACTCTGGTTAGAACTGTTTATCTGTGACTTGAACCCAGATTCTCAGGGAAAACTCTGATGCTCTAATTACTCCTCTAAAACTCTGACAGACTTTACAAAACTAAGTCACAGAAGGAAGATAACCCGAACTAAAGAAAGAAATGTTGAGATCATATAAATAGAAATCATTTGAGATAATGAGATCATATATATATTTTTATGAGATCATATAATATTTGGAGATAAAGAGATCATATCATATTGTAAGAGCGGGAGCATTATTTATGCATACGAAATAATTAATTGAACATTATATCTGTATAATCAGGGAAGGTCAGGTGATGCGTAACATCACAGCCTCTCCTTGACAAATGTCAACCCCGCCTTCTCGTGGTGCATCCTGTTCCCACTAAAGGGGCTCTGACGACCGCCAATAGCGGTATAACTATACCATCGGGATTAGAGGAAATTCTATCCCACACTTACCAACCCGCTTGGCCAGCGTGGTGAGTTATGGCCAAACCCCTCCAAAATGACTCCACAACTTAAATCTTGGCCCTCAGTCTCCGGCAGCTGGAATGTACCTGGCCAAGGCAGCGGCCAGTGCGACATGAAGGCAGAGGGTGCTAAGAATCCCCGGAGGACCGGACTAGGCTGCCATCTGATGCTGACCTTGGCAACGTACAATGGACGCTCCCTATCTTCTGATTCAAGGCTTCTTGAATTGGAAGAGGAACTACAAAGGATCAAGTGGGACATCGTGGGGCTAAGTGAGGTAAGGAGAAAAGGAGAAGATCTCATCGAACTGAAAAGTGGACATCTCTTCTACTATCGTGGGACAGATACTGGCAGAACTAGTGGTGCTGGATTTATAATAAACAAGAAACTGAAGGATAAAGTTGTAGAAGTTGAAAGTTCCTCTGACAGAGCTGCACGACTCGTTATCCAACTTTCGAGAAGATACCAGGTTCAGATTATTCAAACTTATGCACCCACCACAAGTCATCCTGAAGAAGAAATTGAAGAATTTTATGAGGAAATTTGTCATCTAAATAATAAAGGTAAGCAGCACTTGAAAATAATTATGGGAGATTTCAATGCAAAAATAGGGCAACGGCAACAGAATGAAACTTTAGTAGGTAAATTCGGTCACGGCAACAGAAACCAGCGTGGAAATACTCTCGTTGAGTTTGCAGAGGCAGAAGGGTTTTACATCTTGAACTCCTTCTTCAAGAAAAAGCCACACAGGAAATGGACATGGAGACATCCAAATGGAACGACAAGTGAAATTGATTTTATTATGTGTAACAAAAAATTCGTCATAGAAGACTGCAGTGTGCTAAACAAGTTCAACACAGGTAGTGACCATAGATTGGTGAGATGTAAGATGCACCTCAACACTAAACTTGAACGTGGCAAGCTCATAAGACAAACAAAATCTATTGACATAACCAACCTTAAAAAACACCATAATACCTTCAAGTTGGAACTGAAGAACAGGTTCTCTGCTTTGGAAGGCCTAACATCGGAAGAAGTGGACATCTCTGAAGTTAACAGAAAAGTAACCAAAGCTCTTATGGAAACAGCAACAAAATTAGCTGGGTCTAAAAACAAGTTGCATGTAAATAAATTATCAGGAAAAACGAAAATGTTGATGCAAAAAAGAAGAGAGATGAGGACAACTAAAGAAGATGTGACTTCCAAAGTGGAATATATAGAGCTATGCAAGACAGTACGAAAAAGTATCACTAAAGACGTAAGAAAATTCAACTGTGAACTAGTGAGGAAAGCAATTGAAAACAACCAAAGCCTAAAGATAGCAAAGGGACATCTCAGTAAGGGAAGAAAACAGATTATGGCACTGAGAAAAGAAGATGGTTCTGTAACAAGAAATAGAGGCGAAATTTTGACAAGAGTGAAAGATTTCTACTCCAAATTATATGAAAGGGATGATACATGCACTCCAGACATCATGAAAGATACCAGTACCAGAGTTCCTCCAGTCCTTCCAGCAGAAGTTGCACATGCAATCAAGAACATGAAGCGGGGAAAAGCTCCAGGAGAAGATGGAATTACTGTAGACATCATACAAGAAGCAAGTGGAGAAATCGAAACAGTACTCGCCCAAATTTTCACTCGATGCCTTAATGAAGGAAAAATTCCTGAGGATTGGAACAACGCTACAATGATCCTGCTACATAAGAAAGGTGACATTGAGGATCTCGGAAACTACAGACCTATCAGCCTCCTATCAGTAGTTTATAAAATCTTCACTAAAGTTCTTTCACACCGCTTGAAGGTAACACTGGACATGGCTCAACCGAGAGAACAAGCTGGATTCAGGAGTGGCTACAGCACAATAGATCATATCCATGTGCTGAGAGAACTAATTGAAAGAGCGAGGGAATATGAACTTCCATTGTGCATGGCTTTTATCGATTATGAAAAAGCCTTTGATTCGGTGAAACCATCAGCAGTTACAATGGCTCTGAAAACCTGCGGTGTTGAAGATTCATACATTAATATTATTAATAACATCTATGAAAATGCAAGTGCAAAGATTAGGCTGTTTGAAAATACAACACACATAAAAATTGGAAAGGGAGTGAGACAAGGTGACACCATATCTCCGAAGCTCTTTAATGCCACATTGGAGGGTGTTTTTCAGTCACTGAGCTGGGAAAACAAGGGGATAAAGATTAATGGAGATTATCTAACCCACCTTCCTTTTGCTGATGACATAGTCATTTTTGCAACTACCCCATCAGAGCTACAGAGTATGATCCAGGAACTTGCTGACAAGAGTAAAGAAGTGGGATTAAAAATGAACTTTCAGAAGACAAAAGTGATGTTCAATGCTTTTACAAGAAATGAAGATTTATCGATTGATGGAGAAAAGCTGGAGATAACAGACACGTACGTTTATCTTGGACAGCAGATATCAAGTGAGGGTCACATTGATGAAGAAATTAATCGGCGTACAAAACTTGCCTGGAGAGCTTTTGGAAGAAACAGCATAATTTTCAAGAGCAATATGCCATTATGTCTTAAAAGAAAAGTGTTTGATCAATGCATCCTTCCAGTGCTTACGTATGGTGCAGAGACGTGGACCTTAACTAAAAGAGACATACAAAGGCTGCAGACAACTCAAAGCAGCATCGAGAGGTGCATACTTGGTGTAACCAGGAGAGATAAGAAGAGGAACTCGTGGATCCGAAAAATGACAAGAGTGGAAGACATCATGATCAGAGTTAAATCCCTGAAATGGCAATGGGCTGGACATACTGCCAGAAGGACAGATCATCGATGGACAGCCGAAATTTTAGATTGGATTCCAAGGGACAGGAAAAGACCCAGAAGAAGACCACATGGGAGATGGGTGGATGAAATTCGAAAGTATGCAGAGGTGACATGGAGGAGACTGGCACAAGACAGACCGTTGTGGAGGAAACTTGGGGAGACCTTCGTCCAGCAGTGGATTGATAATGGTTGACAATGATGATGATGATGAATCAGGGAATTCATACATTAATGGACTAATGATATGAACATTATGTCTACATAATATCAAATTAATTTGTGTTATAGGGACGTATGATGAGAGCATCCATGTATATAATTGTTAACAAAACTTAAAACAGAGTTCAGTAGACAAAGAAGAAATGGATGGTTCTAGAACTTTTTCGAAGTTATTTGGATGATACAAAGAAAGGCTGAAGTTCACAGCTCGGGAAAGGGAAGCTCCTTCCCCAAGCCAGATAACCATCAGCCATTAAGCAAACGACACTCGCCAAGCATTGTCAGCGGAGAGCAGACGCCGGGATAACTAGCAAGCTGACCATTACTTATTGTATTCATATAGAAGTGTGTATTGTACTTAATATGTTTCTGTACTTTGCGGTAAGTTAAGTCTGTCCAAGAGAAGCACCGCTAATGGAGGTACATCAAATGGGCCGGGTATCTAGTGAGGGACCGAGGTCTTAAACCGGATGGGCATGTCTAACGAACACGAAGAGAGAGAAACGCTGGTCATCGTGACGTAGACGTCAGCAGAGAAAGGGAGAACGGGACGCCCGAGGGTAAGGAAACGGAAGTGACTGACGCGCGGCTCAGGCGAAAGAGAGAGAGAGAGAGGAAAAGCGCACAAGTTAGTTAGTCTGGTTTTCGGTAAGCAGAGAAGTAAGTTCTCCGGTAGGCGTAGCTCGAAGATAGTAGAGCGTGTGTGGACCCAGTCGCGTACTGAACGGTAGTGAGATGTTTTTGCGAAGTTAACGTTACTCGTGATATAAGTCTCAGAGCCGGAGACTCTCACGGATTACTATAACTATTCGGAAGAGGATAAGCTTTCGAGACAGCGAAGACAAAGATCGGAGCTGAATTTTGATACGGCACGGAGGTAGAAGATCACTGGAGACACAGGTCTTGTCTCAGACGAGAAAGACTCTCTCTCAAGATTAGGGAAATCGTGCTAGGAGATAGACGCCAAGTTTGCAATTGGCAAGTTACGAACTTTTCACCGGATAACGGACGTTTTGATCTGCCATCAATGACGGCGACTCCGCGGACAGACTGACTTCCAAACCTCAGATCTATTCAATTAAAATTGTTGAGTTTGATTAAGTCCTCGTGTATTATTTTTGGACATTAGCAATTCTTATTTGAGTTTCAGCGGTCTCGATCCATCCTCCTGATTCGCAGATTAAGTACAGAAAAGCGGGGAGAATTTCGTCCATTCGCCCAATCTTGGTTTTGGGGAAAGTTCTTAGGAACGAACCTTGCATATCTATTGGCTGTGAGGGGGAGGGGGCATAACGTGGACGGCAGCAGAAGATAATTTTGGGCGTGTTCACATAATTAGCTGAGTACGTTCACCCTTACTCATATATAATGAGATCATATAGAAATCATTTTGAGATCATTAGAGATCCTTAAGGAAATGTTGAGATCATATGTGATATGTATGCAGCTAATATTGGTACCTTTTTAATAATAATTATTATACTAGAGATTTTGAAGATAGGAATCTTGAAACTCCTCCGCGTCAGATGCGTTGTTCTGAGTTAGAAGATAGGAATCTTCAAGGTCCTTACGCTAACTTACTTCATTCGTAATTTAAATGCGATGTTAACTAACTTATACCGACATTCATGCATGTTTTACCCTCAAATTTCTCGTTCCATGTGACATGCACAAAAAAAAAGGCATGTTTGTGCGATTTCATTAAAAGTTGCTGCCCTTCTCTTATGATTTCCGCATGATGAAGTGCAGTATTCTCTCTTGCGTGCAACCTTTATTGTCACTATAACGCCAAAACATAACTAACTACAATTAATTTCCTGTCAATTAAATTTGAACCAAATCCAAAGTTGCGAATTCGTGGGTGCTCTATCAGGCGCATGCAACTGGGGTTTATCCAGAAATTTTAAAACGGAGACGGGAGGGGCGGGGGCGTAAAACTTTCGTGGTGAAAAATTTAGAAGTTGGATGAAAGCAAATTTTTTTAAGACTGAAATTTTTCATAGTGAAATGCACTATCTACCAACAAGTAATTGGACACCCCTGCAATCGACGATATCTGCGGTCCTGATGCACGTCACGGCCGCCGCCGTTACATATCGTGTGGGAAACAACAACGCAACCAGTCGCATGCAAGATGCCACGCAGTTCGGAGCTCTCTGATTTCGAGCAAGGGTAATCGTCGGGTATCACAAAAATGGCCGATCCATACGTGACATATCCAGCGAGTTGAAGTACCCAAAATCGACAGTGGTCTACGTGATTGGCAAGTGGAAGATGAGAGGTGACTGTCGGAATGTGCCCCGACCCGGAAGACCCACAAAACTGGGAGATAGAGACCGACGGGTGCTGGCCTGAGAAATTCGGAAGAACCGCACCAAATCGATAATCCACATTCGCGAGGAGTTTCAACGGGCATCCGGTAGCGTTCTTTCAATGAATAACATCCGTAAGGAAGCCCATCTTCTCGGTTATCATGGACGTGCTGCCGTCCGCAAACCTTTGATCACCAAGTCCAATAGCGCTGCACGGCTAACGTGGTGCAAAGAACGTCGACAGTGAACCGTTGAACAGTGGAAACAGGTTCTCTGGAGCGACGAATCAAGGTTCACCCTCTACCGTTCGGATGGCAGGGTCTGCGTTTGGCGTCTGCCTGGAGAACGCCTCCTGCCGGAATGTATTGTGCCAACTTTGAAGTTCGGCGGCCGTTGAATTATGCTATGGAGGTGTTTCTCCTGGTATGGCATGGGACCCTTGGTCGCAATTCCTGGTAGACTCAACGCCGACACCTACTGCACCATTTTGGATGACCATGCGCTTCCTACGTTGTGGCAGTTTTACGGGGTGGACCCATGTTACTTTCAGGATGACAATGCCACCTGTCATGTTGCGAGGTCCACCATGGCTTGGTATGGTGACAATGGGGTTAATCGAATGGACTGGGCTGCCAGAACCCGGACCTTAACCCTATCGAGCACCTCTGGGACGAGTTGGAGCGTCGACTTAAGGGGTGCCCCCACCGTCCGAAATCGGTGAAGGAACTGACCTGTCTTCTCCAAGCCGAGTGGAAGAAAATACCGCTAGCCGTCGTACAACGCCTGGTTGAGAGTATGCCCCGGAGGGTCGCAGCTGTAATCGCCGCTCGTGGAGGCTCCACCAACTATTGAAGGTGAATAAACTTCGTTTTCCTTTGCTATCACAGGTGTCCAATTACTTGTTGGTAGATAGTGTACTTAGGCTTTAAACCCAGGGTTAGAAAAGGAGAAAACTTCAAATAGAAACGGATAAAACCGGGAATTTTTTTTTCCAAGATTACACACGGTTATTTTGTATTTGTGCTGTTTCATTTTTTTATATATAACGTCTAATATTTAGGGACGCATTTAGACGTTAGATATAAAATAGGATAGCACTTGAGTATGCTAACCACTACACCACCCAGAACGTCCAAGTCTCAAGTTTCCGACTAATTTGAACATAACCATCACTAGATTCGCTAGTCGAAGCAACCGGCATTCATGTTTAGCGAATCTGGAGGTTAGGAATTCTATTCTGTGATTGTCCGGAAAAACAGATAAATCATGAATGGAATGTGGAATTACACCATACAATACAAATTTTTAAGACGACAATTTATTTTTTGGTGTAAATATGGCATGATGTTAAGTCGAAGCAACCGGCATTCATGTTGTACGCTAAACATGAATGCCGGTTGCTTCGAATAGCGAATCCTGTGATGGTTATATTCAAATTAATCGGAAACTTGAGACTTGGTCGTTCTGTGTGGTATAATGGTTAGCATACTCGAGCGCTATCCAGGAGATGCGGGTTCGATTCCCGCTCCAGGACGACGAAATTTTCAAGTTTCCGGATATATTCTGACTTACCAAACATGTTATATTTACAACAAAAAACGGATTTACATCTTCAAAATTTGTATTAACATGAGTTGCTGAAAAAAAAAAAAATACTGATACTTTCGCAGATCTTGTGCATGCTGAAATGATTTAGAAATATTCTGCGAAATTTGTAAGAGACTAAAATGAAGAGAAACATACAATATCTGTTTTGTGGTTGCAATGACCCTACTTTGAACATATCCTTTGAACAAGAAAAACTATGAAAAAGACATTACACTACTATACACATAGGTTTTAAATTAAAAAAAAAAACAGAAAAACTATCGCATTATGGTAGAAGATCCTTTAAGGTACAGCGAAGAAATTCATGTAAAGGCAAATTAATGCCATTAACAACAGTTATATGATAATAAAAAAGAATAATATTTAAAAATTACAAGGTTTATATATACACGTATGTGTGTATGTGTGTATGTGTGAGCGCTAACTAAACTACGGTGGAGAAAAAACTCTTAGAATAACATTTACATCTCGTTCTACGCAAGCAAGCCAAAACAATTTATGCTTTTCCAGGTAACGTTTGGTGCTAAGGGCTATATACTTTTCCATGTAACGTTACCCAGGGAGTATATATTAGTGTTTATGTACACCCAGGTAACGTTACCTATATACTTTTCCAGGTAACGTTTATTACACTTTTCCAGCTTTTTCTATGGATACACTCAAATGAATACACTTTTCTGATACTTTTGAAACACTCAAATGGTTTTTCTATGGATACACTCAAATGAATTCACTTTTCTTATACTTTTCCCGGTAACGTCATCCAGGGAATATATATTAGTGTTTATATACATCCAGGTAACGTTACCTATATACTTTTCCAGGTAACGTTTATTATACTTTTCCAGGTAGCGTTTATTATACCTTTCCAGATACCGTTTATTATACTTTTCCAGGTAACGTTTATTATACTTTTCCAGGTTACGTTTATTATACTTTTCCAGGTAACGTTTATTATACTTTTCCAGGTTACGTTTATTATACTTTTCCAGGTAACGTTTATTATACTTTTCCAGGTTACGTTTATTATACTTTTCCAGGTAACGTTTATTATACTTTTCCAGGTAACGTTTATTATACTTTTCCAGGTTACGTTTATTATACTTTTCCAGGTAACGTTTATTATACTTTTCCAGGTAACGTTTATTATACTTTTCCAGGTAACGTTTATAATACTTTTCCAGGTAACGTTTGGTGCTAACCTATTGGAGGGTACTGGGGACGTACACTTCGTGAGTGAATTACCGTAACAGGTGATTCGATACAGAATCTAAAAGCAGTGGAAGAAAAAAATATTTGAAATGGTAATGAATGACGTTGTATCTAATCGGTTTAAGCAACAGTAGCAGAAAAATGGTACAACATTATTTTGGTAGCAGTCCTGTTAAGGCGACATTTGATGTAGTTCAGCAATTAAATAGACTAACCTAAACAAGAGGCGGTTTGTTCGAAGTAGCAAATTTTAGGTACTTAGCTTCACGTATTTTTTAGCAGATTTCACCAAAGGCGACTGCAACTTTGACAAAACGGTAGGGCGAAAGGAGAAAAAAAGGAGCAATAAAGTTTAGGTACAGTACTTCGCCTTTTCCCGCGGCTACATATTTTCCACATTACTTTGAAGGAGACAGAGAGAAGCCTTTTATAAATTCATTCAAAACAGCAGTCAGGGGCGGATTGGCCCACCGTGACATTTTCCGGTGGACCACTCGAGAAGTGGCCCAGTGTCTCGTGTTGCTTTCGTCTGGAATTTTTGGAACGAATGAATAATTTTTTTGGTATTTATGAATAATAATCGTTACCTTTATTCGAGCTTTATCTCTGTGTGAAAAGTTATTTCGTTCAAATTTTTTTTCTTTCTCGCTGGTTGTTTGGTCTGGAATTGCATACCAAAATTCTTTGTACTTACATGTGAAAAATGCAGCCGGACCACAAATATGCTGTTGTAAAATAAACTAAAGCTAACTACAGTTAGACGTAGATAGTTGAATTTGGAGCCCAGAGTCATCGGCCTACCCTCCATTTGTTATTTTGAAGGAAGCACTAGTACTCATTGTAAGGGCCCATCATCCCATCCCTTTACCCGCGGACGACACAGAGTACATAGTTGTTCTACGGCAGAGATATTCCGAAATCTGTATCACACTTATATTTATCTTAAAAGAAACAATTGACCAGCACTGACTCATGTTTTACAATGGGGATTCATTGGTAAAAATAACTGGTAGACGTAAAAAAGGCTACTAGTCAAGGAACAGATCAAATTAATATAAGAATTAAATGACATTGACCAAGTAAATATAAGAATTAAATTACATTGACCAAATAAATATAAGAATTAATTGCTCAGGAAAATTTCCGTGTGGCTTGTGTGCTGTGCTCACGTTTTAACTTTCAGAATGGTATTAATTGGCAAATGGAGTTTTCAATGGATTTGCGATTTTGTTTTTCTGTCAAATACAAAAGAAAATAATTCTCTGGAACATTATTACCCCGTTTAGAGTGTGGCTTGATGTGTTATTCAGTCAAGAGTGGATTTTTAAGAATCTTTCACTGTACTAAAAGTAAACGGAGTTTGTGTAGATTTGTTTGCTATATCTTTCACTGTGTTCACACGAGTGAACGCGTTTTACAATGAAAATTTTCAAAGTTCTTCTTTCACCCAAATATAACAGCAAAAAAAATGCTAAATAAAAAATGTATTCAGCTATTTCTTTTATATCGCTGAAAGCCCACAATTTCTTCAGTTATTTCTTAAGATTGAATCACTATATCTATCTTTCACTTATATCATGATGATATTTCAAGAAATGAAATCATGCGAATGTAATAAAGAAAGGAAATGAATTGTATACTAAAAAAAAAAAAAAAAAAAGAAAGTAGAAGGAAATGATTTAAGGACGTCAATTAGAGCGTTTGTCGGTTGTTCACGTAAGAGCTTTTTCCTGCTCTGGGAAGAAGGATAAATAGGTTATTAGTTAAATTTGCACAACTACTTACATTGAACTACACTGGTTAACATAAGACTAAGTGTGTGCACATGTTCTTTCAAAATAAAACTAGAGTTTAGGAGTCTGATGTACCAGATTTTTTAGAGCGCAGAGAAAATACGTGAATAAACGTGGAAAAGAGGGAATGGCATTCTAAAATTTTGACAGAAAATTTTTGTTTCTTATGAAACAGAAAAACTCCGGAAGTATACAAACTCATTTTTAATTCTTCTTTTGTTTTGCTCTACATTTTAATCATTATTCTCTACAACTATATCTCTTCAGACAACTATTTCGCATTTCTAACGAGCGTAAAAGCATGAATAAAGGAGAAACGCAAAAAAAAAAAAAAAAAAAAAAAACGATGAGTGAACGAACAATTCGAAAGTGGCATACAAAGAATATAAAAATGTTTTAACGTAGATTCAAAGAAAAATGAACCAAACGCACCGAAGGGGAAAACAATTGAATCCCTGGCCCTTCTCTGTATTAGTTCTGTACGGGGCCTGGTTACCTTCGCCTAGGTTCATTCGCCTAGGATTCATTATTGTCCCAAAAAATGTAGCCCGTGCTGTCATGTCCTCACAACATTCATTAATTAGACCTTAGTAAATCATTTATCCAGTAATATCTATCATGCTTTTTTTTATTTTCAAAAACATGTTTATTAAAAACAAAGAGAAAAAAATAGAGAATGAGTATATGAAAACGAAACTATTTACAAAACCGGTTTTTTTAAAAAAAACATGCGATGAACACGTAATAAAAAATAAAAACACAATAGAGAAAACTCCTGTGATGTGAAAGTCAATGAAGAAATGATGAACAAAGGTGAAAAATGTTCGTAAATAATAAAGCTGGCCTTACATGTAAGCAGAAAAAAATGTCAACAATCTATATACAATTGCTAATGAGCGGAAAAAAATGTGAGTTCAGAAAAATCTGTGACTGACAGATGAAGAAAAAAAAGTTCACAAATAAAGCTAAGCAGTAATGTCTTACTGATGAAAAAATAAAATAAAATAAAATAAAATGAGCATCATTCATGGAGAAAAATAAAACTTAACTTTGTTCAGCGTTCCTAATTGCTGATCGTAATACACTGATATCATATCAAGCATACTTTTATGTTACATACTGCCATTACTCGACCCGAGCTCTCTTTGTCCGAACCGTTTCTCAAGTCGACGTCTAACGCGCTAATCCTCCTCAAGGCCAATCTGTTTCTTCTCACTTCGGGAGCCTCTGTATGTTCCCAGGCGTACGGGACCGTTCGACTCAGCGCTGCTCCTGCGCTGACGTCAGTTACAACTTAACGAATTTGCAAAGTACACCTGGCATTAATAAACCGGGAAGGAAATCATAATATTATAACAAGAGTCCTTACAAGTTCACTGAAAGTTCTTGTTTCGTCTGATATATCTCATTTAAAGGTTCATTTAGAAAGCGGAATAGACACATGTGAATACAAAACGCTGCAAAAAAGAAAAGAACAGCAGATCCACAGAAAATTAAAAAAAATATATTTGCGAAATGTTTCGCGTGAAATCAACAACAACTGAGAAAGTCATATTTCAATTAAAATTTCACATCTCGGAAGCATTTTCTGAGAACTCCTGATTTTGCCAAAAGACAGGTGTTCATTTAAGAAAACACAAATAAATAAAATTACGATAGTGAAAAAGGAAAAATTCGGGAATACAATATTGTAAGAAAGAAATTGAAATGACAAAGAAAAAAAAAACGGTAACGTAAAAAAAAATAATAAGAAAAAAAAAATAATCCGTAATAATATTTTTCATTAGAATTCAACATTTCCTCCAGCATTTCCCAAGACTGCATCACATCACCGTTGTTGGAGAAAAAAAAAAAGATTATTTAAAGAACACACAGTCCTAAAACGATTTTCCGCTAACGTTTTGTGATGACTCTGTCATCAGACATATCCGGCTTCAGAAAATCGAATAGCGGTTTTATTTTTCTTCTTAGCGGTGCTCGTTTCATCCGCCTTGACATATAGAAGCACTTAGTATTCTGCGGTCGTCAGTACAGTCGATGTATTTAATACTCGTACAAGAGCAGGAAACTTGTTTCACCCCATCCCTCCTGGTTATCCCTCCCATCTAACTTCTCCGATCATCTCTCTTCCCCGTTCTCCCTTTTCACCACTTATTCATTTCTTTTTCTCCCTCTCTCTCTCTCTCTCTCTCTCTCTCTCTCTCTCTCTCTCTCTTTTTACCCTCCTGTGTGCCTGTGTTTGGGTGCTCTTTTTTTTCTTCACTTTCTCTTTTTTTTTCTCTTAGCATCCTTCTTGCTTCGAGAAGACATAAAGCCCCGCGCTGACTCTAATCCTGTTGGTCAACACGGCTTTCTGGCAATAAAGACGTGAACAAGTTCCGGCCGCGAATCTGATGGCCAAGATTAAGTAATCCCCGAGCGAAGCATAGCAGCACGAGCACAGGAATAGCCCGACTAAGAGGATTGGAATACCCCATCTTTTCTCCTCGAGGCGCTGACAAACGGCGGCTATGGCGACACTCTAGAAGCATCAGCTCTCTCCTAAAGCTCCTCCTCCGTTGCACACTGGGGGTGGCTTTATGGTCGGCGATGCACCTCTTAATGTGTAGCTCGGTAAGTGCGTGTGACACGCCGTGGAAACAACTTGCAAGAGGCTCTCTGTCTCTCTATCTCGCGTTTGTAGTAGGAGGGTGTTGGAGGGTGGACGGACGAACGGGGTGATAGCAAGACCAGAAAGAGAGAGAGAGAGAGAGAGTGATGGAAGGATGGGACGACGTGTGGATGTTAAGAGGAGGGAAAATGGGTTGTGTGAGTACAAGAAGAAAAAAAAAAGAAAGAAAGAAAAAGAAAGATGAAGAGAAGGGAAGAGTGGGATTTGACGGTGGGGTGACCGGTCGCTCGTGCCTGCCCATTACCCTGACGGCTCCCTCATTATCGTCTGATGGATGCTGTCTGCTCCCGCTCCTCCCCGATCAATAACCACGGGATACACGACTGAGGAGCCTTTTTTTTTTTCTTCCCCTTTTTTTCCAAGCGAGTCGGAGCGAGAGAAAAAAAAAGAAGAGCGAAGGAGGATGGAGAGTAAAGGATAAACATCCCTGTAGCTGTAGCATCCCTTGGTTCTTAGCTTGAGAAGTGAACTGAATGTTTGTCTCCTTCTTTCTCTTTTTACTGCAGCATCTTCTACCCCCTCCCCCCTCTCCCTCACCATTCCCTGCTCATCCCTCACCTCTGACGCTCCTCCTATCCCTCCACCCCCAGCCCTCTCAACCCACGTATTTGGTTAAAAAGTAGCGCAGTAAAAAATGAAAAGAAAAGAGAAGGATTGGTGAAATGTATGGAGAGGAAAATGCCGCAACTGGAGCTACTAGGGAAATTGAATTACAAGTCTTCGTGTCCCTGAGTCGTTGGTTAAAGAACAGCTCTGATGAAGAAAGCTTCGTTTTTTTGCATGTACATCCCTTCTCTACTTTTTTTTTTCTTGCCCCCCCTCATCATTCCACATTCCCCTTTTTTGCGTATTTTCGTTTGCGATGTAGACTTTTTAGAGTTCCCAGAGATTTAGGTCGAAGTAAACATTTAATCAGAAGGATGGCTGGGGCTTTCCGTTACAGTTGTGATGCAACATGGGTTTTAGGATAAAAAAAAATAGGAAAAAAAAAGTATAAGGAAGAGAAGATGAGGAAAAGGCAGAGCGGATGCTGAATCAGATGAGGCACTCTGAAACTCTGCCATGGATAGACTGATAAGCTGATTGGGAGGCATTTTCTAGTGGATGTCTTGTTTGTCCCAACAAATGAAGGGTGCCTCCTTTTCTTTTATTCCTTTTCCCCTTCAGCTTAGCGTTTCAATACTGATTTTTATTCTCTGTTTCAAGAAATCGATGTGTTTCGCATCATATCTATATTTAGACGGTTTTATTCTTTTAGTTTAAGCTAAGTAACATCAAAATCACACACACAAAAGAAAAAGAAATAATTCTTTCTAAAAAGTATTCCTCTCAAAGCCTTCTTTGATTTCCAGTACTCATTGCTGATTTTTGCATGAGCGTCGAACGTTCGTTATGAAGATCAGAGGATAGAAAAATGCGCAGAGGCCACTTCATGATTGTAATTATATATATAGGACACACTGCATCTATTCGTGAAACCTTTGCCCGCTTACAAGAAGGATTTTAAAATAAAACACGAGTAAAACAAAACAAAAATTGTCGAATAAAATTCAGTAAATGTTTCTATGTTTGAGTTGAGCAGTAAAGTTTTCTCATTTTCTGATATTTAGTATTTGTTTTCGAGCTTATAAAAAATCCAGGCATGGTGAAAAAACTTCTTACCACATACTTATTTAAAAACACGTCATACGAAGGAATTGCTAGTGAGAAGTTCTTGCGTTTCATCCATAAAGTGCCTTTTTTTTAGATGGACAACCTATGTGGAGCTGTTACTATAAACATTCTAGCGTTTGTGACGCTCAATTTCTTTTTCCAGGCCCTATGTAATATTTTAGAAAAGCGTTCATTTTCCTCTGTCACATTATTGTTTTATTAAAATCATTTCATTTATCTTTAAAATGTCAGTATTATTGCAGAGGAACACTGTCAGCAATGTCAAATAATTATTTTTTGAGCCACATATTAAAAGAGATTAAGAACAGAGCAAATAATTGATGAGCTAATGGCATGAAGTTACCGCTGATCACGTCGAAAATATGAGATACAAGGCTTAAAAGTTATTGAATGCTCCTCACTGCATGACATAGTTACTGAGAACTTCTATTTCCTGCAAGTGAAGTAATTGTTTTCTCTCTCCTTTTTTTTTTTTTTTTTTTTTTTTTTTTGTACATCTCACGATCGTTCGTGATAAGAACTTACGGTATAAGGATTTCAATAAATTCTAAGTCACAGTTAGGCATGGATATTACGACTATTGCATCGTCCATTGGTGGCATACAAATTACCACAAAGCTACTGGATATTAGCTGTTGGAGTTCACAAAGTAAATTGGTAACGCCAGTCAGTCATGTCGATAAAAAATGGAAAAGTGAAGAACTGGGCAATGGTTGGGTGCTTTGCGAAAGAAACTATTTTCAGTCTGCCACTATTCAGGAGTACATGGTTAGGAATTGCTGCCACAAGCATTGACGGGAGTATATTTACGAATTGTGGCAGCGAATAATAACAAGAGTGTTGTCGATAACTGCAAGGGAAAGTATTCCTGCATATAAGGCTAGCAATCCCCCCCCCAAATAATAATTCACGAGTGTACAATTAGGAGTTGCAGCGGGCAGTAATTGCGGGTGCATAATTAAAAATCGGGGCAGCCATTATTTACGAGTCATGAATATACAGAAGAGAGTATTCACTTTTGTCATGTACCAATTACAGTGCGCAGTATTCACGCGTCTATGACTACTCGCCGTGCCGCATTCAACCGCGTGTAGATCAGGAATTGTGGCAAGCAGTATTCACGCGTGATAGTTAAAAATTGCCATTCACAATAATAATTAGTATATGGTTAATAACCACTGCTACCGTTATACATGCGTGTATGATTAGAAGTTGCAGCGGACAAGCAGCACTAATTAGTGTATAGTTACAAATTGTGCAGGCTACTATTCACGTTTATGTGGTTAGAAATAGAAAAATAGAAGCCGGAAGTGCCCACGAGAGACAGAGAGAAAGAGGGGGGGATAGCAGTTGCATAGTTCAGTTTTAACGAGTATACGATTAGGAATCACAGCGGACATTATTCATCAGTGTATCATTAAAAGCTGTAGTGGATAAAGGCAGTATTCACGAGTGCATGGTTAAAAATTGCGGCGGTTACTACTCACGACTTTGTGGTTGGAAAATGCGCAGTTCGTGGTTACGGGAACCTTGCAGGCAGGGGTTTCCGAGTGTACGGACGATAGGAATTGCGGGGGCTGAAATTCAAAAGTGTATGATTGAGAACTGCTGCGGATAGTATTCAAGAATGCGTTATTAGAAATTGCAGCGACCAGTATTCAAGTATGTATGATTAGGAATTACTGCGGTCAGTATTCAAGAATGTATGCTTACAAATTGTGCAGCTAGAGTATGCTTAAAGAGTATGCTTAGGAAGTACAGCGGCTGGTATTCAAGAGTGTATGACCAGGTATTGCTGCGGCCAGGATTCAACAGTGTATGATTAGGAACTGCTACAACAGTGTATGATTACAAATTGCAGCGGCCAATTTCGAAGAGTGTATGATTCGGAATTGTTGCGATTAGTATTAAGGAATTTATTATTAGTAATTGAAGCGGCTAGTATTAAAGAGTGTTCGATTTGACCACTACTAAAGAGCGTAAGATTAGAAATCGCTGCGACTAGTATTCAAGAACTTTTCAGTAAGAATTGCGACGACTAGTATTCAAGAGTATTTGATTACAAATTGCTCGGTCAGAGTTAAAGAGTATATGGTTAGGAATTACAGCGGTTTTTATTCAATGGTGTTGATTAGAAATTTCTGTGGCTAGTATTCAAGATTGTATGATTACAAATTGCAGCGGCCAGTTTCCAAGAGTGTATGATTAGGAATTGTTGCGATTAGTATTAAAGAATGTATTATTAGTAATTGAAGCGACCCGTCTTCAAGAGTGTTTGATTGCAAATTGCTATGACCATTACCAAAGAGTGTATGATTAGAAAGTGCTGCGACTAGTGTTCAAGAGTGTGATTATAAATTGCTATGACTATTTCTAAAGAGTGTATGATTAGAAATCGCTGCGACTAGTATTCAAGAGCTTTTGAGTAAGAACTGCAAATGCTAGTATTCAAGAGTGTTTGATTACAAATTGTTGGGCCAGTATTAAAGAGTATGCAATTAGGAATTACTGAGGTTTTTATTCAATTGTGTATGATTAGGAATTGCTGCGTCTATGGTTAAGAATTGCACCTGCCAGTACTCAAGACTGTATGATTAGAGTTGATGGGGATCTTAATCTTTGCAAAAGTCGTGGGACACATTTCAGAGAATGAAAAGAGAGGAAGGAAACCGCAGAAGTGTGAGTTGCAATATAAAGAAATTAATGTTCTTTTTATTACAAAGGAGCTAAGTAAAAAAGTAATAGACGGCACAGATATGTTTAACTTACGGAGAGACCAATCTCTTTGCATCTTGGTGCAGTGTGACCGAAAACGCCAGATGAAATATCTTGGGCAGATGCTAACCAACCCTAAACGTTGTCTATCCAAGGTGCGTCATTGAAACTGAATTATCGTGAAAGTTACACGTATATGCGTTATCTAGCTAGAAACATCGCATTCGGAACAAACACAAAATTCAAGAGGGACTTCGTCAGCTTTTATATTATTTATCAGATCTGCTCAGAAAGTTTCTCCCTAAGCTTTCACAAAGGTACCCTGTGTTACCCGAATCTTTCCAGTTTCTAGACTTTACTACTAGGATGCATTACTTTACAGTAGGGTAGAAGAATGTTGTCAGTGTATTCTGCTTGTGGACACGACCTCCCTATATTTCTCCTTCTAGACACGATCTCACTATATTTCTCCTTGTGGACACGATCTCCCGAATTTTCTCAAATTTTACATGCGATTGCGGAACATTGCTAAACTGTCTCTTCACTGTTTTCGTGGATGTGAGTGTTTGCTTACAGAAAGACGTGAGTATTATGCTCCACATTTGTACGGTAACCCTTTACTTCACGAAAGAATGTTGCAACATAGAGTTCTGGATTCGAAACTGGGGTTCCAACTGGTGGACGAAACACCCTGCTCATCAAAGCGTTGTGTGGAAATTGGACTCGTACCATCTGCAGAATATAAGAAATGTCCATATTTGATTAAGGTGACATTAACGAAATTGTTTATATTTTTAAGGCGCTATTGCTGAGAACTAAATTTTTTCTAGCAGTGAAGCAAGCATTTTTCTTATACGGAAGGCAGAAAACTAAGAAAGGAAGTGTAATGGCAGCACCATGGACTGCGATTGAATGAATGAAAGGGAAGCATAGAGAAAATGAGAATAACACAGGAATGAAAGAAAATAACTCGTACGCTAATTAATTAAACTTTCTTGCATATACTGTATTTATACAAATTAAGGCTTGTTGTCATGATACAGGAAAATAAATAATTTATTATCGACAACATTGCATCCACGATACCGAGTAAAATTAAGAAGATAAAAAAAAATCTACATTTTAGTGATATTAAATTACAGTGGTATCCACAAGCAGTCCTCCGTTTCACTTTACTTAAACAAATCCTGTAGCGACAGCAACATAACATTTGAACCCTCAATTTCTTTGCTAGTCCCGCAGTTCACTCGTTTTTTACGCTTTCTAACCGCAGGTTGAAGAAACGTATAGACTCCAGCTCTCTCCGTCTTTCTGTCTGAAAGCCCTTCCGCACGATAACTCGCGTAAAAATGGTTCGACTTCGATGAAATTTTAGTACGTGGTAGGGGACCGACAGGGAACGAACTCTGTTGAAAATGGGTGAAATGGGGTCAACGATCAAGTCGTAGGAGCGGGATCCATTCCATTGCTCTTATACGTCATCACTTGTGTAAAAATAGCTCCATATTGGTGAAATTTTAGTATGTGGTAGGGGCCCACCTGAGGACAAATTCTATTGAAAATGGGCGCAATGGGGTCAAACGTCAGGACATAGGAACGGGATCCATTCCATTGCTCTTATGCGTCATAACTTATGTAAAAATGCTTCGATTGCGACAAAACTTCATCATGTTGTTCCGGAGTTATACCGAACCAATTCTGTTTAATACCATCGAAAAGGGGTCAAAGGTCAGGGCACAAGAGCGATATTTATTTCACAGCCATTATCCTCATAACTTGAGTAACAACTTGAGTAATTATTTCTGGTATGTTGGAAAGCGTATCATAATCAAAGCATTGCATGATTTTACTAACTTGTTTTAATAGATGGACCAAATACATTATTTCCCTATTATTTTAATTTATATTTCTTTAATTTTCCCTTATATGTTTATAGATTGTGAAAATTTTATTCCATCTAATCCTCTTGTGACTCCAACTCATATTCAACCTGAATGATATTTTTTATTTGCTTATACTATTTTGCGCTCTGTATCTAGAAAACTAGGAAGTTGTTTGCAAGAACAGTAAACCTACTCTGCAGATTTAGTTTAAATTCCTTGTTCTTCTGAGATCCCTAAACAAATTCCGTTAGAAGTATGAAAAAATCTATTCTACCAACAGCGATCAGAATGTGCAGGTTAAACAACTTTCTAAAGGATGTCCGACGCTAAGTGTTTATTTACGCTTTACAAACGCAGGTTGAAGAAGCTTATATGCTCCAGCTTTGTCCGTCCGTCTGCCTGTTTGTACGATAACTCGCGTAAAAATGGTTGCATTTCGATGAAATTTTAGTATGTTGTAGGAGGACAATCTGGGGACGAACCCTATTAAAAATGAACGAAATGGAGTCAAAGTTCAAGACATAGGAGCAGGATCCATTACATCGCCTTTATGCGTCATAACTTACGTAAGAATGCTTCGATTGCGACAAAACTTCATGATGTTGTTCCGGAGGTATACCGAACCAATTCTGTTTAATACCATCGAAAAGGGGTCAAAGGTCAGGGTACAGTAGCGAGATTTATTCCACAGCTATTATCCTCATAACTTGACTAAAAATGCTTCTATTGCGACAAAACTTTAGTATGTTGTTCCGGAGGTATACTGAATGAATCCTCCTCTGATTAATTCAGTATACCTCCGGAACAATGATGAATGAAACCCTCCTCTCTATCCAACAGTCAGGATAGAGAGGAGGGTTTGTCTGCGCGTTATTTCTGGTATGTTGGAAAGCGTATCATAATCAATGCATTGCATGATTTTACTAACTTGTTTTTCTTTGGGCTACATGACGCCGACAAATTATTTTTTGAGGCATTAACAAAATACCACCGTGGGTAATTTCCAGATTTTTTATATTTTTTTACGACCACAGTAAGCAAATCTCTGTACTATAAGCAGTCGCCTGTTCTAATTTAAAGCCACTGGTTCCAGGAGAGGGAGAGAGCCAGTGCCGTAAGACAAACATAGCATTAATGCGTCACTAGGATTCAAACTCGGTCGCATCTCGGACGAAAGGGCAGAGGCCAGCGTTTAGACCACTGCCAACCTCGGCGGGTATCAAGCGATTATAAACACCCTGTCTATAATTTTGGGCCGCTGGCTTGGGTTGGTTACCCCCTCCTCATCGAAAAAAGCTCTGATAGGTTACCCCCTCCTCATCGAAAAAAGCTCTGTAGGACAGGCGAAAACGCATGCCTCACACGCGGCTCGAAACCGGGCCTGCTTGGACGAAGCCAGCGCTTAGACCATGTGACGTACTACATAAATGAAGCACCTGTCAAAACGAAAAATGAAGCGATGCATTTCGTCGGAGTAGCTTAGTCGGTTAGAGTAACTAACTCTGGAGCGAGAAGACGCGCCTTCGATAATCGTCACCGAAAAATTCCTGTTTTCACAACCCCTACGACACATGGCAAAATAATTAGTAATGGGCAGCACTAATTATTTTACCATGTTCTTGTTAATTTGGAAACAACAAAACATGCAGTTTGAAAAAAAAAAAAAAAAAAAAAAAGAGGTAATGTTAAATCAAGTTTTACTGAGGAATTTAGCTTCCTCAGTGCAGCCCGGTTGTCGAGTGGTCGGAGGCTTAGCGCTCCGACTAATAGTCCGACCTGAATCGCAAATGAAGCTATGGGTGGTGTGCTTACTTCATAGCTCCGGCTCAGGCCCTTCATGGAACCAGTGGCCCTTAATTAGGGATGGTGATCATCTTACAGACCTTAGAATTGCTCAAAGATTGGTTACCCCCTCCAATTCGAAAAAAAGGTACCTCCTGATTCGAACCGTCTGAAAATTTCACGATCTCAGAATAATCTTAATGCTATTCCAAACTTAACATGAGAGCCTTTCGAAGTATTTTATTTTCATTTTCGTGCTATAGTTTTATTTGTATTTTTATGTATGAAATCAATACAAGAGAATAGCATCACTGGATAAACGCCACTGAAAAATCCGCTAATATACACTATATTGACAAAAGTCACAGGACACCTAAAAGAGAAACACAACGTCGCATTTAGTGACATAGCCTACATTAGTACAGTGTGGGTCCATCTTTGGCCTTAATGCATGCACTGACCCTTCGAGACATGCTTTCGACAAGGTTCTGAAACACAGCGATAGGTATGCGCTTCCTTCCATTCAATACATATTGCTGCCAATAACTGTTGCTTAGTAGTAGGCCATGGCTCCAAACTTCTTATGTGGCGCTCTATGGGATTAAGATCAGGGCCTTGTGCTGGCCAGTCCACATACGATACGGAATTATCGTCAAACCACGCCGTAACTGTCCTTGCTTTACGGCTCGGTGCATTATACTGTTGGTACCAATAAGGCTCGGTTCCATAGTATTGCCACAGAGTTGGTAGGGCATAATTCTCTCCAGCCGTACTGGTTAACAGGTTTGCCCTCGGTAACAAATGGGTCGCGACCATACCACGAAAAACACCCCCACACGAGTGCACTGCCAGCTCCGAACTTGACCATATGAACAATACAATGTGGTAAAGCGCTACCCAGGCTGCTGCCATACCCACACACAGCCATCAGACTGATGGATCGTGTATCTGGATTCATCAGTCCATAGGACCCGTTTCCATTGATCTATGGTCCACGATAAATGGTCTTTACACCATGCTAAACGATGAGTAGCAATCGTAGTGAAGATGAAAGGCTTATGAGCAGCCACACAACCACGGTAGCCCAAAAAAGGAAGTTCTCTGCGAATGGTACGTGTACATACCGAGCTTCCAGCATTTTTACTCACCTGAACACTGAGGTCCTATGTAGTACTCCATAGATTAGCTGTAACGACTCTCCTGAAGTTTCGACGTCCTTTACCACTGATTTTCTTTGGTCTGCCGGTACGTTTTCCTACTTCAGGCACGCCATATGTCTTCCATTTATTCAGTACATCCAAAACAGTTGACTTGGGCATGTTTAAACGCCTCACGGTTTCTCTTATGGACAACCCACTAATATAACACCCAACAATTTTACCTTTCTCAAAGTCAATTCTCTCCAGCCGCGACATTTTCACTCAACCTCAAAGTGCGATATGAACGCGGTCAGCTGCAGGCGTGTTTTTATACCGTTTGCAGCTGTACCGCGCATTTTAACAACGCAGCGGATTCGTTCATTTGCTTTTGAAGGGATGTGCGATGAATTTTGTCAATATAGTGTATTTCGAAACAGGAAAATTTGGAAGCGTAATTGCGGCCAAATTTAATTTTGCTTTCTCTCTTTTTATTTATTTATTTATTTATCTTAATCTCTAGAATTTTGAGGATGGTTGTCAAAATATTTCCCAAGTCATGTTTTCGACAATATCTTTAACAGCTTTTATCTGTCATAGAATGAAATGTACTGTTTACCAAAACTTAGATAGTCACTGAAGCGCATATCCGGTTTAAAAATAATTTTAGAAATATTTGAAAAGGAACGCGGAAGGAATTACAGAAAATATTATAAAGAAAATCGAACATTAGCGAGCTCTGCCTTGAAAGCTGAATGCTCTAAATCGATGTTGATGAATTGTAATGGTATCGCCTAAAAGGAGTTCAATTCGTTGCATATTCATGCGATCACATTGTCCATTATGATCATCACCACGCCCCCGGTATAATGTACACAAATCATTTTAATGGTGTATTTCCAATTCTTCTGAAGATAATCATCACAGTAAGTATACTGCATGAAGACGGCACGTGAAAACTGAGGGATATCTGTCAGATATGCATATTTCGATAAAAAGGTACATTTACTCAGTGAACAGTTGCTTTAACTATGTACAAAAGGTTCTTGCAATAATGATCAAGGTATATGCAGATATGTGTCACGTATTACGGAAAGGATGAAGCAACAGAATAGAAGCACTAACTCTTACTTCTACCTAAACTCTGGCCAACAATGCTGGAATAAGAAAAAAGAACTAGCCCATTTTATTTCTTAAAGTTCATGCTGTTTTGACTCATCAATGTTCACGAAATGTCCCATTTTTTATTTATTTAATTTTTTTGAATAAATGTAGACACAGGGTAGATCAGGAAGAATTATGTAAATACTAACTTATTAAAATTATTTGACCCTAACGTCCAGACCTATAATCGGAAACATTCTACCCAGCAGCAATAGAGGAAGTGACTTCTTTTTCTATTTCTCCTTTTATTTAAGAATAACTGTTACGTGATATGTCGTGCTTCTTTTGTAAAGCTAGTTCTCAGTTTAGTGGATTTCTCACCTGTGTTTGCGGATTTCTCACCTGTGTTTGTGGTTTTGGTGGATTTCTCACCTGTGTTTGTGTTCTTTCTTTTGAAAACTTATTCATGAAATACCTCACAGTCAACGCAGTAAAGAATACAGTGAAAGTAAAAATATATAACAGATATAGATTCCACTTTTTTCTTGAAGATTGACTCAAAATATCAGCTTTCCAGATAAATGTGATGTTCAATAATATACAAGTCTAACTCCATTTTTTTAACTAAGTCAATTTTTGTAAGGTAAGTTTTGAGCCGCGGGACAAAAATAATTATTTTCCTTACTATTAATGTAATAATAACGAAACTTAAGGTAATGCTATGATTTGTTTAAAAATTAGTTGTAACAATATAAAAAAAGTAAGATTTTCCTGATTTTTTTTTTTTATATGAAATAGCAACAGAGCAAGTGACTTCTTTTTCTGTTTTTCCTTTTATTTAAAGATAACCGTTACACAATGTGTTTAGCTTCTTTCGAAAAGTCAGTCCTTCTCAATTTTGTGGATTTCTCATCTGTGTTTGTGGTTATAATAATGTTATCTTTCCTTTGAAAAATTATTCATGAATTACCTCACAATCAACGAAGTATAAATAACACAGTGAAAATGAAAATACATAACAGGCACAGATGTATCCTTCTTCTTGAAATTGTCTCAAAATATTAGATTTCCAGATAAATGTGATGTTGAAATATGTAAAAGTCGAACCCCATTTTTTTATCTAATGCCATTTTTGAGCAGCGGGATAATGATAATTATCTGTTAATGTAATAATAATAACGAATTCTTAGTGTAATGTTATGATTTGTTCCAAAAATAGTCGTAACAATATAAAGAAAATAATAATATTTTTATATGAATATCTCTTTTCATGTCTTTCCTTATATTTTGGGAGTTTTGTCTTCCTTTCACAACTATAAAATTTGGTAATCCTACGCATAAACCAAACCAAATTTTATGGAAGACAAAGGCCCTAAAACCCATAAAATTGCGAGTGCAACACATAAGAATTCCTCTCACGGCGCGTCATCGTCACAATGCATCTGAATAAGAACATTTCAGGATGCAGTTTTAGGTATAAAAAGAAACAAAAAGGAAGTAGTAAAAACCGCAGAAAAATAAGACTCGGGGTAAGCGAAGATCTTGACTAAAGTGCATCCCCGAACATAGCGAGATGTACGTCTTTCCTCTTCGCATCCATCTGAAACTTCAAGTGCTCTTGGAGTTGAAGAAGGGAAAACGCAGACCACTTGGGACCGTGAATTCAACTCCAGAGCAGTGTGCCAACAGGCAACGTAAGCTGTACTATCAAACGCAAGTTTAGTTGGTTTACTTTATTCTCCCGTCAGTATTTTCTTGAGGTCGGGGATAAATAATATATTAAGTCAAATAAACGTTAAAGTCAATAGCTTTAATATTACCAAATCAAAGTGCGTACTTTCATATAACGCAACAACAGTTGTCATAAACAAAGAAGAAAAAATGAGTATGTACAAAAACTAAAAAGTTTTTGTAAGGATTTCGGTATAAAAGTGAACTCTTGAACATTCGTGGAAAATATTTGAAGGACTGGAAAAATATGAAAATATTATCCGTATGGTTAGTGGTCAGGCTGAGCAAAAAGTGAATCTATGCTATTATTTTTTTTAACAGAAACTTACGAAATAATTATTTCACAGCAAAATTTAGCGTTTTCCTCAGACACATCCCCATCGAATAACAATCTACGCAATATAACACCCGGTTTTCCAGATTCAATTTCTTTAATGCAAGTGGCAACAGCTTTCTTGCGTATGACGTCACGGGGTTCAGAGTTGCGTTCAGTCGTACTCAGAGATGGAAACAGGTCACGTTACAACGGGTCGACAATTTCTTGTCAAACGAGTCGTGTCCATGAGCTGTTCCTCAACCGATTTCAACCCAGTTTTATTTTCGTTTTATTTGTGACAAGAAAAAACATAATTCAAAGAAAAATGCGTACTGTGGAATTTTGTCCTCAATACTTGTGTGCCAACGGAGTGAAAAATAATGTAATGCAAAAATATTGTGGTCTCTTTCTTACAGCACAGAAGATGTCCACCGATCGACGACACAGCACCGACGCTAGATACACCGACACCATATCGTAAAACGATACTTCCTTTCTGGAGCAATGTACAGGCAAACGCCTGTCGACTGCTTCTCAACTGATTCAGTCTCTCACACCCCGCGTGTCACATTGAAAGACAGAGTTACTTTCTTTCCACATCGCATCTTTTGCATTGAAAAATCAGAGGTTTACATTTGACGTGCTAACAGTCATTTCCCATTGCATGTCTTGTCGGAATTAATGCCTTATTTGCTAATATAGGTGAATTTAACATTAAGGAGATTGAAAAAAGGCGTCGAGGCCAAGAAATAGATGCTCGTTGAAAACAAAATCGGGAAGACTAAATGCTGAAAGTTGTTTCGTCTCGTTAAGAACCAGAATATGTTTCACAACAACACCAATTTTTACAAGCTTGAGATGAGTTGAAAGTTTCCAAAACGTAAATGTTGATTTCATGAGTGTCTTTTCCTTCTGAGGGGCAATGATGAAATCAACATCCACATTTTGGAAACTTTCAACTCATCAGAAGCTTATGAAAATTTGTGTTGCTCTGAAACATATTCTGAAGCTTGATATTTTATCAAGAAAACAGCAAAAACTGAAATTAAACATACAACAAGTTATTCAGTTCAAACATTTTTTGACTGTAGTGCCATCAGAATTAAGCGGAACAACCTTAACATTACTGCGGAAGGGCACTTAAGACTCTCGCAGATGTGTTTAGAAATATGTATAAAACAGTTAGGTTATGTCTTGAAAATGAAGGACGACAGTTTCAACAGTGAGTAGGTTATACTTTCCCGTAATACATTTGTTTGCTGATTTTCTATATAACCTACTAGTATATACATATTATAGAGACTATATGTATATATACAGTATATGACATCACGGTGTAAAAGTATTCAGTGATTAACTCAAACAGAGAAAGTGAGTTAAAACATCATCACAGAAATTAGTAGAAGAAATATTCTTCGCAGGTGCATAACAAATGCACCAAATGCACAAGTATATTATATCATTGATTCTATTTCAGCACGGAATCACTCTTAGGGCATTGTTCTCCATGTAACCATCTTCTAAAAAGCTCGAAAACTGTATCGACGTGGTGTGAATCGAACACGCAACTTTTTGAGGAGGCGCGAGGTTAAAGACCAGCCAATAGCAATTCTAAGGGCAATAAGTGGTCCCCAGTTTCTAATTTTGAGCCACTTTACTACGAATTGTAGATATTTAAGGGAAAAACCAGGTACTCTGAAGACCTGACTGTAAGACAAATTATTGACACAGTTTACTTTTAAGTGTATTAGGAACCGTGAATCATGGTGTTGTGTCTGAGAAACGGTTACCATCGTGCTGGAAGTAATTGGTGCTCTAGAAGTCGTGCCTATGAGCCTGAAGAAAAAGCCTGCATTATCTGGGCCTTGAGAACATAACACCATGTTAGTTCCTGAAGACTGCACTTCTAGGAACATACACACAACCCAAATCCTGCATTGATACCTCTACACTTCCTAGGATTTTTATTAGGTTTCGATTAATGGAGTGACCTAGGACCAGTTGATCTGGATTTTCCTAGAATGTTCGGTATGATTGTTTCATGGGGAACATTACGTCCTTTTATTTGTTCAAAAGATGTGATGTGAAACAATATTGCGGTATACCGGTGAGGCATGGACGTTGTGTTTGTCTTATGGCACTGGCTTTCTCCCTTCCCTGGAACTAATCGCTATAAATCACGAACGGGGAGCTGCCTATAGCTCATTGTGTTGCTCACGGTGACCTTTCCAGGCTTCTTTCAGTTTTCTGCAGCTCTGTATTTCTTTTTTAGTGAAAGTCCATATCTCTGATCCATAAGTAAGTAGGCATGAATTCAACAATTTTCTTTTTAGACATAATGGCAAATTGCTCTTGATAATTATACTGTTTCGTCCAAATGCTTTCCAGCCAAGCTTTAAACGCCAATTCATTTCTTCTTCGATATGGCCCTCGCTTAACATCTGTTGCCCAGGGAATCAGTAACATCTAAATCTATCTCATGAACCTGTAAATTTTCAGTTTTTGTAAAAGCATTGTATCACATGAGTCAAATGAAAACCTTAAAAGTACGATAAAAAAAAATTCAAAATACTGTGTCATTGTCCTGTAACTTGGCTTCATACAAAGAATTGCGACCGGAGATGAAATTTGAGTTTACTATCATCAGCCAGAAACCAAGACAGGGAGTAAGGAATGGCGCCATATGAAGTTCCGCACGCAGCCAACTGCAGGGAAGGTTATGCTGACTCTCGTTTGGGATGAACCAGACGTAATTTTCGAGCACTACACGCCCAGGGCGAACACTGTAACAAATGACACGTATGCGGATCTTATCAGAAATCATCTTCGATCTACCATCAAATTCTAACGACGTGGACTTCTGAGCACCGGTGCTTTATAGCAGAATAACAACGCTCGGTCTCATACTGCCTGTGCAACTATTGCAACCACACAAGACCAACATTTCTGGTGTCTTCCACATCCGCCGTATTCACCAGACCTTGCCCCAAATGATTACCACATCTTTGGAGCGTTCAAAGATGCGATGGGAGGAAAGACTTTCAGGTGCCATTAAGAGGTGCAGCAGGTGGTGCATGAGTGGCTGCACACGCGACTAAAATATTTTTTTTTCTGCAGGAATCTATGCACTTTGTAAGCGCTGCAGGATTTGTTTTGCACAAAATGGAGTTACATTGAAAAATGATACAGGTGTCTACTACTTTTGTTCAATAAGTTGTGAAAAAAAAATGTAACTTTTCAGTTCACTCTTCCATGTACAATTGTTTGCTGTAAGTTCACCTAGATCCGACTTTTTACACAATTGTCAGTAAGTTACAAAGATATGCGGTGGAGCTCCGAGGGTACCGGCAAAAATGATTATGCCGTCAACAAACCGAAAGGTAGGTTACACAACCTTCATTAATCTCTGTCCCCTTGTATTCACAATTGATAAACGAAATACGGCTTAGGAGATACGATGTCACCTTGTTACACTCCTTTCCAAATTTTATACATGCTGAATAATCGAACTTTTTTTGCACTTGCATTTTTATAGATATAATTCATAATACACTGCTGGCCACCCAAAATGCAACACCAAGAAGGACACGAGATAGCAAAGCCAGATTTGCTGGACACATAACAACAGATACAAAGATGAAACGATTCAGCTTACAGGCCCGTGCGACTTGCGGAACACGCAGACATTAATAGTTCGTGTGGCCCCCATGGCTGGCAATAACGGCAGCTACACGCCGCGGCATCGAACGAAAGAGGCTTTGGATGTAGGATTCGGGTATGTCGGTCAAGGCTGCTTCCACACGTTGCCACAGTTCATCAGGCGTAGCTGTGGGTGGTGCTTGCCGGGCCACTCAGTTGCCGATCAGCGACCAGACGTGGTCGACGGGCGACATGTCGGGAGAACAGCGGGCCATGGCAGCAGTGACACCTGGTGGGCCGCGAAGAATTGTTGCACGATGCGTGCCACGTGCGGGCGCGCATTGTCCTGTTGAAACGTGGCCGGTGGCAGGTCCTGCAGGAAAGGGAGGACTACGGGCTCCAAAACGTCGGAGATGCAGCGGTGGCTGTTGAGTGTACTGGCGATGCGTACCAGAGGTGTGCGGGTGTCATATCCAATTGCGCCCCAAACCATAACGTCAGGCGACGGACCGGTATGGCGATGCATAAAGCAGGCGTCATGCAGTATCTCGCCACGGTGCCGCCACACGCGGATCCGGCCATCGTGGTGTTGCAGGTAGAAGCGGAATTCGTCAGAGAAGACAATGTCGTGCTATTCCGTAGTCCAGGTGCGGCGTTCAACGGCCTACTGCCGCCGCACTCGCCGGTGGTCTAACGTCAAGGGTAATCGGAGCACTGGGCGCCGTGCGACAAGTCCCCGCTCCTGCAGACGACGTCGAACGGTACGTGCTGACACAGGTTGTTGCGTAACACACCCTGATTCCTGCGCTAACGTTCGTGATGTGGCGGTGCGAGCCGTCAATGCCCGCTCCATAACATACCGGTCCTTTGGTTCGGTGGTGTGCCGCGGCTGCGGCAATCGCTCACTTCGGTCCGTACGTCCCTCCTGCACCCACCGAATCCATACTCGCCTCACTGTGGCTGGATGTCGTCCCACACGGGCGCCGATGTCTCGGTACGATAAACCGTTGTCGCGATAAGCCACTATTCATCCTCTGTCGAACTCCGAAACGTGCTAGAATGACTGCCGTATTCTGCGACGAGGCATCAGGAAGCTTCCCACGCACAGGTCCGGCAGCACAACACACTTCCACTACTTACACCCCACCTTCTGTACACCCTTCTTATAGTGCTTCTCGGTGGCGTGCCGGGCGCACATGATTTGCATATGTCCTGCAATGCTAATCGTTTGCATGTTCTCTCGCGGGCGACGCAGGCTAATCGGAAGCTTCCTTCTTGGTGTTGCATTTTGGGTGGCCAGCAGTGTATAAACGTATGGATCTTGAATGCCGCATGCTTTCAAAAACATTGTAACTAACGATGGTTTCACAGAATTATGAAACCATGAGGAGTTTTTAATGTATTTGTTCTTCTTCTGGGGTATTGAAGATGCATATTTTAATATCACGAATAATATCTTTTGTGCGTATACTGTCATTTATTCGGCATTACTGCGGTATGAGGAAAGAATGCCCACGGATAAAATCCCCACTTCACGAAAATAGGAAAAAATGCCCAAAGAAAAAGTGAAGCCTTTCTTCATTTCATGAAAAAATACTTTAAATTCAATTAAGCATTAGAGGAAAGTAATAGGAATACTTCCTCTGCTCAACCATATAACATTATCTAGCATTATAAGGTCATCGTAGTTTGTTTTCAAAATGGCGGAAGACGTCCATTGTTCAAATAAATATGTGTGTGTGTGTGTGGTGTATGCTTGGCTTTTTCAAGAAGAGTAATTACGCTTAAGGCAAAGTATCTCCAACATTCTCTTCACGCGGAATTAGGGAGTGGCGCATAACAGGGAAAGCAACTTTAACGAAGTTCCTGGACTGTGTAAGGCTCAAACACACGGTAAAATAAAATGAACTCACAAAAGAGGCATCGCATAGGTTAAGTACTGGTGTCAGGGAGCACCAGAGGGGTGTAGAAGAACTGGCCACCGGCAAACTGCCCACAAAAATTTTAAGAAGCCGTACAAAAATTTCGTTTTTGACTGTTTCGTGGTAACGTTTCCAGAGGTTGGTTATCTGAGTCACGTAAAGTATTTGTAATTTCGTATTTCTTTAATTGCGATATTTAATGTAATTCTCTATAAAAAAAATGTTTATAATCTACAACTCAACAAAAAGAATTTCAGTATTTACAAATTACATCTAAACATATTCTCTGCGGGCATGTGCAAACTGAGGAAACCTGTCGGAGGGGGACGGTTAATAACAAAAATTTAAAATACAAGGAATTTCTGGCCCGATCCGGAGATTTTCACCGTTTACAAACTACAACTCTACAAATTCTTTGTATTTTATATTTTCGGTATTAAGCTTCCACCTGCCCCTCCCCCATCCTACTCCTCTTCCCCTGACAGGTTTTTAGCGTTTGCACGCCACAAATTTCTCATATTTAATATTTCTGGCATTGCCGATATGGTATAGATGATCGCAAATGTTTCGTTAAAGCAAGTGCATTTGATCTGTGAAAGTTCTCTAAAGATTTTCCACAGAATCATTTAGTACAACTAGCGAGTAACCTGCCCGGATTATGGTCTTCTTTGGAGATATGTGTCACGGGAACCATATCCTTTAAGTGATCGTCAAATTCACCAAAGTAGTTTTTTCCAGCGCTCAGTATAAACTGAAGTTCCAGAAAAACTGGTACAGACGAGCTTATGCAAAATACATAGCAACGTTACCTTGCGCGTACTCAGTTGCGTCCGCCAGTGCGTATGTAAAGCGATAGACATCTTTGCCAGCTGTAAAAGCTGTTTTCGGCATGAGAATGACAAGTAATAACGATTTAAGCGATTTTCAACGCGGTGTCATAGTTGGCGCTCGTAGAAACGCAGTTCGGATTTTCACGGACGACCATTGCAAGGGTGTACCGTGATTACAAGAATTCCGGCAAACCCTCCAACCTACGATACCAGTGTGGCCGTAAAAAGACACTGGGTGAACGTGACCATCGTCGGCTGTCAAGAATCGTTTCACGCAATAGGCGCGCAACACTCTCGCAGGTATCATCGGAATTCAATGCCAGAGCCTCAACAAGCATCAGCGTCCGGACTGTGTAATGTACCATGCACGATATGGGCTTTGGGAGACGACGCCCAACCTCGAGTCCCTTTTAATGGTGCAGGACAGAAAGCTATGCGCCTCGCTTGGGCACGACAATACCGCCACTGGACACTTGATGACTGAAACAAGTAGCCTGATCTGACGAGTCGCGTTTCCAACTGTACCGGGCAGATGGAAGGATTCGTGTGTGGCGCAAACTCCATGAAGCCATGGATCCCGCCTGCCAACAGGGAACTGTACCGGCTGGTGGGGAGTTTGTAATGGTATGGGGTGTGTTTAGCTGGACTTCACTGGGACCCCTGGTACGTCTACAAACGTCTGTGACCGGCCAACGCTATGTTCGCATCCTTTCTGACGAGGTACAGCCGTTATGTTCTGCATTCATGCTGATGGGTTGGGCCTGTTCCAACAGAACAATGCAGGTGTCGGGAGGCCACATTATGGTTAGAGAAGCATTCATCTGAGTTTGGGGTGTTGCCATTCCCACCCAAGTCCCCAGATCTGAACGTGATAGAACACATTTGGGATGCCATGCAACGCGCTGTTGAACACAGGAATCCGAGACCTCGGAATACACCCGAATTGTGGAACGCTCTACAAGAAGTATGGTGTGCATTGCCTACAGCATATTTCTAGAATCTAGTGGAGTCCATGCCCCGTCGTATTTCTGTCGTCCTGCGCTCCCGTGGGTGACCTACCAAGTATTAGACTGGTGTACCAGTTTTTCTGGCACTTCAGTGTATATCATCTTCTCCTTTGAAGTAAGTAGAACATCAAAAAAAGAAGATCAAAATATTTTAGGGAACGAAAGTTATCAAAACCGTCCACTACACTATTAAAATCTTGTAGTAGGTTGCACCAAAATGTGGTACTACACCAGCTGCCCCACTTTTAAGGCAAAAGTAAGCCATTGTGTGATGCATGAAACATACATAAACATGCACCATTTAATTTGCATAATATATCATGGTTTATAATTGCATTATGTTCTTGGGTATTTCATGTATCACACAATGGTTTCCCTTTGCTTCAGAAGGGGTGCAGCTGATGCAACCTATTACAAAATTTTAGCATTGCACCCTGTCCGAAAAGAAAGAAAATGTTATGGTCTAGGCAAGGGATTCCCAAAGTTTTTGAGACCGCACAGCCCTTAAGATGTAATGGTAAAAGATGAGAGAGAGAGAGTTTGGAATCTTAAAAGTTTAGAATCCTAATTACTTATAAGATGTAATGGTAAAAGTTGAGATAAACTTAATTACTTATAAGATGTATAGAGAGAGATTTTAGAATCTTACTTAAGAGTTTAGAATTTTAATTACTTATAAGATGTAATGGTAAAAGATCAGAGAATCTTAATTACTTATAAGATGTATAAGAGAGAGAATTCAGAATCTTACTTAATAGCTTAGAATCTTACCTAATAGTTTAGAATCTTAATTACTTATAAGATGTGATGGTAAAAGTTGAGAGAATCTTAATTACTTATAAGATGTGATGGTAAAAGTTGAGAGAATCTTAATTACTTATAAGATGTATATAGAGAGAGTTTAGAATCTTACTTAAGAGTTTAGAATTTTAATTACTTATAATATGTAATGGTAAAAGATGAGAGAATCTTAATTACTTATAAGATGTATATATAGAGAGAATTTAGTATCTTACTTAAGAGTTTAGAATCTTAATTACTTATAAGATGTATATATAGAGAGAATTTAGTATCTTACTTAAGAGTTTAGAATCTTAATTACTTATAAGATGTATATATAAATTCTAAAATTTTTTCCTTAGTCTTCAGTTTTGCTCTTTAGAGAATTTAGTATCTTACTTAAGAGTTTAGAATCTTAATTACTTATAAGATGTAATGGTAAAAGTTGAGAGGATCTTAATTACTTATAAGATGTAATGGTAAAAGTTGAGAGGATCTTAATTACTTATAAGATGTATAGAGAGAGAATTTAGAATCTTACTTAAGAGTTTAGAATCTCAATTACTTATAAGATGTAATAGTAAAAGATGAGAGAATCTTAATTACTTATAAGATGTATATATAGAGAGAGTTTAGAATCTTACTTAATAGTTTAGAATCTTAATTACTTATACGATGTAATGGCAAAAGATGAGAGAGAGAGAGTTTAGAATCTTAATTAACTTTTCAACAGGCCATCTCCGCCGAGAAAACTGTCACTTCCGCAGACCACACAGCTCTTAAGATGTAACAGGGAGATGTAATGGCAAAATTGCCCAAATTCGAGTTTGGTAATTTTTTTAAATAAAATAGTCATTTACATTACCAGCTTGTGTTTATTTTAATGTAAATATACAAAATTAGAATAAAATTACAGAACTGAGTAAAAAGAAATTGATGAGATAGGCATATTTTCGCAGTGGTAACACTCTTCATTTGGCTTTCACATGTTTACAGTAAATTTTAGAAACAGAGTTATTCGCGTCTTAATGGGATGGGGGGGGGACTTGTTTTCCGTCACACAAAACATCGAATCTGGGGACAATGTCCGATATAGCTACACGGATCTCCTTCTCAACGTCAGCTGCTATATCTCGATTTTATTACCGCCAGAGCTGAAAATCCTGCCTCGCAAAGGTACAATGTGGCAAAAGGGAGAATTACTATCACGGCTTTCTTACGCAGTTCTGGGTACTCCTTTGCCACACTGTTTCAAAACTGTGACAGAGTTCCGGAAGAGAATGTAATTTTCAGTGTGGAATATAAAGAAATGTCTATTAACTGTTCCTGCTCAGCAGTAGTGAAAGTTGTTGGCGGACCAGCTGTAAACGGGTCTGTAACCCACTTGTGTTCATCTATTTGTGGAGGAAAATATTTGTCAAATTGAATGTTGAGTTGAGATAGGTGCTCCAAAAGCTGCGTGTTTGCATGTTGTGTTTCACTATAAATTATGTTTTTCCTTATAGTCACGACGCACAGATTGGGAACCTCTGGTCTAGTGTTACAGGGCTTGGAGCTGAGTTCTACCACAGCTCCACAGACGAGAAAAGCTGGGGATGTGAACATTATTTGTGTCATCCATTTGTGTCACCCACTGTAACTGAAACAAATGCTAATTAACTTACTAGCTATTCTTACTTGCACTCTCAAAATGCGCTAGATCTTCGAAGGGAAGCGGTCCGGTCCAACGTCCATAGGTACTATTCTCATTGCTGTGCGCAGTAGAACACTTTCTCGCAGTTCGACTAGAACTTTTGGAAACCCCTGTATAACAACAGTTCGCTCGGGGCGTAGTGTCTGTGCGCGTGTGTTTACGTGTGCAGCGATGAAAGCACAGACTAATTTGTCAAGATAAAGATTTCGCGTCAAAATGATCAGACCGCAAAATTGTTTGGTAACCGGAGCTGGAAAAAGTTATTCAGCCATTACTTAGATAAAACCTTCTTGAATGTTGCTAAGATACAACGTTAACCAGGCGTTGATGCCCAGACATGGAAGATATAACAGAGAAGATATGCAGCGGTGCACTTTCTTTTTTCTTTCTTACTTCTTCTTCTCATCTCAGATTCAGTGACGTAAGGGGGAAAGAACCGAAAGTCGCGTGTGTCCATTGAGGCGACTAACGCGGATCTTTAACTGAAGAAGGCCGGACAATGGGGGAGCGTGACCCTCTCCCAGCCACGACCATTACTCTTCCACAAGGCAACTTGTTACGCTAATTGCGACAGGGAAGGGGGAGGGAGAAAGAAGGGAGAGCTGCTCTATGAGCCATGACAACGTTCGTGACCATTCCTGACGTTTCTCACGCGCATGTGCGCGCCATGTCCAATTTGGAACTCACGGAGTGGGTTGTCCGACGTGCTTCATCGGCTTCTCACAAAAGGTGAGATTTTTCCACGCCGATGCAGCCTCAATCGCTTCCGCAATATGCTCCCTGGACACTCACCCACCGGAAAACTTAGTTCCCTTTCTTTTTTTCTGTTCGCAGTGAATCTGCATTTCCAGAAGGTGATTTCTCATCGAAGCGTGATCAGAGATGAGCGATATACTTTTCTTGAAGCTTTCATCCCATTTTATGCGACACCCATGCAGAAAAAAGAAATCGTTGAAAATACTGGCAAGGATACTTGGAAAGAAATCGATTATTAAGTGCAAAAAAAACCCTCCAAAAAAAAAAACAACAACAACAAGAAAGCATCTTGCAAGTACCAGAACTATTCAATAATAACAAAAAACTGAACAAAATACTAGAAGAAAACGTTATCAACATAAGGAAATGCAGGTCATTTATTAATCCAGAAGAACACATTTTGAACTGTTTATCGCAAAAGTAATTTAAATAATGTTAATAAAATTTGTGTGCACAGATAAAATTGATGCCACTGTAATTTCGGGCGGTATGCTGATGTTTTTTTTCATCAAGAAGATGGTATTAAATTCTGGAGAGTAATGAACATGAATTTTGAAATGAGTCTAAAGTCTACTATGATCAAGAATTTTCTGTTTTTTTTAAAAAATCATGCAATCTGACAAAAGAAAAAATGAAAAAAACTGCAGTTGGCGTCACCAAACGAGAAATTTTAAAAATTTAGAAAATGCAGGAACATTTTCGTAAAGGGGTGTCCGGATATTATTGACAGAGCAGTGTATGTTGACACTTATAGAGTAGTGCCCACTTATAACGAAGTCCAAGAGACGTGATGAAAACGTTGGTATAAAAAACTATTGAATAAACACAGTACTAGTACGTAGTTTGCATGTAACAACTGTACATATAGTTTGTGTGTGACAACTGTACATATAGTTTGTATATAACAACTGTACATATAGTTTGTATGTAATAACTGTAAGTAGCTCATACAGACAGGAAAAATCTCTTTATACTCTTACATTTTCAATATATGTAAAGAATAACTTTGTTACAACAACGTCCCTGCGGAGTACGTGGACTAGAAGAACATTCCACGGAGTTTAGCATCCTGACTTGGCCCCCTCGTTTTTCCATCTTTAAACGCCACCGAACACTCAGTGCTGAACGCTCTTTAGCACTTCAGTGTATATACACTAAAGTGCCAGAAAAACTGGTACAGACGAGCTTATGCAAAATACATAGCAACGTCACCTATGTGCGTACTCGGTTGCGTCCGCCAGCGCGTATATAAAGCGATAGACATCCTTGCCAGCTGTCAGAGCTGCTTTCGGCATGAGAATGACAAGTAATAACTATTTAAGCGATTTTCAACTCGGTGTCATAGTTGGCGCTCGTGAGATGGGCCATAGTATTTCGGAGGTAGAAACGCAGTTCGGATTTTCACGGACGACCATTGCAAGGGTGTATGTACCGTGACTACAGGAATTCCGGCAAAACCTCCAACCTACGATACCAGTGTGGCCGTAAAAAGACATTTGGTGAACGTGACCATCGCCGGCTGTCAAGAACCGTTTTAACGCAATAGGCGTGCAACACTCTCGCAGGTATCATCGGAATTCAATGCTGGAGCATCAACAAGCATCAGCGTCCGGACTGTGCAACGTACAATGCACGATATGGGCTTTGGGAGCCGACACCGAACTCTAGTCCCCTTGATGGGTGCATGACACAGAGCTATGCGCCTTGCTTGGGCACGGCAACACCGCCACTGGACACTTGATGACTGAAAACAAGCAGCCTGGTCTGACGATTCCCGTTTCCTACTGTACCGGGCAGATGGAAGGATTCGTGTGAGGCGCAAACCTCATGAAGCCATGAATCCCACCTGTCAACAGGGAGCTGTACCGCCTGGTGGGGAGTCCGTAATGGTATAGTATGTATTTAGCTGGACTTCACTAGGACCCCTGGTACGTCTACAAACGTCTGTAACCGGCCAACGCTATGTGCGCATCCTTTCTGACGAGGTACACCCGTTCATGTCCTGCATTCGTGCGCTGATGAATTGGGCCTGTTCCAACAGGACAATGCACCTCCACACAAGTGTCGGGACGCCACATTATGGTTAGAGGAGCATTCATCTGAGTTTGGGGTGTTGCCATTCCAACGCAAGTCCCCAGATCTGAGCGTGATAGAACACATTTGGGATGCCCTGCAACGAGCTATCGAACACAGGAATCCGAGACCACGGAATACACCCGAATTGTGGAACGCTCTGCAGGAAGTATGGTGTGCATTGCCTACAGCATATTTCCAGAAGGTAGTGGAATCCATGCCCCGTCGTATTTCTGCAGTCCTGCGCTCCCGTGTGGGACTTACCAAGTATTAGACTGGTGTACCAGTTTTTCTGGCACTTCAGTGTACTTTGTACCGGACAACCGCAGAGAAAACAAACTCAACGGCGGTATCGTTTTAGGGTGTGTTGTGTTTTTGGTATGTTTATCGTCGGTCAGTGGAAATCTTAGTTGCTTTAAGAAAGAGACGAAAATATTTTGCATGACAAATCCTTATTCACTCCGCTGGTACCAGTATCGAGCACAAAATTCTGCGGTACGCATTTTTCTTAGAATAATTTTTTTTACCTTAAAAATAAAACCGGCTCGAAATCGGGTCAGGAGCACCTTGAACCCACCTGTTTGACCCGCAAGAAATTGTCGCCCCGTTGACCTGCTTCCATCTCTGCACATGTCAAAACGGCGAGTAGCAGCGGTAAGCACTTGTCGGTGTAGCTTAATTGGTATACCATTCAGCCGCGTAGTAGAAGTATGCAGGTTCGAAACCGCTATCGGGAAATGGCTTTTGTGTTATATTGACGCCCGGATTTAAAGTAAATCTCATAGTCGTTAGATTGTTCAAAAAAGAAAAAAGTATGTGATGTTCGTTCCGGACATTGTTTGGAATTTGTCAGAATTCATTCTTCTGCAGTAACCTCCTTCAAGCGTGGTTTGACGGCTGACCCGGAAACCTACCATTTCGCCCCAGTCCTTTCTCGGGGAGGGGGATGAATATGTGACGTTCCACACCGGTGACACACATACGAAGACTGCAAAGTTGTAGCTACGAACTCCTGCGGTGTAGCTTAATTAGGAAAGCGTTCGGATTCGGAGCAGAAGAATGCGATTTCGATTCGCGCCACCGGTAAATGGCTTTTACGGTACAGGCCGTCAATAAGATATTTCAGATGCAGCAAATAACGTGGAAAGCGATCCATTAGAGTTATTAGAAGTCCACTTTTCTTTGCTTTATTTTTCAGACATTCCTCAGTTATTATTTCCGTTGTTCAGCCTTTTGGGCAACACAGCAAAGGATTTTGAACATTTCGTAATTTCCGTTACATGAAATTGTGGCTTCATTTTGTAAATAAATAATAGTATTAGTATACACAGTCGACTCAAATTATCGTGACCACTAGATAATATCCAGAGTAACCTCAGTGTGCAGCGCGGACAGCAGCTAGACGAACTGAGAGTGACTCAGTAAGGAGCTGGAAGGTGTTCACAGGCATGTGGAGCCATGCTGTACAGTGCATCTGACAGCTGCTGGAGGGTGCGTGGTGGAGGATCCGTAAAGCGAACAACACGATCGAGGTGGTCCCACAGATGCTCAATTGGACTTAAGTCTGGGAAATTAGGGGGCCAGGGAAGTACTTTGAAGTCTTCATCGTGCTCTTCCAACCACTTTCGGACATTTTTAGCTGCGTGACAGGTCGCAATGTCTTTCTGGGAGATCCCAACCGCCCCAAGGAAGGCAATCAGCATGTATGGGTGTATGTTGTCTGGAAGGATGGGTTCATAACGAATTCGGTCCACAGTGCCTTTCACAGGTATGAGTGGACCCAGGGAATGCCACGAAAACATTCCCCAGATCATAACGCTGCCTCCACCAGCTTATGCTCTTCTAGTAATGGTTAAAGAGTGTTTGTTCACCGAAGTTTCTCGCCTCATACTCCAACGTCCATCCGTTCGATGAAGCAGAAAACGTGACTCACCGGAGAAGGCGATCCTTTGACAATCAGCGGAGGTCAAATTCCGATACTGCCGTGCAAATGTTCGCCTTGTCTGCCGATGCATAGGTACAGTGACCATCCGTCTGCATCGGAGCCCCATACGCAGCACGGTTTGCTGAACTGTCGCTTTAGACACACTTCCGGTATCTCCCTGGTTCATTCTGCCAGTGAGTTGCTTCACTGTAGCGTATCGATCGGCCCTCACGCACCTTCGCAGCCGACGTTCACGTCTCACATCAATGGCACGTGGGTGCTCCGCAGTTTCCCCGTCGCTAATTCGCAATGGTGCCATTTCCCCAATCACGACACACTTTAACCACAGCAGCACGCGAACAGTTCACAAACTGCATTGTTTCAGAAATACTGCCACCCTTGGCCCGAAGGTGGATAATCACCCCTTTTTGCAAATCTGATAAATCGTTCGTTTTATCCATGACGGCAACGAGTGATTAGTTTTCAGATTCCCTACAGCCAGGTCACTACACGTGTTTTCTTTCATTGGCTACGAGCTGTTAACGTCAAAAGTAGGAGGTGGTCACAATAATGTGACTCGACTGGGTATCATCCAATTTCCTACCGTAATTCAAGGTATAGCGAAGTTGTCCCTCTCTACCGGTGGAATATGGAATATGAACCCGCATCTAACTTCCAGCGGGATGGACATTTTACCGACTAAACTACGCTGGCAGAAACTTTTCACTGCAACTTGCTGTTTTGACATGTGTGTCACCTCTAAGCTAGGTACGTTACAAAGAGTAATTATTGTTCCTTTGCTATAAACGACTTCTTTACAAACCGATCACGCATCTCTCCACGTTGCAATTCTGAAACGCTAGTAAATTTTCCATTCGGCGAGTGGAACATCTACAATTATGCACGCACGTGCGTACATAATTAACAAGAAAGATGACACAGAATTTTTTTTATTGGCACGAACTAAGTGAACATGGGCTTCCTGGAGACCCTCGGACCCGTCGATACCTCCGTCACCAGCACGAACTAAGTGCAAATGGGCTTCCTTGGAGGCCCTCGTACCCGTCGATACCTCCGTCACCAGCACGAACTAAGTGCAAATGGGCTTCCTTGGAGGCCCTCGTACCCGTCGATACAACCATCACCAGCACGAACTAAGTGAAAATGGGCTTCCTTGGAGGCCCTCGTACCCGTCGATACCTCCGTCACCAGCACGAACTAAGTGAAAATGGGCTTCCTTGGAGGCCCTCATACCCGTCGATATCTCCGTCACCGGCACGAACTAAGTGAACATCCTCAGCGACCACGTACACTCTCGTTCGTGACGACTCTCACCAAGACGCTATTTTTAAACAGGACGACGCCACACAGCATACTCCTCCGATTGGCGTCATCATACTCATACTTAATACACATACTTTAGTGTTATGTACGCGTACTTTAGTATTCAGTCTGTACTCTACTCAGGCGTCATCATACTCATACATCATATCATATCATCATACTCATGCGTTCATCGTCATCATACTCATGCGTTCAGTTTGTACTCTACTCAGCATTGAAAAATTCATCCGTTAATGAGTGAGAGCTTCGCAAAAACATTTGCTTAATTTCTTACGCCAGTAACGTATGGTCACCATATCTTATTCCCAAATGTCTGGTGTATAAACCGTTCTGTTATCGATAGAATGTTCATTACAAACAGAATATAAATTCTGAATTTGCTTGTACCACTTCCTGGTCATCCATGTAACACCTCTCATAAAACGTAAAAATTTCATTGCCCTGGAGCGATGAAATTTTCAAGTTTTCTGTCGTTCTGTTATCTACCTCACTGAGTCCTTAGCAGTGCGGAGTTCGGGTTAAATTTCATGAGCTCGAGCCTGTCCCAGTTCGGAAAAATAAGGCCCGGGGGCAAAAATTGTGACTACTCTGATTTAGCATTAATAAAACAAATTTCTTCTTACAGACTTCTATTATCTCCGTCCCTTTCAATTAACCAACGTCACTCTGCACAAGCAGGAGAGTGGGAAAGGGACATTAACCTGTTTCCATTGTATAACCGCATGATTTATTTATTTTGACATTTCGTCTTCTTCTAAAACGCTCCCGGCGAAATCGGGCTTCGCTGCAATCTGAGTATTTTCTCAATAAAATTAACAAAAAAGCTGCCGTGTGTATGAAGGGAGGGGGGGGGGCAAAATTTCGGTTGCGTGGCATCTAGTATCTCTACAGTTTTTGAAGAAATCGTGGCATCTAGCATCTACAGTTATTGTGTTTTTTTCGCAGAAATCCACTAATGCGTGGTCTACTGCATTTGCTCCCCAAGCCCAGAATAAATAGCTCTCCCCGGTCCCAGCCCCACTTGTAAGAGAATTCATTTACAGAAAAATTATCTTTATTAACTCGAAAGTGTAATTAAAAGCTCGTATGCTCTAAAGTCATAAAAAATTATAGCTTTCTAAAAAAAGGAGAAAATTCAGAGATCTAGCCCGAAACAGTAAGTATTATGTAACCCGAGCCCGGTTCGGGGTTGGACTCGTGTCTTCAGGGTTTCGGGTTCGGGATCGGCCCATCTCAACGGGTTCGGGATTGGACCATCTTTCCAGGAGGAGGGGTCCTTACCAAGCAATACGTTATTCGGTACGTGTGTATATAATAATTTGTCCGTTCAGTGTACAACGATTTTCTCACAGATAGATAACAGAATTGAGAAACTTTTTTTTTTTTTATTTCTTATTACGAGAAAATCAAAGGCAGTAGTGGTTGGGATAAATGAAGAAAAAGTCGAATTCAAATCCCAGGTTATCAAACACAGCCCTCCCAGCCATCATTCCTCCTATCTCAATTGCGCAAACTTATGTTTGTACAGATTCAAACAATGTCCACCAATAAACCACTTCACAGAAGTCAAATAAATTGGTTAGCAATCTAATAAAGTCTGCGTCTTCCATACAGAGGGAGTGCGAGCACAAAGACTGGCTATTTCCCAGGGGTTGGAGGCGGGAGAGTTGGACGTGATCGGTATGGTTCTCCCCAGGAGATCAGTCCCAATAGATGACCTCTGGGCGCTGGAGACTTCCATTTTCCAGGAGGAGGGGGACAATATCGTTGCTTTTCACCCTAGAGAGCTACGACGCAATTTGAGAACATTCTTCCGGTGGTCATGTAATTATGGTAACTAAAAGCAATAACAATATGATACAATTCGATCATACCTGAATACCGCTTTTGCAAAAATTAAAAAAAAAATTAAAAAAAATGCTGGCACACTGAGGAATAATAAAAGTACATAAAACAAGCAGCATACAAGAACCACTAACTTCTCATTAAGTATTATGGGGAATAAGAAGCAAGTAAAAGCAGTATATCGAACCGTACAGAACATGCTTATGGTGACATATTTTAATGTCACCGTAGAATAAAAGAATTCACAGCTATTGTAAGAATGTGGATTAAACAGCATCCTATTAACTTTCACTTTGGCAGAACCTCGTGCAATCCAACAGCGCATAACCAACTGCGAGTGGCAGGCACTTTTGATCAAACTGTCAAGGTCAATTGGAAGTATTGAGTTCAATCAAATTCTGATATACTTCATTCTAATAGGTTTTTTACATAATTTACATTATCAGCAAACAGTGCATGTTCAGGCACAAAGTATCATCATAAATGCCACTATTACAGCTGGAACAATGAGTTTGATCAGATCCTATTAAATAAAGACAGATAGTAGACATTGGGCTCGGTGTGCTTTTTCTGGAAGAGAGACATACATCACAGCGTCGTACTCACTCAGTATTTTTTTAGAAGATAGACCGGAGTCAAAATGCAAGATAGTGGATTCGGCCAGATTCTGTTGTAACAAAGGTAGAAGTCGTTGCTGATAGATAGTGGACTCGGTCAGGTTTTGTATGAAGACAGGCCTCAGTTACAAAGTTTAGAATGTAGGTATGATCAGATTCTGTTAAAAAAGACCCAAGGCGGGATTATTAGGCAAAGGGTTTGGTCAAGGCAGGCTAGAATTAAGACATAAGCCCGGATGAGAGCGGGTTTGGTCAGGTTCTATTAAAATAAGCACTCGTTAGACCTCTCACTATTCCTAGATAGTCGGTTTCGTCAGGCGCTGTTAGAAGAAAGAGCTATTGGGTTAAAAGATAAGTTCGTTCGGTTTTTTCCAATGCTGTTTGAAGGAACACGAACAATATTTTGATCATAGTGTTATGCGTTTTTTTTTTGTAGCTCTATTCTTTCCGTACAACTTTGATTCATCAGTTTCGATATTATATTTGGTTTAACTCCTTTTAGACATATGAAAATGGAGCGCCAAGTAAAAAAAAATGAGCATTTTTGAAACCTGCTTTTCTTCGCTTTTAATCAAGCTTCCAAAGCTGCAAGAGACATTATTCAAGATTTAACGACCACCGTGAGCAATTCAATAGGCTATAAGTAGTCGCCCGTTCCCGATTCAGGGCCACTGGTTCCAGGGAAGGGAGAGAGCTAGTGCTGTAAGACAAACACAACATTCATGCCTCACAGGATTCGAACCCGGACCCCTCTCGGACGAATGGTCATGAGCCATCACTTAGACCACTGCGCCACCGGGGCGGCAGAAATGGTATTCACGCTTCAAAATGGGGAAATTCAACCTCACGAACTCTCCGCACACACACAATGCCCGTATACTATTGGGTTAATGCATAAGTTGATGCCGTTTTATTTCACGAGTGTTTTCCAGGTCAGTAGTGACGGTGCAGAATGCCAGTTGTATATCAAAATGTAGCCAGTAATATCGTGTATCTAAATCATATTGCGTTGTGTGATTGTGGCTAATGGTTTTTTGGTTTTTAGGTACAGAGGAATAAACATTTCTAATATCTGCTCCTCTACGAGGTTAACAAGGGATCCACAGGGCCACTCGAAGAATTTGTGCTGTGTATGGGGAGGATGGTATTTCTCCGAGGACAGCCCGCAAATGGTTTGAGCGGTTCGGAGGTGGCAATTTTGACCTCAACGACTATCCACGCTCAGGTCGTCCATCTCACTTTGATGAGGATCGTTTGAACCATCTCATCCACTTGGATTCGCGTGAAACACACGCGAATCGGCCACTGAGATGGACTGTGATTAGGCCACATTGGTATGACACCTGGAACCTATGGGAAAGGTTCAGAAATTGGGGTCTTGGGTGTGTCACACTCTCGCCGAGGACAACAAGAATCAACGTGCTGCCTTTTTTTTTTTTTTTTTTTTTTTTGGTTCCGTGCTCTTTTTTCAGCGAGACAAACCCTTTCTGTCACGCATTGTTACATGAGATGAAAAGTGGTGCCTGTACGTGAATTTCAGGCATCGGAGGAAATGGTTAAGCACAAACAAGACGTTCTCACAACGTCCAAAACATGACCTTCATCCTGCGAAGATTATGTTTTGCGTCTGGTGGGACATGGAAGGCATTATTCACTGGGAAATGCTGCGAGGAATTGGACAATCAACGTTGCACTCTATTGTGAGAAACTTCGCCGCGTGGAGGAAGCAGTTCAGCAGAAACGGCCATATCGGCGCCATGGTGTCCTTCTCCAACATGATAACGCACGCCCACCCAGTGCAAATATGACCAAAATGGCCATTCAGGACATGAAATCGGAGATCCTTCCACATTCGGTTCTATTCCCCAGGTGTCGCCCCTTTGAACTATCACCTGTTCCGATCTCTGTCGAGTGCACTCCGTGACAGAACGCTCGACAATGATGTTGATCTCCAGAATTTCCTTGTTGACTTCTTCGCAGCAAAACCTGCACGTTTTTTCAGGAATGGCAATGCAGACCATCCAGAAGTCGGGGCACCATCGTAAACAACGGGGGGGGGGGGATGGAGGATATATAGTTGATTGATTCCGTTTTCCCTTCTGATGTAATACATTTCTATAGTGCGATAAAAAACCGCATGAACATATGCATCAACCCAATATACACACTATATTGACAAAAGTCACCGGACACCCCTTCAAAAGCAAATAAACGGATCCACTGCATTGTTAAGATGCACGGTACAGCTGCAAACGGCATATAAACAAGCCTGAAGCTGACCGCGATCATATCGCACTGTGCGGTTGAGTGAAAATGTCGCGGAGGGAGAGAACTGACGGAAAGATTGTTGGGTGTTATATTAGTGGGTTGTCCATAAAAGAAACCGAAAGGCGTTTAAACATACCCAGGTCAACTGTTTTGGATGTACTGAATAAGTGGAAGACACATGGCGTGCCTGAAGCAGCAAAACGTACCGGCAGACCAAAGAAAATCAGTAATAGAGGACGTCGAAGCTTCAGGTGAGACGTTACAGCTAATTGGTGGAGTATTGCACAAGACCTCAGTGTACAGGTGAGTAAAAATGCTGGAACCTCGGTATGTACACGTACCATTCGAACAGAACTTCATTCCATGGGTTACCGTGGTCATGCGGCTGCTCATAAGCCTTTCAGCTCCACTCGGAATACTACTCGTCGTTTAGCATGGTGTAAAGAATATTTATCGTGGACCGTAGATTAATGGAAACGGGTCCTATGGACTGATGAATCCAGATACACGATCCATCAGTATGATTGCCGTGTGTGGTTATGGCGACAGCCGGGGGAACGGAAGCCTCACTCGAAGGGTCAGTGCATGCATTGAGGCCAAAGGTGGACCGACACCGTACTAATATATATCAAAAAATGCTATGTTGTGTTTCTCGTCTAGGTGTCCGGTGACTTTTTTGTCAATATAGTGAATATGCACACACTATGCACGTATATTATATACATGTATATACGCTAATGTGCGTATGCTATATATACATATTACGCGCACACTATGTACGCATACTATATACAGTGTGTGTCTAAAGTATTTTCCTGATTACGATAAATCGTGCAAAATGAACCACGCTCGTTAGACACATACGATTTTCCAATATAGCTTACCTGATATCCAGAGTTTTTTCCGGTTCATCAGTATACCTCAACGTGTCCTCCTTTCATTACACGGAGGTCATCTAGTCGGTACTCTGTCTCTTTCCATGTCTGCTGCAACGTGTCATCTGTGAGGGTGGCAAACGCTTCAGTTATTCTTCCTTTCAAAATGTTAATATATGCAACTGGTGTTGCATAAATTTGATCCTTAATGTAGCTCCATAAAAAGAAGTCAAGGTGTGTAATATCTGGGGATCTGGGTGGCCAGGGTAAAGGATCACCTCTGCCTATCCATCTGTTAGGGAATTTGTCATCTAAGAATTGACGGACAGGTACACCCCGGTGCGGGGGCGCACCGTCCTGCTGGAACACTAGCCATGGTTGCAGCTCTTCCAATTGAGGTGTAACATACAGCTGCATCACCATTACATCGAGGTAAATACCCGATGTAACGGTGGGCTCAATAAAAAAGAACGGTCCAATTACTTTGTTGTGCATTAGTCCGGAACAAACATTGATTTTAGTGCTATCCCTCTGTTTCTCCAACACCACATGTGGCTTCCCTGAAACCCAGATACGGGCATTATATGTGATTTCACTTTACCTTAGGTATGAAAAGTTGATTCGTCTGAAAAATAAATCCGCTGCAGGTAATCATTACATTGGTCTATTCGTTCAAGAATATCCATTACGAATGTCACACGTTTGGGACCATCCTTAGGTTCCAAGGCTTAAACAATTTGCAACTTATATGGGAAAAAAACAAACGAAGCCGCTTTCTTAAAACGCGGTGCACTGTCTTCATAGGTATTCCTCCTTCACTAGAGGCATGACGAATTGATTTTCTCAGGTTTCGTATGAATGCATCACGCACGGCGTCGACAGTTTCCTCACTAATGAAAGTCCTTCCACTTCTCCACTTCTTGCACGGTCACCGACCCTGCCCGTCTGTTTAAGCTTTTGATATCAGTTCCTAATGCTCTATCATACTCACGCCTAAACTTCTACTGTACTGAAATTGCAGATTTGGTTTCATGAAACCAGAGAACACAATTAGCCTTCTGCTGCATAGAAGCCATTTCGCCGACTAACGCTTTCAACAACAAACTATGCTGCAGACGTGCAGCGCCTACTATTGTTGCAAAAGTACAACGAACAAAAAACTTGAGAATATGACCCAATCAGCGCATTAAACCACGTACGTCTAATTAGCTCGGTTCATTTCATACGATTTATCGTAATCAGGGAAAGACTTTAGACACACCTTGTATATGTATGTATATATATATATATATAGGCTTCGACGTCCTCTATCACTGATTTTCTTTGGTCTTCCAGTACGTTTTGCTGCTTCAGACACACCGTGTGTCTTCCACTTATTCAGTACATCCAAAACAGTTGACTTGGGTATGTTTAAACGCCTCTCGGCTTCTTTTATGGACAACCCACTACTATAACACCCAACAATCTTTCCTTTTTCAAAGTCAGTTCTCTTCTTCCGCGAAATTTTCACTCAACCTCACAGAGCGATATCATCGCGATGCTTGTTTTCACACCGTTTGCAGATGTACCGCGCATCTTAACAACGCAGCGGATCCGTTCATTTGCTTTTGAAGAGGTGACCGGTGACTTTTGTCAATATAGCGAATATATATATATATATATATATGCACACACACACACACACACACACACACACACACACACACACACACACACACACACACACACACACACAACGTGCGTATTCTTGATATATCATCATCATCATCATCATTGTCAACCATTATCAATCCACTGCTGGACGAAGGTCTCCCCTAGTTTCTTCCACAACGGTCTGTCTTGTGCCAGCGTCCTCCATGTTGCTCCTACATACTTTCGAATTTCATCCACCCATCTCCCATGTGGTTTTCTTCGGGGTTGTTCCTTGCCCCTTGGAATCCAATCTAAAATTTCGGCTGTCTATCGATGGTCTGTCCTTCTGGCAGTATGTACAGTCCATTGCCATTTCAGGGATTTAACTCTGATCATGATGTCTTCCACTCTTGTCATTTTTCGGATCCACGAGTTCTTCTTATCTCTCCTGGTTACACCAAGCATGCACCTCTCCATGATACTCTGAGTTGTCTGCAGCCTTTGTCTGTCTCTTTTAGTTAAGGTCCACGTCTCTGCACCATACGTAAGCAGTGGAAGGATGCATTGATCAAAAACTTTTCTTTTAAGACATAATGGCATATTGCTCTTGAAAATTATGCGGTTTCTTCGAAAAGCTCTCCAGGCAAGTTTTATACGCCGATTAATTTCTTCATCAATGTGACCCTTACTTGATATCTGCTGTCCAAGAAAAACGTATGTATCTGTTATCTCCAGCTTTTCTTCATCAATCGATAAATCTTCATTTCTTGTAAAAGCATTGTACATCTTGTGTCTTCTGAAAGTTCTTTTTTTCCCACTTCTTTACTCTTGTCAGCAAGTTCCTGGATCATACTTTGCAGCTCTGATGGGGTAGTTGCAAAAATGACTACGTCATCAGCAAAACAAAGGTGAGGTAGATAATTTCCATTAATCTTTATCCCTTTGTTTTCCCAGTTCATTGATTGAAAGACGTTTTCCAATGTGACATTAAAGAGCTTGGGAGATATGGTATCAACTTGTCTCACTCCCTTTCCAATTTTTATGCGTGTATAAATATATTAGGGATGTAAGGTCAGGTGATGCGTAACATCACAGCCTCTCCTTGAAAAATGACAACCCCGCTTTCTCGAGGTGCATCCTGTTCCCACTAAAGGGGCTCTGACGACCGCCAATAGCGGTATAACTATACCATCGGGATTAGAGGAAATGCTATACCACACTCACCAACACGCTTGGCCAGCGTGGTGAGTTATGGCCAAACACCTCCAAAATGACTCCACAACCTAAATCTTGGCCCTCAGTCTCTGGCAGCTGGAATGTATCTGGCCAAAGCAGCGGCCAGTGCGACATGAAGGAAGAGGGTGCTAAGACTCACCGGAGGACCGGACTAGGCTGCCATCTGATGCTGACCTTGGCTATGTATAATGGACGCTCCCTATCTTCTGATTCAAGACTTCTTGAATTGGAAGAGGAACTACAAAGAATCAAGTGGGACATCGTCGGGCTAAGTGAGTTAAGGAGAAAAGGAGAAGATCTCATTGAACTGAAAAGTGGACATCTCTTCTACTATCGTAGTACTGATACTGGCAGAACTAGTGGTGTTGGATTTATAATAAACAAGAAACTGAAGGATAAAGTTGTAGAAGTTGAAAGTTCCTCTCACAGAGCTGCACGACTCGTTATCCAACTCTCGAGAAGATACCAGGCTCAGATTATTCAAACTTATGCACCCACCACAAGTCATCCTGAAGAAGAAATTGAAGAATTTTATGAGGAAATTCGTCATCTAAATAATAAAGGTAAGCAGCACTTGAAGATAATTATGGGAGATTTCAATGCAAAAATAGGGCAACGGCAACAGAATGAAACTTCAGTAGGTAAATTCGGTCATGGCAACAGAAACCAGTGTGGAAATACTCTCGTAGAGTTTGCAGAGGCAGAAGGGTTTTTCATCTTGAACTCCTTTTTCAAGAAAAAGCCACACAGGAAATGGACATGGAGACAATCAAATGGGACGAGAAGTGAAATTGATTTTATTATGTGTAACAAAAAAATTCGTCATACAAGACTGCAATGTGCTAAACGAGTTCAACACAGGTAGTGACCATAGATTGGTGAGATGTAAGATGCACCTCAACACTAAACTCGAACGTAGCAAGCTCATATGACAAACAAAATGTATTGACATAACCAGCCTTAAAAAACAACATAAAACCTTCAAGTTGGAACTGAAGAACAGATTCTCTGCTTTAGAAGGCCTAACATCGGAACAAGTGGATATTTCTGAAGTTAACAGAAAAATAACCAAAGCTCTTATGGAAACAGCAACAAAATTAACTGGGACTAAGAACAAGTTGCATGTGAACAAATTATCAGGAAAACCCAAAATGTTGATGCAAAAAAGAAGAGAGATGAGGACAACTAAAGAAGATGTGACTTCCACAGTGGAATATATAGAGCTATGCAAGACAGTACGAAAAAGTATCACTGAAGACGCAAGGAAATTCAACTGTGAACTAGTAAGGAAAGCAATTGAAAACAACCAAAGCCTAAAGATAGCAATGGGACATCTCAGTAAGGGAAGAAAACAGATTATGGCACTGAGAAAAGTAGATGGTTCTGTAACAAGAAATAGCGGCGAAATTTGGACAAGAGTAAAAGATTTCTACTCCAAATTATATGAAAGGGATGATGCATGTAGTCCAGACATCATGAAAGATACCAGTACCAGAGTTCTTCCAGTCCTCCCAGCAGAAGTTACATATGCAATCAAGAACATGAAGCGGGGAAAAGCTCCAGGAGAAGATGGAATTACTGTAGACATCATACAAGAAGCAAGTGGAGAAATCGAAACAATACTCGCCCAAATTTTCACTCGATGCCTTAATGAAGGGAAGATTCCTGAGGATTGGAACAGCGCTACAATGATCTTGCTACATAAAAAGGTGACATTGAGGATCTCAGGACTACAGACCTATCAGCCTCCTATCAGTAGTTTATAAAATCTTCACTAAAGTTCTTTCACACCGCTTAAAGGTGACACTGGACATGGCTCAACCGTGAGAACAAGCTGGATTCAGGAGTGGCTACGGCACAATAGATCCTTTCCACGTACTGAGAGAACTAATTGAAAGAGCGAGGGAATATGAACTTCCATTGTGCATGGCTTTTATCGATTATGAAAAAAGCCTTTGATTCGGGGAAACCATCTTTTGATTCGGTGAAACCATCAGTAGTTACAATGGCTCTGAAATCCTGCGGTATTGAAGATGCGTACATTAATATTATTAATAACATCTATGAAAATGCAAGTGCAAAGATTCGGCTGTTTGAAAATACAACACACATAAAAATTGGAAAGGGAGTGAGACAAGGTGACAACATATCTCTCAAGCTCTTTAATGCCACATTGGAAAATGTCTTTCAATCACTGAACTGGGAAAACAAAGGGATAAAGATTAATGGAGATTATCTAACCCACCTTCGTTTTGCTGATGACATAGCCATTTTTGCAACTACCCCATCAGAGCTGCAGAGTATGATCCAGGAACTTGCTGACAAGAGTAAAGAAGTGGGATTAAAAGTGAACTTTCAGAAGACAAAAGTGATGTTCAATGTTTTTACAAGAAATGAAGATTTATCGATTGATGGAGAAAAGCTGGAGATAACAGACACGTACGTTTATCTTGGACAGCAGATATCAAGTGAGGGACACATTGATGAAGAAATTAATCGGCGTACAAAACTTGCCTGGAGAGCTTTTGGAAGAAACAGCATAATTTTCAAGAGCAATATGCCATTATGTCTTAAAAGAAAAGTGCTTGATCAATGCATCCTTCCAGTGCTTACGTATGGTGCAGAGACGTGGACCTTAACTTAAAGAGACATACAAAGGCTGCAGACAACTCAAAAAAGCATGGAGAGGTGCATGGTTTGTGTAACCAGGAGAGATAAGAAGAGGAACTCGTGGATCCAAAAAATGACAAGAGTGGAAGACATCATGATCAGAGTTAAATCCCTGAAATGGCAATGGGCTGGACATACTGCCAGAAGGACAGACCATCGATGGACAGCCGAAATTTTAGATTGGATTCCAAGGGACAGGAAAAGACCCAGAAGAAGACCACATGGGAGATGGGTGGATGAAATTCGAAAGTATGCGGGAGTGACATGGAGAAGAGTGGCACAAGACAGACCGTTGTGGAGGAAACTTGGGGAGACCTTCGTCCAGCAGTGGATTGATAATGGTTGACAATGATGATGATATATATATATAGTCCCCAAACCAACAGGAATTTCTGGGTGCGCCACTCTTAGGGAGTCGTCATAACTGATTTATGATTCCTTAACACACAGAGAAGAGAAAACCACTCCATAGGACAAACGCACCACGCGTAACGTATCTGAAACGCGAACCTCTGACCACTCAGCCATTGGGGTGGCTGTTCCTTGTGAATAGCTTTTTCTATTTAAACTCATTTTTTTCTTTATGAAAACATCAACATAATAGCAAAACAAGTGGTCGATTTTGTCAGTACAACACTTTTTTAAGTGGCTTTAGCGATGTTAAATGTTGCCGTACCCCCGTATTGGTTTTAGAAGCTTTTTAAGACTTTGTAGTCCGTCCCCATAAAATATGCCTGAACGATGACTTTAGTATCTAACGTTTCGCTAATAAAGCACATAAGGAAACTAGCCCCTACTGGGTTTACTCTTTGTTCGCTTAAAAATACTTGAGAAACTAGGAAAAGAAATAATGTGACAAACAGTCTGCTCTGCAGCAGTGAACACGGTGAAGCTGCCAATAGCTATGTCGTCAGTCATAGCATTGAAAACGAGTTTTATGCTACGTCCTCTGACATACCGTCTTGAAATGGGTGTTTCATGTCATTCCGCCTTCTTTCTGCAGTTTCGGCGTGTCGAGCGTATTCTCACTTGAACATCAACGACATTTTACGAAGTGCCATAATCGCGTTCACGTCGCAACATACTTAACAAATTGAAGAGCCCTTCACTTTCCCTGCCCTGATTCAAATTATTAATGAAGCGCGTTCAAGTGGGGATAAATGTGTAGAACAAGCATCGATCGGGTATTGAGTGGCGTCATTCATACCGCTGAATTAATTAGCACAAGAATTGCATAGTTCCCTAAAACAAAAAGGTTTGATTTTGAAATAATGGCGCGGAGTCAAGTGTTCCAAGTACGAATCTCCGGCCATTAATTAAAAGGCACTGTTTATTCAAAGAGCCCTGTCAAGAACAAATTCGAAAAGAGTTCTCTGGGGAACTTCAACTTTGCGTCAATGTAAATCTGTGTGAAGCCGATTCCTTTGCCGGAAAGGATTGTTTCGAAATCACGCCGCAGAGATTATATATTTTCTATTCCATAACTGATGGCATATACGTACATAGAAGCAAATGCCAAACATAAAATGCTCCAAGCATGTATTGCGCGCAAAAGTGGTGGAATCAAAAGACATCACAATAAAAGGGGGGGAAAAAAGCTAATACAGGAATAACTAAATGAATAATTTAAAAAAAAGTACAGGTAGGCTCAGTTCTGATTGAACCGTCAGCTTGGAACGTAGGACTACGACTTGCAGATCGGAGAGTTGAAATTAACTAGTCGAGTATGGTTTCAAGGCGTTTATTTTATTTGTTATAGCCAACACAGGTCTATGAAATGAAAAGTAGTTTACATAATTTTTAAAAATGATGCTGGATACATTGCGAACACAAAGCAGAGTTCGCGGGTTCGATCGGTGTGTTGGATTTTTGTTCGGTGGCAGCTGCTTTCAGGCATTCTCTCTAGCTCGTTCGGCTGCAGTCTTCTTGGGCTTCTTATATTCTTCATCACTTGCTGTTGCCTCTCGTTTTGATTTTCTCCACTTTTGCTTGCGTTCATACTGCGAATTCCGCGGCATTGTCGAAAATGTTAACTCGTTCACACGAAAACAATTTTTAAAAATTTTAGTTTAGACAACTGCGGTATGTTCTTTATTTATTTGAATGGATCTCGTCGAGAGCTTTAAAACGATACTACGCACAGTCGTGTTGGGCTTGCGGTTGTCGAGATAGACTGAATGAAACGAGGCGGCACACTCAGAAATATTGCATTATCTCTCCCGCGCACAGGGAACGAGGGGAGCGCTGCGCGCACTATGTATTGCGCAGTACGCTAATAGGACTCCATGTTGTTTACGAATATGTTAACACGATTAGTGTGGGGCACGTATTTTTTACGCTATAATGATTTCAATTGGGATCTATTTTTATCACACGCGGTCGGCCGTAAGTCTCCCCATACTATCCGCGGACTTAGACGTAGTCCTACGTCAAAAAAAAAAAAAAAAAACACGCATAAAACTAAGTACAGAAATATCGCATCACAATGCTCTTCCGAATTGAAGAACATGACAAATCCGCTGTTATCATGTACCTCGTCAGTTTTTGAATAAAATTATAGACACCCCCATAAGAGCAACTATATTCCAAGTCAGCCTAACAGTGTAGTAGAGATGTGTCGTTCGCGAACGATTCGTTCGAAAAGAACGAATCAACAAACTGAGTCATTGGCGAACGAATCTTTCCAGAAAAGAATCGATTCAATGAATGAATCAGTTAGAATAACTGATTCATTCAGAAGTGTACAAATGCAATAAATTACATGAACGTTTCGAAATGGACCTATAACAAAACCGAGGAGAAAATTTCCCGTGAGGATTAAAAACAAATTTAAACTTAAAAATCGGCTACTAAACCGGAAACCATCAACGAACGAAGGGATCCGACTCAGAATCGATTACCTTGATACAAATCGTTCTCCAAACCGGAAGAACCAAACGACCGAAACGAACGAATTGGTCCGAACGAATCTTTTTAGTGAGTAGAATCGAAAGAATCTATTCTTTCAAAAGAATCGGTTTGCTTATTTCTACAGTATACTACTGTTGAAGGTAGGAAATCCGGATCACACAGCGTCTCCGGGGGAACACTAGAACGGTATCCATCCCCGTCTCATTCCCACATTGACACCCACCTCAACTTACGGATTTCAGATCTAACCGAAGCTCATCGCATCCCCCTTCCTACTCCCTGTCCTGCAGTTGTTGTCCCCCTCCCATTTCTCCCTTTGTAAATTTGGACGACTCGGGTGTAAACCATGGTAACTAACACTTCTGTCATTGTGAGATACGTAGATTACAAATAGTAAAAAAGTATAAACGTTTGCACTTACCATAAACTAAAAGTGGTATTGTGGCGCCATATGTCGACCTAAATGTATAATAAATACTCTAAAAAGCTCAGATTACCACCGCACTTCTTTTTCACACGTGGCTCATTTTTTTTACAAAGATGTTGGTTACCATGGTTTACGCCCGAACCTTTCATTTATTGTATATGTGTTGCAAATGTTGGGGGAAGTCTTTTGTTTCCACACCGCCCTTCCCTCTTCAAGTTACGTACATTTCCCAGACGGACAGTCAGCAGCCGAAAGTGTGACGTACTTTCGACTGAGTAACTTCTTATATCAAACTTATTTCTAAAACATTCTCTGCCTATCGATTTATAAATTTGTCTTAAATAAGAATCTTGCCCGATAAACTACCGAGCAAACAAAAATGAATTCTGAGCATAACTATCTTGCTTTTCGCGCTAAACGCTAAGGACTACTTTTCGTAGCGGAGGTAGCTGAGGACTATTTTTCGTGGCGGAGGTAGCTGTTCCGTACCTTCTTTTTTTCCCCTTGGCTCTTGTTGTTGGGGGTTTAACGACCACAGTGAGCAACTCAATGGGCTATAAGCAGTCGCCCGTCCCTAATTTAGGGCCACTGGTTCCAGGGAAGCGGGAGAGCCAGTTCTGTAAGACAAACACAACATCCGTACCTTCTCGGGATTCAAACCCGGACCCATCTCAGACGAATGATCAGAAGCCATCGCTTAGACCACTGCGCAACCGGGACGGCTTCCGTGCCTTTTACAGTGGTTCATACTAGGTTGACTTGCAATACATGGTTATAAAGAACCTCCCATCACCGCGCCTATGACGCACTGGTCTGAGCGCTGGCTTCTGACCGCTCGTCCGAGTGAGATAGGATTCGAGTCCCGGATGAGGCATGGGTGGTGTTTCTGTCGTACTGTACTGTCTCTCTCCGTTCCTAGGAACCAGCGTCCCTAAATTAGGGACGTGCGATACTTACAGCTCTTGGATTTGCTCACGGTGATCGTTAAATTAAAGAACACAAAAAAGACCCCCGTTCCAAATTTAGGAGGACCGGAACGGCGCACTACCTGCATCTCATCCGGGACTGAACCCGCTCTAAAAGAAGCCAGTACGACTGACCTTGCTCTCACGGGGTCTGTACTCTGATCACCTGGAATTGAAAGCATTTTATAATTCAGAATCCAACATCTGATACGTAGTTTGAAAACTACCGGACATTTATGAACTAACTGATTTCTACTCCGTTAAATTGAAACCCGTGAGGAATATATCTACCATCATTAATTCTACATGGCCAGATAAATATGGGATAGTTCATTCTATCGTAAAGAAATATAATATCAGAGTGAAAATCCTCCAAATACGTGGCGTCAGTGAATAAACAAAGACATCGCTCTTTTCACGTTTTAGCAACACACAGCAACCGAAAAATTGTTGTTGTTGGCCACCGTGGTGTACGGCTAACGCGCTCGGCTAGATATCGAGAGATCTGGGTTCAATTCCCCGGCGGTGACCGAATAACAATTTTTCGGTTGCTGTGTGTTGCTAAAACGTGGAAAGAGCGATGTCTTTGTTAATAATATCAGAATTTCTTGCTGTTTTTAGGAAAGTACACATTGATATTCGCTTGTTCCTTGCCAGCACTGTGGATTCCATACATATAAAATAATGTGGTATTATCTTTCGAAAATAAGTGGGAGTCATAATTCACGGGGCGAGAAAAAAACCTTGCTAACGATAGATATCAGTAAAAAAAACTGAAACACTGGAAACATAGGAAACCGTAACACCATTAAAAAAAGACGGCTGGATTCTTCGCCGAATACAGCTGAGCCTGAGATGGTAGAAAATGAAAAAAAATTAAAATCTACCACTGGAAAAACACCAGAAATATCTACCGTTTGCTACTCGCTATGCTCATCAACCGCGGTGATTGGAAAGTAGAATCCCTTATGGGACTCTCTATACGGTTTCATTGAACTTGCTCGTCAGTCATATATTCAACTCTATGACTCGCCCATTGTCATTCACGATTTCTCTGTCAGCATCGTCAGTACTGCATTCTGCTGCTCCCGCCGCTCATTTTTAAAATTCTATCAATATACAGTTTGTGTATTAACTCTCCTTCAACTTGTTCATCAGCCATATTGTCAACTCTGAGGCGTGCACTTTCTTGCTCACGATTTCTGTGATCACAATCGGTGGTATCAGATCTGTCGTTTTCTCCATTTGCGATTTGTACGTATGACGCAGTGTTCTTTTTGCTAATACGGAATTTATGTGATGTTAAGGCTTTATTTCCTGCATTCAGTTTAATGGGAAGACACAGAAGAAAAATGCATTAAAATTCGTGAAGTTCGTCCTTTGCTGTGAAATTACTAAATAAGAATTCGTTTCTTTTTTTTCTCAAAGAAATATTACAAACAATAAGCATTGACGTTACTAACAACGACAGGAGCTTCCTTTTTTTTTTTAATTAAGGGATAATGGAAGATATGAAAAGGATATTAGTCGAATTGAAATTCGTATAAATCTTTCATGAAACGACTTACGTAATATCTAAGGACAATAACGGGTACACGCCTAATCTTCGTTTTACACTTGCATGTAGAACATTTCAATAACCGCAGGTGTAAATAAATAGAAAAATTATAAATAAAAAGGAGATAACGAAATTATTAGAAAATCAATCTCAATTCTTCTGAATAATTTTGTGATATTCCAAATCTTTTGATTTTAACAGAAAACTTAGAAATTTCGCAAAATAAAACTCTAGAATGATTTTTGTTTTAATTATTGCAATCATGCATATAACTTTAAACTAATCTGTGGTGGAGAGATGAGTTATCAGACTGCTTCACTGCTTCAGAGCAAAAGTATCTATGACCGATTTTGAGGAAATGAAACAATAAATTATAGAAAATTTGGGTGAACAAAACGTTACCACATTTTTGTTGTGCAAAAAAGTCTGTGACGATTGCTGACTTTTTAAACATCCGTTTATGTTGACTTTGCACTTATGTTAATTTTGGTGGTTCCCCCTTATGCTTTCCATACAGAATGTAGCATGTGGACTTCCATACGTTTTTCACATTTTGTGTCACAACTGCAGTCAGTCAAGTCACGCATACTGATATAAACCCAGGGAACATGCACCTAAAAGGTCTAACTGATAGGCTCTTTCGTAACGTCAGTATTTATTACGTCTATGAGTGTGCTATCTTTTGTGCTACAAAAAGTTTCGTTCGTGGATTTGGCATTATAAGGTCTGTCAGTGAAGTTCGATAAGCGCACGGCAAAAATGAACAAGAAATAATATTTAAGAAAACTAACTTCACTGGTCTTCAATATACCCCCCCCCCCCCCGTCCCATCCATTACACTTTTTGGCATCATTCGCATAGCTGCTGGAAGCTACTACAGGAAAAATCAATCTTCGTTAAAGTCTGTGGTTGGGTTGTCGCGTTCGCTTGAATGTCCGAAATATCCAGAAATCTCTTTCCTTTCAATAATAATTTCAGTCGTGAAAACAAAGAATAGTCAACCGGTGCCAGACCATGAGAATACGGTGGTGATTCGACGCAACAACGGCCTAATTTGAAGTAAAATTTGACATCAGTTTTATTTTTTCCCGCTAACAATGTCCACCTACACCAGCTGCCGCGACACGCTTTCTGTGCTCACAGCAAAGCGACGGTTGCCGACATGTTCGGTCATGTACTTGACTGCGTTGTGCAAGTTACCGCACCTTTCACAATCTTCCCTTTTACGCCTTACAACAGCATTATTCGCCGAACTTTACTGACTACAAGAGAGACTAGCGGTGGTTTCTCTTAAAAGTTTATAAGTGAGGCTGGAGGTAGTGATTTTCGACTGTGCTATTTCAAGAATAAACATCAGTGACTGAGAAGACTTGACTTAAATTTATTTCTGTAACTCGATTTTACTCTAGTGTACTTTTCGAACCTTAATTTATCATAAGTCTTAATATTAATCTATTCAACTTTTGCTTATTTATTCCTATTTAAACTTTTATGCTACGCACGTGCTTTAAAGACATCCATCCACATGAATCATGCAGAAAAACAAACGACGTCCCTGCTGAAAGTATCGTGTTTAAACTGGAATCGACCTATCTTTAAAATCTAGAATGAACACCAGAGAAGCAAATTAGAGTTTAGCGTCCTCTAGTTGTTAAATGAGAAAATGAGCTTCCAATCGGTACCAGAATCCTTCTCAACAAAGCTGATCGACAAGTGATCAGTGCTTGACATCTAACACTGAATGCCTTCGCTTAGATTCCCTCCTGCTTTGCGTCTTAGCTGATTTCCCTAACAATTCTTTGATATGAAGAGTAAAGACTAGCGTATGCATATAAAGACAAGCTTATGTTATCGCTATGTGTGTCCATCTCTATGTCTATCATCACGATGTCGCTCCTTCTGGAAGACTAATGGCAAAAATTCTTTTAATACTGAAGAATGGAAAGTATGACAATGATTTTTTTATACATTTTCAAGTTTATCCAAACATGACCTTTCTGTTAAAGGGAAAAAATGAATATTTAGTTTCGTCATGTTATCCGTGTTTCTAAAAGGTGCAGTGGAAATAAAATAAAACGTCGATTATCCGGGACTCACTTATCCGTGGAGTCGAATTAACCGTGCTCTTGTACATATAAATTTCATTTTTTTTCTATGTAAGTGAATTCGTAAATAACAGAAGTCATTACTGCGTATTTTAAATAACATTGCATCTCCCTTCCAGCATTTGCGGTTTCTCGTTTTGCCGCCAGAATGCGCAGTATTACAAATTTAATCTAATACTTTTTGTCTGTTGAACATTACGAAAGTTGTTCGTATGTTCTTCTTGTGCAGCCAAATTTATCTAGCATTTCAGCCCCTAAAATTTTGGGGAAAAGATAAAACAGCTGTTTTAAGAATAGAAAATAAATTGTAAATTATAAAAAGACGTGAAAAGGGTGAAAGTGTTTCATCATTTGCAGTCGAATTTGGCATAAACTAACTAACAGTTGCGGAAACATTGCTTAAATTAACAGTTGCGGAAACATTGCTTGAATTAACAGTTGCGGAAACATTGCTTGAATTAACAGTTGCGGAAATATTGCTTAAATTCGTGGAAAGTAAAGATGATTTTTTGCATAGAAGTTTTACGAATTCGGGGACGTATAAGAAAAATAAAACAAAAAATAATGTTACAAATGAAACAAACAAAAATCTCGTGTTTTCAATCTAAATAAGTTTTTAAATGTTCAGTTTTGTATATGCAAACTATAATAATGTTTATTTTATGTTTTATAGCGTTTTCTATGCACAATACTTAACTCAATAAAACGTAATTTGGATTAGCTGTGTTTTCCAATTATCCGAACTCCATCGTCCTTAGATTAGCATGGATAATTGACGTTTTACTGTACTAGTTTTGAGGATAAAGACAGTAAAATTTCCACACACTTTTGTCTGTCTGCCATCCCTGTCACTTTCTCTTTATATATGATAATGGGCACCCATATAGGGGTGCAAGAGGGGGTCATTTGCCCTCACCTGGAAACCCCATCATGCGCTTTCTGCTTTCTGTTCTTGGAAGATCTTTCGGAGATTTCCGAGATAACACTAATTCTAATTACTAATTTCTCTGTTTAACTTCTGGATGTGTGCGCATGTGTGTGTGTGTGTGTGTGTTTGTGCAATAAGCATAGGGAAAACATTGGGAATTTCCGGTAGGACAAGCGGAAATATACAGTAGCATGTAATGATGAAATTTCCCACTGCACACAGCAGAACAGCGGACAGACGTACATTATGGAAATGTATGCGATATGTAGAAAACATCTTACTATTCTGGCCTTTTACTGTTGTTCAGCTGCAGGACTTTATGGTCTTTGTCTTCTCAATATCCCACAATAAATTTTACGATGGAGCTGGAGGAGCAGGACTCCCTTCCATTCCTTGACTTTAACCCTTTAACGACCATGACCCAAAAATCTTGTATCACTCTAAATACCATAACCCCCTAAACTGTCTGTCGGTTAACTTGTTTGTTTAATAACAACAATATGGACTAAGGGTGACTCCTGCTGGTCCCGGATGGGTCGAAAAATTTTGAAGAACAAGCAAGGGTAAGAAATCTGACTTGATCTAGACATGCGTTTCGGGTGGCTATGGCCGTTTGTACGTACTGGCGTTTTGGGCGTTAAAGGGTTAAGTTGTCTCATTTTCCAAATTCAAATGGTTTGCAATTTCCTGTTTTCAGGAAAGCTACCTTCGTACCGGCAATTATTCCTCCCGAATCTTCCCACCCTTGGACCCACAAACTTGCTACACTGAGGTTTCTTATAAAGCAGGATTATACCCATTCTTCCTCGTCACGGCTCCGGTCCTTGGAATTAAAAAAACGGTTAGAAACTGCCCATATGTATGGTTATTCTACCGACTTGGTCATGAAACCAGTCTACAAATTCAATCGCTTCAATTTTACTACCCTGCAACGTGAGGTGGTTTCTGTTCGCTATGTAGGTGCTATTCAGTACTTTCCACCGATTGTCAATGTACTAAAAAATTTTTGTTCTAAATTTCATCTTGCCTTTGGAGTTCGATCCACAAATATTTTTTCTTTCGTTCATAAAGATAGGGCTGTGGTTGAACCTCTTTCTAGGTTTAGAGTTTATAGGGTGCCGGTTGTTTCCACCACACATGGAGTATTTGACACTAGTTATATAGGCTTCACACTACGTACGCTTCGAATCCGCCTGTCAGAACATAAGTACGCCTTACGTGTTGGACTTACTTCCACTGCTCTGACACGTAATTTTGCTTCTGGTTTTCATGAGCCTGATTGGAACCAAACAGTTATCTTGACTACAACTTCAAATCGACATTCCCTGCTGTTTGCGGAAAGTTTATGTATCATTAAAGCTTCATCAGGTTGCTGTAACGAAGACCTGCTTGTGTTCGTACCCCGCCTCTGGCTTACACTTCTCAAGAGGCATTTCACAAATTAGCCGAAGATTAGACTGTTAATATTCTTTACTTTTCAGGGTTACTTTTTGTATGTGGCAACACTGCTGTTACCCGCGGTTCAACGAACTGTATTTACGACTATATATATATCGTCCTGTCTGGGACATCCGACACTTGCGGACTGGAGATGGAACTAAGGTAGTTCTGAAAGATCTCGCCCTACTAAGTTTTTAACTATGTATTTCAATCTGTAAATAAATTAACATCTTTTACTATGAGACTTAAGGGGTTTTCATCGTGCATTCGACAGTTTGTAGTCATTCCTTATGTGTATCAAAAGCTAAGAGATGTAAGACGTTTCATCCTCAGTTATTCACTGCTGGACAAAGATTTCTGGAAATATTTCTCAGAAATTAATCCTGCGGGTACTTTTACATTCTTGATAACCAGATGAGTGATCTGTAGGGTTTCGTACAACACAGGTGGCCAAAAGGATCAAAGGAATGATAAATAAACTTCTTCATTGTCCTAATATGCTGTCAGATTTAATTTATCCATCTTTTGTATGTAGTTTTTGGGTCTTCTGGTTTCCAATTAAATTTTTGTGCTGAAGGCAAACAGAATTAAGATAACAAACAAGAAGACACAGTGGAAATTTGCGCGTGGTGTTCGTACATGTTATCCGTAGTTACAATTCTGTTTGCCCCCCCCCCCTCTCTTGGAAACTAAACTATGGGCACCCATGTGAATGATACCTGCACTTCCATCAGTTGAATCAAAAATTTCTTTTTGCAAAAGACAAAAGAAGAAATGCTCTAGACTCTTCCTGTACATTTTACGTTCTCCGATGGCGGCTTTTTTCCAGTTCGTCTCCAAGGTACACGATGTACATATACAAATGAATATCTGCTATTATCGCTGGGTCTTACAAAGGAATGGCGAAAATTCTTGTCGTGTGTGTTACAGATAAAAGTCACCAATTTTTTTCCCTCGTTTTCCAAGTACTAAATTTTCTGGCAAAACCGTAATGAAGCGTAGTACAGCTAACAGGAGAAATACACTATCTGATAGAAGTCCATACACTTGCTCACCAACAATCTTCCAATAATAAGAAAGAATTAATAAGGAGTTGGTCCACACTTTGCTGCTATCTCGGCCGACATTCTGGAGTGACAGCTTTCCAAAAGATGTTGATACAGGGCTTGGGGAAAATGTCTTCCATTCCGACACGCCAGGTCTGTCACCGATGTCGAGAGGTTCATTATTCCTATCAAACCGATACCGAGAGGTTCGTCAGGTCTGTCACCGATGTCGAGAGGTTCATCATGCCTATCAAACCGATGTCGAGAGGTTTGTGAGGTCTGTCACCGATGTCGAGAGGTACTAAATGTGCTATAACTTGAATTGGCATTAGTCAGGTCTGTCACCGATGTCCAGAGGTTCATTATTCCTATCAAAGCGATGTCGAGAGGTTTGTCAGGTCTGTCACCGATTCGAGAGATACTAAATGTACTATAACTTGAACTAGCATTAGTCTAGTCTGTCACCGATGTCGAGAGGTTCATTATTCCTATCAACCCGATGTCGATAGGTTTGTGAGGTCTGTTACCGATGTCGAGAGGTTCATTATTCCTATCAAACCGATGTCGAGAGGTTTGTCAGGTCTGTCACCGACTTCAAGAGGTACTAAATGTGCTATAACTTGAACTAGCATTAGTCAGGTCTGTCACCGAGGTCGAGAGGTTCATTATTCCTATCAAACGGATGCCGAGAGGTTCGTCAGGTCTGTCACCGATGTCGAGAGGTTTGTCAGGTCTGTCACCGATGTCGAGAGATACTAAATGTACTATAACTTGAACTAGCATTAGTCTAGTCTGTCACCGATGTCGAGAGGTACTAAATGTGCTATAACTTGAACTAGCATCAGTCAGGTCTATCACCGATGTCCAGAGGTTCATTATACCTATCAAACCGATGCCGAGAGGTTCGTCAGGTCTGTCACCGATGTCGAGAGGTACTAAATGTACTATAACTTGAACTAGCATTAGTCTAGTCTGTCACCGATGTCGAGAGGTTCATTATTCCTATCAACCCGATGTCGATAGGTTTGTGAGGTCTGTCACCGATGTCGAGAGGTTCATTATTCCTATCAAACCGATGTCGAGAGGTTTGTCAGGTCTGTCACCGACTTCGAGAGGTACTAAATGTGCTATAACTTGAACTAGCATTAGTCAGGTCTGTCACCGAGGTCGAGAGGTTCATTATTCCTATCAAACGGATGCCGAGAGGTTCGTCAGGTCTGTCACCGATGTCGAGAGGTTTGTCAGGTCTGTCACCGATGTCGAGAGGTACTAAATGTGCTATAACTTGAACCAGCATTACTCAGGTCTGTTACTGATGTCGAGAGGTTCATTATTCCTATCAAACCGATGTCGAGAGGTTCATCAGGTCTGTCACCGATGTCGAGAGGTTCGTCAGGTCTGTCACCGATGTCGAGAGGTTCGTCAGGTCTGTCACCGATGTCGAGAAGTTCGGCCTGGCTCGCAGTCGGCGTTCCAATTCAACCCAGAGAATTTCCATGGCGTTAAGATCAGAGCTCCGAGCAAGTTCTTCTACACACACTTCATAAAGGCCCTTTCACAAAAACGGAAGAAATCCGCCGCAACAATAAAACCATCCAGCAGTGTAGTTTTTGGGTAGCTTTTACACAAGCGGTTTTATAGCTAGAACAGAGAAAAAGCTCGCCCGACGGATGAGCGGGGACTCTTTGTGCAACAGCACTTTCTTCCCCACACCCTCTCACAGGAGTGATTGTTTTATTGCCGTAGCGGACGATCCGCTGACCGCCTGTGTGTACATCTTGCCTTACACATACGTTTCTCTAAATTTGGACGGTAGTTTTTCATTCCGGTTTGTGGCGGAACCCAACGGAAGTTGAGCTGCTACCGCGTCGGAACTTATACCGCTTCTGCGAGTCTGAAAGCATCGGTATAAACTCTACAGTCCACTTGAAAACAAGCGGTATGATAGTCGGGATATTTATTGCTTCGGCGGATTTTTTCGTTGGTGGGAAGCGGGCCTAAATCATTTCTGCACGGATTGTGGACGGGAGGTATTGTTCTTCAGGTAAAGTGCTTTCACCGAACTGTTGCCTTAATGTTAGGAGCAAAAAAATGTCATTATAGGCCACAGCGATGAGATTCCTAGGCACTGCAACTAGAGGGCGCTGCCTAAACTATAAAAAAAACCCAGCCCCAGATTATGATTACTCCTCCACCAAACTTCACAGTTGCCACAACACAGTAGGACAGGTAGCGTTCAATTGGCATTCTTCAGAACTAGACACGTCCGTCAAACTTCTGGATGGTGAAGTGTAATTAGGCCGTGTCCAGTGCTCCAGAGTCCCTTGGGGTCGAGCTTCACACCACTCCAACAGATGTTTGGAATTGATCATGCTGATGTTAGGTTTTATGTGGCTGCTGGGCCATGGGAATACATTCCCTTCAACTCTCGGTGAACACTTTATGGAGCTCGCGTTGCTTTCAGACATTTTACAACTCGGTGGTGAGTGTTGCATCCGAGGGCTGGTGATTTTTTACGTACAACGCACTTCAGCACGCAGCCTGCAGGGTCGCGATTGCGCTGTTACTTCACTATAACATTACTTACAGTTGATTGAGAAGCTGCAGAAGGGCCAAGATTTCCAGAACTGACTTGTTCCTAAGATGGCTTCCTATTACTGTGTCATGTTGAAAGTCACGGAGCTGTACCATACGGTCAATTTTGTTCACGCTTGTCTATGATGTTTACAAGGCCACGTGCGTGTGTTTATACCTATATGGGCCCCGGCCGTGAGGTTTTTCACGCTTGTCTATGATGTCTGTAAGGCCACGTGCGTGTTTTTATACCTGTATGGGCCCCGGCCGTGAGGTATTTCACGCTTGTCTATGATGTTTGTCAGGCCACGTGCGTGTTTTTATACCGGCACAGGCCGCGGCCGTGAGGTATTTCACGCTTGTCTATGATGTTTTGCCAAGCCACGTGCGCCTTTTTATAACTGTATGGGCCCCGACCGTGAGGTATATCACGCTTGCCTATGATGTTTGTCAGGCCACGTGCGTGTTTTCATACCTGTATGGGCCCCGGCAGTGAGGAATTTCACGCTTGTCTATGATGTTTGTCAGGCCACGTGCGTGTTTTTATACCTGTATGGGCCCCGGCCGTGAGGAATTTCATGCTTGTCTATGATGTTTGTCAGGCCACGTGCGTGTTTTTATACCTGTATGGGCCCCAACCGTGAGGTATATCACGATTGTCTAAGATGATTGTCAGGCCACGTGCATGTTTTTATACCTGTATGGGCCCCGGCCGTGAGGAATTTCACGCATGTCTATGATGTTTGTCAGGCCACGTGCGTGTTTTTATAACTGTATGGGCCCCGGCCGTGAGGTATTTCACGCTTGTCTATGATGTTTGACAGGCCACGTGCGTGTTTTTATACCTGTATGAGCCCCGACCGTGAGGTATATCACGCTTGTCTATGATGGTTGTCAGGCCGCGTGCGTGTGTTTATACCTGTATTGGCCCCGGCCGTGAGGTATTTGGGCAAATCCACTGCACAAAAGGGGGTGTCCGGATACTTTTTAAGCATACAGTGTATGGCACATTTTGCCTTACTGCACGCGTCCCACACCCCTCGTCCTTTATTTCTCTTTTTCTTTGCCTCTTCTTCAAAATATGTGCTTTTCACTTTTTATAGTTTTATAGTGAAAAGATTTGACTAACACACAGTTTCCATAGTTTCATACCTGAAAAAAAAATCAGGCTAAAAAGAGAATAACCTTTCTGTAAGTTATAAATAGTTATTAAGAGTAAGCGAAATCCTTAGCCGTACATTGAATTCTAGATTTTTGCAATGCGGATAGGGGTTCTTGCGTTATAAAATTGATTTCAAAATTCACTGATTGAGACAGACACAGCAAATCCTATTATGATGACAACCAAATAAAGTTTCAAGTAGTCCTACGCTCGCGAAATGCAATAAAATAGTCCGTCCTTACAACGAGACATAACATCAGCTGAAGTAACTCAGAACCTTAAGTTTCCGCAAAAGCCGTTACGTCAATAATCAGCTGGAATTTCAGAAATTTCTAAGATTTCGCGAAGCGCAATTAGAAATTCCTTAAATCACGATATTAATAGCAAAAGTTTCGTCAAATAAAATCGTTATAATTTTTTCAAAAGGTGAACAAATAAAAGCTAGAACAGAATTCTTCAGAAATCATTTCAACGGCTTATTTATACAGTACATTCATACACTTACTGCACGCGTCCGAAAATAATATGTGTTGCACATGTGCAGAAAAGAACCTTAAGTCATGTGAAAAGGCAGGAACAAAAATTGACATCAGTCGGAAAATATACAAATTGGTGTTAATCCGGAGACGAACCAGGGTGATTTGGTGAACGAAATAAAGTTGCTATGTTTATCTCTCCTTCCTAACGCGTGTTCTGAAATTCCCAATCTCTTCGTCTGACGTTTGTTTTGCTGTTCCGTCTGAGCTATTCCTGAAACTCGCTAATACGGAGTTTTACAAGAATCGGTCGTGAAACGAGATAAGACCCAAAAGAACATAAAATGTGGTTGTGATGTCTGTGATGAAATGGACGACGTTAATGAGACGCTGAAAGGGAAATGGTAGTAAGTTCTTAAAGGAAAATTAGAAACTGCAGATGTGTGTATATGTGTGCAAACGAAACAGCAAAGGCTGAGAATGATAAATGTTTCACTGCCAGATGTGTAAATACATTAAGCGGAGGATATAAATGGAAAAAGGGAAAACAATTAACTAATTCAAACATTCTTTTGCTCTTCTAAATGGAATGCAGATAAGAAATTGTGGTGTGTTATTTAAGTCACCCAGCTGCAAAACAAACAAACAAAAGAGAGCGTTTATACACCGATAAGGCATTGCATTATGACTAGACAAAAGCAGGTGGAGACAGAACGGTTGCGGAGGTGAAGTTCACAGAGCAGTATATATACAACACGAGGACCGGCTTTCGGTTAGTAGAGTGTTCGAAGTCACAATGGGAAAAGCTGCCGATTTATCGGAGTTTGATAAAGAACAAATTATGATGGCACGACGCCTGGGAACTATGAACTTCGAAACAGCGCGGCTTGTGTGTTGTTCACGTGCCTCTGTAGTGAGTACGTATCAAAAGTGGTGCACACATGGCCAAAAGACGAACCGTCGTCCAGTCGTGTGTCGTCCCCAGCTCATTGATGCCAGAGCGGAGCGGAGACTGTCGCGCATTTTTCACAGCGACCGCAGAGCCACAGTGAGACAAATCACCTGCAGATATAACAGTGGTAATCAGGGCAATGTCTCACAGCACACAGTTTATCACATCCTTCTGCGCATGGGCCTGCGTAGCCGAAGACATAGCCAGGTCCGCATGCTCAATGCCCGTCATCGCCGACAACGGATTAAATGGTCCCAAGATCATCGAGGTTGGACCGTGGATGATTGCAAGAAAGTGGCCTGGTCTGACGAGTCAAGATTCCTGGTTCATCACGTAGACGGGCGAGCGCGGATACGCCGGTTACCAACGGAGGCTATAGCACTTGGATGCATTGTTGGGCGGAAACAGGCCAGCGGCGGTGTTATGCTGTGGGCGATGTTTTCTTGGGACACTTCAGGTCCCTTTATCCCAATAGCACAATCCCTGACAGCTGTCAGGTATCTGAACATCGTTGAGGACCAAGTTCACCCCATGCATGGCAACTGTGTTTCCTGCTGGTGATGGCCATTACCAATAGGAAAATGCGCCACACCACACCGCAAGAATCGTCAAGGAGTGGTTCGAAGAACGTGCTGGTGACTTTCTGTTAATCCAAGTTAACCTGACATGAACCAAATCGAACATTTGTGGTACAACTTGGAAAAGCGTGTTCGCGCTAAATCACCACCACCCCGAAGTGCAAGGTAACTGGGGGACTTGCTGTTGACATTATGGTACCAGATTCCCTAGGATACCTATCGCTACCTCATCGAACCGGTGCCTCATCCAGTGACCGCTGTTTTCCGGGCTTTAGGGGGCCTACAGCTTATTAAGTAGGTTGTTATAACGTAAAGGCCCATCGGTGTACACATCGTCTGGTAAACTAAGTTGTCTATACAATTCGATTAATCGAAATCAATCACTAGATGAGGGAAAAAGAAACAAAGCAAATGCTTTGAAAATTTTCTGAAAATTTTCAAGTTCTCGGATATTATCTCACTTACCATCCTTGTCACATTTACGCCAAAAATCGGATTGTCATCTTCAACATTTGTATTTTATGGTGTAATCCCGTATTTATTTCATGATTTATCTGCTACTCCGGGCAATCACGGAATAGGATTCTTAACCTTCAGATTCGCTAAACATGAATGCCGGTTGCTTCGACTAGCGAATCCTGTGTTGGTTATATTCAAATTAATCGGAAACTTGAAACTTGGTCGTTCTGGGTGGTGTAGTGGTTACCATACCCGGGCACTATCTGGGAGACGCGGGTTCAAGTCCCGCTCCAGGACGATGAAAATTTTCAAGTTCTCGGATATTATCTGACTTACCATCCTTGTCACATTTACGCCAAAAATCGGATTGTCATCTTCAAAATTTGTATTATATGGTGTAATCCCGTGTTTATTTCATGCTTTGTTGACGTTTGATCGAATGACAAAAAGACCAAGTTTTATTGACCATTTCCCTTCAAAAATCCGAGCTCGCCTATGACTACGTACACTTTGGCTTTTTCTTGATGGCGAGTAATTTGGTTTCAGCATGAAAGCAGTTCACTAAAAGTTAGTGTTTTTAATACACTTTATATTTTTTTGTTTAAAAGTCTAGGAGCAACACTAATGTTCAATAAGGTAACAGATTTCAACTTCCATAACAGTTGGTGAAATTTAACCCTTTTACCGACTGGTACGAATTAATTCGGGATTGGCAAAATGGACTAAAATTACCTCGAAAGGATATCATAGCTGTCAACGGAAGTGGGATGAACGCTGCTGACGATTGAACCTGTGCAACAAAATATGTTGCCTTCCTTTTATGCTTGTTATTTAAAGTGGTCATTCAGGGGATGACATTAATCCTTTCTGTCTGAACACCTGCTGAAAAGGATACAACAATGGCAGCGAACTAAGAAAGAGGTGAGAAAATGTGTGAGTCACTTGTTTCCGCCCAGTGCCATCATGTCCGAGTCAGGAGGACTTTGCCTTGGGTCATGGAGCATAAGAAGGGCTTGAAGGAAGCACTTTTGATCTATAACAGTTGATAATCATCACTCTCTTCTAATCCTAGATTATACGTAATCATTAGATGAGAAGGGGAAATAATTACTTTGCCGTAGCTTTCGTTAAACCTGGCAGCTATGTGAAAATGTCTGTTTGACAGAGCAGAAAATTTTGGTCACCATTTGGTTCAGGTACATCGGCAGCTTACAGGGTTAAGAAACTGGTAACAGCAAAGAAACAGCAAAGCGTAACAGTTTTAGATACTGAGACGCAGAACTGTGATTTAAAAAAAAATTCAGCGACAGATATTAAATCGGTGAAGATTTTTTTTGGAGGGGGAAAAACCACCGTTTTGGAGGGGGTTAACGACCACCGTCAGCAACTTAGTGTGCAATAAGCAGTCACTCGTCCCTAATTTAAGGCCGCTGGTTCCAGGGAAGGGACAGAGCCAGTGCCGTAATACAAACACAACATCCATGCCTCACCGGGATTCGAATCCCGGATCCCTTTTGGATGAATGGTCAGAAGCCATTGCTTAGACCACTGCTCCACCGGGGACTGCAATGTAGATTCACAAACGCATACATAATCTTCTTCGTGATATACACTATGTAGACAAAAGCATTCGGATACCTAGGCCGAAGAGAAACAAGAACTTTTATTAGCCGAAATCAGTATACAGTCGGCCCAACTTTGGTCGCTATGACTGCAGCGACCTGCTTTCTACGAGATGTCGATAGGTCTGTACCGGAATTTTCCTCCTGCAAATCTCCTGAAAAAAAATGCAGCACAAGAAGAATTTACCGGCAGAAATCGGATTCAGTGTTCCAGCTAGTCCCATCTGTGCTTCATTGGATTTAGAAAGGGACTTTGGGCCGTAAAATCCAATACTTGGACATCCTGCTCCTCAAAGCAGGCCTGGGCACACCTTACAGTGTTTCAGGGCGCAGGATTTTGCTGAAGCAGGTAGGGATCTGTGCTGAAGTATTCCCGAATCGTAGGTACTGCAGAATTGTTCAGAATGCCTCCATTTTAGCGGCCGTTATTATGGAAGACACCACAACTAAATGACCCGAGTTCTCAAAAGAGGCAGCCCCACACCATCGCAGATCCTCTTCAAGGAACAATGCAGTCAGCCTGGCAGTGTTACTAGGGCAAACGCCACACCTAAATACGCCCATCCAAACGAAAGATTGAGTAACGTTATTTTCCACTCCACGAGAACCTCTTCCTGTCTTATGGTGTCCACGAACGGTGGACACATTGTTTTTGTGTAATAATTGTTCCAATGGCTTGTGCAAAGTCGCAGGCCAGGTCTATGGCGGGGGACGTGCGTACCTTCTTCACGTTCCATAGTAAGTTTAGTATGGCACAATCACTGAGTTTGTATGGCCTTCCAGGGATCTGCTACGTTGTAGCGGCGCCATCTGGTTTCTATCGAGGCAGAACATAAGTGGCAGTGGATTTTTGGAATCCTAGAAAAACAGCAATACTACGCGTTGACCACTTATTCAAGTTGCATCCAACCAGATTCCTCTTTTCAAAGTCGGTCAGTTCACCTCCCAGCAGCATAGTTACTTCCAATGTGGTCCGAGAGGTGAGCCAACGATCTCGTTTATATGCAGCATCCAACACACCCAGGGCATGCGCATCTGGTTCTGCAAATGCATGTTTGTAAGAATATGTAAGGGTTTCCGAATACTTATGTTTACATGATGTCCATATAACAGCAGCATTAGTGAAAATTGCATGAACTTTTCCCAGGAAAATATATATTCATGAAGACCAATTAAGTGCATGAGTTCCAGCTCGAGCGGTACAGCTTTTTGTATACAGGAAGAAACGTAAAATGAATTCAAGAACAAAATAATAATAAAAAATATATGGTCTAATAGTCTAAAGGTTACCGAATTCAATTTAAATTTTTCACGGAACCTAGTAGTTACGACAAAAATACGCGTTTGGCAGACTGTACTCACATTTGGCTTCTTACCCATATGACACCAAATTACAATGTAAAACATTTTCTCAAATTCATGGACAAGTAAGTGTCCGTCATTTCGTTAATGAATTAACGAAGCATGTTTCCGATACTACCTTTCCGTGAAATGACGGAAAAAAACCTGAATTTAACGGACTTTTCGTGCCACGGGAAAATTCTGAATTTTCAGAAACCTTTCCGCAGTTTCTTTCTTATATTAGCGGTAAATTACCGTTTTACAGATCTGTTAACGCAAAATGCTGAATTTTCAGAAACCTTTCTGCAATTTCTTTCTTATATTAACGGTAAATTTACCGTTTTAGAGATCTGTTAACAGAAAATTCTGAATTTTCAGAAACCTTTCCGCAATTTCTTTCTTATATTAACAGTAAATTACCGTTTTAGAGATCTGTTAACGGAAAATTCTGAATTTTCAGAAACCTTTCCACAGTTTCTTTCTTATATTAACGGTAAATTACCGTTTTAGAGATCTGTTAACGGAAAATTTTGAATTTTCAAAAACCTTTCCGCATTTTCTTTTCTTATATTAACGGTAAATTACCGTTTTAGAGATATGTTACGGAAAATTCTGAATTTTCAGAAACCTTTCCGCAGTTTCTTTCTTATATTAAAGGTTAATTACCGTTTTAGAAACCTGTTATCGGATAATTCTGAATTTTCAGAAACCTTTCCGCAATTCCTTTCGTATAATAACGGGAAAACTCCGTTCTCACTTTTCCCGTATCCGCATGACGAGAAATGTCCTCCAATAGTAGCGATTCATGGAAATACTTGAGGTTTGATTAACTTTCAAATTTCAATCGTCTGTCGAATTTTGAAGTTCCGTAGCGAGATCGGATATTGTGGATAGCATATCACATAGATTTTGTTTGTTTTTTGTGGCCCAGGATATTTCTCCTTTCCCCTATTTGGTGCACCAGCTACTTATTATATATTGTGTTACTGTAAGAAACCGAGTACTTATTGTGCAGATGATTGATTATACGATGTCTGTGTATCAATCTTTGGACAACTTAAGACAAAAGCTATTATAGCTATCGAGAGTAAATTTCATATTTAGTTTTTTCGTGTGTGTGGAAAAATACTATTATAAAAAGTACATTTCATCTTTTTTAAAGATAAATGAGCCATTGTCAGTTTTAAAAAAATTCACTTTGAAAAGCAATTTGTTGCTTCGAAAAACCACGATGAAAAATGCTTAATATTTGAAAAGTCCTCCTACGGGAAAAAAATAAATAACAAACCTATTCAGAAAAATTATAAGCTCCAACAGAAAATAAAATGACTAAATCACTCACATTAATGACAAAAAACAAAATTTATTTGTCGTGCGATTCGTTTTATGACATACGTGAGTTGCCGAGCGTTTGTCTCTCAGTTGGTAAAGGCGCAAGTTGCCTGTCCGGCGAGCTATAACGTCGGGTGTTCGATCCTGACCTGTGCAAGTTTTGTTGATTTTGCGGAATTTCAATTTATGTACGGAAAAACCAGAAATGAATTTTTCTGAAATAAACGGTATTTCTGTCTACGGAAATATCTGTGAAAATACGGGAGTTAAAATGAACGAGCACTTTTACAAACGGAAATTTCTGAAAAACACGGATACCTACCGGCAACTTTGCTGCACGTTATTTTCAGAAATTTTCCGCGAATTCACACCACTTATTTTTTATTGTATATGTTCGCCTGTCCTGCACTGCATTGCTGTGAAACCCCTGACTTTATTTAGTATACAGTACTGCTCAGTGGTTTACTAATGGCCATGTTCATATACACTGTAAAAAAAATTGTAGATTTTACGGTTTTAAACCGTTTTCCAGGGTGCCAACACAAAACCGTAAAATCTACAGTTTTATGCCGTGTTGGAGCAAAGCTAACACCGCATTTAATGAAGAAAACAACACAGAATTTGGCTGGAGCGAGTCACAGTCCAAATAATCACGAAAACACAAAAATTTGGCTGGAACGATTGGGTTGATTGTGTTGGAGCAAAGCTATAGCTTTGCTCCAACACGGCATAAAACTGTAGATTTTACGGTTTTGTGTTGGCGCCCTGGAAAACTGTTTAAAACCGTAAAATCTACAGTAATTTTTTTACAGTGTATAGTGGAGACATCGGTATCACAACCGTACTCCACTTTTGTTGTCTTTGGCCTCCAAGGAATTCTTTCACTGCGGCGCACGCACGCACGCACGCATGCGCCCTGTCAGATAATTGAAGCTCGGTGTTTTAGAACCCTTTTTACAGCCTTTCCTGTGCACAGCCCTTTAAGTCAACATACGACGGAAAAAAAGTTCAACGTACAGGACAGACCTGAAAAAATGGAAGAGTGAGAGAGATATTAAGGAAATTAGACTGTTTTGTTTTTCCCACGTGCGTAGTTTATTAACCTCATGAAAGTTATAAAACCAGAAAAAAATTAACATGATCTCAATTGCGCCGATCATTCTCGGGTGCCTCGACTGAAGACACAGATCCTTTTAAATTACCGTGTTTGTTCCTAAATGAAAAAATCGTTCTGAAAGTTCACTGGACCATTCGTGGAGAGTCATTCGTATTGAAAGATTCGTTTACAACGAATGACTCTTCACCGTCAATAGTTAATTGCTCGCTCTCGCCGCTGTGAATGCTCATTCAATTGCCATTGCAACGAGTTCACTGTAAACCGCCCTACAGGAAAAGTGCCACGCACGCACCTTCAGCAACTTGGAAAACTGCCTCCTCTTTTTAACTAAGGGGTCGTGCACAAATTGATTCTCCTCCGAGGAACACTTGAATGTGTGGTAATTTTCCATTGGGGCAGTTTTCCAAGTTTCCGAATTATGTGTGGCAGTTATCCAAGGTTCCCCACAACATAAACACTTTTTTAGTAAGGCGTTTCGGCACATTTTCTGTTGCAGTCTTATATAAAATTTGATATACATACGCAAGTAACTAAAAATTATAGAGAGTACGAAATACTTTGATCCTGAGGTTTATACAAATCACTCAGATCTCAGAGCAGATGTTTTTGCTGTGGGGCAGTTCTCCAGGTTTTCGAATGGTGTGGGGCAGTTCTCCAGGTTTTCGAACAATGTGGGGCAGTTTTCCAAGTTTCCCAATTAAATGATGGAATTGTTTTGCTTGTCTAACTTTTCAACCAAATAGCTGAACCTACGTTCAGAAAACTCCACGAAATGCAGGAGGCTGGTTCGTGAGAAGTACGAAGGCCTCAGGCCTTTTCGTAGTCCAGTGTATGTATGTAGCTGCATGTTATTATAAAAACATTCAGCTTTGTAACACAAAAACTACCTAAAATGGCCTAACACCTTGGTACTTCATGAGCACCTACAGACCAATGTGTTGATTGCATGCTTACTTTTTTTTTACTTTCGTCATCTATAATATACGCAAAAAAATATAAATCTTGTAACTTAAAATCTACTAAAAAAGGCCTGTGACTCACTATTCGTAAGCACCTGGAAACCAATGCATTGATTGCATACTTGCTTTTCTATTTACTTTCGTCATCTATGACACAGATGCATAAAAGAATTAAACTGTTGACTTAAAATCCCCTAAAACAGGCCAGATGCCTATGCACTTCTTTAACCTTGTCAAGACCAATACGTTGCTTGCCGGTTATATTATCTTTCGTTATCTATGGGATACGCATATATTTTTAAAACTTAAAACTACTCAAAACAGGCCAGCGGCCAAGGTGCGATCAAGCACATCCACGCCAATTGGGTTACGGATGGCTCCCCACCCCCCAATCCCTAGTCGATCATAGGGGATATGTTGTTATCCAGATACCCCTCTCCTCGGATATTTATATGAAATATTAAAACTGCAACACAAAATCTGTCTAAGTGGCCGCCTGCCTAAGTGCCTTACAAATACCGAAGTATCATAATATTGTATCTCCTCATTAGTTTCTTTTAGCTTCTCATATACACCCAAAATATCAAATTCATAACCTGAAGTTTATTAAAAAGGAGCTCCTGAGGATTGATCTGTCGCTTTCCTTTTATTAGATTTTATTACATATACGCGAATAGAAAATATTAAAAGTGTACCATAAAATCTACCGAAAAGAACTGAGGCCTCGGTGGTTTTTATATATGAACAACCTGTGTTATACTACAGAGGTGAAGCAAATCTAAAACCCTGTAACAGTCAACCCTCATCAACCAGCTGTTATGGTCCACAGGATCGCCAATTGCTGGAAGTGTTTTGGTGTTGCACCATCCACGATAAACTCTTGTTACGTTTGTGTGTGAAAAGCCCAGAAGGAAGGTCATTTGGGAGATGCTAGATTTGTCACCAACTATTATACCACGCCCAAAGTCGCTCAGATCACCCATTTTGCCCATTCCGATCATCAGTTAAACGCTAATTGATTCTCGACGTGCTGGTCTATCTGATGTATACCTCACACTACGCTCACATGACGTCTTAAGTCACGGAGCCGTTTATGTGACGAGGAAAGGCGTATCTAATAAGCTGGCATTTCGGCATATTTCCTCTAGCAAGGTTCGTTTTGTGTTTGATTGAGAAACGGCTGTTGTCATTAACTAGCAAAAAACCAGGTACCCAGTTGCAACCCTTCATTTATTTTTTCTTACTTGAGTGCCAAATAATGTAATGTGGTCAGAGTTGAAAACGGGTCAAAAACTTTGGAACCCAACCGTCACATAATTGAACTCGACCCGGACAATCCTTGAACTATAAATTCGAATATATCATCATCGTCATCATTATCAATCAACTGATGGATGAAGGTCTCCCCAAGTTTCTTCAACAACCTCACCAGCCAGTCTCCTCCATCCACCTATATCCCACGTGGTCTTCTTCTGGGTCTTTTCCTGTCCCTTGGAATCCAGTCTAAAATTTCGTTTGTCCATCGGTGGTCCGTTCTCCTGGCAATATGTCCGGCACTTTGCCATTTCATGGAATTTACTCTAATCGTGATGTCTTCCACTCTTGTCATTTTCCTTATCCACGAGTTCCTCTTCTTATATTTCGTGGTTACACCAAGCATGCATCTCTCCGTGCTTATTTCAGTTGTCTGCAGCATTTGTATGTCCTTTTTAGTTAAGGTCCATGTCTCTGCTCCATGTGTAACAACTGAAGGTATGCATTGATTAAACACTTTCCTTTTAAGACATAATGACATATTGCTTTTAAAAATTGTACTGTTTCTGACTAACGCTTGATAGCTGCTGTCCAAGGTAAATGTAGGTACCGATGATCTCCAGTTTTCCCTATCAATCGATAAATCTTCACTCCTTGAAAAAGCATCGTACATCAGTTTTATCTTCTGAAAGTTCATTTTGAATTCCATTTCTTGACCTTTCTCAGCAAGTTCCGGGATCATACTCTGAAGCTCTGAAGTATTATTTCAAAGACCTCTGAAGGGTTCTTTGAAACATTTTTTTTTCTTTTCAAAAATAAAACGGAAACAAAACCGGGTCGAAATCGGGTCGAAATCGGGTCAGGAACACCTTGATCCGATTGGTTTGACCAGCAAGAAATTTTTGACCCGTTGACCAGTGACCCATGACCCGTGACCCGTTTCCATCTCTGACCGTGATTGGCAATGTGAGTTTATTCAGGAATTTCGATGCGACATCACAGAGCGCCTTCACATTTTTCTTTTTCTTTCTACCTTTTTTTTTCTTTTGAGGATTCCCGTGGAAGACCTGCACGATGTGATAATTCTTTGTTGTTGTGCGGTTGTTTAACGACTGTCGTGAGCAAATCAACAGGCTATAAGCAACTGGCCATCCCTAATTTAGGACCATTGGTTTGAGGGTGGAGTGAGAGGTAGTGGCGTAAGACGAACACACGATCATTCGTTACCCGAATTCGAAGCCCGACACATCTCGGACAAATGCTTAGAAGCCAACATTACGTACTACTCGACCAATAGCGCGGCGTTAATTGTTCTCATCAGGTTTTCTACCTTTCTTTACGAACAAAAAAATTCCCTTGTGCTAAGCATGTTGATGTTAAGAGTGCAGTCATTCGACAATAAGTTTTACTATCTAATTAAGAGTTTCAACATAAAGCGTATACAAAGAAAAAACAACATATTCCTAAAATTTCAAGTTACTCGGAAAAAATTAATTAATTAAAGAAAAAAAAAATAAAATGAAATATAAAATAAGAAAAAAAGAGCGGGCTACGAATTTTCTCTGACAAGATCGCAAATAATGGGGAAGAGCGAAAGAATCACTTAGAGTCATTAAAAAGTCCAATCAGATTTGCATTTGGAGACAAAGCGAATACTAATTTGAATGTCGCGATTAATAATCATTGTGGAAGTGGCGGGGCGAAGGGAACAATGGGCCGTTAAGAGCTCAAAGTGGCGAAGTAGAAAGACTTCTATTGTGGACATTAAATCTGCCTGAATGAGCATTGAAAACGCCGACGCTACAACGCCTTCAGCTTCATTACCCCTCAGCTCATTAACAGTCCTTTATCTTAATGCTTTCAACCAAGCAGAAAACGCATTATTCCCCGTTCAGTGTTAATTGACTTTTTTGCTCGCTCCTTTCTCAAGTCGTCGATTCGACGCAACCCGGGTCTTCCCATCCGCGTGTGCAGAGAGAGAGAGAGAGGGGGAGAGACGGAGAGAGGACCAACCTTGTTTTTTAATGCTTGGCAAATAATTTCACCAGGGACTGTGAAACAAAGTGCCACAATAATAATTTCCCGAATACAAAAGGTATTTAATCGGATCAAATAAAAGGAAGAACAATAGGACTTTCGAGGATTTGTCAATAGGAGTGCGATATCCAAACAATCTTTTTTTTCTGTTTTTTTTTTATTTAGCTTCTTTTTTATCAGTGATCTTTTAAACATGATGAATAAATTCCCAGCGTTTGTGAAGGAAAACTAATGGTTACTTTTAATAGGTGACGCAGTCATTCATGATGAAATGAAAAAATGGAAGAAAATGGCAACATCCCCAAAATGGTTTGTCGCTATACGTTATATATCGTTTATTTATAACTGACATGGCAACACCGTCAACCTTAATAATAACAGCAATAATAATAATAAATGATGATTATAACAAAAACAAAGGCTCAATACTGAATATTAAGAGAAGGTATACACTATACTGACAAAAGTCACCGGATACCCGTTCAAAAGCAAATGAACGGATTCACTGCGTTGTTAAGATGCGCAGTACAGCTGCAAACGGTATAAAAACAAGCCTGAAGCTAACGCAATCATATCGCATTGTGAGGTTAAGTGAAAATGTCGCGGCGGGAGAGAATTGACTTTGAGGAAAGAAAGATTGTTGGGTGTAATATTAGTGGGTATGCCATAAGAGAAACCGAGAGGTTTAAACATACCCAAGTCAACTGTTTTGGGTGGATTGAATAAGTGGAAGACACATGACGTGCCTGAAGTAGCGAAACGTACCGGCAGACCAAAGAAAATCAGTGACAGAGGACGTCGAATCCTCAGGAGAGTCGTTACAGCTAATGGAGTACTGCACAAGACTTCAATGTACAGGTGAGTAGAAATGCTGGAACCTCGGTATGCACATGTACCATTCGCAGAGAACTTCATTCCATGGGTTACCGTGGTCCTGCGGCTGCTCATAAGCCTTTCATCTCCACTCGGAATGCTACTCGTCGTTTAGCATGGTGTAAAGAACATTTATCGTGGACCGTAGATCAATGGAAACGGGTCCTATGGACTGATGAATCCAGGTACACAATCCATCAATCCGATGGCCGTGTGTGAGTATCGCGGCAATCGGCGGAACGCTATTTATCACAGTGTACTGTTCCTACGGTCAAGTTTGGAGCTGGCAGTGTACTCGTGTGGGGGTGTTCTTCGTGGTATGGTCCCTGCCCATTGATTGTCCTGGACAAGCCTGTTAACTAGCACGTCTACCTCGATATTCTGGACAATTATGCCCTACCAACTCTGTGGCAATACTATGGAATCGAGCCTTGTTGGTACCAGCAGGATAATGCACCGAGCCATAAAGCAAGTACTGTTATGGCGTGGTTTGACGATAATTCCGTGTCGTGTGGGGACTGGCCAGCACAGAGCACTGATCTTAATCACATAGACGCTTAGAAGTTTGGAACCAAGGCCTACTACTAAGCAACAGTCAGCAGCATCATTATGTACTGAATTGAAGCGCATACCTATCGCTTTGTTCCAAAACCTTGTCGAAAGCATGTCTCGAAGGGTCAGTGCATGCATTAAGGCCAAAGGTGGATCGACACCGTACTAATGTATGTCAATAAATGCTATGTTGTGTTTCTCTTCTAGGTGTCCGGTGACTTTTGTCAATACAGTGTATATTGTTTATTTATAATTTCCATGAAAAGAACTTCAACATTCATAATAACGGCAATAACAATAAAACAATGATGATTATAACAAAAACAAAAGCGCAATACCGAATATCAAGAGAGGAAAATCGCTTAAAATTCCATTCTCTGAGAATCAATTTATTGAAAAACTTGAAACGATTAAAACTTATAAGTATCTAGAAATAGAGTAAACTAGAATGTTAGAACCACCGGCATAGCGCAGTTGGTAAAGTCGCCGTGCACTGTGTAGGGGGCAGACGTTTCGCATGGGTGTTTGAATCCCGGTCCTGTCGGCAATCTAGTCTACGGTTTTTCCGGGTTTTCCGCAGACTCCCTGTGTTTGGGGACGCGAATGCGTGGATGGGTGTCCCTGTGAAGCCGGCCTCGGACGCACTTTGTCCCTTGGTCCTCCAGGTCGGAGGTTGAGCGTGAGGCTACGACTGCACCTCGTAAAAAAATCTCTCGATTCGAGATCTCACGAAAAACACTCATTGAGAAGGCCACGGCCCAAACAGGGCTGTCGGGTCATTGAAGAAGAATGTTAGAACATAGAGCACTTAAAAAGGAAAAACGAGTTTAGGACAAATTACACCACTCAGTCGCCGCAAAAACATTCTAGATACTAAATGATACTCCGAAACTAAAGTTGTTGCTATCAACTCCTGGTCTATACCCACACCGAAGACGCAAAACATTATGACCAGCTCGTCTGTATGGAAATCAAAACAACTGCAGGTGAAGGATGACGCATGTGAAGGTAATGGAAGAGTTTGTTTCCATAGAAATGAAGCTTTGACTGTATAGCTATGTCATTTAGCGACATATCTGTGCAACAAGTAAATTCCGAAACTGGTGCACAAGAATTTTTATGACAGCAGTTCTACAATTGGAAATGAATTATTCCAGCATCACATATGTACTGCAAGTACAGTTTGTTTTACACCCCGAACTCATCACTCAACTGGCCTACTGCAACACAATAACGCGGCTAACAGAAACTTTCTGTATGTTATAATTGCATTGCTAAACATTTTGTGGTAGGTTGCACCAAAAAGTGGTACTACACAAGCCGCGCTACTATCTGAGAAAAGATACAACATTGTGTGATGCAAGCGAAACCCAACAACCTGATGCAGTCATACAAAACGTTTTGGTCACACAATGTTTTGCTTGCACCACACACTTTTCTCAGAAAGGGATGCAGCTAGTGTATTTCCGATTTTTGGTGCAACCTAGCACAAATGGCGACTGTGATGATGAGTTGACATGGCGACTTGAGAGAGCCCAATCGTGCACATATAGTCACTGCGAGGTATCCTCAACTGCAGAACGTCTGGGATTCCCGCGTGCGACTGTCGAACGCATGTACAAGGACTACATCACAACCGGCAGCTGCAGGGAATATTGTGGCTGTAAACCGGTGGTCGGAAGTGCCAGCCAGCTCTGCCGTGTATTGTAGCAGAGGACCACAGTGAAAAGATAACGCCAACACTTAGCCACGGGGCACATACGAAGGTTTGTGCAAAATCTATTTAAACGTACGGTAGCGCAGTTGTGCTACAGCAGCCGACGCCCACATCGAATATCATTATAGTAACCACGTGACCGAGCTATGACGCTCATGTGGGTTAAAGAACATGGCTACTAGACCGTGGAAGACCGGAAACGGCAGGTAGGTTCAACGAACGTAGGTTCCAACTTCAACATGCCGACCACAGGATGTGTGTGCGTGCGTGTGTGTGTGTGTGTGTGTTGTACCAGTTGAGATCACTGTCACAGGACAAGGGTATGTTGACGTACTCATCGACCACCTACAGGTGTTTAATGGTTGTACTTTTGCCACTGCAAGATGCCTTCTTCAACAAGGCCAGTCCTCGTCTCATCCCCCTCTCTTTGCTGAAGAAATGCTCAGAGAAACATTCTAGTGAGTTAGCAATTCGCTCTTCAGATCTGAACCCAATTGAGCATCCATGGCACAATGTTCAACGATGTATTTGATACCAAAACTCATCAGCAGCGCTTTACGGACGGCTATCCTGAATAATGTTCCGCAATATAACCTGCATGTTTCCAACATCTGGTAAAGTCCATGCCACGACGTCTTGCTGCTGTTGTGAGGGCAACCCACATATTGTTAGAGGTGCGTACGATAACTTGCCCTTTCAGTGTGAATAACTGAAAATCATGTTCAGAGATAAACAGACAAATGAATTCATAAATATGTGACTTGCTTGACATATCTTAGCATTTTGAAAGAAATTTTAAAAGGAAATGAGTTTTAATCTTTTTCTCTTCCCACTAGTACGAATTTCTCTGATTCACGGGGTATTTTCCTTTTCGGCAGAGCAAATTTAAGATATTGAGTGACCTTTTTATGATGAATAAACCGGAGAGCAATAACACCAAACTTTTTAGTTTATTAAAATGCAGAGTTGAGTTACATTATTGTGACCACGTCCTACTTTTGACGTCAAGAGCGCGTATCCAATGAAAGAAGGTACATGTCGCAAACTGGCTTGGAGGGTATATAAGGTGTGCTGTAGGCATTCTGAAAACTATCACTCGTTGCTGTCATGGATAATAGGAGCGATTTATCATATTTGCAAAAAAATGATTATCAGCTTTCAGGTCAAGGGTGGCAGTATTTCTGAAACAGCGCAGTTTGCGAACTGTTCGCGTGCTCCTGTGGTTAAGGTGTATCGTGATTGGAGAAATGGATCCACTGCGAATAAGCGAAATGGAAACAGCGGAGCATCACGTACCATTAATGTGAGAGGTGAATGTCGGCTTCGAAGGTGCGTGAGGGCCGATCGACACACTACTGTGGAGCAACTCACTGGCCGAAAGAACCAGGGGGCTACCGGAAGTGTGTCTAAAACGATAGTTCAGCGAACCCTGCTGCGTATGGGGCTCCAATGCAAACTGATGGTCACTGCACCTATGCTAACGAAGGTGCATCGGCAGAAAAGGCTAACATTTGCACGGCAGTATCGGAATTGGACCTCCGCTGATTGGCAAACGATTAGATTCTCCGATGAGTCACGTTTTCTGCTTCATCGAACGGATGGACGTTGGTGTATAAGGCGAGAAACATCGGAAAACAAACACTCTTCAACCATTGCTGGAAGAACAAAAACTGGTGGGGCAGCGTTATGATCTGGGGTATGTTTTCGTGGTGTTCCCTGGGTCCACTCATACCTGTGGAAGGCACTATTGACCAAATTCGTTCGTGTCACACAGCTAGAAATGTACGAGCCTGGTTGGAAGAGCACGATGAAGACTTCAAAGTACTTCGCTGGCCGCCTAATTCCCCAGACTTAAACCCTATTGAGCATCTGTGGGATCACCTCGATCGTGTTTGGATCCTCCATCCTCCACCACGCACCCTCCAGCAGCTGTCAGATGTTCTGCAGTCAGCATGGCACCACATACCTGTGAACACCTTCCAGCACCTTATTGAGTCACTCCCAGCCCGTCTAGCTGCTGTCTGCGCTACACACGGTGGTTACTCTGGATATTAGCTGTTAATCACAATAATGTGACTCTACCGTGTATACTACCCGACTGTCGATTTGAACGTATCATGATTACAGAAAATGTTTGGAGTTCTTTAGCATGCCTCTGTACGTACATACCTCTCTGCCAGTGCTGAGACTGAGCCCGAGAGCCTAGCCCGGGCTGCATAATATTTACTACTATTCCGGCGGGCTTGGGCTCTGGGAGAGAGAGAAAGAAAGACAGAGAAATAGAAAGAGAGAGAGAAAGGCAGAGACAGAGAGAGGGAGACAGAGACAGAGAGAGAGAGACAGAGACAGAGGAAGAGGCAGAGAGAGAGATAGAGACAGAGAAACAGACAGAGAGACAGAGTCAGGGAGAATTTTCTTTTTAATTCTTTTCTCTTTTTATTTCTTTAAATGTGATTTTCTATGATTTAGCATACGAGAATTTTCCTACACTTTCTAGACGGTAAATAGAATTCTTCGGCTTCTTGGCCTGAATGGGAAGCGAGTACGCGGGAGGGCCATTTATTCCGGGCTTGGATAGCAAATTACATAAGTCATTCTTTAGGAGATTTCTGCTGAGAAAGAAAATATTCTTAAAGAACTATAGACACGCAAGATAGCACGCCGACGACATTTTACCTCCTAGCTCCACGCGGTATCTTCTTGTTAATTTTATTGAGCAAAGTACATAGATTGCAGTGAAGCCCGATTTTTCCTGATGTCCAACCGCCGCCTGCAGCATTTCAGAAGGAAACTAATGGTCAAAGAAAATCGTGCTGCTGTTCTATATAAATCGATACAGATCCCTTTCCTACTCTCCATTTGAGAAAAATATCGATTAATTACAGGTGAGGGAAGAGTGGAAGTGTGGAAGAGGAGATTATTATTTTTAATGCTTACACAGGTTAGTCATAGTTTTCGGGTTCGTTCAAGCCCTGGCTCTGTGTTCCATCTGTCATGCACTATAAAATTTGGGCTCGTCCTGACATATTTCGGGCTCGAGCTGACATAATTCAGGCTCGGGCTGTAAAATTGAGCCCGATGTCAGCACTGCTCCATACCCATACAATATATACAAATTTGAAGATATATATATATATCATCATCATCATCATTGTCAACCATTATCAATCCACTGCTGGATGAAGGTATCCCCAAGTTTCCTCCATAACGGTCTGTCTTGTGCCAGTCTCCCCCATGTCACTCCCGCATACTTTCGAATTTCATCCACCCATCTTCCATGTGGTCTTCTTCTGGGTCTTTTCCTGTCCCTTGGAATCCAATCTGAAATTCCGGCTGTCCATCGATGGTCTGTCCTTCTGGCAGTATGCCCAGCCCATTGCCATTTCAGGGATTTAACTCTGATCATGATGTCTTCCACTCCTGTCATTTTTCGGATCCACGAGTTCCTCTTCTTATCTCTCCTGGTTACACCAAGCATGCACCTCTCCATGCTGCTTTGAGTTGTCTGCAGCCTTTGTATGTCTCTTTTAGTTAAGGTCCACGTCTCTGCACCATACGTAAGCACTGGAAGGATGCATTGATCAAACACTTTTCTTTTAAGACATAATGGCATATTGCTCTTGAAAATTATGCTGTTTTTTCCAAAAGCTCTCCAGGCAAGTTTTGTACGCCGATTAATTTCTTCATCAATGTGACCCTCACTTGATATCTGCTGTCCAAATAAACGTACGTGTCTGTTATCTCCAGCTTTTCTCCATCAATCGATAAATCTTCATTTCGTGTAAAAGCATTGAACATCACTTTTGTCTTCTGAAAGTTCATTTTTAATCCTACTTCTTTACTCTTGTCAGCAAGTTCTTGGATCATACTCTGCAGCTCTGATGGGGTAGTTGCAAAAATGACTATGTCATCAGCAAAACGAAGGTGGGTTAGATAATCTCCATTAATCTTTATCTCTTTGTTTTCCCAGTTCAGTGATTGAAAGACATTTTCCAATGTGGCATTAAAGAGCTTCGGAGATATAGTGTCACCTTGTCTCACTCCCTTTCCAATTTTTATGTGTGTTGCATTTTCAAACAGCCGAATCTTTGCACTTGCATTTTCATAGATGTTATTAATAATATTAATGTATGCATCTTCAATACCGCAGGATTTCAAAGCCATTGTAACTGCTGATGGTTTCACCGAATCAAAGGCTTTTTCATAATCTATAAAAGCCATACATAATGGAAGTTCATATTCCCTCGCTCTTTCAATTAGTTCTCTCAATACGTGGATATGATCTATAGTGCTGTAGCCACTCCTGAATCCAGCTTGTTCTCTCGGTTGAGCCATGTCCAGTGTTACCTTCAAACGGTATGAAAGAACTTTAGTGAAGATTTTATAAACCACTGATAGGAGGCTAATAGGTCTGTAGTTCCTGAGATCCTCAATGTCACCTTTTTTATGTAGCAGGATCATTATAGCGTTGTTCCAATCCTCAGGAATCTTCCCTTCATTAAGGCATCGAGTGAAAATTTGTGCGAGTACTGTTTCGATTTCTCCACTTGCTTCTTGTATGATGTCTACAGTAATTCCATCTTCTCCTGGAGCTTTCCCCGCTTCATGTTCTTGATTGCATGTGCAACTTCTGCTGGAAGGACTGGAAGAACTCTGGTACTGGTACCTTTCATGATGTCTGGAGTACATGCATCATCCCTTTCATATAACTTGGAGTAGAAATCTTTCACTCTTGTCAAAATCTTGCCTCTATTTCTTTTTACAGAACCATCTTCTTTTCTCAGTGCCATAATCTGTTTTCTTCCCTTACTGAGATGTCCCTTTGCTATCTTTAGGCTTTGGTTGTTTTCAATTGCTTTCCTCACTAGTTCACAGTTGAATTTCCTTACGTCTTCAGTGATACTTTTTCGTACTGTCTTGCATAGCTCTATATATTCCACTTTGGAAGTCACATCTTCCTTAGTTGTCCTCATCTCTCTTCTTTTTTGCATCAACATTTTGGTTTTTCCTGGTAATTTGTTCACATGCAACTTGCTCTTAGACCCAGCTAATTTTGTTGCTGTTTCCATAAGAGCTTTGGTTACTTTTCTGTTAACTTCAGAAATATCCACTTCTTCCGATGTTAGGCCTTCTAAAGCAGAGAATCTGTTCTTCAGTTCCAACTTGAAGGTATTATGGTGTTTTTTGAGGTTGGTTATGTCAATACATTTTGTTTGTCTTATGAGCTTGCCACGTTCGAGTTTATTGTTGAGGTGCATCTTACATATCACCAATCTATGGTCACTACCTGTGTTGAACTTGTTTAGCACACTGCAGTCTTCTATGATGAATTTTTTGTTACACATGATAAAATCAATTTCACTTGTCGTCCCATTTGGATGTCTCCATGCCCATTTCCTGTGCGGCTTTTTCTTGAAAAAGGAGTTCAAGATGAAAAACCCTTCTGCCTCTGCAAACTGAACAAGAGTATTTCCACGCTGGTTTGTGTTGGCGTGACCGAATTTACCTACTGAAATTTCATTCTGTTGCCGTTGCCCTATTTTTGCATTGAAATCTCCCATAATTATCTTCAAGTGCTGCTTACCTTTATTATTTAGATGACGAATTTCCTCATAAAATTCTTCAATTTCTTCTTCAGGATGACTTGTGGTGGGTGCCTAAGTTTAAATAATCGGAGCCTGGTATCTTCTCGAGAGTTGGATAACGAGTCGTGCAGCTCTGTCAGAGGAACTTTCAACTTCTACAACTTTATCCTTCAGTTTCTTGTTTATTATATATCCAACACCACTAGTTCTGCCAGTATCTGTCCCACGATAGTACAAGAGATGTCCACTTTTCAGTTCAATGAGATCTTTTCCTTTTCTCCTTACCTCACTTAGCCCGACGATGTCCCACTTGATCCTTTGTAGTTCCTCTTCCAATTCAAGAAGCCTTGAATCAGAAGATAGGGAGCGTTCATTATACGTAGCCAATGTCAGCATCAGATGGCATCATAGTCCGGTCCTCCGGGGATTCTTAGCACCCTCTGCCTTCACGTCGCACTGGCCGCTGCCTTGGCCAGGTACATTCTAGCTGCCGGAGACTGAGGGCCAGGATTTCAGTTGTGGAGTCATTTTTGGAGGGGTTTGGCCATAACTCACTACGCTGGCCAAGCGGGTTGGTGAGTGTGGGATAGCATTTCCTCTAATCCCGATGGTATAGTTATACCGCTATTGGCGGTCGTCAGAGCCCCTTTGGTGGGAACAGGATGCACCACGAGAAGGCGGGGTTGTCATTTTTCAAGGAGAGGCTGTGATGTTACGCATCCCCTGACCTTACATCCCTATATATATATATCATATCATCATCAACAACAACAACTATTATCAATCCACTGCTGGATGAAGGTCTCCCAAAGTTTCTTCCACAACTGTCTGTCTTGAGCCTGTCTTCTCCATGTCACTCCATCGTACTTTCGAATTTCATCCATCCATCTCCCACGGGGTCTTCTTCTGGGTCTTTTCCTGTCTCCCGGAATATAGCCTAAAATTTCGGTTGTCCATCGGTAGTCCGTTCTCCTGGTAATATGTCCAACCCATTGCCATTTCAGTGATTTCACTCTTATCATGATGTCGTCAACTCCTGTCATTTTACTTGTCCACAAGTTCCTCTTCTTATCTTTCTTGGTTACCCCAAGCATGCATCTCTCCATGCATCTTTGAGTTGTCTGCAGTCTTTGTATGTCTTTTTTAGTTATGGTCTATGTCTCTGCTTCGTACGTAAGCACTGAAAAGATGCGTTGGTTAAACACTTTACTTTTAAGACATAATATATACATATATATATATATACAGGGTGCCCAGTAAAGTCCTTTCTCAGCCCCGCAACTTTTGAACGCAGACAGCTATAGCCATAAAAACGGTGTCTAGGTATAGTAAAGTGGCTATGCGCTATTGGATGAGACCACTTGCAGCGCCTCCTAGCGGCAAAGTCAGGAGTTAGCTTGCTGATCTCGAAAACTATACGAGATACGGGAAAATAGTCAACTACAAAGTTGTAGAACATCATCGATTTAGTACCAAAAGACACCTTGCGCACATGAATGCTAAGAACAGAACGCTAACAACGCTCGCTTGTTTGTTCGCAATGTTGAACACTGTTACGTCACGAAACGCGTTAGAAAGGAGCAATTAGTTGTCACTAGGCCCATTTACCGTCGGTGCTCAATGTGCTCTCCGTCAGCCACAATACACATTTGGACTCTAGATTGAATCTCATGCTGCACATTTTGCAGCATGTCAGGTGACACGCTGGAACAAGCATCAGTTATACGGCGTCGAAGGTCCTGCAACGTTGTCGGAGGGTCTGATACACCTGCTCTTTTAGGTAGCCCCACAGGAAGAAGTCCAATGGGGTGAGGTCCGGTGAGCGTGCAGGCCACTCTACGCAACCACCATAGCCAATGATTTGCTGCTTGAATGTCTCGACCAGGTACCTTCTTACGTTTCCTGGCTGGTGCGGAGGGGCGCCGTCATGTTGGAATCAAACATTCCGCAGTTGAGTCGGGCTAGTACTTTGCGGAAGGGGATATTATGTCCTTCCTGACGCGTTTCGTGACGTAACAGTGTTCGACATCGCGAACAGATAAACGAGCGTTGTACGCGAACTATTCTTAGCATTCATGTGCGCAAGGTGTCTTTTCGTATTAAATCGATGCTGCTCTACAACTTTCTTATTGACTATTTTCCCGGATCTTGCATAGTTTTCGAGATCGGCACGCTACCTCCTGACTTTGCCGCTAGGAGGCGCTGTAAGTGGTCTCATCGAATAGCGCATAGGTACTTTGCTATAACTAGACACCATTTTAATGGCTATAGCTGTCGGCGTTCGAAAGTTACGGGGCTGAGAAAGGACTTTAGTGGGCACCCTATATACAGTATATATACGTATCATCATCATCATCATTGTCAACCACTATCAATTCACTGCTGGACGAAGGTCTCCCCAAGTTTCCTCCACAATGGTCTGACTTGTGCCAGTCTCCTCCATGTCACTCCCGCATACTTTCGAACTTCATCCACCCATCTCCCATGTGGTCTTCTTCTGGGTCTTTTCCTGTCCCTTGGAATCCAATCTAAAATTTCGGCTGTCCATCGATGGTCTGTCCTTCTGGCAGTATGTCCAGCCCATTGCCATTTCAGGGATTCAACTCTGGTTATGATGTCTTCTACTCTTGTCAATTTTCTTATCCACGAGTTCCTCTTCTTATCTCTCCTGGTTACACCAAGCATGCACCTCTCCATGCTACTTTGTGTTGTCTGCAGCCTTTGTATGTCTCTTTTAGTTAAGGTCCACGTCTCTGCACCATACGTAAGCACTGGAAGGATGCATTGATCCTACACTTTTCTTTTAAAACATAATGGCATATTGCTCTTGAAAATTATGCTGTTTCTTCCAAAAGCTCTTCAGGCAAGTTTTGTACGCCGATTAATTTCGTCATCAATGTGACCCTCACTTGATATCTGCTGTCCAAGATAAACGTACGTGTCTGTTATCTCCAGCTTTTCTCCATCAATCGATAAATCATATATATATATATATATATATGCTCCATACACATACAATATATTCACACCAAAAATCGGATTGTCATCTTCAAAATCATTTGTGCTGTATGGTGTAATCCCGTATTCCATTCATGACACACAATATATTTTTACCCTATGTAGCGTAACTGAATTGATGCTGGGATGGTGGACGCACAGTTCGAACCAGTTTCTTTGAGACTGTTCAATCGGGAAGTTGGAGTAAACACTGTTTATTGACCGTAGAGCAGAAGACGGAAGACATTAATAAAAACGATTTCTTCATCTCTTCTCATTCGCCACACATTGTTGAACACAACTGCAGATTACCAAACAAAGCAAACAAGGGCGAAAATATGATTTGTTGCTGACCAAGAAGTTTGAAGAATAGGAAAGGACAAACTGTTTTTTTCTTGACACGAACACAGGAGTGAGTTAACGGATAAAGCAAGAATAAAACGTAACCTCCTAATAAGAAGCAATGCGAATAATGATCACAGAATTTCTTTTTTGTCATTTTGCGTCGAGAAGTTGGTGCGTTTAGTGTTACATTCCGCTACGATGGCGCACATTCGGAAATTTAATTATCAGTTTTCACACTGTAGGCACATAACTTAATAACGCAAATTTGATACTATCCACTTATATTCTGCGTAGAAACTGACTGCTGCAGCAAAAGCAGAATGATGCCCATCTTGGGAATAGCATATCGCAACTTCGATACCAAACGCCAGTTACTCTTCCAGTGCAATCTTTCCTCCGATTTTTCACCTGGCGCGTCCAAGAATGTGTTGAAATGAAGTGGTGCATGAACGCGTATCTCACAACTCTAACCTTAAGGTTTGCAGTACCTAGGGCAAAGACTCAGATTATGAAGCTCGATGTTCATTTCCAAGCAACTAACAAAGTCATAAACCTAATAACCCGCGAAGAACATCGTGAAGAGAGCAAACAGTTGGCGCGATATCGTTTCTGCCAACAGATGCTAAATGAACCCTGGAACTAACGAAATTAACTAACAAACCGTGAAGTTCTTGTGATGCTGTTTTCAGTTGAAGGCTAAACACAATTTTCTGACGTGCAAAGCTGAACGATCTCATCGGGTTAGAAGTTAGTATCTACTTTTCGCCTCATCCACTAATACCCATTACGAGTTTAAAGGCAATGTAGAGCTAATATAAACGTACATACTATACACTTACTGCCACATTATTTTTAGCACCATCACATTATGTCTATGGTGAGCAATACTCTTAGTCACTTGCAGAGTTCAATTTCTGATAGCCGAACCTTAACCCTTTAACAGGCTGGAACGAATTAACTCGTGTTCAGCAAAACGGGCTGAAATCAGCTCCAACGAAAATATTCGCTGTCTGAGAATGTGCCGAACGCGGCTGTAACGAATGCTGAATCTGCGCATCAGAAAGCCTTGCTTTCCCGTTAGTTGTGTTATTCAATATGGTAATTTAGGGGAAGATTGACACTAGTCCTTTTTGACTAATTACATGCTAAAAGGGCTATAACAATGACGACAAACCTACGAAAGGAGAGGGAGAAGGAAGATGTTCGAGTCGTTATTTTCTACCCAGTGGCACGATGTTCGTGTCAGAGGCACCAGACCATCGTCATCATTACTTGATGTCGGAGGGACTAGCCCATCTCCACCTTTCTGCGGATTGGAAGTGTTGTGCAGCATGTAATACTTTATCACTTGTTGCAGGTTTATGGCCAGTACTGCTGAGATAAAAAATGAAGGAATTGTTTGGAAGTAGCTTTCGTAAAATCGGTCGCTATGTGAACATTTTTCATAGCTATCGGGTTTTACAAATGTTTTTGAGCGCAGAACATTTTGTGTACTATCTAGTTCAGATATATCGGCCGCTTAAAGGGTTAAACCTTTAACGACCACGATCCTAAAATGCTTTGTCTCTCAGAATGCCATAACGCTGAAAAATGTCTGCTGCTTGTTTCCGAATTCCATTCCTACCCTCTCTACTGCAATAACAAAAGGATTAGTGCTGAGTCACTACTCCCGATCTCTAGGATTGACATACAGTGACCTTTGGACGTTTCCCTGGGGCAATCAGTGCATTCTTCTACTGAGAGCCTTAGGCAGATAGGAGGGGAGTAATAACAGCTGAAAAAATCTTGTTTACTTTACCCCTTTCTTGTTCTTTCTTGTAAAAAACATGCTCTTAATCTGTTTATTTGGATTGAGCAAAATGAAAAAAATTTATGAAAAAAGTGCAGTATCAGTGTTGTTTGAATGTTTCAGAAATTGCTGTGAAATGCCTCACTGCAAACAGATAGTCATAACTTTGCTTTACCTTTGGGAAGCAAATTTATGGTGAGTACGTTTACTGTTTCTGCAGCTTTGTAAACGACATCGTTCATGATATAAATTTGTACACTAACTCGCACAAGAAGTCAAAGTTAACGAAGGCATATTTGTTCATATTCAAAGCCCTTTTTTCATTTATGTACATACATGAAAAAAAAAAGCTATTACTACTACTACTAAATTCAGGTTGCACGTTTAAGAATATTTCTCTTGTTTCCGGAAATCGCAGGACATTTTTTTAACCGTAAGAACAAAGAACTTACTCACGAAAACAGAGAAAAAGCATTAAAAACAAATACTGTTTTCGCCATAGTTTTTTCGGGATGTGATTACCGCTAAACGACATGATGGAGTAATTCCGTCGTGTTGCATTTTGCTACAACATGTTTCTAAAAACGATTAGTAGATACCAATCATGTTAACCTCATTGTGGTACAACTTTTAAGACTGATTTGTAAAGGAAACACAGGCTTTCAAAATGGATAAAATCTGAAGATCTACACGGAATCCTTTGGAAGAACTAAAACCAGGTTTCTTTACACAAAAGAAGGGGGGCAAAACTCAAAATAAAAGCACAAGATCGCTTTCTTTTAAGAAAATGCATTTTTTTTTCTGTTTCATTGCTTAAAAAAAAGATGTAGATTTTTTTTTTCTGGTTTCCCACTAATGCTGTATTTCAAACTTTTACGGCGTTGTTATCGCTGAATCTGATTAACATCTGTGTCAGATTTATATTTTATGATAGCAACAAATAAAAATATCAAAAGCACATCAAATTGGATTTTAATGCAATAAAATACATACAATCACTTATTTTTTACGCTTTCCAACCGTAGGTTGAAGAAGCGTATGTGCTCCAGCTTTGTCCGTCCGTTCGTCTGACCGCACGATAACTCACGTAAAAATGGTTCGATTTCCATGAAATTTTAGTATGTGGTAGGTGACCACCTGGGGTCCCCTACCACATATTACGTAATGGGGTCATAGGTCAGGGCACAGGAGCGAGATTTATTCCACAGCCAATATCCTCATAACTTGACTAAAAATGCTTCTATTGCAACAAAACTTTAGTATGTTGTTCCGGAGGTATACTGAACCAATTCTGTTTAATATCGAAATGGGGTCAAAGGTCAGGGCACAGGAGCGGGACTTATTCTACAGCCATTATGCTCATAACTTGAGTAATGATTTCTGGTATGTTGGAAAGCTTATCATAATCAATGCATTGCATGATTTTACTAACTTGCTTTTTTATACACACAAAACACGTAAACCATCGTGAAGTAAAGCAAGTTGGTCAAACACGACCCGAAGGAAAAAACAATTCAACACACACACACACACACTTATCATTATCATCAGGATGAAGGTCTTCCCAATTATCTTCCATAAATCTGTCTGGAGCAATTCCCTTCCATGTCACTCCGGCATGCGTTTCAATTTCATCGACCCATCTTCCATTTGCTCTTCGTTTGAGACCTTCTTGGACTTTTCCTGTCGCTTAGCATTCGGTCAAGTATTTCAGTACTTCTGGTAATATGTCTAGCCGATTGTTACTTGAAGATTTTTAATTTGAACATGATGTTATCTACTGTTGTCATTTTCCTGATCCTTGAGTTCCTTTTTTTATATTTTTAGTTACACCAAGCATGTACCTCCCCACAGGCGTCAAATTACGGTGGGCTAGAGTGGGCTTCAGCCCACCTAACTTTTCTTTGAGCCGTCTCTTTACCCCCTCTCCCAAATTATTTAAACAGTACATGGTGAGTAAAATCATCTAAGATTTTAGGGAACTTGGATATACGTGAATTTTTCGAATTCACAGAAATTTTGTTATATAAAACGAATTATTTTTTAGATTTAGTGCTGTACTATTCTGTGAATAGGAGGACTTCCTCTGAGCGAACGCCTGAGAGAGTAATACAAAGATACCATTTTCCTAATTATAGCTTGAAAAGATGAGAGAAAGAGATATTTCTTGTTATTTCTTGCCACGTTATAAACTAAAATTCATAAACTGCCTTATGATAGGAAATTAAAAAAAAAAAAAAGATAAAACTAATGACGTAAGTTAAAATTGCGAAGAAATAGTAACTTGTTAAAAAAGGCCAAGGAGGTTCGAATTGATGGTTCAAAAAACAACACAAACTGAAAAAAAAATATGTATAAAAGAAAAGGCTTATTATAAGTGCTATATTTCGAGTATAACTTTATATGGGGCGGAAACGTGGAGAATTCGGAAGAAAGAAGCTAAAATGTTGGAGGCGGTTATGGAGAAGAATGGAAAAGAAAAGGTGGATTGAAAAAGTTAAGAATGATGAAGTATTGCAAAGAGTTGAAGAAGAAAGGAATTTATTCAACATCATAAGAAAAAGAAAATAAAACTGGATAGGACATGTGTTAAGAGGAGACTGCCTATTGAAAGGAATGTATAACGAAGTAAATTTCTCCGTCATTTTTGTCCACGCCGGGGCTCGAACTCGGATCCCCTCATTCCGGAATAAGTCGCTCTGCCAATTGAGCTACACGGACGTCCGTTCTGACTGATACCTGCCTTTATGTCCTGTGCGTCCTGCTGGCAGGCACGTCACAAATGATAGAAGGGAAAATTGAAGGAAAGCGACCAAGAGGAAGGAGACGACTAATGATGCTTGATGATATAATTGGCACAGGAAGCTATCAAGAATTGAAGGAGGAAGCAAGGGACAGAGGAAACTGGAGGTAGAGAACTTGCTGAGTTACAGTTGGACGTGTCAAGAAACATAACACTAATGATGATGACAGTATGTACCTGAATTTTTTTATCACTGGGATAACATCGTCAGCATCGGATGAAATCTACATCAATGGAATTTTACGGTAAAATTTTTGCCAAGCACTTCATATTTTGTGCGATACTTAACCCTTAATAGCACCCTAACTATGAGATTCTAGGGTCGTCGTTGCCTCCCCATGCTCATTTGAATTGCTTGCAGTCCCTATATGTTGGATGTGCAACTTAATTCTCGGCCACAGGCACGACACATTGACAGCAAATTATAGCAAACTGAATACGTACCTAATAAGGAAATAATCCCCGTCGTGTTGGATACATTTGAGCCATCATTCAGAGAGCCGCCGAATGGCACTGCGAAAAAAGAGGGCTGTTTCGAGTTTATAGAGTCATCAATACTTGTGTGGACCTCCTCGACAGAAGTGAAGTGCGTATCACTCAGGTGATGTTGCAGGAGCGAAAGAGGTGATAATACGACGTGACAAAGCCTGGAGAATACGCCAGGTGGGGAAAAAATCTCCCATTCCAGATCGGTGATCGTGTTTAAAGTCGCAACAGGACTGACCTTCTGCCCTTGCCTGTGTATGGCCTTTTCAATTCCAATGCGGCACTCACACGAATGATTTGCTGACAATAACGCTCAGCATTAACCATTTCACCAGGTTTGAGCAACCCATTGTGTACGACACCACGCTGATCCCACCATATGCACAGCAACAACTTCCTGGCATTGATATTCGGTTTGGCGGTACTGATGGTATGCTGACCTGGATAAACCCACGATTTGCTCAGCTTAGGATTATCGTAGAGGGTCCACTCCTCATCACAGGTCAAAATTTCGTGGAGGAAATATTTCTTCTTGAATCTGGAGAGCAAGAACACAGCAACGTTTTAGCGCCTAGACTTGTTCGCAGCTGTGAGTTGGTGGGGCACCCAACGGCCCCCTTTGTGTATCCGTCCAAGCTTGTGCCGGTGCTTTGCAATGGCTTGTCGTGTTACTCCGAGTTTTTGGGCGAGCTCTGACTGTGTGCGACAGGGATCCGTGTCCAACAGTTGTTCCAGTTCCTCATCGTCAACTTTCTGTGGCTGTCCCGGACGTTCTGCATCACGGAGATCCAAATTTCCCTGCTTAAACAGCTGGAACGACTTCTTACACGTACTGTAGGACACAGCAGCAGACCCAAAAGCAGCACCGATCAGTTGCTGGGCTTCCGCGGCACTTTTTTCAGCTGAAACGCGAACAGGAGGCAGTGCCTCAAATGCTGCTTCTCGAACGACATTGCTTTCACCGTCAACTTTCGTCCCTTTGGTCACTACAGCTGTGATCGGTTACGGTTGCCTGGAAAGCTGTTGGGTGGCGCTGCAATCAGCCATTATAGCACACAGCTATTTGCATTTGCCGACGTTCTATGACCGCTTGCGGTTAGTGGCCGAGAATTAACTTGTAGTTACGGTGCATGCTCCCTCTGATTCATAAGTAGGAAGCGTAAATGTCTCTGATCTATAAATAATAACTGTATTATATCATCATCATTATCAACCATTATCAATCCACTACTACATGAAGGTGTCACCGAGTTCCCTCTGTCTTGAGCCACTCTCTTCCATGTTACTCCGGCAAGCTTTCGAATTTCATCCAGCCATCTCCCATGTGGTGTTCTTCTGGGTCTTTTCCTGTCCCTTGATATCCAGCCTAAAATTTCTGTTGTTCATGCGACTTGGTAGTGCGGGGCTGCATTTGCTCTAATCCCGGTGTTATACAGTAATTATAAGGTTATCGGCCGGTCGTTAGAAACCCTTCAGGGAAAGCAGGGTGAACCACTAGCAAGCGGGGTTGACATTTGTCTGCGAAAGGCTATGTGTTTCTCATCGTTTACCAGATCTTTTCAAATATTTCTTTTAAACTATTTACGTTCCATACATATTTAGACGCATCTGTAAACACACCCGGCAGAAAAATATGCATTATGAAGTAAGAACTTTACGTCGTTTAAAGATGATCCACTAGTGCGGAATGCAGAAACTCCCCAGCAAGAGCAAAACCAAGACTGAAACTAAAGACTGACAGTAAATGTTTTAAATAAGCCCGTAATTTAAAACTGGAAGCATAAAAAACATGAGATAGAAGATAATAACATTTTTGTCTGCGTGTAGAATCGGGGAGCATCTTAAAAAAATGAATTTAAATTACCGAAGTAGGCGGCCGTGGACTAGAAAGGACAATCGAACAAAAGTTAAAGCGTGGAAGGGGATGCAAAACTTACATAGAGTGCACCTCCACTTTCTCTTACGCAATTTCCGAGTCTCATCCCCCCCTTTAGCTAAGGAACTGCGAGTAACACAATGGGCTCTAATTTGGGGGAATCCCGTCCCTAATTCGTCAATTGGTTCAATTCCGTCCCAAATTCACCAATTTGGGGCAATTGGTACCGGGGACGGAAAAAGAGCTAGTGCCGTACGGCTGGCATACCATCTATGCGTGCATCGGGATTTATCTCACAAGAGTGATTCAGAACCCAGCGCATAGTACCATTCGGCCACATGGGAAGAAATTCTCGGATCTTCTGTGGTCTGATTAAATTTTTCAGTGGCATTTTTATTCCTTGTTAAATCTATTTAATAACAGAGGGGAATTTTGCATATCAGTGTTTGATTATGTTGTTTGTATTTATAATTTCCCTAGTCCGACCCCCAGCCAGGGAAATAAAGTCAAAGGCGCGCATGAATATGTGTGTAATCACCGCCACTCATAGCCTTACGATGCAAAAAGAAGTTTTCCGATTTAATTTGAAGTTGTGGAAAAATCATGCATGAAAAAAACTGGTATCATGCACCGAAAGTTTTTTGTCATATTTACCGTTGTTTAATTGGAAAAATAATGTTTCCTTTTAGACAGTGGAACACTCAGTGGGAGTGTTCCAGAGAAAAGTTGGAAACAGGTCAAATATTTGAACGCGGACGTTACAAAATGAGACCGGACCCGATCTGTAACTGACTCGGAACCAACCCGGACAAATTTGCTTTAAACTATATAATATATATTTATATTAACATGAAACGGGGGAAAGCTGCAGCAGAAGATGGAATTATCGTAGACATCATACAAGAAGCAAGTGGAGAAATTGAAACAGTACTCGCCGAAATTTTCACTCGATGCCTTAATGAAGAGAAGATTCCTGAAGATTGGAACAACGCTACAATGATCCTGCTACATAAAAAAGGTGGCATTGAGAATATCAGGAACTACAGACATATCAGCCTCCTATCAGTGGTTTATAAAATCTTCACTAAAGTTTTTTCACACCGCTTGAAGGTGACACTGGACATGGCTCAACCTAGAGAACAAGCTGGATTCAGGAGTGGCTACAGCACAATAGATCATATCCACGTACTGAGAGAACTAATTGAAAGAGCCAAAGAATATGAACTTCCATTTAGCATGGCTTTTATCGATTATGAAAAGGCCTTTGATTCGGTGAAACCATCAGCAGTTCCAATTGCTTTAAAATCCTGCGGTATTGAAGATGCATACATTATGATTATTAATAACATCTATGAAAATTCAAGTGCAGAGATTCGACTATTTGAGAATACAGCACCCACAAAAATTGGAAAGGGGGTGAGACAAGGTGACACTGTATCTCCCAAACTCTTTAATGCCACATTGGAAAATGTCTTTCAATCACTGAACTGGAAAAACAAAGAGATAAAGATCAATGGAGATTATCTAACTCACCTTCGTTTTGCTGATGACGTAGCCATTTTTGCAACAACCCCATCAGAGCTGCAGAGTTGATCCAGGAACTTGCTGAGAAGACTAAAGAAGTGGGATAAAAAATAAACTTTCAGAAAACAAAAGTGATGCACAATGCTTTTACGAGAAATGAAGATTTATCGATTGATGGGGAAAAGCTGGAGATAACCAATACCTACATTTATCTTGGACAGCAGATATCAAGTGAGGGTCACATTGATGAAGAAATTAATCGGCGTACAAAACTTGCCTGGAGAGCTTTTGGAAGAAACAGTATAATTTTCAAGAGCAATATGTCATTATGTCTTAAAAGAAAAGTGTTTGATCAGTGCATCCTTCCAGTGCTTACATATGCTGCAGAGACGTGGACCTTAACAAACAGAGACATACAAAGACTGCAGACAACTCGAAGCAGCATGGAGAGGTGCATGCTTGGTGTAACCAGGAGAGATAAGAAGAGGAACTCGTGGATCCGAAAAATGACAAGAGTAGAAGACATCATGATCAAAGTAAAATCCCTGAAATGGCAATGGGCTGGACTATATTGCCAGAAGGACAGACCATCGATGGACAGCTGAATTTTTAGACTGGATTCCAAGAAACAAGAAAAGACCCAGAAGAAGACCACATAAGAGATGGGGGATGAAATTCGAAAGTATGCAGGAGTAACATGGAAGAGACTGACACAAGACAGACCGCTGTGGAAGAAACTTGAGGTGACTTTCGTCCAGCAGTGGATTGATAACGGTTGACAATTATGATGATATAGGGCGTTCAAAATGTCTCCCCGTAATGGGTATCTTAAGTTATATGGAAATCTAACAAATGTATTGTAAGAACGTGTAACTTACTCACTTACTTACAGGAAATATTGATACTGTCGTCCTTCATTTGCATGACATAATCTAACTGACTGTTTTACACATGTTCTCAAACACATCTGCGAGAGTCGAAAATTCCCTCCGTAGTAATTTTAAGGTTCTTCCACCTAATTTTTTTTTTTTTTTTTTTTTTTTTTTTTGATTGGAGGTTTAACGACCACCGTGAGCAACTCAATGGGCTATAAGCAGTCGCCCGTCCCTAATTTAGGGTCACTGGTTCCAGGGAAGGGAAAGAGCCAGTGCCGTAAGACAAACACAACATCCATGCCTCACCGGGATTCGAACCCGGACCCCTTTCGGACGAATGATCAGAGGCTATCGCCTTAGACCACTGCGCCACCGGGGCGGCCACCTAATTTTGATGGCGCTACAGTAAAAATTTATGAGTTAAGCAACTTATTGTATGTTTAATTTCAGTTTTTGCTGTTTTCTTGATAACATATCAAGATTCAGAATATGTTTTACAGCAACAACAATTTCCCCAAAGTTATGATAAGTTGAAAGTTTCCAAAATGTGGATGTTGTTTTCATCATTGCTCCTCAGAAGGAAGGGACACTTTTCCTTCTGAGGACACACGCTTCCGTCATATTGCATGACAAATCATTTTTCAGTGTGTGGGCACCAGTATCGAGCATAAAATTCCACAGTGAACATTTTTCTTTAATTTTTGTTTTTCTTTTCAAAAATAAAATGAAAGTAAAACTGCGTCGAAATCGGGTCAGGAACGCTTTGACTCGACTCGTTTGACCGGCTAGAATTTGAAGACCAGTTTCCATCTCTGGCCCAGAGGACCGGACCCTCCCCAATGAGGTATCGGTCTTTTGTTATTGGGTGCTTATATTTAAATATATTTCTGTATCTTTTTAAATAATTATTTTACGAATCATTGGAAATGAGCTTTAAAAATACGGAGGCGATATTTTTATCCCTATATTTTGGGATACTTTTTTCCGGGATTTTTTTATTTTTATCGAGTACTCAATATTTTGGTACACCTCCGGAAAGAAATTCTGGGGGCGTCAGTCCATTCTGGCAGCACCAGTGGCGCAGTGATCTAAGCGCTGGCTTATGACTATTCGTCTGGAATCGGTCCGGGTTCGAATCTCGTTGATACATGGATGTGCATTTGTCTCACCGCACTGGCTCGCTCATTTCCCTGGAGTCAGTGGCCCTAAATTAGGAACGGGCGACTGTTTATAGCCCAGTGAGCTGCTTACGGTGGTCGTTAAACCTCCAATAAAAAAAAAAGTGCGTTCCGACACTCAGACTGAAATACCGTGCATAACACACAAACAAAAATTAGCGCCATCTCGCAGGCAAATTTTACTTCATGAGAAGCTGGAAAAACTTAAACAGTCTTGGCAGCGGTACCAGCTATTTTTTGAATTACAAATAAAAACAAATATCTAATGCTGTTTACAAAGTGTGAGACACATCGTGTTAAACCCGGAAGTTATGTTGCTACCCCCAGTGGGAAAACTACGCAGCACTTTAAAATTTGGCATCCATGAACACAAGATTTATAGTAACTGCACTCTATGACGTTAAAGGAATTTGGTTAACCCGATTTCTAAAACTGGAAGTATACATTTGCACGATCCAGTAGGAACATTTTGCGGCATAAATATCTAGAAAACTCATGGAAATCACCGTCGTGGTTAAAACAGCTTTCCGACGGAAATAAGAACAAAAAGTCTAATTCGATTTGTACGAGCAGAAAAGCCGTCCATAATACAAATATACATTTATGCCACTTGTATGAATTTTTAGTTAATAAAATCTGAACTATGAATCATATCAATTCGAAAGTATGTGAGTAATCTTGATACAGTTGTAGAAACTCAATGTTGAGAGACATATTTGAATCTTTCATAAGAACCGAGAAATTTTGCAAAAACGAATCATGCTACGTAACCGGAAAATTTTTCATTGTCGAAAAACGACAATGACACCTACTCCTTGTAGAAAAGGAAAAAAAATCAGTAGCACTTCTAAAAGCGAAGAAATTGTGACAGGTTCAATTCAAAAAAGAGATAAACTGTGCAGCATGAAAAACTGTATAAAACTTTGGAAACCTTTGCCTACAAAGATATACTGTTTACTGTGTTCTTAGGGGTTTCACTACCACCACGAGGAACTCTTACGACTATAATCAGTTGCCCGTCCCTTATTTAGGCCCACTGGCTCTAGGGAAAGGAAAGAACCAGCGCCATACAACAAAACACCACTCATTCTTCCGACCAGTTTTTATAACAAGCCTTCACTTATTATATACCTTCACATTGTAAACGGTGTAAAAAAGTAGGACAGTACAGGGCTAATATAAATTAATGAGCAAAAAGAAATTTTAATTACTTCTGAAGACAAAATGTTAAACAGAAAAAATATTTTTCCGGAAATGCAACATAACTACAAATTTCAATCACAAATGTTCAGTGTGGCTTTCTTTTGTTAGTCGACAGATATCACAAATGTAAGAGATTTCGTCCTAAACCAGTCAAAGCCTGTCTGGCCGCCCCGGTGGCGCAGTGGTCTAAGCGATGGCCTCTGATCATTCGTCCGAACGGGGTCCGGGTTCGAATCCCGGGGAGGCATAGATGTTGTGTTTGTCTTACGGCACTGTCTCTCTCCCTTCCCTGGAACCAGTGACCCTAAATTAGGGACGGGCGACTGCTTATAGCCCAATGAGTTGCTCACGGTGGTCGTTAAACATCAATAAAAAAAAAAAAAAAAAAAAAAAAAAAAAGCCTATCTGCTTTACCGACTGCATTCACGATTTTTGCGCTGAACTGATCTAAGATTACGTTAAGTTCGAGAAAGTTTCATTCTTGTTGGTATACATGGCGTTGAACACTCCCTGGCGGAAAATGAGGCGGACATGACTGCGCAGTTAGTAGCCGTGTGGGTTTACAGTGGTACAAAGAGTGTCTGTGTTTTTTACGAAGCAACTTGTTCCGAACGAAATACTGCGAGACATCGTCACTTGGAGACATTGCCACTTGGTAGAAAGAGTTACTTATACTGGATGTGTGGCACGCAAGAAAAAGGGACAGAAGAACACCCGAAAGACAAGGGCACGTTGATGTAGAAAACATTTATTTCACAGCTTATTTTATGGAAGATTTTACGTAAATGACTGCGTTCAAGCCTTATAAATTGCAATTACTGCAGGCATGTGAGAAAAGAACAAACAAAAACGTCCAGGTCTTACAAGTTACAATTGGTGCAATCAATATGAAAGGGTACGAACAACAAAATTGTTGCAGGTATGGGAGAAGGGAAGAAACAAAATGGTTTAATCCTTACAAGTTCCAATTGCTGCAGGCATAGTAGAAGAGAACAACCAAAAACGTCCAAGCCTTACAAGTTACAATTGGTGCAGTCAATGTGAAAGGGTACAAAACGAAAACTTTAAGCCTTACAAGTTGCAACTGTTGCAGACATGGGAGAGTGGGACAAACAAAATCGCTGAAGCCTTATAGGTTGCAATTGCTGCAGGAATAGGAGAAGAGGACAAACAAAAATTTTCCAGCCTTATAAATTGCAATTGCTGCAGCCTAGCATGTGAGAAGAAGACAAGCAGAAACGTCCAGGTCTTACAAGTTACAATTAGTGCAGTCAATGTGAAAGGGTACAAAACAAAAACTTTAAGCCTTAAAAGTTGCAAATGTTACAGTCATGGGAGAGGGGGACCAACAAAATCGCTGAAGCATTACAGGTTGCAATTGCTGCAGGCATAGGAGAAGAGGACAGACAAAAATTTTCTTTATACGTAAATTGCAATTGCTGCAGCCATGCATGTGAGAAGAGGACAAGCAGAAATGTCCAAGCCTTACAAGTTACAATTGGTGCAGTCAACGTGAAAGGGTGCAAAACAAAAACCTTGCCTCACAAAGTGCAATTGACGCAAGCATGGAAGAAGGGGACAAACAAAAATTTTCGAGCTTTACAAGATGAAATGCTGCATGCATGGGAGAAGGGGACATACAAAATTCTTCAAGCCTAATAAATTGCAATGGTGCAGGCATGGGAGAAGGGGACATACAAAATTCTTCAAGCCTAATAAATTGCAATGGTGCAGGCATGGGAGAAGGGAAAAAACAAAATCCTTCAAGCATTACAAGTTGCAATTGCTGCAGGCATGGAAGAAAGGGACAGACAAAAATATTCAAGCGTTACAAGATGCAATACTGCATGCATGGAAGAAGAGGACAGACAAAATTCTTATTTGGGAAAGTTATTTTGTGAATGCGTTTTTTTTTTTATTGTTCTATGAATTTGCGTACGTATTCACTGATATTTTAAAGTCAATTGTTTTGATGAGTACTTTGAATCTGTGGCACTTTGTTCTTATGGGAATTGTGAGTTTTTCGTTCAGTGTGAATTGATTTAAAATTGCATCCCTGATTGTGTATTTGCTAAGGGAATTACTCTATGCATTTTCAATTGATGGCAGGTAAGACAAAATTTGTATTAGTATTTGTTATTTGGTTGTCATTTGTGATTGTGCTATTTTGTTGAATTTATGATTTTCTGATATCGACTGGGAAATATTAATTCAGCGTGATCAGTTTTGTCATTACTTAGAACCCATTACAAATTTTGGTGACTTCGGGTTTTGTGAAGAATTGTGATAATTTGCATTGTATTTAACTGATTGTTTGTTTGTTTGTTAATTTTGGCTTTGTAATGTTCGTTTCTTTATTATTAAAGGATCAAGCTGATCCCATTTTGTTCAAGGGGCGATATCTCCCAGTGGGGTATGGGTCTAGTTGAGTTGGTACATCCTTGAGTGAGTTATATTAATCACTGCTATGCTCACGCGTTGCAGCTAATAGACATCAGAACATACAAAATTCTTCAAGCCTAACAAATTGCAATGGTGCAGGCATGGAAGAAGGGAACAAACAAAAATTCTCAAGCCTTACAAGTTGCAATTGCTGCAGGCATGGAATAAGGGGACAGACATTATTCAAGCCTAACAAATTGTACTTGCTGGAAATATTGTGAGACTGGGACAATCAGAAACGGCATGCGTTAAGCGTAGAATTGGCTACTGGAACGGGAAAGAACAAATTCTATCTTTTTTACGGCAACAGGAGTTGGCTGCGGCTCCGTAGTAGGATAGATGATGCTGACATGACAACGGCAAGAGGAATCTCTAGGAATATTAATAAGAACATTTAATAGCAGAACAGAATTAGTAATGTAGATATTTTAATTGAGCTGGACACTTGTCCAAAAAGTTCCTTAATGAATATTAATGTGCACTAGTTTTTAAAATGGTAGCACATATGTTATTTTAAATTTTCTCTCTAAAACTTATGTTTTTTTAAGTTTTCTCCAGTTTTTTAAAGGTAGTCCATTCGTTCTTTTCTTTCCTGTAATATTCTTGCTTAGTTCCTTACCAAACTTTCCAGATAGCAATAAATTAAAATCGCTGAAAACATAAACATTCTTAATTAGATCATATTACGCCCAAATGATAAGACGTCTTTGCCTTTCAAGATAATTTTACCGGTTATATTCTCGTCTTCTTAGGAATTGATTTAAAAAAAAAGAATTTACATCAGTATATTTCATATTTTGAATAAACGATTTTACACCTCCCATCTGTCAGCGACCTCAGCGAAAATAAAACAAAATCCTTCTATTTTTAGGAATATATTTTTTTCCTATTTCATTCTTTCTTCTTCAACCATATCTACTACAGCAGCTCCTCCCCATCCACATTTACGTCCTCTTTCTTTTCACCTTCTACTCTCCAACCGCTATCACATGAAAGGCTCTCGATGACCTCCCTCCCTTACAAGAAGCCCTCCACGAAGGAGGTCGGAGGAAAAAAAGGAAGGAAGTACCTATAAGAAGACACGAGGTCCAGCGCAAACACTGGATCCCGGTCATTTCTAAGCGATGTAATCATTTCTGCTTTTGTTGACTGCGAGTGCTTGCTTATACAGAAAGTCCCTCCTTTGCCTGAAGTAAACAGAAGGTGCGAGTTAGCAGGAATATCCAGGAAACGTTCCTAAAGACCGATTGCAAATTTGATTTCATTATTCTTTTGACATCACTTAGCACGTTAAACGGCTGCTATAAACAAAAGCTCTTGGGAACATTTATAGTTTTCCTCAAATCGGTTTTTATTTTTCGTATGGGAAAGCTTAAAGCTTCAAACAGAGATTAAACAATAAGATCAAATACGATTTTCTCGGATCGTTTTCTTTCTAGCATAAGATAACAAACAGATAATAAAATTCCACCTTTCAAATATTTCTGCAAACTAGTGTCTTTTTTCCGTTCTAAGATACCAAACGAAGTCACAAATACATTATCATTTCTCCAAACTATTTGGGCCATCCCGGCGCACGAGTGGTCTGATGCGCTAGATTCTAACCATTCGTCCGAGATGGGTTTGAGACCCAGTCCCAGATGAGAGATAGATAGTGGGCTTGCCTGATGACACTGCTTTCTGTCCATTCTTCCAAGATGGGCCCAAAAATGGGCCCTGAATGAGGCATGGGTGGTGGGCTTGTCCGATAGCGCTGATTCTGTCCCTTTCCTGGAGCCAGTGTCCCTAAATTAGAGATGCGCAACCACTTATACTCCTAAGAGTTACTCATGATTGTCATTCAACCGCAAAACAAAAAGAAACAAAAATGACTGTTAGTATTTTCTTCTCCTGAACACATGCTTTGAAATCTTAAGCAAAATTTAAACGAATGCGAATTTTTAGTATTTCTTCAAAAATAGTTTCTTTTTATTCTCCCTCTCTCCCCCAGGGAAGCAGGGGCTACACTGTACACTCGCTATTACGTTCCGATTCCAATAAACCAGCATTTTCTTTTTTACGTTTTCCAACCGTAGGTTGAAGAAGCGTATATGTTCCAGCTTTGTCCGTCTGCCTGTCTGTCAGCACGATAACTCGCGTAAAAATGGTTCGATTTCGATGAAATTTTAGTATGTGGTAGGGGACAACCTGGGGACGAACCCAATTGAAAATGGACGAAATGGGATCAAAGTTCAGGGCACAGGAGCGAGATTTATTCGACAGCTATTATCGTGCCTCCCGATTTCCTGGTCTGTTCAACCGTTTTGCTGGCTTTACTTACTTCCACGACATAGCAAAGGGCGTAATCGGAGAGGTGAAGTGAAGCACTCATAATGTTTTTGTATAGGCATTAAGGTGTTAGAAACACTTTGGAGTTTGTTGACAACAAAAACATTCGACTCCGTGCGAGTGTGTGTGTTGTGTGGAGTCACTGGCGTAACCATGCTTCAAAAAATCTGGGGGGGGGGGGGGGGGTCCGATCACACATACACACCTTCTATGTATACATATATATACAATATTATATACATACTGTATGCGATAGAGTTTGGGACCCCCTACCCCTACACACGCAGGAGCAAAGCAGTTCCTGAGGCGCGATCTAACGGGGGCGCCATAGGCGTCTCTGTCGGCGAATTGTGGAACTTAGCGAACATAACTGTAAAACTATGATAGAATCGGGCAGAAATGTACATTACAAAGTTGTAGAACTGACTTTGCTTTTTAGGAATCGATCTCGCTATTTTACTAAGTACACATTATACACGTATTTGCATTCTACGAAAAATTACAATCTTATATTATTAAATTTAGTTGGTTCACATCATAAAAAAAGTGTGCATTATATCATTATATTCCCGAAAAATTTGGGAGGGTAATTTACATTGGGATCCCTGACACTGAAAATCTGGGGAGGGGGTCCTGATCCTCCCGACCCCCAGTGGTAACGCCAGTGCGTGGAATGGGGGACTGGATGTGTCTACAGTGGTGTGGGGGTGTTTACAGTGGTGTGGGGTATGTTTATAGTGGTGTGGGGTGCGTCTACAGTGGTGTGGGGTGTTCAACAGTGGTGTGGGGTGTCTGTATAAATGTATGAGAGAGTGGGACGATATCCAGTGTTTATCCTATCTCTAATCCGTATAGGGATTGACTTTTGTAATCTACCGCTTGCTAGTTCAGAGACAGGGAGACTTTGAACTGGCTGTCTTTTTTTTTTTTTTTCTCTCCTCTCTCTATCTTTAAAGGTTATATTCTTCGATAATTTCCAAAGTTTAGTTAATATTTCTAGGCTTACATTCATTCGTTCAAATTCAATAATAACTCATTTTATGATTTAATATTTACAATTTAATAACATTCAATAGAAAGACAAATTAATACAAAATGGCACATCACGCGCCGGGCCCGACTCCCCCATAAAGACCTCTGAAGACCTTTACCGCACGGTGAGGTATATGAGGCACGTCTATTAAGTAACGGAACTGGGTTTGTGATAAATAAAACGCGTGCTGCGGGACAAAAATGAGTGGGAGGCCATCGACCTCGAACTGTCCGTAACCGGAAATGCAAAATTCACCTCACTCTCTGCAATACTGCGATGACACGTGCCAATAAAAGTATAAAGTTGTGTGTCGACCATCGGGAAAAATGCTGAGTTCAAGAACTGAGCAACAGATAAACTGCGAACTTTCTGGAGAAATTGGAAAAAAAAATGTGCACCGAATCTTTTCAGTCAACGTTTCTGACAAACCGAACATTCGTACCCATACTTAATAATACCAGCACACATACCAGTCTGAACAGCATGCTTACCTTACCTCACCTATACTTCACCCTGCGGTCACTAGTGGTATTTAAGGTGGAAGTCAAGTCATTTGGCTTCCTATACTTCCAATGGAAAAACTTCTGTACACATTTTCCTCACAATTAATGCGTCCCCAAGGATGAAAATTTGAACATCGATTAAAATAATTTCATATTATAATTTGTAATACTTAATATGTTCTAAAACATAACCATAATTATATTAAAAATCAATAACTTTTCCTCTGGTGGTGTTGAAACCAGAAAAAAGATGGCGTGACCTGTACTTTGATGACGTCAATAGACAAACAAATGTTGGATTACATAATTATGGTTATGTTTTAGAAAATATTAAGTATTCCAAGTTATAAAATGAAACTATTTTAATCGATGTTCAAATTTTCATCCTTGGGAAGGCATCAATTGTCAAGAAAATGTGTACAGAAATTTTCCCATTGGAAGTATAGGAAGCAAAATTACTTGAGGTCCACCTTGATGCCTGATATTTTTCGGGAGTCATAGAAAAGCCCTGAGATCTCACTACTGTTTGTGAAAATCACACCACCAAAAAGGGACCATGCGATTCGAATGAAATTTATACTACACATTACAGATATGACTGTACATAAGTGATTTAATTTTCAGAACAATATACCCATTTGTACCTGCTAAAATAGGTATCTTGCTAAGCCTCCGCGAGCTGCAAGCTTCTAGACGGCGGGACACTAAATCCAAAAGCCGTTGGATGGTGTCTTTTTTTTTTTTTTTTTTTTTTTTGATTGGAGGTTTAACGACCGCCGTGAGCAACTCAATGGGCTATAAGCAGTCGCCCGTCCCTAATTTAGGGTCACTGGTTCCAGGGAAGGGAGAGAGCCAGTGCCATAAGACAAACACAACATCCATGCCTGACCGGGATTCGAACCCGGACCCCTTACGGACGAATGATCAGAGGCCAACGCCTTAGACCACTGCGCCACCGGGGCGGCCTTGGATGGTGTCCTGGGTAATTGTTTGTCAGGCGGCATGTATGCGAGTCCACAGATCATTGATACTGACCGCTGGAGGATTTTGATGGGCCAGTTGCCGAGTGACCATATCCCAGACATGTTCAATAGGCGACATGCCTGGCGAACGTGCAGACCAGGGCAGAAGAGATATCTGCTGTGCTGCGAAGAGGGCTTGAACATTCCTGGCAACATGTGGTCTGGCATTGTTCTTCTGGAATATAGCGACAGGAGTGCTCTGGAAGAAGGGTATTACTTCTGCCTATAAAACTTCCCTGATGTAGCGGTCGCTGTTGAGATTGCTTTCAAGTCGTAGCAGCCGAGATCGCGAATGGTACCCAATGGCATCTCACACCATCACACTTGGCGTTCGGTCCGTATTACGCTCGACAATGCATGCTGGAAGAATGCACTCACCACAATATCGTCTAATGCGTATGCGGTCATCATGGTAATCCAAGTTGAATCGGGACTCGTCTGAAAACACGACATGTTGGCAATCAGCACGTCATTGTCTGTATTCTCATTCCAGCCTGAGGCGTCCATGGTCCAGAGTCAAAGGAATCCGCCGCAAAGGGATGCGTGAGACCAGTCCTCTGTACAGCAGACGGCGTCGAACTGTGGAGGCAGACAATGTCACACCTGTTGCAGTGCTCCACTGTTGTGCTAACACTTGCGAAGATGCGGAAAGGTTCGTCACTGCCATGCGGATGAGGTGTCGGTCACCCCGCGGTGTCGTCACATTTCTCGGTCCACTGCCGGATCGTCGATGCACCTGGTTCTCCTCGGTCCACTGCTGCCACACGCGCATCACTTTCGTGGCGGTATGTCCCGTCCGAGCAGCAATGTCGCGGTACGAAAATGCACCTGCACGCAGACCAATCATTCGTCCACGTTCAAACTCTGTCGTATGGTGATATTGCGCCCTTCGTCATCGCCGAGGCGTTATTGAGTCCTGGAGACCCTCGTACAACTCGCTCTATGCGATGCACGACTGGTGTGTATCCTAAACAGCCCTCACTTTATACCCTCACTCGACTATCCTGAGAGAACCGCCTGGCCCAGTTATGCGCAATGACTTTGCACCTCTAATCATTTGCATGTCCTACTTCTCTTCTGCATATCCTGTAAGTGTCACGTGATTACCATCATTCCTTCATGGTCCTGCAATTTTCACAAACAGTAGTTTATTTTCCATAGGCAAGAGAATGTTGTTGCCTTAACAAAATTAATTTTCTCCCGAAAAATATAAGTCTTTAATTAATAAGAAAAAAACAAAATTTTATCTCGCAGGCTTTCTCACAAAATTATTAATAGAACAGATGCTTTCATCCTCCACAAATTGAAATGCCAAGTTTCGAAGTCATGTGACATCAGAATTTCTGGATTTATGAACATAAGAATTGCTCCTATCTCTTTCTTATGACTCGTGCTGAGAACGCAGGCACCTCTGTCGACGGAAATTTTTGTTAGTTGAAGGATTTTCTTTAACATCGTCCCATAAAAACGAAGTGGTGCACTCATAAACAATTAACAACGGCAAAATTGAAAATAAAGTGGTTTTAAAGGAAAAGTTCTATTATTTTTGCGTGCGTCTTATAAAACACTTCGTAGGTTCCTTGTAGCTGATTCCCATAAATCAAGGAACAACACGAAATTTTGAAATGTCTCGGAAACTATAAGAAGTCTTCAAATAAATTTGAGGAAAACGAATACGAAACAAATATCAAGTAAATAAACCTGATAATAAAGCATGTTTAAAATGAAATAGCTAAAGTAAATCAATATGGAGTGTGGTTATGCTTCACAACATTACATGCCCCACAGCGACATTTCATGCTCATAACGAGCGTGTTCAGAAGCCCTCCTGGCGATAACGACCAATGCAGGGCGCTCTGAAGCTCCTGCAAATTTTGGGAATGGGATTGAATGGCTAAAATACGTCTAAACAAAACATCCCAAGCATACTCGATAGGGTTTAGATCAAGGGCACGATCTGGGCAGTCCATACGGTTGATGGTGTTTTCAAGATACTGGCCAGCAATTATTACTCGATGAGTACGCTCATAATCGTTCTGTAGAATCGAATTGTCGCCAACTGCTCCTGCACAAGGCACAACAAAACGTGGTAGGATCTCATTCCTATAAATTTGGGCATTTATACTGCTTGTTTGAGGCGCACAGATATCTCTATGACCGCCAAAAAATATGCCTCCCTACACCATGGCACTACTACCAACATACGTGTCACTTTCTGAGAAGCTTAAAACATTTCTACAAATAAGTCTTCGTCAGGAGTCATCGTGGAAAGCAAATATGAACTCATCCATACGGTGGAGCTCTGTTGATCATCAGTTCAGTTGATATAACTACGACATTCTCTTTCATGACGACCTCTGTGGGGAAATGCACTGCAGTGCTGAGACAGTTGAGCTCGGGCTAAGAGAGAGAGAGGGACACAGAGAGAGAGAGAGAGGCAGAGTACAAAGAGAGGGAGACAGAGTACAAAGAAAGAGAGACAGAGTAAGAGAGAGAGGCAGAGAAACAGGGAGGGAAAGAGAGAGACAGAAACAGAGAGGGACAGAGAGACAGAGAGACAGTACAAAGAGAGAAATAGAGACAGAGTACAAATAGAGAAAGAGAGAGACAGAGTGCAGAGAGAGAGGAGACAGAGAAAGAGAGAGACAGAGTGCAGAGAGAGAGAGAGAGGAGACAGAGAATGAGAGAGACAGAAACAGAGAGGGACAGAGAAAGAGAGACAGAAACAGAGAGACAGAAACAGAGAGGGACAGAGAAAGAGAGACAGAAACAGAGAGGGACAGAGAGAGAGAGATAATTTTCTTTTTTTTAACGTGATTTTGTGTGATTTAGTACACGAGACTTTTTTACATTTGCTGGTCACTAAAAAGATTTCTTCGCTAACTGTGTCTGGGTAGAAAGTGAGAGTCGGGAGGGCTATTTATTCCAAGCTAGGGTAGCAAAATGCCATATGCCACGTATTAATGGATTTCTGCGGAGAGGAAAAGCACTTTCAAAAATTATAGAAACTAGAAAATAGACAGCAAGCCGGCGAAATGTTTCCCCCTATTTGCGCATGACAGCTCCGTTCTATTCAAATGAGCACGTACGTAGATTGCAGCGCCGCCCGATATGTGAGGTTTCCGGCAGCCCGAAGCACTTCAGAAGGAAACGCACAGTCAAAGAAATCATGCTCTGAGTACTACAGAAACAGATAAAGGCTCCTTCCACTCCCTAGCTGAAAAAGACATCGGTTAATTGGTAGGGGAAGAGAGTGGAAGTCTGGAAGAGGAGAGTTTTTTGTATTATTAATCCCTAAACAGGTTCGTCGTGGTTTTCGGGCTCGTTTGGTCTAGGGCCCTGTGTTGCAATATCAAATTCGGACTCGCGCGGACATAGTTTGGGCTCGGATTGACATACTTCGGGTTCGGATTCTTAAAATTGGGCCCGAACTCAGAACTGATGCACACCATTGGTATTCGGGCATAAAGACCACCTTTGCGAAGCCTTCTACTCAGCATGGAAGAAAACACGAGATTTCCTGTCGCTACCATAAGATCGAAACGCAGTTGAGTAGATGCGGTAGTCTTTCTTCTTCGAGCACTTAGCTGCAGATTATGGCCATCTTTTGAAATTTTTGCCAGAGGTCTTTCAATACTAAAACTTCTAGACGCCGTATGTGTCTTTTGAAATGTGGCCAAAGGCAGATGGACTACTTAGCGACTCACATTGAGCAACCTGGCTACTTCCGCTTGAGACTGGCCAGCATCGAACCGTCCAATGCCCCTCCATCTTAATTCTTCTAAATGGTGTCTGGCCGATGTCACCATGCGGGGCGTACTACAGAGGTGACGCACATGTCAAGATGGTAAGTAGTAACGATAAGCCGTAGCCGGCTTCATTGTGAAAGTATTCGACTCTTGAGCAGAAGGATGTGGGAATATCTTTGAGACACCTGGCTACTTAAGCCTCAGACAGGCCACCTTCGAGCTTTCCAATGGTCTCCATATTAATTCTTCCAATGGTTCTCCATCGTAATTCTTCTTGCCGGCGTAGCATAGCTTCACTGTGAAAGTATTCGGCTCTGTAGCGGAAGTATGTGAGAATATCTTTGAGCAACCTGGCTACTTAAGCCTAAGACTGGCTACCTTCGAGTCTTAGAATGGCTTTCCATTTTAATTCTTCCAATGGCTCTCCATCTTAATTCTTCTTGCCGGCGTAGCTTAATTGTGAAAGTATTCTGCTCTGTAGCGGAAGTATGTGAGAATATCTTTGAGCCACCTGGCTACTTAAGCCTAAGACTGGCTACCTTCGAGTCTTCGAATGGCTTTCCATTTTAATTCTTCCAATGGCTGTCCTTCTTAATACTGTACTTCTTACCGGCGTAGCTTAGTTGTGAAAGTATTCAGCTTTAGAGCAGAAGGATGTGAGAATATCTTTGAGCCACCTGGCTACTTAAGCCTAAGACTGGCTACCTTTGAGCCTTCGAATAGCTTTCCATTTTAATTTTTCTAATGGTGTCTAGCCGATGTCGCCATGTGTGACGTACTACAGAGGTGGCGTACATATCAAAACAGCAAGTAGCAGTGATAAGCCCTTGCTGACGTAACTTAATTGGGAAAGCATTCGGCTCCGGAGTGGAAGGATGTGATTCCAGTCCAGCCATCGGCTGAAAGAGAGTCTGGATTTCTCAGATGACACTAAAACGCCAACTTCGAAGCAACGCTTTCTGCTTGCAAAATGACAAGTCGCTTTCAACTGAATCCTTTTAACCTGAAGCTGATTTGCATATGTAGACGCACTTTATGCTAATTGCCTTATCCGTTAATTAAAAACAAACCGTCGATACACGATTAAACTCATAGTTGCAGTAAAAGAACCACTACGAGTACGTGACAAACTTTACTAAAAGCTAAAAGAAATATATACAAGGTGAAACATATACAATATATTGACTGAATTGTCTTATCGTATTTGACATCATCGGGGTTAAAATATCTCTATTATGTAAAGTTCATCCACTTTCACAGTGGATTTTTTTTTTTTATAAAAACTCCAAAGTTCACACTGTTCCTTAATTTATGGAAGCCAGTGTAATACACGACGCCCATTTTTTCAGGTATGAATGTGTTACAAATAAAATAAATTTATTAGAACAAGCATTTTTTTCATGAATGATTCAAGTTCTGCAGCTTGGAAATCCCGTTAGTAATTGATGATGTGAGTATAAAAAAATTAAATTATATATTTTACTTATATGGGAAGTTAATGTAGTCTTTGAGTTGGCAAGCAGAAGGCACTAAAAAGAGAGGGAGAGAGAAAAGGAGCCTTCCACTTCGTTTCGAATTTCAAGCTTAAACGAACAGGAGTATATTTAGCAGTCTGTTGTATCTCTTCGATCTTCCATTTAGTAATAACTGTTGCCTAACACAATTAGCAGTTTGTCTGTGAGTAAACCCCTGAGGATTCTGTGCAAATTGGTAAAGGTCAATTATTTCATCCATTAACAAAAAATATAAAGCAAATATAGTTAGCATGTCTTTTGTTCAGAATGGATCAAGTCTGAACTACGGACAGGAACGCTCATTCAATGCGATTGTTGTGACGTTCTTTTCTTCCATTGCAGAAAATCGAAAAATATTCCCTGCGTGCGCTTTTCAGCGTAATTTAGGAATTCGGGAGCTGTCAGGTCAAATGATAAAGAAGTATTAATCTATTTCCCCCGGCGCCTTTTTCTCTTCTAAGCAGCTTTTTATGGTTGCAAAACTAATGCATTACAATTAGGAAGAACCCTAGGGGATGGAACCCCTGCGCACAATAGCTTTACGCTGGAAAAAAGGCTAAGGAACGAAAAAAGGCAAATGTTAATGGATTAACAATGAGGACAAAAGGCATCGTTACAATTTTCTCTCTGTCCCATTTGCTCGATAATCTCATCACTACCCAGAGATGAGAAAGCTCTAGGGATGAGCCTTGATGAAAATTGGGATAGAGATTTTAAAATGTATTTGCTTTTACGAAAGAAATGAGCTTTAGCAATGCGTAAGTGAAAAACACGATCTCATATTATGCAAGATACTGCCTTCCTGCTGAAAAAAAATGTTTTTTTTTTTAATGTTGCATCGTTTGATTAAAAGTAAGGGGAAAAAAACTCCATCCAGTTGGTTACAAAATCTCTCAAATAAATAATTCGTATGAAAAATGGCATTTAAAGAATTGAACTGTGAATGTAATCGGTTGATATCTGCTTGAAAGCAGAGCGCTCTCCTGCATTAAGTTGTGTTACGCTTTTCCCCTTCGTTTCGTCCTCGCGAGTGAATATTAAGAAAGAAATTAAAAAGAGTGCACTTAAGAAATGAATATTGTTTCTTTAAAGAAAAAAAAACCGAAATCATCACTACTACGAAATTTCAAAACACAATAAACAGAAAGTGCGGAGATTCCCAGATATACATATAACTGAAAACTTGTTCGCTTATTTATCACATTTTTACGCTTATAACATTTGGAGGTTTATTTAAGTTCCCCAAAGTAAAATTTTTCTTTGTGGAGAAGAGGAGTTTTCTGAAGCATGCACATCTTGAAGTAAAGCTCTTTCAGTCGTTTAAAGTTTAATTTCTGCAGAAAATCGTTATGATGTTTCGCAAAAGGTAAAATAACTGCAATGAGTAGTGCATCGCGTTTTATTTACCCAATTAAATTGACATGTAGCGTTATATTTTTGAACAGGAAACTTTAATGGAGACAAAACATTATCAGCACGATGTCTATTTAGCTACATAAAATTAAGATCACCGAAAAAGTTTCGATACAGCTTTCTTGAGAACCAGAAATATAGCGTTAAAAAACACGGGTAGATATTGGAAGAGATAGATATGTGAAAACTTCAAAGCACAAAGACATCTCCGAATTCGACGCGCTATTAGGAGCTAAATCTGATTTAGCTCCTAAATATTTATTAGGAACTAAATCCTAAATCTGAGAATTTAAAAACATGCTGCCGCATTTAAAATGCAATGTATTCCGCCCCGGTGGCACAGTGGTCTAAGCGATGGCTACTGATCATTCGTCCGAAAGGGGTCCGGGTTCGAATCCCGGTGAGGCATGGATGTTCTGTTTGTCTTACGGCACTGGTTCTTTCCCTTCCCTGGAACCAGTGGCCCTAAATTAGGGACGAGCGACTACTTGTAGCACACTGAGTTGCTCACGGTGGTCGTTAAACCTCCAATAAAAAAAATGCAATGTATGTAAATGCAAACTGTTTTATTCAAAAGTTATTAAGAAATTTAGAATACCTAGATGTGAATAGCTTTTTTTTTTTTTATGGAACTGATGAAGCATTGATCTAAGAATGTTCAATTATTGAGAACATGCTGCTATTTCCATCTCTTTCTTTCTGTAAACTGGGGGAAATCTCATCATATTTTTCAAAGAATAATTAATAACAAAGAAAACTTGGCTGGAATGCTTTTGGAAGAAACAGTGCAGTTTTCAAGAGCAATTTGCCATGAAGTCTTAATATCAGGGTGAAACTTTTCTCGCCCACCCTGTTCAAGATCTTCCGTTGTTCAATTTTTTTTATGATTAAAATATAATCAGGGCTTTGCCAGTAATAATAAGACTGGTGTTTTTCGTCGTTTAGTCCGACGCCTTTTTCCCTATTAAATGTGTTTTTTTTTATTTTTTCGTAGTAAGGTTATCAAAATAGCATCTGCAGGATCATAAAAATGCATTCATTCTCCACTATTCCCAATTAGTTTAAGCCTTTTTTTCACGATAGTATGGCCAGGGAAGAATAAGATGAATGAATAGGAATTCACTGAAAGATGCTATTACTAATAGCGCAGCTGCTTGTATTACTAAGTAGGGGATTCTAACACGGAAAGCCTAAAGATACAAGCGCTCTTTAGCCTGCCCCGGGTCAGTGAGAGAACAGGACGTGGCTGACTACTGATTTATTGGAGAGGAGTGTAAAGCAAGGTCGCTGGCATGAAGGAAGGAAGTTAAGGAATACAGAGGTGTATTCGACGTTAAAATTTGAGTTAGGTGAACGAATAGAACGTTTTTCTTGAAAAAAAATGGTCGAGTATAGCACCATTTTCAAAAACAAAAATGCAAAATTTTGGAAAACCAATTAAGACAATGCACTTAAAATAGTACTAGTACTCCGAATTTCTTGGCGTATTTTATAAATCAAAGTTTCCGAGCATTCGCACATCAACCAGATGGCTTTTTCAAGAAAGGTAGAAAGCTAACTGCAAACTGGATAATGAACCACTTCAACAATTTGAACGTGGTGACTTTTTTTTTTTTTTTTTTTGGTTGGAGGTTTAACGACCACCGTGAGCAACTCAATGGGCTATAAGCAGTCGCCCGTCCCTAATTTAGGGTCACTGGTTCCAGGGAAGGGAGAGAGCCAGTGCCGTAAGACAAACACAACATCCATGCCTGACCGGGATTCGAACCCGGACCCCTTACGGACGAATGATCAGAGGCCAACGCCTTAGACCACTGCGCCACCGGGGCGGCGAACGTGGTGACTTGACTAGACAATAAATGAATAGGCGGAAATATGATCTGTCATTCGAAGAAACGAAGTCACGTTGGTTGGGAACGCGGTACTGTGGTAGAAAACACAGCATTATTCCTACCACAGTACCGCGGGCCCAAACCAACGTGACTTCGTTTCTTCGAATGACAGATCATATTTCCGCCTATTCATTTATTGTCTAGTCAAGTCACCACGTTCAAATTGTTGAAGTGGTTCATTATCCAGTTTGCAGTTAGCTTTCTACCTTCCTTGAAAAAGCCATCTGGTTGATGTGCGAATACTTGGAAACTTTGATTTATAATCTTCATAATCTACGCCACGAAATTCGGATTACTAGTATTATTTTAAGTGTAATTGGTTCCTTGTTATTAATAAGACAATGCATTCACAGCAAGAAAAACAGCTGAGACGACATCATTCTACGAACAGCTCATGTTTTACAACACTATCCCATCAGCCATTGTTATGTGTCTTGCTGGTTTACCAAGTTACGTAACAAGTCCGATTCAGGTGTGTGTATGGGTGTATCCAGATGGGGGGAGGGGAGGGGGATTCGCGCTGAATTTCTTTGTAGAAACCAACAAAAAGCATTAAATATTCTTTCTTTCAACTTGCTCCAGCAAAAATAATACCCGCCCACTGGTCGACCAGCCTGATTTCGAAGCAGAGACTTCCATGGTTAAAAATAAAATGTTTAACCAATGCACCCTTTCAGTTCTTACTTATGTTTCAGAGATATGACTTTAACAAAACGCACACACACGCACAAACGATATACAGAGACTGCGAACAACTCAGAGAAACATGGAAAGGTGCATGCTTGGCGCAATCAAGAAAGACAAGAAAAGAACCTCATAGATCAGGAAGATAAGAAGAGTTGATGACATCATGGTCAAAGTAAAGACCGTCCAGTGGAAATGGATTGGATAAATTGCTAGTGAAACTGAACACCAATGAACAACTGCAATGCCACACTGGATGCTAAAGACAGGAAAAGTGCCAAAAGAAGACCACGTGGGAGATGTGTGGATGAAATTCGAAAGCATTGTAGAGTGACATGGAGGATAACTGCTCAAGACGGAGTTATGGAAAAGACTTAGGAAGACCTTCATTCAGCAGCAGATTGAGAATAGCTGATGATAACATATTTTAAAGAAGATCGCTTAATGGATCATATCCGCAACAGGTTAAACATAAATGTTAACGTCATAGTATTTCTCTCATTGGTGACTCTGGGAAATTAATTTTGCAGTCAATGGAAAAGTTGTCCTCCCCTTCTTTTGACGACACTCATTTTCAAAACTGGGATGATGTGCTATTTTCGCAAAGCCATGCAATGCTGTTTAGTTTTCCTCGCACTACTCTACTTAGGCTTGGCACGAGCAGTCACAGGAACTCAGAGCCAGGAAGGGAGGCAGTGGGGCTCAAGACTCCTCTGGCATCTGAGGAAGGGGTGATCTGTTCATCGACAAACTATTCATTCACGAAAACAGACACAATTTTTGCTATGTATTTTCGTTCCTTTTGTTAATTTACTTCACTAGTTAATAAGTTTTCCATGCCGGAAATAAATAACAAAAAAAGAAATTTAAAATATGAAAAGAGAGGGGGGGGGGGAGTTATCGCAAACTGAACTCTTTTGAAATATAAAAAAGTAAATCGCATTATCAGAATTTGTTTGACAGTGGCTGAGTTGCAGTCATTATCGCTGGAGGAATTTAAATAACTCCCAGCAGCAGCAGAACGAATACTCTCAAAAGGAATTTAAAATAACTTCTAGAATTTTATTAACTCCTAGTAAGAAAAAAACTTTTTATTTTTTAGTTTACTATTATATTCAAGGTCCTTTCAGTGGATCCACGCAGCAATATCGAGAAATTATTGACGCCGAATTTCGGCTCATCTTTAATCGGGCATTCTCCTTAGCTGGTGCTAGGAGGAAGTCTCTTCTTACTGTGGTCAACAGCCAGATCGCCCTTCCCCACTCAGAAACCAAAAGCCCCTTAAATTTCCGCCAATAAACACTTTCTCCAGACATGCACCGCGTAACAATGTGAAGGAGAAAATTGACAGCTCTCTCTCTCGCACAGATATTTCTCCTTAGCACTGTTTTACATCTCTAAAAGGATACGTTTAGCTAAAATGTTTCCACGACGACACTTCTTTATAAGCAATCAACCAAGTGGAGGTTTTTAGCTTAATAGCTAAAAACTAACAATAGCTAACAATAGCTTAGAAACTTCTACTCACTTACATAGTGATGGACAGTGTTTCATCTTTATGCATAACTGTGCTTCCTGATCCGCCTGTCTTTCCTCCCCCACCCCTTTTTTTTTTTGGTAATATTCTTTTATATTTTACGATGTTTCGTAAAAAGACAAAACAAAACGAGGGGGGTCTCTCTTCCCTGACTCCCACGATAACAAAAGTTCTGCACACGTTAATCTAAAACAGAAGCGGGAAATGCAATCGGGAAAATGATTGCATCTTGTCAAGGTCAGACTGTGAGCAACGCAGTGGTGTCAGAACGACGCGTTATCATTTGCTGTGTGGACGTGGGAGAGTTTGGAAATGGCAGCGTGCAGCTCTTCAGGTCGAGTCACGGCGTTAGACCAGCGCTCGTACGTGAGAATAGAAACTCTGCTCGGAAAAACTCCTACACAGAACCACACTGCCTTGCAAGAAGTTTGTGGGGAAGGAACTCTTGATCGAATTAGCGCGATTTCTTTCTGAGAACAAAGTTGAGGCCGAAAATTCGTCAAAATCGACCCTACTTGTTGGAAGCGGGAGCGATCTTGCTGTATGACAACGCATCGTGCCATGGTGCAGCGTCGGCACGGGGTCTTTTGTCCAAATATGACTGGAAAACTTTATCCCACCCACCATACAGCCCTGATCCCAGTCCACTCGACTTTGATCTTTTCCCAAAGTTAAAAAATCGCCTCCGTAGCTACCGCTACGAATCACCGAACGAACTGTCATTGGATGTGATCCGAGTAATACGACAGACGAACAAAGATGGCGTGCTACGGGGCATCCAGGACCTACCTGACCGCTGGAAGCTGTCATTAGCAACGGAGAGGAGTACATTGATCGGCAATAAGGGGCCCTCCATAAAGTACGTCCGTGATTTTTTACTATTTTCAGACTTCCCTTGCCCTCCCCCATGTCACATTTTGTCCGATTGTTGACACAACTCACCCTAAAAAGTATGTCCTAATTCCTGCAACCCCCTTTATTTTTGACGACTGATTTTAGAAGTCCGTTGAGAAACAGAAATAAAAGATGTAATTATTTAAAAGAATCTTCTATATATTTACACGTTAGCTTCAGAAAATATTTATTATTGATGCATTCATTTATTCCCAAATGCTACCCAAACTTCATCATTTTGAAATAAGGATCTACAAATGAAATCACGCATTCAAGGTTGCAACACTCCCGATCATCCCATCTACACACGATAGATTTGGTAGCACAAATACGAGAACTTAATATTCTGATTTAGCTTAATATCATCAGAAATCTGAAATATTTCATACCTTTTTTAACTATTAAAAGAAAAAAAGAAGAGAAAACAAAACGAAGAAATACCATCCACTCTATTTTTGCCGCTGGACGTCCGAATTACTAAGCCTTCCCCCATGTCACATTTGGTCCGGCTCTCAGGACCCCCCCCCCCCACCCCTGTAATCTCGGACGTACTTTATGGATGGCCCCTAAGGTAAGTTTTCTCCGTTACTTTACACTTTTCTCAAAAGTGGACAGCGTGCTGAAATTTTGTTATCACCCCCGTAGCAGCAACGAGCCCGACGTCCATGTAGCAGAAAAACATTGACGCAGCTGTTCCTCCTTATTTACTTCCAGAAATAATTTCTTTTGAGTTATTCATCGTTAGCACACTAACATTTAAATTTTATTTTAACGGGTAATACACGAATAAATAAGGTTTAAAAATGTATGTTCATTGTGAAATACAAAAGGAATTTCCATAGATCCCCGAAAATAAAAGTTCAAAGAATTTGCAAGAACGTTTATTTTCCGGGGAGTGGGCTTGTCTGCCTTGCAGGAGGGAACGGGGGGGGGGGGGGGATTTTCGAACACCATTTAGTACCTACGGCCCTGGCCTGGAATCAGGTGTTTCGGAAGCTTTGGACGTTAGTATGATCCTCTCGTTTTGCGACGAATCCCGACAGATGCTCAAACATCCGTCAGTGACAAATCTAAAAATGTTTTACTGGAAAGTTTTCCACTATAAATTGATCCGTTTAAATGCTTGATAGGTAATGACGACAACTGAAAGAACAGCCTGTCACACGTGCATTGGGGAAACAGGACACCACCGCTCTGCGGAAGAATTAGCGTCAGTTAAAAAAAAAATGTAGTAAATGCGCAAACTCACCAAAAGCAATAAAAATAATCGGAAAATAATCTTCAAAATTGCCTACGTAAACATTCTGAACGATTACTACGACTTCTTATCCTCCAATTTTTAGCACCAGCGAAATTTAACAAGCTTTTAGATTTAACAAGCTTTAACCATCGATTCTAAAACCGTGTTTCAAATTCACCATATTCTTAAGGTATTAGAAATTACATCAGCAACTTATTCCAGAGCGTTTCCTTGAATAGTAGGACCACACTGTCGAATTCAGTGCTTTCCAAAAATTTTAGTAATACAGAAAATGGGAAAGAGAAAATATTTCTTCCTTCCCTGATTCTTAGCAGCAACAAGTCCGGTGGCAATACAGCACAGAATCATTGGCTGCTGTTTTTACTGAATCTCTTCCAGAAGTAATTTTTTTAGTTATCCATCGTGTGTCATTTTAATTTTGCTTTTTTTATTTAAAAAACCGTGCAACATACGCATAAATAACGCAAATTATTTATGCTTATAATGAAATACAAAGACATTTCATAAACCACCGAAAATAAAAGTTCATAGAATTTACAACAAAGACCGTTTTTTTTTTGGGGGGGGGGGGCTGAGTTCCCTCTAGCCCCCTGCTAGCTTCGGGCCTGTCTGAACCTGCTTAAAGTTTTCTGTGCTCCCCCGAACAGAAATGATCACATATCGCACGGGATTAACGTAAGCTACGGAAAAACGTTTCCTTTCATCCTCCCACTTCAGCAGTACCAACCATAAACCTGTAAGTAATGATAAGCGTTCCCTTCTGGTATTTTACTCTCTTTTCCACGACTCAAGCAGACATATTCCTCTAACACAGACATTACGCCACTAGGTAGAAACAAGTGACTCAAAGATATTTTCAGTCCTGTCTTAGGTTTGTCGCCATTGTTTCCTTTTAGCGGGTAATCAGTCAGAAAGGATTAACGTTAATAATCTCCTTAAATAATCACTTTGAATTACTAAGCTAAGGAAGGGAAACAAAGCCTTCTGATACATAGGCTCATTTCTTCCAACTGCGTTCTGCTCACAGCGAATATATTCCTTCGAGCTGATTTCAGCCAATTTTACTAACCCTGAGAAAATTGTTTCCAGCCGGTTAAAATATGTAAATCCGGTTTTCTTTATTTTTCAAAAGCAGAAATAAAAACGGGGTAAATATTATTAGAACTGATTATAATTCCACAGACCGGGTACGGATAACAACTCCAGAAAATTATGAAATAAGTTTTTAGCAATCACTTATTTATAAAAGAAAAAAAAAGCATCTTATAGCCACAAACGATGTGACAATTTACACCGTGATCTGAAATTTGTATTTAAACTCTAGTATTTCTTCATCATTTTAATAAATCATCTGTTCGAGACAAGTTCATTGCAAAGGTTTAAAAGAAATATCTGATTTGTTTCATCTCGTGTCTGCAACACGTAATTATCTAACGATATAGCGATTTTCTAGAGGCTCTCGGGTTCAGGGATAAGGTGCAGAAAAAGACTATTCATCAAGCAACCAAAGCGTACAGGACTGCGTGCAGACTGAGTGAGAGTCACTCTCACGGTCATACAAGATGTATACGGTCCCTACGGGTTTCTGAAGCACCTGCCTACAGTGAAGGGGAAAGCCGTGGCCATGGTAACCTGCGATCGAGTACTCTTCGTGTTCTGGTGATGGCGGCCGGATTTGTTCTCTTGCTCATTCCGCATCTCTTCGCCGCTTCAAAGATGAGGATGCTCCAGAGGATGGAGAACGCGAAGCTCGTCGTTGGAGTGGAAGTTTTGTTTGCGGGAGACGGTATGCTTCTATTGTTACCCAGCTCAAACACAGTCCCTCAAGACTCCTCTTGCTCTCCGGCGGCAAGGTGGCTCTTGAAACAGGCGCCTAAGGAAACAACTGACAAACACTGTACTTTTTGATGCTTCTCGGTTATACATTGAGAAGTATTTCTGCCTTTGTCTCCGGACCCTCCCGATCATCCCTCCCCCTACTACCATTCTCTCAGACTTCGCCTACACGAGCAAACAGAAAATACCCCAGAAGTGTTTATATGCCACGAATACCGTAACAACCGTAACGCAGTTAGTTCTTGTGTCTTTTGATACGGGTAGGCGATTTCATGGGAAGTGGTTTGCTCTTGCTGAATTCCGCTCCGTTTGCTCCCGACTGTTGACAAGCAGTGGCTTCTTATACACTGTCCTTTTGAAATAGAACGCTATTTACTTCACACACGTGTTCGTATGCAGGAGCATGAGACTCAAATTTAGGCTGCTTTATCTGTATGTACACAATTCTAACTGCCAGTACGAAAACAAGGGTCTCTGTTCTGCATCCACACAAAGAACTGCCTTATTTGCAACCGCCCTTTCAGGATTCCTTTGAAGTTTATTTTACTCAATTATTCCTCTGGGGACCTAAGAAAAATAACTATAAATGGCAACTTTTAAAATATACGACTTCTACAATTTTTTTTTTCTCGGGTAACAGAGAAAAGACACGAGGGAACGACGTTAACTCACGTTTATTTACGAATTAAAAAAAACATGGCGGAAAACAAAAAAAATTGTCTATCAGATAACATTTTGTTGTTTTTCACGAATTTGAATTTATGACACAAAAAAAATCATTATTTACTGTCAAATTTAAAAAAGACGAAAGTATGACAGAATTTTATTACATCGTGCTCATTCACAAATTTGAAAACACGACAGTTTGGTTATATTGTGTTTATTCACGAAATTAGAAACATGACAAAAGAAGAAGAGAAACCCATTAACACGGGTATGCATGTTTATTTACGATTTTAAACTCACTAGGAAAGCGGGACGGAAATTTGTTTATTAGAAATGAAATGTGTATATTTACGGATTTAAAGGCATATTCTCGAAATTCGTTTATTGCATTACTTATGTTACATCTTGTTCGTTTACGAACTAAAAGACATGAGAGAAGCAGGATACATTTTTTTTTGTTCGGTTACATTTAAGAATTTAAAGACACGAAGAAACAAGGAAACAAACTTTATCTTTCAACTTCATTACGGCATATCTTGGAGAATAAAAGAACTGTACATGTATTAAAGATCCATTTTCCGAACAAAAATTCTAAAAAAATTAAGGAAATGCTTTTAGTTATTTCCATGGGAAAAACATGTGTGAGTATCAGAATATCAACTCGCTTATTTTCTCCGTACTAATGAACACCCAGTAATTATTTTGACCACTTATAATTCATACATTTCAGCAGATTCCTTTCTTCACAGAAAAAGGCATCAATATCTTAATATGTGGCAATCATGTATCTAAGAAAAACTGCTTGAGGAAGTTTATTGCGATTGAAAACAGATAACATCGGGCAATACCTAGATGTCACAAATACAAACACAAGGAATTAACTTTAAAAATTCCCTTTCAAAACAAAATTCTAGGCCACAAGTTCATCACAAATAATCATGATAGATCTAAGAGGTCTGCACAGGGCCAGTGATGGAAAGGAGTCACGGATCGACGGGTTGATAATTTCCTGCGGGCCAAGGTGTTCCTGACCCGAATTCGATCCGGTTTTATTTCCGTTTTATCTTTGAACAGAACAAAACTATTTCAAATAACCCATCAGAAGTCTTTGAAATAATACTTCAGAGCTGCAGAGCATGATCCAGGAGCTTGCTGTAAAGGGTACAAAAACGGAGATCAAAAATTAACTTTCAGAAGAAAAAACTGATGTACAATGCTTTTACAAGGTACAAAAGTTTATCAATTGATGGGGGAAAGCTGGTGATAACCAATTCCTACATTTACCTTGGGCAGCAGATATCAAGCGAAGGTTACATTGATGGAGAAATTAATTAGCGTATAAAACTTGGTTGGAGTGTTTTTGGAAGAAACAGTACAATTTTTAAGGGCAATACGCCATTGTGTTTTAAAAGAAGAGTATTTAATCAATGCATCCTTCCAGGGCTTACGTGCGCACCAGAGACGTGGACCTTAACTAAAAAAGACGTACAAAGACTGCAGACAACTGAAAGTAGCACAGAGAGAGAGAGGTATGTTTGGTGTAAGCAAGAAAGATAAAAAGAGGAACTGGTGGATGAGGAAAATGACAAGAGAGGAAGACATCACGATCAGAATAAAGTCCCTGTAATGGTAATGGGCTGGACATATTGCCAGGAAAATGGAACACCGATGCATAACCGATGCATAACCGAAATGTTAGACTGGATTCCAAGGGACAGGAAAAGACCCAGAAGAAGACCACGTGGGAGATGGGTGGATGGAGGAGACTGGCCCAAGACAGGCCGTTGTTGAAGAAACTTGGAGAGACCTAGCAGTGGATTGATAATAATTGACAATGATGGTGATGATATATTTGAGTTTATAGCTCAAAGCAGATTTGCGCGAGTCAGGCCGGAGTCGGGTCCAATTAGGTGACGTCCGGGTCCAATTATGTGACGTCCGGGTCCAATTATGTGACGTCCGGGTCCAAAACTTTTGACCCGTTTCCAACTTTCGCAGGCCTTAATTTGGAAAGCCGGGGCACGAAATTTAGGAGACAGGCTCGAACTGTAGGAGACCATCCCTGCTCAGAATTTCCAGTTTAGGGTCCCGCCGGTTTCAGAGTTTCACCAAGCGTTGCCAGCAAACAACGGAAGTCTTTCTTTATAGCAGGAGTTTTTAACCCGTGCCTCCCAGAACACATTTTAAATGGATCAGGAGACATTTTTTACAAAGGAAATTCAACAGTACATTATAGAAATGGAGAAATGAATATCCAATCACTTTGGGCATATGAACTTTGAATTCCCAAATTTGTTATGAGCCCTGCTGGGATACATTAAATGACTGAATGTTTTAAAGAGTACTGAAAAATATAGGGATATTATGTACTTGCTCTGGACTTCTTTTTAGTATTATAAATATAATGTTTAACTGCATCGTTTTTTCACTTGCTTTTTCCCCGAAGGTTAAGTTTCAGGATTTAAAAGCTCTCTGAAATAATCGGTATTCATAAAAATTACATGCGCTTCTACTCTTCTTTTTCATGTGGCCCGTGAGTCTTATTCCATTTTGTCCTGTCCGTCATTCTGAAAAAGTTGAAGACTCTTGCTCGAAAGAAGCGGTTCCCATTTGGTGGTACGCAGGTGTTCCAAGGGGTTCGTGGTAAAAATTCTGTAATGGCGTCTCCATAAAATTACAATAAACGTATTTTTTTATTTTTTTTAACACCACAAATAACTTGAAATGCATTAGTTTAATTATTTTTTTGCAGACGTTTGCGACACGCGCTTTTACATAGCCAGCACGCATGAGAGAATGATCGGTGCTGTATTACGCTTCAAAAACATCTGTGTGCGCCGGGAACCGTCAGCGAGGGAAAGACTACACCATGACATCACAGGTCTCGAAATAGTTCGTTTTACCTGACTCTGACGTAGAAAGAAATCGGTTAGTTTTTTACGCTTTCCAACCGTAGGTTGAAGAAGCGTATATGCTCCAGCTTTTTCCGTCCGTCCGTCTGTCGGCACGATAACTCGCGTAAAAATGGTTCGATTTCGATGAAATTTTAGTGTGTGGTAGGGGACCACCTGGGGACGAACCCTATTGAAAATGGACGAAATAGGGTCAAAGGTCGCGGCATAGGGGCGGGATCCATTCCATTGCTCTGTTGCGTCATAACTTGCGTAAATATGATTCGATGATGATGAAATTTTAATATATTGAAGGGGACTAATTGGGAATGAACCCTATTGAAAATGGGTGAAGTGGAGTCAAAGGTCAGCAGGACATAGGAGCGGGATGCATTCCATTGCCTTTATGCGTCATAACGTAACGTAAAATTGGTTCGATTTCGATGAAATTTTAGTATGTGGTAGGGGAACACCTGGGGACGAACCCTGTTGAAAATGGACGAAATGGGATCAAAGGTCAGGACATAGGATCGGGATCCATTCCATCGCCCTTATCCTATATTATTAAAGGAGCAATTCTTGTATGTATGTAAATTTGATTTTGAAAACGGCTTTAAGGATCTTGTTGAAAGTCGTTAACCTACCGTTTTCTGGTACTAGAAATCGTTTTAGCTTGATCTCGACTTTAGGAAAATTCGTTTAGTGTGTTAAATACCCACCCGGAATTACCACGTTTTAGTGTCATGGCGTCCTATTAATGTTACCCATGCTTAGAAATCTTATGACGTCACAATCTCGCGATTGAAATGCTGGCGCGCGGTCACGCCATCTGTTGCGTCACGCTTTGTGCGTGGATCCTGTTAAAGTTTTATGACGTCACACTCTTTCGAGGAGATGGTCGCGATTCCCATCTGCCTCATTACGTCACCCGTTGTGTGCATATGCCGTCCGCACGATAACTCACGTAAAAATCGTTCGATTTCGATGAAATTTTAGTATGTGGTAGGGGAACACGTGGGAAGGAACCGTATTGAAAGTGAACGAAATGGGGTCAAAGGTCAGAACATTGGAGAGGAATCACTTCCATCGCCATTATGCGTCATAACTTACGTAAAAATCTTCGATTTGGATAAAATGTTAGTACGTCGTAGGTGCCTGCCTGGGAACAAATCCTGTTGAAAATGGGCTAAATGGGGTCAAAGGTTAGGACACAGGAGCGGGATCTTTTCCATAGCCCTTATGCATCATAACGTACGTAAAAATGCTTCCATTGCGACAAAACTTTATCATGTTATTTCGAAGGTATACTGAACCGGTTCTGTTGAATATCATCGAAATGGGATCAAAGGTCAGGCCACAGGACCGAGATTTGTTCCACAGCCGTTATCTTCATAACTTGAGTGACTTGTGTAATGTTTCTGGTATGTTGGAAAGCGTATTATAATCAATGCATTGCATGATTTACTAACTTGTTAGATACTGGGATGACCTTGCAGAGTGCACATGTTCTGCTGTTGTTAAGCGGTACTCTCAGAGTATCGAAAGTCTGTGCATCGTTAAGGTAGCATTGGGGTTTTAGCAGCTTGTAAAGATTTTGAACTTCAAGGAAGAAATACCCGCCATTATAAATGTTTTACTGTGAAATCATGGATAACTGCGTGAAGTCTGGAACCATGGTAAAACGTCGTAATGAGGAACAAAAAGAATAATATTCTTTCCTCAAATACGCCGCAAGATGATTTTCTGGAATCCCGTAAAACGCGTTCAACTGTCAAAAATTCCGAAATTTTGCTTAAAAATGAAATATATGCACTAGTACAAAAAGAAAAAAAAAGAAATACAATGAAGACTATAGTAAATCTAGCTTTTCATTTATGGGAGGTAAGGACTATCAACGCCCACAAGGTATCGTTTGCGGAGAAGTCCTCGTGTTCGCAACAACAACATAACGTTGGAAGGGATCCGCTGGTCAAAAAAGGATGGAAACCGCTGCTCTACAGAAAGAAAGGTGCTGTACTGAACAGAACTACGTTAATGGTAAATGGAATGTCACGCAGAGAAATGTGTCATTTCTCGGAGGAATTCCTCCTGCATGTGAGGTTTAGACCTGACTATATACTTCTGTTACAAATGTAAATGTTTTTACTGATCTACGTTTACGAGGTACGATCCAAAAGTTTCCGAACGAAGTCCGTAAGTCTAAAGATAATTTGAGTTACAAAACTAAAGCACATCCTCCTTCAAAATAAGACCCTCTTGCAAATACACACTTCTGCCAGTGGCTGTAGAGTTCGTCAAAACATTTCCGGGACCCATTCTTTCCAATGTCCTTCAGTGCAAGAAGCTGAAGCACATTCTCCTTCAAAATAAGACCCTCTTGCAGAAACACACTTCTGCCAGTGGCTGTAGAATTCGTCGAAGCACTTCCGGAACCCATTCTGTGCAATGTCCTTCAGTGCAACCAGCTGAAGCACATCCTCCTTCAAAATAAGACCCTCTTGCAGAAACACACTTCTGCCAGTGGCTGTAGAGTTCGTCGAAACACTTCCAGAACACATTATTTGCAATGTCCTTCAGTGCAACCAGCGATGCGTTTTTCACTTCTTCTGCGCTGGAAAACGCACGACCCTAAAGTCTACGTGTCAGCTCAGGGAGGAGGTGGAAGTCCCAGCGGGCGAGATCAGGGGAGTGTCGTGGTTGTGGGACAACAATAGTTCCCGTTTTGGCGAGGAACTTACAAGCGAGGAGTGACTGGGTGCCGGTTTATTTTCGTGAAACATCACCCACGCTTGATCGCCCCTCAACTGTGGTCCCTTCCAGCGGGTCGACTCACGCAGACGTCGCATAATGTCCAGACACAGCTCCCAGTAGATGGTGCGTTCTTCAGAGATAAATTCAAGACGGACGATACGCTGGATGTCGAAGAAGACCTCCAGCATGATCTTGCATTTGCTGCAATCTCGGCGGAATTTCTGCTTGCGTGGAGACAATGGCGATTTTTAAGTAGCTGATACCCGCTAATCTACCGGTCGAAGAGGAATCACCATTTTTCTCCCTCTGTTATGATTCTTCTAAGAAATTGTGGGCATTGGTCGGCGGCGGTTACGAGATCGCCCGTCATTTCCATCTGTATGGCCAACTCATGCAATTAACATGTGTGAGGCGATTTGTTGACATACCCAGCGCATCTTCAGGTCATCTGTTAGTCTCCGCTGACTCGTAATCTCCGATATCCCAGCAGCCTCTGCTATTTGCTCGATCGTCTGCTGTATTTTGGAACATACGATGGCCGCAACCTTCGAAATGTTTTCACCCCTGCGAGTTGTCAGTGGCCGCTCGCTTCGTTCGTCGTCTTCGACGTCCTGTATGCCTTCTCTGAAGTGCCAATCGAATCTTTGTGATCGCGACAGGGTGTTTTCGTTATAAACTTGCTTCAACATCTCCTAAGTTTGTGTTGGACTTTTGCCCAAACGATCACAAAACTTAATGTTAACGCACTGCACAAAAAACGCCATTTTACATCAACCGCTGAGCACGTTTGAGAAATGATCAGACGTGCACGCCTGGTCATGCTACGTTCAAAGTCACTCAGATCACTCGTTCTGCCCGTTCTGATCCCTAATGGAATGTTCACTGATGATCGACCCATCTGGTCTGCCTGATCGACATCGAGTTGGAGTCGGCCATTTATCTGACAAGAGCAGAAGCAATTAATAAACTGGCATCTCAGTATAAATGGTCTAGGATAGTATTAATCGTGTTGCCAAAATTATTCGCAAACACACCTGTAGTAGTGCTTTCGGAGACCCATCTAGAAAGGCTTTCAGCTAAATCCAGTTGAGTCTCCATCGGAATATTCCTCCCACTGTTCCTACACGAAGCTATTGCAAACGTGGAAGGGTTCGAGATACAGTTCGACGTAAAAATGATTCCCAAAGTTGTTGTATTGCGCTTAGGTTTGGACTTTGGGCTGGGAATTCAACATGTTTTCAACGCTGTTCTGTTAATCAAAGTTTTACATGTCGTGTCGTATATCATGGAACATAGTAATTTTGAAACAATTGACAGTCTGTGCCGAAGTACTGTCACAGCGTGGGGAGCACAGAACTGTCAACGTGAGACAGAGACTGGACTTCTGATGCACCATCCAACAACCATCGAACGTTAATTGTGAGATAAGGGATTGGACTTTATGGTTCTTGATACAACAACCAATAAATCAAGTCCCATTCAGCTGAAACAGACCCTAACCTTTAGAGGGTCGTAACGAAATTTGATAGCTGCAGTGATGCAATCTTGAGAGAACCGTCCTGCTAGTAATCGACTGACCTACACACACATCGATCTTTTCAATACTCCATATAACTCTTCCAATCCAACATGCCGCAGAAATTGCTGGCGAAACACAAACCCAATTGCAGTCGAGTCTTTATAGGAGTGATATTAAGCATTCAAGCAGTTACCCTACCACGGAAACAGAGGTGATGCTACTCTCTGTGAACAGCTTGTGACATGCCTGCCCCGCAGGACGCACATGAAATAAAGGCAAATAGCAATGAGAGCACATGTCTGCGTAGCTCAGTTGGGAGAGCGACTCACTCCGGAGTGAGGAGACCCGGTTTCGATGTCCGGCGTGGACAAACCTGTGTTTTCACAAGCTCTAGTGCAGATAGATGCTCTCTCAGCGTTTTAAAGCTCGGAAGAGAGATCTGCTGCAGGTGACACTCGGATTCTTCTCAACAGGGCCAGTAGAGAACGGTCCGTGAGTTCGAGAAAGCTCCAAGAAAGCGTTTATTGTTGTTGTAGCAGCCCCGTTGGTCTTCCATCTTCGAATTGCATCAGCTGTGGCAGCTTTTGGTATATTTAGACATATTTTCAGAGTTACATGCCGAGAAGCTACTGATGTAACATCCCAGACCATCCAATGTTAAATCTGTAAGTTCCGTTACACGTGTCACATTGACTACGGCAACGCGGTTGTGGTCTGGCTTTTTGGCATCTGTCTGAGATGGGCTCTGTTTCTCATCAACTTGATGTGACATGGGCGATGTGCTTGCCTGTGTTCTTTCCCTGGAACCAGTTGTTCTAAATTAGAGATGGAACACTCAGACTATTCGCCAGAGATGGGCTCGAATTTTCATGATCCCGAGAATCGACTATAAGACTCGCCGTGATTCCGAAGGCACGTTAAGCCAGAGGTCACGGAATACTTGGTGCCACTACTTTTAAAAATAAGGGGATCTGTTCTTTCTTTCCCTCTCGAATTGCACACGCTGTTCTGGTATTTCATGGCATTCTGCAACGATGTTGGTTTGCTCTTCCTTGCCTGGCGAGACTCTTCACTATTTCTACCTGTGTACCCACTTTCCTGTCATGTTTTCTAGACCGCAATTTTGCCTCTGGTACGTGGCGTGTAGCCTTTCGGGCCAAGGTAGCTGCGTTAAAATTTTCCTTGGGTGGAAATTCTAGTAGAAATGGTTGCCTGCTTGAATGAGATAGGGGTGATATGCTTTTCTGATGGCACTGGCTTTGTTCTTTCCTTGGAACTAACGACCCTAAATTATTAAATTCAGTTCAAGCAGGCAACTATTTCTCGTAGAGTTTCCACCCAAGGACAATTTAAACACAGCTACTTTGGCCCCTAAGGCTATACGCCACGTACCAGAAGCGAAAGTGGTGTCTAGAGACCATGACAGTAAAGTGGGTACACAGGTAGAAATAGATAAGTCTCGCCAGACAAAGAAAAGCTAAGTGACATCGTTGCTGAATGCCAGGAGATACCAGAGCAGCGTGTGCATTTCGAGAGGGAGAGTAGGAATGAGCAAGGCACTTTATTTTTAAAAGTAACGGGGTCAAGTACCCCGTGACCACCCGCTTAACGTGCCTTCGGAATCACGGCGAGTCTTCATAGGTTGGATCTATCAACCAACGGAACGGCAGCTGACTGCTTTACCACTGGTATATCGCGGCCCTGGCCCTAAATTAGGGACGGCGGACTGCTAATAAGATTTTCATGGTGGGCCATTAACCCCGAAACAAAATCAACGAAAAAAAAATATTGACTTCTAAAAGATTCATGCTTTAAATGTAAAATACTACCCGTACACGCCCAGCTTCCTATACTTCCAATGGGCAAGCGAATGATTGATTCCAGAATTACAAAATCAATCATGATGTCCGATTACTCTTGACAACATCGTGTACATCTGAACGTAGAAAACAGATAACCAGCCATTGTTTTTGGATCACACCGAAGAAAGCATGAATGCAATAAGATAGAAATTTTCCGTGAAGTTGGAGCTGTGAAATTCACAAATTTGTCGGTGACAGGGATCGAAATCGCGCCTCCTCGCTCCGTAAGAATGCATTGCTGCAGATGCATTGCTGCAGATGCATTGCTGCAGATTTGTAGTCTTTATTACCTCTGTAGTACGCCACATCATCTTCCCTCTTAATTTTTTTTAAAGTGAACGTCAAGTAATTTTGCCTCTTATACTTCCAATGGGCAAACTTCTGTACACATTTTCTTCACAATTAATGCGTTCCCAAGGATGAAAATTTGAACATCGATTAAAATAACTTCATATTATAACTTGGAATACTTAATATTTTCTAAACCATAATTAAGCAATCCAATATTTGTTTGTCTACTGACGTCATCAATGTATAGGTGGCGCCATCTTTTTTCTGGTCTCGACGCCACCGAAGGAAAAGTTATTGGTTTTTAATATAATCATCATCATTGTCAACCATTATCAATCCACTGCTGGACGAAGGTCTCTCCAAGCCTCTTCCACAACGGTCTGTCTTATGTCAGTCTTCTCCATGTTATTCCCGCATACTTTCAAATTTCATCCCCCCGTCTTCCATGTGGTCTTCTTCTAGGTCTTTTCCTGTCCCTTGGAATCCAACCTAAAATGTCGACTGTCCATCGATGGTCTGTCCTTCTGGCAGTATGTCCAGCCCATTGCCAGTTCAGGGATTTTACTCTGATCATGATGTCTTCCACTCTTGTCATTTTTCTGATCCACGAGTTCCTTTTCTTATCTCTCCTGGTTACACCAAGCATGCATTTCTCCATGCTACTTTGAGTTGTCTGCAGCCTTTGTATGTCTCTTTTACTTAAGGTCCACGTATCTGCACCATACGTCAGCACTGGAAAGATGCATTGATCAAACACTTTTCTTTTAAAGACATAAGGGCTTATTGCTCTTGAAAATTATGCTATTTTTTCCAAAAGCTCTCCCGGCAAGTTTTATAAGCCGATTAATTTCTTCATCAATATGACCCTCACTTGATATTTGCTGTCCAAGATAAAGGTACGCGTCTGCTATCTCCAGCTTTTGTCCATCAATCGATAAATCTTCATTTCTTGTAAAAGCAATGTACATCACTTTTGTCTTCTGAAAGTTCATTTTTAATCCTACTTCTTTACTCTTGTCAGCAAGTTCCTGGTTCATACTCTGCAGCTCTGATGGGGTAGTTGCAAAAATGACTATGTCTTCAGCAAAACGAAGGTGAGTTAGATAATATCCATTAATCTTTATCCCTCTGTTTTTCCAGTTCAGTGATTGAAAGACATTTTCCAATGTCGCATTAAAGAGCTTGGGAGATATGGTGTCACCTTGTCTCACTCCCTTTCCAATTTTTATGTGTGTTGTATTTTCAAACAGTTGAATCTTTGCATTTGCATTTTCATAGATGTTATTAATAATATTAATGTATGCATCTTCAATACCGCAGGATTTCAGAGCCATTGTAACTGCTGATGGTTTCACCGAATCAAAGCCTTTTTCATAATCGATAAAAGCCATGCACAATGGAAGTTCATATCCCCTCGCTCTTTCAATTAGTTCTCTCAGTACGTGGATATGATCTATAGTGCTGTAGCTACTTCTGAATCCAGCTTGTTCTCTCGGTTGAGCCATGTCCAGTGTTATCTTCAAGCGGTGTGAAAGAACTTTAGTGACGATTTTATAAACCACTCATAGGAGGCTGATCGGTCTGTAGTTCCTGAGATCCTCAATGTCACCTTTTTTTATGTATCAGGATCATTGTAGCGTGTCCCAATCTTCAGGTATCTTCCCTTCATTAAAGCATCGAGTGAAAACTTGGGCGAGTACTGTTTCAATTTCTCCACTTGCTTCTTGCATGTTTAACATAATTATGGTTATATTTTAGGAAATATTAAGTATTCCAAGTTATAATATGACGTTATTTTAAACGATGTTCAAATTTTCATCCTTCAATTGTTAAAATAATTTGAACAAAAGTTTGAAGCATAGGAAGCAAAATCACTAGATGTCCACCTTAAGCGAAGAAGTAATTGTCATTATTTCCAGATGGTTTCTGGAACGAACATCACACATTTTTCGAAGAACCCAACGGCCAATAAGTCTATTTTCCACAATCGGGCGCCATTGTGAAATTCACACATCTGTCGGTGACGGGGAGATCGATTCGGCGCCACTTCACTCCGGAGCATGTTGTTCTAACCGACTAAACTACCCCGACGGAATGTATAACTGCAGATTTGTCGCCTTGATACGTGCGTCAGCTTTGTAGTACGTCACAAAGCAACCTACGGAACTGTCACCATTCTGTACAGTTAAATAAAATAAAATAAAAAACAGTCAAGGCGCAATTTTGAGGAGCATCCCAAATTTCTCTGTGTTGTATTAAAAGATGGGTTCATTACATCCAAATGTTTGATATCATTTTCTTTTTTTATTATTATTATGCTAGAGTTCTGTATTTTGCTGATGTTAACGAACCATAACTCACCCAGATATTTTCTTGCGCATTGTAAAAAATAGTCTTTCCCCAGCAAGTTTAGAACCACACAACTTTTGTTATGAGCGCAATTTTTGCTTGTGTCAATATTGATAAGGCTACCGCCAGTTTTTAATAAAACGAATGCTACGAGATTAGAGTACCATTTTTTCCATCGTCGAGTGCCTGAGGGGACGAGGGTGGGAGGTAAAAAAGTAATTAAAGTTGAGCAAAAAATGAACCTTTTCATAAGCGCAGAAAAAACAATGGTATAAAAAATTCCACTTACTTTTCATAAGAATACTGCCAGAAGTCCAACAGAGATGGCAGTCGCGCGCATGGCAATTAAAAGTAAATGAGATCATGCGGAATTAAAACTCTTATGTCCATTATTTTACTCAGGCTGGATGACTGGGGGGGGGTGAACAAATGTGGGGTGGGGGGGTTTGAGGTGCTGTGCACTTCTTTAGAAGCATTGGGGCAGAAACAAACTGTCTCTTGTTACTTGAGTCCCACTTCTTTTGCGTGCATCTCATCATCAGCATCCTCATCCTTTTTCTCCTTTCTCCATCATCATAATCATTATCATCATTCTAGGGACTGTAGAAGAACCAGCGCTCAGGAAATGAGGGTGGTGGTGGGGGAATAAGTGAGGTCTTTACGGCACTCTACACTTCCTAAGCTTTATCTGCCTATTCTTTTGGTTGCTTTTAAGACAGATTAGTTCGCGTTCTAAGCCTTTCTAACAGCCTGCTTAGAACCGATAGAGATAAAGGACTTTTTTATCCACTTTTTTTCAATCTCTTTTTCTTCAGTAGCCTCCCTCCTTTCTTTCTTAAGCACTTTCTCTGCGCCTCATTTTTTGCAAAGTTGTTCAATCTCCTTCGTCCTTTTTTAATTCCTAAATGTTCTACTAAAATTTACAAAGGATGCAAAAATCGATATATTTTTTTTACTTCTCCTTCTTAATTCAAAGTTGCCCCGCTTTGTAAATCCTTTAATTTTCCTCGTCATTTACTTTTTTTCCTCAAAGAGAAAAATCTTCCCCACCCTATCCTTTCTTCTTTCCTCTGGTTAAAAAAAGATGGAATTAAAAAGAAATGAGATAAGATATATATTTATGAAAAAATAATATTGAGAGAAAAACAGTCAAGTAGAAAAGCACACACACGCGCACACACACAGCCACTGCAGAAGAAAAGAGTATAAAAAATGTCTCTTCTGCGTTGAAGCCCAACACAAAGATGTTGTTTGTGTTCTTAGAGAACGGAAAGAAGCTTATCTCTAGGATTGATGAACGCCAAGAATGGATAAAATATTAATTTTCGGAGAATGAGGCTTCTTATCGTTTAAATATTGATTCTTCGAAAAGTGCACGCAGTATGCTCCTCGGCGGGTCATTCATGCGGAAGGAGATGGACGGGGCGACCTAACATAAAAACTCAAAATAGAAAGCAAAAGATAATTAATGCATAGTAAAAATATTCGCCAGTGATCTTCAAAACGTTGCTTTTAAAAGTATATTACAATAATCATACATAGTAAGAACAAGTGTAGAAAAAAGAGGCGAAAATAAAATAAAACATTAATCTATAATTTCATGACGCGCTTTCCAACATGCACTGATAACCGGAAGTCAAAGTAAACACACCAACACACATACTCGCAATGAAGTAAAATTCATGACTCAAAGTAATGAATGTAGTGTTAATATGTTATCAACAGTAGATAAAAAACCAACGAAATTATTTTCGCTGATTTACCGATGTGACTAAACATACGTCGTAATTCAGACTGAGTGTTTAACTCTGCTGTTGTTTACTCAACTAATAAGAAAAAATATATATAGTATCAAGCAAAAGTCATCGCTTTTTCCACGTTTATAAGTGGGTCACGGAAAAATTCTCATTGACCGCCACCGGGAATCGAACCCAGGGGTCTTTCAGTTACGCGCCGGACATGTACCAGTACACCACAGCGGCCTCTAGTTCCTCCAGACTCACATACGACTAACTGCCAAGCCCAAGCCATTTGGCAGGTTGCTTGTTGGAGTCCCGCTCAATGCTGGGGATTTTTTTTTTTTTTTTTTTTGAGGTTTAACGACCACCGTGAGCAACTCAATGGGCTATAAGCAGTCGCCCGTCCCTAATTTAGGGTCACTGGTTCCAGGGAAGGAGAGAGCCAGTGCCGTAAGACAAACACAACATCCATGCCTAACCGGGATTCGAACCCGGACCCCTTACGGACGAATGATCATAGGCCAGCGCCTTAGACCACTGCGCCACCGGGGCGGCACTGGGGATTCACCAAAGATGGTAAAACCTGCCAAATGGCTTGGCAGTTAGTCGTATGTGAGTCTGAAGGAATTCGAGGCCGCTGTGGTGCAGTGGTAGCATGTCCGGCGCGTAACTGAAAGACCGTAGGTTTATAACGAAGTAAATTTCTCCGTCATTTTTGGTCTACGCCGGGATTCGAACCCGAGGCCGCTTATTCCGGAACAAGTCGCTCTACCAACTGAGCTACGCAGACATTTGTTCTGATTGCTATGTGCCTTTATGTCGTGTGCGTCCTGCTGGCAGGTACGACAGATTATCAAATTTACCCGTGGAAATACACTGCTGGACAATTGCTAAGGACGGATCATAAACGGCTATATATAGCGCATAAAAAAGTAAGTGTGGTTGGATGCCAAGTGAAATAAAATAATGTCAGAATGCCAGGACATTACAAGAAAGACAATTTATTGTGCTCTGAAATCCAGAAGGCTTTAGAACGTGTTCAAGGGACAAACACGCAATTTTGTGCAGAATACGTAAACGTGAAAAAAATGCAATTATCGTCCGCAGGCGTTCCGGCGTAAGATGTCAATACGGGATATGGCCACCATGGAGGGCGATGCAAGATTCCACACGTCGTGTCATGCTTTGCACAACATTATCAAGCAGCTGTTGGGGTAATTTATCCCATTCCTCTGTCAGTGCACGGATGAGGGTGTCCTTGTTTATTGGAGGGCATTGGCAACCAGCAAGACTCCTCCCCAAAGCATCCCACACATTTTCAATGGGATTCAGATCTGGAGAACGTGCTGGCCATACGCCTCGTATTGAATATCCTCGCTCTCAAGACACCCCTGGACAGCGACTGTTCAATGACATGTTGCGTTGTCGTCCATGAAAATGAATCTATCACCGACAGCACCACGGAACATGCGAACATGAGGTAGCAGAACATCATTAATGTATCGTTGGCCAGTCATAGTCCCAGTTGGAAGCACATAGAGGGACGTACGGCCATTGATCATGATGCCAGCCCATACCATGACATTACACGTCGGATATCGGTCCCTTTTCTGTATGTTTGCTGGACAATATGCAATACCACCATCACGCCAGATCAGTTGTCGTCGACAATCAGACGATAGACTGTATCTACTCTCATCTGAGAAGAGGACAGCAGACCAGTCGTTATCAGTCCAACTGCGATGTTGATGGCACCATTGCAAACGGGCGGTACGGCGACGTCTGGACAATGGGATGCACACAACAGGACGGCGGGCGTATAGTCCTCCTTCATGCAAACGTCTGGCGACAGTTTTTCGGGAGATCCGCTTGCCAGTAGCAGCCATAAACTGATTTGCTACCTCACTAGCTGTGCTGCGCCGATGTCTTTTTGTTGATAGCACTATGCACCGATCTTCTGCAGGTGTCGTACTGCGAACAAGACCTCCCCCGTGATGTTTGCTATACTCTCCATTTGTTTGAAATGATTTCCAAAGCCTTGAAACAACACTGTGGCTGACGTCGAACTCCCTGGCAACATCTGTTATTTTTCGCCCTTCTTCAATCTTGCCAATAATACGGCCACGCGTAAAATCATCTAGGTGATGTCGGGAAGACATACTGAAAATTGCAAGTTGGTCAATTGATTCTTTCCCTTTCAACTTTGCGTTTGAACAACAACGGTCAATACGCGTCAAATCCTTTATATCTCTTATCAGCGCTATGACGTCACGAAGAAGTATGGTAATCCAAAATTTGCATACGCACAACACGTCTTACTGTATCCCGCACTTATGCTAATTTCCACATTTTTCTGCCTTCCATTTTATGGTTGCTATCGTTGCTATTGTCATCCGTCCTTAGCAATTGTCCAGCAGTGTATAACATGCAAGAAAATATCATTGCAGTAAGAATTGTAAATTCGATTACAAACGGAAGTACAACAAGGAAAAATTTTTAGCAACACGCTTCGCTCACATGTCAAATTTCCGTAGGTTTTGTACCTAACTGGTGAACAAAGTAAAGCAAGTATGATATTTCCTAACATCAATGCATGATTAGAACCGTCTGTCCATACCTAGCATTAGGTTGTTGATGAGTTCTTGCGGTAGCATCGCCCATTCTTCCGTTAGCGCCGTCTTCAGCTGTCTTGGACAGTTTCCAGTGTGTGCGTTGACGTGCCGCAACGCATCTCTCCCCAGGAGCGACCCACACGTGTACTATGGGATTTCGGTCGGTGGAACGTGCTGGCCAACCCATCCGCTGAATGGCTTCACTTTCCAAAAGCTCAAAAACAGCCACAGTACGACAGGGTGTGGCGTTATCATCCATTAAGACGAAATGTGGCACCTCGGAATAGACGAACATGGGGAAGGATTACCTCATTACAGTAGCGCGTATACAGGTTACAGTACCTCCTCTCAGTATCTAGAGCCCCGTACCTACACTTATCAGAACGAAACACGGCGGCCACCGTGTTTCACTAATGTTTTCGGTGCGATACCGAGTGCCTATCTCAAGCCAGATTCTCTGACGTCCAGAATCGCTAGAGAGACTAAATCTACTATCATCGGTAAAGAGTACGGTACTCCACTGTTCCGCTACCCAGTCATTATGATCTCTGGAGCATTGTAAACGGTACATGGTGTATGCAGTTTTTAATGGAACACAGTGTACTGGTCGTCGGGCAAGTAGTCCACCTTTGTGTAGTCGCCTGGCTACTGTAAACAGCGATATTGTGCCTCCTGTCTTCATGTTCAGGTGTTTTGCAAGGTTACTTGCTGTCTAGTGTCGATCCCTCTTGACCTGTAGGAGTAGACAGCGGATTCACTGGAGATAGATCTTCGTGAATGACCACCAGCTGTTTTTTGCACAGCTGCACCTGTGATGCTGATGCCCAACCATGCACACAATACGATGCTATGGGCGATACCGAACTTTTGGGCCACACTATTCACAGTTCAGCCCTCCTCGAGCCTCCCAATTATTCGACCATGAGTAAAATCATGTTTTTCTAGACGGGCCATTCCGCAGTCTCTAGCACAAAACAAACACAATCGAAAATCTGTAACACTTGTACACACCATCCGGTGATTTCCGTTGAACTGATTCTATCGAAGTGAGCGTATTTTATTCTCACCTCACGAAAACCACATGCCATAATTTATTATTGCGCATGTGCTGATGCTCCTGTTCCCAGACACGGCCCTGAGTTTTATGTTTTGGTGTTGGTGCTATTTACAGCGTTATTTTAAGTTTACCAATTCGTTCCTAAGTTTTGCACACCAGTGTACACTAGATTTGTTTTGATGATTTAGTGCCTATTCATTGCATTTTGCCAAGATCTCTCCTCCTAATTTACTGTCTTTCCTTTTTTCAACACAAAAATTGGCATTGGTCTGGATTACGTAGAAATCTTTTTTTTTTTTTTTTTTTTTCTGCTTTTGAACGGAACCTCTTTCCAAACTTTTTTTCGATTTAGTTCTTCTACGTGGAAAAATTCGCTTTTGTTGCTATCTCTTAGATACTTTTTCTCTGTATGTTTTCGAACTACTTTCGCAAAGTTTACAGTTTAAAAGTCTTATTTCGAAACAAAAGGAAAGAATGGGGGCGTTTCTACCGCTTCATTCAGGAATTTCTTTCTTTCTTCATTTTGGCAAATTCTTTTTCTAAAATTATCTAATCTTTTCCAACTTTTTCTTTACAGAGGATTTTACGCTTTTCAGTTTTGGTTCTTCCCCGATACATAGGTTTTTTGTATATATAACTACGCTTTTTCGATCAACCGAAGTTTAAAGTTAGCAGCTTTTCAAAAATATGTCTTAGAGTGATGATTGTTCCTTTTGAAAAAAGCTTTCCCAGAAGTCATTGCGTTGCATTTCAAGCAACTTTCAATGGTCGATGTACCTGAACCAAAGAGTGACCAAAGATTTGTGCTCTCCTCAAAAAGAAATGTCTCACGAAAGAACACTATTAACCCTTTAAGCAGCTGATGTACTTAAACCAAATGGTGCCCAAAATTTTCTGCTTTCCCCAAATACAAATGTTCACATAGTGAATACAGATATTTAACGTGGACCAGGAACATCAAACAAAGGTCTTCGCTCTTTCCACGGTTTTAAGTGAGTCACGGAAAAATTCTCATTGGCTGCCACCGGGAATCGAACCCAGGGCAGGGCCCTCCAGTTACGCGCCGGATATGCTTCCACTACACTACAGCTGCCTCGAATTCCTCCAGACTCACACACGCTAACTGCCAAGCCAATTTGGCAGGTTGCTTCTTGGAGCCCCGCACAATGCTGGGGATTCACCAAAGATGGTAAGCAGCAACTGAAGAAATAATTAGAAGCCGAATGAATAATTAATACAGACATGGAAGACCCTAGGTTCGATTCGTAACTGGAAGACCCTGGGTTCGATTCCTGGTGGCGGCCAATGATAATTTTTGCGTGACTCACTTAAAATCGTGGAAAGAGCGAAGACCTTTGTTTGATGTTCACATAGTGATCGAGTTTTACGGAAGCTGCAGAAAAACAATTCATTTCCCTCTCTCATCTCAGCAGTACCGGCCATAAATCTCAGATAAGTAATCGGCGTTCCCTTCCAGTCCTTTATTCTCTATTTCATGACACAAAAATTGATGGGGAAGGACTAATTAATCCACCTTACATAAACATCATGCAACTGGGTATAAAACAAGTGACCCAAACACCTTCTCCCTTCTGTGCCGCGGATGGCCTAGTGGTAAACACGTTCGTGACTGCCACGGAGAAACCTCAGGTTCGATCCCAGGCAGGTACGAACGCTCGAACCACAAAATATCCGCCGTGTGTCGGATGGGCACGTTAAACCGTCGGACCCCGGGTACTGGACCCCCGGTAATGAATAAGGGCGTCTTCCTTCCTACTTCGCTTCCTTGTCACTTTTCTACCGAATACTCTAGCCCAAATCTCATAGCTTCCTATTTGTAAGGGTTGTTTAAGACCTGGGGTCAGACACTCTATTCCAAAAACCCTCTACATATGATCAGATCTTCTCTCTTCTTTTTTTATTCATTTTTTTTTTTTGGTTCGTCGCCTTTGTTATAGTCCTTTTAGCAGGTTGTCAGTCGGAAAGGATTGGTGTCAATCATCTCTTTAATAACCACTTTGAATGCTAAATCTAAGGGGATGGCAAATTTTCTGATGCGCAAGTTTACTCGTTACAGCCGCATTTGACCCACTTCTTAGACAGGAATATATACGTCCGAGTTGATTTCAGCCCATTTTGCTAACCCCGAGTAAATTCGTTCCAGCCGGTCAAGGGCTAAAAAGTGCTATTGGACTTGGAACTTGTTCTTATTGTGCAACGTTAATAATAGCCCTTGGTTTTACTTAAAATGCACAAATCACATCTGTCAATATGCTGTTGTCATTGGTGTGATAATTGATGTAATCTGCTTAATGGTCCAATCATAATTGACTACAAGAATTAGTCTACCTCTATAGGATCGTTTTCTTTGACGAAAGCGTATTCCGTTTACAGTTCCACATGGATCGAATATGTACATAGGTATAACGTTTCTCAAGCTAACTTTAAAGCTCATCAATTGATGCCGACATCTCAGACTAGATTACTAGCTCTCAGGAAGTTGTTGTGGACCTCACCACAAATATAATTTGCATGAAGGTTAAAATTATTCCTCTTATTACAGCTCATCTAACTATCGACTAATCCTCAACTTGAGAGTTCTACATTTACAACTGATCATATTAGTAACAAGCTCACTGAAATTCAGATGAGGTTTCTCTTCTTGGAGCTGGCCTATCTTCTGATAAGTTCGCTTCAAAAAGATGAGGTTCTTCTCATTATATTTGACATTATATTTGAAATCAGATTCATTGGGATAAGAATTTTCGTCTTGCAACTATCAGTAAACCTGCTGGTTTTACTGTTAGTTGCAAGATAAATGGGTGATTCGGTTTTACTGATATACAGGTGATTAGGGGAAGCGGGACTAAGCGATTTTCCTCTCATCAGCTCTTGGGGAAATATCGAAACGTTCCCCTTTCGCTAGTACTCCGCCAGTCGTGTTAATGAAGAGAAGCAGCACACACCTCAAGTGCTACGGAGATCCCGGGTTCATGGAGTTCAGTTTTTATTACTTTATTACTCTGCAAAAGAATGGTAAATGCTCTAGCGTCAGAATTCAAGCAGAGCGATGGCTTTTCGTACATCTTCAAGTTTTGATGAGGGAATTCTCACGGTGGGTCAAAGTGGCGTTAACGACGGGAAAGTGAAAGCCAACCTAATGGACAGGGGAACCAAAATCGGCGTTTTTTCTGTGAGATAGGAAAACCAGAGGAATTTTGATCGGGCATTTGAAGTAAAAGGCCGGGGACGCGAAGTAAGATTTTCTTCGCGTCTTCGGGCTAGCCTGTCAAAGAGCGGAAAATAGAAATTTAGAATGACCGCAGCCGAAAAGTGAAATCAAGGCAGAAATTAAATTTGGAAACGGAAACACAGCAGCGGAGGTAAGCGAGGATGAAGACTGATAGATGAGCATGATACGATCGTTGTGTAAATAATATTAAGAAACATACAGAAATCGGGACAAAACTCGAAACTGACATTGCCCATACAGTACGAACGAGTTTTCACTTTGCTAGTAATTGATTCTCTTTATCATCAGGGGAAAAAACATAGCTAAAGCCCCGAAATTTCTAAATTTGTTCTGCAAATGGAGGACTGATGAATCCACGCGACGGGTACTGAAAGAAAGTAATAGCCCCGTAACGAAACACAATATGCAAAAATCAACGTAATTAACGAAAAATTCCTTAAAATAACGTGCAGCAAAGTTGCCGGTAGATGTCAGTTTTTCAACAAAATTTTCCTTTCTAAAAGCGCCCGTTTTTTTTTTTTTTTTTTTTTACTTTGTTTTGTTTTTTTAACTTTCGTATTTTCACAGATATTTCGTAGTCAGTAATTCCGTTTATTACAGAATAGTCCGTTTCGGGGTTTTCCTATTTATACAGAAATTTCGCATAATTCATAAGTGAAGATGATGAATTTTTCAGCCCTTACTACAGAGAATCCTTTCACGCCAGTGGGACTCGAACAGAAGTCGCCTGGGTCTGTACAACAGAAGCCGCGCGTCTTAACCACCGAGTCATAAAGACTCAGAAATCACAGTCACGTTCAAGGTAAAACTCTAATTGCGTGATGATTTTTTTTTTTTTGTCATTAATGCGAGTGATTTAGTCATTTTATTTTCTGTTGGAGATTATTATATTTTTGAATGTGTTTGTAATAATTTTATCTTTAGCACGTCTTTTGTAAAAAAAGATCGAGCTTATGTTATCGTTTTGTTCGTCCGTCCGCCAGCAGACATCATATCTCTCCGATTCGAAAAATTATTTTTGCATTAGGGAACTTAAAATATCCGAATGATGATCATTCATTTCGTTTTTTGTTTTTGTTTTTACGACGAACAATTTTGCCGCTGGTGGGCGTAAATGCAGATGATATCGAATTCAAAATACATTTTATTCCATATTTGCTTCTAAACATCCGATTGAAAAAAGTATTTTACCTTTCGACTCCATTTATGTCGAAAGAGTCTTTCAGTTTTTCAAGTTAAGAATTCATATTCCGCTAGGGTGCGTAAAAGTAAATTGCGTTTCCCCCGATATCTCTACTTCTAAATCTCCGATTTCAAAAATTATTTCTTCAGAGGATACAGATAGCTCTTGATGGGGAATCTTTTGCATATAATTCCTAATTTTTGGTAAAAAATGGTTTGGCCACCAGTGAGCGTAAGTGTTCATTTCTGCTTCTGATGTATTTGGGACAAAATTTGAGCTTTTGAAATCTCGATTGAAAAAATCCGTTCGTGGACCGATGCTACTTACGTCGATAAATCTTTTCAGAATATTTTCTTCTTAAAATAATGCATGGTTTCTCCCCCAGGCGGCGTAGATGTATATATTATTTTTGTCAATATCTCTACTTCTAAAAATCCGATTTGAAAAACCACTTCTTTGTTGACTAGCGTTTCATGTGCGAAATGTTTTCATATATTTTCAAAACTTTCAATTTGTTCATAGATTTTCCGCTGGGGGCGTTATGGTAAATTGCGTTTCCCTGATATTTCTGTTTCTAAAACTCGGATTTTAAATATTCTTCGTGTATCGCATACAGCTCCTGATAGGAAATGTTCTTCATATAATTTCTAATATTTGGTAAAGAATGGTTTGGCCACCAGGGGACATAAGCGTTAATTTCTGATGCATTCGCAGCAAAATATAAGCTCCTGAAAACTCGATTGGAAAAATTATTTCGTGGACCAATACAGCTCCCGTCGAAAAACCGTTTGAGAACAATTTCTTCTTAAAATAATGCATGGCTTTTCTGCCAGGGGGCATAGAGGCATATCCTATTTTTGTCAATATCACTTCTTCTAAGAGTCCGATTTGAAAAATTATTTTGTTGGAGAGCGTTTCCACTGCGAAATGCTCCTCGTATAATTTCAAATTCTTCTTAACGCACTAGTCTGCAACCAGAGGGCGCAAGTTCACGATTCCGTTTACAGCAATATCTGCGGGATTAAAAACCTTATTGAAAAACTTCGTTCTTCGGTCAGATGCTACTTTTTTCCATACCGGTTCCATTGATTTTAAATAGCTTTGATTAATTTAATTCGTGTCAGAACGGATACAAATGAATGAAGATGACACCGAAAATTCGATGTCATCTTTCTTGTTTTGTGTAGGAAGACTGATAATAAATTAAGTATTTTTTTCATCGTGATTTTTCGAAGCAACAGAATGCTTTGGAACTTGAGTTTTTTAAACTGACAGTGACTTTCAATTATCTTACAGGAAAGGTGAAATGCACTGTTTTATAGTATTATTTCAAAAAACAACTTCTAAATACAAAATTTACTCTTGATTGCTAAATTTGGTTTTGTCTTAAAGACTCCACCAGCTCATACAGCACAAAACGTTTTAGATATGCATCAATAATGTTACAATCTCTCATTTTCGTTACACTTTCAGAGATATCTTACAATTACGTTTCAACAACATCTATTTTGGAACATAACTCTTTGCACATTACGGTTACGTTAAAAATGGCATTCACCGATACTACTGTTTTTTAGTTTCCATTGTACATAACTGCTACCTTGATGTTACATTCCGGCGATATTTAAGAATTTTGGTTTGGCAAGGGCGTGGATGCGTTTATGCCATTTCACCGAAGCTCTCTAATAGTCGTATTTCCACGTGCTACTGGGATATGCATTCTTTGGTGATACTGTCGCTCTCGAGTTAGCCTAGTTAGTTGATTTAATATTTCATCTTTTTTTTTTTTCTGATTAAGGATCATCTGAAAGTAATTAACTGTTTTGATTATTGTAACTTTTAAATTCTAAACAGCATTTTATAAAATCTAAGTAGATGGCCGTGTTGTTGTTTTACTACACTATACCAGCATGTTTTTTTTTTTTTTTACTTGAAGCTGAGAAATTTGATATTGGTAGGTATTTACAGAAATGACGAATTAGATTTTCTTTCTTTTTTTCGCTGAAATATAGTCTATTCCACATGTATGATAGAAATTCGACACCCTCATTTGGGACCGATTTGTATTTCTTTTGTTATCAGTATATAAACGCCGCCACTGTCTCCAATGGACAGCGGACTGTGTTGAACCTGTGAAAACGTAAACAATTCCTAATATGACTGTTGTTGCTTTTGAAACAGCTGTCGAGTGTAATACTTTTTATGGTGATTTTACAAAGTTTATTAAAACTATAATGTTCAACGTAGTACATACGTAACAGTAACATGATGATGTCACAAATATCTTTTAAATACGTAGCAGTAATGCAACGAAGTCACAAATGTCTTTCAAATACGTAACAGTAACACGAAGTTGGTATGTTGAAGTTACAAAGACTTTTCACTGTAACGTATCGGTTAGGTTTCAAAGTTATGCAACGTTTGAGGGTATTTTGACGTAACCGTAAGGTTTCTGAAACATTACTGTTACATTGCGCAACGTATCTGAAAAGTCTCAATGTTTCAGTGCTACGAACTTGTAACATACACTGGCGGAAAGTGAAAAAAGAACACCAAGAAGGAATTGGCGGGCGATCATGAAATTTACGTATGTTAATGGGGTCGAGTTTACGTAGGTGTGATGTTAATTTCGGGACCAACCGGTGAGCGCTTACGCCACAGCACGGCATAATATGCAAATTATCGTCGGTGGTATTTAAGGAGTACGACGAAGTGAATGTAATCAGTCGTCGGCGTACGGACACCTGCGAAGACCCTGAAGAAGCTGCAATGCCTGGACATGGAAGACGTGTATGATTTCAGCAGTTATCGGACTTTGAGCGAGGTCGTCTAGTCGGACTTCGCGAGGCCGGGTGGTCGTATCGTCGTATTGCGGAGCAAATTGGACGGGAAGTATCGGTGGTGGTAAGTTGGTGGCGTATATGATCCGAGGAACATTCCCACACGAGAAGACGTGGAACCGGGAGTCACAGACGGACCGATGAGCGGACCGATCGACGCATAAGAAGAGCGGCGTTGTCAAGCAGAACATCCACTGCGACGCAAATCCGAGCTGCCGTTGCACCTGAGGTGACTGTGCGAACAATCCGCAACAGTCTACTGGATGCAGGACTACGTGCACGTGTGCCTCTGGCATGTGTACCTCTGACACCAGCCCACCGTCAGGAACGGTTGCAGTGGTGTCGCCAACGTCTGCACTGGAGAACGCAATGGCGATCTGTCGTGTTCAGCGATGAAAGCAGATTCTGCTCCGATTGCCGTATGTGTGTTTGCAGACGCACAGGGGAGCGTCTCCACCCTTCTTGCATCCGCCAGCGAAACACAGGGCCTACACCTGGTCTCCTGGTGTGGGGAGCGATCACTCCCGTACACAACTAGTGTTTGTACCGGGTACGTTAAACAGCACCTCCTACATCAACAACATCATTCAGCCCGTTGTTGTGCCATTTGTAAGGTCGGTCCATCGTGGTGTTTTCCAGCAAGATAACGCACTCCCACACACGGCACGTGCAATGCAACATGCACTTCAGGGTGTGAGACAACTTCCATGGCCTGCACGTTCACCGGATTTGTCCTCCATTGAGCACGTGTGGGATTTTATGGGACAACGACTTATCCGGTCTCCACGGCCAGCCACGACCGTCCCCGATTTACGCGTCCAGGTTGAGGATGCGTGGAACTCAATACCCCAAACTTACATCCAACATCTGTACGACAGACTCCATGCCAGAATTACACAGTGGGACGCAGTTCATGGCGGTTCAACCTCGTACTAACCATGTTACATGGAAATGTTATTTTTCATTTTACCAGCAAATACAGCTGTATTTTGCCATAATGTTTTGATCACGTTATCCTCTGTATTCCGTTATTATGCTGTATACATTTCGTTGGTATCAGACGTCTCCTTCTTGGTGTTCTTTTTTCACTTTTCGCTAGTGTATAAGAAATATTCTGTGCTGTGTGGGAGACTGATTCATAGACATCGTACAGTCACCTGCACAATAATTTAAGTACCCGGTTTCTTAAGGTAACACAATAAATAATAGTTGTGCCCAGAATGTGGGAAAGGAGAAGAAATATTCTGGCCACAATGATCGAAATTCATGCGATATGCCACCCACAATGATCAAAATTCATGCGATATGCTACCCACATATCGCATGAATTTCCGATCTCGCTAGAGAACTTCAAAATCAGATCCTTCGACAGACGATTGAAATTTAACAGTTAATCAAACTTCAAGTATTCCCGCGAATCGTTCCTATTACCGGAAATTTTTCGTCATACGGATACGGAAAAAGTGATAACTGAGTTTTTCCGTTAATATACGAAAGGAATTGCGGAAAGGTTTATAACAATTCAAAATTTTCCGTCAACACATCTTAAAAATGACAATTTACCATCAGTATAAGAAAGTAATTGCGTAAAGGTTTCCGAAAATTCAGAATTTTCCTGGCGTGCGAAAAATCCGTGAAATTTAAGTTTCTTTCCGTCATTTCACGGGAAAAACTATATCAAAAATATGCTTCGTTAATTCAAGAAAGGATTAACGGAAAGCAGCTCGTGAACTTCAGATTTTTTTTTACAACAAGGAGGTTGAGAAATGTCACTTAGATTACTCTAGGGGGAGGGGGGAGTCCTGTTTTTCAAATTAAACAATCGGTTGCGTGTCTGCGTCTCGTATTCCGTAAATTTCCCGAGGCATAAAATCGACGATTTTTCCTTTTTTTTTTTTTTTTTTTTTTTTGAGTTTTGGAAGGTTTGTACTGCAATGACTGCACTTCAGTTTCCAATCCAATGCTATCTTTAAAAAAAAAATTCCTCTTGAATTCATCTCGCGAAATTAATTTCTACACTTTAACCAACTCATGTTCCGTTTAACAACCGTGTTCTTCTAAATGCGTCTCAAATATCCTTCGCAATTTTTAATCCACTAAATAGCCAATCTATATGAGCAAAACAAACCTATTCATCGCGTGCGTACAGAACATCCATGGAGGAAGAAATTAAATTGCAGGACTTCGTGTAAGGTTTTGTTATTAATTTCTGCAGTTATTTCAGATTTCACTGTGAAGCGTTAATGTGACTTAAACATCTGTTTAAAAAGACTGATTTTCCCGCAGCAGATTTTCCTTTTTCGCCTTTCTGCTTGTACGCGTACTTAGCAAATAACGTCTGGCAAGCCACGAAGAAAGAAAAAATCAAATGGCATTGCAGCTCGAAAAGGATGCCTTTATTAGCAAAAAAAAAAAAAAAAAGTGGCTGGAAGGAGGGGTGAAGCAGAATAAGAAAAAGAACCGTTAATGGTTTCTGATCTGCAATGATTGCGGTCATGTAACAAGAATAGGCCAATAGAGGTGCATAATGTCTTTATACACGCAAGAGACTACTTAAGTTTGGCAACGAACACCAGGTGGCATTTCGCACACATCTGCAGCACAAAGGCTTAATTACTAAGCGATGAGCAATATTCTGTATTTTAAAGTAGTAATTTTTTTTTTTTTTTAGTTCATCTTTGATGCTTCGCCACAAAGATGTGCCCTTTCGTGTAAAAAAGAAACAAAAACCGAAAACTAAGAAAAATACAACAAAGAAAAATATGAAGAAACTATAAGAGATTCTGTGCGCAGAAAAGAACAAACAGTACGGGTAAATTTTTGAGGAATTTGAGCGGCGAAAATGCATAACTGAAATTTAATTAAGAATGAATGAAACACCAATACGCTACAGACTAGTAAATTTGTTCAAAGAAGACAACATGTTAATCATGAGCTGCAAGGAGTTTCGAAATATTTATGTGTCCACGAATGGCGAAAAAATCATCATTTAGTGAAAGCATATGCGGGATTTTGCCATTGAAAAATCGATTTACATTTATTCGAAGCCCTTCTACTGGGTTTTTTTTTTTAATTCTACAGCAGCAGATCTCTTAAATTAAACTGCTACACGTTCAGTTTCACTATACAGTCATACGAAAATTACTTAGGGGCAGTGGCGTAACTACCACCCCGCAGCTGTTTCCGCTCTGTCAGCCCAAGAGGGGGGGTCGGCCACTCCCGTGGGTGCGCCACTGAATTGTAAACAAAAACTGAAGAAGATGCGATTAATTGACTTGGCGATTCCTTTTACCGAGAACATCCAAAGAACAATGTCAGAAAAAGAAAAATCTCAAAATACGAGAACCTATAAATGGAGCCCATAGGGTCTGGAAACACAATTTCCTGATCTCTACTGATTTTTTCTGTCTCTTCTGCAGAAATGTCAGTTTTGAGCATCGGTTTCAAAGCTGCTCAAGAACACAGATAGTTCCACTTATCATTTCGGCAACTGCAGCGGTGTCTAAAAACTTCCTAAGAAAAAAAAAAAAGAAAAAAAAAACTAAATTGCCACAACAGGAAGCATCCTTCAGACCCGCCATATCATACAGAAATTCCAGACCTCAGATGACTACCTCTGCCTTTTTCTTATCAGCTCTAGCCGTGAAAATTAGGAATAATAATAATCGATCAGAACAGATAGGACCATTCCCCACAGTCGGCCCGATATCGTCATGATCGACAAGGAGAAGTCAACATACCTAATTGACATAGCCATGTCCAACACATGCAATGTCCAGAAGACGCACTACACGGAGAGAAGCTGTCAAAGTACAAGGCCCTACGGTACGAAGTCAAGGAAATGTGGAATACGGAGAATATCACCACCGTCCCCATAGCAATATCAGCCACAGGAGTTGTACCTAAGACCATTCACAGCTCTATACAGACACTAGACCTTCAACCTAACACCTACATGGACCTACAGAAGACAGCTCTCATGAACACTTGTAGAATAGTAAGAAAGTCTCTGGACAACTAAGTAAAAAATACCACTACCCGGATTGGTACATCGTACCTGTCCTGGAAGGAGCGGTATACGATGTACCATGTCCAGGGAAGAAGAAAAAAACATTTCCCAAGAAGGGTAGAATCATCTTTCTCTTTATAAAAATAATAATAACAATAATTATTATTATTATGATTATTATTATATATAGAAAAAGATGCCACCTCTTCCTGAGGTTTTTTTCTCTTCCTTTCGGGACGGGTACGACGTAACAAGTCTGGGAAGTGGTATTTCTTTCTCTCAGTTGTCCAGGAACTTCCTTACTATCCTACAAGTGTTCAGGATAGCTGCCTTCTGTAGTTCCATGTCGGCGTTAGGTTGAATTTCTAGTGTCTGTACAGAGCTGTGAATGGTTTTAGGTACAACTCCTGTGGCTTATATTACTATGAGGAAGGTGGTGACGTTCTCCATATGCCACATTTCCTTGATTTCGTATCGTAGGTCGTTATACTTGGACAGCTTCTCTCCGTGCGTCTTCTGGATGTTGCACGTGTTGGGCACGGCTATGTCAATGAGGTATGTTGACTTCTTCTTCTTGTAGACCAGGACGATGTCGGACCGATTGTGGGGGGATAGTCTTATCTGTTCTGATCGATCTGTCCCAGTACATCTTGTGGGTGTTGTTCTCTGGAAGCGTTGTTGGCCCATATTTGTAGCAGGGGACAGGCTAAATTGTAATGAGGTGGTGCTTTCTTGCAAATTTCTATGATTATTAATTTATTATTGTTGTTAATTTATTTTTTATTATCATTATTATTATTATTATTATAAGATAGATTTCCACGCCTACCTAGAAGAGGCTCATTACTGTTGGTTTCTGCTGTGTGTTTAACACGACACAGGAAGTCCAAGTTAAAATAATACCACAATCCAGCATTATAAATGAAGGAATTTCGATATATTTTTTTAGATGAATGAAGGTGTGTTTATCTTAATGCAGTTCTACAAAAGCTGTCATAATTAAACTCCGCTCACACACATTTAGCGTGGCCCATAACAGGCAAGGTCTTTTCGCTTATAAAATCAGACGCACAGCGGAATTTGGTATGGACCAAAAGAACTCGAACTACCTGGTCACGTTGCTTAGAAGGATAGCAGTAAAGGAAACTGATTTCATCTCATTTATATTTCTACAGTGTTTATCCTCGAAGCTCTGAATCAGTTCTTCCAACGTTCTATTATCTGTTAGTTAACCTTGATGATGTCATCAGTTACTAATGTCGCTGTTTGGAACCAGAAAGCGTTCCATTTCGCTGCATTTTATTCACCTTCAATCATTTCTTTTATCTTATCATTGGCATTAAGTGGTGGCATCTAAACACATATTCCGTACACGTCAACTGTTTGCTGTTCACTTGAAGAGATAGTTTCATTTTTTTCTACACGTTTACGAGTATAAACCAAAGTTAGCTGTCATGCCGTTCGTAGCTCTCATAATAGAAATGCTTGCACATAACGTGTTATCTTTTTTATTCGAAATATACGAAGCACAGCCTACGACAATCAAACATAAACAACAAAATTATCATTGACTGGCGTTGTCGAGCTGATACGAGTTTCCACCGGAGACCTAGGTATCAGTCAAGAATCGGCGTAAAATATATGATGTCCCAAGTAAAGCTGTCTTCTGCAGTTCTCTAGGTGGTATATCAGAAAGCTGCAATTTTTTGAAATGATTCATAAAATTGTTTGACATTGTTCCAAGTGCCTCGATGACAATGGGGACTACCGTTGTGTGTTTAGTCCATAATCGGGTAACTTCTATGGCCAGGTCCCTATATTTAGTAATTTCTTCCAGTTCTTTTTCATCAACTCTGGCATCTACAGGAATATCTATATCAGTTATCCAGACTTTCCGGTTTTCTATGACTGCTATGACTGGTGTATTAAGTTCTACGTGCCGATTAGTTTGAATTCGAAAATCCCACAAGATCTTGACTTGATCATTTTCTACGACTTTCTCAGCCTGATGTTCCCATGAGTTTTTCGATGCTGGCAAATTGTGCTTTCTGCATAGTGACCAGTGAATCAATTTTGCAACTCTGTTATGTCTAGCTTTGTAATCTGTCTGTGCAAATTTGCTACATTCACATATAAGATGAGACACAGTTTCAACTTTTTCTTGACAAAGTCGACACTTTGGATTAGTTATCAGTGACTTTCTGGATTTTAGCCTTCATAACATTTGTTTGCAATGCCTACTCTTGCGCAGCAAAAATCAGACCTTCTGTTTCCTTCTTGATGGAACCCAATTTCAACCAATGCCCAAGTCAAGTTGTTGTCAGTTTTCCCTTCAATATTCTTTAGAAACTGTCCATGCAGTGGCTTGTTCTTCCTGCCATCTAATCTGCTTTCAAACTGCTTTCTCTTGTATTCAGCCTTGCTTTGTATTTTTTTTAATATACTCATATTTTCATTATTCACTGCCTGGATTAGCTTTTCTTTGCTTCTGTTGACATAATCATTCAGACTTCTTTTTTCTTCCTCTACTACTGTTGTACTTGTAGTAGTCCTTTGCCTCCAATTTTCTGAGGTACATATAATCTGTCAACATAACTTTTTTGATGGAGTGCATGATGCATGTTCAATAACTTTCGAATTTTCCGATCCAGTATTTCTAATTCACTTTGGATCCAATCAATTATTCCAGCTGGGTATCTGATTACTGGAATGTCCCATGTACGTATTTATTATGGCTTTGATTGTATTTCCTCCATTTAGTTTTGATTTCAATATTTTTCGTACTCTCTTGATGAACTCCCTTCCGAGTCAGACCTTTGACTTTTGTATGCAAGATGTTATCTGATTCAAGAATTCTAAGGTATTTGTAATTTCATTTTCTGACAATGATTTCATAATATTACCATGTTCTAGTTCTATTCCATCTATATTTTGCAGTTTTCCCCGGCGTATGGATAGTACTGCAAATTTTTACGGTCCAAATTCCATCTGTATATCATCACTAAATATTTGCACTCTATACAGTGATGTTTCAAGTTCGGCGGCACCTTTTGCATACAATTTAAGGTCATCCATATACAGCAGATAGTTTATTTTTTCCTTGTTGGTCCGAAATGTGGTAGCCCATTTTTGTTTTGTTCAAAATCATTGACAATGGGATTAAAGAGATATTAAACAATAAAGGCGACAAAGAATCCCCTTGAAATATGCCTCTCTTGATATTAACTTCTCCGAGTTCTTCACCATTTGCATGTAACATTGTTTTCCAGTTTTTCATATTTTCTTCGAGGAATCTGCAGATGTTCTTGTTAATTCGAAATAGTACCAGGCAAGTGTTAATCCAACTGTGTGGCAGAGTCAAAGGATTTTTTTATAATCAATCCATGCCATATTCAAATTAGTTTTTCGTCTTTTGGAATTTTTTGGTACCATTATTATTATTATTATTATTTCTTCTTCTTCTTATTATTATTTGCGAAATCCATGCGTGTGTAACCAAAAAATACGCAGGGGCACAAACGTACAAAAAACAATCCAATATTACCTTTTAAGAGAGAAAGAGCACGATCATGCAGGTTTCCGACACCTTAGCTCCACATGCAAGTTATAAAGCGTAGAAATTCACTTGTTGGCACGGACACCAATTTTGTAGGCGCGTTTTTCGAACATAATGCCGATTCCCTAAATCACTGGGTACTTGAAGATCGCGTGGGCGTCAAAAGATTGATGGTTTTCTATCTCATGGAATCCCGGGAAAAATTTAAAAAAAAATTGCATGTAAAACTTTTATTTTTCCGATTAGAGGAAATATTTATATTTATTAATACTCCCACCACGTAGTGGGGTATTCTGAACTTTATTTGTATCGCGCCCGTTCTTCCTTCCTTCCTCGTATCCCAGGGATCTTTTTTTTTTTCGAATTATAACCTTTAATATAAACCAATACAGATATGCTTCCTGTTGGACCTCCAACCAGTTCCTAAATTTGACTGCGTATTCTTTTCCTTTGCTCTTTCGTGGAGTGGGTTCATTTTATGATCTTCCACGCAAGAAATTCTTTAATTGCCTGGCTCTGAGTGAAATAGGAGGTGAGTTTTGCACCGGCCAAAGAAAAGATTTCGCCCAGTGAACTCGTGACCATCAACTGATTTACACCGATCTGCCAAAACATTAAAACCATCTACTTAATGTGCTGTAAGTCCTCCTCTCGACGCCAAAAAGAACTTTCGCCCGATCAGTCATAGATTCAACGCGATGTTGGCAGATGTCGCTTGATATTTGGTACCACGACTGCAACAGAAGATCCTGCAGTTCCCGTAAATTACGTCATTGGGATGATGCTGCTCGTACCCGTTTCTTCAACTCAAACCACAAATGTTCGACAGGATCCATATCCGGTGAATTTTGGGGCCATGCAATAAATGGAGTTCCTCTTAATGTTCGTGGAACCATTCCTGAACCTTCTTCGCAATGTGGCATGGAGCATTGTTGAAAGATGCCATCTCCTCCAGGGGACACAGTCGCCATAAAGAGGTGTACTTGGTCAGCCACGATGTTCAGGTACGTGACACTTGTCAGAGTTCGCTCTACAGGGATAACGGGTCAAAGTATTCTCCAAGAAAACGCTTCCCAGTCCATCACGCTCCCTCTAGCAGCCTTGATCCGTCCCACAGTGCATACAGGTGAGAAAGCTTCCTTGGATAAACGTCGCACTTGTGCTCACCCGTCGAGATGTTGCAATAAAAAATGGGATTCGTCTGACCACGTGACCCTCTTCCAGTCTTCTATGGTCCAATGTCAATTATCACGTTCTCACTGCACGCATTAATGACGAGGAACGGCTGTGAGCATAGGCACATGAATGGGTCTGCGGCTGCGCAGATCCATATCCAAGAGCGTACGATGACCTCTGTGTTCGGACACATTAGGCGTTTGACCACAATTGAAATTACGGGTAATGTCAGCCACACTCGCCCTCCTGTTGCTGCGGACAAGATGAGATAGCCTCCGCTGACCTCTGGCATCAATGAGGCGTGGGTTTGCCTTGTCGACGACTCGAAGTGTCACTTGTTTCGGATCATCTTTGATAGGTACTAAGTGCTGTATAGTAGGAGCAGCCTACCAGCGTCGCTGTTTCGGAGATGCTTTTACCAAGACGTCTTACAATCACGATCTGGCCTTTCTGGAAATCAGACAAATTCTTTGTTTTTAGACGAAACGAAATACTGACTGAGAGATCTACGACCCAGGTATTATACAGAGTGATTCATAAATAAGTATACAGTTTAAACACACTATAAAACAAGAACAATGTAATGTAAGATATTTTATGTTACCTGTAACATAATTGTAGGGGAATGTTTCAAGTTTTTTTAGAGACAGTCGCAGATGTTCTATGTCTGCACCCTTAGTCACACGACACACATCGAGCCGGTAATCCATTTCCGCCTAAACGCGAGGTAAGATATCTGAATCAAGTGCAGTGATAGTGGCTGTGATAGTGGCTGTGATACGCTGTTTCAGCTCCGCTAGATCAACAGGAAAGAGTGGGAGCGAATACCTTTTCCTTTACGTAGCCCCCTCCCCCAAGGAAAAAGTCACAAGGTGTTAAGTCAGGACTTCTGGGTGGCCATTGGTTCAGTGGCATGTTGTAGTCAGCGACTCGTCCAATCCATCGGTGAGAAAGATGTTCATCGAGATAATCTCGCACGTCGCCTAACCAGTGCGGTGGTGCGCCATCCAATCGGAGAATAAAGTTGTCACTGTCGTCCTGCAACTGTGGCATCAACCAAAGACTTATCATATCCAGAAAAAAGCCTCCCGTGACAGTTTTCTCGTGAAAAAAGAAGGGGCCGTACACTTTCTTTTTGGGCACAGTACAGAACAAATTTACCTTAGGGGAATCTCGCACGTGTTGCACTGTAAATCTGGGATTCCCCTCCTTTTCCCAAAAGCGAACATTGTGCTTGTTTACCTGACCACTCACGTGAAATGTAGCTTCATCGGTGAAAACTAAATGATCGGCAAAATCGTCATTTTCAAAACGGCGCTGCATTTCGGCACAAAATTCAAAGCGCTTTGTCTTGTCAAGGTCAGTGAGATTTTGCAACATCTGCACTTTGTATGGAATCATTTTCATCTTCTTTCTCAAAATTCTCCAGAGAGTGGACTGTGAAATCTGCACTTCACGTTTCACCCTCCGCGTTGATTTTCCCGGGCTTCGTTGAATGGCGATGCAAACACTATCGACGACTTCTTCTGATAGACGTGGTCGTCCAGGACTTATAAGTTTGTACAAACAGCCCGTAGTTTAAAAATTTTTTATGCCAATCGTAGATAGATTTTCTGGTTGGAGGTTCTTTTCCGAATCGTGCTCACAAATGCCGTTGCACAACAGTTACAGATTCCATTTTGCTCAATTCAAGAACACAAAACGGCTTCTCCACTGCAGACGCTGCCATTTTGACTGACTAGTCACGTGACACGCGCGCTATTGCCTACGTCACTTCCCTCAGTAGCGGGACACAAACTTTATGAGTACATCTACTTAACAGTTCGCAGTTGTGGTCCGTGTCTTCAACTGTTACTGTTTTACAGCGTCTGGAAACTGTATACTTCTTTATGAATCAGGGTGTATAAGTGTATCATTCGCAACCTTGGTACGTGAAGCTGATTGCAAGCACTTGCGTTTTTTTTTTTTTTTTTTTGCATAACGAAGAATTGGTTTTAATGTTTTGGCTAATCGGTGTATATTTTCTTTTTCAGGACGTTGGCGATGACTTTTCCTTCGTCAGTGGGAGAAGGTGTGTGAGGGCGTCGTTTTTCTCTGATGATGACGTGCGAGTGCGTGGGCTGGGGATTCATCCCGTCCTTTTGGGTTGATTCGATGAAGTTTAAATGCGCCCTAATTTCCTAAGTCGCCTAATTAAAGTCACTATTTCATAATAAATATTATTCAAATGTATCAGTAAAACATTCTATCAGTTGAACCTTTTTTTTTTTTTTGAGCTTCCGTTATCTTACGCAAATTTAGTTACTTCTTTATGTAACGTTTTCTCCTGACGGCACATAACTTCGCCGAACAGCTTTTAGTATTAGGTAAAGCTGACGATGTGTCAGAGAAAGATCAAATGATAACATGGAATATAGTAGAATAAAGCTGTTGTGGTCGAGATCTAGGTAGGTGGAGTTTTGATTGAGAGAAAACGTTGATATAAAGCTCATTGAGATGCATGAGATCGAATATTGGTTTGAATTTTGTGTGAAGAACTGAGAGCCACGTTGTATCAGTGGATTTCACCTTTTAGGTAATGAAGGTATAAAACAAGCATTACATTTGTCACGGGAGTGTCTTATCTTCTGACGATTAGCAGTTAATTAATTATTTAAAGAATTTGAATATACGTTCTACAAAGTTCTACAAGAACCTTTAGCTAAGAACTGAGTTAAAAGCAAGTGTTTGCGTATATTCAAAATTAACTTTCCTTTTTAGTTTCTTTCCCCATGTAAATCTTGAGTTTCTTCTGTCATTCTTCACTCTTAACGTGATATCTTACTCTCAAACGTATACGTTTGGCAACACAATTGAGGTTGAATGCACGTGACGTATGCCTGAGTTTTGATAAGAACAAGAGATAAAAACGACGACTGATCTATTGCTTGGGAGCGTTGTAAAAGAGAGCGTTGTGTTGTAAATTGATTATTGATAGGAGTGTGGTGATAATGTGTGGTGTATGGAGCGTTCACTACAATATGCTATGTTACGATGTGTGCGCTACATCCTGAATAAAGCATCTTTTTCCGTAAGTTGACTTCTGTTATTTACATGTTTCGTCTGGCCGTTAAGGTTTCTTTCATTTAGGAACTATTTCTTAGTATGTTAATGTGTTAAAATAACGTAGAAGTAGAAAAGACTTTTACGCTATACAAGTTAATCTACAACTACCGGAAGCTTAAACTACAGCAAACAACTAACTTAAACACCATAATACTTTCGTGCAGGATTAGTCATTTTAGTTCCCCAAGTCTTGTTAAATGTAGCTGATTTTGCATAGGTGGCGATTACAATACTCGACTGAGAAAATGTGTTTTTAGTGTTGTATGTGCACAATTCTAAAGAATTAAAAAAAGTTCCGTTCAGTTAGTTCGTCGGTGAATTGAGCATGGTATTTTCAATGTTTTTCGCCAGTGACTTTCGCAGTCGTCTGGTATCTTTCACACACTATTAAGCGCATATACTTCTTATCTGAGTGTTGATGAATCGTAACTTATATGAACCTATCTACATAGAGCAAGATACGGAGATAAAATGATTATGTCAACACTAAACTGCAGAACTTAATGTTATGGTAAATTTTCAGGATACCTTTTGTTTCTGCTCGTGGAAAATTTGGTGGGTAACATAGGAAAAGAAAGAAATTAAATAAATATATATAAAAAAAAAGACCCTCTGTGTGCAGTCTCCTTTTGCATCAGCCCATTTTGTGTAACTAGAGATAAACAAGCTATCAAAACAGTTATAAAACCCATCGTGATAACGAAGCTGGCGGTATTGGCGCAACAGATGACCCAGCTGTAGCTCCTGTAATCTTTCATTCCGAGGTGGAATGCTAAGGAGGAAGTGAAAACACGCATCACCTTCAGGAAATGAAAATAAAGTGGAGCGAAATGGAGCAAAAGAACACAAATCGTGGAAGTAGCTAATCTCTCAGCAAGTCCCGGGGTGGCAGCGATGAGAATAAATTGCTGTGTGTGTATGTGTGTGTGCTAAACATTTGCCGTGCGACATTGGACCAGGCCCAAGTGTATACACTTGCAAGTAACAGGAACCGTCAGGAGGTTTCAGGAGGCGTCCCCTATGCAATCGCAAGCTGTTTAAAATAGATTCCTGACATGACATGATTATCAGATGTTTTCCCTCTAGGTATATTACTCGATCTTTAAATGCCGCCCTCCTCAAGCAACCTACTCACGGCTTCCATTTTTTTCCCTTTCTCTTTTCTATCTTTTAAATGCTTCGAGGCCCGCTAAGACATCAAGAAAAAGAACACGAATGAGTTATGTTTGGATGATCTTAATTTCTTTGGTGTGAGGTTTCGCTGTACCCCCCCCTCCCCCTTCTGCTGACACATGCATCCCCACACGCTCTACCCCCTTACTGCATTTTTTTTAAATCGTTTTTTTTTTCATTACTCAAGCAGTGGGGGTGATACGGGAGTTTGGAGAAAAGAAGATAAGAGTCTTTCCCTGCTCCCCTTGACAGGGGTGCGGAAACAGCAAAGGTCACATATCCTAGCAGGCAAGACGTGAGGGTAATCCGTGCTTAAATTTATGCTTACACATTGCGTATTTATTGTAGGTTCTTACTTTTTAAAGAGATACTTGTAGCGAGAAATGATAAGTTTTAATTTAAGTGTATAAATTTGGCGAGCATTGGTGCTTCTCGCCCATATGTAAATTTCGTATTACTGGAAAGCAAAATGAATATATGTATTCAAAACTCAGATTTCCTTCAATTTACCTAATAAATCATAATTTAGTCAGGACAAGATTTTGTGACCTGTACCAGACCGGGAATTGACTTGGAATTTACCTAATAAATAATAATATAGTCAGGACAAGATTTTGTGACCTGTACCAGACCGGGAATTGACTTGGAATTTACCTAATAAATCATAATATAGTCAGGACAAGATTTTGTGACCTGTACCAGACCGGGAATTGACTTGGAATTTACCTAATAAATCATAATATAGTTAGGACAAGATTTTGTGACCTGTACCAGACCGGGAATGGACTTGGAATTTACCTAATAAATCATAATATTGTCAGGACAAGATTTTGTGACCTGTACCAGACCGGGAATTGACTTGGAATTTACCTAATAAATCATAATATAGTCAGGACAAGATTTTGTGACCTGTACCAGACCGGGAATTGACTTGGAATTTACCTAATAAATCATAATATAGTCAGGACAAGATTTTGTGACCTGTACCAGACCGGGAATTGACTTGGAATTTACCTAATAAATCATAATATAGTCAGGACAAGATTTTGTGACCTGTACCAGACCCGGAATCGACTTGCCCTGACTCCGACATGAACCGGGCCAGACGGCTTTAAACTATAAATAAAAAAGATTAAATTGCACTTATCTGTTAGCGTGGTTTTCCTCCCCCGCTTTGGGTTCAGTTTATTTGCCATTGTTTTCTCGGCAAAAAGAAATGATACGAAAACTCAATGGCAATCCTTATAACTTTCTGTTACGTTAAGACATATTATTATACAAGCTATGGTTCGTCCTGTAGTTGTGTTAGTCTTTTAATTACGTTTTGCTTGTCTCTGTTCCAGAGGCGACTTTAAATCTTTTGGGGCCCTAGGCGCTAAAAGATTTATCTCCTCCCCTCCAGCCCCTCTTATCGCATCAGAAATTTTCATTCGTCAAATTAAAAAAAAAATAAAGTCAAGATAAAAGAGTTTACCTTTCTTAAAATGCCATTTTATCTTTCTATTTTTAGAACGTTTTGTAAGAAACAGTACTAACGTAATTCCTTTGTCTGTCCGTGAACACCGAACTTTTTTGTTTTTAGTGATATTTCAAAACTTATTTTTGCGGCTAATAGGAAATCAAAGGATATTAAGTTTGGCCCTTTAAATATCCCATATACTTCACGAATTTACACCTAAGGGCTGTCAAAGTCGAAAATTCAAAAAATTGAAATTCTGTTGTGAAATTCTGTTGAAAATTCAAAAATTGAAATCTATTCAAGTAAGAGGAAGGCTAAATTATTTTAACTCTTCCTTTCAACAAGTACATCGATAAGAACTCGAAAATTTGGAGTATCAACAACAGCAAAAAAAAAAAAAAGAAAATACAGGATATGTTACTAATGTGAGAAATCAAAATATCAATTGATAATACAAATAAGGTGGTCACTTTAAGGATTGATTTGTTTCGGTCCGTGAAAACTGAAACAAAACTGGCAATTAGTTGCACGTTTTCAGGGCCCCTCGCGCTCTGGGGCCCTAGGCGTGCGCCTAGTGCCCCTATTTGGAAATAGGGCCCTGCTCTGTTCTCTACTTATTGTTCTTTCGTATTTCCCGAGCTCACGGTCTTCGCAAGCTTCCGACTCTCGGAGCGTCAGAACTGCTACCGCTTACTCTCAACATTTAATTCCTACTCCTCGATTTTCCCACCTGTCGAGATGCACTCTTCCAAAACTTTCTCAGTCTAGTTGTCGCCGTAAAGGTTCCAAAATCATTACGTACTGTCTGATTCACTTGCACTTTATTTGTGGCAGATTGAGATTCTGTAGAACACCACTGGTGCAATACAGGTCTTAGTTGTAAGAACTTTTCTAACCAGAAGCGTAACTAGGGCGGGGCAGACAGGGCAGTTGCCCGGGACGTAGCTCAACAGTGGGCGCAAGAAATCACTGTTGCAATCCGCTTAAAATTGGAATTTAAACTTTTAATTAGATCAGAGACGTATTTTACATCATGATCAGAGTAAAATCCCTGAAATGGCAATGGGCTGGACATGTTGCCAAAAAAAAGGACAACCAATGGACAACCGAAAATTTTAGACTGGATTCCAAGCGATAGAAAAAGTCCCAGAAGGAGACCACACTGGAGACGAATGGATGACATTCGAAAGCTTGCCGAAATGACATGGAGACAGGCTCAAGATAGACAGTTGTGGAAGAAACTTGGGGAGACCTTCATCCAGCAGTGGATTGATAATGGTTGAAAATGATGATGGCGATGATGATATATAATATGGAAAGACAGATTGTAGCGCGATGTATTGTGGTTTGCCTCGAGCGCAGGAATGCTTAGTTACGCCTCTGCCTCTAATGGACATTGCTTGCACTATACATAACTACTGTGGCGCAGTGGTCTAAGCGATGGCCTCTGATCATTCGTCCGAAAGGGGTCCGCGTTCGGATCCCGGTGAGGCATGGATGTTGTGTTTGTCTTACGGCACTGGCTCTCTCCCTTCCCTGGAACCAGTGACCCTAAATTAGGGACGGGCGACTGCTTACAGCCCATTGAGTTGCTCACGGTGGTCGTTAAACCTTCAATAAAAAAAAATACATGACTACTCATGGGTCGTTAATGGTCTCTGTAAACTTTCCTTTTAGCTGACGGCAAGATGTGGATAGAGGAAATCTAGTTTTTGTTTTTTTCTCATACTTCTTACTAACAAACACACATCTGATCTAAAAAAGTATCTGTACATTTGTTTATCCACAAACTTCCTGTAATAGAAAAGGCATTAATATCGAGTTGATCCATCCTTTGCTGCTATCACAGCGTGCACTCCAGTGGAAAGGCTTTCCACGAGATATTGGTCAGTTGCTGCGAGAATCGCCTTCCATTCCGGCACAAGAGCATTGGAGTCCACTGGCCCCGAGTTTTATATCACTCCAAGCGATGCTCGGCGTTGATCTTGCTGATATTAGGCATGTGTGGAATTGCTCTGTCGTGGATACTCATTCCCTTCAGCTCTCAACAAACCGTTATGGTGATCTTGCTGATATTACGTATGTGTGGAATTGCTTTGTCGTGGATACTCATTCCCTCCGGCTCTCAACAAGCCGTTATGGTGATCTTGCTGATATAAGGCATGTGTACAACTGTTCTGTCGTGGACACTTATTCCATTCGGCTCTCAACAAGACGTTATGGTGATCTTGCTGATATTAGGCTTGTGTGGAACTGCTCTGTCGTGGACACACATTCCCTTCAGCTCTCAACAAACAGTTATGGTGATCTTGCTGATATTATGCATGTGTGGAACTGCTCTGTCGTGGATACTCATTCCCTTCAGCTCTCAACAAACCGTTATGGTGATCATGCTAATATTAAGCCTGTGTGGAATTGCTCTGTCGTGGATGCTCATTCTCTTCGGATCTCAACAAGCCGTTGTGGCTTGTTGAGATCTCAACACTCATTTCCTTCAGCTCTCAACAAACCGTTGTGCAGTTATGTAGTTTTTCTTTTTTGATGATGAAGTAAGGAAAACTGAAATATATGTCGATTATTTTAGTGATGTTTGAGCTACCGAAGGACAACAAAAAAGAAAAAAATCAAATTTCGTTTCCAGAGGTGGAGATATGGTATATAAAACAAAAATTCCTTTATGTTGCCGCTGAAAGAAAGAACAGGGTTGTCCTGGTTAACAGATCACAATAACGTCGAAAGACGGCAGCTAGAAAAATACCATACAAGACAGTAATATGCAGATATTTGTCGTTTTTCTTTTAAGAGGTTAAATAGCTCCACTTCTCCCCAAATCGGGATCAAGAAATTTTTACCCGATACGTTTGAACCCGAAACAAAATCTTTACCAGGACGACCGTTGATCGGCTGACCCGTTACCCAGTTCCGTAATTGTGAGTAAACCCCATTCAATGCGGCCGAGTAGTCTAGGACGCGGGCTTCTGATTTCTCACGTCTCTAGTTCTGTGTTCGAACCCAAGGGAAAGTCACGAATTTTGTGTTTGTCCTTAGAGCGATTTTTCGCTCCTTGCGTCAGTTGCCATAGCGGTAAATTAGGTGAGGAGCACCCGTTGTGACATTAAATGCGCACGGTGTCGCTGAAACCAGAAATAAAACAAAAACAAGAAATCCCGTTTGAAAGTATTATCTTGGGCGATCTCGTTCTGGATATTAAATTTGGTGTCACTGCAATTTTAAAAAATGCTTCATTGCGACTCCGAACATGGTTGCAATTACCCGATTTTCAAGGAAATGAACAATTTCTACGTGTATTGTCGTTTGAGCGTAAGCAAAGCTGAATTCGCTTACTGTAAGCGAACACATAATCCACTTTCATGTTATTGGGTTGTCGGAAAAGTCATGACGTATTTTAGCCATGTTTTGCAAAGGTCATTTATTGATAGAAAGAACAAAGATCAATCAATGATATAATGCCCGTTTTTTTCGATGACTTTTTGCCATCTGTCAGTGAGCTGCAGAATGCCTCGTTAATAGAAGGACCTGTCTTTCGTGGCGGAAAAACTGTACAAGGTTCTGATTTAGAGCCTCATCTGAATTGAACGTTATACCACGCAAGGACTGTTGAAGAGAGCGAAACAAGTGGAAGTCTGGCGGCGCAAGGTCAGGCAAGTATTATGGGTGTGGCAACACATCGCACCCAAGCTCCAATAATTTTTGGCGGGTGATCAAACTCTGATCAAGGTCAGGCAAGTATTATGGGTGTGTGGTCTCGCGTTGTCGTGATTGAACACAACACCTTTACGATAAACGAGCTCTGGACGTTTCTGGATGATGGATTCGTTCAAACTGTCTAATTGCCGACAGTGGACATTCGAATTGATTGTTTGGTTTCGTGGTAGGAGCTCGAAAAACACGACACCTTTAAAATCCCACCACACTGAGACCAGAACCTTCCGCTGATGAATGTCTGCTTTGGATGTCGTTTGAGGCGAAGCACCACGTTGGGACCAAGACCGTTTGCGTAGCACATTGTTGTACACAATCCATTTTTCGTCACCAGTTATCAGTCGCTTCAAAAAAGGTTCGTTTTCCTCACGTTTAATGAGCATATCGCAGATGTTTATACGCGCCGCCAATTGAGCTTCTTTGAGTTCATGAGGAAGCCACATATCGAGATTGCGTACGTATCCCAGCTTCTTCAGGTGATCGTGAACGTTTGAATGATGGGTGTGCAATGTGTCTGAAATCTCTCGTGTCGTGCAACGTGGGTTTGACTCGATCAATGCCTTGATTTGGTCGTCATCAAATTCGGTGGGCCTCCCCGACCGGGGAGCATCGTTGAGGTCAAAATCACCAGCACGAAATTTTACGAGCCACCGTTGGCAATGACGTTCTTGTAGAGCATTATCACCGTACACTTTACGCAACTTTTTACAAGCTTGACGCGCGTTCTTCCCTTTACGGAAGTAAAACAGTACAGTATGGCGAAAATGCACAGGTTGGTCTTCCATCTTCAACTTGATGTAAAATCTCCGCAAATCAACCAAATCGCTCACTATTCCTTTTAGACTGCAGCTAGAACTAGCACCTGTCGAATGCCATAGCGATAACAGAGCTGCGCATGCCTCTAGTACTTCCAAAACTGCCCAACCGCCATCGGGTGCCAAAATACGTCATGACTTTTCCTACAACCCAATATTTCAGCTTGATGGCAGAAGACTCGCTCTTTTGCAGTGAAGTGGCTTTATGCGGTGTTGTGAATGGGGAAAGTCACTTTCGATCTTCATCCTGATTTCTTTACATTCTTAACACATTCATCAGTTTCCGTTTGAAGACTTCATTCTTTTCTCTGAATTCCATCACAGCATCATCGACATATTTCCCCGTCCCGGGGAGAATGCAGAAATCTTTGAAGCTCATTCCTCAAGAAGCTAGATTGAGGCTCCCTCTGTTTTGTTCGTGAGAATACTCAGCGAAAACGCGGGCTACAGTATGTTAAACAACTTGACCTCTTATGCGACCCTCGTCAGCTCCCATGTACTTTCAATGCCTGTTATTACCTGTTCGTTAACAATTTACACTGCATCACAGCTTTGACCCATCGAGAGAATTCCCTCATTTGATCCATTGTTTGCATCCAGAACAGCAAACAATAACGTTCGGAAGCGAAACAGGTGAGTGTTCTCCTTTCCCTCATAGCTACGGCTGGTCGGTAACTAGGAAAGGGACCGTCTCCAAATCTTCTGAGAGCAGACGAGAAAGGGAAATGATTTAGCTTATAAGATACCCAAAAAAGGTTATTACTCTTGCTAATGCCAATGAGACCCCTGTTACATCATGCTTGAATTCAGTACGATATCTCTACCAGACGCACACTTTTGAAATGCTTTAAAGGTCAGTGTTCCCGCTTAAATAAAACCAGGACTTTAAGAATATATAACTGAAAATGTGAATGCCATTGCAGAATAAATGCATAAAGCGCCCATTTTATTAAAATACAATGTTAATATCAAGTATGTTTGGTAGTGAATATACTTTAGTAATTTTCTAACTTTCAATCTTTAGACCACTATTTAGTTTCTGAAGAAATTGCGCGGGCAGTGTAATGATCTAGGCGTTGCCGGCAATGTATCGAACAACAACAGAAATAACCTACCAAATTCTGTTATTAGGGGTATGCAAAAGTTTACGCCGCTACCGCTAGAGGGGGCTGTAGGGCTCTAACCGGCAGGTGACCCGAGCTGTCAGTTCGTACATGAAGCCAAGCATGGCGGTCGATAAAGTTCATTTGAGGCACTGTTTGTTATTCATGTTTAATTCTCGGAAAAGTGCGAGTGAAGCATACGGTTCAATATGTCAGGCGTATGGCGAAACAATCATGGGTGAGCGGACGTGTCGAGAATGGTTTGCCAGCTTTAAAAAAGGTGATGTGAGCTTGTAAGACAAGCCACGTGCAGGTAGACCACAGGAACTCGCAGACGAGGAACCGGAATCGCTGTTGCAAGAGGATGTCACACAATCGACCACACGCAACTGGCGAAATGTTTGAAAGTTGCTCAATCGATCGACGGTGGTACGGCGTCTACAGGCCTTGGGGAAGATGCAGAAGATTGGTAAGTGGATTCCGCATATTTTAATGGAGCGTAATATTGGTCAACGATTAGGCATCTGCTTGTCGTTGCTAAAGAGGTTTCAAGGGAAGAATTTCTTGTGGAAGGTTGTCACAGGGGATGAAAAATGGGTCTATTGCGACAACCCCGTACGCAAGCGATCCTGGATCCAGCCAGGCTTGCCATCAACATCCACTGCAAAACAGGATATCCACGGGGAAAGGTGCTGTTGTGTGTGTGTGTGGTGGGATATGTATGGAGTGCTGTACTTCGAACTGTTGAAACCGGGTGAAACAATCACTGCACAACGATATAGCGATCAGTTGATGAAACTGAACGCCGCAATCGAGCAAAAACGCCCACGAACAGGTAAATGACGTCGCCCAGTCATCCTGTTACACGATAATGCTATACCACATGTCGGTGCCACCACGAAATCAACCCTTGAACAGTTACACTGGGAGGTTTTACGGCACCCAGATTATTCCCCGGACACTGCACCCTCAGACTTTCATCTGTTTTGCTCTATGAAACATGCCCTAGCCCAAAAGCGATTCACCACAGTTTCAGAGGCGGAAATTTTCGTCCCTGCGTTCTTCAGCTCAAAACCCGAGTCCTTCTATCACAGGAGCATTCATTTGTTGGCTGAAAAATGGAAAACGGTCATTGATGCTAACGGCCAATATTTTGTTGAAACTGATTTCCTGATTGTTCCTGTCTCCTTTCTCCTTAAAACGGCGGAAACTTTTGTATACCCTTAATGTTTATGTCTTGCAATCATCTTTATTTATATTTTATAATCAGTCGGACACCGAATTAACAACGGAAGGGTCAGCAACATGTGCAAGTTGATTATATCATTTACGTGTCATATTTTTTTTGGGCAATGTTTTAAATAAAACCCCATCATTTAGAAATAAAAGCGTTATCTCAGAAGAAATATATTTTACGTCCACCCTGCGTGTATAAAAATCAATCAATATCACTATTATCCCGATATAGTACGCAAGCATTACGAAAATGTCCTATTCATAAAGCAACGTATCTACCACGTTGCTTCATACGTACGCGCCGTATTAGTCAGTAGACAACTTAATATTCCTTACCTGAAACAGGTTATCTTATGTAATTTGTCAGCGTCTCTTTATGCACCACATCATTTCTGCGGCCAATTACGGGGGCTACTGAATATGTATGCCTCCTCTTGTACATGTCAGTGCTTTTCCAATTATGGTCTTTATAGGGCGATATTTGCCAACAATTACTGTTAATTGCACCCTTTGCATGTCAATTCATTGCGATCCATGGTGCATATGCGTATTAATGCCTCTTACAAGGGAATTCCCCACTTTGTATCACGTTCTCAACAGTTTGTGTATATGGGAAGTTAACAGAGTAATGAAAGAGATTTTGGCTTAGCATTATCACTTCTTGTGCAACACAGTGTCCTTCGAGTTCAACTGGCTAATAATATTTTATCATAATACAGCCTAAATCGGCCATGCATGGGTTCGAAAAAAAAAAAAAATAAAAAAAAAATCGCGAATGAACACATTTGCAAACCGATAACGATAACCAGGAGAAATATTTAATGTGATATATATCTACGTGCAATTTTAGCACTTATATTCTTGTGAAGTCTTTGCAAATATATTTGTAACTTTTCCATTGTGGAAACATCTGCAAAAAACTGAAAAAAAAAGCTTCGTTTAAAAAAGAAACAAATAGAGCTGGCCCTTGTGCCTTTAGAAAATTGAAAACAACCAAACAATCAACCAAAGTTTTAAAAAAACATAGGGGTTTTCCCTTTCATCTGTGAATTTTTTGTTCCCCGCCTTGACTTGCAACACGGGTTTTGCGTTGGAAAATGTTAGTCCTGAAGTTGATCTAATAAGACGCTTTTACTTTTCGGTAGTGATGTTGGATTTCAAAAATGATTACGATTACAATATTTCTCCTACCTTATATACACTGAAGAGCAATTGAATTAGAGATACCTGTCTAGTAACATGTAGCACCACCTTTCGCCTTGATGACGGCGGCGATTCGTCTCGACATGGACTCAACAAGACACCGGAAGCGTTGGGAAGCCATACAGATCCACGACGCCTGAACAAGCTCCACAGTTCACGAAGATTTGATGGAGGGAGGTCAGAGCCTCGAACATCTCTCTCGATGGCATCCCAGATGTGCTCGATGGGATTGAGGTCAGGTGACCTAGCTGGCCAAGGAAGCGAGCTCACGTCGGTGGAGTGTTCATCCAACCATTCGGATACAATTCGGGAGCGATGGCAGGTCTTGTTGCAGGATGAGGTCCCCAGTGGGATGTTGAAGACGCACAAACGGGAGCAAATGGTGGTCCAGGATATCCCGGTAACGTTGATCTGTGAGGGACGATGTCACACGTACCAGGGATCCCATTTCAGTCAACGTAAACAGTCCCCAGACGAGAATGCCACCCCCCCCCACCACCACCAGCTTGAAGAGTGCCCTGCTGGCAAGAAGGATCCATCGCTTCATGTGGTTTGCACCGTACTCGTATCCTGCCATCTGCATGTGAATTTCGACTCATCAGTAGAGGCAACACATGTCTGGACTGATGCATTTTTTCACTTGTCTAGGGTCCAGTGACGATGTTCCGGCGCCCATGCTAATCTTTGCATCCTGTGATGTGCGGTCAGCAGCGGTACCCTCGTGGGACGATGGCTTCTGTACCCCATAGGGAGGAGATGGTTCTGGATGGTGTGGTTGCTTACACGTTTTTGTGCACCAGCGTTAAATTGCCGAGTGATTTCTTGCACTGTGGCCCGTCTATCCGCTGTTACAATGCGAGCTAGCCGACGATGACCCCGCTCATCCGCACGCTGTTCTCCACGGCAGTTGGCCTTTGCAGGGATGGTTTTACTGGATTCGATGTACTCACGGTGCACCCGTGACACAGTGGCTCGTGAAAATCCCAGTGCCTGCACGACTTCCGAGATGGAGTGACCCATTCGTCGGGCCCCGACAATTTGCCCACGATCAAATGCGCTTAGACCCTTCGTCTTACCCATACTGCGTCCGACTCTTACTGACTCCCGTCGCATCACTCCTTATATTGTCGGATCGCTGCATACGTCATGTCGTTTCCGTTTACAGGGCCGCCCACAGCGCCACATTTGCATAACGCCAGCTGTCTCTAATTCAATTGCTCTTCAGTGTATATATATGACAAGGATATATTTAAGACATATTTAAAAAACGGATTGTCATCTTCAAAATTTGTGTATGTTTTATGTGTATGGAGCAGTGCTGACCTCCGGCACAATTTTTACAGCCCGAGCCACTTCGTCCACTGGTGTTCTAATGTCTGTTCTTCACCCATTGGTCTTCTAATGTCTCTAATAATATACACCGTAACGTCATTATTTATCAGTTTCACCGCATTGCCATAATATGTTCTAACACTGAAAACATTACCAAAAACTTCAACCACTTAGTCATTAAATTTAAAAATAATAATGTTCCAGTACACTTTCTCAGACGTTACATACATCAACTAATTTTTAATTTTAATTTTACCTCCCCCAGCTTTAAATTACACATCAACAATCTGTACTAACACAGGACCTTACAAATTTAAATTCAGCATGTAACACCAAATGCCACTTGACAGGTCCCCCGTGGCTGAAGAACATCTTATATACACAGTCTTGCATCTATTGTTACGCTCACATGGTTCGGCCAATTAGATTCCCCGTATTTGCTTAACCTTTTATTACAGCATTTCCGTGTTAATTATTTATTCCTTGTTCCTTCCCTTCGTATTTCAGTGTTAGTGGTTGCTCAGCTTGTTTACTCCGGCCGAAGGTTAGGCACCACCTTCGGGTGAGTTACCGTTTCTTAGTTTTCTACAGTTTTTTAGCATTCGGATGTTTCTCATTCTAACTGGTCTGGATTTAGTGGCTTCGGGAGTAGGATCAGTCGCCTATTGGTTTTTCCTAGTCGTTCACTGATACCAGAAAAGCCACTGCCCCGGGTTGTTGCTCTCCTGATGAAGGCAACCTGGTTCTTTCAGTTTCATTTTTATTTTATTTTTATTTTTCTACGTTCATTCCTTCACAAAAAAATTATGTTCGATATTTCTTTGTCGTTCTCTCTAAAGAGAGAGAGAGAGAGAAACAGACAGACAGAGAGAGAGAGAGAGAGAGAGAGAGAAACAGACAGAGAGAGAGAGAGAGAGAGAGAGAGAGAGAGAGAGAAACAGACAGAGAGAGAGAAACAGACAGAGAGAGAGAGAGAGAGAGAGAGAGAGTCAGAGTTCAAAGAAGATTTGTCCGGGTCGGGTCCAATTATGTGACGTCCAAGTCCAATATTTTTTATCCAGTTCCAACTCTGATCTCGAGCCAGAATTCTGACAACAAACAAACTTTGACAAATCTAAAGTTATTCTCTTTTATTCCTGAAACTTTGTTTTCATTTTTTCCTCTTATCAACCGATATTCTGGGGATTAAAATTCAACTTTTTTGTCTTGAATAAAGCGTTTCTTCTTTCCAATACCGATGTTGAATTTCGGATACATGTTTACAATATTTTTTTATTATTATTATATCTAGTGCGCGAATGCTTACGTAAAAGATTACTCTCCCTAACAACGCAAGTTCTTTAAAATGTGATTCCAGATGCAGTCGATAATGTCAGGTGCGAGCATTTCGTATCCTGTTCGGGTCTAAAAATCAAAAAGCAACGACCACGACAATGTCTGTCATTTTGTGTTATCCCTTACGCCGGTAAAAGATTACTTGGTGAATACGTCTCTAACACGCCAAGTATAAAAGTATTGGTCTTTGTTAAAAATATCGAGAGCGCTATTCATGTCCCCACTAGACGGTACTGCTGTGCTTCTCATTAAAAAAAAAGCAAAACAAATAAATGAAAAGGGGGGGGGGGGGAATCTTTGTTAAAAAGGACAAAAGAGGGCCGGGAGAAACTATGAAGAAGCCAATTCCCCATCAAAAGAGACAGCCTCGCAGCAAGCCACATCTTTTTCTTTCTTTCTTTTTTTTTTTTTCTGCCATAACACCTGCTATCGTGGTCACATGGGGAGGGAAATGCAATGACGAAGCCTGGGACGGATTAGAGGAAAAAACGATTCCATTTAGTGGTATCTCCCGATAGACCGGGTTCCTCTAAGAGGGAAACAACGGAAACGACCTATTGAAATCACGTCATCTGCTGCTGCAGAAAAGAAGCAAGTGCTGCTGCCGGAAAACCGCCCGCATTCTTTTCATTTTTTTATTTATTTATTTTATTTTTTTCCGATTTTGCATTGCTGCTTTCCCCTCTAGTCAAACCAGGAACAGAAGGTTGAAATGATTACTTAGCATAACATGTCACAAACGTTTCTGAATTCATTGATTTGTGTTCAGGAAAATCTGAAATCGATAGGATTTTTATTGGAATGAAAAATAAACAATACTTTTCATCTGAATATTAAATCATTGAAAAATGTTCATATTTATGTAAACTGATGGGTCAATCTGCATTACGGTAAGGAAGGCCCGTCCAAATATTTGTTCGAAAATGCCCACCGTATTTATTTATTTTTTGAAGAAATCAGTTTTTTTTATTATTGCGACAGATATTTAGGCTTCCTATAGCGAAACACACACACACACACACACACACACACACACACACACACACAAAACTTAAACTAAAATCCATATCTAAGATCTTCTAATACGAGCAGCATGCACATTATTAAAGCAATGTCCCTTTACTGAGAAACACTAGTTTGTAGAATTCTTACGTTTTTGGTGAGCGGTTATGTCTTAGTTTTGCTATTTAAGGTGAAATGCGTTACTGGTCATTCTCGCTTACCTTGTGTTAACACATATAAAATTCATAAACGAACAGAAACCGAGAAATTTGCGTCAGATATGATCATCTCCGTAATTCATGTAAATAATAACAGAATTATTTTTGGATGAAAGGGGCACAAAAATAACTTTAAGAGTTCTTTATTAGTGCGTTAACACTAAGGAAACTCGATTACTAACTAGCAAAGAAGATCCCGGGTTTAACAAAAACTACATCAATCAACTTCTGAGCCAGCATTGCACTAGTTTTTCAGGAATTCTGAATAGGATATATTGCATCGAAACACTTAAGTGAATTATGTTCCAGTAATAAAAAGAAACGAATTACAAAAACAAAATGAAATGGAGTCTATACTTGTCTTGTCACAACTGGCTAAAACCAGCAGTTTTTATTGGCTGTCAATATACGAAATGTGGAATATTTACATTTTTTCTAATGTGTTGTGAACAGTGAAGTGTGTATAGTTTTGCCCAAGGCTAGTAAGTTTATCATTGAAGAGCACCTGGGTAAACGATATTGAGTACTCTTCCGTTTGAAGTGAATATCAAGAGGTTTTCATTGTTGCCAACTCTGAAGCAACCAACATAGAGCTGCGCATGTGAAATGCACGGATTTTGCAAATGCAACAACTTTTAGCAATTGACTCTGTGCCTTCTTGACACTCGCAGCGAAAATGAGACGAACAGGAAACTGTAGGCGTTTAAACTGAAACGGAACGTCAGAGGGGAGGGATTAGAATGGGTGGAATAAAAGGCAAGTCATGATGGTAGGTACGTAAAACATTCAGTAAGTTCTAAGCCTAACATATATAAAGAGAAAAAAAAAATTCAAACTGCACCTTTATTTTTCCATATAGTTCCCCCTGACTCGGATAAACTTGTTATACTGATCATAGATTTCGCGAACCCTCGCTGCGAAAAGCGCTTTATCTTTCTCCTCAAACCAACACTTCTTTGCCTCCATTGGTTGAGAATCATCGGCAAAACGCCTACCCCGCAGATCCCTTTTTAGATTTTTGAAGAGGAAGAAGTCACTAGGTGCGACGTCAGATGCGTACAGTCGGTGAAGAAGCAGTTGAAAGCCACATTGTCTCAGCATGCATGGAATCAGCGGCAGTATGGGTTGGAGCATTGTTCTGGAGAAGTAGAACACCCCGTCAAAATTTTTCTCGCCTTTTACTCTTGATGGTTTCACGCAATTGTCGAAATGGCGAGGCATAGTAGGAAACATCCACAGTCCTTTTATGAGGCAAGTTATCAATTAACAACAACCCGTTTGAGTCCCAAACAATCCAAACAATATATATACGTCTCGTGCTAAAATTCAATGACAAACTAAAAACCGTCTAAGCACGATATATGAGGTGATAAATTCAAATACTTTATTAAAATCAAAATACAAGTGAGATCTTTCGGACCCCGACTGCAGGATCCATCTTCAGAATAAAAGACAAATGGAACAAGGTCGCCAAAGACGCAGATTCTATAAGTATACTGTGACGGAACGAATCACGATCTGGGCATGTCCACAATTAAATCGATCGTTGTCATAGTGATTTAAGATACACGTAAATGTTGTAACATATGAAAATATCAACATTACAATACCCATAATTAACTTAAGTGTAATGCTAATTACAAATACACTTACGTTACATGTTAATAAAATGCTAATTACATTACACTTACGTTACATGTCAATAATTACATCTTTACCTCAAATTGCAGTGGTGCATTACACTTAAGTTAATTATGGGTATTGTAATGCCGATATTATCATATGTTACAACTTTTATGTGTATCTCAAATCACTATGACAATGTTTGATTTAATTGTGGTCATGCGCAGATCATGATTCGTTCTGTCACAGTATACTTATAAAAACTGCATCTTTGGCGACCTTGGAAACCTGTCTTTTAGTCTGAAGATGGACCCTGCAGGCGGGGTCCAAAATATCTCACTTGTATTTTAATTTTAAGAAAGTGTTTTAATTTAGCATCTCATATATCGTGCTTACACGGTTTTTAGTATATCATTGTCCCAAACAATGGTGGCCATAATCTTCCGTACAGGTGGTTGCGTTTGGACATTTTTGGTGGTGGTGATCCAGGATGTTTCCACTGCATAATATCTTGTTTAGCATATGGGTCCAAATGGTGAAGCCACGTCTCATCACCAGTCACAATGCAGGATGGTGAAGCCACGTCTCATCACCAGTCACAATGCAGGATGGTGAAGCCACGTCTCATCACCAGTCACAATGCAGGAATAGAAGTCATCTGAATCTTCACTACAGGTGGTTGCGTTTTGGACATTTTTGGTGGTGGTGATCCAGGATGTTTCCACTGCATGCTATCTTGTTTAGCACATGAGTCCAAATGGTGAAGCCACGTCTCATCGAAAGTCACAATGCAGGAATAGAAGTCATCTGAATCTTCCCTACAGATGGTTGTGTTTTTAATTGTTTTGGTGGTGGTGATCCAGGATGTTTCCACTGCATAATATCTTGTTTAGCATATGGGTCGAAATGGTGAAGCCACGTCTCATCACCAGTCACAATGCAGGAATAGAAGTCATCTGAATTTTCACTACAGATGGTTGTGTTTTGAATTGTTTTGGTAATCCAGGATGTTTCCACTGCATGCTATGTTGTTTAGCATATGGGTCGAAATGGTGAAGCCACGTCTCATCACCAGTCACAATGCAGGAATAGAAGTCATCTGAATCTTCACTACAGATGATTGTGTTTTGAATTGTTTTGGTAATCCAGGATGTTTCCACTGCATAATATCTTGTTTAGCACATGGGTCCAAATGGTGAAGCCACGTCTCATCACCAGCCACAATGCAGGAACAGAAGTCATCTGGATCGCAGTTACTGCTGTCAAGTTGAACTCGACTTGCGTCAACAAGATTATTTTCCATCTCAGGTGTGAAAATTTGAGTAACTCATCTGGCACAGACCTTTGACATCCCTAAACCACTCATGCAAAATGTTCCAAATACTTCCGGTACTAAACTTCAGTTCCTTAGCAATCTATACGACACGGATTCGCAGGTTTGACTTAGCTAGGTACTCCACTATCTGGTACATTTTATCCGTGGTCACGTGCAATGATGCTATCTCAGAACATTAGCCAATTAGCTGGCTAATCAGTTAACCATTAAGCCGGTGGTGGAAATGGGCCGGAACGCAGCGAAAACCCACGTTCCAAGAGCGAAATCCCACGTTCCAGGAGCGAAACCACACCAAAAGAAATATTTAATTTGAATAAAACATTACGCAATTCATTACAAATTTCAATTAATGACGTTATCTTCTATGAATGGTTCGCCTCTGAATAAAGAAAACAGCTCTGACTTCAACTAAATGTCTGTATTTCATTTTAAAGTTTCATAACGAAAATTCCTTATATGGTTTTATATCTACTGCGAAAGGGTTTGTGCATATTAAATGTGTACTAATCCGTAACCCATGCCATGCACGGCTGAAAAAGCTGTGACTGAAATTTTTTATTGTCATATAACACGAATCGTAATAAAATGCATAACTATAATAAACGGTTGAATTATTAATGGGCAGTCTATAAGATCGGTCACCAACAACAAAATTTTAGTAATATTCCCATTAATTTTTAATTTTTCCAACTACTCGCACACGAATTTAAGGATGTCTTTCCTCATTATTGTATAAACATGTGCTTACCCGTTGTTGACGGGCTTGCGTTGGAGTATTGAGGCTTTCTTTCCGTGACCCGAAATGATATCGTGTCTAGATAACTACACAATGGGGTTAAAATATGTTTTATTTTGACAGTTTGGTTTTAGCAATTTTTTTTTTCGGTATCATTATATAATCTATACTAATATATAAAGGGAGAAACTTTGTGTGTTTGAGGTAATCTCGAAAACTACTAAACCGATTTGGATTATTCTTTCACGGTTGGAAATCTCATTTCTTTCCGGTGGACATAGGCTATTTCGTTTACTGTTTATTATCTTTTATTATTTTTGGCTGTACTACCGAATCAGGTCGCTTTCAAGTAGTTCCCGATTTCTTGTGTATCGTTGCGCTTTGTTTACATACAACCTGATCACACACAACGTGAATGAATGTAGTTCACGATAATATACGGAATTTTGTTTACTAATCTCGAAAACTACTGAACCGATTCGGATAATTCTGTTACCGTTGGGAAGCTTATGTCTTCCCGGTGGACATACGCTATTTCGTTTATTTTTTAATATTTTTGGCTGTACTACCGAATCAGAACGCTTTCAAGTAGTTCCCGATTTCCCGTGTATCGTTCCGCTTACGGCGGATTGTACAAAAAAATGACATGGTAACATAAAAAAAATTACTTATGACAATAAAAATTAGCTTTGATAAATCTGTGGGTCAGTAACTTTCATTTAAAAGAAAAATCATGAAAATCGCTCCAGTGGGTGGCACTGGTGGATTGTAGAAAGAAATGGCCCTGTGTTTTAAATATATAGATGGCATTCACTTGTACCTTGGTTTCAAGCAGCGAATAATTCCCATTTCCATGGCTGATTTAAAACTACAGCTAAACACAGCTTTAACTCTGGAAGTTCTTTGTGAAAAACTGATTCTTTCAAACTGCCATTTTAGTTTATTTCTAAAGTGTAGTTTATATGCAATGATCTATCTCAGAACATTAGCCAATTAGCTGGCTAATCAGTTAACCATTTAAACTACAACTAAGCAAAGTTTTAATTCCAGAAGCTCTTTGTGAACAGCTGAGTTATCTAACTGGCCTTTAAATGAACAGCTGATTCTTTCTAACTGGCCTTTTGGTTTGTTTCTAAAGTGTGGTTTATGTGCAATGATTCTAATTCAAAACATTAGCTAATTAGCTTACTAAACAGTTAACCATTTAAACTACCACTAAACAAAGCTTTATTTCTATAAGTTCTTTGTGAACAGCTGATTCTGCTAACTGTCTTTTAAAGTGAACAGCTTATTCTTTATAACTGGCCTTTAGGTTTATTTCTAAGGTGTGGTTTATATGGAATGATTCTAGCTTTCTAACTGGCCTTTTGGTTTGTTTCTAAGGTGTGGTTTATATGGAATGACATTAGCCAATTAGCTTGTTAATCAGTTAGCGATTTAAACTAAACAAAGCTTTAATTCTATAAGTTCTTTGTGAACAGCTGAGTCTCCTGATGTACTACAGAGGTGAAAACATGTGTCAAGACTACAAATCTGCAGCAAGACATTTTGTCCGCGTAGCTCAGTTGGGAAAGCGACTTACTCCGGAGTGAGGGGACAAAGATGCAATGTCCGTCGCGGACAAACTTGTGTTTTCACAGTCTTCTAACTGTCCTTTAAAGTGAACAGCCGATTCTTTCTAACTGGCCTTTTGGTTTGTTTCTAAAGTGTGGTTTATGTTCAATTATTCTAGCTCAGAACATTAGCCAATTAGCAGGCTAATCAGTTAACCATTTAAACTACAGCTAAGCAAAGCTTTAACTCTATAAATTTATTCGCCACCAGAGATTGTAACGCAGCATTTAATTACATTTCGTCACATATTTTTAAACACTGTACAAAGGTCTTAAACTTGCTTTTCCCAAACCATCCCAGTTGTCATTCAACAGTCACCTCATTACAAGTTCACTTCTGTTGTTTCTGTCACGCAAACATTTAAGTTTTATCGCATACAGAGTTTGACACTAAATTTCTAGGCACATCAGGAAAGAATCTGATTCTTTTTCTCGAAGGCAGCATCTGGAAAGTTGCTTATCCGACAGTCTCAAGACGCAACCAAAATAAACGACAACCCTATCACTTTGATACCTCCACTGGGGAGCCTTCGTCGCCGGAAGACAACAACCGATCCAGTGAGTCACACCATCTATACTTGTCACCGGGACTTCTCTCCCGTCTGCTTGTTTCTTCTTTTTAGATGCGACGGGGCATCCGACGAACTTATCTACACTCTCATGCAACGAGACGCAGTCAGTCCTTTCGGCTTCCATCCCCTTTATTTAGCATAGCCGAGTCAAATGCTGATTCATACCCAAGTGTCGATGGGGGGACCAGGCACATTGCTCTTAGTTGCTACTCCATTGAAGAAGCGAGAACAATGTGCCTTTTCATTCAGGCATTCCGAGGCAAAAGAGTGACCTGTTTCGTTGTTACCCAAATATTCTGCACGGTGAAAAGAAAGACGCGAAAGTAAAACGAAGAAAAACGGAGAGGGGCATGGAAGAAACTTCAACGTTAATAGTTGAGAAAAACAAAACAAAAACAGGGTGATCTTTTTAAGGATTCATTACTTTAAATTGCAAATCAAAGGGAGCCCGACGAAAGTCGAGGAGACTAACGTCATTCCCTTCCATGATTCTACTTTTCGAGGAAAGTACATGCATTGCACTTTAAGTACAAGCAACAGACAAAAACACTGGGTACACGTACCCTCATGCTAGTTTCGTGGTTATAAAATGTGACAAACTTTCTTTTTTTAATTTTCGAAGTACAGTAGAACTCCAATTATCCGGATTAACTCGGGCCACAGCCCATTCGGATAAAGTCCGGATAACTGGGTTGCCGTTTTTCTGTAGGCCAAATATGTATTTATTAATTGAAGTGAGGGAATTAAAATCATTATGCATTATTTAAGTGAACGAAAAAAACTAAAAACACGTAAATACAATAAATCAATAAAAAATTTTCATGTTACTTGGACTTGAAAGAAGAACACGCGATCCGTATAATTGGAGTTTCGGATATGTGTAGTCCGGATAATTGAAGTTCTAATGTACATGGAAATTAAAATAGTGATTTTAAGGCATAAACAACAATATGCAGAGCTCAAAAAATTAGAAAACCGTCAATTCTGGATGCGGATTGAATCGTTACGTTGCTATTAGGGAATATTTATACCAGGAATATAATACCATTGTATTAGAATTGACGATTTTGAATATTTTTGAGCTGGAACGGTAAGTCCCGTAATCCCCATCTTATAAGATGGGGATTAAGGAACCTAATCTTCATCTTGTAAGTCTGAAAGAAGGAATGTTTACAACGGCCATCAAGGGCACATCAGCAAAGCAAAAATATCAGGAAAGCTAATATCTTTAGCTTTGCTGATATTAGCAAAGCTAATAATAAAACAGAAGCAACGCTAACAATAACACATCGGTAAAGCTAATAATAACACAGGCCTGGGAGCACATCAGCAAAGCTAATAAATAACACAGGCCTGCAAAATTTGGGTCATTGAAAATCGTCTGCAAAGTTTTGGCTGATTCTAAAGGAACTTAGTACGCTGATTTATTAGGTGTGTGCAAAAGTTCTAACCGTTTTTTCAGTTGAGAATAAAAACATTTTTTTTATAAATAGCATCCTTATTCTTTTACATAATGGCCATTATTATCTACGACCTCTTGCCATCTTTCCGGCAGTATCTGAATTCCCCTTCTGCAAAACTCCTCCGTTTTGGAGTCAAAAAACTCTTGCAGTGCAGTATCGACATCTTCAACTTTACAGAAGGTTTTTCCAGCGAAGTTGTTTTGAAGAGATTTTAAAAGGTGGTAGTTCGTCGGTGCAACCGATGGGAAATATGGGGAATGGGAGGGGGAGGTAACACTTCCCATCTAATGCCCAGAATTTTTTTTTTTTTGTTTTTGTTTTGGTTGGAGGTTCAACGACCACCGTGAGCCACTCAATGGATTATAAGTAGTCGCCCGCCCTTAATTAAGGGCCACTGGATCCAGGGAAGGGAGAGAGCCAATGCCGTAAGACAAACCCAACATCCATGCCTCACCGGAATTCGAACCCGGATCCCTTTCGAACGAACGACCAGAAGCCACTTAGACCACTGAGCCATCGGGGCGGCCCAGAAATTTTACCTGAATTGCTAAAGCTGTATGAGGTTTTGCGTTGTCATGTTGCAGGATGACGCCTTTGCGATTAACTGGAAGCTTAGATTTCAATTTTTCTTTCAGCCTTTCTAACTGTACGAAGCGTAGGCTTACATTTATCGTTTGGTTAGGTGCAAGCAGCACCCAGTGGCGCACACCCTTGACATCCCACCATAGACTTAGCAACACCTTTCTCGGATGCAGTCATCCTCTTGAAGTCGATGGAGTAGGCTCTCCAACGCGGCATATAGTGCTTCGACGCTTTAGATTTCTATAAAGAATCCATGTTTCATCACCCGTAACTAATCGTTCCAAGGAAGTTTCACTTCTGTGGCGCGGAAGCAAAGGAAGACAGGTGGTCACTCTGTCCGATCGATTTCTTGTGCATAGGTCGTCTGGCATCCACTGGTCGAACTCTGTGATAAACCCAAGCGCGTGTATACTTCTTTCTACTGCTGTTCTGTGTACAGAAAACCTTTCTGATAATTCTTCAGTGATTAAATGTTAGTCATTTGATGTGTAGCCCGGCTGAGGTCATCTTCAGAAACCTCTGAGGGACGTCCAGAACGCGGTTGATCTCTGCAGCTTCTGTCTCCTTCACGGAATTTCCGAGCCCAACGGCGACACGTGCTTTCGTCTACAGCTTCCTAGACATAAGCCTAACAAATGTTGCATCAAGCTTCGAGCTGCATTGTTGCCTTTGTCAAACTCCTAAAGCAAACAATGCCGAATGTGATCCTTATTGCTTGAGATGTTAACCCATGTGTTACTTGTTTACGAATGAGATGCATCTGCATACTTGGTGCCATTTTATAGCCTACACACTTCGAAGCATTTTGAGGATCACGCGCGCCATCTGTTATTGCACTTGTTACTTAAATTTTTTTACTTGGAATTTTATTCATGAAAAATAAGTAGAACTTTTACACACACACCTAATAAGCAAGTTAGTAAAGGCATGCAACGCATTGATTATGATATGGTTTCCAACATACAATGTTCCAGAAATCATTACTCAAGCTATGAGGATATTGGCTGTGGAATAAATTTGGCTCCTGTGCCCTGACCTTTGACCCCATTTCGATGATATTCAACGGAACCGGTTCAGTACATTTCCGGAACAACATGATGACGTTTTGTAGCAATCGAAACATTTTTACGTAAGTTATGGCGCATAAGGGCGATTGAATGGATACCCTCCTATGTCCTGACCTTTGACCCTACTTCACCGATTTTCAATAGGGTTTCTTCCCAGGTTGTCCCCTACTACATACTTAAATTTCAATGAAATCGAACCATTTTCACGCGAGTTATCGTGCGGACAGACAGACATACATGGAGCACATACGCTTCTTCAACCTACGGTTGGAAAGCGTAAAAAAATAACTACAATTTTTCTCTAAGACGTAAGTGTTTTTCAAAGAAGTTAGTAAAATCAATGCAAAGCATTGATTATGATTCGCTTTCCAGCATACCAGAAATCATTACTCAAGTTATGAGGAAAATGGCTGTGGAATAAATCTCGCTCCTGTGTCCTGACCTTTGATCTCATTTCGATGATATTAAACAGAATTAGTTCAGTATACCTCCAGAACAACATACTAAAGTTTTGTCGCAATAGAAGCCTTTTTAGTCAAGTTATTAGGATAATGGCTGTGGAATAAATCTCGCTCTTGTGTCCTAACCTTTGATCTCATTTCGATTATATTCAACAGAACCGGTTCAGTGTATCTCTGGAAGAACATGATAAAGTTTTGTCGCAATCGAAGCATTTTTAGTCAAGTTATTAGGATAATGGCTGTGGAATAAATCTTGCTCCTGTGTCCTGATCTTTGACATTTCGCTGATATTCAGCATAACCGGTTCAGTTTACCTCTGGAACAACACGATAAAGTTTTCTCACAATAAAAACATTTTTACGTAAGTTATGAAGCATAAAGGCAATGGAATGGAACCCGCTCCTATGTCCTGACCTTTGACCCCATTTCTGCAATTTTCAACAGAATGCGTCCCCAGGTGGTCCCCTACCACATACTAAGATTTCATCGAAATCGAACCATTTTTACGTGAGTTATCGTGCGGACAGACAGACGGACAAAGCTGGAGCATATACGCTTCTTCAACCTACGGTTGAGAAGCGTAAAAAATGGATGTGAGGATATGGGAAAATAGTCTATTCACATATATTCTGATGAAAAGTTTACTTTATTACCAAAATTAAAAAAAATATTATTACGTACAAAAAAGTTATAAAGAACAACTTTAAAATGTGATTTATAGGATTTTGGAAATTGGGATATGCTGGTTCGATTCCAAGCTCCAGGGCGATCTCACTTTCAAGTTTTCCGAGACTGGGAATCGCGGTTCTGCAGATTTTTTCTCTTTGGGGGTTTATCGACCATCGTGAGCAACTCACTGAGTTAAAAGCACCGCTCGTCCCTAATTTAGGGCATTGGTGCCAAGGAAGAGAGAGAGAGAGAGCCAGTGCCGTGAGACAAACACAACGTACGTGCCTCACAGGATTCGAACCCGTAGCCCTCACGGACGAACTGTGAAGATGGATGGTTCCAGGTTCGAGAGACGGCCAGCGCTGAGACTTCCTTACAGTGCACCACCAAGACGGCACGGACTTGTATAATCCTAATCTAATCTGGCAGAAATAAATGAATCAAGAAAGAAAAAACCAAACAAATTTTCACAAATTCATAGTTCAAATGCAAAATTTTACTAAACGATTCCGAAGGCCTTGAGGTGCAGTTTTATTCAGAACCAGCGGCTTTAAATGTAAGGAACATTCCTTAAAATAAGTAAAGTATCGAACGTAAACTACGGTTGACATCCAATAATCGGTTAAATTCATTTTTGTGATCTAGTATTTTGTTTTGTAAAGAGCTCAGGTGGCTTTTTCTTTTGTTGTTGTTGAATTATTCTCTGGTCACATAGGATCCGCATGCCTCGTTGCCATACAGAGAGGGAGATGAAAAAAATGTCAATATTATATTACGTCATCTTGATGGCTTCAACGATCGCTATTCCAAGTTCGACGACATACACTTTGATCTTTTTATTTCCGTCCAGGAAAAAAAGGAATCATTCCATAATAAAATAAACGAAGTAATACAGGTGCATTTCACCAGCCCCCCACCACGGAATTTTTTAATTTTTCAGACACCATTCGTTTGTACCACGTATGAACCGGAATGAACTCGGTTTTTTTCGTTTGAACCGCAAAAGTTTTGGAGATATTTAAAAAACAAAGTGGGGGCTGGTGAAACGATAGCCCCCCACCATGGAATTTTTAAATTTTTTTTGCCCCATTCGTTTGTACCACGTATGAACCGGAATGAACTCAATTTTTTTCGTTTGAACCGCAATAGTTTTTGAGTTATTTAAAAAACAAAGTGGGGGGGCTGGTGAAATGGTACCCCCCAAAAATAGATATTTCAAATTTCAGCATAGCCATTCGTTAATAAATCGTATGAACCGGAATGAACTCCATTTTCATCGTTTGAACCACAATAGTTTTTGAGATATTTAACAAATAATATTGAGAATTTGCATATAAATATAGGAGGCAGACCATTTCACCAGCCCCCACCATGGAAATTCAAAATTTTGAAATAGCCATTCGTTAGTAAATCGTATGAACCGGAATGAACTCCATTTCTATCGTTTGAACCGCAATAGTTTTTGAGATATTTAACAAATAATATTCAGAATTTGCATATATACAGAAAGACCGACCATTTCACCAGCCCCCTACCATGGAAATTCAAAATTTCAAAATAGGCATTCGTTAGCAAATCGTGTGAACTGAAAAGAACTCCATTTTCATCGTTTGAACCGCAATAGTTTTGGAGATATTTAAAAAATAATGTTACAGGCCTATCATTTCACCCCCCCCTCATCATGGAAATTCAAAATTCCGAAATAGCCATTCGTTACTAAATCGTATGAACAGGAACGAACTCCATTTTTATCGTTTGAACCGCAATAGTTTTTGAAATATTTAATAAATAATAGAATTTACATATACGCACAGAGACCGACCATTTCACCAGCCCCCCACCCCCATGGAAATTCAAAATTTCAAAATAGCCATTCGTTAGCAATTCGTATGAACCGAAAAGAACTCTATTTTCATCGTTTGAACCGCAATAGTTTTTGAGATATTTAAAAAAGAATGTCTCAGGCCTACACCATTTACCCCCCCCCCCTTCATCATGGAAATTCCAAATTCCGAAATAGCCATTCGTTAGTAAATCGTATGAACAGGAATGAACTCCATTTTTATCGTTTGAACCGCAATAGTTTTTGAGATATTTAAAAAAAATAGAATTTACATATACGCACAGAGACCGACCATTTCACCAGCCCCCCACCCCCATGGAAATTCAAAATTTCAAAACAGCCATTCGTTAGCAAATCGTATGAACCGAAAAGAACTCCATTTTCATCGTTTGAACCGCAATAGTTTTTGAGATATTTAAAAAAGAATGTCACAGGCCTACGCCATTTACCCCCCCCCCCTTCATCATGGAAATTCAAAATTCCGAAATAGCCATTCGTTAGTAAATCGTATGAACAGGAATGAACTCCATTTTTATCGTTTGAACCGCAATAGTTTTTGAGATATTTAACAAATAATGTTACAGGCCTACCATTTCACCCCCCCCTCATCATGGAAATTCAAAATTCCGAAATAGCCATTCGTTAGTAAATCGTATGAACAGGAATGAACTCCATTTTTATCGTTTGAACCGCAATAGTTTTTGAGATATTTAAAAAATAATATTGAGTTTTTGCATATATACAGAGAGACCGACCATTTCACCAGCCCCCCACCATGGAAATTCAAAATTTCAAAATAGCCATTCGTTAGCAAATCGTATGAACCGAAAAGAACTCCATTTTCATCGTTTGAACCGCAATAGTTTTTGAGATATTTAAAAAAGTATGTCACAGGCCTACACCATTTACCCCCCCCCCCCCCTTCATCATGGAAATTCAAAATTTCAAAATAGCCATTCGTTAGCAAACCGTATGAACCGAAAAGAACTCTATTTTCATCGTTTGAACCGCAATAATTTTTGAGATATTTAAAAAAGAGTGTTACAGGCCATTTCATCCCGCCTCCCCCCCCCCCTCATCATGGAAATTTGAAATTCCGAAATAGCCATTCGTTAGTAAATCGTATGAACTGAAAAGAACTCCATTTTCATCGTTTAAACCGCAGTAATTTTTGAGATATTTAAAAAAGAATGTTACAGGCCATTTCATCCCCCCCCCCCTCATCATGGAAATTCAAAATTCCGAAATAGCCATTCGTTAGCAAATCGTATGAACTGAAAAGAACTCCATTTTCATCGTTTGAACCGCAATAATTTTTGAGATATTTAAAAAAGAATGTTACATGCCATTTCATCCCCCTCCCCCTCATCATGGAAATTTGAAATTCCGAAATAGCCATTCGTTAGTAAATCGTATGAACAGGAATGAACTCCATTTTTATCGTTTGAACCGCAATAGTTTTTGAGATATTTAAAAAATAATATTGTGAATTTGCATATATACAGAGAGACCGACCATTTCACCAGCCCCCCCCCCCCCCATGGAAACTCAAAATTTCAAAAAAGCCATTCGTTAGCAAATCGTATGAGTATGAACCGAAAAGAACTCCATTTTCATCGTTTGAACCGCAATAGTTTTTGAGATATTTAAAAAAGAATGTCACAGGCCAACACCATTTATCCCCCCCCCCCTTCATCATGGAAATTCAAAATTCCGAAATAGCCATTCGTTAGTAAATCGTATGAACAGGAATGAACTCCATTTCTATCGTTTGAACCGCGATAGTTTTTGAGATATTTAACAAATAATGTTACAGGCCTACCATTTCACCCCCCCTCATCATGGAAATTCAAAATTCCGAAATAACCATTCGTTAGTAAATCGTATGAACAGGAATGGACTCCATTTTTATCGTTTGAACCGCAATAATTTTTGAGATATTAAAAAAGAATGTTATAGGCCATTTCATCCCCCTCCCCCCTCATCATGGAAATTTAAAATTCCGAAATAGCCATTCGTTAGCAAATCGTATGAACTGAAAAGAACTCCATTTTCATCGTTTGAACCGCAATAATTTTTGAGATATTAAAAAAGAATGTTATAGGCCATTTCATCCCCCTCCCCCCTCATCATGGAAATTTAAAATTCCGAAATAGCCATTCGTTAGCAAATCGTATGAACTGAAAAGAACTCCATTTTCATCGCTTGAACCGCAATAATTTTTGAGATATTTAACAAATAATGTTACAGGCCTACCATTTCACCCCCCCTCATCATGGAAATTTAAAATTCCGAAATAGCCATTCGTTAGCAAATCGTATGAACTGAAAAGAACTCCATTTTCATCGCTTGAACCGCAATAATTTTTGAGATATTTAACAAATAATGTTACAGGCCTACCATTTCACACCCCCCCCCCTCATCATGGAAATTCAAAATTCCGAAATAACCATTCGTTAGTAAATCGTATGAACAGGAATGGACTCCATTTTTATCGTTTGAACCGCAATAGTTTTTGAAATATTTAATAAATAATATTGCGAATTTGCATATATACAGAGCCCGACCATTTCACCTCCCCCCTCCATGGAAATTCAAAATTTCAAAATAGCCATTCGTTAGCAAATCGTGTGAACCGAAAAGAACTCCATTTTCTTCGTTTAAACCGCAATAGTTTTTGAGGTATTGAAAAAGGATGTTACAAGCCTACACTATTAACCCCCCCCCCCTCACCATGGAATTCGAAATTTCATAGCCATTCGTTAGTAAATCGTATGGCCGCCCCGGTGGCTCAGTGGTCTAAGGCGTTGGCCTCTGATCATTCGTCCGTAAGGGGTCCAGGTTCGAATCCCGGTCAGGCATGGATGTTGTGTTTGTCTTACGGCACTGGCTCTCTCCCTTCCCTGGAACCAGTGACCCTAAATTGGGAACGGGCGACTGCTTATAGCCCATTGAGGTGCTCACGGTGGTCGTTAAACCTCCAATCAAAAAAAAATCGTATGAACCGAAAAGAACTCCATTATTATCGTTTGAACCGCAATAGAGTTTGACATACCTACAAAAAAAGGATTCAGAAAATATGGAGCCAACAATTCCCCCCCCCCATGTAATTTCAAAATTTCAAAATGACCATTCGTTAGTAAATCGTATGAACCGGGAAAACTCTGTAAGAGCGAACGTGTCGTCACGTGACTTAGCGCCGCCTCCTACTTAAGCATCCGAGGAGCACGCGCAGCGAGCTCACAACAAGCAGAGAGTTCGTTTACTCTTCCCGGAAGTACACACTCTCTCTCTCTCACTCTGTTCGAGCGAACAAACGAAACCTCCCCCACTTTACTATATATATATCTGTGAATCGGGGAGGCAGAGCGACAACAGCTGGTTATACCCAAGTTTATCCACTTTCAGACATAATTTGAAAAGAACGCTTGGTTAACACATATACGAAACACTTATTCTTCATCAACTAGAATTTTGATGGCGGCGGATTACTCGCTCTTGAAAGTGACCTCGTTATGACTGGACCTGGCAAAGATCGTGGAACGCGCAAGATAAGGTGATCGAATTCTGTAGAAATCTCAACCTCCGTTGGCGTCCTAACTTAGGGTCTCCTTGACACTAGATAGACCTCTATCTTATCGATGCTTCAGGATTAGTCTTCTAGCTATCCTTCTCTAATCGATGCTTCAGTGGACTGTACTAAGTCCGTAATTCAGTAGTATATCATCAGCTACTCTACCGGTATCCCTGACTCGGGTAGATTCCTTCTGTAGCGGCGACCTACTTCATCTAAATCGGTGCCCGCTCTTTCCCCGTGGACTCCGAGAGCCCACCACACCATCCACGCAAACGCGTTCCTTTCTATCGGAGGACTATCACCTTCGCTCTCCGAAGACAGACTGCTCCAACAGGTCCACTCGGAGCGACCTCTTCGCCCCCCCTTCACGCTGCTCCTTCTTCAAGGGCGACGGCGCTGACCTTCAACATGCTGCTCTCCTCTCGCGCCGCGTGTCACCTCTCGCGCCCTTCACCTGCCCCATCCCTAGTCGTTTTCCAGGAATCGGGCTCCTAGACCTTTAAATCTACCTTGCGCATTCCTCGCTTATTCTCAGGCTATACATTATTGAGTGCCTCCTTCCGAGAAAGCAATCCTATCGTCGTAGTACATCCGTAGCAATACAATACACATTGTTATAACTATACAAAAGAGTATGTCTGCATTTCAGACTTGTATGCGCCTAGTGAAAATGAACAATGTATCTGTGAAAGTCACAGCGTCCTTGGCGATACTTGCAGTTCGTAGAACAAGTCCTCGCCCTTTCTAAGGCGTGAGAACCTGAAGTCTTTTGTCATACATCTCGCCTCCCCCCCAAAAGGATTAAACATATTTGCGAATTCTCTGTCGCCATTTTGGGAACTTGCGATGTTTTCTTTGGTCAAAAAAACCACATAATGTTTATCATTGAAATGAATTAACATCGTTAATGTGTCCGTTCTTACAAACTCCATGTTTATTTTTTCAACCCCGATAGTTTTTGAGATGTTTAAAAATGTTCCACGATTTCAGCTGCTCCCACCCCCACCCCAGGACATTTCCTGTTTCAGAATAGCTATTCGTTAGCATCGTGTGAACCGGAAGGAGCTACATCTTTATCATTCGAATCTGGATAGTTTCTGAGATATTTGTATAAAGGGTAATGGAGGATGATGAAGAAGTAATTTATTTTCAAAAAGTCTTGTATTCGTTCCTGTCATTATCTTAAAGATCTCTCCGTTTCTAGCTTTGAACCGCAGCAGTTGAAAAGACATTCCAAAAAGAACGTGACGGTTTCAACATTTCTTCAATGTGTCTCAAGGACCAGAACACAAGAGAACCGGAAAATGCATGGCATAGTAAAACAGCCAAAATCTCGGAGCTGAAACAAACGACGCAATCCAGTCTGTAGTAAACATACAGTACAAGGCATCACAGAAAGAAAGGGAGCATGGCAGAGGCACAAAGCAGTCCGTTACATTACAATCGTGCGCTGTAGTCGGTGGCAGATACAACACGAGGCAAAGCACACAGGGAACAGTCACTGAGCAGAGGAACGGCTGAGCCAGCAAATAGAGAAAGCACCATACCTGGAACCAGGGAGCAACATGATGAGTAGAAAACCCAGGAACTATTCCTTCTTCCTTTTAAGGAAAAAACGAAATTATTGGTGCGAAATTATTGCTGTCCATCTGTCCATTGGGCGCCATCCTCCGACAAAAAGAGAAATAATGGTACTAATGCCACATTGAAAAGAAAAACATTAAGGAAAAACTATTACTTTCTTTAAAATTGGCATTTTCTGTCTAACAGTGGCATAGCAGTTAGACATACTATACAAAACATAGCAGGGTAGGAAGCAACACATGGCACTCCGGGAAAATCGGGCAGGGGGCATGCCTGAACCACAGAAAAACAGAAGCAGAACGAACGGTGCGAGGCAGTTGGTGATGGTCATGTAAAGCGGATGCAGGCAGGACATCGTAAGACAAAACACACAGAAAAAGGTCACAAAGCAGAATGATGAGGGGAAAAAAACGAGGCACGAGGGAAAACACTTCACAAAGAGGAGAACGAAACAACAAGGGCTCAAAGAGACAGGGAGAAACATAGCTAAGAAAACACAACAGAAATCAATCATCAAACAAAACCACACAGGAGCTAATCAGGTGGACACCGAAGAAGGAGACGATGTTGAGCATGACAAATTAAGTGGTCAAGACAACCATAGTAACATTCAACTTCCGGGTAAGAGCCCGAAAGGTGAAAAAATGCAAAGTAAAAAGCGCTAAGATTGTCAACCAGAGATGAGTAAACTGCCGGATCGTTGGAAGCAATAAAGTGATTAAGTGTAGCATCGTGAGAAGAGTCAAAGAACAATGGGAAAGCGGCATCTAGAGAAAGAGTCTGCGTAAACTCGGGAACAACTTGAAGGCGAGCAACAAGATCAGGCACAACAGAGGGACTGTCAAGAACGCGAGCAAAAGTGACGGCAGCAGGATCAGGAGCGGTGCCTTGCGAAGAACGATGAGGAGGAGACATAATCACAGCGGCACGCTTAGCGCGAATCTTGCGATTAGACCGATGACGACGCTTCTTATTAGGAGCAATACCAGTAGGGAAATGTTGACGAAGAGGACGAGACGACGTAGAAGGAACAACAGGCGGCGTCTCGGGATTCTGGCGAGGTGAATAGGATACAAAGTCGGATGACACATGTAAGGTGGTAGCTGCAGGAACAACAGAAGCCGGGGAGGGTGGGGTTTCAAACGAGACTAGAAGAGGAGCTGTGCGAAAGAGCGGGGACAGACCATGGCGACCAGAAGGTGAAACAAAGACAACGGCACTAGAAGCATCAGAAGAGCCCCGAGAAGGTGAAAAGGGCGGAGAGCACACCGGAGTACTGGAACCAGTGGAGGAAAGATGAGCGTCTGAGGGTGGCGTAGCCGACGTACGCAGCTGCGATGGTGGAGCAGAAAATCCCGGGATCGAGATAGACGAGGTGACTTGCGAAAACAAAGAAGGCAGCACCTGAACAGGCGGAGTAGGTGCAGCAACAGGATGTGACAAAGCGCAAACATCAGACGATGAAAAAGAAAGAAATACAGACGAAGGCACCGAAACAGGAGCAGTAGATCCAGATGTACCCACAACAGACGATGCTGGCGAGGAAGGAAAAAGACCAACGGAGGCAGATGATGGAGATGGAGACTAAGAAGGTGTGAACTGATCAGGCGAAAGCGTGGTAACTGGAAGCGAAGAAAGAGGTTCTGTGACGGGAACTTGAGCAGCCGTTGAAGAAGACTAGGAAGAAATGAGGGGGCATTGCGAGAAATGGTGACCAGGCTGTTTACATGAGATGCAATGATAGGCAGTGAATACGTTGAATGCGACGTTGTGATGACAACAAATCACCAGAAAAGTTGTGGGGCAGTAAGAAACAGTCTGTGTCAGGGAAAAAAACTAAGTCTTGGCGGCGGAAGCCAAAATAAGGACGATCACCTTGATCAACATGGGCGGCGGGTATCTTGCGGATATCACCAAGAACGCGGCCACACCGAGAAGGAAAAGCATGTAAAAACTCATCGGAAATGTCCGGAGGTACAGGTTACAAATTAAGAAAAACGGGAGAATGTGCAAGGAGGATAGGGACCAAGCTATGATCTCCAACGGAAAGGCTAGTCGATAGGACTTGAGGAACAAACTCAGGTGAAAAAATATATACAAGAATGGACTTAGGCTTGCTGGCGAAATGTGTAATTGCACCGGAAGGGAGAAACGACAATGCAGACATACACTGTATAGACGTGCAACTTGACATTGGGTAAGGCGTCGAACTTGACACTTAAACTAAGAGTTGAAAGCATTGTACGTGTGCAATAAGCGTGGAACCTTGACATGAAATATAGGAGTCCAAGGCTGTCGCGAGGAAAGTCGGAGACGTTGAACACGGATCTGTAGCAGGATGAGGAGAAGAGCAGTCCTGGGACGCATCCAACACACTTGGAGGACAAGTCATCGAAGCAGCACATAGTGACGTGAGAGGGAAATAGAATTTAGAAGCAGAAGCACAGGCCATGGACAATGTGTAGAAATGCACGGCGAAGGGCACACAGATCCACTATAACAAGGTGGGGCACCAGGAAGGCGATCAGCATACCGAAGAAGGCGGCGCAGAGAACCACTGTCAATGGGTGGAACACAAGGAAGGTAATCCACACACCGGTGAAGGCAGCGCAGAGAACCATTAACGATGATTGGAGCGCAAACACGGAAGGCAAACGTAGACACAGCAGCAGGAAGGCTACTACATGCAGCAGACAGTTTTAGAGCAAAAAGTCAAGGCGAGTCACGATGGGCAGATTGTAAACAGGCCCAACGAGATGAATTGTAAACAGGCCCAACGAAATGAATTGTAAACAGGCCCAACGAAATGAATTGTAAACAGGCCCAACGAGATGAATTATAAAGGAATATCGGCAAAATATGCATGTACCAACTCGAAAGAATGACTAGGAAGAGAGCGCAGACATTCATGCACGAGAGAAACACAAATCAATTCGGCGGTGGGCGCTAGATACAGGCGGAGCACAAAATGCAGAGCTCGAAAGGGCGTGGCCAGCAGAGCAACGTGACGGGGTGCTGTGTGAGTCAAATATCGTACAAAGACAATTGTTTGGATGGGACCATTTCAAGAATGTTTGTTTTAAATTTAAGGGTGCATCTGCTTTGCACTTCCTTTCGAACGAAGCGTGTTAAAGTGGAAAAGTTTCCTGCACGTTCTTTGAAAACTAAAGGATGTACTTATACCTTCACTATATACATGTATCTGTCTGTATACGTTTATCTGTGTACCTCTAAGTCTGATTTAATATCAGCCTCTTTTTGCTTTGGGAAGCTAGAACAGTGAGAACGATGATCCTAGCATTTTAATCTTTATCTGATCCATAATTTCGCCGCCAAGAGCGAAATGCAAATTCCACCGATTTCAAAATATATTTTGCTTCATATCGTTGCTCAAAAATCAGATTGAAACACTTTCGACGCCTATTGAATGTACCATTTTTACGTACAGCTTATTGTATCTTAATATTACCGAATTTTTCTGTTACGACGAGCAAATGCGTACATTACTGTTTGTGAAAATTGCAACGCCAAAAAAGAATCGCACTATTCAAAAGAAATTTATATCACAGATTCCTCATGTTGCAGGAGATAACTGATTTTATTTTTAGATCTATAGAAGATTTTGTCAATTCAAATCTCAGTACTATTTGTTCAGTTGCTGCCTACCAAAGATGTTAGGCAGCAACTGAACAAATAACTAGTATACGAATGAATAATTAATACACACAATTGACGTAGATTTGGGACATCAAACAGATGGCATGGCTCTTTCCACGGTTTTAAGTGAGTCACGGGAAAAGTATCATCGGCCGCCAACGGAAATCGAACCAAGGGTCTTCCAGTTACTCGCTGGACATGCTACCACTGCACCAATTGCTTCTTACCATCTTTGAGGAATCCCCACCATTGTGCGGGTCTCCAAGAAGCAACCAGCCATGTGGTTTGGCAATTAATCACATGTGAGTCTGGAGAATTCGAGGCCGCTGCGGTGCAGTGGTAGCATGTCCAGCGCGTAACTGGAAGACCCTGAATTCAATTCCCGGTGGCGGCCGATGATAGTTTTTCCGTGACTCACTTAAAAACGTGGAAAGAGAAATGACTTCTGTTTGATGTTCCTAATCCACGTCGATTGTGTGTATTAATGCAGGACAATTACAGAGGCATCTGTGGCACGTAGTCCGGTCATCTTCAATAGCGCGTCGCACCGCTTCGTGCGGTGATACATGTTGCAATGTGGTCCAGCATAGAGGCGAACAGACGCCTGATGTCCTGCTGAAGAGGGCCCACACTTGTTGGACGGTGTGCTCCAAATCCCGGATAGTGCGGCACAGAGTCAACCGGCGTTTCAACTGGTCCCACGCATGCTCGATAGAGGACATGTTCGGTGAGCAGGCATGCCATGGAACTGTATGGACATGACGTAGGCAGTCCTAGAAAACCCGAGCAGTGTGCGGGATGGCACTATCCTGCTGGTAAAGCGCACCTAGAATTCCGCCCAGGAGTGGGAGCACATGGGGCCATATGATCTCATCCACATACCGCTGGCCCGACAATGATCCACGTACCACTACTAGAGCTGATCGGCTATCGTAGGCAATAAACCATAAAGGCTCCCTAGACCGTAATGCCTGCAGTGGGGTAGGTGGGACGCTCGATAGCAAGGTTGGAATTGTGCCGTTGACCCCGGGACCTCCACACCCGGACACGATGATCATCTGTCCCCAAAACGAACCGACACCAATCTCTGAACACCACACGTCGCCAGTCTGTGGCGTTCCACGTTGCTCTCGCCTGGCACCATTGCAAACAGAGCCGGCGATGATCCGGTGTTAAAGGCAGAACACGTAAGAGGCGCTGGGATAGCAGATTCGCTTCCGCGAGACTTCAGGAAATGGCTCGTTGGCACACAAGAGCCGCTACATTTGCCTGGGGAGAGGACAGGGTTCTCGTGGGATCCATTCGTGCCTGCCGTACGAACTGTCGATCCTCTCTACGGATGGTCCTCCTGGTTCGTTCGGAGACACCCGCCGTGCGGCAGTGCCGTCACGTGTCCACTGCTCCCAACATAGTCGGACGGTATGGTCAGAACGATCCACGTGGTGGGTTATACGGCGCGCCGACCGACCTGCTGTTTTCAGCCCGATGATCAGGCCTCTCTCAAAGCCCGTAAGTTGCGTACATCGACGTCTCTGGTGTCTACCCGGCATTCTTGTCACTCTATACTCTTGCTTGCGCCGGCCGGTGCTTTTCTCTTTCATGGGGCATCGACTACACGCCGGTTTATAAGGCTGCTGGTTCGTGCTAGCAGCGCCGCCACAAGGTGTGCGGTTATGCGCACTCGCACCAAACGCACCCTAGCTATTTGCAAAGTTTCGCGGTTGTAGCATGTTTTCTTCTAGGTGTGCAAATTTTTTGTCCACGAGTGTACAAGAAGCAAGTGGAAGAATTGAAACTTCACTCGCCCAAGTTTTCACCAGCTGTCTCACCGAAGGTAAGATTCCTGAGTATTGGGATAATGGTACAATGATCCTGCTACATAAAAAAGGTGACGTTGAGGATCTCAGGACCTACAGGCTCATCAGCCTCCTATCAGTTATTTATAAAATTTTCAATTAGGTTCTTTTACATCGCATGAAGGTAAAACTGGACATGGCTAAAGCAAGAGAAGAAGCTGAATTCAGGAGTGGCTACAGCACTGAAGATCATGTCCATGTACTTAGAGAACTAACTGAAAGAACAAGAGAGTATGAACTCCCATTATGCAAGGCTTCTATTGATTATAAAAAGGCCTTCGATTCCGTAAAACCATCAGCAGTTACAACTGCTTTGAAAACCTGCGGTATTGCAGATGCATACATTAGCATTATTAATAGTATCTCTGAAAATGCATTTGCAAAAGTTTGGATATTTGAGGATGCAGCACTAATAAAAATTGGAAAGCTAGTGTGACAAAGTAAAATCATATCTCCCAAACTCTTTAATCCCACATAGCAAAATATTTTTTAATTACTGAACTGGGACAAAGAAAAAAATATTTATGCAGATAATTCAAATCACGTTCGTTTTGCTGATGACGTTGTCATTTTTGCAACTACGACTTCTGAACCGCAGCATACGATCCAGGAACTTGCTGACAAGAGTAAAGAAGTGGAATTAAAAATGAATTTTCAGAAGGCAAAAGTGACGTATATTGCTTTTACAAGAAACGAAGATTTATTTATTGATGGTGAAAAGCTTGAGACAACCGATACCTACATTTATCTTGGGCAGCAGATATGAAGTAAGGATCACATTGATGAAGAAATTAATCGGCGTGTAAAACTTGGATGGATAGTTTTTGGAAGAAGTAAAATTTTTACGAAAAGTATGCCATTGTGTCTTAAAAGATAAGGGTTTAATCAGTTCATCCTGCCAGTGCTTACGTATGGAGCAGAGACATGGACCTTCACTAAACAAGTTAGTAAAATAATGCAATGCATTGAATATGATACGCTTTCCAACATACCAGAAATAATTACTCAAGATATGAGAATAATGGCTGTGGAATAAATCTCGGTCCTGTGCCCTGACCTTTGATCCCATTTCGATGATATTCAACAGAACCGGTTCGGTATACCTCCGAAATAACATGATAACGTTTTGTCGCAATCGAAGCATTTTTACGTAAGTTATGATGCATAAGGACTATGGAATAGATCCCGCTCCTGTGTCCTAACCTTTGACCCTATTTTGTCCATTTTCTATAGGGTTTGTCCCCAGGGGGTTCCCTACCACATACTAAAATTTCACCGAAATCGAACCATTTTTACGTGAGTTATCATGCCGACAGACGGACGGACAGACGGACGGAAAACGCTGAAGCATATACGCTTCTTCAACCTACGGTTGGAAAGCGTAAAAAAGACAAACAAAGACTGCAGACAACGCAAAAAGCCCTGGAGAGAATCATGCTTGGTGTAAACAGGAAAGATAAGCAGACGGACTCATGGATAAGGAAAACGACAAGAGTTGACGACATCATGACCACAATGAAGTCACTGAAATGGTGAGGGCATGACATGTTGCTAGAAGAACGACCACCGACGGAAAACCGAAATTTTAGAATGAATTTCGAGGGACAGGAAAAGACCCAGAAGAAGACACTATGATAGAATGATGCATGAAATTCGAAAGCATAGAGGTGTGTCATCGAGGAGACACGCTCAAGACAGACAATTGTGGGAGAAACTTGGGGAGACCTTCATCCAGTAGTGGATTCAAAGATGATGATATATATATATATCATTGTAAACCATTATCAATCCACTGCTGGACGAAAGTCTCCCCAAATTTTCTCCACAACGGTCTGTCTTGTGCCAGTCTCCTCCATGTCACTCCCGCATACTTTCGAATTTCATCCACCCATCTCCATGTGATCTTCTTCTGGGTCTTTTCCTGTCCCTTGGAATCCAATATAAAATTTCGGCTGTCCATCGATGGTCTGTCCTTCTGGCAGTATGTCCAGCCCATTGTCATTTCAGGGATTTTCTCTGATCATGGTGTCTTCCACTCTCGTCATTTTTCGGATTCACGAGTTCCTCTTCTTATCTCTCCTGGTTACACCAAGCATGCACCTGTCCATGCTGCTTTGAGTTGTCTGCAGCCTTTGTATGTCTCTTTTAGTTAAGGTCCACGTCTCTGCACCATACGTAAGCACTGGAAGGATGCATTGATCAAACACTTTTCTTTTAAGATATAATGGCATATTGCTCTTAAAAATTATGATGTTTCTTCAAAAAGCTCTCCAGGCAAGTTTTGTACGCCGATTAATTTCTTCATCAATGTGACCCTCACTTGATATCTGCTGTCCAAGATAAACGTACGTGTCTGTTATCTCCAGCTTATCTCCATCAATCGATAAATCTTCATTTCTTGTAAAAGCATTGAACATCACTTTTCTCTTCTGGAAGTTCATTTTTAATCCCACTTCTTTACTCTTGTCAGCAAGTTCCTGGATCATACTCTGCAGCTCTGATGGGGTAGTTGCAAAAATGACTACGTTATCAGCAAAACGAAGGTGGGTTAGATAATCTCCATTAATCTTTATCCCTTTGTTTTCCCAGTTCAGTATTGAAAGACCTTTTCCAATGTGGCAATAAAGAGCTTCGGAGATATGGTGTCACCTTGTCTCACTCCCTTTCCAATTTTTATGCGTGTTGTATTTTCAAACAGCCGAAAATTTGCACTTGCATTTTCATAGATGTTATTAATAATATTAATGTATGCATCTTCAATACCGCAGGATTTCAGAGCCATTGTAACTGCTGATGGTTTCACCGAATCAAAGGCTTTTTCATAATCGATAAAAGCCATGCACAATGGAAGTTCATATTCTTTCGCTCTTTCAATTAGTTCTCTCAGTACGTGCATATGATCTATTGTGCTGTAGCCACTCCTGAATCCAGCTTGTTCTCTCGGTTGAGCCATGTTCAGTGTTACCTTTAAGCGGTGTGAAAGAACTTTAGTGAAGATTTTATAAACCACTGATAGGAGGCTGATAGGTCTGTAGTTCCTGAGATCCTCAATGTCACCTTTTTTATGTAGCAGGATCATTGTAGCGTTGTTCCAATCCTCAGGAATCTTCCCTTCATTAACGCATCGAGTGAAAATTTGGGCGAGTACTGTTTCGATTTCTCCACTTGCTTCTTGTATGGTGTCTACAGTAATTCCATCTTCTCCTGGAGCTTTCCCCCGCTTCATGTTCTTGATTGCATGCGCATCTTCTGCTGGGAGGACTGGAAGAACTCTGGTACTGGTACCTTTCATGATGTCTGGAGAACATGTATCATTCCTTTTATATAATTTGGAGTAGAAATCTTTCACTCTTGTCAAAATTTCGCCTCTATTTCTTGTTACAGAACCATCTTCTTTTCTCAGTGCCATAATCTGTTTTCTTCACTTACTGAGGGGTCGCTTTGCTATCTTTAGGCTTTGGTTGTTTTCAATTGCTTTCCTCACTAGTTCGCAGTTGAATTTCCTTACGTCTTTAGTGATAATTTTTTGTACTGTCTTGCATAGCTCTATATATTCCACTTTGGAAGTCACATCTTCTTTAGTTGTCCTCATCTCTCTTCTTTTTTGCATCAACATTTTGGTTTTTCCTGATAATTTGTTCACATGCAACTTGTTCTTAGACCCAGCTCATTTTGTTGGTGTTTCCATAAGAGTTTTGGTTACTTTTCTGTTAACTTCAGAAATATCCACTTCTTCCGATGTTAGGCGTTCTAAAGCAGAGAATCTGTTCTTCAGTTCCAACTTAAAGGTATTATGGTGCTTTTTAAGGTTGGTTATGTCAATACATTATGTTTGTCTTATGAGCTTGCCACGTTCGAGTTTAGTGTTGAGGTGCATCTTACATCTCACCAATCTATGGTCACTACCTGTGTTGAACTTGTTCAGCACACTGCAGTCTTCGTTGACGAATTTTTTGTTACACATAATAAAATCAATTTCACTTGTTATCCCATTTGGATGTCTCCATGTCCATTTCCCGTGTGGCTTTTTCTTGAAAAAGGAGTTCAAGATGAGAAACCCTTCTGCCTCTGCAAACTCAACGAGAGTATTTTCACACTGGTTTCTGTTGCCGTGAGCGAATTTACCTCCTGAAGTTTCATTCTGTTGCCATTGCCCTATTTTTGCATTGAAATCTCCCATAATTATCTTCAAGTGGTGCTTACCTTTATTATTTAGATGACAAATTTCCTCATAAAATTCTTCAATTTCTTCTTCAGGATGACTTGTGGTGGGTGCATAAGTTTGAATAATCTGAGCCTTGTACCTTCTCAAGAGTTGGATAACGAGTCGCGCAGTTCTGTCAGAGGCACTTTCAACTTCTACAACTTTATCCTTCAGTTTCTTGTTTATTATAAATCCAACACCACTAGTTCTGCCAGTATGTGTCCCACGATAGTAGAGGAGATGTCCATTTTTCCGTTCAATGAGATCTTCTCCTTTTCTCCTTACCTCACTTAGCCCGACGATGTCCCACTTGATCCTTTGTAGTTCCTCTTCCAATTCAAGAAGCCTTGAATCAGGAGATAGGGAGCATCCATTGTAAGTAGCCAAGGTCAGCATCAGATGGCAGCCAAGTCCGGTCCTCCAAGGATTCTTAGCACCCTCTGCCTTCATGTCGCACTGGCCGCAGCCTTGGCCAGGTACATTCGAGCTGCCGGAGACTGAGGGCCAAGATTTAAGTTGTAGAGTCATTTTGGAGAGGTTTGGCTATAACTCACCACGCTGGCCAAGCTGGTTGGTGAGTGTGGGATAGCATTTCCTCTAATCCCGATGGTATAGTTATACCGCTATTGGCGGTCGTCAGAGCCCCTTTAGTGGGAACAGGATGCACCACGAGAAGGCGGGGTTGACATTTGTCAAGGAGAGGCTGTGATGTTACGCATCACCGGACCTTACATTCCATATATATATATATATATATATATATATATATATATATATATATATATATATATATATAAACGAACGAAGAGTTACATCCGCAGGTGTGGCAGAATTAACACGCATCCCATTGCTTGGAAAGACGACGCATCCCATCGCTGGGAAAGACGACGCATACCGTCTGGAAAAAGGAACTTTAGTTTCTCCTTGAATCATTTGGATATGTCAACATGAAAGTCACATGTTGACAGATCCGGGCTATAGGCTGGGTGGTGCAGAACCTCTCACCCTTTCCGTGCTAACGCATCCTGCATAATGTGTGCAACAGAATCACACCACGCGAAAGCATGCCAGGTCACCCATTCTTGATTGCTTTATGCAGCTTGTCCACTGTGTCGATGTAGTGGTTGGCATTGCTGTTCACGTGAGGCTCTTTAAAGTCCACCAACAAAAGCCCTTCAGCATAACCTCCCCGACGGAGTCCTGTGACTTGAATTTTATGTATTTTGGTGATCCGGGATGTTTCCATTGCATGCTCGCTGGTTTGCTGGATGGCTCAAAGCCGTGGCACCGCGATTCGTCACCTGCCACTATGCGCGATATAAATGCATCACCCTCTGCTTTGTAACGCAGCAAGTGGTTCAAACTCCAACCCATACATTCTTCCTTATGGTGGTCAGTCAGCATCCGCGGGATTAATTGTAAACATACTTTCCGATATTGCAGTATCTTCGTAACCACAGTTTGAACTGTAACAAATGTCATAGTAAAGTCCTCCGTTTGCGAACGTCAGCCCCGACGACGGTTTTACATGCATTTCTTTCTCGGTGTGGGCGCATTGTTTGTGTTATTCGCACGCTCCCCGCCGATCAAGGTGATCGTCCTTATTTAGGCTTCCGACGCCAAGCCTTAGTTCTCTTCCCTGATATGGACTCCATTACTTCCTGCCCCACTGTTTTCCAGGTGCTTTGTGTTCATCACAACGTCGTTATAAACGTGTTCACTGCGTATCATTGCTTCTCATGTAAAACGCCTGGTCATCATCGCTTGCAGTGTCCGCTCACCTCTTCTTGTTCTTCCTCAACGGCTGCTCAAGTGCCCATCACAGAACCCCTTCTTCACTTCCGGTCACCACGCCTGCGCTTGTTTCGCTTCCACCTTCTTAGTCTCCATCTCGATTGTCGTTGCCTTCCTCTGCAGGTCTTTTTCCTTCTCCACTAGCGTTGCCTCTTGTGGATACATCTGGATCTACTGCTCCTGCTTCTGTGCCTTCGTCTGTCTTGCTTTCTTCTTCGTCGTCTGTTGTCTGTGCTTTGTCACATCCCGTTGCCAACCTTTCTCCGCCTGTTCAGGTGCTGCCTTCTTTGTTTTCGCACGTCACCTCGTCAATCCCAACCCCGGGATTCTCTGCTCCATCATCTTCGCTGTGTACGTCAGCTTCGCCACCCTCAGACGCTCATCCTTTCTTCAGCCGTTCCAGTACTCCGGTGTGCTCTCCGCCCGTTTCACCTTCTCCGAGCTTTTCTGATGCCTCTAGTATTGTTGCCTTCCTTTCGATTTCTGGTCCCGTGATCGGTCCCCGCTTTCCAGCACAGCTACTCTTCTGGATTTGTGTGAAGCCTTACCTTCACCAGCTCCTGTTGCCCCATCAGTTGCATCTTTGCTTGCGTTATGCGCACATGATCCAGATCTTCCTTGTCAGACTTCTCACTTGCTGTCGGTTACTCCTTCTTCACCACGTCCCTGTTGGTATTGCTTCTAATAAGAAGTGCCGTCGTCGCTCTAATCGAGAGACTCGTACTAAGCGAACCGCGGTCGCTCAGCCTTCTCTTCATCGTTCTTCAGGTTCCGCTCCTAATTCTACTGTTGCTGCTTACGCCGACCTTATTGGTACTCCCTCCGTTTCCACTGCAATTGTCGCTCGCCTCCAAGCTGTCCCTGGGTATTCGAAGATTCTCTTCCCAGATGCTGCCAACCCTTGTTCTTTACCTCTTCTTGTGACGCTGGTTTGGATCCCCTTCTTGACTCCCATGATCCAGCTGATTACTCGAATATGATCGAGGATATTCGCTGCTTCCTCCAAGTTTTCGTTGACCTCACGAGATCTTACCCCTGAGATATTTCGTTATTAAAGTTTTCTTAATTGCTACCTTGGTGATACTCAAAATCGCCTCATTGATCTGGTTCTGACCGATTAGTTTCTGTCTGCACTTGCATGATGTTCCGCTTCCTGCCGTCTTTGCCTTGCTGCTGTTCCGTCTTACTCTTTTGCATGTTTCTGGTATGCGTTGTACCCAACCTTTTTCTTTCCGTTGTATCCTATGTACCGCCATGTTTTCTCCACATCTCGGTTCTTTCAAACATCCGCCCGGTGCCTACTTCCGTGAACCCGTCACATCGTTTTGTTCACAGAGCTTCTTCCTGTGTGCATTGTTATGCGCGATTCTTCTCTTATACCTTTCGTCACTGTCCTGGATTGCCCTATGTTGCTGTTCGCACCCAGTTAGTTTTTTCAGGTGTTTTTCCTGTCTCGTCGAGTATTTGTCTTATGTCATGCCATGTGCCTCAGCATACCTTCTACTGTTGTGCTACGTTACTTGCTCATCCAGTGTGACTCATCTCGTCAGATACTTACCGTTATTGCTTTGCCTCATGCTAATTGATTGTCCCATACTGTTACCTACACCATGCCATCTTTGCAAGTGTTATCTATTGCACCTCGTTTTCTGCTTTTCATGCTGCGCCCCGGAGCATGAAAAGCAGCCTCCAGTTCGATGTATTCTCCATCTCCATGTCCGTCGTTCCTTCTGCTCAGTGACTGTTCCAGTGTGCTTCGCCTATCACAGATTGCCTTGTGCTGCTCGTTCAGCTTCGTTTATCTTTGTATGTCCTGATTGGCTTTTACAGACTGCTTTATGCTGCTCGTCCAGTACCGTTATTCTTATTGTTTTATCATGCCATTTATTTTCCGTTCTCCTGTGTACTAGTCCTCGATACCTAATAAAGCAACGTCACGTTGTTTTTGGAATGTCTTTTCAACTGCTGGGGTTCAAAGCTAGAAACGGGGAGTTCTTTCAGCTAATGTCAGGAACGAATGAAAGACTTTGTGCAAAACAAATTACTTCTTCATTATTCTCCATTACCCTTATTACAAATATCTCCAAAACTATCAAGATTCGAACGATGAAGAAGGAGGTCTTTCTGATTCACACCATGCTAACGAATAGCTATCCTGTAATGGGAAATGTCCAGGTTGGGGTGGGCGGGGGGAAGAGGCAGGTGAAATCGTGGGCTACTAACATTCTTTTTTAAACATCTCCAAAACTATTGCTATTCAAACTATGAAAATGGCGTTTATTCCGGTTCACACCATTTACTAACGAATGACTATCTTGAAATTTTTAATGAATTTACATGGTGAGAGGGGGGGGGGTGATGGTCGGTCTGGAATATATATATATACATAAGTTCTCAATATTGTTATTTTTTTCTCAAAAACTGTTGCAGTTCAAACGATGAAAATGGATTTCCCCTCGGTTCATACGATTTGGTAACGAATGGCTATTTTGAAATTTTGAATTTCCATGGTGGGGGGGTGGGGGGCTGGTAAAATGGTCGGTCTCTCTGTATATATGCAAATTCTCAATATTATTTTTTAAATATTTCAAAACTATTGCGGTTCAAACGATAAAAATGGAGTTCATTCCTGTTCATACGAGTTACTAACGAATGCCTATGTCGGAATTTCAAATTTCCATGATGAGGGGGAGGGGGGATGAAATGGCCTGTAACATTCTTTTTTAAATATCTCAAAAACTATTGCGGTTCAAACGATGAAAATGGAGTTCTTTTCAGTTCATAGGATTTGCTAACGAATGCCTATTTTGAAATTTTGGATTTCCATGGGGGGGGGCTGGTGAAATGGTCGGTCTTTCTGTATATATGCAAATTCTCAATATTATTTTTTAAATATTTCAAAACCTATTGCGGTTCAAACGATAAAAATGGAGTTCATTCCTGTTCATACGATTTACTAACGAATGGCTATTTCGGAATTTTGAATTTCCATGATGAGGGGGGGTGAAATGATAGGCCTGTAACATTATTTTTTAAATATCTCAAAAACTATTGCGGTTCAAACGATGAAAATGGAGTTCTTTTCAGTTCATACGATTTGCTAACGAATGGCTATTTTGAAATTTTGAATTTTTCCATGGGGTTGTGTGCAATGGTCGTCCACCAATTTTCTCAAACTTTTTTTTTTTTTTTTTTAAATCTATCAAAAACTGTTGGCCGCTCCTCCGGTGACGCAGTGGTCTAAGCGACGGACTCTGATCATTCGTTCGAACAGGGTCCGGGTTCGAATCCCGGTGAGGCATGAATGTTGTGTTTGTTTAACGGCACTGGCTCTCTCCCTACCCTGGAACCAGTGACCCTGAATTAGGGACGGGCGACTGCTTATAGCCCATTGAGTTGCTCACGGTGGTCGTTAAATCTCCAATAAAAAAAACTGTTGCGGTTCAAACGATAAAAATTGAGTTCATTCCTGTTCATACGATTTACTAACAAATGGCTATTTCGGAATTTTGAATTTCCATGATGAGGGGGGGGGTGTGAAATGGTAGGCCTGTAACATTATTTGTTAAATATCTCAAAAACTATTGCGGTTCAAACGATGAAAATGGAGTTCTTTTCGGTTCATACGATTAGCTAACGAATGGCTATTTTGAAATTTTGAATTTCCATGGTGGGGGGCTGGTGAAATGGTCGGTCTCTCTGTATGTATGCAAAATCTCAATATTATTTTCTAAATATCTCAAAAACTATTGCGGTTCAAACGATAAAAATGGAGTTCATTCCTGTTCATACGATTTACTAAGGAATGGCTATTTCGGAATTTCAAATTTCCATGATGAGGGGGAGGGGGGAGGAAATGGCCTGTAACATTCTTTTTTAAATATCTCAAAAACTATTGCGGTTCAAACGATAAAAATGGAGTTCATTCCTGTTCATACGATTTACTAAGGAATGGCTATTTAGGAATTTTAAATTTCCATGATGAGGGGGGGTGTGAAATGGTAGGCCTGTAACATTATTTGTTAAATATCTCAAAAACTATTGCGGTTCAAACGATGAAAATGGAGTTCTTTTCGGTTTATACGATTAGCTAACGAATGGCTATTTTGAAATTTTGAATTTCCATGGTGGGGGGGGGCTGGTGAAATGGTCGGTCTCTCTGTATATATGCAAAATCTCAATATTATTTTCTAAATATCTCAAAAACTATTGCGGTTCAAACGATAAAAATGGAGCTCATTCCTGTTCATACGATTTACTAACGAATGGCTATTTCGGAATTTCAAATTTCCATGATGAGGTGGGGGGATGGGTGATAAAATGATCTGTAACATTCTTTTTTAAATATCTCAAAAATTATTGCGGTTCAAACGATGAAAATGGAGTTCTTCTCGGTTCATACGATTTGCTAACGAATGGCTATTTTGAAATTTTGAATTTCCATGGTGGGGGGGGGGGCTGGTGAAATGGTCGGTCTCTCTGTATATATGCAAATTCGCAATATTATTTTTTAAATATCTCAAAAACTATTGCGGTTCAAACGATAAAAATGGAGTTCATTCCTGTTCATACGATTTACTAAGGAATGGCTATTTCGGAATTTCAAATTTCCATGATGAGGGGGGAGGGGGAGGAAATGGCCTGTAACATTCTTTTTTAAATATCTCAAAAACTATTGCGGTTCAAACGATAAAAATGGAGTTCATTCCTGTTCATACGATTTACTAAGGAATGGCTATTTAGGAATTTTAAATTTCCATGATGAGGGGGGAGGGGGATGAAATGGCCTGTAACATTCTTTTTTAAATATCTCAAAAATTATTGCGGTTCAAACGATGAAAATGGAGTTCTTTTCGGTTCATACGATTTGCTAACGAATGGCTATTTTGAAATTTTGAATTTCCATGGTGGGGGGGGGGGGGCTGGTGAAAAGGTCGGTCTCTCTGTATATATGCAAATTCGCAATATTATATTTTAAATATCTCAAAAACTATTGTGGTTCAAACGATAAAAATGGAGTTCATTTCTGTTCATACGATTTACTAACGAATGGCTATTTCGGAATTTCAAATTTTTATGATGAGGGGGAGGGGGATGAAATGGCCTGTAACATTCTTTTTTAAATATCTCAAAAATTATTGCGGTTCAAACGATGAAAATGGAGTTCTTTTCGGTTCATACGATTTGCTAACGAATGGCTATTTTGAAATTTTGAATTTCCATGGTGGGGGGGGGCTGGTGAAATGGTCGGTCTCTGTGTATATATGCAAATTCGCAATATTATTTTTTAAATATCTCAAAACCTATTGCGGTTCAAACGATAAAAATTGAGTTCATTCCTGTTCATACGATTTACTAACGAATGGCTATTTCGGAATTTTGAATTTCCATGATGAGGGGGTGAAATGATAGGCCTGTAACATTATTTTTTAAATATCTCAAAAGCTATTGTGGTTCAAACGATGAAAATGGAGTTCTTTTCGGTTCATACGATTTGCTAACGAATGGCTATTTTGAAATTTTGAATTTCCATGGGGGTGGGGGGCTGGTGAAATGGTCGGTCTCTGTGCGTATATGTAAATTCTATTATTTATTAAATATTTCAAAAACTATTGCGGTTCAAACGATAAAAATGGAGTTCATTCCTGTTCATACGATTTACTAACGAATGTCTATTTCGGAATTTTGAATTTCTATGATGAGGGGGTGAAATGATAGGCCTGTAACATTATTTTTTAAATATCTCCAAAACTATTGCGGTTCAAACGATGAAAATGGAGTTCTTTTCAGTTCACACGATTTGCTAACGAATGCCTATTTTGAAATTTTGAATTTCCATGGTGGGGGGCTGGTGAAATGGTCGGTCTTTCTGTATATATGCAAATTCTGAATATTATTTGTTAAATATCTCAAAAACTATTGCGGTTCAAACGATAGAAATGGAGTTCATTCCGGTTCATACGATTTACTAACGAATGGCTATTTCGAAATTTTTAATTTCCATGGTGGGGGAGCTGGTGAAATGGTCGGCCTCCTATAATTATATGCAAATTCTCAATATTATTTGTTAAATATCTCAAAAACTATTGTGGTTCAAACGATGAAAATGGAGTTCATTCCGGTTCATACGATTTATTAACGAATGGCTATGCTGAAATTTGAAATATCTATTTTTTGGGGGTACCATTTCACCAGCCCCCACTTTGTTTTTTAAATAACTCAAAAACTATTGCGGTTCAAACGAAAAAAATTGAGTTCATTCCGGTTCATACGTGGTACAAACGAATGGTGCAAAAAAAATTTAAAAATTCCATGGTGGGGGGCTATCGTTTCACCAGCCCCCACTTTGTTTTTTAAATATCTCCAAAACTTTTGCGGTTCAAACGAAAAAAACCGAGTTCATTCCGGTTCATACGTGGTACAAACGAATGGTGTCTGAAAAATTAAAAAATTCCGTGGTGGGGGCTGGTGAAATGCACCTAAGTAATACGACCTTTATATTGCACATCATCAAAAACAGGTCTTTCGAAAAACCTTTAAAATGGCTTTCACCACCGGAATTTAAAAATCGCAGTGGGAAAATGTGCTGCTCAGACGTTTGGAATACTATATATCAATGTCTGATTATGAAACTTATTTCATCTTTATTGAATGGAAAATGGGATCGACTCGGATCCATATCCGGGCAAGATACGTAATTTGCTACTCTTGGAAAACAAGAACGCGGAATATGATTTTCTTTATTGATTTATTTGAGGTATAACGACCACAGTGATAAGTAAGGCAATAATTCTGTCGCGGCGCGAATTTCCACGATTTTTTTCGCGAATTTTAGGGAGGTTTCTGTAATTCCGCGAATATCAAATATATCCGCGAATATCAGATTTTTTTACCTGATTTTTATTATAATTTTTGATTACTGTATTTTTTATAATTAAATAATTTTAATACTGCCTTCGTTAGAATTTACGCGAGAAATATACCGCAAAGTAATTCTACTCGAAAGTCCAAACCAGAGCTTTAAACCTTGAATTACCTGCGCCGTATATTTCCTGACAGCTCACTTTATTTGAAAAACGGCGAATTTGCACGCACAAAATATGTAATTAAATGTCGGACAACGCCAACAGTCTTCTCTTAGCAAGAGTCAAGACTGCGATCACGTGGCTGCAAAAAGAGCTCTATCTATCCACTTGTTAGGAAAAAATTAAGCAATCTTTTTTTGAAGATAAAAAGCATCGATTTTGTCAGCCAGTCGCAAATTTCTTCAAAACATGTAGGCGTAGGGTGTTTAAATACCGATCAATTTAAAACTTTGGACATTTTAGACGACGACGACGAAGATTTGTTTGATTTAAGCCACATTCCTATGTTCGAAGATGAGGACCAACTAAAATGTGAATTTCGTTCATATAAAGCGAGTGTAAAAGAATTTCGTGTCAGCGAAGTTTTGCTAGACTTCTGGAATACGAAAAAAGGTCGTTTTTTTAAGCTACATAAGCTTGCCATCCGTTGTCTGTCAGTACTCACAAACAGTGTCAATGCTGAACGATCCTTTTCTAAATTTAAAAATGTGTTACAGGACAACAGACGCAGCATTAAAGAAGAAAATCTGTGTATGTACAATAAAATGTATCAAAATGCCGTGCTCTTAAAAGGAAATCTTGATCTCGTGTGACGGCGTTGGTAGCATTGCCAGAATATGAATGGTTTATAAATGTAAGTATCAGTTTTAAGAACTTATGAAAATATAATGCTTATTTAGTTACGTTCTATTCATTTGTATTACTGCTTCGTAACTTAGTAGACTTTTGGAGAAAAGCTGGAGATAACAGACACGTACGTTTATCTTGGACAGCAGATATCAAGTAAGGGTCACATTGATGAAGAAATTAATCGGCGTACAAAACTTGTCTGGAGAGCTTTTGGAAGAAACAGCATAATTTTCAAGAGCAATATGCCATTATGTCTTAAAAGAAAAGTGTTTGATCAATGCATCCTTCCAGTGCTTACGTATGGTGCAGAGACGTGGACCTTAACTAAAAGAGACATACAAAGGCTGCAGACAACTCAAAAAAGCATGGAGAGGTGCATGCTTGGTGTAACCAGGAGAGATAAGAAGAGGAACTCGTGGATCCGAAAAATGACAAGAGTGGAAGACATCATGATCAGAGTTAAGTCCCTGAAATGGCAATGGGCTGGACATACTGCCAGAAGGACAGACCATCGACGGACAGCCGAAATTTTAGACTGGATTCCAAGGAACAGGAAAAGACCCAGAAGAAGACCACATGGGAGATGGGTGGATGAAATTCTAAAGTATGCGGGAGTGACATGGAGGAGACTGGCACAAGACAGACCGTTGGGGAGGAAACTTGGGGAGACCTTCGTCCAGCAGTGGATTGATAATGGTTGACAATGATGATGATATATCATCGGCCGTGAACTTTTCGCGAAATTTCATAATTTACCCCGCGACCGCCCCGCAAATTTTGCCTTTTTTTCCCGCGATAAAATTACTCCCCTAGCTATAAGCCTGTTACTGCCCTAGCAAGTCGCCCGTCCTTAATTTAGGGACACTGGTTCCAGGGAAGGGAGGGAGCCATAGCCGTAAGACAAACACATCATTCATGCCGCACCGAGATTCGAAGCCGGACCCATCTCGGTCGAGTTGTCAGAAGCCAAGCAAGGCTTAGACTACTGAGCCATCTGAGAGGCGTCAATGATTGCGGAAGTGATGTGAGTATCAGCAAGTACCTTTCCCAAGAAATGTTTCTTCTGTTTCGATACTGAATATATTCTCGAAGAGTTTATTCAAAGAAAATTTAATTTCATACCATGATACGCTAAAAACATAAATTTTTGACCTAGATTAGATTGCCAAAAGAGAGTATATGCTATGAAACAGTGGCGGAGCGAACAAAGGAACGTCTAACAAAATGGCAAACTAATAACAAAAAGATAAAATTTATCACCAGCCCGACCGCTGAGCGGTCTGAGTCGCTGGCTTCTGACCAGTTCTCGAGATGGGCACGGGTTCGAGTCCCAGGTGACGAATGGGTATTGTGCTTGTCTGACAGCCAAGCGTTAGGCCCATTCCACCTTCCTGGAACGAGCGGCCCCAAAAATAAGGGACCGACTGTGACTCACAGAGTTGTTCATGGTGGTCGTTAAACCTGCACGCTGAAATAAATATGTGTGAGCACAACCGCAAATTCCGCAGCGACTGTGAAAGATATCGAACATCTAGTGCATAAACGTGCTACGATTCTATTTCGAACACATGTTTGTCATTTCTAAAACGACTATTGCAGGTAGAAAGACGGAGTTGCTTCAGACTAATTAGCACGTCGCAACCTTTTTTTAAATTGATATTGTTCGCTGAGGGGCCGTATCAAAATTTAAATCTCCGATTTTTATGTAAATACCATCCACGGCAGTGAAACTGCCACAACAGAATTCTAAATTTCATTTTGATACTCTTCCCAATTCAAATTATTAATATACACTGAAATGACAAAAAACAAAAACTGGGATACTTCTGTAGTACCGCGTTGGTCCTCTTCGCGATCGTATAACGGTAGCAACGCGACGGGGCAAGGACTACACGAACTCTTTGTAGTACTGTGGAGTCAGTGCACATCATGCTTCCTGAAAAGCGTCCCACAATTCTGTAATACACTGCCTGACAGAGAAAATGCCACATCATGAAGGAATGCTCGAAAACAGACCAAACTGCACACACAGATAGCCAAGTAGGTCCTGATCAAATGATTTAATTGTTACATACAGACTACGCTCTAGTGGTTGAATATACAGGATGATCAATAAGGAGTGTGGCCCACATTTGGGCGATACAGCGTTGAATCCGACGTGGCATCGAGGCAATGAGGGTCCCAATGGAGTCCTGGGGTATCGTGGACCATGTGGTGTTGATCCGATTCCACAGTTCATCTTGATTTTGCGGGGGTTGTAGGGTACTCAACCGACATCCAATCGTGTCCCACAGATGGTCGAGAGGTCGTGGGATTGTGCTGGCCACGGAAGCATCCGCACACCGTATAAAGCATTCAGGCCGACCCGAGTAGTATGCGGCCGGGCATACTAGCCTGGACATATTATCCTGTTGAAAAACGGAGTTTGGGATGCCCTGTAGATACGGTAGTGCCACGGGCCGCAGCACCTCGTCAACATAGCGGCGTGCCGTCAATGTGCCCGTAATGCGTACCGGCGGTGAGCGATGTTGGCGTTGAGAGCACCCCACACCATGATTCCATGTTGCCGGGCCGCGTGGCGCTCCACACTGGCGGAGGAATCCGCCTGTTGGCTACGTCGCCTCCAGACTCCCATACGGCGATCATCCGTGGTGAGACAGAACCGCGATTCGTCGCTGAACACCACACTGTTCCGTTCGGCACCCCTGGCAGCTCTGAAGCGACACCACGCCAAGCGGTGACGATGATGGCTCGCTGTTAAGGGCAGCCTTCGCAACGGACGGCTGGACAGCAAACAAGACGCAGCCAATCGGCGCAACACTGTCCGCGAAGATATCGGAGCATCCAAGCCTCCCCGTACACTCCGCAAAATGTCGCCTGTTGTGGCCTGTGGTTCCGCTACGGCCTGAGGTCGGATGTGACGATCGGTGTGCTCGGACGTCCATCTCCATACTCCGGACCCCTAAGACGTTGCACAGATCTTTCATGAGACCACTGTTTTCAAATGCGACAGACGGTTGTGGCATCACGTGGCGTTTCTTCCGCAATACGACGCAAGGACCCATCCGGAGGTACGAAGACCTACGATGACACCTCTCGTGAACTTAACCGTTTGACGAAATAGCGTACGACGGCGGCTCAACGGCATTGGCACCCCTTGTTCGTTCTCCAGACACGATTACAGCAGAACCACTCGCGGTCGTGACGACGTCTCGACTAATGGTCTCATGGGCTGGTTGTCCGCTTATATCCCGCGCGCCGTTCGTGCGATTGGCCTGCAAAGTGAATCATTTGCATAACTTGTGCGTGTGCCCTCACCCTGCAATTTGCATCGTTCACGTCTTCGTGGTGTGGCATTTTCTCTGGCAGGCAGTATATTCGCCGGGGATTCCTGGCATTGAAGACACTTTGAACAGCATTCAAAATGTATTCGATGGCGCTTAAATCCGGCAAACGAGGGGGCCGATTCAGGATGCGAAACTCCGTGGAATTTTCCTCCAGCCATAACCGAGCGACTGTGGACGTATGCAGCGATGCATTGCCGTGTTGAAATAGGTAGCACCAGTCGGGATGGTTGCATGATATGAATGGGTTCAAGCGGTTCTCAAGGGTGGTTACGTAGCCTCCACCCTTCAGCAGACACATGAGGAGTCCTAATGTGTGTCAGCTGAAAGCACCCCACACCATAAAAGAGCCACCGCCGGCCTGTACTGTTCCTTGTAGGTATGGGAGATCCACTGTCTCGTGGGGTTTTCGCCACACCCGGGTGGGCCGTTGGCACCGGAACCTCACAGAAAACCGAAAACGAATGATAATGTTACAACTGGTTCCAACATTGACATTCGCTTTGATTTGCGACAATGTTGCACCCCTCGCGGATGTTACGATGAGTGCCAAACGCTACTGTTCACGATCGTCCAAGGCTTTCAACATCAGTGTAAATTTAATGTGCATGTATCATTTTAGCCTAGACATAATAAAGGACGACTGATCCACATCAGTTTCGCGATGGCGAATAAATCTCCCAGCCAATCGCAAATTAGACTCCTTGCCCATTAGCACGTCGCACGTACGAGCAATGGTAAGGGGGGCGGTAAGTGGTGGTCCTGCGGGGGCAGTGTAGACTGATTGGTACCCCGACCGATCCTGTCTGGGTGAAGACCTGTCGGATCCTGACAACATTGCACATAAAATGCCTTCACTTTGAAATAACGTTGAGAGATTTCAGTTTATCCCTGCATAGTTAGTATTTTGACGGCGGATGGTTACGGTCACACAGGTCTTGCACTTTGGATTTTTTTCCCTTGAGTTTGTGTAGTCTAGGTACACCATTGAAATTGTTGACCGTGTAAATACAAATTTCGTGGCAATTTCCGAGATGGAGTGGCCCATATCTCTGGCGCCGAATATCATGCTATGTTCGAAATCACTTAAATCCTGAAAAGCTGCCATCTGAACTGCGAATGCTACTACTTGAGCTTGCCGAGATATCTCCATCTGTACATATTATATACACTATATTGACAAAAATCACCGGACACCCCTTCAAAAGCAAATGAACGGATCCGCTGCGTTGTTACAACGCGCGGTACAGCTGCAAACGGTTTAAAAACAAGCCTGCAGCTGACTGCGATCATATCGCACTGTGAGGTTGAGTGAAAATGTCGTGGCGGGAGAGAACTGACTTTGACAAAGGAAAGATTGTTGGGTGTTATATTAGTGGGTTGTCCCTAAGAGAAACCGAGAGGTGTTTAAATATACCCAAGTCAACTGTTTGGGATGTACTGAATAAGTGGAAGACACATGGCATGCCTGAAGCAGCAAAACGTACCAGCAGACCAAAGAAAATTAGTGATTGAGGACGTCGAAGCCTCAGGACAGTCATTACAGCTAATCGATGAGTACTGCACAAGACCTCAGTGTACAGGTGAGTAAAAATGCTGGAACCTCGGTATGTACACGTACCATTCGCAGAGAACTTCATTCTATGGGTTACCGTGGTCGTGCGGGTGCTCATAAGGCTTTCATCTCTGTTCGGAATGGTACTCGTCGTTTAGCATGGTGTAAAGAACATTTATCGTAGACCGTAGATCAATGGAAACGGGTCCTATGGACTGATGAATCCTGATACACGATCAATCAGTCTGATGGCCGTTTTTGGGTATGGCGACTGCCGGGGAAAGCCATTTACCACAGTGTACTGTAGCTACGGTCAAGTTTAGAGATGGAAGTGTACTCGTGTGGGGGTGTTTTTCGTCCTATAGTCCCAGCCGATTGGTTATCGTTGAGAAACATGTTAACCAGCACGTCTACCTCGATATTCTGGGCAATTATTCCCTACCATTTCTGTGGCAATACTATGGAACCGAGCCTTGTCGGTACCAGCAGGATAATGCACCGAGCCATTAAGTAAGGACTGTTACGGCGTGGTTTGGTCATAATTCCGTATCGTGTGTGGACTGGACAGCACAGAGCCCTGATTTTAATCATATAGAGCGCCTATGGGATGAATTAGAGCGCCGCATAAGAAGTTTGGAACCAAGGCCAACTACTAAGCAACAGTTAGCGGCAGCATTATGTACTGAACGGAAGCGCATACCTATCGCTGTGTTCCAAAACCTTGTCGAAAGCATGTCTCGAAGGGTCAGTGCATGCATTAAGGCTAAAGGTGGACCGACACCGTACTAATGTATGGCAATAAATGCTATGTTGTGTTTCTCGTCTAGGTGTCCGGTGATTTTTGTCAATATAATGTATGTCGATTGCGGACGATAGCTATTTACCGAATGGGTCTGGTGGCATGCAATAGAAATGGTGTCGTCCTACCCTGATTTTTTTGGCAATTTATTCTACACTGAAGAGCAATTGAATTAGAGATACCTGTCTAGTAACGTGTTGCACCACCTTTCGTCCTCATGACGGCGGTGATTCGTCTCGGAAAGGACGCGACAAGACACCGGAAGCGTTGAGAAGCCATACGGATCCACGAAGCCTGAACAAGCTCCAACAGTTCACGAAGATTTGATGGAGTTAGGTCAGAGCCTCGAACATCTCTCTCGATGGCATCCCAGATGTGCTTGATGGGATTGAGGTCAGGTGACTTAGCTGGCCAAGGAAGCGAGGTCACGTCGGTGGAGTGTTCATCCAACCATTCGGATACAATTCGGGAGCTGCATTGTTTTCTTGCAGGATGAGGTCCCCAGTGGGATGTTGAAGACGCACAAATGGGAGCAAGTGGTCGTCCTGGATATCCCGGTTACGTTGACCTGTGACGGACGATGTCACACGTACCAGGGGTCACATTTCAGTCCACGTAAACAGTCTCCAGACGAAAATGCCACCCCCACCAGCTTGAAGAGTACCCTGCTGGCAAGAAGGATCCTTCGCTTTATGTGGTTTGCGCCGTACTCGTATCCTGCCATCCGCATGTACCAACGTGAATCTGGACTCATCAGTACAGGTAACATTTTTCCACATGTCTAGGGTCCAGTGGCGATGTTCCCGCGCCCATGCTAATCTTTGCATCCTGTGATGTGTGGTCAGCAGCGGTACCCTCGTGGGACGATGGCTTCTGTACCCCATAGCGAGCATATGGTTCTGGATAGTGTGGCTGCTTACACGTTTTTGTGCACCAGCGTTAAATTGCAGAGTGATTTCTTGCACTGTGGCCCGTCTATCCGCTGTTACAATGCAAGCTAGCCGACGATGACCCAGCTCATCCACACGCTGTTGTACACGGCAGTTGGCCCTTGCAGGGATGGTTTTACCGGATTCGATGTACTCACGGTGCTCCCGTGATACAGTGGCGCGTGAAAATCCCAGTGCCTGCACGACTTCCGAGATGGAGTGACCCATTCGTCGGGCCCCGACAATTTTCCCACGATCAAATGTGCTTAGATCCTTCGTCTTACATATACTGCGTCCCACTCCTACTGATTCCCGTCGCATCACTCCTTATATTGTCGGAGCGTTGCATAGGTCATGTCGTTTCCGTTTACAGGGCCGCTCACAGCGAAACATTTGCATAACGCCAGCTGTCTCTAATTCAATTGCTCTTCAGTGTATATCGACAGCCAAAAGCTAAATAAATGAACCCATGTTACACTGTAAATGAAACAGCCAGTATGTCCAAATAAGTTATGCTTTGCGGTTTTCGTTTGAATGAAACCAGTGGCGTAGTCTTGGCACAATCTGCCCCCGAAACGCGGAGGCTCCAGATGGACAAGGGCCTCGATATCTCTGCAAATAATGATTTCCTTAGTATTCATTGCAATGTTAAATAAATATTTTCTTTTGTCATTTCATAACACTAAAAGTTGGATTATTTTCCAGTGAAAAATCCCTTGTACCAAAAGCAGCTTGCAATTAATCTTCATTTTATATTTTCACGCCACAGGGCAAGCTGGAGAGTATTTTATTATTTCTTCTTAAACCCCAAATGGAGGAGGGGAATTTTAATTATCACACCTGATCTTAAATACTATTTTTACTGACCCCTTCAGCCCTTGCGAGTTGAGGCGGAACCACAGTACCCATTCTATCTCAGTTATGTCTGAGTTATCGGTTTCCGAAATCGAGAAGTCTGCTAAGTAACAAAATTTCCTTTTAGCAATCGATCTCTCCTACCCAGCCTGTACATTTTGGTCTTCTGGACGTGACCTCCCTCTCCCGTCTTAAATTTTTGATTTCTTTTTTCAACGTTATATGGTACGCAATACCATATAACGTTGAATACTTTTTGATATATCAAAACGCCTAGTCTACATGTGATTAGAAGTTAGCGCGCTCAATTTCGAAATCAAGGAAAGTGCGCAAAACTAATATTTGTTTGGCTAGGAACCAAAAATAATTTTTCACGGCTGGGCTCAAATGTGAATGCGGGACACGTCTCTAAATGTCACCTCATTCTTCAAAGCACTCGAATATTTTTCTTCGTTTATAGGAGGCAACTATTTTCTACAAATTCTGCCTATATAACTACCCTAAATATTCTCTTCTTTTACTATTCTGACGTAAATCAGAAAAAAAAAAGTCTAACTTGCAATGGTTTCGAAAAATCATTCTATCATGGATATAAAATTATTTACAGAATTGTGTTGCGACGTCCAAGGGACGCTTTCATACAAATTAAATGATAGCATAAACGGAAGACAAGAGCTTAACGTCCCGGGATGCCACAAATAACAAAAACGAACTGAATCGATTCAACTCTGATGTTCGAAACAGCGAAAGCTGTAAATGAAGGGGCTGCATTTACTTAAACTGAGATTATCACTAGCATCCACAAATCAATTGCGAGAATTTCTGCCGCACAAAATACACTTCACTTTAATGAGCAACATTTACGTACATAAATTATGAAGTTTAGCTTACAGGTTGCTACGACCAACACTACAATTTCTAATGGATCACAATGTCTATTGATTGATTTTGAAAAAGTTAACTGAACCGATTTTGTTTTTTGATTGGAGGTTTAACGACCACCGTGAGCAACTCAATGGGCTATAAGCAGTCGCCCGTCCCTAATTTAGGGTCACTGTTTCCAGGGAAGGGAGAGAGTCAGTGCTGTAACACAAACACAACATCCATGCCTCACCGGGATTCGCACCCGGACCCCTTTCCTACGAATGTTCAGAGGCCATCGCTTAGACCAATGCGCCACCGGAGCTGAACGTTTTATGGCAGGTAAGTCTATCTTGATTGGCAACAGATCCGGGCAGTAAATATCCGTTAACTAAAAATAAAATAATCTGGTACTTACTGCTCTTATTTTGTTTCAGTGTAATACAAGTAATGTACTATCTTATGTCACAGCAGCACACGCGCACCTCCTTTATCGATATCCGTCTACCCTCCGTGGGCGGTAAATTCGTTCGCCCTGGACATACTCTCTTGGAGAAACGACGGCCATGTGCTTCTTTTACACTCACACGTTTAGCTGGTTTCTTCGCCGGAACAGCGATGGATGTCCAGCCGAGAAGATTCACTTTTGCTCCGCAGTTCTCAGCAGATCCGAGGGGAATGACCTTTCCTCCCTCGGTCGCACTTCACTCTGTAGGGTCATCGGAGTTGGCCAGTCGTCGTACGCGATAATTCCGCTTCATCACACAATTCAAGCCATGTGAAGTAGGTCTTGTCCCCTGATCCTCCAGAATTGCTGCACACGAAGAATTTTCCTTCCGAATCGATGTTTTACGATTCTGAGAATGCGGCCAAACTCGCCTCGAGTCAACGAAAACATCTAAGTTATCTTCATCCTTTCTTCCGCTGCTATCTTGTAATCCCTTTCTGCATCCTGCCCTTCCCCGTACACACAAGAGCACATAGTACTTGAAATGCATTAGCCTCTACTCAGTGTCACAAATTATGAACTTCTTTCGCCCTAGCAGCATTCAAACCACCTGAATTCCCTCGTGAGTTCCGGTTCAGTTAACAGTTTACCATTATTGGTTCTGGTTTACGATTATGTTGTCACCTACGAACCGCACGCGGCGAAAAAAGATTTTTGTGCATGGTACTTTATAATTCGGGGACATCGCTTTTTTTTTTTTTTTTTTTTTTTTTTTTCCTGAAACCCAATCAGAGCCAGCGAATTAATTAAATAATCGGGTTGATTAACTACGCCAATTAGAACTAAAAATAATGCAAGTTAATTCATAAAGGGGATGTAAGGTCAGGTGATGCGTAACATCACAGCCTCTCCTTGACAAATGTCAACCCTGCCTTCTCGTGGTGCATCCTGTTCCCACTAAAGGGGCACTGACGACCGCCAATAGCGGTATAGCTATACCATCGGGATTAGAGGAAATGCTATCCCACACTCACCAACCCGCTTGGCCAGCGTGGTGAGTTATGGCCAAACCCATCCAAAATGACTCCGCAACTTAAATCTTGGCCCTCAGTTTCCGGCAGCTGGAATGTACCTGGCCAAGGCAGCGGCCAGTGCGATGGAGACTGGCACAAGACAGACCGTTGTGGAGGAAACTTGGGGAGACCTTCGTCCAGCAGTGGATTGATAATGGTTGACAATGATGATGACGATGAATTCATAAAGATAAGAAGGTAGAAATTAGAGCAGAATAGGTAGATAGAAAAACTAGACTGCAGAATAAGGATGCATACATGGAGATGAAAACCACGTGACCTTCATTTTTAATTTTACCGAGTTTATCTAATGATAAAATTTTCGAGACTTTCGCGGATGGGGATACAGACCGACAAAGGCACACCAACAGAGCACCCAAGCCGGGAAAATAAGTTAAAAAGGAGAGTAGCCAGAGAATTCGATTGCCGTTACTTCCTGTTTTGTGATTACTTTATTTCGACTATTTTTGTTTTGTCCCTTTCTGTTTGTTGTGGTGACAAACGATTACAAATGGCGACTAACAAAACAATAAAACACCTCCGATCTTCTTGCGCCACGCCCCTGGGCTGCGCTCCTATTTGTGGAACACCGTCATGTCTTTAATAACATATCAAATGATTCAATATTTGTAATAGGGATGTCCGCTCTCTCTCTCGCCCCAATGAATCAATGGTCTTCCTTCCTTCTGCTCCTCTCACGCGAATTCCACCCTCCCCCCACCTCCCTCGCCCGCCTCTCCAGCACCCACCCTGCCTTTGGCCTTAACTGTCATTAACTGCTGAATTTTTTATTCCTCATCCTTTCTCTTCATAAATATCAGTTCTCGATGCAAATAAATGTACACGCGGAGAGGAGAAAAAATTATAAAGAATAAAGAGGAAGAGGGAAGGGCTGAAATTAATAAGTATGAGGAACCGAAGGCGATCAATATAGAAAATGCATTAAAAAAAAGGAAAGAAGAAAAAAAAGCTGATGAGAAAATGGAGAAAGTGTCAGAGTCTATCGGCGAAGCTTTCACCCGTTAATCAACATAATTGCAGTTGAGAAAGGGTGTACTTTATTATGGGGCTGTCTCTGCTTTGAACTTATTTTCAATTCTCCATCCTTCGCCCGTCTCTCCTTCTTTCTTTCCCCTACAGTCACGTTCGCCACCGTTTTAATTTTTTTTCTCTCCCTACCGCATTTTAATATAGATTCAGATTTTTTTTCAGCGTGTTACACCCCCCCCCCCCCTCGCCGCCCCTCTCAGAAGTGGTGGAGGGGATTCACACTCCTCTTCACCCTCCCCTAAATACCCAGCTGTCGTATTTCTTGAAAGATGAAACACCATTATTATATCGCCAGTAGGACCCTCATTAGACACAGCTGAGATTGCTCCAGGCTTGGATTTAATGCAAAGTGTTATTATCCGGAGTGCTGAGGAAGACTCTTCCTACTTTAGCAAGACTTTTTTGTACGGACATTTTACCCTTTATACCCTTTACTTTTATACAGACTTATATGTTTCGTGTGTTGTTCAATTACAACAAAAAAAGTTAATCTAATAGCTCGATTCATAGCAACGGTGCCAATTATCATTATAATCGAGTCTGTCTGTCGACTTTTTCGTAAATTTAATTGACTTGATTTATCAACAGGTTTCTTCAGCTAGACTGATACCACTCGCCGGGAAAGTAGCACTAACCTTTAATTTTTCTGCGTTAAATTCTTCCTAATAAGAGATCACTATTCCTACGTGGTCACGTCCCTTTCCTTTCCCCTTTGGAAATCACAGATCAGCATCTAAAAGCTCCTAGGCGTGCGTCTACGTGAAGTTTCCAGTTGTAGCTTGATTCCTGAAAACCGGCCGACATTTTAAAATTTAGGTTGGAGTTACTGGCGCACCCGCGGTGCGGAGGGCGGGGGGGGGGGGGGGGTTAGGGCTCAAGCTCCCCCAAAACCCTATAGAGATTAAGAACGACGTACGTCAACTCTTATCTAGCTATCTATTTAATGTATATGTATGTATGTATGCAATTAATGTACTAATGCGCGCGCGCGCACACACACACACACACACACACACACACACAGCCTCCCCTCCTCCCCAATAGGAATTCCTTGGGTGCGCCACTGATTGGAGTAACCTTTTTGTCTTGTAAGTGTGGATGGTGTCATTCAAAAAAATTTACAACCAATTCTGTAGACCTGGCTAAATGTGCAGTAACGATATACGGTAAAAGTAATGTTACGTAGCATAATTAATTCCTTTTTTTTCATTGCCAAGTACGAAAAGTCATTTTAAGTGCTTTGCTGGTGGTTTGTTAAACAACGAGTCATTTCGCAACCAAACTACTGCAGCTGTGACAAGGGTGAGTGTTGCCACTTCTCTTTTCTGTCATCGTGGAAAACCGTTTCAAGTGGCAAACTTCGACCTCTGCCGGTCACGTGATTGCATCGTGTGTGCATCTGAGAGGTAAACAGAAGAAGAAGTTTAGAGTCAGTGTTCTTGGGACAGTGAAAGAAGACGGTCGTGTTTCAGTGATAGGCGTGGTTGTGCGTGTGTAAAACTAGTGCCCCTCTGTATATGGTGAAATACAAACTATTACACTTTCGCCAAATGTAAGTCCAGATCATTTATGTCAGCAACAAAGATAACACAGATATCTATTACTTTAAATCAAAGATTAGCAGAGCCTATATTTTTGCCTGTAGTACCAAGGAAATTAGATTGCTTGCTATACTCATTAATTAGGGACAGTACAACATATTGTTTTACATGAGTTATTCACTGTTTATTCAACGTGATTGGGCGGTATCTTATAGTATCGAACCTGTATTTTGAGTTATTAAATGTTGATGTCGGTTTTGTTATTTTAATGCCCTCTAGAGGAAATTTTTATGTGCTCACTCTCTACATAACTGCTCTCTGATCCAAAGGTCGAATCCGACCGTTCTAGTTTCAGCCTGGGCGTGGAGTTTCGAAACTGATTGGGGGAAGAAGACCACTGGCTACGCAAGAGTAAGCCTAAAAGTGTATTGGAGGTGATGGGGCATAACGTACTACGCAAATATGAAAAAGAGCTTTATTTTTTGTTGTTTATGAGGTCCAGAAAAGTCAAATACTTACAGAACAGTCAGGGCTGGATTAGGGGGGGGGAGGTCTAGCGGGGCTTAAGCCTAGAGGCCAATCATTACCAAGGGCCCAGAAGGCATGCCGTTACATCGCAAATAGTACACAACTTATACACAAAGAAGTAAAACAGTTTTAGTTTTGTCTCGTATGATTTCCACTCAATCACAAACAGTGGCTAGAAGACGAAAAGATTTCAAGGCAGAGACTTGCTAAGGATAAACGTTCCATGCCGCTGTGCACAGCGGGACTAGCGAGACAGTTTCAGTTTGTTCACTACCAATCGTCCACACCTCCCTGTTTGCACTTGGAACCATTAATGGGCGAAATCCAATGTGACTTCACATTGCATAACAAAAAAGATGTACTAAGAAAAGTATACAATTCTAAATTATTAAAAATTTCAAGACAAAATCTAGGAAAATTAAGCTTTAAAGTCATGTTCTTGTGAAAACAGTGGAAAATACTGACTTTTTATGAAAACTCTGCAAGTAATTTATTAGTTTATTAAAGAATGCACAACGTATTAATGATCACGAGCATATTGCTGGTGTTTCGTGTTTTAACGGACCTCAATAATGATTGTCCGTCGTAAGTTCGTTGGAGCCCACTCAGATATGTTAGTCTTGGTAGCCCACTAAGATATCTTAGCCTAAGGGCGCACTAAGATATCTTAGCCTAAGGGCCCACTAAGATATCTTAGTCTAAGGGCCCACTAAGATATCTTAGTCTAAGGGCCCACTAAGATATCTTAGTCTAAGGGCCCACTAAGATATCTTAGCCTAAGAGCCCACTAACATATCTTAGTCTAAGGGCCCACTAAGATATCTTAGCCTAAGCGCCCACTAAGATATCTTAGTCTAAGGGCCCACTAAGATATATTAGCCTAAGCGCCCACTAAGGCCTTAATCTGGCCCTGAAAATAGTATCATTTCTGGAGAAGTCTGTACAATGTAATCTCACAGTTTTGTATTTCAAACAACAGGCTCCAAATGGCAATTCGGTTTTTTGGAGTGTTCTTGAACATTTTTTCACTCTAGAATCAGTCACGGTGTGATTTCATTACCGTAGCCACGATTTCACAAACGGTGTCGGGTCCTACAAGGTCATAGGCTTCCCAATAAGCCTGATGACATGTAGAAAATGGCACTAAAAGGATTTTACCTACAACAGATCAAGAAAGGGATTTTCTTGATCTGTTGCCTATACGTACATGTATAAAGTACATTAAACTAAATGCTCCCTCAACTTCTGCTGAGTTTATAGCAATCACTTCAATAATGTTTTTTGCTTCAACAATATTTTTAGGTAGAGCTTTAGATGGTAAATGTCTTTCATCAAATAAGCTCCAGTTTGCTGTCTACCTTCCTTGAAAAAACAATTTGGTTGATGTGCGAACTCTTGAAAACTTTGATTTCTACTCTACGCCAAGAAATTTCGGATCACTAGTATAGGTATACTATTTAAGTATAGTTGGTGTATTGTTCCTTGTTATTAATTATGCCCCTAAAATCATAAATCGGAATGGGAAATCTCAAAATAATATTTACTTCACTAAGTTTTATTTCCCCAGCAACCCAAGGAAGAAGTATTGTCCTTTCGCCATTGTGAAGGTTTAAATGATAAATAAATATAATCCAATGAGTCCAGACTACCGCTGTTTACCTCAACAACCGGTTCGACCGAACTGGTCTATTTTTAACAACCGGCTCGATAGAACCTTTTCGAACCGACTGACTGACCCCATTAGACAGAAGTCAGTAGTCACACCCACAAACAAAAACGAGCAGACGCAGTTTGTAATATGTAAATGTCAAAGCTCAAATCCTATGCTGAATTAGGACAACCAGCATAAGAAGCTCAGTTAATGATAAAGAACAGATTTAGCAATACAAGAGTAATTTACCGCTTTCTTTTTGATCTGCCTTTCATATATCAAATGTTAGAATTAGACCGAACCCAAAGGGAAGTATAAAGACCCTTCGAACACTACATTATCGCCGAAGCTAGTGGACGAATGATCTAGAGCAATGTTTTTTTAACCGCCGGTCCGCGAGGTTTTCTGCCGTGTCCGTGAGAAACGACTGAATATATTTATTTTTATTTTGAATCAAAATGGAGTCAAAGCAAGAGGAAATCCAGATCAAATTTTTTTAAACCTGTCGCGGAAGATTAAAAGAAGCTTGGATCACTAATGTCTTCACAGAAGATCTGAACTCCTGAAGGCTAACTCACCAGGAAAAGGAAAGTCTTGTTGAACATCTTTTTGATGCCAGTCTGGTATCGATATTCAGATTCAAATCTATCACTCAGTTTTAGGGTATTACGGACAAAGAACATCCAAGTCTCAGTGACAAAACTCTAAAAATATCGGTAAAAATTTTCGAGCACGTATTTATTGCGAGAAAATCATTTCAGACTTTTCGGCAATCAAAACAAAGCACAGGAATGTAATGGACATTAATGCTGCACTGTGCCTTGCAGAAACGACGCTCGAAACACGGCTCGAGAAGATTATAGCAAAGCAGCAGCAAAAGACGTCGCATTGACCTCACAAAAAATTATATTAACGGTAACGAAAACATTGTGGTATATTCATTATGGATCGCACTTATTAATCATTAAAGAATATTAGCAGATTAAATGGGCAACGGCAGGAACCATGAGGTACTGAGGTGTACTCGAATACAGGTGAAAGGTCTCAACGTATCTCACCGTTAAAGGTAAGCGTTTTGTATGCTAAAGGGGGAAAAAAGTGCAAGTGATGCACGACCCCCAAGAAGACCCACACTTCCTCAAAATATCCCATCTTCCAACCACTAGCTGGCTAACGCAAGCCTCCCCGAATTAAATTTCCCAGTGTAAATCCTACTGGTCAGAGAATTAACATTTTGTTCATCCATTCGTTAGGGGGTCAAGAATGCTACCCGTTCTCCTGAAAATTCTGAGAACCGCTCAAGTTACGTTACCCCCGTGATATAGCCACCAGCCATAAATCTTTACCCAATTAAACTGTTAGCTCCGGTTCCAAAAAGTCTACGGTCTACCCAACACGCATTGCGGATGCTAGACACGGTGGACACTTCTATTGCCATAATAAAACATACTACAAAGTCAGCTCGCCGATGGATATAGCCAGCGTTTTCTCCTTACAATGTTGGTCCCTCCATGGTGACGCCAACGCTGTCTAGCTAATCTTACGCTATGCGACGCCTTGCACTGGGAGATGGAGTCGGAGATGAATAAAAAAAAGAAAAGAATCATCCGAAAGTATATGGCAAAATAAATAAAAGTAAATAAAACGTACTCTTTCCTCAAAAAATACACGAATTAATAAATAAATAAATAAATAAATAAATAAATAAATGAATAAATAAAATAATAATTAAATAAATAAATAAACTAGGGAATGGATTTTCGACCTAAATGTGCAGCGCTCGAATCTGAGCGCTGTCACAGAATAATCTGGTGTAAAAATTATGGATTGTGGGCAGTGATCATTATAACATACAATACTACGAGATTAAATGCTCGAAAATAGCTTTTAAAGGCTTCGTTTCGGTGTCGCTGGTCCGCGAACGTTTCCCCAACGTTTTGCCCGTCCGCGAATGCAAAAAGGTTGAGAATCACTGATCTACAGCATGGACTCCCAGTTTCTTGTTCTTTCCCTGTTCCAGTCCCGGAAAAGGACATAGATGAAAAGTTTGTCCTCTGCACATTTCAAATTACGATCTTAATTAGCGACGGGCGACTCCATATAGAATGTGACGCTCATGGCAGTCGTTAAGCCTAGAGAGCAATCATGCACCTGGCAGCTGGCTGTAATGTCTATACTCGGCCCAGTAGTAAGTCGTGAATTTGCAATATGTCCAAGTCATGGTATAAACGACATAACCTTAGTTTTATTATTATTATTATTATTATTGAACAAATGGAGAATACCTTTTGCTTTTTAAGATGCAAAGTACGTATTTTCATGTTTTAAAGAATCAAGCAGACTGGTTTTTGCATCATCTTATGTTTCTTGCAATTAATTGTATACTATAGCAGCATAGTTTAGCAGCTTACAGAAGATGGCATCGGACGCAATAACAATTTTTGGTCTCGAGTGGTAAGTGTGTTGGCTTGGATCTGAGCATTCTTTGGTCATCTTCCGAAAGTGTGTGATAATGTGCAAAGCTTTGAAGGTTGTCTTTCCATTTCCAGGGCAAGCGCACCCTGGATGTTCATTACCTGGCCCACCCGCACGTAATCCCTCGCAAAACAACACTTTAGCATTTTCAAAGAGGCTCGATGTCGCCTCCCAGCCCTACTCCCAAACTTCAGCCAGCGGGAGACAACAATATGTCTAGTATTTTCCCGGCCAACTGACAGGGAATTGAATGACTCTCTTGGGAGCAGAGGTCATTCGATTCTTCGATTCACTGTCAGTTGGATGGAAAATTATGCTCCGGAGATCAAATAAAGTAGAAAGAAATTTATGCGTGCCACGCTGAAGAATATGTGTTCACAAAAATAAACATCAAAGTACGGTAAGTCTTAAATTCCAAATTGTAAGATACACTACAATGACACTTTGCAGATATTTTTCAGTTACTGAACCAAGGAGATAATGAATAATGGAGATAGTTAAACACCCCTTCGTTTTGCTGAAGTACAGCCATTTTTACATGGACTCCTCAGAACTGCAGAATGGGATTCAGAAGTTTCTCACAAGAGTAAGGAAGTGGAATTAAAAATGAATTTATAGAAAATAAAACTGATGTACAACGCATTTAGAAAACTGAAGAATTAGAAATTGACTGCGTACATTTAAAAGTAACTAATACTTACATTTTCCCTGTAGAACAGATATCAAACAAGAGCAACATCGAAGACGAAATTTATAGGCACATGAAACTTGACCGAAGGCCATTTGGAAAAAACAGTGTAATTTTCAAGAGCAGTTTATTTTTATGTCTTAAAAGAAAAGTGGTTAGTCAAAGAATCCTTCCAGCTCTTACATATGGATCAGAGATATGGGGACCTTAACTAAAATACTGATTCGTATCAGGATAATATGACCACCTACCTAATAATGGGAACAACTGCCCTTGGCCCGGATGAGAACGGCGAGAAGGCGTGGTATGGACGCAATAAGGCCCTTGAAGGTTACCCCGGGGAACACATGCCCATTTGGAATACAAAAGAGCACGATGGTCCCGGAGATGACGTATAGTTGTGGGTCGGCACGTCGAACCTGTCGACCCAAATAATCCCACAAGTGCTGTATGGGATTGAGGTCGGGCGATTTCGCCGGCCAAGGCAGAACGGAGACATCGCTTTCGTGTTCCTGGAAACAGTCACGCACCCCTTTAGTGACGCGGCACGACGCATTGTGCTGTTGGTAGACACCATCACCACAAATCCAACATGAAAGGATGAATGTGGTCAGCGAGGATGGACAGACAGCCATTAGCGTTCAAGGATCCATCCAGTGGTACCAGCTGTACCAGGTAATTCCAGGAAAATATCCCCCAGATATGCAGACTGACACCGCCAGCCTGTACTTGACCGACAAGCTTGGCCGGGTATTGGTTCTCGTGTGTTTGATGACGTATCCGACACCGCCCGTCACTTTTGTGGAGTAGAAACCTCGATTCGTCCGAGAGGCCACCTTTTTCCACGCTTTCAATGTACAATGACGATAGTCCCATGAGAACTGGAGGCGTCCTTGCCGATGGACCAGGGTTAACATGGGCGCCTTGACAAAGCGTCGACTACGGGGACCCGTGCGTAACAGGGTTCGCTCAACTGTTATTGGGGGACACGTATCTGGGTGCCCCAGTGTTCATTTGTGTGGTAAATTACTGCACTGTTGCGCGTCGATTGCCCTTTACCAGTCGACGGAAGTGACGTTCTCCTCTGTGGTTGATGACCTTTGGAGCTCCACAGTTATGACGTCATTAGGTACTCGGTGTGCCAGTGGTCCATTCTTGGTACACCCTTACTATGGAATCTCGCGGACAGCCCGCGAAGTCTGCTGTTTCTGAGATGCTTCCACCCTTGGCGCGGTAGCCGATGATCATTCCTTTTTGAACGTCCCTCAAATCAGTGCCTGTTCCGATTGTGCTCACGTTACGTACTATAGCTCATCTGTCCTGCCCTGCTGCTTATATATCCGTGTGGTCGATCTTGCCACGTGCATTGTGTGCCTGAGCGTGTACAATTCCGGGGGTGGTCATATTATTCTGATACTACTGTGTTTGTACGAGTATACACAACTCTACTAAGGAGCATTGGAAAGATGCAAGCTTGGTGTAGCAAAGAATTAGGAAAAAATGAACTCTTGGATTAGGATAATGACATAAGTGTATGACATCATGATTATAATAAAGAACCACATGTGGCAATTGCTGGGACATACTGCCAGAAGATCTGATCACCGTTCGACGAATGAAATGTCAGACTGGATACCAAGGGTCAGGAAAAGATCCTGATGAAGACTACGTTGGAGAAAGGTGGATGAAAGTCGGAAGCATGCTTGAGTGACACGGAAGAGAATTGCTCAAGACAAAGATGTGGAAGAAATGAGATCTTCATTTACAGTGGATTGAGAATGGAAGAAGATGTTGATGATGATGATTTAACACCAGTGTTAATCCAATAATACTGTTCCGTTACACTGTGAATAAAAAAAACCGTGAATGAAAACGAGGTTTTTCCTTCTCGCACTGCGTTCGGTCTGTCGTGCTGCTTGTCGGATTTGCCTCTACGGCCTGGCGCATGGCCGCCGAATCCACGGTTCGCGGCCTACCTAACCTTCGATGTTCGTCGAGGTTTGTGTCACGAGAGCGAAATTTCTTGAACCATCTGTTTGCCGTGTTGTGGTCTACAGAACCTTCCCCTTTCGCATGACAAATGTTTCGTGTTGTTTGAGCAGCATCATGGCCGACTTCAAACTCCTAAAGCAAAAGTTTCCTAATTAGACGGTTGTCGCTGTTTAACTTTTAGGCGCCCCAACCACAGACAAAACGATGACATGCAGTGCTGTTCACAGCAACGACTACCACTTTATATCCCTTTCGACTGACTGCAGTGCGCGACTTGAACAAGTTTAAACACGTGACATACCCGCCACAGCACATGCGTTTATGCAAATATTGCAAAACTTTCGACTCACACTCTGTACTAGTATAGCTTTACTTTTTTGTGTAAAGCTGGTGCACGGGTCGTCCTTATTAAAAACGCACAGTGTTAGGCTAAAGATTATTTCTGAAATAAACATTTTTGACTTTTTCTTAACTTTCCTAAAATAAACCTCTTGCTTAGAGTTAAGACAAATGAGAGGAACAGCAAAATAGAAAACACCATAATGTCAATCAATTTAATTTTCTTTACAGAAAATGTGCTCGACAGTTGTCAGTCCTGAATAAAATCACTTATATGTTTCCAGGAGTGAGCAGCAAGACACAGTGTTGGGTTAATAAAGGAAGAAATGTAGGATGAAGCTCTGGGTTGAAGGCAAATTTCTTAATGGCTTAAATTACCCTCCAAGCGTAGGAGGATATCACTATGACTGGACATTACACGACTAGAAAAGATCCGCCTCTTCCGATGAATCGCCAGGTTCCAGCTACACCGTATCCATGGACGAATCTTTATTCGACATTTAGCAGATCAGTAGCTGGAATCAGATTGCACGGTTGGACAGGAACAAGCCAGAGAAGGAAGTATGCTGTGGGGAACGTTCTCGTATAGACATCGCAGTGCCCCCTGATTCTCGTTGAACACGACCTTACTACCTGGTGGTGATACTACATCCCGATGGAACTACTCTCTTTTACAGAAACAAAACCCAGTGTAACAAGGCCCGCTTTGCGTAGGAATGGCTCGACAACCGAGTTCAACCATTTCGCGAGCTTCCTGGAAGCCAAATTCCATCGACTAATACACAGTCGAGTCACATTACTGTGACCACCCCCAACTTTTGATGTCAACAGCGCGTAGCTAATGAAAGAAGGCACGTGTCGTGAGCTGGTTTCGAGGGTATATAAGGTGTGCTGTAGGCATTCTGAAAACATATCACTCGTTGCTGTCATGGATAAAAGGGGTAGCGATTTATCAGATTTGCAAAAAGGGATGATTATCGGCTTTCGGACCAAGGGTGGCAGTATTTCTGAAACAGAGCAGTTTTGTGAACTGTTCGCGTGCTGCTGTGGTTAAAGTCTATCGTGATTGGAGAAATGGCACCATTGCCAATAAGCGATATGGAAACTGCGGAGCACCACGTGCCATTGATGTGTGAGGTGAACGTTGGCTGCGAAGGTGCATGAGTGCTGATCGACACGCTACAGTGGAGCAACTCACTGGCTGAATGAACCAGGGGGCTACCGGAAATGTTTTTAAAACGATTGTTCAGCGAACCCTGCTGCGTATTGGGGTTCTGACGCAGACTGGTGGTCACTGCACCCATGCTAACGAAGGTGCATCGGCAGAAAAGGCTTACATTTGCACGGCAGTATCAGAATTGGACCTCCGCTGATTGACAAAGAATTGCGTTCTCCGATGAGTCACGTTTTCTGCTTCATCGAACAGATGAACGTTGGCGCATATGGCTGGAAACAAAGGAAAACCAAAAACTTTTCAACCACTGCTGGAAGAACACAAGCTGGTAGGGGCAGCGTTATGGTCTGGGGAATGTTTTCGTGAAATTCCCTGAGTCAACTCATTCCTGTGGAAGGCACTATGGACCGAATTCGTTATGAATCCATCCTTGCAGACCACGTACACCCATACATGCTGATTGTCTTCCCTGGGGCGGATGGGATCTTTCAGCACGACAATGCGACATGTCACACAGCTAGAAATGTCCTAGAGTGGTTGGTAGAGCACGATGAAAGCTTCAAAGTATTTCCCTGGCCCCATAATTCCCCAGACTTAAACCCAATTGAGCATCTGTGGGACCACCTTGATCGTGTTGTTCGCTCTATAGATCCTCCACCACGTACCCTGCAGCAGCTGTCAGATGCACTGCAGTCAGTATGGCTCCATATACCTGTGAATACCTTCCAGCACCTTAGTGAGTCACACCCAGCCCGTCTAGCTGCGGTCCGCGCTGCACACAGCGGTTACTCTGGATATCAGTTGGTGGTCACAATAATGTGACTCGACCGTGTATAATACAATGCAACGCAGCTTTCCCTGGTCCAAGCCAGTGATTAGCCTCTTAACCGAATTCCGAGCAATTATATTCTACACTGCTGGCCACCCAAATTGCAACACCAAGAAGGAAGCATCCGATCGGCCTGAAATTCGCAGCATGCGCCGCCCGCGAGAGGACATGCAAACGATTAGCATTGCAGGGCATATGCAAATGATGTGCGCCCGGCACGCCACCGAGAAGCACTATAAGAAGGGTGCACAGAAGGCGGGGTGTAAGTAGTGGAAGTGTGTTGTACTGCCGGACCTGTGCGTGGGAAGCTTCCTGATGCCTCGTCGCAGAATACGGCAGTCATTCCAGTACGTTTCGGAGTTCGACAGAGGACCAATAATGGCTTTTCGCGACAGCGGTTTATCGTGCCGAGACATCGGCGCCCGTGTGAGACGACATCCAGCAACAGTGAGGCGAGTATGGATTCGGTGGGTGCAGGAGGGACGGACGGACCGACGTGAGCGATTGCCGCAGCCGCGGCGCACCACCGAACGAGAGTACCGGCATGTTGTGCGGCGGGCATTGACGGCTCACACCGCCACATCACGAGCGTAATGGCAGAAAGCTTTTTAGAAATTGATTTTATCTGAGAAGTCACCCAGTGTAGAATTTTTTGCACTTTCGGTCGCTTACTGTCCAGCTGAGAAATGTACGTAACTTGGGGGAGGGGGTTATCGATAAAACACTTTCTCAACACAGGCAATGAACTGAAAATCGGGAAAATGTGCGCCTATGCAGCCGGAAGTGAGGGAAAGAAAGAAGGAGAGAAAAGAAAAGGACAAAGCATTGAGCTTCGGTTAGGAGATTAACTCGTAAATGGGGGGATTAGTCTGGCAGTGTGACGAGGATTGATACTATTCGTGCGTTCCTCCTGACACGCTGTGTCATCCAGTTATCATACCTTTAATATTAGTACACTTTCAGGTTGATTTAGTGTACAAACGGCACAGTATACCAGAGGACAATTTCCACGTTTTAATGCAGTCACTGCCACGCCAGGTGCACATTTCTCTGCCAGTTATCGCGGAGAAATGTGATCCAAGACTGTTAGACAGGAGAGCATAATGGTATGGGTCATGAGTGTACTTAAAAAATTTCAATATTGCTTACTATTATAATGGTCCACTCTTCTCTCTCTCTCACTCTCTGTTGCACAACCGTTTCTGCTGCACACACCCTTAAGGAAATATAGCAGGAAAATTAGCTATCAGTATGACTGCCAACTAAAAAAGTTTGCCGTGTTTACCAATTCGCATTGGCAAAGAGTAATTCTAGAGTATATATTTATTTTCGTACAGCACATTGCATTTATTCACGTCACTCACGACCGTAACGTGCCACAGTACGGAGCATTGTTACGGATATTTATTTCTAGAATTTAGGCAAATACGTTAAATCTCATCTCGCAACTTTTATTTCGCTTTGGTGCTCTTTTTCCTTTGTTTCCACAAGCGTGAGAGGAATTTCTCTGTGTCACTCCTCTATGAAACATCGGAGACGCCAGTTTATCTCATTTTAGAGTCTGCACCTTTGTATTTTGTAAACGGATTAGTATCGTCGCGCTCGTTTGATCCTTTGCCTTCTTTATTTCAAAGTGGCCGCTTGAAAGCGCAAACCCTCTTAATTTTTACCTTGATGCTTTGCATTAGCCAATGCCGGCGTGTTTTTCTCATGTGGCTTTGTGGAGGCAAAGGGGTGAGTTTGATGGAAACAAAGGGGGGCTAAGGAAGTCACTTCTAGGATTTAAAATCGAACGGTCGCAGGACCACGAGGTCAGGAAAGAGCTGACGTGTTGGGGGAAGTACGTCTTAAGCTCGCCGGGCGTAATGCAGGTATTCTCCACACCACGAAAGAATGACCGCAGGAGGATTTAGGCAAGGAAATGTGGGGTTTGAGAGGAGCGGGAACGAATGATAGAAAAAGCTGAGCACAACCTTCTTCACTTAAGTAAGGAAAAGAATAAAGTGCTTTACAAGAGATTTAAAGGGGGAAAAGTGCTTTACAAGAGATTTATTCAAAAAATTGTTACTATTAGCTATCTTATTGTTTTCAAACACGCAATACTTTCCAAGTTAACAGCATACTAAGTGGAATTAAATCATAACAACAGACAACAAAGTTTACAAATTCCTGATATTGAGCGGTACCAAGGTAGGTGGATTAATTAAGGTAATTTTCATAAAACCAATTAAAGAAGATATGTGAGTCACAAAAGTAAATATTTACTAAACTATGGCGGCGGCAATAATAATATTCCGATTGTTTAGTTTTTTAAAAACAATATTTATTTTTATTTTTATATATTATTCAGATTTAGGCGAACGTAAGAACAGAGAGAGAGAGTAACCATAAGTAGGCATTTCTGCGCCCGGGGCAAACTGAAAAATATTGTGCTCCAATCTGCCCCCCCCCCCTCTCTATCAGTCTATCAATCTTTCTCTTTCTCTCTCTCTCTTTTTCTTTCACTCTATCTCTCTCTCTATTTCTTTCACTTCCTCTCTCTCTCTCTCTCTCTCTCTCACACACACACTCACACACATACTCACTCACCAGAAGAACAAATAACAGCATTGAAAGTCTAAGCGAGCACAAGCTACAAAGAGGAATTTTCAAGAAAAATAGCTTTAAATTAACGACAGCAAAAAGTAGATACAATTTCAAAAATATTACTACAAAGACTTTCTAACGAAACTAGGCATAAAAAAGGCACAATCAAAATGTGACTGTTTTTACAGCTTTTCGCAACTGATTCGGAGTTCGGACCTTCAACACCGCATCAAGCGGACCGAATGTAGCTGACAGTCGTGACATGTAGCCACAATAAAGGCTGAATAGCCTCCAGAGAATCTTCAAAATTGTGAACAACATCCTTATCTTGCAAGCCACATATAGTCCATCCAACTAAAGAAGTACTGGGGGCTCCATTGTTGTAGAAGGGGGGCCATGGTTATTCTTCAGTTGAGACTGACTATGCAACCACGATTTCATTACTGAATGTGAGAAACAAACAACTGAACATTTTGAGGACGAAATTCTAATTTTAATTCTGCCAAAAACTTGTGTAAAAGTTTCAGTTCCAGTTGTAATCGCATTCCAAACAGTGATTTCTGCGGTCTCTCTTGAGATGCGCCCGGGGCAGCCGCCCTCTGCCCCGCCCTAGTTACGGCTCTGGTAAGAACGACCCTGACACCGATGAAATGTGATGTAGCTACAAATGTCCATCTGCGCATGCGCAAGCTAAAATCTGACCTTAAGATAGAAAGAAAAGCTCAATCGCATGTGTTAGTGAAAGGGATTGCTAACTTTTGGTCTAAGATATCTACAGGTTACACCAGTGGCGGATTTACCACTAGGCCAACTAGGCCGCGGCCTAGTGGCCTTAGGCTCTAGAGGGCCCCAGGTGCAGAATTCAAAAAACCGGAGAGCATGGAACAGCAAAACTTAGAAAAGGTCGGTATCGTTATTTTAATTTACTTGAATAAAATAAAGTAGTGGTAATTTTTTATTTTATCTTGAATGATAACTAAAGAAATAAGAACGTAATAATAGCTCTATTGCGAGCACGCCCGACGTAAAGTGCTGTTCCTTTACGTCGAATGCGATAGAGAGCGCATTCGACGTAAAGTGTAGTTCTTTACATTTTGAATGTGCGATAGAGGCCGCATTCAAAATGTAAAGTGTTGTTCCTGGATAAGCATGAACCTCTTTGACTATGCTAACAAATATGTTTTTTATAACCTTTAATTTAATAACAAGTTAAATCAAACTAATTTTTATTTAAATAATACTTACATAACAATAAAATTATACTACCAATTATTATATTCTTAACTTAAAGATAAGTTTATTAGAAAATCTCATAGGAGCAAATTCAAACATGGGTGGCCGGGTGGGGGGGGGCATAGAAAATTTGGTCTAGGGCCCCAAAAGCCTTAAATCCGGCACTGGGTTACACCCCATCGTGTTGCCGTGGGTGGCCAAGTGGGCAACGTTCGTGACTACCACGGAAAGGACCTCAAGTTCGATCCCAGCAGGTACGAACGCTCGATCTATTAAATATCCGCCGTGCGTCGGATGGGCACGTTAAGCCGTCGGACCCCGGGTACAGGACCCCCGGTAATAAATAAGGGCGTCTTCCTCCCCCTTTCTACTTCGCTTCCGTGTCACTTTCCTATAGGGCACTCTAGCCCAAATCTCCTAGCTTCCTATTTCTAAGGGTTGTTTAAGACCTGGGGTCAGATACTCCCTTCCTAAAATCCTCTACATATGATCACTGATCACCCCATCGTGTTATACATAATTTTAAAGCTCTCGTCAGTAGCACGTAACTCCCTCCCCTCCCTCGGGGGAAAGTTGAGAGGAAGCCAAATTTCGTTACGGCGCACCGTTTCCATAGCAACAAGAATACATTTTTGTAGTGGCTTTTATCACATTGCATGAGCTTCCTGTAATTTACGCAGATTACGCTGAGATATTGTTACTTTTATGTAAAATGTGATCAAATAATATTCGGTGATAATTTAGTAAAATATATTGTTGAGTAACAATAAAATTAACTATTGCTGAGCCACTTCATGGGGACACCATTCAAAAAACAAATTTCAGCAATGGGTGTGACTACTTCCGTTACCCATTTTCGTTACATCGAAATTTTTGACTTGGGATTTACTCTACTACTGTGGGAAAAACGCATAGCATCGAAAATAGCTACTATACTTCAATTCACCATAAGATGACACTGCAGTTTAAGGTACAAGAGCCTACGCACTCACTGAGCCTTCGGGGACGGCCGGGAGTTATGTTCATCCGCGTCACTCCCCATTGTGTCCTGCTGTTAACAGCTGTCAATCACTTCCCCCATCAACTCATTGGCATCCTTGCCTCCCAAACACTGCATATCTACGCATGCGTGGATTCGTCTAATTTTAAAACTTAATTTCTGAAAACAGGTCATTTTTAGATTTGTCTAAAATAAATATATGTACTTATAAGTAAACATCTAGGACAACGTAAAGTATGATTCCGGGCAATAAATGCGTTGATTTTCATGGAAAATGTAGGGAACTACTTTTAGTCGCGGCGATAAGTTTCACGTAACTTCCCCTTCAGTGTCATCTTAGGGTGAATGGACGGATAGTCTGGATGCAGTGGCGAAGCGTCAATGGAAGCAAGGGAAGCATTGCTTCCCTTTGGTTCACGCGCTTTCTTTCGCGTGAATTAAAAATATGTAGCATTAAAGTAAAATAAAAAAATCACACAAACATAACGCAGCGGACATTTTTTTCAGTATCTTTTATTTTTAAGAAAGCAAATTCATATTTGTATTTTTACGAAAGCAAGAACAAATGTCTCGTACGTAAGTCGCTCGTTGGAAGCAACGCAGATAATGCATCCAGCTAAATCTCAGTAACGCTCTATGCTTGCTGGCTGTGGCATGCCCACCCGCAGAGTGGCCAGCCACAGACAGCAAGCATAGAGCGTGGGGAAGCATTCGCCCAAACGCTTCCACAGCGCAGAAGGCAGAACCAAAGAATATTTTGGCATAACCACACAAGAAAGTTTCAAGGACAAAGCCACTAACTAGAGCATGCGCTCTTTCCAAACGTTCAATTATCAGACTTAGCACTCAGAGGACTGCCGTAACAATAGTTTGAAGTTGAAATTTGTCAAAGGTTTTCTGTGTTAGTGTAATTAGTTGATTCAGTTCCATTATTGGCTTATGGTTTGAACTTTCGGTAGTTTTATGTCGCACGTTCTTTAGCAGTGGCATGTCATTATTTCAGGAACATAAAAGTAAGCGTTACTTTTATTAGTGTAGCTATTTGTTTCCGTGACTCTTCTGAGGAATGTAAGCGCCATGGAAGCAATAGACTCTGTCAAACTCCCAAAACTCCTTTCTAGAAAAAATACTTTCTCTGTCTTTTGGATCATTTTCATAATCATATAAAATCACATTTTTAAATAAAAAAAATTATCCATAAAAATCATATAAAATCACGTTTTTAAATAAAAAAAATGCTCTATAAAAATCATATAAAATCACATTTATATAAATGTGATTTTTATATGATAATTTATATGTGATTTTATATATAAATCATATAAAATCACATTTATAAATAAAAAAAATTATCTCGCTCTCCCTAAGAGCCCGAGCCCGAACCGCAGTAAATATTCTACAGCCCATCTCAGCTCTGATAGAAGCAACCCCCAATTCTTTTCGTTGTGTGGGCAGACAAGTTTCTTTCCCTTTTAACATTTTCACTCAATATTTTTTTTTATAAATCTTTGCATTTGAACTTCTACATAGACATTTCTTTTTGGTAGCACCCCGCATGGTCGCGTTTTTTTTTGGGGGGGGGGCGGATCTTACGATGCTTTCTGCCATGCCGTATTGTCAACGTATCATATAAACTACGGGTCACTTGCTGATTTTAATTATTATAAATTTTCATTCATGTCACTTTTGCCATCTGTTTATCGCATATTAACTGCATTGCTTCCCTTACTTACAAAAGTCACGCTTCGCCACTGTCCGGATGTATGACGAATAAAATTCGGCAAGCACACTATATCTACCCATCAACTGAAACTTCGTTATCGTTCCTACAGGTCTTCTTTACAAAATCCTGTTAGGGATTTTAAATACGTGGCTTTCAAAATTTTATGTAACCACTGATTAATTGAAAAGAAACGTTGACTAAGAATATTTCTTTCAGTCACGATATTTCCTTAATCTAAAAAAAAAAAAAAAAAAAAATTACATATCACGATGTGTTGTTAAGAAAAAAGGTAGACCAGGAGTTGTTTTCAGAAATGATGAATTTTCGACGCAAGCGGCGAAAAAATAAAATGTCCGAAATATTTCGCAGGTGATCAGTAGAAGTAGTTTTCATCATCGATTATCTGTTCTGCTCTTTCTTCATCCCCATGACATGTTGCATCCGCCCCCAACTGGCACACGTGCTTCTTCTTGTTCGCGTCACGACTATCAAAGTAGAAGATGGGGGAGATTAGGGAGGGTGAGAGGTGTCAGGGGAGGAATTCCCAAGGGTTAACCTCTGATCCTACTCGCTGAAGATTGTGAAAAGTCTGTGTAATTGAGACATACGAGGGAGCAGAACCATGTCAGCCGCGCCTTCTGCCAGAGGGGGTTCAGTTAATTAGTGCTCCTCTCATTCTTTCTTTTGTTGCAAGCCGAGGTTGTCTAACTTGCTACAAGACAGCCATCATTCCACATCCCGTCGTGAGGTCCCACCCAAGCGAAAAAGAGTTCCTTTCTCCCAACGCTTTTAACACTTTAAAATTCCAGTTTCGATGGAGCTTCGTCTGGGCTCTAGCTCCGGAATTTGCTTTACATCGCCACAAAATGAATGTCGGGGTCCTTCTTAGTTTGCATAGGATCCGGAAACGTTGCCAAAAACCTAGTGTGGCTTACCGAAGGTAATTATTTCAAAGGTCATGCACACAAGCACTTAATAGATCTCCTAATAATATGCGTCTACACTCTACATAATTGCAGCTTAACGGCAATTATTTGCAAGCCTATACGCAGTTATGGAGATAATGGGACCATTTCTAATTGAAACTATTTTCGATATCATAGCAAAAATGATGGTATTTCCAAACCGTTACCAAAATCGTTTATCCAATACATATAAATACACTGCCGGACAATTGCTAAGGACGGATGACAATAGCAACGACAGGAACCATAAAATGGAAGGCAGGAAAATGTGGAAATCAGCATAAGTGCGGGATCCAGTTAGACGTGTTGTGCGTATGCAAATTTTGGATTGCCGAACTTGTTCGTGACGTCATAGCGGTGATAAGAGATATAAAGGATTTGACGCGTATTGACCGTTGTTGTTCGAACGCAAAGTTGAAAGGGAAAGAATCAATTGACGAACTTGCAATTTTCAGTATGTCTTCCCGACATCACCTAGATGATTTTACGCGTGGCCGTATTATTGGCAAGATTGAAGAAGGGCGAAAAATAACAGATGTTGCCAGGGAGTTTGACGTCAGCCACAGTGTTGTTTCAAGGCTTTGGAAATCATTTCAAACAAATGGAGAGTGTTGCAAACGTCACGGGGGAGGTCGTGTTCGCAGTACGACACCTGCAGAAAATTGCTACATAGTGCTATCAACAAAAAGACACCGGCGCAGCACAGCTAGTGAGGTAGCAAATCAGTTTATGACTGCCACTGGCAAGCGGATCTCCCGAAAAATCGTCGCCAGACGTTTGCATGAAGGAGGACTATACGCCCGCCATCCTGTTGTGTGCATCCCATTGTCCAGACGTAACCGTACCGCCCGTTTGTAATGGTGCCATCAACATCGCAATTGGACTGATAACGACTGGTCTGCTGTCCTCTTCTCAGATCATAGTAGATACAGTCTATCGTCTGATTGTCGACGACAACTGATCTGGCGTGATAGTGGTACTGCATATTGTCCCGCAAACATACAGGAAAGGGACCGATATATGGCATGTATTGTCATGGTATGGGCTGGCATCATGATCAATGGCCGTACGTCCCTCTATGTGCTTCCAACTGGGACTATGACTGGCCAACGATACATTAATGATGTTCTGCTACCTCATGTTCGCATGTTTCGTGGTGCTGTCGGTGATAGATTCATTTTCATGGACGATAACGCAACATGTCATCGAACAGTCGCTGTCCAGGAGTGTCTTGAGAGCGAGGATATTCAACGCCTCGTATGGCCAGCACGTTCTCCAGAACTGAATCCCATTGAAAATGTGTGGGATGCTTTGGGGAGGAGTCTTGCTGGTCGCCAATGCCTTCCAATAAACAAGGACACCCTCATCCGTGCACTGACAGAGGAATGGGATAAATTACCCCAACAGCTGCTTGATAATGTTGTGCAAAGCATGACACGACGTGTGGAATCTTGCATCGACCTCCATGGTGGCCATATCCCGTATTGACATCTTATGCCGGAACGCCTGCGGACGGTAATTGCATTTTTTTCACGTTTACGTATTCTGCACAAAATGGCCTGTTTGTCCCTTGAACACGTTCCAAAGCCTTCTGGATTTCAGAGCACAATAAATTGTCTTTCTTGTAATGTCCTGGCATTCTGACATTATTTTATTTCACTTGGCATCCAACCACACTTACCTTTTATGCGCTATATAGCCGTTTATGATCCGTCCTTAGCAATTGTCCAGCAGTGTATTTCATTTCCGACATCGGGACAAGGAAAGAAAGACCATAAGTGCCACTGAATTTTGTAGAAACTAAAGAAAATGTCGCGATGTCACATTTGATTGCGTTAAATCACATCTGTGCACAATCAATTATTTAGCAGACGATGAGGCTTAGTTGTCAGAAAATAACCTTATCACAGCGTCTTTGGATATTATTGTAAGCCTGCACTTATAAACGAAAATTATACATGTACGTGTCACCAAGGGTGTGCGAGAGTGAGCAACCCTGAAATTTTCCTTGCCTCCCCCCCCGCCACCTCACCCAGTGCAAGATGTTCCATTTCTCAGTTGTTGTTTTTTTTTTAACTTTAAAATACAATCTGAACTTAGGCAAGTAATAATGAGTTTCGTGTATTTCGTCGTGTAGCCCTACGTATTTCTCCATATAGCAAGTACACGCGATGTTTACTTCTCCGTAGAAAGGTTATTAATTTAGAATCCGAAGGGCCATGAAAATTCAGTTCTCCAGTCTTCTAAGTCCTTATAGTTTAAGTCAATGAAGGAAGACATATTCTTCATAATACATGGAAATTTCTCAGAATATTCAAGCAAAACAAACTGAAGTTGCTTGTACCACTTACTGGTCATCCATGTAACACTTCACAGGAGACTTGAAAATTAAAAAAAAAAATCATTTTAGAGTTGGAATCGAACCCCGCATCTCCCGATTACCGGTCGAGTATGCTCACCATTACACCACCCAGGTCAGTGAAGTAAAATGCAACTGAGACATAGGAATATGTAAAGTCCTCAGATTTTCGCTAGTCGAAGCATCCATGTTTCCTCATAGTACATGGATGACCAGTAAGTGGTACAAGCAAATTCAGTTTGCTTTGCCTGAATATTCAGTGGCATTTCCATGTATTATGAACAATATTTCTTCTTTCATTGATATATCGGTAGTACTGGTGACCTCCGGCCTACATCCGTCCGGATGGGAGTTGGGTCAATTCGCTATCGGGGAAACATGGATGCTTCGACTAGCGAAAATCTGACGTCTTTCAGATACATGGATGACCAGTAAGTGGTACAAGCAAATTAAGTTTACTTTGCTCGAATATTCTTAGTTTAAGTTTTTAAGAAAAGCACTTTGTCGCCGTGAAGAGCAATAAACTCATTACATAGCCTGCCTGCTTTCTCGATCACAAAGTATTGATCGATAAAGAATGCAATAAAACAGTATAAATCGTGAATGATTAGGCGAAAGTGGCTTGGTCTGACGAATCAAGATTCCTGGTGCATCACGTAGACGGCAGAGCGCGGATACGACGATTACCAACGGAGGCTATATGGCACGTTAATGCACTGTTTGGCGGTACAGCTGATAACGGGATTCATCTGACCACAAACGTGGCGCCATTTTACAGACGTTCAGTTTTGATGTTTCCGTCACAGGCGAGGTGTGATTTCCGACGACGAGCAGTCATCAGTGTCACACGAGTACGGCGTCGGCTCCCGTAGCCCATGGTGTGCACTGTGAGCCATACCTTTCACTCACTGACGTTGCTTGGGCCTCCGACATTTCACCTGGATGTGATTTACATTCCCATCGCAAAGCGCACAGTCTGTACAAGCCTGTATAGTCTACGTCGATCCAGGTCATCAATGGCGTGTGGTCAGCCGCCACTTGCTTTCTGAGCGCTGGTACGTCAGTCGATGGTATACACGCTGTATACCCTTGATACCGTTGCCCTCGGGAACCCCTCAGTTCTTACCACTTGGACGATAGAAACACCCACCCGTCTTGCGCCGACAATGTGTCCGCGATCAAAGTCCCTCAGTTCACCACGTTTATCCATGTTCGTCGATTGCGATACACTGCTGGGAAGCCATGCTGTCTGCCTATATATTGCCTATTTTCTATTTGGGCCTGTCCCCCTCTGCACGGGGCATTCTCACCTCAAATGCCCATCACCCCTATCTCTAATGTTTTGTCTACTGAGTGCATACTCCATATTACCCTAAGAGGGTGCTGTCAAAAAGGGTGGGAAAGTCTGATCACTGTCTCTCAATGAAACGCAAGAACGGTATCAATCCGCGTTGCACTGCAGTCCTGTGTGCTTTCTGTCAGGCAATTACTTAGCATGTCTTCTGTCAAGCAATTACTTCCCCACGGACAACCCCGCCTCCCCCCCCCTCAGGAAGAACTACGCTGATCATCGAAGTTAATCTAAACACCCCAAAGAGCTGAAAGGAATATTAAGTACCCTCAAACCTCTCGAGATTCTCCGATTGTCATTTTACCGTCACTGAGTTGCGAATGTTGGGAGAAGTCTTCCATTATTTCTCCCTTCTTCAAGTTAGTTACAGACATTTTCCTGCTGGACAGTCAACGGCCGAGAGTTCGAGGCTGTTGATTAAGTAACTTCGCATATCAAATTTATTTCTATGAGTGATCTTACATTTTGAAACTTTGTTTTACAATGAAATCTTGCCCGCTAAACTGATAAGCAAACAAAACTGGATTCTGAGCAATAATTCCGCAGCTTTCAGATTTAAACCATAGGCATAGGGACTACTTTTCGTATCGGAGGCAGATGTACCGTACCTTACACAGTGCTATACTCTTAGTGTGTAAGGCTAATTTAGGTGTCTGGCTCCATATGAAAGGCTAACCAGAACTGCAAGACAGGCTCACCATTTGTGTTCTACTCGAACACTATCACTAGAATAGATGACATTTTTTCTCTAACCACGTAACCACTGTAATGTGTGTGCGTGCGCGTGTGCGTGCGTGTGTGGTTACATTACTATTGTTCAACACATACACATTTTTTTCGCAGACGGGGCTTGGGTGGCCGAGTAGTCAGAGGCGTCAGTTTCTGACTAGTCGTCCAACATAAGAAATCAGTTATATTGTTTTATCGCGCTAGCCCCCTCTCCCCCTACCTGTACCTGATGGCCTCAAATTTGGGAAGGGCCATAGCTCATATGACGGGGTCCTGATATGGCTTGGCTTTCACATGTTTCTCTTTTTCTCTACAAATATAACATATGTCACTTGAAAGTATATATCTTGTGCTATTTTGTAATAATTTTGTGCCCATTGAACAACCATTATTACGGTTTTAGGTCTAAGGTAAAAATGTCTTTTTATCAAGTAGGGGCTCACAGTGAAGAAGAGCAGAGTGGTAATTAAATTCCTGTTGCTGAAGGGAAGACAACGAAAGAAATCCACAGTGAAATGTGGGAGACGTTATGTGATCAGTGTTCGTTCTATTCCACAGTTAAAAAGCGGGTTGCCAGATTTAAGACTGGACATTTCAGTACTGAGGATGAAGATTGTCCAGGATGACCAGTTGTCATCGTTCCGCAAAATGTGGTTGCTGCTCAAAACATGACTTTGGAAGACCAAAGAATCTTATGCAACGAGGTTGGAATACGTGTTGCGAGCCCTGCTCGGATTTTATGTTTATGCCCTCGTTGCAGAAGATAGCAAAGGAATAGTTGAGGATATAGTAAGTAAAATTGATTTATCTCTTGCTTAGACTTGTTTGTGACGTACCTGCCAGCAGGATGCACATGACATAAAGGCAGATAGGAATCAGAATAAAATGTGTGCGTAGCTCAGTTGGTAGAGCTGACTTGTTCCGGAATAAGCGTACTCGGGTTCGAATCCCGGCGTAGACCAAAAATGACGGAGAAATTTACTTCGTTATAATGGCGCCCGAACTACCCGGATGACCCGACCGTTCAAAATCTCGCAATGGTGTGATGTTCTTTCCACACCGCGAGATAGGAAAAATCAGAGAATCCCTTCTCCAGTGCTTCGAAAAATAAAATGTGTGTGACGTTGCCTTCCACACACCAGATTGACTGGGAGTTCTCAAGTGCACGTTCTACAGTGGTTGTCTGCCTGCAGCGATTCATGGTCACGGCTGATCCGTGGGCCATGCCCCCGGCCCTCTTTCGGGGGGGAGATGTGACGTACCTGCCAGCAGGACGCACATGACATAAAGGCAGATAGGAATCAGAATACATGTCCGCGTAGCTTAATTGGTAGAGCAACTTATTCCGGAATGAGTGGACCCGGGTTCGAACCCCGGCGCGGATAAAAATGACGGAGAAATTCACTTCGTTATAAGGTCTAAGGTAAAAATGGCTTTCTATCAAGCTCACAGTGAAGAAGATCATAGTGGTAATTAAATTCCTGTTGCTGAAGGGAAGACAACGAAAGAAATCCACAGTGAAATGTGGGAGACGTTATGTGATCAGTGTTCGTTCTATCCCACAGTTAAAAAGCGGGTTGCCAGATTTAAGACTGGACATTTCAGTACTGAGGATGAAGATTGTCCAGGATGACCAGTTGTCACCGTTCCGCAAAATGTGGTTGCTGCTCAAAACATGACTTTGGAAGACAAAAGAATCTTATGCAACGAGGTTGGAATACGTGTTGCGAGCCCTGCTCGGATTTTATGTTTATGCCCTCGTTGCAGAAGATAGCAAAGCAATAGTTGAGGATATAGTAAGTAAAATTGATTTATCTCTTGCTTAGACTTGTTGAGCAGGTTGTTTAGAAATCTCTTATTAACTTATAATTTAATGATTCTGTCTCCTCGCTGTTCTTTCTGTTTCCTAATGATTTGCTCTTCCGTATTCTACGTAACTTTCCTTTTCGTCTCGTTGTCGTTGTCGGAGACCCGAACATTGTCCTTCTTAAGTCCTCATACCGCGACATCCGTGGTCTCCATTCCTAGACTTTTCAACTTGACCTCCTGTGTGTCCAGCTCGAAGGGAGGAGCGTGTGTCCGACACCTCTTCGGCAATAAAACAATTAAGCTGTCTCGAATGGGCTTTGCAGATCACAATGTGCATGATTGCAGCGTAGGCCAATAAAATGATAAAATCACTTAAGGTTTTCTGAAACGGCTCTTCAATACAAAGAAAGACTGCCTGCGTACAACTTCTAAATACTGATTGCCACCGAAGGGGGAAAAACCTTTTGAACTTACAGCTAGAATATCTCGTGCTTGGAAAAGAATGAATTCTAAAAATCTCCTAAATCCACGTAACACTTAGCAAAAAAGATAGCGGAGATTCAGGGGATTTCCTGTGAACGTATGAGATCAATCATCCATGTGTCGCTCGGCATGAGAAAGATACGGCCAAATGAGTACCAGAATGCTCGTCTACCACTACCAGTGATAACCGCTGCATTCAGCCACTTGTCGGTGGCACAAGAAAGTCGCTGTTTTCTTAAAAATGACATTCTTCAGAAAATCTACTTTTTTCAATGAGTGCAACACCCCACAAATTAAAAAAGAAAAAAGAACAAAAATACAGCAGTTTATTGCAGTAGCTCTCTAGCACATAGAATGGGCGAAATTCGTCTTGTCAGAAAAAATTATGCTTCGCTTCATTATCGGGAGAACTGAAGGAGAAGAAACCAGGTACAGTTCAGTTCAATTTATAGATACTTCGCTACAGCAGATCAGCAAATGGGACTTCCAGTCACATGACATCACAAAGGTAGGACAAATTCATATGTTCTTATAAGAAATCTGAGGAAGACTTCTAAGCAAATAAACATAAGGATAATTTAATACAACGGGCGTTCCATAAAAATTGAGAGTAAAATCACACACAAAATGAAGAAATATAGGTACAGCAAAATATATGTTATTTTTTCTCAAAGTATCTTCCCTCGGATGATATGCAACGGTCTCGTCGTTCAGTCCACTTTCCAAAGCATGTGGCGAAGGAATTTTGTAGAAGCTCCTTTAACGACACCTGTACAGCTTGAATATCGTCAGCATCTGTGTTGAATGTTGCGCCACGAAACTTCTCCTTCATTGTTGGAAACAACCAGAAATCGCACGGGTCGAGGTCAGGACTGTAGGCAGGTTGTGGCATGATTTCAATACTGCATTTCGTAAGAAACTGTTGAACGCAAGCAGCCACATGTGGGCGGGCGTTATCATGGTGTAGGGTGGTCCACTTGCCCACTAGTTCCAGTCGCTTAATCGATATGCTTTGTCGCAGACGCTTCAAGGCTAAAATGAAATACTCAGCACTGACAGTAATTTGCGAAGGAACGGCATGCTGGTAGACTACACCTTTATGATCAGAGAAAATCATCACCATCACCTTTCGAGCTGATTTGGTTTGGCGGATTTTTTCGGAGGAGGTGAGCCTGTGTGTTTCCAGACACTCGTTGCGCGCTTCGTGAGGGTGTCGAAATAGTGGATCCATGTATTTGTCACGTGGAATGCGGAATGTCGACATTTTTTGAAATATTAGTTGACGCCGCTATGTCTTCACACGTCATTCGTCGATCTTCTTGCAGGATTGCCCAAACAGTGTTAACAATACGCTCTGAAACAACACTTTCAGGTCGACCAGACCTAGGAGCGAGATATGCAGACAAACTCCATTTTTTGAAATCATAGTGTCATCTAAAAATCGTTGACTCACCCAAACATTTATCCTTGTAAGCTTTTTTCATTAAATAAACTGTTCCTAGAGCCGTTTTACATAAACGATAGCAAGATTTTATCGCACAACGCATTTCACTTCTTAACTCTGAACCACTCACCTCCATAGCTGTATGGCGAAATGCAGACGTACCTTAAACAACTGCGCAATAGCAAAACCAGAATCGTCTGCCACGGCTAATAACTGTTGCCATAGATACTTCCTTAATTCAGTTAGTCGTCTGCGTGGTTGAAACGGCCTTTGTAGAATACAAAAGCGCTTGCTTCTTTTAAGGAAATTGCGAGGCATTATGCGAGCATAAAATAATGGTGTTCAACTGCCTACGTTCTTTGAATAACACAAATAATCGAGAATATATTATTTAGTTTGACGCATACCTCTATTTTCAAGTTTCCTTTTTGAGTTTCTTTTTCTTATCTAAATTTTGTTATCTCTCATTTATATTTCCATTTTGAACGACACCTCCAAGTTTCTTCATAAGTTTTGGCAACAACTGGCAGCTAGTCAGATGATAAATAAATGCTAATACTCTCGGGGTGAAGAGAGAGTCTATGATTAGATAGTCTGAGACAACGTAAACGAAGACGAGTATTTCATCATCATCATCATTGTCAACCATTATCAATCCACTGCTGGACGAAGGTCTCCCCAAGTTTCCCCCACAACGGTCTGTCTTGTGCCAGTCTCCTCCATGTCACTCCCGCATATTTTCGAATTTCATCCACCCATCTCCCATGTGGTCTTTTTCTGGGTATTTTCCTGTCCCTTGGAATCCAATCTAAAATTTCGGCTGTCCATCTATGGTCTGTCCTTCTGGCAGTATGTCCAGCCCATTGCCATCTCAGGGATTTAACTCTGATCATGATGTCTTCCACTCTCGTCATTTTTCGGATCCACGAGTTCCTCTTCTTATCTCTCCTGGTTACACCAAGCATGCACCTCTCCATGCTCCTTTGAGTTGTCTGCAGCCTTTGTATGTCTCTTTTAGTTAAGGTCCACGTCTCTGCACCATACGTAAGCACTGGAAGGATGCATTGATCAAACACTTATCTTTTAAGACATAATGGCATATTGCTCTTGAAAATTATGCTCATCTTCAGTCCATATCTTTACCTTCTCTATTCAGCTCTTGTTCCATTTGATCCAGTTTCATTTCGTCTTCTTCAATCAGTATAATGTCATCTGCCAAACACTGATGGTTGAATCTTTGTCCACCAATAGGAACTCCCGTGCCCTGTTTCCTGATTTTGTCCATCATTGTCTTCAGATGTGAAATGACGATACTTGGTGAACTTAACCATTTTTAAATACTCGTCTTTGTTTTATTGAAAAAGACGAGTATTTAAAAATGGTTAAGTTCACCAAGTATCGTCATTTCACATCTGAAGACAATGATGGACAAAATCAGGAAACAGGGCACGGGAGTTCCTATTGGTGGACAAAGATTCAACCATCAGTGTTTGGCAGATGACATTATACTGATTGAAGAAGACGAAATGAAACTGGATCAAATGGAACAAGAGCTGAATAGAGAAGGTAAAAGATATGGACTGAAGATGAACATAGAAAAGACAAAAACACTGGTATTGGGCGGAAAAGAGATCAGAAAAAAATGATCATTCTGAAAGGCAAGGAACTTAAAGTTGTGGGAAAATTCACTTATCTCGGTAGCTATATAACATATGACTTAAACAATAAATATGAAATTACAATTAGAATTGCAAATGCTACAACACTGTTAAAAGTCATGGATAAAATTTGGAAGAGCATACTACATTAAGCATTCTCGATAAACGCATCTTTAGCAGTATGCTATATGGATGAGAACCTTAAACATTGAAAAAGGAATCAGAGAGGATACTTGCTTTTGAAATAAAGTGCTATCGTAAAATCTTATGAATCGGATGGACCCAGAGGATAAGAAATAAAGAATCGTACAGAAGAATGCTGCTAAAAGAGATCCTATTCCAAAGAATCATACAGAGAAAGCTAAGACTTTTTGGACACATCTGCAGAATGAAAAATGACAGACAGATAAAGACATTGGTGTTTGGCTGAATGAACGGAATACATGCAAGAGGACGCCCTCACCGTGAGTGGGCTGATGATATCCAAGACTGTTGCGCGGGAACTCTACAAGAACTGAACTACTCTGCAATAAATACGCTTCAATGGAATAATATAGTTAAAATGGCAACAGACACCTACGGGAATTTTACCCATGGCTCATGACGATGACGTGAAATATGGATTGGTAGAATTTATACAGTTATGGGCTAACAATAACCCAAGCCTTGGATTTCCAGTTAGTGTCGTGCTGTTTCTTAGTTGTACGTTACCCTCATGCCGTTAGGCTCAGTTTTATTATTATCTTATTGCATTAATAGGATTGAATAGTTAGGAACTGCTTTGAGAAAGAAACGTCCTTAAACAATTAAACATTACATGACTAAAAATCACACAGCTATTACGCTGCGTGACTTCACGACAGTTTGTCACACCCTTTGGTTTTTGTGTTATTTTTTTGGGAAAAATTAACGAACTTTCCATCGTACTCGATCAAAAGCTGTTAAAACACAATTAGTATCTCTGTGCAAAGTTATTAGAAGCAAAGCTTGTGAACGTATAGAAGCTTATGTGGGAGAAAGAGCAGTTTTGATTATACAAGCAGCAGCGAATGGTCACCAGCGCGAGCCAATAGATTTTACGTAATAAATTAAATTTTCCTTCCCTTAGTCTTCATTAACTCTGCGGCTTTTGCCTGATACGAAATTGAGCAAATAAACTTGATAAAAAGCAGAGAGAGAGAGAGACTTGAAGGAGGTCCTATACGTTAAGTTTTCCAAGTGGAGTTCGGTGTTAAGAGCTGCGTCTGATGCCTCCAGGTTTTTAATTCCACGTTGGTCCTGCTCTTCGTTAGCTAACCTCCCGACAGTTGGGTGCACTGGGCAAGTTGTGCTCTTGTAGAAGCAGATCAAGCGAAAATCCGATTAGACAGCAAGCGGGAGGCCGGATGAAATGTCAGCCCCAGCAATGACCCTTAACTCATGTGGGAATTCTAAGCCACCGAGGCATCCCCCCTCCCCCAAAACCCCCTTCTTCCTCATTTCCTTCCTCCTCCCGGCCTCCCTCTCGGAGCAGCATCCGTCGATCTGAGCCAACATCAGGAACTACTTGATGCGGAACAACGGTACGATGGACGTGGCATGAATTTGCTGAGGAACGCGTGAAAAGAGGCTGGCTCGAACGCCACCGCATCGCGGTGGACAGACAGCTGAATAATTAGCACACCCCGACGTATACGCATATTAATTGGCCAGTCGGCACGTAATTAAGTGATGTTGGTATGGGGAGGGAGTGAGTGAGAGAGAGAGAGGGAGAGAGAGAGAGAGAGAGAGAGACCGCTGGATTCTGTCAGCCGGGCCCGAAATGCGTTGAGCAGGAGCAGTGGTTCGTATGTTTGACTGTGTTCCCTGGGTTGACGGTGGATTAGCTCAAAATCCCCTGCGTGTGCGCTGGCTCATCGCGTGGGTCTGAGTTTACGTACTGCTCCAGGAGCTATGATACCGGTAAGATGATGGAACTCGAGTTCTAAAGCACAGATGCCAGCTACGGACCAAGTGTTTCCGCGTAATAGAAAATTAGGTACATGCTGTTTGTAAAGAGAACAGTCAGCGGCTGAGAAATTACTTTGGCCACGGTCAGCTTGTTTCATGAAATGAATGGATGGATGATGGCTGTTGGCGAAGGAGGGCGTTTTACGGCTCGGCGCAAGAGGAAGGAGGATGGAGGAGGGCGGCACGGTTTTGACCAGAGCGAAGATTGCCTCTTGAAACGGCAAGAGCCCGCGTGTATGCTAAATTTATGATTCGGATCTCATCGAGAAATCAGTGGTGTAACGAAACTGGTCATTCGTGCAGACTTCACAGTGATGGCCACTTCACGCGCATACTGATTATTTTGCAAAATACTGAATATCATGATATTTAAATAAATGTCGCTGGCACATGGGTTTCCCTGCTCGTCTCACGACAGCTATGATTTAACTTTAGGGAATTCTCTTTGGCCCTAGTGGTCATGTTGCTAGTACGACAGCTTTGGGAATCATGGAATCTCCTTTCGAATAATGTCAGTAAATGCTATTGGTTGCAGGTTTCTCTGATGTCCTAAAGGAACGGGTATATATATATATATATATATAAAGGAACGAGTTTTCAGTCTCTGCGATACCGTGACCTCTTTTAGAATGATATACTAAATTGTGCGACCCCCCCCCCTTCCGAACAAAACTAATGAGGAGATTAGATAAATGATCATATGTAGAGGATTTTAGGAAGGGAGTGTCTGACCCCAGGTCTTAAACAACCCTTAGAAATAGGAAGCTAGGAGATTTGGGCTAGAGTGCCCGATAGGAAAGTGACACGGAAGCGAAGTAGAAAGGGGGAGGAAGACGCCCTTATTTATTACCGGGGAGCCAATACCCGGGGTCCGACGGCTTAACGTGCCCATCCGACGCACGACGGATATTTAATGGATCGAACCTGAGGTCCTTTCCACAGCAGTCACGAACGTTGCCCACAAGGCAATCCGCGACCCGCGGCCCTGGAGATTAGATAGATATATAGATAGATACATGGTCAGAAACCAGCGCCAGACCACTCAGACGTCTTATCAGACTGATAGGGATATCTTAGTAGACTGATCCCCCTAAATATTAGTACAATATATATAACTGGTTTCCATAAAGTAAGGAACACATTAAAAAATCGTTATAACTCAAAAAAATATGCAACCAATAAATCTTCATTGTATTATCGCGCGGGTTCCTCCTATATGTGTTCACCCGACGTAATATTGGTATCCAAAGGGGGTGTCGAATAGATTGTGATTCCCTGCTTTAGGGTTGACGCAGCTTCAGGATCCACTGACGGGGCGTTGTGATGCACACAGCAGATTTTCCTTTGGGAGTCAAAGGGTCTGCCTTGTGCAGCAATGTTTTCGTGATCGTCTAGAATTTTTTTGATTGGAGGTATAACGACCACCGTGAGCAACTCAATGGGCTATAAGCAGTCGCCCGTCCCTAATTTAGGGTCACTGGTTCCAGGGAAGGGAGAGAGCCAGTGCCGTAAGACAAAAACAACATCCATGCCTCACCGGGACTCGAACCCGCACCCCGTTCGGACGAATGATCAGAGGCCATCGCTTAGACCACTGCGCCACCGGGGCTGCCGTCTAGAATTTAAAACATATGATAAAGAATTGCAGAGTCCCTGCCGCAGAAAATATTATTTCCGTATATCCAGGCTTGAGCACACAATTTGCAGCTAATGAAACACTCATGATAATATAATAGATAATTTAAACATGTAAAACGATTTATTGGTCTTGTTTTGGAAAATAATAAGGAAAATCACACATAGTAGATTAGGACGCCTTTTGCTCATAATCATAAGCATGTGAGAATGTAAGTTGTCATATATGGATTATTGAACTTTCAGTCACATATTGATTTTATAAATACTCACTTCGCTAAAAAAACGTACGATAATAGCAATAATAATACCGACATTTCTGACAGGAACCACCACGTGATCATTAACTACTCGCTTATTAAACCTTATTAATTTTAGCGGAAAATTTCAGTATGTATGAAAATTTCAGTATGTTCGCTAATACACTGATATTTTGAGGGGAGACGAAAAAGAAAGAATAGGATGGAATTCCTACCTTAACATCCACCTGGACTGGAGACCGCGCTGCTGCTCCCGCACCACACGAAATATGGAACCAAATGAAAAGTCCACTGTCTCCACATTTATCTTAGAGTCCGCAGAACACAACAGTAATTATTTTTAACACCAAAGCACCGATATCCTTAGCATCATCGCATCACCTCAGTGTCAGGTTGCACGTTGGCGGTCTCGGTGTGAAGCAACCTCCTGCTATAGTGTCCAGCTACGGCACAAGGAAACATCTGTAGGCTCGGAGACTTCACATGCCTCCCTTTTCTGACCGGATAAAATGGTGGTACGAACCCAACGGAAGACTCCCAGGGCTACTTTCTAAGTGCCTTGCCATTAGGGTTATATCCGAGCTGAAGCGCTTACATGGCGGTGACAAAAAGTGCAGTGACAAGTGAGTGACCAAAGTCGAAGAAAAAAGAAAGTGAAGTAGCAAGTGATCATCTTCACTTCTCGATAATTTTCGGCAACTTTCCCGGGATCCACCCAGTACACCTCAAAATTATGCAATCTCCAATCCCTCGCCGGGAAACGCAGGCCTCTCCTGAATTAAACCTCCAAGCCGAAATGTTACTGGTCGGAAAATTAACACAGGATTCATCTATTTGTTAGGGGTCAAAATGGGTATCCGATCCAGTTCTCTAATCCCAACCAATTGCCATCGCTGGAAAAAAATCCTTTAAGATGCGTCAGTCCGTGTGACATAAGACATCATGCTATAAATCCTGGTTCAATAAAAGTGTTACTTTCGATTCTAGCAAGTCTGCCGGTCGCTCAAACTCTTTGTGAATGTACAGACTTGCTGACACTTTGATGACCGATATAAAACGCTTTCTCTTTCTTTTCATATGTCATGCGACGCTCCCGTAAGGACCCCAATGGGGGGGTATGCCGCTGCCGGTTAACACGCTCATTGCTCGCTCTACGAAGGGGACGGCTGGGGGAGGGGAGGGGAGAAAGAGAGAAAAAAAATAATCATCCGAAATTGGGGCGTGTTCAGCTCTGGAAATCTCTACTGACTACGTGGAGCAAATGGCAAATTAAAAAAAATATATATAGATAAAACGCACTCCTTCCACAAAAAATCATTACCCAAATTAAAAAATAAATAAATGAATAAATAAATAAATAAATTCGGAAATTGGTTTTCCCCCTGGCTTTCCACAATTTTGAAAGTCTCGCGGTTGCGAGCGCTGTCACAATTGTACGACAGCGCTCGCGACTGTCGTACAAATTGTGACAAAAATTGTGCGACAGTCGCGAGCGCTGTCGCACAAAATCACAAGGCAATTTCACTCAAAGCATTTGCATTTCGCGTTTGCTATAAAAAAACCCCAACATAAATCGGTATTCCGAAAATTAAATTAAAAAGTGCCTCAATATGGAGTGTGGCCACCCCGAAAAGCAATACAGACCCGACAGCGATATTCCATACCGTTAATGGTGTCTATGAGATCCGTAGGTAGCAATACCCATTGCTATAGCAAAACAGTTTGAAGCCCCTGCAGGGTTCGAAGAGGGATGTTGAGGGAAGCAACACGCCTACCTAGAGCGTCCCACACATGCTAGATTGGGTTAAGGTCAGGAGAGCGTGCTGACCTCTGCATATGGACAACAGACTCCTTTTCAAGGTACAGCTGTACCAAAAGCGCTGTGTGTGGGAGAGCAATACATGCTTGCAGTATGAACCTGTTGGCGATTGCGCTTGCATATGGCCGTGTAAAGGAGTCCAGGGTATCATCTCTGTACCTCCGAGCATTAAAGTTTTCACCTGGCAGCAGGTAAGGATCGGTATGTCTGCCTAAAGAGATGCCTCCCCATACAAGCACATTACTTCTACCATACGTGCCCCTTTCACGGATATGAGGGGGATGATATTTGGTCCCTGGCTCTCTCTAGATGAAAATTCATTCTGCAAAGCATACCTCGACTTGTCCATGAACGGTCCAGTTCTCCATTGATTTGGACTCTAATTCACATGCATATGCGCCCAATTAAAACTGGCCCCCTGTGGCAGGAGGATAGCAGCACGCACGTCAAGGCCGCCTAGCATACAGTCCTCCTTCACGTAGCCTTCTGGTTACCGCAGAAGCTGATACTGTCCTTCCGGTGGTTGCAGCAAGCACAGATCGAAGATGGGTGTGCATAGCAGTCCTGTTCCGGCGCAAAGATAGCCGCAAATATCGATCTTGTGAGGAAGTTGTTTCCCTAGGCCTGTCTTGGCTGTACCTGCGGGAACAAGTTTCTGTGGTACGGAAGCGGTTCCAGGGCCTTTAGAACACAGAATGACTTACGTTCAGCCATCTGGCTGCCTTCGCCTGAGTTTGGCCTGCTTCGAGTCTGCCAATAGCTCTGTAGCGTAATTTCATTGGTAAATGACGTCTCGTCACAGCAAAAACAGTGTGGCTGAGCCAGAACTCAAGCTAGCACTGGCAGTCAGCAGTGCCAGCAGTGGTCCAGCACTATGCTGCCGCTGGCCAACCGTCAATAAAATGTCCCAGAGACCACCACATGGGCCAGCAGTTCAGGCCAGCAGCCGGCCTACAGTTGACACCTCATCAGTTGTCATATGCCAGAACCGGGCCATCAGTTATCCATCACTGGCACTGGCTGCCACAAGCAGCTCTGCAAGTACGTACCATAAATGATGGCTAGCATAATGTGGTTCGCTAGTTTCCCGGCAATGGCAGCCGACAATCACGTGACGTAACTGATGGCTTACCGAATCTTGTCCTCCAATTTCCCAGTAGTAGCCATAAAAAAAAAAGAAAGAAAAAAGTAATAACCGCAGTTTTCCAAAGGCACAACAACTACTTTTTTCCTAATACGAACCTTCTGCATTACGGTACGGCGCTGGGGAAATTTTCTCAACAAGTCCAGAAAAATATCCGTGTGGATCTCGCTGGAAACGAAACAACGACGGTCTGCGTGTGAAGCGGGCGCTCTAGCAACTAGACTGGTTTGTCACGCACGAGCCGTTGCTTGAACCTGAGCCTCTTTCCTGCGCGATGTGAAACGAATGGTTCTCTTTTTTATTTTACAATATTGCGAGGTATTTTTCATAAATGTCAGTTTCATATAATTTATAATTTTATTTTTTCAACGTAACGATTGTTTTTATTAACCTTAAAGGAACTTTATTCATTTTCAACGAGTGTACCAACGTAAAGGCGCTTTCCAAAGTTTTGTGCTGTCCTTGTGGTCTAGGCGATTCTTTAATTAATATATTTACCTGTTCGTGCCATATTCTGTTACATTTTCAATGTTGTATCTTTCCTTTCCACGGTCCCAAGCAACATTTGTTCTTAAGAGGAAATATATTTTATTTTACTTGACGTTATTTTTAGCAGCGAATTCCTCCAGTCTTGTGTATTCAACCCACGGATGGGTACATTATATCCACATAGCGGTTTTTCAAATAATTGATAAATTTTGTACGCGTATAATTCTTAGTTTTTTTCCACAAAACGATTTTTCAATGTTTTTCCGGAATTTTTGTTTCAAGCGGTTTAGTGCATCTTTATAACGAAAGATAACACAGAAATTATTTATTGTTGTTTATGGGAATGGAGTGGGTGTGTTTCATGTCTGTCTGTAGTCTCGATTCTTTGAGTGTCAGGGCAGAAATTTTCCTACAAAATGTGTTTCTATAAATGCAAGAGAGTAACTGACTATTTCTTATAGTTCATTAACAATTATTTATACAATTTTCTTCCAACGGTAATCTTTGTCGACGTGGCATTTCATTAGGAAATTAGTTCCTTTCTATTAGGGGTATGCAAAAGTTTCCGCGGACAAAGGAGACGGGAAAAATCAAGAAAGCAGTATACATTTATTCAACGAAATATTGGCCGTTAGCATCAATGACCTTTCGGCATTTTTCAGGCAACAAATGAATGCTCCTGTGATAGAAGGACTCGGGTTTTGAGCTGAAGAACTCAGTGACGAAATTTTCCATCTCTGCAACTATGGTGAACCGCTGTTGGGCTAGGGCATGTTGCATAGAGCGAAACAGATGAAAGTCTTAAGTTGCGATGTCCGGGGAGTAAGCCGGGTGCAGTAAAACCTCCCAGTTTAACTGTTCAAGGGTTGATTTCGTGGTGGCACCGCCATGTGGTCTGGCATTATCGTGTAACAGGACGACTGGGTGGCGTCCTTTACTTGTCCATGGTCGTTTTTGCTCGATTGCGGCGCTCAGTTTCATCAACTGATCGCTATTTCGTTCTGCAGTGATTGTTTCGCCCGGTTTCAACAGTTCGAAGTACAGCGCTCCATGCATACCCCACCACACATATACAACAGCACCCTTTTCCCTTGGATGTCCTGTTTTGCAGTGGATGTTGATGGCTGGCCTGGGTGGACCCAGTATCGTTTGCTTACGAGGTTGTCGCAATAAACCCATTTTTCATCCCCTGTGACAACCTTCCTAAAGAAATTCTTCCCTTGAAGCCTCTTCAGAAACGACATACAGATGCCCAATCGTTGATCAATATTATGCTCCGTTAAAATATGCGGAACCCTCTTACCAATCTTCTGCATCTTCCCCAAGGCCTATAGACGTCGTACCACCGTCGATTGAGCCACTTTCGAACGTTTCGCTAATTGCGTGGTCGATTGTGTGGCATCCTCTTGCATCAGCGTTTCCAGCTCCTCGTCTGTGAGTTCCTGCGGACTACCTGCATGTGGCTTGTCTTCCAAGCTTAGATCACCTTTCTTTAACCTGGCAAACCATTCTCGACACGTCCGCTCACCCATAACTGTTTCGTCATACGCTTGACATATTGAACCGTATGCTTCACTCTCACGTTTCCCTAAATTAAACATGAATAATAAACAGTACGCAAATGAACTTTATCGACCGCCATGCTTGGCTTCATGTACGAACTGACAGCACGGGTCGCCGGCCGGTTAGACTCCAACAGCGCCCGCTGGCGGGGGCGGCGGAAACTTTTTCATACCCCGAATTAACATGGCTTTTTTTCTCTTAACATCCACTAAAATAGAACGATGGAGATAACATCGTCCTCAACTACTGGTACCACGAGATACACAGCACGCGTTACTTCTGCGCATGCGCAGTCCCGTTGATTTCACCTCTTGTTGGGGTTGCCAGGTACGGGCCACTAGTGGCTCTTGCATGAAGGCCCATATTCACGGTGATGCTGCAGGGCTATCAATGCATTCTACCAACGGACCACTACCGTGCCTGCATATTTCAACCAACAATGACCCATCAGTGCCAGCTGGTGGCCAGCAGTTTCCCAACACTTGTGTTTTTGCTGGAATTACAACACAATCTGTATCACGAAATCCTTTCTTCAATCTTCGCGCGTGAATTGGCGACTCACTAAGAAATAACCAGATTTATGCTGATGTTAATTTGCATAAAGCTATGCGGGCGCCACCATTTGCATACCCTTTACTGATGCTCTAGTACTATGCAAATTTCGGGCATATTAACCGATAATTAGCCAACTTATGGCGATTTTTCATTTTGTTCCTAAATTTATGGAAACCAGTGTATCACCCACAAATGTTTGAAGAGAAATCGATGGGTAAACAAATATTTCCGTTTCAAACGTAATTTATCAGAATAAAAAGCAGTATCTCTTCCCCTGTAAATATCACTTTACTTTCTTGGAAACTGATTAACTTCACGCGCTAAAACGACCTTTAGTGTGTAAATGCACTGAGATCTAGGAAACGTGATATTTCGGAAAAACGCCGTGGCACTACAATAAATACTTTAACATGCATCATCTTTATCATCTTTCTATAAAAGCGGATTGAATAACATTTCCATCAACAGTAACCATCGCTAATAATAAGCGTGCATACGAGCTTAAGGCCATTTTGTGTTCATTAGGATAAAGACAAGAAAATCAACATTCGCGGTTAAAGACAGGAAAATCAACATTCGCGGTTGAAGACAGGAAAATCAACATTCGCAGTTAAAGACAGGAAAATCAACATTCGCAGTTAAAGAAAGGAAAATCAACATTCGCGGTTAAAAACAGGGAAATCAACATTCGCGGTTAAAGACAGGAAAATCAACATTCGCGGTTAAAGACAGGAAAATCAACATTCGCGGTTAAAGACAGGAAAGTCAATCAGGTGATAATAATTAGCGAATCATACAAAAATATTGACCGAGCTGGAGCAACAGCGCAATGCAATGCACCTCTACGAAAATTTTATAGAAATATACAATGACAGGCCCGTTCATCACGTTAACCTGCTCTCGTTAAATATAAATGGCTCACTCTAACGCGCAAGACGTCACGTGAGAGCGGTGTGGCGTATAAAGCAAGCAGACCTTCTCGTCCAACATAAGTTAACATTCGATTGAGGGTTGTCTGTAAAGTTACGGGAGCAAATATTATTTGTTAAAACCAGAATAAGAAGAAGCAAGCAGAAGTTTCTTTTGTGAAATGTGAAGAACTTTTGTCTGTTTCTTGAAAGGATGGTCTTTCGCTATAGTCAACATGTTAAAACTTTAGAACATGATTTCTACGGGAGAAGGGGAGGGCAGAAGGGGTACTAAAAGCACTCCATGAGACAACCAGTGACCTCGCAGCCATAGAAATCACTGCAAATAAATAATACAACGTAATTCCGTTACCGTTCGTTGCAGTGTTAAAGAAATGCTTTCCTTTACCATTTGCATAACAAATTATTTTCCGTATAGAAATCACTCTTACTCCGTTATTATTATTATTATTAATATTTTTTTTTTTTTTTTTTTTTTGTATTTTCACAGCACAGGGCAGCCTGGATTTATTTGTTTCTTCTTAAACCCCAGATAGAAAAGAAAGATGTTAACACCACATCTGATATTAATTAGTGTTCTGACTAACCCATTCAGGCCTGATCAACGGAGCTGCAAACCCAGTGTCCATTCTTTCTGAGTTCTGTAAGGGCCGCGGGTGGCCTGGTGGTCAACGTTCGTGATTGCCACGGATATGACCTCAGGTTCGATCCCAGGCAAGTACGAACGCTCGAACCACTAAATATCCGCCGTGCGTCGGATGGGCACGCTAAGCCGTTGGGCCCGGGTACTGGCCCCCCGGTAATAAATAAGGGCGTCTTCCTCCCCCTTTCTACCTCGCTTCCGTGTCACTTTCCTATCGGGCACTCTAGCCCAAATCTCCTAGCTTCCTATTTCTAAGGGTTGTTTAAGACCTGGGGTCAGACACTCCCTTCCTAAAATCCTCTACATATGATCTGATCTGATCTGAGTTCTGTAGGAGTAAGGATCTTCTACTGGTTTCCAAAACCAAGAGGTTATCAAAATTACCAAGTAGCCAAATTTTCCTTCAGCAATGCGTCTCTCGTACTTGCCCCCTACTACTTTGGTCTTTTTGTGGGCGTTTGGTCTGTGTTCCCCTCATAAATATTTTATTTTAATATGGCTTGTGTAATATTATGTATAATAATATGATTCATATAATATATAGTTTTAATATTCTAATGCGCATTGCCTATGACTGATTAGAAATGATCATCTGTTCGAAATCATCGCGCAAAACTAATTTGCATTGGGGAAAGGACCGGAAATATATTTTTCGTGGAAGTGGGGAGGGAGGCGCTGTTTTCCGGTATGTCTCTGGAGACAAATCGTTTCACTTCGGGACCTTTATTCCCTCCTTTCGCTGCGTTTCTCTCTCTTCCTCTTTTTTATTTATTCATTTATTTTTTTGGTTCTAGGTTTAACGAACACCGTAGCACAATGAGCTATAAGCAGTTGTCCGTCCCTTATTTAGGGTCACTGGTTCAAGGGAAGGGAGAGAACCAGTGCCATACGACAAACAAAACATCCATGAATCACCGGGATTCGAACCCGGACCCATGGTCAGAAGTCAGTGCTCAGACCACGACGCCACGGCTGCGGCTCTGCCGTGTTACTTCCAAAGGCTATATTTAAAATATTTCTCACAATAAAAAATAGGAAAACTAAAATGGTAGCTGGAAAATCAAAAGAGCTTCACTTTTTCAATTGATCATATGGTTGTGGTTTTAAGCGTAAAGAATTTTGGCCTTACGCGTTTCTGCACATATGCACAATAAAAAGCCGAAAACACCAAACTTTCTGAAAAACATTTTTGTGCTTTTGGTATTCGGATTTGAGACAGTATTATATTGCATTTCGTATGGACTTGTCGAATTCCAGTGAAATCAGTTTTCAAAGACATTACATTCGAAAAATATACCCGCCTTAAAAATGGCATTTGATTTTCAGCATCTCCCACATCTCAATCGTACAAAAACAATGTTATGGCAATAGCTCAAGTGGTAGCTCTTGATCTTTAAAAAGGCACTTGATAAGGTTTGACATGGTGGACTCTTAAACAGATTAAACCTTCTTGGTATCGCAACTCTTCGTTCTTATCATCATGTAGTTGCTGGCGGTTCATGTCTTGCTTATCTATTCCTGAAGGCGTGTGGAGAGATTGAATTTCATCGCCAGTGCTATTTCTTTATCCTTTTGCGTATTAAGAATTTCCACATTTGACCTTCTAATACAGGTGACAGATTTCTTTCTAATGATGTTGCTGATAGAAGAGCTTTCCCAGTTCTGTAATAGTCACGTACGGGTCAACCGCCAATAGAATACGTGCTGATATTCACCACAGAATGGCGTGCAAAACGTGCTGATGTTCATGTCGAGCAGCGAAATATTTCAAAATAAATTGGTAAGAGCGCTAGAGAAAATATCGGACATCTTTAGGAATACTAAAGTCTAATATAACGAAAATCCAAATTTACGAACTAGCTGAAATTTCACTAAAATCGTAATTTATCCATCCACAAAGTTGCCCTACTCTGTCACAATAACACGCCCATCCGGAACCTCCTGCGGATTATAAATAGGCCAGACACCGTTGGGCAGCGGATGTGAGAACAACCGCCTACCGACCAGATAGTTGAGGGACCTATCTCAGAGGCTCTGCTACTCATAACTACAAAATATCAGCCGTGGGTTGGATTTGCACGCTAGGCCGTCGGACCCTGGATACTGACCCCCCCTTCCCCTGCTTTCAGAAAATAAAATCGTCTGCTTCTCCCCTTACTAGCATTTCTGTCCTTGGTTAGTACAGCTTATGGCGTCATGTGACACAGTTGCTGTGCGCGACGCTCACTAATGATGTGTGGCGCCTCCACTTCTCTTACTCTCGCCTTACTTTCCTATCGTGAGCCTCTAGGTTTCCTCACATGTCACTTCCTTTGTCATACGTCACTTCCTTTGCCATACGTGACACAAAGGTTCCACATGAAATTGGTGTCTGCGTCTACGCCCTCTCTTCGGGTGCAAACCCTACGAGATATTGGTGAGTGATGATGGTGGCGATCCTGGTGGATTTCTACCTTCTTAGCTCAGCTACTTGCGTAGGTCGGGGATGGCCTGAGGTTAGAGTAACTGAATTCTAACCGAGTGGTCTGGAGGCTCGATCCTAGCTAGAAACTGCCTAGCCATTAAATATACGCAGTGCTTCGGGGTGCTCGTTAATAGAAATATCGAGGTACACTGGATCCCCCTAACAAAGAAAGGCATATGTTCTACTGACTTTCTACCTCGCTTCCATATGACCTTCCTATTAGACACGCTTCCCCAAACCTCCCATACTCCAAGTTAACCTGAGAGTGTACTGTTGTAAAAGATGGAGAAACCTGGTCGCTACGTTTTGGTGGAACGCAAGAATGGTATCAATCCACGTTGCATCCTGCTGTGTCCTTTCTGTCAAGCAATTACTTCAGCCCTGACTCCCCCACAGACCTGCCTGCACAGGCCGAACTAAGCTGACTGTCGAACTTAATATTAACTCCACAAGGAACTAAAAGAGCTTTATACAGGGTCCGTTTCACGAGAAGCATTACGAACAGAACGAAATGAGGGGGAACGGTCCGAACTTCGAAGAAATTTCTCCCCTGTGGAGGTTCTACTTTCCTTATTGTCTCATTTGTGTTCGTTGATTCTGGTCTTGATTGAGCGTTTAGTCATTCCAATGTAAAATCGTTGAGTACCATTAGGTTATAACAGCGGTATGGCATAAACCCTAGCCACATCGGTGACTGACTTTATAATGTTTCTTCCCCTGCAAAGTGTCACGTGCTGAACCAACATTTCCGTAACTTCAAAAGCACACTATGTCTTTTTTTTTTTTTTTATTCTCTTTATTTAATCAGTCCTTATTTGTTTAGTCAATTCATACTCATATTTAAATGGTGTCATTTTATTATTCAGTTTATTCTCTACTTTCAGGCTTTAAAAAGCCATCTGTTGATATGTGAAAGCGTGACAAAAATGTTTAATTCCTTACCCCAGTAAACAGATAGTTGTATCCTTTATTCACGAAAGCATGAAAGCATTTTTTTTTGTATGTCATAAAAGATTGTGTTGAAAGTTAAAATATTTCTGGTTATCAGTTTTAAAGTCATATTTTCATCATAAAAATACATCGATGCCAGCGACGCTGGTTTTAATCTCGGGTTTCTATATGCAAGAAAAAATAAAACATAAATAAAAAAAGAAAAACATATCTGGTGCAGCTCACCGTTTCGTCAGTGATAAATGATTTCCCTCGATACTTTATCTATCCATTATTTTCAATCACGGCTCGCCTGTTTTATTTGTATCGCAGTCGGGTGTTCTTTTCAACTGGGTGGCTTATATGACGAGCTGCTTTTTGTGAAATTTTAGGAGTCTGGTTACATCAGTTGAAGACATCACGTAGGTGAAACCGGTAAAAATGTGATGGTTTCTAAGAGAAAAGAAGAAGAGCTTCATATAACAACAAGAGATCTTGCTTTCGGGAACAAACGGTGTTATCGAAGCTGTGTTTATAAAAACTGAGGTTTTGGAGTAACTAAATATAATCTTTCATCCTATCTCTCACGCAATCAGCAGCCCCATCATGGCAAAAATAACTGCAAGCAACAAAAACTAGTTTTCAAAACTGACACGAATTAAAAACATGATAATACATTTTCCAACTCTCTCTCACTCCTAGTTTCTCTTGTTCTGTTTCTTACATTCTCTCCATATCGTTTCTTCTTATTGTCTCTGTCAAAGTCATTATCTCCTTCTGTTTAACTTTCTACCTCTCTTTCTCTCTCTATCATTCTCTCTCTCTTTCTCTCTCTATCATTCTCTCTCTCTTTCTCTCTCTATCATTCTCTCTCTCTCTTTCTCTCTCTATCATTCTCTCTCTCTATCTCTCTGCAATTATTTTTCAGTTTCTCTATCCCTCATTCTGTATCATCTTTCTTTTGAACACTCATCGTCAAAATAAAGCACAGAAAATATCGTAAATACTGAGGGCGATCACAATATTTCGTCAACTTGGCATCGGTGTTAAGCGTCTCTAGCGGCTGCTTTTTAAAAACATAAATAACTGAAATACCGTGAAATTAAATTCGATAAAGTAAGTTCCGTGCCCTAATGTTTGACTTCTTTGAATACAGCGTCAAGCACTTGAATTCTACATGTTCAGCTGTTAGGAATGTATATAGAATTTTTTTTTCGGCGGGGGAGAAAATGGAAGTTTTTGCAATCCACTAGAACAAAATTAAAGTTATTGAAAAATAGAAGAAAACATTGATGCATTTTTATTAAAAGTAAGGCCTTTTTCCTAATGTAGTCGTATTTTCACCAAAAACAACAAAATTAAAAACTTTCGGAGGGCAAGCTCCACCGCCCCCCCCTCCCCGAAATGCCTCTCTCAGCTCTACATCATTTTCCGAGAACTAATTCAGTATTTGGTTAGGGTGAAGTATTCTTTGAGAGAGAAGAAAAAAATAGCATGAACTAAATATTATCACTTACACCAGTGATATTTTTTTATCAATTGCGACATGACACTTGAATTCATGGGAAGGAAACTGATTTCTTCATAACATAATGGACACAGCTTTGACGGCGTACTTTGAAATATCTTTGTCCAAGTAGAAAACAAGGTCTAACGGGCAAAAAAATAACTAGAAGAAAAAAATAATTCTTTAGGAAGATAGAAGTTTCAAACTTTGTAGAATCGCAAAGATTAATATCAGCATCACTTTTTTACCCTAGACTGGCTCACCCATCTTCACGTTACGGGAAAATGCACCAGTACCGCAAATCACTGACATCACGAATTCCTTATGAAAAACATAATATAATCTCATTTTAAATTGTGGTACTGTATTTTTTCAGGTCTTTCATTGTTTTCCAATTTCAAGAAATTTCTTCAAAGACAGAACCAAACCAAAATTACGACTAAATCTGATTTTCAAACATTTAATCACTGATTACGAAGATGCAATCCAACTTTTTAAATAGAAAATTTCTCACTAGAAGCACAATTTCTGGGCATAACGTCATGTCAATTTTTTCTAATATTGTTCCGGGGTTACTTCCATATAAGCGACTGAACGATGAGAAAATCTTAATTCGGTACAGAATTTTGTCAAGGACTTGACGCGGAAGTTAAGAATGAGATGGGATGTAAAATCGATTTGGACAGGACATGTGACATACTGAATACAGTATGATGCAATATAGATAGATAGATAGACTGTGCATTTTTTGAAGTCCGGCTGAAAATTACAGGATTTCATTACTTGGACAAAGATATTTCAAAGTACGCCGTCATACCAGTAAAAGATCAAAAAAAAAAAAAAAAATTAAGCGTCGAATCGTATGTCTGGCAGTCCCAACTAGGTTTATTGTGCAGTGTCGCGCCATCCTCCAGGTATAAACCTGTTAGAGAATTGTTTCGTTTCACACATTAACTTAGTCTAAATGTTCATGAAATTCAGAACAAGTTAACTTATTTCTGGGTGTCTGTTGATAAGGACCATGTTTAATAAAAATTACACAGAAATTATTTCTTGTTATTCATGGGAATGGAGGGGGTGTATTTCATGGCTTAATCTGATATCTTCGTCGACGTGGCATTTCATTATAAGAAATTAATTCGCCTCTCTACATGTTTTCCTTTTTTTTTTTAACATCCACTAAAATAACACAATGGCGATAGCGTTGTCTTCAACTAACTGGTACCACGAGAGACACAGCGCGTGTTACTTCAGCGCATGCGCAGTCCCATTGCTTCCACCTGGTGCTGAGGTCGCATCGGTTGCAAGCAACGGGCCACTAGTCCCCTTTCTTGGAGGCCCGCAATTCACGGTGATGCTGCAGGGCCATCAATGGCTGCCAACTCATGACGTTGCCTCCAACGGACCGCTACCGGGCCATGAGCGGCAGATTTCAGCCAGCAGTTTCCCAACACTTGTGTTTTTGCTGGGTGGGGTCAGACACTCCCTTCCTGAAATTCTCTACATATGACCTAATTTTATCTGATTTTTTTTAACCTCGCTTCCGAGTGACTTTCCTGTTGGGCACTCTAGCTCTCCTGGCTGCCTACTTCTAACGGTTGTTAAAAGACGTGAGTGGGGTCACAGACACTCCCTTCCTAAAATCCTCTGCGTAGATTTCTCACCCAACACCGGATTTAGCGAGAGTTTTTATCGGTCCCGAGCTTCTTGTTATAAGCCGGCTGTACTATATGTATCATAAATATAAAATTAAACAGATTTATTTTAGTCACTGAGGCGTAGGGAATCAATTTATATGTAATAGTTTTATCCCAAGGCACAATAAGAATCACAAGACTATCGTTATGTAAAAAAAAAAGGCATTATTTTAAGAAATCGCAGTGGGATATAATAAAACGTTTGCTAGTACAAATTACAGAATGTAACATGGAAGTAATAGTTATGAGCCTCAAACACACACACACAGAAATAAAATAAGGTAAAAATTCTCCAGATTTTGTATCACACTCTTCAGAAGAAAGACAAACAAAGGCGGGCTTCAAGATTAATTATTCTTTCAAGATGAAAACAACTATTAAGGAACGTTAACAATTAAGTTGGAAGAGAAGGAGAGGGGAGTGGAAATTTATGTCACACTACATTAAGTACGGCAATGTTTTGTGCTGGTCAATTAATGGTCTATACACATGACAGTAACACCAAAGTACAGCTAGCTGATTATTAATTAGGTTTTAAATAATAGCAGGAACCTAACCACTTGCACGCCAGCCCGTAACAATCAATTAAACAACTTATCTGCAGCGAGGCGATCTTCTTCTTTACTTCATCTTGTACGGGTTATTAATTTTTGAGCAGCCATGGAGCATTGTGTTGCCGGGGCACATTGCCTTGATAATTAAAACAGATCGCAACCATTATCTATTCATTAGTGGGAGGTGACAGAATAGCCGCACAATTAGTGGTCCCTCTTGGAAAGGGCGGGAGGGTGAGTACGTTGCTGGGAGGAGAAGACTCCATAGGAGGGTGTCAAGAGGCTGTTTGGTGGTGATTAGCTCGTAGGATTTAATACACCCCGCAGCGCCAGACGAGCCTTGCGCTAAATTCTGCTAACATGTCTTCAAGAACACAGAACTCTAGGAGTTTTCACTCTAATGCATGCATCGCATAAATTCTGCGTTACTCGAATGAAAAGCAGCAGAAATAGGAATCTTGGGTTGTTGTTTTTTTTTTTTCTCTCGCGTGCTATTTCTTGAATTCTTTTTTTGCAGTGATGTAGTAGCAGCAAAGCTGAGCAGAATAATTTCCTAATTCATTAAACTGAAATATGCGTAAGATGTTTTTTAACAATTAAATACGTATACGACTAAACTTTTCATTGAACAATGATTGCAGAATTATTGCCTCTAGTTTTTACAAAGCTTGTGTGCTAACATTTTCCTGAATATACCATCCTGGCCAAAAGTCCTGCATCAGTAGACCGAATGTCATTTTTTGGTAGCTGAAGTCAACTTTGCCGCCCCGGTGGCGCAGTGGTCTAAGGCGCTGGCCTCTGATCATTCGTCCGTAAGGAGTCCGGGTTCGAATCCCGTTCAGGCATGGATGTTGTGTTTGTCTTACGGTGCTGGCTCTCTCCTTCCCTGGAGCCAGTGACCCTAAATTAGGGACGGGCGACTGCTTATAGCCCATTGAGTTGCTCACGGTGGTCGTTAAACCTCCAATAAAAAAAGAAAAAAGAAGTCAACTTATACAGCGTAATGGTAAAGTCAGGAATATACATCATTTTAAAGGAAATGTTATGCTGAATTCAAATATTTTTACATAATTTTATTACCATTGAAAGAAGTAAAGATACAAGCAAAAGTACAACGTCTAGTCATAAAAAGCAAAACATAGTGGAATTTGTGAAATTAGTGTACAATGCATTTAACGTAAAATTACTGTACAGTACATTATCGAAACTTGCAGGACACTTAAAATAACTTACCAACAAGCAAAATACGTCTTATTTAATTGAATAACCACGGTTTGTTAGTAACAAAGTGCAGCTTCTGGGCATGGAACTAATGAGCTTCTCTAGTTGTCCATTAGTGATAACACGGTGCCATACGGCACTTACAGACTTAATGCTGTGTTAGGTGTGGGTCCTTGTTGACGGATCTTTTGCTTCAATCTCACGCGCATATTCTCTATGAGATTAAGATCCGGTGACTGTGCCGGCCACTGAAGTTTTCTTATAACTTTTCGATTAAACCACTCGTCAACCAACTTTGACAGATGACATGCGGCGTTATCGTCCTGAAAGGTAAAATTTCGGAAACCCAAGTCTTGTGCACATGGAAGCATTTCGGACTTCAAAATATCTACACATATTTCGACCAATTCAATGTGTTAACAACAATGTGCAGCCGGCCAACACTACTGGCTGAAATACAGGACCATAGCATCACCGAATGTGGGTGCTTGATTGTTGGCTAGGTGCAGAAAGCCTTATATCTTTCACCAGCCCTACAACGTACATAATAATTTCCATTATTAACGGAAATAGTAACAGTTGTTTCATCCCTGAAAATAACAGTTTTCCATTCAGCAACAGTCCAATTCTTGTGTACCTTGGCCCAAGTAATTCTTTCGAGCCGTTGTTGATTAGTAAGGAAAGGTTTTCGTACAGCTTTTCGTGCAGTCAGTCGATATTCTTGTAGCCTACGACGAACTGTACGTGCAGATGCAATAATGCCTACTTCATTCTCCCACTTATTTCTTAAACCAGTGGCTGTTTTAAGCCTTGATTTTTAAGGAACGACAAATCAACATGCGATCATCATGTTCAGTACACAGCCTTGGTCGACCTGTCCTTTTTCTGTTTCCCACACATCCAGTTTCTTCAACTCTTTTAATGGTGTGCAAGACAGTGGAATGATCACAGCCACATTTAACAGCATTTTTACGACTACTGAATCCAAGTTCATGCAAAGTAATAGTTTTTCCCTGGTTTGAAGAGGCAGGACCAATGTTCGGGTCTTTCACATTCCGAAATTCAAATATCACCAGGAATTCTGCATAAACTTCCGTCAACTGACTACAAGCAGCTGCTTTCTAAGTCGGCAGACGATACTACATCCTGTTATATTTCAATAGCGGACGTAGGAGAAAGCTATAGTGGATTAGAGGGGCGCGAACGCTTTTTCAGAACTGAATTTGTGTTTCCTCACTTGCACAGTTTTGCTTGTAACTTCACTTCTGTTACTGGTAATAACATTCGGTTAAGATATTTGAATTCAGCATAAAATTTCGTTTAAAATGATGTATAATGTGTATTCCCGACTTTACCATTACGCTGTATAAGTTGACTTCAAACATCAAAATTTGGCTTTCGGTCTATTGGTGCAGGACTTTTGGCCACGACTGTATATCCTGATCAGAACACACACACGCGCACGGACGCACACACAAGAAGTTTTGGGGCGTATAAGACGTACTTTTTTCTTCAAAATCCAGGCCTCGATTTATACGCCACATCGACTCATTTAGTCATTGAAATTTGCCAATCAGGGAAAAAAAAATATTGTGACTTAAATTCGGTCGGGATCCTAAACGTAATATTACGTTCACAAGGGATTTTCAGAAAGCGTACGGCATGTAATATTCTTTTCACTAAGAATCTGCTTTAAAGCACGCTTAAACGGATTTATCCGTTTCACAGAAACAGTGAAACCGCCGTGAGCAAGTGGCAGCAGTCGTATTTTAATTTCGCCCCTCTAGCGATCAGTCTAAGACCCACTGGTTTTGCAAAGCCTCCAGAACTACAACTGGTGCACCTCATTTTCTCGCAATGATTATACTTCTGAAACACGTCGCTGCCACGCAGTTGATTGGCTGGTGATAATCGTGTGTCGGCAGCCGGCGGCGCATGCGCTTTAAGAACAGCAATGACCAGCGGCGTGCGAAGGCAGTCTATTTTTTGCCTCTGTCAATCTCTGAATTGTATCTCCCAACTGAATTAAAATGAAGGACTGCATCGATTTACTGTGCTTATCTTAATTAATTTATTTCATGTTTCCGATTGAAATGAAAAGCCCTTTTGGCTTCTGATTTCAGTCGAACACTGTGAGAAAGCAGCGAACCATAATTAACCCCTTTAAGCGGCCGATGCACTTCAGCAAAATGGTAACCAAAATTTTAATTTTCTGCTCTGTCAAGCAGAAATCTTCACGTAGCGGTCGGGTTGAACGAAAGCTACGGCAAAGTAATTCATTTCCCCTTCTAATCGCAGCAGCACCGACCATATAATACAAATATAATCAAACAGATGAAACAGGTAATACGATTGCGTATACTCAGGGACTAGAAGAGAGTGATTATCACCGGTGGTAGGTCACAAGTGCCTCCTTCAAGCCCTTATTCTATGCTCCACGACTCAAGGCATAGTCCCCCTGACTCGGACATGATGGCACTGGGCGGAAACAAGTAGCTCAAACATTTTCTCACTTCTTTCTTAGTTCGACGCCATCGTTATATCCTTTTCAGTAGGTATTCAGACAGAAAGGTTCAGTATCATCCCCTAAATGACCACTTTGAATAGCAAGCCTAAGGGGAAGGCAACGTTTTTCGTTGCACAGGTTCAGTCGTTCTAGCAGCGTTCTTTCCACTTCTTAGACAGCGATTATATCCGTTCGAGTTGAAGACAGCCCATTTTGCTAATTTAGCACACTTGTGTGACCTTCCACCCCACCACCACCACCCCTTGCGCTACAAGCGAGCGAACGGTACGACGCAAAAACGGTACGACGAACGGTACGACGCACTCGGGTACAGGAGCCGACGCCCCACTCGTATGTCACTGTTGACTGCTCGTCATCGGACTTTACGCCTCGCCTATGTTGCTGCGAACATCAAAACTGGGCTTCTGATCTTCAGAGTGATGCCGCATCCTATGGTCAAAGGAATCCCGTTTATAGCTGTACAGAACAGAAGGGGAGGGGGCGGGTGTGGCGTCGGCATCGTGAGGCCTTGGCCACGTCCTGTTAGGGCGTTTCTGTTCAAGGCGAAAATGACTCTCTGATGCCTTTGAGAGCCTTCTCATGGGACACATTAGGTCCCTTAATGTGCCTTAGATGTCTGCACGGGCCTTACTGGGTGAGGCCGGCCCGGCCCAACTCGGCCCGTTACAAATATTAGACACTCGGGACGTGCCCTTCAATTGCAGCTCGTATTTAGGCCCGGCCCGTGATGTGCCATTTGGTATTATTTTGTTTTCCTGTTGTTTTTTATTAAATTGTTAAAATTAAATAATGAAATGGGATATTATTGAAAACATTTAGTTAACTGCAAGCCGACAAATATTAACTAAACTTTAACAATCATCGAAGAATATAATCTTTAAAGAGATACAAGAAAAAAAAAAAAAAAAAGAAGAAGACTAAGCGGGTTCACAATCTCTTTCTTTTTCTCTGAACTAGCAAGTAGCAACATTACAAAAGTCAATCCCCATACAGATTAGAGATAGAAGAAACAATCGATGTCTTCCCACTCTCTCATACCAACACACACATGGACACCCCACATCAATGCAGATATAACTCCACACAACGTACATACTTGCTCGGGGTCGAATCTTTTTGTTGTCAACAATCCCCATAGTGGTTTTACCATCTTAATACCTACAGATGGTAAAAACACTGCAAGTGCCTCTCCTTGCTTTTGTGATTACTCCCACGGCTATGTCATGGAAGTAAGTATAGCCAGCAATACAGTTAAACAGACCAGGAAATCAGGGAACACGACTTTTTTTTTCTTTCTTTACTATTGCGATAAAGAAAATGGGTCGACTAGGCCCGGCCCGGTCGTAAGTGTCTGGGGAAAAGCCCGGCCCGTGCAGACCTCTAGTTTGTCTGGAGAGGTCCTTAACCATTACGCGCCACCAGCCTGCGATGGATGATCACCTACACGCTTTCATGGCCTTCGCGCGTCCTGCGGCCGATGTTATGTTTCAGAAGGACAATGCGCCGCAACCACCCAAGCATGGCTCGTGGAACACTCATGGGAGTTTGGAACCATCCAGTGGCCTCCAAGCTCCCCGGATTTGAACCCCGTTGAAGCTGTGTGGGCTGCCGTGGAGTGGAACATCAGATCCATGGATCTTTGACCTACGTCTCAGGCGGAGTTGTGACGTAGGTCAAAGATCCGTGGATCTGATGTTCCACGGATCTTTGACCTGTCTGGCAACAATAGGCATGACCTACAACAGGCATGTCTGGCATTACTACCCGAAAACCCTCCGGCATCTGGTGGAGTCGATGCCTCGGCGTGTACAGGTTGTTATTTGTTATAGATGAGGACCAACACGTCGGTAGGCAGGTGTCTAATGTTTTGTCCATTGAATATCATGATAACAACTGAGAACGTTTTTCTGTTTTCTTTTGTTTCGGAGTTTAACGACCACCGTGAGTTAGAGTTGAGTTCGGGCTCAATTTTCGGAGCCCGAGCCCGAGGTATATATCAGCCCGTGCCAGTACAGTATTTGCCATTTTCTTGTAGGACTTCCGTCCACAGTGAGTAGAGTTTAGGTCCCAGCCACCTACAGCGAGATCGCCTTTTGGGCAGGACACAGAAACGGAAGGAATGAGAGCAAGTCTAGCGACTTTGACAGAACAGTTTGTAGTGAAATTAGAGTTCAGCAGATGGCGCCACCGTACAAGTACGATATTGCACATAGAAGGGTGAGAGAATTTCAGGGGAAACATAGGAAAGGATACCCATTTAACCAGTGGGTCCAGCCTGGGGGCCGTCACTTAACCTGCTCGTCCGATGCACGGCGGATATTCAGCGATTGTTAGCAAATCACACCATCTCTGAAAGATCTGCCCAGGTTCGAACCTGAGGACCTTGCATCGATAGTCTGAACTGCTAACCACTAAGCCATCCGCGGCTCGGCCATCCGATCCCGAATTTTATATTGCAAGATACAGCCCGGGTCCGAACGATCCCGAAAACTAGCTAACCTGTTCAACCTTTGATAAAAAACATCTCCTTTTCCAAACTTCCACTCTCTTCTCATCCTGCAATTAACCAATGTATTTCTCAAATGGGGAGTGGTGATGGGAACTCTATCTATTTTTACAGTGTAACTGTACGATTTTCTTTGACCGTTCGTATGCACCTGGAGTGCTTCGGGAGGCCGGGCATCCAAAATGATCGGGCGGTGCTGCAATTGTTACGTTGCTAAATAGAATTCGCAGGGAGCTTACTGAGTGGAGATAGCGGGTGAATTATCGTCGGCATGCTATTAACTATCCAATACCTATAGTTCTTGAAAAAGCTTTTTCTTCTCAGCAGAAACGCACTAATGGGCAGCCTATAGAATTTTCTATCGTAGCCCAGAATAAATAGCCATCTCGAATGCCCGCTCTCCAACCAGAACCAGTTGCCGAAGAATTCCCTTTACCTCCTATAAAGTGTCTCGTTTGCTAAATCGTATAAAATCACATTTATGTATAAAAAAATTCTCTCGCTCCCCTTCTCTCTAAGAGCCCGAGCACGCCCGAGCTTCAGTAAATATTCTACAGCCCGAGTCCGATTCGGGATCTGCTTCGGGATCGGGCTCGGCCCGTCTCAGCTCTGCCGTGAGTAACCCCACGCAGGGGCGCCGAAACTTATTCTGGACAACGGGGGCAAGATATCAGGATATTCATTTTTTGATGCTATCATAAAACTTTTTCGGCTTTTGTAAAACATGTCGCGGTAACCTCATTTCAACATTCTACAGGTAAAGCGATTATATCGATAGAAATTTAAATTAATATAAGCCTTTAATTTTATACCAATATTATACTGGTTTTCGATATAAAACGTTTCACTGATATTATGAGTGCTGTTAAACTCTATTGATTTCAACACCTCCACATTAGTATAAATTTCACAGGAGATGTATGTAGCCTTTATTATATACATCAAACGACATAAGACAAAAATATATATCTCCCACTTCCATTTTCTTTCTTAAAGAAAGAATGATTTTGTTATACTTAAATGAAATTGAAAACGCTCCTGCTCTTTCTATAAAAACACGATAATTTTCCGGAATTTCAGGATGATTGTTTTTCAGTAATTAGGTTGGTATTTCGTGGAAGATTTTTGTTCACATACTGGACAAGCGAAGAGAGTTTAAGCAAAGTCTAGCGATATCTATACGGTTAATAATTAAATTACGGAATCGTATTTTGTTTTATCAGAAGGAATTTTGAACGGCAGTAAATAAAAAAAAAATCAAAGAGCCACAGTAGCAACTGTGCTGCAACTCACAACGTAGAACTATCGTCAACTGTCACTATTTTCTGGCACTATCTCACTAGTTCTACGTTCTTAAAGTACTCAGCGAAGGGCTGTACGTTGTAGGTTTCAGCGCAGTTGGTACTGTGCCCCTTCGATTTTTTTCAGATATAATTTTTTTTAGAAATAAAACGAAAGAAATGTTTTACTTTTGAAGATGACAATCCGATTTTTTGGTGTAAATGTAACAAGGATGAAAAGTCAGATAATATCCGAAAACTTGAAAATTTTCATCGTCCTGGAGCAGGACTCGAACCCGCGTCTCCCAGATAGCGCCCGGGTATGTTATATTCAAATTAATCGGAAATTTGAGACTTGGTCGTTCTGGGTGGTGTAGGGTAGCATACCCGGGCGCTATCTGGAAGACGCCGGTTCGAGTCCAGGACGATGAAAATTTTCAAGTTTTCGGATATTATCTTACTTTCCATCCTTGTCACATTTACACCAAAAATCGGATTGTCATCTTCAAAATTTGTATTATATGGTGTAATCCCTTATTTCTTTCATAATGTTTCACTTTATTTACTGAAAAGCAAATTATATTATATACAATTCATAGTAACTTAGCTGATTATAAATTAACGTTAGTACAAGTTGAAGGCGTAGTATAATCGTCGTCAGTAGTTATTGCTAAAATTGTTTCTGAAGAAATTATTCTTCAGAAACAATTTTTCGAACTTCTTAGTTGCCTTGTTATAAATTTGGCGATACGTCTCGGGGCTAATGTAATTCTTCGTCTTGTTGCTCTTGTTCTTGTCTAAATCAGAATGCATCGGCGGTGTAAAGGTTTGAGACGCAATACATTCTTTATCCAGCAAAGTTGTGAAGACTAGCAATGTATACATTGGTATTCCATGCTCGATGTGAAAATTTTAAAATTTCGATCGATGACATCAATCTCCATCTGTTACTGCTGTTCAGGCTCAATTTGTGCAGTTGAAGTGGAAGGTTCTGACTCTAGGGTAAAAACACATCCTGCCGGGTGAAACACATCCTGCCTCGCGGACTTTTGACGCTTCCAACATTCCCGTGACCTTTCGGTTGATGACACAGTGGGGCCTTTTCGGATTCTTCTTGTTCTCCTCTAGCTGTTGCTTGAACTTTCGTCGGTTCTTATAGTAATTTTCTCTGGATTTTCGCGGCATTTCTAAATTTTTGTCACCGATTTCTTTTGTCTAAAAAATAAATAAATTTTAAATCCACTTTACTTCAGTTTATTACATACGTCCGTCAGCTACGGAATGCGGGGCTGAGGTAATCGCTATCATTATCTATTCACTAATTATCAGCCTTAAAACTGCGTGCGGCGAAACATAATGTCACGAAATTTAGCTTAAATTTCTAACGGTACAGCATCGAAGGGTAAGGGGCTGGAGGGTTGAAACTTGTCTTGTTATGAATGGGACTCTATAAACTATGTAATGATGTATTATTTATTACTCTACGATTATTAGTTTCGAATATCCTGATGTCACCCCTTACCCATCACGGGGAAAGACGTAGATCTACGTCAAAAATAGGCATTAACCCGACTTCTGGTTACGAGCAAGATTAAAAAGGTAGAAAAAATGAGGAGGCAAATGCGATGTTTCACCCCTGCACGGAAATAAGTGCTGGGCTGTTGCCATTCTGCTGTTCCCGCGGTCCCGACGCCTCTTACTATATAAGTGCTATACGCAGTCACCAGTCCCTTATTAAGGGCTACTGGTTCCAGATAATACCAACACACCACCCATACCTGATTCTGGACTCGAGGCCGGGGCCACTTGGACGAACGGTCAGAATCCAGCGCTTAGACCACTGCGCTACCGGAGTGCCTCAACAGCTTCTTTAATCCTATGAAATAAAAATCTGATGATTGTGCCTGCCGTCCCGGCAGCACAGTGGTCTAAGCGATGGCTTCTGATCATTCGTCCGAGATGGGTCCTTGTTCAAATCCCGGTGGCGCAGTGGTCTAAGCGATGGCTTCTGATCATTCGTCCGAGATGGGTCCTTGCTCAAATCCCGGTGGCGCAGTGGTCTAAGCGATGGCTTCTGATCATTCGTCCGAGATGGGTCCTTGTCCAAATCCCGGCGGCGCAGTGGTCTAAGCGATGGCTTCTGATCATTCGTCAGAGATGGGTCCGGATTCGAATCCCGAAGAGGCATGGATGTTGTGTTTGTCTTACGGCACTGGCTCTCTCCCTTCCCTGGAACCAGTGGCCATAAATTAGGGACTGGCGACTGCTTATAGCCCACGGAGTTGCTCACTGTGGTCGTTAAACCTCCAATAAAGAAAACAAGAAAGATGACACCGAATGTTCGGGTGTAATGCGCACGTCTTTTAAATCCGTTCTGACGAAATTAAATTTATCAACGCTACTCAAAGTCAACGGAATCGGTATAGAAAACAATAGCATCTGACGGAAGAAAGAAGTTTTTCAATCGGGTTTTTAATCCCGCAGATATTTCTGTAAACGGAATCGTGAGATTACGCCCTCTGGTTGCAGACTTGTGCGTTCAGAAAAATTTGAAATTTATATGAGAAACATTTCACAGCGGAAACGCTCTCCAACAAAGAGAGAATTTCTCAAATCGGACTTCTCGAAGCAGAGATATGGGCAAATATAAGATATGCATCTACGCACCCTGGCGAGAAAACCATACATTATTTTAGGAAGAAAGTATTCTCAAAAGGTTTTTTGATGTGAGCGGTATCGGTCCAAAAAAAAAAAAAAAAAAATGTCTAGTCGAGTTTTCAGGAGCTCAGATTTTGCTGCAAATACGTCAGAAGCAGAAATTATCACTTATACCCCCTGGTGGTCAAACCATGAAAAACATTTTTTTATCCAGAGCTGTATGCGATACAAGAAAAATTTTTCAAATCGGAGTTTTAGAAGCAGAAATAACGCAGAAAACACAACGTACCTTTGCGTCCCCTAGCAGAAAGTCTATGATTTACCTGAAAATTTTGATTTCATATGAAAAATATTTCGCTTCGGAAACACTATCCAACAAAGAAGGAATTTTTTAAATCGGACTCCTCGAAGTAGAGATACTGACAAATATAAGATATACATCTACGCCCCCTGGCGTAGAAACCATGCATTATTTTAAGAAGAAAGTATTCCTACAAGGTTTGTCGACGTGAGTAGTATTGGTCAACAAACGAATTTTTTTCAATCGAGATATTAGAAGCTCAGATTTTGCTGCAAATACATCAGAAGTGGAAATTAAGGCTTACGCTCCCTGGTGGCGAAACCATTTTTTACCAAAATTAGAAAATATATTCGAAGAATTTCCCATCAGGATCTGTATCCATCCAGTACAGAAAGAATTTTTAAATCGGAGTTTTAGAAGCAGAGATATTGGGGGAAACGCAATTTTCCTTTACGCCCCCTAACGGAAAGTCTATGAATTACTTGAAAATTTTGAAATTATTTGAAAAACATGTGACACTGGAAACTCTATGTAATAAAGGAAAAAAATTCAAATCTGACCATTAGAAGTAGAGATATTGACAAAAATAAGATATACATCTACGTCCCCTGGCGGAGAAATCATGCAATATTTTAAGAAGAAAGTATTCCAAAAAGTATATCGACGTGAGTGGCATCGGTCCACGGAAGAATATTTTTCAATCGAGATTTTAGAAGCTCAGATTTTATGGTAAATACATCAGAAGCAAAAATTAAAACTTACGCGCCCTGGTGACCAAAGTATTCTTTACCAAAAATTAGAAATTATATGCAAAAGATTTTCTATCAGGAGCTGTATTCGCTGAAGACAAATGTTTTCAAATCGGAGTATTAGAAGAAGAAATATCGGAGAAAACGTAATTAACTTTTACGCCCTCAAGCGGAAAATCTATGCGTAATTTGAAAAAGTAACTATACCTGAAATACTCTTCGACATAAATGGAATGGAAAGATAAAAGAATTTCTTCAATCGGATGTTTAGAAGCAAATATATGGAATAAAATGTATTTTGAATTGGACATCATCTGCATTTACGCCTTCTAACGGCGAAATTGTACATCGTAAAAAAAAAAAAAAAAAAAATAGAAAGGAAATGAAATGAGGGATCATCATTCGCATATTTCAAGCTTCCCAATGCAAAAAGAATTTTTCAAATCAGACTAATAGTTGCAGAGATATGGTGTCTACAGGCGCACGGACAGACGAACAAACCGATAACATAAGCACGATCTTTTTTCACGAAAGACGTGCTAAGAAAAAATTATTGCCAACAGCTAATGTAGCAACGGAAGTGGATTGGAACCTGATTCTCTTCAAATGTTTTATTCAATTTGAAGCACAAATTAAAATCAAACGGAGCATGGAAGTTAGTTTTATTAAGCTGGATGTTTCAACAGTTTAAAATGAATTTCACGAAATTTTCCCTGCGTGATGCCAACCTTGTGTGTGTCGAAGCACTCTTCTGTAAAACCAGAAGCACTTTTGAAAAATCCCCTTCCCCTGCCTTTTGATTTCAATCCCTGTTTCAGTTTGTCCACCAATAATGTATGATACTACGAGGCTATTTTCCCGATATTTTACTAGCCCTATCCCGTCCTTAACCCAGAACACATATGTCATCACCTTTTGCTGCAGATTTCTGCACTGCGGCACTGGGAACTTACAAGGATATCTATCATCTAGCACTTTTGGTCCAGCGTAGCATGAGTTTTTATGACGTCACAAAATCTTCATTTTGCAGAAAGGTAAGCCATGCATGCATAACTTCCTTCCCTTTTTGATCCGTGATTGAATGGGCCAAATACGCGATAGTCCGAAGGCGTGATATCAGGACGAAACGGAAGATGCTCCATAACCTGAAGATTCATTTTCTGGAGGATTTCATTAGTGTGGGGTTCAGCATGTGCATGGACGAGCATTGTCGTGCAACGACAATACTCCTTCCGACAGGAATTCTCGGCATTTGCTTTAAACTGCGTTTGTCTTGTAAACTCTCACATGATAGAGATCTGCTTACTGTTATGATATCCCCTTATAATGTTCCCTTGAGAGTCTCTCCTATCCCCACACACACGCAATGATCACAGCTCTCTGTTTTTCTTTGGTGTGTCTGTGCGTGCGTGAATGATTGCAATTTTTTTTGCCAGAGTTCTGATTTCCACGAGGGCAATTATGCTTTTTACAAAGACTCATGCTTTACAATTTCCTTAACAATGTAGGATTAATACAGTATGTATTACATGTTGAACTTTTCAATTTAAGGTATCCCACTACGTTGAGGGCACTTTTTTTGAAAAATTACAAGAATGGGATTTTTTTTTTTTTTAGGAAGGCCAACACACAAAAATACATAAACGTTGAAAAAAAAAATGATATCACTATAAATTTTCAAGAAACTGGGAAATTTGTGAAAGAATTTAAGGAAATATGTCGTTTACGGTATACGCTCTAAATAAAAACGTCACAGATCAGTATGATGGCATTTTTTGCATCAGTATATGCGCACGATTATTATCTATGCAGTGAACTAAATGGTAAGTGATGTTCCTACATTAGTGTGAATTTTCGACAAATTTCTTCACTATGTTGAATGTAAATACACTGGCGGAAAGTGAAAAAAGAACACCAAGAAGGAGACGTCTGATACCAACGAAATTTATACAGCATAATAACGGAATACAGAGGATAACGTGATCAAAACATTATGGCAAAATACAGCTGTATTTGCTGGTAAACTGAAAAATAACATTTCCATGTAACATGGTTAGTACGAGGTTGAACCGCCATGAACTGCGTCACACTGTGTAATTTTGGCATGGAGTCTGTCGTACAGATGTTGGATGTAAGTTTGGGGTATTGAGTTCCAAGCATCCTCAACCTGGACGCGTAAATCGGTGATGGTCGTGGCTGGCCGTGGAGACCGGATAAGTGGTTGTCCCGTAAATCCCACACGTGCTCAATGGGGGACAAATCCGGTGAACGTGCAGGCCATGGAAGTTGTCTCACACCCAGAAGTGCATGTTGCGTTGCACGTGCCGTGTGTGGGAGTGCGTTATCTTGCTGAAAAACACCACGATGGACCGACCTTACAAATGGCACAACAACGGGCTGAATGATGTTGTTGATGTAGGAGGTGCTGTTTAACGTACCCGGTACAAACACTAGTTGTGTACGGGAGTGATAGCTGATCGCTCCCCACACCAGGAGACCAGGTGTATGCCCTGTGTGTCGCTGGCGGATGCAAGAAGGGTGGAGACGCTCCTCTGTGCGTCTGCGAACACGCATACGGCCATCGGAGGCTCCGAAGCAGAATCTGCTTTCATCGCTGAACACGACAGATCGTCATTGTGTTCTCCAGTGCAGACGTTGGCGACACCACTGCAGCCGTTCCTGACGGTGGGCTGGAGTCAGAGGTACACATGCCAGAGGTACACGTGCACGTAGTCCTGCATCCAGTAGACGGTTGCGGATTGTTCGCACAGTCACCTCAGTGTAGCTATAACCTAACGCTGAACTGACAAACAGCAAAACTTTTAGTTCATTGCACGCACAACAATGTAAGGAAATTGTATACCAAGTTTCATCAATTTATTTACATGCCTTTTGCAGTTATCAGGTTTTCCGTAAAGAGTTCAGAACGAAAATCTCACCCTGAGAAAAACGCGTTTCAAGTGTCACTTCCCGTTCGTTTGACACCTGAGTTTAGATATTCCGATTGCTATAACTCTGTATCTATTCATCGTACACAAGAAACAACGGCTGTTTGAGAATCTTAAAGTATGGGGCTTTAAAATGGACGCATTTTCTACAAAATGTGAAATTCGGCCCAAAACGACCTTTTCAACGTAGTGGGACAGTAAGACAATTTTATCGGTAGGAATGAAAAGGGAAGTCTGACATAAAGGCAGAGTGTAATTTTAAACGCAAATTACCCGGTATCGTGATCAATGTGAATTTTGTAGGTGGTGGACAGCTTAATGACTCCACCCTCATTCCATGAGGGTCATTGCTGGGGGGATCAACACACTACAATTTACATGATATGGGTCCCCAGTACGTGTACCTCGAATAGATCAGAAGGATTATGTTTGCTGTATTGTACTGTTTCACAGGTCTCATCCATGACTCGAGCTTTGGCATTTAAGAGGACTCATTCAAAGCAAAAACTTCACAAAATGCACCCAGATATCAAAAACTCAGCAGAAAATGACCAACGCGTTAAGCTGAGGACTAGCAACAATCCTACTGCTGACTGACTAAAAACGGCCATGCGGACGCCTTGCAGTGCATTGCTCTGGTAGTTGTATTTGGGTAATAACATTATTCTTTTTACTCGAAATACTGCTTACTGGGATGTGTACAGCAACTTCATTATGCGGCTCCGGTGGCTGTGAGATGTGCGGCGCTGGCTTTTGACAGTTAGTCATATTCCTTTATGCCACCTAGTGGCAAAATTGTGCACCGAAAAAGGAATGACCCCCATGGTTGCCGTGTAGTCAGAGACGTAGGTTTCTAGATGGTATTCCGAGCTGGGTACTGGTTGGATTCCCGGATGAGACATGCATAATGTGTAATGTATATGATCTAATTCGTGTTTAAATAATGGTAGTACTATAACCTTTTCTTACTTAACGTCATATCTCCCAAGAGGAGATATGACGTTAAGTAAGAATTTTTCGGAAATTCCTGGAAGGCTGTCAAGTCAGTACGACGTAGATAAAACATCACTGCTAGAGCAATGGGTGTAGCATGTGTAACTCAGCTGTACAGGTCCTGACTTCTTCCTGTTTTGTCAACAGGTTATAATTTCTGGGAAGCCGAGTTCATGCAATAAACCAAGGTAATATTGTAGTAGCGTTCATTACTACTATTTTTACCTTGGTTTTATTGCATGTAATACTTCACTTAATTCATCTGTTTGTGTCTGCAAAATCTAGCATACAAACTTGGATTTTGGCAAAGGATAATAGAGAAAGGTCCTGTAAGTTCCAGTTAGCTCATCTATTCTCTTTTGTTTTATGTAACTAGAGATGCGACTGAACCGCAGTTAGGGCGTGAAAGGTGTGTTTGTATGGCCGGCTAGCTCTCTCCCTTCCTTGTAAGCAGTTGCCCTAAATTAGAGACGGGAGATTGCTTACAGGCGTATGTGCTGCACATGATGGTCATTAAACCCCGAAACAAAAAATTACATCATGATCTGAATGTTTTCTTTTCTTTTCGCATCTCAGTTCGAAAAACCGAAAAACAAAATAAAACGAAAACCTATTAAGACATATTCTGATAAACGATATTACGTTTTTAGATGTTTTCAAGAGTTATTACAATTAAACCTTTCATCTGTCAGACTGACGTCTGCGTGCTTGTTCACATACATAACCTTCAGTGGGGATTAGATACCAACAGCGAGTTTAAAACATCCGGAGGATTTTTTCACAAAAGCTGTCAACCTAAATTCACTTTACGGCAAAACTGGACCAGTGTAACATAAATATTAAAGGTGAAGCAGAAACCTGAAATGAAATTTTGAGCTGAAGAATAAAGTAGACAGTACTGGCAATATTTCTTTCAAGTAACAAAGGGAGGATTTAGTGGTTCAGACTTTTTCTGCACATATTTCTGTCTACTCAAAGTAACATTTTCATCATCTTAACCTCGTTTCAAGTTTTGGTAAAGAAAATAAAGAAAACTTCTTAGATGATTTTGAGGTTGACTGCCTTGCTCATCTGTGTAGGTAAATTAAGAACTAGAAATCTAGAGTTCAATAATCTGACAGTAAACGTAGCTCTGCACTGTTAAGTTTCTTTTCTTTCCTTTCCTTTTTTTTAAAATAAAAGTTGAAAGATTAGTTCTTTTTTGAATTCCGTTAGAACTTTGAGACTATTCGACCCTATGTGTCTGTCTTTGAAGTGTTCTGCAATGTGGCAGACCTTTTAAGCTCTAAATTACTAGAAGTTAATGCATACTGGCTGAAACGTAACCGCCACTACCCAGGTAAAGCGTTTGATATGCGAATTTACATATTCTGATTTTTACTGCAGATAATAATTGTGTAACTCAAGGACTCACTCTGATGAGTACGTGAGTGGCTAACCAGAGGTATCTGATGCTGGACTATGACTTACTTCGTGTAATATACACCTGTTATATTATCTGTAGGTTGGTCCTTACTCTTCTTTCTTCTCACTTCTTTTTTCTTGTTCTTTCCCCCCATGCTATTAGAGTATTCGAGGACTGGGGGTGAATCTTTCCTATTTTACTTTTTTTTTTCTTAAGCAGTGGGAGTCTGCCTTCTCTCCTAACTGGCAGAAGCTATAAAATGTATCCCCCAACCCGTCTGGTCAGCGTGGGGGATTAGACCGATTTACCCCCAGATGAAAATAAAAGAAAAAATAGTGGACTTAGGCTAAGGATCGAGGAAGTTGGAAAAGACTGGTGGAGGCCTATACCCTGCAGTTGGTGTCAACAGGCTAAGAAGAAGAATATCATTGTGCGTACCATCTTCTAATCCCCTTAACCACGAAAAATATTATTCTTTTATGCCCTCTATGTGTATATCAATATCTTTGGGATATTAGGTGTGTGTAAACGTTTTACTCGTTTTCTAAGATGCAAATTCCAAGTAAATAGTTTAAGTAACAAGTCCAATAAGAGATGGGGAATGTGATGGCCAAAATACTTCAAGAACAACGCAAGACCTAATGCAACTTTAGCCACTCAGAAAAAATTACGGGACATTGGATGGGAAATGTTACCACTCTCCCCCGTTCCCCGTATTTCCCTTAACTTGGCACATAAAAAATGGCACACGTGTAAAAAAAATGGCAGCAAGTATGGCACCACCACCTATAAAATGGCAGCAAGGATGCAGGTACATCTCATTCGTAAACAAGTCACACAAGTGTTAACATGTGAAGCAATAAGGTCACACTAAGCATTCTGTGCATTACGTGATTGACAAAGACAACAATGCAGCTGAAGCCTGTCGCAAGCCGCCCAGACGTGATTGACAAAGACAACAATGCAGCTGAAGCCTGTCGCAAGCCGCCCAGGTGGCGCAGTGGTCTAAGCGATGGCCTCTGATCATTCGTCCGAACGGGGCCCGGGTTCGAATCCCGGTGAGGCATGGATGTTGTGTTTGTCTTACGGCACTGGCTCTCTCCCTTCCCTGGAACCAGTGACTCTAAATTAGGGACGGGCGACTGCTTATAGCCCATTGAGTTGCTCACGGTGGTCGTTAAACCTCCAATCGAAAAATAAAATTATAAGTTCATAATACTCTTCATAAACTAAGTTAATCGTCATTCCATTAGGGGCTAAATTCTTCTTTCGTCTGCCTTTTTGCAACTTCTGTTTGCATAACAACAACAACGAATTTCCTCTTTCATGAAAATGTGTTTGACAAACACATCCTGTATATTTCTTTAGGAATCGTAGGTAAAATCATGTGGCCAACCGGTAGAGAAGCGATGCATACATCGAGAAATCGAAGTACATTCGAAGCGGGAAACACTGAGGCTACTGATGAAATAAATACGTTCAAATAAGGGAAGCTGTTTCGCACGCGTGCAAGGAACGTTTTCATTCCGACATCAGGGAAAGCGCACGCGTGCTTAAAGTCCAGTGCGCTTTCAAAGCTAGCTATCTCATTCGAAACTCCTTGGGTCTTGTGTAAACGGCATTGCTTGGTAAATGCTTTTGCTTCAAGCAAGTCTTCTCCCCTCTTTTCGGAATTTGAGACCGACCAGTAAAAATCGGACTACAATGGAAAACGATCTGAAAAATTTTAATAAAAGTGTTGTGACGAATGTTACCCATTTGGCTTTCCATTTTTGTTCTCTGACTCTTATATAATTTTGATAATCTCTCAATACACTTTTCCGTACTTAATGATAACGTCATATCTGAACTCCCTAAAGTTTCTGTTACATCTGGCTACAACGAGAGTCAGATCGAGCAGCTCGCTAAGAGTAACTGGAAACACCCAGTCTCACCTCCTCCGAAAAAAGTCCGCTAAACCCAAATCAGCTGGGAAGGTGATGATGATAATTTTCTTTAATCATAAAGATGTAGTCTACCAGCATGCCGTTCGTTCAAAAATAACTGTCAATGCTGAGTATTGCATTTCATTCTTGAAGCGTCTGCGGTGACACATGCCGATTAAGCGACCGGAACTGGTGGGCAAGTGGACCCTACACCATGATAACGCCAGCCCACATGTGGCTGCTTGTGTTCAACAGTTTCTTACGAAATGCAGTATTGAAATCATGCCACAGCCTGCCAACAGTCCTGAACTCAGCTCGTGCAATTTCTGGTTGTTTCTAACAATGAAGGAAAAGTTCCGTGGCGCAACATTCAATACAGATGCTGACGTATTCAAGCTGTACAGGAGCCGCTAAAGCAGAGCTTCCACAAAATGCATTCGCCAAATGGGGCCGTTGCATATCATGCGAGGGAAGATACTTTGAGAAAGAATAACATATATTTTGCAGTAGGCAGGATAAAAATTTTTCTATGCACAATTCACTCAATGCACAATTAGCCAAACCACATTAAAAATGAAGTTTATTTACAGCTAAAAACACTAGTTAAAGGAATCGAAAGGTGAGATTTTGATACAATCCTTAGGCATAACACTGTACGGAACGAAACTATGGTATGTACAGGGTGCATAGGAAAGTTCCTTTAGCCTGAAATAACTTGCGAACTGAGAGAGATACAGTTATGCAAGTGAGATAACGGTATAGTAAAGCGACTCCCCGATCGAATGCAACCGATAGCAGCGCCCCTAGTAGCGTAACGCGGAAGTTAGCCATTGCAAATCGAAAACGAAAAGAGATAGAGCAAAATTTCCAATTACAAAGTTGTAGAGCATTAACTAATTAGTACAAAACGACATTTTTTTCACACGGATAAGATTAATTGTCGCCTGAATACCCTTAAATGTCCAAAATCGACGAGCGACCTTTTGTGTGAGCGTTTGAAGGGAACAGGCATAGGTATGAGTAAATACACACAATTTATTGCATAAATGCGTACTTATGTCAATACAGTTTGATGACGTCAGACAAAACAAAAACAAAAAAGGTAAACTGGCGCACAGTGATAAAAAGTTAATGTCGAGTATGTTTGAAGAGTTCGCCATTGCCCACGAGCCGTCTCACTACACTTGCGATGGTAACCGCACTTGGATGTGGCCCAGCTGGAAAACGAACGGCATATTCCCGTGCAGCTAGCGCCGCGTATCGTTGGCATTCGCCGTAAATAAGCACCATCTCGCAATATTGGGAGTGAGTGAAGCTCGCCATTCTCACACAGCGTACGTAGACCTAAACTTCTGATCTGGGTACAGCCTGCTACTGGTTTTTATATCGTAGGTACGGTACAACGTCACAATCTGAATTTGCATACGGCTACATTTGCGAAATGTGAATATGCAGGTTCGAATCGTCGCGCATCGATTTCGGACATTGTAAGGTATTCAGGCGACAATTTATCTTATCCGTGTAAAACAAATGTCGTTTTGTACTAATGAATTGATGCTCTACAACTTTGTAATTGGAAATTTTGCTCTATCTCTTTTCGTTTTCGATTTGCAATTGCTAACTTCCGCATTTGCCACTTGGGGCGCTGCTATCGGTTGCACTCGATCAGGCGTAGTCGCTTTACTACACCGTCATCTCACTTGCATAACTTTACCTCTCTCCTTTCGCAAGTTATTTCAGGCTAAAGGGACTTTCCTATGCACCCTCTATATACATCGTGAAGAACCGAAATGCATTAGCGTCACAAAGCACGTTGCCATCAGAAAAGTTTAAATATAGTAAAAGTTCAAATTATTAACGCGGTGTCAACGCCAAATTCTCCTGTGGTTTGTTCAGAAGTAAGGATCTCCATGGTTGAGGAACACTGAATGGCACTTCATCTTTACAACAAATATCCCGATAAGTATCATTCAGTGTTACTCAACCATGGAGATCCTTACTTCTGAACATACCACAGGAGAATTTGGCGTTGACACCGAGTTAATAATTCGAACTTTTACTATATTTGAACTTATTTTGTGACGCTAATGCATTTCGGTTCTTCGTTCCTTACAGTGTTAGGCCTGAGAATAGGATCAAAATCTGGCCTTTAGATTCTTTTAACCAGTGTTTTTAAATGTAAATAAACTTCATTTTTTAATGTGGTTTGGCTGATTGTGCATTGAGTGAATCGAGCTTAGACAGCTTTTTATCATGCCTACTACTATTTCAGCACGAATTGTTTGCTACTTCTTCATATATTTTGCTGTTCCTATATTTCTTCATTTTGTGTGATTTTACTCCCACCTCTTATGGAACGGCCGTAGTATATTGTTGAGTAACAATGAAATTAGCTATTGTTGCGTCACTTCATGGGAAAAAGGCCATTATAAAAATGCATTTTGATGCTATGCAGCACAATCATATTTCGACAATGGTTTTGACAATGACGTTACCTAGTATTATACAATTTGTATTATATGGCGTAATCCCGTATTTCTTTCATGATTTATCTGCTTCTCCGGGCAAACACGGGATAAGATTCTTAACCTCCAGATTCGCTAAGCATGAATGCCGGTTGCTTCGACTAGCGAATCCTGTGATGGTTATATTCATATTGATCGGAAACTTGAAACTGGTCATTCTGGGTGGTGTAGTGGTTAGCATACCCGGGCGTTTTCTGGGAGACGTGGGTTCGAGTCCCGCTCCAGGACGATGAAAATTTTCAAGTTTTCGGATTTTATCGGACTTACCATCCTTGTCACATTTGCGCCAAAAATCGGAATGACGTTACCTATTTTCGTTACACTGAATTTACTTTACTACTGTTGCGAAAGGTGCAGAGTATCAAAAATGAACCGAGTGTTTATGTTATTCGGAGCTCATTTCAAATGAAACAGGAAACTGCATGCGTATCGAATTTATTATGAGATATGGAAAAACAAGAACGAAGATGATACCAAATGGTTACGAAAGCGAACTGGGGATAGTGATGAAAGTGGGCAGTGCGGTGGCCCTAATCCGTGCGCAGCGGTGGGTTGGTGAATTGAAGGGGAAGCGGAGGGGGGGGGATCTATAGCGGTTCTCAGGTAACCACCCCTCAACAAGACGGGGAAATGGGGTGCAGCCCTGATGCCACACATTGTGGAGCACCTCGTTAATGGTGCCCTTTATTGAGTTAGGCGGCTCCATGGAGCGTGTTCACTTTCCACCTAACAACCAGCACGCCCTTGTTCTCTCCACCTCGATGTGCAAGAAGATAAAGATAGAGAGAGAGAGAGAGAGATTCGCAACTCCCCCATTCGGCAGGCGATCATGCTCCACATCTCCATCTTCCTTTTTTCCTCTTGGGATCGTAGGCCTCGCTCTGAGATTAAGGTAATGGGAGTCGGGGACAGACTTTTAGATCGATATCGCACCCTGTTCATATTTGATAGCGGATATATGGAGATTAAGTAATCACTTCTTTGTCCGTATCTTGTAATGGATATACGCTAGCCGGCGAACCTTCATGGAAGCTCCTCTGTGCAGCGAGATTTCCAGAAATAAGCCAAGACTCAGGATATACAATAAGTTATCTGCAGATGTAGCCAGAATTAAAGGAAACACAAAGATATTTTGCTTCGTTTTATTCTCATCTGTAGTCTTTACACTTAATGATTCTGTAATGTTATTTTTTGGTATACACACCACGTCACAGCATAAAATTCCTTTTTGTATTGTTCTTAGCTACACAAAATGCTCATTTTGATTCATCCTTTTACGTAGATCGTTTTGGTTTGTTGTCGACTTTTCTTTTAAGCATACTTTTTTTGGATTTTTTCAACTACCAACAAGTGCTTCTTCTAGGTTCACTAGTAGTTCTCTTACATACATTGTTTCTGTTTATTACAGCTACATACACTTCCCTGCCATAAATATCAGAGCACCCCTCTTGTGATAGCGAATTCGGTCGTGCGAAAGGACCACGCCACAGATCCAGCTATAAAATGTGTTCGTAGAGCCATGATGAGACAATAGCACGACTAAGAATACAAGATGCTTCCCTCTATTGATAGTAAATTAGGTCCTACGCGAGCACCACGCCACAGACCCAACTATAAGAATGTTCATAGAGCTATGATGAAACAATAGCACGACTATGAATACAAGGTACTTCCCTCTATTGATAGCGAATTAGGTCCTATGCAAGCACCACGCCACAGATCCAGCTATAAAATATGTTCGTAGAGCCATGATGAGACAATAGCACGACTAAGAATACAAGATGCTTCCCTCTATTGATAGTAAATTAGGTCCTACGCGAGCACCACGCCACAGACCCAACTATAAGAATGTTCATAGAGCTATGATGAGACAATAGCACGACTATGAATACAAGGTACTTCCCTCTATTAATAGCGAATTAGGTCCTACGCAAGCACCACGCCACAGATCCAGCTATAAAATATGTTCGTAGAGCCATGATGAGACAAGATGGAGGGAAGAATACAAGATGCTTCCCTCTATTGATAGTAAATTAGGTCCTACGCGAGCACCACGCCACAGACCTAACTATAAGAATGTTCATAGAGCTATGATGAGGCAATAGCACGACTATGAATACAAGGTACTTCCCTCTATTGATAGCGAATTAGGTCCTACGCAAGCACCACACCACAGATCCAGCTATAAAATATGTTCGTAGAGCCATGATGAGACAATAGCACGACTAAGAATACAAGATGCTTCCCTCTATTGATAGTAAATTAGGTCCTACGCGAGCACCACGCCACAGACCCAACTATAAGAATGTTCATAGAGCTATGATGAGACAATAGCACGACTATGAATACAAGGTACTTCCCTCTATTAATAGCGAATTAGGTCCTACGCAAGCTCCACGCCACAGATCCAGCTATAAAATATGTTCGTAGAGCCATGATGAGACAAGATGGAGGGAAGAATACAAGATGCTTCCCTCTATTGACAGTAAATTAGGTCCTACGCGAGCACCACGCCACAGACCCAACTATAAGAATGTTCATAGAGCTATGATGAGGCAATAGCACGACTATGAATACAAGGTACTTCCCTCTATTGATAGCGAATTAGGTCCTACGCAAGCACCACGTGACAGACCCATATCCTCGTAGGGCTATGATGAGACACAATTGTGAACGCAGGATAACTCTATCTACAGGATTAACTGATTTCAAGCGTGGATTGATAACAGTGCCACATAAATAATCGCTCCCTACGTGACTTTTGAGCGTCATGGGAGATTCCTAGATCGACAGTTGGTGGTGCGAGATGCATATGGAATAGGATTGTTGCGGAATCTCCCACGAAACGACCGGTAAAACTTCGAAGCTAACTGAACGTGACAGGAGAAGTCTTGTTGGGACCGTCCTCTCAGAACGTAAATAAGCCTTGTCTCAGATCACGCGAACTCTATGTGAGACTATTGGGACTGATCTAAGCATTACTACATTGCGCAGGACAATTTAAAAGATCGGTTTTATGGTTCTGGTGGGGATTAGATGTTATGGTGTCCCCAGGTCGGGTGCTTTGCCTTCCTATTCCTGGTCCTGGTGGAGCTGTTGTTACCGAAGATGTATTCGTCTTTTCTCCCTGTCTCTAATCTTTCTGCTCTTCTTTCCTATCGGATTCACTTACTGAAATCACTTAACTTCCAATTTTATCAAGTGCAGTTTTAGACCTGGGGTCAGACACACCCTCACTAAAACTACATTCATTCATGCATTCATTCATTCATTCATTCAAAACATGGGTTACCATGGTCGAGAAGCCATCCATAAATGCTAGTCCCTTCAACTGATGCCAAACGCAGACTAGCGTGCTCAAAGGAACGTCGATCTTGGACCTAGACCAATAGAAAACTGTACTTTGGACTGACGAGTCACAGTACATAGTACACCCGTCCCATGGTCGAACCTGGGTGTAGCTGTTGGAAAGAATCGTATAGAGAGTGCATTCTGGAGGAGGCAGCGCGATGGCATGAAAGCGTTTATCGTGGTTCTGCTTGAGCCCATAATTCATTTTGGACAATACCATGAATGCGGAACTCTACGTAGAAGTCCTGAGCAATTATACACTACCAACGTTGAGGCATTACTTTGGGGAAGAGACATACCTCTGGCAGAAAGACAACGCACCATGCCATACTGCTCGTGTTGTTACCGATTGGTTTCGGAATATGTACGTCGAAGAGATGGGCTGGAAAGACAAAGAGCCCTGACTTGAACCCTATAGAAGTTCTCGGGGACCAATTAAACCGTCGGGTGCATGAAAGAAATAATCGTCCAACAAAAAAAGCTACACTGGTCACTGCTTTGGAGACCAAATAACGGAACTTCTTAGGGTGAATTTACAAAAAAAAAAAAAAAAAAAATACTGGAATGTATTATCGAAGACTAGAGATCGTCATGAGGGCCAAAGATCAAATTTTCTGTAAATAAAGATATTTGTCGACATGCAAGAATCCAGATATTAATGGCAGAGAAGTGTACGTATTTAGTGATTTTGGTTTATACTACAGAGGGTGAGTCGGAAGTTTTGCACTATTTGCATGAATGCATGTGCTGCGGCGAGTATGTCACGTGTTTAAACTAGTTAAAGTCGCGCACTGCAGTCAGTCGAAAGGGATATAAAGTGGTAGTCGTTGCTGTGAACAGCATTGCATGTCTTCGTTCTGTCATTGTTTGGGACACCTAAAACATGAATAGCCACAACCGGTTAATTAGGTAACTTTTGCTTTACGAGTTTGAACACGGCCATAACGCTACTCAAGCAACGCGAAACATTTGTCATGCGAACGGGAAAGGTTCCGTCGACCACAGCACCGCAACTAGATGGTTCAAGAAATTCCTCTCAGGTGACAGAAACCTCGACGATCAACCAAGGTCAGGTAGGCCGCGATCCGTGGATTCGGAGACCTTGCGCCAGGCCGTAGAGGCAAATCCGACAACCAGCACTCGGAGATTATCAGGCGAGCTGGGCATATCACAGACAACCGCGGTTTGTCACCTTCACGACCTCGGCAAAGTCTACAGGAGCTGCCGCATTGTCCCTCATGAACTGACGCCGGCTAAAGTAAACCGCCAAGTGTGCCCGAAACGCCTAGAAAACCCACGCGATGTACGTTACATTAGGAGAATTGTTACGTGCGATGAAAGCTGGATCTATTTCCGTAATCCTAACATACAACGACAGTGGTTCAGCACGGGTCAGATTTTTGAACCTGTTTCCAAACGTGAGCGCTTTGAGCACAAGGTGATGCTCAGCGTCTGGTGGAACTTCGAGGGGATACTCCATTATGAATTTGTTCCAGACGGTCGGACCATCAACGACCTCTATCCTAAACAGCTGGAGCGGATGTATGCTGTTTTTGGAGGAGAAGTACCTGGCACTTGTGAACAGAAAGCGCGATCTCCTACAGTAGGACAACGCTCGGCCACATACAGCGCGAACGACCTGGGCAAAACTCCAGAACTTGAGGGCATCGAGCTGATGCCACACCTAGGATATAGTCCGGACCGTGTCCCGTCGGATTATTACCTTTTCCGGTCCATGGCCCACTTCCTTCGCGGGCGGCACTTCAACAACCAGGAGGAGGTAGCAGCTAGAGTGAAGGAATTCTTCGCCTCGAAGGACAAGAACTGACACCACCGCGGGATGCTAAAGACAGTGCAACACGATTGCTTATACTTCGAATGCTAGTCAGCTTTCGTCGTGAAAATACGTATGAAGACATAAAGTGATCCAAATGTTCCAAAGTTTTGACTCGCCCTCTCTACATAACATGTAGTTTCTTTTGGTTTATTCTCAACGTCATTGCATGCAGTTCTCTCCTCTCGTCCCATAATCTAGACTGGATAACATGTACCCCCCCCTTTTTTTTTGGCTCATTCTCAACTACAAGATATGAGATTATCTTCCATTCTCAATTATGTAACACGTAGGTATTTTTGCTTTAATTTCAACAACATACTACGTAGTTCTCTTTAGTTTATCAACAACATACTACGTAGTTCTCTTTAGTTTATCAACAACATACTACGTAGTTCTCTTTAGTTTATCAACAACATACTACGTAGTTCTCTTTAGTTTGTCAACAACATACTACGTAGTTCTCTTTAGTTTATCAACAACATATCATAAGATGTACTTAATTTTGATTTATTCTCAAAGCTTTTTTTTTTTTTTTTTTGTTTATTCTTAACAACGTAACGTGTGGTTTTGTTTTGTTTTTAAGCACAGAACTTGATTTTCGGAAGAGGGAGAAGAGTATTTCATCTTTTATGGCTCATTTGCAACTATGCATCATGCAATTCTTTTTAATTTATTCTCAACTACATAACAAGTAGTTCTTTTTGTTTTGTTCTCAACTGCACAAGATGAAACGTTTCTGTGAGGAATTTTAACCTCAAGAAGAACAGTAAATATGCGAAATGGTTCATTTTGCATCAAGACAGAGCGCAGACGCACACAGCGTTTGTGATTCAGACAACACAGCGTTTGTGATTCAGACAACACAGCGTGACTGTGGATTCCAGCTATGACGTCCTCCCGCTACTCACAGTCCTCCATGGGAATGTTTCCTATTTATAAATCTCGAAAAGGACTTGAAAGGGCAGAAATTTGTCAGTAATAATGCTGTGATGCATACAGTGATCAAATGGCTGGAGTAAAAATCTGAATTCTTTTCGAGTTGGTGACGGACTCATCTTTCCAGAAAGGGCCTAAGGGGAAATATGTTGAAAAATAAATAGGTTTTAATAACATTGTAGCATTCCTTCTATGAGAGGTTGCAGATTTTTCAGACACCCACCCTCTCTCGTACTTCCGATGTAGATGAAGTCAATTTGATATCCTCATGTTACCAAAAGTATCACGCTAAGCATCTCTGTTGGTGGCTCGAGTTCGTTTCTTGAAGTAGCTGATACCAGGAAAAATGCATTATTAATATTTAGTATTGAACTGACATTTGCTACATGACCTGCCAAAACTGATTTCGATGAAACTTCCCACGGTGGTTCACAGCAACTACGCATTTCTCATCCTTTATTAGAACTCTGACTGCGAGAAAACAGGTTAGAATACCAGTGTGTTGTAACTGTAGAAAACAATTTCTGATTTTTGCGAAGTTTCACACGTCAGTTGCGCATGATGCCGTTCTGGGAGAGCTTATCGCTATCAGGAATATGGCTAAAACCAGGACGAAAGCTCGAGTTTTAGCAATTTGCACTTTAACTAGAGCCCACTGTGATTAGAGAGATGGAGAACACTAGAAAATATGAAGTATTAGGTTTGAGCCTTGAACTTCAAGGAAGCATGATCAGAGCAAACGGTTGGTCGCAAGTACATCTACAATAAGAAAGATCAAGATTCAGCAATTTACATTTCAACTCAAAGGCACCATGATCAGGGCAAAACCACAGTTGCCGGTTAATAAGGAGGACCAACTTTGACCAGGTTACACTTCAAGTCCAGAATATCATGATCAGGGAAATGAATAGCACCTAATAGCACGAAAGACTAAGTTTGGGCAAGTTACACTCCAACTGCAAGACACCATGATCCGGGAAATGGATGGTACAAGGAAACAAAAAAGAAAAAAATTCGATAAAGTTAGACTTCAACTCAAAGGCATTATGATTACGGCAAATGGGTGGAATCGGGTAATAAGAAAGACAATGTTTGAGCAAATTACATTTCAGTCAAGATAAGGGTATCATGGTCAGGAAAATGCCTGGTCCTATGTAATAAGAAAAAGTCCAACCAAGGCCGTCTAGAAAATACAAGGCCAGGACATTAGAAAAGCGAGTTCCCTCTTTTAGTGACGTCATACGGAAACCAAGGCTTCTGATTGGTTTTCAACGCTGTCATGTATAAACACGAGACCGACGTATCACACTGTGTAACATGAGGTTGACGTCAAAAACGGAGGAAACTCATCTCCCTAATCTCACGACGTTGTACTTTCTAGATAGCCCTGGTCCACCCAAGTTACACTTCAGCTCCAAGACATCTCGATCATAGCAAATGGGTGGTAACATGAAAGATCACGTTTCAGCAATTGGCTAGGCAAGAAAAATCTTGTGGCAAAAGGAGAAGTAAAATTAGATATCTACCAGACAAATGAAAGAAAGGACACCAATTATGTTTTTTTTAATTTATCAACAGTTTTCAACGAAAATTACTTTTATTTTACTATATTCCCCAATCTGAAAATTGTCATGTTTTGAAACACGATAATATAAACCTGCTCCAAATGGTTCAATCTCAATTTTTCTCGGGGGGCGGGGAAGAGGAATACCATTTCTATCATGCCTGTTGGGCAATCCACTTAAGATTCTGTTTTCGAGCAAGTATATTTTGCGATATATGACATCGAATTTGCAATTTCACTACCAATTAGAAGGATTTTGTATAAAATATGGCTGTAGTTCATTGCATAGTAAATATCTTGATTTCTTTCTTAAAAAAAAAACAAATTTTGTCCTGCATTTAAAATTTCTCAAGTTGTTAGTTTTACAAAATACAATTAAATTAATTAATTAATTAAATAATAAAAAACACCGAAGAGCACATTTCCTTTTTTTTTTTTCGGCAGCAGGATATCATTAATTAGCTACAAAACTTCTTTTACTCCAAATTTTGAACTGAGAATTCAACAATTGAGCCAAAATATTTTAGCGTCTACCCAACTTAAAACAGAAAACAAAACCAAACAAAACGAAAAATACTTGAGCAGCTTCGTATACGACGGAACCTCACAAAGTTACTCCCATCAATCTATTGCTGATTATCTTTTTTGATTCAAAGTTAAAACACGTATGGGACATCTGTAAGCTAGACGATAAAAATCGCAGTTCCAAAATGAGACCGTTATATACCTAAGAGACAAAAACATTATGACCGGCGTGCCTTTATGCAAAATCGAAGCAACTGCAGGTAAACTACGGCATGTGTGAAGGCCCTGAAACGCAGAGACGTCGCTAGCTCAGAATGGGCTACGGGTGAGCGAGTATTAATTTTGCTAGGTGAAGTTTGATAACAAATTTATTTTTAAAACACTGAAAGAAAGAATTTCTTTTTCGTTTTCTACAGGCTGCAAAGGCATTGCCCCCCCCCCCCCCCAAGCCCTCCCTTTCTGGATACATACTTATTAATTTTGGAACTATCTTGAAGTTTTTGCATTTTTTGGAATACCAAAGAATCTAAGTTTTGAGTCATTCTTTACTAATGTCCTATGCATCCATTTTTTATAAAATTAGTAAAACCGTAGGAGTTACATACTAGTATAATAAACATGACACGCTGCTACGATCCCTTGTAACACGCCCTGGTTAAAAGAAAATTTCACGCCTAGGAGAAAGGTCTTAAAGTTTTCGTGGATTAGGGTTGACGGGAAATGTTAAGGTTAGTACGATTACCTTGCACATTTCCCCTCAACAGTTCAAGTTAGTATGATTCCAACACGCAGACAATACCTTTCTCCTCCTTTCCTTCAAGCCTGCAACCTTGTCTTGCACTCATCTCCCCCAAAGCAGTCGTCAGCTAAGACCTGCTTGCTCATTAGCCTAGGGAAGGCTTAAGAGCGCTTTAGACTTCACTTTCCGTGTTGGAATCCCTGCTCAGGAGCACAAACAACAGAGCAATTACTAATGACCTCAGTGAATTTCTATTCACCCTCTCCATTCGCCCCTGATCACACTAACATGAAAAAGGGCTAAAATTTAGAATTTGGACGAGTGGAGAACAACTCGATTTTCATGGTACTGCGGATACTATGCTAACCTTTCTACAAAGAAGAAATAACGCACTTTCTAAAGGGGAAATACGTAGGGCTACACGACGAAAAACACGGGAGTTATTATTCCTTGCCAAATACCAGATCGCATTTTAAAGTTAAAAAAATTAAATATGGCACATCTTGAACTGGGTGGGCAAGAAAATTTTCAGAGTGGGCTAGAACCCACCCTCGCACCCCCTTGCTGAAACGGTATAGACAATACCTGATACTGAGCTCTGTTAATCAGTGTTATTCTTGTTTTTCATATGCAAAAAGCAGTGGCCTTAAGCGAGTTTGACGAAGGTCCAATTGTAACGGCCAAATGACTGGCTCATAGCATTTCCGAGACGGCCGGCAAGGCCTGTGGGATGCTCACGGTCAACCTTGGTTAGTACCTCCAAAAAGTAGTACATGGAGGGAAAAACGACGAAGCACCGACAAGGTGATTGCAGACCACGGCTTATCGATGCTAGAGGTGAACGACGGCTCTCCGGTAGGGTACGAGCCAACAAAAAGGATACAGTAGCGCAACTCCCCGGAAATTTGAATGCGGGTGGCAGGAGTAATGTGCTCGAGCACACAGTACATCGAACCCTGCAAAAAACGGGGCTACGTAGCCGCAGGCAGCTTAGAGTCAGGGCCGGATCAAGACATTGTAGGCCCCTGCACTACGGGTACTGTGAGGCCCCCAGTAATATCGAATTCAAGTCGCTTGACAAATGTTTATTTTAATATACCTATTACGTCTTTATATTTTCCCCCATTTCGATAGATATACTGTATATTGACAAAAGAAGCCGGACACCCCTTCAAAAGCAAATGAACGGATCCTCTGCGTTGTTAAGATGCACGGTACAGCTGCAAACGGTATAAAAACAAGCCTGCAGCTGACCGCAAACATATCTTACTGCGAGATAAGGTGAAAATGTCGCGGCGGGAGAGAACTGGCTTTGAGAAAGGAAAGATTGTTGGGTGTTATATTAGTGGGTTGCTCATAAGAGAAACCGAGAGGCGTTTAAACATACCCAAGTCAACTGTTTTGGATGTACTAAATAAGTGTATTACACATGGCGTGCCTGAAGCAGCAAAACGTACCGGCAGACCAAAGAGAATCAGTGATAGAGGACGTCGAAGCCTCAGGAGAGTCGTTACAGCTTATCGACGGAATACTACACAAGACCTCAGTGTATAGATGCGTAAAAATGCTGGAACCTCGGTATGTACACGTACCATTCGCAAAGAACTTCATTCCATGGGTTACCGTGGACGTGCGGCTGCTCATAAGCTTTTCATCGCTACTCGAAATGCTACTAGTCGTTTAGCATAGTGTAAAGAACATTTATTGTAGACCGTAGATCAATGGAAACGGGTCCTATGGACTGATGAATCCAGATACACGATCCATCAGTCTCATGGTCGTCTGTGGGTATGGCGGCAGCTGGGGAACGCTATTTACCACAGTGTATTGTTCCTACGGTCAAATTTGGAGCTGGCAGAGTACTCATGTGGGGGTGTTTTTCGTGGTATGGTCTCGGCCCACTGGTTATCGTGGACAAACTTGTTAACCAGCACGTCTACCTCGATATTCTGGACAAGTATGCCCTACCACCTCTGTGGCAATATTATGAAACCGACCCTTGTTGGTACCAGCAGGATAATGCACCGAAAAATAAAACAAGGACTGTTACGGCGTGGTTTGACGACAATTCCATATCGTGTGTGGACTGGCCAGCACAGAGCCCTGATCTTAATCCCATACAGCACCTATGGGATGAATTAGAGCGCCGCATAAGAAGATTGGAACCAAGGCCTACTACTAAGCAACAGTTAGTGGCAGCATTATGTACTGAATGGAAGCGCATACCTATCGTTGTTTTACAAAACCTTGTTGAAAGCATGTCTCGCAGGGTCAGTGCATGCATTAAGGCCAAAAGTGGACCGACACCGTACTAATGTATGCCAATAAAGGCTATGTTATGTTTATTCAGGACGCATGCGACATAAAGGCAGATAGCAGTCAGAACTAACGTCCGCGTAGCTCAATTGGTAGAGTGACTTATTCCGGAATGGTGGGACCCGGGTTCGAGCCCAGGCGTGGACAAAAATGACGGAGAAATTTACTTCGTTATAATGGCGCCCGAACTTTTCGGATGATCCTGCCGTTCAATATCTCGCAATGGTGTGATGTTCTTTCCACACCGCGAGATAGGAAAAATAAGAGAATCCCTTTTCCAGCGGTTCAAAAAATAAATGTGTGTGACGTTGCATTCCACACACCAGGTTGACTGGGAGTTCTCAAGTGCACGTTCTACAGCGGATGGCTGCCTGCAACGACTCATGGTCACGGCTGACCCGTGGGCCTTGCCCCCGGCCCTCTTTCGGGGTGGGGGTGGGGTGGGAGATGTGACGTGCCTGCCCAGCAGGACGTACACGACATAAAGGCAGATAGCAGTCGGAACGAACGTCCGTGTAGCTCATTTGGTAGAGTGACTTATTCCGGAATGAGGTGACCCGGGTTCGAACCCCGGCGTGGACAAAAATGACGGATAAATTTACTTCGTTATAGGGTTCGGTGACTTTTGTCAATATAGTGTATATTGGGGGAGGGGACAGAAAGTAATATCGTTTTTGGAAAAGAAGAGACACACTGTCTGTAACAGAAGAAATTTATTTCTTAATCAATTACATAATCGCCATCATTATCGATCACACGATAATGTCATCATTATCGATCATCGTGAAACCAAACTTTCAATGCCGTCTTTATAAAAAGACGTTGGCTGCGACGCGAAGAAGTTCGAGAGTCCCGTATTGACTTCATCAATATTTTAGAATCTTTTTTTTTTTAACCCACTCGTTTGTCCGGTTTTGGAATGGACTGGCTTGTTTACTCCCCGGCAGAATTTGGGTAACATTTTCTCTTATACCTATGTTATAATCGTCAATCCTCTCCTTTGTAACGCTTGAGACCGGCTTGAAATGGACTTGCCTGTTTACAGATAGAATCAGTAATGGGATAGCATTTCCCTGTATCTCAATTTTTTAGTGATAAACCTTGTCCGGAATTGGAGCTCACTAGGGCCAAACTAGCTCGTCTATTCCAAGTAGGATAGTGGGTAACATTTCCTAATATCAAGACGTTATATTCGTCAGTTCTCTTCTCTGCCCAAGGACTACAGATGGACTCGTTTGTATACTCACAGGATGAGTGTGGGATAGACGTTTTCTCATTTACCGATGCTGTAGTCGTCAACCCATTTGTTTGTTCAAGCTTGGAATGGACTAGTTTGTCTCCTTCCAGGCGGATTTTGGGGTAGCGATTTCTCATATTCCGATGTTGTAGTTGTTAATCCTCTCCCTTGTCGGGTAGCATTTCCTCATATCCCGATGTTACAGTCGTCAATCCTCTCAACGGCTTGAGATCGGCTAGGAATGGACTGGCTTGTCTACTACTAGAATGAGTGTGGAATAACATGTCCTCACATCCCGATGTCATAATTATGCCGGTTGTCACATAATAGGATATCATATTATACTCGGTCGTCAGAGCCCATTTTGAAGACGCTGCATCACGTGAAGTAGGGGTTGAGTTCACTACGGGGGACTGTGTTTTCAATATCACTAGACCATTTCAAAATTGTCCAGTAGCATGGAATTAATGTTCCTGATGTGGCATCAATGAGCTGTTTACTTAATAATAGAAACCTTTAGCCCTCTCGTGCTTTATAAACGATACAAAGTAATATCACGTTTTTTGCACCGCCAGTCAAATCATAACGCAACGAATTTGTCATTAAAAATTAAAATAATTTTTCTTCAATAGACATCTTCTTCTCGTGCATCATTAATATTCAGTCAATAAATATGATTACGAAAACTTCTTCCACGCTTTTCATTTTAGCAAAGCACTGTACTACAAACCCATTTATTGATGAGAAGTATATTAATCGTCCTTCAGGTTTCATTTCTTCTTTTTATGAAGCTTGAGTACATTAAAGTAAAACTACACGTATCGAGGATCTAAAGAAAGCTGAGCAGAATACACAACTGAGGACTATTGCAGCGAAGACTCTCCACTCTTCGATGAAGGAGAAACTAAAAGAAAAAGGTATAAAAGAGGAAAAAGAGGAGAAAAGCAGTGGCGTCCACCACTTACTGCGTCATTCTGTGCTTTAGTGGTTAGGAGTTAGGATGGCAGAATGCCAAAGTCATTGCTCACCAATCTCGTCGTGTATGTGCTGGGAGGGGAAGATGAGGAAGAGGAGAGATAGATAGAGGGTAAGACACCCACTGCAGTTGTTCAACAGAGCTCCTGTGATCAATTTAGGCCTCCCACTTTACTCACTGGCCACACACACACGCAGGCGGACACGGGGAAACAACAAAGAATAAAAAAGAAAGCGCAAGACATCTTGTTACGGCGAGTAACAACACTACTTCCGGTTGCCAGATCCTAAAATCAAATGCCTTTCCTCCTCCTCCTCTTCTTCCGTTATTTATTAACTTAAATGGAGAAGCGTCTCTGGGATGTGCCGAGCTTTAAAAGCTTCTGATGCTGTTAAGGACCGAAAAGCGGATTAAAAGAGAAACAGAAATAAAATGCAATAGAAACGATGAAATGGGCATGGAGATGGAAAAGGCCGTGGTGGAAAACAGAAATTCTGGGAAGCAAACTCCGCAAGTACCACGGAACGATTGACGCCGGGCCGTGGATTAATTCAGATCACGCGAGACTTCAATGGAGACTTATCGGCTTCTCATATTCACAAGAGTAGGAGACGATCTGATGTTATGTCAATGGGCAAGCTGCAGGACTAATATTTTCGTAGGCAAATTGCACTGAATACAATCAGGAGAATTCTAAATAGAAAAGAGAAAGGAAACAAGTTAGTAAAATCATGCAATGCATTGATTATGATACGCTTTCCAACATACCAGAAATTATTACTAAAAGATGGAAAAGGCCGCATGTTATGACGCATAAAAGTTATGAGGATAATGGCTGTGGAATAAATCTGGCTCCTGTGCCCTGACATTTGGCCCCATTTCGATGATATTCAACAGAACCGGTTCAGTGCACCTCAAGAATAACATACTAAAGTTTTGTTGCAATAGAAGCAGTTTTACGCAAGTTATGAGAATAATGGCTGTGAAATAAATCTTCCATTTGTGCAATGACCTCTGACCTCATTTTGTTGATATTCAACAGAACCGGTTCACTATACCTCCGGAACAACATGATAACGTTTTGTCGCAATCGAAACATTTTTTGGTAAGTTATGATGCACAAGGGCAATGGAATGGATCCCACTCCAGTGTCATGACCTTTGACCCCGTTTTGCCCATTTACAATAGGGTTCGTCCCCAGTAGCTCCCTACCACATACTAAAATTTCATCGAAATCGAACCATATTTACGCATGTTATGACGCATAAAGGCGATGAAATGGATCCCGCTTTTATGTCCTGACCTTTGACCCCATTCCACCCATTTTCAATAGGTTTCGTTCCCATATGGTTCCTTACCACATACCAAAATTTCATCGAAATCGAACCATTTTTACGCAAGTTATGAGGCATAAGGGCAATGGAATAAATCCCGCTCTTATGCCCTGCCTGACCTTTGACCCCAATTTGCCAATTTTCAATAGGGTTCGTGCCCAGGTAGTTCCCTACCACATACTAAAATTTCATCGAAATCGAACCATATTTACGCATGTTATGACGCATAAAGGCGATGAAATGGATCCCGCTTTTATGTCCTGACGTTTGACCCCATTCCACCCATTTTCAATAGGTTTCGTTCCCATATGGTTCCTTAACACATACCAAAATTTCATCGAAATCGAACCATTTTTACGCAAGTTATGAGGCATAAGGGCAATGGAATAAATCCCGCTCTTATGCCCTGCCTGACCTTTGACCCCAATTTGCCAATTTTCAATAGGGTTCGTGCCCAGGTAGTTCCCTACCACATACTAAAATTTCATCGAAATCGAACCATATTTACGCATGTTATGACGCATAAAAGCAATGAAATGGATCCCGCTCTTATGGCGTGCCTTTTGACCCCACTTCACCCATTTTCAATAGGGTTCGTCCCTTGGTGGTCCCGTACCACATACTAAAATTTCATCGAGATCGAATTATATTTACGCAAGTTATGACGCATAAGGGCAATTAAATGGATCTCGCTCTTATGGCGTGACCTTTGACCCCACTTCACCCATTTTCAACAGGATTCGTCCCCTGGTGGTCCCCTACCACATACTAAAATTTCATCGAAATCGAACCATTTTTACGTGAGTTATCGTGCCGACAGACGGACGGACAGACGGACGGAAAAAGCTGGAGCATATACGCTTCTTCAACCTACGGTTGGAAAGCGTAAAATAGGCCAAACATCCCTTCTTACTCAGAAGCTACATAGGAATTGACTCTAAGTCGCGATGGGAAAAAATAATAACAGTTACTCATATGCTACGAAGGAAAATGATGAAAATGTTTTTTGTAGAAAAAAAAATAAAGAAAAATTCGACTAATAGTAGAAAAAAGTTTTTAAGTATAGCTTAAAAACGCAATTTCTGATCAATAAAGAGCATTTAGCAATGGCATAAAATCACAAATGTTACCAGCTATGAAGTGTATAAACCGTTCGTTAAGAATTCGTTCAAATGCGTACCAAAACCAAGTCGTATATTTTTGCAAGTTCTTTTAAAAAAAATTCCATTTGCTCTGACCTTTACTCGAAATTAAAAATGTGACAGCGCTCAGACTCGAGCGCTGCACATTTAGATCGAAAATCCATTCCCTAGTTTATTTATTTATTTAATTATTATTATATTTATTTATTTATCTATTTATTTATTTATCTATTTATTTATTTATTCATTTATTTATCAATTTATTCATTTTTATTAATTCATGTATTTTTTGAAGAAAGAGAACGTTTTATTTTGCCATATACTTTCGGGTGAATCTTTTTTTTTTTTTTTCTCCGTCCCCCTCTCCCAGCACAAGGCGTCGCATAGCGAAAGATTAGCTAGACAGCGTTCGTGGCACAGGACAGACCGACACTGTAAGGAAACAAAGCTGGCGACATCCATCGGCGAGCTGACTTTGTAGTATGTCTTATTGGGGCAATAGAAGTGTTCACCGTGTCTAGCTTCCACAATGCGTGTTGGGTAGACCGTAGACTTGTTGGAACCGGGGCTAACAATTAAATTGGGGTAAGAACTTACGGCCGGGGGTTGTATCACGCGCCAAACGTAACTCGAAGGGTTCTCCGAATTTTCACTGGAACGGGTAGGAATATTGACCCCCTAACGAATGGAAGAACAAAATGTTAATTCTCTGACCAGTAAGATTTACACTGGGGAATTTAATTCAGGGAGGCTTGCGTTTGCCAGCTAGTGATTGGATGATGGGATGTTTTGAGGTAGTGTGGGTCTTTTTGGGGGTCGTCGAAAGATTTTACAAAGGAAGAGAAGAACTTCGTCACTTCACGTTTATAGTTTTTACACGAAACTTTACTTTGGTGGTTTCGCGGCGTGCATCGCGTGCACTGTCCTGCATGACTGTCACCTAGGAGGCTGCATACAATTTTCCAAGCTGCCGATGTAAGATCCAAACCGAGGTTTCCGGATGAACGGACCCCCACTAAGGACCATTAGGGCCCATACGACGGTCGCAGCTGCGGATGGAAGTTAATACCCACCGGACAAGAATTCTCCCGGATCAGGAGTGGTCAGCAGCGCGATATCTATGCCAAATTCGGATGTTAAGGTAGGAAATCCATCCTATTCTTTCTTTGGTGTCCCCTCATAAAATCTTTATCGGAGCAGTCCACACATAGAGTTAATATTTTTATAAGCAAATAGTTAATTGAGTACAGGTTCCTGTCACAGAGTCGTAAATCATTTTTGCTAATATCATGAGCGTATATTTATTATTATGCCAAATCATAACCAATAAATTGTTTTTGTTTGTTAATTTTGTCTATGTTATATGATGAGTGTGTCGTCAACTACAATATGTGTGCTCAACCCTAGATTATTTGGAGAATATATATAACTTTTGGAACCGGAACTTAGGAAACCTGTTCATTTTATGCTTTTATTTTAAATCTAGACGTTCACAAAAACATTGCGGCACACAGCGGACCCTTTGACTCCCAAAGGAAAAATCTGCTGTGTGAATCACAACGCCCCGTCAGTGGATCCTGAAGCTGCGACAGCCCTAAATCAAGGGAATCGTAGAATCACAATCCACTCGACACCCCCTTGGCTCCCATTATTACGCCGGGTGAACCTAATTAGGAACCCGAGCGATAATAAAAGAACTAAAAAATATATAGTAATTTATTATGTAAGAATTTAGGTACGTATGTTATCTTCCTGCTTCATCCACAAACATTGCAAGGCTTCTGCCAACATTCTACATTCCGCGGCGCTTCATGCCACAGGTTCCATCATTTTTTTTGTTTTTCATCACACCATCTTCTTCTTAGTATACCTCTCAGTTTTTAGCCATTGCATGGTACTCATTCAGTAACTAGTTTTTCTTCATTTTATGCCACTTGTATTAGGGAAAGTGGCCACCCTGTCTCCAATTTTATTTCCTGATATGTAGTGGATAAAATTTGTGACATGTTTCGTTGACTCAGTCCTTTCATTTGTCTTTCGGTTTCTCAATGCGATAATATCCAGCATGCTTCTTACCATTCTTTTACGAGTATCTCTCAATTCTCTCATCATTACTTGACTCACATCCCGTGCCTCGCTTTTATGAGTATACGCTGATCAAATGCTTTACCTTTCATGCGTAGTGGGACTTTTTCTTTAAAAGTGCTTTTCATTTTTTAATTCCTTTTTAACCCATATGAAGCTCATCGCACCATTCACTATTTCTGGAGTCACACCCCATGCCTCACTTCTATGAGTGCATTTTGATCAAATGATTTCCTTTCACCCAGAGCGAGATTTCTGCTTTAAACGTACTGTTCTTTTTTGAAAGGGCCATCAAATCCAGTTGATCCTTCTTTTCATCGCACCATCATTCACCATGCCTCACTTCCATAAACGCGCTTCGATCAAATGCTTTCCTTTCATGGAAAGCGGGATTTCTTTTAAAAAAGTGCTTTCCATTTCTCAAAATGCAATCGAATGTAGTTGATCCTTCTCATCGTCGTACTAGTCACCATTTGAGTCATATTCCATGTCTCACTTCCATAAGCGCCCTTTGATCAAATGCTTTCCTTTCATGGAAAGCGGGATTTCTCTTTTAGAAGTGCTTTCCATTTCTCAAAATGCAATCGAGTGTAGTTGATCCTTCTCCTCATCGCACTATTCCTCCTTTCTTGACTCACACTCCATGTTTCACGTTCATAAGCGCACTTTGATCAAATACGTTCCTTTCATGGAAAGCGGGATTTCTCTTTTAAAAGTGCTTTCCATTTCTCAAAATACAATCGAGTGTAGTTGATCCTTCTGCTCATTACACTATTCACCATTTCTTGAGTCATATTCCATGTCTCACTTCCATAAGCGCACTTTGCTTAAATGCTTTCCTTTCATGGAAAGCGGGATTTCTCTTTTTAAAGTGCTTTCCATTTCTCAAAATGCAATCGAGTGTAGTTGATCCTTCACCTCATCGCACTATTCATTATTTCTTGAGTCACACTCCATGTCTCACGTTCATAAGCGCACTTTGATCAAATGCGTTCCTTTCATGGAAAGCGGGATTTCTCTTTTAAAAATGCTTTCCATTTCTCAAAATGCAATCGAGTGTAGTTGATCCTTCTGCTCATTACACTATTCACCATTTCTTGAGTCATATTCCATGTCTCACTTCCATAAGAGCACTTTGATCAAATGCGTTCCTTTCATGGAAAGCGGGATTTCACTTTTAAAAGTGCTTTCCATTTCTCAAAATGCAATCCAGTATAGTTGATCTTTCTCTTCATCGCACTATCTTTCTCTTCATATTCACCATTTCGTGAGTAACACTCCATGTCTCAGTTCTCTACTCAAAGACTTTCCTTTCATATAAAGTGGGACTTCACCTTTATAGTCCTTTTCAATTTTCAAAATACCATCCAGCAGAGTTAATTAATCCTTCTTTAAATTGGCACATAAAAAATGTAAAAAATACGGTTTCAAATTTCAACGTCTTCCACTGCGAGGATTTCTGGAGTTTGTTACTATTGAACATTATTATATACACTATATGTATATTGCTTTTTGCGTTGTTTATTTTTAAGTCCATGCGAAAAAAAGTTTGGATTTATTTTCATTCCCAAATCTTGCAAATTCTTATTCAGTAGAACAACATTCTAAGCCCTATATTTTCATTCCCCCATTTTCACAATCCGACTACCGAAATAATTTTTTGATAGTTGCTCTAGAAATCTTGACTAAGATTATATTTTCGTCTCACGAAATCACGTGAATTCCTTTTTCAAGTGCAAAAATGTTCTAGGTACATAATTAAGAACGTTTACTATTTATCCTGCTTAACGAGGCACTGGTGTCACCTGTTCGACGGCGCTGGACAATCCTTTCTCTGGACACAGTAGTCCGAAACATTAGAGCTTGCGGAACTTACACACACACACATTGCTATTTCAGTGTTTAAGAATATTTCCATTAAAATGGCTAATGATTATATTTTCCGACCATTACGCAATGTATTTCTGCATTATTAACATCAACCATTCTCAAGATGCTGCTGAATGAAGACCTCCCAAGTCTCTTCCATAATTCTTTGTTTCGAGAAATTTTCTTCCACGTTACTCCCGCGTGCCTTCCAGTTTCATTCATCCAACTCCCATGAGGTCTTCTTCTGAGTCTTTTCCTGTCCCTTGGCTTCTAGTCTAGTACTGCAATTGTCCAACGGTGGTAGGTTTTCTTGAATTACGTCCAGCCCATAGCCACTTGACAGTCTTTAATCTGATCATGGTGCCAAGAAATTCTTGTCATTTTTTCTGATCCATTTCCTGACTTTCTTCGGTCCTCAAAGCACGCATCTCTCCACGCTTCTTTAAGTTGTCTGTAGCCTCTGTATGTCTTTTTTACTTATGGTCCAGGTGTCTAATCCATAAGAAAGACCTGGAAGGATCTGTTGATGAAACACATTTCTTTTAAGACATAACGGTAAAATTCTCTAGAAAATTGCACTGTGTCTTCCAAATGCACTTCAGCCGAGTTTTGAACGCCTACTAATTTCATCTTCAATGTGGCTCTTGCTGAGTAGCTGATGTAGGCATCAGTTCCTCCTAAATTTGTTTCATGTTGGCATAAGGTGATTCAAGTTGGTCATACCTGATGATTTTTGTAGCATATATTTATGACACAAGAACTCGAAAATCGAGATGCTGCTTTACAATAAAAACTAATGAACCTAAAAATTACACGGAACAGAGATTTAGAAAGTTAATGTTTATTTATTCTTTCACGTTTCTACTTAAAAAATAACTATGTTCATAGCAAATTAGAAATCTAAATAAGATCATGTACCATTCACCGAAAGATTAATATTCATTGTTTTAATATTATACAAGTACTGCCAACTTAGAAATTGTGGGGTAACTTCTTTATGGAACTCTTGTCGTCGAAATGTGTTTAAATGTCGGAAGGAAGATCATCTCGATATATTCTAAGCTCATTAAATCCCTAAACAACGCTTTCACTGAAAAATAACTTTGAAGGTAACACGAGAATCAAGACTATCATCATCGGCCGTAATCAACAAGATTAATGATCTTTCTTTTTGATTAATGATTACGGGAATTACTCTTTCTGATGAGAGATAAAAAATCTTATTACATTAGGATCTTGGGATTACTTTTCCAAAGGAAATTAATATTTTAATTAGCCGAAATTGTTGAAAAGCCGCAAGTGCGTTTACAGCCTAAATTCTACAGGCTGATGATATTCACATGCGGGGATGCGACTTCACGAAGCTTTGAAAATTGCATTGTAATTAAACGAGTGCAAACGCAGCCGATGTTCTAAAATTATTTTCAGTGACATAATATACCATCATATTTATTCTATGGATCTTGTAGATGCACATTCTTCTTTTTCTTTTTTTATATATATATAATGATATGTCACGACGATAAACGATAATATTCACCGCCTAATCTGCCGCTTTACAAGCCTGCGGACGACACACACACACAAACACACGCACGCACGCACACACACACACACACACGCACACACATTATTTTGAAAACACCCACATCTTTGCTTCCAAAAGTTCTGTTGAAAGTCAGAAATTTTGACGAAAAAGCATAACAATGGGCACTGTTTCCGAAATTATTGTAAAATAAATATCCCTGACCAGGAGACTAAAATATTAATGAACAGTAGGTATGGTATCTCTGTCTCTATAAAACGGTCTACAACAAATCAGAGATGGAAACGGGTCACGGTTCACCGGGTCAACAACTTTTTGCGGGTCAAATGGGTCCGGTCAAGGTGTTCCTGACCCGGTCACACCGATGAAGAAATTAATCGACGCATAAAACTTGGTTAGAGAGCTTTTGGAAGAAACAATACAATTTTTAAGAGCCATATGCCATTACGTCAAGTGTTCAATCAATACATCCCTCCAGTGCTTACGTACGGAGCAGAGGCGTGGACCTTAACTAAAAAAGACGTAAAAAGACTGCAGACAACTCAAAGAGGCATGGAGAGGTGCATGCTTGGTGTAACCAAGAAAGATGAAAAGAGGAATTATAGTGGATAAGGAAAATGACAAGAGCGAAAGACATCATGATCAGAGTAAAATGTCTGAAATAGCAATGGGCTGGACATATTGCCAGGAGAACGGCCGTCCGATGAACAACCAAAAGTTTAGACTGAATTCCAAGGGACAGGAAAAGATCAAAAGAAGACCGCATGGGAAATGTGTGGATAGAGGAGACTGACCCAATATAGTCCGTTGTGTAATAAATTTGGGGAGACTTTCATCCAGCAGATTATTGATAATGTTGACGATGATGATAAAGACTATATATATATATTCGAATTTATAGTTTAAAGCAGATTTGTCTGGACACGGTCCAGGTCGGGTCCTGGTCCAAAATTTTTGACACTTTTCCAACTCTGCAACAAATATCTTTGATTCTAACTGGGGTACGAATGATTAAAAGCTTACGTATAAGTCCTCGTTTTCCTTTCCTTTTTTTTTTTTCCCCTACTTTTTGTTTATCGTGGCTTATCGACCACCATTAGTAGTTCTTAGGGCAATAAGCAGTCTCCCGTTTAAAATGTAGGACCGTTGGTTGCTGGAAAGAGAGTCACCCACCGTAGTGAGAAAAAACACACACGTCTCATCCGGGACTCGAACCAGGGCCCAGTTTTGGACAACTAGCCGGAAATCTACACTTCCGGCTTTTCTGCCAAGGCTGTAACTTTCCTGGAGTCAAAGAATTCCCAAAGTGGAGCCCAAACGCATATGTGTTTGATATAAAAGACACGTGTTCGTTCGAAGAAAACATACAAATAAAGGACTTCTTTGAAGAGAATCAAAGCAAACATACCAATGTGTTTGATATACTTGCCTTCCTTTTACTTAATTCCCACTACATAGCACAAACCATATTTGTAGAAAACTAACTAAAAATGAGGTTTCAGTATTATACAAAACATCACGAGAATATAGAATGTTTGCTCTCTTGGAGGCACTAACTTACATAGAGTTGTAAAAAGATATATATAAAAATAAATTACAAAATAAATAAAGAAAACGGGCAACTCACAAAATTTTCTTACGTAATAACCGCCTCTTTTGATCCAAAAGGAAGAATAACAATTTAAAATGAGCAGTGATCATATTCTTTTCCTAAGAAATCATATAACTTAGGTTTAATTATACCTAAAACTGTTCGTCATAAGAGGTCGAGCACACTGCTGGCGAACCGCCAGTAAGGTATGAGCACACCACGGCTCATCGACGCTAGAGGTGAGCTAATACTATCCCGCATGGTCAGAGCCAACTGAAGTGGCGCAACTTGCTGGTAATTTGAATGCTGGTAACGGGACTGATGTGTCACAATACACTAGAGGTGGGCTTAACAGTGATTTTCCTGTCACAGCAATAACAATGACAGTTCCACGGAAGTAACGGTGACTTTAAACAGTGACAAAATGACCGTTTACGACAGGGATGTCGGAGCTGTAATAGGATGGCGAGTCACCGTCTTGCCACTATCAGTGACAAAATCGCTGTTTACGACGAGGGTGACGGAGCAGTAACAGAACGACGAATCGAACTTTTGTAAGAAAGCTTTTGTTTACAAATATCACACGAAGCAACATTTTCAACGACGGTGAAATAATTCTACATATCACTGGTTTTTCTACGACTGGCGTCAGACATTCTATTACGTTGAATGCAGAATAGCACTAACACACTTTGTTATCCTTCACGTCCATCCCTAAAGGCTCCTCGTTAAGAGATGAGGACGGAAAACCGGTTTCTCCTGAAGAAAGCTGGCATCAATAGTTAGTTAGTTAGTTAATTGATTTTAGTGGCGCAAGGGCCAGGTTTGGCCAAAGAGCGCCAGACACAGAACTATCAGTTAAAGATTTTTAAAAGCGGGGTGAAATGATTAAGAGCAGACAGGCTTGGTAAAAGTTAGAAAAGAGAATGATGAAAGCTGTGAAGACTAGTTAGTTAATTAGGTTTATATATAAATTTATTAATTCACTGTTATAATTATTAAAACTTTTTTTTTAAATAAGTTTTAAAACGTCAATCTGCTTTAAGAAGGAAAATACTGCGAAAGTGTCGCAGTGGTTGCCCAAAAGCTTTTGCAGTGTAGCTGCGCCGTCATCCAGTAGACGAGACTGAAAATAGTGAAACCGATGATTACGAAAACGAACACAACTACATAAAACATGAGAGATGGTGAGTAAACAGTCGCACGCCTCACACATTGGAGCAGTGTCGCCACACAGCAAATAGCTATGAGTGAAGCGACAATGCCCAATGCGGAGACGCGCAAGAACAACTTCTTCCCAACGGTTCCGGCGACACGATGACTTCCAAACTCCAAAGAAAGATTTTATACGGTGCAGTTTATTCTCCATTTGTTGGTCCCACAGACCCCGCCACGTTCGCCTGATATGATCGTGAACAAGAAAGCGAAAATCACGGTGAAACAGTGGCAAGAGTGTGACGACCAAAGAGGAGGCAGATCTAGCAGCAGCATCGGCAGACTCGTTCTGTAACCGGGGCTTCCATATTTATCAGAAGCGAGATTCTGTAGCCATTTTTGTGTTACTGAATTGGAATCATTTCCTTTCAATTCCCGTCATTTGGACGAAAGGCAAATGAGTATTTCCTTTCCCACGCGACGCAGCAGATGGCAATTAGGGAATCTTGCGATTTTCGGAGAAGAGACATCTTAGGGTGTAGCCAGAGGGAACGCGGTGGCAATGGGTCGACGAAGCAAGATAGTTTTAGCAGGGGTGCAGTATGCTTCGGGTCGAAAGGGACGGAGGAAGGAATAGTTTTTTGAGTGGCCGGAAGGAGAGGAGGATTTTCGGCGGTGTAGAATACTGAGGGAGAACGGAAAGAATGAAAGCACGAAAAGGACAGAAGCTTGGTGACATTCCCCGTATGATCTGAATAAACGTTTTCCTCACTGCAAAAATTTAGCTTCAGTCGATTCACTTTTCTACGGTTTGTATTGTTTTTATCTGCTCCAGTTGGAATAATTACGGATTAAACCACCGATACCGAACTTACGGCAAAGGAAGCACAAACGAATCCTCCACACAGGGTGCTGTTATAGAATTCAGCTCCAAGCCCTGTAACATTTAAATGGCGCCCGAACAGGGGCTCTCTAGATCTTCCATTCACCGGTACGGAACCCGAGCATCTTTATTAAGCAGCGTGGAACTCGAGCATCGCCGATGAAAAGCAGAGCGGTCCTTCGGTATTTGGTTCTTCAGTGCAGCAACGTGGAGTCTTCAAGTCACCGACGTCGGGCCTGAGAGTATTTTATTCCTCATTGTGGAGACCTGTTCCTGTTCGAATTTTCCTACAGATTGGAACATTTGGTTTTACCAGTGATAGTGCTACTAGACTTTGTGTGACAATCAAAACAGTGTGTGTCAAAAAACAACAACAAAAAAACCATTCTGGACTACGAAGTCAAGCGACGTGCTGTAAGTACAAAAAAATATTTTCTTCCATTTTTAAAGTGCACCCACTCTTTCTGTGAAATCCCACACCACCCGCCGCTGGTAGTTAAAACATTTTTATGCATCATAATTGCTGAACGTTAAAATTCGTTAACACAGAGCTTTCCATGAAAAACATTTTTCATTGATTCTTTACAGTGCGCATGATACTCGTAAGAGACAAGTGTGATATAAAAAACATTTTTAGCCATGATATAACAAGTATTTTCAGCAATTATATAACAAGCATTTTTTGGTATTTTCTGCAGCATCATGTATTGCATGAAACTCAATGCCGAGAATTCCACTTCGGAATGTTTTAACGACACAGAGCCTTACAGCAGGGATGTACAGCTCCAATTAGATACTCAAGAAGGAGCATGTTGCAACTAATGATGAAAAAACTTGAGGCTAGTGATAAAGCTATTAAAGCACTGACGGACGAAGTGATCGCGTTGAAAATGCAATTGCAGAAAGAGAAGCGCCGTGAAACAATGGGATACCGAGACCCTAATATTCAAAACAGGTATCAAATTAGGAAGAAATCTTGTTGGACCTGTGGTTCACATTTTCACCTGCGGCGGCATTGTAGGAAAAACCTCCCTCAAATTTCTTCGGTAGGCGTTATTACAGGCCTCAACCCAGGTCACCGCCTAGAGATGACCGACCGCGGTGGCAGAGAAGCGAAAAACTGCGCGCCGTCGGACACTGTTCAGAGTGCCCAAAAAGAGAACTGGAGAGTCGAAATCGGTCGGAAAGATAAATCACCGCTGAGGAATTCTGTGCACTTCAGAGATGAGCAGCCGCTCAAGACTGAACATGTCGGCACCTGTTCCATCATTAAAAAACTTAGCTCTCCGAAGGCAGATATTGGGCAGAGTAAGAAATTTGATCATTTGTCTGAAGGTCCATGTCGTATCATAAGCATGATGGATGACGTCAGTGAGAATTTGCAATTAGTTTGCAATCCGAGAAAGAAGACAATTGCTCATTTTGATCAGCTACACCGATGCCCTACCGGGACATCCAGACAGACGGAAATGACAACAAAAACTCAAACAGCACGGCGAGATTCATCCAACGAACAAGATCGACATTTTCCTTACCGGCGTGGGAATATACCTGATGCAACCATGGAGACTTACATGGGAAAAGGTTATCAACCCCCAAAACGTGGAACGAGTTACAGCTGAACCATGTCGTCATTGATATGGAACCAGCAGATCAGGGTTACAATCTTAGGGAACGCGATATCTTCGGCAGGGTGCGACACACAAATAGGCAACGAGTGTGATTCTTCAGTGCTGTTGAAACTTTTCGACATGTTGAGTCATCGACTGCAAATAACGTGCCTGCAATATGTTGCGTAATCATTCATATTTTGTGATGAACTATTCACACCAAATGCATTTTTTTCCATTTGTATTTCAGTGATAAAAATAATTTTCAATTTGTGAAACGTGTACATACGAACATTTTGTGTTTACATGAACATTTCCCAAAAGACAATTTAAGTTTTTGTGCATCAAATTGATAATTTGCACTAAAGGGATTTTGTATATGCTGTCACGGACATTAATTTACGCTACTCTTTTTAAGTGGTTAGATGGACAATGATCATCTATGATCTTATTGAACTTTAAGCGGAGTCATTCAAAGACTGAAGAAATGCATTGATTATTTGCAGTGTTATTTATCTCAACTTGTTTTATTTTATATAATGTTAGCGTAAGTAATTTTAGTATGTAGAAAATTGCAGTGTAAAGTGTATATAAGATTTTGCGAAAATTATTCAAGTGTTCAATCGGTAGAAAATTGCAGTGTAAGTGTATATAAGGTTTGAGAAAATTATTCAAGTGTTCAATAGGTAACTTATCAGCATTGTCAAAATTTAAATTTTTCTGCATTTCATGTTTCAACTGAAAGAAAATTTATGCATATTTTGTCGTACATTTTTCGGAAATTTTCAGCGTAGATCAGCATTATAAACTAAAATGAGGGGTTAATACAAACTGGACAAGAATGGTTGTACAGAGGTAAATTTTGAGAATTAATTGCACCGTAAAGTTAAATTCTTGTAGAGATCAATAGTAAAATTTTAATGTAGGAATGAAGTGGAATGGAGATAGCGATGAAAGTATCAAGTGTAAAGTATTATTTGTGGTAGGTATCTGTACATGTATTTTTCAGGAGAAGTGTGATTAGCAACCATGTTTGTATATATGTAATATCAGAAAATGTTCTGGAACCCATCATGCTAGTTATATTTCAATGTGCTTGCTGGAAATCTTTCGTCAATTTTATCGTCAACTATGTTTTAAATTATTTTGCCATTAGGTCATCATCGTGAAGTGTATGGAAATATATTGATCAAAGAAATCAAGGAGAATAACTGAATGTAAACCTTAGCATGCAGGTACCTCTTCAAAATCATGTAAAATGGCCCGCCCAATATTGTATTGTCACAAGCTTGTCCTGATTCGAATCAATCGCGTTGGTTAATGTAGGCAAAAAAAATTAGGCTGTCTAACGCCACCCTCATTTTTATTTTGGCGGGGGAGATTTTGTAACCGGGGCTTCCATATTTATCAGAAGCGAGATTCTGTAGCCATTTTTGTGTTACTGAATTGGAATCATTTCCTTTCAATTCCCGTCATTTGGACGAAAGGCAAATGAGTATTTCCTTTCCCACGCGACGCAGCAGATGGCAATTAGGGAATCTTGCGATTTTCGGAGAAGAGACATCTTAGGGTGTAGCCAGAGGGAACGCGGTGGCAATGGGTCGACGAAGCAAGATAGTTTTAGCAGGGGTGCAGTATGCTTCGGGTCGAAAGGGACGGAGGAAGGAATAGTTTTTTGAGTGGCCGGAAGGAGAGAGGAGGATTTTCGGCGGTGTAGAATACTGAGGGAGAACGGAAAGAATGAAAGCACGAAAAGGACAGAAGCTTGGTGACATTCCCCGTATGATCTGAATAAACGTTTTCCTCACTGCAAAAATTTAGCTTCAGTCGATTCACTTTTCTACGGTTTGTATTGTTTTTATCTGCTCCAGTTGGAATAATTACGGATTAAACCACCGATACCGAACTTACGGCAAAGGAAGCACAAACGAATCCTCCACACAGGGTGCTGTTATAGAATTCAGCTCCAAGCCCTGTAACAGTTCCCTGGGATCCCAACATGCCCAGGAATCCAGCAGAACCGAATCTGGACATCAGCCTCGAGCAAAGAACGAAGAAGTCTCCGTACGGTAAAAAGACGAGGGTGGCCAGTTAAATCCAAACATGACAATGATTGCACAACACTCAACGAATCGGTGTACACAATAGCACGCTGATGATAGCTCGACTGCACGTGAACAAGTGCAAGATACACAGCATGCATCTCCGCCGAAAACACCGTGGCCTCAGGAGGAATGCGGGTAACAGAAACTTCGTCAATGCAGACGGCGGCGCATCCAAGCGACCTCTGCGATGTTTCAACAGAAATGACATGGTAACCTTAGACTTCCAAGTATTGTTCGGACTCGGCTAACGATGACATTGTTATCAGTGACTTTGGAACAGCTACTTTTTGTCACTGGTCGTAACGGTGACAGTGATTTTTCAGTAACGGGGACAGAGTAACAGTTACGTGATTTCCTACCCATCTCTACAACACACAGTACCTGGAATCCTGCCGAAAATGAAGTTGCGTAGTCGAAGGCCGCTCCAGGTACCCATGTAAACCCCAGTTCACCTTCGAAAGCGCTTACAGGGCACGCGAGCATCAAAACTGGACCTTGAGTAATTGGAAAAAATGTCGTCTGGTACGATGAATCACCTTCTAGCTGCACCAGGTGGATGGCCGAGTGCATGTGCGTCGTTTACTTGGGGAAGGGATTGCACCAAGACGCTCCGTGGGACGAAATCGAACCGGTGAAGGAAGTGTGTAATGTTCTGCTGCAAAACTCTGGGTCGAGTCTTTCATGTGCAGGAAACTGTGACATCTATAACCCAACGAAACATCATTGCAGAGCCAGGTATATATTCTCATGGAAACGGTATTCCGCTGCAGTAGCGCCTTGTTTCAGAACGATAATGCTCCATGCTATACTTCCCGGATTGTTCAAGAATTGTACTCAGAACATGAAGACTTAGAGGTATTACCCTGCCCTTTAAATTCCTTAGACATCAATCCAATCGAGCACCTGTTGCTCGTGTTGCAATTCCGATGTGGGGCGGCTCAACCACATAACATACAAGAGTTCAAGGATCTGCTAGTACCACACTGGTACCAGATACCACAAGACACCTTTAGAAATCTTGTAGCGTGAATGCCTCGCCGGGTAAGAGCTATTTTGTCGGCACGTGGAGAATCAACATCATATTAGGCAAGTGATCATAATGTACAAATTTTGAAGATATGAATGTTTTTTCTTTGGTGTAAATATGACATAGATGGTAAGTCAGATAATATGCAAAAACTTGAGGATTTAGTCGTCCTGGAGCGGAAATCGAACCCGCGTCTCCCGGGTTCGATTCCCACCACCCGAGAATGCTAACCACTACACCACCCAGAACGGCCAAGTTTCAAATTTTCGATTAATTTGAATATAACCAACACAGGATTCGCTAGTCGAAGGAACAGGCATTCATGTTTAGCGAAACTGGAGGTTTAGAATTCTATCCCGTGATTGCTCGGAGCAGCAGATAATCATGAATGGAATACGGGATTACACCATACAATACAAATTTTTTGAAGATGACAATCCGTTTTTTCGGTGTAAATATGACATGGGAGGTAAGTCAGATAGTATCCGAAAACTTGAAAATTTCGTCGCCCTGGAGCAGGAATCGAATCCGCGTCTCTCCGATAGCGTCCGAGTATGCTAACCACTGCACCACCCAGAACGGCCAAGTTTCAAGTTTCCGATTAATTTGAATATAACCATCACAGGATTTGCTAGTCGAAACAACGGCATTCATAATTAGCGAATCTGGAGGTTAAGAATTCTATCCCGTGATTACCCGGAGGAGCAGATAAATCATGAATGGAATACGGGATTACACCATACAATACAAATTTTGAAGATGTGAATCCGTTTTTTTTTTTTTTTTTTTTTTTTGGTAAATATTACATGGATGTTAAGTCAGATAATATCCGAAAACTTCGTCGTCCTGGAGCGGGAATCGAACCCATTCATGATCATAATATAATGTTCTGGCTCTTCGGTGCATGTTCTTAAATTAATACATGCTTTTGTTACCCCTAGTGAGCAAACCGTGAAATAATAGAAGTATAAATGAAGGCAATATTTCCAATGACGAGGAATGCCCGATACTAAAAATGATTTTTTAATAGGTCTTTGAGAAGCAGATGCGGCAGTGGAAATAGAAATATGCACCTACTGCTTCTGCCGCAGAAAAAAAAAGTAGAAAATAAGCGCAAAATGTTTGTTATAGTAAAAGCTATTAGTGTGCAAAATAATTTTAGATTGGTTTTTCAGAACTGGAAATTCTTAAGAAAATAAAACATATCCCAGAGAGAAGCTCAGCAATATATGAAGCACAAAATGCATGCAAATGTTCTTGAAAGTGATGTCTCCAATGATGAAACAAATTGATCCCCCCTCAATTTTTAGAAGCAGTGATACCAAATGAATTAAATATCGAGGAAAATAGGCCAGTGCAATTTCGCTTTCTAAAGCCGACATGCTGCTCCGAAAAAAGATGTGCTATAGTTCAAACTCTCCGGTTGGGAATACATCTGGGAAAAGATTTTTTATAAATCCGAGGAATATATGCAGAGAAATTGTGTTTCACAAGCAGATATATCGGTGAAGATAGCACGAATTTTTGCATATTTCATATGATAAAAGAAAACGATATGAAAACAATAAATTCGCTACTTAAATTTTTTTAGCAGGTTCCATGCGATTCTGGAGCAGTGTGAAAGAAACTTCAAAGTCCTGTTTCCTGAACAGTACCTGGACTCGAAAGCTCACTCTCCCGTTTTAACATTTCGAAGTATGTTTTACGCGTTCCAACCGTATGTTAAAGAAGCGTATATGCTCCAGCTTTGTCCGTCTGTCTGTCCGCACGATAACTCCCGTGAAAATAGTTCGTTTTAAAGGAAACTTTAGTATGTGGTAGGGAACAACCTGGGAACGAACCCTATTGAAAATGGGCGAAATGGGGTCAAAGGTCAGGACATACGAACCAATCTCACTCCTGTCCGTTGGATCCATTCCATCGCACTTATGTGTCATAACGTACGTAAAAATGCTTCGATTGCGACAAAACTTTAGTATGTTGTTCCGGAAGTACACTGAACCAGCTGTGTTTAATATCATCGAAATAGGTTCAAAGGTCAGGGCACAGGAGCGAGATTTATTCCACAGCCATTATCCTCATAACTTGACTAAAAATGCTACTATTGCGACAAGACTTTAGTATGTTGTTCCGGAAGTATACTTTATCGGTTCTGTTGAATATCATTGAAATGGGGTTAAAGGTCAGGTCACAGGAGCGAGATTTATTCTACAGCCATTATCCTCATAACTTGAGTAATGATTTCTGATGTACTGGAAAGCGTATCATAATTAATTAATGCATTGCATGATTTTACTAACTTGTTTAAAATAACGTGGGTGACATCACGTGCATATTACATGAATTTTTATCGTGCAATTATACGGAGCGCCGCGATGTGTTTCAATCTTTTAATAACGCATGCTAAACCGTTGGTAGCTCAGTAGATACCATATCATTGCATGCTAGTTTGCTGGAGAGGATTTCGAGTTTTCCTGATGGCAGTCCCTTAAAGTTTGTGTAAGGGCAGTTCTTCTAATACTATTCGACCTTTGTGCTTATTACACCACAAAAGTAAACGGATTTAATACGCTATATGCGTATCTTGAGAAGGTCAGTGATTTGCTTGTCTTGATTTTACGGTCAAAGAAATCCCTACTTCAATATTACTCGCATATTACTAAATATATTAATTCAACATTACTCTTTTTTACTGTCTACACATTCATCTGTCCCTGCTTATTCCATCATCATTTTTCTCTGTTATCTTGCTGCCAAGTTTCCGCTTCCAAATTAATTTCTACCTCAGATCTCTTCTCGCCGCCCCGGTGGCGCAGTGGTCTAAGCGATGGCCTCTGATCATTCGTCCGAACGGGGTCCGGGTTCGAATCCCGGTGAGGCATGGATGTTGTGTTTGTCTTACGGAACTGGCTCTCTCCCTTCCATGGAACCAGTGACCCTAAATTAGGGACGGGCGACTGCTTATAGCCCATTGACTTGCTCACGGCGGTCGTTAAACCTCCAATCAAAAAAAAAAAAAAAAAGATCTCTTCTCCCAGCATCAGACTTTCTAAATCTCGATTTTGTGCTCATTTTCCCTTCTTTGTTCGAGAAGCAGAAAATTTTCTGGGTCGCATGGGGAATCACCAAAGCAGTCCCCCTCCCTCGATCCCTAGATTAAGACTTCCCTCCGTTGTTTCTGTTTCCCTAAGAAAAGCGCGGGCTACTTTCAACTTCCTCACTCACAGCTTCTTATAAAAGAGAAGGCCTTGAGCGCCAGAAATGGCAACTTTATGCCATCTCCCAAAAACTGCAAAGGAGGGCATTGGGCATCCAATATTTTAAGAAACTCAAAGATCAGTTGCTGATAACGGAGTGGTGAGAGAAAGACATATATTATTCTTAATGAGAAGGGTTTACTCATTGGTGAAATAAGAGCAGACGGTTTGTTTTGGGGGAACGCAATGTTTAGTGTCTAGAGTCTGGGAGGATTCTCTCTCTCTCTCTCTCTCTTGCACACACAGACACATTTTATACGCCTGTGTTCTTCCTTATGCACATAAATAACAAAAATAATAAAATTAATGACATCGCACTTTGCACGTTTTAGCAACGCATACTGCTATCTATGTGTTGCTAAACCGTGGAAAGAACGATGTCTTTGTTTATTCACTGACGCCACGTGTTTGGAGAATTTTCATTAAAATTAATAAAAGCTAAAACCCTAATAAATTGATATTTCAGCTAAAAATGTTTATATCACTGTCATGATCCTTCCAAAATGCAAAACTTCTGTAATGCCACTCATGATGTAAATTTCTTTTCCGGGTGACTACGACGCTCCAAGAAGGGTAAAGCGATATCAGGGACGATATAAAAATTGAGATGGGAAAAGGGTTTCTTCGGAGAATCGCCAAAGTTGGCAAAGTTGGACGTGTCCGAAGGCGGATATTCGGGGAGAGAGTTGTAAAAAGAGAGAGGAGCGCAGGACACGGGGTGGGTATGAAGCAAAATGGACGCTGCTCGTTGGTCACCCACGGAAAGTGAAAATCAAGTTGTAAATAAATGTATATATATGTTCTGAGGGGATTGCTTAATAAAGCTCTTGTCATGAAGCCATCTTATTTACGAAAAAGGTGATGGATCATGTAAAGATAAAGTAAGAATCATGAATGCCGGAAAACAACGAAAGAACGGCATTTTCCTGGCTGGTCATCACAATCACAAAAAGCAAGTTACGCGTCAGCTGAAAGAGTTTCGTTTTTCTTAATTGCGCACCTGTGAAGTAATGAAAACATTCGGAAATCACTAATTGTTTTCCTACCTAATTGTACATAGTAATTACCGTAATGAATGCGCATATTCAGTTCGTCGGCATTATGCAGTATCAAAAGGACGAAAGCTACACACCCAGGAAATTTAAACTTAGAGAAGAACACCTCAGAGAGTGTTCATTTCTCAATTTAAGTCAGAAAAAAAAACAAAAAAACGCTGCTGTTAGACACTAATTTAAACAATCAGAGGATGCCATCTCTTCCTGAAGCCAGTGCGGTCTCGGTCAGTTGCTATGTACCGAATTACTACTGTAAATGAATTTCCTATTCTAAATCCCAGGTTAGTAGACTCTGTTAATTAACCTTGTTCTAAATCAGCTGCCACATTGTTACTAGTTCACCATTCCGCTCTTCGGGACAACGTACTAAATGATATGAAAGCAAAACAGTCGAATGCGAGCATCCCCTATGGCTACGGGCCTGTAGCTAAGAATCAGAAGGACAAAATTTACTGTCTCGAGTCAAAAGCTCTGAAAAATCAGAAACTAAATTTGCAAACATCTAACACAAATAACGAATAGAATCCATAGATATAAATAAATTTAAAGGCAATATTTCGTCGATACAGTTCTGCAGCGCATTTGTTTTTCAAATATTGTGCATCTTAGTTCACCATTATCTATAGGAACCACATTCCTCTTACCAATTTTTTAAGGGAAAGCCGTTCCCCACCGTTACTTCTCATTTTAACCACAGGGTTTATCAGTAGGTATTCTTCATGATCAAACGGCTTTTTTTTTTTTTTTTTTTTTTTTTTTTTACTTGGGGGTTTAATGACCACTGTGAGCAACTCAGTGGGCCATAAGCTGTCGCACGTCCCTAATTTAGGGCCACTGGTTCCAGAGAAGGGAGAGAGAGCCAGTGCGGTAAGACAAACACAGCATCAGTGCCTCACTGGGATTTGAATCCGGACCCATCTTGGACGAAACCAGGGCTTACACCACTGCGCCACAAGGGTGGCTGATAGAACAGTGAATGGTTTCTCCTTGGAAAATGAAGATGTGAACCTTAGAATTACTGCATTCTCCTAATCATCAAAATTCTTGAACCCAGTACAATTTATACGCTTCACAGTTACTTGGGACACGGGCGCAGAATCGCATGGAGACGAGAAGTGCGGATATATTCCCCTCAACTTTTCCTTAAGTAGGGACCGTCCCCCTCATCTTTTGGTTTTGGTGTTTCTCCCAACATACGAAGCTTCCCTAATTTTTTTTTATTTCAAAAACTTCTTATTTCTAAAATTTAAACTAAAATTCAGAATAATTAAGTACTACATTTTTTTAATACCTAAGGTATTGTTGCGAGGTTATCTGTCTTCATACCAATGTGTGTAATGTAATCGCATGTGAACGGGATATGCGGGATGGCGTTGGTAGACTGGATATGATCGCGTTTTTGAGCATCCGCCTTCCAGCATTGCACCCTTACTCATCATTTTCCGCTCCGGGTGCCTTATGCAATCTGCATACCCAGAGTGATCCTCCAATTTCATGGATATCATTCAGTAAGCCCCTTCGTTGGACGAGTTTCTCACCGTTAACTCTAGTGAGAATGACTACAAGCTGCAATGGTCATTTTCGCTCTTTAAAAATAATTATGGGTATATATGATATAAAACTAATTCTTTAATAAAACAATCGTTTTATATGATCTATACACTCATTGTCATAAAAATCCGCGAACCCAGAAAAAGCCGTGAGCTTGACGCGAAACTCGGCGAATAGATACGGGGAGGGCATGCATGCAAATGATTAAAGTTTAGTGCGATTCCGCAAGACTGAAGCTGCAATCGCAATCATTGGGGCTTATAAGGCGCCGCGCAGGGAACTCCACATTGGTGCTGAAGTGCACGGTAAGAGTCAGGTGAGATCCCTGAGCGATAGACATGTCGAGGAGCCGCCGTAGATGTGCGTACGGGCAACTGACAGAGTTTGAACGAGGCCGTATCGTCGGGATGAGAAAGGCAGGGTGGTCGGCGCGCCGAATCGGCCGCCATTTTGGCCAGTCGGACAGTACGGTGCGATCGTGTTGGGAGCAATGGACACGGGAAGGCACCCACACACGGCGGACTGGCTCTGGACGACAGACACACTACCAGCAAAGAGGACAGTGGGATCGTGAGAGCGGCACGCACAGATGCAACTACGTCCTTGTTCAATATCCAGAGACATGTGGCGGCTGTGCAACGGACTCCTGTGTCCGCCAGAACCATTTCTAGACGCCTGGCAGAGGCAAATATGCACTCTCGACTGCCTTTACGTTTTCTGCCATTAACACCTGACCATCGTCGGCGGCGATTACAGTGGTGTCATCAGCGGGCAAGGCGGAATACTACGGACTGGCGACATATAATGTTCAGCAAATAATCCCGCTTCTGTATGGGAATGGATGACCACCGTGTCAGAGTGTGGAGGGCCGCAGGTAAGCGCTAGAATCCCAACCTCACTGTACAACACACGTCCCGAACTGCAGGCGTGATGGTCTGAGGAGTCATCGCGCATGACAGTCGGACTTCCCTCGCAGTGATCCGAGGGACGTTGACAGCCCAGCGCTACGTGCAGGAGATCCTGCGGCCCCATGTGCTGGCTTTCCTGGCGGGGCAGCCCGAAGTTATTTTACAACAAGGCTCGGGATTCACAGGACTGCCTAGGTCATGCTTCGACGCTTCCGTGGCCTGCCAGATCTCTCGCCCATCGAGCACGTGTGGGACCAGATGGGACGGCAGCTTTCTCCATGTCCCAGTGTTCATGATTTAAAGCGTCTGTTACAAGGAGGGTGGGCCAATCTGTCCTAGGATAACATACAGCGTCTCTTTGACTCCATGCCGTACGGTATCACAGCATGTATTCGAGCACGAGGCAGTCCGATGCAGTACTAACGCTGACCGAAATGTGTACCGTATGTCCGCGGGACATCTTCCTGCTGCTGTGATATTGTAATCACTTCTGTCCTTGGTATGTACCCTCTCACAACTAAAATATCATTTCAATCCGAAGACTCCCGCTTGGTGCGTGGATTTTTATGATAATGAGTGTATATTCTTACATATGAATATATACAGATTGCTGGAAATACTTCGTTGAATCATAACCGTCCATCGCACTCACCCAACTTTCGGGAAAATCTACGTCCATGATTCGGGAGGTCAGTGTGATTAGCGTGTTCTGGGTGAGAGGAAGTGCGCAAAATATTTAAATATCAGGAAAATCTTGAGTGGAATAATAATTTGAATACACAGACATCAGTAGAAAGATGTTAGTGTCGTCCCGGTGGCGCAGTAGTTTAAGCGATGGCTTCTGATCATTCGTCCGAGATGGGTCCGGGTTCGAATTCCGGTGAGACATGGATGTTGTGTTTGTCTTACGGCGCTGCCCCTTTCCCTTCCCTGGAACCAATGGCCCTAAATTAGGAGACGGGTGACTGCTTATAGCGAACTGAGTTGTTCACGGTAGTCGTAAATAAATAAAAAAACAACAACAGATGCTTCGCTTTTATTAGAATATCAAACCTGTTTTTAGAGTGCGTCAAATGGAGAGCACAAGGTGAAATCAGAGATGTGTGTAATATATAACAGTCAATATTTTCACATTGGGCATTTTATTCTCAATACACTGGACAGCCTAATGCGCAGGATATCCTGTTCTTTAACCTGAGATAATTTCTTGCAGGAATATTTGTTGTATTAAATATTACATTTTATATCACATATTCAGTATGCAAGGTAAACCTCTAAAACTGAAAACCTTGATGAGCAAGTAAATTTAAATCTACACTGCAACGACGTCCCCGCACAGGTTTTTTTTTTTACTATGAACGCGATCCTGTTTCGATATATTTTGATCAGAATTAGGAGCAAATTTGAAGTGCCCTGGAAGAACTTTGATTATATAACCAGTCATTCGTCTTCTTTTCTAATCTGAACGCCTTTTTCCAGCCAGAAGGCAAGGCAAATGTTCTTGCACTTTAAACATGCTTTCTTTCACGTCTCCCAATCTTCGAACTTTGTACTCATGTGATTTAAATTATAGATTCCATGACTCTCCAGCGTCTTTCGCTCTTTACGGCGAGTGGTTTGTTGGGAGGAAATGTCCTGCAACAGCGTCATCGTCGGAACTAAATAATAAAATGTTTAAAGTGTGACTGAATATTCACAGCTCTGTGAATGATGAGACATGATTGCTTACGAGCGTAAAACTAGATACACGGCAGCAAAACAGCGAATATATTGATTAAAAAAAGTACAGAAATCGAAATCAAAGGGAGAGAACTTTTCCTTGATGTGGTCCGTTGCTCAAGCGGAAAGGTGTGTTCAGTACAGAGGAGAGGAGCAGGAGCAAGGAGAACCATGATGGGAAGATGGAGATGAGCGAGACGGGGGCGGAGGAGGGAACAAACGACGGAGTGAAGAGCAAATGATTCTGTAGGGTACGAGGAAGAAGAAAAAAATCAAAAAGGAATAAGAAAAGATAGAGTGAGCAATGAAAAATAACTGTCAATAATTCATTCGAATGCAGCAAGAGCCTTTGACCGTTCTAGTGCAGTTGATCCTAGCGTCTCCCAAGGATGCGGCAGAGCATTCCAAGATGCTACAAAGAACATCAATAGCGTTATGTTAGGTCCCCAAAGGGGGGCCTCATAGTAGAGGGCGGAATCACGTGTAAAATGAGATGCTTAGAAGCAAGCATGGAGCAGATGTCTCCACCGGAAACAGAATAAAACTGGATCTCATTCCTTTTCTTCTTTTTCTCTTTCTTCCTTCCAATCCATCCGAATGCTCAGAGAGCGAGAGAGAGAGAGAGAGAGAGAAAGAGAAGGAAGATGCTGTCTTCAGAAGGTCTCGTGCTCTCTTCATATACACTCTTTAGGTTCATTTTGTGTACTTGTCATGACGCGCTCTGCTGGTCTCTTTGCTCAGGCTGAAGTGCTTGATCACGCCTTACGGCAAAGGCAACATCACTCCTCTTGCAAACATTTCGTCTAGCTTCTCTCTCCCTCTCTCTCTCCTTCTTTCTCTCCCTCTCTCTCCCTTCCCTTCTCCTTACGTGTTCTTAAAATAACGAAGAACAGCCACGTCTATCTTCGCTTCTGTCGATTTTATGTATATCGACTGAGAAACTTGCAGTTTAAATGGATTGCTGCGTTGCATGTTTGTACGGAATGAACACAAACAGCGAGCAAGTTTTTTTGCTTTTATGTTTTTTTTTTTATTTCATTTCCGCCACCATGTCTCTTCCTTATTCCTTACCGTTATTTCTTTTGCTGCCTGACTCCTGTGCCATATCGAATCGAGCGGAGTCCAGATTCTCAACTTCAAGTAAGCTAATAAACTCATGCCCCAAGACGGTTTCTTATTAGGATTTAGATGTCCATTGCACTAAGCTTAAACCGTTTTCTTGAAAAACACAATTTTTGACTGACTGCTGTTCTTGAAGCTTCTCTTAAGGCGTGTTTCACAATCAATACCTACAACATAATAGTATAATTCAGCCACTCATACAAGCCAGCACAGTAAAATTTCAATTAAATGCGCCCTTGCATTGCAGAACGGGTTTCATATGTACACACAAAGGCGCGCGCAGTTTCAAAAAATGTGAAACACCAAGAAGGAATGCACGAGAATATGTGCAAAGGGCAAATTATCGAGCAGTTGAGTACGTGAAAGATTAGCAAATGATCAAAGAATGGAACCAGTCTACATGGATTTAACACTTTTATTGCCTAAACTTAGTATGGTATACACCCTTATTAGTATGGCGTACTGTCACCCTCGTTAACAATGCATTCGACAATGTGGAGGAGCATTGAGTCATACAGATGTGGTACAGCTGACCAAGCGGCTACCACCTTTTGCCACAGTGCAACCACACTTTGAGATGGTTGACGTACAACCATGTCCCATACATGTTCAATTGAAGACAAGTCCGACGATCGTGCTGGCCACTCTAGAACATTGAGAACCGCCTGTAGGCGTTGCGTGCGGTATGTGTACGTTCATTATCGTGCTATAGTATAGCCCAAGGTACCTGTTCCATGAACATGATCGCAACGGGATCTGGAATGAGATCCACGCACCGCTGAGCTGGCGAAATGCTATCTAGAAAAACTAGAGTGAACAAGCTGTCTTAGCTGATCTCTCCCTAAATCCCCTAAACCATGACATCACTCGAGCTCTCCCTAAACCATGACATTACTCGAACTCTCCCTAAACCATGACATCACTCGAGCTCTCCGTAAACCATGACATCACTCGAGCTCTCCCTAAACCATGATATCCCTCCAGCTCTCCCTAAACCATGATATCACTCGAGCTGTGTTGCGCGCTCTCCGATGAGCAGCCACACGTGGATACGGCGATCATCTGATCTCAGAGAAGCGAGATTCATCCGTAAAGATAGCATCCCTCATTCAGTTGTCCAGGACCGACGTTCAAAATACCACTACAGAGGGTGTAGAAGATGCTCATTTGAGAGTGGAAGACGACGAAAAGAGTGTCGTGCATGAAGTCCACCTTCTGCTAATCGTCGGGAAATGGTTTGCCGACTAATAGAACGACTTAGAGCACTGCGTACATCCTGTCGTACCTGGGGCAGGTTAGCTACAGGACTTGGCTAGCTAGACACAGGGAAGCAGACGATCTTCCCTCGTTGACGTCATTCTCGTCTTCCCGATCCACACGAAATTCTGGTCTGATGCACCGCTGCCAAAATTGATGCACAGCTGGCCAGGCGTAGTCCAATATTTCAACAACACGCCGCAGAGACCATGTAGCTCGTAGAAAGGCCACGATCTGCCCTCTCTCAAAGTCATTACACCGACAGTAGGGTTGCACTGAGAAAAACGTTTTGTTAATTCAACAAAAAACTTTCTCAATATACAGTATAACGAAGTAAATTTTTCCGTCATTTTCTGTCCACGCCGGGGCTCGAACCCGGGTCCCCTCATTCCGGAATAAGTCGCTCTACCAATTGAGCTACGCGGACGTCCGTTATCGCTGCTATCTGCCTTTATGTCGTGTGCGTCCTGCTGAGCAGGCACGTCACAACAGTCAACAAATTTTTTTTTCAATTTGCCCAATTATTATTGATTTAACAAAATTTATTGTTATCACGACAAAACGTTTTGTTCACTTAACAAAACGTTTTGTTCACTTAACAAAACGATTAGATCGATTTTGGGGAATTTGTTTGATCCAACAAAACATATTGTTATCATGAAAAAATGTTTTGTTGCTGCAACAAAACATATTGTGTCACGATAACAATATGTGTTGTTGCAGCAACAAAACATTTTTTCATGATAACAATATGTTTTGTTGGATCAAACAAATTCCCCAAAATCGATCTAATCGTTTTGTTAAATGAACAAAACGTTTTGTCGTGATAACAATAAATTTTGTTAAATCAATAATAATTTTCAACAAAATAATTTTGCAAATTCAACAAAAATTTTTGTTGACTTGTATATCGACAAAAAATTTTGTTGATTCAAAATTTTTTTCTTGAATTAACAAAACGTTTTTCTCAGTGTGTCGGCTTCGTCTCCCGGGCATTTTCTATACTGTACTGTCCTCTAACTTTAATTCATTAGGTAAGATCACAGTAGATTTTACCACCAAGATAGTCGCTTCAAACCTGATGTCTGGGACTGATGTTCACCCGTTTTTATGGGTCGACAGTAACGAGCCATTGGTCCGAAATACTCGATAATCCGCATATCTCTGAGTACCTGTCTACCACTTTGCATACATTTTCGTGCATTTATTTGAAACTGTGTGTGTGTGTGTGTCGTGTAGCTCGTGAAAAATAAAGTCTATAGGACATAGTAACTTGATCATCTTTGTTTCCTCACTTTAAAATATAGGACGGTTCAAATAATTTATCCATCTTCGATTTGAGTAGTTTTGGTTTGTAACATGAAAAGATAAGACATTTTAAGAGTTTTAATCCAGCAATAATTAATGATATGCGAAAAAGATTAGGTTGGTACTGTGAATTTTCAGATGGACTCAAAAACTGTGCGTTTGGTAACTGAAGGATTTAAAACAAGAGCCGAAATCTCTTGAGAGCAAAGACAGTAACGGCCAAACTTCCGCATACTTGACACTGCCTATAGATGAGAAAGGGCATGTGCGAGGGTTTTAATTGGAAAAAAAAAATAAGTTCCGTCAAAAAGGTTTTGGTTCGTGTGGTTAGAGTCCAACGGAGAGGTTCTTATTACTATGCAACCCAAAAGGGTCAGATTGGCTCACCGGGACAATTCCGGGTAGGCCACCCTCGCACACTTTCGTGTGTCCTTTTTCGTCTGGATTTTGAGGAACAAATTATTATTTTGGTATTTATGAAAAAATACTCGTTAACTTCAATTGAGCTTCTTATTTGTCAGAAAAGGTATTCACTTAAAAAATGCGCTTCCTTCTGTCTACATGTTGAGCGTTTGCTCTAAAATGACACAGCAAAATTCTCTATACTTACGTGTGGAAATTGCTGTCGGACCAAGCATGCTGTTAAAAATTAATAAAGCTAAAGTTAACTGCACTTATTCGTAGTTCGTTGGATTTGGTGCCCGTGGTCATTTGTAAGTCCTACCATGCTTTGTAATCTTCAAGAATACACGGGTACCCATTATGTATAATGGCCAATAATCCCCACTCCCATATTCGCATAATGACTAAGAGCACAAAGCGATTCTTTGGGAGCGATATTTCGAAATTCATGTCCCACTTAAAAGAAATAACGATTTTCTCGTACTGCTTCATGGGTCAAAATAATAGGTAGACTTTAAAGAGTCGTCTACTCGAGGAGATTATCAATATGTACAGGTATTTTGCCACCAAGTTTCATATTCTTGCTGCTACAAATAAAATCTTATGAAAGACGAGGCATTACTTTCAGGATGCCCTTTGTATATTAGTATCCGAATACAAAATTTCTCTTTTAAGAAAAAATTCCCTTAAGAAAAATTCAACTTTTTCGGAAAGCAGAAAATTAATTAGCCATTCAAAATATGCGAAACGAATAAGAAACAGACAGACTGAACTTTCCAGTATTTCAAAAGGAAATTATTCTCCCCATGCTATTCAATTCTAAGATATTTGACCCCTTTTCTTTCTTTCTTAAGTTTTTGTCTTTTTTTTTTTTTTAAATTACTCTCTCGTCTAGAAATTTAAGTCACGTTACTAAGCGGTACACTCTGTAATTTCATCTGGGAATTGATTTTCAAACATTAGATCATCAGTAGATGAAAAATTGTTGCAATAAATTTTCATTCATTTTACTTGATGTACGACAGCATCGAAAAAAAAAAAAAAAAAGCTTGCTCGAATTCGCAGAGTACGGATAAAAATGAAGGGCGCACACATGGGTCGTATTTCGAAGTCTTACCTTACACGCTGTTTTCATGTCGCGGAATTGAAAAGTACATAACTTAATTGGTAGCGAAAGAGCAATATTGCCATCTGGTGAGGGTCACGGAAATTATATCTCTGCTCGTAATGGATGAAGTGAAGCTGACAAGTTCTTCTCTCCGAGGTCTTCACTCGAAGACGACATCTTATCGGAACGGCATGACATCCACTGCGCTTTCGAGTTTGAAGAGCTAACAATTAAGCATTTTTTCACAGAAATTATGGTTATGAGATTTTGCTAATACAGTCTTGTATTTTGTGAAGGAATGAAAACCACCAGAACTCGTTTACTAGGAATTTCAGTAAGCTAATAAACTCTCATTCGTTCTGTAATTTATTTCACGGAAGCAAGGATAAATCAGGAGAGTAAAAAAAGACTTTAGTATATAACTTACCTCTTTTCTACTGGATTGTGCTGAAAGTTTAAAAAGATGACGCAGTAATTATTTAATTACCTTGCGGTTGCTTTAAGCCGAAACGAGATAAATGTTTATTTAAGTTTCTTTCTTTAGGAAAACATTTCGATTTCATGCAAGCATCTAACGGTTATTTTTTCTCCACTTTCTTGCAAAATACCTTTAAACTGCAGGTAATCCAATTACTACACTTTGAACACGGATGCCGAATCTTTTATTTAACTTATCAGAAAAACAGAGTCACACACACATACAAATAAAGTGCAATATTTTGTGTTAAGGACAGCCGCTGAAAGATTGGAGAAAATAAAGATTTCGTCAAAATATGATGGCACAAATAAACCAAACTCAATGGAAAAAACAACAACTATAACGAAGTGAATTTCTCCGTCATTTTTATCCGCGCCAGGATTCGAACCCAGGTCCCCTCCCTCCGGAATAAGTTGCTCTACCAATTGAGCTACGCGGACGTTTTATTCTGATTCCTATCTGCCTTTATGTCGTGTGCGTCCTTCTGGCAGGTACGTCACATCTCCTGGTACGTTACACAACTCATGAACATTTTATTGAAAGCAACATGAACAGGAGCTTCGCAATGTACGTCCGTCTTTAGTCATGGGTCAGTTGCACTCAGCGTTATCGGTGTTCCTCATCTGATAGATAGGCCAGTTGCATTCGAAAAGAAGAAAACAAAAGGGTCGACTACACCCACCCTTGCTTATTAAAGAGGCAAGGACGTCGCCAAAGGAGTGCGAGGGTGGGTTGTAGCCCACCCTGAAAATTGTCTTCTTGCCCACCCTGCCGTCCACTCAGTTCAAGATGTGCCATATTTCAATTTTTTTTTTATCTTTAAAATATAATCTGGAATTTGTCAAGGAATAACGACCAGTGTTTTTCGTCGTGTAGCCGTACGTATTTCCCCCTAGAAAATGTCTTTTTCCTTCTCCGTAGAAATGTTATCAACATAGCGTCACACAGGGCCATGAAAATACAGTTGTTCTCCTCTCGTCCAAATCCTGACCTTAAGCCTTTTCTTCAAGTTAGTATGATCAGGGACGAATGAAGAGGATGAATAGGAATTCACTGGAGTCATTAGTAGTTGCTCTGCTAATAGGGAGACTAAACGTGTATATAAATCCGTTTATTGGCGCAGAAAATACAATCGAGAATAATTCTGCTAGCTTTCACCACCTACAGGCGGCTTCATCAAGCAGCTGTTTAGTAAACGATAAACAGAAATGTGAAATGTGCATGTAAATCATAATAACTTGAACATTTCCCCTCATCCCTAATCCACGAAAACATTTGCTTTAAGATCTTTCTCCTATAGGCATGACATTTTTTTTAATCAGGGCGTGTTACTGGTGGCAATGTGTCATGTTTATCATACGGGTATGTAACTTTTTAGGTTTTACTAATTTTATTAAAAACGGATGGACGGAAAATTAGCAAAAAATGACTCCGAACTTTAGATTCTTTTGTACTCCAAAAAGTGTAAAAACTTCGACGGTTCCAAAATGAATGAGTATGTGTCAGGAGGGGAGGGGTGTATTGCGAATACCTTTGCAGCTTGTAGAAAAAGAAAAACAAATTTTTTCTTTCAGTGTTTTGTAAATAAAGTTGCTAACAAACTTGCCCCAGCAAAAATAGTATCCGCCCACCCGTCGCCCATCCTATCCTGATTTCGAAGTCTACTGACGTTCCTGTAAAGAGGGGAATGTGAAAAACCGATTGGTGAAACAGGGTAACCGAAGCCTGACTTCCGAGCAATGGTCACCTCCTGACAACTACTAATATTTTGGTGTATCTTCGTTTTTTAAAAGTTTGATTTAAAATTTTCTTACGTTTTATACACTGGCGTGCAAAAATTAAGGACGAGACGGTTTTTCGAATGTAACGTCGTGCAGAAGTGCTCCACATCGACTCAAATCATATCATAAGATCCCCAAGATGTAAGAATATGAGACAAGTGAGCAAAACCGTCCAAACAAGGAATCCAAAGGATACAAAGGCACTTTATTGAAAAAGTAGCTTCGAGCACAACTGGACAGAAGACAGAAACGTCCATGTGACAGGCGGCTGCCAAGAAAAATCCAGTCTTTAGTAGGGGATGTGATCACCCCTAACTGCGTTGCAGGATTTACAACGTCTGTCCATGCTGAGGACGAGGTTGTCAAGGAGCTGTTGAGGCATCGCAGCCCATTCCTCTTGTAGCGCCAATCGCAGCTGCAGAATCGTTGCTGGCGGCTGGTGACGTGCTGCCAAACGTCTCCCGAGAAGGTCCCACACGTGTTCGATTGGATTTAGGTCAGGGGACCTTGCGGGCCAATCCATGCGCTGAATATCTTCACTCTCCAACAGCTCTGTGACAGCCACTGTACGATGAGGTGTAGCGTTGTCGTCCATGAAGAGAAACTCAGGACCCACAGCACCTCTAAACAGACGCACGTGAGGCAGGAGAACATCGGTACAATAGCGGACACCAGTGACTGAACCTCCTTGGAAGATGTGGAGGTCAGTACGGCTACCAAGCATGACACCGTACCAAACGAGAACTCCGCCACCTGCAAACCGGTCCCTTTCGATGATGTTGGAGGTGTGATTGCGTGTTCCCTGCTCTTTCCAGATGCGCATACGTCCAGAATCGCTCGTCAGACTAAATCGGCTCTCATCCGTAAAGAGAACTCGACCCCATTGCTGATGTGTCCAGTTCTTGTGTTCCTGGCACCACAGAAACCGCCGTCTCTGATAAGCAGGCGTTAATGGCACACACCGTACTGGTCGTCGTGCAAATAGACCACCTTTGTGCAGCCTCCTGGCCACGGTAAAACGCGATAACGGACGTCCAGTTGTCTGTTGCATGTGCCTTGCGATTTCTCCCGCTGTCTGCCGTCTGTCTCTTCTCGCCTGTAGGACAATATACCGGTCGTCCGCCGCCGAGGTTGCTCTCGAACGACCACTGCTAAACTCTCGGACAGTTGTTCTTGTCGTTTGAAATGCTCTCCAAGCTCGTGAAACGATGCTGTGAGCGATCCCGAACTTCTCGGCCACACTAGTCACACTTCGACCTTCTTCCAACTTCCCAATGACGCGACCTCGGGTAAAGTCATCCAGATATCGTCTACTGGATTGCCTGTTGACCATATCACACGGTGGCAGCAACTTGACGTCGTTCAAACCGATGTAAATCGTGCAATAGCTTTCACCGAATTGCTGAGCGTACACCGCCTGCGTGCTTTATACCCTTCCGACACTTACGTCATGCTGCATATCGCATGCCCTACCGTACCGGACGCTAGTCTATCTCCTGAGTGGTCTTTCGGTCCGTTCTGCCTGCTCGTTCAGCTGTTATGCTAATTTTCCTTCTTCGTCCTTAATTTTTGGACACCAGTGTATATAGCGATAACCAACATTTGACAAGCTTCCTTCAAACTGGCATAAAAATTCGATTCTTAGAATAATACTGATTCCACAGTTTAAAAATAAAGAGAGAGAGAGAGAGAGCAGCTTCAAATGCGTTTAGAAGGGTTGGTTTAAACTACGTTAAACCTGCTGGACTAAAGGTATTTCGTACTATTCTAAAACGTCGTGCTCACTGAACCATTTTTGTTTAATATGACACTCAGCTATCATATAAACTTTCTACAATAGCGCTTTCAACCCGCGTACCGGGTCGGTATTATATGAGAATAAATAACGTCAGTCTTTAATAATTCTGAAGGAAAGGTTAACCTCAGTTCGTGCCATTCAGTATCTTCTCAATTTACATGGCCACATATCCATAATTGAGCATACACACCCAACAAAAGGAGTACGCACTGAACAAACATAAACTGCACTACAGAGTGCAGAGGGGCAGAAGAATTGAAGTGAACGCATGTATAGAAATTTTGGAGGCCAGCATCTGGCCAATGGGTAGCGATGTAAGAGTACAGGATCGATGTAAGTACACCTGCTATTTATCCAAGACCTACTACCCCAACGCTCATAAATAGTCATGGCTAAGACAGGAAGAAGGGGGCAAATGGCAGCGAGCGAAGACGAAAGGGAGACGAAAGAAGTCAACTTCATCATTACTCTCTAGGACAGAATTATACGCCAACTAATTAACAGCTTAAACACTTCTCTGTGGATACTGCGATTTGCGACACAGGTTTCTTTAATGCTTTGTAAACTAATATTGAAATAACGTTAAATGCACAGCTGAAGTTATAATTTATTCTATATGAAGATGCAGCTCACTTTCCCTTCCGCTGGGTAATTAAAATATTGTATACATTGGCACCGTAAAATATGGGTAGGTGTGCTGCGATTATCCAGCAAATTCGAAGGCACACTGTGTAATGAAAGAAGCTGAGAAGCACACAGTGTTGCAAATGATTGAAATCTAACAAACTCAGAGATCACGAACGCGCACGCGCTCACATGCAGAGAGAGAAAGAAGGATTTCTGTTTGGAGGTTTAACGACCACCGTGAGCAACTCAATGTGCCATAAGCAGTCGCCCTTCTCTAATTTAGGGTCACTGATTCCAGGGAAGGGAGAGAGCCAGTGTCGTAAGACAAACACAACATCCATGTCTCACCGGGATTCGAACCCGGACCCCTTTCGGACGAAAGATCAGAGGCCATCGCTTAGACCACTGCGCCACCGGGGGCCGGCAAAGAAGGATTCATTGCCGGCTTCTTGAAACATTTAACACCTGCTCGAGTATGGCATTATCTGGCAGTACACCTAATCTAAGGTAAATTATTGAGAGGCCGTAGGCAACCCCTACCCTCACCCCACCCCCCACACACAATGCCGGCTCGGAGGCCGAGTGGTAAGAAGCGCCGGTTTCTAATCATTCATCCGAGATGGGGTTCGGGTTTGAATGCCGTTGAGGCATGGATGTGTATTTGTTTTACGGGTACTAGATTTCCCACTTCTCTAGAAACACTGAACCTAAATTAGGAACTGAGGGCTGCTTATAGCGCATTGAGTTGCTCAAGGTGATCGTTAAACCCCCGAACTGAAACTTCAAACGCGTAATACTTTAGACATAGAATATGACATTCAAGATGCAAGGCTAGACGAAATTTTCCATTCAGAAGGCATATTATTCAAATTATTCCACAAGCCTTTCGCCACGTGATATTTAGAGGTAACAACATGTATGATAATCGCGGTGTTTCATAAACTTCTTTCGCATTTCGTACCAGTCGACAGCCTAAATCGATTCGTTAGATAATACGACTATTATATAGTTACAGATCAACAGTTAAGTACGTAAGCTCCAGCTAATATTACGACAGACGTCATGTATTTAATGCCACGCCAAGTCCATTTAAAGACGAAGGGCTGAACAACTGATTAACTAGTATGATAGCAAATTAAGTGTTAAAATCATTACGTTTTGCGAACGGATTCATTGCCTGTCTTGCAAAAAGCATGTTTTTTTAAGCAAGCAACTGATTAGGGACAATCTCGCCTCTTCTTCTAGGCGTACAGCACTGGTTACTTGGGAATTACCTGTTACGTGTACTACACTGAACAGTCGTCGTATGTCTTCTGTGGTCGAGTGTACACTGCACAATCGCATAGTGAAGAATATACCATAGCGTACTGACATTTCATATCCTTCGAGGAGCACAAAGACAACTTTATATAGCGATTAAAACCATTAAACAGAAATCACTGAATGATTGGTTTCTCGTGCAATTGAATTTTTTCCAATTGCTAACAATGGATCCACTAAAGATATCTTAACGACATACTGTCCACCGCACACGACGCCAGAGCCAACTTTGACTAGTCGGGGGTATCGAGAAAGGCATGTGGGGCGCTCGACCAATCGGTGAGTAGTTGCTTTGTAAACATGGCATTTGGATACTATCGTAGAGTAAGCTGTTATTCTTGTTAAAAATTAATAAAAACAATAAGCCTAACTTATCGATACATACGGTGGAGCAATTTATCGATCATAACATGCAGTATTTAAATAATTAACTACTGTTCCGGTTTTGGGGTAGATACGATGAGCGAATAATATTCTAAAGTGGGCTACTAATTCCTCTTCGGTTGGGTGTACTTGTTTGTTGAGTGCTCATGTGTAGACGCGGTGTTACTCTGGTTGATGTAGTGGATATTTGGCTCTAATTGGTAAGATCATTGGTGTTGAAGTTCCTCAACATGGCGCCAAAGAAAAGCCCTAGCTCCAGATTTGGAAAAGACGGAAAGTCTTTCGATCCTGCTTGGCTACCCTAGAGCGAGACAGGAACTACTCAAAATCATTAAAGAACTCGTAGCGAGGCAGGAAGAGCTCCCGACTGTAAATTACGGGAAAAGACAGCAAGTGGAAAACGATAACTTCGGCCCAGAGTCATCACCACAGCGCCAGTCAAGTGCATTGTAACATACTCATCATTTCAGTGTAATTATCATCTATTCATACATTTCATCTGTGTGAGATGTATCATGAGAAGAAAGAATTAATTTCCCCAGATACATGAGAATCTGAGTGCTTTTAATGTGAATGTACTATTTCGCGTAGACACCAATAAAGAAAATTTGTCCCATTACATTCGCGATGGCGAATAGTTACCGTGCGGACAGACAGACAAAGCTGGAGCATATACGCTTCTTCAACCTACGGTTGGAAAACGTAAAAAGTCCACTCAACGAGGAGTTGCCATTGCCACTACAGAGTAGGTGATAGTTACCGAATAAATACAAAAGTTGACTGCTTAGGAAAATTGCTTTGTGGCACACACACACACACACACACACACACACACACACACACACATTAACTTTCAGAATCGCCTTCATAGTGATTTAGTTGGAAACCGGATCTTCAAAAGACTCCTCGTAATTCTCAAAACCAAAGTTTTAGAAGGAAAATAATTACCTGGTAGTACATCTTATTTTGAGGTCGATTTGATGATACATTCAACCATGAGGGGATTTTTAAAATTCTTTCACTGTTAAATTGTTGTTAAAATTTTCACACGACAGAATTCGTATTAAATAATGCATATTTCAACAGTCCTCTTCTATCCAGGATCTAATAGAATTGTTTTTATGAGGGGCTTTATGAGGTATTCCCCTGTAGGTACGTGTGTGTATTTGTAGTGGACCTAAAGGCTAAAATTCCCGGCTTGATATGGTTGCCCCAATCCACCACTGGTTTCAATTGATTCTTACATTTTGTTACTTCTCATTTAGATTTTCCCTTAAAATAGTACTAGTGATTCGAATTTCTTGGCGTAGAATATAAATCAATGTTTCCAAGCTTTCGCACATCAACCAGATGGCTGTTTCAAGGAAGGTAGATAGCTAACTGGATAATGGAACACTTCAACAATTTGAACGCGGTGACTTGACTAGACAATTAATGAACAGTCGTAAATGTGATCAGTCATTCGAAGAAACGAGGTCACGTTGGTTGGGATCACGGTACTGTGGTAGAAAACACAGCATTATTTGAAGAATTGACTCCAAATGCGTGGCAACTCGAGAGAGACGCTATCATTGCAAGCCTCGCTGCTGGTCAAGATTTCCAAGGTTTCGCGAATGGCAGTATTTTGGTGTGTGGAGTATGAAACTAATTTCTTGATATCATTCCACATAGGATCAACGAACTTGAACTTGACCTCTCTTGATAGGGCAGTGGTTATTTAACCCTCTTTTGTTTCCCTTTCATGTTCGTTGATTCTAATTCCAAACGAACGTTTGGTCATTCCGATGTAGTATCGCCTGAAGCCGTCCGGATATTGTAGTGGAATTGTATAAACACCTGTCTCACTGAGAAGAGGAGGGCTTGTCAATATTTCTCTCAAGCATCGTATATAAAGATTCCGGAGACCTTATGCCGACACCGAAGCTCATCCTCCTGAGCGCGTTTTTGAGTTGATAGGAAACTTTTCGTATGTAGGGAATAGAGCCCAGGTAGCGAAGTTGCGGCATAAAAAGATTGACACGGCTGGCTCTGGCTCTGGCTTTTTCGATAAAAATTATGCATCTGGTTCGACGTATATCCTGCCTGGGACAGCATATGGCCATATACCCTGCACAATACCGGGCGCCCAACCAACATGACCGCGTTTCTTCGAATGACTAATCACATTTGCGCCTATTCATTCATTGTCTAGTCAAGTCACCACGTTCAAATTGTTGAAGTGTTCGGTTATCCAGTTTGCAGTTAGCTGTCTACCTTCCTTGAAAAAGTCATCTGGTTAATGTGAGAAAGCTTGGAAACTTTGATTTATATTCTACGCCAAGAAATTCGGATCACTAGTACTATTTCAAGCGTAATTGGTGTACAGTTCCTTGTTATTAATTAGATTTTCCCTTCTGAACAGCTCATCGCTTCCACAAATTCCCTTAAACGTTCACATGAAAAAGTGTTTGGTGATTGTGTGATCGCGAGTGATATGTGATTGATTTACATTGGAATGTTAACTTGATAATACGAAAGTGTAAAGCTTATATGTGATTGCTGCTGCGTATTTTTTTGATGTTATAGCAACATTTCTGCAATCGTGGGATTTCTACATTTGGAAGGAACGCAATTAGACTTTAAAGTAAGTTATATTTATTCATATGAACCATGGACTTTCTTTCTTCTGCTAGAGTTAAGTTGTTTTTTCAACAAGTAATTTGTTAAAAACACCAATCTTAAGATATTGAAACACGATGCACTATGTGATCTTACGAAAGATCTCCAAAATCTTATTTTAACTTTTTATGCTACAAACATTAGTAACCTAGTATTCCTTTATCTCAGTCGGTGTCTAATTAGATACATCACACTATGCATATAAATATCGGCTGAGTGTTACAAAGTACATTTTTTGGAGTCGATTATCTGGTTTCCTAGGAAGGATTAGGGTGTTAAATTTTACATCCTTAACAAACAACTCACCAATCCATTTAACGACAATTTTTTTTCTTTTGGAGGTGATAAAAAATTCTCAAAAGGGTATCCATTGCGTAAAGTGCCTAAAAAGGGCACTTAAAAACAATTATTTCTTTATTATTTGCTCAACAGAGAAGTTATTTACTTATAACCATCATCACCCCTTGTTATTCTTCTGCTGCAAACGGATAAGAGAAAAAGTGCGTCCGGGGCCGACTTCACAGGGAACCATCTACGCATTATCACCACCATCAGCACCAGTATACTGAATCCACCGTCACTATAGGGGAACAATGTTTAATTTCTTGGGTCATACAATTATACGTACAGCTCCACCTAGCATTCGCTGTAACCAAACAATCTGAGGGGAACCAAGATTTTTCTGTTAACAAAATTTTGTAAGAGAGGTTGATAAGACGGATACAAAAGAAACGTAATATATATTTATTTACTATATTATGTATAACTGAGCGTTTGGATGAAATCAGTTTTTCTTGCTTCATCTCAACAAAGAGTTAATTCATAAGTCTCGAGAAGCTCTATTATTGATGTTATTACACTAATAGTATCAATAAAAGAGTTTCTGGAGTAATCTGAAAGTTTCTTGAGTAATTTGCTTCCTTCATGAATAATCTAGAATGTCCTGGAGTGACTTTCTGTAATATTCCAGACAGCTCTTGCATGTTCCAAAATCTTTTGGACTCTTTTTGAACATACTTCTGGATTTGTAAGAAAGGCGCAGTTCTGCTTGAAATTCGATAATCTTGTCGGCTTAACAAATGAAAAATAAATAAATAAAATGTGAATGCGAATTTAGTCTGCTTTTTATTTCCATTTTCTCACCTCATTTCATTATTAATGAACTGATTAGTCATTTACGGCGCGAATTAAACGTTTTTTACTGTTTTCTTATACTCTAAAATGAGTCCCTTCTATTTCTTTCATGTAATTTTAATATTTTTATGTAATTTCCCCGTGATTTGCTGCTTTTTTTATTTTTCGTTCACTGATTCTTTAATTTTGATTTTTCATTTTAAGCGCGAGGTCCGGTACAAGTACCTTTCTTGCCCGAGTGAAAGGCTGAGCCCAGTTATAAGCCATTGGACTGCAGTTCATTCTTTTTGGATGTGACATCATTGTAAGTATCGTTTCCTATGAACGTTAGATGGTGAGAAGTGTTGTAAGCATATGAATAAGTACAAATATGTACTTGCTTAGGTATATTAAAAAAAAGTTTTCTTGAAGTTAACTTTGAAATTTTGTTTCCAAAATCTTCAGTAATCCCAGTATTGGTCAAAAAATGGAACAAGTGAAGCATGCATGTTATGTGTTTCCCGGTTTCTTGAGTGTTTTTTTTTTTTTTTTTTTTTGCCATCCTCCCACCAGGAAAACTTAGCAAAAAGCCTTCTCACATTCCGCTGCTGTCGGGAAAATATGCATGCGATTACAGAGCATTCATTAGGCTTAAGTAGTCGATAAAACCGCATTGACTTCTGAAGTCTTTTGCGTTGGCTTTATAAGATATACAGGCGTTAGAGATGTGTTTATAATTGTGAAAAAATTTTCGAAGTCGGTTGTATTATATTAACATCAGAAGTCGGATTTTGGAAGCTGAAATTATTTTTACAAACTTCGAGAACTTTCGATTTTTTAAAAGGAGGTAGTAATTTGCACAATTTAGAAATATTTCGCAACTCTGAATGACAAGACATTTTTCTCTGTTTGGGTGTCATATGTGAAAAAAAAAATGAAAGTACGGAAATAGACCTTGCATATCAGTCGTTCCCTGATTTCGGTGATACTTCCTTATAATATTTGAAAGTCGTATTTTCTTTTCTCAAATTATATTTCAAATTTCAGTTGTTTGCTGCAAAATTTTAGTAGGATGTCCTGTGTAAAAAAAATTTGGAAGTAGACCTTGCATATCGGTCGTTTCCTGATTTCGGTGATACTTTCTTATAACATTTGAAAGTTGTCTTTTCTTTTCTTAAATTCTGTTTTATATAAATTTCAGTGGTTTGATGCAAACTTTTACATAGATATTGGAAATCGGCAATACTCTAACTTATACAAAGACATATAATATGGTATCAAATTCACTATTTTCGCATTAGTAATGCATAAACGAATTACAAAATTAAAGTACACGGGTGGACAAAATAACGGAAACACTTGCTATAACGGTACTTCTTTTTTGCAATGACTCACTTATTTTATTCATGAACATGCAGTGGACAAATTCTGTTGGTGTTCTTACTGACGGTACTGTGTACGACTAAAGATACAAACAGTTGCTTCTTTAGAGGCAATAAAAAAGAAATCGTACATCGCGTAATGACTGTTGTTTTTGATTTACAGAAAAGCCAAATCATAGAAACTCGTTTATCAGGCGCATCAAAGACTGAAACTGTGGATTCGTTGAATGCATTCAGAGCAACTGTATGGAAAATTATGACTACGCTCATCAAATTTGGAAAAACAACACCCGACATATCGAACTCTGACAGCAAATCGAAGATGACTGCAAAAGATCGTTGGCCAATGAAAATGACTGCAACCACAGCATATATTAGGTGTATGCAAAAGTTTCTGCCGTCCCCACTAGCAGGCGCTGTAAGAGTCTAACCGGCCGGCGACCCGTGCTGCCAGTTTGTATATGAAACCAAGCAGTAAAGTTCGGTAAAGTTCATTTGCGGCACTGTTTGTTATTTATGTTTAATTTAGGGAAAAGTGCGAGTGAAGCATACGGTTCAACATGTCAGGCCTATGGCGAAACGGTTGTGGGTGAGTCGACGTGTCGAGAATGGTTTGCCAGGTTTAAGAAAGGTGGTCTAAACTTGGAACATAAGCCACGCGCAGATAGACCGCAGGAACTCGAAGACGAGGAGCTGGAATCGCTGTTGCAAGAGGATGCCACACAATCGACCACGCAACTTGCGAAACGTTTGAAAGTGGCTCAATCGACGTTGGTACGGCGTCTACAGGCCTTGGGAAAGATCCAGAAGATTGGTAAGTGGGTTCCGCATACTTTAACGGAGCGTAATATTGGTCAACGATTGGGCATCTGCATGTCGTTGCTGAAGAGGTTTCAAGGCAAGAATTTCTTGCAGAATGTTGTCACCGGGGATGAAAAATGGGTCTATTGCGACAACTCCGTACGCAAGCGGTACTGGGTCGACCCAGGCCAGCCATCAACATCCACGGGAAAAAGGTGCTGCTGTGTGTGTGGTGGGATATGCATGGAGTGCTGCATTTCGAATTGTTGAAACCGGGCGAAGCAATCACTGCAAAATAATATAGCGATCAGTTGATGAAACTGAACATCGCAATCGAGAGAAAACGCCCATGGACAGGCAAAGAACGACACTCAGTCATCCTGTAATACGATATTGCCAGACCACATGTCGGTGCCACCACGAAATCAACACTTGAAAACTTACACTCGGAAGTAGTTTTATCGCACCCGGCTGACTCCCCGGCCATTGCACCCACAGACTTACATCTGTTTTGCTCTATACAACATGCCCTAGCCCAACAGCGGTTCACCACAGTCCCAGAGGTGAAAAATTTCGTCACTGCGTTCTTCAGCTCAAAACCAGTGTCCTTCTATCACAGGGTATTCATTTGTTGCCTGAAAAATGGCAAAAGGTCAATGATGCTAACGGCCAATATTTCGTTGAATAAATGTGTACTGGTTTCCTGATTGTTCCTGTCTTCTTTCTGCTTAAAACGGCGGAAACTTTTGCATACACCTAATAAAATTAATTCTGCACAGAAAAAAATTGAAGCCATTAATGTGGGTCTCAGCAATCCAGGATCTAGCGAAACTATTCGCCGAGAAATTCATGAAGATAAAATTTATGGCAGACCCGCTATTGTCCAGAGTCTAGTTACTAATACAAGCCCTAAAAGATACGTTGTGGTGTAATGAGCACAAAACCTCGATACTGGATGATTAGAGACATATCATTTGTTCCAACGAATCATCACTCACACTTTTTCCAACTTGGGGAAGAGTTTACTTTTGGCGAATGATCAAATAAGCGCATAATTCCGACTGTCAACAGATGGGAGATCAATAGTGGTTTGGGGAGTAATCGTTTCGCATTCTTTCGTTGATATGATCACCCTTAACGGGCGAGTTACATCCATTTCACACATTGATATTATGGGTGACTATATTCCTCACATGGGGAACATTGTTTCGGGCAAATGACCCACCTTTCAACATGATAATGCTCCCACACACAGGTAGATGTGTCCAATCTTAGTCTGAGGAGCATGAAACTGAAGATATATATATCTATGGCCTCCACAATTATCAGACTTAAACATTATTGAGACCCTTCGTGCATAATTAGAGAGAAGAGTGAGAGGCAAATTCCCTGCACCATTGTCATTAAAGCAACTTGATACTTTCCTTCAATAGAAATGAACCAATATTCCTCTTAGACTGTTCACGATTTATTTGGAACTATTCCACGTGCAATACAAACACTTGTAACATTAAATGGCGGTAGAACAGTCTACTAAAGCATACCTGTAGCTTTTCCCCCAAGTGTTTTCATTATTTTGTCCACCCCTGCATAAACTGCTCTTTCACAAAATATTACACCAGAGTTTTGCCCATAAATTGTTGATCATAATTAGCACATGAAATATTGGTTACGATCGTTATCATACTGAGTAATTGAATACGACCGTTTTCGATATCAATACTGCTTATCAGCAATGCCAACGTCAAGGCATATGGAAAACTCAATTACCACAAACTGATATCCGTTTGTCGTAGAAATTTAGGAAAATTTCCAGTCTTGTTATCAAACATATCCCTTTGAGAGGGAAACGTACTTCGATATACATGTGTAAATGAGACATGCAAATGTACTACAGTAAAATATTGACATACCTGTTTGTGCATCTCTACGTTTAGTCCATAGGACATTTCATAATACTGAAAAGAGGAAAAATAAAAATGACCTTACAAACCAGACATCTGTCATCATTTAAAATATACCATGAAATAAATAACAAAGAATATACGCAATGTTTTCGAGATAATTACTCCATACATTTAAAAACAAACTTGATTTATAAATAAACACTTACTTAAATATTATAATAGGGAAACTGAAACAAAAGCTCTAGCTGTGTATGAAGCACCAACTGGCGTACTTTCTTATGTTATAAAATTTTAAGAAAAATTCATAATTCGGTTGACATGTGTGTACGACTTAATGACCATAAATCGCATCATCTAAAAATATCGTGTTATTCGGTTTGTTGTTTTATATATGTCTTTTGTTCTTCTTGTTCTTTGCCTGTTGGCACCCACTGCAGGGTATAAGGCATCCCCCAGTCTTTTCCAACTTCCTCGGTCCTTAGCCTCAGTCCACCATTTAGCACCTCTAAATTTCTGATGGTCATCTGTCCTATGTTAAAAACAGTATATTGACAAAAGCCACCGGACATCCTTTCAAAAGCAAATGAAGGATCCGTTGCATTGTTAAGATGCGCGGTACAGCTGCAAATGGTATAAAAACAAGCCTGCAGCTGACGGCGATCATATCGCACTGTGAGGTTGAGTGAAAATATCGCAGGGGGAAAGAACTGACTTTGAGAAAGGAAATATTGTTGGGTGTTATATTAGTGGGTTATCCATAAGAGAAACCAAGAGGCGTTTACACATACCCAAGTCAACTGTTATACCCAAGTCAACAGTTTTAAGACACGCCATGTGTCTTCCACTTATGTATTGAATAAGTGGAAGACACATGGCGTGCCAGAAGCAGCAAAACGCACCGGCAGACCAAAGAAAATCAGTGAAAGAGGACGTCGAAGACTTAGGAGAGTCGTTACAGCTAATCAACGGAGTACTACACAAGACCTCAGTGTACAGGTGAGTAAAAATGCTGGAACCCGGTATGTACACGTACCATTCGCAGAGAGCTTTTTTCCATGGGTTACCGTGGTCGTGCGGCTGCTCATAAGCCTTTCATATCCACTCGGAATGCTATTCTTCGTTTAGCATAGTGTAAAGAATATTTATCGTGGACCGTAAAATAATGGAAACGGGTCCTATGGACTGATGAATCCAGATACACGATCGATCAGTCTGATGGGCGTGTGTGGGTATGGCGGCAGCCGGGGAACGCTGTTTACCACAGTGTACTGTTCCTACTGTCAAGTTTGGAGCTAGCAGTGTACTCGTGCGGGATTGTTTTTCGTGGTATGGTCCCGGCCCATTGGTTATCGTGGACAAACCTGTTAAGCAGCGCATGTACTTCGATATTCTGGACAATTATGCCCTACCAACTCTGTGGCAAGTTGGTACCAGTGTAACCGGGGCTTCCATTTTCATCAGAAGGGAAATTCAGTAGCCATTTTTAGAGATAGTGAATTGTAGTCATTTTCTTTAAATTCCCGCCATTTTGATGGGGCTGGGCAGCGAACAGGCAAAGTACCTCTTTTCCCACGCGTCGCAGCAGAGGGGGTGTTATATTTATAGTTTCGTCGATGTGAGAAGAATGAAACTGGACATTATTGCTTTCCCGCCGTCCCAAGCAGTACGTTGAAGAGGGAGCCAGCGAGCCAATTAATGAATCTTGCGTTTTTCGGAGAGGGGGCATCTTAGGGTGTGACTTTGCTTAAGAGGAATTCGTCGGGATTCAGACGGGGGAGATTTTTCGTTTGGGGGTCGGCTATCGGAGCAAGAAAGAGCAGAGGGAACTCGGTGGCAGAAAGTCAACGACGCAGGAGATCTTTAGCAGGGCTGCCAGTATCGTCGGGACAAAGGGAAGGAGAAAGGAATGAGGCCGATGATGAGAGAGACGGAAGGAGATTGTGAGGATTTGATATGTAGAAAGAACGGAGATCAGGACAAGGCTTAAAGACATTCCCCGTAACATCTGAATAAAAGTCTTCCTTACTGCAAAATTTAGCCTCAGTCGATTCACTTTTCTATGCTTTGTATTGTATTTATCTGCTCCAGTTGGGAGAATTACAGATTAAACCACCGATACCGAACTTACTGCAAAGGAAGCATCAAACGAACCCTCCACACAGGGCGCTGTAATAGAACTCAGCACCAAGCCCTGTAACACCAGCAAGATAATACACCGAGCCATAAAGCAAGGACTGTTACGTCGCAGTTTAAACGATAATTCCGTATCGTGTGTGGGCTGGCCAGCACAGAGCCCTGATATTTATCTCATAGAGCACCTATGGGATGAATTAGAGCCCCGCATAAGACGTTTGTAACTAAGGCCTACTACTAAGCAAAAGTTAGCTGCAGGATTATGTACTGAATGGAAGCCTATACCTATCGCTGGTCAGTGCATGCATTAAGGCCAAAGGTGGACCGACACCGTACTAATGTATGCCAATAAATGCTATGTTGTGTTTCTATTCTAGGTGTCCGGTGACTTTTGTCAATATAGTGTATATCAATTTGTTAACTTTAGACATGCATTTATCTGGTTTATTGTCAATTGCTATAAAAACATCAGGGATATCATCTTACAATTTAAATATTCTGGTTCGTTTTTGCTGTCTAATCTGAAGCTAGACGTATGCGCGCATGCAAGTATATACACCGAAGAGTCAAAATATTATGACCAGCGCTTCTTTATGCAAATCGACGCAACTGCATGTAAACAATGGCGCATGTTAAGGTCCTGGAACAGTATAAATAACACATGATACCAAGCTCTGTTAATCAGAATTATTCTTATTATTCAGATGGGAAAGGAAGTGGACTTAAGCGAGTTTGACAAAGGCCAAATTGTAATGGCCAGTATGGGTCAGAGCATTTCCTAGACGGGAAGGCTTGTAGAGTGCTCACAGTCATCCTTGGTTAGTACCTTTAAAAAGTGGTCCGAGGAGGGCAAACGGCGAAACGCCGGCAAGGTGTGGTCCGATCACGGTTCATGAATGCTAGATGTGAGAGGCTATCTGGTACGGTACAAGTCAGCAGAAGGGATACTGTGGCACAACTCGCCAGTAATTTGAATGCTGACGACAGGAGTAATGTGTCACAACACACAGTACATCGAACTCTGTTGAAAATGGAGCTGCGTAGCCACAGGCCGCCCAGAGTGCCCATGATAACCTCAGTTCACTGTCAAATTTGATCGCACTAAGTTTAGATTCTGACAATTTTCTGAAGATTAAAATTTTATTGACTACCTTTTTTTTTTATTTTCATTTAATCGTCACCTGAGGATGGTATCCTATTCTTCAGTCCCATAACTCGGGTGGTGATATGTTTATCAAATAATCACATGTCGTTTATACTGACTGAATTAGAAAGACTGCTATTTATTTTTTGTATAGACATATACGTACGCAGGGTGATTGTAAACTCCTTCAAAACAAGAGGGGTGATAGTACACATCAAGTCGAACAATATTTGCAGTGGAACCTAGGACCGCATTCCACTTCTAGTGCCAGAAAAAGGTAAATTTACATATCCACGTTCAGCCTTCAATAGTGAAAGGAAAGAGACATACCTAATTTATGAGTTGCACAATTCCAATCGCATCAGAGAAAGACTCAAAGGAACTGCTCAAACTGGCGTCCCAGGGCGTCGTTGCACAGCCCACACTGGCGAATGAAGGACTGTCGCACCCTCTCGTAGACTCCCGGTGTGGTGTTGATCTTGTCCGCAGCGATTCGCGCGACGAGATCTTCCAGGAAGTCCACAGGCGTCTCGTACACCAATGCTTTCATGTGGCCCCAAAAGAAGTTCAGTGGATTAAGAACCGGGGAGCGTGGAGGCCAAGCCACAGGTCCACCGCGTCCAATCCACTGCCCGGGATATGTCGCGTTTCGGATGTATCGGACCTCGGTGGCAAAGTGTGCTGGAGCCCCATCATGCATAAACCACATGTCCCTCCGCGTGGTGAGCGGAACATCCTGCAACAGACCGGGAGCACTTGCTCCAGGAACACACGGTACGCTGCGCCGGTCTGATGTATACGCCGATTCTCATGTGATGTTCGCACGGTAATATCGCTGAACGGGTTCGGCTGCGTTTTTAAATGTTTGCTCCTGATCGTCTACGCACGTGTTCAGCGCACCTGATTTACATCTTGTGCTTCTCATGCACTGGTTGGAAATCCGTCTGCCTGCTGGACGTTTTTCGAACGTGCTCTTTTCTGGCACTAGGAGTGGAATGCGACCCTAGGTTCCATTGAAAATATTGTTCATCTTGATGTATACTTTCACCCCTCTTGTTTTGTTGAAGGAGTTTACAATCACCCTGTATATATTTATCGTTATTTCCACCCGAAGACACCTTTGGAATTTCTTTTTTCTTCATGACTTTTCTCTTCATTCTGCAAAACACGTTGTGAAACTAGCTTCCATTGTTCTCTTCCCAGTCACATTTCCTTAAATATCGTACTCATGTGACGCAAATCAGATGAAATAGGGTTTGTCTCAAACCTGTCATTCATAATGTTTTAGGTGCAACAAGAACGTCATTTCGTTTTTTTCTTGTCTTATTTCTGAGGCTAAGTACACTCGTAGTTTATCCTGAAACTTTTAGTGCCTCGGATGTTTTATGCGTTACATACAATTGTGGTCTCCTAAGGTAACAGAAACTTTGAACTGCGGCAGCTGCAGATTAGAGCAAGGTAATACTTTATTCTACAAAGCGTGACTTGCACCTACTTGGTTTAAGTGGAACTAATTTCTTGTAACAATTTGAAAGAACGACTATTTGCTGAAAGGAGTGGTACAAATTCCCTCTAACTGTGACGTATACCTCTAATTTAACCTTCTTTTTCAGTCTTCTTAAGTAAACTTGTTTTCTTCTTTTTAATATATATTGTGATTTTAGGCCACAGATAAATTTGAAGTTGGCAATCCTGACAAGCCACAGAGGCAAGTTGCCGCTTTGACTTGTCAGGATTGGCGCAGTGGTCTAAACAAGCGATGACTACTGGCCATTCGTCCGGGATGGGGTACGGGTTCGAATCCCGGTGAGGCATGGGTGTTGGGTATGTCTCACGGCACTGGCTCCCTCCCTTCCCTGGAACCAGTGATCTTAAATTAGGGACTGCAACTGCTTATAGCTCTTTGCGTTGCTCAAGATGGTCGTTAAATCTTCAATCAAAAAAAAAGTGGGTGAAAAGACTACTGAGGAAAGAGCACAGGAAGCAATGTTAATTCAACAGTATTCATGTTGAGAACGCTATTCCTGTTCAATGTTATTTGAGCAAGCTGTTTTCATGTAGACGGCGAAGCAATATTCAATGTTACGGGCGATTATTATTTTTTAAAGACGGTTTGGATTTTGAGCTGTATTCAACGTATCTTATTGTGTTACGACGACTTCTTAATATTGGACACATTGAACGTGCCTGACGTCCGAATAAAGAAGTGGTATAGAAACCTGAAAATAGATTTTATCACTGAATACTGACCGTGTTATTGAAGTTATACACAATCGAGTCACATTATTGTGACTACTTCCTACTTTTGACGTTAACAGCGCGTAGCCAACGGAAGAAGGCACGTGTCGTGAGCTAGCTTGGAGGGTATATAAGGTTTGCTGTAGCAATTCTGAAAACATGCCGCTGGTGGCCGAGTGGGCAATGCTCGTGACTGCCACGGAAAGGACCTCAGATTCGATCCCAGGCAGGTACGAACGCTCGATCCACTAAATATACACCGTGCGTCGGATGGGCACGTTAAGCCGTCGGACCCCGGGTACTGGCCCCCGGTAATAAATAAGGGCGTCTTCCTCCCCTTTCTACTTCGCTTCCGTGTTACTTTCCTATCGGGCACTGTAGCCCAAATCTCCTAGCTTCCTATTTCTAAGGGTTGTTTTAGACCTGGGGTCAGACACTCCCTTCCTAAAAATCCTCTTCATATGACATGATATGATCTGAAAACATATCACTCGTTGCTCTCATTGATAAAAGGAGCGATTTATCAGATTTGCAAAAAGGGGTGATTATCAGCTTTAGGGCCAAGGGTTTAAGTATTTCTGAAACACAGTGCGACAAATCACCGGCAGCTACAAGAGCGGTGATCAGGGCAATATGTCACAGCACACAGTTAATCTCAGCCTTCTGCGCATGGGCCTCCGGAGCCGAAGACACAGCCGGGTCCCCATGCTCACTGCACGTCATCGCCAATAATGCATGAAATGAGCCCAAGATTATCGAGATTGGACCTTGGATGATTGCAAGAAAGTGGCCTGGTCTGACGTGTCAAGATTCCTAGTGCATCACGTAGATGGCCGAGCACGGATACGACGATTACCAACGGATTCTATGGCACCTGGGTACACTGCTGGGCGAAAACAGGTCGCCGGCGGCTGTGTTATGCTGTGGGCGATGTTTTCTTGGGACACTAGGTCCCGTTATCCTAATAGCACAATTCCTGACAGCTGTCAGGTATCTGAACATCGTTGCGGACCAAGTTCGCCCATTCATGGCAACTGTGTTCCCTGCTGGTGATGGCGATTACCAACAGAATAATGCACTGCTAGAATCGTCAAGGAGTGTTTCGAGGCATATATTCTGGTGACTTTCTGTTAATGCCCTGCCCTCCAAATTCACCTGACATGAACCCAATCGAACATTTGTGGTTCGACTTGGAAAAGCGGGTTTCCGCTAAATCAGCACCACCCCGAAATGGACAGGAACTGGAGGACCTGATGTTGACATTATGGTACCAGATATCCTAGGATACCTATCGCCACCTCATCGAATGATGCCTCGCCGAGTGGCCGCTGTTTTGCGGGCTCAAGACGGTCCTACATCCTATTTGGTAGGTGGTCATAATGCAATGGCTCATTGGTGTATATTATTAATACGGTCACTTCAATGAAATAAGCTTGTGTTGTAATAAGACGTGAGCAACAACACTTATTTCCCTGCAATTTCTATGAGTTTATTTAGAACACAATATCTTCTGGAAATAGAATTTCCCCTGTTACATTTTTATTGAAACTAACACATGTTTATAAATATCTAACAATATAGGCTCGTGCGTGCGTGAAATCCCTTGTATGTATACGTGCTTGCTCCTGCTCTCTAAGCGATATTTTTTATTCCTTTTCGTTTGGAGGTTTAATGAACAACATGAGCAACTTGATGGGTTACAAGCAGTCACCCGTTCCTAATTTTGGGTCGCTGGTTCCAGGGAAGGGAGAAAGCCAGGGCCGTAAGACAAACACAACATCCATGCTTCACTGGGATTCGAACCCGGACGCATCGCGGTAGGATGGTTAGAAGCCTCCGCTTGGATCAGTGAGTCATCCGGGTCGTTATGTCTTTACGTTTGCACGATTCATGTGTATGCCTCCACCTCTAAAACAATACCAGGGCTTGAAAAGTATCTGAAAAATTATGAACCCAGCCGAGCATGTGTAGAAATTATTTACCTGCGCAAGTAGTAAAAGTTGGATGCACAGGAAATTTTATCTTTTAAAATAACAAATCAGAAGCCGCGTTTTTTTAAGTTAAAAATATGATGACTTGTTTTTTACAATTACATTTTCCATTTCCATTTTTAAGAATCTGTATTCAAAATGTTCAAGGCACAAAAGCGTGTATTTCAAGTTTTAAGATGATGAAGAAATTGGTATGATGATGAGGAAACTAGTATTTCAGAAATTTGTGATTCTGTCATTTTCCTGTTGTTGAAAGTTTTTGCTCTTCATGACTAAATACCAGTCTAGTTTCATCAGAGGCATGCATCCTGTTTCTGACTATAGTATAAACCACATTTGGAGAAAAACCACATATGGTTCCAATTTCTGGCCCTAGAGCATTATGTAATTAACCCTTTAACTGGCCGATGTATCTGAACCAAATAGTGCTCAAAATGTTCTGCGCCGCAGAACATTTGTTAAACCCGGTCGCTATCAAAAATGTTCACATAACGACCAGTTTTACGAAAGCTACTTCCAAATAATTCCTTCACTCTTTCATTTCAGCAATGCCGGCCATAAACCTGTTACATATGATAAGGCATTTTATTATCTGCTCCACAATACTTCCAATTCACGGAAAGATGGAGATGGGCTAGTCCCTCCCACACCAAGGAATAATGGCGAAGGGCTAGTTCCCCTGCCACGAACATCATGCCATTTGGTAGAAAATAGCGACTCGAACATCTTCTCTCTCTAATTTTTTAGGTTTTTCGCCATTGTTATAGCCCTTTTAGCAGGTAATCAGTCAAAAAGGATTATTGTCAATCTTCCCCTAAATGACTATATTGAATAACAAAACTAACGAGAAAGCAAGGTTTTCTGATGCGCAGGTTCAGCATTCGTTCTAGCAGCGTTTGGCACACTTCTCAGACAGCGAATATATTCGTTGGAGCTGATTTCAGCCCATTTTGCTAACCCCGAGTTAATTTGTTCCAGCCGGTTAAAGGGTTAAAGAAGTGATATTATTCTGTTCTTGGCACTCCGTAACAATAATACAACTTCCAGTGATTATGAAATGAAACATTACATGCGACGACTATCTTTTTTCTTGTAGTACGAAATTCTATTCCAAACTTTATCTTTAAATTTAGTTGCCTGGACTGGGCATCTAGATTTTTTATTTACCTGCCCAGGCCAATAATTTACATGCCTCGGGCATCTGGGCCTGAATACGTTTCGGTGCTTTATTGCGTTCCGTGTGGGCACGCCAATAGACAAGTTAGAAACTTTGGACATTCCTAATGCATATTTCCTCTAAAGTATAAAAAAATATATATTTCGTCCTGTAAAAATTCAAGACTGTGACAGGAAAAAAAAAGGGTATTTATAAATAAATAATCAAGAACAAACACTAAGAGCTATAAAAGACAAACAGCATGTATGAAACAGGCTTCCTTCCTTCACATCTGAAATTTAATCAGAATATTAGTTCTTTGCTTTTTTTTTTTCGCCTTACATCTTCTACTCAGTGTTGCCAATAAACACAATGTAAAAGAGACAAGCAATGGGGATACAAACGACAACCGTACGAGCAGTGTCCTCATAATTCGCACAGCCGCAAGAATGATGTTATAATAAGTGTGGTTGAAAACACATTATTTGATGAAACAAAAGAAACAAGAGCATTAGAAAAAGCCTATTTATTCTTCTTCAAAAGTTAAATAAAAGCCAGGTACAACAATGGAAATTGTGGACAGAAATTGAGAAATCGAGGGGCAAGGGGAATAATAATCTGTTTTTCACTCACCATGACGTAATGCCTCTGCATCTCTGTTTTCTCACTTGCTAGTTTCTCACATTCCAGCTTCAGGCTAAAAAAATAGAAGGTAAAAAGTGTGTAAGTCAATTTTTTTTTTAATTCGAAACAACTCCCAGAAATTCTTCTCACGAAAAAAGTAAATGCACATATTTCCACAAAGAAAAAAATAACATCAGCCCCTGACGCAATATTATTGTTACTTCACACGTACTGAAGTCTAAAATAAGAAACATTCTTTTATTATTTGCTTTGGTACACTGCCGTGAATGGAATATGTTTTGAATATAAATGCCATTCTAACCATGTTAAAAAAAAAAAAAAGAGAGAGAGAGAGAGATGGAAAGAGACGGCAGAAAATAAAATGGTTTCATGTCAATGGGTCAGTGTCCATCTGTTACAGCGTTACGAAAAAGTATACACAGTATCCATCTGTTATAGCGCTATAACAGTGTCTATATGTTATAGCGTTAAGAAAAAGTACACACGTTCAATTATTAGATTGCACGCTTAATACAGTACTATAAAATCAGGAAAACATGCGCGCGCAAAATAAGATTAGCTTTCAAACTGGGCATTTTGTTGCGCCTTCTTTATTCCAATTTGTAAGTTCCTCCACATCGGATCCTAGAGGGCATGGTAATTTTTTGGCCGCCTCTCCTTCTTCTTCTTATTTTTTTTTTTTTTTTAGCTCAATCGTAATTTTTACAAAATTCCCCAACCGCTTCTGCTTCTGCTCCAAGATTCTACTACCACTCATTTTCCATGCTTCCAAAACCCTTCTATCTCCACCGAGTTCTTCTCAAAATATTCCTTCTAACTCTGTCGAAAACTCACTCTCTCCCTTCTTACTGACCATCTCCTCTCATGCCAGCGGAACCTTTTAAATTCTCCGATGCGAATGTACCATAGCATCGCCTCTCTCTCTTCGTTGCTCGGTTCGAGTGTCCTGACCCAATTCACATATTGTCGGTAGTCAAGGTTCGCCATTCCTGTCTGTTCTCCACAGTTCTCATGATTTCTGCACTGCTAGATTTGTGAGTGTTTTTTTTTTTTTTTTTGATCGACGAATCTCTCTGGGGACGTCCTCTCGTTTTTTTGCCGTCAACTTTCCCCTGAACACAAAGTTTTTCTAAAACGTCCCGCCGGATGATGTGGCCGAGGAACTTTAGTATATGTCATTGGATTGCCGGAAGACGTCGCTTGTGCGCGTCTACGCGAAGCTCTCTCAAGATTGATGCACAACCCAAGATATTCTCAACATGCGGCTGTAGCAGATGATTTCAAACGCCTCAACTTCGTCTGCGACATGCTACATTTAAAGTCCATGTTTCAGAACCGTAAGTCGCTATAGGGAACACGACGGCCTTGACCAGCCTCAGCTTGGTGGTTTTGCTGATGTGGCGATCCTTCCATATTTTTGTAAGCCCTGCCACAGAAGATTTGGCCATTCCGATCTTCCTTTTGATCTCGCCTTCGCCGTTGTTGGTCATGCGGGCCTTCAGATATATTACTTCTTATTATCGGGCACTATGGGGTATCTGTTCGAAGTTTTGAGAAAGCACTCCGGCCTTGTCAACTACCATAAGGCAGACCTTGGCTTTATTTAGTTTGAGGCCAGTTTCGGCGCTTTAGTCTTCGATGCATTTTAGAAATCGCACTGTCTTCCCCTCTGAACCAGCTATTATAGCTGAATTTCTCGTCCACATAGCGTAGGGTTGATATTTTCGTACCGCCTATTGCCACCCCACCATACCAGTTCTTCGTCGCTTTCCTGATTATCCATTCTCCATATATATTAATATACGTTATATGTAATATCTTCAAACGTCATACCGCACGGGTGTGCGTATGTTAGCACCATGTGACTCTGTAATCGTCAGATTTCACTTTCGTCCTCAACGCTAGGATAGCATTGAATTCCAGAGACTTGAACACTGGCCCTCGACTTACAAAATTAACACGTTAAATAGTAAACTGAAACACTAAACGACAAACCTTGAGGTATGTAGAGTAGAACTTAATTACAGCTACCAATGTTTCGATAATACCTCCGTTATAACGTAAAAGATGTTTAACGATTTTACTTTAGAAGAAACCTTTGGTTATAACGTCGAAAAACATATTATAATTTTAGATGCCACCTTGGCTATTACGTTCACAAATAGGACTCAAAAAAGCTGTCGCTAAAGATAACACTTGACGACCTTGCTTATAACACTATCGTCATTAATAAGTTTCATGCTTCTCTCAGATATTATCATTTTAACGCAAATAAGAGAAATCGCTTTCTTTTTTAAAATCAAAATATGAATAATAATGACGTCTATAGGAACGGATCCAGAATCTTATTTTGGGGACAGGGCTGTTGTTCTAGTCTGAAAAAAAAAAGATTAACAGAGAGATTATGTGGAAGGGTCACACACAAACACAAACTCTCTCTCTCTCTCTCTCTCTCTCTCTCTCTCTCTCCCTCTCTCTCTTTCTCTCTCTCTCTCTCCCTCTTTCTCTCTCTCTCTCCCCTCTTTCTCTCTCTCTCTCTCTCTCTCACACACACACGCAGAGGCACACGCACACACACACTCACACTCGCAGGGCTACCCCTTCTTGGCATTGCACAGCTTTTTAAAAAACTTTTTTTCACAAAATAAAATTCTACCAAATTTTTAAAGTACAAAGTAGCAAAAACAACTTTAAACTCAACACAATTTTTCAGATGTTTAATTGCCTGCTTTGCGAGGAAATAAGCTTCGTCTTTTTAAAATATCAAGCCTTGATACAATTTTTCAATTTTTCATTGCGGCGGCTTGATTTTTAAAAAAGTTCCAGCTTGACTCATTGAAACATTCCAAAGTAATATGACTGGTAATTCCTCTTTAAAATTCGTTTATTTTTTCGCAATGCAGGATTCCCACTTCGTTTGAAAGAAACTTCCATTTACTTGTCTTCATCAAGTCATTCTAGCGTCATTCATTGTATTACTGGTGATTTTCGCGAAGTTCGTGGAAATATAACTGGGAGCGGAAAAAAGCACAACCATTTGTTTTAACAATTAAATAAACCACAACAACTGCTTTTCATGATCAGTAATCTCTTTTCCCTTCCGTTCCCAGTTTCCTCGGTTTCTGAAACTCTAGTGTGTTTTTTTTTTTTTTTTTTTTTTTCTGTTCTCTCTCTCTCTCTGAAGCCATAACAGAACATTTAATCTCCAAATTACAAAACCTTTCAAACGATATAAAACCTTTTAAGGAAAATACGCGTATTTATTGCTATAACTTAACAAAAATTAATAGGCCAATTATTTATGCTCTTGTCCATTTAAAAAAGAAAATCTATTGGGGTGAGGTGGTTTTGTTCCTTTTTATTGTAGGTTTAACGACCACCGTGCGCAAAGCAATTGGCTATAAGCAGTCGCGCGTTCCTAATTTAGGGCCACTGGTTCCAGGGAATGGAGAGATCCAGGGCCGTAAGACAAACACAACATCCATGCTTCACTGGGATTCGAACCCGGACGCATCAGAAGCCATCGCTTAGACCACTGCGCCACTGCAGCGGCGTGGGACATTTGTCCCCCGCTGGATTCGTTATTGGACGCCCATAAGTCTAATGAGTGAACAGTTCATCATACACTTAATCTGCAGAAAACTGCTCCTTCCTCCAAATTCGCAAATCACAAACACTGGATCTACAGGAGTTCAAAATGCAAATAAAGAAAGATAGTTCTGCATAAAATTATAAAATGATTCGAAAGAAATATATAGCACATTTAAATTCGCTAGGTACCGCTTTTTTAAAGTAAAGTATGACGGCAGAAAAGATAGCAATCATTTGTTCGGTACAGTAGGCTACGGATGCGCCTGTCTATAGACGACTTATCTCTCTCAGAAAGAGGCTTAATAGATTTAATCAGAGTTCTTTTCTGTGCAACATTTAGACGAATAAAAATACCTAGATACAGATGGCAATTTGTTAACCGCATAGGTGGAAAAAAGATCGACATGTCCGCGAAATTAAAAATTCGAGCAACAGCAGCACGTACAGGGCATCACGACGAAGAAGTTCAAGAACCGGAGGAGGTCGTTCTTACTGAGAAAAACAATGCTGCGGAAGCTCTAAAAACAACATCAATATTTGAAAACAAAGAAAAATTATCAGCGAATGCATAGTTCTACAGCAGCTTTATTGTTTGTAACATGTAATGCCTGTTTATCATCATCATCATCATTGTCAACCATTATCAATCCACTGCTGGACGAAGGTCTCCCCAAGTTTCCTCCACAACGGTCTGTTTTGTGCCAGCCTCCTCCATGTCACTCCCGCATACTTTCGAATTTCATCCACCCATCTTCCACGTGGTCTTCTTCTGGGTCTTTTCTTGTCCCTTGGAATCCAATCGAAAATTTCGGCTGTCCATCGATGGTCTGTCCTTCTGGCAGTATGTCCAGCCCATTGCCATTTCGGGATTTAACTCTGATCATGATGTCTTCCACTCTTGTCATTTTTCGGATCCACGAGTTCCTCTTCTTGTCTCTCCTGGTTACACCAAGCATGCACCTCTCCATGCTGCTTTGAGTTGTCTGCAGCCTTTGTATGTCTCTTTTAGTTAAGGTCCACGTCTGTGCACCATACGTAAGCACTGGAAGGATGCATTGATCAAACACTTTTCTTTTAAGACATAATGGCATATTGCTCTTGAAAATTATGCTGTTTCTTCCAAAAGCTCTCTTTGCAAGTTTTGCACGCCGATTAATTTCTTCATCAATGTGACCCTCACTTGATATCTGCTGTCCAAGATAAACGTACGTGTCTGTTATCTCCAGCTTTTCTCCATCAATCGATAAATCTCCATTTCTTGAAAAAGCATTGAACATCACTTTTGTCTTCTGAAAGTTCATTTTTAATCCCACTTCTTTACTCTTGTGAGCAAGTTCCTGGATCATACTCTGCAGCTCTGATGGGGTAGTTGCAAAAATGACTACGTCATCAGCAAAACGAAGGTGAGTTAGATAATCTCCATTAATCTCTATTCCTTTGTTTTCCCAGCTCAGTGACTGAAAGACATTTTCCAATGTAGCATTAAAGAGCTTCGAAGATATGGTGTCACCTTGTCTCACTCCCTTTCCAATTTTTATGTGTGCTGTATTCCCAAACAGCCGAATTTTTGCACTTGCATTTTCATAGATGTTATTAATAATATTAATGTATGAATCTTCAATACCGCAGGATTTTCAGAGCCATTGTAACTGATGATGGTTTCACCGAATCAAAGGCTTTTTCATAATCGATAAAAGCCATGCACAATGGAAGTTCATATTCCCTCGCTCTTTCAATTAGTTCTCTCAGTACGTGGATATGATCTATTGTGCTGTAGCCACTCCTGAATCCAGCTTGTTCTCTCGGTTGAGCCATGTCCAGTGTTACCTTCAAGCGGTGTGAAAGAACTTTAGTGAAGATTTTATAAACCACTGATAGGAGGCTGATAGGTCTGTAGTTCCTGAGATCCTCAATGTCACCTTTTTTATGTAGCAGGATCATTGTAGCGTTGTTCCAATCCTCAGGAATCTTCCCTTCATTAAGGCATCGAGTGAAAATTTGGGCGAGTACTGTTTCGATTTCTCCACTTGCTTCTTGTATGATGTCTATAGTAATTCCATCTTTATATATATATATATATATATTAAATCGATGTGCTCATGGGGCAGGAGAGGGGGCGGTACGACCGCTGTGAGAAACTCAATGAGCTATAAGCAGTTGCCCGTCCCTAATTTGGAGACACTGCTTACAGGAGAGGGAAAAAGCCAAGCCCATGAGAGAAATACAGCACCTACGCCACATTTTGGATTCGAAACCCGGATCACATGCAAATGGATTCCACGATCCCCACTTCGCAAAGGTTATACAACAAAAATTAAAAAAATATATATTACCTTTGGGAAAATTTGTATGTGAAGGGGAGCGGAGGGGGAAGGAGTTACGACAACCATGAGCATATTACACACGGGCATTACCCATGCCAGATGTGGGGACCAACCCTGGGAACAACGCGGTGAATTAGCCAGAAGTCTACGTCTTGGCCAAGTTGCCAAGTTCTGAGATCTTGCGTAATTGTAAGTTCTGAGATCTGTAGGTTGAAAACTTGAAGAGTTGTTATGTTTGACTTTCGAAATGCCAATTAAGAAAATTCTCAAAAACAATAGTCATGTTCAAAACTTAATTGATTTTCTTAAATTCATGGAGTCAAAGGAGAGTGAACAGTGTTTAAGTACGGCCTCAACTGGGATCATTCGTGGGAGGCTTCTGTAACCTGTGATACAGATCAATATTTCATTTGACATATTGCTGTTGTTATTACTTTGTTCCTATATGAAATTGTATTCTTTAAATGCTCTTTAATCACTGTATCTCAACACCAGTTATTGTATTATTGTAAATCTTTCTATCAATTTTTGTGTTCTTACATTATATAATCGAAATTAATTCAAATGGAAAGATATCTTTCCATTTGAATTAATTTCGACGTTTGTGTTATTGTATAAGTTTGGTTCTGTGTGTGCAATAATTTCACAGCTTCTTTTGTTTTAGTGTTTTCCCTGATTTTGCTAGATTTGTTATAATCCACTTTTGTTGTCGGGAAAGTTGCCCTGTTGTTTCTGTTAATGTTTATCTCACACAATTGTTTTGATTCATACTGGAGTATCCACAAATTAGTCTCTGTTATTGTAACTGTTTTGTTATTCAATGAAATAAAACCCTCATGGCCCGAATTTTTCGTGTGGCGAAGATCTCCCAGACGTTCAAAAGTCACGTGATTGTCCCGCCACCCGTCCATATGTCGGCCCCCAGTGGCTCCAGCTGGCGGGGCTGCTGTCGTGAAGACTTTACAAACTTCTTATTTAAAAGAGTACCATGAATCCCTATTGTGCCTTCGGGCGATACAGGTAATGGTCTGTCTTTCGGCCTAGTGGTTAGAGCAATCGTCTTTTAACCGGATAATCGCGGAATCGATCTCAGGTAGGTTAAGTTGTTCTGAACCACTGAATATTGGCCGTGCGTCTGATGGGCATGTTTAACTGTCAGCCCCGAGGGAAAGGACGCCCGTTATAAATAAAGTCACCTGCTCTTACCGTCCTTGTTCTTTCTCCCTGATCTTTCTTACTCTCTCTTCTTTTTAGTGCTCGTTGTGACGTCATGATATAGCACTCCCAAGTACGTTGACCCGCACTTTAAATCTGGTATTCCTACTTCTCGGAGCTCTCTGCTATCTGTCGCATCTGAGCTACTAGCATCAATAAAATATAACTTCGATTCGGATACGCAGCACAAAAATCCGACGGAACATAGGTAGTTGCGTATTCTGGACCCTCCATGTGGGTGTGAACCCTACCAGAAATTGTAAGCTCGTTTGAGTTTCAGCATTTGATATTCTCAAATTTCGTGACAATTTTTATTCATCCACCAGTACAGGTCTCTGAACTACGGAATAGCAAATGGGCTGCGAAAGATATCAATGACGAAAAGAGACTCTATGCACACCTTTGGGTGACCGAGTGGTGAGTGTCGCGGATCATTGACTAAAGTTTTGAGCTAGGCCCGGGTTCAAACACAGTAGACAAAACATTAGAAATAGGGGTGATGGCCAGTTCACATGGGCATACCCCGCGCAGAATGGAACAGGACCAAACCGAACGCCGGTAATAATAGGACGACATCAGGGCTTTCTAACAGTGTACAGCAAACAAAGGAAAGATGGGTAAACGTGGTGATCTGAATGACTTTGTTCGTGGACGAATTGTTGGCACAAGACAGATGGGCCACTCTATATCCCAAGTGGTAAGAACCCTAGGGTTTCCCAGGGCAACCGTATCAAAGATGTACCGAGAGTATACAATCGACGGACGTAACATCGCCCAAAGATTCTGCGGTTTCCGACCACACGCCGTTGACAACCGCGGTCGACGTATTTGGCGCAAATCGGATCCATGTTAAATGTCGGTGGCTCAAGTAGCGTCAGTGAGCGAACGTTGCAAATCCTGGGCTGCGTCAGCTGACACTCTATTTGTGTGCCACTGCTGATTGCTCATCAGAAATTACGCCCCTACTGGGGCAGGAAACATCAAAACTGGACCTACGCAGAGTGGCGCAGCGTCGTGTGGTCGGATGAATCCCGTTTTCAGCTGTACCGAGCTGACGGGAGGCTGCGGCTGTGACGTGAACAGAATGAAGACATGGCCCCGTCGTGTCAGGTCTACTTTGTTCAAGGCGGTGGTGGTTCTGCGATGGTTTGGGGAGCCTTCTCTTGGGACACATTAGGTCACTTAGTGTGCCTGAAGAGGTTCTCAACCGCTGTGCGCTACCAGCATGCGCGGGCTGATCACCTACACACTTCCATGGCCATCGCGCATCTTGCAGCCAATGGTCTGTTTTAGCAGCGAAATACACCGCTCCACCGGGCCGCAGCAACCCAGGCATGGCTCGAGGAACACTCATCTGAATTTGCAATCATCCAATGGCACCCACGGTCCCCGGATTTAAACCCTGTGGAAGCTCTCTGGGATGCTTTGGAGCAGAACATCAGATTCATAGATCCTGGACCGACGTCCCGGGAGGAGTTGTGGACAATGCTGCTACAAACATGGCTAGCATTACCTCCGAATACTCTCCAGCATCTGGTGGCGTCGATGTCTCGGCGTGTACAGGCCGTTATTCGCGCTAGAGGAGGACAAACACGATATTTGGTTGGTATCTGCAATGTTTTGTCCATTGTGTGTATTTGAACTTACCGCGTAGGTCCAGCACTATCCATGGAGCAAATTGCCCTAAATTAGAGACGTGTGGCTACTTATAGTTATCGGTGGTCGTGGAAGTTGTTAAAGTACGTAAAAAATAAAAGAGAGACACTGGTTTCGACTGAAAAATTGTATGCCTAACTTTTCTATGATGACGGCTGTGCGGGTATCAGTGCTGATCTCTGAAGACCTAACAATAAACACTTCCCAAATATCAGCCTGAGTGACCAATAGCGTAAACTATATTTCTCTCATTTATATGGATCTACTGTGAAATCAAAATGGCTCTGTTAGACTGAAGAAAAGGCACACAGGAGGACAAATGCACACCAAAGGGAAAATCCCGGGAAACTTAATTTATAATTGAGAAAACACAGACCCACATGAAGAGGCACAGTGTCATTCCTCATTATCATCAATCATTTCCCTAATATTTACGGCATTATCACGAATCGTTATCAAATGCACTGTCTGACTGCATGCGATAACAGCTTTACAAGGAAAGAAAACTTCATAAGAAAAAATCAAATTGATTCCTTCCACTCATACAGAACGGATTAGAAGATCATCAAAAGAAAAGAGTGAAGAAATTTACTACGACCGTGCCGCATTGATGCGTTGATTTCGACGATGTAATCCATTTTCCCCAGTATTAGGGGAATTTATTATCTCTTTGCATTTTTTAATCTTTTTTACAGTGCATTAAGTTTAATATCGTAAGGTATGCCCTTTGTATAGCCGTAATGTTTTCAGTAACCTTCAGATTAGCCGAAAATGGCGCAGGCAGGAAACGTCATGAAATTAAAAGTTGCATTTTTTTTTTCTTACTCCCATTTTTTTTCCAGGGTTTTTTTTTTTTTTTTTTTTTTCTGTCTTTCTCTCTTTCCTATTTTCTATCTTCAGATTGCTCTTATGTCGCTTAATAAGGCAAGATTTGCCGAATGTTGCCCGAGTTCAAAGCAGTAATGCATCTTTTCCTTTTATTTTTTTCCCCCAGCCTTCTTATTCTTCTATTACTTCTTCTCTTAATAAACATGTGTAACAAGAACACGCCTTCCTTTCCTGCAGGTTCGTCGATTCGTTAATGAGTTTTTCTAATCGAAATACATTTGCATATCTTAACAACTTTTCTCTTTTTTTTATGTGTGTGTTTTTGTTCGCCCCTCCCCCCGCTTCGTCGTAACGACTCTCCGGTGTTCAGATAAAGCATGAACAGAATGTCCATTAAGCTTTTTCTCCTCATAAAAGCAAGCGCATTTACCTTCTTTTTAACGAATGTTCTTATTAAAAACGATGTTAGGGCATCAGGCGGTGAGTATTTTTTTTTCTCCTCCAGTCCTTTTCTACTTTTTCATTACACATACCAAGCTCTCTTTAATTTTTTATTCAACAGCATTTTTTTCCAACTGCTGTTGTTCTATGCTCTCATTGGAAAGAATACAAAAAATAAGCTTAGTCATTAATGGTTTTTAAAATACAAACATGTTTTTTGCAGAACTCCATGAGAGTACAAAAACAACTGAGCATACAAGGAAAGCGAGACTTCAGCAATGCTATTCTGTGCCCTGCAGCTTTGAAGACGTTTTATTTTTTTCTCGCTTACACCCAGCATGAAGCATTTTTTTTAATCCTCCTAGGATCAGCTGGGTACGGGAAAGAACAACTGGGGAGGGAGGGAATTTTTTTACAGAGCCTCCCGGTAACATTTGGCAATATATTTTAATGAACCTCCTAACTGGTGGATATTAGAAAACGGTTGATGAGATATTTGAAACTCGCATTTCTGAAGAGGAAAGGGGAAAAAAATAAATTAAATCCTTTTAACTAAGGTTTTTTTCCCTTCATTATTTTTCCGAGTTCTGTGCCTTGGGTTGTTCAGGGTCTCATCAGCATTGTGATTAAAGCGTAGGTTCTCAAAAAAAGCTTTGTGATTGGTCACATGATATATGTATGAATGCTTGTTTCTGTATGCATTTCTTGCTCGGGGAAGAAGGCTTCTTTTTCTTTCCTGCAGCATCACCCTGCTGAATAGCTGAGAGGAGAGTTGCATTGCGTCACCGGGAGTTTAAATTTTAACTTATTAATGAGAAATTTCTATTAATTTTCTTATTTCTGGAGTGGTGTTACAGAGATACACCTGCACTTGTTTGGGGAAGGAATCCACCAATCCATACCAAGCTTTCCATTTTCTTTTTTTTTACTTTTTTTTTTTTTTTGCGTTTTTAGTAGGGCATCACTTGAGAATATGTTAAAGATAAAATACATACTTAAGCAGATCAATTTCAAGAGCCATGTATTTCCAAGTACTAAAATAAAATTAAAAGAAATCCTACATATCTGAAAATGTAACGAAAAAAAAAAAATTTGAGCGCCGGAAATGAATATCTCACACAGGAGAAAAAAATAAAAGCAGAAATGAAACATATTACTCTTATACACTAAGGAAGCTGGCTGGATAAACCATATTCGTGACTGCTGCGTGTCTAAAGTATGCCGTCTCCAAATGAAACGTGAATTATCAATACAAAGTACAAGGCAGGGGTTTCCGCAAAGTGAAATAACACATTTTTTGTTCTTCCGAATGTTTAAACACAGGAGGTTGAGCACAAGGAAACGAGTGAATATGCGCAACTTTTCTGTATGATCTCTGAATGCAATGGAACACTTTACCCAGCCTTTCATAAGTTTATTAATTCCGCTACAGAAGAAGTTCGTGACCAAGCCCTTTAACCAATAGCATACCTCCTGACGAACTTACCCATCTATCGTGAAGTTCCTTTCTCGAAATATGGTAGATTCTTGAGATGCCGAAACAAATGGTAGTCGGAAGGCGCTAGGTCTGGGTTGAAGGGGAGAATGTGGCAGAATTTCGGAGCGATAACAGAACAGGGAAGCAAATCGGGTCTGATTCATTTGCCCGACGTTTACTTCACCGAAGGGTCCTTTAACCGAAAATCACTTCACCGAAAAGATTGTTTCACGAAAGATCACTTGATCGAAAAGTTCATTTCACCGAAGTGTCATTGGTTCGAAAAGTTCATTTCACTGAAAGGTCTCTTTACCTAAAATTTCATTTCATCGAAAGGTCATTTCACCGAAGGGTCAGTTTATCGAAAACTATTGGATTTCATTACAGGATCTGTTGAAGCATGGTGCAAGTTCGACAGACAGACCACCGAAACGTTAGGGGATTATACTCAAATTGCACTTTTGATTTCTCCGTGTCACAGAGAACGCAAAGATTTAGTTTTAAGAGAAATCGTTTTTTGTAAGACAATAGGCCTCGGTTTAGGCCTTTTTAGCAAATTTTAGTAATGTTCATAAGGTTTAGATAAAAGTCATGTTCAGTGCTCATGTTCATAAGGTTTACATAAAAAGTAAAATTTATAATGTTGCACATTTTTTCAGGCAAAAATAATTAATTTTAGGTCCTTAGGCCTTGGCTTAGGCCTTTTTGCCCAATTTGAATCGTGCGAACTCATGTTCATAAGGTTTACATAAAAAGTTACTTTACATTTTATGTAATGCTTAAGAATATGAGTAGGGTTAAAATGGCCTGTATCTAGGCCTACGATCAAAAAACTAATGTTTTGTGGTTGAGTAAAAGTGGAACGTTACTCATTTGATTTGCTATGTAACCCTTATGAATATGAGCTCGGAGGATTAAAATTTCACAATATAATTAATGTTATATTTCGAAAATCCTACTCATGGGAAGGTGTTTCATAGAAATTAAAAGTGTATTTTTTATACAATCCGATAATGTTTAGGTGGCCAGTTTTTCAAAAACCCGAGCCAAACTCCAACAGATCTCAACAAAATTCTACAGTAAGTTTTCGGTAAACTGACCATTCGGTGAAATGATCTTTCGATATAATGAACTTTTAGGTAAAGTAATCCTTCGATGAAAGGAACTTTTCGATCAAATGTCCTTTCGATGAAATGAACTTTTAGGTGAAGTGACCTTTCGGTGAAATGTACCTTTCGATCAAGTGATTTTCGGTCAAGTGACCTTTCGATTAAGTGAACGATACCCCATGTAACCACATGTGAATAGCGCACTGTGTGAAGAAGCTTTACCGTGCAACAAAATTCCATCACGTGCGTGGAGTCGAGGACGTCTGCGTTGACTGTTCTCTAATTTTTTATTCATGTTGTTGTAGTTTCGAGGTATAACTACCATTATGCGCAACTCTGAAAGATGTACACAGTTGTACGTCATTAATTTAGGGCCATTTTTGTGAGAAAGCCCGTGCGTGAGACCAGAACAACGCCAATGCCTCCACCGGGATTCGAACATGGGGACCGTCTCGGCAGAATGCTCAGAAGCCAGTGCCTCAGACCCTCGCCCACCAGAGTAGCGCGTTGAATATAGGTTTTCAGTTTGTGAAGTGTTTCGCTGTAACAATCTACAGTGTTTGTGCATCTTTCTTCTGAAAATGTTTCACCTACGGAACGCCATGGCGATCCCAGAAGAGTATCACCATGATTTCTCAGTGTTGGCGTGGTTGCCAGGAGAATGCATGAATGTTGCAAATATTGCAGGTTCTCCATCTCATGACAGCAGGGGAAAAGAACTATTTAAATCTCACGTAATACACTTATTTTTCTGATGACAGGGCAAATATTTATATTAATCGTAACTTCCAGCTGGAGTGGGCTGTTCAAGACTTAGTTTGCCTTCGCATAATATTTCGTGCTCTTGCTCCATTTTTCTTACATCTCAGAGAAAATGCGTTCCACCCCAACTCGCTACAAACTTCAACTTCCCCTTTTTCTTTCTCTCTCTTTTCGATGTGATGGGTCCATTTTATGATTTTCATCCCAAGGTGTTCGTTAAGTGGCTTGCTTGCATGGGATAAGGGTATGTTTTTGCACCTCTAAAGAAAGTTTTTCTCGCGCGCACATATATGCCCTTTAAAGTCGTAAGCTACAGTCAACAAATAAATATCTTCTTGTGCAGAAAGCTAGTGATAGCTTCTCCATACTGTATGTAGGATGGAAGTCTGTCCATTTTTTTTTTTTTTTTTTTTGTGAGGTATAGTTGTGGGGAAGCTAAAGAACGCGTTGGGGGATATGCGAGATCGATTTTTTTTCCCAAGATAAGGAAGTTCGCACTTGAGTTCTTCTCTGAAGACAAAATGCTCTACGGCAAGCTGGGTAATTAGAGTCATTATTTCACAATATACATTAAATAATATTCGAATATACTGCACTGTAATATCTTGCAGTGATGGTGCCTTCTTTCGGTAAGAATTCCACTAATCCCAGGCAATCGGAGAACAGTTTTGAATTCCTTGTTCGAAAGAGATTGTGGATGCTTCTAGTTCACCGTCTTGCTTTCTCTCCGGGCAAAACGTGATAAACCCACGTCTCATCTCCAGTCACGCAATCTAATTCAAAAAATCCTCACCTTCTTCTCTGTAACACATCTGAGTCTACACGTGTTCAGAGTTGTGCTCTTCGGCCAAGTCTCGAGGTACCCACCGGAAGAACACCTTTCGAAATCGAACGACATCTTGAACAATTTCGTAAACTGCTGACTTCGACAACTTGCGCAGTTTCATGGAGCTTCTCACGCCTTTCTCAAGAACGATACTGTTAATTTTGTACTTTGTTTTGTCTTGCTCGTTGATGGTCTTCCCATCCAATGTTCATCTTCGATGTCAGCACGGCCCTTTTTAAACTTATTATGTTTTAAATGCCCTACAGAATAATAAATGTAACCAAAGAGTTATTTACAGGTATGAAGTACACAACACCCTTATTAAGTGCTCGAGTCTATCTATACAGCAGTTGAGGTAAGACATGTGGTTTAAGATTTCAACACGACAAACACATCAGCAATTTAAGAGAAACGAATTACAAATTGAACGAAGAACAGGTAGCAACGCAGATAGCATCGATAAATATGGAACAAACAATGTAGCATAGCGTTTACTGGAAGCAAACAACAAATATCTAGTATTGGAGATTCTTAACACCTCTTACCTCACATATCGTATATGTTTTATTCAGTCCTCACCTGACTGCCGATTGCCAGTGCTGCCACATGAAAGAAACATTTTAGGAGTTCTGCCTGTCATTAAGATCAGAAAGTAAAACGAGAGATAATCAAAATTTACACGAGAGACATCCAACAAAATATGAAAGATTATCTATGTAATGTGCGTCACGTACACCAAAAACACAACCACCCCTTCCTTGACATCACCTTTTGTTCGTATACATAAACTAGTACACGGTGAATGTCAGTTAGTTAGAAACGTTTTGCTTGCAAAGAAACAAATAACTTCGCGGATACATGTTTTGATTCACACTCTCAGAGTAGCCTATATCTTGTAACTGAAATTATTTGTAGGGCAACAACAGCCCCACCCTGCATGGGCTGATTTTTCGCACACTATTAACGGTTCTAACCTTCTGTGCCATTTTATTTCATTCCCCATTAGAATGAGAAACAAAGTCTGTTTCCTTACTTTAAGAAAACTTTACGTTTAAAAAGAAAACCTTACTTTAAGAAAACCCTACGTACATCTACGGGGTCATCAATATTATGATGTTTCATTGAAAGTAGGTATAACGACAATAACTGTAAGAAGCATAAGACAAAGGGAGAAAGACGAAATAAAAAAATACCCAGTGTGGCAAAGAATTTTTAAGACTGGGTCTGCAAAATGAAATAAAAACAAGAAATTATAATTTGTTTTGGTTTGTTATTCAAAATAAGTCCCTCCGGCTTCAATACACTTGTTACAGTGATTTAATAATGATTCGAATGCCTGTTCCAGTTCACTTTACGGAATTGCCTCCAAAACACGCATCGAAGCTGTTTGTATGGTCGAAATATCATCAAAATAGCACCCTTTTAACGTCATTTTAGGTTTTCGGAATAAAGAAAAGTCGCAGGGTGCTAAATCAGGCGAATACGGTGGATGATTCAACACACAGACGTTATTTTTCGCCAAAAATCTGCAAACAAGAAGTGAGGTGTGACTGGGTGCATTATCGTGTAACAAACACCAACTGTTTTCATCCCGATATTCTAGACGAATGCGACGAATTCTGCCCATCAAACGTCTCAAAACATTTAAATAAAACTCACCAGTAATTGTTTGTCCACTTGGAACAAATTCTTTGTGGATAATACCCTTACTATCGAAGAATGTAATGAGCATTGTTTTGATTTTCGATGGAACTTTTCTTGTTTTTATGGCTTGTGGTGAGATTTTTGACTTCTATTCCGCACTTTGTCGATTTGTTTTAGGATCACATTGAAAACGTGTGCAATTCTCCTTGATTTTTGTTCATTGGTTGACGTGTGTGTAACAAATTTAGCACAGACTTTTGTTTTGCCCAAATCTTCATGAAGGATGGTTCGAATCGTTTCTTTGTTGATGTTTAAAGACTCTTCCATCATTCTTAGTGACGCACATCGATTGTTTGCCACGAAATCACGCACTTTTTCAATAATCTCAGGTGTCCTAGGTGAACTTGGTCTTCTGGTATGCTCTTCACTTTCTAGCGTATCTCTTCCGTCCAAAAAACGTTTGTGCCACAGGAAAACATTTGATCTACTTAAACAAAACTCACCGTAAACTTGTTTCATCATTTGGTACGTTTCTGAGGCACTTTTACCAAGTTTTGCGCTAAATTTAATAACAGCCTTTTGTTCCATCTTATTAATTCAACATGAAAAAAATTTTACTTCTCTAATGAACGGCCGGTTCATTTGAGTTACTTTAACAACTGCGCAATACTTTTGGAAGAAAGCAAGCAGATTGTCAAGGTTTATAACGCATTCGCGATTACACTGGTGGCGCCACTGTAGGCTGAAATCTAGCTCCAGTCTTAAAAATTCTTTGACGCACTGTGTATGTAACAATCCTATACCAATTTGTTCCTTTGAAACATTATTTTTTTCTCCACCTACTGACTTTCATAACTTTCTATTAGAGAACTTAACAAATGATATAGGTGAGAGACAAGAACAACAACAACAACAACAAAAAAAAAAAAGAAAAGTCCATTTTTTTTTTACGCTTTCCCACCGTAGGTTGAAGGTGGGTATACGCTCCAGCTTAGTCCGTCTGTCTGTCCGCACGATAACTCGCGTAGAAATGGTTCGATTTCGATGAAAGTTTAATATGTGGTAAAGGACAACCTAGGGACGAACGCTATTGAAAATGGGCAAAACGGGGTCAAAGGTCAGGACATAGAAGCGGGATCCATTCCATCGCCCTTATGCGTCATAACTTAGATAAAAAAGGCTCTATTGCAACAAAATTTTAGTATGTTGTTCCGGAGGTATACTGAACCAATTCTGTATAATATCATCGAAATGGAATCAAAGGTCAGGGCACAGAAGCGAGATTTATTCCACAGCCATTATCCTCATAACTTGAGTAATAACTTGAGTACAAATGCTTTTATATTGTGGACAAAACTTTAGTATGTTGTTCCTGAGGTATACTGAACGAATCAATAGTCAGCATAGGGAGGAGGGTTTGTTTGCGCGCGATTTCTGGTATGTTGGAAAGCGTATCATAATCAACGCATTGCATGATTTTAGGTGGATTCCAGGAAAATGTGGACATGACACTTAAATTTTAAAATTCGTTTTTGTTAATAATGTTATATATCATTCTATTCAGAAAAATATAAATGTTTTATATCTGCCAATAATTTTGATGAATAATACAATGAACTTGATAAAAGTAAGGTCAAAGTCGCTCGTTCTTCTCATGCAGCTGCATCATTGAAAAACACTAATTTTGACCATCGCAGAAATTGGGTTAATATTTTTTATATAACTGTTACTAATATGTTAACTTTTAACATTTAATGTTGTAATTAAGCTGTTTATTAACTAGTTTGTGCAAAAAGCTTTTTTACTATCAAAGGGACTGCTTAATAACATATCAACTGTATGAACAATAAACCATTAAGGCTAGAGAACTTAATTTTTTTTTACAAAGCAAATTGTGGTCCTTTTTAATTAGAAACAATTACATTTGAATTGGTCTTTGATTCAGATATTTTTTAGTGGTGACAGAATGACATCAAATATGGTAACGGAAGGTCAATTCAGAATCAACTCATTTTGACTTAAGATTACAGATGCACAAAGATTAGGTTCTATTTTAAACAAAAAAAAAATATTAAGTTTACAAATTTAATATATATATATATATATATATAATGCATATTAAATACAATTTGGAAAACATAAATTATCATACACCATTTTTTTCTGTTTAGAATGAATATTAAGGCTTTTGTTTCACAACATTATTTAACTGGATATGTTTAAAAGACAACTTTTAGCTGTAACTGTTAACCTATTCACCATAACTGTAACTGTCAGCCTATTGACCATAATCATAACTGTGAGCCAACTGACCATAACTGCACACATCAATCTGTGCAACTATGTGCTACATACTGTTATATTTCACCACTGATAAGCACATGCTTTAATTTATCTGTATTTTGATTATTGTCTGTTAGAACTTTGATAAAGGTCATAAGGTTGTTATATAGCATTGATTGTGCTACTACTTTTAAAAAATGCCTCTGACTGCAGCAGAAAAGCAACAACTCTACAGAGAGCGTATGAAAGCTAAAGGTTTGCATGAGCAATTGAAAGAAAAAGATAGAAAGCGCAAATGTGATAAGCGCCAAAAACCCGATGCCAAGTGACTTAAAAAGACTCCAAATGCAGGAGAAAATCAGAAAAAGAAATAGAAGGATGTCCAAGAAAAGTAATGACATCGAGTCTAATAATGCTCTGAAACCTCATACCTCACCACAAATTCTGAGTAAAGCAATCAAATGTGCATCAAAAGCGCTACCTACAAGTCCTCGAAAAAGAATAAAAGTTATCGAAACAATAGCTTCCAAGTTGAGCATCCCCTTAGCAGAGAAGCCAGAAAATGATGGAAAAGAACTTAGAGAAATTGAAAAACGCATAATTGAGTTTTATAAAAAAGATAATATTTTATGGCAAGCTCCAGGAAAAAAATGACTGGGTTATAACTCATCAAAATGGGAAGAAAGAGAAAATTCGACAGCGATTTTTAGTAATGACCTTGAGTGAAGTGCGCACACATTTTCAGCAGGATAATGTTAATAACAAGGTGTCATTATCCAAATTTTGCGAAATGAGACCTCCTTTTGTTTTGTTAAGAAAAGATACTTCCCACAACGTTCGTGTATGCAAATACCATGAAAATGCAAGATTACTAATTGAAAGCCTGTCATCAGTATTTGAAGATTTCCCTAAGCATTTCCGTGACTTCATTTCAACTCTTGTATATAGCCAAGAAAATGAAAAGTGCATGTTTAGGAAATGTGAAATATACAAAAATTATTCTGATGTAAAATACATTACTAGCAGTGAACAAAACCCTACAGTTGTTAAGTGGGAACAGTGGGACAAAGAAAATCAAAAGGCTGTTAAAAACAGATATGAAGGTTCAGTACAAGACTGCCTTCACCTTCTTAAGGGACAATTGGCTCAATGTTTGATGCACACTCTCATCAAACGGCAGCAGCATAAGTGTTTTGAAGAAAGCAAAGAAAAAGCTTGTAGTAAGTCACTTGTTGTACAAGTTGACTTTGCTGAAAACTTCTCCATTAAGATGCAAAATTAAATTCAGGCAGCTCATTGGCATCACCAACAAGTGACCATTTTCACAGCAAATGTTTGGTGTGGAAGTAAAACAGGAACTGGTTATTCATTTTTAAGTGATGACATGGATCATGGAAAGGTTGGTCTTTGCATTTCTTGATGCCTCCATCCTTGACCTATTGGCATAATATCCAGAGTTGCAAAAAGTTATATCTTTCAGCGATGGAGCCGCAAGCCAATTCAAACAGCGCTATTTGTTTGTCAATTTAACTTTTATGTTTGAAACATATCATATCGTGGTATCTTGGAGCTTTTTTGCCACCAGTCACGGGAAAGGGGCGGTTGATGGCATTGGCGGGGGGAGTGTTAAACGCATGGAAGATCAGTGACAACGGCCAAAGAATTTGCAGAAGTTGCTGCTGAAAACAGCCGAAATATAAAAGTTCAGTTTATTCCATCAGATGTTATAAATGGGTATGTTTAAGAGCTGAAAGAAAGATGGAATGGTGTTCAAGCTCTTCCTATCACCCACAATACACATTACGTAAAACCACTTGACAAATACGTTATTGAGTATCGGGAATATTCCCCCCCCAAGACGAAAAAGTTCGACTTAAAAGAAGGCGAACACACAAACATCAACGTAGCTGCTGATGATGCAGAAGAACCTTTAGAATCACATGATACGCATGATAACGTGGCAGTAGGAGTTTTTTTGTTGATTTAATGGCGAAGGAAAAAATCAAGACGGCACTATGTTGGGCAAGTGCAAAATGCAGATGGTGATGGTGAGGAGGTATCTTGTTTAATAAAACAAGACAGTAATGTGTTTATTTTTGGTTTCCCTGAGAAAGACGACAAGTGTTGGATTGATTCTACACAGATTCCGAAAAGATTAGAAAAACCAGAAATTTTGTTTAATGACTCATGCACCAGACTTCGCTGTAGATTTAAATTGTCTTATATTATATGTGCAGAGTAATCAGTAATTATTTTCTCATTGCTCTAGGATACTTGTAATTATTTAATGAAAAATCTTCAAAGTAAGCTACATTAATATTTGGAACTTGTAATTTTTATGAATTTTAACTTCTGGAAATTTTGTCCTTCCGTTACCGTAATAAATTGCAATTTTTGTAGCAATGTATAAAAGATTTTTTACAAACTGGATTTGAAAATATAAACCAAGGGGATACGCAATGGTACTTATTTTTTGCCGATTTTTTTCATTTATGATTTAGCTGAATTTCAGAGTAGAAAAGCGAAATGTGATATGTCATGTACCAAAAATGTCCTTCCGTTACCAGTTTTCAATGTGATTATCAAATGAAGCTGTTAATTATATTTTTTCAAATATTGTATTTTTTGTTAACCTTCACAACAAGGATTACCTTCAGATTTCAGAATAACCATTAATTTTACCAGACAGAGCTTAAAACATATGTTTTGTTGTAAAACCTTCCATCAAACAAGTTAGTAAACATGTGGAATCCATGTTTACTAACTTGTTTGATTGAAGGTTTAACGACCACCGTAAGCTACTCAATGGGCTATAAGCAGTCGCTCGTCCCTAACTTAGGGCCACTGATTCCAGGGAAAGGTGAGAGCAAGCGCCGTAAGACAAACACAGCATTCATGCCTCACTGGGATTCGAACCCGGACCCATCTCCGATGATTGGTCATAAGCCTTCGCTTAGACCACTGCGCCACCGGGGCGGAAAACAAGTATATATAACATTCTGGTAATAAAATCATGCTGACCAGGAAAATGAATTTGCCAAAAAGGGAATGAAAGAAATTCAGAGGAATAAAGGCGATAAGTTCTTGAAAATGAATGTTCAGAGAAAAACTAACACTAACAGTGAGGCTGGCACACTACAGGCATGACGGAATAGTTCGAGAAGGAGAATACTGAAGCCTAGGTATGGCCGTCATGATTGATGTAACGAACAGATCCAGAATAACACATTACATTCTAAGGCGAACACGATTGTGATGCACAGATAACCACCCTGTTAATGTAGACCATGTGGCGCTGAACTGTTGAAGTTGAGAATTTTGACGTGAAGCAGTGAAAGCAAGCTGAATACGGGAAGTGAGCAACTAAGGGGAACAGTTAGAGAAGTTGATGACCAGCATAACGAATAGATGGAGAGACAGTCGAAGTAGGTGTTCCATGAAGAAACTATAGATGGCAGATTTCACTAGAATGAAGATGAAGCTGAAGTCGTACAAGTGGAATAAGCACTCTATTCAATCCCAGAGACTTCACTGTTTGACGTTATAATCATAAAGCCAATTCCAAGGAAAATCACTAATTCACTTTATGGGGTAAAGGTGCCGAAATAAGCTTTCATTCATGTGTTCAAATAAATTGGAAAAAATTAATAAATAGAAACTGTACGCAAATTATACTCCAAATAGTATAATTACACTAATGATCAGAATTTCTTGGCGTAGAATAGGAATCAAAGTTTCCAAACTTTCGCACATCAACCATTGATATCTATTCTACGCCAATAAATTCGGATTATTAGTGTAGTTACACTATTTGGAGCATACAGGAAATGTTAATGGCATTCTTCATTATTTCTGCGCTCTATAAAATTAAACTAACCGTAAAATTTTCAATGAATGAAATACGGAATTACACCATTGTACAATACAAATTTGGAAGATGTGAATCTGTTTATTGGTGTAAATATGACATGGATGTTAAGTCAGATAATATCCGAAAACTTAAAAATTTCGTCGTCCTGGAGCGAGAATCGTGCCCGCGTCTCCCGGATAGCGCCCGAGTATGCTAACCACTACACCACGCAAAACAATCAAATTTCAAGTTTCCGATTAATTTGAATAAAACCATCACAGGATTCGCTAGTCGAAGCAACTGGCATTTATATATAGACTAGCGAATCCTGTGATGGATATATTTAAATTAATCGGAAACTTGAAACTTGGTCGTTCTGGGTGGTGTAGTGGTTAGCATACTCGGGCGCTATCCGGGAGACGCGGGTTCGATTCCCGCTCCAGGACGACGACATTTTCAAGTTTTCGGATATCATCTGACTCAACATCCACGTCATATTTACACCAGTAAACGGATTCACATCTTCCATATTTGTATCGTTAAATTTTCATTGTTGAAAATAATTACATCTGCGCTTGCCATATCACAAAAACGTGAAAAAATTTAGTTATTTTATCATAGCAATGTGGAGAAGAGCGAAAAAAAAAAAAGACCGACGTCATTAAATCGTAAAAATTGTTCAAAATTTTTGCGTCTGTAGAGAGCTTAACTATAGAGGCAACATAAAGGCTGGCCACTACTAAGATTCTTCCCTTCACATAAAATAGTGCACAACAGCCACATACTTTTCTAACTAAGTAGAAAAATACAGAAAGGCGGTAGGACGTATGTATATACACTACCCTACCATTAATATTCAATAACCTTTTGTCTATAGTGAATTATGTCCTACGTAATCACTATCTAACAGACCCAAATATGCGTAAAGTAACGGTATTGTCTTGATGAGTTTACCGAAAAGGCAAAACATTATGACCAGCGCATCTTTATGCAAATGAAGCAACGGCAGGTAAACGATGGCGCGTCTGAAGGTCATGAAACGGTATAAATGACACCTGACACTGAGCTTTGTTAATCAGTATTGTACTTCCTCTTCAGATGGCGAAAGGAAGCGGACTTTGACGAAGGTCAAATTGTAATGGCCAGACGACTAGGTCAAAGCATTTCCAAGGCAGGGATATTGTGAGGTACTCATGGTCAGACGTGGACAGTATTTTTAAAAAGTGGTCCGAGAAGGTCAAATCCACAATCCTCCGGAAAGGTGTGGACCGACTACGGTTCATCGATGCCACAGGTGAGGGAAGGCTATCCCGTATGATAGGAGCCAACACAAGGGATACTGTAGCGTAACTTGCTGGTAATTGGAATGCTGGTGATGGAAGTAATGTGTCACAACACACAGTACATCGAACCCTGCTGAAAATGGAGGCTGCTCCGGGTGCCCATGCTAACCTCGGTTCGCAACGGAAAGTGCCTACAATTGGGTTCAGATCAGGGGAGTTTGCTGGGCATTTGAGATGTTTCATATCAACACTGTGTTCGTCCAAACATTACTGCAGGAGGCAGATCTGATGACATGGGGCATTATCAGAGGCGCAGTGAGTGGGGATAGCCCAGCTGCCCGGACACTCCCCATCAAGTATAAATTGGTCCTTTGTTCTTTGTTATTGGCTGCTTATTTTTAAACATATTCGTATATGTTTTTAAATGTATACTTTAAGAATGGTTGGAGACGCACTTTAATTTGAAGGAGATATTTTTGTCTCTTCGCAATATCTTGAAAGGTGTTTTCTCCGGGGTATTTTTATTTACATCTTCAAAATTTGGGTCCACCTCCCATTAAGAAATTCTGGATGCGTCACTGGGCATTATCGTAATAAAAGAATCCCATCCCTCTCTACGTGGAGGAACAACATTTTGGGTTATACGTGGGCAGTAAAATGTCCATGGTAGTAGTTGGCGTTCATACTTTGGCCCACAAACACACTGGGTTCATGCCAGTAAAACGTACCTTACGCGTATCATACACTTCCGGCAGCCTGGATAGTCAATGCCATGCATGAGGGATCCATAGCCTCATGCTGCGGAAGCCAAATTTGGACTCTTAACATTGGAGTACATATTGTGATTCATCGGACCAGCGCACCTGCTGTCGTCTAATCCGCATGCTGGTGGCACCAGAAAAATAGTTTACGTTGACAGACTGACTGTTCTTAGGAGAGGGTCCCGTATAGGGCGTCCGCACTTGTGCCTTTCCATGCCAGCGAGCAACCCATAGTAGTGCGAGATATTATTTCTCGTTGACCCACATTTTATTGGGTTGTCAACTGAGACACCATGCCGCGCCGATTGCCTTTTACAAGGCGACCCCACTCGTCGTTCACCTCTGGAATCCATCTTTTGCAGTTGTGTCGCCGGCTGGTTGTATCGCCATTTTGGCAGCACTCCTAGAAGATTTAAACCACAGAGGTCCCCGAACAATCTACAAGTGCCGCCGTTTCCGAAATAGACACGCCAACCTTTTGTTCTCCCATAATTTGGTCTTTCGTAAACTCAGATAAATCCTTGGTTTTACCCATCACGTCAGTAACTTCGCTCTCAGCTAAAGCTCAAATCTCTTACATACACCCCTTTATCTTACAGGAGACATTCTTCTCATCGTTACTCCAATATCGGATGTAACTCACTTTGCATAAGTGTTATTGCAATTCAGTGAGCATTAAGTTCATATTTTAGTGTCAGACTCGAGTTTATTCAACCGCAACCTCAATATTCCCCATTTAATACTTCTATAAGCAAGCTCTTAGATGGTGATTCGACAGCTTGTTAACTCCAAAACGTTTTCATACATTTTGGGTTGGTACACATGTTGTACCATATATTTTTGGTACAATATCTCTGATTTCAAAAGGCAGATTCCAAAAATACTCCTTTCTATCAGACAGAGGTTGCCATAACCAAAACCATATTAAAATAAATAGGATTCGAAAGAGCCTCTCTTCTGACAGACAGAGGTTGCCTTAACCAAAACCATATTTAAAAAAATAGGATTCGAAAGAGCCTCTTTCCTGACAGACAGAGGTTGCTAGCTATAACCAAAACGATATTAAAAAAATAGGATTCGAAAGAGCCTCTCTCCTGACAGACAGAGGTTCCCACAACCAAAATCCATATTAAAAGAAATAGCATCATGTTAGCTCTTTGAAGATAAGATATCTTGGCCTTTGAATTTTGTCGAAAGTTCCATCTGATTCTGAATCATCACGGCTATCCCTGAATTTAAATATGGCACTTCCAAGAAATTCGTAGTACTCATGAGGAAAATGTTTTTCCTGTCTCTACTAACTGCCATCTATTTCCTGGTTTTCCATGAAACAGTGTGAATACGCAGCTTAGTTTACTAGAAAAACAGATTAAGGATGTATCGTAGTTTACATTCATTTCTACCATTCCACGCTGCTTGGATTCTAACTTTGATAATTGTCGTGCTTAGCACAGTTGTGGCAAACTAAGTATTGAACGTTTTTTTGTTTACGCCGATTGCATCGTAGTTGTGTTTAAAGACATATGCCCGATGACCTCACGTGTGAATGGGAAATCTGCTAAGCCCGAGGAATGTATTTTGAGTGAATTGGCAATTCGTCATACTTTTTCAAGGCTTGACCTCTCCTATTGAGCTATCTCACGAACAACACAGAAAGAAGTCAAACATTTGCTTAATTAACTTAGGTGTCCCTTAAAGGAATGAATCGGTTGAAGTAGTTCATCAACCAGTTCCCTCCTTTCTCAGATTAAAGACAGATTGCTTTCCCATTAGTAATTTATCGTCAGAGTGCTGGCAGGAAGATTTTAATATGCCGTCTGGCGGCAGTGTTTCTTTTTCTTCTTCTTCTTTTTTTTTTTTTTTTTTTTTTGTCATTGCATGTGAACGTAAATCTGTTTTTGCGTTTTCAACTTTAAAACATCTGGGCAACAGAACAGCTATTATCGCAGTTTTTGTGGTGCAGAAAAGTAAAGCTCTCAATCAAATTGCAAAATTGCATAGCGACGGAGTATTTACTCACTGTCGCATTTCTAGGAAGTTCTTAATCTTTTTTTTTTGTTTGGAGGTTTAACGACCACCGTGAGCAACTCCAAGGGCAATAAGCAGTCACCTGTCTTTAATTTTGGACTACTGCCTCCAGGGAAAGGACAGCCAGATCATCGCCCATCCTCATTCGGGGAATATAACCCTAGCCCAGCTCGGACGAATGGTAAGAAGCCAGCACCACCACTCGACCAGAGAGGTTTAACTACTTGTTTGTTTGCTTGCTAACTCTTCCTCCCACGAACTATGTATAGTGCACAGAGTTGGGCAGGAATGCATTACAAAGTAATGGAAGTACAGATTACAATTAACGTGTAATTTATTACAAGGTAATCCCAAGTATGGTTTGTACAAGGTAATGGAATTAATCTATAATGCATTACAATGAAGATGATATAATTCAATTATTTAATAATGCCATTCAAATGCAATGGGATTATTTGGTAATGAAATTACACAATTTGCAAATAATAATTACATACTAATAATTTTAAGTGTGCCAAAAACTATATCTAGAAATGTCTGCCAATTAACATAGCAGCCAGAGACCGAAGTGTCGTGTAAAATGTTCTAGAAGCGGCAAGAATGGGTAGACTAGACGTTCGTAGAATGTTCCAGAATGATCGCGCAGTGGGAAGTTGGAAAGCTTTATGTTAATCAAGAATATTCCAGAAGGTTCAAGTCCTGTCGTGAAGTATGTATAATGCCGCCCCGGTGGCGCAGTGGTCTAAGCGATGGCTTCTGATCATTCGCACGGAAGGGGTCCGGGTTCGAATCCCGGTGAGGCATGGATGTTGTGTTTGTCTTACGGCACTGGCTCTCTCCCTTCCCTGGAACCAGTGGCCCTAAATTAGGGACGGGCGACTGCTTATAGCCCATTGAGTTGCTCACGGTGGTCGTTAAACCTCCAATCAAAAAAAAAAAAAAAAAAGTATGTATAAAGGAGTCAGTCACTCGTTAGTCCAGTGTTCGAATCGGACAAGTAACGGACGTGAGAAGTACGCGGCAAAAATGTCAAGAGTTCGCAAATTTCTGTAATATTCAGGAGTGCACCCTGAGTTGCTGAACTGTGAGTGTAGTGCCAATATGTGCTTGTGGCTATGGTGGGGTAATTATTTTGGACAGTGAAATGCATGTAATGGACGAGAATACTGTACTGGAGATGGACGAAGTGAGTATCTTTAACCGAAATAAACATCCCATTCGCACTTCATATGTATTATTTCGTTCAAATCATTTGACTTGCGGCAAAGACGGGGCAACTACTCATGCCATACACGTACAATCTCCAATACCTACATACACGCATTTGAAGCCCGAGCGGTGGAACAATTGTCAAATAACCTACAGAACGTGTAAGGGTGTACCGGTTGCTGGTTTCTTCCCGTTGTATTGTTACCCATAAGTTATTGGTTAATTACCAACATATAGTTAACCATTAACCATTACGATTATAATGGGTAACTGCTACATGTCATTACAATTACCATGTAATTCGAATGACCAGTTCACCATTATTATGTAATGGTAACGCTAAGTTCTTGTTCCTATCACCATTACGCTGTAATGCATTACCGATTAATTCATCTACGATTTTGCCCGACTCTTGATAGTGCACAATGGGATAAAATGACCCTGAGGGAATCCCAAAAGCCAGATGGTAAATTTATTTATCACGAGAGGTCTCTACCCTGGGGTCAACGGCTTAATGTGGCAGCCGAACAACGGCTGGTGTTTGAACAAGCTGGACACGGAAAGAGACCTTACGACATCAAATCGTGTGCGTTAAGTAGCAAGCCACTTGCGAGGCCGAGTTTAAACTGTTAAAAAACTTTCTACCCCGAGATGTCGCAATTGAATTTTTTTCATGTGTAACACTGATACAAATAACCATAACCAACCTTTTTACATCAGCATAAAAATTCGGATATCTGATTTTAAAGAAATTAAATCATGAGTTTTATAAAAGTCTGTTTGGAAATTATTTATTTATTTTTTTCTTTTGTGTGTGTGTGTGTGTGTGTGTGTGTGTGTGTGTGTGCATATTAGGTAGAGCTAAGTGTGACCCAGATTTTCCAAGTTTTTTTTTTCGCAAATGCCATTGTGAAGCTTTCCATTTATGTAGAATAAATGAATTTTTATGTTTCCAACAAAATCCTTACTTTCGAGAGGCGAACTGTCTCTTTTGTATTTTCTTTCTTTTCTTTTTTTTTTTTTTTTTATAACAAACAGACTTAACCGTACCGGCGAATTTCCATACACTTACCAGCGTTTTCTGGCTCACTATTTTCTTGCCTGTGGCATTAATGCATAATTTCTTTTCGTACGTGCCAAAATACCTTTATTTTCTAGCTCCCATTTGTATCGGGTAGCTGCATTCACGACAAAAGCCTTTCAAATAAAGGGAAAATCTCTGTTCCTTTTGCGCAGCTAGGTGGCGTAAAAATAGATCTGTAGATCTAATTTTCTTCTTCTGCAGTGCTGTTAGTCCAGCATCGAGAAGGTGATAACTGTTGCGGGTCTTCTTTCTTCTTTCTCTACTCGGTTCTTTCCTGCGTCATCTCACTCTATAAATTCTTCTCTTTCATGACATTTGCATTGTCTTTTAAGTCGTCACTTACTTTTTAGATTGCAGTAATTTAAAAATCACTTAACTCTAAATGCTAATACTCTAGCACTTGAAAGAAACACATTAACGGCCAGATAATCAAAAGACTAAGTAAATACAACTTACAATGTTTGTTCTTTCCTTCGCTGTGATTTTATATAACCACTCATCAAACGGCACTATTCACACTGCAATAAAACACTACTCAAACCCGAACTACCGTATACGCGCTTATAAGACGAAAATTTTTGGAAGGCATTATTTTTCCAAAGTGAAGAGATCGTCTTACACTTAAGTCAGTTGCAAATATTAAATACAGTTATTTGCAAAAGTTTAAGACCACCTGCTAAAGCTAGGAGATCTCTGCCGATTGCGTCAGCTACTGTCTGTATTACTCAACTTCCTGTCGGTATTGCATTGTCCAACAGCGGCAGCTGCTGGTAGAGTTGGAGGAAGCGTGCTATCGTCAATTTGCTTCTGGCGTTCATTTGTATGTATTTTCCATGCAACGAAAAATGGGCAAAAATGCGTCATTATGTGTTACTCAGACGGCACAAATAGTGCCTTTATATCCCGAAGTATACTTCGAATGTGACATAAGCAGAAAGGTGAATGTGAGCAGGACTGTTATTTATAATACGATCATGAAATATTGAGATACAGGTGAATTGAGTGACTGAAAGAGAAGTGGACGTCCAAGAAAAACAACACAACTTGATGACAATACCATGAGCCGAATAGTTATGCGTTCTCCGACGAGTTCGTCCAACAAAATCAAGCCATTTCTGCGTTCAGAAGTATCTGGTATTAGTATCAGCACTGTTTTCCGACGTCTTAGCAAATATTTTGGATTAAAGTTTTATAAACCTGCACATAAACCTAGACTAACCCCTGTCATGAAAAATGAAGAGAATGTAGTTTGCGAAGCGTCATCAATCGTGAACTGCTGAAAATTGGAGCCAAGTTCTTTTTTTCGATGAGTCAACTATGCGTCAATTTGAATCACGTAAAGCACTTGTTCGACGACCAAATCGCAAAAGGTTTGATGCCGCCCCGGTGGCGCAGTGGTCTAAGGCGCTGGCCTCTGATCATTCGTCCGTAAGGGGTCTGGGTTCGAATCCCGGTCAGGCATGGATGTTGTGTTTGTCTTACGGCACTGGCTCCCTCCCTTCCCTGGAACCAGTGACCCTAAATTAGGGACGGGCGACTGCTTATAGCCCATTGAGTTGCTCACGGTGGTCGTTAAACCTCCAATCAAAAAAAAAAAAAAAAAGTTTTGATGAAAAATACACCGTTAGCACCGTAAGACATCCGCCTAGTCAGATGATATGGGGTGCTATGTCAGCATCAGGTACTGATTCATTATCCTTTCTGCCGACAGGCAACATCATGACTGGCCCTTTTTAATGTGGAAATGTTACGTGAGAATTTTTATGTGGAAATGCTACTCATATGGAAGTGCCAAAATGCACACTCTTTATGCATGACGGTGCTCGATGCACAGATCAAAGACAGTAAAGGACTACCTACAAAGGAAAAATATAACTGTGCTTGACTGGCCTGATAATAGTCCCGACCTTAATCCCATCGAAAATTTGTGAACCATTTTAAAAGACAAGGTAGCAGAAAAACAGCCAAAAAATTCCCAAGATTTGATTGACGGGATAAAGTACGTATGGTGCAAAAACATTTCAAGTGACTACTGCAAATCCTTCCTTGAGAGTATACCACATCGTATTCTGTCCGTTATAGAAAACAAAGGCTGCCACACAAAGTACTGATCTCGGTCATTTTGTGTTCTAAAGAATGTAAGTATTCATCTGAGGTGTCATGTTTTCAAATATATCTGACTAGTAATTAGTTGTTTCTTTGGAAATCTTAATTTTGAATAAATTGATAGGTGGTCTTAAACTTTTGCAAATGACTGTAATAAAAGATTTTTGAAACCAGCGAACGATTTAAAGAAACGATCAATGCGCATTCCTACATAAACAGTTGTTGCTAACACGACAAATGCAAAACCTATCCCTTTTCAAAGTGAGACCACGGAATTTCTGCTCCCAAAAAAGAAGTAATCCCTTCCTTATTTCCTCTACGGGACATTAAGCATGTCCCCTTACATTTGAGGAGGGGTGCAACAAACGAACTCGCGATATCCCGTGTTTTCGGAGCAAGCGTGGGAGCGTCTTCTTGCAACTACCAGCCGTTCTGTTGTTACGGTAGCGCAAAGTAGTGTTGCGTTGTTTTTAATATATATTAGTGATATATATTAAAAACAACGCAACATAAGTAGTGCTATGGATGTTACATAAGATGATTTGGTTTAAGATTCGAATGGAGCAAACAGCCATAATGACTTTTCTGACGACCATGTTGATGACTTAATTTTATGGGAAATAGAGCGAGTCGGATTTTAAAATTTTAGAAATTTGCACAATTTTATTTTAATAGATGTCATGTTTTACAAACTGTTGAAATTTAAGGTCGTCTTATATGCAAGTCTCGGATTTTTACCAATTTCTAGCTGTTGAACTAGGGAGGTCGGTTTATATACGAGTGCATACGGTATATCGTTACCTAAACGATTCACAGTCGCAACTTCTATAACGACAGGTTACACTTGGTAAATAATGTATACCTGGTTGTTCTTGCTGTCTGAAATTATCTAATCGTCGTCTCTTTTGGCACCCAAAGTATCATCTTTGCATTTATAATGTAACTAGCTGTCAGTTGTTGCCGAAATGTATAAAGGAACTCAAAGCTCCCGTTGTAGCGTTCAGAAGGAAATTATACGTAAGAGAGAGAAAAATTCACACGAGAAAAAGAAAGATCACGAGTTGTTTATATAGTCTTATCATCTCATCGCAGGTCTTATGGTCGCTTCCTAGGTATTTCCATGTTCGCGTCCTACGTATTCTTAGCAGCTCTCAAAACACATCCATATCAGCTCAATCTTGAGTCTTTTGTCTTCTGCAATTAGAAGGAGAAAAAGTGTTGCTCTTTGTTTTTGTAATTTTGTCCTATCTCATGGCACTGCCCATCCAAGCACTACAGCATTTAGCACATTTTCCAAACATCTTGTGTTTAACAAAGTCATAGCTAGCACTGTATATCATGGTTGGCGTTACGAAAATCTTGAAAACTTGGCCTTTTTCAGCCACATTGGCAGACTTCAATCACATAGTACACATAACTAAATAACAATAAACTGTACACCAATTATACTTAAACAGTATAACTATACTAGTAATCTGAATTTCTTGGTGTAGTCACAAACTCAGAAGACGCTATTAGGATTCGGTTTCATTTGGAAGCAGAACTTTGGTCCAAGTTCTAAAACTTTAGTTTCTTCTATGGTGAGCGTCCGGTTAACTATATTACCCAACGGCATGATGAAATCTGGTTCTGAGAGGATTTCAAGAAATCCAGCTTCTTCTTTTGTCTGGAGGATAAGAAAGATTGGAGTTTTTCGACTAGCATGTCCACTCGGAGCGTTAGGTTGTTAAAAGTGTTCGGGTAGCAAAATCTATGTAACTTTATATATAAGGTACAGCACTTGTTTTCCAAGAACATGACGTCCTTTCTTTTCAGGTTTATTATCCTTGATAGGGTCTGGCAAAGAAATTTGCCCTTTTTCTTTTCGAACCATGTTCCTTTTACCGAAGTCTTGGAATTAAGAAACTTTTGGATCGGATTACAAATTAAATAGTTACTAGTATAGTTAAACATGGTACACATGATATTTTTTTCTGTTTGTCAGGGAGAAACGTGACAAGTGATTGTCGATTTGAATATTTTATTAATATTTTAACATTGGCAGTCGACAATATGTTGCAGGAATCTTCTTCGTTACGTAGTACACCAGATAGTCATTTGTCTAGCCTTTCAGATTTAACAGAATTCTTTGGTGTTGGGGTCTTAATTCACCAGGAGCTGATATTTGTGGTCAAGCTGGTTTACGTGGGGCGGGAGTAATTTGGAGAAAGTCAGGGTGTTGCAACGGACTTTGGTCTCAGTTTTATGATAGGACGGTCCTATGGGAACGGAACGGCACTTTGAGAGAGGCGATGCTGTAGTACACTCGCATCGGAGAACAGAGTTGTTTGTTACGAATGAGAGTGAATGCGGATAGTAGAAAAAGAGAGAGAAAGTTTTACAAAAAGTTGAGAAGGTTAAATGTTCTGAGGTAAGAAAAGATTTCCGAAACAATGAGCCAAGGAAGCACCGAAAGTTAGGTGGGTTAGCTTTGGTAGCAAAGTTTACATCTGGTAGGGCAGAAGTAAAGAATTTCGGCTCCAGCTTGGATGTTCGTCCAAATGAGCAATTGATTCGAACGAATGAGCCTATGATTTGCTAGCGTAGCCTCTTATCATGACAAATAGAATGCTTTTAAAAAAGAGCAAAGATTCGATGACGTTACCGTTACTTTTTTTTAGGAAACTCCGTTGTCTGTGGTAGCGTACTTGCAGTCGAATAAATGAATTGAATACCTGATATATAACGCTAGAACAAATTTATTTTATTTTCACATACAGTGAGATAGGTGAGATTTTTTGCTCAAGAGAAATTATCCCTACAGATTTATTCCATTACGCATGCTAATAATATCCAGAGATTACCGAGGAACTGACAGTACATGTCAATTGACGCAAACAAATTCTCAGAAAAGAAAATATTATTAAATACCACTTTGGTCCAAAAGAAAAAGAGGATGAATTGTACAATGCGATTTTTCTTACAAAATCCTATAAAATATTTTAAAATCATTGAGGAAAACGTAAGAGAAACCAATTACAGAAAAGTTGAGGAGGTGGAGAAATGAATATACAGCATTAAAACAATGCGTTTATTTCAGCAAAATAGAGAATGTATAGAGATAGCTTTTATTCAGCTTGTATAGAGATAGCTTTTATTTCAGCAAATAGAGAATGTATATCTAAAGATTTTAAGAATTTTTTATTTAAAGATTTTTAGAATGTACGCTGAATTCTTCATACATAGTAGTGAGATCCAGAATAAAAATTATTACATCCATTGTTCTAATAAGCTACAGGCAACTTTTCTAGCATTGTACCATTCCAAAGTTTCCCGGTGAGTACCTTTAACAAGTGAATGTGTATCAAACTTTATAAAACTCTGATTTTGGGCAGGTGTTTCATTTCAATTAATATATGAGAGGTCCATAATATTTCCTGTAAGATATTCTACTGAATGTACGTTATATCCCGATAGACAATGCCCGAATGATTACATCAATGTCACAAGGATGCTGTGAGACATCTTTTTAACACAACAAATACTTTAAATTTCCCCACGACTGAGATTTTCCAAATAACAAAACGAAAAACTTTCTGTTGTCTAGGTTTTAATCTGCAACTTTACTGTAGCATATTTTTCAAAGATTTGGGAAACTCTTACAGAACCTGAATTTTTACTTCCTAAATAAACCATTTGGTGTATGCATAACTTTTGTAACCCTGGGCTTATTGGTTTTAGCAAGAGTAAACATTAACAACCTTTTTAATATCTTGTAAGTTAAAAGCGTTTCCCCTTTGTTAGTGCTTCTGGGAAGACTAAGAGACTGTACCTTTACTAGTTCCCTGCCAGAGATATTAATGAGGCAGAGGAGTTAGACACACCCTCTTTGCGCTTCCAAACATTAACCAGCAAAAACATAAGAGACTGTACCTTTACTAGTTCCCTGCCAGAGATATTAATGAGGCGGAGGAGTTAGACACACCCTCTTTGCGCTTCCAAACATTAACCAGCAAAAACATAAGAGACTGTACCTTTACTAATTCTCTGCCAGAGATATTAATGAGGCAGAGGAGTTAGACACACCCTCTTTGAGCTTCCAAACATTAACCAGCTTCCAAACATTAAGAGACTGTACCTTTACTAGTTCTCTGCCAGAGATATTAATGAGGCAGAGGAGTTAGACACACCCTCTTTGAGCTTCCAAACATTAACCAGCAAAGACATAAGAGACTGTACCTTTACTAGTTCTCTGCCAGAGATATTAATGAGGCAGAGGAGTTAGACACACCCTCTTTGAGCTTCCAAACATTAACCAGCAAAGACATAAACGACTGTACCTTTACTAGTTCTCTGCCAGAGATATTAATGAGGCAGAGGAGTTAGACACACCCTCTTTGAGCTTCCAAACATTAACCAGCAAAGACATAAGAGACTGTACCTTTACTAAACATTAACCAGCAAAGACATAAGAGACTGTACCTTTATTAATGAGGCAGAGGAGTTAGACACACCCTCTTTGCGCTTCCAAACATTAACCAGCAAAGACATAAGAGACTGTACCTTTACTAGTTCTCTGCCAGAGATATTAATGAGGCAGAGGAGTTAGACACACATTCTTTGCGCTTCCAAACATTAACCAGCAAAGACATAAGAGACTGTACCTTTACTAGTTCTCTGCCAGAGATATTAATGAGGCAGAGGAGTTAGACACACCCTCTTTGAGCTTCCAAACATTAACCAGCAAAGACATAAGAGACTGTACCTTTACTAGTTCTCTGCCAGAGATATTAATGAGGCAGAGGAGTTAGACACACCCTCTTTGTGCTTCCAAACATTAACCAGCAAAAACAACAGTGCTGGGAAACTGCTGGCCACCAGCTGGCAGTGATAGGTCACTGCTGGCTGAAATCTGCCGCTCACAGCCCGGTAGTGGTCCGTTGGTGGCAGCGCTATCAGTTGGCGAGCCAGTGATGGCCCTGCAGCATCGCAGTGAATTGTGAGCCTCCAAGCAAGTGCCACTAGTGGCCCGTTGCTGGAAACCAATGCAACCTCAACAGCAGGTGGAAGCAATGGGACTGAGCAGAAGCAACACTTGCTGTGTCTCTCATGGTACCAGTTAGTTGAAGACGACGCTGTCGTCATCGTGTTATTTTAGTGGATGTTAAGAAAAAAAATCCATATGTGGAGAGGCGAATTAATTTCCTAATGAAATTCCACGTCGACGAAGATATCAGATTAAGCTATGAAATACTAGATTACAGCCATGAAATACACCCACTCCATTCCCATGAATCACAATTCATGGAATGGAGTGGGTGAATAAGAAGAAAAAATTGAAACCGCTTGAAACGAATGTCTTGGAAAACCATTAAAAAAACGTTTGTTGGAAAAAAAAAAGAATTATACGCGTACAAGATTTATTAATTATTTGAAAGAAAAAGAAAGCAACGCTATGTGGATATAATGTACTCATTCATGGGTTGAATACACAAGACTGGGAGGAATTCGCTTATAAAAATAACGAGAAGTAAAATAAAATATATTTCCTCTTTAAAACAAATGTAGCTTCGGACAACGAAAAGGAAAGATACAACGTTAAAAATGTAACGGAATGTGACATGAACCCGGGTAAATATGTATTAATTCAACAATCTCCTTTCAAGACGACAAGGACAGTACAAAACTTTGGAAAGCAACTCTAAGTATGTACACTCCTTGAAAATGAGTGAAATTCCCTTAAGGTAAAAAAAAAACTATCATTACGTTGAAAAAATAAATTTATGAATCATATGAAACTGACTTTTATGAAAAATACCTCGCAATATTGTAAAATGAAAGAGGGAACCATTCCGATTACATATTCCACACAAAACATAGAGCTTCAAGCACACGCGCGTGCGTGGCAAATTAGTCTGGTCGGTAGAGAGATCAGCTACCACGCAAATGGCCCTGGTTCGTATCCACTCAGATTCAAACGGGCGTTTTTCTGGTCTGTTGAGAAAATTTCCCCAGCGCAGCGCTAAAATTCAAAATTCAAAAGTTTCGTAAGGGTAAAAAAAAAAAAAAGGTTGCAGCTTTGGCGGTTACCCTTGATTTCTTTTTTCTTAATGGCTATTACTGGAAATTAGCGGACAAGATTCGGCAAGCCACCAGTTACGCCACGTGATTGCCGGCGACCACTACCGGCACACTAGCGGACCACATTAGGCTAGCCATCATTTCTGGCACGTATGTGCAGGGCCGCTGAAGGGCCACTTGTGGCAGCTACTGCCTGTGATGGACAACTGATGGCCCTGTTCTGGCATATGAAAATTGATGGGGTGCCAACTGTTGGCCTGAACTGCTGTCCCTTCTGTTGGCCGCCCGGACATTTTATTGACGGTTCGGCAGCGTCAACATAGTGCTGGGCTATTGCTGGCCCAGCACGACTGTTTTGCTGGGTATTGCTGGCCATCTTTCACGCAAACTTCTGTCCAAGTTTCAGTTTCACTGCAATGTGAGTACTAAATGATCTTATCGTTTTATAGCATCAAAACTCGTATAGAGATAGGATTTTTAGGCCTTTAAACCGTAGGTTGAAGAAGCGTATATGCTCCAGCTTTGTCGTCCGTCTGTCTGTCTGTCTGCCCGCACGATAACTAGCGTAAAAATGGATCGATTTCGATGAAATTTTGGTATGTGGTAGGGAACAACCTGGGAACGAATCCTGTTAAAAACGGACGAAATGGGGTCAAAGGTCAGGAAATAGAAGCGGGATCCATTCCTTCGCCCTTATGCGTCATAACTTAGGTAAAAATGCTTCGATTGCGACAATACGTTATCATATTGTTCCGGAGGTATACTGAACCGGTTCTATTGAATATCATCGAAATGGGGTCAAAGGTCAGGGCACAGGAGTGAGATTTATTCCATAGCCAATATCCTCATAACTTGACTAAAAATGATTCTATTGTCACAAAACTTTAGTATGTTGTCCCGGAGGTACACTGAGCCAAATTTGTGTAATATCATCGAAATGGGGTCAAAGGTCAGGGCACATGAGCGAGATTTATTCCTCAGCCATTATCCTCATAACTTGAGTAATGATTTCTGGTATATTGGAAAACGTATCATAATCAATGCATTGCATGATTTTACTAACTGGTTTTCTTTACATCTTCAGATTTTTATCAGGAAATTCTTACGGCGGGTTCAAGTGTCCTTGATAGCCAGGGGTCTGTAAGAGGAAATGCACATTCGGAAGTAAATTGTTAATGAAAGGGCGATAATAGATATCGAAAGGACACTCGAACTGAGCTGAAGGTCGCCAACGGGGAGATATATTGGCTTGCGCGTTTTTCCCAAGAAAGGAAGAAGAAGACACCAGAAGAGTTTGGATTTAGCACTTGGAGGAAAAAGTCGAGGTGAGATTTTCTCCATGCGAGTGAGAAGGGTTTGGAAAATTGAAAAAGAAATAAAGTCGGAAAAAGAAAATTAACCGCGAAGTAACTCAGAAAGACATTTGATAGAAGAATAAGCAGAGACAGATTAATTGTGTTAATAATGCAAAGTCAAATGTAACGAAATCAGGATAAAGCTCGAAAGTGACTTTCCCGATGTACTTCACTGAATATGCTTACTCTTCATTGCACAAGAGCGATACTTCACTTAAGCTGGTAACTTATTTGTTTCATTATCCGAGTAAATATAGGTAAGGCCTAATTAATTCACGTGAGAGGATACTGAAAGAGACTCAGTGAATAGCCCTGTAATACTGTATATTTCATGGCACCCAACGTGGGGCTTTTGCATCTTTCATTCATAAACGTGGAGCGGTTTTCAAATTTTCCATCCAAGATAAAGTGGCGAGTGACAACTCTACCATGGCTACGAGCCTGCCCATATGTTGCAACTTAACAGCAGTTTCTTGTTAAGCACCATATTGTACAGATCCGACAGACACCCTATTCGTCAGATGTCGCACTTTGTGAAAAAAATTCTCTTCCCAAAAATCAAGTACCACTTGAAGGGGGAAAATATTTCGAGATATTGTGGACATACAAGAGAATGCGACGAAGCAGCTGGCTTTTCGCTATTTTAGAATATGATTAAAAAAATGATTCCAAAGTGTGTGGCTTCGGTACGAGACTACTTCGAAGGCGATTAAGTTTCAAATCTGTAAAGCTTATACTTTTTTAATAAATCCAATTTGAATACTTTTCGATCACACCTTGTAAGATGCCGTACAGACACTCCATTTTGTCATCGACGTGGAGCCTGGGAAAATTTTACTTCAACAAAGTCGTTTTTTGACTGACTCATAGAGGAACTTTTTTGCCCAGTAACTACAAAGAATTCCTAGTGCTACTTAAATAACTCTTGTGTGACAATTTATATTTGGATATTTGGCATGAGGACGAAATCAAGCCGCAAACTGTACGTAACAAAAAATAATAATGATCTTTTGCACTCCACTGCACACAGCTCCAAAAATTCCGGATCAGACAGTGCTCATACAGAAATATTTTATGCTTCATGAACACTAAGTGTCCAAGAATACTGAATGATATTCTCCAAGAATACTGTCCAATTTGTTTTTCCATTGAGCATGATGTATATAAGAATATACAATTGGTAACTTCAGAAGCATTTAAAAATATTTAACAGCATGATATGGAAAACGGGAAGAATAATCAACCTTGGAATCAATGCTGACCCACATCGAATTTCAGCTCTGATCGTAAATTGCTTTCCATTAATTAGCAACTGTGATACGGCTGATAAGAACTTCATTGGCAGTACGTTTCGTCAAAAACCTTGAAGATACGGGAAAGTTGGCTCATGGGAAGACACGTAGAAGATCATTACCGCACGTACGAAACTGAGTGGAGCTGCTCGCAGTATTTTAATATAAGCCTACTTTTCCAACCAACACAAATTAAGAAGAATTCGAAACCATGGGAAGTTTCGAGAACGAGCAGCCGCTGGCAATGCGTTTGGCAGCACTTCCAAATGGCTACCAACGTGAGAATAAAATTGTCAAAAAATAAGCTGCACGACTGAATGCCGTAACAAACAGTTCTTTGAGAGAAAAATGCAGATGACTCTCCTGAAATAAGAACGATACACAGGATCAGACAAAATTTGGGCAATTTTTTCTGGGATTAAGAAGACATTTAAAATGTGTCATTTCCGCAAATCCCCATTACCCGACTGCAGTATCGAAAGCGATTAACAAAGAACAAAAACAAACACTGGATGATAATTGTGTCACAACCTCAACATGTAATGGCATCCGAATGCATGAGACCGCATGGTGATTATTTTACTTCCAAAAACTTTAATGCCGGAAAGACCGAACGCAGGGATGCACAGCCACAATTAAATCGAGGGAAGGAATTATTTTAGAAAAGGTTATTAATGTTTACTCTTGATAAAACCAATGAGACCAGGGTTATACTTTCTAGTGCTTTATGGTCGAATAAATGTACTCACACAAGCAGATCGAATTTAGTCACCATCGAACGCGCTCTACACTGCCGAAGAAGATTTAAATTTGCGCCCTGAACGCCCGAACAAATCTACGCTCTGTACTGCCGAAGAAGATGCAAATCTGCGCTCTGTACGGCATAAAGAAGCAAATCTGCGTTCTGTACGGCATAAAAAAGCAAATTTGCACTCTGTACGGCATAAAGAAGCAAATCTGAGCTCTGTTCGGCATAAAGAAGCAAATCTGAGCTCTGTTCGGCATAAAGAAGCAAATCTGAGCTCTGTTCGGCATAAAGAAGCAAATCTGAGCTCTGTTCGGCATAAAGAAGCAAATCTGAGCTCTGTACGGCATAAAGAAGCAAACCTGTGCTCTGTTCGGCATAAAGAAGCAAATCTGAGCTCTGTTCGGCATAAAGAAGCAAATCTGAGCTCTGTACAGCATAAAGAAGCAAATCTGAGCTCTGTTCGGCATAAAGAAGCAAATCTGCGTTCTGTACGGCATAAAAAAGCAAATTTGCACTCTGTACGGCATAAAGAAGCAAATCTGAGCTCTGTTCGGCATAAAGAAGTAAATCTGAGCTCTGTTCGGCATAAAGAAGCAAATCTGAGCTCTGTTCGGCATAAAGAAGCAAATCTGAGCTCTGTACGGCATAAAGAAGCAAACCTGTGCTCTGTACGGCATAAAGAAGCAAACCTGTGCTCTGTTCGGCATAAAGAAGCAAATCTGAGCTCTGTTCGGCATAAAGAAGCAAATCTGAGCTCTGTACAGCATAAAGAAGCAAATCAGAGCTCTGTACGGCATAAAGAAGCAAATCTGAGCTCTGTTCGGCATAAAGAAGCAAATCTGAGCTCTGTTCGGCATAAAGAAGCAAACCTGTGCTCTAAACGGCCGGAGAAATTGCAAATCTGCACTCCATGCTACATAAGGAGATGTAAATCTGTGCTTCGAACTGCCAAAAAAAATAAAATAAAAAAAAGATGCGAATCTGCGCTCTGCACGGCCGAAGGAGATGCGAATCTGTACCAGAGATGGAAACGGGTCACGGGTCAAGGGGTCACCTGGGGGTCGACAATTTCTTGCGGTCAAGGTGTTCCTGACCCGATTTCGACCCGGTTTTACTTTTGAATAGAAAAAAAAGTATTTCAAAGAACCATTCAGAGGTCTTTGAAATAATACTTCAGATTGCAGAGTATGATCCTTGAACTTGCTAGATAAAGAAGTGAGGATTAAAAATGAACTTTCAAAAGACAAAACTGAAGTATAATGCTTTTACAAGGAATGAAGATTTTTCAATTGATGGAGAAAAGCTGGAGATAACCGATTCCTACATTTACCTTGGGCAACAGCTATGAAGAGAGGGCTACGTTGAGGAAGAAATTAATTGGAGCATAAGAACTTGGATGGAGAGTTTTTAGAAGAAAAAGTACAATTTTTGAGAGTAATATACCATTATGTCTTAAAAGAAAAGTGTTTAGTCAATGCGTCCTTCTAGTGCTTGCGCACGCAGCAGAGACGTAGACCTTAACTAAAAAAGACATACAAAGACTGCAGACAACTGAACACAGCATGGAGAGATGGAAACGGGTCACTTGGTGCAACCAAAAAAGGTAAAAAGTAACCAAAAAAAAAAAAACAACGCTTGGTGTAACCAAAAAGGTGAAAAGAAGAACTCGTGGATAAGGAAAATAACAAGAGTGGAAAACATCACGATCAGAGTAAAATCTCTGAAATGGCATGCCAAATGAATGGACCACAGATGAACAACCGACATTTTAGACTGGATCCCAAGGGACAGACAGGAAAGGACTCAGAAGAAGACTACGTGGGAGATGTGTGGATGGAGGAGACTGGACCAAGACAGTCCGTTGCGGAAGAAATTTGAGGTGACCTTCATCCAGCAGTGGATTGATGCTGCTGCTGATGATGATGCTATATTCGAGTTTACAGCTCAAAGCAGATTTGTCCGGGTCGGGTCCAATTATGTGACATCCTGGTCCAAAATTTTTTACCCGTTTCCAACTCTGATCTGTACATAGCAAATCTCCACTGTACATAGCCGAAGGAGATCAAATTTGGGCTCTGCACTGCCAAAGGAAAGGCAAATCTGCGCTCTGCACGGCCGAAGGAGATGAAAATTCTGGCTCTTGATCTCTGCGGTTGTCCGCTATGCTGCTTGTGCTCCACGCTACAATCACCACTTCTGAACTTCACAAACCACTCACGACTGCCAACAGCTTTCTCGCCGTATGCCGAACAAATCCTCTCTTGTGGGTTTGCAGTGTCTTTCCCCCGATTCAACATGAACAACAAACACTGATGAATACGCACCTTGTTGGTGGCCATATCATATCTTACCTAACCGCACGTGTGGGCTGTCCGCCAACAAGTTAGTTCAACGAAGTGTTGTCACCTCACGCCCACAGCACGAAATTCTGAAAAAATTTCAAATATTTATGCATAGACATAATAATTTTATATTATCGTTTTTCGCTGGAATAATTTTCTTACATTCCTAAAGCACAACGTTCGTTTGACAGAAATGTGTAATGATGAAAACAATATTGTGAATCAGTGTCTGGACAGTACAGCAGAAATCAGCGTTTCGTCCGTACTTTTAGCTGCAAGTTGTTCTACAGCTAATCACGAGACCTCAGCGTTAATTAATATCAAGACGGCGAACAACTATTCTTCATCTGAAATGAGATTTACTTTTCCGAATTACAGCTAACAAGCGCCACACAGGTGAAAAAACAAAACAAAACAAAAAAACCGCCATATTTATTATTCACAGCAGCACACAAAAAATCTTCAGTGAAGTAATCAAAATATCACCCGCAGCCTATGAAATAAAAAAAAAAATTCTGAGAATAACTTTCTGTTTTTACTCTCCTGTTAGCTGTTTCAATAAATAACGTCTTTTAAGCCGATAAATTAATTACAATCATGACATCTGTCTTTCGTTGTTCCGATTACGCTAATAAATTCTCCCCTCGCCACTTCTGCTCACGAAACCCACCCGGTCTCATCATATTCCCTACTGGGAGTGTGTTTCCAATCTTTGGCGACCTTCCTTGGGGCCTCTGTGTTGTTGTACAACTTCCATAACACGAACACCAAATCTAGCTAAATCCTGAAGTCTGTCTGCTTGAAACTGCCACGGGACTCTCTCTCTCTCTCTCTCTCTCCATGCAGCCAATTAGAAGAGAGTTCCGAGCAAGAGACCGATGGGGAATAAAAAAAATAATAATGAAAAAACCTCTTACGCGCATCCCTATGGCAGTTTTTTTCTTTTTCAAGGCCAGCTTTTAATGAGCCACAAATATCAATTACCAGGATGGAAAGGTCTAATCACAGTCGTGACTATCATTTGGAGAGGAAGCAAAGAGAAGAGAACAGAATGCCATGGTAAAACTCTCTCCCACTCTCTCTTCCCATGTATGCCTTTTGTGTGTGAATGCGCGCGAATGTTTTAGAGAACTGCATATACAGACGCGACAGTTCGAAGCAAAACATAAACAAAATACGCTTACAAGAAATATGACCAATGCTAAATTATATAAGCTAATATTTTTCAAAAGTGCAGGTTCAGAGAGGCAAAAGTGGTGCTGCGGGTTGTTTCCCACGGCAACTGTTCAGATTTTCAATCATCAGTCCTACGATATCTCTGAGCAGGTAGAAATGTTTTCTGGAGGGGTCATGATATCCCTAAACGAAACATGATATTCCCGTCCTATGACTTTCTTTTATGGTTATAAAACCATAGTATACCTAAACCTATAACCACAAAGTCTACATTACAGTGGACCAAGGTTTTGGAATTCATGACCTAGAAAACTAACAGACATCAATAATTATAACTTATATAAAAAAACTTAAAGCATTTATATTAAACTAGCTACAAAAAATAAAATAAAATGAAAACAAGTTAGTAAAATCGTGCAATGCGTTGATTATGATATACTTTCCAACATACCAGAAATCATTACTCAAATTGTGAGGATAATGGCTGTGGAATAAATCTCGCTCCTGTGCACTGACCTTTGACCCCATTTCGATTATCTTAAACGGAATTGGTTCAGTATACCTCCGGAACAACATACTAAAGTTTTGTCTCAATAGAAGCATTTTAGTCAAGTTATAAGGATAATGGCTGTGGAATAAATCTCGATCCTGTGCTTTGACCCCATTTCGATTATATTCAACACAACCGGCTCAGTATACACTGAAGTGACAGAAAAACTGGTACACCAGTCTAATACTTACTTAGTAGGTCCCCCACAGGAGCGCAGGACTGCAGAAATACGACGGGGCATGGACACAACTAGCTTCTGGAAATATGCTGTAGGCAATGTACTCCATACTTCCTGCAGAGCGTTCCACAATTCGTGTGTATTCCGAGGTCTCGGATTCCTGTGTTCGAAAGCACGTTGCATGGCATGCTAAATGTGTTCTATCACGTTCAGATCTGGAGACTTGGGTGGGTTTGGCAACACTCCAAACTCATATGAATGCTCCTCTAACCATAATGTGGCGTCCCGACACTTGCGTGGAGGTGCATCGTCCTGTTCGAACAGGCCCAACCCATCAGCACGAATGCAGGACATGAACGGGTGTACCTCGTCAGAAAGGATGCGCACATAGCGTTGGTCGGTCACGGACATTTGTAGACGTACCAGAGGTCCCAGTGAAGTCCAGCTAAATACACCATATACCATTACGGACCAACCACCAGCCGGTACAGTTCCCTGTTGACAGGCGGGATCCATGGCTTCATGGGGTTTGCGCCACACACGAATTCTTCCATCTGTCCGATACAGTTGGAAACGCAACTCGTCAGACCAGGCTACTTGTTTCCAGTCATCAAGTGTCCAGTGGCGGTGTTGCCGTGCCCAAGCGAGGCGCATAGATCTGTGTCGTGCACCCATCAAGGGGACTCTAGTTGGGCGTCGGCTCTTAAAACCCATATCGTGCAGGGTACGTTGCACTGTCCGGACGCCGATGCTTGTTGAGGCTCCAGCATTGAATTCCGATTATACCTGAGAGAGTGTTGCACGCCTATCGCGTGAAACGATTCTTGACAGCCGACGATGGTCACGTTCACCATATCTTTTTACGGCCGCACTGGTATCGTAGTTTGGAGGTTTTGCCGGAATTCTTGTAGTCACAGTACACCCTTGCAATGGTCATCCGTGAAAATCCGAACTTCGTTTCTACCTCCGAAATACTATGGCCCATCTCACGAGCGCCAACTATGACACCGCGTTGAAAATCGCTTAAATCGTTATTACTTGTCATTCTCATGCCGAAAATAGCTCTGACAGCTGGGAAGGATGTTTTTCTCTTTATATACGCACTGGTGGACGCAACCGAGTACGCGTATAGGGGATGTTGCTATGTATTTTGTATAAGCTCGTCTGTACCAGTTTTTCTGGCACTTCAGTGTACTTCCGGAACAACATCATAAAGTTTTGTCGCAATCGAACCATTTTTACGCAAGTTATGACGCATAAGGGCAGTGGAATGGATCCCGGTCCTATGTCCTGACCTTTGACCCCATTTCGTCCATTTTCAACAGGGTTCATCCCTAGGTAGTCCCCTACCACATACTAAATTTTCATCAAAATCAAACCATTTTTACGCGAGTTATCGTGCTGACGGACAGACAGACAGACGGACAAAGCTGGAGCACATACACTTCTTCAACCTACGGTTGGAAAGCGTAAAAAAAGAAAGAAAAAGATATGGGAAGGAAAGGGTAATCGGAAACTTGGAGGTCATGAGTGATCCCTAATTATAACGCCGCGGAGATTTCAGGTTTCATGTTAAATCAATAGTAAACTAATTTCATTGCTGTCTGGATTGTTGACTTTACTTAGGGAGATCGGGGCTAAGTCAGGACTCTGTGAGGCCTTTTCCCGGAACTTCTTTGATGTTGTTAAAAGCACACAAACAATAATGTAACAATAAATCAGGAATCTGTAACAGCAGAAATAATAAATAAAATGAAATGAAATTATTTCTAGTTAGATGAAATATTTTGAAATTTTTACCTAATAAATGTAACTAATATTGGTGAATATAAGATAAATGTCTTTTAAAAATGCATATATAATTATAATTTTAACCCCTTATTCCCTTTACATGGTGACATGGGGTCTCCTATAATAGTTCTTCAGTGGGGTCGCACACATAAAAAGATTGCTCAAAAGTGGGTTAGAACATGGGGGTCATACCTCATGCTCTAATCCGAGCCATGATAGACGGCTTTAGAAGGACAAGGTTCTCAATAGAAAGGGATATGTGGGCAATGGAAAAAGTCCAAAAGTCGTGTATTTTCAACATGCCATCAATGTCAAGAATCCTCCACCGGCGAGTATTACGGAATTGTGGGACACTGTTCAGGTAGCATGTATTAATACTACAGAGAGAGCTTGTGGAGTCCATGCTCTATCGAGTTGCTGCCGTTATTTGATCACGAGGAGGATTAACGAGTCATCAGAGGAGCATCATAGTTTGTTTTTGTTTTTTTTTTTGACAGGGGGGAGGAGCTTCAGTGTATATATGCATGTATTTGCGCAGTGGTCTAAGCGATGGCCTCTGATCTTTTGTCCCGGTGAGGTATGGATGTTGTCTTACGGCACTGGCTCTCTCCGTTCCTTCGAACCAGTGGCTCTAAATTAGGAACGGGCGACTGCTTATAGCTCATCGAGTTGCTCACAGTCATAGGAGTTGTTTAAGGCTGTTGAGCATTTTTTTTTATGTTTTAGAGCCAGCTACATTCATGTCGTGTTAAACTCTTTGTTAGCAGATCATTGAAAGCATGTTTTGTCTTAATAAAAATGACCCGAGGACAGTGAGAATCACAAGTTCTTTCCCATTGAAACTTTATACACACTGACGGAAAAAAACATCCCAACACCAAGAACGGGTTGTGTTAGATAAAAGACAGTTGGTAGGCGGTGAGAGTACATCTGTAAGATGACGTGTATGCAAATATCGCGCTCGGCGCATACGTGTGGCGCTAGTAGCGTCCCTCGGAACATGCAAAGCAGGTTTGCTGTAAATACGCGCTGTAACGTTCGTGAGCGTTAGTTATCGTTGAGATTCGACGTAGGGTGTTGATGTTAGTCAAGAATGCCTTTAAGAAGACGAAGAAGCCATTATCAACAGCTCACGGAATTTGAACGAGGTCGTGTAATAGGGCTACGAGAAGGTGGATTTTCTTTCCGCAATATTGCAGAACGACTTGGCAGGAATGTAGCCACTGTGCATGATTGTTGGCAGTGGTGATCAAGGGAAGGTACTGCCTCAATAAGACCGGGTTCCGGCCGGCCACGTGGCACTACTGAGAGGGATGACCGCCGTGTACGGCGTATAGCCGTGGCGCATCGTACCGCGTCTGCGGCAGCAATTCGAGCTGCGGTTGCCACCACAGTGACACAACGAACTGTTACAAATCAGTTACTTGAAGGACAGCTCCGAGCCAGACGCCCTGTAGCGTGCATTCGACTTACTCCAAACCACTGCCGTTTGCGACGTCAGTGGTGTCAAGCTAGAGCTCATTGGAGGACGGAGTGGAGATCTGTTGTGTTTTCTGATGAAAGCTGGTTCTGCCTGGGTGCCAGTGATGGCCGTGTGTTGGTTAGAAGGAGGCCAGGTGAGCGCCTGCAACCAACCTGTCTGCGGCCGAGACACACTGGACCTACACCTGGAGTTATGGTCTGGGAAGCAATTTCCTATGACAGCAGGAGCACTCTCGTGGTTATCCCACGCACCCTGACGGCACAGTTGTACGTCGGTCTGGTGATTCAACCTGTTGTGCTGCCATTCATGAACAGCATTGCAGGGGGTGTTTTCCAACAGGATAAAGCTCGCCCGCGTACCGCTGTTGTAACCCAACATGCTCTACAGAGTGTCGACATGTTGCGGTGGCCTGCTAGATCACCAGAACTTTCACCAATCGAGCACGTATGGGGCATCATTGGACGACAACTCCAGCGTCACCCGCAACCAGTATTAACCGTCCCTGTATTGACCAACCAAGTGCAACTGGCATGGAACTCCATCCCACAAACTGACATCCAGCACCTGTACGACACAATGCATGAACGTTTGCGTGATTGCATTCAACATTCTGGCGGTTACACCGGTTATTAATGTACCAGCATTTCACATTTTAAAATGGCTCTTTTCGCGCTTACAATAAGCTGTGATCTTGAAACCTTACTCGATTAAATATGTTACCTATACAAATGTATTGCCGCTATTTCATTCTTCTACAACTATTTTTTCGTGGTGTTGGGATTTTTTTTTCCGTCCGTGTATGTTGTCCAAAGTTAATCTAGACATCAGTTACTTCCAGATCATCAAACTCTAAGGAAGTATTTAGAAAATGATTCCTGCACGTGTATCAGAAGTACTCCAGGACTAAACAGGAAAGTTGACGTAAATGTTACCAAGAATGGAATTTAAACCCACTATTATTTGATATTGTCTTGAAATTGGCGGCAGGAGAAAGGATCATATTGCTGCAGATGATAACTTGTTCTGTACGAAGAGTAAAAGATATCCATAAAAAAATTAGGATGCAGGAGAAGGGAATAAAGATCAAAGGTAAATGTGTGTGGATATCGATCATATGGGATTACATCAAGGAAGAACTGACAAAAATAGCGAAATGAACTGAATTTTCAGAAACGTTTTTGCAAAATGATGGATTCTATTAGCTGCGCTGACTACATTATGATATTTTGAATCTTTGCTGTATCTTTGTTGGACTCTCAATCAAGTCAAGTGTAATACAGTGTGGCCTAAAACATACCTACCTAGTTTAAATCCAGTCTGCTCTGCAACTAGTAAGTACAATTTAAAGAAACTTTGCCGGCACATTATGGCCATCACGCCATTTTTGTCTCATGTGTTTTCTTTTCATTTTGCGGGATATGAAAAATGGCAGCATACACTATAGAGCAGCGGGTATTCATTATCGAAGAGTGTATTCGATCATCAGAAATCCCTGAAAAGGTCAGAAGAGCGTTCCAGGTAAAGTTTAATGTCAAAGTTGGACCGGACAGGCACACAATATAAAGCCTCGTCAAGAAATTTCACAAGACAGAGTCAGTGTTGGACGATCACTCTGAAGGCGACAGGCCCTCTACAGCAAGGACTGAATGAAACATTGAAAAAGCTGGAGAAACATTTGAAAGAAGCCCGGAAACGTCTACCAGGAGAGCGTATCAGGAGTTAGGAATCAAACGCAGCAGTCTTCAACGAATTCTCAAAGATCTTCATTTGTTTCCCTATAAAATCCAGAGCACTACGGTCGTGGACTTGACCGGACTTGGACTTGCTTGGCGCCTGTATTCAGCGGAACTTAATCCTTTGTATTTCACCGGACCTCAATCCTTTGGATTTCCTCGGATCTCAATTCTTTGGATTTCACCGGACCTCAATCCTTTGGATTTCACCGGACCTCAATTCTTCTGACTTCACCGGACCTCAATTCTTTGGATTTCACCGGACCTCAATCCTTTGGATTTCCTCGGATCTCAATTCTTTGGATTTCACCGGACCTCAATTCTTTGGATTTCACCGGACCTCAATTCTTTGGATTTCACCGGACCTCAATCCTTTGGATTTCCTCGGATCTCAATTCTTTGGATTTCACCGGACCTCAATTCTTTGGATTTCACCGGACCTCAATCCTTTGGATTTCCTCGGATCTCAATTCTTTGGATTTCCTCGGATCTCAATTCTTTGGATTTCACCGGACCTCAATTCTTTGGATTTCACCGGACCTCAATCCTTTGGATTTCCTCGGATCTCAGTTCTTTGGATTTCACCAGACCTCAATTCTTTGGATTTCACCGGACCTCAATCCTTTGGATTTCCTCGGATCTCAATTCTTTGGATTTCACCGGACCTCAATTCTTCGGATTTCACCGGACCTCAACTCTTTGGATTTCACCGGACCTCAATTCTTTGGATTTCACCGGACCTCAATCCTTTGGATTTCCTCGGATCTCAATTCTTTGGATTTCACCGGACCTCAATTCTTTGGATTTCACCGGACCTCTATTCTTTGGATTTCACCGGACCTCAATCCTTTGGATTTCCTCGGATCTCAATTCTTTGGATTTCACCGGACCTCAATTCTTTGGATTTCACCGGACCTCAATCCTTTGGATTTTCTCGGATCTCAATTCTTTGGATTTCACCGGACCTCAATTCTTTGGATTTCACCGGACCTTAATCCTTTGGATTTCCTCGGATCTCAATTCTTTGGATTTCACCAGACCTCAATTCTTTGGATTTCACCGGACCTCAATTCTTCGGATTTCACCGGACCTCAATCCTTTGGATTTTCTCAGATCATAATTCTTTGGATTTCACCGGACCTCAATTCTTTGGATTTCACCGGACCTCAATCCTTTGGATTTCCTCGGATCTCAATTCTTTGGATTTCACCGGACCTCAATTCTTCGGATTTCACCGGACCTCAATTCTTTGGATTTCACCGGACCTCAATCCTTTGGATTTCCTCGGATCTCAATTCTTTGGATTTCACCGGACCTCAATTCTTTGGATTTCACCGGACCTCAATCCTTTGGATTTCCTCGGATCTGAATTCCTTGGATTTCACCGGACCTCAATTCTTTGGATTTCACCGGACCTCAATTCTTTGGATTTCACCGGACCTCAATCCTTTGGATTTCCTCGGATCTCAATTCTTTGGATTTCACCGGACCTCAATTCTTTGGATTTCACCGGACCTCAATCCTTTGGATTTCCTCGGATCTCAATTCTTTGGATTTCCTCGGATCTCAATTCTTTGGATTTCACCGGACCTCAATTCTTTGGATTTCACCGGACCTCAATCCTTTGGATTTCCTCGGATCTCAGTTCTTTGGATTTCACCGGACCTCAATTCTTTGGATTTCACCGGACCTCAATCCTTTGGATTTCCTCGGATCTCAATTCTTTGGATTTCACCGGACCTCAATTCTTCGGATTTCACCGGACCTCAATTCTTTGGATTTCACCGGACCTCAATTCTTTGGATTTCACCGGACCTCAATCCTTTGGATTTCCTCGGATCTCAATTCTTTGGATTTCACCGGACCTCAATTCTTTGGATTTCACCGGACCTCTATTCTTTGGATTTCACCGGACCTCAATCCTTTGGATTTCCTCGGATCTCAATTCTTTGGATTTCACCGGACCTCAATTCTTTGGATTTCACCGGACCTTAATCCTTTGGATTTTCTCGGATCTCAATTCTTTGGATTTCACCAGACCTCAATTCTTTGGATTTCACCGGACCTCAATCCTTTGGATTTCCTCAGATCATAATTCTTTGGATTTCACCGGACCTCAATTCTTTGGATTTCACCGGACCTCAATCCTTTGGATTTCCTCGGATCTCAATTCTTTGGATTTCACCGGACCTCAATTCTTCGGATTTCACCGGACCTCAATTCTTTGGATTTCACCGGACCTCAATCCTTTGGATTTCCTCGGATCTCAATTCTTTGGATTTCACCGGACCTCAATTCTTTTGATTTCACCGGACCTCAATCCTTTGGATTTCCTCGGATCTGAATTCCTTGGATTTCACCGGACCTCAATTCTTTGGATTTCACTGGACCTCAATTCTTTGGATTTCACCGGACCTCAATTCTTTGGATTTCCTCGGATCTCAATTCTTTGGATTTCACCGGACCTCAATTCTTTGGATTTCACCGGACCTCAATTCTTTGGATTTCACCGGACCTCAATCCTTTGGATTTCCTCGGATCTCAATTCTTTGGATTTCACCGGACCTCAATTCTTTGGATTTCACCTGACCTCAATCCTTTGGATTTCCTCGGATCTCAATTCTTTGGATTTCACCGGACCTCAATTCTTTGGATTTCACCGGACCTCAATTCTTTGGATTTCACCGGATCACAATTCTTTGGATTTCCTCGGATTTCAATTCTTTGGATTTCACCGGACCTCAATTCTTTGGATTTCACCGGACCTCAATTCTTTGGATTTCACCGGATCTCAATTCTTTGGATTTCACCGGACCTCAGTTCTTTGGAAGTTTTAGCGGACATCTCAATTCTTTGGATTTCACCGGACCTCAATTCTTTGGATTTCACCGGACCTCAATTCTTTGGATTTCACCGGACCTCAATCCTTTGGATTTCCTCGGATCTCAATTCTTTGGATTTCACCGGACCTCAATTCTTTGGATTTCACCGGACCTCAATTCTTTGGATTTCACCGGACCTCAATCCTTTGGATTCACCGGGCCTCAATCCTTTGGAAGTTTTATAGGGGACATCTCAAGGACGAAGTGCATCTGAGAAACCCAAGTACTTTGGAGGAGCTTGTATTTCTCCGGACCTCAATCCTTTATATTTCACCGGACTTCAATCCCTTGGATTTCACCGGACCTCACTCCTTTGGATGCACCGGGCCTCAATCCTTTGGATTTTTTATGGGGCACATCTCAAGGACGAAGTGCATCAGAGAAACCGAAAGACTTTGGAGGAGCTTGTATTTCACTGGACCTTAATCCTTTGTATTTCACCAGACCTCAATCCTTTGCATTTCATCGGACCACAATCCTTTGCATTCACCGGGCCTCAATCCTTTGGAATTTTTATAGGGGACATCTCAAGGACGAAGTGCATCAGAATAACCCAAAGACTTTGGAGGAGCTTGTATTTCACTGGACCTTAATCCTTTGTATTTCACCAGACCTCAATCCTTTGCATTTCATCGGACCACAATCCTTTGCATTCACCGGGCCTCAATCCTTTGGAATTTTTATAGGGGACATCTCAAGGACGAAGTGCATCAGAGAAACCCAAAGACTTTGGAGGAGCTGAAATCATCTATCTAGCGTGAAATGTTGGCCATTCATACAGACGTAATCCACAAGGAGGTGTCCAAATTTCGGATAATATTGATCAAGATCGTCGAAGTTGAGGACAAATATACTGAACGTGTTGTAATATAAAGGGCAGAAAATGTTGATTTTAATACACTTTGGATGAGATTTGTAATCCCTTTTCGTTCAGGAATAATACAGCATTAAACTTGGTAGGCACGTTTTGAGCCACCCTGAATGCTCGACTTGATTCAGAGTCCAACAAAGACTATAACAAAAGACATTCCAACATACAGCAAAGATTCAAAATATCATAATGTACTCACCAGAGCGAATAGAGTCAATTTAAAATGTTCGATGCAGTACATGTTTTTGTTATACGAGTTTTTTAACACACGCTGTACTTGTGGCGATTTTAACATGAACACCGTTTAAGGGTTTTAAAATCAGTATGCATTTACGAAAAGAAAATTTGTTTTTGTACTCTGGAATGTCTTATGCCATTTCGATATATTTTTGCATAGATGTCAGGTGGTTCTGATAATGACAGGAGCAGTGATGAGTTATTTCCCACGAAACGTATTTAACGAGCATTTCTTGATTGTTCCCAGAGAGTTAATGATCACTTCATCACCCCGATGCTCAACAACAGGTGTTAGGTGCTGTAAGTTGTTTTCCAACGACGTGCCCCCCGAGGTAATTACGCAGCTCAATACACGCTTTGCCTTACAGCCGCACCTCGAAATCAAGTAGGAAAGGGCGATTTTTTTTTCCCAACCTGCAGTCGAAAAGTTCTGCCTACGTGGGCATTTGGATTCGCCTCATCAAACATCTGCGACAGCTAATAAAAATTCTCTCCATTGGTAATAGAATTCCTTTCCTTACTAAAATCGTCTTCCACGGGCAAACACACCTGCTCATAACTTAGTGAATCACGGCTCTGGTGTGAATCGTATGTGCTTCCTACACGCAGTTTCTTCCTATTGAGATGTCACATGAAATGCGAAGAGTAAGAAATCATACATCCATTCTTTTACATTCGACGCTGATGTAGGAATGAACAGCTCCAAAGGCATTTTATAAAAAAGCATGTTTGCACAGGTGTTTTTCGGTCTCACTAATGTGTAACGTTGGGCTTATTAATTTCAGAGAAAGTAAAAAACAATAACCATATTTTGGTATCTTCTTATAAGTTAAAATCACTTCCCTTTTTCGTCAGTTCTTGGAAAGATAGTTTTCTGCCAGCCATATGAATGAGGGCAGAGATGGACACTTCAAGAGTCCTAAGGAAACATTTTTACCTCCCATCGTCGTTCATGGTGTTTAGTTTATAATAATTTATTGCTCTGGAAATCTTTTTTCAAATTTGTCTGACGCTCTTCGGGAATCGTCCTTTTTTTTTTTTTTAGAAGATCGTGGAACGAACTATGGCTCACACCTAACAGGAAGAAACATATGCAAACTAAGTTCCTAATGAAGGGTTGTCAGAGGGGTAAAGCTATTTGGAGCTGACTTAGTGATCTCAAGAGGGTAGTCTTGATGTGGCGCATGAAAAGGAGAGTTGCGAAGATTTCTCTGCCAGACATAAAATAAGAGATTAGGGGAATGTCCGATGCTGAGGTGGGACATTGAAGTCGAGAAAGAAAATCTTAGCAAACAGGTAACAGAGGAAGAAGCCGGATGGAATAACCAGGAACAGATCAATGTGTTAAGGGGCATCCTGAAAATAATACCTCCTCCTTAAATAATTTATGGAATTTTGAAGTTATTTTAATGAAACTGCACTGACACTGCACTGTGTATGTCACCAATGTGGGAATTTTTTTTTTTTTCAGAATCCGAAATAAAAATCATGAATGATAGTGAAAAGCAACGAGCCGTAATTGAATTCCTGGAAAATCAGGGATGTGAGGCCCCGGAAATCCACAGGAGACTCCTGGCGGTGTATGGAGCTGCTACAATCAATATAAGTAATGTCCGAAGATGGGTGAAGAGGTTTCGAGGGAAGGGGGGGGTCAGTGTCGCACAAACAACGGGGTGGAAGACGCGCAACTGCAGAGACAGATGTCAACAGGCAACGAGTGAAAGACCTCATCACAGCTAATATCTAAGATTTATGAGATTTCGTCTTCCTTTATTTTTGTGATAATATCTGAGGAACGAAGATTCCTGTGAAGATTTCGTCTTTTTAAATTTCTGTGATAATATCTGAAGATCTGATGATTCTTGACATGGATCCTTTACTGTAGTGAAACGGTCATCGACATTATGAGTAGGCATCGAATACTTCGACTAAAGATAGTCTGAAATATTCAGATTCTTAAGTTTTAATTTCTCGCGTATTCGTTCTCTTGAGTGGTGTAATGATAACCTACTCGAACGAAAAAAAAAAAAAAAAAAAGATGCGAGTTCGAATTCCGCTCGAAGGCGGTGGAATTTTAAAGTTTTCTGAGGAGATGCTATATGATAAACAGTGAAAAAAGGCGTTTCTGTGGAGAAAATAAATTTTTTTGCTTGCCTTCCGTGCATTTGGGAAGATTCATTCTTCACTAATTTCACAATTCTCTTCAACAGATCTTATGAGGTGTACAAGTTTTAAAGCATTTTAAGACAAGGCAACATGTAATTAGAGAGAAAACAACAATACCTTTATGAATCAAAATATGCGCCGTCATTATCTATCACCTTCCGCCATCGGTCGGGCAGCAGATGGATTCCAGCCATGAAGAATACTTCGTCGTGTGATGCGATGAAGTCGTCAACCCATTTTTGCACTTCGTCAGATGTCCGGAACCGTACAGCAGACAAACCATGTTGCATCGATCGGAACAAATGATAGTCTGAAGGAGCTATGTCGGGACTATACGCCGGGTGCTCCAAAACTTCCCAGCCAAGCGTCAATAACGTTTCCTTGACCGATTTTGCGACATGCGGCCTAGCGTTGTCATGCAGTAATTTCACGGGACGCAATCCTTTGCTTGGGAATGGATGTTTCCGACAGATTTCCGGGTTCAATCGCAGCAATTGTTGTTTGTAAGGATCAGCAGTATCAGTTTGATCCTGTTCCAATAGTTCATAATAGAGCACACATCCTTCATATCCCACCAGATGCACAGCAGAACTTTCTTGGAATGAATATTGCGTTTCGGTGTCGAAGTCGTTGTTTTATCGGGGTCTACCCAATGTTTTGTGCGTTTGGGATTGTCGTACCATATTCACGTTTCACCACCCGTAAAGATTTTCCACAGGAAACTTTCTGTGTTGTTTATTCAACAGTTTCAAACACTTCATGACACGCTCATCCTTGTTCTCTTCTGGCTGAGGTCATGTGGCACCCATTTTCCTTCTTTCTGAATCTTTCCCATTGTGCGTAAACGATTGGAAATGGTTTGTTGAGTTACCCCCAGTTGTTCAGCTAGTTCTTTTTGCGTTTGAGACGAATCTTCATTTAGCAATGCTTGCAGTTCCTCATGTGCAACCTTCTGCGGGGCGCCGCTACGTTCTCGATCGCTAACCTCAAAATCACCTGCTTTAAACCGTCTAAACCAAAACTCACACGTTATTTTTGATACAATATTCTCCTCCAGAACTGAACAGATCGATGCACATGCGCTCGCAGCATTTATTTATTTCTCTTGATGAATATCGCTTGCCATAGAAAAATAATACCTTATCTACCGATGTGCAAGTGCGTTTGACTGTTGGGCAAACTTCTGTGTCAGATTTTGCACTCTGGACCAGTTACGGTCCCATGACAACAACGCGGGGGAATGTCTGATATGTAAATTAGCGGTATACGTCACACAAAAAACGCTTTAAAACTTATGAGTGAATCTAATAAGAACGTATGAGATAAAATTTACAAACTAGAAAATTGCATCTTTTTCTCCCTGAAGAAGAAAAAAGGTGCAAAAGAAATATGTAAAACGTTTCACCTAAAACTGAATGTATGCAATGGAGTTCGAGAAATACGGCGTCGTCTTATGGGAAAGAATGGTGTAAAAACAGCATCTGTAAATATGCGGAGGAGGGATGCAATACATTACTAACGCAGGTAAAGCGGATAATGTGAAAGCGAAAATGGTGCTAGTAAATTACAGTAATATAATACAGGATCATCACCAACAACCATCAATCCAGTGCTTGATGAAAGTTAGCCCAAGTAACTTTTACAACTTTCTTCTTTGAGCTAGTCGTTTCCACGACACGACAGTATACTTTCGTATTTCATTCAACTGTCTCCCACGTTTTATTCTGGGTTATTTGCTGTTCCGTGCTGTTCAGTCTCTTTTAGTTGTCAAACTCTGTGGTGAGTTCCTCTAGCAACATGTTCATCCCTTTGCAATTTAAGGGTCTTTACTTTGATAATGATGTTAACAACACTTGTCAGTTTACTGGTTCTTGAGTTCCTTTTCTTATCTTTCTTGGTTTCACGCAACATGCATGTCTCCAAGCTTCTTTCGAACTGTCTGCATTCTTTGTATGCCTGTTTTAGTTAAAGACCATGTTTCAGACCCACCCATAATTCAGAACTAAGAGGACTCCCTCTCTCTCTCTCTCTCTCTCTCTCTCTCTCTCTCTCGTTTTATCTATTTATCTATAACCGCGGCAAGCCCCGTTTGGGAACTTGAGGGCATAAATTTGGTTATTGAATTTCGATCGACTAAATGGCAACAATGACATTGGGTTCCCTAGTATAGGCAACCCAGTCTCATCGTTGGGACTTGAAAGCGTTATGTTTCATACGAGCTCGTACGAGGTTGTCGCAAGAACTCACATGCCGCAAAGAAATTAAATTTAAAAGCTAACAATTCAGTATCATGCTTGAATCGGGGTATCTTCGAAGAAAGAAAAACTATTACTTTAAATTAAACCAGAACAACGACACTCGTACTCGTTTGCAGAGCAGCGAGAAGAAAAACACGTTGTTTAAAGAAGCAAATGTAAAATTTATTTTGTACATATTTCTTAATTTATGTACAATTTAATGGTGGGACTACATTAAGTTATATTAAGACATCTCTACAAAAAGAAGTTATGGTTTAGCCTGAGAATTATAGAAATAGTAACGTCCCAATCAATCCAACTAGTACGAGATGAGCAATACTATTCCATTTCTAAACTACAATGAATACTCAGCATGCAAGGGATTGAAATATTTGGATGATGTCTTACCCTAAAAAATCTTTTGCTGTGCAACACCAATCCGAGGGTTGAGGAAAGGGAGTGTCTTCTTGCGGCCGTGGTCTTTGGCTGATATCCTCCGTGGATAAAACGCAGCCCGGGAGCTCTCCACAAATGTCTTCTCTATTTTTCTTGGGTACCTAACATCCTGCCGGATTTGGGTCCTACTTCTTGACCGACGTACAGTAAGGCATTTCTTGCCAACAGCCGACGACCAACTTCTATCCTTCTACGGATGACAACCACCAACAACAACACAACTGCAACCACGATTTCTCCATTTTATTTTAGTTTCGCTTTCGCTTACAGACATGCTGCTAGGCGTATTCCTCCTTCCTGGAGGCGTAACTTCCACCTTCATTGGTTTCTGGTTTCCCCTTTCTCGTTCACAAGTGGCCTGCCGTCTGGTGCACGTTGAACAGTGGCTACTTCGAGCAGATGTTCTCCTGGCCAGCTGACCATCTGCTGAGTTGAGCCCCTTAAAAATTTATTTGGCCCTAAATGTTACCCCGTTCTGGAGTTCTATTATCGGACCATCCGAGAAAATCCTTTTTAATTCTTTAAGCATGCTCGGAGGTACGTACCTGACTGAAATGTGTTTCCCGACGCAGAGCCTGGGTGACATTTATTGACTAGCCTTACCTTCTTACTAGATTTAAGATTCTTTCTTAGACTTCCATCATATAGTCACTCCTGACCCATTGTTAGCTAGGATTGCATTATGTTATCCGCAGTGCTGTTGCTTCGCAAATGCGGGAAAAGAATTAAAAATACCTTTCACTTCGTTTGCGAAATTTTGCACCTGGCCAAGAGTTTGCGTTTCTATCTCCTTCCGACGTGAAGGAAAAGTAAGAAGAAAAAAAGAAAAGCAAAGAAACTAGTGAATCCTTATGCAGCCTGGGTTGGGATAATATTTTTTGCGCCTAATTAAAAATTACTCCAATTAAGAAATAAATAATAAATTATGTTAATTAATTAACATAATTGACACAATTAATTAGGTAATTAAATCCCAAATTTGGGTATTTCTTTACCAGAAGCATTGTGCCCAAAATTGGGAGAATTTTCTAAGCAACCTATCTATCTACCTATCTACCTATTTTTCTATCTATATGTTTATCTATCTGTTTATCTATTTTTCATCTCGGCCTCAATGATTAAATACTTTTATTTTACGGCATAATGCTCGATTGCCCTCAAAAATTGTACTGTCTTTTCCAAATGCTCTCCAACCAAGCTTTATAGGCCTATTAACGTCTTCGGTGTTTCTCTCGCTTGATATACACTATACTGACAAAAGTCATCGACACCCCTTCAAAAGCAAATGAATGGATCCGCTGGGTTGTTAAGATGCGCGGTACAGCTGCAAACGGTATAAAAACAAGCTTGCAGCTGACCACGATCATATCGCACTGTGAGATTGAGTGAAAATGTCGCAGCGGGAGAGAGCTGGCTCTGAGAAAGGAAAGATTATTGAGTGTTAAATTAGTTGGTTGTCCATAAAAGAAACAGAGAGGCGTTTAAGCATACCAAAGTCAACTCTTTTGGATGTACTGAATAGGTGGAAGACACATGGCGTGCCTGAAGCAGCAAAACATACCGGCAGACCAAAGAAAATCAGTGATAGAGGGAGGACGTCGAAGTCTCACGAGGGTCGTTACAGCTAATCGACGGAGTACTGCTCAAGACCTCAGTGTACAAGTGAATAAAAATGCTGGAACCTCGGTATGTACACGTACCATTCGAAGAGAACTTCATTCCATGGGTTACCGTGGTGGTGCGGCTGCTCATAAGCCTTCCGTCTCCACTCGGAATGCTACTCGTCGTTTAGTTTGGTGAAAAAAACATTTATCGTGGACCGTAGATCAATGGAAACGGATCCTATGGACTCATGAATCCAGATACACGATCCATCACTCTGATGAACGTGCATGGGTATGGCGATAGCCGGAGGAACCGCTATTTACCACAGTGTACTGTTCCTACGGTCAAGTTTGGAGCTGGCAGTGCACGGCCCATTGGCTACCGTGGACAAACCTATTAACCACCATGTCTACCTCGATATTTTGGACAATTATGCCCTACCAACTGTGTGGCAATACTATGGAACCGAGCCTTGTTGGTGCCAGCAGGATAATGCACCGAGCCATAAAGCAAGGACTGTTACGGCGTGGTTTGACCATAATTCCGTATCGTGTGTGGACTGGCCAGCACAGAGCCCTGATCTTAATCCCATAGAGCACCGGATAAGAAGTTTGGAACCAAGGCCTACTATTAAGCAACAGTTAGCGGCAGCATTATGTACTGAATGGAAGCGCATACCTATCGCTGTGTTCCAAAACCTTGTCCAAAGCCTGTCTCGAAGGGTCAGTGCATGCATTAAGGCCAAAGGTGGACCGACACCGTACTAATGTATGTCAATAGATGCTATTTTGTGTTTCTCTTCTAGGTATCTGGTGACTTTTGTCAATATAGTGTATGTTGTCCAAGGCAAATGTAGATATCGGTTACTTCTAGATCATCAAACTCTAAGGAAGTATTTAGACAATGATTACTGCACGTGTATCAGAAGTACTCCAGAATTAAACGGGAAAGTGTTACCAAGGATGGAATTTAAACCCACTATTATTTGATATTGTCTTGAAATTGGCGGCAGAAGAAATATCACATTGCTGCAGACGATAATTCGTTCTGCACGAAGAGTAAAAGATATGCATGAAAAAATTAGGATGCAGGAGAGGGGAATAAAGATCAAAGGTAAATGTGTGTGGATAACGATCATGTGGGATTACATCAAGGAAGAACTGACAAAAATAGCGAAATGAACTGAATTTTCAGAAACATGTTTGCAAAAAGATGGAGATGTGAAATGGAAATTAAGCACCAGAATGTAGGCGAGATGGATAAAGTCTGGCTAAATTTACAAAAGTACGACGATCAAACAGTAACATGCACGACAAAGCACTAGCTGAAACAGCGAAGGGACGCGGAGAGACTCCTTCCCAGCGAACCTTTTTTTTATCTACTTAAACATTTTACAAAATTCTTCGATTTGAAAAGTGGCAATATGTCAATTTAATGTCAAAATTATTAATTTTTAATTGAGCTCTAAGATAATAATCTGTGGAAACGGAAAGTGGTAGAGAGCACTGATCGGTTAACAAGACGCCAATAACAATTGCGTGTTTTCATGATAACAACAGAGTTTGCCCGAAGTAAATGCTCGGTCAGCCAATGTTGCCAAGTAACGCACTTCTTTATCATCGAAGCATGCAGATGAATTACAAACTCAATTCTTATTTTTCCACATAAACACCGTACAGTTTAAGGCATTTTATCTCAGCGGTACACCAGCTTTAAGAATCTGTTCGCGAAAGATCGGCATCTAGTATTTACATGTTTCTTCCTACCTTCGCTACTTTTTGGAACGTTTTTGCAGAAATCTTTTACTTTGAACAAATAAAAGTTTACTTTCTAGCGTTAGTGCATCCATCCCCACTACTACCCCTATTGTGCTATCCGTTATTTTAGAACATCTGCTGAATTCGTCAGCTAACTCAGTGAGAAATAAAAAGGAAAATCTGTCTGATATAATAATTTCAAGGAACTTTCAGATGTCGACTGATCTCTGCAGTCGATATTTTGCTTACTCACACAGACTCTACCAAAGAGCATACGCATCATATTATGGTTCTAAGGGTGGTTTCCTTACAGTTTTAACCACAGCGTTGAGCTACGCCATCTACTGAACAGGATGTAGTTAGCATTACAGCTAAGCGATATACATACACTGAAGAGCAATTGAATTAGAGACAGCTGGCGTTATGCAAATGTGGCGCTGTGGGCGGCCCTGTAAACGGAAACGACATGACGTATGCAGCGATCCGACAATATAAGGAGTGATGCGACGGGAATCAGTAAGAGTCGGACACAGTTTGGGTAAGACGAAGGATCTAAGCGCATTTGATCGTGGGCAAATTATCGGGGCCCGACGAATGGGTCACTCCATCTGGGAAGTCGTGCAGGCACTGGGATTTTCACGAGCCACTCTGTCACGGGTGCACCGTGAGTACATCGAATCCTGTAAAACAATTCCTGCAAGGGCCAACTGCCGTGGACAACAGCGTGTGGATGAGCGGGGTCATCGTCGGCTAGCTCGCATTGTAACAGTGGATAGACTGGCCACAGTGCAAGAAATCACTCGGCAATTTAACGCTGGTGCACAAAAACGTGCAAGCAGCCACACCATCTAGAACCATCTCCTCGCTATGGGGTACAGAAGCAATCGTCTCACGAAGGTACCGCTGCTGACCGCACATCACAGGGTGCAAATATTAGCATGGTCGCGGGAACATCGCCACTGGACCCTAGACATGTGGGAAAATGTTGCCTGGACTGATGAGTCGAGATTCACGTTGGTACATGCGGATGACAGGATACGAGTACGGCGCAAACCACATGAAGCGAAGGATCCACCTTGCCAGCAGGGTACTCTTCAAGCTGGTGGGGGTGTCATTCTCGTCTGGTGACTGTTTACGTGGACTGAAATATGACCCCTGGTACATGTGACATCGTCCGTCACAGGTCAACGTTACCGGGATATCCTGGACGACCACTTGCTCCCATTTGTGCGTCTTCAACATCCCGCTGGGGACCTCATCCTGCAACAAGACAATGCAGCTCCCGAATTGTATCCGAATGGTTGGATGAACACTCCACCGACGTGACCTCGCTTCCTTGGCCAGCTAGGTCACCTGACCTCAATCACATGGAGCACATCTGGGATGCCATCGAGAGAGATGCTCGAGGCTCTGACCCCTCTCCATCAAATATTCGTGAACTGTGGGAGCTTGTTCAGGGGTCGTGGATCCGTATGGCTTCCCAACGCTTCCGGTGTCTTGTCGAGTCCATGTGGAGACAAATCGCCGCCGTCATCAGGGCGAAAGGTGGTGCTATACGTTACTAGACAGTTATCTCTAATTCAATTGCTATTCAGTGTATATATAATTCTTTAACGCTTTAAGTGGCCGATGTATTTGAACTAAACATTGCCAAAATTTTCTTGCATTCGCCAAACAGCAAGGTTCACATAGCCTCCGGATTTTGTGAAAGCTACGGCAAAACAATTATTCTGTCTCTCTCATTTCAGCGGTACCGACTATAACCCTGCCACTGGTGCTAAGCTCTGCCTTTTAATTCTTTATGCTTTGCTTCATGACCGAGTGCATGATAGACAATCCCATTGACATGGACATCACGTCACGAGGTAGAAACAAGTGTCTCAAACGGTTTGGTCAAAATTGTGGGCGTCCCAGTTGCGGACAGAGGGAAAGGCAGTGCCAATTGCGGACAGAGGGAAAGACAGTGCCAATTGTGGACATATCCAGTTCTGTCCGCATCTGCGAAAAGAGGAAGAGTTTAAGTGAGAGATTACGTAAACAACCCCTTTGGCGAAAAATAGAAGAACTGGGATTAGTGAATGAATATAACAATAACGAGGAGATAAGGAAACACCTCCGAATGTGTGCTTCACTGGCTTATCTTTCTGTGGAAAATGTAGGCGATGGTTGGATATGCATTCAAGAATTCAGTCCCATTAATGAAAACTTTCAGAAATTTTATGATTATTTCTTAAATAACTGGCTGGAAAATCCGGTAATAACTGTAGAAATGTGGAATTGCAACAACAAACGACACAGAACAAATAATATCGTCGAAGGTTGGAACCATCGGTTAAATGCAGCTATCAAAAATCCTCATCCTAAAGTCGCGAAGTTAATAACGTGCTTGAAAGGTGAAGCGAGGCACAGCCATTTCCTGTATGACAGAAAGTGCCTAAATCTCGAGGGCAAGAAAAGACAAAAAGCAACAATCAAATTGGATGAACGGAGCAGCAAAACAACTATGGCAGCGTTTTACACAACCGCGAATATCCGACGTTGTTTGAAGAATTTATCGTTCATTCAGAAGTTGAAATAATGAAGAAGTCAACAGCTACCTTCAGTTTTGTAATTTTGTTTTGAAACTGATATACAGTATAGTTATGTTTTTATAAGAATATTTGCGTAATCTATTTTAGTTTTTGTATTGAATTAAAGGAGGCGAAATAAAATAAAACAGATCAATACAAAATAATAACTTCTTCAGAAATAAGGGTTGAAAAAGTTATAGCTACACTGCGGGTTCATTCTCATCAATCGACTGGACCCGGCTTTATGTTGTATAAATTTATGTTTATATACTCTATGGTTTTCTGTTGATGACCAATGTAGCGTACAAAAAAAAAAAAACCCATACTTTTTGAAATAGTCTGTGAGAAGATATAGATATGGAACATTACATAACAAGTTAGTAAAATCATGCAATGCATTGATTATAATACGCTTTCCAACATACCAGAAATCATTACTCAAGTTATCTTTCAAGTTATGAGAATAATGGCTGTGGAATAAATCTCGGTCCTGTGCCCTGACATTTCATTCCATTTCGATGATATTCAACAGAACCGGTTTGGTATACCTCCAGAAATAACATGATAAAGTTTTGTCGCAATCGAAGCATTTTTACGCAAGTTATGATGCTAAGGGCTATGGAATAGATCCTGCTCCTGTGTCCCAACATTTGACCCCATTTCGCCCATTTTCAATAAGGTTTGTCGCCAGGTGGTTTTCTACCACATACTAAAATCTCATCGAAATCGAACCTTTTTTACGTTAGTTATGACGCATAATAGCAGTGGAATGGATCCCGCTCCTATGTACTGACCTTTGACCCCATTTCGTTCACTTTAAATAGGGTACCTACCCAGGTGATCCCCTACCAGATACTAAAATTTCATCGAAACCGAGCGATTTTTACGCGAGTTATCGTGCGGACGAACATACGCACAAAACGCGTGACGTAAGGAGGCAGATGGGAATCGCGACCATCTGCCAGCAAGATGTGACGTCATAAAACTTTAATAGAATCCACACAAAACGCGTGACGTAATGAGACAGATGGCGTGACCGCGCGCCAACATTCTCAAACGCGGCGAGATTGTGACGTCATAAGATTTCTAAGCATTGGTAACATTAATGGAATAATGAAACAAAGCCATCACTAAAAACGTTATAATTCGGGGAGGTTATTTAACCCACTGAACGAATTCTCCTAAAGTCGAGATCAAGCTAAATCGATTTCTAGTACCAGAAAACTGTAGGTTAACGACTTTCATCAAAATTCTTAGAGCTGTTTTCAAAATAAAATGTACATACATACATACAAGAATTGCTACTTTAAGGTGGACGTCAAGTAATTTTGCTTCCTATACTTTCAATGGAAAAACTTCTGTACACATTTTCTTCATAATTAATGCGTTCCCAAGGATGAAAATTTGAACATGGATTAAAATATCTTCATTTTATAACTTGCAATACTTAATATTTTCTAAAACATAACCATAATTAGGCAATTCAACATTTGTTTGTCTACTGACGTCATGAAAACACAGGTCGCGCCATCTTTTTTCTGGACAATTAAGGCGTTCACAAGGATGAAAATTTGAACATTGATTAAAATAGCTTCATTTCATAACTTGGAATACTTAATATTTTCTAAACCATAACCGTAATTATGCAATCCAACATTTTTTTGCCCACTGACGTCATCAAAGTACAGGTCGCGCCATCTTTTCTTTGGTTTCAACACCACCAAAGGAAAAGTTATTTATTTTTAATATGATTATGGTTATGTTTTAGAACATATTAAGTTTTCCAAGTTATAATATGAAGTTATTTTAATCGATGTTCGAATTTTCATCCTTGGGAACACATTAATTGTGAAGGAAATGTGTACAAAACTTTTTCCATTGGAATTATAGGAAGCAAAATTACTTGACGTTCACCTTAATAATATGGGATAAGGGCAATGGAAAGGATCGCAATCCTATGTCCTGATCTTTGACCACATTTCGTCCATTTTCAATAGGGTTCGTCCCCAGGTGGTCCCCTACTGCATACTGAAATTTCATCGAAATCGAACTATCTATTTTTACGCAAGTTTTGACGCATAAGGGCAATGGAATGTATCCCGATCTTATGTCCTGACCTTTGACCCCACTTCATCCATTTTGAACCGGGTTCGTCCCTAGGTGGTCCCCTACCACATAGTAAACTTTCATTGAAATCGAACCATATTTACGCAAGTTATGACGCATAAGGGCAATGGAATGATCCCGCTCCTACGTCGTGACCTTTGATCCCATTTGTCCCATTTTCAATAGGGTTCGTCCCTAGGTTGTCCCCTACCACATAGTAAAGTTTCATTGAAATCGAACCATATTTACGCATGTTATGGCGCATAAGGGCAATGGAATTATTCCGCTCCTACGTCGTGACCTTTGACCCCATTTGTCCCATTTTCAATAGGGTTCGTCCCTAAATGGTCCCCTACCACATACTAAAATTTCATCGAAATCGAACCATTTTTACGCCAGTTATCGTGCGGACGGACGGACGGACAGACAAAGCTGGAGCATATACGCTTCTTCAACCTACGGTTGGAAAGCGTAAAAAAGCAAGGACGAAAAGATAAAAGCCAGACACTATGGATAACGTAAATATTGATTAGCGAAAAACAATTCTAAATGGAGAATTAAAACTTTTGTATGGTAGCTGTTAAAGGATAGATTTTAATTGACGCTTAAAAATATGAATTCCGTGTTTGGTATTGATTCATTTCCTCTCTCTATGAATTTTAATTATGTCTGTATCAGAGAAACATGTGAATTATGTAAATTATATTAAGTATGACTCATTTAATCTTACGAATTTCATTTACTTAAAATGGATGAGAAAAATCCTAATGCAGATGATTTCGTTCAATATTAAAATACACGTAAGAAATCATTATTTAGATTGTAATTAGATTCAGAAAAGAAATCGCTGTTCCGGACTTGACCACACAGGGGTTGGTACAGAGAATCAACCCTAACATTTTACAGATCTCCATTGCCTACTTTTATGATAATATCGAGGCTCGTAAGTGAGTAAATCACAAAGTTGTTTTTTTTAAACAAATGGCTGATTATTCATAACTAGAAGAAGCATTAAAGTTTAAAAAGGTAATTATGGAAATGAAGAAATCCGGCAATTTCTTTGCCTTCGAATATGAACTCAAAAGACACGTTGAACAAATAATACGAGAATAATGGAAAACTCGGATAACTGACTAATGCAGATGGATGTCTAATGCAATTTTTGGAAACTACGAGAAAAATAAACTTATGTCGCTTAATTTTAACAAATCAGTGTTCTGCAGCCAAAATTTTCTGTGTCTGTTCTAAAATGACGTTAATACATAGCAAGTGAATGATCCTGATTATTGCAAAGTGAAATGCTATTTCAGCAAAAAATTGAAGATAATTAACGCTTTCTTAGTTGCGAACAAAATACTAGAATAGAAACCGAAAGAAAGAAACAACGCATTGAAGGACATTTTTGTAGTTAACTACATAATAGAGGTAATAAAAATGTAACACTGTGTGATGCAATATATTAAAACAGAATGGTTCAAAGGCCGTATCATGAATAGCACTTTTACATTCCTATGTATTTTACTTGCATTTTTCCTTTGTTTAGTTCTTTACTTTTATTTATTTATGATGCTCTTTCCTAACCCTTTGGCCCTAGGTTGTTTTATTATTTACTTTTCAAATATTTCCTCTTCAGAGTGTTTTTTATTATTATTCTCTGTTCTCGGACTTCCATTCAGACTTGCATGCCTTGTCACAGCATAAACCCGGAATTCCATTTCTTCCTGACTTCATTGGACTTTATTACAGTAGTTAGAAATAGTTATGCACTACTGATCATTGCAGCATCATTCATTGTAAATACTAAGTGGTGTGAATTCGAGGAAAATTCCTGAAAATAACGTGCAGCAAATTTATTCGTAGGTATCCGTTCTTTAACGAAATTTTCGTTCTAAAAAGTTTCTAACGGAAACTGCAGTGTTTTGATAGATTTTTCGCTGTCACTAATTCCGTTTTTCCTTTCCTTCAGAAATATCAGTTTCGGGTTTTTACTGTTTATTAAACAGAAATTTCCTGAGTTTCATAAGAAATTCGTTTTTGACTTTTCCATTCTACAGAAGTACCTTATGTCCAGGGATAGACAAACCTCAAAAATTTTAGGTGCCAGCAAATTTTTTTCAGGAAATACGAAGAGAAGAACTACGATCGATCTAAGCAAAAAATAAAAATACAGAATTATGACCTTTAACAGTCAAAACTAATGTATTGTTTCTTAGATATCGTTCAATAATGTGCAAAATCCCCAACTAAACTTAGGGAACATGTTGAGCTCGTATTAATACAGTAGTTGCATTCAAAATAGATTTACATTTTAGGAAGTTAAGCTTTGTCTTCCAGTGTATATCATTCGATACAAACAGTAATGAATAAATATTTATATGCACTTCACACGAAATCAATGCCATGACTACGAACATCTCTCATGTTCATTTCGTGTCATCATCAGATATTATCTATCCATTGCTAGATGAAGGCCTTGATCAACATCCAGCAAGTCCCTTCCAGAACTTGCTCTCCTAAGCCACTCGCTTCCAGCTCATTCCGGCATGCTTTCGAATTTAATCCGCCCATCTCCTATGGTCTTCTTTTAGGTCTTTTTCTGCCATTTGGAATCCAGTAAATTATTTAAGTTATTCAACAGTGGTCAGTTCTTCTTGCACGTCTCTCTCTCTCTCTCTCTCTCTCTCTCATGTGGTGTACCGTGTAAATTCAACCTAAATTTTTGCCGCCCAAGATCATCTCAATGCATAATTCTGCTGGCAATAATGCCAAAAATTTATACTGGCATCTTCATTATTATAATTCTATTTTACGGAAAATAGTCCAGAAAAGACTCGTAAACAAACAAACAATCCGTATACTGCACTTCTTAATTTTGAAAAATAAATTCCCACAATAAAATTTGAAAATTCAGGCGCCAGGTAAAATTTTTCAGATGCCATGGATTTGTCTACTCCTGCATAAGTCCCAATTGTTGTTTTTTAAAGAGGGAATGTACCAGTCGTATTATGGGACTTTTACTGCCGTACGAGGTGAAAAAAACCCTTCCCGTTTTATGAGATCGAGATCGGGATGGTTTGTACCTCAGTGATTAGCGCTACCGATTGAGTTAGAAAGGCACGTACCAGAAGTTCACGTTTCAAGTAGAAACAAGGAGGACTTGAATCGCCCAAAAATTGAACGTTTTTCGCTATAAATGCGGGATAATTACTCATTTTTTATAGAAGCTTATTATTTTTCTGAATAAGTATAAAATAACTATTTTTTCGATAGGATTTATCACAAATTAATTTTTTTCCATCATGATTTTTCAAAGCAAAAGAATTCTTGGGAACTCCAGACTTTTCTAAACTGACAATGGCTCTTAATCATGTTTGAGTCGCGAAGTGACATGTATTATTTCATAGCATTATTATACAAAACAGTAAATATAAAACTTACTCTGATATTTATAATAATAGCTTTTGTGTTGAAGATCCACAGACTGATACATAGAAAACATACAATCACGCGTACGACACTTTAAGTACCTGGCAACACAATATACAGTAGAAAGTGTACCAACCGTAAGGGGGATATATCTGTTATCACAGTAACCTCAATATCATGCGATATGCCATACACAATATTCGGTCTCACTATAGAACCTCAAAATCAGGTCCTCTATCAGACAACTGAAATTTAATAGTCAATCAAATCTCAAATATTCCTGCGAGCCTTTCTTGTTAACAAAACTTTCCGTCATGTTGGTACCGAAAAGAGAGAACACAGTTTTTCCGTTTGTGTATGAAAAACATTTACAGAAAGGTACCCTAAAAATTCAGGATTTTCCGGTAACACCTCTTGAAAACGGAAGTTTTCCGTTATTAACCTGACAATGTTCATCAGGAGTATTTCTGTAAATTCACGTATGAATAATCCCTGAAATTCAGTTTTTTCGTAATTTCACGAAAAGGATGATTCAGGAATGTGCTTATTTAATTCACAAGAGAAATCATGGAAAATGGCTCTTTAATTTCTGGAAATTGTTAGTGTAGAAGCAACTATAAATCTATATGGACCTCGTCAGTTTGAAGAAGCAACTTATCCCACTTTACTCTCAACATTGTTTGAAATGGAACCACATCACTTCATAGGAGCAATTCTAAATCTTTATCTCACTTTACCCTCAAACTTGTTGGATATTGAACCACCTTACTTAGTAGGACCAATTCTATATCTTTATCTCACTTTTTCTTTTTTTTTTTTTTTTTTTGATTGGAGGTTTAACGACCACCGTGAGCAACTCAATAGGCTATAAGCAGTCGCCCGTCCCTAATTTAGGGCCACTGGTTCCAGGGAAGGGAGAGAGCCAGTGCCGTAAGACAAACACAACATCCATGCCTCACCGGGATTCGAACCCGGACCCTTTTCGGACGAATGATCAGAGGCCAGCGCCTTAGACCACTGCGCCACCGGGGCGGCTTATCTCACTTACCCACTACTTTTTGAATATTGAACAACCTTACTTAGTGGGAGCATTTCAAACCTTTATCTCACTTTACCATCAAACTCGTTGGATTACTAAGTAGGAAAAATTCTAAATCTTTATTTTTAATCTAAATCCTTATGTAACCACGTTACTTAGCAGGAACAATTCTAAATCTTTATCTCACTTTACATTCAAACTTGTTGAATACTGAACCACCTTACTTGAAGGAGCAATTCTAAATCTTTATCTCACTTTACCCTCTACTTGTTGGATACTGAACCACCTTACTTGAAGGAGCAATTCTAAATCTTTATCTCACTTTACTCTCTACTTGTTGGATATTGAACCACCTTAATTAGTAGGAGCATTTCTAAATCTTTACCTCACTTTACCCCCAAACGTATTAGATATTGAACCACCTTACTTAGTAAGAGCATTTCTAAATCTTTATCTCACTTTACCCTCAAACTCGTTGGATATTGAACCACCTTATTTAGTAGGAACAATTTTAAATCTTTATCTCACTTTACCCTCAAATTTGTTGGATATTGAACCACCTTACTTAGTAGGAACAATTCTAAATCTTTATCTCACTTTAGCCTCTACTTGTTGGATATTGAACCACATTACTTAGTAGGGGCATTTTTAAATATTTATCTCACTTTACCCTCAAACTCGTTGGATATTGAACCAACCACCTTATTTAGTAGGAGCAATTCTAAATCTTTATCTCACTTTACCCTCTACTTGTTAAATTTGAACCTCCTTACTTAGTAGGAACAGTTCTAAAATTTTATCTCACTTTACCCTCAAACTCGTTCGATATTGAACCACCTTATTTAGTAAGAACAATTCTAAATCCTTGATCTCACTTTACCTTCAGATTTGTTGGATATTGAACCACCTTACTTAGTAGAAACAATTCTAAGTCTTTATCTCACTTTACTCTCTACTTGTTGGATATTGAACAGCCTTACTTAGAAGGAGCAATTCTAAATATTTAGCACACTTTACTTCCAACCCTGTTGGATCGTGGACCACCTTACGTAGTGCAGAAATTAAGTAATGAGACTGATTTAAAAAAAAATCCCAGTGCAACACACGTGTTGGGAAGGCATGTTTTTTTTTCATAATTCATTTATCAGATATACGGTGGCAGCAGCGTTTGCGTGAGAACTGCGCAGATGATTATTTATGCTGTTCATGAAATCATTCGGTGGAAGAATATTGTCACACTCTGTGACGGAGCAGAGAGCAAATATCCGGTTCTGTTTGAAAATTTATATTACTGTATCTGAGACAGCTGAATTCGTGCGTGATACGTACATGGCTAATTGCATATCTTGTGCACAAATATTAAGATGGTACGTACATTTCAAGAATGGGAGGGAAGATTTGGAAAATGACGAAAAGCCCGGACGGCCGATTTCAGTGCGCATGTCTGAAATCGTTGAGAAAGTTCGCGAAAGTATAAAAAATGACCGTTATGTGACCTTGAGGATGACGGAGTGTGAGCTCGGAGTTAATAAGGAGATAGTTCATCAAATTTTAGTGGAAGAATTGGGGGGAGGGGAAGTTTGTGCTCGTTTTGTTCCGCGTGTTTCGTCAGACGACCAGAAACAGGCATGAGTGGAGTACGCAAATGTTGAATTTTGCATTGTTTATGAACGTTGCATAAACAATCCAAAATTATCTCCAAAACATTGTGGCAGGTGACGAGACATGGTGTTTTAGTTATGATCCTGAAACGAAGCGTCAGAGTGCTCAGTGAAAGTCACCACAGTCATCCAAAGAAAAGATCAGGTTACAGAAGTCCAAAATCAAATCAATGCTTGTGTACTATTACGATAGCAAGGGAATTCTGCGTAACAAGTTCATTCCTGAAGGTACAATTGTTACTGGCAATGCTTGTACATCCATTTTGAAATGATTGCCGAAGAGGATTGTTCGTGTTAGGCCTAAGTACAAAAACGGGCAATGGTTTCTTCTTCACGATAACGCACCTGCACACACAGAGCAATCAGTGTAGAACAATTTCTGGCACAAGAACAAGTGTGTGTACTCAACCCCCTCCCCCTGTTCAGCAGATTTGTCACCATGTGACTACTTTCTATTCCCTAATCTAAAGCTGCCTTCAAAAGGAAAAGTTTTTCGAGGCAATGAAGACATGCAAAGAACTATGACATCAGCTCTTTACTCCATACCAAAAGATGACCTTCGTAAGTCATTTCCTTTCGTTGGCTGATCATGTCACATCTTGTATTAACGCAAGAGGAATGTCATCATCATTGTCAACCATTATCAATCCACTACTGGATGAAGGTCTCCCCAAATTTCTTCCACAACGGCCTGTCTTGTGCCAGTCTCCTCCACGTTTCCATGTTACTCCCGCATACTTTCGAATTTCATCCACCCATCTGCCATGTGATTTTCTTCTGGGTCTCTTCCTGTCCCTTGGAATCCAGTCTAAAATTTTGGCTGTCCATCGATGGTTTGCCCTTCTGACAATATGTCCAGCCCATTGTCATTTCAGAGATTTTACTCTAATCACGATGTCTTCCACTCTTGTCATTTTTCTGATCCATGAGTTTGTCTTCTTATCTCTTCTGGTTACACCAAGCGTGCACTTCTCCATGCTGCTTTGAGTTGTCTGCAGTCTTTGTATGTGTTTTTTAGTTAAGATCTACGTCTCTTCACCATACGTAAGCACTGGAAGGATGCATTGATCAAACACTTCTCTTTTAAGACATAATGGCATATTGCTTTTGAAAATTATACTGTTTCTTCCAAAAGCTCTATAGGCAAGTTTTATACGCCGATTCATTTCTTCATCAATGTATTTAGAATAAAATAAATTCACGTAAGTTTTTCTGTTTTTCCATTTCCTTTAAATAATTCAGTTTCTTTACTTAATTCCCTCATTGTGTACTTCTTTGGAGCAATTCTAAATCTTCAGCGTATTTTACTCTCAATCTTGTTGGATACTGGACCAAATCACTTCGTAGGACTAATTCTAAATCTTCACCTAACTATACTCTCAACCTTGGCGGATACCAGAATTGCTCCTTACTTCGTAGAAGCAGTTCTTAATCTTGTGTGTATTTTATTCTTAACTGTGTTCGACACTGTGCTTCGTAGGAACAACTATAAATCGTTATCGTACTTTACTATCAACTCTTTTTCATTCTGTACCTCGTCAATTCGAAGCAGCAACTGTAAATATTTATCGCGTATTATTCTCAACTCTAGTGGATACAAGACCACATAATTTCGTAGGAGCAGTTGTAAATATTTATCACACTTTATTGTAAAGTCTGTTGGATATTTCTCCATTACAAGTAGAATGGCTTTTCAAGTAATCTGGTAACTTTTTGGCAATTGTGTGGAAACAGTAGCTTTCTTGAACTTGTTTGCAGGCAAAATACGCACATCACATGAAAAATAAAATATTTCCCAACTTTGTGACGTGCAAACTACGGCGATTACAAAGACAATAAAGGCTTTCACTGTCTTGTACGATGCAAACAATAGCTTGTACGTCGGGGAAAATTTTCTCCAACTGTGTAAAATACAAAGAAATGCGATAATGTAAAGAACGAAACTTGCTTTAGTCCTATAATAAGCAATGTTTGCTTTGTGACGTACCTATCTCAGAGGTGACGCACAAGTCAAGACGGCAAAGTTGCAGTGATAAGCTTCGTCGGTGTAGCTTAATTGGGAAAGCATTCGTGGGTGGCCCCAGAGAAGAAGAATATGGGTTCGATATCCGCCATAGGCAAATGGTTTTTAAACCATATTGGCGCCTGAACGTAAAATGAATTTCTAGACCGTTGGGTTCTTCGAAAAACGTGTGTTGTTCTTTCCACACATCGTCTGGAATTGGACAGAATATTCCTTCTTCTACAGTGAGCTCTTCTTCAAGCGTGGTTTGCCGGCTGACACGGAAACCTACGATTCCGTCCGAGCCCTCAAGCGGGGGGAGAGGGGGGCGTTATATGTGGCGTACCTATCTTAGATGTGACGCGCATATCAAAACGGCAAAGTTGCAGAAACAAACTTCGGCGGTGTAGCTTAATTGGGGAAAGCATTCGGCTCCGGAGCGAAAGGATGTAGATTCGATTCCCACCATCGGCAAATGGCTTTTACGCATAGGTTATCTTGTGCGAAAATGTATTCCTTCACAATGTTGTCACCTGCAGTGTTATTATACGAAGAAATGAAATATCTTCTGTACATGCAATATATAAATTTTAGACGTAATGCAAAAAATTGCAAATGTAGCCGCCCCTAATCCTTCAAGCACATGAAGCGTGGAGACATGTGAATAATACAGGTAAAACCCTTTCCGAATGTGTAACATGCAGTGGCAACAATGTGAAAAATTAAACTTTTTCCTTATCTTGCAGATGAGAAATAAGTCTTTTCTGATCTTGTGTCATGTTTATGGTGGATAGTAAGGAGCATGCAAGTTGTGAGTGTACCTCTGATTTAGCTTCCTTTTGAGATTTTTTTCTTGTTTAAATTTCATTACTGCTCGGTTAGACATTTTCCTACTGAACGGCACATTACATTCCCGAACGACTGGCACGGTTCAAATGAAGAACAAGGTAAATTGTGCGGTGACAGTAGAGAGCTAAAAATGCGTAAATAACGAAGATTGTAGATACGCTGTGGAGACTGCTATGTTTGTTAAAATAATATGGACTTGCTGTTACCAATTGAAGATTATCAAACTAGAAGCTGCACAAAGATAAAGCCTGTTTGTGACTGTTACTTTGTGTTCGTGATTCCTATCATTTAATGACACTCCGTTTCTCCAAATCAGCATCAGTAATCTCGTTGATAAATACAGGACGATAGGACATCAATTGAAGATCTGCTTTCATGTGAGTCAGCATGGTGGTCTTTGGGATTCCAAATCCCGCCGATCGTTTCCTCAGAGACTTTTTGGGAGATCTGAGCAGTGATCTTGTGCCATGCTAAAAACCAGTTAAAGTTTACGCAAGTTGCTGATTCTTTTGACTTCGGTCGTTAATTTCAATTAGTCAGATTTAATTGATCACGTTATGTGTTCAACAAGTTTATCTCAGTAAATTAATTAATTAATTAAACACAACTTCAAAACATGAAAAAACATTATAAAAATAAAATGACTTCCAATATTCAAAGATTGACAGTTACTTCGTTCAGTTTTGTAGCCCGAAACTAGTGCGATAAATTTATTTAAGTTTGTAAATAAAATTTCTTTAAACTTTTAAGGTACGGAGATCACATGAAAAGGTAACACCTTTTTTAGTTTTGCAAAGTGAATTTATCAGGTTAAAAACACATCGATTATATAGGTAAATTATTTACCGCATAACACGGAAGTGTGAAGACGCTAAAATCATATCACTGACATTTTTTCACTTACCCAAGCCAAACAGAAACTCTGCTAAAAGCATGTAATCAACATAATTGAAATGCACTGCTAAAGAAAAAAAAAGAGAACGTTCTGAGAATATAAAATAACCACAAGTTAAAAGTTCCAAAGAAATGTATGCGTGAGTGATAAATTTCAATGTACGTTTTAGGAAACAGAATTTTCTTTATATAAAAGACCGGTTTGACGGCCCGGTCTTTCGTCATCAGAAAGAAAGTTGTAACACGTTTGTCGCGTTTCACAGGGAAAATAATATATTTTCTGTCTAGAAAACACAAAACAAAAATATCTGGCATATAAACTGAACGGACAAATTATTATATACACCTACCAAAATAACTCGTTGCTCCATCTTTTGCCCTTTAAACAGAAGCCAGATGTCTTGGTAAGGACTCAGAGAGGTGCTGAAAACATGGAGGTGGTATCACAACCCATGAAGCGAGGGTCGCATTTCGTAGAGCATCCACAGTTGGCGGGCTCGAACAGATCTTTCCAATTCGTCCCACGAATTCTGAATTAGGTTGAGGTCCGGCGATCAAGGAGGGGGGCCATTCGTGTGTGTTAAATTCTCTTGAATGTTCCTGAAGCCGTATATTCGCCACCCAGGAAGTGTGCGGTGAGGCGTCGTCCTGTTGAAAGATGGCGTCCTGGTGCGGAAAGAGAACAGTTACGAGCTGGTGTAGATGGCCGGCGAGCATGTTCGCGTACCTTGTGCCGATGATGGAGATCTCGACGAATACGAGTGGTTCCAAAGAAGCCCATATAAACTCACCCCGCGCTATTACACCACATCCACTTGCCTGCATGACCCCAATTAGGCAACATGGGTTCGTGGGCTTGACGTCACACACGCAACCTCCCGTCGACGTGATCAGAGTTGAAACCGTGATTCGTCAGACCAGATGTCGTGTTTGCAGTATACCCCGCACTCCAATAGCAATAGGCCTTTGCAAACTGCGGCAGAATCTTTCGGTGCCTTGCAGTCAACAAGGGAACACAATCTGGAAATCGAATACCATAAACCTTTTTTTCCCCATGGAATGATGGATAGTCTATGCGCATATCCTTCTAGATGCGCCCTACCTTATCTGCTCAGCGGTAACCGTGTGATTCCTTGTTACGATGCGGGACAGTCTGCACTCACCCCGATAATCAATAGCCCTTTTTACGTAAACACTTCTTCCATTGGTTGCAAGTTTTGCCGTATTTCACGTGGTCTTGGTATACACGTGCGATGGTCTGACGGGAAAATCCTAACATTTCAGCAGTTACGGTGAAAGGACAACCTGCCTTTCTCGAAAATACTATTTGGCCATAGTCAAATTGACTTACGTCACTGCCTTTACGCATGATTACTTTTCCGTGACTGGTTTACAATTCGTAGGGACCTACTCTATTTATAGGCACTGCCAGTTTTAACGTACCACGTGACTGGACCCGATGCTCCTGCTTTGCGTAATGTTACTGGGGTGTATATACGAGGATCGTTCAAAAAGTAACGAGACTGATTTTACAAAGGGCAGAAGTGTAATGCAGTAAATATACTCACATAATTTCGAAGCATTCTTCCTCTACCTGAATGCGCCAGTCCCACCTTTCTATCCAATTCCGGAAGGGATCTGTGAAGCCCTCCATCGTCGTGAAGTTCAGCTAATCAAAACATTGTTCAGTTCAGTATTTGATGCAAGCCGACGCCCACGAAGTTATTTTTTCACTTTAAGAAACAGGTGGAAGTCATACGGCGCTAGGTTCGGTGAATACGGAGGTTGTGCCATCATTTCGATACCTGGATCTTGGGTAACCTGCTGGGTAAGCAAAGCACGATGTGCATGGGCATTACCTTGATGCAAAATCCTACAAGTTTGTGCATATTCTGGGCGTTTTGGGGAAATTTCTTTTCTTTAGATGGCCTTTGTAAAGCTGTGGTCATTCGGCGGTCTTCGCGCAGGAGTGCCTCGATGTTATTAACATTAACCTCCATAGTCTATGTACAAGGCCTACCAGAGCGTCGCGCATCTTCTAGACACTCTTCACCATTCGCAAATGTCTTGTGCCATTCAAAAACACCTGCACGGGACAAAGCATCTTTCTTATAGGCTGTTTTAATCATTTTGTGTGTTTCTGTGGCGGTTTTATTCAAACGCACGCAAAATTTTATAGCTAATCTTTGCTCCAGTTTTAAATCCATACTGGGTTACAGAAACACCTCAGAACTCTACGCCGTCCACTACAAGAATGAACTAGCGGAGCGCTGTAACGGCTCGCCGTCACGTGACTGACCTTGCAGGAGTTCCGACACATGCAGCTGCATTTATCTGCGTGGGTTTGTTTCGGCGCTGTGGCGTCAGTCTCGTTACTTTTTAAACGACCTACGTGTGAAATAATTTGTCCATTCAATGTAATAAGAGGGACTAATGCATGACAACAATAAAAAAATTCGCACCTACTAATAGCATGATGCAAACAATAATGATAAACAATAGTGATAAAAATATAAGAGGAAGACTCACCTGACTGTGTCTCTGGAACCGACGTTCGATTCCGGAACAGACAGGTCAAAGAAAAACAGAAAATGCAAACAGAAAAAAAAAAGGTATATTAATGATATTCATAACAGTGAAATATAAACAATACAGAAATTGAAAAAACAATACAACAAAGTCAACAGAAACAAACCTAACTATAATGCAATTACCGAGGGTAAATAAAACAAAAAGTGGGAAATATTCATAGCAGGGAGAAAAAATAATAAGTAAAAGCAAAAGGGGAGGAAAACAATATTCAACTGAAATGGGATTTACTAACGTGTGAACGAATCCAGATCTTTACAAATCTGCAAAAAAATGTATGTACCAATTTTTTAAGCCAAAAGAGGGCATTTAAATAGTTTTGAATTTTTCTTCTCCTTTAGAAATTCCCAAGGGAACTAAATGTAAAAAAAAAAAAATAAGTGTGGCAGCTTTCTTAAAATCTTTAAATCAGTTCAGAGCAATGAGTTCCTTACATGAATTATGACACAAGTATAAAGAAAACAAAAGTCAATTTTTATGGTTCAACATTGATTCATTAAGGACTTATAGCTAATATCAAAAGGAAACACTTATATATGCATATACACTGGTGCTCAAAATTAAAATTTAATTTAAAAATTGCTAAGTATTTAAGAAGAAATTCAACTAAATTTTTGTAAAGAGATTTATTAATACATTACTTACATAACTCAAGCGGAAGTGAATCATATTCTAATAATTTCCATGTGAACAACATTTCAAGTCTGTTGCTTAAGACATGGGGTATTTTAATATGGAGTATGATCTCCCTTGACAGCCATGAAGCCAAAGCAGTGATTCTCCACACTGTTCATAAGGTTATTGATGAGGTCTTGAGGGATCAATGACCACTCCTCAACAAGAGTTGTTCTAAGTTCTTGATGTGCTTGCTGTAGCAGGGACCCGTGAGTTCCAACGCTCTTCCCTAGAGCATCTCATTCATAAGCGCTAAATGGGATTGAGGTCACGGGATCTGGATGGCCACTCCATTCGGAGAATATCTTTATCTGCGATAAAATCACCAATCAAATGAGCTCGAAGGGAATGAGGTCAGCGGATCAGGGTAGCCATGCATCGGAGAATGTCCTCCTCTTCGAGAAAATCGTCAATCAAATGAGCTCGATGGGATTGAGGTCTAAGGATCTGGGCGGCTATCCCATTCGGAGAATCTTCTTCTCTTCGAGAAAATCGTCAATCAAATGAGCTCGATAGGATTGGGGTCAGGGGATCTGGGTGGCTATTCCATTGAGAGAATGTGCTTCTTTTCGAGAAAATCGTTAATCAAATGAGCTCAATGGGATTGAGGTCACCTGGTGGCCATTCTGTTCAAAGAATGTCCTTCGTTTCGAGAAAATCGTCAATCAAATGAGCTCGATGGGATTGAGGTCATCTGGTGGCCACCCTATTCAAAGAATGTCCTTCTCTTCGAGAAAATCATCAATCAAATGAGCTCGATGGGATTCAGGTCACCTGGTGGCCACTGTTCAAAGAATGTCCTTCGCTTTGAGAAAATCGTCAATCAAATGAGCTCGATAGGATTGGGGTCAGGGGATCTGGGTGGCTTTTCCATTGAGAGAATGTCCTTCTTTTCGAGAAAGTCGTCAATCAAATGGGCTCGATGGATTGAGGTCACCTGGTGGCCACTCAATTCAAAGAATGCCCTTCTCTTTGAACAAATCGTTAATCAAATGAGCTCGATGGGATTAAGGTCATCTGGTGTCCACTCTGTTCAAAGAATGTCCTTCGCTTCGAGAAAATCGTCAACCAAATGAGCTCGATGGGATTGAGCTCACCTGGTGGCCACTCTATTCAAAGAATGCCCTTCTCTTCGAGAAAATCGTCAATCAAATGAACTCTATGAAGTTGTGCATTACTGTCCATAAGAACAAAATTTTAACCGACAATCCCCTGAATGGCCTGGCATTTGGGTTCAGGATCTCCTCTCTGTACCTCAGGCAGAGCTATTTTGAAAAGCATGCAGGTCTTTGCACCTGTTCGTCATCATTCTTAGCCATAGCCAGACCATCACGCCATCGCCAACAGAGTAGTCCCTTTCTATGATGCTAGAGTGAGTGTTGCGGGTCCCTGGTTCTTTCCAGATGGGAATACGTCGCGAATGAGTATTTAAGCTGAATCACGATTCATCTGTGAAAAGAACATCCAACCACTGGCGAAGATTCGCCGAAATCCGCAGCTATATACAGTACGTTTTTTATAGATTATCCTTTAATTTTGATCGCTAGTGTATATTTTTAAGAAATTACCATTTTGCAGATATATTTCAGAAAAGGAAAAATACTCATTCTCAGAGAACAGCTGTAGGCATCATCATAACAAGTTACAACCTGAAAATGTGAAAACATATTTGGTACATGAAAAACAAACACTTTCACTTCATATAAACAGCACTGCAGAATCATGAATGGAATACGGGATTACACCATACAATACAAATTTTGAAGATGACAATCGGTTTTTGGTGTAAATATGACAAGGATAATGGGTCAGATAATATCCGAAAACTTGAAAATTTCGTCGTCCTGGAACGGGAATCGAATCCGCGTCTCCCAGATAGCACCCGGGTATGCTATCACGGGATAAGATTCTTAACCTTCAGATTCGCTAAACATGAATGCCGGTTGCTTCGACTAGCGAATCCTGTGATGGTTATATTCAAATTAAGTGGAAACTCGAGACTTGGTCGTTCTGGGTGGTGGAGTGGTTAGCATACCCGACGAAATTTTCAAGTTTTCGGATATTATCTGACTTACCAACCTTGTCATATTTACACCAAAAAACGGATTGTCATCTTCAAAATTTGTAGCACTGCAAAAATTGGAAAGATATCCCGTCCTGTTCAGTAATATTGCAACAAATTGTATTTAGACATATCACAACAATATAATACTGGATTTCAACCACAAATTAAAATCAGTGCAGTATTTTATGACGTTAATTTTCATTTCTTTTCTTAGTCCATTTATTTTTTTCACTGCATTTATTAAACAGAATTCACTTAATAAACATTTAGAACGTTATCCATTCAGACAGCTATCCTGACCTTTCGATATCCCTTAAGTCTCTATCTGTACTATGGTTGCAGCAATTCCCAATTACTTCCAAGTCCATTGAAAAGAATATGTGCACTCTAAGTTTGAGAATTTAAAACGGAAAGGTCTATCGACTCCACGCTTTCGAGTTTACTGAATTCATGCAGACCATTATTACTTCACTGTACTTCCCGAATTCTAAGCAAATTTAGGGCCAGCACTTATTTAATGTTTGCCTATTCTTGAAATGTAACAGACAAGTTGTGCAGGCGTAACGAGGCATTTCTGTATCAAACAAAAACCACAAAATATTTCGACTACTTTATCTCTTACTCTTTTATATACAGTATATTACTAATTTAATTAATGCCTCCTTTCCAGTTCTTACTTATGGATCAGAGACAAATTCAGAGGCTGCAAACAACTCAAAGCAGCATAGAGAGGTGAATGTTTAGTATAAACAGGAAAGTTAGGAAAAGGAATTCATAGATCAGAGAAATGACAAGAATTGATGATATCATGATCAAAGCATACATTATCAAATGGCAATGGGCTATACACAGTGTTTAAGCTGGAATTTTTGTTGTTGTTGCAATTTGGCAGTTTTGTCAGCAAAAGTTGTAGCAAAATGCTACGCTGATTAGCCAAATTTAAGTTTCTATTATTTGCTGTATTTACGTGTGAAAATACGCACAACACAGTGCATTGGCTAAATACTATTTTTAACTTTAAATAGAATTAAAAAATAAAAACAAATAGGATTTTACACTTCTAATTTTAATAATAAAACAAATACTTATATTTGCTCATGTGTGCAGTTTGCGAAATTATATACAAAGACCAGGACTGAGTAAAGCCACAACCGACGACCGGCCCAAACCGAAATGGTGGATGCTGGTTTCGCGGTTGCTGCTACGGCGGCGAACCGCTAAAGAAAAAAACGAAACGCCTCTTTCTTTATCCATCGATGCAAAGCTCTTGCAAAAGGTGCTCTCGAGGTTCACCAGTGCTTTTCTGCAATAGTAGAAAATACATTGGGTACGGAATAATGACATTTTTTTCGTCATCGCAGCGTTCAACAGAGATGACGGAACGAAAAAATGACGGGGATGAAATGCAACGCAAGGGCGAAGCAGGGGGTGAGCGTGAATACGAAAGAAAAAATCGATCTTGTAACAATGACACTTCGCTTGGTTTGATTTTTAGAGGCGTCAACCTTCTGAAATTTAAAGTGGTACTTTGTATGTCACGATTTTTTCTTTTATTATACTTATTTATTTTAATTGTCCCCGGTATATGTTCAACGAAATTCACTACGAACATTAACTAGCAGATACCAATAGCTAATCACTTTAAATTACTCTATATTTTCAACTTTGTAATTTGTATTTCAAAATACCTGGAAATCATGTAAATATAAGATATTTTATGAGAATGTTCTGGTCATATAATATTCTGTGAATATATATTTACATCATCAGTGTAATGGGAATGATGACAAAGTCTACATTGCTGCCATGTTCTCTTACTTTTGATCTATGTGATATCAAAAATAAATTAAGCTCTTTCGAAAACAAACTATTAACAAAGAAACATAGCGCCGAATTTTCGGTTGTAACGCGCCCTTATATTGAATTGCTTCCTAAGCGAATAAACTTTTTCAAAGTTATTCATAGTCAGTGGAACCGGTTAGAAAAAAATCAACCGAATTTCAAAAATCGAAACGTCCAGAAATAGAAACAGCTACTTACTTCCACCAGCGACTAAACAGAAAAATAACAAATGATGCATAAAAAGTTTCTCATAGCAGAGGGAAGATATCACGGTAAAAGTCATTTTCAAAGCGAAGAGTTAAAAGTGGAGACGTAAAAGGAGACATCATACAACTCTATGCCTCGTAGCGGGAAAATTTTGCATAATGGAAAAGTTAAAAACTATGCGAAAAGTATTCCTCATTGTAAAAGCTATCCTAAACAAAAATAACTTTTCAAATACTTCTCCCGAAAGCAGAGACATCGAGAAAGATTTCGATTTTTACGTCCCTAGCGTGAAAGCTATGTATTATTTAAAGAGAATAATGCTCCCCATCTCTATTATAGGGAATGGCATACAGTAGAAATATATATATATATATATATATTTCTCAATACGGCTTTTTGAAACGGGCTACAACTGCAAACAGAAGCACACAAATACAGCCTAGCAACAGAATTGTGAACTGCAAAAAACTCAAGGTATAAACCTAACCTATTCCACGAAGTAAATGGCATGCGGTGTTATAATAATTTTTTAAATGACATTTAGGAGCAGAGATATAGAGAAAAACAGGTTAAACATTTCCGTCCCCTAACGGTGAAATTGTGCATTATTTGGGGAAGGAAATGCACACAAAATGTTATCATAGTTAGTAGTATCTGACAGAAAAAGAATTTCTTCAATTGTTTTTTAGTCTTGCAGATATTGCTGTAAAAAAGAGCGTGAACTTACGCCCTCTAGAGGTACACTTGTGCGTTTCGAGAAATTTTAAATTATATGAGGAAAATTTCACACCAGAAACGCTATTTGATAAAGAAATAATTTTTCAAATCGGACTTCTGGAAGCAGAAGTGTCGACAAAAATAAGTTATTCATCTACGCCCTATGGCGGAAGAACTATGCACTATTTTAAGCAGAAAGTGTTCTCCAAAAGTTTTCTAAGGTGAATGGTATCGGTACACGAAATGATTCTTTGAGCAGAATCTTCAGAAGCTCAGGTTTTACTACAAATACACCAGAAACAGAAATAAACGCTTACGCCCCGTGATGGCCAAATAATTCTCTACCAAAAATTACAATGTATATGTAGAAATTATCCTACGAGAAGCTGTATCAAATGCAGAAATAATGTTTCAAATAGAACTGTTAGAGACAGGGTTATTGGGGAAATCGCAATTCACCTTCACGCCCTCTAGTGGAAAATCTATGCATTACTTGAAAAAGAAACTGTACCTAAATAGTGTCCGTTATAAATGGCATCGAAGAGGGAAGAATTTTTGAATTGGATATTTAAAATTAAATATATGGAATTAAATGTATTTTGAAATCGGTAGAATCTGAATTTACGCGCTCTAGCGGTGAATTTATGACGAAAAAAAAAACAACCGGAAAGCAAGTGTCATCTTTCTCACATTCCAAGCTTTCCAGTACAAAACGAATTTTTCAAATCGGACTAACAGTTGCAGAGATATGGTGTCCACAGACGGACGTACGGGATGACAGACGAACAGGCAAAGTGCAAAGTGACGTACCTTTTTTCTTTACAAACTACGTGCTAAAAAGAGTAGCATACACTAATGCTTTTAACGCACGGTGCTAATAATGAAGTACTGAAATTAAGGATTCCGCTACATTTCTTAATTTCCTCCAAATTGTAGTGTATTGCATGCAAATAACGCGTTGCAGACTTGGTATTTGTGAGTTTTAATGTGATTTGACATATGTATGTTTACTGAGGTTTTTTAATTTTTACCAACTTTTGTTTACACACTCGCGAATGTGGTCTTGTGTACGGGATTTTTCTCTTCCAAAATATATTTTGAGTCATAAGAAATATGAGATAACAGAACTTGTGATATCTTACGGCATGACGTATTGAGTGCCGTTTTGTCCGCAGTTTCACAGCTGTATTTCTTTTTAAATGATGCACCATTCGCGTTTGTACGCAACAGGAAAGCAGATTCCTATTGCTTTAACTGACATTTCTTTGCATCCTTTTCAATTTCATATAAGAAAGGAGTTTCTGTCAAAAGAATACAACACCAACAGGATTAAAAGTAAACAAAAAACAAAATGAAACCCGGCGAAGGTCCCTGAGGCAAAATAAAATCTGAAAGGTTTTAAGTAATGAAGTTTTTGTCGAGCTGTACAGATAAGGGAGACGTATGTGCAAGAGAAAAGCTCTAACGTTAGAAAATGTACAAAAGGGCTTTCAGTTCTTCACTTTCAGGTGGCGCATGTCAGTTTCATCCTGTCATTAACAATCAGTTGCCGTTTACGCAACAACTTCATCACGCCAACTGAACAGATGATGTCATCCATTGACAATGAGATATCACGTAGTGAATAACACACAGTCTAATGCGATTTTGGGATTAAATGCTCTTCACGTCTTTTGAAATGTCCATATGTGTCGAAAAATTACTTTCGTATATTAACAGTTTGTCTATCCGTCTGCTTATTTGTGAACACTCTACCTGGCTCTACACGTAGTGATGTATACCTCTAAAAAACCTTTCTTTGGGATTTTTGTTTTGGAAAAAAATTTAATCACTTCTTGCCAGTTAAACATTTTCTAACTGAACGACACATTAATTCCCTGAGAAGTTTTTACATTTGTGTCATGTATTCTAATTTGTGTGTGATCTTCCATTTTAGTTCCTGTCTTCATATCTAAATTTAGTTTCTTCTCCTTAAATGTTTTTCTAAGCTTAACGCCACTGTTTAATTTCCGATGGTGTGATGTCTCACAAGATATATAAACCACAGTTTTAAAATGATCAAGCTTAGTGATTTCCTACTTAGCTCTCTGATAAGCATATCACTAAAAATTAAGCACACAAAATTCTGCCGTTTTCGATGTAACACTGGAAGTGTACTCCTGAAAATTCCCTGATTAAGAACCAGTGACGTGAAACACCACGTTTTAGCTACAATGTGCATTTTTAAGGTCTAAATAACAAGAAAGGAAATCTCAGGTTAAGCTACCTGGGTCACAGCAGATGCAACTTTCTGAACATGTTCATTCGACAGTCGCTACGATAATATTTATTTCATATCGATCGATGTTTTCGTGAATCTGGAATAGCACGCCGAATTATTATGAACAATCAAATGGTCATATGCTAATAATTCCAAATTTTTGTAAGCACACCACCAAAATCGAAACACAAGCTGAAATATTTATTAGCTCACAGAATGTGTTTCTTTTTTTTTTGGGGGGGGGGGACATTTGCTGGCGCCCACAGTTAGATTGCAACAATTTTAATATTTCTGCACGAAAGTTACTGCCTCACTACGCTTCCGACATTGTCACGAGGTTAAACCCGTGGCGCGATTTATTATGAAACACACTTTCACGAAAACGAAAAAAGGAAGAAAAAGTTGAGTATCAGAACTTTATGTTATATTCATGCTAAATCTTTTAACACAAAATAACACGGTCAGAATATCGAAGTGCGTTTTCTGCACTCAATGTAGGAAGACAATGAATTTTAATTGCTGCGAATGTCGAAATGTGACCCCTTAGTATATTTTTTGTCATCAAGGACTATTCTTGAAAGCTACAGTCAGTACATTATAATGAGTGGACACTTAATCAGATACACTTCAATAGTGTATTTGTGGAAAGCATCATTGGTATGCAGTGTGATAATTTGAAATGTGACGTCCTAGCAGCCGAGTGGTTAAAGCACAATGCACGGATATTATCTCACTTAACATTCATGTCACATTTACACCAGTAAACGGATTCACATCTTCCAAATTTGTATTGTACAATGATATATTCCCGTATTTCATTCATTGATAATATAATTAATGTTTAAAATAAAATTATTTCTTTGATATGCTTATCAGAGAGCTAAGTAGAAATCACTAACTGAAAGCCCTTTTGTACATTTAGAAAATGTACAAAAGGGCTTTCTTCACTTTCAGGTGGCGCATGTCAGTTTCATCCTGTCATTAACAATCAGTTGCCGTTTACGCAACAACTTCATCACGCCAACTGAACAGATGATGTCATCCATTGACAATGAGATATCACGTAGTGAATAACACACAGTCTAATGCGATTTTGGGATTAAGAAATGCTCTTCACGTCTTTTGAAATGTCCATATGTGTCGAAAAATTACTTTCGTATATTAACAGTTTGTCTATCCGTCTGCTTATTTGTGAACACTCTACCTGGCTCTACACGTAGTGATGTATACCTCTAAAAAACCTTTCTTTGGGATTTTTGTTTTGGAAAAAAATTTAATCACTTCTTGGTTAAACATTTTCTAACTGAACGACACATTAATTCCCTGAGAAGTTTTTACATTTTGTGTCATGTATTCTAATTTGTGTGTGATCTTCCATTTTAGTTCCTGTCTTCATATCTAAATTTAGTTTCTTCTCCTTAAATGTTTTTCTAAGCTTAACGCCACTGTTTAATTTCCGATGGTGTGATGTCTCACAAGATATAAAAACCACAGTTTTAAAATGATCAAGCTTAGTGATTTCCTACTTAGCTCTCTGATAAGCATATCACTAAAAATTAAGCACACAAAATTCTGCCGTTTTCGATGTAACACTGGAAGTGTACTCCTGAAAATTCCCTGATTAAGAACCAGTGACGTGAAACACCACGTTTTAGCTACAACGTGCATTTTTAAAGGTCTAAATAACAAGAAAGGAAATCTCAGGTTAAGCTACCTGGGTCACAGCAGATGCAACTTTCTGAACATGTTCATTCGACAGTCGCTACGATAATATTTATTTCATATCGATCGATGTTTTTCGTGAATCTGGAATAGCACGCCGAATTATTATGAACAATCAAATGGTCATATGCTAATAATTCCAATTTTTTGTAAGCACACCACCAAAATCGAAACACAAGCTGAAATATTTATTAGCTCACAGAATGTGTTTCTTTTTTTTGGGGGGGGGGGGGGGACATTTGCTGGCGCCCACAGTTAGATTGCAACAATTTTAATATTTCTGCACGAAAGTTACTGCCTCACTACGCTTCCGACATTGTCACGAGGTTAAACCCGTGGCGCGATTTATTATGAAACACACTTTCACGAAAACGAAAAAAGGAAGAAAAAGTTGAGTATCAGAACTTTATGTTATATTCATGCTAAATCTTTTAACACAAAATAACACGGTCAGAATATCGAAGTGCGTTTTCTGCACTCAATGTAGGAAGACAATGAATTTTAATTGCTGCGAATGTCGAAATGTGACCCCTTAGTATATTTTTTGTCATCAAGGACTATTCTTGAAAGCTACAGTCAGTACATTATAATGAGTGGACACTTAATCAGATACACTTCAATAGTGTATTTGTGGAAAGCATCATTGGTATGCAGTGTGATAATTTGAAATGTGACGTCTAGCAGCCGAGTGGTTAAAGCACAATGCACGGATATTATCTCACTTAACATTCATGTCACATTTACACCAGTAAACGGATTCACATCTTCCAAATTTGTATTGTACAATGATATATTTCCGTATTTCATTCATTGATAATATAATTAATGTTTAAAATAAAATTATTTCTTTCTTAGATGCTCTATCTGATAGTCCTTTCTCTGGACTATGAATCTACATCAAGATTTTCATGATAACAGAGCATTTCTGAATATTAGTAGTGGTATTTTTTTCCACACCTCCTGCATTACTTTCCAATCACTGTTTTACGTCTGCGCTAAAAGGCGCTCTTTTTAGCAGTAGGAAGGCACAGTAGTTCATTGGTGACTCATCAAGGGACTTTGAAGGAACATGACCAAAAGATATAGACTTGATGCCCGTCCCTTTTTTTTTCTCTCATTTTTTCGTGAAATAGAGTGGTAGATTTGGATGTATACCAGTTAGACCTATCCTGATGGAGATCAACTCTTTCTTTGAAGCCAGAAGGAATTTAATATAGGACCTAAACATTATATTTTTGAAGAACTGATTTTAAAATTCTTCTCAACTTTTCTCAAATTTAATTTCTCATTGTTCAAAAAACCAGCAATAATCACGAATTCTTACTGAATTTTTTTTTTTTTGGTTTCTTGGAACCAAAGCCTTTTCCTGCTTTTTTCCGATAGTAAATCGACCATTTTTTTTACAGTCGTTCAGGTAGATTCATTATTCATTAATAGTCACAATAAATTTTCATCTGTCTCCGGCTAAGTGATTTTCATAAAGAAGTCTACAATGTTTTCTGCGCTCGGCTACGTGCCTAGGGAAAAGGCCGTGAACATAATGTTTTTTTTTTTCTTTTGTTTGCAGATTCAAATCTTTGTTTATTATCTTGTTTACAGTTGATACAGAGATTTTTAACAACTTAGTAATTGGCTCGGTGGATTTTAACAGTAAGTACCTTTTTGGATATCCGTTAGGTGTTCTTTTTCCTGTTAAAAATAATGCTTGACGATTTTCTGTCTATTATGTGCTTATTTTGCATTTAGAAATGCTAATTCCATGACTTTCATAGCGTTTTTTAATCACAGAATGCGAATATTTCTCTTCGTAAAGAGCAAAAACATAACCTGCTATCTACAGCTCGTTCACGTGCGCCATTTTCTTAGCAGACAATATTGAACTGCAGCAGATGTTTCTTTCGTGTTCATCTAACACACTGTTGCCAGATTCAATTCCTTTAACTTCTTTCACTTTCTGTAATTTCTTATCAGAAACTTTCTAAAAACGTGTGAACATCTTCTGTATTTCTCAAAAACAAATTCTTTCATTGATACATCCAAATATCAAATAAAATTGTAGAAGCAATAGCTGTCAGAAGCACGATTCACAAAACTTTAGCCGAGGTAAACTGCAGAGACAAAAATATTTTATTTACAATCAACTAAAAGGTACAGGCAAGATCTTTCACAACATTATTAGGCTTAATCAGCAACACTGATCATATGATCATATGTAGAGGATTTTAGGAAGGGAGTGTCTGACCCCAGGTCTTAAACAACCCTTAGAAATAGGAAACTAGGAGCTTTGGGCTAGAGCGCCCGATAGGAAAGTGACACGGAAGCGAAGTAGAAAGGGGAGGAAGACGCCTTTATTTATTACAGGGGGGTCAGTGCCCGGGGTCCGACGGCTTAACGTGCCCATCCGACGCACGGCGGATATTTACTGGATCGAGCGTTCGTACCTGCCTGGGATCGAACCTGAGGCCCTTTCCGTGGCAGTCACGAACGTTGACCACTAGGCCACCCGCGGCCCGATCAGCAACACTGTTGTGCAGGCACAATATTATATAGTTATCCCCCCCCCCCCAAATTCCCACAATGCATAGCGAGGCTAGATCAGGTTGCCAGATACCAGTATGATTAACTTGAGGTTTTTATAAAGGCAGTACATCGTCATTATAAGTTTTTAACCGTGTCAATAGTCCTTGCCAAATAGAGTTCACATTGATCGGCATTTCCTCATTGCAGCACTCTTCAGAAAAATACGAAATGTATAATGCCTCTGTACATAGTATTGTATGTTTATTACTAGCAGATGTAAGAATCCTAACCCCATCCCAGTCCGGGTATAAAGTTTCGTTCGCCAGAGTCTTGGCTAATGATGTGAATGCATAACTATTTTATGCTGTGCCTGAACACCAGTGTTGCTGATTAGGCCTGATGACGCGGTCGTCGCGGTTTGGAAAGATCTTGCCTGTGTGTTTTAGTTGATTTTAAATTGTAAATAACATCTTTTTATCTCCGCAGTTTAACTCGGCTAAAATTTTGTGAATCGTGCTTCTGACAGCTATGGCTTCTACAATTTTGTTTGAACTTCTCAGCACGAGATATTATTGATGTGAGATTCAAATATTATCACACATAACGCAACGGCACTGCTGTATTTCTTTCTTATTTTATTCACCATGTCAACTGGCAACAATGTTAACTTACTGTTCATTAATGTCCTTGTATCAATATATATTAAGTGCCATCTTTATGTCATGAAGAAGGAAATACAGTACACTCTCGCTAATCCTGCCCTCGTTAATCTGGCCTCCTTCTCCTTGCGTGGTTTTTGTTTGCAGAAATGGTGTTAATATCAGACCGGAATGAATTATACTTCATATACGAGTGAAGTTTTCAATTTTAAAGTTATGTTTTCTTTTGAAATGGCAGTAACGTTCATGTAATTCAATTTAAAATAAAAGTAGGAGGCATCCTCAAAATAACTAAGAATATTATTACAACAAGTTAGTAAAATCATGCAATGATTTGGTTATGATACGCTTTCCAACATACCAGAAATCATTACTCAAGTTATTACTCAAGTTATGAGGATAATGGCTGTAGAATAATCTCGCTCTTATGACCTGACCTTTGACCCCATTTCGATGATATTCAACAGAACCCGTAAAATATACTTCCGGAACAACATAATAAAGTTTTGTCTCAATCGGAGCATTTTTACGTAAGTTATAACGCATAAGGGCGATGGAATGGGTCCCGATCCTATGTCCTGATCTTTGACCCCATTCGTCCATTTTCAATAGGATTCGTCCCCAGGTGGTCCCATCTAAAATTTCATCGAAATCGAACCATTTTTACGCAAGTTATGACGCATAAGGGCAATAGAATGCATCCCGCTCTTATGTCCTGACCTTTGACCCCACTTCACCCATTTTACATAGGGTTCGTCTCCAGGTGTTCCCCTACCACATACTAAAATTTCATTGAAATCGAACCCTATTTACGCAAGTTATGACGCATAACGGCAACGGAATGAATCATGCTCCTATGTCGTGACCTTTGACCCCATTTCGTCCATTTTCAATAGAGTTCGTCCCCAAGTGGTCTCCTACCACATACGAAAATTTCATCGAAATCGAAACATTTTTACGCGAGTTATCGTGCGGACAGACGGACGGACGGACAAAGCTGGAGCATATACGCTTCTTCAACCTACGGTTGGAAAGTGTAAAAAAGCATCTTCATTAAAGCAGATAAAAAACTGTGACATGTTTCGAAGTGACCACACTGAGTAGAAAATACAAGATTTCATATGTGCTGTATTGCAATTGTACGTCTCTTTTACTGTGTATAGTACGTACACATACATATTGTGCTTTACTGTACTGATAATATGAAAAGATCATTTCATTGTTGTAAATGAGACAGTACAGTACGTATTGATCGTGTTCTTTTACTATTATCATGTGCTTGTCTCTTATTTATGTTTTTTTTTAAATACATATGTACTACACATAGTAAACTTGTAATTGTAACATTAAATTTAATGAAGAATTAAACTGAATTTTTATGCACTCTCAGTAACACGTCATCCCTCTGCGCAAGGAATGGCCGGATTAGCGAGAGTCTACTGTATTCTGATATTGAGAGAATTTCTGATCATCTGGATATTTCTATGTGCAGTTGAGTAAGCGCCGAGAAATGAAGTTTTTGTTTTTCGATTGAAACTGCCGCAGTCATTCTCGTTAGAATAAGATAAAACAGTTGGTAAGTCCTCACTCAGCGACAGCTTCACATCTCTTTACACCTCATAGATCCCGATGGGGAGATGAAAAATCGTTTCCACAGTTTTGACTCATACCAGTGTGACTTTCATTGCTTTAGATGTCAATTGAACGCCGAGAAGCCATACTGAAATCATTAGCTGAAAGTACTAAGAAATGCTGCTATACTATTATTATTCATTGCGACCGTTACAATAAAGGTTACGGAACAGTTCGCCGTATAATTTTGAACAACGCTGGGTTGGAATGTTTTTTTTTTCCCAGAGAGATAACACTGAACGCACAATATTTAAAATAGTAAAACTATACTAGTAATCCGAATTTATTGGCGTAAAATAGAAATCCAAGTTTCCAATATTTCGCACATCAACCAGATGGCCTTTTCAAGAAAGCTACGCAGCAAACTGCAAACTGAATAATAGAACGCTTCAACAATTTGAACGTGATGTCTGGACTAGACAATAAAAGAACAGATGCGAATATAATTATAATAGATACAAAATACATTTTGGAACTAAGAAATGTGGAAAATCGCTCAGGTATTTGATGGACAAATGGTGCAAAATCAAACCTGTTGATACGCAGACACTGGTTGACTCTATACCACGTCGAAGACAACCAGTACTTGCCTCCCGTAGCGATCCAATGCCTTTATAGGGACTTTCCTCACGAGTTTTCATTTTTTTTGTCCGTTGCGTGTATATATCTGAGAAAATTTTCCTTTTCATTACATTCAAACGCTACTTTTCTCGAAGACTTTACATAGTTTAACAATAGTGCATAGAGCGTATTATCTCATATGAGCCGAGTGCGTGATCACAAGAACAGCACAACAAACAGCCTCCTTTGGTTGGCGCAACCACGTGACTAGGATGAACCAGTAGCTATTTAATGAGACATTTACATTAAAGAACTTTCCGGTATAGTGCTGTTTATGTTTCGTGTACCAAATTTTCTGATTCATTGGTAGAATTCATTGTATCTTTCTTGATAAAAAGAACGCCCGTCAATGGGGCCCGAAACAGGATAACATAACAAAGAGCCAGCTGCTAACCAATCCATACAGCAGCAGTGAGTATCGCACTGAGCGAAGTGCCTGCTGGTCAAAGTAAGAAGAAAACGAGATTTCGAAAGTGTCATATATGCTTTTTTACGCTTTCCAACCGTAGGTTGAAGAAGCGTTTATGCTCCAGCTTTGTCCGTCTGTCTGTCTGCACGATACCTCGCGTAAAAATGGTTCGATTTCGATGAAGTTTCAGTATATGATAAGGGGATCACTGGGAACGAACCCTATTAAAAATGGGTGAAATGGGGTTAAAGGTCAGAACATAGGAGCGGGATCCATTCCATTGCCCTTATGCATCATAACTTGAGTAAAAATGGTTCGATTTCGATGAAATGTTAGTATGTGGTAGGGGGTCACCTGGGAACGAACCCTATTCAAAATGGGGAAAATGGGATCAAAGGTCAGGACATAGGAGTGGGATCCATTCCATCGCCCTTATGCGTCATAACTTACATAAAAATGCTTCGCTTGCGACAAAACTTTATCATGTCTAGAGATACACTGAACCGGTTCGGTAGAATATCATCGAAATGGGGTCAAAGGTCAGTGCACAGGAGCGAAATTTATTCCACAGCCATTATCTTCATAACTTGACTAGAAATGCTTCTATTGCGACAAAACTTTAGTATGTTGTTCCGGAGGTATACTGAACCAATTATGTTTAATATCACCGAAATGGGGTCAAAGGTCAGCGTCCAGGAGCGAGATTTATTCCACAGCTATTATATTGATAGCTTGAGTAATAACTTGAGGTATATTGGAAAGCGTATCATAATCAATGCATTGCATGATTTTACCAACTTGTTCGTTTTAGTCAAGGCTGCGGGTGGCCTAGTGGTCAACGTTCATGACTGCCACGGAAATAACCTCGTTCGATCCCAGGCAGGTGCGAACGCTCGAATCACTAAATATCCGCCGTGCGGCGGATGGGCACGTAAAGCCGTCGGACACCGGGTACTGGCCCCGGGTAATAAACACGGGCGTCTTCCACATCGTTTCTACCTCGCTTCCGTGTCCCTTTCCTATCGGGCACTCTAGCCCAAATCTCTTAGCTTCCTATTTCTAAGCGGTGTTTAAGACCTGACGTCAGACACTCCCTTCCTAAAATCCTCTACATATGAACTGATCTGATCTTTCGTTTTAGTCCAATTTTTGTTTAAGAAATATCATACCCGTGAGTATGGAACAACGGAAATTAAAAAGGGAAACACATACGAATCTAAAGCTCGGATTCACTCCCTAATAATCTTATCCTCAAAACTCAAAACTCAGCGACTTAGTTTCACAAAACGCTGAGACTGTCATTTTTTTCCAAAAGAAAATGTAATTTGTCTGTTCCATGTGGCAGTTAAAGTACTCTTTCTGGGGTTTTGCAGATGAACGCCTTACTTCCAAAATATACCAAATCCATTTACCTCAGCTTTAGGGAAATTGAATTTTTCTTTGTTTCCTCGTTCAGAGGTAATGTGTGCCACAATTCAATTCACGGGCACGAAATGAACACCTGAAGCAACACTGAAATAAAATTTCTTTGGCCCCATTCTCGGAATATCGCTATTGCAAGCACAGATAAACGGCTATTTGTTCGTTTTTTTTTTCTTTTATAATAGTCTTTAATTTTCGGGAATGAAGTTTCTCTCTCTCTCTCTCTCTCTCTCTCTCTCTCTCTCTCTCTCTCTCTCTCTTTGTTGAGATAAAAAACTGCTCGTCGGATACAGTTAAAACCACGAAAATAGAGTCTTTTTGTACTAAGAACATGACAAATAAGACTTTTCCTTTCTTTTCTATGTGGTAAATGATATCTGACCCACTCATTTATATACGATTTATTTTAATTTTCAAATGCAAAAGATTACCGAACAACTTCTGCTTTTAAAATATAGACGTGGTGGAAATTTTCTGTGTCGAATGGACCGGAGAACGAAGATATCGTACAACTTACGCAGGAAACTTGCTCTTGAGGAATCACATTTGGCGTTTCTGACGAACTGTAAATCCTTATGGGTGATCCCGAAATTTCTACAACTGCATTGTCTGCCTCGCTCCCCTCGGGACTCAAACGTATTGAAAAACGCTGAGTTTAAGATACTTTCTACTGAGATTCGGAATAAGCATGGATATGTGGATTTTTTGAACCGTAGGACTTATATCGCTTACTCAGTATTTGCCCAACATACTGCTCCATGTAACTTCGGTAAGTTGATGTTTGTGTTTACGAGCATAATTTGTTCAACTGTTCAACGTTATCATTCTTCCCACATTCATAAGGTGAGTTCATTGATATCAGCGGGTGAGGCTTTTGATTATGTCCTGCAGTCTCAGAGGTCCACCCCCGCCGTCCTCCAGCGTTTATTAATTTAAGCTCTATTACATTGTATGCGCCACAACAAAAGGCTCTTGGTCATGGTTTAAAGCTATTCCTCATTCGATTGTTAACACCATCACTCAGGTTGAAAATGTTATTAATTCTCTTCCCACCGAACAGCAGGACTCGGCTAGAAATACTCTTGCCCATGCCGTCTACAATTCTTTCACAAAACACCCCGACCCTGTTCTCACTAACTTACGCCATGATACACTGTTAAAATTTTTGTGGTAAGTTGCACCAAAAAGTGGTGCTACCACAGCTACACCACTTTCTGAGAAAAAAAAACATCACTGTGTGGTTCAAACTAAACCCAATAACACGGAGCAACCTTGCACCATAACGTGGTGCAATCTTGTACCATATCGTGGTGCAAAGTTGAACCATCTTGTTGGGTTTTGTTTGCACCACACAGTGGTACATCTGTTCTCAGAAAGTGGTGCATCTGGGGTAGCACCACTTTTTGGTGCAACCTCCCACAATATTTTTAACAGTGTAGAAGCCAGCTTTTGGCCATTGCTAGGAACCCAAACATAGCGGTAATTTCAGCTGACAAATCTTACCAGGCTGTCATTTTGGATGTTAATGCCTAACATTAAAAAATGTTGGAAGCTATTGGTCATTTCCCACATGAAGTTCTGAGTAAGGACACTATAGCGGCTCTTAGCAGATTAAAGAACCAAGGTGCTTTACCTGAAGTTATTGCTAAAACCATGAACCCCACTCCGGGAGCCAGACTTCACGAGGCATTCGATAAGTTGAAAGTTCATAAGCCTAACTTTCCGCTGCGACCTTTGGTCTCCAGCGGAAAGTTAGGCTTATGAACTTAAGTGTCAGTGCTTGCTAAGTTTTTGTTACCTCTTACTCGATCTTCTGCTTGCTCCATTCAAGCTTTAGACATAATTAAAGGTTATTCATTCTCCTCACCTTTTCTCTTGGCTTCGTTGGATGTGGAGTCCCTGTTCCCCAGCGTACCCATCCCACTGGTCCTTGAAAACAAACATCCTCTTATTCCGAACCTCTCTTCGTCTGAGAGTTCGGCTATCATGTTAGCTTTGTGGCTTGTGACCTCCCGCTCTTATTTCAAGTTTAATTGTGCCATCTACAAATAAAAGGGGGAGGGAACCCCTATGGGATCCCCTCTTTCACCCATCCTAACTGAATTTATTCTACAGGAACTGAAAGAACGTGTTCTTGCTACTTACCCTTTAAAGCCTCAGTTATATACACGATATGTAAATAGATGACATCTTATTATTCTGGCCATTTACTGTTGTTCAGCTGCAGGACGTTACGGTATATATGTCCCACAATAAATTTTACGATGGAGCTGGAGGAGTAGGGCTCCCTTCCATTCCTTGATTTTAAGTTCTCTCATATTCTAAATTCAAATAGTTTGCGATTTTCTTTTTTCAGGAAACCTACCTTCGTACCGGCAATTATTCCTTCCTAATCTGCCCACCCTTGGACCCACAAACTTGCTGCACTAAGGTTTCCTATAAAGCGTGCTTATACCCATTCTTCCTCGTCACGGCTCCGGTCCTTGGAATTAAAAAAAGTGATAGAAATTGCCCATATGTATGGTTATTCTACCGACTTGTAGTCCACAAATTCAATCGCTTCAATTTTACTACCCTGCAATGTGAGGTGGTTTCTGTTCGCTATGTACGTGCTATTCAGTACTTTCCACCGATTGTCAATGTACTAAAAAAATTGTGTTCTAAATTTCATCTGGCCTTTGGAGTTTGATCTACATATATCTTTTCTCTCGCTCGTAAAGATAGGGATATGGTTGAACCTCTTTCTAGGTTTGGAGTTTATAGGGTACCGCTTGTTTCTAACACATTTGGGGTTCTTAACACTAGTTATATAGGCTCCACATTACGTACGCTTCAAACCCCCTGTCAGGACATAAGTACGCCTTACGTGTTGGACTGGCTTCTACTGCTCTAACACGTACTGTTTGGTTCTGGTTATCATGAACCTGATTGGAACCAGACAGTTATCTTGACTACAACTTCAAACCGACATTCCCTGCTGTTTGCGGAAAGTTTATGCATCATTAAAGCTTCATCAGGTTGCTGTAACGAAGACCTGCCTGTGTTCGTACCCCGCCTCTGGCTTACACTTCTCAAGAGTCTTTGCACCACCACGAATGACTTAGACCAAGATTAGACTTAATATTCCTTAATGTTCAGAGTTTCTTTTAATGTATGTGGTAACACTGCTGTAATGCGCAGTTCAACGAACTGTTTTTCCGACTACATATGTCGTCCTGTCTGGGACATCCGGCACTTGCGGCCGGGAGATGGAACTAAGGTAGTTCTGAAAGATCTCGCACTACTAAGTTTTTAACTATGTATTTTAATCTGTAAATAAATTAACATCTTTTACTATGAGACTTAAGGGGTTTTCATCGTGCATTCGACAGTTTGTAGTCATTCCTCATGTACATGCAAAAGTAAGGTTGCGCATACCTTTTTCTCATTATAAAAATAATATATGGGGCTGAAAATCGAAAATGTTGTCACTTGTAGAGTTCAGTGCATAGAACATGCAACGGCTTCTAAGGTCAATGAGTAGCCACCCGTCCCCAATTCTTGGTGACTAGTTCCTTGGAGGGGGAGAGCCAGCACCGTGAGACAAGCACACCAACCATGCAGCACGCGGGGTATTGTTCTGATTCCGTACATGCAATTTCCGTACAAGTGGATTGAATATTTCTAACGCAGAAGTGCTGTATGTTCAGGATTTCGTAAAGGTTTTTAACGAAGTGATTTGGGACGAGGCGTAACATTGTATAATTAATACAGACATTTAACGTGGACCAGGAACACCAAACAAAGGTCTTCGCTCTTTCCACGTTTATAAGTGAGTCACGGAAAAACTCTCATTGGCCGCCACCGGGAGTCGAACCCAGGATCTTCTAGTTACGCGCCGGATATGCTTCCGCAACACCACTTATAAACGTGGAAAGAGCGAAGACCTGATGTTCCTGGTCGCTCTTTCCACTTATAAATGTGGAAAGAGCGAAGTTTGATGTTCCTGGTCCACGTTAAATGTCTGTATTAATTATTCATTCGCCTTCTAATTATTTCTTCAGTTGCTGCTTACCATCTTTGGTGAATCCCCAGCATTGTGCGGGGCTCCAAGAAGCAACCTGCCAACTTGGCTTGGCAGTTAGCGTGTGTGAGTCTGGAGGAATTCTAGGCCACTGTGGTGTAGCGGAAGCATATCCGGGGCGTAACTGGAAGATCCTGGGTTCGACTCCCGGTGGCGGCCAATGAGAGTTTTTCCGTGACTCACTTATAAACGTGGAAAGAGCGAAGACCTTTGTTTCATGTAACGTTGTATATCTACTATTGGCAGATATACAACACTAATTCATACAAGATCGAGTCATATTATTGCGACCATCAGCTAATATCCAGAGTAACCGCCCTGTGTAGCGCGGACAGCAGCTAGACGGGCTGGGAGTGACTCAATAAGGTGCTCAAAGGTGTGTGGAGCCATGGTGACTGCAGTGCATCTGACAGCTGCTGGATGGTGCGCGGTGGAGGATCCATAAAGCGAGCAATACGATCGAGGTGGTCTCACAGATGCTCAATTGGGTTTAAGTCTGGGGAATTAGGGGGACAGGGAAGTACTTTGAAGTCTTCATCGTGCTCTTCCAACCACTCTCGGACACTCCTAGCTGTGTGACACGTCGCATTGTCATGCTGGAAGATCCCGTCTGCCCCAGGGAAGGCAATCAGCATGTATGGGTGTACGTGGTCTGCAAGAATGGATTTATAACGAATGCAGTCCATAGTGCCTTTCACAGGGATGAAAGGATGCAGGGAATGCCACGAAAACATTCCCCAGACAATAACGCTGCCCCTACCCGCTTGTGTTCTTCCAGAAGGTTGAAAAGTGTTTGTTCTCGGATGTTTCTCGACTTATACGCCAACGTCCATCTGTTCGATAAAGCAGAAAACGTTACTCATAGGAGAGGGCAATCTTTTGCCAATCAGCGGAGGTCCAATTCCGATACTGCCGTGCAAATGTAAGTCTTTTCTGCCGATACACCTTCGTTAGCATAGGTGCAGAGACCATCCATCTGCATGGGAGTCCCATTCGCAGCAGGTTTCGCTGAACTGTCGCTTCAGACACACTTCCGGTAGTCCCCTGGTTCATTCGGCCAGTGAATTGCTTCACTGTAGCGTGTTGATCGGCGTTCACGCACCTTCGAAGCCGACGTTCACCTCTCACGTCAATGGCACGTGGTGCATCGCAGTTTTAACGTCGCTTATTCGCAATGGTGTCATTTCTCTAATGACGATACACTTTAACCACAGCAGCACGCGAACAGTTCCCAAACTGCGCTGTTTAACAAATACTGCCACCCTTGGCCAGAAAGCCGATAATCATCATTTTTTGCAAATCAGATAAATCGCTCCTTTTATGCATCACAGCAACGAGTGATATGTTTTAAGAATGCCTTATATACCCTCTAAGCCAGCTCACGACACATGCCTTCTTTCATTGGCTTCGCGCTGTTGACGTCAAAAGTAGAAGGTGGTCAAAATAATGCGACTTGACTGTGTATAAGGATATTAAAGCAGATATGATTGATATTAATACGAGTAGTATACACATAGGACATAATATTTGATTTTAGCATAAAATGATAATATCAAAACTGAAAAATTAAAAAAATACATTGTTCCGTTGGACCCTCAATCTACAGACTAAACGTTCAGGTATTATAAAATAAATTAATAATTCAAGATCTCTAAGAGATAGCTTAAAATTTTGCCTTCGACCTGAGTATAACAGTTAGGCACAATAAATTGTTACTATAGTATTAATTGTTATATACACTCAACGGACATAACGTTAGAGCTACCTACTTAATAACTAGTTGGTCCTCCTCTGTGGCGAATAACAGCCTGTACACACCGAAGCATCGACTCCACCAGGTGCCTGATGGTTTTCGGAGGTAATACCAGACGTGCCTGATGCAGCATTGTACACACCTCCGCCCGACACGTTGGTCCAGGGTCCATGGATCATCAGCATCGTGAAAGATTCCACAGGTTTTACATCCGGGTAACTTGGGGGCCACTACATTATTCCAAACTCAGATGAGTTTTTCTCGAGCCATAGCTCGGTGGTTGCCGCCCGGTGGGGTGGTGGCGTATTGTCCTGGTTAAACGGACCATTGGCCGCAGGATAAGCGCAGACTATGAAAGCGTGTAGGTCATCAGCCAACACAGGCTGGTACCGCGCAGAGGTTAAGGACTTCTCCAGACACACAAAGGGACAAAATGTGTCCCACAGAAAGGCTCCCCAAACTATCACAGGGCAGAGATGGAAACGGGTCAACGGCTCGGGTCAAGGTGTTCCTGTCCCGTTTTGCACCCAGTTCTATTTCCGTTTTATTTTTTGAAAAGAGAAAAATATGTCCCAAAGAAAAATGCGGGTTGTGGAATTCTGTAGTCGATACTGGTGCCCACGGAGTGAATAATGATTTGCCATGCAAAAATATTGTCGTCTCTTTCTTAAAGTAACGAGGAATTCCACCGATCGACGTCAGACACACCGACACCATACCGTAAAAAGATACTTCCTTTGCGTTCTTTTACAGTGCGATTGCCCAGGGCAAGGTACAGACAAACGCCATTCGCCTGCTTCTCAGTTGATTCACTCTCTCCGTGCGACGTTCAGAGTTACTTTTCACATCCCATCTTTTACATTGAGCATTCAGAGTTTTTCGATTGATGTGCTAACATCCCGTTCCCGTGGCATGCCATGTCGAAATTAACGCCTTATTTGTTAATATGGATGGGATTTAATATTAAGGAGGTTGAGAAAGGCGTCGAGGCCAACAAATATGTGCTTGTTGAAAACCACAAGGGGAAGAGTGAATGCTGGAAATTGTTTCGCCTCATTAAGGAACCGGTGAATAATTCTGTGTTGTTTGGTTTTGCTTGTTCAAAATGTGAAAAGTGTGTAATTAGAAAGAAAGATGTCGACGGTGTAATAAAAGATTATGGAACCAAAAATCTAACGGACCATATGAAAGTATGCGCACCTCGATCAAAGAGTGAACAATCTAAATACACTTTAAACAATACATTTGCGTAATCGTAAATAATTATTCCCATTTGTAATTATACTCCATGGTCACGGTTGTAGTCATCCATTACTTCTGGATTACGCAAAATAGTGGCACTAAAAATGGCCCTAAAATTTAGCAAGTAACCAAATTTTATTATTAAAAAAGGATTTCAGTTATTAAATATCAAACAGTTATTGGGATGAATACATGTATATTACGTTGATATATATATACACTGGCGGAAAGTGAAAAAAGAACACCAAGAAGGAGACGTCTGATACCAACGAAATGTATACAGCATAATAACAGAATACAGAGGATAACGTGATCAAAACATTATGGCATAATACAGCTGTATTTGCTAGTAAACTGAAAAATAACATTTCTATGTAACATGGTTAGTACGAGGTTGAACCGCCATGAACCGCGTCACACTGTGCAATTCTGGCATGGAGTCTGTCGTACAGATGTTGGATGTAAGTTTGGGGTATTGAGTTCCAAGCATCCTCAACCTGGACGCGTAAGGCCGTGGAGACCGGATAATTCGTTGTCCCATAAAATCCCACACGTACTCAATGGGGGACAAATCCGGTGAACGTGCAGGCCATGGAAGTTGTCTCACACCCTGAAGTGCACGTTGCGTTGCACGTGCCGTGTGTGTGGGCGTGCGTTATCTTGCTGGAAAACACCACGATGAACCGACCTTACAAATCGCACAACAACGGGCTAAATGAAGTTGTTGATGTAGGAGGTGCTGTTTGACTTACCCGGTACAAACACTAGTTGTGTACGGGAGTGATAGTAGATCGCTCCCCACACCAGGAGACCAGGTGTAGGGCCTGTGTGTCGCTGGCGGATGCAAGAAGGGTGTAGACGCTCCCCTGTGCGTCTGCGAACACGCATACAGCCATCGGAGGCTCCCAAGCAGAATCTGCTTTCATCGCTGAACACGACAGATCGCACCACACCACTGCAGCCGTTCCTGACGGCGGGCTGGAGTCAGAGGTACACGTGCACGTAGTCCTGCATCCAGTAGACGGTTGCGGATTGTTTGCACAGTCACCTCAGGTGCAACGGCAGCTCGGATTTGCGTCGTAGTGGATGTTCTGCTTGACAACGCCGCTCTTCTTATGCGTCGATCGGTCCGCTCATCAGTCCGTCTGCGACTCCCGGTTCCACGTCTTCTCGAGTGGGAATGTTCCTCGGACCATCTACGCCGCCATCGTACCACCACCAATACTTCCCGTCCAATTCGCTCCGCAATACAACGATACGACCACCTGGCCTCGCGGAGTCCGACTAGACGACCTCGCCTAAAGTCCGATAACTGCTGAAATCGTACACGTCTTCCATGTCCAGGCATTGCAGCTTCTTCAGGGTCTTCGCACGTGTCCGTACGCCGACGACTGATTACATTCACTTCGCCGTACTCCTGAAATACCTAAATACCACCGACGATAATTTGCATATTATGGCGTGCTGTGGCGTGCTGTGGCGTGCTGTGGCGTAGGTGCTCACCGGTTGGTCCCGAAATTAGCATCACACCTACGTAAACTCGACCCGATTAACATATGTAAATTTCATGATCGTCCGCCAATTCCTTCTTGTTGTTCTTTTTTCACTTTCCGCCAGTGTGTGTATATATATATATATACTTAAGAGCATAGCCGAAAACATAAGAAAAACTTAAGAATTTAAAACGAAAGTTGCAAAATAACCTGAAGATCAAAACGCGCAACGCAGCAGTTATGAAAATTCAGAATTCACATTCTATTAAGAAGAGACTGAAGCCAAAGTTTTTTGACTCATACCAAGTACAACATAGAAAAGGTTATGTAATGACCGGTGTGAGTAAAAAGAGAAAAAAATAGAACAACTGAATGTAGAAAGTGTCGAGAATACTGAGCCTTGGCTTTATCAAGGACCAGCAAAAACTCTGCATTTTCTCACTTCCACAAAGACCTATTTGGAAAATGGGTTTCTGCAAAGTCATAGATGCAAGTAATAAGCCCACCAAAAATTTTCTTTTAAAATATATATATGTCATATCCTCCACAGAATTGTACCTTTTCTATGTTGTACTTGGTATGAGTCAAAAAACTTTTTTGCTTCAGTCTCTTCTTAATAGAATATATATATACACACAGTGTGGCAAAGAATTTTTAAGACTGGGTCTGTAAAATGAAATTGAAACAAGAAATTATTATTTGTTTTGGTTTGTTATTCAAAATAAGTCCCTCCGGCTTCAATACACTTGTTACAGCGATTTAATAATGATTCGAATGCCTGTTCCAGTTCACTTTGCGGAATTGCCTCCAATGCACGCGTCGAAGCTGTTTGTATGGTCGAAATATCATCAAAATAACACCCTTTTAACGTCATTTTAAGTTTTGGAAATAAAGAAAAGTCGCAGGGTGCTAAATCAGGCGAATACGGTGGATGATTCAACACACAGACGTTATTTTTCGCCAAAAATCTATGAACAAGAAGTGAGGTGTGACTGGGTGCATTATCGTGCAACAAACACCAACCTGTTTTCATCCCGATATTCTGGACGAATGCGACGAATTCTGCCCATCAAACGCCTCAAAACATTTAACTAAAACTCACCAGTAATTGTTTGTGCACTTGGAACAAATTCTTTGTGGATAATACCCTTACTATCGAAGAATGTAATGAGCATTGTTTTGATTTTCGATGGAACTTTTCTTGTTTTTATGGCTTGTGGCGAGTTTTTTGACTTCCATTCCGCATTTTGTCGCTTTGTTTTAGGATCATATTGAAAACACCATGTTTCATCACCAGTAACAATCGATTTTAAGAAGTTTGGATCATTGGCTGAAATGATGTCTCTGCAATGTGCACTTCTCCTTGATTTTTGTTCATTGGTTAACGTGTGTGGAAAAATTTTAGCACAGACTTCTGTTTTGCCCAAATCTTCAGGAAGGATGGTTCGAATCGTTTCTTTGTTGATGTTTAAAGACTCTTCCATCATTCTTAGTGACGCACATCGATTGTTTGCCACGAAATCACGCACTTTTTCAGGTGTCCTAGATGAACTTGGTCTTCCGGTATGCTTATCATCTTCTAGCGTCTCTCTTCCGTCCAAAAGACGTTTGTGCCACAGGAAAACATTTGATCTACTTAAACAAAACTCACCGTAAACTTGTTTCATCATTTGGTACGTTTCCGAGGTACTTTTACCAAGTTTTGCGTTCGATTTAATAACAGCCCTTTGTTCCATCTTAATAATTCAACATGAAAAAATTTTACTTCTCTAATGAACGGCCGTTTCGTTTGAGTTACTTTAACAACTGCGCAGTACTTTTGGCAGAAAGGAAGCAGATGGTCACGGTTTATAACGCATTCGCGATTACACTGGTGGTGCCACCGTAGGGTGAAATCTAGCGCCAGTCTTAAAAATTCTTTGACGCACTGTGTATATATATATATACATATAAATTGAATTTCGAATTTATAGTTCAAAGCAGATTTGTCCAGGTCAGTTACGGGTGCGGATCCAAAATTTTTGACTCGTTTCCAACTCTGTCACAGGACCATCATCGCCTTGAACACAGCGGAACTGGAACGAAGGGGCAGTAGCATATAGTCTGCCACCCGTCAGTGGTATACTCGCGGTACACTCGATATACGGTTATCATTGGTAACCCTAGGGTTCTTACGACTGGGCCGAATGAATGACGCATCTGTCCTGCGCAGACAATGCGTCTACGATCAAAGTCGCTCAGATCACCAAGTTCACCCATGCTCGTCGATTGCGCAACAATGTTGGCAAGCCCTGCTGTCGCCTATTTATCGCCTGCGTTCGGTTTGGGTCTGTTCCACTATGCGCGGGGAGTGCCCATGTCAACTGTTCATCACCCTTATCTATAACGTTTTGTTTACTGAGTAGTAGTGGGATTTTAGGGGAGCTGGACCAGTTGTGGGGCCATAGGATTAACATTAGCTCCATCATACCATCACTGTGGTGGGTATTGGTGGATGTGGTGGTGGCTCCCTCGGGGGATAGGGCGAGGGCGCGTGGTGGTGCCTTGAGCTATGGTGGACAGAGGGGGATGAAATATTTTTGTTTTCTTTCTCGCCCTCCGAACTCTGGAGGGGAGGAAGGGAATTGGAATGAGGGTGGTGTTTTTCTTTTTATTTTAATGGTTGTGGTGATAAGATATTTTTTGATGTCTCACAAACTTGTCATTCTCGTGAAAATTAAAAATATTTTTTTTTCTTTTTGTGTCCTCTGAACATCGTGGGGAATTAAGATTAGAGTGGTTTTTAATTTTCACGAGAATGACAAGTTTGTAAGACATCAAAAAATATTTTATCACCACAACCATTAAAAGAAAAAGAAAAACACCACCCTCATTCCAATTCCCTTCCTCCCCTCCAGAGTTCGGAGGGCGAGAAAGGAAACAAAAAGATTTCATCCTCCCCTGTCCACTATAGCTTAAGGCACCACCACGCTCCATCGCCCTATCCCTCGAGGGAGCCAACACCATCCACCACCACCCACCACAGTGGTGGTGTGGTGTGGCTCATGTTAATCCTATGGCCCCACCACTGGCCCAGCTCCCTTAAAATCCCACTACTCTGACTGCATAAGATTTTCGAAATTATTATTTGTTTCGCACCTTTAATATAAAGTGTGAAGTAGAGTGTGCGTTTGGTGTTTTGTGAAAATCGAAACACCCTCTTTTTTCTAAGGCCCCCAACATTTTTTTCGGAAGGGGGATTAAAAACCACCGTGAGCAAGGTCACCTGATGTAGGGTCCACACTCCAGGGAAAGAGCAAGTGGCTCTATGTTAGGCGACTGTTTACAGTCAGTTCCGTTATTTACAGAATCAACTCGTTTCGTGTTTTGATAAGTTTCACGGCAATTGTCTTTCGCTGTCGTTTAGCCCTTCAGTCGTTCTTCGATTATATGTTCACACTGTATATTATAAGTGCAGTAAAAAAAAAAAGAGTGTATGCCTTGAAAAGTGGGATACATGTAAAAAAAAACTTTTAGAAATATTGTAACGCGGGGTACTTGTGCAAAATTTGGAAAATGGGCTTTCGGGCGAAAAATGAGCTAGAGAAGAAGCAACTTTTGGGCAGACAAGAACTGAACTGAACTGAACTGAACTGAACGGACATGTAGGACTTCCGTCTACAGCGAAGGTTTAGGCCCAAACCACCTACAGGGGGTCCGCCTCTTGGGTAGGGCACAGAAATAGAAGAATTGAGATTAAGTCTAGGGACCTTGACAGAACAGTTTGTAATTGAGAGACAGCACAGTAGATGGCGCCACCGTACAAGTACGATTTTGCTCATAGAGAGGCGATAGAAGTTAGAGGGGGCTAGGAAGTGGACACCTTTGTATGTAACCGGGGGGGGTCCTTTCCCAGAGGCCGTCATTTAACGTGGTCGTCCTATGCACGCCCCGCACGGGGATAACTGGTTTTCCAGTTATTTGGGGAGCGGCGCCCCCACGGCCCGAGCTGACCTTGTGACTGGTCAACATCTGATGTCATGCCACCGCTTGTTTTTTGTTTCGGTGCTGTTGGTGTTTGCAGGGACGGCTGTTCATCCAGCTGTTGGGGAGTTGCGGCCCCACGATCCCTAGCTGGTCTTGTGTCTCGCTTTTTTGTTTTTATTTATTTTCTCCACTGGCTAGTTGCCCGTGTTGTGTTCTCTACCTAATCTCTACCACGTTATGTACTAACACCCCGGTCTTGTGGTTTTGTTACCCTCCACCACTAACTGATTTATATTAACCGCTCAGTTCGTAGGTTGCTGAGATTCCGTTTAGGTTCCCTGCCAGGATTTGTCTTCTTTGGATTTCCTTTTTTTCCTTTTAGCTGGTTTGGGTGCTCGACCTACCTGCATGTTTGCCGCGTGCGGAGACCCGTGAGGCGGAAATGGGATGTCTGGCGGCTGAGGTCGCAGGAGACCGGTTAAGTGCCTCCTGTGTACCAACACTCCTCTTCGACCCCGGCTTCGCTGTAAACGGGAGGCTAGAGACTAACCCACCTCTGGTCAGAAGTCTTGTACCAAGTTGTGTGCAGGGCTTTAGCGGCTTTTTGTCGTATTGCACGGCAGGGTGAGCCCGGGGGCTGTGGGATCATGCCAAAGGCGTTGGCATGCCGGTACCCGGAGGCCGAAGTGTCCGCCGAGTGCGTGTGATCACAGCCAACGGACTATATTTGCAACTAAGCTCTAGAACTGTGTCTTGCGTCATGTGTTTGGCTTGCGGACCTCCAGTTCTCCCCTGTTGGGCTCGATTGTGGGCGGAGTACGTTGCAGATGAATTCTTTCTTACTCCCATGGGGAAACATAAACCCTCCTCAAAATTTAAAAAACAACAGGATATGGTGATTGATCAGGCGCCAAATTTGCCTCAACCACCTCCCACACATAACACACTGAAGAGAACTTTCGTTGAAAAACGACATCACCGCGACGTATCTTTAGATCCAGGTGTTGAGCCGTCAGCTCAGAAACGTCGCATTACACTTGCAGATTCGATACCTCAAGCTACTTTTCTCGTCATTTCTTCTACTGACCAGATGTTGAAACTTTCCTCAAAGTCTCCTTTTTTCATCTCGAAGGCACTTGCGGGTGTTGCTGGCTCTTTGAAGTCAGTGAAGAAGCTACGCTCTGGAGACCTGCTTGTGGAAACTTGCACTCTCTCTCAGAGCAAATCTCTTCTGCAGTTGACCAGACTTCAGGATATTCCAGTTCGAGTGACGGCACATCCGTATCTCAACACCTCCAAGGGAGTCATTTCTGAGCCCGACTTGTTGGTCTGCGATGAAGATGAACTTGTGTGTGAACTTGCTGATCAGGGTGTCATAGCTGCCAGACGCATGACTTTCAGGCGCGATGGCGCGCTGATCAAATCACGAAATGTTATTTTGACTTTTAACAGCCCGAAGGTACCTACTGAAATAAAGGCTGGTTACTTGTTATGTGCAGTTCGTCCTTATATACCAAATCCTCTACGCTGTTTTAAGTGCCAGAGGTATGGACATTCCCAGCGGTCCTGTAACAGTGTTGCGAGGTGCGCCAATTGTGGATCCCGAGACCACGAAGGGACTGGATGCACTTCAGAGCCCTGCTGTGTAAACTGTGGTGACTCCCACGCTGCTTATGCCAGGTCCTGTTCGAAGTGGAACGACGAGAAGGCGATCCAGCGCCTCAAGACCCTGGAGGGCCTCTCGTACCCTGCTGCCAAGGCCAAGTTGGGTATTCCCAACAACCGACAGCGTACTTTTGCCGCAGTGGTTCAGTCTCTGCCGCAACCCGTGCAGCCCTTTGTTCCGCGCCCTGTAGCTCTCGCCGCACTTGCCAAGCGATCTAGAGTTGAACAAGCGACACAGGTGGATTTCACCGAGCTCTAGCTTATTCGACCATCTGAGTCTGCGCCTTCTCTTTTGAAGACGACCGACTCTTCCGGTTCCCAGCAGACAGCCTGCACGTGCGGAAGACCCGGCCCTCAATCCGCAAAGGTGTGCCGTGTCCACTTACCTGCCGCGGTCCACCTGACCAACATTGCAACTGTCTCGGACTCAGCGAGGTCCCCACCCTCACCCAACATTATAGAGGAACATCGGGGGAGGAGAGTGACAGTTCGTCCCCAGCCTCACCTAACAATGCAGAGGAACATGAGGGGGAGGATAGTGACAGTTCGTCCTCGCCCTCGGCCAGCATTATCTTGGAGTGTGTGGGGGAGGAGAGTGACTCATCCTTTGTCTAGTTGTGTTCGATTTCGTAATGTGTTTTATCATTCTCATTCCTCAGTTTTACTTAATCGGCTTGTTTCTCACCATTGTACCATGTTTTTCATGCTGTTTGTTTCATTGTCTTTTTTGGCCCTTCCTTTGTACTCATGGTTCGGTTTTACTTGGTCAGCCAGATTTTGCGATTTATGCCCCGTTTTTTTTTTTTTTTTTTTTTTTTGTCTTGTGTCTGGCGCTCTTTGGCCAACCATGGCCCTTGCGCCATTAAAATCTAATAACCAACCAACCAACCTATGCACGGCGAATATTCAGTGATGTTAGCAAATCACACCATCTCTGGAAGATCAGCCCAGGTTTGAACCTGGAGACATTCCATCAGTAGTCTGGTTTGCAAACCACTAAGCCATCCGCGGCTTTTGGCAGACAAGTAAGACGTTTTGGATGCCTTATTTCCCCATTCGGACCTCTCAGAAGCGACCTTTGCGAAAGTGGCGATAAATTGCCTTGTTTCCGCCCCTAACCAAATTCCCCTGTTGTATTTGCTCTGTTATTAACTTCGCTCTTTGGTGTGCGAAGCTGCTCAGCTCATATAAGGCAGCGCACCTGTTAAGGGGTCGGTCGAAATCTACAGTTTTGCATGGGAGGAAACAGCATGAGTAAGAGCAGATGACATTCGGCAACTCTGTGTGGAGACAGCTTTACGAGTCTGAGCCCTGGAAGAAGGAAAGAAGTGCACCTAGCAACAGGGCAGTCCGGATTAACACGCTGGAGCGGGCAAATGCTTTATTTCCTGCTCCGATTGCCGTGGTGCAGAAAGAGGAGGAGCGAAAGCGAGTGGCTGGCGCACCGCACCGTCTGTACTGACAGGCCAAAAGGACAAAGTGGAATAGCAGCAGGAAAAAGCTGCGATAATCCACGAAGGATTCCTTGGTGAGAAAGAGAAACATAGCAGAGGGGAAAACCACTGCCGTCCGATCTCTGTGCGAATTCGAGCGTCAAACCTGCGTACTTCTTCAAGTCGAAAGGTGTTGACAGCGAGGGGAAGAGCCACTCTCGGGAAATCAGCAGCCTTCACAGGTCCAGAAGTGACCGCTCTTGTACTGCCCTTCCCTCGCAATCAGCTGAGAAGACAGAAAAGAGGACGAAATCCACGCTATCTCCTGGAGAGGAAAATTCACAGGCCGACAGAAAGAAGGTGTTCATACAAGTGTTACACCGAGACTGCGTGATCTCATCGTGGCTGTGTGTGTCTCCAAAGTGCTAAATTGGTGCGAAATTCACGAACGGATTAACCTGACGTCACGTAAGTTCCTTTTTCTTGACATCAAACAAAGGTCTTCGCTCTCTCCACGTTTATAAGTGAGTCACGGAAAAATTATCATTGGCCGCCACCGGTAGTCGAACCCAGGGTCTTCCAGTTACGCGCTGGATATGCTTCCGCTACACCACAGCGGCCTCGAATTCCTCCAGACTCACACACGCTAACTGCCAAGCCAAGTTGGCAGGTTGCTTTCTTGGAGCCCCGCACAATGCTGGGGATTCACCAAAGATAGTAAGCAGCAACTGAGCAAATAATTAGAAGGCGAATGAATAATTAATACAGACTTTTAACGTGGACCAGGAACACCAAACAAAGGTCTTCGCTCTTTCCACGTTTATAAGTGAGTCACGGAAAAATTCTCATTGGCTGCCACCGGGAGTCGAACTCAGGGTCTTCCAGTTACGCGCCGGATATGCTTCCGCTACACCGCTACCTACTTACAAATCCAGCACGTCTTGAAACAGTAAGCATTCGGTGAGGGAATCTGCGTGAGCCAACAGACGCGATTACAAGTAACGCCGGACAGATTATGTGTGAACTCTAGCGCAGAATGAATCACCTGGTCAGAAATAATGAAGGTTGAGATTAGTTCATTCTAGTTAATATTGGCTAAGATCATTTCTTCCGTTTAAGTCGTATCTCAACTTTAAAGCATATAATTAAATGTTGCGTCCGTGCTAAGTCCTTCTGCTAATTATTGTAAGTGTGTGTTGCCAGGTTTTCGACCAATCAACTGAATCCAAATTGCCTTTTAATTCTCACTGTATCAAAAAGAATTCATGATCAGGGACACAACCCTAGTATAGGGGGACAAACGTAACAATATTACGACTAGTTCTCTTTCTCTTTTACTCCTTAGAGATTAACCTCTGCCTTGTAGGGGCATTTTTTTTGTAACCCATCGTCCCAAAACCTGTACGGAACCTGAAGTTCGTTAGAAATTTTTAATCCACTTGTACGGTAATAGCACGATATTCTACTTGTACAGAAATCGTACTTACAAATCCAGCACGTAATTCTCACGCGGAACTCTCAATCCCCGAACGTAACTATACTCCAATTCACCCTAAAAGTGTAGTGTTGGTAAAGGCGGGAGAGCCTTATCACGACTAGTCGTGGAACGCAAGAACTAGTCGTGGAACGCATCCGCGTTAATGTGCTCTTCTATTGTTTCCTTTCTGATCCTCCAACCCACCCACACATCCAACAAGCATTTGAGATTGTGAGTAGGTTCTTGTGAAAGCTGAACTGCTACTCCTACCGCCTGTAATATAACCTTCGAGTTTCTCCGATTTTCAATTTATCGTCTCCGTGTTGTTAATGTTGGAAGAGGTCTTCCACCCCTTCCCCCTGTCCTAGTTGTATCCTAAGTGGGCAGAAACAGCCGAAAGTGCGGAGCTCTTGATTTAGCAAATTCTCATAACAAATTTATTTCCAAAAGCGCACTAACTTCTGGAATTTTTTCTAGATGGCAATTTTGTCTGATAAACTGCAGAGCAAACAAAAATGGATTCTGAGCAATAATTCCAACTGTTTTTAGCTCAAAACTTTAGGGACTACTTTTCGTAGCGGAGGTAGCGGTTTCGCACCCTACATAGTGGTACACTCTTAGGTTGACCCGGAGTATAAATATTCAGGCCAGAAACTTACGCATCTGACCACTCGGCCTGCGAGGCTGCAATTCTTTTAATTCTGCAGCACATATGCGTGCATAAGTAGATGTTACGCTACAGAAATATTCAGAGAACAAAGTTTTCAGAAAATAGCTCACTGTTCAGGAGACGTCATTTTAGCCGCCCCGGTGGCGCAGTGTTCTAAGCGATGGCTTCTGGCCATTCGTCCGAAAGGGGTCCGGATTCGAATCCTGGGGAGGCATGGATGTTGTGTTTTGTCTTACGGCACTGGCTCTCTCCCTTCCCTGGAGCCAGTGACCCTAAATTAGGGACGGGTGACTGCTTTATAGCCCACTGAGTTGCTCACGGTAGTCGTTAAACCTCCAATCAAAAAAAAAAAAAAAAAAAAAGACGTCATTTTAAATCTCATCGATACTTTTTAAAATGATTCTTTAAATCTCATCGATACTTTTAATTTGATGTGGTTAAATGAACATTCCATTCTTTCTTTATGATGGCAAACCGAAAGACTTTCCATCCTGACCAGAAAAATATTTCAACAGAAACTGAAGAAAACACAACGAAAGAAAAAGTTAAGTCCCTCGAAAAAAAAATAAAAAAAAAAATAAAACCTCAAGAAATAGTCTGATATGTCCTCTCTTTCTGCTTTCCAGCCGCAGCGAATTTTTATTTATTTAAATGCACATGATCACTACTATACCGTCATATATCTCGCGCTGGAGTAGATCCATGAACATCTATAAGCTAGTACGGAACAGTGTCTGATGCATTTTAAAGGCATCCTTATTTTGGACTTCCTCATATCAACAGAACATAGACTGTGTGCATAAGGTTATGTTCCATTGATATGCAGAATACTCAAGTAAGGTTACATAGTCAACGTCGAATGCAATAAGAACAGAAAAAAAAAAGAAAAATGGCGAGGAAAGGTACAGCACAAAAGTGAGGTGAACACGGTGTCGCATTTCCCCGTGGTTTCCCATATAAGATGGTACTCAATTTCAATACTCCAGAAAGGTGGAATAAAATTTACATGTATTCGTTTCCCCTCGGAGGGAATCGTCATATCCGCCGCATATGTAAATTTATAAAAGGGTATGAAACATGGTAAGCGAAGTTTTATAAGGGGACTCGGAACCACAGGGAATAAAATCGATGTGGATATGTTATGACGAAATAAGGACCAAAGCAAATCCCATAAATATCTTTGTTTGAACAGCAAGGCCATTTGATGAGCCATTTTCTTAACCACTGCATTCAAAATGTATGTAACCACTGTTTGTTTATGCAGATTTTGAGAATTTTATATGTACAGTTAAAAAGAGGACATAAATTGGACCTAAACTCCCGTGCGTTTCGTTTTATGATGGGGAGAAAGCGTATGAAACGCAGCAAGCATAAACCTGTCAGAATCACGTAAAAAAAGTCTGAGACAACAAAACAAAACGGCACCTATAAAAATGGCTGACATTTCCTAAACACGACGAACTCGCTACCGACAATGTGCATACTAATTACCGCTAATACTCCACGTTAATTGGTTAAAAAAATGTAATGCCAACACCTTTTTAAAAAAATTGTTTATCACCATTTTTCAATTTCATAAGACAAACTTATTATTGTGCTGTATATTTTTTAAAGATGATAACAATCAATTCCCATACGTTTAGTCAAGCTATGATCAGAGATGGAAACGGGCCACGGGTCAATGGGTCATGGGTCAAGGTGTTCCTGACACGATTTTATTCCCGTTTTATTTTTGAAAAGAGAAAAATATATTCCAAAGAAAAGTGCTCGTTGTGGAATTCTGTAGTCGATACCGGTGTCCACTGAGAGAATAATGATTTGTCATGGAAAAATATTGTCGTCTCTTTCTTAAAGCAAGGAAGCTTTCCACCGATCGACGTCAGACACACCGACACCATATCGTAAAAAGATACTTCCTTTGCGTTCTTTTACAGTGCGATTGTCCAAGACAAGGTACAGGCAAGCGCCATTCGCCTGCTTCTCAGCTGATTCACTTTCTCCGCCCGAAGTTCAGAGTTACTTTTCACATCCCATCTTTTACATTCAGCATTCAGAGGTTTTCAATTGATGTGCTAACATCCCGTTCCCGTGACATGCCATGTCGAAATTAACGCCTTATTTGTTAATATGGATGGGATTTAATAATAAGGAGATTGAGAAGGGCGTCGAGGCCAACAGATACGTGCTTGTTGAAAACCACAAGGGGAAGAGTGAATGCTGGAAATTGTTTCGTCTCATTAAAGAACCAGTGAATAATTCTGTGTTGTTTGGTCTTGCTTGTTGTTCAAAATGTGGAAAGTTATTTCTGGATTACTCAAAATAGTGGCACTAAAATGGCACTAAAATTTAGCATGTTACCAAATTTTATTATTAAAAAAGGATTTCAGTTATTAAATATCAAGCAGTTATTGGAATGAATATATATATTACTTATATATGTATATCATTCATCATCATCATCATTGTCACAGTCTGTCTTGTACCAGTCTCCTCCATGTCACTCCCGCATACTTTCGAATTTCATCTACCCATCTCTCACGTGGTCTTCTTCTGGATCTTTTCTTGTCCCTTGGAATCCAATCTAAAATTTAAAATTTCGGCTGTCCATCGATGGTCTGTCCTTCTGGCAGTATGTCCAGCTCATTGCCATTTCAGGGATTTAACTCTGATCATGATGTCTTCCACTCTTGCCATTTTTCGGATCCACGAGTTCCTCTTCTTATCTCTCCTGGTTACATCAAGCATGCACTTCTCCACGCATCTTTGAGTTGTCTGCAGCCTTTGTATGTCTCTTTTAGTTAAGGTCCATGTCTCTGCACCATACGTAAGCACTGGAAGGATGCATTGATCAAACACTTTTCTTTTAAGACATAATGGCATATTGCTCTTGAAAATTATGCTGTTTCTTCCAAAAGCTCTCCAGGCAAGTTTTGTACGCCGATTAATTTCTTCATCAATGTGATCCTCACTTGATATCTGCTGTCCAAGATAAACGTACGTGTCTGTTATCTCCAGCTTTTCTCCATCAATCGATAAATCTCCATTTCTTGTAAAAGCATTGAACATCACTTTTGTCTTCTGAAAGTTCATTTTTAATCCCACTTCTTTACTCTTGTCAGCAAGTTCCTGGATCATACTATGCAGCTCTGATGGAGTAGTTGCAAAAATTGACTACGTCATCAGCAAAACGAAGGTGGGTTAGATAATCTCCATTAATCTTTATCCCTTTGTTTTCCCAGTTCAGTGATTGAAAGACATTTTCCAATGTAGCATTAAAGAGCTTCGGAGATATGGTGTCACCTTATCTCACTCGCTTTCCAATTTTTATGTGTGTTGTATTTTCAAACAGCCGAATCTTTGCACTTGCATTTTCATAGATGTTATTAATAATATTAATGTATGCATCTTCAATACCGCAGGATTTCAGAGCCATTGTGACTGCTGATGGTTTCACCGAATCAAAGGCTTTTTCATAATCAATAAAAGATATGCACAATGGAAATTCATATTCCCTCGCTCTTTCAATTAGTTCCCTCAGTACGCGGATATGATCAATTGTGCAGTAGCCACTCCTGAATCCAGCTTGTTCTCTCGGTTGAGCCATGTCCAGTGTTACCTTCAAGCGGTGTGAAAGAACTTTAGTGAAAATTTTATAAACCACTGATAGGAGGCTGATAGGTCTGTAGTTCCTGAGATCCTCAATGTCACCTTTTTTATGTAGCAGGATCATTGTAGCGTTGTTCCAATCCTCAGGAATCTTCCCTTCATTAAGGCATCGAGTGAAAATTTGGGCGAGTACTGTTTCGATTTCTCCACTTGCTTCTTGTATGATGTCTACAGTAATTCCATCTTCTCCTGGAGCTTTTCCCCGCTTCATGTTCTTGATTGCATGTGCAACTTCTGCTGGGAGGACTGGAAGAACTCTGGTACTGGTACCTCTCATGATGCCTGGAGTACATGTATCATCCCTTTCATATAATTTGGAGTAGAAATCTTTCACTCTTGTCAAAATTTCGCCTCTATTTCTTGTTACAGAACCATCTTCTTTTCTCAGTGCCATAATCTGATTTCTTCCCTTACTGAGATGTCCCTTTGCTATCTTTAGGCTTTGGTTGTTTTCAATTGCTTTCCTCACTAGTTCACAGTTGAATTTCCTTACGTCTTCAGTGATACTTTTTCGTACTGTCTTGCATAGCTCTACATATTCCACTTTGGAAGTCACATCTTCTTTAGTTGTCCTCATCTCTCTTCTTTTTTGCATCAACATTTTGGTTTTTCCTGATAATTTGTTCACATGCAACTTGTTCGCCCACACTCACCAACCCGCTTGGCCAGCGTGGTGAGTTATGGCCAAACCCCTCCAAAATGGCTCTACTGTATATACATGTATATATCCAAAAAACATTTTACCCCAATAAAATCCAAATACGCGTGGCTTTTGTAACTTCAGAATCCAATGAAAATTCCGAACAACTCAAAGTATCATTTATTAATTTGGATACATAAACATCTCAAGGCATAACATCGCAATTAATCTATGGAAAATCCAAGAATTACGTTTTTAATATTCTCATATTTTTACCACAGCTTTTTCACCGTTTTTAAACAATTCCTTCGATCAATAAACATTTTGTTTGTCTTAGTAAATTATTGCCTCACTGTTGCACAGTGGTTCTCTGAACACACACGACTGCTTGAGTGCTTGTTGAAAATGCAGCACCTAGAAATACGTGTGTGATTGGACTGAAATTCGTAGGATTGGTACGCGTAGGTCCTGATGAAGGCGTTCTGGTCCGTCATCATGCATTACACTGGTGCGAAAAGTTTTGATCTTGGAAATTCATTTGCAGAGGCTCCACTATAACAAGACGCTGTTTCCATACTGTGCTGAAGTGCTGAAGGCCTTCGATGCATTTCAGTCACCGGTACACCTTCCATCCACACACACACACACACACACACAAACGCGGGCGCTCTCTCACCAAACAGAGATGACTGCTTGCCGCTTATTATTGTAACATATGGAAAGCGTCGCCGCCATACTAAGCAACACAAGGTCAAAACTCTACCATAATGGCAATAGTGAAACTACTAAACCACACTGATGATAGCATAACAATCTGAACCCTTTACCACAATGACTACAGTGAAACCAAGTCTACATACAATGATGGTGGGGAAACCAACGCCACAACACAATGACGACACCAATACAAGGTCGAACAAATGCAATCACAATGGTGACAGCGACGCAAGGTCAATCATCTGCCGTAATGAATATAGTGAAAGCAAGTCTACGTACACACAGTGACAATTGTGAAACAAACGCCACACGACAACGACGACAGCAGTACAAGGTCAAACAAACTCTACCACAATGATGACAACAATACAAGGTCAAACCTTTACCACAATGACGACATTGAAACCAACATCACACCAGAATGACGACAGCAATGCAAAGTCAAACACATTCTACCACAATGGACGACAGAAATACACCAGGTCAAACAAACTCTACCCCGATGACGACAGAAATACACAAGGTCAAACAAACTCTTCCACAATGCTGACAGCAACATCAGTTCAGCTATCTACCACAATGACGACAGCAATGCAACATCAAACCTCTACCACAATGATGACAGCAATACAAGGTCAAACCTCTACGACAATGAAACTAATGAACTAAGTTTCTACACTTACCAAACCTCTACACACAAAGACACACACACACAAAATGACGGCAGTGACACTAACACCACTCCTCAATAACGACAGCAATATAAGATCAAACAAGCTCTACCACAGCAGTATGTGTAGCACTATACCGCCGGAAGTGACGTCATAGATGGGCGTGGTCAACTTCTGGAAGTGATGTCACGTATGCGCTTCCCGCGGACGTCGACGAAGAAACTTTTCTTCCGGTGGTAACGAATATGTATGCCACTTGAAGAAAAGTTTCTTCGAAGATGACGTCATGCAGTAAAAAATCTCTATGACCGCCATTTTTTTATTGCATCACGCCATCTTCAGACGGTTGTTGACGAAGCAGCTTTAATCCTAGGGAAATCATTTTCATCCGCCATTTTGATTTTCGAATTTCTCAATCTGTTTTTCTGGGGTGTGGGAAACTTAATTGAAAGTAGACTCAGAAATAAATAAATAAATACATCGCTCTTTCCACGTTCCAGAAACGCATAGCAACCGAAAAATTGTTTTTCAGCCGCCGCCGTGGAATTGAACCACGGAACTTTCGATTTCTAGCAGAGCGCGTTAACTTTACACAACGGTGGCCAACAATCCACAGTGCTATGCACGGAACTTTCGATTTCTAGCAGAGCGCGTTAACTTTACACAACGGTGGCCAACAATCCACAGTGCTATGTGTATTTTTAAGTCAGCTTCTGACATCATTAATCCGTAAGACGGGCTCAGCTACTGATACGTCTCCATCTGGTGGGCATTAACGGCACTGGCTATATATATTATAGCAGTTAAATCCAAAGGGCGAGATCCAAGGTGAAAATCCTCGAAATACGTGGCGTCAGTAAATAAATAAATACATCGCTCTTTCCACGTTCCAGAAATACATAGCAACCGAAAAATTGTTTTTCAGCCGCCGCCGGGGAATTGAACTACGGAACTCTCGATATCTAGCCGAGCGCGTTAACTTTACACATGATGTCAGAAGCTGACTTAAAAATACACATAGCACCGTGGATTGGTGGCCACCGTAGTGTAAAGTTAACGTGCTCGGCTAGATATCGAGAGTTCCGTGGTTCAATTCTACGGTGGCGGCTGAAAAACAATTTTTCGGTTGCTATGTGTTTCTGGAACGTGGAAAGAGCAAAGTATTTATTTATTTACTGACGCCACGTATTTGGAGGATTTTCACAGACTCAGAAATTTTTTTGTCAATCATGGATTGATTTTCGAAAAAGCGACGAGTAGATTTGGAACTGGCTGGATTCGTACCCAGGCCGTTTAGATATGTATTAAGAACTGCAGTCGCGGCATACCGATTCGGCTACCAAGACATTGGGTAGGGTTGGTCAAGGGAATTAAGACACGTGATCGCGTAATGGAGAAGACTGCCTGAGGGACTTGATGTTGGCCGTCTTATGTTTGAATACAGGAAGGAGAGCGTATGACTCATGCAAACATGCCCATACATGATTTTCACAACAACGCACGTGTTTCACCACAATCATGGGAATTTCTACTGGCTAGATGTTCGAAGTCTCGCGTTCGTAAACTCTGACAGAAAAGTTTATTTCCCTGTGAACAGGAGCTTATCGTGTGTGTTTTTTCATGACGTACTATTCATCATAGTCCTAAACATAATTTTTGTTTTCTACACGCATTTTCAAATGTAAGGTGTTGTTTAAACTTTTTTCCGACATGATTCATACGCGTTTAATCTGGTTCATACCTTTTCTTGCGTAATGAAGTACTTGTTTCACGTTTCAGAATGATCTTTTTCTGTAACGGTTTCTTATAATTAAATTTTTCAATAGCAGGACCTATGAAATCTTTTTCCATAACTTTTTCTATGCAACGTGCTGTTTTCAGTAATCGAGATTTCGATCATATTTATGCTCGTTCATATTTTATTCTTGTGAACTGAAGAACTTTATTTTCTTCACTTCTTCAACATTACTTTTTCGTGAAAGTTTATTATAATCCATTTTTCCATAGGAAGACTTACTAATTTCTTCTTAATGAATATTCTATGTAACATGTCGTTTTCAGTAACTAAGATTTTTTCGACCATATCTTTTCTTCATGTTTGTATCTTGTAAAATGAAGAACTTGATTTATTTTCTTTGTCTCTTCAAAAATTATTTTTTCTCTACATAGGTTCATTATACTTTATTTTCTCTGTATAAGAGGACTTATTAATTTTTTCTTCGTTATTTATTCTGTGCAAAGCGTTGTTTTCAGAAATTGAGGTTTTTGGTATCACATTTATGTTTGTTCATGTTTTTTTGTTTTTTTTTCTCTTTTGAAATTTTGGGAGCATTTACTTTTTTACGTTGCAACAATTTTTCCGTACGGGCTTATTATATTTTATTTTGCTACAGCGGGACAAAATTTATTTTTTCTTCGTAATTTTTCAAAACGTTACGTTATGTTTTGAGAACTTAAGATTTTTTGATCTGTTACGATCATGGTTAAGTTCGATAATGCCTTTTCTAGCGAAATGAAAGACTTGTTTTTTTCGCGTTCCAAATTTATTTTTTCTGTAGCGTTTTATTATAAATCATTTTTTCTGTAGCAAGACTCACAAATGTTTTCATGATTACTCTATGTAACGTGTTTAAAAATACTGTGATATTTATAAAATCATGATTATGCTCGTTCGTGTCTTTTTTTTAAAATAAAGAACTTCATTTTCATCGCCTCTTCAACATTACTTTTTTTTGTGGAGGTTTATTATACACCTTTTTCTATAAGATCTACCTTTTTCATCGATATTCCATGCAACATGCTGTTTTCAGTAACTGAGATTTTTTTCGGTCATGTTTATATTCTTTCACGTATTTATCTTGTGAAACAAAGCATTTCATTTATTTTCTTTGTGTCTTAAATTATTTTTTCTGCAGGGGTTTATAATATTTCATTTTTCTATAGGAGGACTTAAATTTTTTTCTTCGTAATTTATTCAACGTGAGGTGTTGTTTTCAGAAATTAAGATCTTTTTCGATCGTGTTTATGAACTTTTATACTTTTCATATGAAATAAAGTACTTCATGTTTCAACATAATTTTTTATAGGGGTTTGTTGTATTTTATGTTTTCCATAGGATAATTTTTGTTAAATCTTTTCGTCGCGATTAGTTCTGTGTAACGAATTTGAGGTTTTTCTTTTCGACTTACTTCAGTCGTTTTGAAACTCATTCCTGCTTTTCTATGTGAAATGAAGAACTTTATTTTCTTCACGTTTCAACATTAATTTTTCTGCAAAGGTTTATTTTAATATATTTTACAGGAAGACTTATTAAATATTTTCTTCAAGAGTTATTTCGCGCAACATGTTGTTTTCAGAAATTAAGGGGCTTTATGATCGTTCTATCTTTTCATGTGAAACAAAGTACTTTCTTCAGGTTTCGTCTTTTTCGGTAGGGGCTTATATTTTATTTTTATAGGAGAACTTGTTAATTTTTTCTTCATGATTTTTCAAAACTCAACATCAGGTTTGAAGACTTAAGATCTTTCGATCTGTACCGAAAATGTTTCAGCTAGTTTATGTTTCCTTGCGAATGGAAGGAATTTATTTATTTATTTTCTTCCGTTCCAGCATTATTTTACGCAGAGGCTTCGTATAAAAATTTAATATTATTTTCCATAGTGAAGGTATTTACTTTCAACGCATTCCGACTGACATGTGTAAGATATATTAAAAGAGGCTTTAAATTTTTATTATCTATATGACTTTATGAACCTTATAACTCGTTTTTCTGTGCTTTGTGTCTTTGATGAAAACACAGGGTGAAAATATCTGGATATCTATGCATAGGATAGAATACAAATATTTCTTTCTATCGATAGTCATTACTATATTGATTCCTCAGAGAATAAAAAAATTAAATCATACTTTTCCTAAATGCTTTGCGAAATGTAATACAAGTAACTACAGTGACGCAGATATCAATTTAAAATATATGAATATGAAGAAAGATTTTTCATGATTTCTTCCAAGATTTGTAGAAGGGTGGTGAACATGGATCAAAAACCGCTGTGCATGTGCTTAAGTACTTGTCAGGATATGGGGAACTGAATGAGGATTTTCCCGATAACCATCAATTTTTGGAATAGAAACATCCCTTCAAAGAATCTGCGAAGACACTTCGGTATGGATTATCCCTCGTATTTTTTAAGAAATAACACATTAGCAAGCGTTATGAAAAAGATTTTATATTAGATTTCTTAGTCTTCGGGAATACACACATTGAATTCTGAGTGAACTCAGTTGATGAGAGAGTAAGAGTTAGAGCGAAAAAATTATAACAAGATATTCATCGCAAAGAAATATAGAGATTGCTAAGATATTAAGAAATACTTAATAAGAAGGTACAAGAAACCCAGAGAAAAAATGACTTCAAAGAAATGCAAACGCAACAAAATTATCTGCATAGCCATAAAAATATGTTCGAAGACAAGTTGTCAAAAAGTTGTATGATGATTTAGTGAGAACTGTTTCCTTGAAAGCAAATTGTCTGAAAAATGCAAAGGAAATTATCTCTTTACTAAGAAGACAGGAGAAAAATAAAGAATGCCTTCTGAAGCATAAAAATACGTTTAAACAAAAGTCAGCATTCTAGTTGTGTGAGTTATTTCAGTTTACAGAGGAGAAAAAGGAATTCTAAAAAATTGTATACGAGCAGAAAATAAATGTTAGCAATAGAACAAGGTTGGATGATATTAAAATATTCATTTTGGTAAAGTTGTGAAAAATCTTTAGTTCTCTAAAGACACAATGCGAGAAAAAATGCTTTTGGGTAAAAGTTGCTGAATAAGTTAGATGATTTTTTTATGTTTCGCAGGAAAAATACAAAGAAACTGTATCTTAGTGCATTTTTGTTAAGAAACAAAAATAAAATAAAATAAAGCGTTGACAATAATGTAAAATTTGGTAACACCAAGGACGAAGAAATGCAAAATAAAAAAACACACGAATGAGAAAGGAACAAATATTAGTGATCGAGCAAAGTTGGATGATACAAACACAACCCGGTTAGTGAAACTGTGAAAGACACGATCAGGGAAAAAAATACTTCTGAAAAACTAAAAAAATCAATACAGATGTCACGTGAACGGCAAAAATTATGGCCCAGAAACAGTGAAACAGCTGAGCATGGCTAGAGACAAAACTCTGACAATACCGACGAAAACTGCATACTTTGTGTCAATTGGACGAAAATGATAGTTATTCTCTCCTTGTATTTAATCTTTCGAGAAAATTAGCATATGCAGAACTACGTATGAGCTCCGTTTAACGAGATGTACTTGATGAAGTAGTGTGAATTCGACAAAATTCTTGATTCTAAAACTCCGATTTGAAAACATTTTTCTTCAGCGGATGCACCTCCTGATGGTAAATCTTTGGCATATAATTTCAAATTTTTGGTAAAAAATACTTTGGCCACCACGGGGCGTAAGTGTTAATTTTTGCTTCTGATGTATTTTCCATAAAATCTGAGCTTCTAAATATCGATAAAAAAAAATTTCTTGGACTGATGCCACTCACATCGACAAACCTTTTCAGATTATTTTCTTCTTAAAATATTCACAGTTTTTCCGCCAGGGAGCGTAGACGCATATCATATTTTTGTCAATACCTCTACTTCTACAAGTCCCATTTGAAAAATTCCTTCTTTGTCGGATAGTGTTTTCAGTGTGACATGTTTTTCGCATAATTTCAAAATTTTCAAGTAATTCATAAACTTTCCGTTAGGGGGCGTAGAGGTAAATTGCGTTTCCCCCTATATCTCTGCTCCTAAATCTCCGATTTGAAACATTCTTTCTGCACCGGATACAGCTCATGGTGGGAAATCGTTTGCACATAATTTCAAATTTTTGTAAAAAAAATGGTTTGGCCACCAGGGGGCGTAAATCTTAATTTCCACTTCTGGTGTATTCGCAGCAAAATATGAGCTTCTAAATTCTCGATTGAAAAAAACGTCGTCTGTAGACCGATATTACTTATGTCGACAAACCTTTTAGAAACATTTTCTTCTTAAAATAATGCATGGTTTCTACGCCAGGGGCGTAGATGTATATCTTATTACTGTCAATATCTCTATTTCTAGGAGACCGATTTGAAAAATTCCTTCTTTGTTGGATAGTATTTCGAGTGTGACATGTTTTTCATATACTTTCAAAATTTTCAAGTAATTCATAGACTTTCCGCTAGGGGGGCGTAAAGGTAAATTGCTTTCCCCCTATATCTCTGCTTCTAAATCTCCGATTTGAAAAATTCTTTCTGCACCGGATACAGCTCCTGATGGGAAATCCATTGCAGATAATTTCTAATTATTGTAAAAAATGGTTTGGCCACCAGGTGGTGTAACTCTTAATTTCCGCTTCTGACGCATTTGCAAAAAAATAAGAGCTTCTAAAATCTCGATGGAAAAAAATCGTTTGTTGACCGATACTACTCATGTCGACAAACCTTTTAGGAACATTTTGTTCTTGAAATAATGCATGGGTTCTACGCCTGAGGGCGTAGATGTATATCTTATGTTTGTCAATTCTATTAAGAAGATACCTAAGCAAAAAAATACAAATATAATTTTGACTCACACCAAGTACAACATAGAAAAGGTTATGTATCTACCTGTGTGAGTAAAAGGAGAAAAGATAAAAAAATAAAATAAAACAACTGAATGTAGAAGGTGTCGAGAATACTGAGCCTTGGCTTTATCAAGGACCAGCAAAAACTCTGCATTTTCTCACTTCCACAAAGACCTAGTTGGAAATGGGTTTCTGCAAGGCCATAGATGCAAGTAACATTCCCACCTAATATTTTTTTAAAAATATATATATGTCATGTCCTCCGCAGAGTTGTATGACCTAGCACTAGTTAACAATTTCGCTTGCATCCATGAACCTTCCTGGCCCGACCCATGCTCTTCATCTGTTACTATTAAACAGGGAGAAGAAGATTAAAGAGAACTCAAGCTGTGAGAGTGACATAATAATTAGAAATAATTTTCAGCTATAACGAAATGCCAAGTTCGTTTGAGAGAGAATTTAAACCTGAAAACAATGCAAAAGAAATCCAAATTTTTTTCATTGCAATTAAAAAAGGAAATATTAATTTTTAAAAAACAGATTTTTGAAAGAAAACTTGAGTCTAAAACCCCCTACTCTACAACTTATGACAGCACGAAAACGAGAATAAGTTAAAGACAATAATTAACTAAAGAAAACTTTGTGAAAGTTATATGACTTAAACAGTTAGTTGCAATATGTACAAAGTATTTCAGCAGTGCTTTAAGTGCATAATTAATTAGTTATTAAGTACTTAACTTCACTGCCGGACAATTGCTAAGGACGGATGACAATAGCAACGATAGCAACCATAAAATGGAATGTAGGAAAATGTGGAAATTAGCATAAGTGCGGAATACAGTAAGACGTGTTGTGCGTATGCAAATTTTGGATTGCCGAACTTGTTCGTGACGTCATAGCGCTGATAAGAGATATAAAGGATTTGAACGTATTGACCGTTGTTGTTCAAACACAAAGTTGAAAGGGAAAGAATCAATTGACGAACTTGCAATTTTCAGTATGTCTTCCCGACATCACCTAGATGATTTTACGCGTGGCCTTATTATTGGAAATATTGAAGAAGGGTGAAAAATAACAAAAATAACAGATGTTGAAAGGGAGTTCGACGTCAGCCACAGTGTTGTTTCAAGGCTTTGGAAATCATTTCAAACGAATGGAGAGTGTAGCAAACGTCACGGGGGAGGGCGTGTTCGCAGTACGACACCTGCAGAAGATCGGTACATAGTGCTATCAACAAAAAACACCGGCGCAGCACAGCTAGTGAGGTAGCAAATCAGTTTACGGCTGCTACTGGCAAGCGGATCTTCCGAAAAACTGTCGCCAGACGTTTGCATGAAGGAGAACTATACGCCCGCCGTCCTGTTGTGTGCATCCCATTGTCCAGACGTCACCGTACCGCCCGTTTACAATGGTGCCATCAGCATCGCAATGGGACTGACAACGACTGGTCTGCTGTCCTATTCTCAGATGAGAGTAGATACAGTGTATCGTCTGATTGTCGACGACAACTGATCTGGCGTGATAGTGGTACTGCATATTGTCCAGAAAACATACAGGAAAGTGACCGATATCCGACATGTAGTGTCATGGTATGGGCTGGCATCATGATCAATGTCTGTACGTCCCTCTATGTGCTTCCAACTGGGACTATGACTGGCCAACGATACATTAATGATGTTCTGCTACCTCATGTTCGCATGTTCCGTGGTGCTGTCGGTGATAGATTCATTTTCATGGACGACAACGCAACATGTCATCGAACAGTCGCTGTCCAGGAGTGTCTTGAGAGCGAGGATATTCAACGCCTAGTATGGCCAGCACGTTCTCCAGATCTGAATCCCACTGAAAATGTGTGGGATGCTTTGGGGAGGAGTCATGCTGGTCGCCAATGCCCTCCAATAAACAAGGACACCCTCATCCGTGCACTGACAGAGGAATGGAATGAATTACCCCAACAGCTGCTTGATAATATTGTGCAAAGCATGACACGACGTGTGGAATCTTGCACCGCTCTCCATGGTGGCCATATCCCGTATTGACATCTTACGCCGGAACGCCTGCGGATGGTAATTGCATTTTTTTCACGTTTACGTATTCTGCACAAAATGGCCTGTTTGTCACTTGAACACGTTCCAAAGCCTTCTGGTTTTCAGAGCACTATAAATTATCTTTCTTGTAATGTCCTGGCATTCTGACATTATTCTATTTCACTTGGCATCCAACCACACTTACTTCTTTATGCGCTATATATCCGTTTATGATCCGTCCTTAGCAATTGTCCAGCAGTGTACTTTGAAAATACAGCGCAAAGAAAAGGAACAAGCTTAGCCATCTGCTGTTCCTAGGTCTCTACTTCTAAAAGTCCGATTTGAAAAATTCCTTCTTTGTTGGATAGTGTTTACGATGCGAAATGTTGTTCCTATAAATTCAAAATTTTCAAGTAAATCATAGACTTTCCGATAGGGAGGCACAAAGATAAATTGCGTTTTCTGCGTTATTTCTACTTCTAAAACTCCGATTTGAAAAATTCTTCCTGTATCGCATACAAGACCTGATAGAAAATATTTTTCACATAATTTCTAATGTTTGATAAAGAATGGTTTGGCCCCAAGGGGGCATAAGTGTTAATTTCTGCTTCTGATGTATTTGTAGTTAAATCTGGGCTCCTGAAAATTCGGTTTTTTTTTGTTTTGTTTTTTCTTGGACCGATACACCTCATGTGGATAAACCTGTTGAGAATACTTTCTTCCTAAAATAATGCATGTTTTTCCCACCAGGGGACGTAAAGTCACATCTTATTTTTGTCGATATCTCTGTTTCTAAGAGTCCGATTTGAAACATTATTTCGGCGTTGGAGAGCGTATTCTGTGCAAAAATTTTCTCATATAAATTCATGTTTTTCTTAACGCACAAGTCTGCAACCAGAGGGCGTAAGCCTACGATTCCGTTTACAGCAATATATGAGGGATTAAAAATCCGATTGAAAAATTTCTTTCTTCCGTCAGATACTATTGTTTTCCATACCGGTTCCATTGACTTTGAATAGCTTTGATAAATTGAATTTGCGTCCGAACGGATTCAAAAGACGTGCTTATTACACCCGAAAATACGGTGCCATCTTTCTTGTTTTTAATATTTTTTTGTATGTCGCTTTTCAAAGTGAAGATTTAAAGCACAACGATGCTAGTCCACATAGAGATGCACTAACCACATTATATATTCGGGTCCCATTCTTTCGTATTTGCAGAACAGGATACGTGTCCCTCAGGATATGTTTCAGAAAAATTCAGAATAGTTAAAAAAAAAAAAGGGCTACTCGGGAGATGGTCTAACACATTCGTGTATGTGTGTATGTTACAGGTATCAGGATAATTTTTAAGAAAGTAATTTGTGACTATAATGACAGCAAAAGGATTTTCAACAGTTCCCCAAACAGTGTTTTGTTAGCGAACTTTATGCTAATAAAAGAAGTTAATGCAAAAAAAAAAAAAATGATTTCACAAAATATACATCAACCAGCTCCTGGATCAACATTTTGCGAGTCTTCCCGAAATTATGATTAGGATATATTGTACGTGAGCATTTAATTAAAATATGTTTCAGAAATGAAAAGAAAGGAATTTAAAAAGAAGAATAAAATTCATAGTTGCCCCATCACAATTGGATGAAACCAAAAGTCCTTATTGGCTGTGAATATAAGAAATTTGAATCATGTACAACATTTACATATAGACTATATTGACAAAAGTCACAAGACACCCCTTCAAATGCAAATAAACGGATCCGCTGCATTGTTAAAATGCGCTGTACAGCTGCAAACGGTATAAAAAAGATCCTGCAGCTGACCGCGATCATATTGCGCTGTGAGGTTGTCGCGGCGGGAGAGAACTAACTTTGGGAAAGGAAAGACTGTTCGGTGGTATATTAGTGGGTTGTCCATAAGAGAAAACAGAGGCGTTTAAACATACCCAAGTCAACTGTTTTGGTTGTACTGAATAAGTGGAAGACACATGGAGTGCCTGAAGCAGCAAAATGTACCGGCAGAACAAAAGAAAATCAGTGATAGAGGACGTCAAAGCTTCAGGAGAGTCGTTACAGTTAATCGACGGAGTACTGAACAAGACCTAAGTGTACAGGTGAGTAAAAATGCTGGAACCTCGGTATGTACACGTACCATTCGCCGAGTACTTCATTCTATGGGTTACCATGGTCGTGCGGCTGCTCATAAGCCTTTCATCTCTATTCGGAATGCTACTCGTCGTATGGTGTAAAAAATATTTATCGTGGACCGTAGATCAATGGAAACGGGTTCTATGGACTGATGAATCCAGATACACGATCCATCAGTCTCATGGTCGTCTGTGGGTATGGCGGCAGCCGGGGGAACGCTATTTACCACAGTGTACTGTTCCTACGGTCAAGTTTGAAGCTGGCAGTGTACTCGTGTGGGGGTGTTTTTCGTGGTATGGTCCCGGCCCATTTGTTATCGTGAACAAACCTGTTAACTAGCACGTCTACCTCAATATTCTGGACAATTATGTCCTACCAACTCTGTGGCAATACTATGGAACCGAGCCTTGTTGGTACCAGCAGGATAATGCACCAAAAAATAAAGCAAGGACTGTTACGGCGTGGTTTGATGATAATTCCGTATCGTGTGGACTGGCCAGCACAGAGCGCTGATCTGAATCCCATAGATCACCTATGGGATGAATTAAAGCGCCGCATAAGAAGTTTGGAACCAAGGCCTACTACTAAGCAAAAGTTAGCGGCAGCATCATGTACTGAATGGAAACTCATACCTATCGCTATGTTCCAAAACCTTGTCGGAAGCATGTCTCGAAGTGTCAGTGCATGCATTAAGGCCAAAGCTGGACTAATGTATGTCAATAAATGCTATGTTGCGTTTCTCTTCTAGGTGTCCGGTGACTTTTGTCAATATAGTGTGTTTTTCTAATGTCTGATAAAGTACATTTTACAGTCATTCCGTAACACAAGTTTTCCCTTGAAGAGTAAAAATGTTTTTCCCAGCTCTGGAGCAACCAACATAGAGCTGGCCATTAAAAAAGCATCGGCCTTTCAGGTTGAGTCCAACAACTTTTAACGACTGGCTTGTGATTGTTGGCACTCATGGTGATACTCGGAGGAACAGGGAACTATAGGCGTTTAAGTTGAAATGGAAGGTCAGATGGGACTATTGGAATGAAAATATGGTTTTCTGCAGCATATCAGTCATGATCGTAGCTACGACGACATGGGAAATGAGTTTCTTGACAGCCAGTCGTGTTCCATCGCATATTGTTGATGGAACAAGATTACGTCAAGATAAAATACATAACAGTTAAGATGAGGGGAAGCAATGCGCAAACGGAGGAATAGCAATGTTAAGCTTTGAAACCTGAAATGAAAGGAAATTCACATTTTCCTCACATTTCAGTTTTTGTATTCTGTTTTCATTTGATTGAAATATAATTTCTCTAAAAAAGAATCGCGCACCTATTGTATTTGAAAATAGTGGAACTATTTATAGCGCTTAGTAACACATGGAGAGCAGCGGTCTGAAACGTAAATAAACCCGCCTACTTAGGTGAAAAGGAACACATAACACTTTGTAAGTCTAACGCAGTAAACAGCAATATAAAATTTTTAATTGTAAATTGTGAGCTATATGTCAAATGCGAAACAATGTTTCGAAAAACCTAGTCAAAAATATTTCCATAAAAATAGCTTGGAACTATACATAGTCCATAGTAACCCAATGTGAGCAGCGGTCTGGAACATAAACAAAACCACCAGCATCCGCGGCGAAAAGATACACGTAACAAAACTTCGGAGTGCATCCCAAAAACTTTACCACAACTTATTAATAGTGTCGTTCCTATTCTTCTATAGGGGTGTCGTCCCGCATAGGTTTGAAGAAGTATTAGTCTGTCTCGATAGAGCCATACGTAGATGTTTGAGAGATTGGCATACATAAAGTTGCTACGACAACAAAAATAAAATTTTGTAATAGCTCCTATCACCGAGGTTGCTGGCCGCTGTGGGGCAGTGGTGGTTCGAGGCCGCTGTGGTGCAGTGATAGCATGTCCGGCGCGTAACTGGAAGACCATGGGTTCGATTCCCGGTGGCAGCCAAAGAGAATTTTTCCGAGACTAGCTTATTAACGTGGAAAGAGCGATGATTACCGTTTGGTGTTCCTGATCCACGTCGAGTGTTTGAATTAATTATCCATTCGCCACCTAGTTATTTGTTCAGTTGCTGCTTTCGATCTTTGGTGAATCCCCAGCATTGTGCGGAGCTCCATGAAGCAACCTGCCATGTAGTTTGGCAGTTAATCACATCTGAGTCTTGGAGAATACGAGGTCGCTATGGTGTAGTGGTAGCATGTCCGGCGCGTAACTGGAAGACCCTGGTTCGACTCCCGGTGGCGGCCGATGAGAATTTTCCCGATACTCGCTCATTAACGTTGAAAGAGCGATTATTTCTGTTTGGAGCTCCTATCACGTTTGGTGTAAGGTTCGACTCAAGAGTATAAAGAATTTTTTTTAAGCAAAAATTAAATGGAATGTCGTTGCATGAGCTTTAAGAGCACGATCAAATTTCAGCAATGGTTTCAAACTTTAAAAACTATATGAATTAATTCAAAATTTGCAACCTTGAAAAATGTGGTCAGAAATGCGTACATAACGAACCCCATGCTCCTAAGCTTATTTATGACAATTTTCAAGTCTCTACATTTAGCGGTTTCTTCTGCAGGCAACTGACTCACACACACACACACACACACACACACACACACACAGTTTTCTGTTCTAGTATGCACTTTACCTTCCAACATATTGCACACTTGTATGACTATATATCGCAAGTCTAAACACACTTCTAAGACATAAATTAAATCTTAGGCAATAAAAAAAAGTACGAACAGATATCTATATATTTAAAACACAATGCCGTTTCTTTCTACAATCCGCCAGCGCCACCAACTGCAGCGATTTTCATGATTTTTTTAAATGAAAGCTACTGACTCACAGATTTGTCATCGCTAATTTTTATTGTCAGAAGTATTTTTTTTTTTTTTTAATGTTAACATGGCATTTTCTTTGTACAATCCGGCGTTCGTTATTCTGGCGTTTGTTCTCGCTTCAGTACTTACAGCGCTATCTGCCTTTCTGCGGTGGATGGACTTGGAACTCAGCACTCCGCTATGAACTACGTAGTTGTAATTATCCGAATCGGTTTAGTAGTTTTCCAGATAAGTATAAAAAATCCGTATATTATCGTGAACTACATTCTTTCACGTTGGGTGGGTTCTTTTTTTTTATTGGAGGTTTAACGACCACCGTGAGCAACTCAATGGGCTATAAGCAGTCGCCCGTCCCTAATTTAGGGTCACTGGTTCAAGGGAAGGGAGAGAGCCAGTGCCGTAAGACAAACACAACATCCATGCCTGACCGGGATTCGAACCCGGACCCCTTACGGACGAATGATCAGAGGCCAACGCCTTAGACCACTGCGCCACCGGGGCCGGCTGGGTGGGTTCAGGTTGTATGTAAACAAAGTGAAACGATACACGGGAAATCGGGAACTACTTGAAAGCGATATGATTCGGTAGTACAGCCAAAAATAGTAAAAAATAAATGAAATTGCCTATGTCCACCGGAAAGAGATAAGCTTCCCAACGGTGAAAGAATTATCTATATCGGTTCAGTAGTTTTCGAGATTACCTCAAACACACAAAGTTTCTCTCTTTATATATTATTAGTATTAGTATAGATAAACGAAAAAGCCTATCAGCTTCCCAACGGTGAAATAATTATCCGAATCGGTTCCATAGTTTTCGAGATTAGTAAAATCATTCCGTACATTATCGTGAACAACTTTCTTTCACGTTGGGTGTGATCAGGTTTTATGTAAACAAAGCGGAACGATACACGGGAAATCGGTATCAACTTGAAAGCAATCTGATTCGGTAGTACAGCCAAAAATAATACAAAAATATTAATAAAAAATAAACGAAATGGCATATGTCCACCGGAAAGAAATAAGTTACCAAAGGTGAAAGAATTATTCAAATCGGTTCAGTGGTTTTTGAGATGACCTCAAACACACAAACTTTTTCTCTTTATATATTAGTACAGATTATGCAAAAAAAAATTTTTTAAACCAAACTGGCAAAATTAAACCCATTTTTAACCCCATTGTGTAGTTACCTAGACAATTGTGTAGTTATCTAGACACGATATCATTTCGGATCACTCAAAGAATACCTCAATACTCCAATGTCAGACCGTCAACGACGTGTAAGCACATGCTTATACAATAATGAGGAACGACATCCTTAAATTCGTATACGAGTAGTTGAAAAAATTAAAAATTAATGGGAATATTAGGAAAATTTTGTTGTTGGTGACCCATCTTATAGACATCTCATTGATAATAATTCAACCGTTTACTGTAGTTATGCATTTTATTACGATTCGTGTTATATGACAAGAAAAAATTTCAGTCAGCGTTTTCAACCATGCATGGTACGGGTTACGGAATAGTACAATATAAATATTCACCTACTTAAAGATTTCTTTAAGATATCTTTTAGTAGGTGAATTTGGATTTGCAGGGCACGTTAAGCCGTTGGACCCTGGGTACTGGCATCCCGGTAATAAATAAAGGAGTCTTCCTCCCCCTTTCTACCACGCTTCCCTGTCACTTTCCTATCGGGCATTCTAGCCCAAATCTCCCAGCTTCCTATTTCTATGGGTTGCTTAAGACCTGGGATCAGACACTCCCTTCCTAAAATCCTCTGCATATGATCTGACTGTTCTGAGTTTGGACTTACAATAAAACGAGGAGGACGTGATCCTGCTAATCTCATGGGATATATGAAATGTATTCCTAAAACTGAGTACCATACTACTGTATATAAGGCAAACATTTCTTACTAAGGCTTTGCTAGGCTGGAAATTATAACCCTTCTCTTTAAAATCTTTGTGATCACAGTCAAAGAAGGAAACTCTCAGCCGGTCTGGAGATCTTTTAACAAAACTATCTAATCTCTTTCCTGGTATGTTTCACCAATGAATAGCTACGCAAGAATCAGCAATCACGTACGATCATTCGTCCCCGAAAAACACAAAAAAAGCTCTTAAAAACCAGACGATTCGGTAATCACGCTTGTTACTGAAGATGTTTTCACCCAGACTAGACACTACTGACATCAATCTAAGACCACAAAGCTGAACGATTTACCTTTTTTTTTTATCTACTTCATAGGCGAGAATGAGAAGACAGCTTTCTTAGAAAAACTCAGCACTAGGGAGTCGGTATTATGTTTATTTAAGCGCTGTTACGAAAACACCAGGCCAGACACAAATGTCCTTTCCACGTCTGCGTTGAGCAAAGAAATAGACATCGACGAGATACCTTCCCCGCCCGTATCACTTTGGCATAACGATGCACAAAGGACCGGGATATCATTCTATCTATAGAGGTTATTCACCAAAATGTGTCCGGGAATGCCTGTAAGCTCCAAAATACTAAGATCATGGAATTTCGTGAAATTTAATAGCTTATTTTACTTAATAGCACGGGATTACTATAGCATAAATTTATTAGAAGTCGTTACAATGCACTTTCAGACAAAAATCACCCCTTTCTGCAATGCATCACTTTCTTGAAGCTCTGCAAATGCACGCAAATTGTGACACATCAATTTTGGCGAAAAAGGATGCAAGAATTTATTTGAAAGTGTCTATGGACTAAAAACGTCTCGCATTATGTAGAATCACTGAGTGATGAAATAAAGCATGGATCTTAAATAATTGCTGCAAACACGTTTGAGAAATTTTTAAGTGACTTATTCATTGCACATTAGGATAATAACGATGTTATAAAGAGACGGAAAAGGAATATTTAAAAGCAATAGATGGATCTAGTGGAAAAATAGAATTAGTAATGCAGATACTATACTGTGCAAATTAATTGGGACAAAGTAAAAAATCACCCTTTTTTTCCAAAACTGTGCATTTATATCAATCTATGCCTCGATATACACTGATAAATACCTGCATTGGTATGAAGTATGTCCTCCTTTAGCAGAAATGACCTCTTGAATTCGTTTTGGCATTGACTCCACTAATTGAGTGCACATATTTTTTACTTCATAATCGTGGAATCACACTTTTATAGCATTCGTTATCATGCGTTCTTTGGTTGTACAGTTCATTTTACCTAAACATCTCTTCAAAGTATTCCACAAGTTTTCTATGGGATTTAAGTCTGGTGAATCAAGCCAGGCCAATCAAGCAAATGAATTTGATTTTCCAGCATGAAATTCTTGACCAATTTCGAATTGTGACATGGGGCCTAGTCATGTTGAAATGTCCCGTCAAAAGTTTGCAAGAATGGAACAATCCTACGTTGTAATATTTATACGCACTTGGCTGAATTCATCATACCTTGAACAGAAAGTAAGCTTCCAGTTCCATTTAAAGTGAAAAAAAAACACAAAACAACTGCTTCAGAGGGTGTTTTACAGTTTGTTTGACATGCTCAGGTCTTAAGGGTTAACAGTTGCTTCGTCTTATGACATTTGCTTGGTAACCCTGCACAAATAAATGAGTTTCATCACTGAAAATTACCCTTTTCCAGTCGTCAGCAGTCCATGATTTATATTTTTTGGCCCATGCTAAACGTTTTATCTTCATTTTCGCATTCAAATATTGTTTTTTCGTTGGTCTTCTTGCCTTCCGGCCAACTTCCAGAAGCCCACAGCGTACAGTTGAATCAATAACATCACAACCACTAGCCAATAATCTCTGTGAAGGTCGGTGCTTGTTTTTTTTTTTTTTTTTTTTTGGATTCATTTTACTATTTCTGATTAGATATTTATCGGTTCGTGCAGTTGTTTTTCGTTTTCTTCTACATTTACCTCTCTTTTTTGGAGACGATGATCCAGATTCATTGTATCGCGCATGCAGTCTTGATACACTTGATTTGCCTACACCAACTGCAGAAGCGATATCTCTCACTGTCATAGAAGTGTGATCCTTCAGAGGCAATTATTTTTGCACGCTTCCTTGGGGAAATATCCATTTTTCAATACACGAAAGCAACACGTACTCACAGAGAGCAAAAACTAACATCCACCTGTCACACATGAAAGCTCACAACTGAAGCTGAAATGCCTATTTCCTGTTTAAAATCGGTCAAACCACATTCTTAGTATCAAGTTCTAACAGTCACACCACCTCACAGCTGATAAAACCGGTTTACGTGGGTTTTCGACATCAACTGGTGATCGCATTACAATTCTGAGAATAAAATAACTTTTCCCAATTAATTTGCACGGTATAGTAGTAGAACTAAGCTACATTTTTAGTAGCTAAGATGTTAACGAGAATGTAATGGCATCGTTTGGACACATGTGTCGAACAGAGTCGGAAACGGGTCAAAAATTTTAGATCCGGACTCGACCCCGGGCATCACATAACTGGACCTGACCCTGGCGTGACACAGGCAAATCTGCTGGGAGCTGTAAATTCGGATATATCATCATCAGCAACAGCAGCATCATTGTCAATCACTAACAATCCACTGCTGGATGAAAGTCTCCCAAAGTTTCTTCCACAACGGACTGTCTTGGGACAGTCTCTTCCAATCCATCATCTCCCATGTGGTATTCTTTTGGATCTTTTCTGTTCCTTGGAATACAGTCTAAAATTTCGGTTGTTCATCGGTGGTCCGTTCTTCCAGCAATATGTCCAACCCATTGCCATTTCAGGGATTTTACTCTGATCATGATGTCTTCCATTCTTGTCATTTTCCGTAACCACGAGTTCTTCTTTTATTTTTCCTATTTACACCAAGCATACACTTCTCCATGCTATTTTCAATTGTCTGCAGTCTTTGTATGTATTTTTTAGTTAAGACCTACGTCTCTTCTCCGTACGTAAGCACCGAAAGGATGCATTGATTAAACACTTTTCTTATAAAACATAATGGCATATTGCTCTTAAAAATTGTACTGTTTCTTCCAAAAGCTGTCCAATCAAGTTTCATACGCCAATTAATTTCTCCATCAATGTTATCCTCGCTTGATATCTGCTGCCGAGGGTAAATGTAGGAATTGGTTATCTCCAGCTTTTTGCCATCAATTGATTAATCTTCATTCCTTGTAAAAGCATTGTACATCAGTTTCGTTTCTGAAAGTTAATTTTAAACCTAATTTCTTTATCCTTCTCAACAGGTTCATACTCTGCAGCTTTGAAGTGTTATTTCAAAGACCTTTGAAGGGTTCTCTGAAATATTTTTTTTCTATTCAAAAATAAAACGGAAATAAAACCGGGTCGAAATCGGGTCATAGAAACATTGACCCGACCCGTTTGACCCGCAAGAAATTGTCGACCCGGTGGCCCGTTGACCCGTGACCCGTTTCCATCTCTGGTGTCGAGACCTGTGGAAACACAGACGTCTCGACACCAGAGCTGGAAACGGGTCACAGGTCAACGGGTCACCGGGTCGACATCAGGGATGGTCCGAGGAGTGGCTCGTGGCTAACTTAGCTCAGTTGAGTCGGGGTTCGGGTCCCCGATGAGGTAAGGGTGATGTGTTCGTTCTGATCCTTTCCTGAAACGTGTGGCCCAAACTAGCCAAGGGCCAAGCTAAGTAGAGTAGAGAAGGTACACCAATGGTTGTAAACAAACCGTCAGCTGCACCCCTCTCCGCAGAGACAGTGACGTCATTTAGTTCAAATCAACTGAGCGGTGGAACAGGAAAACCTTTACTTAGGGCTAGCCAGATCTATGACTGACGATTCACTAAATAAAACATTCCAACTATGTATTTTAAATTGTAACAAATTAATTTATGCAGTTCTACTGCAAGAAATAACACGAAGTGATGTCTTATGTGAAAGCAGATTTGTTTGAAATTCATTTAAAAGTAATTTATGGTGAATACGACATTTCGCATGATGAAATTGCTGTATAAAATACTAATGCAGAATACACATTAAAGTTTTAAATTACTCAAGGTGTTTTCCCCAATATTTTGCGTTAGTTTTAAACGAATAACAACTAACCTGATTATGAAGACTTCCGAGGCTTTAACAAGAGCTTTGTTTCCACTCTCTGCTTTATTTTTTCTTCTTTTTCTAGTCAATGCAAAATTACCCGTGAAATCACTGCATTTCCTCTTTTGAACCTGTTCACTATGCAAATTGTTCAAGTACTTAATCCTAAAAAACGTTCTAGCTCTTTAATATGTCAGAAGTAACTTAGAATTCAGTATAGAAAACTTCGTAACCAATATTTTGTGTTTCCGTTGCAACTAACTTCAGAATAGCATCACTTCTCAGTCTTCTGATTAAAGGAATTCCTATCAGTTCGCCTCCAAGACTCGTAAATAGGAATAACTGTCGAAATGCATAGAACATGTTCTTTCTCTTTTCGGATTGAAATAATCATAACGGTGGCATTTTATAACCCACTGCTGATATGTCTCATAGTCATTGGGGAATCTATGGAACATCACTTCTTTCGTATTGTGGTGCCATTGCTACAGGTAGCTACGGCATAGTTTACCATATATAATTGCCACATCTCACATAAAAATAACTGCTATTTAGTGCAAGACTATTAAAAATGTCCTGCACGAAACCGTTAATTAAAATCGCACAGAAATTCTGCAAAGATTAGTTATCAGATCAACGAAATAACAGACTAAACTCATCAAAGAAAGGAACATACACTCACAGCTTGACCTTTGATCTCTGGGAAACTGAATGACCTTTGAACCAAACTACGTCATAGCTCCTGCTACCTCACCGCCCAAGAGTAGGCTTAAGAGCATTGGGCTACCTTGGCCACGGGCGATATCTTATATCCTTAGATGCTCATGAGGGTCACTGAACTTAAATAAAGCGAAAAAGACCGTATTTAAGATAGTAAAACTATACCAGTAATCCTAATTTATTGGCATAAAATGGAAATCAGTTTCCAACCTTTTGCACATCACCAGGTGACATTTTTAAGGAAGGTGAAACAGATCAGATCAGATCATATGTAGAGGATTTTAGGAAGGGAGTGTCCGACCCCAGGTCTTAAACAACCCTTAGAAATAGGAAGCTAGGAGATTTGGGCTAGAGTGCCCGATAGGAAAGTGACACGGAAGCGAGGTAGAAAGGGAGAGGAACTTTTTTACCGGGGGCCAGTACCCGGGGCCCGACGGCTTAACGTGCCCATCCGACGCACGGCGGGTATTTAGTGGTTCGAACGTTCGTACCTGCCCAGGATCGAACCTGAGGTTATCTCCATGGCAGTCACGAACGCTAACCACTAGGCCACCCAAGGCCCTGGAAGGTGGACATGCTGTCTACTAGCTTTTTCAGGAAGGTTGCCAGCCTGTCTACCTTTCCTGTAAAACCCATCTGGTTGATGTGTGAAACATGGAAACTTTAATTTCCATTTTAGGCCAGAAAACTCGGATTACTAGGATAGTTTTAGCATTTCAAAGTGAACAGTTGTAAAAGAGGCACTGGTGCACAGTTCCTCATTTACAAGACGTATGTCGAATAAGTTATGGCAGATAGATTAAACTGTTGTTATATTCTGCAGTACATATTACTCAGCATACATACATAGAGAGAGAGAGAGAGAGAGAGAGAGGGTCGACGTAAGCAAGAATTAATACTTAAAAAAAAGGCGGTTTCTGTACCTTAACATAATATTTGTACACAGACGTGGGGTCACAAGACATATGGGAAAAAAATTCCGGTGGGAAATCAGCCTGACTGGATTTAATTCTTAATCATGCGTTATATTAAGAAGATGCTAACACCTTAAATTCCCGAAGATATGTGAGTAAAAGAAAACATCAGAAGAAGGGGCAACGTTTGGTTTTATTGCCATATTATCAGCATCATCAACCATTAATGATAGACTACTGGATGAAAACCTTCCTAAGTCTTCTCTACAACTCCCATCCACTTCACTCCGATATCTTTTCGAATTTCATCCACCCATCTCGCACGTGATCTTCTTTAGTCTTTTCCGATTCCTTAGTATGCAGTCTAATATTTAATTTGTCAAACGGTAGTCAGGTTTTATAAGAATATGCACAGTCCTTTGCCGCTTTAGGGCTTTTATTTTGCTTATGACGTCATCAAATCTGGTAATTTCTCTGATTCATGAACTGCTCCTTACGTATATGTGTTTTGGTTACACCAAATATTTTTTTTTTTTTTTTGATTGGAGTTTTAACGACCACCGTGAGCAACTCAATGGGCTATAAGCAGTCGCCCGTCCCTAATTTAGGGTCACTGGTTCCAGGGAAGGGAGAGAGCCAGTGCCGTAAGACAAACACAACATCCATGCCTCACCGGGATTCGAACCCGCACCCCTTTCGGACAAATGATCAGAGGCCATCGCTTAGACCACTGCGCCACCGGGGCGGCACACCAAATATGCATCACTCCATGATTCTCTGAGCTGTTCGAAGTTTTTCAGTGTCTTTTTTACGTAGTTAAGCTCCATGTCTCAGATCCATAAGCATGAACTGGAAGGATGGATTCATTTAAACACGTAATGGGACATTTGCTCATGAAAATTGTACTGCTTCTTCCAAATGCACTTTAACCAGATTTTATACGCCTATGAAATTCTCCTGGGATAAGGCCTTCGCTTGATATCGATTGTCCAAAGTACATATGCAGGAATCTGTTACTTTTAAATTTGACCCCATGAACCTCTAAATTTTCAGTCCTTGTATAAGCACTGTACATAATATTTTCCCTGCAATTTCATCTTTAATCATTTAACCGGATGGGAAGCATTAACTTGGGGTTAACAAAATGAGCTGAAATTAGCTCGAACGAATATCTTCGCCGTCTAAGAAGTGGGCCGAACGCCGTGTGAATATGCACATCAGAAAGCGTTGCTTTCCCTTTAGAATTGTTTTCCAAAGTGGTCCCTGAGGAGGATGACTGAAACTAATCCTTTTTGACTGATTACTTGCTGAAGCAGATGTAATTCAGAAGTCAAACTAATAAACGAGAGGGAAGATGTTTAAGTTACTTTTCTCTAGTCAGTGGTCATGGGGCAGAGAATAATGGACTAGAAGGGAGCTCTTATCACCAGTGACGTGTGGTTGGTACGTATGAGATGAGAGGGGAAAGGAAGTGTTTTGCCGAAGATTTCGTAAAACGTGATCGCTGTATGAACTTTGGTTCAAGTAAATCGGCCGCTTAACGAGTAAATTCCGCTTCTGAAGTCTTGTGAGCAAGTTACAAAATCTCCATTAATATTTATCTCTTTGTCTTTCCAAACTGCAAATCACAAGAGCCTTAACTGACATACGTCAAAAGGAGTCGGGATGCCACTACTCCGAAAGGTTGATCTAAATTCCTTGCTTTAGGTGGAATTACGAAATTAAATTTCAGTCAATCAACCAAAAGCACAAACTCTCTCTCTCTCTCTTTCTCTCCTCTTTTACTCTATCTCTCCCCCTCTTGCTTCCCTCCATTTCTCTCTCTGAGGAATACTGTGTAAATAATATGATATAACTTTGGCGTTCTAGTGCTGCAGACCGTTATAAAACCTGAGATGAAAGACAAAATTGGTACAAATCCATGAATAATAATTGCAATTTTGTGATTTTTTTAAGACACTGGGCGTACCTTCCTGTGTGGATATGTATCAACTGTGTCTTTTATATCTCTTTCTCTCTTCTCCTTTTTCTCTCTCTCTTCCTCCGTTCTCTTCACCCTCCTTCTCCTCCCCTCCTTCTCTTGCTTTCCCCTATCTTCTCATTTCCCCCCCCTCTCTTTCTCTCTCTGTTTGAGAAATGAAAAAGACTGTGCAAATAGTATGAATTAACTTCGGCATTTTAGTGCAGCAGACGTTTTGAAACCTGACTGTAGTTTTTTTAAGACACTGGACGTACCTCGCTGTGTGGATTGTACCAACGGTGTCTTATCTCTGTTGCTCTCTCTCTGAATTCCCTCTCTCTCTCTTTCTCTCCTCTCTGTCCCCTATATCTACTCCCTCTTCCTCCTCTCCTCCCCCTCTCCCTTTTGCTCTCTCTCTTCCCCTTTCCTCTCTCTTGTAACGTACCAGGAGATGTGACGTACCTGCCAGAAGGACGCACACGACATAAAGGCAGATAGGAATCAGAATAAAACGTCCGCGTAGCTTAATTGGTAGAGTGACTTATTCCGGAATGAGGGGATCCGGGTTCGAACCCCGGCGCGGATAAAAAATGACGGAGAAATTTATTCGTTGTACTCTCTCTCCCTCTCTTTCTCATGGGCTTCCGAATTTCCTGATTTCCTGTTTCACTAAAAAAGCAATTGATAAATAGGAGCCGTGCTCTAACTCTTAGTACCATTCAGCCGAATGGCTTAGAGACACAGAATTACTGGCACGAAAGTTCATTTGAATTTGAATTAAATTTAAAGAAAATATTTAGAGCAAATTACATAAAATATGTATGCATCTGTTGAAATACCAAAATTATTTTCATACACCATAAAAAGATTAGATTACTAAAAACAACATCAATTTTTCATTGCCTACCTCAAAGAAGGCGGACTCAACATTCCCCCATCACTACCTTCGCCTCTTTAGCTATTTCCGTACTTAAGGGTGCTGTCCTCCCTCCCGAAAAAAAAAATCTTGGTTTAAATTCCAAAAGTAAGCCATTTCGTTGGATTCAGCCTGAATTTCTTTTTCGGTTTTTAGGCACTTCTGAACATTGCGCTTCTTGTATACTTTGCACAATTGAAAATCAAAGCAATATTTGATTCTGGAGAAGAAACCCACAAGCCCTAGAGAATGCCATCACTAAAATAAATTTAGCATCATTGTAAATTGGCAATCGTGAATGCAATTAGTAAAAATGCAGCTGTGATTGACAACAGCAAGCAGCAACGCTGCATACTGCATCTACGTATCTACAAATTATCCTACTTTGTCTTTATTCTCGTCCATGCTCACGTTAACATTAAGAGTAAGAAAGCATTTCATAAGGCTTCTTAAATAGTTTTCACACCATTACATAACACGTCACATATTGTGAGCATCGTCATTACTGTACGATTCTTTTTTAATCGTCAGCCCATCCTGATGTAATTACTAGAGATCGTAGAGATGCTTCGTGGCTTAACAACGGCTGAAAAACAAGACTACGAATATCCGTACTTGCTATCCTCAACTGCGTGCTGAAATAAAAAATAATAATCCCCTGAAAATGGAAACACGTTCAGTTCCTGGATTACCTATGCTTACAATTCCAGTTCAATATTCCATGCTCTCAAATGTCAGAAATGTAAAGAACCAAAAAAAAAAAAAAAAAAAAAAAAAGAGCATATAGCATTTTCTATGCGCAACTGGATTTTCAAGAGAAGCTGATATAAATACGTAAATTGAATCTCGTGTTCAATTTGGTGTGTTTCCATATTTGCTTTTCCCACGAATCATCAAATTTTCATAGCTAAGAGTTTTGAAGGATTTATTTTAGTTTATTAATCTTATAACGAATAGCAATGTACGTTTATATTTTACAAACTTAAAACAGATGCAACTCTCACCTGTGATATTGGGCTTGTAGGAAGCTGAATTCTTCTTTGATACGATCGCAAGTCTCTGCCACAGTGAATTTGAAAGGCTGCCCTGCTTGTGGTGGTGGGCCCTAAATTCGAAAAGAAAGAATAACACTGTCATGAATACAGAAATGGACTTACAACGATTAAATAAGTAAAACTACATTTTGCATAAGTTACCTACACGGGCTTTCACACGGTGTTTTTCGAGATTAAATCTTTGCATATAACGTTCAGTAGCTAATATTTCCACTCGAAAGTAAGATACTCTAAAAAAAAGTTACCACTACTTCCTCCTAGACACTAGAGATGACCACGAACCCGGGCTTTGGCAAGAAGCCCGGAAGTAGATCCGGCCAGCCCCGGCTGGGCTCTTACATGAAATCTTTGAGTAAAACCCGGCTCAAGTTCATTTTTTCCCCTTTTACTTTTTTAATTAATTTTATTTAACACTGCTAACCGAATTAACTAACGAATCGGAAACGCACAACTGAATGGTTAGGCTATGCTCCCCGGTTGACGGCCACAATTAAAGCATTTATTTATTTATTTGTAAGCACATCCCTACAGATGGTATATCTAGTTACAGGAATTGCTATGATTATATTTACAGTGATAATTACCAAGTGATATTTACAGTCTTGCAAAACATGCTTTAAGAAAAAAAAATATTACTTGCATTAAAAATGTCCGGACATTCTTCAAGTGAGTTGTGAAGCCTATACATTTTACATAACGGAGAATTTTTTTCCAGCATCAGTTCTGCAAAATGGCACTGCAAAAAGTTCACTTGTTGTCTTCGGTAAACGTGAGACACGGAAACTTAATTGGTTTACAATTTGAGTATCATCAATTTCTCCACTGATGATGCCGTACAAGAACTTGAGTTGGAGAGCTTTCCTTCTCAAGATGACCTCTCTGATTGCAGAGAGGTCATCTTGAAGAACGTCAGAAGGTCAGCCGTCGGGATGTCAGCTATATAAACACCAGTTGATTTGAAAACAAGGTGTCGAGCCGCGGATGGCTTAGTGGTTAGCAGTTCAGACTATCCATGCAAGGTCCTCAGGTTCGAACCTGGGCTGATCTTTCAGAAATGGTGTGATTTACTAACAATCGCTGAATATCCGCCGTGCATCGGACGAGCACGTTAAGTGACGGCCCCCAGGCTGGACCCACTGGTTAAATGGGTATCCTTTCCTATGCCCCTACCCCTGAAATTCTCTCACCCCTCTATGTGCAACATCGTACTTGTACGGTGGCGCCATCTACTGTACTCTAATCTCACTACAAACTGTTCTGTCAAAGTCTCTAGACTTGCTCTTATTCCTTCCGTTTCTGTGTCCTGCCCAAAAGGCGATCTCGCTGTAGGTGGCCGGGACCTAAACTCTACTCACTGTGGACGGAAGTCCTACAAAAAAGTGAAAAAACAACAACAAAAAACAAGGTGTCACAGAAATTTTTGTTTTGAACTTTCTCGATTTCATTTACTAGAGTAACGAGGCCTAGGGCTCCAAATGATCGCTGCATATTCCAGTGAAGATCTTACTGTAGTCTCAAAAATCCGAATAAGTGTCCGAGTATTCGAGAAATACTTGGAATGTCGCATGATAAATTCAAGTGTTCTGTACGCTGTACGTAGAATTCTAAGTCCAAGTTCTAATCAAACGTGACTCCCAAGTCCTGGACTTCGTTTGTTCGGTTAAGAGTATACTCGGCAGCTTTGTAGTAAAAAATAATTGGGTTTCTTTTCCGCGAGAAGGAAACATGACACTTGGAGATGTTGAGGTGGAGGTGGGTTAATGTGCATTACTGAAGCAGGTTATTGACGTCAGTTTGAAGAGCAAGACAGTCATCAGAAGTCTGTACATTGCTATAAAGCTTGAGATCGTCAGCAAACAAGAGAGATGGGCCATCAATGCAAATCGGAAGGTCATTAATGTATATGGAAAAGAGGAGTGGTCCTAAATTAAAGCCTTGGTGTATTCCAGATGTGGCAACGTAGGGATCAGAAACATGGTTGTTATAAATAACAGACTGGGATTGGTTGAAAAGATAGGACTTAAATAAGGACCTGAGGTTATCACTGAGGCCAAAACAGTTCAATTTCTTGAGTAAAATGCCAGGATGAACTTTGTGAAAAGCTTTATCAAAGTCAGTGTAATAAATAACATCAACTTGGGATCCTCTGTCAATAGATGACGAAATATCATCTGTGATGTGGAATATATCGGTCATATCCAAAAAAAAAAAAAAGGAGTTTTTTTTTTTTTTTTTTTTTTGGATATGACCGATGGTCAGCATGACTAGACTGATCATCGGTCATATAAAAAAAAAAAAAGAAAGAAAACTCCTGGATGTTCAGATGTGACAATCAGTTAGGAATGTATTATGAGGCATTAGCGCTGGCTTCAGAGCGTTCGTCCGAGTTGGTTGGGTTGGAACCTCAGACTACGATACATGAGAGGTGCTGGCTGTCTCCCCTCCCTGGAACCTGTGGTCACGAATTAGGGAGAGGAGACGGCTTATATAAGAGTTACTGTGTTAAACTTCGAAACCTAAAAAAGAAAGTACAACAAGAGAAGCGACCAAAATTTAAGTGAAAAGCGAACAACAACGGAAAGGCAGGCAGCATACGTCGCAATTGCCACTGTACCAAAATAGAAATTATTGGCTTCCTTTCCGCAACTTCATTTTTGTTCCATCAGTACATATGATACAAGATCACTTACACTGTGAAGAACAAAAATGTGTGCGCGTAAGCATGTTGTTGTTGTGTGTGTGCGTGCGCGCGCGCATATGTGAAAAGTTTTAAGTGCCTTAAGTTCCTTGATTTCAAAGATATACAATCAGCAGAGAGATAGACATATACATCATACTTTTAACTTTTTAGTATTGAAAATTTTCCTGGGAAACCCATTCTTCAAAGAAAGGAAAATTATGCCAAAATCTAAGTTCGTTTTTTCACCAATACTCCAAGTCAACCTAAAAGTGTACTGTTATGGAAGGCAAGGTAGCCAGCTCACGGCGTTTGCATGGAATGCAAGAACGGTATCAATCTGCGACATAATTCTATGTCTGCCCTTGCTGTCAAGCATTACTCCAGCACTAACTTCACCCCAATTTACAGCTTTATTATCCTAACTGAAGTTTTCGCTGTATCGTTCTTCGCCAAGTACGGCTGGTCCATCCCCAAGCACTTCCTCGATGGTCAGTTTATTGTCTCCGTATTTCGAATGTTTTGGAAAGCCTTCTATCTCTTCTCTCGTCCTCCCTCTCCAAGCTACGTACATTTTTCCAATAGGAGAGGCAGCGGCCGAAAGCGGGAAGCTCTTGACTGAGTGGCTTCGTCATGCCTAATCTACTTCTAAAACATCCTGCTATTTTGAAAAATCGTCATGTATAACAGTTTTGCCCGATAAACTTCTGAGCAAACAAAAATGGATATCTTTAATTTATGACTACAAAACGCGGGGGTTGAGATAGAATAAAAATAGCAACGTTTACCACAATTAAACGTTGATTATACATCGATTATAGTTTCGCAGGGTATTTGGCTCAGCATCATCAGGACGAATCTAAACTTTGCTATTTTTGTTCTATATCTAAACAAAAATGGATTCTCAGCAATAATATTTCGTTCTGAGTGCTGGGGACTACTTTTGTAGCGGAGGCAGCAGTTCCGTACCTTCCACACACACACCCTTAGGTTGACTTGGAGAAAAGAACTGTATAAACAGGCAACAGTTAGGAATGAAATAAATCAAGCAGCTAATTTGCATGAGTTATAAATGAAAGTTTTGTTAATAGCAATGCAAATGAAAATAAAAATGGAATTAACGCTATGTGCAGTCAAGTATTAACGTCGTGTGAAGGCTTCCCCTAAATGTTTCTGCCGCCTGGATTAAAAGGGAAGGTTAAATGGTCGAAAATGAACGTGCGGATGAGTGAAGGAAATTAAGGGTGCAAACTCACCCGATGGCAGCGTAGTCAGAGACGTAGGTTTGTGCCTAGTCGTTGGAGCTGAACCCGGGTTCGATTCAGAAGTGGAAACTGTCACGGGTCAATGTGTCAGAGGGCCAACGGTTCGACAATCTCTAGAGGGTCAAACGGGTCGGGTCAAGGTGTTCCTGACCCGATTTCGAACTGGTTTAATTTCCGTTTTATTTTGGAAAACCAAAAAAAAAAAAAAAACATTTTTCAAAGAAAAATGCGCACTGTGGAATTGTGGGCTCGATATTGGCGCCCGTGGACTGAAAAATTATTTGTCACGCAATATGAAGAAGAGTGTCTTCAGAAGGAAAAAAGTTCCTTCCTTCTGAGGGGCAATGATGAAAACAATATCTATATTTTGGAAACTTTCAACTCATCATAAACTTGTGAAAATTGGTGTTACTGTGAAACATATTCTGAAGCTTCACATGTTATCAAGAAAACAGCAAAAAAACTGAAATTAAACATACAGCAGATTGTTTTTCAAAATCTTCAACTGTAGCACCATTCAAATTTAGGTGGATTAAAAGAAAAGTTCTGCAGAGGGACTTTTTGACTGTCATGTTTTGAACGCCCTATATACACATGTATAACAAAGTAAATTTCTCCGTCATTTTTGTACACGCCGGGGCTCGAACCCGGGTCCTCTCATTCCGGAATAAGTCGCTCTACCAAATGAGCTACGCGGACGTTCGTTGTCGCTGCTATCTGCCTTTATGTCGTGTGCGTTCTGCAGGCAGGTACGTCACATCTGTCGCTGCTATCTGCCTTTATGTCGTGTGCGTCCTGCAGGCAGGTACGTCACATCTGCTCCCTCCCCGAAAGAGGGCCGAGGGCATGGCCTACGGGTCAGTCGTGATCATGAATCGTCGCAGGCAGCCACCCGCTGTAGAACGTGCACATGAGAACTCCCAGTCAATCTGGTGTGTGGAATGCAACGTCACACACATTTATTTTTCGAAGCGCTGGAGAAGGAATTCTCTTATTTTTCCTCTCTCGCGGTGTGGAAAGAACATCAGACCATTACGAGATTTTGAACTGCCGGGTCATCCGGAAAGTTCGGGCGCCATTATAACGAAGTAAATTTCTCCGTCATTTTTGTACACGCCAGGCTCGAACCCGGGTCCCCTCATTCCGGAATAAGTCGCTCTACCAATTGAGCTACGCGGACGTTCGTTGTCGCTGCTATCTGCCTTTATGCCGTGTGCGTCCTGCAGGCAGGTACGTCACACATGTATTATAGTGCAAAGCAGATTTGTCCAGATCGAGCCCGGGTCACTTACAGATCCAAGATTTTTGACCCGTTTACAACTCTGGTTTGAGTCCCCGAAAAGGCATGGGTTGCGAGATTGTCTTACGTTGTTATATAGAAATATTTCAAATATCATTAAATAGTAACTTACAGAACGGTGTAACCAGCAGAGATAAGAAGAGGAACTCGTGGATCAGAAAAATGACAAGAGTGGAAGACGTCATGATTAGAGTAAAATCCCTGAAATGGCAATGGGCTGGACATACTGCCAGAAGGACAGACCATCGATGCACAGCCTAAATTTTAGACTGGCTTCCAAGGGACAGAAAAAGACCGAGAAGAAGGTCACATGGGAAATGGGTGGATTAAATTCGAAAGTATGCAGGAGTAACATGGAGGAGACTGGCACAAGGCAGACCGTCGTGAAAGAAACTGGGGAGACCTTCGTCCAGCAGTGGATTGATAATGGTTGACAATGATGATGATAATGATGATAATGTCAACGAAAACAGCAGATAAAAATTCACCTATTAATAGACATTCGCCTTCAGAGAAAAAAAGCACTTAACAGATCCTTCTGGGAATACATATTCCTTCACTGCAACCTCCAAAGAACAAAAGAAAGAACGCACCCCTCTCCTTTATCCCCGCGATAGAAAGACAAACTCTTTTTGAGAATTGACCCCCGGCAATTAACAATTTCTTACGTAATGGGCAGTATCTTCCTTCAAGAGGCAAAAAGAAAGAATGGAATGTTAAACTGCACCATGAATGTAAAACCACGTCTGACTTGCGACTTCGGGGAGAGTTGTACGAACTTCCCAGGCATGTAGGTAGGAAGAAAAAAGAACGGATTTAGACGGAAAGAACATTATCAGAAATCCAAAATACCCATCTTCCCGCTGGAAGAAACATCTATTTTGACAGATAAATATTTTTCTATGCCACCCAATCAGAGTGAAAAATATTTTTACCGCGACCAAAGTCACTTATTTTTATTTTCAATTAGTTTACTTATTTACTTGCTTCCCTGCTTCAATACCACAGGAACCTGCAAACAGCAAACCTTCTGATATCGTTTTGGCGTCAGCTTCATCAACTAATAACAACCATGCCAATTAATAATTTGGCGTTCGCATCAATTGTTAATGATGTAATTATCCCGACAACAACGGCACTGGTGCACTCTTTCCCCTCTCTGGATCAGCTGCCACAAATGAGGAATGGGCGACTCATGATAGTTCTCGGCTGGGCGACTACTCATAAGCTCTCGGATGGACGACTACTAGCATCGGACGGACGACTACCAGCATCGGACGGACGACTACTTATAGCTCTCAGATGGGCGACTACTAGCATCGGACGGACGACTACTTATAGCTCTCGGATGGGCGACTACTAGCATCGGACGGACGACTACTTATAGCTCTCGGATGGGCAACTACTAGCATCGGACGGACGACTATTTATAGCTCTCGGATGGGCGACTACTAGCATCGGACGGATGACTACTTACTTATAGCTCTCGGATGGGCGACTACTAGCATCAGACGGACTAGTACTTATAGTCATCGGATGGGCGACTACTTATAGTTCACGGATGGGCGACTACTTATAGTTCACGGATGGGCGACTACTAGCATCGGACGGACGACTACTAGCATTGGACGGACGACTACTTATAGCTCTCGGATGGGCGACAACTAGCATCGGACGGACGACTACTTATAATTATCGGATGGGCGACTACTTATAGTTCACGGATGGGTGACTACTTATAGTTCACGGGTGGGCGACTACTTATAGTTCACGGATGGGCGACTACTAGCATCGGACGGACGACTACTTATAGCTCTCAGATGGGCAACTACTTATAGTTCCCGGATGGGCGACTACTAGCATCGGACGGACGACTACTTATAGTTCACGGATGAGCGACTACTAGCATCGGACGGACGACTACTCATAGCTCTCAGATGGGAGACTACTAGCATCGGACAGACGACTACTTATAGCTCTCGGATGGGCTTCTACTAGCATCGGACGGACGACTACTAATAGTTCTCGGATGGGCGACTACTTATAGTTCACGGATGGGCTACTACTTATAGTTCACGGATGAGCGACTACTAGCATCGGACGGACGAGTACTTATAGCTCACGGATGGGCGACTACTAGCATCGGACGGACGACTACTCATAGCTCTCGGATGGGCGACTACTAGCATCGGACGGACGACTACTTATATCTCTCGGATGGGAGACTACTAGCATCGGACGGGCGACTACTAATAGTTCTCGGATGGGCGACTACTTATAGTTCACGGATGGGCGACTACTTATAGTTCACGGATGAGCGACTACTAGCATCGGACGGACGACTACTTATAGCTCACGGATGGGCGACTACTAACATCGGACGGACGACTACTTATAGCTCTCAGATGGGCAACTACTTATAGTTCCCGGATGGGCGACTACTAGCATCGGACGGACGACTACTTATAGTTCACGGATGAGCGACTACTAGCATCGGACGGACGACTACTCATAGCTCTCAGATGGGAGACTACTAGCATCGGACAGACGACTACTTATAGCTCTCGGATGGGCTTCTACTAGCATCGGACGGACGACTACTAATAGTTCTCGGATGGGCGACTACTTATAGTTCACGGATGAGCGACTACTAGCATCGGACGGACGACTACTTATAGCTCACGGATGGGCGACTACTAACATCGGACGGACGACTACTTATAGCCCTCAGAGCTGCTCACAGGGGTCGTTAGACTCCCCAAGCAGGCAAAAATTAATGGTGTATAGCTGAGATATTGTTATTGGGAACGAATTTGAAGAAGATTAAGAAAAGGTAAAAAAAAAAAAAAAAAAACGTGTGAAAGAGAGGGGAAGGGGTGCGCCAGTGCCGTTTTAACAGAAAAATTTAGTTTACAATATCACTTACTTTAATTTTAAAATGGTAATCGTCATGCTAAGGTCCATAACAGAAAAAAGCAAGCATGCTGACTTTATTAGATCTTGTATCTTTTACCAACCTGTACGTATACACCTATAACTGGGTAGACTTTACGCCATGTCACTGAAGATTAAAAACGAAAGTACACTGAAATCTCGGACACAAATATTTAAATTTTATACTGCCAATAGAACAGAATGAAAGTAAAAGCAAGAACAGCACGAACAATAGCGGAAAAGAAAGTAGATAAAACTTCACTAAAACATCTGTTTCAAAAAATACAATTTATTTTTCGTTTGATTTCTTTTTTTTTTTTTTTTTTTTCAAAATCGTGATGATAGTAAGAGTCCGGATTGTTATAATGGAATAACTGGCTTATCGAATCACAAACACGGGCTTTCTGAAACGGCCTTTTAAGGTTTTCTTCAGTGCTAGACAGAAAGAAATGACCACCCAAGGACATTTACTCGGAAATGGGTGAAAGGATCTGAAAACAAATTTCGTAGAAAGCAGACTGTGTAGGATACGAACGAGCATTGAGGCAAGACTGAAATATTCCAACAGAATTTCTCTTTCCCATAACTATATACTCTTCGGCGCTGTTTTTAGCAAAAAATAAAAAAGGAGAAAGAATGCAGATCAAGTTTTTACTTTTAATGCATTCGTTCAAAATAAGACTTTTTCATTTCAAATTTTGTTTAATAATTTTCGTGCAGTATTTTGCTCAGGAAAACTTCTCATAAAAATCGTTCCTAAATTGATAAAAGGCAATGACAAGCTATGAATAAATAATTTACGATACACAGTGTGTGCGCTAAAACCTCAATAACTTTTGTCGATACCTCTAAAGTATGAACGTGAACTGTACCATTCTCCTCCTGCAACCTTAAGAATTCTAGAATTCCAAGGGATCGCTTTTGAGAATTTTCCTTCTCCATTCACTGCTGTGTGAAATCGCATCACATTTTAAATTAATTTTTCTTTATGCTATTGTCTGAACAGTTCTTCCATCGTAACTTTGATTTTAACTCAACTCGCTTTCCTGGTGTCTTCACAATTTTACTTAGAATTCTTTAACTGTCTTACTTCTTTGAACTAAGTCTTTGCTGTACCTCCCACATTTTTTTGCTTTATTTATTTATTTCTGAATTAAAATTTAAAAGGAAGAAAATTCCACGAAATTTTGATTTCAAATTAAGTGGCGCCAAGGCCTACTACCGTTTTACGTCAAACCATATGCAATGACGTCACGACCCTTTGCTAAATCGTAAAACCAGTTACGGATACTAAATTACTTTTCTTTCTCTTAATTACTTCTCCCTTTCTTTAATGCTATGTTCAAAAAATAGTTGTATAGATCCAACAGAAAAAAGAATGTTGTAAACGGCTTCTCACAGGCATTTTACCCCCAACATCAGCATACCCTAACACAAAACAAACATACTGTCCATTTTCATACATGATAGTTTTGTTTCAAAATATCGGTTCAACATCTAACAGACAATAAAGAGTGTTACAAAGTTTCTGGCAGGTTTGTTTTGTTTAGAAACATTGCTTCAAGATTTTCTGACACTTAATAGACAGCAAAAAACGTTTTCCGCTATATTATATGGTCTGCTGTTGTTTCTGAAAGTCTTCCAAAATTCCCCAGACACCGAAAAACGTTTTTCCTTGTTTTGCACATGCTAGTTCTAGTTCGAAGGATCCGTTGGGAGTTCTGAAATACAACGTAAATCAACGTCAGTCCTTCAAGTTCTGTTCCTAAATTTGCTGAAGATGAGAAAAGTCAAAGACACCATTATGTGTAGGAGATCAGTACATCTGAAGACGTTTCTCTGGAAAACATTTTGTTAAGAATACATCAGCACTCAACCCCCCCCCCCCACCCCTCGAAGAAAATCCCTTTGCTGGAGAAACGAGTCCAAAAATTATTGCTTCAGAACACTCTGATAATTTATTAAATAACTGATGCCATATTTAGATATTTTAGATAACTTATTTTTTAACTTATGTTCAGTGAATTTTTCTAAGCGCAGTGGTCCAAACAATGGTTTATGACCATTCGTCCGGGAAGGGTCCGGGTTCGAATCCCAGTGAGGCATGGATGTTGTGTTTGTTTTACGGCACTGGCTAGAGGTCTGCACGGGCCTTAATTTGGAAAGTCCGGCGCGTAAAATTTCAACAATTACTAAAACACGAATTTGACACCTGGTGCACTCGGCCATTCGACTCCTGGAGAGTATTCTATTACATAAACGTTAATTCGAAATATTTCTGTGACACTGTATAAGTCACGTGACGTCTGACGAGGGGAGGGGGGGGGGGTAATTCGAAAAATACGAAATATCCAGAATTATGGGTCCGATCGCTCGACTTTACATTGTCTACAAGAACATATTCTCCGGAAGCGATTTTTTCGCGAAAATCTTTCGCTTTCTTAAACTCCATAAGAAGTATGGAAGAGTATTTATCAGCAACACTGAACTGAGTATATGCTAGGAAAAACAACGACAGACTACCCAAATAACCGGTGTCACAGAAGTTTTGAAAACGGCTGGGCTAGGATACCTAAGGGTTCATTTGCCATCTGCTGACTCCCTGAGAGTACAAATCGGAAAACTACGGCAACAGATTTATACACAGAAGTAAGTTTCTCCAAGCCCATTTTCTCCCGTGCCATTTAAGACAACTTAAAAGCTTTTCACATATCTAGAGAACAAAGTGCCGCCGACCAGAACAATAAAAAAAGTTCGTCTGCGAGCGGGTGGCTCGGTTTGTAAATGCTGCAATTAATAGCATTCCCTGAAGTTGAGAGGAGGGTGGCAGTTAAAGAGAGAGAGAAGGGACCACATTCGCATTGAAAAACTAAGGGAGCTGACCCACTCTAATTGTTTTGTAGGAGGAGAGGATGTTGTAAAACTTCTATTTTTTCCAACAGCGAAAATTATTCAATCTTATCCTGCTGTTGTATGTTGTGAGATTTCCAAACGAGAAAGACTGTTTTGTACACCGACTGTTTCGCTCATAAAAAAAAAAAAAAAAAAAAACCCTGCTCGGCCCGTGTCTGTTTTACATTAAATATTGGAGGCCCAGGCTAGGCCGTTTTCCCAATAGAAATGAGCAAATGTCCGACCCGGCCCGGGCCCGTGCAGACCCCTAGCACTGGCTCCTTCCTTCCTTGGAACCAGTGGCCCTAAATTAGGGACGGGCGATTGCTTATAGCCCATTGAGTTGTTCACGGTGGTAGTTAAACCTTCAATAAAAAAAAATCTTTCTAAAGAGTTATTTAAAACGTTATAATACATGACTAGGAATTTCCTTCCTATAGAAATAAAGTGAGAGTACAAGGTGTGATCAAAATGTATGCACACTGGATTTATAAAAAAAAAGTGCAAGACTTACAGGTTTGAAACTTAATTGACTTCGAAGTAGTCCCCTTTGTAAGTAACACACGATAGTCCTACGCTGTTTTCACTGCTCGAAGCATTTTCTGAAATAACCTTCTGATATAGCGAACAGCTACTTCCTGGCATTCTGTTGTATCTCCTCAATATCTTTAAATCTCTTTCCTTTCAAGTGGTATTTGATTTTTTCGAAAGTGCAAAAAAATCGCAGGGAGCGAGATCTGGCGAATAGGATGGCTGTCGGACCTGCGTAATGATGTTCTTAGCATGAAACTGTTGCACAAGTTGCGATACATGGCAGGTGCGTTGTCATTGTGCAGTTGCCACTCTCCTGCAATGCTGACTTTTTGCGACGAAATACGTCCCTCAAACGCCACAAACATGACAGCAGTACTCCTTATTGACTGTCTGGCTGAGGGAGCGCATTCAAAATGCATAATTCCCTCATGATTATAAAACAAGTTAGTAAAATCATGCAATGCATTGATTACGATACGTTTTCCAACATACCAGGAATCATTACTCAACTTATTACTCAAGTTATGAGGATAATGGATGTGGAATAAATCTCGCTCCTGTGCCCTGACCTTTGACCACATTTCGATGATATTAAAGAGAAATGGTTCAGTATACCTCCCGAACAATATACAGAAGGTTTGTCGCAATAGAAGCATTTTTAGTCAAGTTATGAGGATAATGGCTGTGGAATAAATCTCGCTCCTGTGCCCTGACCTTTGACCCCATTTGGATAATCTTCAACAGAACCAGCTCAGTATACCTTCTGAACAACATGATAAAGTTTTGTCGCAATCGAAGCATTTTTACGTAAGTTAGGACGCATAAGGGCGATGGAATGGATCACGCTCCTATGTCCTGACCTTTGATCCCATTTCGCCCATTTTCAAATTTGTCCCCAGGTTGTCCCCTACCACATACTAAAACATCATCGAAATCGAACCATTTTTACGCGAGTTATCGTGCGGACAGTCAGAAAGACAGACGGACAAAGCTGGGTCATATACGCTTCTTCAACCTACGGTTGGAAAGTGTAAAAAAGATGTGTGATGTTTCTCCCACACATCATCTACAATTAACAAGAATAACCTCTTCTACAGCGTGCTACTTCAAAGATGATTCGCCCGCTGAACCGGAAACCTACGATACCGCCCCAGTTCTTTCTCAAGGAAAGGATATACACGATGTATCTACCTCAGAGGTGATACACATGTCAAGACTGCCAGTAGCAGTGATAAGCCCTTGCCGGCGTAGCTTAATTGGGAAAGTGTTCGTTTCCGGAGCAGGTGGGTGTGTTAGAGTCCCGTCGCCGGCAAAATTTGGGTTTCACAACATATTTGTAACATGACAATGGCTCCGATAAAGAATAGATATGATGCGATGCGATAGGAGTCTGAAATATTATATTTAATCCAGGGAGGATTGAACCTGTTTCCAACCCGTAACAAATTATTTCGGAAGGGGGGTGATATTAACGATCACAATGAGCAACGGACATCATATCATTCGATAGGCTACAAACAGTTGCCCACCCCTAATTTAGGGTCACTGATTCCAAGGAAGGGAGAGAGCCCGTGCCGTAAGACAAACACACCACACATGCTTCATGCGGGGGTCGAACCTGGCCTCACTCAGAAGAACGGTCAGAGATCAGCGCTTTGACCACTACGGCAGAGATTTCAGGATGCTAAAAGATTTTTGGTTCCTGTTTCAGAACAAACTCTTCCAGTTGGACATACTCAGAAAACACATAATACTAAATGCGCGTGAACTGGTTATCTCTGCTGTAAGTGTGTGCGTTATTTTGGGGAAGGTCATTTTTTTGGGGACTTTTTCCTTAAAAAAAAGAATGATTATGAAGCCCGAGTGTTTAGCGGCGTCAAATTCTGTCAAAGTCTCACTCTCGTGTCTGAGTCGTTCAATTATATTTATTTTTAATTCGTAAAATATGCATAACACGAAGCCTAATTTGAAAAATAAAATAAAAAATATTATCGCTACCTTAATTTTTACAGTATAAAATTCAGAGGCTTTCGTCTGGCACATCAGCATCGCTTCATCTCTTTCACATTTTTTTTATCCGTTAAAAAATGCTGTGTTTGCTCAACAGACGAGATATTATCCTATTCAGGGTAAAGAGAACCTACCTAGGTTTTTCCTCTTTATTAAGTTTTTTTTTTCTCCACGCGTAATTTTTCCGCAGATTCCTGCCGAAACTTCATTTATTAAAGGCAAACAGAACCTTCAGAAAAACTGCCTAAAACGCATATTATGAAAGAAAAGACATAAAAAATGCAGTAAGATAGGGTAAAAGAGGAAAAGGAGGGGGAAATGGCACAAGATGATTCTCACGATCACGAAAATTTTTGAGCGGATCTCACATAATAAATAAAACTTTCCCACTCAGTAGAAATCCCTGAACAAACATAGGTAACGCTAAACGATGCCGTACTCACATGTAACAAAGTCAACTTGGTTTAAAAACAAGCTGCTAACAACTTCAGTTTCTCAGTCCTTGGTGATTTCGGACGAAAAATAATTGGATTATGTAACTAACGGTGGAAAATCCCTTGTTCACGCTAATAAGTCCAAGTTAAATGTAAACAATTTTAATTACCATTTAATGCTTTACGCGTATGCTGCAAACAGAATGGATTTTTTTTTTCAATCTGCGTCGATCTTTTTGCTAAATAATGAGATTAAAAACTTATCCTGGCAGATATAGCACGTCAACAAGCTGCGAAGCGATAATAACACATTAAAATCGGTAAAACAGCAGTTGACGGAATTTTCACAGATCCCACGAGAGATATTTGAATTTCAGAAGGAGGAAATCTTTCGCGCTAATGGCGTAACGTGGAACAATACGTTGTCAGGGGAATTCGTTCTTACGTGGAAAAGAAAAGATGCGTTTTTTTTTGTTTTTTGTTTTTTTATAAATGCAGTTTGAACTGAAGCACGCTGATGTGCAGAAAAACACAATTAATTAAAAATAGTTAAGCCTGGAAATAATAAAAATAACTCCTAAAAAGGCACAAGACGAAGAAAATGCAGTCCTATTATCATCATTTTTTTTTTCCAGCAAAAGGGGAAATCGCGACAGGATACGCTTTTCGTAGATAGCTAATTAGAACGCATTTTTTATTTCCGGTTATTTTTAGCAAAATTTGATATTTAAGAATGCAGCAGTTTCCTGTCGAAAGTCATTTCATTTTATCAGTGATCGTGAATAATTAACGTGCTTTCGATATTTTATGAAATCGTTTTTCAGTTGAAGCGTATTTGGCATTTTTAACGGTGTGCTACTTTATCTAGGATTATTTCATTAAATATTTCTCTTCCTTAATAAGAAGGCAGTAATATGTTAGGTACGTCGTAAAAACAAGATGTGGCAAAATTATGAAGTGATCTTTTAAGTTTTGAGACTGATTATTCCGTTAATTCATAGAAGGCCACATGAATTTTTATTTAAATTTATACTATAATGTAAAATATTTTCAGTACTTCATTTCGATAAGCCAATTTCTCAAGTGGGAACACATAAAATGGTTTAAGAAAGTTACAGATACGTTATCTTAGCACGAAACACAGAATAAGCAGAGCCTGGTGGCGCAGTTGTCTACGCGATGGCTTTTGATCATTCGTCCGAGATATGTACCGGGTTCGAACCCCGTGAGGCATGGATATTGCCTTCGTTTTACGGTGCTAGCTATTTCCCTTCCCTGGAACCAGTGGCCCTAAATTGGGGACGGACGACTGCTTACAGCCCACTGAGTTGGTCATAGTAGTAGTTAAACCTCCAATAAAAAGAAACAAGTTAGTAAAATCATGCAATGCATTGATTATGATACGCTTTCCAACATACCAGAAATCATTACTCAAGTTATTAGGATAATGGCTGTGGAATAAATCTCGCTCCTGTGTCCTGACCTTTGACCCCATTTCAATGATATTAAGCAAAACCGGTTTAGTATACCTCAGGAATAACATACTAAAGTTTTGTCGCAATAGAATCATTTTTAGTCAAGTTATGAGGATAAAGGACGTGGAATACATCTAGCTCCTGTGTCCTGACCTTTGACCCCATTTCGATGATATTAAACAGAACCGGTTTAGTATACCTCCGGAATAACATACTAAAGTTTTGTCGCAATAGAATCATTTTTAGTCAACTTATGAGGATAATGGCTGTGGAATAAATCTCGCTCCTGTGTTCTGACCTTTGACCCCATTTCGATTATTATATTAAACAGAACCGGTTTAGTATACCTCCGGAATAACATACTAAAGGTTTGTCGAAATAGAATCATTTTTAGTCAAGTTATGAGGATACTGGCTGTGGAATAAATCTCGCTCCTGTGTTCTGACCTTTGACCCCATTTCGATTATATTCAACAGAACCGGTTCAGTATACCTCAGGAAGTTGAACCATTTTTATGCGAGTTATCGTGCGGACAGACAGACAGACAGACACACAGGCGGACAAAGCTGGAGCATATATGCTCTTCGAACAAAACAACAACATGCAGTACTGCCTTAAAACGTTCAGACGACATGTGCTGTACAAAGTCAACATGCATGGATTATAATAATTACAGGAATTGAACAGCAGCTTAGGATGAAGACGGTTCGCATACAAATCTGCTAGCAGTTTCCACAATGGATTATAGGTAGTAAGTCAAGTTAATGCATTAGGATTAAGCCATCAGGACCAGACTCCAGAAAGTAATGATCCTAGACACTTGTGGCAAGAATTTTAATATTGAATTTTAAGTCGATGTACCAAATCTAAATAAATGGTTCCCAATTTTTTTCTCTTCTCCAAAAACGCTCCCATAATGGCCAGGTTTCACGGAAGCTGCAAGGTAAAACAATTCTTTTGCCGCCCTCATCTCAGCAGTATTGACTAGATCAGATGAGATCATATGTAGCGGATTTTAGGAAGGAAGTGTATGACCCAAGGTCTTAAAAAACCCTTAGAAATAGTAAACTACGATATTTGAGCTAGAGCGCTCGATAGGAAAGTGACACGGAAGTGAAATAGAAAGGGGAGTAAGACGCCCTTATTTATTACCGGAGGGGGGGGGGGAGTACCCGGGGTCCGACGGCTTAACGTGCCCATCCGACGCACGGCGGATATTTAGTGGATCGAGAGTTCGTACCTGCCTGGGATCGAACCTGAGGCCCTTTACGTGGCAGTCACGAACGTTGCCCACTAAGCCACCCGCGGCCCGCAGTATTGAACATAAACCTGTCGCAACAGAAACCTGTTCACTTCTAGTCCTTTATTCTCTGTTCCATAACCCAAGTCAAGATGGAGAAAGGCAGGTTCCTCCTAATATGGACATCAAATCATTGGGTAGAAACAGGTGACTCAAACATCTTCGTTCGCCTTTAAAGGTTCGTTTCAATTGTTATGGCCCTTTTAGCAGGTAATCAGTTAGGAAGGATTTGTTTCAATCGTCCCCCTATATGACCACTTTGAATAACAAAGCTAAGGGGGAAAGCAACACTTTCTGATGCGCAGGATCACTAGTTCCAGCCGCATTTCGCCCACTTCTTACACAGCGAATATATTTATTTTTTGACATAGTCATTACTTAAGCCAACACACTTTCTAGCACGATCCACTAGCTTTCGTAATCCGCTTGAACCAAATTCAGAGGATTCTGTCTGAAACCATTTATTTACCACAGTACTGTAGTAATGAAATTTCTCCAACTTTCAAGTCCTTCTTTGAGACCTGGAAATAGGAGAAAGTCGGATGGAACAAAATCTAATGAGTGCGGCGGATGACGCAATAGGTTGAACCCACAGTCACGCAGTATTTTCTGAGTCACAAGCTCCGTGTGAGCTGGTGCACTCTCTTGATGGAAGATGTACGCTGGTGCACTGTCTTGATGGAAGATGTGCGCTGGTGCACTGTCTTGATGGAAGATGTGCGCTAGTGCACTATCTTGATGAACCACTTTTACGAGCTTCTTGAGCTTCAGTTTCTCGTCTAAACAACTCAGTAGGTTAGAATCTACATTGACAGCTGCACCTCGTTCCATGAAATCAATTATAGTCGCTCGCTAGGCATCCCAGAAGGCAGATGCCACGACTTTCACATCCGGTTTGTGCATTCGAAATTTGTAGGAGTGGGAGAAGAGGGATGCTTCTACTGTTCTGATTGCTCATGTTTCAGAATTCGTCCATAGTGGCATCCTGCCCCCAGAAACTGAACTTTATTGGCTTTAAAATGATGTACAATCTCATGACACCATTCACTCTTTCCTGCTTCTGATCTTCATTTAGTGCTTTATGAACTCATGTTGAAGAAACCTTCATCGTAAAATATTCATTACAACACCGTGAGCTTGCTCATGGAAAATGTTGAATGTTGTTTCAGTGTGGTCCAACGTTATTCTGCGCTCTTGCTTGATCAGCTCATGAAAGCATCCACACTTCTAGATGTAAGTAGTGTGAGCGTCACTATGGTGCCGAAAGTGACGTCACAGCTGAACGACCGGACGTGCTATCCCTGGACGTCGACGAAGAAACTTTTTTCGGTGGCAACGGCCATCGGTGTCAGCCATTACTTTTCCATATGTCTTCATCACCCACGTCAACATTTACGAAGCCACTTTTAATTCTGATCTATGTTTTTATTTTGGAATTTCCCAATCCATTTTTGGGATGGAAATTTAATTGAAAGTGAACTCCGGAATTTTTTATAAATCTTTGTGCATTTATTTCTGTAAAAGCAACGAGAAAGTTTGAAACTGGATGGATTCGAAACCAAGAAATTTAGATGACAGTCTTCTCCATTATGCGACCACGTGTCTTTATCTTTTTGACCTCCAGCATCAATGTCTCCTTGGCCGCATCGGTACAGCATGTTACTTCTAGCTTCAATTTTTTAATTTCTTGTTTGTGGGTTTAATGACCACCGTGAATAACTCAGTCGGATATAACAAGGCCATCTTTATACCTCACCAGGCCTGCCACAAGGATTTGTGACGTCACAATCGTGGTGCTATTGATCTGCTTTGCTCTCCGTGGTAACAGAAAATTTTCTCATATTTTCTGTTACCACGTATTTTCATATTATTGTTTTGTATTGCAAGGTATATGTTATGGATATCGGGTACTTCTGGGAACTATTTTGGAATGAAATTTTTTCAGCAAGGTAAGTAGCACTCTTAATACTTTTGTGCGTATAGTATTTGTTCAAGTATTCAAAATCGGAACTTTTTTTATGACTGTCAGTGTCAGAATATCATGGCACGTAAAGTCATTTTCTCTACATAAAGAGGAAGGAGTGGCATTTTTTGAACAGTTATTTTATTAAGAAAATGGGAAAATACCTGCTGTGTTACTTCATATAGAAAAGGGTGCGTAAGGAGTAGCAAAACATGCATTTTAAGTGAAAATATCGAAAATTGATGCTGTCGTAGCTCGCTCTGCCCTAAAAACAATTTGACGGATCACGAAAATGCAGCTCAATCTGCCGTGAAAATGATTTCATGGGTCATCATGGACAGGTGAAGCACATAGTTTGAAATTTAATTTCGCTAGCACAAGTAGACGAAAATCCACGCACAATAAGCAACACAACGCAAGAATGAAAGCTATGTGTGTAGGGCTAAATACAGAATCCCTGATGGCATACAATAGAAAATAAGTTTTGAAATTCCATGGTTATCAGTTTTAAATTCATTAAACAACTACTAAAAACATGCTATTTAAAACGAAAATTTGGTAATTTCTTGTAATTCTAACATTATTCATAACGAACTTTTACTGAATAAAGAAAAGATTTTTCATGACTTCAGAATCATGCACCCATTTCTAAGATCACTTCAACAACGGAAGCATGCAAATAATACATAAAAAAAAGTAAAAAAGTACATCCCTTTTTATTCTGCAGCAATAAGAACATTTATGAAAACCCGCACTTTATGAAGAATTAAGTGACGTTCAATCAGCAGCTGGGATTTATAAAATTTTACAACTGAATACTAATAAAAGAAAAGAAACATACCTTACTCCTGAAAATATCTTCTTTTGTGATCGAGCAGGATCTTCACAATAAACTTAACACCCTATGTAAATACCCACACAACATTCACTGGAACAGCACAACTAGCCAACAAGAACGAATATGATAAACAAACTACAAAACGAGTCAAATCCGTAGTTCTACTGGAAACGAGTAGCCTTACGATTGTGACGTCACGGGCAAGTCATGTGACCTTGTTGCAGGCCTGGTGAGGTATAAAGATGGCGTTGGATATACGCAGTCACTCGTCTCTAATTTAAAGGCAGTGGTTCAAGGGAGAGGACAGAGCTGGCTGGCTCAGTATGACAAATACACCAGCCGTACCTCACCGGTATTCGGTCGTGGTTCCCCCTTGAACGAACGATCAGAAGCCAACACTTACACCACCGGGAAAACCAATTTTGAAGTTCCTATATATCATATTCATTTCAGTTGTTAATCCCCAAATGTATAATACCCCTCGCCCCCAGATTAGCACCATCAATAAATTACACTTACTTTTCCAATCACAATTACGTCTGGTGTATTGCGTTACAAGTGACTGTTTCTATTTCAATGTCTCACAATGTCTTCATTTCATAATTTCTAAATAGGTTTTTACTTTATATACTCGGAGAAACTAAGTGTTGATGGACCATATTTTTTGCAAAAGTTTCACTGTATAATTTTGTATTCCGATGGGGCAAATTACATTTCTGTCGTAACGTCTTTTACTTGACGATGCCGGCACTTGTTATTACTCAGAAATTCTTTATGAACTTTGCCTCCAGCGAGCTGGAACGTAAAGCTCAAGAATCGAGTAATGAGTCCCTCGATATTTTACTGGAAGGACAGAGAAAGTATCATTGGACTTGCAAGTAAAAGCAACTAGTTTTACAAAAACGGTATAATTATTTGTTAATTGTTTTTTATCCCTTTGCGTTTACCTCTTGTACCAAGCCTTACACAAATCTGGTATTTTAAATATTTACTTCTTGAAGCGTCATTTTGACCAGAGTTCGGATTCACTGTAAACATGGCCACAAGGTTAAAAGGTTCTTAATTGAAGATTAATCTGCAATTAACAGCTTCTCATAAGAACATCATATAATAAAGGTAAAATTCATTTTTTTTAGTTTTAAGTATTTTCAGAAAAACGAAATGCAAAATAGCAGAACGAAGAAAACCCAAACGTGAATTAGTAAAACCAAATCAAATGATGGAAATCTTGGCTCATCAACTTCGACCTAAATCAAAGTTCCTAATCGTATAACGAGAGTTCGTAGTGAGACAATACTGGCTCCCACTCGGTAAATCACGCAATTTGTGTTGTTTACCGACAAAAAGCCAATTTGCCTGCTCTGATAGACAAGGACACGTTGATTCAAAATTCATAGGAGCCTTAGGATTTTATGGAGAAACGATAACCCGTGATAACAAATACTAATATCAAGAAATACCATCGCAAATTCATCTACATTTAGTATATGAACGTTTTTAACAAGAGTTAGCCATGTAAAAACTTTATCCAAATGACTCATAATAAATTAAATTCTTCAGCAGGCGAGTTTGCTGTCCATCTTTTCGGGTCGTTAACACTAATTTGAACCCTGTAATGTTTCCGACACGAAACTGCAGTTCAGATGTATGATCTGTATACGGTTCCGTAATACATTGTGTGGCGCTCCGGTAGCGCTGCTGTTCGTTCGCTCGAGTCGGCCCGGGTTCGAGTCCCTGATGTGGTTCTCCCACTTCCCTGAAACAAGTGGCCTTAAACTAGGGAAGGAAGACTGATTTTTACCCCTTGGAGTAGCTCATGGTATTTGTTAAACTCTGAAATAGAAAAATAAACTTTGACGGACACAAACTGTTTTTGATCTCGATGAGAAATATTCGTTCAAACCTAAAGGATGATCTAAAATCAATTCAAAGGATAGATTATATCAAATTGAGTGAAATAAAGTTTGGTCTAAAATTAAGTGTGAGAATAAAGGGTCAGTAACAACAGATTGACACTTTACATCTCATTCGAGAGCTCTCCAGTTCATAGGTCACTCCAAAGGGAAGATTTTAAAACAGTTACTTGGATCATATGTGACTCATTTTTGAGGTTCACTACTGTAGGGAAATTCGTAAAATATAGTTGAGGAATAAAATTTGCAAGTAAATTTTCTGGTCGCCCGAGGAAAATATTCCATTGGTATCCATAACCTTTAGGGTTTCACTGCGAATGAGAAATTTCATTGACAAAGACAGTAAGGGAAGAAGTTCTTTGCAACAGTGAATTACGTCAGTGCGAAGAAACCCCAGGATGAAAACTCGGCCCTTTTGACGCCGATCAAGTCCAATAATGGCTTGCGACGAGGTGGAAATAAGCGGAGAAAACGAGATTGGCTGATACTCGTGAAATTCAATATCACTTTTCTGTCATGCTGACAACAAAATCTGTAGATTCACTTCCCGATACGACTGTTCAGTTCATAGGGGAACAAAGATGTAGATTACCACAACTTGCCAACGACTTGAACATTCGATCTTTCATACCTGCGCTTTTGGACGACGACAGATTCATCTTTTAATTCTTCGGTGTTATCGGATCCTTATCGAAAATAACTGATTCGGAAAGAGGAGACGCTGGGGCTCATCCTATATTCCTTTAAATTCAATTTCCTATTTTTTTCCCTGGTAAATTCTCGGTTGCAACGCGATATGAATTCATGTGATACTGAACTGCATTTGAAAATTAACGCTAATTAAATATGATCTCATCAAATTGAAGCATTGTACACCACTTCAGAGGGTCTTCCTGCAGTTTTCTTATCATTCTTATCACTTCTGATGGCCATCTACCAGTTTAATTACGGAATTACATTATGATCCTCGTCAGTTCTTATTGGTATCTTACTGTTTCAATTAATTAGTTTTCTTGCTATCGATATCAATCTTGATAATTTTACTGATGAATTTTCTTACCATGATATCACTCTCAATGGTGATACAAATGAATTTTCGTAGTCAACCTTAATGGCGTTCCTAATAATTTTTTTTCACATGTATATGTTCTGATAGATATTTTCATGGTGCAACTTATATATGTATTTACATATCCCGCATAACACTCAGAATTGTTAGTTTCCCACGACTTCTAATTAATTTTATCCGGCATATGAACTTTGTTGCTCAACTTTGCTGTGCGTTTTCTTATTATACTTTGTCATTCATATTGTATTTTCGTGTTATATAACAAATGAATTTTTCTTATCATACATATAATCCTTGATGAATATTTTTTTCACTCGCACCTCTTTAATTTTTCTAAAGGAATGCTACTTCTGAAAGATATTTTCCAATTGTATCTCTTGCATTTGCCGAACACTATGCCACTCCTGACGGATATTTTCCTATTGTAGCTCTTAAATTTGCCAAACATCTTATCACTCATGAAGAACATTTTCGCCTTGCGGCTTTTGAATTGTCCTAACGCCATGTCAATTCCTGACGGATATTTTCCAGTCGTGCCTATTGAATTTCCATACAGAAACACCATTCCTGGTGGATATTTTTTCTGCTCTACCTCTCAAATTTCCCCAACACCATGTGGGTCCCAAAGGATATTTTCCAATCATAGCACTTGGATTTCTCTGTCACTCTTCCTGGACAAATAATAACTGCATTTTTTACCACGTATAGAATTCTTGATAGATATTTACATGTTATAATTATATACGTATAACAGTTACACCATACCTTTACTATTCCAGATATAAATTTCCGTATAATTGCGAATGATTTTTTCTACCACGCATTCAATTCTTGCAGGATATTTTGGGTTATAGCTTTGAAGTTTCGTAACACAATACCACTCCTGATGGATATTTTTTGTCCCATAATAACTATATTTCTGTAAAACGCATTGTATTTACCCGCTGGATATTTTGGATTACAGCTACTGAATTTCTCAAACATCATATCACTCATGATTGACCTCTTCGTCCATAAACAACTCAACTGAATTCGAAAATAACGTCTAATACTTAATTCAAAAAATGTCCCGACTTAATTGTCTTGTCGTTATGCCCAATAAACAATTCGACTTAATTTTTAAGTCTGTTTCATACCCAATAAATAACTCGACTTAATTCCTGAATTCTGATTTGCTGGCCCAATAAACAACTCGACTTAATTCCTGAACTTGTTGTTATGCCCAATAACAATTGCTCTTAATCCCTTATGACTGCCTTCTTGTTAGGTCCAATAAACAGTTCGGCTTTATTCCTAAAGTATGTCTTGTTGTTATGTCCAATAAGCAACTTGACTTATTTCTTAAGCATATTTTGTTGTTATGCCAAATAAACAACTCGACTTAATTCCTGAAGTGTATGTAGCATCTCCTTATGTCCAGAAAACAACTCGAGTTAATTCTCAAATTATGTCATGTTGTTATGAGTAAAAAAATTTGTTACCACTGAATGTTTCTCCTGATTGATATATCCGTCTTTAATGAATGTTCTTTGTTATCCTTTTTATACATATCGTTCTTTTTTTTTTTTTTTTTGATTGAAGGTTTAACCACCATCATGAACAACTCAGTGGGCGATAAGCAGTAGCCCGTTCCTAATTTAGAGCCACTGGTTCCAGGGAAAGGAGAGAACCATGGTCGTAAGACAAACACAACATCCATGGCTCACCGGGATTCGAACCCGGACCCTTCTTGGACGAATAGTCATAAGCCATCGGTTAAACCACTGCGCCACCGGGGCGACACATATTGTTCCTCATAGTGTTACACGGTGTTAATTTTTCATATGTATATAACCTCTTGTGGTGCTTTGAAGTCACATTAAACCTCACGAAGTCACTAGTTAAAGCAGTAATATAATCTCTAAAGTCGGACCGACGTCTCGGGTGGAGTTGTGGACAAAGCTGCAACAGGCATGGAAGAGAACATCAGATCCATGGATCTTGGACCGACGTCTCGGGTGGAGTTGTGGACAATGCTGCGACAGGCATGGCTGAGAACATCAGATCCATGGATCCTGGACCGACGACTCGGGTGGAGTTGTGGACAATGCCGCAACAGACATGGCTGAGAACATCAGATCCATGGATCCTGGACCGACGTCTCGGGAGGAGTTGTGGACAATGCTGCAACAGGCAGGGCTGAGAACATCAGATCCATGGATCCTGGTCCGACGTCTCGGGCGGAGTTCTGGACAATGCTGCAACAGGCATGGCTGAGAACATCAGATCCATGGATCCTGGACCGACGTCTCGGGTGGAGTTGTGGACAATGCTGCAACAGGCATGGCTGAGAACATCAGATCCATGGATCCTGGACCAACGTCTCGGGTGGAGTTGTGGAGAATGCCGCAACAGGCATGGCTGAGAACATCAGATCTATGGATCCTGGACCGACGTCTCGAGTGGAGTTGTGGACAATGCTGCAACAGGCATGGTTGAGAACATCAGATCCATGGATCCTGGACCGACGTCTCGGGTGGAGTTGTGGACAATGCTGCAACAGGCATGGCTGAGAACATCAGATCCATGGATTCTGGACCAACGTCTCGGGTGGAGTTGTGGACAATGCTGCAACAGGCATGGCTGAGAACATCAGATCCATGGATCCCGGATCGACGTCTCAGGCGGAGTTGTGGACAATACTGCAACAAGCATGGCTGGCATATTACCTCTGGAAACTCTCCAGCATCTGGATGAGTCGATGCCTCGCCGAGTACAGGATGTTATTAGCACTTGAGAAGGACCAATACGTTATCAGATAGGTGTCTCTATTTTTTTTTCCACTGAGTGTATGTTCATGCCTTCATTGATATATTTTTCATTGTGATTGATTGATGAATTTCCGTAAAACAAAAGACCACATGCAAATCACATAATATCAGAGGGAACTTTAATAGTAAAAATTACGAGGTGTCTACCTATAACAAGCTTGTGCTTCAGAAATACCTCTAAAACTTACAACAAAAAAAGTACTTCTCCAAAAGGTTAGCACTGTATTTGGAATCCGTCATGTTACGACTATGAGAGACATGACGGGAAAAAGAATTATTAACCTAATAATGGCAAATATATTTAGAACGCCGCCATGAGAAGCCAAACACGTAAAAATTCAACGTCTGAAAGCGATAGCCTTGCTTTATGAAAAATCTATTGAAATAATTAAAATTTATCATCAGCTGTTTGTTATCTTGAAAAAAAAAATTCAGTATTGCAAACAAGGCAATTATTTCTTAATGTGAATATTTGTTCTGATTTAAACTGAAACCCAAAACCCATTCATCGTATGCATATAGACTAACTGAATGCATACAAAAAGTAACCATAACTATTTTAATTTTTTTTTAAATTTACTTTCCCATTTTATTCTTTTTTTTTTTTTCTGTGACAAAGGTGGGTAATCATAAGCGAGGGCCAGCAGCTCTGTCAACAATTCAAGTGCAAATGGTCCGGAAAAAATTGTCTTATATAAACTACAAAAGAAATGGTATCACACTATTTGTCTTATAGTTTGGTCTGTCGTTTTTTTTTTTTTTTTTTTGTTTTCTTTTTTTTTATGAAAAGATGTGTTAAGAATGATCTCTGATATCTGAAAATATTAATAAATTTAAAATAGTACAACTATCACTGGATAATGCAATCCATGCGAGGCGTGGAACACCAAAATGATAAGACAGATCTAAAATCATTTGACATATGTATACCATTGTTGTTGTTTTTTTTACAGATGAAACACTGGTATACCCAAAAAATAAAATCACGGCCTACGGTTTGTGTTTCATCAAGTTAAAGATCTTGAATTTGCACCTTGGTTTTAGCGAAATGCACGCCAATTAACCAGCAGGTGTGTGTTGTAAGGTGGTTAACGAATATGTGTAATTAGTTATGCTACTTGTTTTGGCATCAGTGCAAACGCAACGAGAGAAATATTTAAAAAATTTTATCCCAGAAATAGAATGGGTTGTTTTTCAATTCATCATTCACTACTCTGAATGCGTCAGCTAAAGAAATTCAGATGCATCTTTCGTTTTAAAAGGGAAGGAGTTCTCAAAATAAAATGAAAAAAAGAAACTAATGCTGCTTACAATACTGGAACCATTCATGAAATACATTCTTGAGAAACTCTCAATTACGATTCTTCCTTCTAGTGAAATACGGTGCAGTCAGAGAGATAGAACAAGCTCCTTCATTTTCTTAAAAACATACCACCAAATTGTAAAAAAAAAAAAAAAAAAGCGGTCGCACCGGTGCCCGAGTGCTAGGTTTATGACTAATCGTCCGAAATTGGACAGAGTTGAAGTTCAGGATGAAGCAGGGTTAAAACCGAGAGTTCTGTTGGTTCGATTCCACAGCGGCGGCTGAAAACAATTTTTCGGTTGCTGTGTGTTTCTGGAACGTGGAAAGAGCGATGTATTTATTTATTATTTATTATTATTATTAGGGTTAGAATCAGTGGCCTAAATTTGAGACGAGTGAAACTTTACGTTGCCCATGGCGGTAGTTAACAACAGCCCCTTCGGAAATTGCTTACAGTGAGGCAGTCGATATGTTACCGGATTGATGGAATGTGATTTTATAGAGTATTTGTCTGAAAAATATGCATACTATATTATCAAAAGTATTAGGACACCACAATGTTCTGAAGCAAATGGCTCTAATATCGCAATTAGTAGATAATCGGTAACCATTTGCTTGTATGATAACGGCAACGCGTCGAGGCATACCATCAACTATTTTCTGGTAGGTCTCGACAGAAATGGGTCGCCATTCATCCTGCCAGAGTAGAGAGTGACAGCGATTTTCTATCCGTCACACAGTGATTCCAAATACAAATCTAGCTGATCAAAAGGTATATTTGCTGTACCTTCAAAACAACTTAAATACTGTCGTACTGTAATCCTAAATAGTTGTGTAGCCACGACTCACAATCAGTTTTACAAAAGAAATAATTGGGTCTTAGCAGGAGCCCATAAATGTCACGTGTGTAGTGCAACCATCGTTTTCTCCACAGAATCGCCCAGCAGTTGCCTTCGGAACTACGATCTGTGTACACTTAATTTATTCTCGATACTATTCGGGTCTTCGGTGAGTAAAACTACAGGTACCTGCCTACAGTTTCAGTGCATTTTAAAACTTTAAAATTTGTGTTATTTAGTTTTTATGTTAATTAATAATAAAGGACGTATTCCATGAATTTTTTTAAAGATGTAATTGAAGTAACAGGCTTGCAAAAGCAAAGGCCGTAAAAGTCCGTTGTGAAAGTATATTCAGGGTTTAAGTTAGTCATTTAGGTATGTAATTATAACTGTTTTTTATGACCAACTTTAACCAACTTTTTTTTATTAATATTTTAGTGATGTTGGACGGAATTCCAAGAAGAGAGCTGTTTGATGTTTGGCAGAATGAAAAGAAAATTTCAAGGAGATTAGCCTGTGTGTGTGATTATACATTGACTAAATATGGCTTGGAAGATCCTGAGGGAGAAAAGTAATGAATTTTGTAAGAAACTTAAAGAACGGTGGACTAACTGTCACTATGTATTGAAATAATTCTTACGAAAAAACAGTGATTGGTTGAGTGTTAAAATGACTTTTTTAGAAGTAGACAGTGCTCAAGAAAGAAAAAAACATAGGTCTTCCACGAAAGTTGTTCCATGAGTGTGCCGGTATTAGTCGAAAAAGGAAATTGAAACCATTGTTGGAAACACACACTGTTGGTGAGATGATTGTTCTTGTTGCGGAAATGGGTTTGCGATCTGCATGCAGGCGTGATGCAGCACAAATAATAAAGCATGTATCAAGTTTTTCCCCAGAAAGGGCCACGAAAATAAAACAAAGCTCAGGTTGAAGAACGAAAAAAAAAAAAAAAGAATACAAGATCGCTTCCACCACAAAGAAATGGGGCTTCTTGTCGACATACCCAAAATAGGATTTGGTACGACAAATGACGGAAATAGCGAGCGGAGGTTCTTTGAAGATCCAGCTTTAAAATCAGATATTACTGGCGTAGATGAAGAGCTGATTCGGCGATTTGGAACCATCCTTAAAACAATCGCCAGTGGGTACGGCATTAACAATGGAGAGTTTGAAAAATACTGCTTCAACACAGCAGAATTATACATCCGAAAATATAAGTGGCATTATATGCCACAAAGTGTGCATAAGATACTTATCCATGGTGCACAGTTGATAAAGGAAGCCGTACTTCCAGTTGGAATGATGTCTGAGGAAGCTCAAGAAGCCCGGAATAAGGACTATAAGAATTTCAGGGAACATCATACTCGTAAATTTTGTAGAGCCGGTACAATGACGGATTTGATGCACACGCTATTACTTTCCTGGGACCCGATTGTAAGCAGTCTTCGAGTCAAACGTCAAAAGAGAAGTAAAAGTATATCTCCTGATGTACTGAGACTAACTACTCCAAGATCCAGGTGGCAGCGATGATGATGATAATGATGTTGTTGGAAAATGAATAGATGTACATGTAAATATTTGAAATGTGTGTTTATTTAACCACAATTGGTGTTCTGTTTAAATCCTATTAATTTCTTATTTTTTATAAATAAGAACAAAGACTTAAAAAATATTTGCACTAAATCTTACAAAACTATACGAATATTTCGTTGATATCTTTACCACAATAAAGAAATTTATTGAAAATGCAACTTGTAAATTCGTATAAAATTCTATGACAATCTGTTTATAGGAGAGGAGTTATTAATTTTGATCAGCTAGATTTGTGTTTGGAACCACTGTGCGTCGCCGCAATTCATCCCAGAGGTGTTCTATAGGGTTAAAATCAGGACTCTGAGGAGGCCAGTCTTACAATTCCAACTCATTTTCAAGAAACTAGTTCTGCACACGAGTGTGGCAGAGATCTCGATCGTGTTGGAAGAGACAACGGTCATTTCCATAATACCTCTACATTGTTGGTAGGGCAGAATTATCCAGAACGTCGAGGTACATTTCAGAGTTCACGGTATAATGTCCAACGGTCCGAGTCCCATCCACGAAAAACAACTATATAGCATGACGGAGCCTCAGCCGAACTTAAAGTTTGGAAGAACACAGTCTCACGAAAATCGTCAGCCGGACTGTTGCCAAATCCAAACACGCCAATCAGATTGGAAGAGTGAAAAGCATGATTCATCACTCCAAAAAACAGCTTTCCAGTCGCCTACAGTCCAAGAATGACGGGAGACACACCATTCCAAACGGCGCTTCGCAGTCACGGTAGTGATATGTGGCTGGTGTGCTGTTGCTCTACCGTAATAACCCACACTATGCAACTCTGTTCAGATAGTTATGATATTAACCGGGCCATTACAAGCATTTCCCACTTCCGCAGCGATAGAAACTGCAGAGGAAGAACGGGATTTCTTAACATTTCTTACCATGGCTCGTCTGTCACGTTCCGTCAGTTTGTGCGGCTTTCCTGAAAGTTTATTTGCTGTAATTGCACCGTCCTGTTTCCATCTCTTTACGACATCCCAAACAGGCTTGCAATGCTCTGTATGGAAAAGTTACTCAACTGGAACTCGGAAACTTCAGGTGCTCAATATCAATGCTCTGTATGGAAAAGTTACTCAACTGGAACTCGGAAACTTCAGGTGTTCAATGTCAATGCTTTGTATGGAAAAGTTACTGAACTGGAACTCGGAAACTTCAGGTGCTCAATGTCAATGCTCTGTATGGAAAAGTTACTCAACTGGAACTCAGAAACTTCAGGTGCTCAATGTCAATGCTATGTATGGAAAAGTTACTCAACTGGAACTCGGAAACTTCAGGTGCTCAATGTCAATGCTCTGTATGGAAAAGTTACTCAACTGGAACTCGGAAACTTCAGGTGCTCAATGTCAATGCTCTGTACGAAATGATAAATACACAGTTGGCGTGGATCAGGAACATCAAATAGAAGTCATCGCTCTTTCCACGCTTATAAGTGAGTCACGGAAAAATTATCATCGGCCCCCACCGGGAATCGAACCCAGAGTCTTTCAATTACGCGCCGTGTGCACAGCGCGTAACTGGAAGACTCTGGGTTTGATTCCCGGTGGCGGCCGATGAGAATTTTTCCGTGACTCACTTATAAACGTGGAAAGAACGGTGACTTCTATTAAATGCTCTGTACGAAAACGTTACTCAACTAGAATTCGGAAACTATAGACCTATCCATTCTCTCTTTGCACTTATGCAAATATTTAGTATACTTTTAATAATATAGTGTCTGATTATTAGCTTTCTCGGAGTGGGAAGGAAACCTATCCGTTCTGTCTTCGCATGTATGCAAATATTTGGTAGTGTCCGAATTATTTTAATGATCTGATGGATTAACTTTCTCTGACTGTGAAGAAAATTTATCCAGAGTAGCCAACTTCTGGATGCTCTGGACATATTTTCTTCCAGGAGGGGGAAATTGATCACTTGAAATTGTTTTTTTTTTTTTTTTTTTTTTCCTTTCGGGGTTTTGCACTCACTGTGCTCATCTCCCGTAATAAGAAGTCGTCCATCTCAAATTTGGAGCCACTCGTTCCAGGACGGTAAGGGACCAGCGCTGTGGTGCAAACGCACCCGCTATGCGGTATTCCAGACTCGATCCCATACTACTCCAGACATAAATTTCCGCATAATTTCTTGGACGATTACCGAGAGATACGCGCCTCTGATCACTCGTTTAAAGAAGCGGCACAACTGCATTGCCGCCCCGGTGGCGCAGTGGTCTAAGGCGCTGGCCTCTGATCATTCGTCCGTAAGGGGTCCGGGTTCGAATCCCGGTCAGGCATGGATGTAGTGTTTGTCTTACGGTACTGGCTCTCTCCCTTCTCTGGAACCAGTGACCCTAAATAAGGGACGGGCGGCTGCTTTTAGAACATTGAGTTGCTCACGGTGGTCGTTAAACCTCCAATCAAAAAAAAAATAAATAAATAAATAAACTGCATCACGAACATGTTATTAACAAAGTTAGTTTCGGTAGTTTTGCACGGCTGGTTTTCAGGAGTTCGAAATTACGTAACTTTTTTTTTCTAGTTTTTCGGGGTTACATGGCCACCATAAGCAACTCGTTACGTAGTACAGAGGTGATGCACGTGTCGAGTCTGCAAATCTGCAGCTTACATTCTTCGGTGTGGTTTAGAACAAGAAACAACTGGCTCCGGAGCGAGGAGCAGCGAATTCGATCCCCGTCACCGACAATTTTTATTTTTTTTCACTTTGCAGCCCGATTGTGGAAAGTGGATCCGCTGGCGGTAGGGTTCTTCGAAAAATGTGTGATGTTTGTTCTACACATCGTCAGGAATTAATGAAAATTCCTTCTTCGTTTCAAAAAATGAAAACAAAAATTAAAAGGGAGGTAAGGTAACGGAGTACAGAGGTGAAGCACGAGACAGGGCGACAAATCTGATGCGATACATTTCGTCGGTGTAGTTTAGTTGGTCAGAACAACTGGCTCCGGAGCGACGAGGAGTGTTTTCAATTCCCGTTACCGACAAGTTTGTGTTTTCTCAAACTCTAAGGGTTATAAGCAGTCGGTCGTTTCTAATTTGGTGCGACTTGTTCCAGAGAAGGGGAAACTCCAGGACCGAAGGGTAAGCGCATTAACCAACGTTACATCCGGGATTCAAGCCGTGGCTAATCTCGAACGAACGGTCAGAAGCCATGGGCTCTACTTTTGCGCCATCGGGGCAGAAAACAGTGATGTTTTCAATCATATACTTCTTAATTTAACCCTGACTTTTTAGCATGAGTTTTCACCCACGCACGCGCGCTACAGGAAATAAGTTGATGATGTTATCGTTCATTAAGTCTGTAAGACGACACAATGTCCCATTTCTAGAAGTCACCAAAATTTCCGTTTTTGTCTAACAGAATTTAACATGGCAATTTTTCTAAGCACTTTTAGCTTTTGCTGACGTACAGTTCTGTGAATGGATATTTGTAAGTACTATCAGTATCTCAAAGTAGATACGGAATGTTTTTTTATGCGTCGGACAGATAACAGTGCGCCCAAGATTTTCCATACCTTTTCTAATTTTCCTGAATTCCAATTACTCCACAACGTGATGAAATTGTATGTATGTAACCACTTGATTTGTTTTGTTTGAAATTATACCTTTGATCAAGAGACTATGCATGCCCTTGTTTTCCATGCATATTTCACTTTTCTGATTCACAAGTTATCCAGCTGTTGGCATAAATACCTATCTTCTTTTAATACATGTTATTCCTCACACAGAAGACTAATTGTAAAATTTCTTTCTCGATCGCATGGAGCGAACCAAAATTTCCATACACAGACAACCCTCAATAACGCGAACATATACTTAATGCAAATTATTTTTATTATTATAACACACTTAACATGAAAATACCAGTTTAGACGACATGATGGTTTTCAAGCATAGGAAAATGTAGAGCGAACCAGAAACTTCCTTTTTAGCACGTCCTTTGCAAAAAAAGATCGTGCTATGCTACCGGTTTATCCGTCCGTCCGTACGTCTGTACCCACGCTATCTCTGCAACTATTAGTCCGATTTGAAAAATTCTTTCTGCATTGGGAAGCATGAAATATGCGAATGATGATCATTCATTTCGTTTTTTTTTTTTTTTTTTTTTTTTTTACGATGTACAATTTCGCCGCTACAGGGCGAAAATGCAGATGATGTCGAATTCAAATATACGTTTTATTCCACATATTTGCCTCTAAACATAGGATTGAACAAATTCTTTTATCTTTCGATTCCATTTATGTCGAAGAGTATTTTAGATATAGTTACTTTTTCAAATTACGCATAGATTTAGGGGCGTAAAAGTAAATTACATTTTACCCGATAACTCTTTTTCTAAAACTCCGATTTGAAAACTTTTTGCTTCAGCGGATGCACCTCGTGATGGAAAATCGTCTGCATATAATTTCAAATTTTTGGTAAAGAATACTTTAGCCACCAGGGGGCGTAAGTGCTAATTTTTCCGTGTGATGTATTTGCCATAAAATCTGAGCTCCTAAAATATCGATTGAAATAATTCTTTCGTGGACTAATGCCACTCACATCGATAAACGTTTTTGAATATTTTCTTCTTAAAATATTCCACAGTTTCTCCGCCAGGGGGAGGAGATACATATTTTATTTTTGTCAATATCTCTACTTCTAGGAGTCCGATTTGAAAAATTCGTACTTTGTTGGATAGTGTTTTCAGTGAGACACGTTTTTCATATAATTTCAAAATTTTCAAGTAATTCATAGACTTTCCGCTAGGGGCGTAGAGGTAACCTGCGTTTCCCCCTATATGTATGCTCCTAAATCTCCGATTTGAAAACTTCTTTCTGCACCGGATACAGCTCCTGATGGGAAATCGTTTGCACATAATTTCTAATTTTTGTAAAAAAAAAAAAATGGTTTGGCCGCCAGGGGCGTAAACTTCAGTTTCCGCTTCTGATGTATTTGCAGCAAAATATGAGCTTTTTAATTCTCGATTGAAAAAACCGTCGTATGTAGACCGATGGTACTCATGTCGATAAACCTTTTAGAAATATTTTCTTCTTAAAATAATGCATGGTTTCTTCCCCAGGGGGCGTAGACGTATATCTTATTTTTGTCAATATATCTACTACTAGGAGTCCTATTTGAAACATTTCTTCTTGGTTGGACAGTGTTTCCAGTGTGACATGTTTTTCATATAATTTCAAAATTTTCTAGTAATTCATAGACATTCCGCTAGGGGGCGTAAAGGTAAATTGCTTTCCCCCAAACATCTCTGCATCTAAATCTCCTATTTGAAACATTCTTTCTGCACCGGATACAGCTCCTGATGGGAAATCCTTTGCATATAATTTATAATTTTTGTAAAAAATGGTTTGGCCACCAGGTGGCGTAAGTTTTAATTAACGCATTTGTACCGCTAATGTGGAAAATTGTGCGCTTGTGAAGTTTAATTATATTTGCGCTTGCGTAATTTAATAATACATTCGAACCTCGCTAACACGAACATCTCAGAGATCCAATAATTTATTTCCTTTAAAACTAGTTTTTGTTATATATATGTAATTAATTGAACAGCTAAATACGTACTGAAATATGTAAAGTGCAGGGCGCTCACACAGGGCTGAAAAGTCTTGAAAAGCCTCGCACATTGAAATAATGTTTCAAGACCTTGAATATTCGGGAATGGGTGGAGTTCTCTGGTAAAAATCGGAAAAATCCTTGAAAATTAGCATCTGCAAATTGCAAAATATTTTATCCTATATAAAAAACAAATAATAAAAACGAGAGGAGAATGTAATATACCGAATCGCGCCCCGTAGCCACTGTGAAATGAAGTATGTAGGTAAACATAATACTCTCATTGTCATAAAAACCCACGCGATTAACGCGAAACTCGGCGAATAGCTACGGGGAGGGCAGACATGCAAATGATTAAAGTTTCGTGCGATTCCGCATACAAGCGCCTCCAAGACTGGAGCTGCAATCGCAATCCTTGGCGCTTTTAAGGTGCCGCGCAGGGAACTCCACATTCGTGCCGAAGTGCACGGTAAGAGTCAGGTGAGATCCCTGAGAGGTAGACATGCCGAGGAGCCATCGTAGATATGCGTACGGGCAACCGACGGAGTTTGAACGAGGCCGTATCGTCGGGATGTGAGAGGCAGGTTGGCCGACGCGCAAAATCGGCCGCCATTTGCGCCGGTCGGACATTACGGTGCGATTGTGTTGAGTGCAATGGACACAGGAAGGCACCCAGACACGGCGGACTGGCTTTGGACGACTCAGACACACCACCAGCAGAGAGGACCGTGGGATCGTGAGAGCGGCGCGCACAAATGCAACAACGTCCTTGTCCAATATCCAGAGACATGTGGTGGTTGTACAAGGGACTCCTGTGTCTGCCAGAACCGTTTCCAGACGCCTGGCAAAGACGAATCTGCACTCCCGACGGCCCTTACGTTTTTGCCATTAACACCTGATTATAGTTGGAGTCAATTGCAGTGGTGGCAACAGCTAGCAAAGTAGAATGCTACGGACTAGCGACGTATAGTGTTCAGCGACGAATCCCACTTCTGCATGGGAACGGACGATCACCGTGTGAGGGTGTGGATGACCGCAGGTGAGCGCTACAATCCCACCCTCACAGTACAGCGGCACACGTCCCGAACTGCAGGCGTGATGGTCTGGGCAGCCATCGCGTATGACAGCCAGACTTCTCTCTCAGTGATCCGAGGGACGTTGACAGCCCATACCTACGTACTGCAGATCCTGTGGCCCCATGTGCTGCCTCTCCTGGCGGGGCGGCCCGGAGCCATTTTCCAACAAGATAACGACAGGACTGTCTACGTCATGCTTAGACGCTTCCGTGGCTTGCCAGATCACCTCATCTCTCGCCCATCGAGCACGTGTGGGACCAGCTTTCTCCATGTCCAGTTCTCTTGGGACTCCAGCTTGCTCCATGTCCCAGTGTTCATGATTTAGAGCGTCAGTTGCAAGAAGCGTGGGCCAATCTGTCTCAAGATAATATACGGCATACCTTTGACTCCATGCCGGACCGTATCACCCGAGCACGAGGCAGTCCGACGCGGTACTAACGCTGACCGTAATGTGTACCGTATGTCCGCGGGAAATCGTCCTGCTGCTGTGATATTGTAATCACTTCTGTCCTTGGGATGTACCATCTCACTACTGAAACTTCATTTCAATCCGACGCCTCCTTCTTGATGCGTTGATCTTTATGACAGTGAGTGTACATGAATATTTACATACCTCAGTCATGTCGGCAATATAATTTTCGAGCCGTGAAGGACGGGATGAAACAGAGAACACTATCACGTGGGAGATGGGTTTATGAAGTGCGAAAGAATGCGGGAGTAAAAAAAAAGTTATTCAGGATGTGCAATAGTGGAGGAGAATTTTTTTTTTTTTTTTGATTAAAGGTTTAACGACCACTGTGAGCAACTCAATGGACTATAAGCAGTCGCCCGTCCCTAATTTAGGGACACTGGTTCCAGGGAACGGAGAGAGCCAGTGCCATAAGACAAACACAACATCCATGACTAACCGGGATTCGAACCCGGACCCCTCTCGGACGAATGATCATAAGCCATCGCTTAGACCACTGCGCCGAGGAGAGTTTGTGGTTAACTTCATCCAACAGTGATCGAGAATGGTTGATGATGATGTAGAAATCATGTCTAACAATAAAATTTAGATCAGAATTAAAAGAGAAATTCCTGATAATTATAAATTAACAGTGCGAATAACTTAAAATGTTTTCACGGAACAGAGGTTAAAAATTGTGCAAGAAGGGGATGGGGTGGGGGTTAGAAATCGGCGAAATATACCATTTATGGTATCGGCTACGTAATTAAGCTCCACTTACTTTTAAGTAGTGCACATCATATTTCTATCCTAAGAATCCATAAGCACACAAACATTTCCGATCTTGGAACCAAAGCAGCGGAAGACGATAGACGGCAACGATCCAGGACAACGGCTCAGAATTCTCTCCGGTCCAAACTGAATTGTCGTCGCACGCTTTCTTCCACAGAAGAGAGAGAGGGAAAATGATGATGTCTGCCTCTCTGTGTTTCTCTTCTTCTGCATCGAAAAGCAAGAGATAAGGCAAATGGCATTCAATTTGATCGTGCCAAAACAGTTCAAGTTATTTATCTGCGAATCAACGGTAATGCACGCAGGTGAGTTTCTTTTAAAGTCTTATTAAAAGTTCTGGCGTCTGAAACTAACGCCGTTATCACCACTCACTCCGTCGATCATTCGGCACAACTGCTGCATAACGGTAATCGCCGACGCAAGTTTAATTTTTATTTAGCTAAACGGATACAAGCGTGCGTTGAGAAACAGCGTGGTAAACGCAATTATACGAGCTTCCAGATTAAATGACTCTCGTCGCATTACGAATGCGGATAGCTCTTTCTTCTTTTTCCTTGAGGTAGACCCAGTTCCAATCTTTCAGGTATCACATCTTTAAAACGAATTTTTGCAAAAGAAAAAAAAAAAGAAAAATACCCATGAGATGTGTTTGAGACGTCCTAAATTTATTATAACGCCTATTATAACATACCGGCAATAAAAATACTGAAAGATTTGAAAAGTTTCTCTCTCTCTCTCTCTCTATATATATATATATAACTAGCTTAGACTACAATATGCCAATCGAGGTCTTTGCTGAATAGAAATGCAAAATCTTTCAAGAATTTAAACATAATCTTGCAATACAGAATATTTTTTACAATAACAGTTGTCTGTTTTCTCCTGAATTACAAAAATCACTCTCTAAATTACAAGAAAATTTCATTTTTACCACGACGGACAAAGCAAATAACAATTTTGCCATTATTTGCAAAAAAATCTATTTTGAATTAATTTCGAAAGAATTTCATAATAAAGTTACCTATGAGCTTACTTCAGAAGGAACTCAAAAGCATTTCACAGGCATCTGGGGCTAAGAATGGCATATAGTTATGAACCTGAATTTCCTAATCTTTTTGCTACTGCAAAATTTCATAAGGAACCGGTGAAATTTAGATTCATAGCTAGTGGTACCAAAAGTCCTAAAAAAGTAATAGTCAGTATTTTGAATCAGTTTTGAAACAGGTATTAAACATTATTAAATCCAAAGTAAACCTAACATGCAAGAATTTCTGGATTATTAAAAGCAACGCTGAGGTCATTTCGGAAATTTTTTATAACACGCCTGCAGAGGCTAATTGCTATGACTTTGAAAACCTGTATACCAGCCTTCCGATAGAAGACAATATTAGTACACTCAAGTTACTCTTTAATGAATTTCAAATGACCAACATTATTTCGGAAAGTACTTGGCATACGCTTCTAAATTGTTGTATCAAAACTAACTTTATCCTCTACAATAACAAGTTTTTCAAACAGGTTATTGGAATACCTATGGGACGTTCATGTTCTACGAGTGTATGCAACTTTTTACTGTTTTTTAAAGAATTTCAATTCATGAAGTTAAATTCTTCCAATCAGGAAAGGTACTCTCATACATACAGATATATCGATAACCTCATTTGCTTTGATAATTCAGGAAATATAGAAAAAGACTTTGCTGCTATTTATCCTATGAGCCTTAAACTTAATAAAACCAATGATAATAACCAAGTACTTGATTTTTTTGGATTTAACTATTAATCTCAATGCAGGTAACCCAATCACAAGACTTTACGATAAGAGAAATCAATTTAAATTTAAAATTGTCAAATATGGTATGTGGTGGAGCAATATTTCAAATATAGTTATAGAAAATGTGTTCATATCACACGTACTAAGGCTTTCTAGAATATGTAGCTTAAACTCTGAACTAGAAAAACATGTTATTATTTTAATCAAACAGTTTCTCAAAAACCAAGTACCTAGAAGCTTCTTAAAAATCGCATTAAGAAAAATAGGTCTCAAACATAGAATTAGGATGGAAGGCTTAATTTAATTTAAATCTTGTTCACTGAATGAATTGTCTAAATTAAAGCTAATTTCTAGACGTTTAGGCAATGGTGTTGTTAGCAATCAATTGAGGAACCTATAATGCAAAATTATTTTCCTCTCCTTTGATAACCAAAAAAAAGATCATAATTAAAAAATATTTAGACAAAAAAGCATAAAACCCCTAGAAAAATCTCTTAAAAAATATTTATAAAAATAAAAGGTATTAAAAAATAGTAATAGTTAAAGTTCAAAGGTTTGGGAGGAATGATGATATTTAGGTATTATAATACTCTTTGAACTCTTGGGAGCAGAGAAATGCTTCCCTGCTAACAGGTAGGGCATTTTAGTATTTTGGTCTGCACTGATAACTCGTAAGGGTTTTTTCAGAGCATTAATTCTGATTTTTTAAGTCTACTCAAGGACTTGACCTGTTCCCACCAGGAAGTTCTAAAATTGAACGCTAGATGGCTCTGCAAAGGGCCTGCCCCTGAATTCAGTTGGTACACCCCATAGTGTAGCAGCAAGTCCTTTGTTGTTCTCAGGCATGGTAGGGATGTTCTGTTTGCTCATGCTACTAATTTTACTTTTCTTTCAGATATTAATTTATTTTGGGGGGCTGTTTAACACCACTAGAATGCAGGCTATGAGCTTTGGATACGTTGTTTGTCTCCTTCGAACTTTTTGTAGCATATCCTACACCTTTGATGAATTATTTGAGGTCTATTTAGTGGTTCTGAGCCTTCCTGTGGGGCATATGATAAGTGCAGAATCTTATAAATATAGAACTTGTAACAGCTAAACAAAGATTCACATGTTATTACTTCTTGTAACTGTAAGTAAGTCGTTTTATATTTTTATTTTTCTTGTAGGAATTTGTGAATTCGCACTAAGATTAATTTTAATATTTTCTTGTGTATATTGGGCCTAAAAATTGTTTCACTGGTGCTTGAATCCATGCCCTTTGCTATATATATATTTTTTTAATTATTTTATTTTATTTTGCTGAATAATTTTTATTAAGCTTTTTGCTGTGGGTATTGGGGATTTTTCTTGCAAATATAGGACATGCAACTTAGTTATCTTGTTCACTTTTGGGATTGCAACTGCAAATTGCTCCTTAAGCTTTTTGTAACTCCTTTTTCCTAAATTTGTTGTTGCTTCCTTTCAATTTGGTTGGTTGCCTTTTGTGGTTTTAATTTTAGTTTTTTGTTCATGATTATTTTTAAAAAAAATTTTGGTGTTCTCTGTTTATATTATGGGTGGTAGGTTTTAGGCTTCACTTTATATGTGACAAGTTTAAAGTATCCCTTTTGTACCATTTATTGGTTGGGTTTTTTATTACCTGGATTTGTGTTAATGGGGAGATTGGATCTCTTTCTTAATTTTTATTTTATTTGTTGTGAGGTCGGGCAAATGTGTTTTAGTTTCCTGGGTTCAGGTTTTTATTAGAAATCCTTTTTAATTGACATTTTCCCCCTAAACTTAAGTGGTCCCTTTAGCAAACTAAAATAGCAGGAACCCACAATTCTCTGGTTTCAGTAGATTAATGAGTGATTTTCTTGTTGCTTGCCGTTGACGAAGCCGACAAAGAATCAGTCATTAATATGCTTCCCTGCATTTTTATGTTCGGTACATTTTCATTGCTTCAAGCTAGCCTGGTTCGGGTGAATGGATATGGTGATTGTTGTTCTTTTTCTCGTTTTTCTAAGCTCAAAATTTTCCTTTATGTTGAGCATTTTTATGTTATTTGATCATTCTTCTATGCAGCCTCTGGCGCTTTGGAATGTCAAATTTGTTCAAGGGTTTTTTGTTTATTCACTTAATATGCTTTTGCTATACTTTATATATATAAATATATCATCATCATCATTGTCAAGCATTATCAATCCACTGCTGGACGAAGGTCTCCCCAAGTTTCCTCCTTAACGGTCTGTCTTGTGCCAGTCTCCTCCATGTCACTCCCGCATACTTTCGGAATTCATCCACCCATCTCCCATGTGGTCTTCTTCTGGGTTTTTTTCTGTCCCTTGGAATCCAATCTAAAATTTCGGCTGTCCATCAATGGTCTGTCCTTCTGGCAGTTTGTCCAGCCCATTGCCATTTCAGGGATTTAACTCTGATCATGATGTCTTCCACTCTTGTCATTTTTCGGATCCACGAGTTCCTCTTCTTATCTCTCCTCGTTACACCAAGCATGCACCTCTCCATGCTCGTTTGAGTTGTCTGCAGTCTTTGTATGTCTCTTTTAGTTAAGGTCCACGTCTGTGCACCAGACGTAAGCACTGGAAGGATGCATTGATCAAACACTTTTCTTTTAAGACATAATGACATATTGCTCTTGAAAATTATGCTGTTTCTTCCAAAAGCTCTCCAGGCAAGTTTCGTACGCCGATTAATTTCTTCATCAATGTGTCCCTCACTTGATATCTGCTGTCCAAGATATACGCACGTGTCTGTTATCTCCAGCTTTTCTCCATCAATCGATAAATCTTCATTTCTTGTTAAAGCATTGAACATCACTTTTGTCTTCTGAAAGTTCATTTTTAATCCCACTTCTTTACTCTTGTCAGCAAGTTCCTGTATCATACTCTGCAGCTCTGATGGGGTAGTTGCAAAAATGACTACGTCATTAGCAAAACGAAGGTGGGTTAGATAATCTCCATTAATCTTTATCCCTTTGTTTTCCCAGTTCAGTGATTGAAAGACATTTTTCAATGTGGCATTAAAGAGATTTGGAGATCTAGTGTCACCTTGTCTCACTCCCTTTCCAATTTTTATGTGTGTTGTATTTTCAAACAGCCGAATCTTTGCAAATGCATTTTCATAGATGTTATTAATAATATTAATGTATGCATCTTCAATACCGCAGGATTTCAGAGCCATTGTAACTGCTGATGATTTCGCCGAATCAAAGGCTTTCTCATAATCGATTAAAGCCATGCACAATGGAAGTTCATATTTCCTCGCTCTTTCAATTAGTTCTATCAGTACGTGGATATGATCTATTGTTCTGTAGCCACTCCTGAATCCAGCTTGTTCTCTCGGTTGAGCCATGTCCAGTGTTACCTTCAAACGGTGTGAAAGAATTTTAGTGAAGATTTTATAAACCACTAATAGGAGGCTGATAGGTCTGTAGTTCCTGAGATCCTCAATGTCACCTTTTTTATTTAGCAGGATCATTGTAGTGTTGTTCCAATCCTCAGGAATCTTCCTTTCATTAAGGCATCGAGTGAAAATTTGGGCGAGTACTGTTTCGATTTCTCCACTTGCTTCTTCTATGATGTCTACAGTAATTGCATCTTTTCCTGGAGCTTTTCCATGCTTCATGTTCTTGATTGCATGTGCAACTTCTGCTGGGAGGACTGGAAGAACTCTGGTACTGGTAACTTCCATGATGTCTGGAGTGCATGTATCATCCCTTTCATATAATTTGGAGTAGAAATCTTTCACTCTTGTCAAAATTTCGCCTCTATTTTTTGTTACAGAACCATCTACTTTTCTCAGTGCCATAATCTGTTTTCTTCCCTTACTGAGATGTCCCTTTGCTATCTTTAGGCTTTGGTTGTTTTCAATTGTTTTCTTCGCTAGTTCACAGTTGAATTTCCTTGCGTCTTCAGTGATACTTTTTCGTACCGTCTTGCATAGCTCTATATATTCCACTTTGGAAGTCACATCTTCTTTAGTTGTCCTCATCTCTCTTCTTTTTCGCATCAACATGTTGGTTTTTCCTGATAATTTGTTCACATGCAACTTGTTCTTAGACCCAGCTAATTTTGTTGCTGTTTCCATAAGAGCTTTGGTTACTTTTCTGTTAACTTCAGAAATATCCATTTCTTCCGATGTTAGGCCTTCTAAAGCAGAGAATCTGTTCTTCAGTTCCAACTTGAAGGTATTATGGTGTTTTTTGAGGTTGGTTATGTCAATACATTTTGCTTGTCTTATGGGTTTGCCACGTTCAAATTTAGTGTTGAGGTGCATCTTACATCTCACCAATCTATGGTCACTACCTGTTTTGAACTTGTTTAGCACACTGCAGTCTTCTATGACGAATTTTTTGTTACACATATTAAAATTAATTTCACTTGTCGTCCCATTTGGATGTCTTCATGTCCATTTTCTGTGTGGCTTCTTCTTGAAAAAGGAGTTCGAGATGAAAAACCCTTCTGCCTCTGCAAACTCAACGAGAGTATTTCCACGCTGGTTTCTGTTGCCGTTGCCCTATTTTTGCATTGAAATCTCCCATATTTTTCTTCAAGTGCTGCTTACCTTTATTATTTAGATGACGAATTTCCTCATAAAATTCTTCAATTTCTTCTTCAGGATGACTTGTGGTGGGTGCATAAGTTTGAATAATCTAAGCCTTGTGTCTTCTCGAGAGTTGGATAACGAGTCGTGCAGCTCTGTCAGAGGAACTTTCAACTTCTACAACTTTATCCTTCAGTTTCTTGTTTATTATAAATCCAAGACCACTAGTTCTGCCAGTATCTGTCCCACGATAATAGAAGAGATGTCCACTTTTCAATTCAATGATAACTTCTCCTTTTTTCCTTACCTCACTTAGCCCAACGATGTCCCACTCGATCTTTTGTAGCCGCGAGGGACATACCAGCCAACACGCTGAGAAGAGTGTCTGCCAACATGTGTCGTCGGGTGAATTTGTGTCTTCAACAGAATGGTGGACAATTCCAGCATCTATTGTAAAGTGGTTTTCATTACCTGTAAGTATGAGTGTCAATATAACACTATGTAAAAATAGTTATGCATCACTATATTCGTAGTAGAAATATTTGAATTCAGAGTTCGGGGACTGCTGAATTATGCTACATATTCCATGTCGGTCTATGAAGCTATGTTTTGATAGGCGTCCACTCGTCTAGACAGGGAGGGTCATAATGACTTGGTCCATGTCAGTATGAAAACCGTAAAACCAAAGCTTTTTCTTTATATATATATATATATATAGACGTCATCTGCAAAGTCAAAGTTAGTATCCCCCCCCCCCCCGACGAGTGTTGTCTTAGGCGCGGACTTTTGTCTGGCTGTTGGGAATGGGTACAGTCGAGGCATTAGTGGGTGAGCTCTTTTTCTACGATCTTTGTTCTATCCCTTTCCTGCATCCAGTCTCTACATTTGGGGGGAGAGTGGCTTTTTTTATCCGTAGATGATCACAGAGGTCGTTTATCCCCGAAACAAGACAAACCAAAAACAAAATTAGAATTTTAGCCCAGAGTTTACCGATGAGCATTGGCATAGTATTTCAAGGTTGCGCGTGCGCACACAATACTGATCTCGTTGCTTTCTCTATGATGTAATCATCTAACGAGATGGATCACATTAAATAAAGCTATAACATTTCTTCATTTCATTCTTTACCTTCTGCTACATTTTCAAATGATGTTCTTTAAACAAAATTCCTATTGTCAGTTTTGTAAATACTTCCCTTTTCCCTACATTTAAACAAGTTAGTAAAATCATGCAATGCATTGACTAAGATACGCTTTCCAACATACTAGAAATCATTACTCAATTTATTGCTCAAATTGTGAGGATAATGGCTGTGGAATAAATCTCGCTCCTGTGCCTTGACCTTTGACCCCATTTCGATGATATTACACAGAATTGGTTCAGTATACCCTCGGAACAACATACTAAAGTTTTGTCGCAATAGAAGAATTTTTTACGCTTTCCAACCGTACGTGGAAGAAACGTATATGCTCCAACTTTGTCCGTCAGTCCGCACGATAACGTAAAAATGGTTCGATTTCGATGAAATTTTAGTATGTGGTAGGGGGCCATCTGGGAGGGAACCCTATTGGAAATGGGCGAAATGGAGTCAAAGGTCAGGACATAGGAGCGGGATCCATTCCATTGCCATTATGCATCAGAACTTGCGTAAAAATGGTTCGATTTCGATAAAATCTTAGTATGTGATAGCGGACCACCTGGAGACAAATCCGGTTGAAAATGGGCGAAATGGACTCAAAGGTCAGGACATATGAGCGGAATTCATTCCATTGCTCTTATGCGTCATAACTTACCTAAAAATGCTTCCAGTGCAACAAAACGTTAGCATGTTGTTTCGCAAATATACTGAACACATTCTGCTTAATATCATCGAAATGGGCTCAACGCTCAGGACACAGGAGTGAGATTTATTCCACAGCCATTATCCTCATAACTTCACTAAAAATGCTTCTATTGCGACAAAACTTTAGTATGTTTTTCCGGAGGTATTCTGAACTGGCTCTGTTTAATATCATCGAAATGGGGTCAAAGGTCAAGACACAGGAGCGAGATTTATTCCGCAGCCATTATCCTAATAACTTGAGTAATGATTTCTGGTATGTTGGAAAGCGTATCATAATCAATGTATTGCATAATTTTACTAACTTTTTAGTCACGTTATCAGGGTAATGGCTGGAGAATAAATCTCGCCCCTGTGCCCTGACCTTTGACCCCTTCGATGATATTTAACAGAACCGGATCAGTATTCCCCTGAAACGACATACTAAAGTTTTGTCGCAATAGAAGTATTTTTAGTCAAGTTATGTGGATAATGGCTGTGGAATAAATCTCGCTCCTGTGCCCTGACCTTCGACCCCACTTCGATGATATTCAACAGAACCAGTTCGGTATACATCCGGAACAACATGATGAAGTTTTGTCGCAATCGAAGCCTTTTTACGTAAGTTATGACGCATAAGGGCGATGAAATGGATCCCTTCCTATGTCCTGAATTTTGATCCCATTTCGCTCATTTTCAATAGGGTTCGTCCTCAGGTTGTCTCCTATCACATACTAAAATTTCATCGAAATCGGACCATTTTTACGCGAGTTATCGTGCGGACAGACACACAGACGGACAAAGCTGGAGCATATATGCTTCTGCAACCGTACGGTTGCAGAAGCGTAAAAAAGAAATGGAAGCTATACAAAGATGTTGACGACCCCTGAAGTACATTATAATGCACTCAGTTTTTGCAGTTTGACTCTGACTTTTGCTAACTGAAAAATTTGTCAAGTGCGTGACTACCAAAAATTAGCTTGTTGCTACTTAGTGAAAAAGATTTCAATATGCTAAACAACAATATGGCATGCCTGGAACACTGGTTAATAAAACAACGATTTCATACATCTGAGTGCCTCTAGTTGATTATTTATTGGAAGAGTCAGTTCACATTTTAATATTTATTTCATACAACGTCATTACTTTGTTCCTGCGTATCTAATCTTTTCCCTGCAGGATTAAACATTTTAATAACCAACATTTCAACAATGATCATTTTTCTATGAAAAAGAACTCGAAAAGTCTCAATACTTCACACGCGCCCACAGGCTGACACGAGATTTCATTTTAAATAAATCGGCCTGCCCGAGATTAAGGTGAACGGTTCAATCCGATTTATTTATTTGCTTTTCAACTATACTGTTATCTTCTTCACGTTATGATTTTTTTTAATATTTTGTTATGTGGCACTTTCTGTTGCCTACAAAACTGGGATCATAAAGCCAATCCCTTTTTCAGCCGACAATCCGTATTTAGATAAATAAACTACAAATAAGTGAGTATGTTTTAATCTACTTATTTAACATAAGCCTTTAATAGAAATATAAAATTATTTAACTTTCAGTGAAATGCATATTCTCGTAATTTATCTAAATTTGAAGTAACTGCATGAGAAAACGGGCCACTTTTTACAAAGAGATATTAGTTTTTAAACAAGATACTTATGAGAAGTTTGGTAAATTAATTTAGCTAACAAGTTTTCATTTCATAATTCGTGTACCCATCTTTGTGCCTTGATGCCAAACACTTCCTTGTAAAGACAACTATTAAGCCGTAATCCGACCGCAAACATTTAGATGTTTGGTATAAAGAAATGTCTCCTCCATTTAGAGAGAATATTTCGTTCTGTTTATGTTGTAAAATATGGATAATAGGTCAGCATATTTTACTACGGGAGACACCACTACTCGTGCTCCAAATACCTAACACCAAGCACAGGGATTTAAATGCTCTCTCTCTCTCTCTCTCTCTCTCTCTCTCTCTCTCACTTTCTTTTTCCACCACGCACACAATTCGATTTCTTCTTTCCCACCTCTTACTCTCTCGTGGAGATGTCTATTCGCTTTCTCTCTCATTTTTTTCTTTCTCTCGGTCTTTACTTTGAAAATATCGTCCCTTGAAACTACAAGGAGTCCATTCTCAGTTGCAGCTTCTCTGAAGCTTTTGGCAGTGGAAAGGGTGTTAGTAATAAAATATTGCGTCGTAGGATCTGTCTCGGTGGGCAAGAACTCGGTTCTTTGCCCCCAGAGATGCAGTTCTCACTTTCAGGGCTTTAAGAATAGAAAAGAAAATCCGAATCCCAGCGAAGAGAGCCTTAGCAAGAGATGTTGTAGTGGATGGAGGAAGAGCTGGTTTGCCTCCCAGTTTCTTTTTCAACCTGAGTCGTCAAACAAAGACTCTCAGGAAAAGAAAGATCGGAAACTTGCACTGTACTTTGGGATTGTAAGTGAACTAGGCATGTTTTCTGTTTTGTTGCTCTTTTTCTTCGTCTTTTTTTCTTTCTTTCCTTCTCTTCGAATCTTGCTATGATATTATTTTGAAATAAGAATCACTCTTTGTATAAAATGGTTGCTCAGATGAAAGTTGTTTTCAAAGTCATAAGGGAGTTTATGCATTTCAGAAGCTTTTACGACCTTACGAGGACTGTATTTTTAAAACATAAAAGTTACAAATATCATAAAGTTACATGAAGCTCGCAGATTCACGAGACATTGAACTGTCAGCAGAATTTTCACTGAATGCCGAGAATTTTAGCTTTCCAGGCACAAAATGTAAAAACAGCGTTAGATGAGACAGCGTGTAACCTCTTGACACGATTCTTTTTGCCAGAAATTAATGAAAGAGAAAAGCCTTCATCGTTTACTTTTTACTTTTAAAATATTAAGCACACGAAAGAGAAATATCAGTGCTCGAATTCAGTCTTGCGTGAAGCTTAAAACGGTGTAAAAGAATATAATGCATAAAGCTGAACTTTATGAGAATGTTTTTAATGCCTATACACTTGTGAATAACACGTGCTGTATTCAAAAGACATACGAAGTATCGCGTTCTGTCGAGCGGGATGAAGATGAAATCCTAAGGGCATTCTGGAATTAAATATTTTGTGGAGAAACACTTCAGTGCAAAAATCATAGAATCGCCTACAGTATATCAGAGGTACGAGCATGGAAGAATTATTCCACAATTCCCTAGTTCTACTAGTGATGAAGAGGGAAAAGAGAGAGAGAACGAGCACGGAAGAATTATTCCACAATTCTTTGCTAGTGATGGAGAGGGGAGAGACAGACAGACAGACAGAAGAAGAACGAGCACGGGAGAAGTATTCCACAATTTTTTGCTACTGATGAAGAGAGAGAGACAGACAGACAGACAGACAGACAGACAGAAGAACTATTCCACAATTCTTTGCCAGTGATGGAAAGAGAGAGAGAGAGAGAGAGAGAGAGAGAGAGAGAGAGAGAGAGAGAGAGAGAGAGAGAGAGAGAGACAGAAAAAGAACGAGCACGGAAGAATTATTCCACAATTCTTTGCTAGTGATGGAAAGAGAGAGAGAGAGAGAGAGAGAGAGAGAGAGAGAGAGAGAGAGAGAGAGAGAGAGAGAGAGAGAGAGAGAGACAGACAGACAGACAGAAGAACGAGCAAGGAAGAATTATACCACAATTCTTTGCTACTGATGGAGAGACAGACAGACAGACAGAAGGAGAACGAGCACGGAAGAATTATTCCACAACTCTTTGCTAGTGATGGAGAGGAGAGAGAGAGAGAGAGAGAGAGAGAATTCTATAGCAAGCATAGGTGACAAAAGGTATCGAGAACAGATTCTTATCGTAAATAACTAGAATAACATAAAAAAGCTATTCTTGTTTAACGTATGGATACTTGGTCAATTTTACGGCTTATTTCATTGCTTATTTGTGATCCCATTTTCAATTCAAAGGTTTTCTTTTTTGTTTCATTAACCCAAGAGGTCGAACTTAATCTCGTCTGAGATTACGGAACAACTCTCATATGAACTCATCCCTATCTGAGGTTACTAATTGATTCGCACTGGTTCATTCATAACTAAGATCACAAAACAAGAGATACTATATTAATTCAAGCATGTCTGAGATTATGAAAATATCCTCATGAGCTCAGAACAACTTTTATGAGTTCAGCCATATCATGGGACCGTCCATATGAATTTCACCATGTCTGAGATCATGAAACGCATCGTATGAATTCAGTCATGTCTGAGGTCACGAGACAACTCATTGGGAAACCAATCATGCCTCATGTCGTTGAATAACTTGTATGAATTGAACCACGCCCACTCGTTATATGACTTCTTTTAAATATAGCCGCGTTTGAAACATTGATCATTTTATTTGAATTCAGCCATATCCGCGGAATACATCAAAAGTCAACCTACCATATCTGAGGAGGGTCATGAGCAGGTCTTATAAACACGACTATATCTGAGGTCACGAACAAATATGACAAGGTAAATACCTTCTATTAATTCTTCCACATATTATGTTTGAGAGGGTTTTACCGATTCAGTCGCAATGGTATTTTTTAAGCCCTGTTACATCGACATCTTCATTTCTGAAAAATCGATTGAAACCATTTCGTCTAGACAACATTTTGAAACATTCAATATGTGTGCCGCGAAAATTAATTAAATTTTAATTTCCCATGAGTATGACAATCATTAGAGAACAAGAATTTTTGACACAGAAATCTCATCATTAATATTGCGAAACTGCTGACAAATGTATTGTGAACTTTTCCTAAAACTTACTGTATCGTGTGGCAGCGAGAATCGAGTTACATTTCTAGAATTTGGATGTAAATCGAGAGACGCGAGTTTGATTAAGACGCAACTTTAAACTTTTCATAAGTAAATACGAATGATGACATTTACATAACGAATGATCAGCAGTTTCTTTGTCAATTTAGCGTACTGCACATTTTACTACCAGATGCTGCAAAAGTGCGCCAGTTTGTACACTGGTCAGAAAAAGTTAAGGACATTGCATGGATAGTATTTGCTGTCCATGCAATATCCTAAACGGGTTCTTCCTTCTCAGTAAAGACACCTTCTTACTTCAATGGTATTTCAGACCGCCTTCTATCCTTTACCGCCTCCAGCGAGGAAGGCTGAGGCATCATGGGTAGGGTCTTTCCCCAGATCGGGTGGCTGACCCATTGAGCTTATACGTATTAGATGGAGACATCACTGACTCTGCCACCATAGGTCACAGCTAATCGTTGGCGTGACGTCATATACAGGCAAAAAAGAACTAAATTATACCGTTGATGCAACAGTAAGCTTGGTATAATTGATAAATATTATTGAATTACTCATTTTATCTGTCTATACACCTAGAAGCTTTTGTTCCATTGGTTTCAAAGCAGCTACTTTTCTGCGGCTGCGTCGTGCTTGGATATGACGTCACTTGCAGAACGGACGGTGACTTATGGCGGCCAGTGCTGCGTGGATAGGAGTGGTGTCCCCGCCTAATATAAACTCGATGGTCGGACCTTATGTTGGGAGCTTTCGAGGCCGGTTTCATAGAGGGTGGGGAGCATTCACATCCACGGGCCCAGAGGGTCAACGTGGGGAGCCATCCACGTCCGCGCAGTCTACGTGGGGACCTGGAATAGCCACGGAACCGACTGGGGTTTGAGCCCCAGTCCGGGGCGTATGCTTTAGGCACTTCATACAAAGCGCATTAGCCAACGGATTATGTCAGTAAGTTGGCATCAGTTAACTAGCATAGGGCATTTCACGTATGCTTCAGCTTACCAAAGAGAAGTAAATCTGGTGGTGCTAAATCCACACTGTCAGGTTTAGCCCATCGTATGCGGTAAAACAGAGTTCTAGCTGTATATGTCCAGCTAGGACTCTGTACTATATATGTTGTCATAAAATAAAGAAACTTATTTATTCCCCAGTCTTCTGCGTCGTATGAATCGGATTCTCTACTTCAGTTCAGTGTCGGAATAGAACTGTCTGCAATAATTGTTTCTCTACGCCGTGAACGTTCAGCAGGCAAAATGTTTAGGCAATTCTTCAAAGCAGTTGTCAGGATCTTCTATTCCGAAATGGTCTGTTTAACCCTTTGATAGCCGGTAACTCAGGATTCTTTCATCTTCTGCAATATCGCTTTGAAACATCAGGGGTACAGTGCATCCATGTCTTGTAGCCTGATACAACATGCTCGAAGAAAATCCCCCCATTTCAAAAGCAAAACCAATATACATGGGAATTTCCTATGCGTATCATTTTGCGGCTTCTTAAACGCTTAAGCACCAACTGAGCACAGACTTTTAGAATATTCAGTTGTCCGTCAACAGTTCCAGAAACACGAATGACAGCGCGAAACTCATACTTTTTGTAAGCTACCGAATAACCAAGTTAATAATGTCCAATTGAGCAGCGATTTCAGAAAATTTCAGTCTTCTCTCTGAGACAGCTAAATTTTCAACACCAGAAAAGACATCAGACGAGAGCTAAGTGGGCGAACTTCGTTCTCGAAATTCGTCAGCCACACTTTCGCTGTTCGATGTGAACTGCGAACACCTCGTTTTCTTGAAAATAATTCATGGGTTACGCACGCGATTATCAGTGGGATAGAAAGGTTTATAGCTTATTAATCAAATGACAGCGCGAAACTCATACTTTCTGTAAGCTACCGAACAACCAAGTTTATACTCCCATAGCTCATGAAGAACTGAGGTCCAGGTTGCTCAAACTTCGCCAGTGAAGACTCATGTGACCATTCTGAAATACAGAGTATATCTTCTCTTTCAGTACAAAAAAAGTGTCCCTTAAAGTTTCAGATAACCTACGTAACATCTTCCAATGATTCAGTAAATCATGTGCGTCTCTCAAAAGACCTACAAAGTTCATCAGTCCGATAACTTGTTTCATTTCATTTCCCAAAAATATTTACTATGTAACTTACCTTCAAATACTTTTCTAAGATTAAAGAAGCCATTTCGTGGCAAAAGCTTGGGAACACAGAGGAAGCTTGTGCACCTTTTAAAAGACCCTCAAAGAGTCGAGAAACCCGTTTCATTCTATTGTTACTTCTCTAAAAACGTTGACTAAGCAGTTGCGCAGTTAATGATTCCCTAGAAGCCATTTCGTGGCAAACATTTTTAAAGCATTATAGAAGCGTCCACTAGAATAGCCTGAGAAATCCAACTCATTAACACTGAAAGTCTACTAACCTGGTAAGCAAGACATGGCGAAGATCTGACGATTGTGTGGAAGGCAAAATCATACCACGCCGAGGGGGGCAGTGAAATGTGAATTCAACTGTTGTATTTTTGGCATTGTAATAACGGAATGGTATGTAGAGCGACCAAAATAACTTGCTTATTTGAGTCCAAGATGAATAAGCCGGCTTTCAGAAGTTAGCACTTCAGGAAAATCGTTTCAATGCACTACAATATTTGCATGTCTTTGATTAATTCTTCGTAACTGAAAAAGCACACAGTATTGCCACTTCAGTACACTTTCAATACTTTAAAGTATTCCAGAATGAAGTTAATTCTCAAAGCAGATTTCAAAGAAATAGAGATAACACATACACGGACACACGATACCATCGTACTTTTACTTTTTCAGTTGTATTCCAATTAACTGGCATTGTGTGTGGTGCGTGTGTGTGTGTGTGCGCGCGCGCGCGCAATCATTTGTGACTACTGTGTTAAAAACGTTCCTATTACAAAAAAACATTATCTAGGAACAGAAATATTGTGACAGCATGTAATTCTACAATGAGTACCTCATTTATTAAGGCCTGTTCTGAAAGCTGAGGGCGCAGAGGTCTATGTGCTGGTGTTTTACGATTCGTCTGAGATGGGCACAGGTCAAAACTAAGGCATGGGTGGTGTGTTTGTCCAACACCAATGGTTGTTCCCTTTCCCTGCAACCAGTGACCCTAATTAAGGGACTGGCGACTAGGTCGTTCAAAAAATAATGTGACTGACGTCATAGCGCCAAAACACATAAGAAGGAAGCTGCATTTGAGAGTACACCTGCTAGGTCAGTCACGTGACGACCAGTCGTTACAGCACTCCGCTAGTTCATTCTTGTTGAGAGTTCACACGTGTTTCTGTAGCTCAGTATGGATTTAAAACTGGAGCAAAGATCAGCTATAAAATTTTGCGTGCGTTTGAATAAATCCGCAACAGAAACGCACAAAATGATTAAAACAGACTATAAGGAAGATGCTTTGTTCCGTGTAGGAGTTTTTGAGTGGCACAAGAAATTTGTGAATGGTGAAGAGTGTCTAGAAGACTTGGACATAGACTATGGTGGTTAATGTTAATACCATCAAGGCACTCATGCGCGAAGACCGCCGAATGACCATTGAAGACGATGTTAATGTGATACAAATATCCGTTGGTTCCGTTTATGGCATTGTGAGAAACCGGATGGGGTACCGAAAAATCGCTGCAAAATGGATTCCCCACTTGCTCACGGATAAACACAAGGCAAACCGTGTTATCACTTGTCGCAACGGAAGTGCAGGCTACGACGTGAGCCCAACTTCTTGGATCGAGTCGTCACGTATGATGAAAATTTTTTCACCGTTTCGATCCAGAAACAAAACAACAGAGCACCCAATGGAAACACCCCAGTGTCCCCGATCCAAGAAAGCAAAGGTTCAAACAAGTGCAGGGAAGGTCATGCACCTGATTTTCTTCGATAAAAAGGGAACTGTGTATGACTATGTTGTTCCACAAGGGAAAACTGTTATCAGTGCCTATTGTTTTAAAGTTCTCAAAAGGTCCTCTAAGGAAGTAAAAAAACTTCCGCAAAACACCCAGAATATCCACAAACTGGCTCGATTTCGCATCAAGATAATGATCCTGCACACCGTGCTTTGCTTACTCAGCAGCTTACCCAAGATCCAGGCACTGAAATGATGGCGCACCCTCCACTTTCACCAGACCTGGCAGCGTGTGACTTCCACCTATTCCTGAAGTGAAAAAACATGTTCGTGGGCGCCGATTTGCATCAAATACTGAACCGAGCAATGATGTGATGCGTATCATGAACCACATGTCGAGGACGGGCTTCGAACACACCTTCCAGAAGTGGATAGAAAGGTGTGACCGGAGCATTCAGGTGTAGGGAGAATACTTCGAAAGTATATGCGTGTATGTATGTTTACTACATTGCACTTCTGTCCCTTGTAAAATCAGTATCATTAGTTTTTGAACGACCCTTGTAAAATTCCAGTCCCTTAATTAAAAATTAAAAGACTGGGATATTTTAAAATTAAGTGATTATTTTAGCAGGGGTCTACTGCTTACGGTGGTCGTTAAGCCACGAATTAAAAAAAATACCGTGCTAGAAATAATCTTGACTTTCATCAATTTGCCATCGCAATGTTTTGACCAAGTTTTGGTAATGGGGTGATCCATGCATGTTGTTGTTGCTTTGATTGAAATTTTAACGATCACCGTAAGAAACTCAATGGGCTATAAGCAGTCCGTCCCTAATTTACGGTCACTGGTTCCAGGGAAGGGAGAGAGCCAGTGTCGTAAGACAAACACAACACCCATGCCTCACCGGGATTCACTGAGAAAAACGTTTTGTTAATTAAAAAAAATTGTCGATATACAATCAACAAAATTTTTTTGTTGAATTTGCAGAATTATTTTGTTGAAAATTATTGTTGATTTAACAAAATTTATTGTTATCACGACAAAACGTTTTGTTCATTTTACAAAATGATTTGTCGATTTTGGGGAATTTGTTTGATCCAACAAAACATACTGTTATCATGACAAAATGTTTTGTTGCTGCAACAAAACATATTGTGTCACGATAACAATATGTTTTGTTGCAGCAACAAAACATTTTGTCAAGATAACAATATGTTTTGTTGGATCAAACAAATTCTCAAAAATAGACCTAATCATTATGTTAAATGAACAAAACGTTTTGTCGTGATAACAATAAATTTTGTTAAATCAACAACAATTTTCAACAAAATATTTTTGCAAATTCAACAAAAAATTTTTTTGACTGTATATCGACAAAAAATTTTGTTGAATTAACAAAACGTTTTTCTCAATGTTCGAATCCGGACTCTTTCTTGGACAAATGGTCGTAAGCCAGCGCTTAGACCACTGCCCCATTGGGGCGGTCCATACATGTTGACAAAGTTTCAAAACAGTGGTCCATATATGTTAACCAAGTTTCAAAACATTGATCCATATATGTTGTCTACCATATTCGAATTCATGCAGATCGGATGGAAGGCACTGGATATCAGTGCTGACTTTGGGCTCAATTTTAGGAGCCCGAATTAGGTGAGCCCGAGCTCAAATTTTTCATTGTAAGATAGACCCCGGGCCCGAAAACTATGGCTTACATGATTAGTCATTGATAAAAAAAAATATCCTCTTCCCTCTGCATTTAACGGATATCTTTTTAAACTCCGTAGTGGAGAAGGGAACTTTATCTGGTTCTATAGTATACCCGTACGATTTTCCTTGAGCATTCGTTTTCTCCTGAAATGTTTCGGGAAGCCGGAAACCTGGAAAGATCGTGCGACTCTGATTACAACGTAGGTTGCTCAGTGGAATTAGTAGGAAGAAGCAACGTACAGGTAGAGGGCGAAATTTCATCGGCATGCTACCTGTTATCTATAGTTCTTGAAGAAGCTTCCGCAGAAATCAGCTGATACGTGGCCTACGGCGTTTGCTACCCAAGCCCAGAATAAATAGCCCTCCTGTGTACTCCACCCTCAGCTCTCAGGCCCAGTTGCCGAAGAATTCTTTTTACCAACTAGCAACGACGATTTCTCACAGCCCGAGCACGGTTCGGGACCGGGCTCGGATTTGGGCTTTCTCCTGACAGAACATTGCTGGATATATACGCCTGATGTACATTTACACTTCATCCCAAAAATGCTCCATAGGATTCAGATCTTGGCAAAAGAAATAGGGAAAATACCCTATCACGTCCTGTAAGGGATCCGTATAACTTGGAGTCTCCTGGTTTGGTTCTGCTGTCATTTCCCCCACTGCCTTCATTTAGTATTTCATTACCAATGTCATTAGCCCACCGAGATTTGTGAACAACCATAATTCTCAACTCGTAAATACACACATAGGTAAATCAACAACTTTGTTACAGGTCTAACGTCCTAACTGAAGAACATCGATATACGTATATATAACACGGCAGCACTTCAGTTACATGTCACCATAACTTCATGTCGACCACGCCTCTTCTGCCCAGCCTTCCCGAATCGGCATCTAATGCTAATCTCCTCCAAGACCAATCCGGTTCTCCCTTCGAAAGTGTCAATTAAGCTCCCTCAGGCGTACGGGACCATTCGACTCAGCGCTGAACCTTCGCTTATGTCAGTAAAACTTAGCGAATGTGCCAAGTACAGCTGGCATTAATATATACAAAAATGCTAATCACAATATTATAACAAGAGTCCTTACATGCCCCTAAAATCATTCCCAGACAAAATGGGTATTGTGACATGTCATTGCCTTATCGCTTTACAGAAATCCCTATCATCACGGGAGTAACTGAAGTTGTTCAGCAACGACGATAAAATGCGCTTGGCCAATCAAGCGTGGGTCTACTCAAACCAAAGTGTGTAAAGTCTACCATTAAAAAGCATGGTCCACACCATTACACTGACTGCATGAACCTGACCATCAAAGAATGGTTCATTCTGTCGCCTTAAGATCTTTAATCCCCACAGTCACGGTCCACTTGAAAACACTATTTCTTCCGACCAAAAGTGATCCTTTCCCAAATATTTAGGGTCCATCGCCGGTGCTCTCTTCATAACTGGAGACATTACACCGAAGAGCAATTGAATTAGAGATACCTGTCTAGTAACGTGTAGCACCACCTTTCCTCCTGATGACGGCGGCGATTCGTCTCGGCATGGACTCGACAAGACACCGGAAGCGTTGGGAAGCCATACGGATCCACGACCCCTGAACAAGATCCCACAGTTCACGAAGATTTGAGGAAGGGGAGTCACCTCTCTCGATGGCATCCCAGATGTGCTCGATGGGATTGAGGTCAGGTGACCAGCTGGCCAAGGAAGCGAGGTCACGTCGGTGGAGTGTTCATCCAACCATTCGGATAAAATTCGGGAGTGATGGCACGGTGCATTGTCTTGTTGCAGGATGACATCCCCAGTGGGATGTTGAATCCCGGTAACGTTCACCTGTGAGGGACGATGTCACACGTACCAGGGGTCCCATTTCAGTCCACGTAAACAGTCCCCAGACGAGAATGCCACCCCCACCAGCTTGAAGAGTACCCTGCTGGCAAGAAGGATCCATCGCTTCATGTGGTTTGCGCCGTACTCGTATCCTGCCATCCGCATGTACCAACGTGAATATCGACTCATCAGTCCAGGCAACATTTCCCCACATGTCTAGGGTCCAGTGGCGATGTTCCCGCGCCCATGCTGATCTTTGCACCCTGTGATGTGCGGTCAGCAGCGGTACCCTGTTGGGACGATGGCTTCTCTACCCCATAACGATGAGATGGTTCTGGATGGTGCGGCTGCTTACACGTTTTTGTGCACCAGCGTTAAATTGCCAAGTGATTTCTTGCACGGTGGCCCGTCTATCCGCTGTTACAATGCGAGCTAGCCGACGATGATCCCGCTCATTCACACGCTGTTGTCCACGGCAGTTGGCTCTTGCAGGGATGGTTTTACCAGATTCGATGTACTCACGGTGCACCCGTGACACAGTGGCTCGTGAAAATCCCAGTGCCTTCACGATTTCTGAGATAGAGTGATCCATTCGTCGGACCCCGACAATTTGCCCACGATCAAATGCGCTTAGATCCTTCTTCTTACCCATACTGCGTCCAACTCTTACTGATTCCCGTCGCATCACTCCTTATATTGTCGGATCGCTGTATACGTCATGTCGTTTCCGTTTACAGGGCCGCCCACAGCGCCACAGTTGCATAACGCCAGCTGTCTCTAATTCAATTGCTCTTCAGTGAATGTCTTGTTTGCTGCATACATGACAGGTCTTTTGCTCTTTTAATAAAGATAGTGCAGTGTAAGCTGCACTCTGTGTTGGGATGTCCTTTGGCATTGTCCTTGATCGAAATAATAGGTTTTTCGGTTCATTGTTGTGCATCTGTTATCCAGTACAAATCTGCCTATCCTGTGTTCACTTTCCGGTCAACTTACTTTTTCCGGCTACAGGTCATGACCTCACTTCCGGTTATTTCATGCGTCAACCAGTCTTTCAATACTCATATTGCTGTTACTTTTAAAGAGTACACAAGCAGAACAGTATTCATGAAACTCGTACCAATCCTTCAAGCATCACTATCATTCCCTTCAAGCATCACTATCATTCTATGTAAAATAATATCCTTTAGTTCACGTGGCTTACCCATTGGACCGTCAGTAACGTTTCCCGAACTACTTCTGGGAGTAATATGTTAAATCAAGTGGCTTGCACTTTAAACCTTCAGTAATATTTTTGGAATTTCTTCTGGGAGTATCATGTCAGATCAAGTAGCTTACCCATTAGACCTTCAGCAATGTTTTCCGAACCACTTCTGAGAGTATCCAGTTAGATCAAGTGACTTACCCATTAGACCTTCAGTACCGATTTTCGACTGAAAGTCGAATATCCCGTTAGATCACTTGCCTTGCCTATTAGACCTTCTGTAACAATTTCCGAACTTCTAGAAATATCCCGTTAGATCATTCAGCTTTCCTATCAGACTTTCAGTAACGTTTTCCACACTACTTCTGGGAGTGTCCCGTTAGATAACTTGGCTTGCCTATTAGGCATTTTGTAACAGTTTCCGAAATTCTTCTAGGAGTATCCCGTTAGATAATTCAGTTTACCTGTTAGACCTTCAGTAACGTTTTCCGAAATACTTCTGGGAGTATCCCGTTAGGTCACTTGGCTTGCCCAATAGACCTTCGGAAGCGTTTTCCGAACTACTTCTGGGATTATCTCATTAGATCATGCGGCTTACCAATTACAATTTCAATAACGTTTTCCGAACTACTTCTCACAGTATCCTGGTAGATCACGTGGGTTTTCCACTAAACCTTCAGTAATGTTTTCCGAACTACTTCTGGACGTATCCTGTTAAATCAGGTGGCTTAGCCATTAGACCTTAGTAACATTTTCCGAACTACTTTTGCGAGTATCCTGTTCACTTGATTATTTAGCCGTAGTGACGTGACAGCTACCTGTATCTTTTTAACGCATTTGCAAAAGGTAATATGCTGAATCTAAAAAAATTCCATTCGGTGTATATTTACGCTACTCTGAACCATAAAAAAAGCTCGAAAACTTACGAAAATATTGGTTACGTTCGCTTCTATCTCCGCTCCAGAAGGAAGTTTTACATTCAGAAATCCAGAAGCGGAGATGTCATGTCCACAAACAGAAGGGTTGAAGGACAGAGACATAGTGGTAACAAACATGTCTGGTTTTTCATAGCATGTGCTAAAAACCCCGAGTGCAAAATGGGCAAGATAGTTTAGATTCCACCTGAGGCCATTTCATTTCTTTTGTATGCATTGCACAAATCATCTTACGAGGACTCCCGCGATGAAATAATTCGGCTACAACATAGCACAGACAGGTGCGCTTATTTTTGTGCGTGTGTGTTGTTGAAACACGAGTGCAGCCATAATCTTGAGAAATACAGATTTGGGGTAATTGCGAGACAAAAAATGCAAAATCGTGAAAATCTTAAGCATTTCAGATGACAAAGTGCGGAATTGTAAACTTGGGGAGCACATCTTCATTTCTCTCGCAAGAAAAATGCATATTATTTTCGAAATCTGAAGAACATGTCAGTCGGAACACTCTTGCATCTTCGCTTTGATGCCGCTTTCGGGCGAAATCGTAAAAGCCTGCTGAGACTCTCCAAGCACAAAGAACGAATACTCCGTCTCCTTGATCATACACCACATCTTCCTTGAATTCCACCATTTCCCTTCATTCCTCCTCTCGCTCCTTTTATCCCCTGTCTCCCTCTCTCCCTGGACATTTTACGCTAGATAGTACCAGAGAGAGAAAAAGTAATCCTATGTTCGAAAACAAGAATAAAAAGACCCGATACGTCTCTACCTTCTTTCTCTGTAGAAAAGAGGGAAAGAAGAAAAAACAAAGTACACGACATGAAAAATGGTGTAACACTAACCTTTGCGTTCTCTGATGTCACCGAAATTCTTCTGGAATATTGTCATCGCTAAGACTGGTAATAACAACGAAAGAAACAAGTGCCGATAAAGCGAAGAATAGTTAACAATATCTTACGTTCGAAAACAAGAATGAAAAGATCTTCTTTCTCCATAGAAAAGATAGAAAAGAAGAAAAGATTACACCATTAACTGTTTTAATCAAAACTAGGTAAAACAGTGAAAGAAGAATAGTAAGAATAAATCGAGAATAAAAATTACAATAACATTAACAAGGTCGAAATTTCGGATGCTCGAGTTGCCAAAAAATTAATAAGCACAAAAGTCGCACATGTTAATTAAAGCAAACACTAATAAAGCAATAGATGATTACAGATAAAAACAATAAATGAACAGAAATATAAAAAAATAATGAGCTGTACTATACTATAATAAGCAAATCATATTGAAATATAAGGAATATTAACAAATACTGTACGAAATACAGAAAAAGAGAATTAAGAAAACATAGCACAAAAATAAATTAATGTAAAGCATTATAAATGAAGCAAGGTAAAAACGAATGAACGAAACTTCGTGAAACAGATTAAACGAAACCTGATGGAAAAGTATAGAATGGGAAAAAGCAGTGAAAAATGTTTTTTTTTAAAAAACACCAAATGAGATATTTTTATTATTGGCATAATTTCACCTTATTCCATGTCACCACTTCCTTCAGAAAACTTGAAAATTTTCATTGTCCTGGAGCGGTGATCAAAACCGCACCTCTCGACTTTCGGTCGAGCATGCTAGTCATTACACTTCCGGTCGAGCATGCTAGTCATTACACTTCCGGTCGAGCATGCTAGTCATTACACTTCCGATCGAGCATGCTAGTCAACACACTACCCAGGAAAAGGAAATTCCAAGCAACTGAACATATATATCTGAAAAGCTTCAGATTTTGCGCTAGTCAAAGCTATTCCTGCCCCATCGTAGCGTCTTACAAACTTTTCACACATCCCAGGTCAAATGTAGGTCACAAATTCCAGTGTAGAAGGTACATCAAACATAAAGCCTCCTTAGTGTCGCAGTGGTCTAAGCGCTGGCTTATTATCATTCGTCCGAGTTGAGTCCAGTTCGTATCCCGGTGAGGCATGGATGTTGTATTTGTCTTACCTCCCTTCCCTATAACCAGTGACCCTAAATAAGGGACAGGCGACTGCTTATAGTCCATTGAGTTGCTCACGGTGGTCGTTACATCCTCAATAATAAAAAAACGTGTATGGCGTCTAGCAGGCTTATGAAGCAATCTTTCCATTCCTTGGAAGCATTTTACGATATTTATAAAAACCAGCTTGCGATATTCAGCTAGGTACTTTTAAATTCAGCTCCTTAATCATCTCCTCTACCAATATTTCCATCATATATTTTAATACCTTTGACGATCATAAACACCGATTATGGGACTTTACTTACAAAATGTTTATCTACTATCAAATAATTCCTATAAACATTACACAGTAAAACATTTAGGTAATCTGTTAAGCCATCTGCTGAATAGTTAGCTGAATACATTGCTTCTTGCTCCAAATAAAAAGTATCTTGCGTGCTGGAGACCGTTATTCGTCTCTGATGCTATGTCTCTTTCCCAACAGCGGTAAAATAAATTGCATACATAAAATTTCGATGCAACAGAAATGGGTAACGGAATTAGTAAAAACCATTGCTGAAATCTGATTTTTAATGCTGTGACGCAACAATAGTTAATTTCATTGTTACTCAATAATATAGTTTATTAAACTATCGCCGAACAATATTTCATCACGTTTTATATAAGTGCAACAGTATCTCATTGCAATCCGTGTAAATTACGAGAACCTGACGCTAAATGTGATAAGAGCTATTAAAAATATGCATTTTGATGCTATGCATCTTTCCCGAGAGCAGTAAAGTATGCCTCGTAGGGAAATTTGGCTTTCTCTCTAACCCCGACTCCACCTGCTACTGACGAGAGCTTTAAAATCATGCATAACACGATGAGGTGTAACCTATAGAGATCATAGAGCTAGAGTTACCAATCGCTTCTCCTTAAAAAAAATTGGGATTCAGTTTTTCTTTCAAAGCTGAGGTCAGATTATAGTTTGCGCATACACAGACGGAGGACTTCCATAGCAACATCACATTTTGTCGGAGACAAGGTCGTTTCTAACGTTTGCCCAATCCTGAGTTAATAGTAATAATAATCACTCTTCCCCGAGACCAAAGGGTTGCTGATGGCTATACAAGATCAAGTTGTAAACACCAGAAACTACCGGAAGCATATCCTGAAGGACACGTTAGGGGAAAGCGACACATGCTGGCAATGCAATCAAGCGCCAGACACCATCCAACATATCACAGCAGGGTGCAGAGTCCTCACACAAACAGAGTACACGAACAGGGGCACAAACAAGTCGCCAGGATTGTCCATCAGAAACTGGCAAGACAGCACCAACTCATTACAACTGAGCTGTCCCCTACTACAAGTATGAGCCAAGAACGCTTCTAGTGAACAACACCCACAAGACGTACTGGGACAGATCGATCAGAACAGATAAGACCATCCCCCAATATCGGCCCTGCATCGTCCTAGTAGACAAGGAGAAGAAGTCAACATACTTCATTGACATAGCCGTGCTCAACACGTGCAACATCCAGAAGACGTACGGAGAGAAGCTGTCAAAGTATGACGACCTACGATACGAAGTCAAGAAAATGTGGTATATGAAGAACGTCATCACCGTCTCTATAGTAATATCAGCCGCAGGAGTTGTACCTAAGACCATTCACAGCTCTATACAGACACTAGACCTTCAACCTAACACCTACACGGAACTACAGAAAGCAGCTATCCTGAACACTTGTAGGATAGTAAGGAAGTTCCTGGACAAAGAGAAAGAAATACCACTTCTCAGACTTGGTACGTCGTACCCGTCCCGGAAGGAAGAGAAGAAAAAAACCCAGGAAGAGTTGGAATCTCTAATAATAATAATAAAATATTGTTTTGAAAACTTAACAGTCGAAATACTTACTACTATGGCCGCCATACATTAGTAAATATTTACTTTTATGTGACTCACATATCTTTTTTCCATTGGTTTGACGACAATAACGTTCATTAATCCACCTACCTAAATGCTGCTCAATATCAAGAATTAGTAAACCTTATTGTGTGTTATGATTTAATTACACTTAGTATGTACTGGACTGTGGCTCGGTGTGGTCGTGACTGACGCGAATAAATGCACAATGTTTGTTGTACGTAAATAAATGTATACTCTCGAATCACTCATTTTATTTCACACCCACAAAAATCTTGGCATGCGAAAGTTGCATAGCATAAATTATCTACAGAGAGTGCCAGGGTACTCTCTCGATTTTTTTCTGTCATTCGTCTTCATGCTTTGTTTAAAACATGAATAATGCAATGTTCATTTTTTAGACGTATTTGATATTTATCAAAACCAGCTAGCAAAATTTGGTGTTTTAAACTTCAAAAGAACCAGAAGGATCTAAATTGCTGGCACAATTTCAAATAAGTTTTCTGCAAATCAGGATTGCAGCAAGCCGACTACTCGTTGGATTAAATGGAATCATTTTTGTTTTTCCACTTTGTCTTTTAAGGAAACACAGCCGGCGGACGGAAAAACTACGCGTAGTATTATTTATTAGCTTTCCAGACATTACATTACAAATTATAAGATCTGAGAGAAAAATAAAACAGATGAATGACGTTAAAACCGCATTGATGGTGTTATAATCAAGTTTGTTCTGTATTACCTCTCAGTGTAAACTTTCGGTATCGGAATGTATTTTTGATTTTTCCCGTTATAATAACCAAGGTGTCTTCTGGAGTAAAGATGTTATAACCAAGTTCTATTGCATTTCACTTCTCTAAAAACAGATTTGTCACTGCCATTCTTCTGAAAAGGAATGAAAGGTTTAATGAGGGTAGGTTTCTTCGAGAAATTAACTTTCCTTCCCTGCAGAGAGTAAGAAGTTTTCGGCTGACTTGAATAAATCATCCTAGTAATTGTTTGTCATTTGTACGATTGGTTAAAATTAATATACTAAATGTACCTAGTAAAATAAGAGTGCACAATAAAATGCATACACGCATTCTTAATCAAATTAGTAGCTATGTTTCAGTTCAAAGATAGAGTAATTTTCGGAGATATAATAATAATAACAATAATAATAAATTTATTTATTTATGCTGTTACATGACAATATTAAGTTACAATAAACTATGCATACAAATTCTATTAATTGAACAGCAAAGGGAACAAGTAAAAGGGCCTCTTAGGAGTCCTGACAAGCCCTTCGCTCCCTCAAATTGCAAGACAAGTGAGTTTGGCCTTAGTAGATGAATCCAATTCAGAATTATAAATGTAGAAATGACTCTGTGTGATGAAATACGCACTCGATGACGCACGTAGATAGTCATTGGCTTATTCTTAACATCACCCACAATGCACCATGCCTGTATTATATAATGATGTCCTTTGCTACTCTTATTTCCTCTGATGATGAGGCAGCCGCTGCCTCGAAAGTACTAATGTGTTTTTTAAACTGTATACATGATTCATCTTTTATTAAAATTGTGCTTTTAGACAGTAAACTTCACGAATCATTGATTTAATTTTTGCACGAGTTCTTTATGTTATTTATGACTTTGTGCTTTTAGTAATTAATTACTATTGGTGTTTGGCTTTAATTAAGGAAAGTATCTTTCATATTCTAACTCAGTGTTCCTTAAGTGTTTTTCTAAAGAGATTTTGGTCATTGATATTTGTTAAGTGTACAGGTAAAGAATTCCAATAATCCACTGCAGAGTAGTTCAAGCTTTGTTTTAATAGCTGGGTTTTAGGCTGTATTGGGCGAAGCGGTAATCTATTTCTTGTAGTCAATTTTTCTGATCTATTAATGTTTAATAGTCCATTGTAAGTCTTTTAGCCGCACAGAATCAGAACGAATGAGAAGATTACGAATTAAATTTCGTATTATCCTCCGCAACCAAAATTCTGCCCCCTATTAATAGCTCACTTGGTTCTTATTTAAAATAAACAGTGACATGGAGGAGACTGGCACAAGACAGACCGTTGTGGAGGAAACTTGGGGAGACCTTCGTCCAGCAGTGGATTGATAATGGTTGACAATGATGATGATGATGATATTGTTAAAACACAAAGTACACTTTTAACTTTATTTTTTCAGATAAATGCTTTAACGAACATTATTGGCTGCGGTCGAAAAATATTTAATAGTCCATTGTGAGTCTTTTAAAGAGATCCTAGCAATGCAAACTACTAATAATAATTGTACCACTCTTGCTAGTTGTACTATGTCCCACATACTACCAGTGGGATAAAATTTGTTTTTAGAAATTAAGTCAACACAAGCTAAACTCTCCTTAATAATAACGCAAGGAACTGTACACCAACTATATATAAGATAGTAAAACTGAACTAGTTATCCGAATTTATTGGCGTAGATTAAATCAATTTTTCCAAGCTTTCGCACATCAACCAGATGGCTGATGGGGCCCTATCCAGAGAAGTCCAGTTCAAGTCCGCCGATCCTATGTGGGACGACATAAAGAAATTAGCTGCCTACTCTACTCCTAATTCCACTGCCATTCGGGAAACATTGGAGATCATTACCAACGATGAGGCCTGCAATGATAGCGTCTCACTAGAATTACCACGAATTTGGAACCAATTCTTCAAATAATGAATGCCTTTTGTTTTCCTCCAAGGATTCCGCGTGCAAAACGAACATGGTGTCTCGTGTTTTTATTGAATAATTACGTTCGCATCTCTTCGTTTATTGTCAAGTCAACTCACCGCGTTCAAATTGTTGAAACGTTCTATTATCCAGTTTGCAGTTTGCTGTCTACCTTCCTTGAGAAAGCCATCTGGTTGATGTGCGAAAGCTTGGAAACCTTGATTTTATTTACTCCAATAAATTCGGATAACTAGTACAGTTGTACTATCTTATATAAACTCTCCTTATTGAATATCCGCCATACTCGCCAGAACTCTCACGAAATGATAATTGGCTGTTCCCAAAGGTGAAAATAAGCATCGTGGAAAGAAATTTCCAGGCTTGTCATGTCTTACTGATAACTGTTTATGACATCATGTGCGAGTGCTCCGTTTCTTGGATACAATATGAGATTGCTCCTAGATACTCAGTGTATATATAAGTCGTCCAAATGTAATATATCATATTTATATAATATATATAAATCGTCGAAATGTAATATATCGTATTTATATAGTATATATACAAATGTGGGATGTAAGGTCAGGTGATGTGTAACATCACAGCCTCTCCTTGACAAATGTCAACCCCTCCTTCTCGTGGTGCATCCTGTTCCCACTAAAGGGGCTCTGACGACCGCCAATAGCGGTATAACTATACCATCGGGATTAGAGGAAATGCTATCCCACACTCACCAACCCGCTTGGCCAGCGTGGTGAGTTATGGCCAAACCCCTCCAAAATGACTCCACAACTTAAATCTTGGCCCTCAGTCTCCGGCAGCTGGAATGTACCTGGCCAAGGCAGCGGCCAGTGCGACATGAAGGCAGAGGGTGCTAAGAATCCCCGGAGGACCGGACTTGGCTGCCATCTGATGCTGACCTTGGCTACGTATATGAAATTCAAAAGTATGCGGGAGTGACATGGAGGAGACTGGCACAAGACAGACCGTTGTGGAGGAAACTTGGGGAGACCTTCGTCCAGCAGTGGATTGATAATGGTTGACAATGATGATGATGATATACAAATGTATTTATATAGTATATATACATGCAGTTTTTTTTTTGCCGCCGTTTCTCTCAAAACGTCACACATTTTATTCACGTTAGAATGATCCAAATTTCGGATTTCTAAGTTTCTTAAATTACTGCAGCAATCATGTTTACGTTCGAAAAGGCATCAGCTAAATTCCGCTTTTCCTAAAGTTTTCCATGAAAAATCTCATACATTAAATCCGTATCCCTCCTTGTAACTATTAGTTCTAAATAACAGAAAAACTTTTTATTTGTCAGTAAAATGCTAGTTATTTGTTATTAGTCTGAGCAACACAGCCTTCATGCGAAAAATGGTTAGATGTTAGATTATTTATGCCAGATTACAGCTCAATTATTTAAAATGATACTGTACCTCTTTGGGTGCCAGCATCGCCAAGGGCCCTCCATAGACATTCCCGCCGAACGGAACAATCCCCTCACCCTTTCAAAAGAAGCCTTCGATTAGAATTTTATCAGATTCAAACTGAAAAAATTATTTTTATCATAAATGTCAATAGAAAAATGGCAATTTTGTTTTCGATAATTTCTTAACGTTCAAACTCAATTGCATACTGTAAATTTATATACATGTAGCATACGCACACTGGTAAAGTCAAATGCCATTTTAAGACACTCGTAGAAAAGCGCGATATAAAGTCTAATGACTCAAAGACTTTTCTTAATACCAATGATCTGTCCTTTTTAGTCAAGAAACCAGGTGCGGAAATTACGTTTTTCTGCAGGTGCAAAAATTGTCTTATATTTTCTTTTAAGTTGATGGAATTTACAAATTGCTACATCCAACCGCGAGGGAGTAAGGGCCGGAACCTTTTATAAAGTCCTATCGCAAATTATAGTCCGCCTGGGAGCCGCAGGTGGCCTAGTGGTCAACATTCGTGACTACTACGGAAAAGTCTCAGGTTCGATCCCAGGTAAGTATAGACGCTCGAACCATTAAAAATACGTCGGAATGGCACGTAAAGTCGTCGGAGATTGGGCACTAGCCTCCCGGTTATAAATAACAGCATCTGCCTACTGCTTTCTATCTTACTTCGGTGTGTCTTCCTGTCGGGCATTCTAGCCCAAATCTTCTAGCTTCGTGACTACTACGGAAAAGTCTCGGGTCAATCCCAGGTAGGTACGAACGCTCGAATTACTAAGAATCCGCCGTGCGTCGGATATGCACGTTAAGGTGTCGGACCTATTGTACTGATCCCCCTTCCCGTTATAGGTAAGGGCGCCTTCCTCCCCTTTCTACCTCGCTTTCGTATGGCTTTCCTGTCGGCCACTCTATTTCAAATCGCCTAGCTTCCTGCTTCTAAGGGTTGGTTCAGACATGGGGTCAGACACTCACTTCCAAAAATCCTCTACATAAATTTCTCTATAATCAGCCTGCCTACCAGCCCTCAGTAAATTAGAATAAACTATTAATACATGAAAACTGAATTCGTGGACGATGTCCGAGTTATCTGAAGCAACAGCATCTGTCTATTTCATCGCCAAATTTAAATTTCATATTCATTTTTAATTTTCTTTTATAAAATTGCGGTACTAGGTGAAAGCTTTTCTGGAACTGAATTTATTAACTCTTCAACAGTAAGACAGGCGTTAAGTAAATTATGCAAAACGTTGAACAACTTGAAGTGAAGTCCGTTTAAATTGTTGTGCTTGATAAATATCTATGAGAGATCCAAAAAAAAAAAAAAATCATTATGTCAATGCATAAGTTTCCAGTCTTTTGTGGTAGTCGTATTTGCATAAGTTTCCAGTCTTTTGTGGTAGTCGTATTTGCACAAGCAGGTAGAATTTAATCATCACCAACGTGCTTGTGTCTATGCTCTTCACTGCCGAGGGAGATGCAGATCTGCACTCTGCATCTCCTTCGGACGTCCGTTATGAAGCGTGTCCTCCACGCTACACTCACTATTTACGAACTTCACAAACCACCCATGACCGGAGATGGAAACGGGTCAACAATTTCTTGCGGGTTCAACGGGTCGGGTCAAGGTGTTCCAGACCAGATTTTGATTCGGTTTTATTCAACGCTTCATTTTTGAAAAAAGAAAAATATATTCAAAAGAAAAATGCGCGTTGCGGAATTCTGTAGTCGATACTGGTGCCCACGGAGTGAATAATGATTTGCCATGAAAAAGTATTGTCGTCTCTTTTTTAAAGCAACGAAGGTTTCCACCGACCGACCTCAGACGTACCGACACCATATCGTAAAAAAAGAAACTTCCTTTGCGTTCTTTTACAGTGCGATTGTTCAGGGCAAGGTACAGGCAAACGACATTCGCCTGCTTCTCAGCTGATTCACTCTCTCCGTGAGAAGTTCACTGCATGACTAAGAGTTACTTTTCACATCGCATCTTTTACATTGAGCTTTCAGAGGTTTTCGTTGATGTGCTAACATCCCGTTCCATGACATGTCATGACGAAATCAACTCCTTGTTTGTTAACATGGATGGATTTAATATTAAGGAGGTTGAGAAAGGCGTCGAGGCCAACAAATGCGCTCTTGTTGAAAACCAGAAGGGGAAGAGTGAATGCTGGAAATCGTTTCGTCTCATTAAGGAACCGGTGAATAATTCTGTGTTGTTTGGCTTTGCTTTTTGTTCAAAATGCAGAAAGTGTATAATTTACAAAGAAAGATGTCGACGGTGTAATAAAAGATTATGGAACCAAAAATCTAACGACCATATGAAAGTATGCGCACCTCCATCAAAGTGTGAAAAGAGTGAACAATCTAAATACATTTAAAAATATACATTTGTGTAATCGTAAATAATGAATCCCATTTGTAATATACTCCATGGTCACGGTCTTATTCAGCCATTACTTCTGGATTACGCAAAATAGTGGCACTAAAATTTAGCAAGTAACCGAATTTTATTATTAAAAGAGGATTTCAGTTATTAAATATCAAGCAGTTATTAGGATGAATATGTATATTAAGTTTATATGTATATACAAATAAATTGAGTTTCGAATTTATAGTTTCAAAGCAGATTTGTCCGGGTCAGATACGGGTCCGGATCGGGTCGGGTCCAGTTATGGGACGTCCGGGTTGGATCTGAGTCCGAAATTTTTGACCCGTTTCCAACTTTGCCCATGCCACGTGCTTCCACCTACAGCTTTTTCGCTGTATGTCGAACCAATGCCCACTCGCGCTTCTGTAGTGGTTTTCTCGAAATTGAACACGAGCAACAGACAGTGACGAATATCCACACCTCGTTGGTCGCCATGGCACCTCGTCGACGACACCTATGACACATGGTCGACGACATCTCGTCGGTCGCCATGTCCTAGTTTAACTCGCCGCAGGTGTGTGCTGTCAGTCGGTACGTATCGCTCGACATAGTGTTAACACCTTACCCCCCCCCCCCCAGCACGAAATTCTGACAAAAATGCAACAGGTTTTCTATTACAGCTGTGAAGCACCGGAAACTTGTGTGCAGACATAATAAATAGGCTTAACAACAGGTTAGAAAAAAAATGCTGTAAAATAATTTATATGGAAACAATGATTTATGGAAATGAATGCATTGGTAGAATGAAAACATTGTGTGTGTGTGTGTGTGTGTGTGTGTGTGTGTGTGTGTGCGTGTGTGTGTGTGTGTTGCACTGCGCCAAATCTTTCGAAATTTGCATAAAGCACTGGAAAAAGGAAAACAATTCAAACACCTTTTTCATAGTTTTACTTGGAAACTTATTCCCAGGAATATAGGCATAAGTGTAGCGTCAAGGGAAAGGCACGGAAGGCACGTGCCGCCCAACATAAAGATTGGAAAAAATAATTACTACTCGTTCGTTTTTTAAATGTTATAAAATGCGACTTACAGCCAAGGGAAAAACACTATGAAATAGCGAGCATTGGTATGACTGCTTTCCAGCGGTTATTACATGCGCAATAGCATACAGTCATCTGATGATGAAACCCATCATCAGATGACTGCATGAGGTGCTTTGAGAGGCATGTTGTTTTTCTTTCATCCTCATTAGGGTGAATCAACGCAAGTTTGGCCCAGTTCGCAGTTTTGGATGTATTAGGCATGTAAAAAAACCTTATGGCACTAATGGAAATTGAACAGGAGCATTTTCGAAGAAACGATTTCCTAGAATGCCCCTCCCCCACTCCCCGCCCCGACCAGAAAAAACAACAGTTTACACTGATTTGTGTCCCCCTTCAAAAAAAAATTTGGTCATGCTACGCCTGTGAATATAGCAGATGTTTTTCGGTTATTTTCCGATATCCATATTTTCCCAAACAACCTTTTCTTCGCATCTTTTTCCATATATGGAACAAATGCTATCCAAAATATCCCAAACAGAAATCGTCACTTTTCCACATTAATAAGTGAGCCTCGAAAAAATTCCTCATTGGCTGCAACCGGGAATCGAATCCAGGATCTTCCAGTTCCGCGCCGGACATGCTACCACTGCACCACAGCGGCCTCGAATTCTCCAGGCTCACGTGTGATTAACTGCCAATCTACATGGCAGGTTGTTTCATAGAGCCCTGCACAATGCTGGGGATTCACCAAAAATGGGAAGAAGCAACAGAACAAATAACTAGGAGGAGAATGGATAATTAATTCAAACACTCGACGTGGATCAGGAACACCAAACAGAAATCATTGCTCTTTCCAAAATCATCGCAACCTGCCATGTAGTTGCCAGTTAATCGCATGTGAGTCTGGAGAATTCGAGGCCGCTGTGGTGCAGTGGTAGCATGTCCGGCGCATAACTAGAAGACCCTGGGTTCGCTTCCCGGTGGTGGCCAATTAGAATTTTCCCAAGATTCACTTATCAACGTGGAAATAGCGATGATTTCTGTTTGGTGTTCCTGATCCACGTTGAGTGTTCGAATTTATTAGCTATCCAAAATTAACACCGAAGTTTTTAATCAGGTGCGTTCACTTTCCTAGTTTGCTCCAAAGAATGCCTTGTAATAATGGTGAAAAATGTTTTAAAACCTGGCAAAACGATCAGAGCTTTGCGAAGATTTCGGATACGTCTCTACTGAGTATTTACGACATTAGTTTTCTCTCTTATTTCTCAAATATATCTGGCTGTTAAAAACGAGTAACAAGATAGAGAGAAATACATTATTTTTTCATAAGCTAGAGCGTAGGTTCTTTTCAAACAGATTAATTCCGGCTTCTCACAATCTATTAGAAAATGTCTCACATCTACTATATGTGAGCAGACTATTGATATACTTGATTTTCTTCAATAGAATTCAGTCCGAATCTCTATTGAAAAAAAAACTGAAGAGGATTATTTCTGAGATATCAAGATAACAAAGTCTTGTCGTCGCGTAACGTTTAACCTATATCAACCATTTTTCGGTAAGATTTCGTAAGGAGCTTATCCAATTCAAATGAAAAGCTTTTATTTCCGAAAAGACATGAAGAGAGAACGATTTAATCGATATCAACCACCTGTAATCGGTTTCGAATTCGCTTCGCAGTTCTTATAACAATATTGCTGTGCCATGGAAAAAAAAAAAAGTTAAATCGTGAAAATTTGCTGTATGTATGAAAGAAATATCGAAGGTTAAAATTCTTCAAATTATAATAGGACATCATTAAAGTTAGCATTGACTCCGATAAAATAACAAATAAGCACAGAGAAAGATACTTCCTAAAAAGCGTCTGTACTAGGAGAAATAAATACGCCCTTTGACTTATTTAGAAAGTCGGAATAATGTACACTATAACGTAATGTCTTTTTCATGAGCGAGATTGGTGTTACGCTATGTCTAAGGAATGTTGAACGCTATGTCTAAGGAATGTGATGCAATAGTTACTAATTAAGCTTTTACGGCCAGACGAAACATAAACAAAAGTCAACTTACGAGAACTTTTTATTGCTCCAGCACGAATTTCAGTAGAACTCCACAATATAAGACAGCAGATATCAGATCACATTTATCTAATTGAACGTGTACACACATTCACCCCAGCAACTGTTGTATCGTCCTTTTTATCCATCGTTCATATCACAGTCATACGTCACTTTCCCTTTCATGTGTTGACAACCTCATTCTCGTTTGAGGGAAGAGACATAACGTTAAGTTTGGAAGTATAAATGAGAACAAACTCAAATTTACATAGGAAAAATGAACTAAAAATGAAAGTTATATTAAAATATACGTCACAACACATATATGGACCACTGAATTTGATACCTTTATTCAATACCGGGTTGGACCTATTTTAGCCCAAATTACAGTACCTATGCGGTTTCGTATATATTCCACAAGTTGTTGGATTGTATCTAGATTCACAAAATATCAAGCGTTCACCAGACAGTTCTTTAACTGGCGCAGATTTGATGAAAGAAGACTTTGCTCCCGAATCTTCTTTACTAACATATCTCATACATCCTCGATGGGGTTCATATCCGGGCTTTGTGGTGGCTAGGGACCACTGCTGAACACATCTTACACGCTGGACAGTAGCACTGGGTCAAAAGTCAACACTGAAGGGTGGATTTGATCGGCAACAATAGTCAGAAAGTCCTTGGAGAACACTAGACCTTCCAGTAATATCAGGGAACACGTTCCTACGAATAGAACGTACCCCACACCATGACACCACCTTCAGAACCTTGAGTTCTGTTTGGAAGGCAAACTGGATCCAATGTTTCATGGGGGTCCTACCAAATTCTCTGCCTACCGGCGATATAGAACAAAGTGTACTGTGACTCGCTGCCCATGTGACTTTTTTCCAGTCTTCGAGTCACGGTGTTCCTGAAACCACTGTAAACGAACTTTCCGATTCTTCACAGAAAACAGTGGTTTCCGTATCGGCATGCAACAACGAAAACAGTGGTTTCCGTATCGGCATACAACTGCCAATACCGATCCTCTTCAATACACTGGGCATAGTTCACTGATATGTGGATCGGGAACAGTCTTCATTAAATGCTTCCGTCAATTGCTACACACAGGCAATCCTGTGTCTCCGCACAAGCCTTCTCAGAAGGCGGCGATCTCGTTCTTGACAGATTGTCGTCGCGCCACTGTTGCGCTTCTTAAACAAGTAATGGGGGTTATTTTCCCCTCTAATTAAAGACCAGGGATATCTCACCTCTTGAGAAACCAGTCAGCTCTGCTGCTTTTAAGATCGACGCTCCAGCCAGATGGGAACCCACAATAAGACCTTTATTGAACTCCAAAAGGTCTTTTGTTGTTACCGTTGCAATCAGCACTACTGACGAGCAGCAATCTTAAATAGTAAGTTAGATCGCAGAGCGAAGCATGTGACCACGTATTTTGCATATACACCCACGCGCAATAAAATTTTCGCACCAAGAAGGAAGCATCGGATTAAACTGAAATTTTATGGACTTAATGATACACATGATGGCAAAAATAGAGCTGCAGGAAAATTACAGAGGGATCTGTGGCACACAGTCCGGTCATCTTCAATAGCGAGGCGTCGCACCGCCTCGTGCGGCGATACATGCTGTAATGCGGCTCGGCAGGGGGGACAAACAGACGCCTGATGTTTCCCTGCGGCAGACGGGCCCATACGTGTTGGATAGTGCGGCACGGCGGCAGCAGGCGTTTCAACTGGTCCCACACATGCTTGATAGGGGACATGTCCGGGGAATGAGCAGGCCATGGAAATGTCAGAACATGGCGTAAACACTCCTAGTCAGCCCGAGTCGTGTGCGGGCGAACATTATCCTTCTGGTGTAGCGCACCTGGAATCCCGGGCAGGAATGGGATCACATGGGGCCGTAGGATCTCATCCACATACCGCTGGCCCGTCAGTGATCCACGTACCACTACTAGAGCTGATCGTCTACAGCAGGCTATGGCTCCCCAGACCATAATGCCTGCAGTGGGGAAGGTGTGTCACTCGATAGCGAGGTCGGGATTGTGAAGTTGACAGGGGGGACCTCCACACCCAGACACGTTGATCATCCGTCCCCAAAACGAAGCGGCACTCATCACTAAACACCACACGACGCCAGTCTGTGGCGTTCCACGTCGCTCTGGCCTCGCTCCACTGCACACAGAGCCGTCGATGTCTCGGTGTTAATGGCAGCACACGTAAGGGTCGCTGGGATCGCAGTTTCGCTTCCGCGAAGCAACGGGAAATAGTTCGTGGGCACACAGGAGGCGCTACATCGGCCTGTATAGTGGACCGGGTCCCCGTGGGATCCGTCCGTGCCTGGTGCAGGATCTGTCGAGGACCACCGGTAGAGAACTACCGCTGGTCCTCCGGGTACATCCGGAGCCGCCCCGCCGTGTGGCAGTGCCGTCAGGTGTCAACTGCCCCCTCACAGTCGGACGGTATGGTCAGACCGATCCACGTGGCGGGCTATACGGCGCGCCGACCACCCTTCTGTTTACAGCCAGATGATCAAGCCTCTCTCAAAGTCCGTAAGTTGCGTAAATCGACGTCTCTGGCGTCTATCAGGCATTCTTGTCATTCTGTACTCTTGCTTGTATCGGCCGGTGTTTTCGCTCTCATGGGGCATCGACTACACGCCGGTTTACAAGGCTGCCGTTTCGTGTTTGCAGCGCCCTCACATGGTATGCGGTCATGCGCAATCGCACCAAACGTGGATCATTTGCATACCAGCACGCACGCTAGCTATTTGCAAAGTTTCACGGTTGTAGCATGTTTATTTCTAGGTGCGCAAATTTCATTGTCCGTGAGTGTACGTAGTGTAAGTGACCTTAACGTAACTCTGCATAAAGCTTCCTAATTCCTAATTCAGTGACCGGCGTAAGTAGATTGGATCATCTGATGCTTATCTAATCCCAGTGAACTTTGTTCAAGTCATTTAATAAAAGCGAACTATTACATAAAGAAGAAACATATCGGTTCGTTATCCGAGATTTGAAAGCAGGTCCCATGGTACACAGACCCACGGTAGTAGAAACTAACTCTTTGGGAGAAAGAAAACTGCAATCAAAGAAAAATGCCAAATGATTTTTCGTACGTTTTGTAGTTACAAAAAGAACACATAAAAAATTAAGTGCTCATGGAGCCGCGGATGGCTTAGTGGTTAGTGAGTCAGACTGTCGATGCCTGGTCCTCAGGTTCGAACCTGGGCTGATTTTTCAGAGATGGTGTGATTTACTAACAATCGCTGAATATCCTCCATGCATCGGACGAGCACGTTAAGTGACGGCCTCCAGGCTGGACCCACTGGTTAAATGGGTATCCTTTCCTATGCCACCCTCCCCCCTGAAATTCTCTCACCCCTCTATGTGCAACATCGTACTTGTACGGTGGCGCCATCTACTGTACTCTAATCTCACTAAAACTGTTCTGTCAAAGTTGCTAGACTTGCTCTCATTCCTTCCGTTTCTATGTCCTGCCCAAAAGGCGATCTCGCTGTAGGTGGCTGGGATCTAAACTCTACTCACTGTGGACAAGAAAATGGTAAAATTGAGTTGTAGTGCTCATGGGTGTAAATGACAATATGTGCCTGCACATAGACGGGCAAACAAAAAAAAATGTTATTTTGTTTGTGTATCTGTATAATACGTGTCTCTACTTATTGGAATAGCAGAGCAGATTTTTTTTTTTTTTTTTACAGGGCAGATGCAGGAAGACTAAAACGTTTCATTAGTTTTTCCTTTCCCTGATATGTAAGTTTTCCCTAAACACCGCAAACTTATTTTCTCTGCATATCTGTAAATAAAAGAAAATATATACTAGATCAACTGTTAATCGGATGCCAACGGTTGAATGAACAAGATATACAGTCCAATTGTAAGCTCCTTCAACAAAACAAGAGGGGTGATAGTACATATCAAGACGATCAATATTTGCGATTGAACCTAGGGACGCATTCCACTCCTAGTGACAGAAAAGAGCGCGTTCGAAAAACGTCCAGCAGGCACACGGAGTTCCAACCGGTGCATGAGAAGCACAAGATGCAAATCAGGTGCGCTGAACACGTGCGTAGACGATGAGGAGCAAACATTTAAAAACGCAGCCGAACCCGTTCAGCGATATTACCATGCAAACATCACATGAGAATTGACGTATGTGTCTGACCGGCGCAGCGTGCCGTGTGTTCCTGGAGCAAGTGCTTCCCGGTCTGTTACAGGATGTTCCGCTCACCACACGGAGGGACATGTGGTTTATGTATGATGGGGCCCCAGCACACTTTGCCACCGAGGTCTGATACTTTCTAAATGCGACATATCTTGGGCGGTGGATTGGCCTTCACGCTCCCCGGATCTTAATCCATTAGAATTCTTCCTCTGGGGGCACATGAAAACACTGGTGTACGAGACACTTGTGGACTTCCTGGAAGATCTCGTCGCGCGAATCGCTGTTGCTGCGGACAAAATCAACACCACACCGGGAGTCTACGAGAGGGTGCGACAGTCCTTCATTCGCCGGTGTGGGCTGTAGAACGACGCCCTTGGACGCCAGTTTGAGCAGCTCCTTTGAGTCTTTCCCTGATGCGATTGGAATTGTGCAACTCATAAATTAGGTATGTCTGACTGTTGAAGGCTCCACGTGAATATGCAACTGTTACTCTTTTCTGGCACTAGGAGTGGAATGCGGCCCGATGTTCCATTGAAACTATTGTTCGTCTTGATGTGTACTATCACCCCTCTTGTTTTGTTAAAGGAGTTTACAACCACCCTGCACTTCCAGCGTGTTGAGATATTTCGGTTGACCTCCTCTATGTAATTCCTGCCGAAATTTCCTTTTATTTCATCCCGTGCAAAAGCATTTCCCATGCCTTGTGTCCGAGCAAAATCTTTATTCCTTCTATCCTCAAATCTCCAACAAGACTCCTCGTTTAAATTACTCCTAACCATCCCATTTTCATTCACAATCTGTCCCCGAGGAAGATGCTCTTTCGTAAGAAGTTGACTGTTAATTGCTTACTCGGACTGTCCCTGGCGGTCTTCCTCTGAGCGCTACTTCCTGATTCTTCTATTCTTGTTTCGCCTATTCCTTCTACGTCGAAAGTTAATGGGGCGAGATCTTTTACGGAGTGATTTTTTAAAAAAGATACGTCTTTACCTCGCATGATTTTTTTAAATCGAAACACTTAATCTTTCGTGCCTTAGGAGACATCATATGCTGAGTTAAAAGTAAAAAACAAAAGAGAACATGACCTAATTGTTTACTTCTTCGGTTCAAAGGCCAAGAATACAGAACTATCTGGGGAAAAAGCTAGTGAAGTTGTGGCTCTGCATCTTTAATATTGTCTGAGCTTAATGTGCCAGCTACTTGTCCAGTTCTGGTTCGGAGGGCACGTGCTTAACTAAACTTTCTGTCACACTCATAACAGAATTCAGAAGTCACTAAAAAAGCTGATGTATGACAGCCACAGTTTAATTTATGGCGACTTAAATACTTTTTACCACTTCATGTTGAGTCAAAAGAGAACCGCACCGTGTAAAAAGGGAAGTCCAACGCCAACGAGTTATTTACTATCATGGTGCTATTTTCAGTAACCTGACAGGAATATAATAATGTAACTGATATATCCTCATATTCTTACAAATATTATTTCCTATGTGCATATACCAAATATTATGCTTACCACTTAAAATCTACAAATAAGGCCCAAGCTTATGCCCTTTGTACGCTGCTCAGAATCAATATGTCGTGTCTAATTCTGTCTCATTTTATTTTTAATAGTTTCATTTTATTTTTAGTCTCCTTTTATTTTTAAATTATACACATACTTAATGTGTCTAACTTAAAATTTATAGCTTCCAGTTTGCAAAAGTGCTCTTTAGCCTCGGTGCCTTGTAAGCATTAAGGGCATAACGTGCTAAATTTTATTTACATCTGTGGTTTCAAAAATGCACTCCTAGTGTTATGACTGGAAAATGGTACCGAATGAAGAGTTCCTCCATATCCTACTTTCGTTTGTGACAATTTTATTTTCTTACAAACGGATAGGGATATTTACAACATGGGGAATTTTTATGACCGGAATTTTCTGCTACTCGGATTTACACATGTAAACATTGAACAGTAAAAAAAATCAGACCATTTTCGGAAGTGGCTGGCTGATGTCTGGTGGGATCATGTCGTAGTCGTATAACGAAGTAAATTTCTCCGTCATTTTTATCCGCGCCAGGATTCGAACCCGGGTCCCCTCATTCCGGAATAAGTTGCTCTACCAATTGAGCTACGCGGACGTTTTATTCTGATTCCTATCTGCCTTTATGTCGTGTGCGTCCTTCTGGCAGGTACGTCACATCTCCTGGTACGTTACAGTCTGTCAGTGAAGTTGGCCTCGTGTATCGATCCCCTGGTCCGATGGGGTCTTCGTTTTTGACCGAAAAGTTCGAGCTACGACATGATGGCGAATAAAAATCTGCAGTTGATTATTGATGTACACCCTGTTTAATTTTTTGAAGACACTTTTGATATATTACAATATGTTTTTGTCCGTAATGTAAAAAACTTATCCTTTACCATTATAACAAATCTGTTTCTACGGTTTTGAAGGCAAGCAAACAAAAAGAGTGAACACAAGGAATCCCATTAAAAAGATTATATATGTTAGTTTACATTTGGCGGGTTAACATCCCCTAAATTTAAACTTTTCCAAATTTTCAAGTGCGTTGTTCGTCTATTGATAGTGTTGTCTTGTGATTTAAGTGTGAGCTCTTTTGAGCCCATGAAAAAAATTATACATGTTAGTTTACATTTGGCGGGTTAGCACCCCTTAAATTCAAACTTTTCCAAATTTTTAAGTGCGTTGTTCTTCTTTTGACAGCGTTGTCTTGGGATTTAAGTTTGAGATTTTTGAACTCATAACAAAGGTAATATATGTTAGTTTAGGCTTGGAGGTAACCCCCTTTAAATTTCAACATTTATAAAGCAAAGTGCAATTTTTATACGGTCTATAAAAATATATGTGATCAGTCTTCCTAGACTACACCGGAAACGTCCTCCGACGTTAGGTATTATCTACAAATCATCCATAGTAGGCAAGTGTCCTATGGGTAAAATGTCCGGGTGGGGAAGAGTCCGGTGGGTTTTAGTCCGAACCCCGCTTTAACATCCCTCTACCGTTTACTCTTCTTTACCTTTCATTATCAACGCCTTCTTGAATTCTGCCTTACATCCCCATAACCCCTTCCCCACCCCTCTCTATAGTTTCTCACGATTTTGATTGGACGATACATTTAATACCTTAGTCACGCTGACGACTACCTTCTGTTTTTTGCTTTTTACTCAGCATTTGATGTCTCCTACATCAATGCACGAAAGATTTAGTGTTTCGATAAAAAAAAAATCACGAGAGGTAAAGATGTATCTTTATTTAAAATCATTTCATCAAAGCTTATGCGAAATAATGTAATAGCACACCCCCCTTTCCCCCACACCAGCTTTTTTTTTTTTTTTTTTTTTTTTTTTTTTGTTAAGTTATAAATGTTTTGCACAAATTTGTTTTCTACTTGGCTTTTATTTTATTTTTCGATTAAAGAAATAAAACTAGTTTCAAACCCTTGGGATAAAACTAGATTTTTTTTCACGGGAAAAATTGTCCCTTTTTTTTTTTTTTTTTAACACACAAAAGATTTAGTGTTTCGAATCACGGGAGGTAAAGATGCATCTTTTTTTTTTTTTAATCACTCCGTCAAAGCTTAAGCGAAATAATGTAATTGCACTTTCGCTCCCCATTAACTTTCGACGTAGAAGGAATAGACGAAACAAGAATAGGCGAAAAAGGAAGTTTGCTCCAGGTGAATCCCTCCCCTCTAGCAGCTGAAAGTTTTAAGCGAGAAAGGAATGAGCGAATCAACAATCCTTTCCTCGCCTAAAATGGCGGAACCCATTAACTTTCGACATAGCAGGAATAGGCGAATGCGCAACACACGCTCTCTGTGAGAGAGTGGTGTCCAACAACGGGAGGACAGCGGATGTCCATTTGTTCGTGGGAGGTCCCACGGTTGACAAGAGAATGACCTTTCTCCGAAATGAATCTGTGTTAAGCTCCTTTTTAACTGAGGGTGACTTTCTCTAGCTATCGTTCGCACACATAATAACGGTGGTTACAATTTTATTAAAGTTTAAATATTTCCATATAACAGTCCCTATCCATTTAGTCCACAGAATGGATGGAATACCGCGCAAATTTTTTGTTTTGATGGAATTTTTGTTACTAGGCAGAAAAAAATGGTCAGCGGATGTTGCTTACAAGCGATATTTTTTCCTGTTTCAGTTTTTCGATTAAAACATAACGATTTTAAATGTTATTTGAAGTAAAACGAGGAACTGAAATTTGAATAGCTTTTTAACTCTTTGACGTGGTACGATGTCAATCACTATGACATAAATCAAAGTTTTGCAAAAAATGTCAATGTTTTGAAATACATCTTGTATGTTGTTTTCATACAGTTCTTAGCTTTTCAGTACATCTATCTTTTATTTTGATTATTAATTGTTTATAATAATTTGCGTATTACTAATTTTCATACGAATGAAATATAATGCTCTCTATATGTATATGTCACAGCTATTTAACGCGAGAAAAATCCATAAAAGTACAATGGTGAAAAATGTTTAGATTGATATTTATTGTGAATTTGCGGTGTAAGAGAAGAAGAATAGAGACTTATTACATAAAGGAAATAGGGGGGTCCAAAACTTTCTTCTTCAATCCAATACATTTCTGGCCATTGGAATAAACTTTGATTTATGTCATAGTGCTTGACTTTGCACCACACAAAGAGTTAAGCTCTTCAAAGTTCTGTTCCTCGTTTTACTTAACATTTAAAATTGTTATATTTTAATCAAAAAACTTAAAAAGAAAAAAATGGCGCACGTAAACAATGTCCACTGACCTTTTTGTTCTACCTAGTAACAAAAATTCCATCAAAACAGAAAATGTTCAACGTATTCTGTCCATTCTGAGGACGAATTGAATTGGACAAAGTGAAAGGTCGACGAAATGAACAGTGGACTAAATGAACAGCGGTGTAGATGACGATGGACAAACTGAACAGCGAACGAAATGAGCTGGACAAAGTGAACGTGGACGAAATGAACACGGACAAAGTGATAGGGAACCGCATGCAGTATACGACGTTGCATAGTTTTACGATCAAATATTCAAATGTAATGATCTCGTCGTATCAAATGTTAACTATGTCAGAACAACATAGCAGATCTCTGGAAACGTGAGTTACGTCTGATCACTGAAAAATTGGTTGTTTTAGAAAACGCAATTCCAACAGCACGAGTTAACCCTTCTACTGGCAGAATTAACTGTGGGTTACCAAAATGGCTGAAATCCACTGGACGAATATGTCTGCTATCTAAGAAGTGGGCTGAATGCGACTGGGATGAGTACATTCAGGATGTATTTTGTGATCCTAGTGCAGCTCGAACTAGGGAACTGAAAGACTAGAGCATCGAAAAGCATTGCATTTCCCCCTAGATTTGTTACTCAGAGTGAGCATTTAGTGGTATGATTGACACTAATCCTTTCTGACAGATCACTTGTAAAAAGGCTAAACCGATGAAGACGAATGTAAGAAAGAATATGTTTGAGTCACTTATTTTTAAGTAGTGGCATGATGTCCGTGTCAGGGGGACTACCCCTTCCCCATCATGTCTTGGGTCATAAAATAGAGAACACAGGACTAGAAGGGAGATTTTATCACTTGTTTACATTCGGTGCTGAAGAAATGCGAGTGGAAAATAAATTGTTTTACTGTAGCTTTCGTAACACCCCACCGCAATGACAACATTTCCGTTTGGGAGAGCGAAAATTTTAGGTACCGTTTGGTTCAAGTAAATCGGCCGCTTAAAGGGCTAACGGCCAAAATAACAAAACCTAAATCAAGTAAGAAAGTTTTCATCAAAGCAGGAATTTTCGACTATCATTAGGACTTAACTACTGATATAAAAATTGCATTTTGGGCGATTAATGAAAAAAAAGCATCGCTTGCAAGCAAAAATATCAAATCGATCAGCATGTAAAAACCGCCCTTCATACTGCGAAAGAAATAAAAACAAAGAACCATACTCAAGATCACGCGTAATAATAAAGCAAGAAAGAGAACACCGAGTTTTAGGGCGTAATCAGCACGGCTTTTAAATTTTTTTCCGACGAGAATAAAATTTAAAGTTATTCAGAGTCAATGGAACCGGTTAGATAGATAATAATAATAATAATAATAAACCGGATTTCTATGTCCGATAAAACATCTAGAAAAAGAAACAGCTACTGACTTCCACATGCGACTAAAAAGTATGTTAAGAAAATTAACCAATTGTGCACAAAAAGTTCCTTATATCATAAAGAAGGTATCTGAGACAATGAAATCCACAAGTCGAACAGTTAAAAGAAAAAACATGGAGGGAAACATGATGTAACGGTACGCCTCCTAGTGTTGGCTTGGTTTATTTTATGTATCGTGATAGACGCCGACTCATCAGAAGAATCGGTTGCAGGTTCCTGTCATTGGAGCAGGGAAGCAAATAAATAAGTTGTTAAACAAACTGAATGTAATGAAAAATGATCTCGACTGCACTTTTCTTTATTCTTCAGATTGGGGAAGAAAAAGGGAATATGGGTTAGTCCAAATAAATGGTATATACTTCCAGCGGGAGATGGGTGTTATAGACAGCTTTCTCAGTGTTTTTCCCGCCAAATCCTACCTTTATGTGGCTACATGCCTGCGTGAAATCTTTTCTCCTTCCCACCGAAGATCTCCAACTGACTGCTACGTCCAAATCCTTTATGACTGCTACATCCAAATTCCTTTCACTCTCTGTCCCCTTGACGTAAGAAATTGTACTCTTAATTGGTTACTCCGATTGTCCCTGACGGGTTCTGAGAGAGAGTCCGATGACCGAGGGGGGGTCCTTTTGTTTGTGGGAGGTCCCACGATCGACGAGAGAATGGCCTTTCTCCGAAATGAATCTCTGCTGAGCGCCTTTTTGGCTGGGGAAGGAATTTCACACTGTCGTTGGCACACAAAATAACAAAAGTTACAATTTAATTAAAATTTGAGAAGTTGAAAATAGGCGAAGGCTATTCTTAATGGCAAATGCTATGCTAAGAACTTTTCAGAAACTTCTCCCGGAAGCAGATATAGCAAGAAAAGGGATTTAACCTTTACGTTCTCTTAGCGGGAAAGCTGTGCATTATTTAAAGACGGTAATGCTTCCCATCTGTATTGTAGCGAATGGCATACAATTAAAAAAAATTAATTTTTCCAATAGGGTTTTTAGAAGAGGATATACACAGTCGTATCAGAAAAATATGACCACCCACGGAATCACAGTAAACCCACCCAGACACGTCACAGAATGCACGTGACAAGGTCGGAGATATAAGCGGGAGACCAGGGCAGACGAGCCATAGTCCGTGACGTGAGCACAAGTGAGTGATTTGACGGACGTTCAAAAAGAAATGATCATCGGCTATAGCGCCAAGGGTGGAAGCATCTCAGAAACAGCAGACTTCGTGGGCTGTTCGCGAAATTCTGTAGTAAGGGTGTACCAAGAATGGACCAATGGCAGACCGAGTACCTCCCGACGTCATAACTGTGAAGACCCAAACCCAAGAGGAGAACGTTGCTTCCGTCGACTGGTAAAGGGTAATCGACGCGCAACAGTGCACCAATTGACCACGCAAATGAACGCTAGAGCACCTAGGTACGTGTCCCCCAATAACAGTTGAGCGAACCCTGTTACGCATGGGTCATCGGAGTTTTCGCTGTTAAATACAGGAAAACATCCCCCAGGTATGTACACTGCCACCGCCGGCCTGTACTTGACCGGCAAGCGTCTCCGGGTATTGGTTCTCGTGTGTCTGACGCCGTTTCCGCCACCTCACGTCACTTCCGGGGAGTGGAAACCTCTATTCGTCGGAGAAGGCAACCTTTCCCCACTCTTCCCATGTTAACCTAGGTCTATCGGCAACGACGCCTGCAGTTCGCATGGGATACCGTCATTGGACAGCCGAAGAGTGGGAAAATATTGCCTTCTCCGACGAATCGAGGTTTCCACTCCCCGGAAGTGACGTGAGGTGGCGGAAACGGCGTCAGACACACGAGAACCAATACCCGGAGACGCTTGCCGGTCAAGTACAGGCCGGGGGTGGCAGTGTGCATGTCTGGGGGATGTTTTCCTGGTATGACCTGGAATCGCTGGTACGAGTGGTATCCCTAAACGCCAATGGCTTTCTGTTCATCCTCGCTGACCACATGCATCTCTTTATGTTGGACATTTACCCTGGTGGTGATGGTGTCTACCAACAGGACAACGTGCTCTGCCATGTCGCTAAGAGGGTGCGTGACTGGTTCCTGGAACACGGCAACGATGTCTACGCCCTCCTTTGACCACCAAAATCACCCGATCTCAATCCTTTAGAGCACTTGTGGGGCTATTTGGATCAATAGGTTCAGCGTGCAGACCCATAACCACATCATCTCCGGGAGCTCCGAGCTCTGCCGCAGTCCGACTGGGCACGTGTGCCTCGGGCAACCTTCCAGGGTCTCATTACGTCCATGCCACCCCCGTCTCGCCGCTGTCATCCGGGCCACGGGTGGTTATTCCCATTATTAGATAGGAAGTCACATTATTCTGATACGATCGTGTACAGCTGTAAACAGAGCGACACAAACACCACTCAGCGGCAAAACCGTGAACTTCAAAAGAAACTTCATGCACAATTCTAAAATGTTCCACAAAGTAAATGGCAGCTGATGTTAAAACAATTGCTCAAATAGCACATTTAGATGAAGAGATATCAAGAATAAAAAATTACCCATTTGCGCCCCCTGGTGACGAAATTGTGCATATTTTTGGGAAGAAAATCTACGCCGAATATTTTCGTAGTTAGTAGTATGTGCCATTTAGAAACAGAAATATAGACAAAAATGTGATATACATCTACGCCACCTGGCGGGAAAATTATGTACTATTTTAAGCATAAAGTGTTCTCAAAAGGTTTTCCGAGGTGAGAGATCGGTCCACAAACGATTTTTTTGTATTTTGTTTACAGAAGCTCAGATGTTGCTGCAAGTACATTCCTTGCAAAAAAAAAAAAAAAAAAACTAAGCACCCCGAGAAAGTCGTTCGATCCTGATGAAACTCCGAATGCAGGTACCTCAGGGCCGAACATGCAAATGATTGACCAATAACGCAATAGTGGCCCGCCACAGCGCACAGGAAACGCTCATCGAGGAGAGCATATCAATAACAAAGCTCGCAAGCAGGGAAAATTGTGACAGTGGATTACCCTGCATTAACCTCCATTGACTGTGAGGATACCGCGACGTCGGATCCGTGCACGATATGAGAAGTTCAAGGAGTTTGAGGGAGGACGTATAATTATACTGAGAGAGGCCGGTTGGTCAAGTCGCCGTATCGCCAGGTATTTTGGTCGGAGCGACGCGGCAACCGAACGATGTTGGCTTCAATGCGTCGAGGAGGGCACAACCCAGCGGCACGCGGGGAGTGGATGGCCGAGGGCAACGACGGAATGCGAGGATCGAGCGATTGTGATGGCCGCACATAGAGAACCGAATTCTTCGTTCTCAATCATTGCTGGACATGTTGCGTCGCCTACAGGTACGGAAGTGGCCATCCGAACCAATGCTGGACCACTTGCTGCACTGGGACTACATTGGAGGATGCCGTCTGCCACCGACCAGAGAGCATCGCCAGCATCGGTTGCGGTAATGTCGGACCCAATCAACGTGGGAAAGTGCCCAGTGGCGTCGCGTTGTCTTCAGCGATGAGTCACGCTTTGCACTTAGCGCCGATGACCGGCGCATACATGTCTGGAGACGAGCCGGCCAGCGCAAGGCTCCTGCCTTTACCGTGGGACGGACGGCACAAGCCTCGCACACCAGGAGTGACTGTCTCGGGAGCCATTTCTTACCATATCCGGACACCCTTGGTACTCCTCTGTAACACCCTCATGGCTCAACGGTACGACATTCTACGACCTGTTGTGTTGCCATTTCTGTTGCAGCATACCCGAGCAATTTTTCAGAAGAATAATGCCCGGCCACACACGACACGGCTCTCCCAGGTCTGTCTCCGTAATGCCGACACACTTCCATGATAATCCCAATATCCCGAACTCTCAATGATAGAACATATTTTGGATATGATGGGACGCCACCTAAGCTCGTTTCGGAAAGTCGACAAACTGGCCCTCAATTTGGACACCATCTGGCATGCTACACCTCAATACATTATTAGTGAATTGTATACACGCCGGGTAACCAATTGAATTGTATACACGCCACGTAACCAGTGAATTACATTTCTTACCAGGAGCTGTATTTTATGCAGGAATAATTTTTTAAATTTGGAATTTTAGAAGCAGACATGTCGGGTGAATCGTAATTTAATTTTACGTTCCGTATCGGAAAATCTATGCACTACTTGAAAAAAAACTATACCGAAAACAGTGTTCGTTATAAATGGCATCTAAAAGAAGAAAGAATTTTTTCCATCGGATATTTAGAAACAAATATATGGAATGAAATATGTTTTGAATTTGATAGCATCTAGAAAATAGTAAAACCCTACTAGTAATACGATTTGTTGGCGTAAGAATATATAAATAAACGTTTCCAAGAATCAACCAGATGACTTTTTCAAGGAACACAGCGGAAACTGCAACCAATAGAATGTTTCTAAATATTATTCAGATTGCAGTTTCTGTCTATCTTCCTTGAAAATGCCATCTATTTAGTTGATGTGCGAAAGCTTGGAAACGTTTATTTACATATCCTTACGGGAAAGAATCGGATTATTATTATTATAGTTTTACTATTTTCTACATTGTTGGTGTACAGTTCCTCGTTATTAATTTAATCGATAGCAACTGCATTTACGCCTTCTAATGGCTAAGTTATGCATCGGAAAAGACCCGAAATACAAGGATTATCTCATTCTTACATTTCAAGCATCCTGATGCAGAAAGAGTTTTTCAAACAGGACTAATAAATGCAGAGATATGCTGTCGACAGACGGACGGACAGGCAAAGTGATTGCATGATAAGCAGGATCGTTTTTTATGCTTTTCAACGTAGGTTGAAAAAGCGTATATGCTCCAGCTTTGTCCGTCTGTCCGCACGATAACTCGCGTAAAAATTGTTCAATTTCGATTAAATTTTAGTATGTCGTAGAAGACCACCTGGGGATAAACCCTAATGAAAATGGGCGAAATAAGGTCAAAGGTCAGGGCACAGGAGCGGGATCCATTCCATCGCCCTTATGCGTCATAACTTACGTAAAAAGGCTTCGACTGCAACAAACCTTTATAGCATGATGTTCCGGAGGTATAGTGAACCGGTTCTATTGAATATCAACGAAATGGGGTCAAAGGTCAGGACACAGTAGCGAGATTTATTCCACAGCCATTATCCTCATAACTTGACTAAACATGCTCCTATTGCGACAAAACTTTAGTATGTTGTTCCAGAGGTGCTTAATGTCATCAAAATGGGGTCAAAGGTCAGGGCACAGGAGCGATATTTATTCCACAGCCATTATCCTCATAACTTGACTAAACATGCTACTATTGCGACAAAACTTTAGTATGTTGTTCCAGAGGTATACTGAACCAATTCTGTTTAATGTCATCAAAATGAGGTCAAAGGTCAGGGCACAGGAGCGATATTTATTCCACAGCCATTATCCTTATAACTTGAGTAATGATTTCTGGTATGTTGGAAAGCGTATCATAATCAATGCATTGCATGATTTTACTAACTTGTTTACAAAAGACGTGTTAAATAGAGAAAATGCATATCTTATATTTAAGTGTATATTTACATGTGTGTATTTTTTGTCTTTTTATTTTTATTTTTTTTATTTTTTTTATTTATGTAATACCGTCTACTCATGTGACACCAGTGCTTTTCTCAAAATGGTCACTTTGTCCTGGAAATAAAGAACGATACGGTCAGTCTAAAGCAAATTTGTTAAGGAATGGTGTTCAACACGCAATGGAAATGTTTTGCCGAAGCTCAGCAACGGCAGAGGATTCTCGTGATCAACCTACGTAACAACGTACACACATCTGGTGTAACGTGCTACTGTGATCCAACTAACATTAGAAACATCGGTTTACGATCCATTAAATGACCGTGCAACGTCTTCCAGTGTCGTTTGTTTGCACATTTGATATCACGAGTTATCTGAGCTCATATCAAATAATCTCCCACATATTATTTCATCTTGTTGCAAATCAGAATCACTTAATCACCCGTCACGACATCTCCAGATATTTTTGCTCAGAAAAACGAAGTCTAGAATTTGTTAAATTCTACTTGGAATTTGTCTGACATTATATTGATAGATACCATTACGTGCAGACGAGAACGTCATGTAAATAAAAGTTAAGATTGCTGTAGGATATGCCCATAGACATCCATTATGGTTAACTTTCAATGAAGAATTTAAGAGCTCCCTCCCCCGAAGGAGGAGCCTTATCTAAAACTAGAACTCACATATTCTTAATTATTCGGTCACTGATACCAAAAGGGAGGGAACCAGCACACAAATTCTAAGGACAGAAAGAATAACTGCTTGTTTTACGCTGGAGTCGAACCCGGAAGCACAAGGAATCACAAATGTACGTTCTAGATCACTCGATGACTAGGCAGCTCGAAAACGTTATATTAATAGACGCTATGTTTTCCAGACGTAGTCATTACACCAGTATGTTTTCTTGCGGAAATATTTTTCTCAGAGGAGTTGTCTCAAATTGTCGTACGTCTTGGCGTACAGTCGGGGAAGCACTGGGGGTGGGGGGGGACTCCCCGACGCTACGTGCTGCATAGAGCCAAAGAAAAACGCTAATCAAAAGCGAGCACTGTTATAATGCATTCCAGCAGTCATTTCATATGCAACAGCATGGAGTCATCTGATGATGGTTTTAATCATCTGATAACTGCATGAGGTGCTCTGAAAGGCATGTTGTTTTTTCTTCAACTTCATCCGGATGACTCAACGCAAGCCTGGCACACAACGCAGTTTTGGATGTATCAGGCATGTAAAATAACTAAGTTGTGGCACTAAAGTTAATAAAAACAGGCGCATTTTCGGAGAAACTGTTTCCGAGAATGCCCCCTTCCCCCTGAAAACATGAGTTTACACTGATTTGCCTTCCCCCCTCCATTGTTTTTTTTTCTTTGTCACTCTACGTCTACAGTCTTTTGGCTCTGACTTTTCGACATTATACACTATACTGACAAAAGTCACTAGAAGAGAAACACAGCATATCATTTCTTGGGATACATTAGTACGGTGACGGTCCACCTTTGGCCTTAATGCATATCCTGAACCTTCGCGACATGCTTTCGACAAGGTTTTGGAACATAGCGATAGGTACGCGCTTCCATTCAGTAGATAATGCTGCCGCTAACTGTTGCCTAGTAGTAAGCCTTGGTTCCAAACTTCTTATGCGGCGCTCTAATTCCCCCATAGGTGCTCTATGGGATTAAGATCAGGGCCCTGTGCTGGCTAGTCCACACACGACACGGAATTATAGTCAAACCACGCCGCAACAGTCCTTGCTGTGTCGCTCGGTGCATCATCCTGCTGGTACCAACAAGGCTCGGTTCCATAGTATTGCCACAGAGTTGTTAGGGCATAATTGTCCAATATCGAGGTAAACGTGCTGGTTAACAGGTATGTTCACGATAACCAATGGGCCGGGACCATACCACGAAAAACACCCCCACACGAGTATACTGCCAGCTCCAAACTCGACCGTAGGAACAGAACAGTACACTGTGGTAAATAGCGTTCCCCCGGCTGCCGCCATACCCACACACGGCCAATAGGCTCATGGATGGTGTATCTGGATTCATCAGTCCATAGGGCCTGTTTCCACTGATCTACGGTCCACAATAAATGTTATTTACACCATGCTAAACGACGAGTAGCATTCCGAGTGGAGATGAAAAGCTTATGAGCACCCACGGTAAACCATGGAGTTTTCTGCGAATGGTACGTGTGCATACCAAGGTTCCAGCATTGTTACTCACCTGTACACTGAGGTCTTGTGCAGTACTCCATCGATTAGCTCTAACGATTCTCCTGAGTCTTCGACGTCCTTTATCACTGATTTTTTTTAGTCTGCTGGTACGTTTTGCTGCTTCAGGCACGCCATGTGTCTTCCACTTATACAGTACATCCAAAACAGTTGACTTGGGTATGTTTAAACGCCTCTCGGTTTCTCTTATGCACAGCCCACTAATATAACACCAAACAATCTTTCCTTTCTCAAAGTCAGTTCTTTCCCGCTGCGACATTTTCGCTCAACCTCACAGTACGATATGACCGCGGTTGTCAGCTGCAAGCTTGTTTTTATACCGTTTGCAGGAGTACTGCGCATGTTAACAACGCAGCGGATCGTTCATTTGCTTTTGAACGGGTGTCCGGTGACTTTTGTCATTACAGTGTATTTCCTACCTGAAAGTTTAACTCGCAGATCTTTTCTTTGAATGGAATCTTTTAACCCAGGCTAATGTTTTTGACGAAATCTTTCCGTGGACGGAATTTTTTTAAGGGTCGTTTTATAACCAGCCTGTTTTGTCACCGAAATATTTTTTATTTTATTAGTGCCTTTTCTCGACACGTACGTTTCTACCGGTATGATCTCCAGAGGAAGATATTTTGTAAATAGAACGTATCTCCAGCAAGAGACGCCCGTCACAAGACATATTTCTGGACAGTCTCTCTCCTTTTTTCAACAGAACATCTGTCAGTTTATCAGAAAACATATTCTTGGACAGTCTCCATCTTTTTCTGTCTATATATCGTTCCTTTTTTTGGCATGTCTTTTGCAAAAAATATCGCGCTTGTGTTACCGGTTTGTCCGTCCGTGCGCCCGCCTATGGACAACATACATTATCTCTCTCTGCCACCATTAGTCACATTTTAAAAATTATTTTTGCATTGGTACGCTTGATATGCGAGAACGATGATCTTTGCATTCCTTGTTGTTGTTGTTTTTCATGATGCACAATTTCGCCTCTAGAGGGCGTAAATGCAGATGATGTCGAATTTTAAATACATTTTATTCCATATATTTGCTTCTAGATATCCGATAGAAAAGATTTAATTTTTTACCTTTCGATTCCATTTATATATATAAATATTTTAGGTACCGTCACTTTTTCAAATTACACATACATTTCCCGCTGGGGAGCGTAAAAGCGAATTGCGTTTTTCCCGGGATCTCTGCTTCTAAAACTCCGATTTGAAAAATTGTTTTCGTACCGGACACAGCTCCTGATGGCAAATGTTATCCATATGATTTCTATTTTAATTTTTGGTAAAAAATGTTTGGCCACCAGGGGTTCGCAAGTGGTTATTTCTGCTTCTGATTTATTTGCAGAAAAATCTGAGCTTCTAAAAGCCCGATTGAAATTGTTTTTTCGTGGATCGATACCACTCATGTCGATAAACCTTTTGGAATATTTTCTTGAAATAATGCATGGTTTCTCCGCCAGGGGTCGTAGATCTATATATCATTTTGTCAATACCACTGCTTCTAAGAGTCCGATTTGAAAAACATTTCTCTTTGTTGGATAGCGCTTCCGCTGCAAAATGTTTCTCATATAATTTCAAAATGTTCAAATAAAACATCGACTTTCTGCTAGGGGGAGTAAAGATAAGTTGTGTTTTTCTCCATATCTCTGCTTCTAAAACAACGATTTGAAAAATTCTTCCTGTATCGGATACAGCTCGTGATGTGAAATATTTTACATAAAATTTTAAATTTTTGGTAAAGAATGGTTTGGCTACCAGGGGGTGTAAGTATTTACTTGTGCATCTGATGTTTTTGCAGCAAACTCTGAGTTTTTGAAAAGTCGATTGAAAAAAATTATTTCGTGGACCGACACCGCTCACCACGGAAATCGTTTTGAGAGTACTTCCTTCTTAAAATAATGTATAGTTTTTTCCGCCAGGGGGCGTAGAAGTATATCTTATTTTTGTCGATATCCTATTTCTGAGAGCCCGATTTTAAAAATTCTTTGTTGAAGAGTTGTCCAGTGTGAAATGTTTCTCGTATAATTTCAATTTTTTCTTAACGCACAAATGCGCCACCAGAGGTCGTAAGTTCGAATTTCCGTTTACAGCAATATATGCGGAACTAAAAACCCGCTGGAAAATCTTCGGTCAAATACTACTAACAATGCAAATTCTGTGTGTGTGTGTGTGTGTGTGTGCATTTTCTTCCCAAAAAAGTGCACAATTTTGTTGCTAAGTGGCGCAAATGCTTAATTTTGTTTCTCACTATTGCTGCTTCTATATATATTCAAATTGACGGTCACGTGAGAATGAAGTTTGGCCACACAACGCACAGGAAGAAAAAGTAGCATCGACCTTCCCAGTGCAACGCCCACTTGTAGGGTGAAAGTGGCAATAGACACAATTCCAGGAATTTGTATCTGTTGTTTCATCTCCAGCTATATACCCATTCCATTACTCTCGTATCCATCTCTGCAATTGTCCCCAAGAAATCCACTTCAATGTGCGTGAGGCTCTACCCATCCTCTATTTGCGGTAGGAGTAGCTGGCCGGTTTTCATCACCGCTGACGCGATACACCCTAGCAATAGTGTGAAGAAAGGCCCCTTTTTTTTTTTTTTTTTTTTTGCTAGTGGTGGTATTCAAAATCGCGCCTCCTCACTCCGGAGCTAGTGGTTCTCCCAACTAAACTACACCGACGAAGCTTATCGCTGCAACTTTACCGTCTTGACATGTGCGTCGTCGTATTTGGGGTAGGTACGTCACAACCCCATCGAGAAAGGCTGGGGTACGAAATCAGCAGGTTTCGGGTCCGCCAGAAACCATGCTTGAAGTAGATCTCTGTAAAACAAGGAATTCTCATTAAATCCAGACGATGTGTGGAAAAAGCATCACACATTATGCTCGAACTTCACGGCCAGGAGATTAATTTTCGTTCTGGCATCAATGTGAAGTAAAGTCCTTTTCGCCGGTGGTCGGATTCGAACTCACGCCTCCTAGCTCCGCAACAAGTTGTTCTCCTAACGGAACTACAGCGGCGAAACTTTTCGCTGTAACTTTGCCGTCTGGGCATATGCCTCACAATATACTCTTGGAGTGGGCGACAGCGAGTCTTTTGCACTATTGTTAAGCATTTTATGTAACCCCCCCACCCTGTTGCTTTTTTTTAAAATCAACATTCTTCCGCTATCACATCAGGATTCGCCTGCGCTGCTGCAATTTCGTCCTGTATGCCACAATTTGTATTTCTCCATTCCGAGACATTCCGCAGCAAATTTTCTCTGCCTCGTTGAACATGGAGTTGCTACCAAAAAATTATCATCTTAGCTTTTCTCTCTCCCTCGTTAAATCAGGGAACTTCATTAAATTCTGTTCGTTTAGAAGGATAAGCTTGAATTAACATTATATCAAACGAAGGTTCCTGTTCTCCTCGTTAAATCCGAGATCTCGCTAAATACGGGCTCGTTATAAGCAGGTTCTGCATTTGAGAAAAAAATCTTAAACATAGCAATTTCATTTTTTAAATATAAAAATTGACGGCGAAATGAATTTCTGCAAATTAAACTTGCGAGAAAACGATATTTAAAATTTTTGTTTCAATCCCCAGTTTAAACTAATACGTGTGCTAAATATTGTACAGTTGTTCTTGAGAACATGCTCATTCATTTTGTGATAAAAATTCTATAATTTAAATATGAAATTTAAATTGGAATCAAATTTTTTACACTGAAATACGCTTACCTAAAGTGAAGTTTGTTTGTTTTTTACTGGCTCAAGGTGGTGTAACGTTAAAACTCGCTTATGAGCAGTCTTTGTATTTTTCTCCCGCCTCTGACTAGTCGTTGTATTTTTTTTTTCCAGTCTGTGAACAGTTTTTGTATTTTTTTCTCCCGCCTCTGACCAGTCTGTGAATTTTTTATCTCGCTTCTGACCAGTCGTTGTATTTTTTCTCCCGCCTCCGACCAGTCGTTGTATTTTTTTCTCCAGTCTGTGACCAGTTTTGTATTTTTTTCTCCCGCCTCTGACTAGTCTTTGTATTTTTTCTCCAGCCTCTGACCAATCATTGTATTTTTTTTCCTCCAGCCTCTCACCAGTCTTTGCATTTTTTCTCCCGCTTCAAAGAGCAGAGTTTTATTATGTATTTTTTTCCAGCCTGTGACCAGTTTTTGTATTTTTTTCTCTCGCCTCTGACCAGTCTGTGCATTTTTTATCTCGCCTCTAACTAGTCCTTGTATTTTTTCTCCCGCCTCCGACCAGTCGTTGTATTTTTTTCTCCAGTCTGTGACCAGTTTTGTATTTTTTCTCCAGCCTCTGATTAGTCTTTGTATTTTTCTCCAGCCTCTGACCAATTATTGTATTTTTTTCCTCCAGCCTCTCACCAGTCTTTGCATTTTTTCTCCCGCTTCAAAGAGCAGAGTTTTATTATGTATTTTTTTCTCCAGCCTGTGACCAGTCTTTGTATTTTTCCCCCGCCCTGACCGATCATTGTATTTTTTCCCCCGCCCTGACCGATCATTGTATTTTTTCCTCCAGACTCTGACCAGTCTTTGTATTCTTTTTCTCACGCCTCAAAGAGCAGGGTTGTAGGATGTATTTTTTGTCCAGCCTGTGACCAGTCTTTGCATTTTTATCTCGCCTCTGACCAGTCTTTGTATTTTTTTCTCCAGCCTCTCACCAGTCTTTGTATTTTTTCCTCCCTCCTCAAAGAGCAGGGTTGTATGATGGATCCACACTCAATCGAAGAACATCCCATGTAAGATATTCTCACGAATAGTTTAATATCAGCACATGTGGCATTGTCTCATCGTAAGATCACATAGACAATGCACACACAGGTGACAGACTGGTCCTCGCCATTTCCACGAAAAATAATACATTAGCAGCATCGGGAAATCAAAGTCACGTACCCAGCCTGCCTGAATCGGAGGATGTAATTATAGCTTAGTCACCGTTTACTCCGTTGGTTACGAATCCAATTGTACGAAATAGATTCTTATTTCTGAAATACAAAGCGTGACCTTAAGAAACGAACAAACGCTAATGGAGTTTATAGATTTCCAAAAGAAGAATGGATAGATTCTTAAAAGAAGTGTAGCCCATTTCCCATTTCCTCGAACATCGCAGATAATCAGGGAAAACAATGCCTAGTAAAATGTTTTTCAGTATCAAAAGCGAGAACCCTCCCTTCGCATCTGTCCAACAGCTGTGTTTATCAAACAAACAGAGATCATCGAAGAAGAGCTTTGTCTAATTGGTTTCGGGAGTGACTTTGAACAGCTGTGAGAGTTCCAAGGAAGGGAAGTGCTGAAGATGCTGTTTGCTATGCTACCTGAATGCTACGGAACGTTGGGTTTGCACAATCGTTTTGAAAGAATGGCTTCTGAAGCCGTAAAACCACCAAATTATGAACTGACGCTGAAGATTGTATTTTCCAGTAGTCGTAAAGAATTTTACTGGATCGTCTATTTCATTTTTACTAGTTTCCTAGTTTTACGACGATAAATAGGCGCATCGAATCTAGCAGAACAAGGAAAATCTTTTTTCTTCTTTACATCTATATTACATACACCAGTCTTGGAACTTTTTGAAGCTGTTTGCCAATTAAATACGTATAGCAAGAAGATTAACCGATATCTATGTATTATTTAACCAGTGCTTCCGAAGCAGATATTGAAAGGTAAATATTTTTTTCCCCTGTAAGAGTTAATTAAAAGAAAATCTCTGTTTATGATTGCATTTAGGAAATGTGAATCTTAATCCCCCCGGTATGTTTTATTTAATCATATTGAGAACATGAAAGAAAATATCTTTACAGACCTATTTGTGTGCGTTTGCCTTCAACTGTGTGATGTAAGCTTGCACTGGATTAAACACTTCAAAACAAATACGATTCGAAACACTTGATGATTATATTTATAAAGTCAAGGAACTTGAAACGCAAAATTATTCAATTTAAGCTCATCATTAAATATAAAAAGCTAATTTTTCCGAGGTATTTCTTTCACAAAACATTTTGCCAGATCATTCCGTCATGTTTTCTTCTATGCTTAATTACCGCAAGTGTTATATTCAGGTAACAAAGTCACCATTTTACTTTTTGGTCCTCAATTGTCACCAGAATTTGTTTTTACTTTCTGAAAAAAATATCATCACACTCTTCATGCTTCATTTTCCGCAACGCGTCTTACTTTACAAATAATAAATGAAAGCAGAAGACAATAACACAAATTCACATAGATATGTGTCCAGACAAATCCAAATACTTCGTAGAAAAACTATAACATGGGAAAAAAGTGTTCATATAAACCAAGTGTTGAATAAACACCTGAAATGAGTCGTCAGATTCAAAAATTATGTTCCGGATCAGTTACAGATACTCATGATTAAGATTTTCAGGTTTTCCTGCGGAAAACTTTCGTGTAACACAACAGAAGGCTGCACTGATATGTAGTACAGTGTAAGGTAGAATTGTCATGTATAGCGTAATGAAGACGGGAGTGATATGTTCCCCAGAGGTGTGAGCGACATGTAACTCATTGTAAGTTGCCAGTCATAAATGGAAAGTGGTAATGACGTTTAGCACAGCGGAAGATGTTAGTGGCGCGTATATTACAGTCAAATGTAGCACTAACACGTATATCCTAGAGGAAGGTAGTAGTTACATGCGGTAACAATGGAAGGTGTCAGTGTTATGGAGCACAGCAGATGATGGTACTTACACGTAGCACAGTGTAAGCTGACGCGTAGTACAGTGTAAGGTATTAGTCACATGTAGTACAATGGATGTGACGTTGTCATTTTGCACAAAAAGTGGTGATGCCGTGCAGTACAGTGAAAGGTTGCACTGTCACGTAGTACTATGGAAGTTCGTACTATCCTGTTGTACAGTGGAAGGTCGTACTGTCATGTAGTACATTGGAAGGTTGTACTGTCATGTAGTACAGTGGAAGGTCGTACTGTCGTGTAGTACGGTGGGAAGCGAGAACGATATATAACTATATAACGCAGAGGAGTAGGGGAAACGTAACATAGTGTAAGGTTGCAGTGATATGTAGTACAATTGAAAGTGGCGAGGAAACTTAGTATAGCGGAAGGTGTCGCTGCTATTTTGAACAATGGAAGACCTCAGTAGTATGTAGAACAATGGAAAATGGTAGTGATATGTGTAGCACAATGGATGGTGATGATGACATGTACAGTGAAATGCCATACTGTCATGTAGTACAGAGGAAAGTGAGAATGATATGTAGCTCAGAGGAGTAGGGGAAACGTAGCACAGCGCAAGGTGGCAATGATTATGTAGTACAATTGAAAGTGGCGATTGCATATAGTGCAGTGGAAGGTGTCGCTGACATTTTAACAATGGAAGGTATCAGAAATATGGTAGTGACATGTAGCTCAATGCATGGCAACGGGGACATTTAGCACATTGCAAAGTGGCCGTGACGTGTAGTACAGTTGGAAGCGAGAGTGATGTTGTAACATCGAGGTGTTGGGGAAATGTAACACAGCGTACGTTGGCAGTGACATTTAGTACAACTGAAAGCGAAGATAACATGTTGTACAGTGGAAGGTATTAGTAACACCTAACACAGTGGAAAATGTCAGTGATATGTAGCACAATGGATGGGAACGGCAGTGTAGCAGAATATAGACGTACACTGTACGCGGATAGTTTCCAAATTATTAGAAGATTTTGCAGATAGCTTTTGCTTGTAGATTAAAAAAAATGTTATTTACAGCAATTAAAACACTTACTCAAGGCTTTCCTCCGATTAATATACTTAATTTTATTTTAAGGTGAAGAACGTTCTATTATTTTTCCCATCTTCTGAGTTTTTTTGTTGTTTTTTTACAGACGTTTCTGTTCTCTAGATTTTATCAAGACCTGTTCTCAATGTACAGGAACTGTGTCAACAGTTTTGTTTACACATAAAGAATTAAAATTTTATTGCCAAGTTCCTCTTGCAGTTGCCAGTTATTAAATTAAAATATTTTCCTTGTGTATTTTGTAAGTCTACAATTTTTTAATTAAGTTGTTGAAAATGATATTTATAATTTTTGAAGGTTCATTAATGGAATTGTTTTTCTGGATATAAAATGTTTCTTTAATTAGTCTCTTGTTCTTATGAGTTTCATAGTCCAATATTTTAATATTTTGCCCTAAAGGTCCGTTTCACACAAATTGCTGCACATTCAGTTGTAAGTACTTATTTTGCCCTCATTGGAATCTGTAATACTCTACTGGTTATTTTATGTTTTATTAATTTTTCTTTAAATTACATTATTCTGCTGTTATCGTAGATCACGCTTCGCGAGTTTGCAACAAGTTTTCTGTTTCAGATCAGATCAAATGTAGAGGATTTTAGGAAGGGAGTGTCTGACCCCAGATCTTAAACAACCCTTAGAAATAGGAAGCTAGGAGATTTGGGCTAGAATGCCCGAGAGGAAAGTGACACGGAAGCGAGGTAGAGAGGGGGAGGAAGACGCCCTTACTCATTACCGGGGGCCAGCACCCAGGGCCCGACGGCTTAACGTGCCCATCTGACGCACGGCGGATATTTAGTGGTTCGAGCGCTCGTACCTGCCTGGGATCGAACCTGAGGTCTTCTCTGTGGCAGTTACGAACGTTGACCACTAGGCCATCCGCGACCCCTTTCTGTTTCAATGGTTGTGTACACAGATACATTTTATTTTTATACAACTCTGGGCGACGGTGACATTTTGTACAATGGAAAGTGGCTGTGATGGGTAGTCATAAACGATAAGTCTGGTCGGAGATTTCTGAGGAGGACGACCGAGGATTTTGCTCGGACACGAAGCAGGGAGGAACGCTTTAGCACTGGATGAAATAGAAGGAAATTTTGGCGGGAATAACATAGAGAAAGTTACCCGAAATATCCATCAACCGCTGGAAGTATATGCCATTTATTTTGACTAGCCAATATTTCCCCTTTTCCCCCAATCTGAAGAATAAAGATATGTGCGGACGAAATCATCTGTCATTGCATTCAATTTGTGTAACTACTGTTCCAATGACGGGAACTTGCAACCAACGATTCTTCTGATAAATTGGCGTCCACTTCAACACTTAAAATTAACCAAGCCAACAGTAGTACAGCAGAAGATGACACTGACATGTAGCACTGTGGGAAGCGACAGTGATGTGCAGCGCAGAGGTGTTGGCAAAATGTACCGCAGTGTAAGGCACAGTGGAAGGTAGGATTGAAATATATTCTACAGGGAAAAGTGGCACTAATCAGTGGGAGGCCGGAGTGACAAGTGAAAGTTGTCAGTGACACGCAGCACAATGGAAAGTGGAAGTGATACGCAGCACAGTGGAAGGTAGTGGTGACATGCGGCATAGTCAGAGGTGGCATTGCAGTGTAATACAGTGGAACGTGGCATAGCATGAAATACGGATGATACCTCCTCTAATAGGTTCCGGATGATTCTTTAATATTGCGAATATTTCTGAATTTGAAACTCCCCCCACCCCCACCCCCTCTCTCTCTCTCTCTCTCTTTCTCTCACTCCGTCCAAAGGTACGCTTAGTGCAACTGAGGACCAAGTAATTTCCCAAATAAAATCCTTTGAAGGAAATATAAAAAAATCCGGTACTAAATTTCTTTCTCAGATAATAAAGTTCAACCTCGGGTTGAATCATCACATCTCTCTCTATCTCTCTCTCTCTCTATATATATATATATATTAAATAGTACATAAATAAAACAAAAAAAATTACTTTATAAATAAATTATTTTAACACAAAAAATTAGACAAAAAAGACTAACACCATGAGAAGCGCCGAAGGCAGCTAAACCTCATGTAGTAGCTTATATAAAATCTATTCTACAGGGAAATAGATTCTATAGAAGCTACTACATGAGCTACTACATCTATTCTACGACTTGGATTATTGGGAGCAATAACAGAGTCTTGGAGACACTTGGCTCGGTGACTGTCATATCTGTGGATATTTACGATTTTAAAAACCTCTTCACTCAATTTCATTGAAGAGTCTGTGGCAGGTAGCCCTAAACATACAAACGAAGTTCGAGCCCGGGACTACAGAACAGTATTGGCATTTCCTACTGGATTTCTGTATTAATAACAATTTCGTTACCGTGGGCAATGGGCTTTACCACCAAACTCGTGGTATACCGATGGGCAGTCGCTTTTCTAGCAGTTTGGCTAATCTCTATCTACATTTTTTCGAGGATAGATGTGTTGCCAATCATGCTTTACCTGGTATTGCTCTACGATATGTTGATGACATCATTGTCATTAACATTCCGGACTTTTGCGTTGCGCCACTGACTTGTATCCTGACGACCTAACCCTAGAAAAAACCAACAGATCGTCTACTTATGTTTGTTACCTCGATTTAGAGGTTCAGGTGGACGAGGAGGGAAGAGGTGTGGTGAATTTATTTGATAAAAGAAACTCTTTTGAGTTTGATATCATTCACTACACTCACTGGTCATCCAATATTGCAAAAGTTATACATCGCAATCTACTCATCTCTCAGTTTCATAGAATAGCTAAAATTTGCTCTACACAGCTCTTACTTGTAAAAAATCTGAAAGCTCTTCTTTCTAAATTGCAATCTAACAATTTTCCTAAAAATTTCTTAAGACATCATTTTAACCATTTAATCTTGAACTATAATTCGGTGTCCAAGAGTTTCAAATTACACATTGACATGCTTTATTAACCTAGGACCTAACAAATTTAAATATATAGGTAACACAAAGTGCTGTTTGGTGGGTCCCTAATAGCTGAAGATCTTATCTACATACACATTTTTGCATCTTGTCAATTCACACATTTTTTGGCTTACCAGGTAGTTGATTAACCGTGACCACCTTTTTTATCAGTGTATATTTTGGGTTCTTGGGGGTGCTCTGTTCAGTCTTGTTTGACTTTTTGTCATGGCGGGTTTTGTTCTGCCGGTAAGCTTTTAATTCTTTTTTTTAGTTTTATAAATTTGATTCTTGGAATTTTTGTGCTTATTAGAATTTGGTTTTGTGGCCCAGGGAGCACGACCAACCGACAATTTTGGCTTGCCTTGTCGTTTTGTTGGTACTAAAACGGCCACTCCCACAGGTTGATGCTCTCTTGATGACGGCAACTTGTTCCAGTTTTCACTTGTTTTGAAATTTTTGTATTTTTGTTCTGTAATATTTTTATTCTATATATATATATATATATATATATATATATATATATATATATATATATATATATCTGTCCTAAGGTGCGCTTAGTGCAACTGAGGACTCCAAGTAATTTCCCAAATAAAATCATTTGAAGGAAATATAAAAAAATAAAAAAATCCGGTACTAAATTTCTTTCTCAGATAATAAAGTTCAACCTCGGGTTGAATCATCACATCTCTCTCTCTATCTCTCTCTCTCTCTCTCTCTCTGTCCAGAGGTACGCTTAAGTGCAATTGAGGACTCCAAGTAATTTCCCAAATAAAATCCTTTGAAGGAAATATAAAAAAATCCGGTACTAAATTTTGTTTCTCAGATAATAAAGTTCAACCTCTGGTTGAATCATCACATCTCTCTCTCTCTCTCTCTCTGTCCAAAGGTACGCTTAGTGCAACTGAGGACTCCTAGTAATTTCCGAAATAAAATCCTTTGAAGGAAATATAAAAAAAATCCGGTACTAAATTTCTTTCTCAGGTAATAAAGTTCAACCTTTTTTTTTTTTTTTTTTTTTTTTTTGATTGGAGGTTTAACGACCACCGTGAGCAACTCAATGGGCTATAAGCAGTCGCAAAGTTCAACCTCGGGTAGAATCATCACATATATCTCTCTCACTCTCTCTCTCTCTCATAATGCATAGGACGTTCATTTTTTCTTACTGAATAAATAAATGTGGGTGCTTCATTTTTCGTTGATGGTGCATTAAGCATTTTCATTTCTCTACTTACTTGTGAATTATCTCTTTCTCTAAAGATCGTAAATTATGTTTCTTTTAATATTTCCGCATTAGCGTAAAATCTCTTTGATAATATCATAACTTGTGTTTCTTTGCGAAACCGAGTTGTATTTTTGTATGATGAAAAACTCAATCTTGTATCGAATCTGTTTCCGTGATAAAATGTTTTACGTATTTATTTACTCGTACTGGAATTCATTTTCAAGTCGAACAGTAATATGTTTGTTTATCTATTACGTATTCGTGCTGAATCTGTTTCCCTCATAAATAAACTGAGCGCTGGATCGAATCTCTTTTTTTCTCGCACTATTACATCATATTTACTCACTAATTTATTCATTATTTGTTATTAAGAACTGCGATGCTACATATTTGAATCTTACGCGAAATCTAAACTTGCTTTTCACCTTCATAATAAAGACGTAATGCGGTTTGACGGCTTCATTTCGGCAGCTGTGTTGGCTCAGAGTCAGATAAAGTTTAATTATGAAGGTAAAAATTGATTCATATTTGATTCGCAATGCCCTTCTCATCACCGCGCAACTCGGCAGGCTCAGACATTTTAAAATGATGACACGATTAATTTTGCAACGCCCAATTTTTGAATACCTCTGGGTTTTCATCGACGGGGAATTTCCAGTCGTCACTGAATTCACATTCAGAAAACGCAATAAAAATTTCACCCACTTCTTACTTCACTCACTCTATCTGTCTATCTTTCCTTCTTTCTCCCTCTTCTTCTCTCTCTCTCTCTCTCTCTTCCTTGGCAACAAGAAACCAGGCAGAAACAATTTTAGCTCCCTATCTTCCTGTAGCTGATGTTGACAAGTTAAGGCTTGAACGAACAGCCGCTGGCGAACCCCCAGCGCTATTCATTCACCAACTAAAGGTTCCACACCCTAAGACCGACAGCAATAAATTACATTTCAACTTTTGTTGCTCTTCTTGCACCTATTAGACGACGACGAAAGAGAGCACCGCTTGCAATTTTCAGGGAAGGCAGGTTGCCAGTGACAAAAGATCCGTGTAATCCCAATCCCGAGAAGCACTGAGAATTCATAACTGTTTTCGTTACGCGTCACGCAGCAGACGTCTCACAACATAAGGTATTGGTGGTGATGAAAGAGGGAGGGGGAGGGGAGAGAATGAGGGAAAGGGAGGGAGGGAGTCATTGAGAGGAACAAGAGATGAAAAAAGTCGCCATTAAAGTTGTTGAACTTACCTTCAACGAAATTGCGAGGCGAAAGGGGGCTGGGCGAAACTGTATGCAAGAAGAATATCTCGTACAATCAGGAGATATTCGGTGGGTTGGATAAACGTCGGTAGACAGACAATCGAAAACGGGGAAGATGAGACGAACACTAAAGACGTGCGAACAGATCAATCACAGTTTCAAAATAATGTCAGCGAGGCTTTCAATTCTGTTCAATTTTGAGCGGTTTTGCTACCAAAAGAAATTGTGCACACACACCTCGTGCGTTCAGCATTGTGAAGGTGACCTTTCGGGTACCTGTAAATACGAAAGAATTTCACTTCTTCTGTGAAAACGCAATTTCCACCAGTAAAGTGCAATAGCTGTAGTCAGGGCTGGTTAAACGACTAGCCAAATTAAGCGGCTGCGAAAATTTCGGGGTGTTAAGATTTGGTGTTGATAAAATCGAATATGTTAATAAATGAACAATAATCGGGAGAGTACCCTGGTACTCTTTGTAGATAATTTATGCTATGCATCTTTCGCATGCCAAGATCTTTGTGGGTGTGAAATAAAACGAGTGATTCGAGAGTAGACATTTATTAACGTACAACACGTTGTATTTATTCGCGTCATTCACGACCACACCGAAGTCACAGTTCGGTACATACTTAGTGGCATGGGCGTCGCTGGAGGGGAAGGGAACGGGGGCTATGTCCCCTCCAATATTTCTCACCCTGCATATGATTTTTGCAAAATAATTGCGATACGTATCTAAAAATTATTACAATGCATTCAGATATGCATTTAATCAATAATATTTGCTGTGCGCAGACCCAGTGGCGTAGTGGTCTAAGCGATGGATTCTGACCATTCGTACGAGATGGGTCTGGGTTCGAATCCCGTGAGCTATGGATGTTGTGTTTGTCTTGCGACACTGGCTCTCTCCCTACCCTGAAGTCAGTGGCCCCTAAATTAGGGACGGGCGACTGCTTACAGATCCATTGAGTTGCTCACGGTGGTCGTTAAACCTCCAATATATATTTTAAAAAAAGATTTTCTGCCCCCAGTACATTTTGAAAAAACTTTTTTCAAAAACAAAGGAATTGGCTATTATTACTGTACGCTTGCGTCACCCCCCCCCCTGCCCCCAATTCCTATTCACCAGCGGCACCCATACAAAATCATAACAAACAATAAGGTTTACGGATTTCTGACATTGAGTGCTTGTTAGACAGCTGTACAGGGTGATTCATAAAGAAGTATACAGTTTCCAGATGCTGTAAAACAGTAACAGTTGAAGACACGGACTACAACTGCGAACCGTTAGGTAGATGTACTCTTAAAGTTTGTGTCCCGCTACTGAGGGAAGTGACGTAGGCGGTGGCGCGCGTGTCATGTGACTAGTCAGTAAAAATGGCAGCGTCTACAGTGGAGAAGGCGTTTTGTGTTCTTGAATTGAGCAAAATGGAATCTGTAACTGTTGTGCAAAGGTATTTTCAATCACGATTCAGAAAAGAACCTCCACCCAGAAAAACTATCTACGATTCCATAAAAAAATTTGAAACCACGGGCTGTTTGTGCACACTTAAAAAGTCCTGGACGACCACGTGTATCGCGTTTGGGCGCAAATGGATTACCGGCTCAATGTGTGTCGTGTGACTAAGGGTGCACACATAGAACATATGTGACTGTCTCTAAAAAACTTGAAACATTCCCCTACAATTCTGTTACAGGCAAAATAAAATATCGTACATTGTTCTTGTTTTATAGTGCGTTGAAACTGTATGCTTCTTTATGAATCACCCTGTATTAATGAATATTGTAAAACCAATGAAACACATATAGGAGACATAAAAGTAAATATTTACTAAACTATGGCGGCAGCAATAGTAAGTATTTCGACTGTTTAGTTTTTCAAAAACAATACTTATTATTATTATTATTATTATTATTATTTACATCATTCAGATTTAGACAAAAGTAGGAAACGACTCTGACACCGATGAAATGTGAGATGTAGCTACGAATATTCAGCTACGTATGCGTAAGCTAAAATCTGACCTGAAGATAGAAAGAAAAGTTGAATCGCAAGTGTGTTAGTGACGGGGATTGGTAACTTTTGGTCTAGGATATCTACAGGTTTACACTCCATCGTGTTATACATCATGTTAAAGCTCTCGTCAATAGCAGGAACCACCCATCCCCCAAACGGGGAAAGGCTAGAGCGAAATTCAAATTTTTCCACGACGCCATACTTTACTACTGTCCGGAAACATGCCTGGCATCAAAATGCATACTCATAATGGCTTTGTCACATTTAGCATCAGGTGGTCGTAATTTACCCAGACTGTGTTACATTTTTGTAAAACGTGACGAAATGATGTTCGGCGATATGCTAGTAAAACGTATCGTTGAGTAACAGCGAAATTAACTATTGTTGCGCCACTTCATTGGACAGCATTCAAAAATCAGATTTCATCAGTGGTTTTGATTACTTCCGTTACCCATTTTCGATACATCGAAACTTTCTACTTGGGATTAGCTCTTGTGGGGAAAGATGCATAGCATCAAAAAAAATAGTAATAATAAATAAATAAAAGCGATAAAAACGAAGACAAAACTGGCCACCATAAATAGTGGCAGTGCTCAACGTCTGATGGTCACACTCAGACGTCTGAATTCCTTCCACATTTTTCTGTAGATCGTGCGGCCCCATAACACGCTTAAGATAATCCGATCATTGTCAGCTACTTTCTAATGAGGACAGGGGCAAGAGTGAGAGGGGCGCTATCACTATATTCATTCCAGTGGAATTCTTGTTCCTTTCCTCTTTTCTTTTCTTCCATAGGGGGATTCAGGAAAGATCCTTATTGGGTTATCTGCGTTATCGATTGGAACAGAAATTGTCCGTGATATTGATTTGAAGACACTTGTTGGTAAATTTGCGAAAAATAAAGCACGCAAAATGAAATTTGAATTTACCTTTAATTTATATCGCAGTAGTAAGTAAATAGATGCAATTTCCATTATTTCTTTTTTATTTAATTTACATTGTATTTTTCCATCTTGAAATTATTGAGTAAATGCAATATGTTTAACCACACAAATGAACAACGTAAATTTTTGGGGCGCAATAACAATTTTTTTGCGCCAAGCACCCTTGTCCCACTCAACATCATATTAGGTAGGTGGTCATAATGTTTTGGCTCTTCAGTGTGAATCAAGTCGGGTCTTTTTTTTAAGATAACAGTTAATGAAGAGCTCTCGTGAATTCTGGCAGCTGAATGAGCAATAATGCCATGTGTATTTTGTTTTGTTTCAGGGGTCAATAAACACCATGAGCAACTCTAAGGGCTGTCTTTCGCCCTTAATTTGGGGCCACTGGTTCAAGGGAAGGGACAGAACCATGGCGATCAGACGCAAGTTTTTCCAAAAAAAGTACCTAAGCTAAACAAAAAAATTCTAATTTGCATTCCGTTTCTGAATGCAGGGTACGAAAACGACAAATTGAAATAAAAGTAGCCTCTTATTTTCGGTTTAGAATACAGTAAAACCTTCCAAATAGCGATGTAGTGAAGCCGGGACAGCGTTCCCGTACTTTTTTTTTTTTTTTTTTGGTTGGAGGTTTAACGACCACCGTGAGCAACTTAATGGGCTATAAGCAGTCGCCCGTCCCTAATTTAGGGTCACTGGTTCCAGGGAAGGGAGACAGCCGTGCCCCGTATGACAAACACAACATCTATGCCTCACCGGGATTCGAACCCGGACCCCTTTCAGACGAATGATCAGAAGCCATCGCTTAGACCACTGCGCCACCAGGGCGGCTTTGGGAAGTTTAACTACCACCGTGAGCAATTCAATGGGCTATAAGCAGTCGCCCGTCCCTAACTTAGGGCCACTGGCTCCAGAGAAGGAAGGACAGCCGGTGCCGAAAGACAAACACAGCATCCGTGTCTCACCGGAATTCGAACCCAACCCAACACGGACGAATGATCAGAAGCCAGCGCTTTTTTTTATTTTTTTTTATTGGAGGTTTGACCACCCTGAGCAACTCAGTGAGCTATAAGCAGTCGCCCGTCCCTAATTTAGCACCACTGGTTCCAGGGAAGGGAGAGAGCTAAAGCCGTAAGACAAACACAACATACATGCCTCACCGGGATTCGAACTTGGATCCATAGACGAATGATCAGAAGCCATCGCTTAACCCTTTAACGACCATGACCCAAAAATCCTGTATCACTCTAAATACCCTAAAGCCCGAAACTGTCTGTTGGTTTACTTTTTTGTTGAGTAACAACAATAATGACTGAGGGTGACACCAGGTCGTGCAAATTTGGAAAGCAGGTAAGCGCAGGAAATCTGACTCACTCTAGACAGGCCATTTTGGGCGTTATGGTCGTTAAAGATTTAAACCACTAAGCCACCGGGGCCGCCAGCGCTTAGACCACTGCGCAACCTGAGCCGCGACAGAAACAGTCCTGTTGTACGGCAGTTTTTTTCTTTTTGGTTTAACGACCGCCGTGAGCAGCTCAATGGGCTATAAGTAGTTCCCTTTCCTAATTTAAGGCCACTAGTTCCAGGGAAGGGAGAGAGCCCGTACCGTAAGATTAAACACAGCATCCATGCCCACCGGGATTCGAATCCGGACCCATCTCGGACGAATGGTCGAATGATTAGAAGCCAGCGTTTAGAACACCGCACCACCGGGGCGGTGCAGTTTATCGACAGATGCGAGCTTTCTCATCGGAATCGGATTTACTGCAAGCGCAGATCTCCGTTCCTCGCTTATTCAAGAAATAAGAATTCGTAATTCATATCAAATATCGAGAAGACAACAGAAAAAATAATGTCTTTTGTTATTATCGATTTATTTATTTCATTTTTCTCATTTTTTAACTCACTTGATTTTGTTTCCTCTAAATCTTGCAGCCTCCCAAATTTTGGCTGCCTAGGCAGATGCCTAGTTCACCTAGTGGTCGTACGTGCCCTATCTGTTCGTCTGTACACACCATATTTCTGCACCTATTACTCCGATTTTAGAAATTCTTTTTACAGTGGGAACTCCGAAAAATGAGATATAGGATGAGATTTGCTTTTTAGGTGCTCCTTCAATGCATAACTCCACCAAGGCTGAATACAGTGAAAACCGGTTTGCTAATCAGGAAAAAAAATCTTTACCGAACATCATTAGGAAAAAGAAGACTTAGCTGCGGAAAAAATTGAGACTCCATATGGCAGTTTGGTCGAAATATTTCTTCTATGAAAAAATAACTCCGCTTGGTAAAACAAAAAAAAAAAATACTACCTGTACATGCAATTTTAGTAACACCGATTTTTTAAGAATACATATTTTTCTCCAACATGAAAAGTTATTTCAGTTATGCCAGGGTAGTCCAATGTTGTCCAAAAACTACAAAAGTAAAACGTAGCATATGTTGAAAATAATAATCGTAGATAGCTTTTCAGTGAGCTTCTGTAAACATTACGGGTTTTATGCAGTGTGATAGTTTAGTTACTATACAGTTATGGATTTATTTGTCAGTTATATACTTATTAATAAGTTATACTTTAAGTCAATCATATTTTTGCCGTTTATCCTATAAGTATTGTGTCACAGAATACGACCCTACTGTTCTATATTTTTGCCGTTTATCCTATAAGTATTGTGTCACAGAATACGACCCTACTGTTCTATCTGTTTAGGCACCTGAAAGTTTCAGGTGTCGCCAGAGACTTATCTGAAATCACTAGATCAGGGCTCAAATATCAATTGATCAGTTCTTTGTTCTTTTGAAATATGCCCCACCTAACAAATGTAATGTAGCATTTTGGATGTAATCTCAATACGAAGGAACTCTTAAATGTACTGTATTTCAAATAATACCAATACTCCACAAACTACTACTAAACACGAAATGCGTATTCAAATCATCCTGAGTCACTTTTTTACAGGACACATTACTAATGACCTTTATAAAATAATACTCATCATTAATACTAACGTTGGTGTAAATAATGATGGCATTGGTCTTTTAATGCATTCACAGTTGTATCGATCGGTCCTACTTGTTGTCTAAAAATAAATAAACTTACATTTCTTATTAAACAATACCCAGATGCTACCAAAGTACATGAAATAAGTGCTACACTATTAAAAAGTATCATTAACAGAAATATCTTGCTATAGACATTAGTTATCTAGAATAAAAAAATATTCCATGACAACCAGGATGAATTTTGAAGAAAAAATAGCAGGAGGATATTTTTTGTCTTCGTCAGCTTTTTTCTTCAGAACAGTTCTAAGGTGAGTCTTGTCGAGTCTATCAGTAAATAGTGAGTACTGAAAGAATGCAATGCAGACATTCTTAGACAGCAGGGTGTAAGATAAAACACAGAGGTACTGACGTACTCTCATTGACAGCTTCATTGCCTACAGAGTTTCCTTGACTTGTCATCTAGCGACTGGTAACGAAGAATCTTACACCTCGTGAAATTTGGGTTGAAGTCAAAACTGACTGATTGACACGTATCTACACTATCTACCAACAAGTATTTGGACACCTGTGACAGCAAAGGAAAACGAAGTTTATTCACCTTCAATAGTTGGTGGAGCCTCCACGAGCAGCGATTACAGCTGCGACCATCCGGGGCATACTCTCAACCAGGCGTTGTACGACAGCTAGCGGTATTTTCTTCCACTCGGCTTGGAGAAGACAAGTCAGTTCCTTCACCGATTTCGGACGCCGGGGGCACCCCTTAAGTCGACGCTCCAACTCGTCCCAGAGGTGTTCGATAGCGTTAAGGTCCGGACTTTGGCAGGCCAGTCCATTCGATTAACCCCATTGTCACCATACTAAGCCATGGTGGACCTCGCAACATGACAGGTAGCATTGCCATCCTGAAAGTAACATGGGTCCACCCGTAAAACTCCCACAAGGTAGGAAGCGCATGGTCATCCAAAATGGTGCAGTATGTCTCGCCGTTGAGTCTACCAGGAATTGCGACCAAGGGTCCCGTGCCATACCAGGAGAAACACCCCCATAGCATAATTCCACCGCCGCCGAACTTCACAGTTGGCACAATACATTCCTGCAGGAAGCGTTCTCCAGGCAGACGCCAAACCCAGACCCTGCCATCCGAACGGTAGAGGGTGAACCTTGATTCGTCGCTCCAGAGAACCTGTTTCCACTGTTCAACGGTTCACTGTCGACGTTCTTTGCACCACGTTAGCCGAGCAGCGCTATTGGACTTGGTGATCAAAGGCTTGTGGGTGGCAGCACGTCCATGATCACCGAGCAGATGGGCTTTCTTACGGATGGTATTCATCGAAAGAACACACCCGGATGCCTGTTGAAACTCCTCGCGGATGTGGCCCATCAATTTGGTGCGGTTCTTCCGAATTTCTCTGGCAAACACCCGTCGGTCTCTAACTCCCAGTTTTGTGGGTCTGCCGGGTCGGGCACATTCCGACAGTCACCTCAAATCTTCCACTTGCCAATCACGTAGGCCACTGTCGATTTTGGGTACTTCAACTCGCTGGATATGTCACGTATGGATCGGCCATTTCTGTGATACCCGACGATTACACCTTTCTCGAAATCAGAGAGCTCCGAACTACGTGGCATCTTGCATGCGACTGGTTGCGTTGTTGTTTCCCACACGATATTTAACGGCGGCGGCCGTGACGTGTATCAGGACCGCAGATATCGTCGATTGCACGGGTGTCCAATTACTTGTTGGTAAATAGTGTATATGTACTTCATTTCCGTGTGTCTTTTCTATCGGACACCCTAGTCCAAATCTCCCAGATTCTAAGGGTTGTTTAAGATGTAGTGCCAGATACTGTTTTCCTAAATTCCTGTCCAACATCACTCATTCATTGTTCAGTTTTAAGCAACCTTCCCAAAAAATATAATTCCGCTGAAATAACTTTTTAACTTCTCTAAAGCATTCAACAAGAGAAACCATAACCAGTTGACTGAAAAATTACATTATTGTTAAGAGGTGCAACATACAAATTATTTTGCAGTTTATAGCGGGAAAAAATCTGTCAAATAATAAGAAACTCTAGTTTCAAGCCAAATAATTAGGTATAATAGTAGAAACTTCAGGAGCTGGTCTTAAACAGAGAAAAGATCACGAAAATTCATCAGTAGAAAGAAGTTAAAATCAGTAGATCTACTGATAAATCACTTAGAATGGCAAAAACTGCCTGAAACTGTATTCTCGTCGTTATTCGAGTAGGGAGAGAAAAAAAAGCAGGAAGTCCACGTACGGCGACGTCGTCAACAAACCTTTAAATTACAGGAGACGGTGGTATGATGCAGTAACTGAGCGACATCAACAGTGTTTGCCGATATCGCATCATTCGTTGGCAAGCAGTTTTGAATTGAAGCAATGATGCCAGAAATCGAGCTGATTCGTTACGCTTCAAAGTTGACGCATCAGGGACTAACTAACAAAAGCAGAAATTACGCAGGCCAAAAATAACAGGCGTACGGCTGGAGATCAAATGCGTCCTTCACTACTCTGTGCCACACTGAATGATCGAAACTTTTGGACAGTTTCCGTGACGACAAGGAGCTAAAGAGATATCACACATGCTTAGTTTGCAGAATATGGGTTTATCACGAAAGCCTAAAACAGATATGCTAACTTCGTGGCAGTTACTGTGAAACAATACCGGAAAGAAATGGTACAATATTGCTACAAGCCTGGGGATGCAAATCTCAATATTTATCGAACCTGCTTAGTACAATCCTGCTTCGATGTCTCACTGACATGCGTCACGATGCTGTCAGGAACAGGATCAATGGTTTTTTTATTTGTTAAACTCTGTTTATGGCCCTTATATCAATGCAAAATTCTTAAGTTTCGTTTTATACCCATTTTTAATTTTCTCGTTGCTATATATTCAGTTACCGGAATATGAATTTACGTGACAACTTCTTGACGTTGATTTTACTTTTCATCTTTGCAAACGGTTCTCAATACATCATTTAAAGCAACAGTACAACAGTCGTCCAGTGGAGCAGGAAAAACATGCTGCTTATTTCTCATCAGTCTGGGCTCAAATCCCGAGGTAAGACGTAGAGGTCTGCACGGGCCGGGTCGGGCCTTTTTCTAGTTTAGAGAACAGAGCAAAAGGCCGGGCCGGGCTTTTCCCCAGACACTTACGACCGGGCCAATCCGGGTCAAGTCGACCAATTCTTTTTATCGCAATGGTCGTGTTCTCCGGTTTCCTGGTGTGTTTGTTTCGCTGGCTTTCCTTACTTCCACGACATGGCCCAGGGCGTAATCAGAAAAGCAAGGAGAGGCACTCAGTGTTTTTACCAATCTGTAATTATTAAGATGGTAAAACCATTTGAGGGCTTGTTGAAAACAAAACGATTCGACCCCCAGCGAGTGTGTTCGTTGTGTAAAGTGGGGGACGGAGGATGTCTGCAGTGGCGTAGGGGAGGGAGTCGGACGACATCGATTTTTTTTCTCCTATCCCTAATGTCTATAGGGATTGACTTTTGTAGTGTTACAGCTTACTAGTTGAGAGAAAGGGAGATTTATCTTCCTTTTTCTCTCTCTTTAAAGATCATATTTTTCGATAATTGTCAAAGTTTAGCCAATATTTTTAGGCTTACATTAAATTAAAAAAATCAATAATATCTCATTTCACTATTTAATTTTTACATTTTAATAAAATACAATAGAAAAACAAAATAATATCAAATGGCACATCACGGGACGGGCTTGTCATGCGTTGCCATGAAAGAATGTTCCTGGTCTGCAATTATGTTAAGGTAGGTGGTAGACGTCATAGTTTCTTCCACATGAATGACTGGACGAGGGTTTCCGAGCTTAACATTGCCTAAAGCACATGGCCTGCTTGTGGGCAGCCTTGTCTTTTTATGCGGCCCGCGGACGCCTTACCAATCACCTTATCTTTTATTTTAAAAGTATCTATGCTATAAAAACACCTAAAAATCAGAAGTGGGCTCCATTCGATAAAAATATATAATAAATGTGTATTATACACTAATATATAAATACATATATACTATATTGACAAAAGTCACCGGACACCTAGAGGAGTAACACAGCATAGCATTTATTGACATACATTATTACGGTGTCGGTTCACCTTTGGCCTTAATGCATGAACTGATGAACTGACGTTTCGAGACAGGCTTTCAACATGGTTTTGGAACACAGCGATAGGTACGCGCTTCCATTCAGTAAATAATGCTGCCGCTACCTGCTGCTCAGTAGTAGGCCTTGGTTCCAAACTTCTTATGCGGCACTCTCATTCACCCCATAGGTGCTTTATGAGATTAAGATCAGGGTTCTGTGCTGGCCAGTCCACACACGACACGGAATCATCGTCAAACCACGCCGTAACAGTACTTGCTTTATGGCTCGGTGCATTATCCTGCTGGTACCAACAAGGCTCGGTTCCATAGTATTGCCACAGAGTCGTTAGAGCATAATTGTCCAGAATATCGAGGAAGACGTGCTGGTTAACAAGTTTGTCCACGATAACCAATGCGCCGGGACCATACCACGAAGAACACACCTACACGAGTGCACTGCCAGCGCCAAACTTGACCGTAGGAACTGTGGTAAATAGAGTTCCCCCGGCTGCCGCCATACCCACACATGGCCATCAGACTGTTGGATCGTGTATCTGGATTCATCAGTTCATAGGGCCCGTTTTCATTGATCTACGATCCACGATAAATGTTCTTTACACCATGATAAAGGACGAGTAGCATTCCGAGTGGAGATGAAATGCTCATGAGCAGCCGCACGACCACGGTAACCCATGGAATGAAGTTCTCTGCGAATGGTACGTGTACATACCGAGGTTCCAGCATTTTTACTCACCTGTACATTAAGGGCTTGTGCAGTACTCCGTCGATTAGCTGCAACGACTGTCCTGAGGCTTCGACGTCCTCTGTCACTGACTTTCTTTGGTCTGATTGTACGTTTTGCTGCTTCAGGTACGCCATGTGTCTTCCACTTATTCAGTACATCCAAAACAGTTGACTTTGGTATATTTAAACGCCTCTCGGTTTCTCTTATGGACAGCCCACTAATATAACACCCAACAATCTTTCCTTTCTCAAAGTCAGTTTACTCCCGCTGCGATGTTTTCACTCAACCTCACAGTGCGATATAATGTCGGTCAGTGCAGGCTTGTTTTTATACCGTTTGCAGCTGTACCGCGCATTTTAACAACGCAGCGGATCCGTTCATTTGCTTTTGAAGGAGTTCCCGGTGACTTTTGTCAATATAGTGTATTATATACAAATATCCACGTACTGAGAGAACTAATTGAAAGAGCGAGGGAATATGAACTTCCATTGTGCATGGCTTTTATCGATTATGAAAAAGCCTTTGATTCGGTGAAACCATCAGCAGTTACCACGGCTCTGAAATCCTGCGGTATTGAAGATGCATACATTAATATTATTAATAACATCTATGAAAATGCAAGTGCAAAGATTCGGCTGTTTGAAAATACAACACACAAAAAAATTGGAAAGGGAGTGAGACAAGGTGACACCATATCTCCGAAGCTCTTTAATGCCACATTGGAAAATGTCTTTCAATCACTGAACTGGGAAAACAAAGGGATAAAGATTAATGGAGATTATCTAACCCACCTTCGTTTTGCTGATGACGTAGTCATTTTTGCAACTACCCCATCAGAGCTGCAGAGTATGATCCAGGAACTTGCTGACAAGAGTAAAGAAGTGGGATTAAAAATGAACTTTCAGAAGACAAAAGTGATGTTCAATGCTTTTACAAGAAATGAAGATTTATCGATTGATGGAGAAAAACTGGAGATAACAGATACGTATGTTTATCTTGGACAGCAGATATCAAGTGAGGGTCACATTGATGAAGAAATTAATCGGCGTACAAAACTTGCCTGGAGAGCTTTTGGAAGAAACAGCATAATTTTCAAGAGCAATATGCCATTATGTCTTAAAAGAAAAGTGTTTGATCAATGCATCCTTCCAGTGCTTACGTATGGTGCAGAGACGTGGACCTTAACTAAAAGAGACATACAAAGGCTGCAGACAACTCAAAGAAGCATGGAGAGGTGCATGCTTGGTATAACCAGGAGAGATAAGAAGAGGAACTCGTGGATCCGAAAAATGACGAGAGTGGAAGACATCATGATCAGAGTTAAATCCCTGAAATGGCAATGGGCTGGACATACTGCCAGAAGGACAGACCATAGATGGACAGCCGAAATTTTAGATTGGATTCCAAGGGACAGGAAAAGACCCAGAAAAAGACCACATGGGAGATGGGTGGATGAAATTCGTAAATATGCGGGAGTGACATGGAGGAGACTGGCACAAGACAGACCGTTGTGGAGGAAACTTGGGGAGACCTTCGTCCAGCAGTGGATTGATAATGGTTGACAATGATGATGATGATGATACAAATATATAATAAATGCGTATTATATACTGTACTTGCGGCCTCTTACTATCTTACTATAACTTAAAAGTCAAATGCGGCGCGCATGTACCAAAAGGTTGCGGACTTCTGGCCTAAGGCATTAAACTCCTCCACGGTTTGTTTTTGTCCCACGGTGCATCCTGGTGCCAACATTTCCGTAAGTAAACGACGCACATATACCCAGCTGTCCACGTGGTGTAACAGGAAACGAGATTCATCGGACCAGATATCATTCTTTCAATTATTCAAAGTCCAGTTTTGATGCTCGCATGATCTCTGAAGGCACTTTTGATGATGAACCAAAGTTAGCATGATACTCTGAGCGGTGTGCTGCTACGCACCTCTATTTTCAGATGGGTCTGTGTTGTGGCACATTGCTTCCGTCGCCAGCATTTAAATTTCCGGAGAGCTGTACCGCAGTATCTCTTTTGTGCCTTTGCTCACCTGTAGCATCCACGGGCCGTGGTTGGTCCATACCTTGCCGGCGGTCCGTGGTTTTTCCTCTTCAGACCACTTTTTGTAGGTACTAAATACGGCTAACTGTAAGCACTCCACATGCCTTGGCGTCTTGGGAATGCTCTGACCCAGGCCATTACAATTTGGCTTTTGTCAAACACGCATTAAGTTCGCCGACTTTCCCCATCTGAAGAACAAGCATAACACTGCAAATTCTGAAGATGACAGTCCGTTTTTTGGTGTATGTATGACAAGGATGGTAAGTCAGATAATATCCGAAAACTTGAAAATTTCGTTGTCCTGGAGCGGGAATCGAACCCGCATCTTCCAGATGGCGCCCGGGCATGCTAACCACTACACCACCCAGAACGACCAAGTGTCAAGTTTCCGATTAATTTGTGTAAAATCATCACAGGATTCGCTAGTCGAAGCAACCGGCATTCATGTTCAGCTAATCTGGAGGTGTGAGGTTAAGATTCGCTAAACATGAATGTCGGTTGCTTCGACTAGCGAATCCTATGATGGTTATACACAAATTAATCGGAAACTTGACACTTGGTCGTTTTTAGTGGTGTAGGGGTTAACATGCCCGGGCGCTATCTGGGAGAGGCGGGTTCGATTCCCGCTCCAGGACGACGGAATTTTCAAGTTTTCTTATATTATCTGACATCCTTGTCATATTTACACCAAAAAACGGACTGTCATCTTGAAAATTTGTATTGTATGGTGTAATCCCGTATTCCATTCATGAAGTATAACACTGATTAACACAGCTGAGTATCAGGTGTTATTTACACCGTTTCACGACCTTCGCACGCGCCGTAGTTTACCTGCAGTTGCTTTGATTTGCATAAAAATGCGCTGGTCATAAATTTTGGCTCTATAATGTAAGCAAGTATTTTCATTTTAGAGCAAATACGTGAAAGGATATCTTTTCCTGCTCAACCGTCTGAAGGAGCAAGAGAAATTGTAAAGGGCACAACTCCATTTCGAAGGTCGTTGAGTTGGCTAAAATGTGTGATTAGGTAACTGCGTCACTATCCTGAACGCGGTTACAGCCCTTTCTGGGCATCGTGCTATAAACGTTGTATCACTTTGCAGGACGTTCTCGCCATGCATATTGCGATGCTTATCTGCGGCTCTTAGAAGATGGTCATCAACGTTGACGTACGGCCAACTGATGACCATGCTTGGCGTTCTAATCGACCCGAATGTTGGCGTGAGGTGGCAGTGTTAATGGATAATTAACTACTGCCTTCTAAATGCGTTACATATGCGTGAAGGAGATCTGCAATCGATTAACGAAATAAACCGTGCACTTAATGCACTGTATTTTCTGTTGTACTTTCCGGAAGTGGGGGGGGGGATGTATGGATCTGTTCTCACATTGCAGCAAACCCGTTCTGAAAATGCCCACAGTGAATCATCACGTGTCTTTCAAGCCAAAAGCAGACCCACTCCCGAAATCAGCGATTTTGTGCAACAGAATTTCTGCTAAGTTGCTAGCAGTCTATTTTTGAGATATTTGTTGTTCTAGAAGCAGCCTTGCAACAGAATGTGTTTGATATTTATATTCGTGAATGGCATTCAGTGGTTTTCTCGACTAGAGTTTAGAGGGTGAAGAAACCTTGTTAAATAAAAAAATGTGAATAAAAAAAAAAAAAGACTCTTTTAAGGGCCTTACTCTGATTGCAAATTTACTTCACACATGTGAATTAATCTCGTTAAATAAAAAAAAAAAGGGGGTGGGATCCTCTAAGAGCCGTACTCTGTTTTGAAAACATACTTCACCCATGTGAAGAAACCTAGTTAAATTAAAATGAGAAAAAAAAAAAAAAAGGGCTTTTTTAAGGGCCGAGCAAAATGTTGCATAAAAGATTTATCTTTTTTGTACTAAATATCTCTGTCCTTAAAAAAAACAAAAAAAAAAAAACAAGGTATTGTTGGTCTTGCCTTGTATGTTAAAATTTGTTGTTGTTTTTCCTTAATTAAAAAAACAAAACAAAAAAAAAACAAAAAAAAAAGGCCCTTTTAAGAGCCGAGCAAAATGTTGCATCTGAAACCTCGATCGGTGTAACTTTGTGAACACACCACCTCAGCTATGGTTAATCTGACATGCCTGTCAAGAATCAACAAAAGTAAACCAGTGAAAAAATTCTGTAAACCAATGGGGAAAAATCTTTTCTCTCATTGGCTGGCGAGGAACACTGAGCGAATGGCCAGTTTTGTCTTACCCGGAGTTCAAAGACGATTCTTCTCTGGGAAAGATGTTCTGTGTGTGATGATTTTTTTTTTCCGGGTTCCCCTCTCCCGTGTCCTTTCCTTCCTTTCCCCCTGTGCTCTTCTGTGGCACAGATGTACCGGGCATTTTTCTGCGGAGAGAAATAGCACTTGAAATGGCTTGTTGTTACAGGTAAGTATGTAGGGCAGCTTACAACTTCACTTCTTAACGGGTATCCGTCTACTCCCTCTCCTCTAATATTTCCATACTTTTCTTTCGTACTATTCTATCAGGGAAATCTGTTCCCAAACATCTAATATTTCTCTTTTTCACCTGACAAAAGGCGCAGAGCGCTGAGGGTTCGGGTCTCTCAACCTCAGATAGGAAATATCTCTCTCAGTGGTTTTCTCAATGGGGGTGACCCAGAGATCAGGGCCCTTACCATGAGGTATCACTTGGTCCTTCCTTTTTTGTTATTGGCTGCTTGATTTTTTAATATATCTGTTCAAGTTTTTAAATATATATTCACGAATAATTGGGAAGGCACTCTAATGTCGCGGAAATATTTTTAACGCCCCTCATTATTTTGGGAGATGTTTTCTCCGATCTGTTTTTCTTTGCATCATTATTATTTTGGGCCACACCCATAAAGAAATTTCCTGGGTGCGTCCCTGATGTCATTGGTAATCTATATTTGTCGAATGGTTCACAGTGTACGATAGGACTTGGGTTCGAATCTCTGGTTTTGCGTTTGTGTTTGTCCCTTATCTCCCCGTCGAAAGCTAACTCTCCTAACTCTTGAAAATATTGAAAACACCGATGTAGCGGAACGTAAAAATAATTGGGGTCATGAATTTGTACGATTCGGCCGGCGCAGCATTTGCTAGATTCATTTCTTCATTTTTTTAAAGAAAAAAGTGCAACTTTTCCCATCCTGCCGCAGTAGTACTTTCTTTTTATTTTCTTTCTTACCTTTTTTTTTTGTTTTTGTTTGGAGGGTTTAACGACCACAGTGAGCAACTCAATGGGCTATAAGTAGTCGCCTATCCCTAAGTTCAGGGCCACTAGTTCCAGGGAAGGGAGAGAACCAGTGCCGTAAGAGAAACACAACACCTATGCCTCACTGGGATTCGAACCCGGATCCATCTTGGACGAATGGTCACAACCCAGTGCTTAGATCACTGCTCCACTGGGGCGAAGCAATAGTACTTTCCATTAGCCTGGACAGTACAGCTACCAGACAATTACTTTCATGGAGTCATGACTTTGAGTTAAGGCTCATAGTTTTCGGGAAATAAAGCAATCCTTTTTCTTTTTCATTGTTTTACTTTTTGTTTTTATAATCATTCTGCAATATACCATTCGATTTTTCTAAGAAATGTAGGTTTCCCCATAATATTAGTGAGAATAGAACGTGCTTGTATTAGGCCCTGACCATGCATAACAAATGTACTTTTCTTCTGTTATGTTTAATGGGTGAAAATGCGTGAAAAAGTAAAGTTTTACCATATTATTACTAATGTTTATTTTTTTGTTTAACATTTGGGTTAATCATTGCTCGCAGTATTTCCATCAAAATGTTACAAAGTTGCAAATTTCCACATTTCCGGTGCCTATGTACCACTTATTTCATATTATTAAAAATGTCCATACCTCCTAAAGTATATTTGCTGGCAATAAACTGGGCAACATATCTTCTTTTAAATAGAGGTTATCGTAACAAAGGTAACTGAATCGCTTCACAGCAATGGAGGTGATGATTTTTTTTTATTTGAATTGTGTTCTTCAAAATAACTCGGCGCATTGAAAAAATACAATTAATGAAACAGGAAACATGACAACCAAAATCTCTAGAGATGTCCTAAAGAAAAGCAGATGAAAATAATGGTAGACGAAAACATAATCGGCAACTGGAAAAGGTAAAAAGTGAGACTGACTAGGAACCCTGATAAAAAAGAAAGGAACTGATGTTTATGATAATGAAAGAACTAATGAATGGAATTAATCATTATGAAAACGAGATTACTATGGTGTAATAAGCAGGGCTGCGTAGAACAAGAGTATATGCTGCGATATGTCGTATACCCTGTACTTTTTTTTTTTCGAATGATCACTTATGTCTACTACTTTTAAGAACGAATTCTGTAAACGCCTGTTTTTTTTAAAAATCGAACCTATTGACTGAACAAAAGAAACTATTATGTTTTTATTTTTATTATCATCTAGTCAGTTCATAGTCAGAGGTCCATATAGACTCACTCAGGATGCACTAAAACTTCGGATATTAAATAATAAATGGTCATCTTAGATTTAAAAGGCATGGAGGTCAGTACCCCTAACCTTTTGAGAATTTAGACTAAGACAGTGCGTGTTAAGCAATTAAGATTAATTTCCTACAAGAAAATTTTCATACCTAGTCCCATAGCACATAACCTCTCACGACTTCATTTAAATAAAACATTTTTGTTGTTTTAAAGCTGCGAGTATGTTTTCCAAACTTCAGCATGAAAGAGACGGCTGTAGAAATTGTCTTTTTTCCTGCCAACTGTGACAACCAATCAAAGTTGGTTACGTGGTTTCTTATGTTTCGGAGTTGAAATAAACACGAGAAATTCAAATTAATCGTGTGGAATAAATTTCAATGGAAATAAACATCAAACTAAATTTCTGAATTTAAATTAACAGACAGACAAATTTTAAAGGTGACAGTACGATTTTTGGTGTAAATATGACAAAGATGGTAAGTCAGATAGTATCCGAAAACTTGAAAATTTGTTTGTCCTAAAACGGGAATCAAACCCGCGTCTCCAGGTAGCGCCCGGGTATGCTAACTACGCCACCTAGAACGACCAAGTCTCAAGTTTCTGATTAATTTGAACATAACCATCACTCGGGCGCTATCTGGGAGAAGCGGGTTTGATTCCCGCTTAAGAAATTTTCAAGTTTTCGGATACTATCTGATTTACCATCTTTGTCATATTTACACCAAAAATTGGTTTGTTATCTTCAAAATTTGTATTAATATGGTGTAATCCCGTATTTTATTCATGATAACAGACAGACGTTCAATAGCATGTGACGTACATATGTACGTATATACAGTCAAACCTCGATTCAATGAACTTCAAGGGACCAACAGCCTTGTACGTAAAATCGCGGAATTCGCTAAATCGAGGAAGCCTTTCGAATGAAACATTCAAATTAAGCTAGTGTTAATAACAGAATACGTAAGAAGCTATGTTCTCTTTCTTTCAGTGACTAACTTTTCTAGTGCTACCTGTGTTCATCAAAACTTTGTCAGTAAACGAACTGTGTTGTTTAATTTGAGCTGTAGATTTAACACTGAGAAGGAAACAAAAAAAGCGCGATTTGGCGAAGAATTCCAGAAGTTCAGGAATGGGTACCTATCAATGTGTGTCCTTGACTTCACAGAGGTGCTATTATTCTGTCTGTAGCTGAAAACAAGAATCCCCAGGGTACTCTAGATTTCCTTCCCCACACCGCATTTCTTTTTCCTGCTTCCCACACATGCAAGAAAACGTTGCGATCCTTTGGAACTTCTCAGTCATTTGCTTCCTCCTGTAAGAAGCTTACGCTTGATAGCCGGAGGAAAGGCGAACTGATTTATGATTCCGTCAATGTGTGTCGCAGATGGTGTTCTTTGAAACGCTGGTTAACTGCATGCGTAAAATTTTCCTGTTACGCGAAGCTCTCTTTCTAGCTGACTTTTAACGTGAAAATGCTGGTTAACATAGTTTGGTGGTTTAAAAATGTTCGCTAAATTGAGGAAGCGTGTTCGTTAAATCGGGAAACGCCAAGCATTAATTTTAATGTGGTTTCGGCCGGACCACAAAAAATTTACGTTAAATCTCAGTCCGTTAAATAGGGGTTAGACTTTATATCAAATTTAACCTTTCCTTCTGAAGTTCGATTTCGTTATTTCTTCGTTAAATTTTTCTTTCTAAATGGCACGTCACTTTCCCCAATTTCTTTATACTTTCTGGCAACAACTGACAGGGAATCAAAAGTAAATAAAACGTCACGTCGAGAGTAAAGAAGTGTGTCTAAGTGGTAGGTCGACGAAAACTGAGTTATGGAGTATATATTTTGGCGCACACTATCTTGATGACCTATACAGGGTGTTTCATAAAGATTGTCCCGATTTGAAAAGTGGATATCTCGGCAACCACGAACCACCGATGAATGCGACTCGTAAATGATCATGTCTACGGGCCACAGAGTTTGTTATGACTACCGCTAGATGGCAGCACGAGCGTCCAAACAGCAGCTACACTTAGTGAGTGAGAAGATGGTGTCGAGGCAACAGAAGGCGTTTTGTGTGCTTGAATTTAGCAAGACCAAGTCCGTGATTACGGTGCAGCGTACGTTTAAACGGCGTTGCGGCAGTGCTCCAGCAGTGGGCAAAAACATTCGTCGTTGTTATCGACAATTTGAAGAAACAGGGTGTTTATGTAAGGGAAAGAGTCCTGGACGACCAAACACTTCAGCGACGAACGTGCAACGAATTCACGAGGCGTTTCAGCGAAGCCCACGGAAGACTACTCGTCGTGCGAGCCGCGAACTTGCCATCCCTCATGTGTCTGTTTGGCGTGATTTACGACGACGTTTGCTGCTGAAGCCGTACAGAGTGCAACTGGTGCAAACTCTTTGTGGAGGTGACAAAATACAACGAAAAGATTTTTGTGCAACTCTGTTAGAGGACATAAAGGAAGACACCGCCGTTCAAAGGTTGATTTTTAGCGATGAAGTAAACTTTCATGTAAGCGGGAAAGTTTCGCGCTGCAATGTTCGCATATGGGGACTGGAGAATCCACATGAAACTCTCCAACATGAACGTGATTCACCAACACTGAATGTTTTTTGCGCGGTTTCTGTAAGAAAGGTTTGTGGCCCTATCTTTTTTGTGAACAACACGGTTACGGGCCACTCCTATCTTACAATGCTGAAGGACTGGCTGTTTCCACAGCTGCAGGACGACTCTGAAGATTACATTTTGAAGCAGGACGGCGCACCACCACATTGGAACCTTCAAGTTCGTCGGTTTTTAAACGACGCATTGCCTCAGCGTTGGATTGGACGCAGGGGACCCCATGACATGCTTGGCCTCCGAGATCTCCAGACATTACACCATGTGACTTTTTTTATGGGGATACGTAAAAGACCGTGTTTGTGTCCCCCGTTTACCCGCTGACTTGGATGTGCTCCAAAGGAGAATCACGGCCGCGGTAAGTTCTGTGACTAAAGACACTCTCCGACGCGTTTGAGATGAATTCAGCCATCGGCTTGATGTTGTCCGTGCAGCAGGTGGAGGGCACATTGAGCATTTGTAATTGTGGTGAGTGAAACTTTAGACCTTCCTTCATACTTGGCTCTTTGTTTTGTAACTATCCTACATTTGCCTTATTAAATATACTACTTTGAAATCGGGTCATTCTCTTTGAAACACCCTGTATATTGAAATAATCTTATCTATAACTGCAATAACAACGAATCTCTGAGAGTAATTAAACAAAGATAAAACAAGTAAACAGCTGTAAATTATATTTCTAGCTTATTGATACCTGAGATCGTTACTGATAGTGTTTAGGTCTTTCCAGAAGTATGTGAACAGTTTCATTTGCGTACATTTCGGGAACTTGAAGTCGCAACTAGCAACGCAGGCGATATCCGGAGTTTACTAGTACGCACCTCGGGCTCGGTTCGTGCCTAATGATCGGCTAGGGAAAGTTGTAATAACGATGAAGCAGCTGAGGCGAACAGTGATAGTGGAAGAACAGCGTGTTTTTAGGAACTTTTGTGTCATATTGCAGTATTCAGATCACGTGACACGGTCTTCTGTGGACAGCAGTAGGTCGAAATTCCCTTCAGAAAACTGCGGCGAATAGTTGGATGACAGGATATACACTATATTGACAAAAGTCACCGGACACTCCCTTCAAAAGCAAATCAACGGATCCGCTGCGTTGTTAAGATGAGCGGTACAGCTGCAGACGGTATAAAAACAAGCCTGCAGCTGACCGCGATCATATCGCACTGTGAGCTTGAGTGAGAATGCCGCGGCCGGAGAGAAGGTACTTTGAGAAAGGAAAGATTGTTGGGTGTTATATTAATTGGTTGTTCATTAGAGAAACCGAAAGGCGTTTAAACATACCCAAGTCAACTGGAAACTGTTGCTCTCCTCCTTAGCTTTGTTATTCAAAGCGGTCATTCAGAAGGAATCATTGACAGTAATCCGTTCTGACCGATTACCTGCTAAAAGAGCTATAACAATGGAGACGAGCATAAGAAAGGAGATATAAAATGTTTGACTCACTTCTTTCTACTTATTGGCAGGATGTTCACGTTAGAAAGGCCCTTCCTACTCAAGTCTTGTGTCGTGGAGCAGAGAGTAAAATAAAAGGAACGAGCGCTTGTCAGTTTAACAGGTTTATGGTCGGTACAGCTCAGATGAAAGGGGGGAGGATAATTTCTTTTTACGTTGCTTTCGTAAAACTCTGCCGCTATATGTGATGATTTCTATTTGGGGAGCGAAGAACATTTGGGGAACTATTTGATCCAAGAACGCCTACATTTGGAACTGGGATTTCGTAGAGGCAGCTCAGCCGCTGGCGATTGTTTATTGTTAGTGGATGACGCAAGAACCGGCAACGGCGGTGCGTTGGTGGTTTTGTTTCTGGTTTGCCTCGATGTGCTAGAAGGAGACGAAGTGCGAAGAAGGAAAGACACGCAAGTTGCGAAGTGAGAATTGAATAAGGAGTTTCATGTGATTTGTTGTATTTCAGGATTATGTGGGAGTGTCTTCGAATATCATTTGACTGTGTATATTTGTGCATAAAGGTAATAAATGGCACTTAGCAATCTCATCCTCATCGGCACTTGTTTTGTCGGAGTGACTCCTCAAAAAGGTAAAATTTGTACAAGCAAATAGATATTCCAAACAGCTACCGCTACAAACGGTTAATAGTATTTCGACATAAAACGTCTTAGAAACATCAAATCCGAATCAAATGATCTTCTTTATCACATTCAGAATGTATCTTGTGATCTTTTTTAGCACGCCTTTGGTAAAAAAAGATCGTGCTTCTGTTATCGGTTTGTCCGTCCGTCTGTACCCACGATATCTCTGCAACTATTAGTCCGATTTGAAAAACTCTTTTTGCATCGGGAAGCTTGAAATATGCAAATGATGATCCTTTATTTTCGTAAATGCATATGATGTCGAATTCAAAAATACGTTTTATTCCACATATTTGCTTTTAAACATCCGATTGAAAAAGAAATTTTATCTTTAAATTCCATTTTTATCGAAGAGTATTTTAGATATAGTTAATTTTTTCAAATTACGCGTACATTTTCCACTAGGGGGAAATCTATAGGAAAATTACCTTTCCCTCGATAACTCTTCTTCTAAAACTCCGATTTCAAAATTTGTTTCTTCAGCGGATACATCTCCTGAGGGAAAACCTTTTGCACATAATCTCAAATTTTTGGTAAAGAATACTTTGGCCACCAGGGGGCGTAAGTGTTAATTTTTGCTTCTGATGTATCTGCCATAAAATCGGAGCTTCTAAAATATCGATTGAAAAAATTCTTTCGTGGACTGATGCCACTCACATCGATAAACCTTTTCGGAATATTTCTTTCTTAAAATATTACACAGTTTCTCCACCAGGGGGCGTAGATTTACATCTTATTTTTGTCAATATCTCTACTTCTAGGAGTCCGATTTGAAAAATTCCTTCTTTGTTGGATAGTGTTTCCGATGCGAAATGCTTTTCCTATAAATTCAAAATTTACAAGTAAAACATAGACTTTCCGCTAAAGGGCACAAAGGTAAATTGCGTTTTCTGCGTTATTTCTGCTCCTAAAGCTCCGATTTGAAAAATTCTTCCCGTATCGCATACAAGACCTGATGGAAAATATTTTTCACATAATCTCTAATGTTTGGTAAAGAATGGTTTGGCCACCAGGGGTCATAAGTGTTAATTTCTGCTTCTGCTGTATTTGTAGCAAAATCTGGGCTCCTGAAAACTCGACTAATTTTTTTTCTTCGACCGATACCGCTTATATGGATACACCTTTTGAGAATACTTTCTTCCTAAAATAATGCATGGTTTTCCCACCAGGGGACGTCAAATCACATCTTATTTTTGTCGATATCTCTGTTTCTAAGAGTTCGTAAGCTCACGATTCCGTTTACAGCAATATCTGAGGGATGAAAAACCCGATTGAAAATCTTTCTTTCGTCAGATCTATTGTTTTCCATACCGGTTCCATTCACTTTGAATAGCTTTGATAAATTTAATTTGCGTCAGAACGGATTCAAAAGACGTGCTTATTACACCCGAAAATTCGGTGTCATCTTTCTTGTTTTAATTATATTTTTATACTGTAGCTCTCTCACGACTGCAGTTTATAGTATTAAGGAATTACTATGAGACTCCAGATTAACCATTTTAACTGATCAGACGTTTCGTTAACGACTGTAAAAAAAGAAAAGATCCTTAGCAGCTAATCAGCATTAAGCTTTTCCGTTGCAACTGTAAAATGCATTATCTACCTTCGTTAGCAACGAGAATGCGATTGGCTAAAGATGTTAAATACGTCAGAATGTGCAACTAATTATGATTAAGCTTCATGAACAACAAAACTTAAGTGTATAGAGAATCAACTTAAATACTGCATACAGTGCGCTGTACGAGTGAGAGAGAATCAGGCACAGACAGGAAGCACTACTAATTTCACTTCTCTTGGCAGCTGGTCAGTGAACCTTGAAACCGAAGTACACTGCCATCCTCTATATATAGATGGTAAACAACATCTAAAGTAATTCTGCGGTGTTAAGCGACTGAGGTAGAACGCGTACCATTCCACTTCAAAATAAGCATAATTTCTTCTCCACTTATTTATCTTCAACAAAAATTGAAGACACGTGCGACAAAATCCCTGAAACGATGAAAGTTTTCCGTCTTTAGCACGATTTAATGATAAAAGATGAGTAATATATACAATTAAAACCATCAGCACTTTCGAGGCAGCGGCTGCCTCATCCTTAGATGTAATAAATATAGACACATTTAACCTATATACAGTGAAGAGCAATTGAATTAGAGACAGCTGGCGTTATGCAAATGTGGCGCTGTGGACGGCCCTGTAAACGGAAACGACATGACGTATGCAGCGATCCGACAATATAAGGAGTGATGCGACGGATATCAGTAAGAGTCGGACGCAGTATGGGTAAGACGAAGGATCTACGCGCATTTGATCGTTGGTAAATTGTCGGGGACCCGACGAATGGGTCACTCCATCTCGGAAGTCGTGCAGGCACTGGATTTTCACGAGCCACTATGTCACGGGTGCACCGTGAGTACATTGAATCCGGTAAAACCATCCCTGCAAGGGCCAACTGCTGTGGACAACAGCGTGTGGATGAGTGGGGTCATCGTCGGTTAGCTCGCATTGTAACAGCGGATAGACGGGGCACAGTGCAAGAAATTACTCGGTAATTACTGATTGCTTAGCGGAGGAAATGAATAGTAAGACACGACGTATTGTGTTAGTGCGAATGAAATGTCCGGCGAAAACGAGCAGTAGAGACAGGCCCTCACCACAACGGAATGGAACCACCCACAGGTGTTGCGGATATTACGTCACAGAGTTACTATAAATAGATAGCGTGAAGAACAAGGTCCATTAGATAGTGTGAAGAACAAGGTTCGTTAGATAGTGTGAAGAACAAGGTCCAGACGTGGTTTGTTTGGACGTAACATTGCTTGCAAAGGAAACAGGCAGACGCCGGATTTTAGAGTCATCTTCCTGTATGATTTTAAACTGGTCCATTCCGCAGGAATTGCCGCTCAAAACGTTAACAAAGCCTTTTGGGGAGGATACAGCCAACGAACGAACCATTCGCGATGGTTTGTGAAGTTTCGAAACGGAGTTACGGACCAGCAAAGGGGAGCACGTGGTCACTGACATGTTGCTGTTTTTAACGATGTTCTGTTATGTATGGCTGAAGCGGATCCCCGGAAAACGTGTGATGAGACAATGGCAGAGGTAGGTGTCCACCACACGACAGTTGCCTGGACATGTGGCTGCCAACAAGACTAGGCGTTTGGAAGTCTGCACGTCCCTGCCTGCCAGGAATAAACAGGAACCTCTACTGCATCGAATCGTCAACTGCGACGAGAAGTGGGTCCTTTATGATAATCGGAAACAATCTGCACAATGGCTAATCAAGGCACAGCCTGATGGATGGCATCCTAAGCCATCCCTACACATCAAGAAGATGATGCTCCTTGTCTAGTGGTCCACAGCCGGGATAATTAATCGGAGCTTCTTGGCAGGGGGCCAAACCATCACTGCAGAACGTTATTGTGCTGAATTACACCAGATGCATCGGAAATTGCTGCAGGAACAACCGGCTTTGTTCAACAGACATGGTGTTCTTCTGCTCCAGGACAACGCTAGCCCTCATGACGCACAACGAACGATATGCACACCAAGTACCTTGCGCTATGAAGCACTGCCTCATCCACCCTATTTCCTTCGGACTTGTCTCCAACAAACTATCATCTGTTTCGTCGCCTGAATCACTTCCTGTCCGAGAAGCAGTTCACGACAGACAACGAGGTTCAACGTGCAATTGATGACTTCTTCGGATCCCAGCCACAAGACGTTTTTTCGTTCCGGGATCATGGCCTTACTAGACAGATGGCAAGTATATGTCCATGCCGAGGAAGATTATTTTGCCTAGGTAAGTTGTCCTACTTCTCCCTTCTCGCCGTCCACTTGTGCTGGTCCTTTTGCCGGACATTTCGTTCGCACTAACCCAATATAAAATATAAAGGTTCGCAGCATTTTTTCTTCATTCTTGTATTTCCAAAATTTAAAACAACGATTATATACACTGCTTCATTACCACAAATTTACCCAAAGTCATCATGAAAGCTAGACTCGAAAGGAATACAAAGACTAATACAATGCATTGTGATTAGTTTTTTTTTTTTTTTTTTTTTTTTTGTGAAAACACGAATGAAAGAATGAATTCTAATCCTTTTTCCAACGGATGGCAATACTATTAGAGCATTCGAAATATGAAACCGCACCCAGAGTGTCCACATTAGCGTGTGAAACCCAAACTTGCAGGTGGCAAAACTCAAATACACATCATTTTGCTCCGGAGCCGAATGCCTTCCCAATTAAGCTACGCCGGCAAATTTGTGCTTTCACATTGGCGCCCGAAAGTAAAAATGTATCTACTGGCCGTTAGATTCTTCGAAAAAAAGGGTGATGTTCCTTCCACATATCGGCTGGAATTAATGAGAATTCCTTTTTCGGCGAGCTACTTCAAGCATGGTTTGCCGGCTGACCCGGAAACTTGCGATTCCTCACCAGTCCTTTCTCAAGGAGGGGGAAGAAGTGCTGGTATATGTAACGTACAACAGAGGTCACGCACATGTCAAGATGGCAAGCGACAGTGATAAATCCTTTTCGGTGCAGCTTAATGTGGCATGCATTCGGTTTCGGAGCAGAAGGTTGTGGGATCGATCTCCGCAACATCGGCAAATTTATGTTTTCACAAGTGAAATAACGGACTGTGTGTTTTGCATCCACAGAATGTCTGAGAAATAACCACAAAATTTGGTCTGTTCTTCATAGTACATCTCAGCTCTCACGTGCAAGGAAAGCGAGGTGTTTCGGAACGCATGCGCAAATGCAATTATCTTCTATACATAGTATAAAATAAAGTCCGCGGTAGGCTTCTGTGTGTTTCTTCGGGCCAATCTCGAGAATCGCTGGGCGGATTTCGATGCGGTTTTCATCATTCCATAGAGCATTTGTCGAGAAAGGTTTAGGTGTATGAAACATTAGCCTATGACAAAAGAGAGCCGAGCAGTAACGATTATAGTGACAATCAAAGAAAAAAGCGCCGTTCGCATTCTTTCGTGGCTTCCACTGTCTAAACAACGATGCGCGGCGACCGGTTTACCAAACTTTTTGCTCATTGGGAAAAAGACACGAAGCGCATGCGCGGCGGCCAGTCTGACAGCATGTAAGGCCACAGACTTAATGCGTAGTTACATCGGACGTTGTAAGAATTGGTTTATCGGCGCACGCACAGACTAAATGCGTAGTTGTTTTCGTCCACACGTATGTATTTCTTTGAGTAACTCTTTATTTAAAATTTTAATATTGTATTAACATTATGCCGAGGCGAAAATCGAATATAGGTCGTAGTACATCGGACGGTAAAAGAATTTGTTTGTCCCGTCCTATTGAAACTTTCCAAGAAACAGAATTTCGATTGGCAAATGACAAAGAATGGCTTTACAAAGAGAAAGACAGTCACCTGTTGAACGTAACAATCGTCTCTCTTTAGATTCGCTGGAAATTCTAAATTGCTACCGTGCAAAGCCGGCCGGGTAAACAGAACATTTTTAAAACTAAAATGCACATGTCATTAAAGATTTTATGTTAATCATTCTGATAAATATTTAGCTCACCAAACTCGCATGTATCATTAAAGCTCTTTTATCACATTTTCGTTTTATATTCTTAGTCACAAAAATTCACTCAAAGTAGGAAGGAAAGATAGTCTCCGTCACAAGGAATTGCATGACTTATGCCTCTCCCCCCCCCCCTTTCTTCATTAAATTTCTGCAGATCATTATCTAAAGGCGGTGCCTGTTTTTCTAAATAGTCTTTTTTTTTTTTTTTTTTTTTTAGTTTTGAAGGTTATTAACTCCCATGATGATCGAACGCTGTAAGAAAATCGCCCATGATTCCAGGGAAGGAAGAGCGCACCGCATAATATTTACCTGGGACTCGGCTCTAAATCACCGTTTCCCAAACTGCGGCTTATTTGATTTGCGAGCCGATTTTTAGTGGGCAGCGAAAAGGTTTTGAAATATACAAAATTTATAACTGTTTGAAAATCGAAAATCATGAAAAACTGGGCAAGTGACAAAAAGTGAAAAGGGTGGTGGAGAGGGGAATAAGACGCATAATTTACGGAGACGCAAATCGGGTTTCATGTTTGTGCTTGTGATGCCTTCCGCAGCACGACAGGAAACCCGCCACAGCTGACTACGTTTGCAATCTAACGCCAACAGCGCAAGTCTTGATAGGCAGACAGCCACAGCTCAGTGCTGCCATTTAAAAACCACACCGCGCTTCTAATTCAAGAGCCAACTGGACGCTTCCATTGCTAAAAGTTTCCAGAACTTTCATCATCATATTTAAGCTGCACTAGCTTCCCTGGAGTCCAGTCCAGAAGGCATAATTTCCGCTTAGCTTGGCCCATTTCAACGCGTTGAAAGAAAAATTTAGTTGTTACTTTCTTAGAGAGATGAAAAACTGTGAGCAAAATAACTGGATTGCGAATCGAGATGATGACTGGGATATCAACAAAGTGCAAACTCATCGATTTGTCCGAAAGCACCTCGTTAAACGTGAGTTTCAACGTCCAAAAATTGAGTAGTTCTGGCAGTCTATTCAACAAACGTATCCATCTCTGCTACTGAAGCTTTGAAGGGGTTGCTCCTTTTCCCATCTTGGTACGTCTGTGAAGTTGCATTTTCGGCAATGGTAGGAATCAAAACCAAATTTCGATAAACTCTGCAATCACCCAACTCCTTGATCCTGAAAATGACTTGCATTGACGTGGACTGGTCAAAGCCGTCATCAGCAGACACCGGAAACAAGCGCACCCTGCGCACACATCAATATTTGTAAAGTTATATTCAATAATGAATCCAAATAACAGTTGTAAAAAGTAATTAAATTAAAAATTAGTTTTTTTATAAAACAAATTATATACAGTAATTAATTTTAAAAAACGGTAGTAGAAGTAATATATAAAAAAGTACTTCTCTCCTCGCCCGATCCTCGTGTCCACTAAAGCTAGATGGATCGGGAAAGTTTGTCGTTCAAAAATTTGAGTCGCGGTTCTAAAACAATTATATACAATTATAAATTTTAAGAACGGTAGTAAAAATAATACAGAATGATTGTAAACTCCTTCAGCAAAACAAGAGGGGTGATAGTACACACCAAGACGAACAATATTTGCAATTGAAACTAGGGCAGCATTCCATTCCTAGTGCCAGAAAAGAGCACGTTCGAAAAACGTCCAGCAGGCACACGGAGTTCCAACCAGTGCATGAGAAGCACAAGATGCAAATCAGGTGCGCTGAACACGTGCGTAGACGATGAGGAGCAAACATTAAAAAACGCAGCTGATCCCGTTCAGCGATATTACGTGCGAACATCACATGAGAATTGACGTATACGTCTGACCGGCGCAGGGTACCGTGTGTTCCTGGAACAAGTGCTTCCTGGTCTGTTGCAGAATGTTCCGCTCACCACACGGAGTGACATGTGGTTTATGTATGATGGGGCCCCAGCACACTTTACTACCGAGGTCCGATACTTCCTAAATGCGACATATCCTGGACAGTGGACTTGTGGCTTGGCCTCCACGCTCCCCGGACTTTAATACACTGGACTTCTTCCTCTGGGGGCACATGAAAACATTGGTGTACGAGACACCTGTGGACTTCCTGGAAGATCTCCTCGCGCGAATCGCTGTTGCTGCGGACAAGATCAACACCACAGCGGAAGTCTACGAGAGGGTGCGACAGTCCTTCATCCGCCGGTGTGGGCTGTGCAACGACGCCCTTGGACGCCAGTTTGAGCAGCTCCTTTGAATTTTTCTCTGATGCGATTGGAATTGTGCAACTCATAAATTAGGTATGTCTCTTTGCTTTCACTGTTGAAGGCGCAACGTGGATATGTAACTTTATCCTTTTCTGGCACTAGGAGTGGAATGCGGCCTTCAGTTCCATTGCAAATATTGTTCGTCTTGATGTGTACTATCACCCAGCTTGTTCTGTTGAAGGGGTTTACAATCACCCTGTATATTAAAAAGTACTTCTCTTCTCGCCCCATACTCGTGTCCATTGAAGCTAGGTGGGTCGGGAAAGTTTGTCGTTCTAAAAATTGAGTCGCAGTTCTAAAAACTTCGGGAAGCACTGAGAAAGATGCTTGACCGAAGAATCAGCCAGAGAGGAAGCTGCTGGCTGTTTTCCTCGCACCCTATATAGTCACTGCATAACGTTTCTCTTTCGTCCAGCATGGGACCGCAACTTTGCTTTGTGTTCAAAGTTCTTTCGGCCTTTTTCCTGGAGTCGCGTTTGTTTTCAAGGTTTTAACAGCAACAACATTCACTGTATATAAGTTTGAGTAGTTCTGGCATCGAGTTTTATTATTTTTATTCCCTCCCCAGAAATTCAAAAAATTTTCTTTTCCCACCATATATTTTTGTTCACTTTGAAAATCATATTCATACCGAAATGCGAATTAAGCGCTTTCTCTCTTTCCCTGAGAAATGGCAGGATATCAGTCGAGTGACTAAAGCAAACCATATTTGTGATCGAAGTAGCATTTTTTTTTTTTTTTTTTTTTGTATCAGTGCAAACTCACATTTTGTATTTATTTTATTTTCTGTTCAGAAGTTGTTAAAATCTCTTTCTGCTCAAGCAATTTGTAATAACTTTTTACGTGTGATTTGCAGGACAAAATTATAGACAGATCTATAAGTTTCATTGGAAATACTTCTCAGGTTTTGGCATACATGAGGCTACTGCAAATACAGCCGGAGCCAGCGGCGTCGGAACCGCAAGGGGGTTGGGGGTTTTTTTTTTTTTTTTTTTTTTATTCAAGGTTTAACGACCACCGTGAGCAACTCAGTGGGCTATAAGCAGTCGGCGGGGTGGTGGTGTAGACAACTGTTTCGGCCCTGCACGTACATGAGTTCGCCCCCGAACTCATTTACGTGCAGCAGCGAAACATTATATTTGTGCTCTCACTTTTCTTCCTTTTTTCACCCTTTCCAGCCGTGGGTTGAAAAAGCACATATGCTACAGCTTTATCCGCCCGTCTGTCTGTCTGTCCGTCCGTCCGTCCGTCCGTCCGCATGACAACTCGCGTAAAAATTATTCTATGTCGATGAAATTTTAGTATGTGGTAGGGGAGAACTGTTGACGAACCCAATAAAAAATGGGCGAAATGGGGTCAAAGGTAAGGACATAGGATCGGGATCTATTCCATCGCCTTTATGTGTCATAACTTACGTAAAAATACTTCGATTGCGACAAAACTTTAGTATGTTGTTCCGGAAGTATACTGAACGGGTTCTGTTGAATATCATTGAAATGGGGTCAAAGGTTAGGGCACAGGAGTGAGATTTATTTCACAGCAATTATCCCCATAACTTGGCTAAACATGCTTCTATTACAACAAAACCTTAGTACGTTGTTCCGGAGGTATACTGAACTAATTTTGTAGAATATCATCGAAATGGGGTCAAACGTCAAGGCACGGGAGCGAGATTTATTCCACAGCCATTATCCTCATAACTTGACTAAAATACTTCTATTGCGACAAAACTTTAGTATGTTGTTCCGGAGGTATATTGAACCAATTATGTTTAACATCAACGAAATGGGGTCAAAGGTCAGGACAAAGGAGCGAGATTTATTCCACAGCCATTATCCTCATAACTTGAGTAATGATTTCTGGTATGTTGAAAGCGTATCATAATCAGTGTGTAGAATGATTTTACTAACTTAATTTTTTCGTACTCAGAAATCGGATTAATACGTAATTTTGTTTTATTTCGTGCCATTTAAAATTCCTTCTGATAAAACAAAATATTATTTTCTATTTTTCAACTATCTAGATATCTGAACTGAGATGCTGGTTTCCTCAGCCGTGGATTAAACTCTCCTCGCTTGTCCAAGGTGAGAACAAAAAAGTTTCATAAAATACCAGCTTTATTAAAAAACAGTTGCCCTGAATTTCCTGAAAACTATTGTGTCATCATAAAATGAGTTTTCTATCTTATTTAAGTATAATAAAATCACTCTTTCTTTACGAAAGAAAATGGAAGAGGGGGAAGGAATGCCATACATTTTTATCCCTATGCTGTCTGATGTATAACTTAAGGGTTATGGTTCTTGTGGAAATCATTCTAATGTACAGGCTTCCAAATCAACACAGTTTAACATCGCTTATGATATCAGTAAGACGTCTTTTATCGGAAAACCATAAAATCTATATATTAATTCTATATGGTTTTTTACTGTGAGTCCTAATTTTGAGAGAACGGCTAAACGTAAAGTTATGGCTGAGGTATCAAAATAAAGGTCTTACCATGTAGATGTGCCAGCGGAAGAGAAAAATGAGATTGGGTCAACGGTTTGGGCGTTGTGTGGCGGCAAAGTTCCAATGCAAAGTCTATGGGAGAAGCGTGCGGTTGGCATTCGATCGCCTGCGGTTGACTCACGCGCTGTTGAAAGCGGAGGCATGGTGGGACTGCGATAGTCCAAAGTCCGAAGACTTATCTTTTCTGAACGAACCGTTGCGCAAAGCAACGCTAGCAGGCATTCTAATCAAAGTTCTTCTCATTGGAACAGCGAACATTCTCGAAGACCTGATTGCGCTATGCCGTTGGACTGTGTGATGTAGATATACAATTTAATATTCATTCGATCCAGTTTTTTCACGTAGGTAAGAAATTTCCCGTTATGTAAAGATGTAAGTAGACATTCCGTTGACCATTGTTAGGTGGTCGTTAAACCTTCAGTAAAAAACAAATCACGAACCTGCACTATTGTCTTTACTTAAGTGGTTGAATGAATTTGCCAATGAAATAATGTTTACATTTGTTGTTTCATATGAGTTTACTCTTTTCAAAAAAAAAAAAAAAAAGAACTGTCGGTTCCGACGGGTGAAGAGTATTCGCAACGCGAATCTCATTCCAACAACATTTACAAACACAGTTGTGACTGAAGATGAGAGTGACAGAGTGCGCTATTCAGTTGAATTTTTGCACACGATCGAGATGAGTGGACTTCCGCCTCACATTTTACGACTAAAAAAGGGTGCAGTCGTGATGCTCTTCACGAATCTGGCCGTCCCGGTGGCGCAGTGTTCTAAACGCTGGCTTATGATATTTCGTTCGTGAAGGGTCCGGGTTCGAATCCCGCCCGGTGAGGCATGGATGTTGTGTTTGTCTTACGGCACTGGCTGTCTCCCTTCCCTGGGGTGAGTGGCCCTAAGTTAGGGACGGGCGACTGCTTATAGCCCATTGAGTTGCTCACGGTGGTCGTTAAACCTTCAGTCAAATAAAAAAAAAATCACGAACCTGGGTCTTTACTGAAGTGGTTGAATCAATTTGTCAATCAAATAAAGTTTATATTTGTTGTTTCACATGAGTTTATTCTTTTCAAAAATAAATAAATAAACTAATCGTCGATTCCGACGGGTTTCGTCTAGTATTAATATAAAATGCCAGGTTTATATCAGTTTAAACTTTCTCGATAAAAATCATTTTATCTGTAGCATGTTCAAATGACGTTATCGTGCCCAATTTTAAAAAATCGTTATAAGTTTAAGTTCCGACCTCTCTGGCCGGAGCACAATTTTTTCCGTTAGCTGTTTTTACCTGTTTCTCGAGTGAGCTTGCGATGACACGAAATGCAGTTTTATGGTTCAGAGGAACCGACTACGTTAAGTAAAACGGTATAGTTAGAAAAAGGAACCAGCGAAAAGGCAGAAAGCGAAACAGATGTTTTATGGTTTTAGGAAAGATGAGAATTTGTTATGAAATCGGAGTTCTTAGGTTACAACAGGAATGAAACAAGGTCAAGGAAAATGGGATGAAAGAAAATAACAAACGCGGTGCAGGAGCACGTTAGATATGTTAGCATCAAGAGGCCCGAAGTACAATGATAAAACAAGAGAGCTTAGTTGCGGAACGATGGAGATCTTGAGTTGAAAAGCAATAGTGTCAGAAGTTATGAACGCTTTCGACTCCTCCAAAGAATGTAATTTACAGTAAATAACAAAACATATTTATCAATCAGCTTTTGTTTCCGCAATCATGTAAAAAAATTTTGTCTTAAAGAATAAAAAAATCAAAAACATAAAATCGCATAAAGTGATTTGTACTCTTAAAAAAATGTAGTCTTATTATTTCTATGCGACAGTCTCCATAAAAGACACCCTTCTTTTATATAATATCTATGTAAGTATCGCATAATTCAGTCAGCGAAGTTGGAGTTGGAAAAACCCTGCTGAAAATAGGAATTACGTTAGAAATCCCAATGCGAATTTAAAAGAAAAAAGATCATTATGAATTTGTAGGGTGAATGAACCTAATGGGAAATAACATTATTTAGAAAGAGAAAATCAACATTACTTAAAGTCGTATTTTTATATACTCTGTAACACAAACTCCCAGTCAGAATAAACTTATAGCAAGAAAAGTTACTGAGAAAGAATTTAACTTTTATACTCGGAAACAACAACTTTCCAATTCAACAGCTAAAAATTAGTTAGAAAACACGAAACCCGAATAAAACCGACCTAGAATTTCAAGTTTGGATAACATGATATTTATTGAAATAAGATTATGCGACTTTCTAAAATCATCTTCTTTAAAACCCTTCAAAATCCGACTCCCTATCGGAGTTTCCAAATACTCCTGTACATCCATTTGAGTTAAAGTTGCGTCACCAATATAAACACTGTCAGATAATATCCGAAAACTTGAAAATTTTCATCGTCCTGGAGCGGGACTCGAATCCGCGTCTCCCAGATAGAGCCCGGGCATGCTAACCACTACACCACCCAGAACGACCAAGTTTCAAGTTTCCGATCAATTTCAATATAACCATCGCATGATTCGCTAGTCGAAGCAACCGGCATTCATGTTTAGAGAATCTGGACGTTAAGAATCCTATCCCGTGATTGCCTGGAGAAGCAGATAAATCATGAAAGAAATACGGGATTACGCCATATAATACAAATTTTGAAGATGACGATCCGATTTTTGGCGTAAATGTGACAGGGATGGTAAGTCAGATAATATCCTAAAACTTGAAAATTTTCATCGTCCTGGAGCAGGACTCGAACCCGCGTCTCCCAGATAGCGCCCGGGTATGCTGCCCACTACACCACCCAGAACGACCAAGTTTCAAGTTTCCGATCAATTTAAATATAACCATCACAGGATTCGCTAGTCGAAGCAACCGGCATTCACGTTTAGCGAATCTGGAGGTTCAGAATCCTATCCCGTGATTGCCCGGAGAAGCAGATAAATCATGAATTATATGGCGTAATTCCGTATTTCTTTCGTGATAAACCCTGTCGTCGGCAAAGTCTTCGTGGCTGCTTTCTTCATGTGAATCATAAACCAAATCATCTTCAGTACCATTCATGGCATTATTTATGAAGCATTTTTTTAAAAGATCACAACTTTGCACTTCCGCGATGGCGACACCGCGTGCAGCAGCAGGAAGAGACCCCCACACGTGCTATGTAAACATGGGAGACTGCGATTTCGTTCGTCGAGCCCCTCTCTAAATGTGGGGGTGAAATGCACACAATCCCAAAGGAGTATATACTGTATTACCTTCTAAGATGGGGATAACTCCTTTCTTTCTTTTTTTTTCTTTTTTTTTAGCAACGGATTCCATGCTTGTTTCAAAGATGTTTCATTATTTATATTTTTAACCAACTTGGGTATAAACTGACCCCTGCACTTTAAATTAAAAAAAAAAAAAGAATTTCTTCCAAAAAAAAATTTTGCTTCTACGCTAGTATATACGGTTCTTAAGCTTACATTTAAAAAAGAAATTGCTTACGCTAATTTTTTCCATCTTAAAAAACAATATTACTGAAATTATAATGAAGCCTTAAAAGGAAAAATAAAAGTTACTAAAATAATTAAATAAAAATTATTTTTAATGTCTTTGTCTTTACCATGTGTAACGTACCAGGATATGTGACGTACCTGCCCGAAGGACTCACACGACATAAAGGCAGATAGGAATCAGAATAAAACATCCGCGTAGCTCAACTGGTAGAGTGACTTATTCCGGAATGAGAGGATCCGGGTTCGAATCCTGGCGTGGACAGAAATGACGGAGAAATTTACTTCGTTATAATGGCGCCCGAACTATCCGGATGTCCCGACCGTTCAAAATCTCGCTTTGGTGTGATGTTATTTCCACACCGCGAGATAGGAAAAATAAAAGAATCCCTTCTCCAGCACTTCGAAAAAAAAAAAAACGAGGGGGAGATGATGTAACGTACCAGGAGATGTGACGTACCTGCCCGAAGGACGCACACGACATAAAGGCAGATAGGAATCAGAATAAAACGTCCGCGTAGCTCAATTGGTAGAGCAACTTATTCCGGAATGAGGGGACCCGGGTTCGAATCCTGGCGCGGATAAAAATGACGGAGAAATTTACTTCGTTATATATGTTTACTTACTGTCTGAACTTTTTTCACAAGAAAACTTGTGGAAAGATTCGAACGAAAAGCAACTTTCTTTTTATCTTCACATAATGTCGGAACTTTCCAAAATAAATCTGTAGGCAACACAAAATAATGTAGTCTAATCAAATGCAACGATCTATTCTCCTACATTCAAATTCATGAATCCACTACATCGGCTGGTTCTAAGTCGTAAAAGCTAAGGAACAGGCAGACAACTCACAGTTTTTGCCATAACAAACAACCAAAACACGTGGTTGGTCACGAGTTCAGCTCAGACTTTGGAAGGTAATCCAGAGATACTGTATTACTTTCCAAAGAATTTGTTTTTTAGTAATGCTAACGTACTAGGTGCCTTCAGGCTTTGTGATAACGCGATACTCTGAAGTTATTCAAAAATGTCCATGATTTTGGAGGAGGTGTTTATTACTACTAAGTAAAATATATACTCCAATATAAATACGGTACTAAATTCAACATAACATGCTTTACGCCCGTGTGACTTTTATTTCGTATAACTTATTTCACACATTGGAAAGTAAATTGAGGTTTACAGCATCAAAACTACCAATTATTTTCAGACTGGGAGCATCAATGTTAAAGAGCTTTACTGTTGCCACTATCATTCAAAACTTTCAATAGTATGCTAACTGTCAAACAGGAAATAATTTCACTTACAAATAAATCCTGAGAATAACGGATTTATTCCTTCAGTAAGTAGAAGGTTTAACACCTGTACAATCGAAGACTTGATTGTGTACAGTAACACAACTACTATCGAAGATTAGAAAATTATATAACACAGCTACTATCGAACACCTAACTGCATTCAATAACACTACTAGTACTAATGTGAAGACTTGACTTCATGTAAATATCACCACCACCACTATCGAAAATGACTTCATATAATAACATCACTACTATTGAAGTCTTGACTGCATATAACACAATTACTACTATTGAAGTCTTGACTGCATATAACACAATTACTACTATTGAAGTCTTGACTGCATATAACACAATTACTACTATTGAAGTCTTGACTGCATATAACACAATTACTACTATCGAATGCCTGATTTCATATAATAACTTGTGACGTGCCTGCCCGGCAGGACGCGAACGACATAAAGGCAGATAGCAGCGATAACGAACGTCCGCGTAGCTCAATTGGTAGAGCGACTTATTCCGGAATGAAGGGCCCGGGTTCGAGCCCTGGCGTGGACAAAAATGACGGAGAAATTTACTTCGTTATAAACTCCAGTATTACTATCAAAGGTCTGATTTCATATAATAATTCCAGTGCTATCGACTTGATTTCATACGAGATATAATTACACCACTACTATCGAAGATTTGAGTTCATGTAATAGCCCCGTTACTATAAAAAACTTGACTGCATATAACATCATTACTACTACTATCGAAGACTTGCCTGACTATAATAACACCACTACTACCGAAGACTTAACTGAATATATACAACACCACTGCTGTCGAGAACTTGATAGCACATAATAAAATACATTCATAGTGGTAGTAAACACTGGCATGAGCAAGGTGCCAAATCATTCTTTTTTATCCCTGAATTAATATGAGTTATCCTGACTTGACTGATTACCAGTAATAGCCCAAAAGAAGGAAAATTCATGGAAATTCAGATGTAACGATGGAAAACATGACGAGAAGCTACCCAAATTTACGTATATGAAAAGTCAACAGAATCGAAAAGTTAAAAAGCATGTATATGCTATTTTACCAAAAAATTTCGACAGTTAAACTACGGTTCATGAAGTTTCCATTTTAGGCAAAATTCTTGAAAGAACAGCAACTGAAACTTCCGTTTCGTTGTTTTTCTTTCTTTCTCTTTTCAAATTTAAACGAACTTTATAAAAAAAAAAAAAAAAGAAAAAGGAAAGAAAAGAAACGGTGGAGAGGTTTAATAGCTGTTCTTTTAAGAACATTTCCTAAAATAAACATATTCATGTTTTACCCCGGGATTCAAGCCCAAACCGTGATGTTTTTGAAGCAGTTGGCGAAACGTTTTAAAAAATGGGTTGACTAGTGATGATATACATTCGTTCATTTCTCACGAAACATTTTTAACACGCATTCAGCTAAAATTCCCTTTCTGCAGACACAATATATTATAATGCTGCAACTACTTTTCAAGAAGAATAAATTATTTAAACTTCAGTGCAGCAATAAATGAATTGCATCCATTATTTCGAACTATATCTTACTCTTTTCATGAGAAAGCAGATTCCAAGGCTGATAACATTTGAAATAGCAAGTTTTACAAACACACGGAATAATTATATACTTTCCTCTCTGCATGAATTAAATAAATAAAAACTTATCTTTCGGAGGGAAATACATCTGATTAAACGCATAGAATCACGGTTGATATGAATGGAGACATTGTCATGATATCTCTGCGAATTTTTAACGAGAATTTGTATATCGAAGAATGCAGAATCTTGTGCTTTGCTTACGCATTAAATAAAGGCTACTGATTTCGATTGAAGGTTTATCTGTTATATTATTTACCAACGAGAAAAGACAGTTTGGTACGCTTTCAGAATTTGACGTTCGCTTCCTTTCCGTTTGGGATTTATTTCGGACTAGTTGAATTTATACACGGCGCTTAAACTTTTAAGATGCAGTCTAAATATTCAGCTTTGTGTAATGGTAAATATAACCATGTTTCTTAGTCCTATATTAATGGAGGCAATTTATATAGTAATTACATTTGCACCTCTGAAACAAAAAATAAAATAAATTGAAAAACACACACCCTACGCAATCCACCATTATGAATATTAGATAAAATAATTTACCCAACTCAAGGAAATGTGTGAAAGGCCGATAGAATAGCACTGCATAGGGTGAACGACGATGATTCATCGTCTTCAAGCATTCCGACCACTGCTGAAATAGCCATGCCCAAATAAAGGCAGCTGTTTTGCTTCTTCCGCGATGCACAAGTTACACAAATATTCACATGCCGGTACCATTCCTAGCGTACGCACATCGACGGCTTCAGAGTCACGTCAGCTTCTCAGCTGTTCCGTGTTATATTACTTGCTATTTCCCATAGAAATAAAAACGTAAATACACTCCATGGACAAAACATTAGACATACTTACCTAATAGCGTGTCTGTCTGTCCTCCTCTAGTGCGAATAACAGCCTGAACACGGCGAGGAATTGACCCCACCATATACCGGAGGGTTTCGGGGGAATTATGTCCCGAACATGCGCCCGCCATGTACATTCATCGTCAAAAAATAGTTGCACCCAGAAGGACGTGTCGGATTGCAATGCTATTAGGGAGGAAGGTAAAGGTTACCAGGAACAATAAATGATTAAACATTGAGACTGATATGGGCCATATTTATTGAGCTACACGCCAATAAGTAGTGTCTCTCAGTATGGCGTAGGGCCGCCATGTTTGCTCACACACCTTGCCTGACGTCTCGGCATGGAGTTGTACACGTTTCTAATGGTGTCCTGCGATAAGCCATCCCATGCAGCTGGAATCTTCCCACGCAGTTTCTGGAGATTGTGCGGTACGAGTGGAGTGAGGATAGCGCGTCCAAAAGCATCCCACACATTTTCAATTGGTGAAAGGTCTGGCGATGCGGCTGGCCATGACAGAGTGTCAGTGCCTTGAAAGCAAGCTCTCGAGACAGCAGCAGTATGCGGACGAGCGTTGTCCTGTTGAAAATTCGCACCGGGATAAGCTTTCAGAAAAGATAGGGCCACTGGTTGCAGGACCTCATTAACGTAACATGTTGGGGTGTCAATGTGCATGTAATAAACACCAAAGGTGATCTGGCATCGTAGGCACTGCGTGCGTATAGTCCTACGTCCATCACACCAAACCTTCTGGACGTGTGACGCTCCACAACAAACCGTTTATCTTGGCGCTGACCACGGTGCCTTCACACACGGATTCGGTGGTCGTCTCCTCCAAGACAAAAGCGGGACTCGTCACTGAAGATCACTCGCTGCCATTCTGAGTGGCTCCATGACAATCGCGCACGACAGCATTGTAATCTTTGGAGACGATGCAGTCGTGTTAAGGGCAGTCGTCGTAACGCGCTCTGCGTGCGTGCAGTCCTACGTCCTGCAGCAATCTGCTGATGGTGCTGGCACCAATCGGACGATGCCTGGAGGGCACCACTGCTCGCTAAATATCTGCAATAGCGGCTGTTGGGTCACTCGGCACATGTCGGAAAAACCGTCGGTCCTATCTCTCAGTGGTTCGTCTAGGTCTCCCAGACTCTTCTTGTCGCTGCTGCGTGCCTTGTTCTATCGACTGCCGCCAACAGCGCGCTATGGTGACATTCGCACGACCGGTATTGGTGCGCAATACGGCGATAAGACCATCTCGCTTCCCGGAAGCCGACGATTGAACCCCAAAATATAATTAAACCATACTTTTGTGAACCAGACCCAAGCTGAGTTAAACTGCTTTGAACTATGGATACCTTCTTCTTGGCTACTCAGTCCAAGGACTGATTGTTCAGTAGATGTACTCTGTCTCTCCACTCCTCTCTATTCTCCGCCGTTTTCTTTAAGTCATAGCTTGTCCTAGTATTAGTGTCTTGGAGTAAATGTGCCACAAAACTATTCCTTGGCCGTCCTCTTCTTTTCTTGCCTTATAGTATGTCCTGGTATTAGTGTCTTGGAATAGCTGTGCCACATAACTATTCCTTGGCCGTTCTCTTCTTTTCTTGCCTTATAGTATGTCCTGGTATTAGTGTCTTGGAATAGCTGTGCCACATAACTATTCCTTGGCCGTTCTCTTCTTTTCTTGCCTTATAGTATGTCCTGGTATTAGTGTCTTGGAGTAGCTGTGCCACATAACTATTCCTTGGCGGTCCTCTTCTTTTCTTGCCTTATAGTATGTCCTGGTATTAGTGTCTTGGAGTAGCTGTGCCACAAAACTATTCCTTGGCCGTCCTCTTCTTTTCTTGTCTTATAGTATGTCCTAGAATTGGTGTCTTGGAGTAACTGTGCCACAAAACTATTCCTTGGCCGTCCTCTTCCTCTCTTGCGTTGAATTTTCCCTTCCAAAACTTTCAGAATCGGGCCTCCATTGCGCAATGTGTGTCCCATCTATAACATTCTTCTTCTCTTTATCCTGGGTTCTCCCATTCTCTCCAGGACCTTTTCGTTAGTCTTTCGGTCGAGCAAACGCATTCTCTCTATTGTTCTATAGCTCCACATCTCAGCCTTTTCACTTCCTCTTGGTCAATGTCCATGTCTCAGAACCGCAGAGAGCTACTGGCCAAACATATGCCTTTAAAATTATCTTCCTCAGTTTTAGATCTACTACGGATACCGTAAGACATTTAACAATTTAAATGTCTGCAGATTGTCTTACAATAGCACAAGGATTCTATGATTCCAACCAGTTTTAGTTTCCAGCACTTTTATTGCGTAAAAACGCAACATTTAATGAACGTTACATACACTGCCGGAAAGTGAAAAAAGAACACCAAGAAGGAATTGGCGGACGATCATGAAGTTTACATATGTTAATGGAGTCGAGTTTACGTAGGTGTGATGTTAATTTCGGGACCAACCGGTGAGCGCTTACGCCACAGCACGGCATAATCTGCAAATTATCGTCGGTGGTATTTAAGGAGTACGGCGAAGTGAATGTAATCAGTCGTCGGCGTACGGGCACCTGCGAAGATCCTGAAGAAGCTGCAATGCCTGGACATGGAAGACGTGTACGATTTCAGCAGTTATCGGACTTTGAGCGAGGTCATCTAGTCGGACTCCGCGAGGCCCGGTGGTCGTATCGTCGTATTGCGGAGCGAGTTGGACGGGAAGTATCGGTGGTGGAACGATGGTGGCGTAGATGGTCCGAGGAACATTCCCACACGAGAAGACGTGGAACCGGTAGTCACAGACGGACTGATGAGCGGATCGATCGACGCTTAAGAAGAGCGGCGTTGTCAAGCAGAACATCCACTGCGACGCAAATACGAGCTGCCGTTGCACCTGAGGTGACTGTGCGAACAATCCGCAACCGTCTACTGGATGCAGTACAACGTGCACGTGTGCCTCTGGCATGTGTACCTCTGGCATGTGTACCTCTGACTCCAGCCCACCGTCAGGAACGGCTGCAGTGGTGTCGCCAACGTCTGCACTGGAGAACGCAATGGCGATCTGTCGTGTTCAGCGATGAAAGCAGATTCTGCTTGGGAGCCTCCGATGGCCGTATGCGTGTTCGCAGACGCACAGGGGAGCGTCTCCAGCCTTCTTGCATCCGCCAGCAACATACAGGGCCTACACCTGGTCTCCTGGTGTGGGGAGCGATCAGCTATCACTCCCGTACTCATTTAGTGTTTGTACCGGGTACGTTAAACAGCACTTCCTACATCAACAACATCATTCAGCCCGTTGTTGTGCCATTTGTAAGGTCAGTCCATCGTGGTGTTTTCCAGCAAGATAACGTACGCCCACACATGGCACGTGCAACGCAACATGCACTTCAGGGTGTGAGACAACTTCCATGGCCTGCACGTTCACCGGGTTTGTCCCCCATTGAGCACCTGTGGAATTTTATGGACAACGACTTATCCGGTCTCCACGGCCAGCCACGACTCTCCCCGATGTACGCGTCCAGGTTGAGGATGCTGGGAACTCAATACCCCAAACTTACATCCAACATCTGTACGACAGACTCCATGCCAGAATTGCACAGTGTGACGCAGTTCATGGCGGTTCAACCTCGTACTAACCATATTACATGAAAATGTTATTTTTCAGTTTACCAGCAAATACAGATGTATTTTGCCATAATGTTTTGATCACGTTATCCTCTGTATTCTGTTATTATGCTGTATAAATTTCATTGGTATCAGACGTCTCCTTCTTGGTGTTCTTTTTTCACTTTCCGCCAGTGTATATACTGTAGAACCTCGGTTATACAGTAGCGAACAAAAGTATTTGGCGAAACACTTTTTCGTCCATAATATTTTTTCTGCTGGACCAAATCGGGTCATTTTGGGATATGATACGGGTCATTTTGGCATATGACACGTTTTTCACTTTTATACGTAATTCTGCGTTAGTCCCGATATTTTACTGTAGTTGATGATGATAATATATATACAGTGGAACGTCGGTTATACGTTCTCAGTTAAAAATATTTCACTTTTATACATATTTCTACATTAATTCCGATATTTAACTGCAATTGATGATGACAATATATACAGTGTAACGTAGGTTATACCTTTTTCTGGTACACCTATTTAACTTTTATACCTAATTTTGCGTTAATCCCGATATTTTACCGTAGTTGATGATGATGATGATAATATATACTACAGTGGAACCTCGGTTATACGTTTCGCAGTTAAACGTTTTTCACTTTTATACGTGGTTCTGCGTTAGCCGCGACATTATACTGTAGTTGATAATGATAATATATACTGTAGAACCTCGGTTATACAGTAGCGAACGAAAGTATTTAACGAAACACTTTTTCGACCATAATATTTTTTCTGCTGGACCAAATCGGGTCATTTTGGGATATGATATATGTTATTCAGTTCTAAACATGACCCATATGCAGATGGGTAGGAAACCTTAACATAGATCAGGTACCGAGCTTAATCGCAAAGATCATACAAATTGACCAACAGAGTAGGTGTGTATCACATTCATTTAATGCAACGATAACAGAAAACAAGTACGAGAAAACGACAAAACAATAACTAATACTTAGTGGGATAACCACGAGACTTAATAATAGCTGCACAACGGGTCAGCATCGAGTCCACTAGCTTCGCGACGGTGACCTGCGGAATTCGCGCCCATTCTGCAGACAGCTGGTCGAACTTCTGGGCCCTATTCCGGCAGGTTTTCTTCGCACATGGTCTCTCCAGCTCCTCCCACACGCGCTCGATGGGGTTGAGGTCTGGAGATTGGCTTGGCCAGTCTAGAAGTGTGACCTGTTGCTGCTGGAAGGCTGCCTTCGCTACTCTGGAGGTGTGCTTTGGGTCGTTGTCTTGCTGCATGATCCATCCGGGTGGCATGTTCTGGTTTGCCCATGGGAAGCCATCGTTGATGAGCATGTTCGTGTAGCTCTAGCCGGTCATTATTCCGTCAATTTTGATGATGGGGCCCGTTCCATTGCGAGAGAAGGCGCCGTAAACCATGAGCGATCATCCTCCGTGCTTGACAGTCGGCTGAATGAACTGGGGGTTGAATCTCTGGCCACACGGACTTCGTACGTATCGGATGCCATCACTTCCGAACAAGTTGAACTTGCTCTCGTTGGTGAAAAGCACCTTACTCCAGTCCGTCGCGGTCCAGTGTCGATGAAGGCGCGCGAACGCGACTCTGGCTCGTCGATTCTTGACTCCGATGATTGGTTTCTTGGCGGGGCGTCTTCCATTCAATCCATCAGCAATGAGACGACGGGAGATGGTCATTCGGCTGACGTTCAGGTCTTCGCTGTCGCGGAATTCGGTGGCGATGCCCACAGCAGTCAAGGTGGGATCAGCACGAGATCGACGGGTCTATCCTGACGCAACGTAGTGGAACGAGGCCTACCACATCGCGGACTGTTCTCGACGGTCCCAGTCTTCTTATAACGTTGCAGGATAGCTGAAATATACTGGTGTCGGATCTTCAGAGCCCTCGCAATGTCGGTGACGCGCATTCCGGATTCCATCATGTTCACGGCCGCCTGGCGAGCTCCAACAGGGATCTCCGCCTTTTTACCCATTTCTGAAAACCTAAAATTGACTTATTATCACACTAAACATCAAAAAACCCACAAAAATCACAAGAAAAACATTAATACATGCAGCAAACAAATGGGTAATAATTGGCGGCTCTTGAATATGGCCCATTTCGAATGACAAATTCGCTCTGAACGAAATACAAACTACGCGGCATTGTAACCCACGAATCAACACATATCATATCCCAAAATGTCCAAATTTGGTCCAGCAGAAAAAATTATGGTCGAAAAAGTGTTTCGCCAAATACTTTTGTTCGCTACTTTACGTTTCTATGGAATACGTATTTCACCTTCATACGTAATTCAGCATTAGTCGCGGTATTTTACTGTAGTTGATGATAATAATATTATATACCGTGGCACCTCGGTTATACGTTTCTCAGTTATACGTTTTTCACTTCTTTACGTAATTCTGCGTTGGTTCCTATACTTTACCGTAGTTTTTATCGCTCTTTTAACTCGGTTGATACTTTAAATTTGAATTTCAGATTATCAAGAATGTGGGGTTCTTTATTCGTTTATACGTAACCCGGAATGTTACAATCTGGAGAATATTGTTGTGTTCCCTCTTGGTGCAGCCAGAGTTAAGCATTGATCATCAGAAAAGAGCATGTTGTTTACTTTCGGTTTGGATGAAATATTAGTTTCGCATTTCATGAGTCACACATACATGCGCTATTTAAAAATTGATAAATCTCTGGCACGTAAATTTGTGACTCCACCATTTTGTGTCGTAATAGATATTTCACATTCTGGTTTCAAATGGATGCACTCAGGATCCCCCACCACCACCACCACCACCACCACCAAACTTAATTCATGAGTACCATATCGAAGCACTGGTCTCAGATTCTTAGTTCTGAGGATTTCATTTAATCTAGAATCAAGATTATTTATAGGCAGAGAGAGCTGTAGAATATGAGGCATCATTTTTATAAGTTTCATAATTTTTGCAATGCGATAAAGTATATTGAATTTGTACCGCTTATTTTATTTTCACCGCCAATTTAACTTTAAATAAATTATTATTAACGAACATTCTACACTCTTTTAAAACATAAATTTTAAAATAGTTTTTTTTAACTTTTTGAAATATCGTTTATACGTTTTCTACATTTATACATTGTTTTAAGGACATCTGGAAAAAAAGTATAATCCAGGTTTCACTGTATTTCCAAATCACATCAGGAAATTTTTTGAAATTGTTTCACCGAACGAATCTCACTGAATACATTTTGAAATCACGCTGTATTTTTCTTCTAAAAATAATTTGCTAACTGGATTGCGATGAACACATCATTTTCAAAGCGCATTGGACGCTTCTCTAAAACGTTGGTTGGTTGGTTGGTAGGAATTTATTGGCGCAACGACTTCAATGGGCTAAACAGCGCCATTTCTCCAAAATGAGACTTACGTTTCATAAATCCATACGCATTTATTTACTCCACGAAATGACGTTTTGTCGCCTTGATAAGGAAAATTAATTTTAAAAAAATCAGGGAATGAAGAAGGCATAGCACGTTAAATAAATCAAACAGATTTCATTCTGCTCCCTTAAATAATGGAAAATTCTAAATTCCTTCCTGTTCACATAGCGAACTGAAATTTTGCATCTCTAACTTGACAGAATATATTTTTCTATATTAAAACGAAAACTTATTCTGTATATCATAACAATAGACAATTCCAAATTTTTTGGTATTCTCAGAAATAAATCACAATTATTCGTTGATAGGCGTTACATTTTATCTTATTTAAACAAAATATTTTTCATCGTGAAAACTTGTAAATCTTTCGTTCATGTTATAAAACATTTATAATTTTGTAACGCTAAACGTTAAGAATATATAATACGTACTTTTTCCTTGTTAAAGAAGGAGCTTATGCCATTCTTTTCAAACACGGAAAAAATTCTAAATTGTTTTGTGGGACGGCAGTAATGCTGTGGTAGAGAACATAAAAAATAAATCTGGATCATAACATCATGTATTTTAAGAGATATATATATATATGACACAAGACCTGAGATGTGCACACAATTTGCAAGAAGCATTTTACCGGTGTTTTTATATTTTCGCTATAATACAGCAATGAAATGGTTAGTGGACATCACGAGACATCAAAAAGAAAAGAAAAAAGAAGAAGATTGTAATCGTTTATCTATGTCTGTGCACTTGTTCGCTCCAATTGGACCACGAAAGCGTTTGTATAAATATGTTCTGATTCTGTTAGTTTGATAAAAGTTCGAGAGTTAAAAAAAAGTGAGTTATGTCTTTTCTATATTCCTGTCTTTTTTTTATCTTGTTAACGGAACATGGCGTTGTACACAGGAATCAAAAATTGAGAAAGAATTCTCGAACGTACATGAAATTCAGTGATGCGTAGGTTGACTTTTTGTGCCCGAAAACCACCGAAACACTAACATCTTAACTTAACATATCAATCAATCTATCGGTATATTTAAAGACTATTCATATTTAGTTGAATCGTTAGAACGATGGAAACACTCAGATGGGGGAATAAAGCCCAATGATTGGAAAAAATTAAAGGACAAGTAAATGAAGTTGTAGATTTAGAGGTGCCGTAATCTGTTGGGTTGATGCATGAGTTCATGCCGTTTTTTTCACCGCACTACAGGAATGTATTATGTCAGAAGGGAAAATGGAATCAATTAACTATGTATTCCCCTCCCCCATTGTTTACGATGGTGCCCCAACGTTTGGATAGGTCTGCAATGCCATTTTTGAAAGAACGTGCAGGTTTTGCTGCGAAGAAATCATTAAAGAAATTCTGGAGATCAACATCATTGTTGAACGTTCTGTCACAAAGTGCATTCGACAGAAATCGTAACAGGTGATAAGTCTGAAAGAGCGGCATCTGGGGAATAGGCCGGATGTGGAAGGATCTCTCATTTCATGTCCTGAATGGCCATTTTGGTCATATTTGCACTGTGAGGGTGTGCGTTATCATCATGTTGGAGAAGGACCCTCATGGCATCGATGTGGCTCTTTCTGCTGAATTGCTCCTTCCAGACGGTGGAGTTGCTCACAGTAGAGTGTAGCGTTGATGGTCCAATTCCTTGGCAGCATTTTCCAGTGAATGATGTCTTCCATGTCCCACCAGACACACAACATGATCTTCCCCGGATGAAGGTCATGTTTAGGACGTTGTGTGAGCGTCTTGTTTGGGCTTAACCATTCCCTCCGATGCCTGAAATTCACGTACAGGCACCACTTTTCATCTCCAGTAATAATACGTGACAGAAAGAGTTTGTGTTGCTGAGAACATTGGCAATAACGGGAGAGCAAGGAACCACATATGTCAACACGCTGATTCTTGTCCTTGGTGAGAGTGTGAGGCGCCCAAGACCCCAATTTCTGGACCTTTCCCATACGTTCCAGGTGTCTTACCACTGTGGCCTGATGATCACAGTCTATCTTAGTGGCCAATTCGCTTGTGGTTTGACGCGGATCCAAGTGGATGAGATGGTTCAAACGATCCTCATCGAAGTGAGATGGACGACCTGAGCGTGGAGAGTCGTTGAGGTCAAAATTGTCACCTCGGAACCGCTCAAACCATTTGCGGGCTGTCCTCGGAGCAATAGCATCCTTCCCATACACAGCACAGTTTTGTCGAGTGGCCTCGGCGGCTGTGGATCCCTTGTTAAATTCGTAGAGGAATAGATGTCGGAAATGTTCATTCCTCTATATTTGACACTTCGTACTTCCGTACCTGAAAAACCGAAAAACCATTAGCCACAATCACACAACGCAATATGATTAAGATACAATATATTTCTGGCTACATTTTGATATACAACTGGCCATCTGTATAGCGTCACTACTGACCAGGGAAACACTCGTGAAACAAAACGGCATGAACGTATGCATCAACCCAAGAAATAATTTCCTGCTGTCCGGACCAGGAACAGGAAAAAGAAGGAATTGGGGGGGGGGGGGGGTGGACAAACGACACACTGCTCCTGGTAAAAAAAAAAAATTAAAGAAATTTAAGAAGACAATTTAAGAGAGAAAGAGATTGATGGCAGTTAAATGAAAGAATTTTAAGAGATTATTTGAAAATTTATTTTGATAGCGTATATTAGATGTGACTTATACTTCGAATTTAACTTTTTTTTTTTTTTTTGAGTTTGTGTTCTCGTGTAAATTTGGTTTCCTCTCGTAAACCGTTTTTCTGAATCTAACGAAGCGTTATTTCTCCCGTCGAGTTCCTCAGTGTTGGCATCCTGACAGTGGGTCGAGTTGTCGTTAATGTGGCTTGAAAAAAAATTTCAGTCAAGAATAAATAAAACAATATGTAGAGTAGTTGAAATAGAGCAGTGTTCTGGGTATGATATGCTATGTGTTAGATGAAGAGTGAATGATAAGAATATACGCTCAGATATCTGTGTGTATCAGGTCTGTTACATAGCGAGGTAGAAGCAATGAATGTTATGTCTTGTTGAAAGTTGATATTTTGAAGCTGGAAGTACTTGATTTCTGTAACATGTCGATCATTACGAAATTCGGTGTGCACCAAGCTGTTCATCCTGACGAGCCTTTCTTATCTTATAAAAGTGGATATTGAACTCGTAAGTACAGTGTTAAAAAAAAAATGTGAATTTATGGAAAATTCCTGAAAAGAACGTGCAGGAAAGTTGTTGGTAGGTGTCCATCTATTAATGAAATTTCCGTTTTCAAAAGTTTCTGTTTCTTCTAACAATAGTATTTTGACAGATTTTCAAGCCCGGTGGCGCAGTGGTCTAAGGCGTTGGCCACTGATCATTCGTCCGTAAGGGGTCCGGGTTCGAATCCCGGTCAGGCATGGATGTTGTGTTTGTCTTACGGCACTGGCCCTCTCCCTTCCCTGGAACCAGTGACCCTAAATTAGGGACGGGCGACTGCTTATAGCCCATTGAGTTGCTCACGGTGGTCGTAAAACCTCCAATCAAAAAAAAAAAAAAAAAAACAGATTTTCAAATTCCGTTTATTTCAGAAAAGTTAGTTTTCGGTTTTTCCGTATTTATTTAGAAATTTCGCTACAACTTCGATTTTGACTTCTTACCAAACATTCTTCTTTCCTGACGCACGAAGTTAACCAATCTCTTCTTGTTTTCACCTGGTGGAGCTCGATCCGAGTATGTCTTCAAAGACAATATTGCGTTCTACTGATTGAGCCAGAAAGGCACGCCACGTACAGTCACGTGTAAGGTAGAGCTCGAATCGCGTGGTGATAAGATATATATATATATATATATATATTTTTTTTTTATTTTTTTTTTGCTATGCTCGTGAATTGGCCATTTTATTTTCTATTGAAGCTCATTCGTTTCTAAATCATATGTAATAATTTTATTTTTTTCTTTAAGAAGACTCGTTACAAATTAAATTTTTTTCATCTTGATTTTTCGAAGCAAAAGACTTTCACTTATTCTTGATCTCAAAGACTACAGTCTCGTGACGACCATATATATATTAAGAGAATACAACGTCGTTTGTCACAAATATTTAGTTTTTCAAGCTGACCATGGTTTAGCTGGGTATTGACCTAGCCTCATCAGGACGAATGGCACGTAAATATTCAAATTGTATATGATAACGAAAATGGTGTTTACAGTCACGGGTTTTGGTTAGTTTCTTCCACGCGCTTGATAGAAATGGGGTGGATGCCATGTCATTAACAAGTTGCGAAGACTTCTGATATACATGGTGTAACGTACCAGGAGATGTGACGTACCTGCCCGAAGAACGCACACGACATAAAGGCAGATAGGAATCAGAATAAAACGTCCGCGTAGCTCAATTGGTAGAGTGACTTATTCCTGAATGAGGGGATCCGGGTTCGAATCCTGGCGTGGACAGAAATGACGGAGAAATTTACTTCGTTATAATGGCGCCCGATCTTTCCGGATGCCCCGACCATTCAAAATCTCGCATTGGTGTGATGTTCTTTCCACACCGCGAGATAGGAAAAATAAGAGAATCCTTTCTCCAGCACTTCGAAAAAAATAAATAAGGGGGAGATGATGTAACGTACCAGGAGATGTGACGTACCTGCCAGAAGGACGCACACGACATAAAGGCAGATAGGAATCAGAATAAAACGTCCGCGTAGCTCAATTGGTAGAGTGACTTATTCCGGAATGAGGGGGTCCGGGTTCGAATCCTGGCGTGGACAGAAATGACGGAGAAATTTACTTCGTTATAATGAAAGCTTCCAAAATATCAAGTTTGGTGGTTAAATCTGGCTTGTCAATTAGTTTTGCTTTTTCAAAGATAAATTTATGGTCCTTTTCGTAACAGTGTTTAGCCATCGATGACTTCTTTAGGTCACAGTTTCGAATATCGGTCTTGTGCTGCTTCAATCGAAAACGTAAGGCTCTACGGGTCTGTCCTATATACGAACCGCCACATTCACATGGAATTTTATAAATTCCCCATGAGGTTTTGTCTTCAGCATAGTTCTTTGATCCTAAAAAGCTCATTTTGTTTATGGGTTCAAAAATCACTTTAAAATAAAAAGTTTTGAATTTTTTTGAAATTTTGAAGGCAATGTCACAGGAAAATGGAATAATGGAAAAATTCTCACCATTTATGTTATCATATACAATTTGAATATTTACGTGCCATTCGTCCTGATGAAGCTACCCAGCGAAACCATGGTCGGCTTGAAAAAATAAATATGTGACAAATGACTTTGTATTCTCTTAATATATACTTTCACTTATGTTTGAGAAAAGGTGAAATGTATTGCTTTATAGTATTATTTCACAAAATCCTTAATACAGGCTCTTTACTAGAGAAAGACAGGTGGGGCTAGTCCCCACCTGGGGCACTCATGGGCCTCCCTAACAAATTCTATATAATTTGGGTTTTTTAGCCTTTGGAAAAAAGTTTCTACCATAAAATAAAACTTTCCAATTCTGATTTAAAGAATGATGCAAGTTAACAGCGATATTGTTTGAAGAGTCGTGCCCGCCTGCGTGGGCGTAATGGACTGACTAAACCCGGCCAGGAATTTCAGTCATGCGGTGCAGTACAAAAAAGCAAAACAAAAAAAAACATGTATCTGCAGGGAAACACCTCTTCTCTCATGAAAAAAAAAATTCTATTAGGTAAAAAAAAAAAGAGAGAGAGAGAACTGTCGAAACATACATTTTCAAAATAATTCAGTTGTGGACAAATTTTAACAAAATTTACTGGTAAAATAATTTTATATATCCGATCACGATTGAATTTAGTATCAAACCAAGCTCAAAATGGGATGTTGAACTAGATAACTTTTTTCTTTGAAAATTTTGGTTTTGACAAAATCAGGAGTCTCTTGAAGACCCAAATTGGAACTTAATCACCACGAAGATTATTCTCAGAGTTAAAATGGGCACATAATTTTCCTACGCAATTAATTTTTGGATTTATTGGTTCACTGATCTTCTACTGCGTGATCAGTAACCAAATAAATACCTATTGGTACTTCTATTTATTGTGTTGGTACCTTCTCCTTCAGTAGACCGACTGGTTTGTCCCATATCAACCAGTTCAGTGATAAATCTTTGTTGCTTTTAAGACAAATGTGGGAAGGACACGGATTTCGAAATATCTCTGCCGGAGAATCGCTTTGCCTGTAAATGGAGAAAGGTGTGGGATGGGAATGATGGGCCATCACAATGGGTACTAGTGTCTCCGTCAAATTTACAAAAGGATAATAGGGCCTACCAATTACGGTGGGATCCAAGTCAAACAGCCTACGTTCAACTGTAGTTAGCTTTTCCTTAATTAATTTATAACAGGTGCTTGGTGCGGCTGCACTTTTCTCTCATAAGTGCAGAGAATTTTGCTACGTCTTTACAGAGCAAACGCCAAAATTATAAATAAGAAAAAACGCTTTTTTAATTAAGGAAATAAAACTTTTCAGATAGATATAAAGCACAAATGAAGTTACCGATAGTTTTTCAGAAGTAGCAAAATAATTATCCGTTCGTTAAAAAATATTCATAATGAAAAATTATAAGAAAGTGGGCCATCTCTTGAGTAGTCCACAGGGAAATGTCCCAGTGGGCAAATCCGCCCCTGTGCCTGGGATTATAAATGGCATCATAAAACCAAGCACACAAAGGAAAGTGCAGTTCTTATTACTTGAATTTTAGCACAGAGCAGGAGTCTCAGAGGTTAATCTCCCATAAAGACTCATGGCAATAATTTGGCCCCAAAGGTCTCAACAGAACAGCGCGCCAGTGGACGGACATGGAACTAAAATGTCAAACAGTAATCGCCTGCTTTTTTTTTTTTTTTCCCCAAGAGTTTACAACTGAGATCAGATGTACAGGATTTTAGGAAGAGAGTGTCTGACCGCAGATCTTAAATAACCCTTAGAAATAGGAAGCCAGGAGATTTGGGATAGAGCGCCTCCATAGGGAAGTGACACGGAAGCGAATAAGAAACGGATAAAAACGCCCTTATTTTTAACCAGGGGGCCAGTACCCGGGGCCCGAGGGCTTAACGTGCCCATCCGACGCACGGAAGGATATTTCGTGATTCAAGCCTTTGTACCTGCCTCAGATCGAACCAGAGACTTCTCCGTGGCAGTCACGAACGCTGACCACTAGGAAAAATATAAAAAACACTCGGTAGGTTTAGAAGTCAATTCACATCCGCTGTAGGAGCGGGTAGGGTGCCCTGATTCGAAAGTCGTTTTAGGGGTGAAAGGTGAAATTAGAGTTGTAGGAGTACGTTACCAGGGGGAAAGAACTTGTTTTATTTCTACCCCGTGTAACTTAGTAAAAAGGACCAACACAAGGAGGTGGGTACCCTCGCAATTTAGTTACATGTCTGGGGTGGAAGAGTGGGCAAGGGTGGAGGAAACCAAGTCCAGGAACTCCAGAAGAAACAGCAGCAATCCAGGTTAGTTCCGCAGACAGTACGATAAAAGACTGGTAATTATATGGTGATGTACAAACAAAAAGGATATAAGTGCACTTCCTCCAAAAGTAAGCAGTGGGATAAAAAAAGAGGTAGAAAAAAATAAAGGGATGTAAGGATATTAAGTTCGGCTAGGGTGTAATTTATTTATGGGAAATAAATAAATTCTTCCTTAGTTTAAGGACCAAACGAGGGCTATAAGTGCATCAATATGCTTAGGATAAAGGGATAAGAAGTATAAAATTGATCTGTACACAATAAGGAATAACTAAAGTATTGCAGGTAGGCGGAGTCGGTCGGAATATTGAATTAACATTGGCTCGCTGGCGAAAGGTGACTACAGTCTCCGGAACAAAGACAGCGCAAACAGCAAAATGCAATTTGCAGGTAGGTACTCAAATAAAGCAAAGCAAGAGGTAGAGATGTAATTAGGAAGTAAGTAGTGTTAGAAGTAACCATTACCAACTGGTATTTAGATCACTACTAAGAAATAAGAATAAGAATAAAAGACAGAGACATAAGGACAAGGAGGAAATCTGTCAGCCGTCGCAAGAAAATATAAGGAGATTTGAGTAATGTTTGTGAATTCTTTTCTTAAAATTTCCAGCAGCCCCTTAAGGGGCCGCCCTAAAAATACAGATTTTTTACAGAAATACAATATGTATAGTGGGCAGCTCATTTCATAAGTGTTCTGCAGTGTTTAACAGTAGAAGGGAAAAAGAGGTCAGGGTTAAAAGTTTTGTAACTTAAGTGAATTTACCACTAGGCCATCAGCGGTGGTGCTACTTATTTAGCAACTGGTACCGTGCCACGTGACAGACGCTATCGTAGTTTCATGGCTGACCATTGGGGTGCTGTCTTAAACACGAGAGCTGGACCTTTGAATCTTCGCTGTGAATTTTAGTACCAGCACTAGTCCCTCCGAGCAAGCAGCTGTACTATCAATCGCCCTCGTGTGTTCACTATTAAGCTGTCGTCGTTATGTCTTGTTTTAAAGTTATTATTACAAACTGTCGTCGTTAACTGTTGTAGATAAAGTTACTGTTACAAACTGTTGTAATTAAAGTTACAAAGTTGTAATTAATGTTACAAGAAATGATAAAAGTAACTTTAGTGTAATTAAAGTTACTTTTATTATTACTAAACTTGAATGTAATCATTGTAAATTTAATGTAATTAAAGTTACAAGCAACTGCTGCAATTCAAAGCTACAAGTAACTGTTGTAATTAAAGTTACAAGTAACTGTTGTAATTAAAGTTACAAGTAACTGTTGTAATTAAAGTTACAAGTAACTGTTGTAATTAAAAGTTGCAAGTAACTGTTGTAATTAAAACTTTCAAGTTACTATTTAACTGTTATCATTACTAAACTTGAATGTAATCATTGTAAATTTAATGTAATTAAAGTTACAAGCAACTGCTGCAATTCAAAGCTACAAGTAACTGTTGTAATTAAAGTTACAAGTAACTGTTGTAATTAAAGTTACAAGTAACTGTTGTAATTAAAAGTTACAAGTAACTGTTGTAATTAAAAGTTTCAAGTTACTATTTAACTGTTATCATTACTAAACTTTAATGTAATCATAGTTACTGCTTAACTGTTATTACTAAACTTTAACGCAATCAAGTTATTGTTTAACTATTATCATTGCTAAACTTTAATATAATCATATGTTATCAATGTAAACTGTTATCATTACTAAGCTTTAATGTAATCATGTTACAAATTAAAGTTACAAGTGATGATAAAAGTAACTTTAATGTAATTAAAGTTGCAAGTTACTGTTTAAATGTTGTAATTAAAGTTACAAGTTACTGTTTAACTGTAGTAATTAAAGTTACAAGTAACTTGTAATTAAAGTTACAAGTTACTGTTTACCTGTTGTAAAGTTACAAGTTACTGTTGAACTGTTGTAATTAAAGTTACTTATTACAAACTGTCGTCGTTATGCCTTGTTTCGTTGACGTTAAACGCTGCCATTTTTACGTGTCTGTAATTTCGTACTCAGTTGTTATAATTGCAACGAAACAGGGTGAGAAACCAGAAAAGGATGCCCATCAAAATGGTTGGGTATCAAGAATGTCAGAAGAAATTATAGTTTCTTTTGGGATGTTCACGTCAGGACCACTCAGTTGCTTTCCGAAGTAAATTGTTTGCATTCTAAAATGTTGCAATACTATGGCATTTTAAATTATAAAGTGGTAACACAGGTAGTGATCATAGATTGGTGAGATGTAAGATGCACCTCAACACTAAACTCGAACGTGGCAAGCGCATAAGACAAACAAAATGTATTGACATAACCAACCTTAAAAAACACCATAATACCTTCAAGTTGGAACTGAAGAACAGATTCTCTGCTTTAGAAGGCCTAACATCGGAAGAAGTGGATATTTCTGAAGTTAACAGAAAAGTAACCAAAGCTCTTATAGAAACAACAACAAAATTAGCTGGGTCTAAGAACAAGTTGCATGTGAACAAATTATCAGGAAAAACCAAAATGTTGATGCAAAAAAGAAGAGAGATGAGGACAACTAAAGAAGATGTGCCTTCCAAAGTGGAATATATAGAGCTATGCAAGACAGTACGAAAAAGTATCACTGAAGACGTAAGGAAATTCAACTGTGAACTAGTAAGGAAAGCAATTGAAAACAACCAAAGCCTGAAGATAGCAAAGGGACATCTCAGTAAGGGAAGAAAACAGATTATGGCACTGAGAAAAGAAGATGGTTCTGTAACAAGAAATAGAGGCAAAATTTTGACAAGAGTGAAAGATTTCTACTCCAAATTATATGAAAGGGATGATACATGTACTCCAGACATCATGAAAGGTACCAGTACCAGAGTTCTTCCAGTCCTCCCAGCAGGAGTTGCACATGCAATCAAGAACATGAAGCGGGGAAAAGCTCCAGGAGAAGATGGAATTACTGTAGACATCATACAAGAAGCAAGTAGAGAAATCGAAACAGTACTCGCCCAAATTTTCACTCGATGCCTTAATGAAGGGAAGATTCCTGAAGATTCGAACAACGCTACAATGATCCTGCTACATAATAAAGGTGACATTGAGGATCTCAGGAACTACAGACCTATCAGCCTCCTATCAGTGGTTTATAAAATCTTCACTAAAGTTCTTTCATACCGCTTGAAGGTGACACTGGACATGGCTCAACCGAGAGAACAAGCTGGATTCAGGAGTGGCTACAGCACAATAGATCATATCCACGTACTGAGAGAACTAATTGAAAGAGCGAGGGAATATGAACTTCCATTGTGCATGGCTTTTATCGATTATGAAAAAGCCTTTGATTCGGTGAAACCATCAGCAGTTACAATGGCTCTGAAATCCTGTGGTATTGAAGATGCGTACATTAATATTACACTGCTAGACAATTGCTAAGGACGGATCATAAACGGCTATACAGCGCATAAAAAAGCAAGTGTGGTTGGATGCCAAGTGAAATAAAATAATGTCAGAATGCCAGGACATTACAAGAAAGACAATTTATTGTGCTCTGAAATCCAGAAGGCTTTGGAACGTGTTCTAGGGACAAACAGGCCATTTTGTGCAGAATACGTAAACGTGAAAAAAATGCAATTACCGTCCGCAGGCGTTCCGGCGTAAGATGTCAATACGGGATATGGCCACCATGGAGGGCGATGCAAGATTCCACACGTCGTGTCATGCTTTGCACAACATTATCAAGCAGCTGTTGGGGTAATTTATCCCATTCCTCTGTCAGTGCACGGATGAGGGTGTCCTTGTTTATTGGAGGGCATTGGCGACCAGCAAGACTCCTCCCCAAAGCATCCCACACATTTTCAATGGGATTCAGATCTGGAGAACGTGCTGGCCATACGAGGCGTTGAATATCCTCGCTCTCAAGACACTCCTGGACAGCGACTGTTCGATGACATGTTGCTTTGTCGCCCATGAACATGAATCTATCACCGACAGCACCACGGAACATGCGAACATGAGGTAGCAGAACATCATTAATGTATCGTTGGCCAGTCATAGTCCCAGTTGGAAGCACATAGAGGGACGTACGGCCATTGATCATGATGCCAGCCCATACCATGACACTACATGTAGGATATCGGTCCCTTTCCTGTATGTTTGCTGGACAATATGCAGTACCACTATCACGCCAGATCAGTTGTCGTCGACAATCAAACGATAGACTGTATCTACTCTCATCTGAGAAGAGGACAGCAGACCAGTCGTTATCAGTCCAATTGCGATGTTGATGGCACCATTGCAAACGGGCGGTACGGTGACGTCTGGACAATGGGATGCATACAACAGGACGGCGGGCGTATAGTCCTCCTTCATGCAAACGTCTGGCGACAGTTTTTCGGGAGATCCGCTTGCCAGTAGCAGCCATAAACTGATTTGCTACCTCACTAGCTGTGCTGCGCCGGTGTCTTTTTGTTGATAGCACTATGTAATCTTCTGCAGGTGTCGTACTGTGAACAAGACCTCCCCCGTTACGTTTGCTACACTCTCCATTTGTTTGAAATGATTTCCAAAGCCTTGAAACAACACTGTGACTGACGTCGAACTCCCTGGCAACATCTGTTATTTTTCGCCCTTCTTCAATCTTGCCAATAATACGGCCACGCGTAAAATCATCTAGGTGATGTCGGGAAGACATACTGAAAATTGCAAGTTCGTCAATTGATTCTTTCCCTTTCAACTTTGCGTTTGAACAACAACGGTCAATACGCGTCAAATCCTTTATGTCTCTTATCAACGCTATGACGTCACGAACAAGTTCGGCAATCCAAAATTTGCATACGCACAACACGTCTTACTGTATCCCGCACTAATGCTAATTTCCACATTTTCCTGCCTTCCATTTTATGGTTGCTATCGTTGCTATTGTCATCCGTCCTTAGCAATTGTCCGGCAGTGTATTAATAACATCTATGAAAATGCAAGTGCCAAGATTCGGCTGTTTATAAACACAACACACATAAAAATTGGAAAAGGAGTGAGACAAGGTGACACCATATCTCCGAAGCTCTTTAATGCTACATTGGAAAATGTCTTTCAATCACTGAACTGGGAAAACAAAGGGATAAAGATTAATGGAGATTATCTAACCCACCTTCGTTTTGCTGATGACGTAGTCATTTTTGCAACTACCCCATCAGAGTTGCAGAGTATGATCCAGGAACTTGCTGACAAGAGTAAAGAAGTGGGATTAAAAATGAACTTTCAGAAGACAAAAGTGATGTTCAATGCTTTTACAAGAAATGAAGATTGATCGATTGATGGAGAAAAGCTGGAGATAACAGACACGTACGTTTATCTTGGACATCAGATATCAAGTGAGGGTCACATTGATGAAGAAATTAATCGGCGTACAAAACTTGCCTGAAGAGCTTTTGGAAGAAACAGCATAATTTTCAAGAGCAATATGCCATTATGTCTTAAAAGAAACGTGTTTAATCAATGCATCCTTCCAGTGCTTACGTATGGTGCAGAGACGTGGACCTTAACTAAAAGAGACATACAAAGGCTGCAGACAACTCCAAGCAGCATGGAGAGGTGCATGCTTGGTGTAACCAGGAGAGATAAGAAGAGGAACTCGTGGATCCGAAAAATGACAAGAGTGGAAGAAATCATGATCAGAGTTAAATCCCTGAAATGGCAATGGGCTGGACATACTGCCAGAAGGACAGACCATCGATGGACAGCCGAAATTTTAGATTGGATTCCAAGGGACAGGAAAAGACCCAGAAGAAGACCACATGGAAGATGGGTGGCTGAAATTCGAAAGTATGCGGGAGTGACATGGAGGAGACTGGCACAAGACAGACCGTTGTGGAGGAAACTTGGGGAGACCTTCGTCCAGCAGTGGATTAATAATGGTTGACAATGATGATGATGATGAAGTAAGCAAAAGAATATTTGCTTAGCAGCTTTATCACCGCAAGCTTTCTTATTTCATGAAACTCTGAACATAACTTAGTGGTTGTTGGTTAATGTCATGTAAACCACTTATCTCTCCCACGTGCTTTGTAACACAGTAGTTATTACCTTTCCTTTCTGTGATGTAGCAATTATTTTTACCTTTCTTCTGTTACAATTATTTTTCCTATCTATACTAATATTTCTTGTCTTTCTAAGTGTTGTAATGATTATTATTTTTCTGTTTACAAACATTTTAGATACAACTATTAATTAGTAATGAAGCTTATATTTCAGTTGTACTGGGAGAATACACATCACCTGTATTTTTTTTTTTTTTTTTTTTGCTCTATTTGATGGTGTTCTTGTTTTTTTTTGTTTTTTTTATGAGAAATTCTTATAAACCAGAATTTTCCCTACTACCTCCTCCAACTCACAAGTTTGTATTTTCTTTATTATCTGACTTCTACACATGATGAGTGCAGAATTCATTTCATATCTGCTTGAATTAGGTAAGCCCCCCTGTAGGTCACATCCGGGACTCGAACGACTAGCCAGGGTCAGATGCGTAGTTACCTGGCTAGTCGTTCCAGTCCCACATGTAACCAACAAGGGGAACACTGGTACTAAAAAGTACCAATGCGCTCCTTGTTGTTTACTGGCCTGTGTTTATACCTCATTTTGAAGGGTGGCTTTAGGCAGGTACGTTTTTAAGATGAGGGACCAAGGCATCCAGATCCTCCCTCCGAAATATTTTTCCACTTGCAGTTTCAGCTCTCTTTTATTTACTTACTTCAAGCTACAAACATTTACTTTGCCATAAAACTGTCCACTGTTTTTATCCTATAGTTCGTAAGATTAATGAGCTTCAGAGGTTATTTCATAAATCGAATCAGCAGTCCCGGTGGTCTAGTGGTCAGAAGCGTAGTTCCCTGGCTAGTCGTTCGAGTCCCGGATGACACAAGTCTATCTTACGGCGTTGGTCATCTCTGCCTTCCTGGAACCAATGGCCTCAAATTAAGAACTGGGGACCACTTATAGACTTTCGAGTAGCTCATGGTGGTTGTTAAACCCCGAACCAACAGAAAAGTAAGAATAATAAATTGAATTTAATTATGCATTATGTCAAATGTTTTAACATATTTTTTTCAAAGTCATTGTATTTTTTACATGTGTATTATGCCTCCCAGTCTGCTTTCCCATTTGATGCAAGAAAACCTCTTTCTGTAAGCGCTTGCCCAGAGAGCAGTAAAATGCACGATACACATTTCCATGCATTAGGGAGAAATTCGTGTTCCTAAGACCAAAGCAAATCGCACTTGTTTCGTGGAAATGGAAAATTCCATGAAGTAAAGCTATCCAGCTGACCATAATAGGAATGAAACATTTCAAATTTGAATACCTTATGCCTCAACGAAGGGAATATTCTTGATAGCTGGAACAATGCTATTGTGGCTCTGCTGCTTTATAAAAGACGGGACCTCGAGGATCTCAGGAATGACAGACACCAGCCTCCTATCAGTTGTTCACCAAATCTTCACTAAGGCATTGTCACATACCTTGACGAATACACAGGACATGACGCAAACAAGAGAACAAGCTAGATTTAGGAGAGGCAACAGCACTGACCATTGTACTGAGAAAACTAATTCAAAGAGCTAATAAATGTGAACTCACACCGTGTATAGCTTTTGCTGGTTACGAAAAGGCTTTTGATTCTCAAACCATCAGCAGTTATAATGTCTTTGAAATTCTGCGGTATTGTGGATGCATACTTTAACATCATTAATAACATCAATGATCATGCAGGCGCAATGGTTCGACTGTTGGTGGACACAGCAAGCATAAAAATTGGAAAAGGAATGAAACAAATTAACATCGTATCGCCCAAGCTTTTCAATGCCGCATTGCAGAATATCTTTCAATCACTGAACTGGGAAGACAAGGGGATAAAGATTAATGGAGATTATTTAACCCACCTCGTTTTGCCAAGAATAATGTCATTTTGTCAAGCAACCGCTCAGAGCTGGATGACACTGATGTACAACGCTTTTACAAGAACTTAAGATTTAGAAAGATTTAACTGATGCCTACATCTATCTAAGACAATCCAGCAGCTCTGAACGGGATCATTTGTCCAAATAAGCGTACATCTACCTAAGAAATCGAAGCAGAAATTAATAAGTATAAAACTTAGCTGGACTGCATTTGGAAGAATAGTGCAATTTTCAAGAGCAAATCACCATTATGTCTTAAAATGAGTGCTTAATGAAAATGCACCCTTCCAATTCTTACGTATGAATCAGAGACATCCCAGGTAGCACAACCTTGCAATTTAACTTAGGTCCAACACTCTTTTAGGGATAGAAGACCGTGGCTCAGTGTTGGGCCTACGTTAAATTGTAAGGCTGTGCTACCTGGGATGGACCTTAACTAAAAATGACAAACAAAGTTTTCGGACAATTCACAGAAGCGTGTAGTGATTAATGTGTTGCGTAACAAAAAAAGAAAAAAAAAACGTAGAAGTGTGAACTCATGGATTAGGAAAATGGCAAGAATGGGTGACATCATAGTCAAAGTAAAGACCCTTAAGTGATAATGGGCTAGATATATTGCTAGGATAACTGGCCACCGCTGGACAACTAAAATACTAGAAGGGGGCTCGGAAAGATCAAGATGAAGACCACTTGGGAGAAGGGTGGATGAAATTCGAAAGCATGCGGGAATGACATGGAAAAGAATTGCTCAAGATAGAGTTGTAGAAGAGACTAGGGGAGACCTTCATTCAGCAGTGGATTGAGAATGGTTGACGATCATGGTGATAATGAGGCGCAATACAATCAGAAGGATAGGCTTGTAGTTACGTCGCTCCCAAAAATTATGAAACGTGTACAGGTGTTAGGTAAAATAATGGAAACACCTGCTATAGAGTACCACTTTTTATAATCGCTCACTAATTTATTTCTGAATATGCAATGATTAATTTTTTTCCATGCAAAATTACTGTGAAATACCTAGAATGAAAGAAGAAGATGGAAAGATTGACGGAGGTAGGAGGTTAAACCCCTGTTTGTCGTTTGAAGTAGCTATGAGATGCTAAGCTGATGTTTAAAAGCTACCAGATAGTTTGTTGCCTACAAACATCTGCTATCGTGGGGTCATGTTAACTAACTTAAACACCCTACGTGTTGAAGAAAGAGAAAGAGCTTTCAACATCCTCTCGTTCATTGTTTTTCATCCAGAAGGAGTTGTTTTTTCGATGCTTGGGCTGAAGAAAAGAGTTGTTGTTTTTTTTCGGCGGAATTCCTGTGCTTTTGGTTTTTGTGAGGAAAAGGGGTATGGCTATTGACCACGGTAAGAAGTGCTACCACCGAGCACCAGCGAAGGAAAATACGCGATCAAAGATGGAGATAAAAAAGTGGAGCCGGAGAAGAGTAGAAAAAGTTGAAGCATGACATCAGTAAATCCCGATTGTCGTTGCGTGGATCCACGGAAAAGGGAACAGAATAGTACACTTAAAAAAAGAACCACGCAACTTAGTTGGGAGTTATTTTGACTCCAGCCTATAAGGAACGCGCAGCTCAACCACCAGCAAGCAAATTCAAAGAATGTGATTCATTTTATACATTCTTCTGCCTATTTCTTTCTCCCCCTTTTTATTTCATATTTTATCTAATTGTTTTTTTTTATTTTTGACATAATTATTCGCTAATGAAGTAAATTAAAAAAGAAGATTAAAAAACAGCAAAACTTGCGTTTGTATTCGTGGAAAAACAGAGTTTGTAGTTGAACACAGCGTCCCCAGATGTTCTTTCCCCTCCTGGTTCTGAGACCTAGCTAGTTGCGGCCCTGCTCGAAACATGCAAGTTGGTCCGACGTGTCATCACTCGCACTTTTTCCAACTTTGGAGCACATTTGACGAATACCAGAGGAAACGCATAATGTATATTATCACGTGACAACCATCAAACATGGTGGGCAATCAGTAATGGTTTGGAGCTGCGATCTTTTGGTCTTCTTCATGTTACATCAACACCCTGAAGAGACGAGTTACAGTCCTTGATATTCAGGGTGGCCAGGTTCATCTACCTGGCGCAAATGATGTCATCTTTCTAGAAGACAATGCTCAAATTCAAATACATCTCAGACAGATGTGTTTTGGTTTGAAGAGTACTAGTGAAGTTAAACATCTCTCATGACCTGCAAAATCACCAGACTTGTACGTTATTGAGCCCTGTCGGCAGAATTGGAGAGAAGAGTAAGAAATAGATTTCCTCCACCCTCGTCACTCAAGAAACAGAAATTTAAGACTTTCCTCCTCGAGGAATGGTTCAATATTCCTTTGAAGACTGTTCACGATATATTTGAACCTATTCCACGTCGAAGACAAGCTCTTGTGAAAAAAAAGCTTGGCCCAACGCCCTACAAAAGCATACCTGTTGCTCTTCTCACAGGTGTTTCCCTTATTTTGTCAGCCACCTGTACGGTAAACTGATAGCTCATTAAAAAGAAAAGAAGACAGAATATTTTAAAATCCTTTCAGCCAACCGTGTGCTTTAGAAACGATTTTTCATCCAAATCAGCCTGTCAAGTTATATTGATGTGCAGCCACCTCTATGGAAAATGTCTAAGAAGATCTGAAGAAAAAACATTTGTTTAAAAATTCATTAACTTGCACGAAATTTATATACATTAATTGCACATACTCTATATTTATGACGTGTTTAGTATTTTTCTAAAATTGGTTGTTTTTGTCTCTGTCTATCTACATATCATGTGAAGAAAAAGAGAATGAAAGTATCTCTGGTCCGCTCCCGAAATGAAAGGCTGTCTGTCTACGTCATTGCCTTTGTGGCATTTTGCCCAAGTCGGCGAGACGTTTCCGTAGAATTTTGTTTTCTCGTAAGAGCCCAGCTTCGTAGAGTTTTATACCCGCGTTCTCTAACACCATTAGAAGCAGCGAAATCTATAAACTTGAACTCACCAGACCAGAAGAATGTCACAGTATTTTACACCCTCAGTCAGAAACCAAACCAACCTCTGTAAAATTTTACATCTAATCAGAATTTCCCCTCCTCACCATAAAGCCCCTAGTGCATACAGGTATACAGATGTGTGCTGACAATTACGATAAAACAATACCGTGTTAAAACATATTCTAGGTGTTGCAAGTTTAAGGAAGGACGGATTTTGTTAAAACGGTCATTAAGATCAAAGCATCAGCTAGTCTGGTGATGGATGCATTTTTACGAAAATACAGAAAACGTGTGAGAAATGGAATGGCTTCTGCATCAGTCAACGTTCAATAGGTGACAGGAAGAGCAAAACCGCTTAGGTACAGAGAGAATAAACTTATTTTGGGATCAAATGGGAAAAAATGTCGACCAATGACCGAGTGGCCAAACGCAAGGGCTTCTGCCTAACTGTCCAAGTTGTGATCGGGCTGGAAACCCGGATGAGATACGTATGTTTAATCTTAACTTTTTTAAATAATATATCTCATACAGCTGGAAACCTGGATGAGATATGATATTTAATCTTAATTTTTAAAATAATCCGCTACAGCAGTGGTGATCAACTTGGTTCCTACCGTCCACTAGTCGGCGATTCAAGCTTTTCATGGGGGGTTTTGTCCGTTGTTACAAATTTTGTCCTTCCGCCATATGTAGAATTCATTGCTTACAACTTCGCGAGTTTGACTTTTGTAACCGGGGCTTCCATATTTATCGGATGCGAAATTCAGTAGCCGTTTTTAGAGATAGTGAATTGTAGTCATTTTTTTCTTTCAATTCCCGCCATTTGGATGGGATGGGCAGCGAACAGGCAAAGTATTTCTTTTCCCACGCGTCGCAGCAGAGGGTGTGTTAGATTTACAGTTTCGTCGATGTGAGAAGAATGAAACTGAACATTATTGCTTTTCCGCCGTCCCAAGTAGCACGATGAAGAGGGGGCCAGAGAGCCAATTAATGAATCTTGCGTTTTTCGGAGAGGAGGCATCTTAGGGTGTGGCTTTGCTTAGGAGGAATTCGTCGGACTTCACACGGGGGGGGGGGAGAGTTTTCGTTCGGGAGTCGGCTATCGGAGCAAGAAAGAGCAGAGGGAATTCGGTGGCAGAAAGTCGACGAAGCAGGAGATCTTTAGCGGGGGTGCAGTATCTTCGGGACGTAGGGAAGTAGGAAGGAATGAGGCCGATGAGAGAGACGGAAGGAGATTATGAGGGGTTAATATGTAGAAAGAACGGAGATCAGGACAAGGCTTAAAGACATTCCCCGTAACATCTGAATAAAAGTCTTCCTCACTGCAAAATTTAGCCTCAGTCGATTCACTCTTCTATGCTTTGTATTGTATTTATCTGCTCTAGTTGGGAGAATTACGGATTATACCACCGATACCGAACTTACTGCAAAGGAAGCATCAAACGAACCCTCCACACAGAAATAGAACTCAGCACCAAGCCCTGTAACACTTTTTTAAATATGCTTTTGCATTTTACTTTTGAATGCCATCTCTAAACTTTGAATATAGATAATAATTAAAACAAGGTAATCCGTAAATACTATCGTGGATTTGTTGCTTATTTGAAGGAAGAAGTGCCAAACGTTTTGTGTATTCATTGTGTGGTGCACAGACAACATCTTGTGGAAAAACATTTAAGTACAAGTCTCCATTCATTACTAAGTATAATATATGTATTTAGAGCTGTAAATAAGATCAAATCTAATGCCAAAGATGATAGAATGTTTCGACAGCTGTGCCATGAGTAACTTATTAGGTTACTTTTGCACACAGAAGTTCGGTAGCTCTCAAAGGGTGCATGTGCATGCTTGTCTCGTTTTGTAGCATTATATGATAGTTTCATACAGTTTTTTTAAGTAATAATGAGGCTGGTCTCTGTCAACATTTAAAAACAGTAAGGAATGATACCTTTTATTTGGCAGACATTTTCAAGAGATTTAATGAAATTAATTTGCAGCTTCAAGGAGCCAACATAACTCTTATCAGTTGCAAAAATACTGTGTCATTATTTATCGAAACACCTGATTTTCTCCGTCATAATCTTTTGAAGAGAGAATTTCATCAGTTTCCCAAATTGTCATCTATAAAAGATGATGCACCTCCAGAGAAGATTGAAAGGTTCAGAAGCCACCTCAACGAACTTAAATTGGATATGGAAAAATTATTTAAATATATTTTGAACTTGAAGATGTATGACTGGATGATAAATCCTTTTACTGCAAATTTTTCTGAGGTTGACATAACTTGCCAAGAAGAACTATTAGAACTTAAATATGATGAAGAAAGCAAATATAAATTTGATAGTGGTGGATACCAAAAACTCTGGCAAAATAAAAATAAAATGCCTGCGTTATATCCAAATATGTGGAAAATTATATTTAATTTATGGACACCTTTCCCTACCTCATATCTTGTAGAATCAGGCTTGAGTGCTGTTAATCATATTATTACCAAACAGAGAAACCGTCTGAATGTCACCGAAAGAGGAGACCTCCGTTTGTTCCTTACGAAAATCGAACCAGATATCAAATATTTAGTCTCGAAGCATCAGCCTCAAGGATCTAATTATTCATTAATTAAAGGTAATTTCAATAAACTTTATTGTTTTCACATTTAACTTTCATTTTCTTCAATTTAGGCAGCTCCCGCACTAGTAGGCGCTGTATCGATGGTGATGCAGGAATTCATTAAATTGAAATTATCTATGTATGAACATACAGCATAAAGTATAAATAAAAAGACGAATTTAAGTACATATTTTTTGCAAACCCTCCCCTCTAAAAATTACTTCGTACTTGCGCTAAATTGAGTTACTGTGGCACCGATGGACAGTAAGGAAATTTTACCATCAACAAAGATACAAAAGTGGGCAATAAGGAAATTTTACCATCAACAAAGATACAAAAGTGGGCAGTAAGAAAATTTTACCATCAACAAAGATACAAAAGTGGGCAGTAAGGAAATTTTACCATCAACAAAGATACAAAAGTGGGCGGTAAGGAAATTTTACCATCAACAAAGATACAAAACTGGGCAGTAAGAAACTTTACCATCAACAAAGATACAAAAGTGGGCGGTAAGGAAATTTTACCATCAACAAAGATACAAAAATGGGTAGTAAGGAAATTTTACCATCAACAAATATACAAAAGTGGGCGGTAAGTGAATTTTACCATCAACAAATATACAAAAGTGGGCGGTAAGGAAATTTTACCATCGACAAAGATACAAAAGTGGGCAGTAAGGAAATTTTACCATCAACAAAGATACAAAAGTGGGCAGTAAGGAAATTTTACCATCAACAAAGATACAAAAGTGGGCAGTAAGGAAATTTTACCATCAACAAAGATACAAAAGTGGGCGGTAAGGAAATTTTACCATCAACAAAGATACAAAAGTGGGCGGTAAGGAAATTTTACCATCAACAAATATACAAAAGTGGGCAGTAAGGAAATTTTACCATCAACAAAGATACAAAAGTGGGCAGTAAGGAAATTTTACCATCAACAAAGATACAAAAGTGGGCAGTAAGGAAATTTTACCATCAACAAAGATACAAAAGTGGGCAGTAAGAAAATTTTACCATCAACAAAGATACAAAAGTGGGCAGTAAGGAAATTTTACCATCAACAAAGATACAAAAGTGGGCGGTAAGGAAATTTTACCATCAACAAAGATACAAAAGTGGGCAGTAAGGAAATTTTACCATCAACAAAGATACAAAAGTGGGCGGTAAGGAAATTTTACCATCAACAAAGATACAAAAGTGGGCGGTAAGGAAATTTTACCATCAACAAATATACAAAAGTGGGCGGTAAGGAAATTTTACCATCGACAAAGATACAAAAGTGGGCAGTAAGGAAATTTTACCATCAACAAAGATACAAAAGTGGGCAGTAAGGAAATTTTACCATCAACAAAGATACAAAAGTGGGCGGTAAGGAAATTTTACCATCAACAAAGATACAAAAGTGGGCAGTAAGGAAATTTTACCATCAACAAAGATACAAAAGTGGGCAGTAAGGAAATTTTACCATCAACAAAGATACAAAAGTGGGCAGTAAGGAAATTTTACTATCAACAAAGATACAAAAGTGGGCAGTAAGGAAATTTTACCATCAACAAAGATACAAAAGTGGGCGGTAAGGAAATTTTACCATCAACAAAGATACAAAAGTGGGCAGTAACAAATTTTACCATCAACAAAGATACAAAAGTGGGCGGTAAGGAAATTTTACCATCAACAAAGATACAAAAGTGGGCGGTAAGGAAATTTTACCATCAACAAATATACAAAAGTGGGCGGTAAGGAAATTTTACCATCGACAAAGATACAAAAGTGGGCAGTAAGGAAATTTTACCATCAACAAAGATACAAAAGTGGGCAGTAAGGAAATTTTACCATCAACAAAGATACAAAAGTGGGCAGTAAGGAAATTTTACCATCAACAAAGATACAAAAGTGGGCGGTAAGGAAATTTTACCATCAACAAAGATACAAAAGTGGGCGGTAAGGAAATTTTACCATTAAGAATGATACAAAAGTGGGCGGTAAGGAAATTTTACCATCAACAAAGATACAAAAGTGGGCGGTAAGGAAATTTTTCCATCAACAAAGATACAAATGTAGGCGGTAAGGAAATTTTTCCATCAACAAAGATACAAAAGTGGGCGGTAAGGAAATTTTACCATCAACAAAGATACAAAAGTGGGCGGTAAGGAAATTTTACCATTAACAAAGATACAAAAGTGGGCGGTAAGGAAATTTTACTATCAACAAAGATACAAAAGTGGGCGGTAAGGAAATTTTACTATCAACAAAGATACAAAAGTGGGCGGTAAGGACATTTTACCATCAACAAAGATACAAAAGTGGGCGGTAAGGAAATTTTACCATCAACAAAGATACAAAAGTGGGCGGTAAGGAAATTTTACCATCAACAAATATACAAAAGTGGGCGGTAAGGAAATTTTACCATCAACAAAGATACAAAAGTGGGCGGTAAGGAAATTTTACCATCAACAAAGATACAAAAGTGGGCGGTAGGTATTAAAAGGTTGACGACCCCTGCGCAATAGAATAATGATATTAATTTTAATCATTTTTAATGTCTTGGGTGTGAGTTTTAACGACCACCGTGAGCAACAAGCCGTAGCCCATTGCTAATTTAGTTCCACTGATTCCAGGGAAGAGAAACAGCCAGTGCCATAAGATAAACACACCATCCATGTCTCATCAGGATTCGAACCCGGACCCATCTTAGATGAATGTTCAGAAGCTAGCGCTTAGACCAATAAGCAATTGAGGCGGCTTTAATACCTTAAAAATACTTAGTAACTTTCACTTTAATAAATTTTTAAAAGCTGTAAATATGTGGGAACTTTTCCAGAGCGCGGTTATTTCTTTGATTAATAGGGTGCCAGTCAGTGTCTTAAATTCAGATTTCGGGCCAGGGGGCAAGAACCTGAACGTAGACCCCCTACTGTGTGTTTAAAAGGGGAGAAAGTTAAAGCATGTAGACATAGCAATGAAGTACTGAGGAATAATTTGCATAGGCGGAATGCTGAAAAAAATCACTCACCAGTATGTGGGAGAGCGGGGGGGAAGAGAATTGATGAGTGAGACATTTCACTACCACCTGTCTTGAAACAGGTTGACACTATAATTCGTGCATAAATACCAGTATTAAAAGAAATCCGTCTTGTTGCACGATTATGTTTATACAGCTAAAAAATGAAATCTATATACAGTTTAAAAACACATGAGCACTTTCGGTGTCACATTGACACCTTCATCAGATGTAATTTCACCATGTGGCTACATGCTGGTCTTAAGTACGTGGAGTAGATGCATCATGGGAAAGGTAATGTCAATGTCACATGATATACCAGATAACAAGACAATCAAAAAAAGGCATAGTTAGCCAATGATCACTTAACAGAAGCAATTGCTATTGTGCTGTCCTTCCCAACAAGATTGCTCCAAAGTTCAGGTAAAACATAAGGATAATAGTCATTACAGCAACTTGTATTATAAGCCGAAATATAGAGGCTTTCTGCAAATAACAAGGAATGAACAGAGTTAGGTGTGTTTATGATTTTAGCGTTGTCCCAGTCTGGGATGGAATTTCCAGCACTTATGGTTCTTGCAAAAGAGGTGCTTTGGTGATTCATTTTTAGATCATATCTGTGTTCATTTAATCTCAAATCTAAATTTCTTTTGGTAGAACCCACATAATGATTGTTTAGTTCACCAGAGATAGTGTCAAGCATAGGAATAACATACACACCCCATTTTTTCCTTTGTCAATTTTGTCACGATCATTGCGGATAATGGTATATAGATTGCATGATCGTATTCCAAATTGTATTTTATGACGAGAACATATGTTGGTAAGGAGGTTTACAATATGTGGATTAAAATCAACAGATCCAACATACTTTTTAGGCACTTGCTCACTAATTAAAGCAGTTGACATAGAAAACCGTACTTTATTGTGCACTCCCCTAACAACGTTGTCCGGGTAACCATGGTTTTTAGCGAGGGATGATATCCATTGTAGTTCTTGAGCTCTGGCGAAATGGCTAGAAGAATGTGAATATGCTCTTCTAAATAGGAAGTGCAGAGCAGAAATTTTATGCTGAAAGATGTGAGCAGAATTGTACGGAATTAGAGTGGGTGTGGAAGTAGGTTTTCGATAAACGGTAAAAGACAGGGAATTGTCAGAAGGGGTACGAGTAATTTGAAAGTCAAGATAAGGTAAGACGAAATTATTTTCAAGTTCTATCGTGAGTTTGATGGAGGGGTATTGAGCAGACATAGCGTTGACAAACTGCTGTAACTGATTTATGGTATATGGCCAAATTACCAAGATGTCATCAACGTAACGGATATAGAGACTAGGTTTTTGTGGGAATTCTTGTATGACTTTATTTTCAATATGCTGTAGAAGAATTTCTGCTAAGACTGCGGATAAAGGTGAACCCATGGCTGTCCCGTCGGTTTGTTGGTAAAATATGTTCTGAAATTTGAAAAATGAACGCTTTTTAATGAGATGAAGAGCATTCATTATGAAAGCAATATCATTGGCAGGAATGTCAGAATCAATCAGCAAGGCCTGAATCAACTGAAATGTAGCTTCCATAGGTACATTCGTGTATAACGAAACTACATCTAGGGACGCCAAAAAATAGGAATTTGGTAGTGGCTGAATAAACTTTAACCTATCAATAGCTTGTGTGGTGCTCTTTATTGAGTAGGAAGAATTCACTGTAAATTTGGTGAGATAACTTGCCAAAGCTTTTTCCAAAGGTCGGGTGGGGGCAATGTAACCTGATACAAGAGGGCGAATAGGGTACCCTTCCTTGTGTAGCTTTAATCTACCAAATAAATCAGGCACATGGCAGCCGGGGGGTGGATTGAAGGCTTTTGAAAAGGAGTCCGGAGGAGCTGAAGAGTTCTTAAGGCGGCTTAAAGCACTAACAGTAGCCCTAGTGGGGTCTCGTGTCACTATTACATGAGGGATACTAGAAATGGCATTGAGCATTTTTTTAACATAATCACTTTGATTTAAGAGTACAACTTGACTAGTTTTATCAGCTAAAAGAATGGCAATATCTGGGTCCTTTTTCAATTCAATCAGCTGCTGCATTTCCTCATGAAGCTGGCATTCTTCGGTGGTTTTACACCGTCGTGGATTGTGTTTGTGAAGAGACCTTGCGATTTTCATTCTTGCGAAGTTCCTATCTTCTATTGGAAGTGAATATAGAATTTTTCAATTTGCGGAACTGTTTTGAATAAGTCCACTTTACGTTGGTTAGGGTAAGCGAACTTGTAACCTCGTTGCAAGGCTCTTAGCTGAATGGGATTCAGAACTTTATCACTTAGGTTTCTGACTCCATTATGTGAATCAGAGTTATAGCTGTCATGGTCCAGTTCATGCAAATCCAATCCATTACCCACATTAGGTGATCCATGTAATGATCCTTGTTCAGAAGGGCCGATAGGATGTCTTGTTTGAAATCCGAACAGCTTATGTGTTCTACTACGAACTTCAGAATCCACCAACAGTCTTAGTTTTTTCACATGGGTGTTAAATAAAACCTTCATTTCATTTTCGATTATTGCTGTAATTATGAATAATGTACGGTCCAAAATTATTGGGTGTGAGGAATCAGCTAGGAATGAGTAACAGGTATAGCATTTCTTATTAAAGAAGTCAATACTGCTACGCTTACTTCTGATCTGTTGAAGTAGTCTCTTCCTTTCGGCAGTCCTTATAATCCTGGCGTCTCGTCTGGTAAATGGAGAATTGAAGATACGCAGATGTCGTGGAATGACATCTAAATCTCTGCAATTCAGTAAAAATGACAAATGTGCCGATTCCCTTGAAAGTTTTCCACGAAAACGTCTAAATGATTGCATAGCATGGCTCCACATGATGAATTTTGAAGAAGACTGTGATTCACAATAAAAAATGCGGAAGTATGACGGTTGACACTATAATTCGTGCATAAATACCAGTATTAAAAGAAATCCGTCTTGTTGCACGATTATGTTTATACAGCTAAAAAATGAAATCTATATACAGTTTAAAAACACATGAGCACTTTCGGTGTCACATTGACACCTTCATCAGATGTAATTTCACCATGTGGCTACATGCTGGTCTTAAGTACGTGGAGTAGATGCATCATGGGAAAGGTAATGTCAATGTCACATGATATACCAGATAACAAGACAATCAAAAAAAGGCATAGTTAGCCAATGATCACTTAACAGAAGCAATTGCTATTGTGCTGTCCTTCCCAACAAGATTGCTCCAAGGTTCAGGTAAAACATAAGGATAATAGTCATTACAGCAACTTGTATTATAAGCCGAAATATAGAGGCTTTCTGCAAATAACAAGGAATGAACAGAGTTAGGTGTGTTTATGATTTTAGCGTTGTCCCAGTCTGGGATGGAATTTCCAGCACTTATGGTTCTTGCAAAAGAGGTGCTTTGGTGATTCATTTTTAGATCATATCTGTGTTCATTTAATCTCAAATCTAAATTTCTTTTGGTAGAACCCACATAATGATTGTTTAGTTCACCAGAGATAGTGTCAAGCATAGGAATAACATACACACCCCATTTTTTCCCTTTGTCAATTTTGTCACGATCATTGCGGATAATGGTATATAGATTGCATGATCGTATTCCAAATTGTATTTTATGACGAGAACATATGTTGGTAAGGAGGTTTACAATATGTGGATTAAAATCAACAGATCCAACATACTTTTTAGGCACTTGCTCACTAATTAAAGCAGTTGACATAGAAAACCGTACTTTATTGTGCACTCCCCTAACAACGTTGTCCGGGTAACCATGGTTTTTAGCGAGGGATGATATCCATTGTAGTTCTTGAGCTCTGGCGAAATGGCTAGAAGAATGTGAATATGCTCTTCTAAATAGGAAGTGCAGAGCAGAAATTTTATGCTGAAAGATGTGAGCAGAATTGTACGGAATTAGAGTGGGTGTGGAAGTAGGTTTTCGATAAACGGTAAAAGACAGGGAATTGTCAGAAGGGGTACGAGTAATTTGAAAGTCAAGATAAGGTAAGACGAAATTATTTTCAAGTTCTATCGTGAGTTTGATGGAGGGGTATTGAGCAGACATAGCGTTGACAAACTGCTGTAACTGATTTATGGTATATGGCCAAATTACCAAGATGTCATCAACGTAACGGATATAGAGACTAGGTTTTTGTGGGAATTCTTGTATGACTTTATTTTCAATATGCTGTAGAAGAATTTCTGCTAAGACTGCGGATAAAGGTGAACCCATGGCTGTCCCGTCGGTTTGTTGGTAAAATATGTTCTGAAATTTGAAAAATGAACGCTTTTTAATGAGATGAAGAGCATTCATTATGAAAGCAATATCATTGGCAGGAATGTCAGAATCAATCAGCAAGGCCTGAATCAACTGAAATGTAGCTTCCATAGGTACATTCGTGTATAACGAAACTACATCTAGGGACGCCAAAAAATAGGAATTTGGTAGTGGCTGAATAAACAATTCCCTGTCTTTTACCGTTTATCGAAAACCTACTTCCACACCCACTCTAATTCCGTACAATTCTGCTCACATCTTTCAGCATAAAATTTCTGCTCTGCACTTCCTATTTAGAAGAGCATATTCACATTCTTCTAGCCATTTCGCCAGAGCTCAAGAACTACAATGGATATCATCCCTCGCTAAAAACCATGGTTACCCGGACAACGTTGTTAGGGAGTGCACAATAAAGTACGGTTTTCTATGTCAACTGCTTTAATTAGTGAGCAAGTGCCTAAAAAGTATGTTGGATCTGTTGATTTTAATCCACATATTGTAAACCTCCTTACCAACATATGTTCTCGTCATAAAATACAATTTGGAATACGATCATGCAATCTATATACCATTATCCGCAATGATCGTGACAAAATTGACAAAGGGAAAAAATGGGGTGTGTATGTTATTCCTATGCTTGACACTATCTCTGGTGAACTAAACAATCATTATGTGGGTTCTACCAAAAGAAATTTAGATTTGAGATTAAATGAACACAGATATGATCTAAAAATGAATCACCAAAGCACCTCTTTTGCAAGAACCATAAGTGCTGGAAATTCCATCCCAGACTGGGACAACGCTAAAATCATAAACACACCTAACTCTGTTCATTCCTTGTTATTTGCAGAAAGCCTCTATATTTCGGCTTATAATACAAGTTGCTGTAATGACTATTATCCTTATGTTTTACCTGAACCTTGGAGCAATCTTGTTGGGAAGGACAGCACAATAGCAATTGCTTCTGTTAAGTGATCATTGGCTAACTATGCCTTTTTTTGATTGTCTTGTTATCTGGTATATCATGTGACATTGACATTACCTTTCCCATGATGCATCTACTCCACGTACTTAAGACCAGCATGTAGCCGCATGGTGAAATTACATCTGATGAAGGTGTCAATGTGACACCGAAAGTGCTCATGTGTTTTTAAACTGTATATAGATTTCATTTTTTAGCTGTATAAACATAATCGTGCAACAAGACGGATTTCTTTTAATACTGTCTTGAAACAGTTAAGAAAGATGATGTCATCATATACCAATGGCACCGGAAAGAGTATGTGGAGTATCCCCCTTAAATTTGCTAAAACTTCCACAGGCAATGGAAGCTGGAAATTTACTACAGTGCTGCGTCATGAAGATGAGAACAATACGAGTGAAGAACGTTCTTGAAATAGTTATTCCGAGAAAACTCCGATCTCTTTTTATTTTTATTTTTTTCATCGGAAGCCGCTAGTATTCATCATCCCTTTTTGCAGCTGAACCATAAAAGTTAAGTGGTTCTCTGATGTTACCAATAAATGACTTCCTGCAATTTTTCCACAAAGATTTCGGAAAGAGAAACGGTTTGTCTACCGTCTGTGGTCCTTTTGCTGGGTGAACGCAACTCATTGTTCCACACGATGTAGGTAGACAACTTTATTCCACCCCATAAAAAGTATAGAACATCTTTTATAATCTGAGTAATTTGCTCATATTAGTATTAAGATTGCTGGAATGCAGATAACTAGCTATCAGGATGCCAAATTGTCCTCTGCTTATTTTTTTAGATCGTGAATCTAGGTTAAAAAAAGCAAGGATTAAATGAAGAAAATAAATAACTAGGACCTCGTCGAAAGACGAGGGCCCCTGAGCTTCCGGGGTCCGTAAGCGGATACCTTTTTTGCCTCATACTATACGCCTTTGGTGCCATTGAGTGTCGTTCTTTAATTCTGACGTCGAACGGAGTTTTTTTTTTTTTTTTTTGAGGGGGGCAGGGGTTCGGCTGTTAGGGCACGCTAGGCGTCGTAGATTATGGTGTAATTGTTTTATTTTATGGTCGGTGTCTCCGTTCGAGGTAGCAACAGTGTTCCCGCAGATAAAAAAGGCTTCGGTTTATGGTGAGAAGACATTTTGCTTTCAGAGGGGCTCGACTTTTTCATCGGACTGGAGGTTGGCTCCCCCGGCAAAAAAGTGAAATGGGTCGAAATGAAGGGGTTCGTGGCAGTGTATTACGGGCGATGGAAAAGGTGGGGGTGTAAAAGTTGGAAAGGGTTAACCTAATAAAAAGCAAATTAATTTCTTGTACATTGTTCTTCACATCTTATTGCTGTTGCATGGTACAAAATGCAAAAGCGTAATTTACATGATCATATATTAAAAAAAACAGCATACCAAACCGCTTTTATAGTACATCGCAAATGCTGAAATTAAAATCTATGTCGAGCTTACGCACAAGTGAGAGTTAAATTGCACTTAAGATTACATAACACTAAGAAACAGAAATGAACTGCATTTTGATCCTAAAATGCAGTTCGAGTTTTGTCTAACTTTTGAGATAGAGTATTTCTATCGTTCTCGTCCGTTTCTCGCGTTTCGTAACCACTGGCGAATGGTGCCCTCGAAGGAACCACGATCGGGCGTGTTTTAACCCTTTAACTGGCTGGAACGAATTAACTCGGGGTGAGAATAATGAGCTGAAATCCGTTCTAAGGATTATATGTACTGTCTCAGAAGTGAGAAGAACGCGGCTAGAAGTTAACCTCAAAATTAGAATGCGTTGCTTTCGTCTTCGCTTTGCTACTAAAAGTGGTCGTATAGGAAGATGCCCGACACTAATCCTTTCTGACCGATTAACTGCTAAATGGGCTATAACAATGGCGACAAACCTAAGAAACGAGAGAGAGAGAAGATATTTAAGCAACTTGTTTCTGCTTAGTGTCATGATGTCCGTATCAGGGGACTAGATACTGGCACCATGATACAGGAAAGAAACAAGATCTTCATTCTTTATCTCATAGAAGAGATTAGAAGAGAACGCAAAAATAGACAACTAGAAGAGAGCTGTTGTCACCAGAGACAGGTTCATGGTGGGTACTATTGAGAAAAGAAGGGGAAAGTTGATTGATTGATTGAGGTGAGGGTTTAACGACCGCCGTGAGCAATTGAATGGGCTATAAGCAGTCGCCCGTCCCTAATTTAGGGTCACTGGTTCCAGGGAAGGGAGAGAGACAGTCTCGTAAGACAAACACAACATCTATGCCTCACCGGGATTCGAACCCGGACCCGTTTCGGACGAATGATCAAAGGCCATCGCTTAGACCACTGCACCACCGGGTCAAGAAGGGGAAAGAAACTGATTTGCAGTAGCTTTCGTTAAAACCGGCCGCAATGTGCATATTTCAGTTTTAGAAGCTCAATAAATTTTGGGCACTATTTGGTTCAGGTACATTGGCCGCTTAAAGGGTTAAAGGATCAAACTGGGTTAACGGAGGCTCAACAATTTTTATGACTACAATGAGGACATTGCAGTGATTGAAAGAGACCTAACTAGGGTGATTACCAAAGTCATCTGATAAAATCATTTTTTTACATTCTCTAGAAGACACAGCAATTGCTTGCCAAGTTGATTTCAGCTGTAAAAGTTGCTCAGGTTTTCCTTTTTCATGACGTTGTAGGTAATCTCTAAACAATGAATCATGTGTCTTTCATTAAGGAAATCTGGTAGACAAATTCCTGGTTTCCCGTTTACAGTATAATATATTTCCCTTTATGTAGAATGTATCGTTCTACAACGGCCACTATCTTTCCAACCCAATAGAATATACCGCTGTACAACAGCCACTTTCTTTGCAACCCAATAGAATGTACCGCTGTACAACAGCCACTTTCTTTGCAACCCAATAGAATGTACCGCCGTACAACAGCCACTTTCTTTGCAGCCCAATAGAATGTACCGCTGTACAACAGCCACTTTCTTTGCAACCCAATAGAATGTACCGCTGTACAACAGCCACTTTCTTTGCAACCCAATAGAATGTACCGCTGTACAACAGCCACTTTCTTTGCAGCCCAATAGAATATACCGCTGTACAACAGCCACTTTCTTTGCAACCCAATAGAATATACCGCTGTACAACAGCCACTTTCTTTGCAACCCAATAGAATGTACCGCTGTACAACAGCCACTTTCTTTGCAGCCCAATAGAATATACCGCTGTACAACAGCCACTTTCTTTGCAACCCAATAGAATATACCGCTGTACAACAGCCATTTTCTTTGCAACCCAATAGAATGTACCGCTGTATAGCGGCCACTTTCTTTCTGACCTAATAGAATGTACTGATGTACAATGACCATTTCCTTTCCAACTCAATAAAATGTTGTTATGCTGTACAACGGCTACTTTCTTTCCAACCCAGTAGAGTGTACCGCTGTATAACGGGCACTTTCTTTCCAACCCAGTAGAGTGTACCGCTGTATAACGGACACTTTCTTTCCAACTCAATAGAATGTACTGCTCTATAACGGGTACTTTCTTTCCAGCTCAGTAGAATGTACCGCTGTATAACACTTTCTTTCCAACTCAATAGAATGTACCGCTGTATAACGGACACTTTCTTTTCAGCTCAATCGAATGTACCGCTGCATAACGGACACTTGTTTTCCAACTCAGAATGTACCGCTGTATAACGGACACTTTCTTTCCAACTCAATAGAATGTACCGCTGTATAACGGCCACTTTCTTTCCAGCCCAATAGAGTGTACCACTGTATAACTGACGCTTTCTTTCCAACTCAATTAATGCACCGCTGTACAACGGCCGATTTCCTTCCAATCTAATAGAATGAAACGCAAGGAGTTAACTTCAGCCATATTTACCTAATGAAATCAAGCGCAAGGGGTTAACTTCTGCCATTTTTCTCACTCACATTACGCTAATTACACGTTGTTACATGTAACAGTAATTATGGTATTTTGATTAAATACAGTGAAACCTTCGAATAAAGTTCACTGCTCAGACTGACAAAAAGTGACCGTTGTTGGGAGGTGCCGTTTTTCGGTGGTGAGGTCTAGGTTAACATAGCTAGCCCGTTGCTTTGGCACAAAAGAATAATAATTGTGCGGTTTTGAGCATTAGAAAAAATGCTGAATGAAACTCAATACAATTAAAACTTCCATATTTTAAACTTCCCTTTAGAAATGTCAAGCTACGGGGTTAAGTTTAGGTTACGTTAAAGGAAAACTTAAAAAAATGAAAAATGCTAGACAGAGAAGTGCGACCTCGGTTAGCTACCCGCGCGCCGAAAAATGGGAACAGAACCCACAGGGACCTATCAAAGATATACAGCCGCCAACGGAAATCATTTAACGCCCCAGTATCGCCCCTCTCCCTCCTCCCGATTGCGACTGAAACATACACAGGAGCTGGAGTTCACCTCACGCAGAACTGAACTATAACTCCGTTCTTTTCACTTATTAAGCACATCATTGTACTCGTCGTAATCCAACCCATCGAGCTCGAGGCACAGTAGCATTCTTAATTCTTCGTAGCATTCTTCCTACCTTATCCCTTTCGCCGAAGGACTGAAGGAACTGAGTAAAATCCTACAGGACAAGGTGTCCGTTATGTCTCTTTCAGGACTGATTGGGGTATCCGTTGGCCGCTGTTAAGATGCTTCGCTGTTTGGAGGTTATTGTTGATGTTAATCCCATGGCAGCTTTTTTGTACCAATCAAAACTTGCTGTTTGGAAGTTTCACTATAATAATTCCAAAACTCAAAACCAAAACTTTTACGTTAAAAAAGCGCTGGAAGGCTGTTCCACAGCGCGTTCCCCTGGTAATAAAAAAAAAAAAAAGGAAACAGAAAAGCCCTGTTTTCTTCACAACTTTATATCTTCTTGAATACAGTTCGGATACACGTCATTCAAACAAAGCGCAGGAGAACTTGTTTCTCAGACTTTGTCTTGTTAATATAATATAAAGTTATCCAAAGCTATTCTTCCTTTATGGTATTCAATAAACACATGAGACTATAGCAATATGCAAAATGTAGCAATTTGTTTTGAATATTTGTTTTTTGATGATCTAGTTGTTGTTGTTTTTTTGTTTTTTTACTCATACAAAATTATTAAAAGCAAAGATTCGTGATAAAATGATGGAAGATTAATGCCTGCCGTCTTATGCACGATTAGATAACGAAATAATAAAAGTTCTGGTACATTAGATCAGTCCCTAAAGATGTGATTAAAGCATACAATAAAAACAGGCTAAAATATTTGTCTCGTCTGAGATGTGTGATGTTATATAGCGTGTTTGTTAGTTAGGTTGGTTATGACGTACAGATTTATTCTGCGCATGCGTCGATGATTTCTATTGCGTGCTTGCGTCGGAATTTTCATTCTCGCTTGATTCTTGTGGTAGAGGGGGTGAGTAGTTTCTGTGTTTATTAATTGTTTCCACTGTGGTGCATGAGCGCAAGGGTAATCATCGTTGCAGCATTGATGGCTACGTTTATAAATCAGTAGACTTTCCGCTAATAATAAATGGGATTTTGCTCGTGGGGTGCAGAGAATGTTTATGACGTCCCATTGTGGTGTGTATGTGCCGTCTCGACACAATCTTGCTAGTGCCGTGAACGCTGACGCAGTACGAAGGCTATAATATACTTGTGTTCAGCCATTCGGCACTTCAGTGTTCTTGAGGTCGAGCCCACATATATTCGATCGGGGTCTCCTTCATTTTCAGCCTTTAGTGGCATTGAGTATACACCACATCGATTAAGTAGGTCCACTGGGTCTCGATCATTTTTTACCATGGATAGGAGATTTGTTGTTTTCACACCAAATCCTAAGTTAATTCGCTTACAAATTGTCCGTAAGGGAATAACGATCTTCGGGACATAGGTTAGCGAACCTACATATTTAATAGTTCGGGGTTCACGCAGAAATGCTGAGGTCTTCTTGGATTCGATCCGCCGAAGAAATTTTTGAACGGGGTAGCCATAATCTGTCGCCAGGGCTCTGATATACGCAATTTCAGCCATTGTGTCCACAGGATTCAAAGAGTGTGTATATGCTCGCCTTAGAAGAAAGTGCAATAACGAATATTTTTGGTTGAGTGGGTGATACGAGTCGTTAGGGATTAACGTGGTAGTAGAGGCGACTTTACCCTAGGCGCTAAAAAGTTCAGGGGGCCCCTCTTCCCTTCTTATCGAACCAGAAATTTTCCTCAATCAGATTGACAAAAAAAAAAAAAATGAGGAGGGTCAAGAAAAATGTTTTTACGCTTTTTAAAATGCCATTTTATTTTTCCATTACCAGAACGCACTGTAAGAAACAATGCTAGTGCAATCATTTTGTCTGTCCGTGCACATGTAACTTTTTGTTTTTAGAGATATTTCAAAAATTAATTTTGTGGCTGATAGGAATTTAAAGGACATTAAGTTTGGCACTTTAAATATCCAACACGAATTTACCGCTAAAAGTTACCAATCAAAGTCAAAATTTCAAAAATTAAACTTCTATTGGGAAGAAACTGTTCACCTCAGAGGAATAAAATATTTCTGTGTCTCTCAGGTTAAGCTTAGCTATTTCTTCTCAGTTATTTAAATTTTCCAATTAGTTCCTTAATTTCCTGCTAGAGGCGCCAAGTCCAAAGAATTAGGTTTTCACAGATTTTTGAAACATTATTTTTGCGAATGGTAGGACATTAACATTCATAAAATTTTTGCCCATCTAAAATGTCACTACTTTTTTGTGTTCTGTATAAATTTTGCCCATTTAAAATTTCACTACTTTTTCCACATCTGTGTTAGTTCCATGAAAACCAAAACAAAACTGGAAATCCAATTATACGTTTTCGGGGCCCTAGTCGGAAATCCGCCCCTGCGTGGTAGTAGAGTTTGGTTTCCGGTAAATAAGTATATTTGTGGCGGGGTTCCTGCGAAGAATGAAGTCCAGGTATGGAAGGGTATATTCACTCTCCTGTTGCAGGGTAAAATTTATAGTTGTGTATTTGGATGCTAGACGTTCGACAAAACTGTCTAAGGTATCAGAGGTTGATGTCCAGAATATCAGGATGTCATCCAAATAGCGAAGAAAAATCAATGGTTGCATTTCTGCTGAAGGAATCAATTCATTTTCAAGGAATTGTAAGACGATTTCAGGAAGGATACCGAAAAGAGCTGACCCAAGAGGTGACCAGAATGATTCGAAATGTAAGATTTTTGTAAATACTTCAAATTTCATAACTGGACGATTTAGATTCAAGAATTAAAAAGCGAATATAACCAGTTCGCCAAGAATTAAAATTTAAATGATTTAACCAAAGAAAAACGACTTTAAAAAATGTGAATAAATTATTGTTTATTTCTTAGTGATACGATCCTAGTTACAGGCTGTATGTAAGCTCTGCAGGTACATAGGGAAAGGCTTCTTGTTAGCCGGTCGACCCCCTACCCCCTGCCCTCAGGGGAAATAAAGCTTCCATGGTACAATCTCTGCTCTCACGATTGAATTCGTACGCAGAATAGTGATAGCAGAGGGTGAATTTAATCGAAAATGTTCAGTAACCTGTTGAATTACATCGTCAATTCCACACGAGAGGAGAGTACGTCCTGAGGCTCCACTTTGTGGAAAAGGTATTATGTTCGATTAGCATTTATACAATATGTGTTGATATAAGCGGGAAAGCATGCAAATACATTCATACATAAGAAACGAATGCAAATAAATTCACTGAGGAAGCGAAATTCTCAGTAAAAAAATCTAATAAATAAATTGCATTATTTTCACATTATATCGTGCAATTAATCTATCGCAAGATACACTAGTTTTCATAAATTAAGGAAAAAAAAACACAGAAAAATCGCGATTATTTGTGAAAGAACGAGTTGAAAATGCTCGAAACTTGGGTATCTAACGTGAAATGTAATGGGAAGTCAGAGTATCGTATGCAAATACTTGGCGATGGTATCGGTTTATGGGGTTTATGCACATGCGCCGCAGCAGAAAAGGGGCTGTTGCGAAGGTGTGCGTCATATCGTTGGCGGAGTGTAAAGAGAGAGCAGATTTATTGTAATGGCTGCAAGACATCACTTAACAGGTGAGCAGAGGTGGAGGGCGATTGGAAGACTAAAGACAGGCCACAGTCAATTGGAAGTTGCACGATGGCTTCATGTAAGTCCTTCGGTGGTCCACAGATTGTGAAACTAATTGCAAAATATGCAATCAGCTCCTAAATGGTACAGGGAAGGAAGGAAGGTCCAGGGCTACAATAACGGTGGATGACCTATATATTCGATTAACTGCGGCAAAGAACAGGACAGGTACTTTGACACAGTTGCGATCTGCCCTTGCTGTGGCAACAGGAAAGGCGGTGTCTGCTTCCACTGTGTGCAGAAGGCTTCTCGAAGGAGATTTTTACGCTAGGCTGATCACTCTGCGTGCCCTTTAACGCCCCCCACCTCCACCCCCTCGGCACAGGGCAAATGTTTGAAAAGGGCAAGACTTTATGTCAATTGGACTGAAAACGATGGTGGTCAGTACTCTTCACAGATGAGTCCAGATTAACTCCGCGGAGGAACAGGACGGCTACCCCGACACAGCTGCGATCTGACCTTGATACGGCTACAGTATGTTCAAGAGCAGACCATTGTCCTTATGGATTTCACAGCCAGGTCTCTCAACCTTAATCCGATCGAGAACGTCTGGGATGACAGGTGGCGAAACTGTCTATGTGGCTATTTTTAAAAGACATTGTTCTTCCTGTGGCAGTATCACGTCCATTTGATATGTTGTATGTGGGGTGACCGTCATGACCTTGTATCGGACACAACGAGTGTAAAGGTGATTACAGACCAACACGAGTGTCACGCCAGCAAATGGGGGAGCTTTGTGCCTGAGGCAGCATGTAGCGTGAAGTGAAGATTTCTGGCAGGCCTTGAAGAGCTTCACTCCTGCTTCACTCCACGCTACATGCCGCCTCAAGTAAAAAACTTCCGCATTTGCTGGGGTGACACTCACATGTGTGTGTGTGTGTGTGTGTGTGTGTGTGTGTGTGTGTGTGTGGCCGCCTTTAGACACCATTATCAACAGCATGGAACATAGCTGTGACGTCTAAACTGTTGTGGGCGGAGAGCAAGCTCACGATTGAGGTACTTAGGCAATTTCATTTTGACAATTTATTTCTGACGTGGTTCTGTATGTCGTCGTTTTTGTCAGAATGAAGTGTTTCTTACGAAATGTTTTAGAATCTTTTCTGCAACACACGATATGACACAGGTTTTCACCAAGGTTTCTAACATTTCATCGTGTATTTTTTTTTTTTTTTTTTTTTTTTTGAGTTATAGCGATTTTTCTGTTTTTCCAAAAATTTTGGAAACCAATGTATTTTGCAAGATAACTTCGCAAGGTGTGTTTTGCAGGGAACAGAAATAGCTAGCTATTCTCCGATATTTAAATATTTAAAATTTTAACACTGGAAACGGTATCTGAGTGTGGGATTTGGACAACCTTTAATATTTTCAGAAGTCTCGGCGCCTATGATTCAAATTTATGAATGATACAAAAAGCTGCTTCCGAGATATGGGGGAATGTTAATTTCCACAAATTAGGCTCACACTTAAACACTAGACAAACTGCGTTTAACTGTACCCTAAAAATTTGCAGATCACCTCTAAAAATTAATTTACTGCATTTCTTGAACAAATAATCTTGACCAACAAATAATCTGGCATTTCTTGAACAATTCTTGAATCTGTGAACACTAGAAAAACTGAGATCACCTCTAAAAATTAATTTACGGCATTTCTTGGTTTCACATCTGTATCATAATAATAATAATATGCTTTTAGTCTTGACCCTCTATTGGACATATCCATGAAAGCAATTACATCACATCTGAAAGTAGATTTGGAATTTTTTTTTTATTTTTTTTTTTTTTTTTGCGTCGTGTAGTAACGTTATTAAAGATAATCCATGAATTTTCAAATATATCTGATGTAAATTTTTCCTGTTGAGTGGCGTAAATGTATATTGTGTTTATTTGCAAAAAATATTTGTGAAAGAGACAGCCATAATCATTAAAAAAAAGGAAACACGTGCGCATTTTTGATGTACATTTTTTTCTTAACGTTGCATAAATGCGTGTTTGCGTTTGATATGACATCCACTTCTCGTAGTTTCGCTGTGTTTTGTGTGTGTGTGTGTGTGTTTCATCGTCGGATAGCAGATTGCGAATAATTTTTTTTCATCAGACTTTCGTGCATTTTTTTTTTTTTTTTCAGTTTTTGCTGAAGAACAAGGTTTTTGTCGCCAGGTGGGGTAAAAGTTTGTTCGCATTTTGGCATGATGTTCGCTTTTTGACGTCATGTTGAAACAATTTTTTAACATGCGACAGCGGATTGAGAACGCTTTCCCTCTCTGTCTTTCAATCATTTTTTATTAATTTGTTGACGCATAATTAGGATGCTAAAAGCACAAGTTATCTATTTTCCAATACCTCCGCCTCAAAAAGGCAAATTACGAAAGTTCTTTTTATGTCAGATGTAACAACTCACGATCAAGATTATCTGCAGTATTTCAGAATTTCTTGTCACAATTACCATAATAGTTAGCGCAAGTATGGCTATTATGACAGGAAATTTTGAAATACTGGAGATAATCTTGATCGTGATTCTTACATCTGACATAAAATTCTATTTGTATATTTCTACTTTGTGAGATGCAGTACTCGAAAAATATTTAAAATAAATAACGGACTGAAAAATATTCACTTTTTAAAAAAATATTTCTTATAAATACCTTTAATGTTTTCAAAATCCCAATTTTACTTTTTATCAAAAGAAAAGTTTCATTTCATTTTTATTTTCGTTATAAGGTTACATTTGACTATTACATTTCAATATTAATTTGATAACATAACATTAAGAAAAAAATTAATAAATTTAATACAATTAATAAAATTTTAATAAATTTATTTAAATTTAATAATTTTTCTTCGACAAAGAAGTAAGGAAATTAGGATTTGGTGTGGTGGTATCCATCTTGCGCAATCATCAACAGTTGCTTGTATTTTGTTCAACTTCTCGCTTTATATCGACATGCAGAATAGCGAAATTACAATTAGAAAGACGGTTTCCCATGCCGAGAAGTGTATTCAACTAAACATTTCTTCACAACCCACTGCAGAACAAACTCATTTGCGCAATTTCAGGTTTAAACGGAGATCAATGAGCCACAATATATCCCAACACACTGAGAAATGGCATTCCCAAACGTTAGGCAATCCATCATTTATAACAAAATCGCGCATTGCGCTATGCATTTCACTTTTCCTCAGGGTGACGATCGTTCAGAGCATTCCTTACTTTTTAGAGACATTCGCTCCGCTTTATAATGAAAGAAACAGTTTACTTTGGCTTATAAGACTTATCACTGATTTCCTAATTTTCTTATAATTCATAACCCGAATAAAAAAATAAATCGGGAATTAAAAGTGCTAAAGGCTGAAACAATGAATGAATGCAAAATCAGAAGCACACAAAGGAATATTTTTTTCTATTAAACTTCGTACGTTTGCATTAGCGCATGTTAAAAATGCGTACGAGTTCTTCTTCGTATAGTATTTTAACTTACTATATCTAATATTTGTTCTATACATTGTACAGCAGACACTTAATAATTACAAAACGTAGTCACTCGTACAAAATAATAAGGTAAATAAAATGCCGACGATGTACGAAAAAATGAATCGATCAAGTAAACCAAACAATATCACATCAGTTATATTATCAGGTACTGACGTTAAAACCTTAAAATCTAAAATATATACACATAATTACTTTCGGTCCACCGTGTTGACCATCTTCAGATGTACAAAGCGCCAGCATACAACATGACAATATATATATGTTTAATAGTAACAGATGAAGAGCATGGGTCGGGCCAGGAAAGTTATGGATGCTAGCTAAATTGTTAACTAAAGCTTGGTCATGCAACTCTGCGGAGGTCATGACATTTATATATATTCTTTAAAATATATATTTTTTAAAAATTATTTTTGGTGGGCTTATTACTTGCATCTATGACTTTGCAGAAACCCATTTCCAAATAGGTCTTTGTGGAAGTGAGAAAATGCAGAGTTTTTGCTGGTCCTTGATAAAGCCAAGGCTCAGTATTCTCGACACTTTCTACATTCAGTTGTTTTATTTTCTCTTTTTACTCACACCGGTCAATACATAACCTTTTCTATGTTGTACTTGGCGTGAGTCAAAATATATATATTTTTTTATTTTTTTGCTTCAGTCTCTTAATAGAATGTGAATTCTGAATTTTCATAACTGCTGCGTTGCGCGTTTTGATCTTCAGGTTGTTTTGCATCTTTCGTTTTAAATTCTAAAGTTTTTCTTATGTTTTCGGCTTTGCTCTTTAGTATATATATATATGTGTGTGTGCGTGCGTGTGTGTGTGTGTGTGTGTGTGTGTGTACAGAAGCCGAGGTGGCACAGGGGCTAATATGTAAATGAATTAACAGTAGGTGTCACATAGTCCCAACATAATTGCAAGTGTCCAGGCCCTTAATTAGGTTACTAAAGTTTGAATAATGTCCTCCCAGGCTTTGGGTAGATCGTAAGGTAAATTGTCGTTGCAACAAGCACCACCATATATACAAATAAATATGCTTTTCGTGATGTGAAGGGAAGACTTGTATTTTGGAGTGATCAAAAAACTTTAATATTATCCCAATCTGGGTGTAGTTCTCCTTCTGCAACAGTCGTAGTCACTGTACAAAGAGCCGTCCTAATGTTATATTTGTGTTCTTTAATTCATTAAAGAGGAGTGCGACCCGTAGCACCTATATAACATGCAGGGTGAGCACCAACATTATCGATCAATACACTCCCATCTCTGAATGATTGGTGTAGGGAGACTATCTTTCCTGACCAGTGAGATGAGGTTAGGCGATCTTGTCCCGAAATCCAAATTAAACAGTCGATAGATATTTTTCAGTGGATTGGTGATAAATGGGATATAATCCAACGAGGTAATATAACGTGGCGAACGATTTGCCGAAATTTTCATGCAACACACAGAGAATGATTTTTTTTATCTAGCTATCCCTTAAAACCTTTACTATATGCGCGTTATGTTGACAATCCTTTGGCCTTACACCCATACTAAATTATTAACTTTTGCTGACTGTTTTGCTTCTCAGGTCCCGTCAATAAATTTTACTGTGGAATTAGAACAAAACTACAAGCTTCTGTTCCTTGACATCTTAATTTCTCGTTCCCCAAACTCAAGAGGTCCATTACATTTCTCAGTTTACAAAAAAACTTCTAGTACTCACGCCATCATTCCTTTTGAATCAAATCACCCACTCTCTCAGAAACTTGCATCTCTTAGGTTCTACATTCGTAGAGCATATACTCACTCTTCCACTCGTGCTGCTCGCCTTGCAGAAATAAAATGGACTTCAGCGCTTGCTAACCACTATGGATATCCCTCACACTTATTTAATAGGCTACACTCAAGGGTCCGTTCCATCTTGGCCACCCCACTACAACCTATATCTGATCGTGCCCCACGTTATATTACCTCGTTGGATTATATCCCATTTATCACCAATCCACTGAAAAATATCTATCGACTGTTTAATTTGGATTTCGGGACAAGATCGCCTAACCTCATCTCACTGGTCAGGAAAGATAGTCTCCCTACACCAATCATTCAGAGATGGGGAGTGCATTATATACCCTTGATCGATAATGTTGGTGCTCACCCTGCATGTTATATAGGTGCTACGGGTCGCACTCCTCTTTAATGAATTAAAGAACACAAATATAACATTAGGACGAGGGGCTAATGCAAGGCTCTAACCAGGACTGTTGCAGAAGGAGAACTGCACCCAGATTAGGGATAATATTAAAGTGTTTTTATCACTCCAAAATACAAGTCTTCCCTTCACATCACGGAAAGCATATTTATTTGTACATATGGTGATGCTTGTTGCAACGATAATTTACCTTACGATCTACCCAAAGCAGCCTCGTAGGACATTATTCAAACTTTAGTAACCTAATTAAGGGCCTGGACACTTCCAATTATGTTCGGACCATGTGACACCTATTGTTAATTCATTTACATATTTGCCCATGTGTGGCACCTCGGCTTCTGTACACACACACATATACATATACACTGAAGAGCAATCGAATCAGAGACAGCTGGCGTTATGCAAAGGTGGCGCTGTGGGCGGCCCTGTAAAGGGAAACGACATGACGTATGCAGCGAACCGACAATATAAGGAGTGATGCGACGGGAATCAGTAAGAGTCCGACGCAGTATGGGTAAGACGAAGGATCTAAGCGCATTTGGTCGGGGGCAAATTGTCGGGGCCCGACGAATGAGTAACTCCATCTCAAAAGTCGTGCAGGCACTGGGATTTTCACGAGCCACTGTGTCACGGGTGCACCGTGAGTACATCGAATCCTGTAAAACCATCCCTGCAAGGGCCAACTGCCGTGGACAACAGCGTGTAGATGAGCCGGTTGATCGTCGGCTAGCTCGCATTGTAACAGCGGATAAACGAGCCACAGTGCAAGAAATCACTCGGCAATTTAACGCTGGAGCGCAATAACGTGTAAGCAGCCACACCATCCAGGACCATCTCCTCGCTATGGGGTAGAGAAGCCATCGTGCCACGAGGGTACCGCTGCTGACCGCACTTCACAGGGTGTAAAGATTAGCATGGGCGCGGAAAAATCGCCACTGGATCCTAGACATGTAGAAAAATGTTGCCTGGACTGATGAGTCGAGATTCCGTTGGTGCAAGCGGATGGCAGGATACGAGTACTGCGCAAACCACATGAAGCGATGGATCCTTCTTGCCAGCAGGGTACTCTTCAAGCTGGTGGGGGTGGCATTCTCATCTGGGGACTGTTTACGGGGACTGAAATGGGACCCCTGGTACATGTGACATCGTCCCTCACAGGCCAACGTTACCGGAATATCCTGGACGACCATTTGCTCCCGTTTGTGCGTCTTCAACATCCCACTGGGGAACTCATCCTGCAACAAGACAATGCACCGTGCCATCGCTGCCGAATTGTATCCGAATGGTTGGATGAACACTCCACCGACGTGATCTCGCTTCCTTGGCCAGCTAGGTCACATGACTTCAATCCCATCGAGCACATCTGGGATGCCATCGAGAGAGATGTTCGAGGCTCTGACCCCCCCCCCTCCATCAAATCTTCATGAACTAGGGGCGCTTGTTCAGGGGTCGTGGATCCGTATGGCTTCCCAACGCTTCCGGTGTCTTGTCGAGTCCATGATGAGACGAGCAATTGTTCTTCAGTGTATATATATATATATATATTGTCATGGGATGTAAGGTCAGGTGATGCGTAACATCACAGCCTCTCCTTGACAAATGTCAACCCCCGCCTTCTCGTGGTACATCCTGTTCCCACTAAAGGGGCTCTGACGACCGCCAATAGCGGTATAACTATACCATCGGGATTAGAGGAAATGCTATCCCACACTCACCAACCCGCTTGGCCAGCGTGGTGAGTTATGGCCAAACCCCTCCAAAATGATTCCACAACTTAAATCTTGGCCCTCAGTCTCCGGCAGCTGGAATGTACCTGGCCGCTGCCTCTGACAGAGCTGCACGACTTGTTATCCAACTGTCGAAAAGATACCAGGCTCAGATTATTCAAACTTATGCACCCACCACAAGTCATGCTGAAGAAGAAATTGAAGAATTTTATGAGGAAATTTGTCATCTAAATAATAAAGGTAAGCAGCACTTGAAAATAATTATGGGAGATTTCAATGCAAAAATAGGGCAACGGCAACAGAATGAAACTTCAGTAGGCAAATTCGGTCATGGCAACAGAAACCAGCGTGGAAATACTCTCGTTGAGTTTGCAGAGGCAGAAGGGTTTTTCATCTTGAACTCCTTCTTCAAGAAAAAGCCACACAGGAAATGGACATGGAGACATCCAAATGGGACGACAAGTGAAATTGATTTTATTATGTGTAACAAAAAAATTCGTCATAGAAGACTGCAGTGTGCTAAACAAGTTCAACACAGGTAGTGACCATAGATTGGTGAGATGTAAGATGCACCTCAACACTAAACTTGAACGTGGCAAGCTCATAAGACAAACAAAATCTATTGACATAACCAACCTTAAAAAACACCATAATACCTTCAAGTTGGAACTGAAGAACAGGTTCTCTGCTTTAGAAGGCCTAACATCGGAAGAAGTGGACATCTCTGAAGTTAACAGAAAAGTAACCAAAGCTCTTATGGAAACAGCAACAAAATTAGCTGGGTCTAAGAACAAGTTGCATGTGAACAAATTATCAGGAAAAACCAAAATGTTGATGCAAAAAAAGAAGAGAGATGAGGACAACTAAAGAAGATGTGACTTCCAAAGTGGAATATATAGAGCTATGCAAGACAGTAAGAAAAAGTATCACTGAAGACGTAAGGAAATTCAACTGTGAACTAGTGAGGAAAGCAATTGAAAACAACCAAAGCCTAAAGATAGCAAAGGGACATCTCAGTAAGGGAAGAAAACAGATTATGGCACTGAGAAAAGAAGATGGTTCTGTAACAAGAAATAGAGGCGAAATTTTGACAAGAGTGAAAGATTTCTACTCCAAATTATATGAAAGGGATGATATATGCACTCCAGACATCATGAAAGATACCAGTACCAGAGTTCCTCCAGTCCTTCCAGCAGAAGTTGCACATGCAATCAAGAACATGAAGCGAGGAAAAAGCTCCAGGAGAAGATGGAATTACTGTAGACATCATACAAGAAGCAAGTGGAGAAATCGAAACAGTACTCGCCCAAATTTTCACTCGATGCCTTAATGAAGGAAAGATTCCTGAGGATTGGAACACCGCTACAATGATCCTGCTACATAAGAAAGGTGACATTGAGGATCTCGGAAACTACAGACCTATCAGCCTCCTATCAGTAGTTTATAAAATCTTCACTAAAGTTCTTTCACACCGCTTGAAGGTAACACTGGACATGGCTCAACCGAGAGACTAAGCTGGATTCAGGAGTGGCTACAGCACAATAGATCATATCCACGTGCTGAGAGAACTAATTGAAAGAGCGAGGGAATATGAACTTCCATTGTGCATGGCTTTTATCGATTATGAAAAAGCCTTTGATTCGGTGAAACAATCAGCAGTTACAATGGCTCTGAAAACCTGCGGTATTGAAGATGCATACATTAATATTATTAATAACATCTATGAAAATGCAAGTGCAAAGATTAGGCTGTTTGAAAATACAATACACGTAAAAATTGGAAAGGGAGTGAGACAAGGTGACACCATATCTCCGAAGCTCTTTAATGCCACATTGGAGGGTGTTTTTCAGTCGCTGAGCTGGGAAAACAAGGGGATAAAGATTAATGGAGATTATCTAACCCACCTTCGTTTTGCTGATGACATAGTCATTTTTGCAACTACCCCATCAGAGCTGCAGAGTATGATCCAGGAACTTGCTGACAAGAGTAAAGAAGTGGGATTAAAAATGAACTTTCAGAAGACAAAAGTGATGTTCAATGCTTTTACAAGAAATGAAGATTTATCGATTGATGGAGAAAAGCTGGAGATAACAGACACGTACGTTTATCTTGGACAGCAGATATCAAGTGAGGGTCACATTGGTGAAGAAATTAATCGGCGTACAAAACTTGCCTGGAGAGCTTTTGGAAGAAACAGCATAATTTTCAAGAGCAATATGCCATTATGTCTTAAAAGAAAAGTGTTTGATAAATGCATCCTTCCAGTGCTTACGTATGGTGCGTAGACATGGACCTTAACTAAAAGAGACATACAAAGGCTGCAGACAACTCAAAGCAGCATGGAGAGGTGCATGCTTGGTGTAACCAGGAGAGATAAGAAGAGGAACTCGTGGATCCGAAAAATGACAAGAGTGGAAGACATCATGATCAGAGTTAAATCCCTGAAATGGCAATGGGCTGGACATACTGCCAGAAGGACAGATCATCGATGGACAGCCGAAATTTTAGATTGGATTCCAAGGGACAGGAAAAGACCCAGAAGAAGACCACATGGGAGATGGGTGGATGAAATTCGAAAGTATGCAGTGGTGACATGGAGGAGACTGGCACAAGACAGACCGTTGTGGAGGAAACTTGGGGAGACCTTCGTCCAGCAGTGGATTGATAATGGTTGACAATGATGATGATGATGATATTGTCATATTGTATGCCGGCGCTTTGTATATCTGAAGATGGTCCACTTAGTGGACCGAAAGTACTTATGTGTTTATATTTTAGATTTTAAGGTTTTAAAGTCAGTACCTTATAATATAACTGATGTGATATATATTGTTTGGTCTACTTGACGGATTCATTTTTTCGTACATTGTCGGCATTTTATTTACCTCACTTAACAAATATTGATCACAAGTAGAAACATGAAGCCCCGAACTTACATTCGATTTCTCGTTTCTAAACAGCAAGTGCTTTATTTCAATGACTTCCAAAGGTTTCTTTTGTTCAAAGAAACACAGTACTTTATTCAGTGGTCAAGCATGAAGCGCGCCGAAACCCAAACGTAAAAGCTTAAGCAAATCATCTCACGCAAAGAACTTAGTTGATCTTTTAAACATGTAAAACCATGCACGAGCGGGCTTCTTCTTTTGGGCACTGTTCATTGCGAGCAGAGAAACGTAGTTGTTTGAAGTTCCTCATGTCACAGTTAAGTGAAACGGCAACATAGGATTACGTCCACACAGGAAAGATGCAAGATCATACAGCGATCAGCCAAAATATTAAAATAATATCTCTGCGTTATGTAAATAAGCCCGCGTGCAGCCAATCAGTGTCACGCGCCAAGGTCGCGAATGATATCTACACTATCTACCAACAAGTAATTAGACACCTGTGATAGCAAAGGAAAACGAAGTTTATTCACCTTTAATAGTTGGTGGGGCCTCCACTAGCGGCGATTACAGCTGCGACCCTCCGGGGCATACTCTCAACCAGACGTTGTACGACGGCTAGCGGTATATTCTTCCACTCGGCTTGGAGAAGACAGGTCAGTTCCTTCACCGATTTCGGATGGTGGGGGCACCCCTTAAGTCGACGCTCCAACTCGTCCCAGAGGTACTCGATAGGGTTAAGGTCCGGGATCTGCGCAGGCCAGTCCATTCGATTAACCCCATTGTCACCATACCAAGCCATGGTGGACCTAGAAACATGACAGGTGGCATTGTCATCCTGAAAGTAACATGGGTCCACCCCGTAAAACTGCCACATCGTAGGAAGCGCATGATCACCCAAAATGGCGCAGTAGGTCTCAGCGTTGAGTCTACCAGGAATTGCGAACAAGGGTCTCCGTGCCATACCAGGAGAAATACCCCCACAGCATAATTCCACCGTCGCCGAACTTCACAGTTGGCACAATACATTCCGGCAGGAGGCGTTCTCCAGGCAGACGCCAAACCCAGACCCTGCAATCCGAACGGTAGAGGGTGAACCTTGATTCGTCGCTCCAGAGAACCTGTTTCCACTATTCAACGGTCCACTGTCGACGTTCTTTGCACCACGTTAGCCGAGCAGCGCTGTTGGACTTGGTGATCAAAGGCTTGTCGGTGGCAGCACGTCCATGATAACCGAGCAGATGGGCTTCCTTACGGATGGTATTCATCGAAAGAACACTCCCGGATGCCTGTTGAAACTCCTCGCGGATGTGGCCCATCGATTTGGTGTGGTTCTTCCGAATTTTTCTGGCCAGCATCCGTCGGTCTCTAACTCCCAGTTTTGTGGGTCAGCCGGGTCCGAGCTCATTCCGACAGTCACCTCTCATTTTCCACTTGCCAATCACGTAGGCCACTGTCGATGTTGGGTACTTCAACTCGCTGGATATGTCACGTATGAATCGGCCATTTCTGTGACACCCGACGATTACACCTTTCTCGAAATCAGAGAGCTCCGAACTGCGCGGCATCTTGCATGCGACTGGTTGCTTTGTTGTTTCCCACACGATATTTAACGGCGACGGCCGTGACGTGTATCAGGACCGCAGATATCGTCGATTGCAGGGGTGTCCAATTACTTGTTGGTAGATAGTGTATAATACCTAGGTAGCAGCAGAGATGGAAACGGATCACGGGTCAACGATTTCTTGCGGGTCCAACGGGTCTGGTGAAGGTTTTCCTGACCCAATTTTGACCCGGTTTTATTCCCGTTTTATTTTTTGAAAAGAGAAAAATATATCCCAAAGAAAAAATGCGAGTTGTGGAATTCTGTAGTCGATACTGGTGCCCACGGTATAAAAATACTTAGAAAGAGGAGAGGTAGGTCCAATCGCCTTTATTTCCGTGCCGCAAGCGAGCTGTCACCCTACGAGCTGGAGTGTGACGTCACAGTGGCCATAAACGATCTCTTGAGCATTCGGAGCTTGTGCTGTAGTGTCGATTATTCGCTGCATTTCTTTGTCAATTTTAGATATGCTTTGTCGTTTCATTCATTTTTTTCTTCATTTGTTTTCTGTGTACAACTATCTCGAAAATACCTGGATACGCTGTTGCACTTTGTCGTAATAGCAGTTCAAAGGAAAGGAAGTTAGATGTTACATACCATGTTTTTTTTTTTTTTTTTTTTTTTTTTTTTGATTGGAGGTTTAACGACCACCGTGAGCAACTTAATGGGCTATAAATAGTCGCCCGTCCCTAATTTAGGGTCACTGGTTCCAGGGAAGGGAGAGAGCCAGTGCCGTAAGACAAACACAACATCCATGCCTCACCGGGATTCGAACCCAGACCCCGTTCGGACGAATGATCAGAGGCCATCGCTTAGACCACTGCGCCACCGGGGCGGCATATATACCATGTTTTCCCATCGGATAGAGATTTCTTGAAGCAATGGGTAGCGAAATGCTGTCGAAAGGATGTATTCGATGGAAAGAAAGCTCGAATGTGTTCAGAACACTTTGATGTCTCGAAGTAAGAGCGAGATCTTAGAAATGAATTGCTCAACTTGCCTCCCAGAAAAAAAAATGAGAAAAGATGCCATGCCTACAAAAATATGCTTTAGCAGATGGAGGAGTAAACTTCTGTTCCAAGTGAACAGTTTAAGATCGGAGAGGTCAGAAAAAAATGCATTAAATCGAATTGAAAATATATCTCCAATTAAACGTCAAATCACAGGTCACAATGAAAGTGACATCATTCCTGACCTACATTTATTATATCGTCAACGTCATGTGAGAAGTGCGAATGGTTGAACAAAAATATAATGCAATTGAAGAGTGAAAATAATTCACTACGGGAAAGAATTATCAAATGTAAGAAAACAGTTGGTAATGGTAAAACAATGCTTTTGCCTCTAGAAAAGAAGCCTGAAAACGGAAATTAATATTATGAAACGCAAATGCAAGAATAGAAATTTGCTGAGCAAGAGTGACAGGCGGCCAGCTATCATAAATTTGCTTGGCCATTGTTTCACTGAAGTGCAAATTCAGACTCTTATGTCAAAAACGAGACCAGCAAAATGAAATGAAGAAGATATAAGTCAAGCACTTGTTTTGCATGATATTTCTCGAAAAGCATATCTTTTCATCAAAAATAAAATGAACTACTGCTTCCAAGAGCATTCGAGCCGTTGAGAAATCGGGTTATTTAGCGTATGGATCTGGGGTTAGGGGGGATATCAAGGTTTGGAGGCAGCTTGGAATAACCCCCAACATTGTCTTCTTTCCCAAATCTAGTAAATGAAAATCGAAAAATATGGATGTTTGCCGACGTGCCCCATCTAATTAAACTTCTCCGAAATCATATATTTGGTCGCGGAACACGCTGTAGTGTGGAACCATCACTCGCCAGATATTTGACCATTTGCTGGAACGTAATAACTCAGAATTAAAGGTGTTTCATAAAATAAAATGGATCCACACAAATGTAAGAGGCCCCATGAGACAGATAATTAGTTTTAGCGTCCCAGATGCAATCTAACAACGTAGCAAAGCTGTAGAGTATTTTTTTTTTCCTGAAAGAAAATAAATTGCTAATTTTATAACATTGGTAAATGACTGATTCGACGTAATGAAATGTAAATTTCTCAGTTCCAAAGAGCCATTGCAGTGTGCTTTTGGAAAAAAAAAAAAAAAGAAAGATATTCAGCAAAAAGGCATCGAACAGTATTCATGTCATGTACCCGTTTTTTCCCAGTATATATATGTATATATATATATATTACTCTATTTTGAAAAATAGTTGGATGTTTGTACAATTTTTACTTAAAAATTATTTACTCAAAACTAGCTCTGTTATTTCGGTACGGCTCCGTGCGCGTTACAGCCTCGCTTATGGCATCGTGATGTCACAGCGCAGCGAAGAGAAGTGGGAAAACGGTGCGCGGTTACGATGGACCTACCTCTCCTCCTTCTAAGTACCTTGCTTAAGCACACGGAGTGAACAATGATTTGCCATGCAAAAATTTAGTCGTCTGTTTCTTAAAGCAACGATGATTTCCACTGACCGACGTCAAACACGCCCACACCAAATCGTAAAAAGATACTTCCTTTGCGTTCTTTTACAGTGCGATTGTCCAAGGCAAGGTACAGGCAAACGCCATTCGCCTGCTTCTCAACTGATTCACTCTCCCCGTGCAAAGTTCACTGTATGACTAAGAGTTACTTTTCACATCGCATCTGTTACATTGAGCATTCAGAGGTTTACGATTGATATTAAAAAATTTATTGTTTACTCTTGCTAAAACCAATGAGTCCAGGGTTATAATCATTAGTATCAGAAACTTCGGTAATCAACTCCTCGTAGCTTACTTTCTGACCGTATTTTAATTTATTTATTGGTTTGTTTTTTCTGTTCTTTTATTTGCGTTTGTTTCGATTAGCGTTTAATCACTGGTTACCCAGTGTTTCATTTCGCTTCCGTTTCATTTACTGCATTTGTGTTTTTGGAAGTATCATTCAGCGAAAAACCGTGAGTGCCAACTGATATCGAAAGTCAGAAAGACAATGCGACGCCAGTCTCTTCGGGAAAGCCCATGAACAAGAGGCTTACGTTAAACATGAATCACGTTCTTGAGCTGAAAAGAACGGCATACGTAACTGTACGAAGTACGTATTTCAGCTGTTGGCATTTACATGGAACATTCTAGTAAAACTAGCAGACAAATATCCTTATCATATACACATTTAAATATTAGACTAAAGATGATATATCTTCATTAAGTTTAATTACAATGGAATAAAAATGTGGTGTATTTGTAAGATTAATCAGCACTTTATGACGACTAGCTCTATCTATCCTTAAAGAAAACTCAGAGGGTTAATTTTTGAAATAACATTTTTAAAGGAGAACAGCCCAAATAAAGTTCAACATGATAAAATCTCTTTACAGCTTCCAAATTCATCATGAGCATGGAATATTTAGTACACAAGGTCCATTTTCCCTTCGTGTAGGCTGAATCTGAGGTAGCACAGCGGGATTATTTACCAGATGAGATCCCATCATGTTTAAATATGCGTATATTGTAGTTTTAGCTGAAGTCGGAAGAAATCTTCTTCCTCGCTAGAAAATTACCCTTTATGCAGACATCATTTGCCTATTTTGTTTGCATATATATTCGCCTCAAATGTCTTGAGCAACTACTTTTCACTGAATAATTTATTAATTTCCTATCCGCTTATTTGCAGGATTTCTAACGCTTTTGTTGTTCATTAATTATTTAATTAAAATGCCGTACTGAAATTTTTGATAGCTTTATTCTTACATAAAACTACAAAAATAATTTCAGCCGTGTAAGAAAAGAGCTTCTTAGCAAACTTCTAAGTTCTCTTCATTATTTTTTTAAATTGCAGTTAATGCGTCCCAATATTCAAAGTTTAGGTAGACATGCAATATGCGTATATCTCGAATTACTAGCATCGTGAGTTGTACAGGGGATAGCTTAAAATACCCAGAATTTAAAGAAGACTGAGAGTTGCATGTTTTGTCGAAGCAGATCATATGAAGACTTCACTAACTTTTAAAGGAACCTGCATCTCATGATCGCTTTCTGGTTTAAAAGTGAGTCCAGGAGCATTCAAGCAAGTTTAGCACACTCGAACTGACCCCTCGATCGCCAGAATTCAACCCCATCGAGAATTTTGGAAAATGAACTGGAAAGATTTGTTCAAGCCCATGCACCAACTCCCCACTGAACTTCTCGCTTCATGGGCGAAATACCACCTTCGTGCTTTCGACACCTCATTCATTCCTTTACCTCCAACAGGTCTGTCTGGTTGCTGTTGTGGTGGCAAAAAGTAGAGCAATACGTTATTAGAAAGGTATACAGCATAATTTGTCAGTTTAGTTTAACATGATGTGGTACGTGAAAACATTAGTTCCACAGCGAGTGGGATTTCCCTTAGAGTACAAACACTAGACCATTTGTGCGTGTACTATTTCATATACAAATCAGTTACCATTTTGGAAGAGTTTAACATGATGAGTCTTTGAACATACAGATTGAGTATCAATATTAATTAAGGTACTGAATCTCCTTTTCCTTATCAGCTTGGTTCGGTCCACTATTGGACGAAGGGCTAGTGGTTTCTCTTTTTTTGTCTCAGAATTTGGTTTTTGGTCTGTTCGCTTTCAACAATTCTAGCTATCCTTACCCAAGCATGTCTACTGGGTCTTTCCATCACTTCGGTGTCCTAGTTTAGAAACATATACCAAAGATTATACTACACCAGGCGTTTTCACCCGAGTTTTGCTAGCCAATAGTGGCCGGAGCACTTTCTAATGGTCCACGAGTCGTTTCTGAATGAAATGAACAATGTTTCAACGGTTGATTACTGTTTTTCAATATTCAAAGTTTTTTTCAATATTCAAAGATTTGTTCAAGCCCATGCACCAACTCCCCACTGAACTTCTCGCTTCATGGGCGAAATACCACCTTCGTGCTTTCGACACCTCATTCATTCCTTTACCTCCAACAGGTCTGTCTGGTTGCTGGTGTGGTGGCAAAAAGTAGAGCAATACGTTATTAGAAAGGTATACAGCATAATTTGTCAGTTTAGTTTAACATGATGTGGTACGTGAAAACATTAGTTCCACAGCGAGTGGGATTTCCCTTAGAGTACAAACACTAGACCTTTTGTGCGTGTACTATTTCATATACAAATCAGTTACCATTTTGGAAGAGTTTAACATGATGAGTCTTTGAACATACAGATTGAGTATCAATATTAATTAAGGTACTGAATCTCCTTTTCCTTATCAGCTTGGTTCGGTCCACTATTGGACGAAAGGCTAGTGGTTTCTCTTTTTTTGTCTCAGAATTTGGTTTTTGGTCTGTTCGCTTTCAACAATTCTAGCTATCCTTACCCAAGCATGTCTACTGGGTCTTCCCATCACTTCGGTGTCCTAGTTTAGAAACATATACCAAAGATTATACTACACCAGGCGTTTTCACCCGAGTTTTGCTAGCCAATAGTGGCCGGAGCACTTTCTAATGGTCCACGAGTCGTTTCTGAATGAAATGAACAATGTTTCAACGGTTGATTACTGTTTTTCAATTTTTCAGGTCTCTTCAAATTTCACCTATTGAATTCTTCATTTTCTATGAATTTAAATTTAGGACTCAGTTATTTGGAATAAGAACTAATTCAAATGGAACTCAATAAATGAATAAAGATCCAGTTAAATTAAGGTATGTATATCATCATCATCATCATCATCATCATCATCATTTTCAACCATTATCAATCCACTGCTGGACGAAGGTCTATATATATATACCCAAGAGCAGAGTCAAAGACTAAATTTTACACCAAAGAATTTAAAACTAAATTTGCTAAACAAACAACCTCAGAACTTGTGAATTTTGTAATCGTTTTTCTGTTTTTTGTGGCAGATGACGAGTATGGGTTGGGCCAGGAAAATTATAGATGCATGCAAAAACTTTAACTAAATTATTCTTGAAATTATTCTGACTTACCATCCTTGTCACATTTACGCCAAAAATCGGATTGTCATCTTCAAAATTTATATTATATGGCGTAATCCCGTATTTCCTTCATGATAAATTATTCTTCATGCGACCTTGAGGGTGATTATGCTAATTATAAATTTTAGGGATTTAAACTTGCATCTATGGCTTTGCAGAAACCCATTTCCAACTAGGTCTTTGTGGAAGTATGAAAATGCAGAGTTTTGCTGGTCCTTGAAAAAGCCAAGACTCGGCATTCTCGACACTTTCTACATTTAGGTTTGCTATTATTTTATTTTATTTTTTACTCATGCCTGTTGGGTTTTGAGGTTTTCTTTGTTGTTTTTTGTACTTGTTAAAAATTTTTTTATTACTGTCTCTACTTAGTAGTGTATATATATATACACTGAAGAGCAATTGAATTAGAGACAGCTGGCGTTATGCAAATGTGGCGCAGTGGGCAGCCCTGTAAACGGAAACGACATAACGTATGCAGCGATCCGACAATATAAGGAGTTATGCGACGGGAATTAGTAAGAGTCGGACGCAGTATGGGTAAGACGAAGGATCTAAGCGCATTTGATCGTGGGAAAATTGTCGGGGCCCGACGAATAGGTCTCCCTATCTCGGAAGTCGTGCAGGCACTGGGAATTTCACGAGCCACTGTGTGACGGGTGCACCGTGAGTATATCGAATCTGGTAAAACCATCCCTGCAAGGGCCAACTGCCGTGAACAACAGCGTGTGGATGAGCGGGGTCATCGTCGGCTAGCTCGCATTGTAACAGCGGATAGACGGGCCACAGTGCAAGAAATCACTCGGCAATTTAACGCTGGTGCACAAAAACGTGTCAGCAGCCACGCCATCCAGAACCATTTCCTCGCTATGGGGTACAGAAGCCATCGTCCCACGAGGGTACCGTTGCTGACCGCACATCACAGGGTGCAAAGATTAGCATGGGCGCGGGAACATTGCCACTGGACCCTAGACATGTGGAAAATTGTTGTCTGGACTGATGAGTCGAGATTCACGTTGGTACATGCGGATGGCAGGATACGAGTACGGCGCAAACCACATGAAGCGATGAATCCTTCTTGCCAGCAGGGTACTCTTCAAGCTGGTAGGGGTGGCATTCTCGTCTGGGGACTGTTTACGTGGACTGAAGTGGGACCCCTGGTACGTGGGACATCGTCCCTCACAGGTCAACGTTACCGAGATATCCTGGACGACCATTTGCTCCCGATTGTGCGTCTTCAACATCCCACAGGAGACCTCATCCTGCAACAAGACAATGCACCGTGCCATCGCTCCTGAATTGTATCCGAATGGTTGGACGAACACTCCACCAACGTGACCTCGCTTCCTTGGCCAGTTAGGTCACCTGACCTCAATTCCATCGAGCACATCTGGGATGCCATCGAGAGAGATGTTCGAGGCTCTGATCCCCCTCCATCAAATCTTCGTGAACTGTGGGAGCTTGTTCAGGGGTCGTGGATCCGTATGGCTTCCCAACGCTTCCGGTGTCTTGTCGAGTCCATACCGAGACGAATCGCCGCTGTTATCAGGGTGAAAGGTGGTGCTACTAGACAGATATCTCTAACTAGACAGATATCTCTAATTCAATTGCTCTTCAGTGTATATATATAAACAAAACAAATGCAGCTGGATGTCATGGCCCCCATTGGCAGTAATTATAAAATAGCCCCAGAGAATCTTCAGCAATCTGAACAACGTTATTCTCTTCCAACGTACGCAGAACCGGACCTTCATTTTTTAATGTAAGCGACTAATATCTGCTGAACACTTAGAGAAAGAAATGCTCATTTTAATTTACCAACGTTACCGAAACTAGGGTTATATATTACGGGCATGCAAAAGTTTCCGCCGCCCCTGCTTGCTGGCGCTGAAGGGGTCTAACTGGTCGGCGACCCGTGCTGCTGTCAGTTCGTAAATGAAGCTAAGCATGGCGGTCGATAAAGTTCACTAGCGGCAGTGTTTGTTCAGCATATTTAATTTAGGGAAAAGTGCAAGTGAAGCATACGGTTCAATATGTCAGGCCTATGGCGAAACGGTTATGGGTGAGCGGACGTGTCGAGAATGGTTTGCTGGGTTTAAGAAAGGTGATCTAAGCTTGGAAGACAAGCCAGGTGCAGGTAGACTGCAGGAACTCGCAGACGAGGAGCTGGAATCGCTGTTGCAAGAGGATGCCACACAATCGACCACGCAACTGGCGAAACGTTTGAAAGTGGCTTAGTCGACGTCGACGGTAGTACGGCGTCTACAGGCCTTGGGGAAGATTCAGAAGATTGGTAAGTGGGTTCCGCATACTTTAACGAAGCGTAATATTGGTCAACGATGGGTCATCTGCATGTCGTTGCTGAAGAGTTTTCAAGGGAAGAATGTATTGCGGAAGGTTGTCACCGGGGATGAAAAATGGGTCTATTGCGACAACCCCGTACGCAAGCGATCCTTGGTCAACACAGGCCAGCCATCAACATCCACTGCAAAACAGGATATCCACGGGAGAAATATGCTGTTGTGTGTGTTGTGGGATATGCACGGAGTGCTGTACTTCGAACTGTTTAAACCAGGAGAAACAATTACTGCACAACGACATAGCAATCAGTTGATGAAACTGAACGTCGCAATCGAGTAAAAACACCCATGGACAGGTAAAAGACGTCGCCCAGTCATCCTGTTACACGATAATGCTAGACCACATGTCGTTGCCACCACGAAATCAACCTCTTGAACAGTTACACTGGGTGGTTTTACCGCACCCGACTTACACCCCGGACACTGCACCCTCAGACTTTCATCTGCTTCGCTCTATGCAACATGCCCTAGCCCAACAGCGGTTCACCACAGTTCCAGAGATGGAAAATCTCGTCACTGCATTCTTCAGCTCAAAAACCGAGTCCTTCTATCACATGGGGAATTCATTTGTTGCCTGAAAAATGGAAAAAGGCCATTGATGCTAACGGTCAATATTTCGTTGCATAAATGTGTACTGGTTTCCTGATTGTTCCTGTCTCCTTTCTACTTAAAACGGTGGAAACTTTTGCATACCCCTAATATTATAAGCAAATTATGTAAATGGACAAGTGAAAAGTATGGCGCGCCAAAATTGTACCAGAAACCAGTGAGAAAGTTTCAATTCAAAATTTAATCAGAGATTTCTGCGCCCTTTCTTTAGTTGCGCCCAGGGCAGCGCTTCCTCTAACCTAGTAATGCTTCTATTCAAATAAAGTAAATTCCAAAATGGAAATACCCGATTATAACGAGACCATACTTATCGCGATTTAACGACCACAACCGGAACTTTTGTTCGCTATAATGTGAATTCAAGTCTAATTTGATTATTTTCAACGAACAGAATGTAATGAAGTCCCCGGATTTAAGAACGAAGAAGAGAAAATCCAAGATGAACTCTATTAACAAGCAAAGTAACAAAATTTAATGAAATTTCGAGGCAGAGAAAATCTGCTGCGCACTGTCCTGAAATGGAAAAAAAAATTAATTGTGGCATGGAGGAAGAAATTGCAATATCGCATAATCCTGGTGTGCTAGTGGAAGAATGTTGATAGAAAAGGAGAAAAGGAGTTGGGAAAGAGTACTTCAAATGCTCAACAAGCGAATTGTGCAAGAGACTTTCTCTGCCACCCACCCCAAGGGTATAATCGCGTCAGCAGATTTGAAAACAGGCCACCTACTCCTAGGCAAAAAGATGATAGGTGCGCGTCACGCACATTAAAGTGGATTTCTGGAGAACAATTGCAGAAAGAGATAGGAGAGCAATGAAATGGAGACGCCACGCTAGAGAAAACAGAAGATAATTTCTGCAATTGTGTCCATTCTCCCTTTCACCCTCCAAGTGAGCGTTGCATTGAGAGGATCGGTTCTGGTTTTGCTTGATTTATGTTGCGTAATAAAACTGCGGTCAACCTGGCGCGGCCATCAATTTAGATATACTTGAAAGGTTTCATTAATTAATGAACTGTAGTATTAATGTAGTTAAGACTTTCAAGTATATCCAGTTGTTATGGATATATAATATAAACGCATATGCATATTATCACGTATACATAGTTTTATACATGATAAGAATTAGGGAGCGCCCAGACTTAACGAGGATTATCGCCGGTCCCGACTTCCTCGTTATAAACGAGATCTACAGTCGCGCCCGTCTATAATGAAGTCCAAGTGACCGGGAGCAAACACCATTGTACTCGTAACTTTGTTACAAAAAAACAAAAACAAAAAACTACTGATTAAATGCAGTAATAGTACTTAGCACGTATATAACAACAGTAAAAACAGCGATGAGCCAAAACATGCCACAAAAACAGCTGCCACCAAAACAGCTCTTACCGGGATATACACCGAAGAGCCAACACATTATGACCACCTGCCTAATATGATCTTGGTCCTCCACGTGCCGCCAAAACAGCTCTTATCCAGATATACACCGAAGAGCCAAAACATTATGACCACATGCTTAATATGATGTTGGTCCTTCACGTTCCGCCAAAACAGCTCTTACCCGGATATACACCGAAGAGCCATAACATTATGACCACCTGCCTAATATGATGTTGCTCCTCCTCGTGCCTCCAAAACAGTTCTTACCCGGATATACACCGAAGAGCCAAAACATTATGACCATCTGCCTAATATGATGTTGCTCCTTCACGTGCCGCCAAAACAGCTCTTACCCGGATATGCACCGAAGAGCCAAAACATTATGACCACCTGCCTAATATGATGTTGGTCCTCCACGTGCCGCCAAAACAGCTCTTACCCGGATGTACACCGAACAGACAAAACATTATGACCACATGCCTAATATGATGTTGGTCCTTCACGTGCCGCCATAACAGCTCTTATCCGGATATACACCGAAGAGCCAAAACATTATGACCATCTGCCTAATATGATATTGGTCCTTCACGTGCCGCCAAAACAGTTCTTATCCGGATATACACCGAAGATCCAAAACATTATGACCATCTGCGTAATATGATATTGGTACTTCACGTGCTGCCAAAACAGCTCTTACCCGGGTATACACCTAAGAGCCAAAACATTATGACCACCTGCCTAATATGATGTTGGTCCTCCACGTGCCGCCAAAACAGCTCTTACCCGGATGTACACCGAAGAGCCAAAACGTTATGACCACCTGCCTAATATGATGTTGGTCCTCCACGTGCCGCCAAAACAGCTCTTACCTCGATATACACCGAAGAGCCAAACCATTATGACCATCTGCCTAATATGATGTTGGTACTCCACGTGCCTCCAAAACAGCTCTTACCCGGATATACACCTAAGAGCCAAAACATTATGACCACCTGGCTAACATGTTGTTGGTCTTCCACGTGCCCCCAAAACAGCACTTACCCTGCGAGGCATAGACGCTACAAGATTTATGAAGATGTCTTATAATATATGGTACTAACACGTTTCCAGGAGATCCTTTAACATTGTTGAACATCCGCAGATTGGATTCGCAATTGCAACACAAACCACAAATGCTTGATTAGATTGATGTTGAGGGAATTTGGAGGTCATGACAATACCTGGAGGTCTTCCTCATGTTTCGTAAACCATTTTTGAACAATCCTGGCAGTGTGGCATGGTTATCCGTCTGAAGGAAGACATGAAATGATGTACCTGGTCTGCAATGACGTTTAGGTAGGTAGTAGACGTCATAGTTTATGGCACCTGAGTGACTGGACCTAGAGTTTGCCGACAGAACATTGCCCAAAACATTACACTTCCTCCACAGGCTTGTTTTCCAGTCCGACGGGAAATAATCCTGGTATCAACACTTCCCAGATAAACGACACACACGTATCCGGCCATCCTCAAGATGTAACAGAAAACGCGATTCGCCAGACCAGACGACCTTCTTCCAATCAATGTCCAGTTTGATGCTCGCGTGCCCATTTGTAGGCGCGTTCGACTGTCAACAGACGTTGTTAGCACACGCATTCAGAGAGGCCTGCGGCTTTTCAGCCCTATTTTCAGATGGGTTCAAAGCACTGTGTATTTTGACAATACTCCCGTCACCAGCATTGAAATTACGGGCGAATTGCGCCATAGCATCACTTCTGTTGGGTCGTACCATACGGGATAGCCTTTGCTCACCTCTAGCATCGATGAGTCATGATCGGTTCGCACCTTGACGGTAGTTCGTGGGGTTTTTTTTGGGGGGGGGTTCCTTCTCGGGCCGCTTTTTGAAAGTACTGACCACGACTGACTGTGTACGCACTCCACAAGCTTTGACGATGACTTGGTAATGCTCTAACCCAATCGTCTGGCCATTACAATTTGGCCTTTTGTCAAACTCTCATTAAGTCCGCTGCCTTTCCCATCTGAAGAACAACACTGATTAACAGGTGTTATTTACGCAGTTTTAGGACCTTCACACGCGGCGTCGTTTACCTGCATTTGTTTCGATTTGTAAGGGCACGCTGGTCATATGGTGGCACGTATGTACGTAGTTCATATAGACAAGATACTTTAGATACAATAAAGGATTTTTAACACTTCGTGGTAACCATAAAGGGGAATTTTAACTTCGTTATAAATAACTAGTCGATCAAGCAGTTTCCTTCTTAAATCAAGAGAAATGGTAGTTTTTTCACTATAACCGTGAATTCACTATAAAAGACTTCGTTAGAAATGGACGTGACAGTATACTGTACATGTGTAAATATACTGTATATAATTGGGACCTTTTCCAGACTGCAGATATTTCTTTGTTTCTTGGAGTGCTAGTGTGTCTAACTGATTAAGCCAGCGTCTGCGCTTGAGGTAAAAAATGTGTTGCAACGGGCAAAAAGTTAATCGTGGGAAGGATATCCTGCTTTCAGAGGAACTAACGCTTTGACTTTGCATCGGACGGCGCTAAACGTCCCTGGCGAGGGTAAAGTGTGCATCGGTGGCAAATGAGTTTGGAAAGCGAAAGGCGAGACTTGAGTCTTGGGACAAACAATAGAGAGGTCTATATAGGATGGAGAAATTTTACATAGAAGAAAGAATGGAGTGGCCAGACGAAAGCTAAGCTGCAGTCCTGTGAACCCGATCTCTATAGCTAATGAACTAAAAAAAAAGTTATTTCAGTTCATGAATACCTTGGAATTTATCAATACGTAGCGGCACTGGTCGAATCTGTAACAAATTGATCATGATAGCCTGCTAAGAAACTTAAAAAAAAAATCGAACCCAAACCACTGCTACACTTTCTCTTCGGAAGTGAAATTTTAGGGTTCAAAACTTCTCTGAAATAATTGATATTCATTATAAACACCTGCATTTTTACTCTTCTTTTTCCTATGGACTTCCAGTCCTTTTTCATTTGGTCATGTGGCTCGCGATTCAGAAAGGGTTGTAGACCCCTGTCGTATAGATTATCCCTCATATTCCCTTTGGGCGCTCGGTGACCTCATTTCCATTGCTTCAATTTGACGTGCAAATAAATTTTCTCTTTCACTTTGTCGTCTTACGGATGTTTTCTTTTTCTGCTTCTCAGAATTATGTCTAACATTATTCTTTCCACTTTTCCTTGGGCAACTGGTAAATTTTGTTCCCGCTTAGAGCTAATGTGTTGGTACAAGTTTGCTCCTCGATCATTGAGCTTTCACGAGAAGATTGAAGGTCCTACTTCAGTCGAACAGAGAAGAAAACTAGCAATTAAGATCGCACATAAAACGTTTATTTTTGTCTCAAGTGAGGAGAATACTAATACTTCCTGCTATGAACACGGGAAACGGGGGTGCGTATTTCCCGCCCATCTCTGTTTCGTTTTTGTTTTTCCCATTTTGGTCGCCGCTTCTCCTTGGAACGAAAATTCAGCTAACTTGGTTTCTTCCTGCTCTTTCTCAAGGGCAAGATTAGCTCAATTATTTGAAAAAATTGAACTGGAGTTCATATTATTTGAAAAAAATTTGAATTCTAATGCGAGGTGTCATTCAATTCGTTGGCTTCGCGTGGGATGGGTCATTCTTACATTTCCGAAGGAACGTTCTTTTCCCCATGCTGTCTTTTGCTATAGTCACCATTAAGGAGTAGTGAACAGACCGTTTGGTTTATGTTTGATATATAGAACTCTTTGTCTCTTTCCCCTATACTTCAAGACTGAAGAGAGTTCCGTTGCGCGAGGGAATGCAACATTGTTGTCCGGTTGCTAAGTAGTGGGGTACGGAGGTCTGTGAGATATACTCCATTGATAAGAAAGTTGTTCTTTAACTGCTTAACTGAAGTTAAAGCGCTCTTCTTACCTAATTAAGGACACACACACACACACACACACACACGCCATGATCTTAATTAATACAGTATAAGGATACTATAAGATACTTACAGAAAACGAAATTGAGGTACAATGCTTTTACAAGAACTCAAGATTTAGAGTTCGATTGAGCGAATCTCGAAGTAACTGATGTCCACTTTTACGTTGGACTATAGATATCAAGCGAGGGCCATATCGAAGAAGTGTGTAATACTTAGATAGAGTGCATCTGGAAGAAACACTACAACTTTCAAGAAAAATCAACCATTACGTCTCAATGGGAAAGTGTTTAAAGAATGCATCATTTTCGAGTTCTTACTTTTGGATCACAGACCTAGACTTTGATTAAAAAAGACATGCAGAGATTGCGGAGAACTCAAAGAAGCATGGAGAGATGAATGCTTCTAATAGCCAAGAAAGGTAGGAAGAGGATCTTACGGAGGAAAACAACGAGGTTGGCCGACATCATGATCAAAGTAAAGGTTATCAATTGCCAATGGGCTAGACATATTACTAGAAGAACTGACCACTGCTGGACGACATCATGATTAAAGTGAAGGCTATAATTGTCAATGACTCGACATATTACTAGAAGAACTGATCACTGCTGGACGACATGATTACAGTAAAGACTGTAATTGTCAATGGGCGGGATTTATTACTAGAAAAACTGACCACTGCTGGAGATCATGATTAAAGTGAAGGATATAATTGTCAATGGGCTGGACATATTACTAGAACTGACCACTGCTGGACGACATGATTAAAGTTAAGGCTATAATTGTCAATGGGCTGGACATATTACTAGAAGAACTGGCCACTGATGGACGACGATATGATTAAAGTTAAGGCTATAATTGTCAATGGCTCGACATATTACTAGAAGAACTGACCACTGCTGGACGCCATGATTAAAGTTAATGCTATAATTGTCAATGGCTCGACATATTACTAGAAGAACTGACCACTGCTGGACGACATCATGATTAAAGTGAATGGCTATAATTGTCAATGGGCTGGACATATTACTAGAAGAACTGACCACTGCTGGACGACATCATGATTAAAGTTAAGGCTATAATTGTCAATGGGCTGGACATATTGCTAGAACTGACCACTGCTGAACGACAACATGATTAAAGTGAAGGCTATAATTGTCAATGAGCTGGACATATTGCTAGAACTGACCACTGCTGGACGACAACATGATTAAAGTTAAGGCTATAATTGTCAATGGCTGGACATATTACTAGAAGAACTGACCACTGCTGGACGCCATGATTAAAGTTAATGCTATAATTGTCAATGGCTCGACATATTACTAGAAGAACTGACCACTGCTGGACGACATCGTGATTAAAGTGAAGGCTATAATTGTCAATGGGCTGGACATATTACTAGAACTGACCACTGCTGGACGACATGATTAAAGTTAAGGCTATAATTGTCAATGGGCTGGACATATTGCTAGAACTGACCACTGCTGAACGACAACATGATTAAAGTGAAGGCTATAATTGTCAATGAGCTGGACATATTACTAAAAGAACTGACCACTGCTGGACGACATGATTAAAGTTAAGGCTATAATTGTCAATGGCTCGACATATTACTAGAAGAACTGACCACTGCTGGACGCCATGATTAAAGTGAAGGCTGTAACTGTCAATGGGCTGGACATATTGCTAGAAGAACTGGCACCACTGCTGGACGATAACATAATTAAAGTGAAGACTATAATTGTCATTGAGCTGGACATATTACTAGAAGAACTGACCACTGCTGGACGACATGATTAAAGAGAAGGCTATAATTGTCATTGAGCTGAACATATTACTAGAACTGACCACTGCTGGACATCATGATTACAATGAAGGCTGTAATTGTCAATGGGCGGGACTTGTTACTAGAAGAACTGACCACTGCTGGACAACATCATGATTAAAGTGAAGGCTATAATTGTCAATGGGCTGGACATATTACTAGAAGAACTGACTTATGGACAACTGAAACAGCAGTCTAGATCCAAGGAGCAGAAAAACATCGAGAAATAGATAGGCGGATGAAATAGAAGGAATGCGGAAGTAACATGGAAGACAATAGCTCAAGACAGACTTGTAGAGACCTGCATCGAACAGCGGACTGAGGACGCCTGATAATGATAAAAAAAGATATCAGTATGTCAATTTGTGGCTCTTTGAATTTAGTGTTCTCCAGCATATGTTGAGACTGCAATTATGCATTGATTGAAAGTTTTTTCTTTCAATAGAAATGGGTATCTTTTGCTTTGAACATATAATTATTTTCTTTTAAAAACAACCCAAGATTACCGTAACCTCATTCTACTTCTCCTTCCTGGTTTCCGTTGCTTGCAAATATTTATTCCAGATAACAGGAGCACCTTACTTCATAATTTTCTCGTTCAAGAAAACCGCATCTTGTATTTTGAGATCGGCATTACTATTTTTCTCATCTTAGCCATTTATCATTTCATTTTAGTACCTCTTGCTTCATTTGAAATTCGGACAAAATCGTCAGCGTATCTTAAGTGGTAAACTAATTCTTTGCCTATTTTTTATATCTTTACCGCTCATTTCTGTTTCTAATGGCGTATCCGAGGATTATAGTAAAGAGTCTCCCAGTTTTGCTTTGTTTACCAATTTAACCGTTTTTAACCACTTCGGGTTATTATTGAAATTTCATTTTTACATATGGACTCGATAATTTCAGGTAAGATGGGGGCAATTTGTAAAATAATTTGCTGTTTGTTCAACTCCTCACGATATGACAGATTATATTGCGCTGTGTCCGACGCATGCGCTCGCTTTCGCTTCTCATGCTATGTATCGACTCCCCTTCTGTCTTATAAAGGATGTTATCCATCACAGTTAGCTTACACGTCCTCACAAATACAGTTACATTTTGCACATTCAACGCTAAGGCAACAATTCATTCTCCGACTGTGCTGTGTTCTCGACTGCAATTGGAATAGTTTCATATATAGAAATATAATACAGTGGCAAATTTAGAGTTATCGGGGGCCCTGAGCACAGCATTGGTTTTGGGACCCCTCACTTTGCCAGGTATTCTTAATGTATAACCCGTGCAGTTTTACTCTCTCCCACTAATGTATAAAAAAGTGTTATAATAGCAAAAATAAATTGACTTCCAGATTTCAACAGAAATACCCATTTTGGGGGCCACCCGAAACAGGATTTGATTATTTTCATGGCGGTGTGTGCGTGCATGCGTGTGTGTGTGTGTGAGCGCGCGTGCTTGTGTGTGGTTTGTTGTAGTCATAAATTAAAATCTATTAGAGCTATCAAGACGAAACTTAACCACTCAGCGTCCAGGTACGTAATATTACGTTAACGAATGATAGTGCAAGAAAATCGAGATCCAATTACGGGCTCACTGATGTGAGGTAGGGCGCCATGTTTTCGCATATATCACACAAATATCGACTTTTGAAATAATTGTCCTTTCATTGCGTTCCACACGATGTGTACTGGAACTTTCGTTTTTTTTTTTTTATATAACTACCAGAACGATGCCTGTAATATTACGGATCTGGATTTCGTCGTGCTTGTTTTTCACAGTGTACTGTTGCCCATTATTAATTTTTTGAAAAACATGTTTCACGCACGTTCATTGTCTGGAATCGAGCTACTTAAACCTTGCAAAAAAACAATCGCGTTTTTTTTTTCCTTGGGATCTTAAGCGGTTAAAACTCAGGGCTTATGTAATACCCTGATGGAAAGGAAATGACTGAAGTTAAAAGTGGAAAGCCTTTTGTTAAAGAAGAAAAGTTAGAACGTTTATAAAGATGCCCACTGGACTGAACAGCAGTACTTTAACATGTTACGTAAGGTTGGTTTATGGTACTGCTTTAACTGACATTTATATTACATGCGGTGTGGGATCTGCTTTTGCATATCGTCAGATTCCACCCCACTAAAAGTTAGTTCCCTTTATTACAGACAGTCCGAACATTGATGAAGTCTATTCCTGTGTCTCGTAAAACACGTTTTCCAATGCCATTTTATTCATACGATAACAGTCTTGTTATTACCTTTAAACTAAACTTAATGGGGGAGGAAAGGAATTTTAAGGGAAAGATGAGGATTCACACATATAAAACACCGAATTAAAGAGCTGGATGTTCATCAGATTCTAAGAAAATTGGCCAGAAGTAACACCTGAATTTCTAAGTTCAGTTGCAGATTAGCATTAAGTAATATTACTTTTGAAAATGACACTTAGTGAGCCTGCATTTAAGCTAACAAATTCATACTTGTAGATGACGTACTTCGATTTCGCGCGGAGAAGTATGTCCCCAAACCCAAAACAGCGAATTTCTCTCTCTCTTTCCGAAGCAAAATTTTAAAATATTATAAATCGTTATTTTTGAGGCCCTCTAGCATTGCGGAGCCCCGCGTCTGAGCTTCATTTGCTTTCCTGTAAATCCGCCCTTGAATATACTTGAATATAATAAAACAGTGATTCGATTTACACAACAAGAAAAGCAGAGAAATTCGTCGTCAGAAGAAAAAGAACAAAAAAAAATGAAATAAAAATAAAACACTTAATTCGAGATTCATTTAGGGACCGGACCACCCACAGAACAAAAGGAAGTTCAAATATCACCCACCTATCTCCAACGGCGTGAGCAAGTGATTATAAATCGGGTGCCAATCTCTTGTAAAGGACTTATAAGCCAGCTGTCCCCGCATGAAAACTGATCCCCTCCAATTAACGAACTATTACGTTGAGAATCACAATGCAGCATCGTCCTTTAAAAACGTAGAGAAAGTGAATGGAAAGTGGAAATACACAGTTGCAGTTAAGGGATAATCAGAGTTAGGACTTCGGTGGAGGTAGGACGATTCTCCCATTGGGCCGCAGGTGGCCTAGTGGGCAACGTTCGTGACTGCCACGGAAAGGACCTCAGGTTCGACCCCAGCAGGTACGAACGCTCGATCCACTAAATATCCGCCGTGCGTCGGATGGGCACGTTAAACCGTCGGACCCCTGGTACTGCCCCCCGGTCATAAACAAGGGCGTCTTCCTTCCCCTTTCTAACTTCGCTTCCGTGTCACTTTCCTATCGGGCACTCTAGCCCGAATCTCCTAGCTTCCTATTTCTAAGGGTTGTTTAAGACCTCGGGTCAGACACTCCCTTCCTAAAATCCTCTATATATCATCATTTGATTCTCCCAGGCATGTACCTAGGAATGTGTTAAAAGCGCGGATTTAGGCGGAAAAAATACAGGGAAATCCAAAATACCTCATCTCTCTGCTGGAAGTAAATATCTTGATACATCAATATTCCCCATACTCCCGTTCAAAGGAATGAAGGCTTTACGTCAAATAAATGCACTTGTTTTCAATTTGTTTATTTATTTATTTGCTTCCCAGCTCCAGTGACATAGGAACCTATAAATCTTCTAGTATTAGAGAGAACGAACGATATGTCCAAAAAAAAAAGGGGGGGGAGCGTAATACACCTAAATAACTGAAAAGAAAGTTTTATAAATCTGTAATTAGTGTAGAAATAATGAATATTTCAATTCCCTGAGCTTTCTCCTGCCAACGAGAGGCTTTGTCAAGGCAAGGTACATTATACGAAAGATAACCAGTTTGGAGTTTAAAATTAAAACCCGGAAAATTATTATCTTCAAAAAATAATTATGTTATTCTTACAACGTCATTAACGTGTAATCCATCAGCTCCACCTTCTGGTATTTTTTTTGGCGCCCGCTCAAACTTATAAAATAAACCACGAACAATAACTACTAACAGCAATTTATGTAACTCTTTAAGTGCGTTTGGTGCTGAATGGAATCCGACTGGATCATTATTATTTTTTAAAAATAACTTTGTTATTCTTACGTCACTAATGTGTAAGTCAATTGGCTCCATTTTTTACGTATTAGCTAAGGTGCCTGCAAAAAGGGGGCGGGGCGTTACATAACGCCCCGCCCACTTTTTGTTTCTTCTTTGGCCTTTTGTTATTGGGCATTTTTTGAGGTGAACTATATTTGTAAACAGGGGCGGATCTGCAACGAAGCCCAGGCGCTGGGCCTCGCCATGCTGGAAGGGCCAATAAACAGCAATTTCTATTTTTCCTTCTAAAAAAAACGAAGAAGAAGAAAGCCATAGAGTGGGGGATAAAGTCGCTGTTCTGGGATCACGCTTCAGACTGGAATCAAAGTATGCATCCACAAGTATTAACTTCGTAGATTAAATGCAGGCTGACTAAAAATCATTTTGAGAGTAGCATTACTAATCATTTTGAGAGTAGCATTACTCACTACAGCTGAGCTTATTTCTGGAATATTTGCTTAGAATGTAATAAAACATTTTGCTTTTTTAATTCGGTACTTAATATCAGTGCCCCTATTTATTTCTCTTTAAATTCTTTCTTCTTCATTCAGTCCGTTTAAGAAACTATCACACAGTATTATTACCATACGAGCAAAATTGCATTGAAAAAGTTGGTTTTACGAGACGCCCTACTTAATTTCCTCCAGATTCGGGATCTTTAGGTAGAATATCAGGGGATTGAATCTGATGGTAAACACCAAGCATCGCATGTAGCATAATGTCGAAGTAGTGCCATGAACTAAACGTAAATGCTAGTATTGCGCTTCAGTAACTATACTTATAAAATTCCCGATTTTTCTTCCTAAATGTTCAATTTCGTATGTATAGGTATAATAGTGCAGTTATGGCGGTAACAGACAGACACCACCGTACACATAATGTGCGAGGGAACCCAACATGCATATTGCTCTTGAAATCTCGAAGTAGAATTTTGTTGCGATTTTTCTCATACTTTATTATTAGTATGAGAAAGTGAAAATGGGAAAAAGGTTGGGAGTACCAATTTTTTTTTTTTTTCAAGAATGGCTGGTAAAATGGGGCGCTCCAAAAGAGATGCTGTGCGTAGGGTTCCGATAATTCTAAATCTCTCCACCACCGTTTGAAAACCTACTTCGCGTCACTGTGAATCTATGGCAATCTGTTGCACGCATTATATTGTTTGTATATACTGTAGTTACTCTTGTGGCTATTATGTATTTCTTTTTTAAGTAATAAATATTAGTTTTATTGACTTTTGAATAATATATATTTTACGAAGTAAAATCACATCTTTTCTGTAGCTTATAAGTACCAACATCATGCAAAGTGGTATCAGACATTCCTCACATCTTGCCATCCGCCATCTAAAAGTATTCATACACAATAATGAACATCACTAAAAAATCGCCTATTCTCTCTTTTTACCAAAATTGTTTCTTTTTAATGAGGAAGAATTACATGTATCAAACAATTTTACACTTCACAGTGATTTTTCCTCGCGAACATAAGTTTCTGTAAAAAGTTAACCAATTATCCACAATCATTCGTACCAGGTCAAAGATTCCTGATAGCCACATTTTTTTAAAGAAATTAAAGTGGCGTACCGTTTACGATATTTTGAAATAGTTAACCTTGTTAATAAAAACTGTCAAAGCGTTATCGCCAATTTGCAAAACTTATTTTCGTAGGCAGAAATGAAGCTGCATTACAACAGCAGATTAAGGCCTATGAAAAAAAAAATATATATATATATATATATGGTATGTCGTGCATTACCATTGCGAGAGGCAATGTTAAAGTATATTCCAATTAAATTACAGATATATTACACTGTTTTAATTGTATTATGGTATCACGATAGGTAATTAATGTTTTTAATGACAAAAAAAGAAGTAAAACTGATTTTTTTTTGTCAGAGAAATCATTGAAAAAAGCAAGTCTGTACTAAACACTGTTGACATATATACATATGTTTTAAGCTTCTGTGTTTTTACGGTTCTACAAACAGATGCTACAAAGTTTGAGTGCTACAATAAATAGATTGTATCATGTTCAAAAGTTTTTCAAGAGCAATTTTCTTGTAAAAGTGCGGAATATAAACGCAGATCTGAAACATTTTCCAAAAATTTCGTGCCGCGGGTGGCCTAGTGGTCAGCTTTCGTGGCTGCCATGGAGATAACCTCAGGTTCGATCCTGGGCAGGTACAAACGTTCGAACCACTAAATACCCTCCGTGCGTCGGATGGGCACGTTAAGCCGTCGGACCCCGGGTACTGGCCTCCCTGTAATAAATGAGGGCGTCTTCCTCCCCCTTTCTACCTCGCTTCCGTGTCACTTTCCTATCGGGCACTCTAGCCTAAATCTCCTAGCTTCCTATTTCTAAGGGTTGTTTAAGACCTGGGGTCAGACACTCTCTTCCTAAAATAATCTACATCTGATCAAATTTTCCAAAAATTTGGAAAAAAGCTGTGATAAAAATGCTAAGAAAAGCGGGGCAAGACTCTAAATCCCCCCTCCCCCCAAATTACAGACCGATATCACTTCTCTCTGCCCTGGGTAAATTAGTGGAAAGGTTCATATACAATCAATTATATGAACATCTCACCACCAATAAGGTAATCCCTTTAGAGCAATTTGGATTTATTAGCAAACACTTCACCGTACAACAACTACTGAGAGGAACAGAAATCATCCTAGAAAGATTTAGCAAGAAACAGTGCTCCTGTGTGGTATTTCTAGACATTGCCAAAGTCTTTGATAAAGTCTGGCACACAGGTCTGATATATAAACTAATTAAAACCAACTGTCTCAGATGGATAGTACAATTAATAAGATCCTATTTTAAAGTGAGCAAAAATGTATCAGAAAAATACCAACTAAAAGCTGGGGTACCACAAGGATCATGCCTCATACCCCACTCCTATTCTTTGTGTACCTTTATGACATGCCTAAAATGAATCATATCTAGCTCGCACTATATAGTGATGACACAGCCATCATGGCAAGATAACTCACTCAAAACAAGAGTGCGGAGTACATGGAAAGAAACCTAAAGGAACTGCAAAATTATTACAAATTCAGTGGAAAATTGAAGTAAATCCCACGAAATCGCAGGTAATGAGAGTCTGGCCCAAACAGCATAAATAAAAAAATCAAAGATGTTACAATTTTTTGGTACAAGAATTCCTTGGGCAACGAAAACAAAATATTTGGGAATAACAATAGATAACAAGCTGACCTGCAAACCACACATTCAAAGAGTGCTAACAAAAATAAAACAGCTAAAAGGAGCGTTAAGACCATTTTTACTCAAAAGTGGCACGCTCAACACAAAAAAAAAAAAAAAAAAAAACCAGGATTATACTCTACAAATCCTGCTTTCTACCCATATTTGCATATGACTGCGCAGTATGGGGGTACTGCCCTAAGCCGTGCATAAACATTCTTGAAAGCGGTAACTCAGGCCTTCTTAGGAGGATACCGAACCCTCCACGTTGCATAAAAAAGAAAAGAACAAATGGAGAAATACAACCACCTTCCTATATTTGACAGATCAAACTTATAACTTCTATGAAAGTTAGATGAGCACACTAACATGGAGTTAACAAAAATGGTAGAATTGCAAATATAGGGAAATAAAAAGGCCAGAAGATGTGCTCCTATCAAGACTGCCTGATAAGGAAACAAAAACATATAAAATATTTCAAAGAACCAAAAGATCCAGGAATAACTAAAATAAAGCCTACTAAATGGCAAAAAGGCTTCGTCGGTGGGTTGGGGATAGATGTGGTATAGCAAACACTTACCAAAAAAAAAAAAAGTAAAAAAAAAACGACGCTTAACCTAATTTAATTTCAAAATGAAATTAATACATAAAAGGTTTAAAGTCAACTTGCGCAAGCGCTTAGACAGAAACCTCTATGCTGCTCTGTTTCAAGCCCACGAGGCTTTCAAAGCTTGACTAACTTTAATGGTGTTCCGCTGGGACTGGGAACTTATAAAATGGCATCGAGTTTCGACAGTAAAAAAGTTATTCTGTTTTTCTCATTCTGATCTTCCTTGGGGGGACAACTTGGCCTTTATTTCCAGACAAGGATATAGTGAGACCTCAAAAGTGTGTGAAACCCCTTCCTAAACTCAACTGAACTAAAGAGAAACCCAACGAAAAATAAGGGTTAAGGAAACGGTTTGTCCACCGGAGTTAAGCAAATAATATGAATGAAGAAAAGTAGGCTGTGCGCATCTTCCCCATAAAAAAAAATTCAGAACAATGTTTGTCTTCCGTAAAACATCGATCTGAATAAGAAGTGTTTAAAACCACATCCACAGTCGATGCAGACTTTTAGTTTGGTAGTTCAGGCAGCCGCCAAATCACTGGAATACCCAAATATCTAATAAGTTTATGGTCATGAATTTCTTACTGTGAAGTGAAAACCTTGAAGAATATGTGGTGAACGCAGAATATTCCCGACGGTTTCACATAACCAGCGATGCTCCAAAAACTGCTTAATAAAATGGCACGTAAGAAATACTAGTAGGCCTCGGGACTGCCATTAAGGGTGTGCGGCGCGTGCGACCGTACAGGGCCTCGCGCTGGTGGATAAATAAGATAAAATAAAACAAAAGAGGGAAAGAAAGAAAAATATAACATTAAGTACACACAAAAAAAAAAAAAAAAAAAAAATCCGAGAATTCAAAACATATGGATTACCATCCCAGTTCTCCGCGAGTCCGCATACACAAACATCACAGTGATGTCGTACATACGCTCAGGACTTCTTATATTTCTGTTAAGAAGTCCTGTGACACCAGATGGGAAAGCCGTGTAGAAAGTGTTAAACCCATTAGATACCCAGCAAAAGAAGTAAGCGACGCACTTCTTGAAGTTGCGGACATAGTAAATGATCCTAAAATCAAATGTGAAGCTCGTCCATAAGCAGTACATAAACTTCAGAGTTATGAATTCTAATTGGGTGTTGTTATATGGTATTACATACTCTTTTCTGTAAACAGTGTGAGCAAATCACTTCAATCAGAGAGTATGCAACTTGACATGGCAGAAAATATGCTTCAGGGGGTTATTCAATTTTTGAACCAATTTCGAAATGAAGGCTGCAATTCTGGCCGCTCGTAAAATTTGTGAACAGTTAGGTGCTGAACCAAAATTTTCTGAGCATAGAGTGGGTTGAAAAAGAAGAATCTTTGATTACGAAGAAGACTATGTATGAGCCTTTGAGAAATACAAAATCCGCAGAGGAAGTCTTCAAAATGGAATATTTTTATTCCTATTATAGACATTGCTTTACAATCTCTGAAATCTCGTGAGAAATACAAAATCTGCAGAGGAAGTCTTCAAAATGGAATATTTTTATCCTATTATAGACATTGCTTTACAATCTCTGAAATCTCGTTTTGAACAATACAAGGAGTTCAATGACATGTTTGGAATTTTGTATTCTCTACCGAAAATGAAACAAATGAATGACGAAGATGTAATGAAATATTGCAAAAACCTGGATTTGATCCTTCGTTCAGGAAATTCCCGCGATATATGCGGTGAGGAGCTATTCACAGAATTGAAAATAGTCAGAGAACTAGTTCCGATACAGCCATCCAGGTACTGCAATTCTTAAACGGAATGCAAAATCCCTTCCTTAGCATAGCTATCGCGTACAGAATCATGTTAACTGTGCCGATAACAGTCGCGAGTGCGGAAAGAAGTTTATCTCGCTTCAAATTAATCAAATCGTATCTGAGGATGAGCATGTCTTAAGGAAGGTTAACTGCACTGGCTACATTGTCAATAGAACGCGATGTGGCATCAAAACTAAATTACGATGATATTATTGAAGATTTTGCTGGGCAAAAGGTGAGACATGTCTCCTTTGCGTGACAGGTAAAACGTGAAGCTTTCCTTTTACGTACATACCAGTGTATTCATGAAATACGATGAATTTCTCTAACCTTTAAAGGACATTTTTTTAATGCGTTACAATAGGTTTCATAGGTTCCGCATAGGTTTCAATTTTCAATTACACGGCTACAGTAAAACAAATTTAAAAAATTCATACTGCATAGTATTGCTAACATTTACCTTACCGTTCTTTTTTTATTTTGCAAAGGAGAACGACGGTTGAGCTTAATAATATTAGCAGTTACAGTAACAAGTTTAAGAAAAATATAAGTTCTTTCTATAACAAGCAAACGAGTGAAAAGCGATACCTTATCCAAAAATAAAAATATTCTATTGCGTACGTGTGCAAAATACCGTTAGCCAGGTTGATTTAGCAAAAAATATTAGTTAGCAAGAGGGCTTAGCAGGGAGAGTTCGCACAGGGCCTCGCGTAAGCTTGCGGTGGCACTGGTAGGCCTATATTATTACTATGCCATTATATTCCCAGCTGTTTAATAATGTATTTTCCTATAAATTTTCATTAAACTGCGTGTTAACTATGAGTCAGTGCATTTGTTTTACATACGTTAATACGCTGAACAACAGTCAAAGCGGTGATCGTTATCCAGAATGCATGAGAAACACTATCGGAAGCGAATTCTACCATGTGAGATAAAGCTTACCGCGATTAATTTTTGAGGTGCTAATTTTTCATGAAAAATAATAAATGTGTTTTTACTTATTTTTTACTGTTAAAAGTACACATTTTCAAAATAAAAGAAAGGAAGAAACGGAATTAGTTATTAATAATATTTGTTTCCCTAAGTATCAGTGCCCATAGCTAAGGAAGCTTACCTATATACACAATGCAAAGTTGTGGGATCAAGAGACACTGGCGATGGCGTTAACGAAAGATCTAGCTGGAAAGTGGGTCAAAACTGAAGTTTACCATCCTTCTAGATTGCTTAGGACCTTCCTTATTTTGCGGATGGGTGGGTTATCGACCCCTATGAGCGTCTAAGGCTATAAAGAAGAAGTCCACTCTTAATTTAGAGCTATAGTGATTCCAGCGAAGAGATAGAAAACCGGAGCCAGAAGGACAAACAAAACGAACATGGGTCTTACTATAAGATTCGAGGCCAGAAAGTTCGAGAAGACCCAAAGACAGAGTACCCTTTATTATCCTCGGAACTATTAGAACAGCTGGTGACTTAAATTCTAGGCAAAGGCACGTAACAAGACAAGCTATGAATTTCCGTAGTCGCTATGCAGTTGACAGCGGAAACATCTTTATTGATAAACATTTCCATTCGTGCCAACACTTATCGCGCAAAGCAAATGTGCCAGCTCTAAATAAATGCGTAAAATGGGAGCAATCTACTATCGCCAATGAAATACTTCGTATTTGGCTTCAAACTGTCCTGTGAAACGCTCCGCTTCGTGCATTTATGTGCCACAAATACTTAACGATAACGAATGCCATGAGTGAATTCTTTCAATCAGAAGTGTGTTTGTGTGTGTGTGTGGAATCAAGAGACAGTGGCATGAAATAAAGGGGTCTGCCTTCAATTTTTACCTTGATCATGATGTCATCGACTCCCGGCATTTTCCTGATCCACGAATTCCATAACCTATCCTTCCTGGTTATACCAAGCAGCATGCACCTCTCCTAACTTCTTTCAGTAGTTTGCCCTCTCTGAATGTCTTTCTTAATTGTCTACATCTCTGAACTATAAGTAAGAACTGGAAAGATGCATTTATTAAATATTCTTTTAAGACATAATGGTAAATTGCTCATGAAAATTGTGCTGTTTCATCCAAATCTTCTACAGCAAAGTTCTATACACCTATTAATTTCTTCTTCAATGTGGATCTTGCTTGATATCTGTTGTCCAAGGTAAAAATGTAGGCATTGGTTTCTTTTAGTTTTGCACCACCAATCGCTAAATCTTCAGTTCTTGTAAAAGCACTGTACATCAATTTTGCTTTCTGTAAGTTCATTTTAAAGCCCACGTTAATCTTGTCAGCAAGTTCTTGGACCATACATACCCCGCAGCTCTGAGGGAGTAGTTGCAGAAATGACTGTGTTGTCACCAAAACGAAAGTTGGTTAAATAATCTTCATTAGTTTTTATCCCGTTTAATTATAATGACTGAAAATCATTTTAAAATGTGGTATTGAAGAGCTTGTGGAAAATGGTGTCACTTTGTCTCACTCTCTTTTAAATTTTTATGAGTTCTGTTTCCTCGAACAGTTAACTGAAATACTAGACTGGATTCCAAGGGCCAGGAAATGAATTAGAAAAACATTATGTGCAAGAAGAGTACATGAAATTCCAAAGCATGTCAGAGTGATATATAGGAGACTGGCCCAAGACAAAGTTATAGAAGAAACTTGGGAAGATCTTCATCCAACTGTGGATTGATAATGTTTGATGATGATGACGATATACTGTATATACAGATAGATTCTGGTAAATTGTGGCACATTGGGGCTAGAACACTTTGGCCTACTTGAAGCGGCTGCCTCAATTATGCAAAGCTTTATTCCAAAGAACTAATTTGGGATATTCTTAAAGAATTATTTTCCCAAGTAAACGGCTGACCTAATTATGCAAAGCTTTATTCCAAAGAACTAATTTGAGATATTCTTAAAGAATTATTTTCCCAAGTAAACGGCTGACCTAATTATGCAAAGCTTTATTCCAAAGAACTAATTTGGGATGCTCTCAAGGAATTATTGTCCCAAGTAAACGGCAACCCCAATTATGCAAAGCTTTATTCCAAAGAACTAATTTGGGATGTTCTTAAAGAATTATTGTCCCAAGTAAACGGCTGACCCAATTATGCAAAGCTTTATTCCAAAGAACTAATTTGGGATGTTCTCAAAGAATTATTGTCCCAAATAACCGGCTGCCCCAATTATGCAAAGCTTTATTCCAAAGAACTAATTTGGGATGTTTTTAAAGAATCATTGTCCCAAGTAAACGGCTGACCCAATTATGCAAAGCTTTATTCCAAAGAACTAATTTGGGATGTTCTTAAATAATTATTTATTGTCCCAAGTAAACGGCTGACCCAATTATGCAAAGCTTTATTCCAAATAACTAATTTGGGATGTTCTTAAAGAATTATTGTTCCAAGTAAACGGCTGACACAGTTATGCAAAGCTTTATTCCAAAGAACTAATTTGGGATATTCTCAAAGAATTATTGTTCCCAAATAAACGGCTGCCCCAATTATGCAAAGCTTTATTCCAAAGAACTAATTTGGGATGTTCTTAAAGAATTGTGCCAAATAAACGGCTGCCCCGAATAAACGATGGCCCAATTAACCGGAATATACTGTACTTTCTGATCTTTAAGTACATAGTCTTTTTTACTAACATGTAGCACAGGTATTTACATGAAACCAACAGCTTTATTTTGAAGTCTACCATAATGCAATAACTGTTCATTTTAATTCGAATTCACTGTAGATAGCAGTCCTGTTTCTTTTTCAGTTTTTCTTGTTTATAGTCAGTCATTGCGACAAATGTGCGTATTTCTTCATTTTAGTTTATTAAAATTGCAGATATACTTCTGAATCATTCCAGCATGCAAGATTTGTGAAAATATCGGTACCTACTGTTTCAGCAACACATGGTATACTAGCTTTTTTTTTTTTTTTTTTGCCTCGTTTATGAAAATATTTGGACATGACATATAAAAAACTGCACAAAAACAAAATAACTGTGTAGTTTTGGAAAGATTTTCCAGTCTTAACTAGAAAAAGTTCAACAGTTCTCCATTTTTTGAAGTTTTTTTAATCCTAGGTTTAAATCCATTAAATATTTCAATATAGAAAGTTTCCTTGAAAAAATTGGCTTTCATTCAAAATCCCTTCATTTTGTTTATTTTTTAACATGGAGAGGTTTTCCCATTCTAAAATTCATGGTAAAAAAACCATGCTTTCAATGGAATGAGAACTGTAGTCAGTGCTCTCTGATTTTGTAGTGTTTTTAATTCTTTTTCACTTAACCTCCAGTTATTATGAGAAAAAAAAAACCTATTTCAGTGTTTGCTTTTACGATAAATAAAGTACTTAAAATTATTTAAAATATGGGAGTGACTAAATTCATATCTCGTTCCTCTTAAATCTCTAACACCGGATTTTAACGATAAATGTTACATCGGTTCCACTGCCAGGACCCTTAAAACCCGTCCCAAAGAACACCAATATGACCATCGTAATGGCTCAACTTCCACTGCTTTATATCGACTTTTAACTAAGGGGACTTACATTCCCATTTGGGACAATTCTAAATGCTCCTCATACAAAATCTCAACTGTTATTCACTGAAAGCCTGTACATCGATAAATTATCTGAAACTTGCTGTAATGATGAATTACCAAGAAACATCCTTCGACCTTGGAAATATCTGCTTACAGATTTATCAACATAATTTCTACTAGCTAATGACTATGTTTTGCTGTTAATGACTGGACATACCTCATGACGATTGATTGTACGTCATCTGTTCATTCGTGTATCTACTTATAAGCTGCCTCTTCCACTGTATGTATGTGTTCATTGCGTCTGAGGATGGGTGCCTGTTGGCAGGACCCGAAAGGTCTCACGCTTTAAAATTTTTAACTATCATTAAAGTTTTTATTCCATCATAAAACTTTTTTCTATATCGTGTGAAGACGGTTTGTCGTTTGTAGTATGACTTTTTAGCACGAGTTACCTCTGTTTTCATATTCCCATAGAAGACGAAATAAAAATTCTAATCCAGCCAATCATAGCATCTGAGATTATATACGTAATAAATAGGACACTAACACCATGATAAAAAAGGAAGAGAGGGAATTTGTTTTTATCACAATCTGATACTAACATACGGAGAAAATCTCCATAGCTTTTATGTTACCGAATGAAAACATATATCTAACATCTACGTTAAGAGGTATCAGTATTTGATAAAGTTACAAAGAATGAAGCTGTGGTTCGCATTTAATAGGTATAACATTAAATTAATCCCATGTTGTTAAAGGAACTGGTAAAACAACAGAAATAGGACGGATAGAGATTTTTGTAACAACTCGACATGACTGATTAATTCTTATGAATGTACAAGAAAAAAAAAAAAAAAACTAACTCAATTCTTGCTTTTACAATAAATGAAGCATTTAAAATTCACTAAAATTTCGGGACAACAAAATTCGTAAACTACGATTAAAAATTGCTGTCTACCCTATGCAAGCGCCTGAAAAGATATACGTACTAAACTTATCAATAACGTTATATATCGACAGAAAGGGAAGGCAGATTTTGTTTAATACTATCTAATAAATAGAACTGCGGAACTTAATACATTTGTGAAATGAATCATTTGTTGCCCTTCGAAGATATTAACATAAGGTATGAAATCTCTGCAGCTTTTATGCTACCTAATAAGGATGTATACCTAACTTTTGTTTTAAAGGTATCACGATTTAATAAAGTAAAAATAAATTGAGATAAAGCATTTATTTTCATTTAATTGATATAATACAAAATTAACTCCATGTGATAAAAGTATTTGGTACGACGACAGACGTGGAATGGGCGTATTATGTCACGTCTAAAAGCGCGACATAATTAATTAGCCTAAAGCACGCGAGAAGAAGAAATTTTTTACTCAAAACGTTTCTTTGTCTTGTTTTTTAATTTGGGGTTTAAATAACACGGTGAGCAACTTCATTCATGGGCTTAGAAGCAGTCGGCCGTCCCGAATTTGGGTCTACTGTTTCCACGCAAGGGACAGAGCCAGTGACTTCAAACAATCCCACGCCTCACAGACGACTCAAATCCGATTCCATTTCGGGCGAATGGTCAGATGTCAACGCATCACCACTGTGTGGCTAACAGTTTCTGAACAGTTGTTATTTACCAATTGATGTTGAACTCTGTGCCAACAAAATTTATCGTACCTGTTCTGCTCATGTTGTAGATAAAAGCAGCATTGCATGCAAATCCGTAATTTCCAAAGCATGTTGAATAATAGTTAAATCATTTCAATAAGAGTATAAGTCACAGGTATAACATTAAATTATATACCAGCTCCGTTAATTGTACAGAGAGTATTATTATCAGAAATACTCTCTGTACAATTTACTGAGCACGCATATCACGTATTTATTGAGCTAGTAACAATTTCAACCCAAAACATAAAAAAATAGGTACGTACGTGTTTAATTAAATTTAATACAAAAAAACAAGTGAGACTCATTTTTTTTCTCGATGGTCCCACTATGTTTGTGCATATGAACTTGCTGCACTGCAGTTCTTAATAAATACTGAGAAAAATGATATACCCAAAAATTTCCGAGTCGGCCCAATACACATCATAATCTTACTAAGCAGATACAATAAAAGCACCTTGACCAACCATTCTATACTTAATAAATCTAGTCGCTATTAATTTCAAAAACACGAAATACCAAAGAGTGTTATTAGCAAATTCTGTACCTACTGAAATGGAGTGCTATAAAAACTACCTACCAAATTCCTAATAGCATTGACAGCCAGCTAGTTATACTTAGTAAAATGCCTTTCTATTGATGTCATCTACCGAGTTCCTTAAATTTTAATAGCAGAAGTGTTGTACTAGTAAAACTGCTGCTATCAATACCGTAAGGGACCTACGCATTTTTACGCGACTGGTTCAGTATGTTTTATTAACTATAATACATTTTTTACTCAGCAAAAGTTGTACCACCTGTCCGGGGTAGGTGTGAAATAACATACCGGATAGTTATTTCAAAAACTTGAAAAACGCTTACTATATTGCGGCTAAAAATTATTATGAAAAAGATGTGGAGTAACTCCTTTAAATATAATTTTCAACCATTAATAAATGTAGTAAGCAACTTCAGACATGCTTACAGACATGGGGTAAGAACAAATTTCTGTACCGACGTCATATACTTTCTGCAGCTAAGAAACTATAATTAAATAAGCATATAGTCCTAGCATATTATTATTAGCAAGTTATCTCAATACTTTTACGCAACTGAACTTTTAATCTAAATGTTTTATTTTTTTAAATAAAACATTTAGATTACTTGGTACGCACATTATGTGTTGGGACGCAGATTAGTATAGTAAGAGTGGGGTGAAAAAAAAAACCAAAAAAAAAACATGTGTTCCCGAAGATTGCAGAAAGTATTTTCTCGCTGTCTGTTAAGAATGTATAGTTAAGTTCAATAAAATAGAAAAATGTATTTTGAGTGCCACGATACGAAAAATATATGTTCATAAAAATTGCTCAAAAAGAATACGAATAAAGATTCTATAAGTTCATAATACATACATAACAAGAATAAGTACTGTTGAACTGGATAAATCCGGATGCCGTTGCTATGTTTAAATACAGCTGATACATGTCAAGAAAACTATTTTTTTTAATTCTAAAACAACGTTGTTTAAAGAAACCACCCAAATAAGTAATTTTTAAATAACAAAAGAGCATTTGTATAAACTGTCTTGAATTTTTCGTGCGTTAAAAGCCACGAATTGTTTAAATAAATATTTAAAAAATGCCCGAAATTTTAGTCCTGTTTAGGCATTTTTGAAAATACGGGAGTTTCAAAATATGGAAGTGATACGGGCATTTCTCGGCATTAAAATATATATAAATATATATATAATGTTTATTCCCCCAACGATAATTTCACAAGCCATTTTGCACTTCAGCGTTTACACAAACTTGTTTTTACACGATTTTTTTAAATTTAGTATGTGTTAATTATAGATCTTGCCCGAGATATAAATATCATAACAGTTTACGATAAATTAAACACTCTCATATTATACCTATAATTAATGTTTATCAAATGTTAATCACAATATTAGTACAACTGGGATCAAGATATAGTATACAATTGTATCACATGGCATATTTCTTCTCTTCTTATTTTTACGCACATCGAAATGCAAATTTAAAATCTCTTAGTTAAGAAATTTTGTTTCCCGAATATTTCGAATTGCTACGCTACACTTAACTCTGCCGATTTCGGTTAATCAAGCAGGCAGCGTGATAAATTTATGCTACAATACACACTCCATTGCAATTAAATACCAGAGCGATTACAGCGCGGTGAAGAACCTGCTCTTAAGTTATTGTTAAATGCAATTTGCGGTTGCCACCGCCGGTGACGAAATGTCAGGTCTCCGACGGTTAGGGTTAAGAGCGGTTAGTAGAGACATGGCTTACCGGATGTCTGTTGGGATACATCCTGGGCCTAGAAGTGGTCGCTAACAGCGCCAAGCGTGGCGGGACCAGCCCAATCAATACGCTGTAGTCCTTGTGCGACGTTCAGCTTTGCATCCAGTCGTGTCCACCATTAGAGGCACGGAGAGGAGCTTCGCATCTGCCGAGAACAACACATATCACAACTCAATCACTTAAACAAACCAGCACTACATGAGCGTTTTCGTGACGACGCTGGCAGAGAACGGAGAGAGACGTCTGCGTTTTAAATCCCTTGTTTATGCTGGATTTTCGAACACTGTGGACGACGAAATTTTATCGAACATGGCACTAGTCAGTCGTCCTGGGAGCTCGTACTTCAGTCTCATCGAGACCGCATTTATAAAAAATAAACACCACAGAAAAAAAGTTCTTGAACGTAATGGCTGAACTTGTTGGCAAGCGGCGAATAAAGCGCACCGCTTTTTTATTATTATTTTTTATTTTTCACTGGATATCGTAGAAATCATCAGGCACAAAAACTCTGTCACACACACAGAGGTCAATCAAGGTTCGGTACCCCCAGGGTTGCTCGTACCTACGGTGGGGGCGGCAATGGGTCGGCAAATCCTTACACCAAATATGGAACACTCACCGATCGTCCTTATCAACAAACATGACTGTCCACAAAAGCGTCGTCTCTCGCTCGCCCAAACCCACGTGGTATCTCCAACACCCTTCGCCTCGCCGCCGCGAAGAACCAATCACAGGAAGCCGCGTTGGAGGCGGAGCTAAGTGACGTCACTGAAAGTTGACAGCCGTCACTCAAAAAGCGGTGATTCCCACAGGCTCCTCCTACCCTCTTACTCTTTACGCCTAACTTGGTTTAGGAGGCGGGAGGGAAAAGTGCGAGGGGGGGGGGGGGGTATTTCATGCTATCCAGAAGTGCGCTACGCCCAGTTTTTTGATAACTGCAAGAGCAGAATACGTAGTGTAAATATGGCAGGTTACAGAAACAGCGTAGGGAGTATGTCGTCCTCCATCGTCAATTCGATTCCGCTATCGCTCGGGGCAGATTGAAGAAATCGCCCAGTCAGCCATTAGAGCAAGCTGCTAGATGAAGTAAATTAAAGGCGTTGGAAGTATAATTAGCGACGAGTTATTTACCCAGAAAGGGTGGCCAAGAGTGTCAAATTGTTCTGGAATTAGCTGGCAGTGCAGGACGAAAAACAAGAGCAGCAGTAATTACAAGCTTCCCACTGTTTGGAAGACAAAGCGCGGATCGCCCAAGCTCCTCTCTCTCTCTCTCTTTCTCTCGCTTCTCGCATCTTGGAGTGCCCGCTTTTAAACACAAAAGGAAATGATGTGCATGTGGTTGGAATTAAACTAATTTGTTTCTGACGCTTTTTCTTTTTTCACATCTTCGTTTCTTCTCTCACTGTTTTACTTGGTATTTTTCCTTCATTAAGAGGGCGGTTTGTTGTTTAACGTAAAGGGATAAAATTGGTCTATTTTCTGCAGTGGGGTAATTTAATATTCAGCATTTTCCAGCCCCGGGAGTTGTAAATGATACTTCGCCAATGAAACAAAAGACAATTTAAGAATGATTCAGGGTGGTGAGAGCTGGGGAAAACTGGGTGATTAAAACAATTAGGAAAGTGTTGTTAATGTCCCGGATTAATGAAATTAAGGCGTTCGCTCGTTAACTGGTGATGCGAAAAAGCTGTGAAGTGGTTTAACGCCTTCACCTCAGAGACGGGGAAAAAATACACAAATAAAAAAAGTTAAATGGAGGAAAGGCAGCTACATGTCTCCTTAAAGGCATGGACTCATGAATATTTATATTGTGCGTAGAAATTTAATTATTTAATTTTAAAACAATTCATTGGCTATTCTGGGCTGCAAAAGGAAACAGCATCCAAATCTAATGTGATACGTTCACATCATGGAAAAATAAATCATGTCAAACTTTTAAAAATAATTTTTAATTAACAAGCTCAGGAAAACCTGTTTAAAATCCGTTTGCAGCAGCGATGTTCTCTCTTTCTTCGTATTTCCAAAATAGTCACCACTATGATTTCTAAAAAAAAAAAAATTATGGAACGTACCATAAATTGCGTACAAAAATTTATCTATCAGAGAATACTGCTACTTAATTTTTTTAATGCATTTTGATTTAATGTAATTATTGTTTATTCTCTAAATTATTAGAAAAGAGGCTCATGTTATAATACTACGTATGGATATCCAAAAGGAGCTTACAAATTACAGCGACCAAGTCACCATTGCACACTTTGAGCAACACATTAAGAACTCTTAATGTTGCGCATTATTCAAAAAACCGCGGGGGAGAATAAATAAATTTAAGGCCGCGGATAGCCTAGTAGTCAACGTTTGTGACTGGTACGGAAAAGTCTTAGGTTCGATCCTAGGCAGGTACAAATGCTCGAACCGCTAGATGCTCGAACCGCTAGATAGTAATGGGGGCACGTTAAGCCGTCTAACCCCGGGTACCCTCCCCCACCACGACCAGCGATTATAAATAAGGGTGTCTTTCTCCCCATTCTATATCGCTTCTATGTGACTTTCTTGTGGGGCAGTCTAGCCCAATTTCTCCTAGCTTCCTACTTCTAAATGCTGTGTTTCAGACTTGGGATCAAACACTTCTTTGCAAAAATCGTCTACATGTGATCTGATCTATAAATCAATTTATGGATGTGAACTAAGAAATGACATCTACATGGATGGGTTCAGCACAAAAGAACGATTCTATGGACTTATTGAAACATGAATTGCCTTAGACTCAAATGATACACTCTAATGCATCAATAAGCATACATAAGAGCTTTTACGTGTTACGCACATTTATGTTTGTGTGTGAAATAAAGTCCATGATGCAAAATTTTTGCTCACCAACCCATTATTGCCGCCGCTTTACGAAGTCGTGTACACTCTCCCTGATAGGGAGAGGAGGAAACAGGAAATACACGGCCTCGATGGATTACGCAATTCTCATCGTAACAGCAAAGGGGCCGTCCATAAAGTACGTCCGGGATTTTTTACTATTTTTAGACTCCCCCTTCTTCCCATGTCACATTTTGTCCGATTGTTGACACCTCCCCCCGCCCTTAAAAAATATGTCCTAATTCCATCAACCCCCTTTATTTTTGATGACTGCTTTTAGAAGTCCTTTGAGAAAGAGAAAGAAGACATGTAATTATTTAAAGGAATATTCCACATATTTACACTTTTACTTCAGAAAATATTTATTATTTAGGCATTAATTTATTCCCAAATGCTACCCGAACTTTATCATTCTGAAATAAAGATCTACAAATGAACGCACGCATTTAAGGTTGCGACACTCCCGATTATACCATCTACAAAACACGATAGATTTGGTAGTACAAATACGAGAACTTAATATTAATATTCTGATTTAGCTAAATATCATCAGAAATCTGAAATATTTCGTACCTTTTTTTTAACTATTAAAAGAAGAAAAAAAAGGGGAAAACAAAACGAAGTGCCATCCACTATATTTTTGCCGCTGGAAGTCCGAATTACTAAACCTCCCCCTCCCCCATGTTACATTTGGTCCGGTTGTAAGGACCCTCCCCCTCCTTCCCCCTGTAATCTCGGACGTACTTTATGGACGGCCCCAAAGAAAGAAACACTAATTTCGGTATGAATAAGCTCTAAGACTGATAAATGAGAACGTTAGATGCGGGAAAACCTTAACATCAAAACGTACAACCCGGTATTCTTTTTTTTTTTTTTTTTTTTTTTTTTTTTTCTCTGTATGATAAGGAAGAGGAGGAAAGATGAAATAAAATATATATTGGCCTTGATGATTTACGCCATTCTGATCCAAATAGCAGAGAAACAATAGCTAAATTCGGGTTGAAAAAGCTCGGAGACTGAAAAATGAGAACGTTAGATGTTGGAAAACGGTAACATCAAAACGCTTGATCCGGGATTTTTAATGCACATTTGAAAAAAATCGTTGGGGTATTCAAAATGTAACGTTAAATGCAAGAAGCTTTTAGTTGTGAGAAACGAACATTAGACGGCGATTCGATTGTACCATGTGACGATGATGATTCTTACAACTCGCATACACACACACAGAAGGATAATTAAGGAAAACTTGGTCTGTAAATGGATAAATATAAAACATTATTGATTCAAATTATCAATAAAAGCACTATATGCAAATAAATGGAAAGGATAAATCGATTTACTGCCACAAGCTTCATTTTATTTTATTTTATTTCATTCAGTCTAAGAGTGCAAACAATATAACTTCTCAGAAATCACGCATCTACCAGCCAGCTTTGGAAACGGGTCAAAAATTTTGGATCCGGATCCTGCCCGGTTCTGTAACTGACACGACCAAACCCGGATCTGTAACTGACCCTTATACGTATATATGCACACAGGGCGTTCAAAAAGTCTCTCCGCAGTGGGTATCTTAAGTTTTATGGAAATCAAACAAATGTATTATGGGAACGCATAATTTACTCACTTAGAGGAATTAATGAAACTGTCGTTCTTCATTTGCAAGACTAATTGTTTTATACATGTTTTCAAACACATCTGCGGGAGTCAAAAAGTCCCTCCCCAGTAATTTTAAGGCTATTCCACCTAATTTTGATGGCGCTACAGTCAAAATATTTTAATTGAGAAAATTGTATGTTTAATTACAGTTTCTGTTGTTTTCTTGATAACATATCAAGCTTCAGAATATTATTCACGTCAACACCAGTTTTCACGAGTTTATTATGAGTTCAAAGTTTCGAAAATGTGGACGTTGTTTCCATCATTGCCCCTCAGAAGGAAGGGACACTTTTCCTTCTGAGGACACTCTTCCTTCATATTGCATGACAAATCATGTTTCAGTCTCCGGACACCAGTATCGAGCACAAAATTCCAAAGTGCGCATATTTCTTTGGATTTTTTTTTTTCAAAAATAAAACGGAGATAGAACCGAGTCGATATATGGTCAGGAACTCCTTGACCCGACCCGTTTGAGTCTTAAGAAATTGAGAAGCCCAATGGAAAACAGGTGCACGTCACAAAACACATTTTGTTCAGAAAAGGCATTTTTACTAAAATTGTTGTCTCGATAAAAATAATAAGAAACATGTAATTATTTTAACATCACGTTAAAATAGATACTGTAGGATGTTTATTTCCAAATCTTCACTGAAGTGTCACCATTAATATGATAAAAATGTGAAGAGTCATAGGATGGTCAGAGTGAAATGTACTCACATGAAGTAAATTCTGAAGTTTGTTTTTTGAAATTACATAATATTTCATACAAGTAATAGAGTTTAGAAGACCACAAATAATGTAAACTTCAGCAGATGGCATTGGTTATTGTTTATGTTATTTAGATATGTAAGCATGTCATAACAATGACATCAGAAAGTTTCAATGTTGTACAGTGCTTGTACCCAATGAAAAGAAAGAAATGTACCTGAACTTTCAAAGTCTGTCTGCAAACATCTCTTCGTGTTTTCTGTTACATCTGCAACCATCTCTTCATGTTTTGTCACTTTTTAACGCATCATAAAATCGAGCATAAACAGATCGTATTAACTGTAGCAGACTTAGTACGTAATGGAGTTTTGCTGCTTTATCAGTCTTCCATTAGGATATTTCACTGGCAAAGCACAGTTTCCTAAATTCGTTGGATGACAACGCCCTTTTTGCATACTAACTTTCACTGGTACTTCCATGGGATTTTGAGTACACTTGATGTAAACAGAATGTTAACCACCCACTAATTGCAGAACCATAGCTTTTCTAAGATTACAACGTTGTTTATCAATAGTCACACTTCTCTTCACAAGATTCGCTACTAATGCTGCCAGTGAAGCAAATTCTGCGGTTTTCATTTCCACTACGATGAATGGTTTCTTTTGTCTGCTTTGTCGTATCAGTTCCACCCATTTTGAAGGAGTGTACACTGCTCGTGTACTTCTTTTCGGTATGCCCAGGTGCAAAAAATCGGTGTTCAATGGTCGCAAAGTATTCCTTGTCCAAGAGGTACAACCAAAGCCTCAGGATGATGTGATTTTTGCTTTGTCCAACACACGAATCAGAGTATATGATTAAGGTACGGTTGGTTGGTTGATTGGTTGGCGTTTTATGTCGTAAGGGCCTCAAAGGGCCACGTCGGAGTATTAAAATAAATAAACAACAATATTGAAACAAAACGAAACATGTATAAAACAGTAACAATAAACATGGTACTGTATATGGCAGGAGAGTCTAGAGAAAAAAATCACCGGTATAACGGATACAACAATTAACATAATAACGATGATATAACATGGTTAAAAGAGAAAAATGGCAGCAAAAAAAGGGGGGACAAAAGGTAGAAATCGCCGATAAAACAACACACTACACAAACGTAAAACACCAGTAACACGAAGAAACGATAAAACAGAAGAGACGTCACATTGATCGTTTAAAAGACGACTCAGGGTCACAGTCGTCTGATAGAATTGGTAAAAGAAAATGACAAGAGAGCGTTGATGAATGAAACGACGACACGAACACAAAATATGAACTACAGTTAAAGGTACATCACACGTTCCACAAATAGGGGTAGTGTCGCTCCACAGCAAATCGCGGTGAGTGAAACGATAATGCCCAATGCGGAGACGTGCAAGAACAACTTCCTCCCTACTGTTCCGGCGACACGATTATTTCCAAACTCCAAGGATAGGTTCAATACGGTGTAGTTCATTCTCCATCTGTTGGTCCCACAGACTCCGCCCCGTTAGCCTAATATGGTCATGAACAAGAAAGCGAAAATCCCGGTGTAACAGTGGCAAGAGTGTGACGACCAAAGGGGAAGCAGATCTAGCAGCCGCATCAGCACACTTATTACAAGCTATTCCAACATGGCCGAGAATCCAGCAAAATTGCATCTGGAAACCGGCCTGAAGCTAGATACGCAGTGATCGCCTCCCGCCAAAACTAAAAGGATGATCAGATATGTCGGCACAAGAGATGGCCTCAGTACATTCAAAGAATCCATATATATGATAGCTCGATGACGAGTGCTCGACTGTAGATGACAAAGGGCGAGATAGACAGCATGCATCTCCGCCGAAAATACCATGGGGCCTCATCTGGGATCCGCGCTACAGAAACGTCATCAACATAGATAGCCGCGGTTCCAACGACTCGACGCATCTTGGAGCCATCAATGAAAATGAGAGTGTAGTCAGAATTGAAGGAACAGTGGTCAGCGAAGAGCTGCTGGTAAACGAACGGAGGGGTTGAGGACTTCTCATACGATGTAAAGCTGGTATGGACCATGACACCAAGATGGTGCCATGGAGTATCCTTAAAGTCCCCGGTCTCTCCAACAATAGACAAGTCGAGCCCAGCATCACGAGCTACGGTCGCCATGCGAAGATTAAAAGTTGGAATACAAGAAGGCCAGTTTTCAAGCAAACGAGCATGCTGGGGGTGAAAAATTGCATCGTATAAAAGATGGTCTACAGGAGATCGTAGTTTCAAGTAAAATTGAAGAGACAGCTTCAGACGGCGTAATTCAAGCGATGGTTCGTTCGCGTCAGCATAAAAGTTGAGGGTGACGTGCGAAGTGCTCCCGTACAATGACGCAGCGCTTGATGGTGAATAGTATCCAACGGCCGGAGAATGGAACGAAGCGCAGATCCATACACGATACAACCATAATCCACCTTCGACCGAATAAGATAATGGTAGATGCGAAATAGAGACATCCTGTCTGCACCCCACGAGACGGAAGAAAGGATCTTAAGGATGGGAGTAACCCGCAGACAGGAAGTGTTTAGCCGTCAGACGTGCGAGCGCACGGTCGACTGTCAGACCAAGAAACTTAGTCTCCGGCAAAACTGGTATGGCTGCACGTTCCAAATGAAGCTCTGGGTCAGGATGGAGGCCACGCCTCCAGCAGGAATGGTCACACGGTGTCTTGTCGCGAGAAAGAACGAAACCATTGCTGTTCGCAGCTTTTACGATCTGGTTAATCGCAGACTGCAACTGCCTTTCAATGCAATGCATGCTGGATGACGAATAGAAGATGTGTAAGTCATTTACATAAACAGTAGCCGAAACCGCAGGAGGAAGATTTTTGAGAAGATAGTTAATGCGTAGGATGAACAATGTGACAGATCAAATGCAACCTTAAGGAACACCTTGTTCTTAATGGAACATTGACGAGAGCGTCGTACCCAGGCGCACCTGGAACACCCGATGGCGAAGAAAATTGGCGATGAATGTTGGGAGGTTCCCTCGTAACCCACTCTCGTGGAGGTCGCGGAGAATACCGTGACGCCACGCTCGATCGTACGCTTTCTCAGTTTCAAAAATTACAGACTGCCTCCCCACGAATGCCTGGCGCACAGATGTCTGAAGGAGCAGATGATCGTGAGATGAACGATGCCGGCGAAAGCCGTTTTATGATGGTGAAAGTACTTGACGTTGTTCTAAAAAATGAAGTAACCTGGAATCAGTAGCGGCTCGTCCATAAGAGCACAAGAGCACGTGAACCCCCTATAAAAAATAGAAAAATAATTATGCGATATAAATAATACATCTTTATTGACGCAGTACTAAATGGCTTATCTTCAGTAAGTTTAAAAGAGCGGACAATGAAAAACAGCGTAGAACGCGCAAAGTGAGGTTAAGTGTAATGACGCGCCTGTGGCTAGGAGCGGACTGAATGTGCCGCTCTCGATACTGGACACACGGGATATGCGACAGACGGGCGAGTCCATTTGCTCGCGGTAGGGGGGAACATGTCTACAAGCGGCTTAACGGAGAATACCGGTGAGCTGCCTGTGACACAGCTCAGCTCAGTTGTTGCACGGCTGTAGTTGACGTCAGATGCTCCTAACCTTTGCGCGCGTGTTACATTTGTGTTTTGGAGTTTCCAGTTTCGATTATTTTTTTGGTGATAAAGTTTTAGTTGAAATTACACTTATTACAGTTTATCTATTGTAATGTAGCTAGTGAACTGTTGTTTTTATTTACTGTACAATAATGGAAAGTACCTGTAAGTACTCAGTTAGTAATTTAAAGGAAGTAGCGTTTGGCAATTTACCCATAGAAGTTAAAATAGCAATAAAAGAGAGTGGCAGGCCAACGCCCCGACTTAATATAAGTCAAACATCGACATCAAAATCTAGAACTTTTAAAAGAGAATTTAAAGAAGAGCTATACGAAAAAATTCCTTGGCTTTGTGGTTGTGAACAAACAAACAAAATATTTTGCTTTCCTTGTTTGTTATTTTCCCGTGAAAAGGGCGATCCTACTTGGGTGAAAAACGGCGTTTGTGACTTAGCTCATTTGACACAAACAATTAAAAAACACGCAAGTTCTCATGGACACATAAGTGCTACATTGGATTTCAATTTGCTGGGAAAGGTTGAGGTTCGTCAGCAGCTTGGAAGTGCTTATCGACAAAATATTAAAAAGCACAATGAACAAGTGACTAAAAATAGGTATGTACTTTCTAAGCTTATAGACTGTATTAAATTTTGCGCTGCATTTGAGTTGGCCCTTCGAGGTCATCGTGAGGACGACGATTCCTTAAATCCTGGCATATTTAAAGGACTTGTAAACTTTTCTGCAGAACTTGACTCATCTTTGAAAAAACATTTGAGTACCGCTACTGTCTTTAAAGGTACCTCGAAAGAAATTCAAAATGAATTGTTAGATTGTATGCTTTTTGTATGTCAAGAAAACATAATAGAAGAAATAAAAACTGCACAGTATGTTTCGGAAGAAAACAGATTATGGCTCTGAGAAAAGAAGATGGTTCTATAACAAGAAATAGAGGCGAAATTTTGACAAGAGTGAATGATTTCTACTCCAAATTATATGAAAGGGATGATACATGTACTCCAGACATCATGAAAGGTACCAGAGTTCTTCCAGTCCTCCCAGCAGAAGTTGCTCATGCAATCAAGAACATGAAGCGAGGGAAAGCTCCAGGAAAAGATGGAATTACTATAGACATCATACAAGAAGCAAGTGGAGAAATTGAAACAGTACTCGCCCAAATTTTCACTCGATGCCTTAATGAAGGGAAGATTCCTGAGGATTGGAACAATGCTACAATGATCCTGCTACATAAAAAAGGTGACATTGAGGATCTCAGGAACTACAGACCTATCAGCCTCCTATCAGTGGTGTATAAAATCTTCACTAAAGTTCTTTCACACCGCTTGAAGGTAACACTGGACATGGCTCAACCGAGAGAACAAGCTGGATTCAGGAGTGGCTACAGCACAATAGATCATATCCACGTACTGAGAGAACTGATTGAAAGAGCGAGGGAATATGAACTTCCATTGTGCATGGCTTTTATCGATTATGAAAAAGCCTTTGATTCGGTGAAACCATCAGCAGTTACCACGGCTCTGAAATCCTGCGGTATTGAAGATGCATACATTAATATTATTAATAACATCTATGAAAATGCAAGTGCAAAGATTCGGCTGTTTGAAAATACAACACACATAAAAATTGGAAAGGGAGTGAGACAAGGTGACACCATATCTCCGAAGCTCTTTAATGCCACATTGGAAAATGTCTTTCAATCACTGAACTGGGAAAACAAAGGGATAGAGATTAATGGAGATTATCTAACCCACCTTCGTTTTGCTGATGACGTAGTCATTTTTGCAACTACCCCATCAGAGCTGCAGAGTATGATCCAGGAACTTGCTGACAAGAGTAAAGAAGTGGGATTAAAAATGAACTTTCAGAAGACAAAAGTGATGTTCAATGCTTTTACAAGAAATGAAGATTTATCGATTGATGGAGAAAAACTGGAGATAACAGATACGTATGTTTATCTTGGACAGCAGATATCAAGTGAGGGTCACATTGATGAAGAAATTAATCGGCGTACAAAACTTGCCTGGAGAGCTTTTGGAAGAAACAGCATAATTTTCAAGAGCAATATGCCATTATGTCTTAAAAGAAAAGTGTTTGATCAATGCATCCTTCCAGTGCTTACGTATGGTGCAGAGACGTGGACCTTAACTAAAAGAGACATACAAAAGCTGCAGACAACTCAAAGCAGCATGGAGAGGTGCATGCTTGGTATAACCAGGAGAGATAAGAAGAGGAACTCGTGGATCCGAAAAATGACGAGAGTGGAAGACATCATGATCAGAGTTAAATCCCTGAAATGGCAATGGGCTGGACATACTGCCAGAAGGACAGACCATAGATGGACAGCCGAAATTTTAGATTGGATTCCAAGGGACAGGAAAAGACCCAGAAAAAGACCACATGGGAGATGGGTGGATGAAATTCGAAAGTATGCGGGAGTGACATGGAGGAGACTGGCACAAGACAGACCGTTGTGGAGGAAACTTGGGGAGACCTTCGTCCAGCAATGGATTGATAATGGTTGACAATGATGATGATGATGATGATGTTTCTTTGATTGCGGACGAAACATCAGTAAGTTATAGTTTTCCGCTATGTTTTAGCTAATGGCCAACCAGTTGAAAGATTTTGGAAATTTGATAACCCTGAAGGGCACGACGCAGAATCTATAGCCAAATGTATTTGTACCAGTTTAGATTATGTTGTGCAAAATCCAGAAAAACTCGTATCTCAAAGCTATGACGGTGTGAATGTAATGAGTGGGCACCATGCTGGCGTGCAGACCATAGTGCAACGAACCTATAAACATGCTTTTTTCGTTCACTGTTACGCTCATCAGTTGAACTTGATTGTAGCTCAAACAACAAGCCAAAACCAAGATGTCAGAATTTTTTTTTCGGACTTAAGTGATATAACAAATTTTTTTCGAATTCCCCTCAGAGAGTGTCTGTTTTGGACAAGATAGTTGGCAAACGAATACCTCGGGCGTCAGCTACAAGGTGGAATTTTAAGAGCAGAACTGTTAATACTGTTTTTGAGTACAGAGAGAACTTAATTTAATGTATGGAGGAAATCCAATCAACCTCTAAGCAACCAACCACCATAATTAAAGCTGGTGCTCTAGCTCGTCTCCTTAGAGATAATAAGTTCATATTTTGGCTTTCTGTTTTTCACAAATTGATGCCACATGTGGATATTTTGTACAACCAATTACAGCAAACTTACACTGATGATATGAGAACTAAAGCCAATGTTGACCACTTCGTCAAAGCCATTGATAAGGAAAGAGGTAACATGGACAAAGTGACAGAGCTGGTTAATCAGTACCCAGAAAATGCACCTAAACGATCGAGGCGTGAAGAAGATTTTTACTTAAGTAGAACAGTGGCTGCCAAGGAAACCTGTGACATTATTACAATGCAAATAAAAACAAGATTTTCATTCACAACATCTTGCTCAGCTGTATCTCTTTTTGAATCACAAAAGTTTGAAGAGTTTGAACAGAAATTCCCCGAGAAATTGCTTGAAGATACAGTAAATGTGTATTCATTTCTTGAAAAAAATCGCCTCAAGACAGAGCTTGAAATCATTTACAAAAGAACTGATTTCAGAAACATGCGTGGTGCTGTTAGTCTTTTACAGTTTTTTATTGAAAACAACTTATTGTCATCATTTTCTGAAAGTTATAAACTGTTATTAATTATTGCAACAATACCAATGACGACTACTGAAGCTGAAAGGTGTTTTTCAACCCTAAAACGGATAAAGACATTTTTGCGGTCTACGATGTGTCAAGAGAGGCTTACAGCTTTAGCCATGCTTGCAATCGAGAAGGAAATGATTTCTAACATCCATAATTTCAATGAAAGAGTTATTGAAGTTTTTGTGTCAAGAAAAGATAGAAGGATGGACTTTGTTTACAAAAACTGTACTTAAAGAAAATATTTGTGTAAGCTACCATCCAAGTAAATTTGTGTAAGTAAATACTTGACCTTACCATCATATGCAGCAGCTTTGATTATTTTCCTTTTTCTGTGTGTTTAATAATCTAATCTAATAATTGAGAGCATGAGGCCTTATGACTAACTATCTAAATATTTAACACTTAAAACAAGCTTTCTGTTTTGCATTTATTTTACTACTTTAAAATTAAATGAAAATAATTGTTTCAGTAAAAAAGAACAATTAGCATATTATAACAAGTATGATCAATAAAGTAATCCTTTATTATTAAGTTGTGAAACAGTTAAAGTACAGTAATATCTATAATAACATTTCGTTTCAAAATTAATACATTACATCAAGGTATAGCAGCGCCTAAATTATAAGAATATTGTAAGTAACACAAAAGTGTGTGACACAGTGTATCTCAAAAACTGCAATTATTCATTGTGAACTCCCTGTAGATCTACTCACGAGCCGCCACTGCCTGGAATTAATCATGCGTTCAAGAACTTTACACAGACAGCTAGTGAGAGCAATTGGACGATAACTAGAGGGAAACGTGGGATCTTTGCTAGGCTTGGGAAAAGGTAGAACAAAAGCTTTTCGCCAAGATTTCGGAAAACTGTGCTCCAACCAAATGCGATTGAAGAGGACTAAAACATTCTCGAGAGACGACTGCGAGAGATGACGGACCATATCATAGTTGGATGCCATCGGGACCGATAAATGCCGCGCCGGACCGATGCAGGGCCACCCTGAGTTCAACCATGCCGAAGGGGGAGTTATATTCGATGTTATTAAAAGGCGCAAAGGAGATTTTCTGGCGTTCCTCAGTCGACTTAATCCTCTGAAAGGAGGAAGGATGCGCCAGATCACAGAACACAGAGGCAAGCGCTTCATCCAAACAATCCGCAATCTCCCCGACTTCAGCATATGTGCAGCCGTTGCTCTCGAGAATGGAAATCTGGTGAGAACTATAGTTACCCCGGATCTTACCAATCTTTTCCCACACAGTGAACTGGCACGTAAATTGAGAGATGAAACATACTGAATCCAAGGCTCCCTCTTGCTTCGTCGACAAACCAACCGAGCGTAGGATTTTGCCTGTTTATATGCAACGAGATTAGCATCGGTTGTATAACGCCGAAAGGTAGACCAGGCCTTATGTTGAGTTCTCCTAACCGATGCGCACTCAGGGGTCCACCAAGGTTTCGGATTTCTTGGGAGCGTCATCGATGTCTTTGGTATTGAAAGATCAGCTGCCGGAATAATACAAGTGGTAACATCGGAAACAGCTGCGTCGATTGACTCTTGGGTCACCATGGCCGAATATATCACTGCGGACGATGCGAGGACCTCCCACCTATCACGATCCAGCCTCCATCGAGGAGGGCGGGAGGCAGAAGATGGCATTCTCACATAATGCGATAGCACAATTGGGAAATGGTCACTCCCATGGAGGTCGTTACACACCGTCCACGACCAGTCAGCAATAATCGATGGTGATCCCAAGCTCAAATCAATCGCACTGAATGATCTTGTTGGCACGTGGAAGTAAGTGTCAGCATCGGTGTTAAAAAGGCACAATGGGGACGAAGACAGAAGAGACTTGATTCAACGGCCTCTCGTGCCGATGCTGACCGTACCCCACAAAGGATGATGGGTATTAAAGTCACCCAGTAGAAGGACGGTTGAAGGCAGCTGATCAACCAAGCTCTCCAGAACAGAGACGCTCACGTCTTCAACCGGCGGCAGATAGACACTGCACACAGTAAGAGACACAGTCACAGATATACAAACCGCCACGGCCTGTAAAGTTGTGGATACCGTAACGGGAGAAACCGGAGCACTGTGAGGGACAAGAATAGCGACTCCCCCACAGGCTATATCTCCTGAGACATTATCTTTCCGAAACGCACTGTAGCCTCGAACTGAAAGCAGGTCTGACGGTTTAAGTTTTGTCTCCTGTAGACAAAGGCACACCGGAGAGTACGGCGATCTCCAGACTGGAGTTTCTTGACGCTCTTAGGAGAGCTTGCAACGGATTGAAGTGCTATGTTTATCCAAAATGGATTTTGGCACTCAAAGGCTTTGAAAGGTCCAATGAGTGCACAAAGTAAAAACGAGCATTCGAAGAATCAGGGACATGCTTCTTGGCGGAAGGGACTGAACCTTCCTCAAATATGTCGTTTGCTGTTAGACTCTTGGGAAGCTTTAGTGGAAGCCATAAATAAAAAGAAAGCATTCGTCCGCCGACATAACTGCCCACCACCGAGCCCAACAGGGCAGAACCGGAGGTCCGCAAGCACAAATGGACGCAGGATACGGCTCTAGGTTTGAGCGGCGGATACAGCAAGTTGAGAGAGCAGACATGCGCCCGGCGAGTACCGCAATTTTCTCGTGTTTTGGTAATACCCCTTTTGCATGCCCACACTATCCCCAGACTCACGCGGTCGTACGGAGCAAGAAGCCGTTAGAAGTCTGGACTCCACTCGGCCACAGACTTCATTGACTAGGAGTGGGTTAGTTCCTAGCCGCCCGTTTAGGGTGAAGCAGGAAACAAAGGGGAGTGTTGGTAGCTGACGACAACGACACCCCGGCCCCCAGAAACCTCAGCTTCCTGTTTTCCACCTTATGGTTCCCTGCACACGTCAAACCGCGCAAGTAGGTCTAGTTAACCAGCTCGGAAAAACAAAGTAGGGAACATAAAATGGAGAATAAAGGAAAGAGAACGATAAACTAAACTCCGGCGCTATCACATAGTCACAACCTCGGCAGCCTACAACTGAGGCGGGTGCGTGTCAAGAGAACAACAAGAAGCGTAAAAGTGGGAAAACATCATACAGTATATATCGGCTCGGGCCGTGGGGTCGCCACTCCATATCAGCTGGATGAACAGTTGTCTCTGCGGGGATATTATCGTACCAAGATGAAATGATAAGATGATCCGTCACAAGTTCAGCTGGAGCTGTGGGGGCGCTACTCCCCAAATAACTGGAAAGCCAGTTATCCCAGAGCGCGGTTAAGGTACGGTGATCCTGTTTGAGATGTTGCAGTGCCTTCAAAACACAACTTCCAACTTCGTCAGCTCCCCTTGAAAAACGGTCTTCGAACCATGCACACATTACAGCCTTCTCATCATTGCAACAGTGAACACGGAAGTTACATGTCTAGAGTTGTCCCTTATAAAATACATTTTCAGTAGAAATATACGGAGTCGGAAGAGCCTGCTGCAAATCGATACACAAAACCAGTGTGTCACTACCATCCTGATTTGCATCGTTTGTTGCTTCCTTCAGGCTGTTGTATGCAGATTCAGCTTTACGCAAATGTAGTTGAAAATCTGCTGATTGAAGATTATTCGCTGCTTTTGTGGAATCACAAGTATTGCATGTGTCACTTGATGGCAGTTTAAAGTCAATATTAAATTCGCAGTTAAATATATTTTGATACGCATGTAGTTTCACAGGGACTTCGCTAGTACTGAGAGTATCACGGTACAAACGATACATGTCTGCAAGTGAATGTACCAAAGTAATGTATGTCCTGTTCGGGTTCTGTCTTCGACTATAATTGTGCAGTTTATTTTGGAAACATTCGAATATGTTTCCGTACTTCATTCTTCCTCTCAGAAGTGATTGCGTGGGTTCTGTTGAAATGCATACCACTTTTGTCCTGCGGTGGTGTATGAACTGGATCATGTGGAGACATGCGTTCATACTGAAGAAAACAGCAAGCATGTGGTCTGTCTTCTGCTTCAGAATCATCACTTTCTTTATTAGCATATCTCCGAATCGTTCCTAAATGTTTTACAGTAACACCATGAAGTAATAAAAATGTCTTTCTGTACACTTCGACTTCACTATGTTTATTGCAACGAATAAAATACTTCAACGAAACTTTCCTCAGGCTTTCTGTTGCAACTTTCCTTTAATAGTAGGCACGCTTGCACTTGTACGGCCTAACTAGTCCGAATAAATAAGCATTTTGCTTGTTGTAATCTCCAAGCCCGTGAAACTCCATAAATACGTTTTCTCTGTGTTGTACTGAAAGTGTCAAATATTTACAATAACTTCATTTACAACACTGACCTACATTTTCGAATACTTTAGCAGGTGCATCAGTCTTATTTCGTCGAACAAATTCTTGCCCACAGTTTCGTAACCTCTTTCTTTCGTTGCCTTTCTATTTATCAGGATTCCTAGAACGTTTCTTCTGTGAAACTTTTGCACTTTTGCACTAACGCACTACAAAAAAAATCGCCGAAAAATGTCGCCGCAGCAAACGTGTTAGGCTTTGATGCGCACATTGGCTAATGCGCGGAAAGTGAAATTGCTGCAAATTCAGTGGTGCAGTGCTAAGTGAAAAAGTATAGGAACGCGCGGTGTTTTTACGTCTTCAGAATTGTCTCTCTTCTTAACGTTCTCTCCCTCCCCATTCCGCTGTAACCTGGTCTTCCTTATTTATCAGGAGCGAAGTTAAGTAACCTTTTTAAAATAGCGAATTGTAAGCATATTTCCCGCCATTATTGATGAGCTGGGCAACGGTCAAAGTACCCTCTTTCTCACGCGTCCCTTCTAATGAGGGGTTGTTACATTTATGGTTTCGTGGATGCAAGAACGGGGACAGAGAAGCCAATTAAGGAACTTCTGCGCCTTCTAAGAGCGAAAGGGAACTGTAATAATGATCTGTGAGGGGTGACAAGGGGAAGGCATGTTTAAGAAGTGTCCTCTCCCCTTTTAACTTTCATACATTTATAGTATAAGAAATTATAGTGATCGGTCGAAATCGGTCTTCCGGATTTACACATTCTCGCATTTAATGAACAAGATTTCATCATTTGGGACATTTTTATTTTTCGCAGGGAGGGGGGGGTTACGACAACCGTGAGCAACTCATTGGGAAACATAGGGTTGTTAATTCCACTAACTGTGCAGTTATTTCGTCGCATATTTTATTGGAAAAAAATTACAGGACATTAACATTTTAAAAAGGAAACAAATTATGCCGTATAGTTACCGGAAGACGTGCGACCCCACTACACCACTCTGCAATTTGTCACGGAGCGTTACATTACATACTTTTACTTTGAAGTGATTACATTCATTATTTCATTTATCTACGCGTTTTCCTCAGCGGCATACATTTTTCGAACGGTCTTCTCTGTCTCTCTCTGAATAGCCAACCAACACTTAGCCATCGTGGTCGACTGTGGATGCACATGAACATATTTTTCTATTCCCCGTGCGTTTAGCACTAAGCAAACAGCGTGCAAGTGGAACACGAATCTCTTAGAATGGTCAACTGGTCGCATTAACGCTTGTACTCCAAGTCAACCAAAGATTGCACTATTATGGAAGGTCCGAAAGAGTTACCTCCACTGCGAAAAAGCAATCCCTAGCTTTCAGAGTGAATGGGAACAGAATTGACGCTCAGAATCCATGTGCCATAAATAAAAGTTACAGGGCTTGGTACTGAATTATATTTCAGTGCCCTGTGAGAAGGGTTCGTTGAGGCGTCGCTTTATGAGAGTTTTGTGTCTGGGGTATAACCCGTATTTTACCCGATTGGAGCACATACACTGCTGGCCAACCAAAATGTAACACCAAGAAGGACACGAGATAGCAAAGCCAGATTTACTGGACACATAACGACAGATACAAAGATGAAACGATTGAGCTAACAGGCCTGTGCGACTGGCGGAACACGCAGACATCAATAGTTCGTGTGGCCCCCATGGTTGGCAATAACAGCCGCTACACGCCGCGGCATCGAACGAAAGAGGCTTTGGATGTAGGCTTGGGGTATGTCGGCCCAGGCTGCTTCCACACGTTGCCACAGTTCATCAGGCGTAGCCGCGGGTGGTGCTTGCCGGGACACTCGGTTGCCGATCAGCGACCAGACGTGTTCGATGGGCGACATATCGGGAGAACAGGCAGGCCACGTCAGCAGTGACCCCTGCTGGGCCGTGAAGAATTGTTGCACGATGCGTGCCACGTGCGGGCGCGCATTGTCCTGTTGAAACGTGGCCGCTGGCAGGTCCTGCAGGTAAGGGAGGACTACAGGCTCCAAAACGTCGGAGATGTAGCGGTGGCTGTTGAGTGTACCGGCGATGCGTACCAGAGTGGTGCGGGTGTCATATCCAATTGCGCCCCAAACTATAACGCCAGGAGACGGACCGGTATGGCGATGCATAATACAGGCGTCATACATTTTATTGCCGCGGTGCCGCCACACGCGGATCTGACCATCGTGGTGCTGCAGGCAGAAGCGGGATTCGTAGGAGAAGACAATGTCATGTCATTCTGTAGTCTAGGTGAGGCGTCCAACGGCCCACTGACGCCGCACTCGCAGGTGGTGTAACGTCAATGGTAATCGGATCAATGGGCACCGTGTGACACGTCCCCGCTTTTGCAGACGACGTCGAACGGTACGTGCTGACACAGGTTGTTGCGCAACACACCCTAATTCCTGCGCTAACGTTCGTGATGTGGCGGTGCGAGCAGTCAATGCCCGCCGCAGAACATGCCTGTCGTCTCGTTCGGTGGTGTGCAGCGGCTGCGGCAATCACTCACGTCTGTCAGTCCGTCCCACCTGCACCCACAAAATCCATACTCGCCTCGCTGTGGCTCGATATCGTCCCACACGAGCGCCGATGTCTCGGTACGATAAACCGCTGTCGCGATAAGCCACTATTCGACCTCTGTCGAACTCCGAAACGTGCTGGAATGACTGCTGTATTCTGCTACGAGGCATCAGGAAGCTTCCCACGCACAGGTCCGGCAGCACAACGCACTTCATCTACTCACACCCCGCCTTCTATGCACCCTTCTTATAGTGCTTCTCGGTGGCGTGCCGGACGCACATGATTTGCATATGCCCTGCAATGCTAATCGTTTACATGTCCTCTCGCGGGCGACGCATGCTGCGAATTTCAGGCCAATCGGATGCTTCCTTCTTGGTGATGCATTTTGGGTGGCCAGCAGTATAAATAAAATGTCGACTAAAGTTATAACTCGTTCTTGCAGTGAGGAAAGTTTTTATTCACTTGATATGGGGAAGGATTTGAGCATTGTCCGTGATTTCCATTCATTCTCTATATTATTATTAACGTGTTGATCTCTTTCTCTCGCAGCCACTATTCCTTTTTCTAATCATCAGAGTTCATTCCTCTTTCCCCTTATCTCAGTTTCGCACCCTCGAGTGAGATTCTCCCACCTCGCTCTTCCGCCACCACCAACAGACCCCTCTTTTTACTTGTCCTCCCCCTTCCTAGAAGGCGCAGATGTTCTTTCATTGGCTTCTGTGACACCTCAGAGATTATTATCCAGTTCCTCTCTCGCACAACAACGAAACCCATAAATTTACCTTTCCCTCGGATGGGACGCTGAGAAAGTGAGAGTTCAGCTGTATCGAAATGGCGAAAAAGCGCTAATGAAAGAGAAGATGATTCCAATTCATTATATTCGAAATGGCTGCATGAATTCACTCCTTGATGCCTAAGTTATAGCAGTTTATCGAGCAAAATTTCTGATAAGATGAATTTTCAGAATAACAGTGAGCATTTTAGAAAGAGTTTTAATATGACAAGTTACTCAATTAGCACGGTTCCCACTTTCGACCGCTGAACTTCCAGCTGGGGAATGTACGTAGCCAGGAGAAGGGGAGACAGGGTAGAAGCGTTAGAAAACTTCTTACAGCATTCGCAACGCCGTAGGAGAAGAAGGACGATGCAATGAGCTTCGGTTAGATCACAAAGGCGTAAGTAGAGGAGAGGGGGAAAGTCCGGGGGTGTGACGCGGATTCGTACCATTCATGCCTTCCCCAGGAAAGTTGTGAGCCAGCGGGCTATCTTACCTTTAAAAATGGCACACTATTAGGTTTACTTAGAGTACAGTTTTTTTTTTTTTTTGCAGGTATTTTTTTTCATATGCGCTAATAACCTATTGCATGCGTATGCTGTTAATCTAAAGAACAGATCTCAGAAACAGAAGCCGCCGCGGCGGCGGAACGGTTAGAGGCGTAGGTTTGTAACGAATTCCAGATACAGAATGAGCTGTGTGCCTGTGTCCCTCAACACTGTTTCGCTCCTCTGCCTGAAAACAGCGACAACCCAAACGGGCGACCGCTCACGTCCGCTAGAATTGCTCATGGTGTTCTTTAATCCTTCCAAACAGAAATTAGAATATGTAGCTTTAGTAAGGTGATCCAACATAAGATGCATCTAAAACACGATTTTTTTTTCTTTGATTTTTTAAGTCTGAGCCTCTCTGTGGCGCGGTGGTATAAGCGCTGGTTATGACAATTTATCCGTGAAGGGTCTGGGTTCGAGTCCCGATCAAGCATGGATGTTGTGTTTGTCTTACGGCACTGGCTCTGACCCTTCCCTGGAACCAGTGGCTCTAAAATAAGGACGGCCAACTGTTTATAGCCCATTGAATTGCTCACGGTGGTCGTTAAACCCCCAATCAGAAAAAAAGTGTTACATAGCTCATGGACCACTAACCCGATTGAGTTCGAAAAGCCACACGTACGCCTATTACGCACACGTAAGTAGAGGTCTGCACGTGCCGTGCCAGGCCGGGCTTTTTCCCCAGACACTTACGACCTGGACGAGTCAGGCCGGGCCATGTTAACCCTTTCTTTTTATCGCAATGATAAAGAATGAAAAAAAAAGTCGTGTTCCAAGCTTTCCAGGTCTTTTGAACTGTTTTGCTGGGTTTACTTACTTCCATGACATAACCCAGGGCGTAATCACAAAAGCAAGGAGAGGCCCTTACAGTGATTTTACTATCGGTAGGTATTAAGATGGCAAAGACACTTTGGGACTTGTTAAAAACAAAAAGATTCGACCCCGAGCGAGTGTGTGTGTTGTGTGGGGTGGGGGACGATGGGTGTCTGCAATGATGTGAGGTCTACGTGTGTGTGTGTGTGTGTGTGTGTGTGTGTGTGTGTGTGTGTGTGTGTGTGTGTTTTGGTATGAGGGAGTGGGAAGACATCGATTGTTTCTCCTGTCCCTAATCTGTATTGGGATTCACTTTTGTAGTGTTATCACTTGCTAGTTCAGAGAAAGGGAGATTTTGAACGCGCCTAGTCTTTTTTTTTTTTTTTCTCTCTCTTTCTCTAAAGGTTATATTCTTCGATAATTGTTAAAGTTTAGTTAATATTTTTAGGCTTACATCTAACTAAATATTTTCAATAATACTTCATTATATAATTTTCACAATACAATAGAAAAACAAAATAATACCAAATGGCACATCACGGTCCTGGCCTAAAAAGAGATGTAATTGACGAGTGTCTAATATTTGAAACGAGCCGGGCTGGGCTGGGCCCTAAACGCACGGGTTTAGGCCGGGCTTGGCTAACCAAATAAGGTCCCTGCAGACATCTGCACGTAAGTACCAAGTTGCAGTATTGTATATCCCTTTCTAATTGGACACTGTAGAAAGCTGCTGCCAGCTCTCTAGATTCTGAATCAGAAGAGATTTGATCTCTTGTCTTTCCTACAGTTTTTCATTTTACAGCCAAAAAAAAAAAAAAAAAGAAAAGAAAAAGAAAAAGTTATCCGGCGTTTATATTTTGTCCAATTAAGTAAATACAGACCGTCTCGAAAACACATGCATTCTTGCTACACCAGAACTTTGGAATTTTTACCATAAGGTGGGTCGCATAAATATAGGGACAATCGACTTTGCGCCGTGAACGCAATGCGAATATAGGTAGGAAGCTGAAGTGGTACCTAATTAGACATAACCCTACAACAAACGTTTCGATCCGTCGAGATGACCGGATTGTGTGAAAAGAACACCACAAAGTGAAATAGTGTACTTTTAGGTGTTTTATAAATATAAAGACAACTATGTAAAGTAGCCACATGCAAATGAGATGTACAAATTACTATGTTGTACGCACGCGCATGTGCCATAATTCGGTCCAGCCTACAAAAGACACTGCCGTCAGACATTCATTTGCCGAAATGCCACGCAACAGTCAACTTTCTGGTGAGGAGGTGCAGAAGATTTGAAGACTGGGAGCAAATGGATTGCCTGTAGCGAAAATTTGTAAAGTCATAGGGAGGAGTAGGGCAGTCAGTTATAAGACTTTATCGAAACGCGGTGCATTAAGTGCCAGAAGACGGTCTGGAAGGCCTCGAATAACAACCAAACGAGATGATCGTGCCATCATGCGTTTAGTTTCCTCCCAAAGGTTATCACTACGTCAAATTCTTCGGACTGTTGGTGTCACCGTCTCAAAGGATACAGTTCATCGACGAATCAAGGAAAGTCCCAACATTGTGCTCCGTAAAATGCGCCGTCTGCCACACCTCACGCGGCGCCACAAGGAAGCTAGATTGTTATGGGCAAGCAGCCACATGCACTGGACGGACTAGTCGATCACACATATATTCTCCGATGAGAAAAAGTTCAACCTGGACGGCCCTGACGGTTGGAACTGCTATTTGCATGATTAACGACGCGAGCCACGCACCTTCTTCAGCAGACAGAAAGGAGGGGGATCTGTTATGGTCTGGGGAGCTTTTGCGTTCAATGGGACAACTGATATCGCTTTTCTGCAAGGCAGGCAAAACTCCGAAACGTATCAGGACACACTCAGCAGCCACCTTCTACCGTTTGCCGAAACTCTAGCGGGTGTTGAATATCTGTTCCAGCAAGACAATGCCTCTATACATTTGCCTGCATCAACGAAAAGCTGGTTTAACACTCATCATGTGACCGTTATGCATTGGCCAGCACTCAGTCCAGATCTGAACCCTATCGAGAACCTCTGGGGTATCCTCGCTCGTGGTGTGTGTGCGAATGGACGGAAGTTCTCAAGTGTGGTGGCATTTAAAGAACAGATTGAACGAAGCTGGTACGCACTCCGTCCAGAACACTTACATCACTTGGTGGACAGCATGCCCAATCGGGTTTTCAGTGTTATTCGGAACAACGGCTCCACCATTCGTACCGGAGGTGCTCAAACTAGTAAGTCTTTATATTTTTGAGACAGCGTATTTCTGTTTTTTTCTTGTACTTGGCGTTGGAATTCTTATGTTTCCGTCAAACTATTGTGCAGCTGCGTGTCCTATGCTATTTTCGCTAAAAATATGATGTGTACATTTCAGCTCGTTGTTGTTTCTTTTTTATTCGAGAATTTGTTCTGTCTCTATATTTATGCGACGCACTATATAACTTTTATCAACATTACGGTTTTTTATTTATTTATATACTTTGTAATCCTTAACAGGAAAGCGGAGTCCACAAAGTAAAAAAATAAATAATAATATGGCCTGAATTAAATAACCAACGTAAAATATTCATTATTACAGCACTTATTCGTTTTAAAAACTAAGCCTGTTGAACAAAAAAGGACTTAAGGCAAAAATATTGTCAACATGAATATTGCAAATCGTAGATTTCAGTTATTGTGAAATTATATTCGAATAAAAGCGCAGTGGTCTTAACGCTGGCTTATGACCTGGCTTACTTCCTGGTTCGAATCCCGATGAGGAATGGATGATGCGTTTGTCTTTCGGCACTGGCTCTCTCCCTTCCCCGGAGCAAGTTTCTCTAAACTAGAGACGGGTTACTGCTTATAGCCCATTGATTTGCTCACAGGGGGCGTTAAACCTCCAAACAAAACAAAAAACTCGAATAAAAAAATCAGTGCATTTTCTATACTTACAATGAATTTCTATTTCCTTGTCGATCCCAGTTTTTCTGTGCTATGGTCGATAAGAAAATAAAATTTTATTGTTACTAAACGTTGATTTATTTCTTTATTTCTGCTTGTGTGTCAGTAAAATTAAATATTTAGAGTTCTTTATCATCCATACATTCATTTCGTCCAGCGCTTAATGCCTGTTATCAAATACACAATGCAATTTCTTTTTGGGGTATCTTTAAAATCCTCTGCAAAGCTTTGACAGCAATATTGATAAATGCGGAATCGCAGTCTCCAAAACTCGATATTCAACATGAAGAAATCAGGGAGTGCGAGCTCTGGGCCGTATGGGGCGTAATTCATTGAATATCATTTTCGTTAAAGTTGAATCATAGTATTCGGATCATCAAATTGAATTCGCTATGACGAAGCACCAGATAAGGACGTACTTATAGTGTTACAGGGCTTGGTGCTGAGTTCTATTACAGCACCCTGTGTGGAGGGTTCGTTTGATACTTCCTTTGCAGTAAGTTCTGTATCGGTGGTATAATCCGTAATTCTCCCAACTGGAGCAGATAAAAACAATACAAAGCATAGAAGAGTGAATCGACTGAGGCTAAATTATTCGAATGTTACAGGGCTTGGTGCTGAGTTCTATTACAGCACCCTGTGTGGAGGGTTCGTTAGATGCTTCCTTTGCAGTAAGTTCGGTATCGGTGGTATAATCCGTAATTCTCCCAACTGGAGCAGATAAATACAATACAAAGCATAAAAAAGTGAATCGACTGAGGCTAAATTTTGCAGTGAGGAAGACTTTTATTCAGATGTTACAGGAAATGTTTTTAAGCCATGTCCTGATCTCCGTTCTTCCTACATATTAACCCCTCAATAATCTCCTTCCGTCTCTCTCATCATCAGCCTAATTCCTACCTTCTTATCTTTGTCCCGACGATACTACACCCCCGCTAAAGATCTCCTGCTTCGTCGACTTTCTGCCACCGAGTTCCCTCTGCTCTTTCTTGCTCCGATAGTCGACTCCCGAACGAAAACTCTCCCCGTCTGAATCCCGACGAATTCCTCCTAAGCAAAGCCACACCCTAAAGATGCCTCTTCTCCGAAAACGCAAGATTCATTAATTGGCTCGCTGGCCGCCTCTACTCGCTTTGCTTGGGACAACCGAAAAGCAATAATGTCCAGTTTCATTCTTCCCACGTCGACGAAACTATAAATCTAACACCCCTCTGCTGCGACGCGTGGGAAAAGAAGTACTTTGCCTGTTCGCTGCCCTTCCCATCCGAATGGCGGGAATTGAAAGAAAATGATTACAATTCACTATCTCTAAAAATGGCTACAGAATTTCGCTTCTGATAAATATGGAAGACCCGGCTACAATATCATGTTAGACAAACTCCGAATTCTAATTTTCTTAAATGCTGATTGATTGATGGTGTGGTCGATGAGGGTCTTGAAAACCCAAATGGAGTCGCAGTAACCTGCGATGACAGCTATGTTTAGCAGTATTGTGTGCATGTAAATCGTTCTAAGATAATCACAAAACGTTGCCTTCATTGTCGACATGGAATATATTCAGATATGAACTTGTTTCAATGTCTTGCTTTCATTGCGCAAGATGAATGTATAATAATGAACTGATAAATTAGTTTGATGGAGAGCCGCCTCTTGGCTCGGCCAACATGTACCAACCGATGTTGTCCTCGTCGGCCAACCAGTGATGTTCTTCCCTTTCCGGTATCATATAGACATTAAGAAATATAGTGACGGTGCCTTCCTGCCACACCTTCACTATAGCTGTCTTTGACGGCCAACCAATGATGTTCTCCCCTTTCCGATGTAATGTAGATGTGTATCCTTGTTCCCGCCACAACTTCATTATGGCTGTCTTCGACGACGACCAAGCAGTGATGCTCTCCCTTTCCGGTGTCATGTAGATGTATATCCTTGTTCCCGCCACAACTTCACTGCGGCTGTCTTTGACGGCCACCCAATTATGTTCTCCCGTTTCCAGTGTAATGTAGATGCGTATCCTTGTTCTTGCAACACCTTCATTATAGCTGTCCTCGACGGCAAACCAATAAATCTGGTTCCCGCCACACCTTCACTATGGCTGTTCTCGGCGGCCAACCAGCGATATTCTTCCCTTTTCGATATCATGTAGATGCTTATCCTTATTCCTGCCACACCTTCACTAAGTCTGTCTTCGATAGCCAACTAATGAACTATTTCCGATGTCGTGTAGATGTGTATTCTTGTTCCAGCCGCACCTTCCCTACGGCTATACTCGATTAGGCAACAATACCTGTCGTCATTGAGACTATGGCCCTCTCCTTCCTCATGCCGATAATAATCGTTTCATGTACACACTCCGACAAGTCCTTTCTTTTCCTATTGCATGGGCATCGTACTGGCGAACGGATACGCTCTTCTCGTTCCATCAATATCTATTTCACGGAAGTCGGAGACGTCACTGTCACGGGCTGTGGGTCGCGTCCAGCCTTAGTGACAGTGGTGGTCATATTGATCTGGCCCAGTCATAATTCAAGCCACATATATGTCACTGCGCGAGTTAGTTTTCGTGGGTCTAGATTCCATTTCGGAAAGGATTCAATATTGTGACTGTCCTACGGCGCTGATTTGATCCCTTACCTGGAATCAGGGGCTATAAATCTGAGAAGGGCGACGCCTTGCACAGTATTAGATGCCCATTGGCGTTATTAACGGTTTTAGCGACCAGTGTATCTGAACCAAATGATGCCTGTAAGATTATCTAATCCACTCAGGTATATTTGCTGTACGTATGATTTAATATTCACACAAGGGATTTCCTTTTTCACACATTTTTGCAGTCATCGAAATAAGCATGCTACCTCGACAGTTGGCATTGAATAGTAAGCAGTGGTGTAGTGCCAAGTGAAAAAGTAAAGGACCGCACGGTGCCTTTACGTTCAATACCTTCACCTTCCATTCCGCGTCTTCCCTTTTTGCTTTCTATTTATATTAAAGTATAACAAAGTACATATTATAAATATAAAAGTCGAAATCAGACTTCCGGATTAACATATTTGACATTCAAGGAACAAAATTTCACCATTTGGGACTGCTAAGTGAGAATGGATTTAGAGACAAACTCTACCTTCAAACCTATATGGGACGTTAATCCCACTAACTGACGTTCCAGGGGCTTGAAGAGTATATATTCATTGTCAGCACGGCGGGTGCGATATCATGAGACGGTATAAATAAGCCCTGATACTGAGCTGTTAATCAGGGGCCGCGGGTGTCTTACTGGTCAGCGTTTGACTGCCATGGAGACAGCCTCAGGTTCGATGGGCACATTAAGCCGTCGGACCCCGGGTACTGTCCTCCCGGTAATAAATAAGGACGTCTTCCTCCCCGTTTCTACCTAGCTTCCGTGTCACTTTCCTATCATGCACTCTAGCCCACATCTCCTAGCTTCCTATTTCTAAGGGTTATTCAAGACCTGGGGTCAGACACTCCCTTCCCGAAATCCCCTACATATGATATGATCTGATGTGAATTTTGAACTGCGGATGGCCTAGTGGTCAACGTTCGTTTGTGCCACGGTAAAGTCACAAGGTCAATTCCTAACAGGCATGAACGCTCGAACCAGCAAGTATCCGCCGCACATCGGATGGGCCCGTTAAGCTGTTGGAACCCGGGTACTGCCCCCTTCCCCCGCCCCGGTTATAAATAAAAGTGTTTTTCTTTTTCTCTCTACCTCGATTCCGTGAAATTTTCCTGTCAGGCAATCTAGCCCAAATCTCCAAGCTTCCTACTTCCAAGGGCTGTTTAAGACCTGCGGTCAAACACTTCCCTCCTAAATCCCTCTACACAAATCTCTAAAAACGTGGCATTTTGTGTTTCAGACGTTATTGGCATCAGGAGTGAGCGAGATTCATCTTGATAACTTCGGTGTTTGTGTTTATGAAGCTGTAAGACAGAAACCTTTTGGGTCCTCGCACGAGATTGTCGTAAAAGATCAGCTTAAAACACGTTAAAGGTGTGTACACTGGTTCTGTAGGTACAAACGGGAAGGGAGGGGGGGGGGGGATACGAGGTCTGCTAAATTTCTTACATTCACCGCCAGAGCGTTATCACAAAGCCGAAGTAATATGCATATAAAAGTTTATTTGTTACTGTTACGAAAGAAAAAGCCAGGACTGCTATTTTACGTGTATGATTCGGTGTGTGGACCACGTTAGCTTCTTCAGATGCGTTAAAAAGAATAAAGACAACTAATAGCACCTTGCCTAAGTTGTTTCTTTTTTTTTTTTGATTGGGGGTTTAACGACCACCATGAGCAACTCAATGGGCTATAAGCAGTCGCCCGTCCCTAATTTAAGGTCACTGGTTCCAGCAAATGGAGAGAACCAGTGCCGTAAGACAAACACAACATCAATGCCTCACCGGGATTCGAACCCGGACCCCTTTTGGACGAATGATCAGAGGCCAACGCCTTAGACCACTGCGCCACCGGGGCGGCTGCCTAAGTTTAATAGAACCAAATTAAAAAAAAATGATATTCCCGTAGGATCACAAAAGTCGGGTACAGAGATGGAAACGGGTCAGTCGGTCAACGTGTCGACAATTTCTTGAGGGTCAAACGGGTCGGGTCAAGGTGTTTCTGACCCGATTTCGACCCGGTTTTATTGCCGTTTTATTTTGGAAAAAAAAATATTTCAGAGAACCATTTAGAGGTATTTGCAATAATACTTCAGCGCTGCAGGGTAATGCTATTCCAAAAAAAAAAATGAAGATTTATCAACTGATGGGGAAAAGTTGGTGATAACCGATTCTTACATTTACCTTGGGCAGAAGATATCAAGCGAGGGTCACATTAATGAAAAAATTAATTGGTGTATTGGTTGGAAAGCTTTTGGAAAAAAACAGTGCAATTTGAAAGCAGCCTGGCCGCCCCGGTGGCGCAGTGGTCTAAGGCGCTGGCCTCTGATCATTCGTCCGCAAGGGGCCCGGGTTCGAATCCCGGTGAGGCATGGATGTTGTGTTTGTCTTACGGCACTGGCTCTCTCCCTTCCCTGGAACCAGTGACCCTAAATTAGGGACGGGCGACTGCTTATAGCCCATTGAGTTGCTCACGGTGGTCGTTAAACCTTCAATCAAAAAAAAAAAAAAAAAGAAAGCAGCCTGGAGAGACGCATGCGTGGTTGTAGCCAGGAAAGAAAAGAAGAGGAACTCGTGGATTAGGAAAGTGACAAAAGTGGAAGACATAATCAGAGTGCAATCCTTGAAAGGGCAATGAGCTGGACATAAGGACAGACCACCGATGGGCAACCAAAATTTCAGACTGGATTCCAAGGAACATGACAAGACCCAAAAGAAGATCACGTGGGAGATGGGTGGATGGAGAGACATTCTAACATTTTCCGGTCAGGTTAAAGAGAGATTAGATGAAATACTCATACTTTGGATATGCCAGGACGGACTTGAAGTAATCACGCTGTGGTTATGAAAAGAAAGATTAGAAGAAGCATTCATACTGTGAATATCCCAAGACAGATTAGAGGAAATATTCATGTTGTGGGTATGCCAAGACAGATTATAGGAAATATTCATGTAGTGGGTTTGCCAAGACAGATTAGAGGAAATATTGATACCTTAGATATGCCCAGACAGATTAGAGGAAATATCGATGCTGTGGATATGCCAAGACAGATTAGAGGAAATATCGATGCTGTGGATATGCCAAGACAGAATAGAGGAAATATGTTGTGGATATGACAAGACAGATTAGAGGAAATATTTATGTTGTGGGTATGCCAAGACAGGTATGAGGAGATATTCATGTTGTATATAAGCCCAGACAGATTAGAAGAAACGTTCAATTTGTGAGTATGCCAAGACAGATTAGAGGAAGCAGTCATACCTTAGATATACCCAGACAGATTAGAGGAAATATCGACGCTGTGGATATGCCAAGACAGATTAGAGGAAATATTCATACCTTAGATGTGCCTAGACAGATTAGAGAAAATATCCATGTTGTGGATATGCCAAGACAGAATAGAGGAAATATTCATGCTGTGGATATGACAAGACAGATTAGAGGAAATATTTATGTTGTGGGTATGCCAAGACAGGTATGAGGAGATATTCATGTTGTGGATAAGCCCAGACAGATTAGAAGAATCGTTCAATTTGTGAGTATGCCAAGACAGATTAGAGGAAACAGTCATACCTTAGATAAGCCCAGACAGATTAGAAGAAATATCGACGCTGTGGATATGCCAAGACAGATTAGAGGAAATATCCATGTTGTGGATATGCCAAGACAGAATAAAGGAAATATCCATGTTGTGGATTTCCCAAGACAGAATAGAGGAAGTATTAATTTTGTGGGTATGCCAAGACAGACTACAGGAAACATTCATGTTGTGGACATGCCAAGAGAGAAGAAAGGAAAATCAATAACGTGGATATGCCAATTCAGATTAGAAGAAATATTCATACTGTGTATATGCCAAGACAGAACAGAAGAAACATTCATGTTGTGGATATCCTAAGACATAGCAGATACGTTGGATATGCCAGGACGGACTTGAAGTAATCACGCTGTGGTTATGAAAAGAGAGATTAGAAGTGTGACAGCGCCCAAACTCGAGCGCTGCACATTTAGTCGAGAACCCATTCCCTAGTTTATTTATTTATTTAATTATTATTTTATTTATTTATTTATTTATTTATTCATTTTTATTAATTCATGTATTTTTTGAAGAAGGAGTACGTTTTATTTTGCCATATACTTTCGAGTGAATCTTTTCTTTTTTTTTTCCTCTCCGTTCCCCCTCTCCCAGCAAGGCGCAAGACTAGCTAGACGGCACAACGCGGCACATGACAGACCGACTCTGTAAGAGAACGCTGGCGACAGCCATCGGTGAGCTGCCTTTGTAGTATGTTTTATTGGGGGCAATAGAAGTGTCCACCGTCTATAGAATCCACAATGCGTGTTGGGCCGACCGTAGACTTGTTGGAACCGGGCCTAACAGTTTAATTGGGTAGAGAATTTACCGCCGGGAGTAGTATCACGCCGGAAACGTAACTTCAGCGGTTCTCAGAATTTCACTGGAGCGGGTAGGAACCTTGACCCCTAACGAATGGAAGATCAAAATGTTAATTTTCCGACCAGTAAGATCTACATTGGGGAATTTAATTCAGGGAGGCTTGCGTTTGCCAGCTAGTGGTTGGATGATGGGAGGTTTTGAGGTAGTGTGGGTCTTCTTGGGGGTCGTTGAAAGATTTTACAAGGGAAGAGAAGAACTTTGTCACTTCACGTTTACAGTTTTTGCACAAAACTTTACCTTGGCTGGTTTCGCGGCGTGCATCGCGTGCACTGTCCTCCATGACTGTCACCTAGGAAGCGGCAGGACTGAAGCTACCGTAAGCTGCAGATGGGAGACCGAAACCGAGGTTTCCGGATGAACGGACCCCCACTAAGGACCATTAGGGCCCATACGACGGTCGCAACTGCGGATGGAAGTAATAACCACCGGACGAGAATTCTCCCGGATCCGGAGTGGTCAGCAGCGCGATATCTAGGCCAGATTCGGATGTTAAGGTAGGAAATCCATCCTATTCTTTCTTTGGTGTCCCCTCACAAAATCTTAATCGGAGCAGTCCACACATAGAATTAATATTTTTAATAAGCAAATAGTCAATTAAGTACAGGTTCCTGTCAGAGAGTCGTAAATCATTTCTTGCTAGTATCATGAGCGTATATTTATTATTATGCCAAATCATAACCAATAAATTGTTTTTGTTGTTAATTTTGTCTCAGTTCTATGATGAGTGTGTCGTTAACTACAATATGTGTGCTCAACCCTAGATTATATTAGGAAAATCTGCTGTGTGAAACACAACGCCCCCGTCAGTGGATCCTGAAGCTGCGTCAGCCCTAAATCAGGGAATCGCAGAACCACAATCCACTCGACACCCCCTTGACTCCCAATATTACGCCGGGTGAACCCAATTAGGAACCCGAGCGATAATAGAAGAAGCATTCATACTGTGGATATCCCAAGGCAGATTAGAGGAAATATTCATGTTGTGGGTATGCCGAGACAGATTATACCAAATATTCATGTAGTGAGTATGCCAAGACAGATTGGAGGAAATATTCATACCTTAGATATGCCCACACAGATTAGAGGAAATATTCATACTGTGTATATGCCAAGACAGAACAGAGGAAATATTCATGTTGTGGATATCCTAAGGCATAACAGATACGTTGGATATGCCAAGATAGATCAAAGGAAATATTCATGCTATGTATATGCCAAGACAGATCAGAGGAAATACTCATGCAGTGTATATGCTAAGACTGAATAGAGGAAAACTCCATTTTGTGGATATGCAAAGATAGATTAGAGTCAATATTTATACTGTAGGCATTAGAAGACATATTAGAGGATATTTTTACACTGTGGATATGCCAAGAAAGATTAGTGGAAATGTTCATGCTATGGATGTGCAAATATAGAGTAACGTCAATATCGATACTGCATGAAAAGAGAAATTAAAAGAAACATTAATACTTATATAACGACTTGAGAAGTATTCTGTATAATTCAGAATCTGTTGCATTTCGATGTCGAAGTACTAAAGGATTACGTATGAAGTGAATTCTGTTTTGTTGTGCTGAATATACGTATCTATCAAGGACCGTTAAAAGGTTGAATTCGTAAGTAGACTTTACTTCTCTGGCCGTTTAGTGCTATTTAAGTGCTTAATTAAGTGTTTAGTTAGTCTATTCCCAGCACGATTTAACTTTACCGAACTTTTAGAGCAATCTGCTCAGGCGATAGATGAGGAATGTATAATTTTAATACTTTTTAAGGAAAAGAAATCAATTTGGAACTTAATTGAAACACGAGTATTTACATTAAAGTAATGCTAGTGTTTTGCTGTAACACAGACAATTGACAGATATCTTCAACCAATTATGCTAAAAGTATTACAATTATGACAAGACAAATTTGAGGAAATATTCATGCTGTGGATATGCCAAGACACAGAAAAAAATATCCATACTGCAGATATGCCAAGACAGATTAGATTAAAAGTTCATACTGCAGATGTGAAAAAGAAACGTTAAAGGACATATTCAAAATTACGTAATAACAGACAGTCATACCAGTCGGTTACATTTACCTGGCAACAGGAGGCTGATTGGTTGTTTGCTGCGCAAGCGCGTTAGTAGGCCAAAGAGCGGCAAGTTAATCAAGAAAGCAGAGGCAATAGAAAGAAAACTGGAATAAAGAAATAATGTTTTTCATATTCACTGTTAATTTAACGTTGGTGGTTGAAATTGTACGACATTTTTCTTATTTTCGTATTGCTCTGTCACCCAGTAGACCTTTAGTTAGTTAAATTTCTAGCTTCGTGGTCTTAATATAGATTCCTAGGCAAAACACTGGTGTTATGTTTTCTTTGAAGTTATTCTTGATGAGGGACTTTAAATCTTCTCCCCAAATGCGACTAACAACAATCAGCTTATGTTTTACCATTCTTTTTCTTTTATAAATATTTTCCCCTGTCTTTGATCCAAAGCAACAGCTGAAGTAAAAACTAGGGAAGGTAACGGCATAAGAAAATAATTTTGAAGAGTTTTACGCTTCGTTTACATGGATGTATAAATTTAGATGGACGCGTGTGTTGTTTCAGTTTTTTTTTTCTTTTATTTCCCCTCGGTGCGTTCGTTGGATTTTCCCTAGAGGAACTGCAAGGAGTTTAGTGTAGACGGAAGGACCCCGACTCCGTCTCTATTCCTTCTATGACCCTGAGCGAGATAGGTGGGGAAGTGTTAAACGTGTCGCACTTAATACCCGGTCCCCTCACCTTCTGTCACGCACGGAACCTCACGCCGTACCACGTGGTTTTGAGTGGATGGCGTCTCGGAGATGGGCGGGTGTATGTTTGCTATGATGCTGGCTCGTGACAGAGAAAGGAAAAAATTAAAATACCAAAAGAAAAGAAGAAGCATAAAAAAAATGCAATGGTGTTCGTGGAAAAAGCACTTTTCGGTAGGAGTGCTGAGATACACAGGGCGGAACGGCGTTGGAATGGAGAGTCCCTCCTGCCCGTGCAATGCGTGCCAACTAATTACATGGTTTGGAAGTGCCGAGGGCTCTCTCTAGAACTGCTGGAAGCCCAGAGATTATGAAATAACGACCAGTTCTCTTCAGTGGGGAATTCGTTTCGCCAGTGAGGGGTACTATGACCTTACAGCGGTGGGACGTAAAATTTTCTTTGCACGAAATACTATCACCACATGTTAACTAATATCTCTCCCATATTATTCATAGGAAATTCCGCCACAAAATGGTGAAAGTCAAAGGATATTTTGAAATTAAAGTTGGGGTAGAGGCTGCCAATCCTTTTATCTTGCTGAAGGTTTTCTAAGTGCAGCTAATGATTTCGAGGAACTTTCAGCACATACCTACACAAGGACCTAATTGGTATCTTTACATGCTAGGATCAGTCAACAGTTCGTCCCATTTTGAGCTACACATAATATCGGGCCTCTATTTCTGTGGTAAACGCGCGTCAGCGTCGACTGGATACCGCGTGGATGACGTGCATTTCGCACAGAGCCACATTCGCTATCAGGTGGGCAGAGGATGAAGGTCGATAAATGTGCTGTGTTGGTGCTCCGACGCCATTATTGGAAAAAGAGTTAGAAATGAAACTAATAAAGACATAACATTTGGACAATGGTGAAGAAAGACAGGGACTTGATCCAGGGTCAAGATCGACACGGTATTTATGCAGTCCCGTTGAAAGCCTTGAAACCAGACCTGGAAGATCGGCTATATATCGGATCGACCACCCGTAATTTGAAGACTCGCTTATCGGAGCACAAATATAATATTAAAACAAGATCTACCTTCATGACCCTATCGCGGCTAGTTCGTGAAGGGGCATATCAACCTCAATGGGATGAGACAACTATATTAACTAACCACTCTAGTGTTACGAAATTTAGCATTATTTACGGAAATTTGAAGATGACGTCTTTTCTTGTAAATATGACAAGAATGGTAAGACAGATAATATCTGAAAACTTGAAAATTTCGGATATTATCTGATTTACACCACCATCCTTGTCATATTTACACCAAAAAACGGATTGTCATCTTCAAAATTTGCACTGTATGGTGTAATTCCGTATTCCATTCATTATTCACGGAAAGTTTGCAAATTTTTCATCACCAACCATTATGCTGTAATGACGACCTTCCTTGCATTATTCTAAGCCCCTGCAAAGAGCTCTTCAAAAAGACTCATGAATAATTGACTTTATTTACAACATGAATGTGCAGATTTCCGTTTAATAGGTGTAAAAGAGTACAAATTAAAAACTAGATTGCTAGCCTTCACCGCCGAAGACAGGAGGCTCCGAGCGCCAGGCTAATGTTTACAACGTTGATTCTGTGTTTTCTCTTAAGATGCCTGTCTGCTTTATGCTTCTCGGGTTTTCTTTCCCATTTTGCCGACTCTCTGAATTTTCTACTCGGTAACCACTCTCCTGGTTTTGCTATTTCCTCGTACTGAGTGATACCGTTGGAATTATTTGGTGAATGATTTGATTTCCTGCACGTAATAAATTTTAGGCCTCCTCTCCGGAATTTATACCTACTAAATCATGGTCCTCCAATGTTGCCCGATATTCCGGAGGATATACGGGTAACAACACCCTGCCGAAGAGTGAAGTTCAACGCCTTCCAAGAAAGCGCGGACACTCCTTAAAAATCCCTTCTCTCTGAAAACGCGAAGTTCCTTAATTGGCTTTGCTATCCCCTTTTCTGACTCCCTCGAAGGAAAGTGTCAACATAACAACCCCTTCCCTTTGCCCGGGACGGCTGAAAAGCAATAATATCCTGTTCCCCTTTTCAAACATCCACGAAACCACAAATCTCACACCCCCTCTGTTGCGATGTCTGAGAAAGAGCGCACTTTGACTGTTCGTTGCCCAGCTCATAAAAATGGCGGGAAAATGAGATAGGGAATTGTAATCACAGAGGAAAATGATTACAATTCACTATCTCTAATACGGCTACTGAATTTCACTTCTGATAAATATAGATGTCAAGGTTACAGCCTGTAGTGGGGTGGGGTGTGTGTGTATTTGTACGAGAGAGAGTGGGACGACATCGGTTGTTTCTTCTATCCGTAATCGGTATAGGAATTGATTTTTGTAGTGTTACCGCTTGCTAGATAAGAGAAAGGGAGATTTTGAATGAGCTTAGTCTTCCTTTTTCTCTTTCTTTAAAGGTTATATTCTTCGATAAATGTTAAAGTTTACTTAATATTTTTAGGCCTATATTCAACTAAATATCTTTAACAATATCTTATTTCATTATTTAATTTTCACAATTTAATAAAATGCAATGAAAGGACAAAATAATACCAAATGACACATCATGGGCCAGACCGGGCCTAAATAAGACCTGAAACTGACGGGCCCGGGCCAGGCCGAGTGTCTAATATTTGAAGCGGGCCAGCCTCACCAAATACGGCCCCTGCAGACCTCTAGGCCTTGTGACATGGAGCGTTCTCATGCTTTACCTACGACTAATGCTTTTTAGTACTACCTATTACTAGTGGTTTATTGCTACCTAGGACTATTGCTACTTGTACTACCTACGACAAGTTCTTTCTGGGAGCACAGTCACCATGTAGGGCAAGACTTTGCCCGATAAAGTGCCTACGTAGCATCCGGCCATTGGAGTATTCAAGAAAAATGGATGAACCCAACTTTAGACGGAATATGTGCTTGGAAATTTCCCTTTGTCCTGGTTGTAGTCTTTCGTGAATTCAAAGACCATGAGACGTCTTTTGTCTGGGGCAGCAGATAGGAACTGGCTTTAAACAAGATAGCTAACCAATGGTGGTCTCCTGTTCAGCGGACGTAAGGCGTCCCGTTCGGACTATTCCGGCTGCACCTTCACAACGGAGGCACTAGAACAGCTATTATAGGGCTGTTCTCTGGATTTCTTTCAGAGCCCTGTAGCATGGGTTCGTCAGACCTTCACTGTTAGGTAATTAAGCAGTTCGGTGTTCTTCCACGGTGACGAAATAAGTGAAATACTAGCTAAATGTGAAGTTCTTCTGCAACGGCGCTCTTTCTGCAATGCTACAAGAACAGAACCCCTGCATGCCATCCACTCCTAATAAAAATCCATCGATATAAACAATTCTCCTGGTGCCAATAGCTCCAGGATTGGACGATGGAAGGTTGGTACAGGTCCGATGAATCAAGATGTGTACTACGTGTACTCAATTCTGTCTATGATCGAGTCCGCATTTGCCACCAGCAGCATGGGGCTGCGTGTAACTAATGAATGGCATCGACTATCTATGCCAATGGGGAAGATTGTCATGGAGCAAGTTTAGCGGATATGAATTCCTTGATCTGCATGTACAAAGCATGGTGTAACCGTGGGCCTCTTAATTTTCGCGGCAGTTAACATTAATCTACACTGCTGGCCACCCAAAATGCAACACCAAGAAGGAAGCATCCGATTGGCCTGAAATTCGCAGCATGCGTCGCTCGGGAGAGGACATGCAAACCATTAGCATTGCAGAGCATATGCAAATCATGTGCGCCCGGCACGCCACCGAGAAGCACTATAAGAAGGGTGCACAGAAGGCGGGGTGTAAGTAGTGGAAGTGTATTGTGCTGCCGGACCTGTGCGTGGGAAGCTTCCTGATGCCTCATCGCAGAATACGGCAGTCATTCCAGCACGTTTCGGAGTTCCACAGAGGACGAATAGTGGCTTATCGCGACAGCAGTTTATCGTACCGAGACATCGGCGCCCGTGTGGGACGACATCCAGCCACAGTGAGGCGATTATGGATTCGGTGGGTGCTGGAGGGACGGACGAACCGACGTGAGCGATTGCCGCAGCCGCGGCACACCACCGAACGAGACGACTGGCATGTTGTGCGGCGGGCATTGACGGCTCGCACCTCCACATCACGAACGTTAGCGCAGGAATTAGGGTGTGTTGCGCAACAACCTGTGTCATCACGTTCCGTTCGACGTCGTCTGCAGGAGCAGGGACTTGTCGCACGGCGCCCATTGCTCCGATTACCATTGACGTTACACCACCGACGAGTGCAGCGGCAGTGGGCCGTTAAACGCCGCACCTGGACTACGGAATGGCACGACATTGTTTTCTCCGACGAATTCCGCTTCTGCCTGCAACACCACGATGGTCGGATCAGCGTGTGGCGGCACCGCGGCGAGAGACTGTATGACGCCTGCATTATGCATCGCCATAACGGTCCGTTGCTGGCGTTATGGTTTGGGGCGCAATTGGATATTACACACGCACCCCTCTGGTACGCATCGCCGGTACACTCAAGAGTCACCGCTGCATCTCCGACGTTTTGGAGCCTGTAGTCCTCCCTTACCTGCAGGACCTTCCAGCGGCCACGTTTCAACAGGACAATGCGCGCCTTCACGGCCCAGCAGGTGTCACTGCTGCCGTGGCCCGCCTGTTCTCCCGATATGTCGCCCATCGAACACGTCTGGTAGCTGATCGGCAACCGAGTGGCCCGGCAAGCACCACCCGCGGCTACGCCTGATGAACTGTGGCAACGTGTGGAAGCAGCCTGGACCGACATGCCCCAAACCCACATCCAAAGCCTCTTTCGTTCGATGCCGCGGCGTGTAGCGGCCGTTATTGCCAGCATGGGGGCCACGCGAACTATTGATGCCTGCGTGTTCCGCAAGTCGCACGGGCCTGCAAGCTCAATCGTTTCATCTTTGTATGTGTTGTTATGTGTCCAGTAAATCTGGCTTTGCTGTCTCGTGTCCTTCTTGGTGTTGCATTTTGGGTGGCCAGAAGTGTAATTTTTTCTTAATAAGTTAAAATCGTTTCCTTTTTTCGTTAGTGCTTTTTGCTGAATTATTGAAACTGTCCCTTTTCTAGTTTTCTGCAAGCTGTGCTAATGAGGGTGAGAAGTATCCTCCTTTTTCTCATTAACAGAGTTGGTGGGTACTATCTACTACTACCAGCCTAATGGCATTGAACATTATCACATCCTACAATGTTGAACCTCCACCCAGAGGGGTATAGCTTTTTTAAGAACGATAATGTCCAATGCCATGGGGCCCGATTCGTGCATGAACGGGTCGACGAACACGGCGCTGATATGAAGCATCTTGAATGGCACCAAACTGACTTAAAACTTAGCATCTGTGGGATGTTGTAGAATTTCAGGCGTGGCACTTGGACACACCACATCACTCCATTCTGGAGCTGTGGATCGCAATACAAACAGCTTGGCTGAAAATCTCCGAACAACTGTGTAACCGGGGCTTCCATATTTATCAGAAGCAAGATTCTGTAGTCATTTTCTTTCATTCCCGCCATTTGAACAAAAGGCAAAGAAAGTATTTCCTTTCCCACGGGTCACAGCAGAGGGGACAACAGCAATTAAGAACATAAGAGTTTTTGAGAGTGAAGGCGTGGCTGCGCTTTCTTGGAATTAGACGGACCAAGGGGGTTTTCTCTCTCCGGACATGAGAGGGGGACTTGGTGGCAAAAAGTCGAGAGAGGAGGTGAATATTTTTAGGAAGCGCAGAAAAACCTCGGGGATATAGAGGAAACGGAAGGAGAAATCTGGATGGCCGGGAAGAGATAAAGAAAATAGCGGCAAGTAGGACACCAGGGGATGACTAAAATAATGAAAGTACGAAAATGAAGGACAAAAGCTTGGTGACATTCCCCGTAAGATCTGAATAAACGTTTTCCTCACTGCAAAATTTATCCTGAATCGATTCACTTTTCTATGCTTTGTATTGTTTTTATCAGCTCCAGTTGGGAGAATTACGGATTAAACCACCGATACCGAAGTTACTGCAAAGGAAAGATCAACGAACCCTCCACACAGGGCGCTATGATAGAACTCAGCACGAAGCCCTGTAACAACTGCACTGCTGAGTGAAAGGACTGTCCACAGAGTATCAGGTAGGTGGTCATACTTTTCCGTGAGCACTCAATGTATTAAAATATACTCTGCGCCGATCGGCGGAGTTTTGCTATTTGTTGAACTTTTTTGCAGGCTTTTTGCTCGGATTGCGAAAACAGGAAGTAGGGTTGATAATTATCTGGCCCATGAGTGTATACTACATACAGTAAATGAACTCCAACCACATATATCCAGGGATTGTCTTGTCCTTTTATCGCTGCTAAAAAGTGAAGCTATGCTGACAATCAATCATGTTAGACATCTATCCCTTATTATATTGTTAGATTTCTGATAATTTTGTTTCTTTCAGTGCCCTATCACAGGGGTTCATTAGACCTCCGTACGATAATTTTAGAAGTTCCGAGACTTCAATAATATCCGATGATGAAACAAATAACAACTAGCTAAAGTGAAGGCTCGCTATTTTGTAGTGAAAAGTAAGTTTATTTAGTGAGGAAAGTCACTTTCGGTGAGATTTGTCCTGATTTCTTCAAGTTTCTCAATTTTATTAACACGTCGATTATACCCTGTTTGTCTATCGGGCGTTTTTTTTTTTTTATTATTGGGGGTTTAACGACCACCGTGAGCAACTCAGTGGGCTATAAGTAGTCGCCCGTTCCTAATTTAGGGCCACTGGTTCCAGGGGAAGGAGAGAGCCACTGCCGTAAAACAAACACAATATCCATGCTTCACCGGGATGTGACAGCGCTCAGACTCGAGCGCTGCACATTTAGGTGGAAAATCCATTCCCTAGTTTATTTATTTATTTAACTATTATTTTATTTATTTATTTATTCATTTATTTATTTATTTATTCATTTATTTATTTATTTATTCATTTTTATTAATTCATGTATTTATTGAGGAAAGAGTACGTTTTATTTACTTTTTATTTATTTTGCCATATACTTTCGGGTGATTCTTTTCTTTTTTTTCATCTCCTACCCCATCTCCTAGTGCAAGGCGTCACATAGCGTAAGATTAGCTAGACAGCGCTGGCGTCACCATGGACGGACCGACTTGTAAGGAAACAACGCTGGCGACATCCATCGGCGAGCTGACTTTGTAGTATGTTTTATTTGGGCAATAGAAGTGTCCACCGTGTCTAGCATCCACAATGCGTGTTGCGTAGGCCGTAGACTTTTTGGAACCGGAGCTAACGGCTTTGTTGGGTAAGGATTTATGTCTCGGTGGTTATATCACGGGGGTAACGTAACTTGAGCGGTTCTCAGAATTTTCACGGGAACGGGTAGCAATTTTGACCCCCTAACGAATGGATGAACAAGATGTTAATTCTCTGACCAGTAGGATTTAGACTTGGGAATTTAATTCAGGGAGGCTTTTGTTTGCCAGCTAGCTATTTGATGATGGGATATTTTGAGGTAGTGTGGGTCTTCTTGGGGGAGTCGTTGAAATTTTTTTACAAGGGAAGAGAAAAACTTCGTCACTTCACTTTTCTTTTTGCCACGAGTCACTTTACCTTTGCTTGTTTGGCGGCGTGCATCGCGGGCACTTTCCTCCATGACTGTCACCTAAGAGCTGTCAAATATTACGGCAGGACAACCGTAAGCTGCGTACAATTTCCCAAGCTGCGGATGGAGGATCTAAACCGACGTGCCAAGGAAGGGAACCCTGCTAAGGATGACGAGGGCCCACACCAATTATGACGGACCGGGAGATCCATCGCAGACCAGTACCCTTGGTGGAGGAACAGCGATAATAGTGTTTTACGGACAATAAGAGATGACAAGAAAACTGGACATTCAGGTGGTTCCAATTCTTCCATGTGATAGGAGGGTAGCAGCGCGACATCTAGGCCAGATTCGGATGTTAAGGTAGGAAATCCATCCCATTCTTTCTTTTGGTGTCCCCTCATAAAATGCTTATCGTATCAGTCCATACGAAAGTCTTCCGTTAGAGTTAATATTTTTATACGCAAATAGTTAATTGAGTACAGATTCCTGTCAGAGAGTCAGAAATAATTTTTTGCTAGTATCATGAGTGTATCTTTACTACATTATGCCAAATCATAACCAATAAATTGTTTACTTTGTTAATTGGTCTACGTTCTATCATGAGTGTTTCCTTATTTACAAATTGTGTGCTCAGTCCTGGATTTTTGGAGAATATATATAATTTTACGACAGGGACTTAGAAAATCACTTCACTTATGTTTTTTTTTTTTTTTTTAAACTAGACGTTCACGAAAACATTGCGGCACACAGCGGACCCTTTGACTCCCAAAGGAAAAATCTGCTGTGTGAATCACAACGCCCCGTCAGCCCTAAATCAGGGAATTGCAGAATCACAATCCACTCGACACCCCCTTGGCTCCCAATATTACGCCGGGTGAACCCAATTAGGAACCCGAGCGATAATAGGGATTCGAACCCGGACCCATCTCGGACGAATGATCAGAAGCCATCACTTAGACAACTGCGCCACAGGGACGGCATCAGGCTTTTTGCTCGGTTACCTCAGCTAATTCTCACTTTTCGGCGTCTGACTTTCTAAATCTCTGTCTTCTTTAGTTTTCGTTCTTTGTTCGCGGAAGCCGAAGACACTCTCCCTCGCGAGGAAGAAAATCCTGCTTCCAACCGCTTCTCTCACTGCTTAAACGTTTGTAGTAGCAGTATGTCCCCGCCCCCCCTAAGTGGTGCTGCACCACTTTTAGGAAATGCTGCACAACCTTGACACCATTGCACTACTTTTGGGAGCGCTGTGTGATACATGAAACATAAAAAAAATATGACGCAGTAGGTGCGACTTTCTCCATTCAGATCAGATTCCATAATATGAAACATAATTGCATCATGCTTTAGAATGTTTCGTGCGAGAACATTTCTAGCCCAAAAATTGGTGCACGGCAAAATATCAGCGTTTATTATTTGACGGTGATGTAACGATGCAACAGTGCTGTTGTGAAAAGGGCAATTCTGCAGTCAAATCATGGAAACGTCTTTTACGGCAGAAACATGTGTTGTGACATTTTATCTACAGTAATTTAACTGCTTTCAGATTTAACGTACATTTACGGCCAAAAAGGCGCAGTAAAATCTCGCTATTTTTTTTTTTTTTTTTTTGTACTTCTTTAAAAAAGAAATTTCTAACATGATTGTGGAAGTTTTTTTCTTCCTGTGTTTCTTGCTACGTTAATTTATTTCATTATTTTTTTTTTTTCCTTCTATGTCGCCCTTAGCATTTTTCTTTTTTGAACTCAAATGACAACCTTTTATGGTGCGCGATATACTAAATGGTTAATGCTAATTATAGAGCTTGTACCATGTAATGACAACACGGAGGCCCAAATGGCACAGTTTTGCAGCTTTTGCCGCGTAATGCATGATCAACGTAATTATGGGTTTCACACGCAGAGCTCCTTCCGACCACGGTTATCATTCGAAATGACCACGCCCCTTTTCCTGAAATATTTATTGGCTGCGGGGGAATTGCCAGAAAGGAACAAAGGAAGCATTCCCAGAGAAAATTGGCGGGTTGCGTGAATTGGTTTTCCCCGCGCTGAAATGTTGCTTAGGATGAAGCAAAGGCACTTTGTAAACAAAAGCATGAATATACCGTATATTCACTTCTCTCTCATCGCGGGCTTTGTATTGCGTACAAAAGGACGTCACCACATGTTTCCGAATGCCGTGCTATAGACGGCTTCTTCAGAGTTCTTACCCATTGCCAGAGCGCTAGTATTTATGGGAGTGATTTCAAATATTCTTCTATAGTATGAAATGTAGTATTTAAACGGTCGAATTCCGTTATCTTTACTTACCAAAATTGGGGACGAATAGCAGGCTGCTATCACAGTAATACTGCAAGATATATTCATAGGGTTTGGTTCCTTGCCAATTGCCTAGAAAAGAACTCGCTTGACCTACTTTCCAAATGGCAATATCAATACCCTACCCCAAGCTCACTCTTTTATTAATGGCGAATTTATCAAATGTGTAGCAAATACCCGAATTATTTTGGAAAGTAAGAAAGATGACACCGAATTCTTCAGGGTAATGAACACGGTTTTTAAATCCTTTCCATTGTAACCCTGAGATCACAGATTTTAACAACCGTAAATTTCAATAACCATTTTGAATACTGCCTTCCTCTTCACCAGATATTTGCCAGCTGCGTAAATGAGGTAGGGCACTATCTTTCGTTTCTTAACGCTGCGTTAATGAGGTAGGGCACTATCTTTCGTTTCTTAACGCTGTGTTAATGAGGTAGGACACTCTTTCTCGTTTCTTAACGCTGCGTTAATGAGGTAGGACACTCTTTCTCGTTTCTTAACGCTGTGTTAATGAGGTAGGACACTGTTTTTCGTTTCTTAATGCTGCGTTAATGAGGCAGGACACACTCTTTCGTTTCTTAACGCTGCGTTTAGGCAGAACACTCTCTTTCGTTTCTTAAACGCTGCGTTAATGAGGTAGGACATTTCTTAACGCTGCGTTAATGAGGCAGAATACTCTCTTTCGTTTCTTAACGCTGCGTTAATGAGGTAGGACACTCTTTTTCGTTTCTTAACGTTGCGTTAATGAGGTAGGACACACTTTCTTTTCTTAAGGTTATTACTCTCCAATCCGAGCTCGATTTTATGACCTCATTTCTATGCGAGGGAGTGAGCGGACAATGAACTTTGTCGGGAGGTATCAAGAATTTCTCACATCTTCAGTTTAATGAAAGCAGTTTTCACGTTGGGTCGAAGAACAGTTCATAGGTCAGGGAGTCAGCAACAGAAAATGCACAGGAAGTTCATCGTTAACGAGGAGTGTAAAGGGTGGGAGGAGGTCACGGAGTCGTCCGAGAAAGGATAAACAAAACACTAGGACTTCTGATCGGACTCTGGGAGAGAGAGAGAGAGAGAGAGAGAGAGAGAGAGAGAGAGAGAGAGAGAGAGAGAGAGAGAGAGAGAGAGAGAGAGAGAGAGAGAGAGAGATGTTTGGAAGATTTTCCTCTGCGTTGTGAAAATGGCGGGAGGAGGAATGTCCGGTGTCGTGAAAGTCGAATGAAAAACAAGGTCCACAAATGTGTAAGTTTAGCAGCGAGATAACTGAGAAAGAAGCCCAATGGAATAATACGCAGGAAAGGAAATTCTGAGTTCATAATACAAGTTATGATAAAGAAAGCAAGACAAAGAAAGCTTTGAAGACCCTCTCCGAAGTTAACTGAATAAAACATTATCATTCACTGCAAAAGAACGACTCTTAATTTTAGCACATATTTTATTTGTTTCAGTATCGACGAAAAGTACAGTAAAAACCCAGGAACTTCGAAATTCTTCACAAGCGAAGGTCTGACGAATGAACAGGGCACTGAAACAATCTCAGTAAACAGCCTTGTAACACTATCACGATAATGATTTTTCCAAGCAGATTTTCAGAATGAGGAAAAATAAAAAATAGTGAAACAGAGAACTCATTTACGCCACATAGATGAAAAACCGTTTATTATTATACACAATGCGCGCAATTTTGCTTGTACTGAATAGCATCAATTAAGAAAAAAAGTTTTTTCATAGAATCAGTAAAACATCCGCAAGTACAAATAGGTACTTACTGCCACTAGCGGCAGAAATGTCCATTATGAAAAATCGCAACTGTACACAAAACGTTCCTCATAGCGGAAAGTACCTGACGCAGAAGGAAGTTTTCAAATCAAGCAATTAGAAAAAGAAATATCGAAGAAAAAGTAATATAACTTTACCCTCCTAGTGGGCAAGTTTTGCGCTATTTGAAGAAGACAGTTGTTCTGGTGAGCCGTACGTTAACAAAATAAATTTTTGATCGAAATTTCAAAAGATCAGGTACTGCTACAATTACAGTAGATTCCGGTTAATTGAGCCATCGGTTAATCGGGAGCATTTTATTTCGGACACATCTTGAAGAACATTCCAAAATAGTTCTTTGGGATAAAGTTTCGCTCAATTGAGACAGCAGCTGGACAAAGTGTTTCAGCCCCAATGTGCCCCAATGAACCAGAATTTACTGTGCATGGGAAAGGGAAATATGCACTTCCCTCGTAGCAAAATTGTGTTTTACGAAAAATTGAGTCTATCAGACGCAAAAGTAATGTTTGAAATCGGACTGTTAGTAGCCGAGATGTCCGATGAAGTGGAATATACTTTTATGCCTTCTAATGGGCAAACTGTTCACTTTTTGTACACAAAAAATGATCTGTGTAATGAATCCATTCAATAGTGATGATTTTACTAGCGGCCATTAAGCTCAAATATAGTGAACTGCTAGAAGAAATGTTCTATTTTTGCACCATAATGCATGACACTACCATTTCATGCCCACTTATCAAATCTCGCAAAGTTCCAGTACGAAATCTTGAAACTTCCCGCGAGGAAGCCAAATCTGGCGCTGAGCTGTTTCCATCAACTTCTGATTCTGAAAAAAGCGTCTTAGGAACCACGTGAGCCAGTATTTACGGATCAACACGCGTAGCATTTTTGTTTACGGATCAATATTCGCAACACCTTTATTTGCAAATCAATACTCATAGTATGATTGTCGTTAAAGCATTTTTGGTGCGTTCTTGAAGAAATAGCACTGGAAGAACAGAGGCACCATCTTAAAGGAGGGGGGAGGGGCGACACCTTGCGCGGGGGTGATATGCCAAATGGATAACTGCCGCCCCGGTGGCGCAGTGGTCTAAGCGATGGCCTCTGATCATTCGTCCGAACGGGGTCCGGGTTCGAATCCCGGTGAGGCATGGATGTTGTGTTTGTCTTACGGCACTGGCTCTCTCCCTTCCCTGGAACCAGTGATCCTAAATTAGGGACGGGCGACTGCTAATAGCCCATTGAGTTGCTCACGGTGGACGTTAAACCTCCAATCAAAAAAAAAAAAAAAAATGGATAACAACCGGTCGGCATGATCGGCAACATGAATGACGGGAAATAAGTGTGACAGAACAGGTGACATCTATCAACAGAAGATAATTGAGGTTCCTAAAGATTTACAAGTGTGTCATAAACTAAATCTATTTTAAAGTTTAGTTTCAGCTCTAGACATTGCCTGGTTTATGCACAGGGCCTATATATAAGGGCCAAGCACTGAACCCCCATTTTGAGGGAGCTCTAGAATTTCTTTGAAGAGTACCGTGTCGAAAAATCGAAGTTGAGCGCTATCTTAAATATTTACACTGCTCATGAGAATGAGGTGAGCAAGAGATATTGTGAGAAAAATCATGTGCGACTGACGTTGCTGAAAGTAAAATATTATCTCTATGTATCATACAGTACAAACTTTCATCAGACACTACAACGAAGTTAACCCTCATCATAAGGTCGTTAGCACCATATTAATTTCCCTCTTCAGCTTCGAATGCAAGCGTCAACACGGGATCTCTGTATTTTTTTTTTTAATTGGACGTATACGGACCACCGTGAGCGACTCGATGGGCTGGCTATAAACAGTCGCCCGTCCCTAATTTAGGGCCACTGGTTCCAGGGAAAGGAGAGAGCCAGTGCCGTGAGACAAACACAACAACCATGCCTCACCGCGATTAGAACCCGAACCCATCATGAACTAATTAATGATCAGAAGGCAGCCCTTAGACCACTGTATCACCGGGTCGGTAATTCTGTATTAAAATGTACTGTGAAACATTTACTAACCGAGCAAGTTTTGGTTAGCAAGTTTCAAACAGCTTCCGCAGAGCACGTTTTGGTTAGCAAGTTTTGAACAGCTTCTGCTGAGCAAGTTTCGGTTAGCAAGTTTTGAACAGCTTCCGCAGAGCAAGTTTTGGTTAGCAAGTTTTGAACAGCTTCCGCTGAGCAAGTTTTAGTTAGCAAGTTTTGAACAGCTTCCGCAGAGCAAGTTTTGGTTAGCAAGTTTTGAACAGCTACCGCAGAGCACGTTTTGGCTAGCAAGTTTTGAACAGCTTCTGCTGAGCAAGTTTTGGTTAGGAAGTTTTGAACAGCTTCCGCTGAGCAAGTTTTGGTTAGCAAGTTTTGAACAGCTTCCGTCTGAGCAAGTTTTGGTTAGCAAGTTTTGAACAGCTTCCGCAGAGCAAGTTTTGGCTAGCAAGTTTTGAACAGCTTCGCTGAGCAAGTTTTGGTTAGCAAGTTTTGAACAGCTTCCGCAGAGCAAGTTTTGGTTTGCAAGTTTTGAACAGCTTCCGCAGGATTAATATTAACGATAACTTCCGAACAACGAAACCTCTTAATAGCGATCACCCTTCTCTTGGATTTTACGTAGTTTCTGCGGTACTTTGGCAGGAAGGATAAAGTATGAACAAGAAATACTTATTGCTAAAGGAATAATGAGCTGGATTACGGATGGTACAGTGACATGCTAAGAGTTAAAAGTTTAATCCTACGTGAGGCGAGCTGCAGCTTCCATGCATGTTTCAATCGCCCCGGGGGCTGCGGGGTTGGTTGATGGGGCATGGATTTTTGCCTCTTGGGGGCGGTGTTTCTTGGTGTAATCTCTGTGTGCTCAGTCACCGCTTTATGTCCAGCTAATTGTGCATTAATGCTTTTTACTACCTAACGTTTTTTTTTCCTTTCCTATAGCGTACCCTACGCCTAATCTCCTAGCTTGCTATTTCTACCTAACGTTTTTTTTTACTACTGTAGGGGTGGAAGCTCATTATGTTAATTAATGGCTCCTCGGCCAAACATCCAGTGGCTTCCAGCGCTGATGAAAATTTACCCACAGCAGGAAGGAAAACTATTTATAAGGTTCTTTGTCTGGAGACTGTCTATCAATGAAAAGTTGAAGATAGCCCGGCGTTCTTTCTCTCCCAGCTTTACTATAAATCTGCTATTCAGGAGAGGGGAAGTAAAAATGATGGCAAGACACTACAAGCATGAATTCACTCTCAAGCTGGTTGAAAACTTAACAAAACATTTAATCAAAAGTAAATTGTTTCGGCAGCTATTGTTCCTTGAGCTCGAGTTCCTGTAAATGCAGTTCCACGTGAAAAATAATCAGGTTCTCTAATCATTCAAGAATACTCTTTCCTGCTAATACTCTTTGCCCGTTCTTTTTCTATCATCGACGTGAAAGGTTTTAATCGTCGCAACCTTCCGTTCGTCTCCCTTCCTTTGTTCCGGAAGCTATGCCTCGTGTTCTGTCCCGAACACTTGTTCTCTCAAAACGCTTTCTCCGTAGGTCGTTCCAGACCCACGTGTCTGATTCCGTGCTCTAACCGGCACGTTCTATCAACAACTTTCTTTTACCCAGTGCTATCACCCAGCACCTCCTAACCGTTCACCGCAAACTCTGTGTCATCGACCGTCCTCCACACTCGCTCTCGTCAACTGTCCTTCCTCACTCCTATCCTGAAATTTTCTTCGTGACTTCTACTTGTCTCTGATTAGCTCCTGCCTCACTTGCCTGAGGCTCTCTCTTCTCCCTAATCGGAACACGCAAAGAGCAGGCGACCCCCTCCCCCTGCTTCTTGGTGCCCCTACCCTTTTCTCCTTGAGCTGTGCGCTCCGTCACTGACCTTGAGCTATCCTTTCGTGACCTGTAACTGTCCTCTTCGTGACCTCAAGCTCCCGTGTGTCCTGCAGCTTGCATTTCCCCTGGCCAGAAACAACAGCTGTGCCTTCCGTGAATACAATAGACCTGTCAAACAGGCACATCGGAATGTCACCTAGTCGGTACATTACCACGTTTTACAGTCGTTTCCAAATAATACACCTGGAAATATTTGTTCCGAAATGTTCATATCCGTTAGGATCGATGGGATTTAGTGTACAACACATAATTTATATAGGGGCGTAATTCCTCGCCCCTACAACTACTAAACGGTGTTTTTTCCTTTCCTATAGCGTACTTACCCTATGTCTAATCTCCTAGTTTGGTATTTCTACCCAACATTTTTTTTACTACCTAACGTTGTTTCTTTTCTTTCCTATAGGCGTACCCTATACCTAATCTCCTAGCTTGCTATATCTACCTAAGGCTTTTTTTACTACCTAACGTTTTTGTTTTCTTTCCTATAGCGTACTTACCCTATGCCTAATCTCCTAGCTTGCTATTTCTACTTAAGGTTTTGTTTACTACCTAACGTTCTATTTTCTTTCCTATAGTGTACCCTATGCTTATAAGCTTCTAGCTTGCTATTTCTATCTAACGTTTTTTCCCTTTCCTATAGCGTACTTACCCTATGCCTAATCTCTTAGCTTGCTATTTCCACGTAAGGTTTTGTTTACTACCTAACGTTTTTTTTGTTTTTTTTTACTACCTAACGTTTTTTTCCCTTTCCTATAGCGTACTTATTCTATGCCTATAATCTCCTAGCTTATTGTACTTCGAGCTCATGACACTTCACCCAGTATCCTGCAGGTTGTCTTGCAGAGAAACCGCTGGTCTTGAACTCATAAGTACCCCTCTCCGAGTTTCTCCAGGGCCTCCAGTAACAGGAACGTTGCTAGGCTTTGAAATCAGAGTGGGCGAGTATTATTTTTGCTGGGGCAAGTTTAATAGCAATAGATCATATGTAGAGGATTTTAGGAAGGAAGTGTCTGACCCCAGGTCTTAAACAACCCTTAGAAATAGGAAGCTCGGAGATTTGGGCTACAGTGACAGATAGGAAAGTGACACGGAAGCGAGGTAGAAAGGGGGAGGAAGACGCCCTTATTTATTACCGGGGGCCAGTACCCTCGGCCCGACGGCTTAACGTGCCCATCCGACGCACTGCGAATATTTAGTGGTTTGAGCATTCGTACCTGCCTGGGATACAACCCGAGGTCTTCTCTGTGGCAGTCACGAACGTTGAGCATTAAGCCACCCGCGGCCCTTGATTGCAACTCTATATACGAAGCACTGATAGGAAGAATTTTTAATACTTTTTACGACTGGGTGTGAAGGAAATCGGAGCACCCACACCCCTGCACACCCCTGCACACACACACACACACACACACACACACACGCATACCTGGATCTGTCAAGTTATGCCACTGATGAAAAACCAACAAGATAATATGGCAATGATTAGTGGATTAGTGGTTTAACATATAAGAGCTGGTAGAATTTCGCCTTTTTTTCTTGCTGTGAATGCATTGTCCTAAGTGCTTTCAAAAGTTGTAATTTTTTTCTTAGGAAAATAATAATAATGTAGTATTTGAACATTTTTTAAAGAAAATATTTATTTATTTAAATCAAATTTTAATGCAGTGACACGCAAACTCAATACCGTCCATTCCTTAACTCCCTTCCTTCAAGTCAGCAACCTAGCTTTGCCCTCCTCACCTCCAAAGCAGTCGTCAGCCACGTCCCGCTTCCTCACTGCCCCGGTAGCTTTAGAATCCACTTTCCGTATTGTTGAAATCCCGTACTTAGTAGAACAAACAGCAGCGCAATTAGTATTGACCCCCTCTCAGTGAATTCCTATTCACATTCCTCATTTTCCCCCTGCAATACAAACATGGAAAACAAAAAACCCTTTTTTTTTTTTTTTTGATTGAAGGTTTAACAACCCCCGTGAGCAACTCAATGGGCTATAAGCAGTCGCCCGTCCCTAATTTAGGGCCACTGGTTCCAGGGAAGGTAGCGATCAGCTATCACTCCCAAGACAAAGACAACATCCATGCCTTACCGGGATTCGAACTCGGATCCCTTTCGGACGAAAAAAAATCTTAAAACGAAAAAAAAAATGCTTAAACTAAGGATATCGTAGAGTGGAGAACAATTATATCTTTTCCTGGATATAATTGTTCTCTACTCTACGAAGTTATCTACACTGGCGGAAAGTGAAAAAAGAACACCAAGAAGGAATTGGCGGACGATCATGAAATTTACATATGTTAATGGGGTCGAGTTTACGTAGGTGTGATGTTAATGTCGGGATCAACCGGTGAGCTCTTACGCAACAGCACGGCATAATATGCAAATTATCGTCGGTAGTATTTAAGGAGTACGGCGAAGTGAATGTAATCAGTCGTCGGCGTACGGACACGTGCGAAGAGCCTGAAGAAGCTGCAATGCCTAGACATGGAAGACGTGTACGATTTCAGCAGTTATCGGAATTTGAGCGAGGTCGACTAGTCGAACTCCGCGAGGCCGGGCGGTCGTATCGTCGTATTGCGGAGCGAATTGGACGGGATGTATCGGTGGTGTTACGAGGCGTAGATAGTCCGAGGAACATTCCCACACGAGAAGACGTGGAACCGGGAGTCACAGACGGACTGATGAGCGGACCGATCGACACATAAGAAGAACGGCGTTGTCAAGCAGAACATCCACTGCGACGCAAATCCGAGCTGCCGTTGCACCTGAGGTGACTGTGCGAACAATCCGCAACCGTCCACTGGATGCAGGACTACGTGTACGTGTGCCTCTGGCATGTGTACCTCTGACTCCAGCCCACCGTCAGGAACGGCTGCAGTGGTGTCGCCAACGTCTGCACTGGAGAACGCAATGGCGATCTGTCGTGTTCAGCGATGAAAGCAGATTCTGCTTGGGAGCCTCCGATGGCCGTATGCATGTTCGCAGACGCACAGGGGAGCGTCTCCACCCTTCTTGCACCCGAAAGCGACACACAGGGCCTACACCTGGTCTCCTGGTGTGGGAAGCGAACAGCTATCACTCACGTACACAACTAGTGTTTGTACCGGGTACGTTAAACAGCACCTCCTACATCAACAACATCATTCAGCCCGTTGTTGTGCCATTTGTAAGGTCGGTCCATCGTGGTGTTTTCCAGCAAGATAACGCACGCCCACACACGGCACGTGCAGCGCAACATGCACTTCAGGGTGTGAGACAATTTCCATGGCCTGCACGTTAACCGAATTTGTCCCCCATTGAGCACGTGTGGGATTTTATGGGACAACGACTTATCCGGTCTCCACGGCCAGCCACGATCATCCCCGATTTACGCATCCAGGTTGAAGATGCTTCGAACTCAATACCCCAAACTTATCCAATATCTGTACGACAGACTCCATGCCAGAATTGCACAGTGTGACGCAGTTCATGGCGGTTCAACATAGTACTAACCATGTTACATGGAAATGTTATTTTTCAGTTTACCAGCAAATACAGCTGTATTTTGCCATAATGTTTTGATCACGTTGTCCTCTGTATTCCGTTATTATGCTGTATAAATTTCGTTGGTATCAGACGTCTCCTTCTTGGTGTTCTTTTTTCACTTTCCGCCAGTGTATTTTGATAACTTCTTACGGAGAAGTAAACAACGCACTTCCTGTGGGAAAATACACGTAGGGCTACCCGACGAAAAGTACGAGACTCATTATTACTTGGCAAAGTATAGATTATGTTTTAAAGTTAAGAAAATTGAAAAATGGCACATCTTGAACTGGGTGGGCGGTACGGTGGGCAAGAAGAATTTCAGGGTGGGCTGCTGCCCACCCTCGCACCCCCTTGGCGACGTCCCTGTGCAGCAAGTGACGGGGGCACAAAAGCGTGAATCAGCTTCCCTTCTTTCATGAGATACGCGTGCGCGAGCATATGCTAAACACTGATCTGACGTGAATAAAAATAGGAAGAAATGAAAAAAGGAAAACTGCCAGAAACTCGGAGAAATAAACTGACATATACATATTTGTCTTCATATTTCCCATTCGAACGTTTAATTTTACAATCGGTTACGGCGTACCGGACTGAACCAGCTACATATCACCTCTGACCTTGCGGTTTGCTTGGGTGCCACGAGACATTTCCTTTGACGAAAAATATTTCTCCGCAAATAACGCCTAAAATGAATTAGATCTTCAAAAAAGCTTTCTGATCTCCTGTTTCTGTTGATGAAAATATGGGCATCGGTTATTGAATTCAAGAATTAGCCCGTTATCCTCGCTCATTTAATGAAGAGTTCGGGTAAGTTCAAACATTAGCGGAAGCCGTGCTCATGAAAGGGAAAAATTCTTGCAAAATTTTTACAGCACTGGTGTCATTAACAGATAAGAAATGTAAATGATGGCGCTCCGGCAATGTTCGGGGAGAAGGCCATCGTTCCTTCGCCACTAAAAAAGATGATGAGACAAATACGACTTTTGACCTTCTAATATTTAATACAACGCGCTTATTAATTAAACGAAGAGGCTCTTTGTTCGAAAGCTCAGAAGAATGAATTTTTTTTTCGCACATTAAAGTATTTCATTCACTTTTCTTGAACCTCTTTCCAGTCAGGGCGCAATGTTTTAAAATAAAATTTTTTCGTCTTTCGCCGACAGCAAAATTTCTCAGAGATTTCGGAACTTGAATTTAAATCTGCCTGGGAAAAAATCATTGGCATGGAATGAAACTAATGAGGACATCCCATTTAGGAAAATTTCTGGAGCCGATATTATTTCTGAAAGTTAAGGGGACGCTCCGGTGGCGCAGTGGTCTAAGCGATGGCCTCTGATCATTTGTCCGATAGAGGTCCGCGTTCGAATCCCGGTGAGGCATGGATGTTGTGTTTGTCTTACGGCCCTGGCTCTCTCCCTTCCCTGGAACCAGTGACCCTAAATTAGGGACGGGCGACTGCTTATAGCCCCCTTTGAGTTGCTCACGGTGGTCGTTAAACCTCCAAAAAAAAAAAAGTTAAGGAGTTGTTGGAGGAATTGAGGAGTACTAAGAAGGAAAGAAAGAAATTTTTGATGAGATATGGGTCAGTAAGTTAACTTCGATTGTCAAAAAAATATAACGACGACCTCACATATGAAATTGGAAGCGGTAAAATGCACAACTTCATATTTATTAGTGGTACGATGAGATTTCCCGCGTTGCATAGCTCATGACATTCGATACAAATGTCTTGAATAACTTTCTAGCCGCCCCGGTGGCGCAGTGGTCTAAGGCGTTGGCCTCTGATCATTCGTCCGTAAGGGGTCCGGGTTCGAATCCCGGTCAGGCATGGATGTTGTGTTTGTCTTACGGCACTGGTTCTCTCCCTTCCCTGGAACCAGTGACCCTAAATTAGGGACGGGCGACTGCTTATAGCCCATTGAGTTGCTCACGGTGGTCGTTAAACCTCCAATAAAAAAAAAAAAAATAACATTCTATATGAAGCAAAGATTTGTGAAGTGAACATGATATTCAATTGAGGTATTTCTGCTGGTTTTGAGGTTTTTGCTACTTTATTAAAACTGGAGTATACTCTTACACTGGGTACACTAATTTCAGCGAGAGTTAGTATTAAAAATCTTCCTTTAATGTCATTTCAGAAGTCAAAATCATTTCTCTTTTCGTTAGTGATTTTGGAGAGGTTTTGTGACGACCTCTCTACTAGCTTTCAGCTAACCGTTATACAGGGAGAGAAGTTACCACTCTCTGATGTCTTCTGATGATCAGAGAAAATACGATTTCCGACCGTTTTCCTACATCAGCTGTTCAAGAATGTCTGTTCGGAGTTACTTTATGGATCTGTAAATTGTTTTACAGCATTGCCTGGAGCTCCCAGGACGATTCCTCCTTTTCAGAAGGATGTGAGTTGAACAACGGCTCACACATAAAAGGAAGGAACACGTACAAAATTAAATTGCTAATGAATGGCTGTGAGAGGGATGGAGGAGTGATATGGAGCTGACCTGAATGTCGCGAGAAGAGGACACGCGAAGTGGGCTAGCGGAGAATCCCGTGCATTTTCTGAGAGAAAGAAGAAAAGCAAAATAAATAAGAGTCTTGATCAAGCGTTTGAAGAAGGAGGTAGGAAGTAGATTTGGTGATTATCTGTGCGGCGGAGAAAGTTTCGGCTCTTCGAGCAAAGAAAATATTTTCATGATGTCTGAAATGAAAAAAGTAAGAGGAAGACATTAAGTTGGAAACGGGAACCTGATAGAGAGATAACCAAGAAAGACGCAGGTAAGACGAGCACAAACTGATTAGCATGCAAAAATGAAAGAGTAATATAGAAATCAGGAAGGGCAGATCCATTGCATATACGGCAGTTGGTGAAAAGCACCACTGCGAAAGAACAGGTTTTCAGTTAGGTGGTAATTAATTCATTTCAACATCACGGAAAAATATAGCTAAAACCCTGAACTATTTGATTACCTCACAAGCGAAGGCCTGAAGAACTGGCGCTACAGGGTACTGGCAATTATCTAGTCAACACCCTTGTAGCAATACGCTCTGAATATGAAAAGCATAACAAAATAAGAAAGGAAAATTTCATCACTGTGCTTGAAGTGGGTACAGCACAATTTAAAATGGTGTTCCTGACAATGAGAATTTCTTTCATTTTTCTTTAGTGAATCATAGAAATCCGTTTCCTAGTAGAGTACAGGCAAATTTGACTTTTTGGGAAAATCGGAATGTCTCCCAACAAAAACTACTAATGTCTAGTGCCTACTTTAATGAGTACGCACTACCCACCTGTACAATCTAATCTGTAACCATGCATGTCTAATCACAGACATCATCAATCCGCGCTTTTGAAGCTATCAATTGAAATTTTTATTACTTGTGCTTCTCTATTTCGTTTTCTATCCAGTTATAAATTCTGAGCTAATTCTTATTCCATTCAGAGACTGAGACGGGAAATTTATTTTCATTAAATTATCTGTGACAGGGCGCAAAATTGAAAAACCTGTTTCGGAAGGAAATTACTAAATCATGGAGATCTGCTTTCCGAGAAAAGTTTCTTAAACAACTAAATAAAGTAAGGCAAAACTGTTCTCGAACAATCTTCGTAAGTTGTTCTAATCTTCTTACGGCATATAAGAATCTCTTCAGAAACACAACCTCTGCTAAATCATACACTTTCGTAAAAAATCTAATGTTCTAACTCCACATATGGACGAACAACACTGAGGTGCAAAAAAAAAAAAAAAAAAAAAAAAAAAACTGGGAAGGGCGCTTCCATTTTCATTACATTACACCACACGCATGGCATAAACGGCATTGTCCGCAAACGACGTATATATAGAGGTAGATATCTCCGCAAACTCAAGTAATAGCATTTGCAGTTCGGATGGCAGCTGCCGCCCCAGTGGCGCAGTGGTCTAAGCGATGGCTTCTGATCATTCGTCCGAGATGGGTCCGGGTTCTCATCCCGGTGAGGCATGGATGCTTTTGTTTGTCTTTCGGCACTGTCTCTCAATGTGTTAATTGTCCAACACTGGTTATCTGTGTATATTGGTCATTTAGCACACTGTAAAATTCATGTTTGATGTAAACTTGTTCACAATGTGTTACATGATCAACACTGTCTGTATCTGTGTACATTGATCATTTGGCATTCTGTAAAACCATGTGTGATTTGTACTTGTTGCTGTGAAATATGTGTCTTCTGTTCATGTCTGTACCACCAGGTCCAATAAATCATTAAAAAAAAACCCTCCAATAATAATAATAATAATAATAAAAAAAGATGGAAGCTTATCAGAATTCAAGCGATTTCTAACGTGGTATGATAGTCGGCGCCCTGGAGATGGGTCACTATCTCGGAAATTACTACGAAATTCGGATTTACCCGAACAATTTAAAGGGTGTACCTAGTCTACACAAACTCAGGGAAAAGATCCGGGTTGCGAGACCGGTGTGGCCGTAAAAAAGCCCTGGACGATCGCGGAGAGAGGAGTCTGGCACTCATCGTACCATCCGTCCCGCAAGCAACGTTGCCGCAAATCACAGGGCATTTCAATGCTGGGGCTAATTGTAGCATCAGCGTTCGGACAGTGCAACGTTCCCTGTGTTCTATGGGAGGGAGTCCGGAACCGACGGCCCACCTGGGCGCCATTGCTGACCCGACGACACAAGGCTGTGCGCTCTGCCTGGACTCGGTAACACCGCCATTGGACGCGAGATGACTGGAAATTTGTAGCCTGATGGTCCGATGAATCGCGGTAGCAACTGTTTCGGGCAAATGGCCGACTACGGGCGTGGCGACAACCTCAGGAGGCAATGGATCCCGCATGCCTACAAGGGAGAGTGCAGGCCGGCGGTGACTCTTATGGCGTGGTAGAGGTCTGCACGGGCCTAATTTGCCAAGCCCGTGAGCCTAAGGCCCAGCCCGTCCCGGCCAGTTTCTAATATCAGACACTCGGCCCGGCAATGGCCCGTCAATCGCACAGTGTTTATTTCAAGACTTTTTGGCCGGGGGAGGTGGCAAGTTTTCCATTTGCTATATATATCATCATCATCATCATTGTCAACCATTATCAATCCACTGTTGGACGAAGGTCTCCCCAAGTTTCCTCCACAACAGTCTGTCTTGTGCCAGTCTCCTCCATGTCACCCCTGCATACTTTCGAATTTCATCCACCCATCTTCCATGTGGTCTTCTTCTAGGTCTTTTCCTGTCCCTTGGAATCCAATCTAAAATTTCGGCTGTCCATCGATGATCTGTCCTTCTGGCAGTATGTCCAGCCCATTGCCATTTCAGGGATTTAACTCTGATCATGATGTCTTCCACTCTTGTCATTTTTCGGATCCACGAGTTCCTCTTCTTATCTCTCCTGGTTACACCAAGTATGCACCTCTCCATGCTGCTCTGAGTTGTCTGCAGCCTTTGTATGTCTGTTTTAGTTAAGGTCCACGTCTCTGCACCATACGTAAGCACTGGAAGGATGCATTGATCAAACACTTTCCTTTTAAGACATAATGGCATATTGCTCTTGAAAATTATGCTGTTTCTTCCAAAAGCTCTCCAGGCAAGTTTTGTACGCCGATTAATTTCTTCATCAATGTGACCCTCACTTGATATCTGCTGTCCAAGATAAGCGTACGTGTCTGTTATCTCCAGCTTTTCTCCATCAATCGATAAATCTTCATTTCTTGTAAAAGCATTGAACATCACTTTTGTCTTCTGAAAGTTCATTTTTAATCCCACTTCTTTACTCTTGTCAGCAAGTTCCTGGATCATACTCTGCAGCTCTGATGGGCTAGTTGCAAAAATGACTACGTCATCAGCAAAACGAAGGTGGGTTAGATAATCTCCATTAATCTTTATCCCCTTGTTTTCCCAGCTCAGTGACTGAAAAACACCCTCCAATGTGGCATTAAAGAGCTTCGGAGATATGGTGTCACCTTGTCTCACTCCCTTTCCAATTTTTATGTGTGTTGTATTTTCAAACAGCCTAATCTTTGCACTTGCATTTTCATAGATGTTATTAATAATATTAATGTATGCATCTTCAATACCGCAGGTTTTCAGAGCCATTGTAACTGCTGATGGTTTCACCGAATCAAAGGCTTTTTCATAATCGATAAAAGCCATGCACAATGGAAGTTCATATTCCCTCGCTCTTTCAATTAGTTCTCTCAGCACATGGATATGATCTATTGTGCTGTAGCCACTCCTGAATCCAGCTTGTTCTCTCGGTTGAGCCATGTCCAGTGTTACCTTCAAGCGGTGTGAAAGAACTTTAGTGAAGATTTTATAAACTACTGATAGGAGGCTGATAGGTCTGTAGTTTCCGAGATCCTCAATGTCACCTTTCTTATGTAGCAGGATCATTGTAGCGGTGTTCCAATCCTCAGGAATCTTTCCTTCATTAAGGCATCGAGTGAAAATTTGGGCGAGTGCTGTTTATCGATTTCTCCACTTGCTTCTTGTATGATGTCTACAGTAATTCCATCTTCTCCTGGAGCTTTTCCCCGCTTCATGTTCTTGATTGCATGTGCAACTTCTGCTGGAAGGACTGGAGGATCTCTGGTACTGGTATCTTTCATGATGTCTGTAGTGCATGTATCATCCCTTTCATATAATTTGGAGTAGAAATCTTTCACTCTTGTCAAAATTTCGCCTCTATTTCATGTTACAGAACCATCTTCTTTTCTCAGTGCCATAATCTGTTTTCTTCCCTTACTGAATTGTCCCTTTGCTATCTTTAGGCTTTGGTTGTTTTCAATTGCTTTCCTCACTAGTTCACAGTTGAATTTTCGTACGTCTTCAGTGATACTTTTTCGTACTGTCTTGCATAGCTCTATATATTCCACTTTGGAAGTCACATCTTCTTTAGTTGTCCTCATCTCTTTTCTTTTTTGCATCAACATTTTCGTTTTTCCTGATAATTTATTTACATGCAACTTGTTCTTAGACCCAGTTAATTTTGTTGCTGTTTCCATAAGAGCTTTGGTTACTTTTCTGTTAACTTCAGAGATGTCCACTTCTTCCGATGTTAGGCCTTCTAAAGCAGAGAACCTGTTCTTCAGTTCCAACTTGAAGGTATTACGGTGTTTTTTAAGGTTGGTTATGTCAATAGATTTTGTTTGTCTTATGAGCTTGCCACGTTCAAGTTTAGTGTTGAGGTGCATCTTACATCTCACCAATCTATGGTCACTACCTGTGTTGAACTTGTTTAGCACACTGCAGTCTTCTATGACGAATTTTTTGTTACACATAATAAAATCAATTTCACTTGTCGTCCCATTTGGATGTCTCCATGTCCATTTCCTGTGTGGCTTTTTCTTGAAGAAGGAGTTCAAGATGAAAAACCCTTCTGCCTCTGCAAACTCAACGAGAGTATTTCCACGCTGGTTTCTGTTGCCGTGACCGAATTTACCTACTGAAGTTTCATTCTGTTGCCGTTGCCCTATTTTTGCATTGAAATCTCCCATAATTATTTTCAAGTGCTGCTATATATCATCATCATCATTGTCAACCATTATCAATCCACTGCTGGACGAAGGTCTCCCCAAGTTTCCTCCACAACGGTCTGTCTTGTGCCAGTCTCCTCCATGTCACTCCCGCATATTTACGAATTTCATCCACCCTTCTCCCATGTGGTCTTTTTCTGGGTCTTTTCCTGTCCCTTGGAATCCAATCTAAAATTTCGGCTGTCCATCTATGGTCTGTCCTTCTGGCAGTATGTCCAGCCCATTTCCATTTCAGGGATTTAACTCTGATCATGATGTCTTCCACTCTCGTCATTTTTCGGATCCACGAGTTCCTCTTCTTATCTCTCCTGGTTATACCAAGCATGCACTTCTCCATGCTGCTTTGAGTTGTCTGCAGCCTTTGTATGTCTCTTTTAGTTAAGGTCCACGTCTCTGCACCATACGTAAGCACTGGAAGGATGCATTGATCAAACACTTTTCTTTTAAGACATAATGGCATATTGCTCTTGAAAATTATGCTGTTTCTTCCAAAAGCTCTCCAGGCAAGTTTTGTACGCCGATTAATTTCTTCATCAATGTGACCCTCACTTGATATCTGCTGTCCAAGATAAACATACGTATCTGTTATCTCCAGTTTTTCTCCATCAATCGATAAATCTTCATTTCTTGTAAAAGCATTGAACATCACTTTTGTCTTCTGAAAGTTCATTTTTAATCCCACTTCTTTACTCTTGTCAGCAAGTTCCTGGATCATACTCTGCAGCTCTGATGGGGTAGTTGCAAAAATGACTACGTCATCAGCAAAACGAAGGTGGGTTAGATAATCTCCATTAATCTTTATCCCTTTGTTTTCCCTGCTATATATACATATATATATATATATATATATATATATATATATATATATATATATATATATATATATATATATATATATATATATATATATATATATATATATATATATAAAGCTCTTATGGAAACAGCAACAAAATTAGCTGGGTCTAAGAACAAGTTGCATGTGAACAAATTATCAGGAAAACCAAAATGTTGATGCAAAAAAGAAGAGAGATGAGAACAACTAAAGAAGATGTGACTTCCAAAGTGGAATATATAGAGCTATGCAAGACAGTAAGAAAAAGTATCACTGAAGACGTAAGGAAATTCAACTGTGAACTAGTGAGGAAAGCAATTGAAAACAACCAAAGCCTAAAGATAGCAAAGGGACATCTCAGTAAGGGAAGAAAACAGATTATGGCACTGAGAAAAGAAGATGGTTCTGTAACAAGAAATAGAGGCGAAATTTTGACAAGAGTGAAAGATTTCTACTCCAAATTATATGAAAGGGATGATATATGCACTCCAGACATCATGAAAGATACCAGTACCAGAGTTCCTCCAGTCCTTCCAGCAGAAGTTGCACATGCAATCAAGAACATGAAGCGAGGAAAAGCTCCAGGAGAAGATGGAATTACTGTAGACATCATACAAGAAGCAAGTGGAGAAATCGAAACAGTACTCGCCCAAATTTTCACTCGATGCCTTAATGAAGGAAAGATTCCTGAGGATTGGAACACCGCTACAATGATCCTGCTACATAAGAAAGGTGACATTGAGGATCTCGGAAACTACAGACCTATCAGCCTCCTATCAGTAGTTTATAAAATCTTCACTAAAGTTCTTTCACACCGCTTGAAGGTAGCACTAGACATGGCTCAACCGAGAGAACAAGCTGGATTCAGGAGTGGCTACAGCACAATAGATCATATCCACGTGCTGAGAGAACTAATTGAAAGAGCGAGGGAATATGAACTTCCATTGTGCATGGCTTTTATCGATTATGAAAAAGCCTTTGATTCGGTGAAACCATCAGCAGTTACAATGGCTCTGAAAACCTGCGGTATTGAAGATGCATACATTAATATTATTAATAACATCTATGAAAATGCAAGTGCAAAGATTAGGCTGTTTGAAAATACAACACACGTAAAAATTGGAAAGGGAGTGAGACAAGGTGACACCATATCTCCGAAGCTCTTTAATGCCACATTGGAGGGTGTTTTTCAGTCGCTGAGCTGGGAAAACAAGGGGATAAAGATTAATGGAGATTATCTAACCCACCTTCGTTTTGCTGATGACGTAGCCATTTTTGCAACTACCCCATCAGAGCTGCAGAGTATGATCCAGGAACTTGCTGACAAGAGTAAAGAAGTGGGATTAAAAATGAACTTTCAGAAGACAAAAGTGATGTTCAATGCTTTTACAAGAAATGAAGATTTATCGATTGATGGAGAAAAGCTGGAGATAACAGACACGTACGTTTATCTTGGACAGCAGATATCAAGTGAGGGTCACATTGATGAAGAAATTAATCGGCGTACAAAACTTGCCTGGAGAGCTTTTGGAAGAAACAGCATAATTTTCAAGAGCAATATGCCATTATGTCTTAAAAGAAAAGTGTTTGATCAATGCATCCTTCCAGTGCTTACGTATGGTGCAGAGACGTGGACCTTAACTAAAAGAGACATACAAAGGCTGCAGACAACTCAAAGAAGCATGGAGAGGTGCATGCTTGGTGTAACCAGGAGAGATAAGAAGAGGAACTCGTGGATCCGAAAATGACAAGAGTGGAAGACATCATGATCAGAGTTAAATCCCTGAAATGGCAATGGGCTGGACATACTGCCAGAAGGACAGATCATCGATGGACAGCCGAAATTTTAGATTGGATTCCAAGGGACAGGAAAAGACCCAGAAGAAGACCACATAGGAGATGGGTGGATGAAATTCGAAAGTATGCAGGGGTGACATGGAGGAGACTGGCACAAGACAGACCGTTGTGGAGGAAACTTGGGGAGACCTTCGTCCAGCAGTGGATTGATAATGGTTGACAATGATGATGATGATGATATATATATATCTGATGCTGACCTTGGCAACGTACAATGGACGCTCTCTATCTTCTGATTCAAGGCTTCTTGAATTGGAAGAGGAACTACAAAGGATCAAGTGGGACATCGTGGGGCTAAGTGAGGTAAGGAGAAAAGGAGAAGATCTCATCGAACTGAAAAGTGGACATCTCTTCTACTATCGTGGGACAGATACTGGCAGAACTAGTGGTGTTGGATTTATAATAAACAAGAAACTGAAGGATAAAGTGGTAGAAGTTGAAAGTTCCTCTGACAGAGCTGCACGACTCGTTATCCAACTATCGAGAAGATACCAGGCTCAGATTATTCAAACTTATGCACCCACCACAAGTCATCCTGAAGAAGAAATTGAAGAATTTTATGAGGAAATTCGTGATCTAAATAATAAAGGTAAGCAGCACTTGAAAATAATTATGGGAGATTTCAATGCAAAAATAGGGCAACGGCAACAGAATGAAACTTCAGTAGGTAAATTCGGTCACGGCAACAGAAACCAGCGTGGAAATACTCTCGTTGAGTTTGCAGAGGCAGAAGGGTTTTTCATCTTGAACTCCTTCTTCAAGAAAAAGCCACACAGGAAATGGACATGGAGACATCCAAATGGGACGACAAGTGAAATTGATTTTATTATGTGTAACAAAAAATTCGTCATAGAAGACTGCAGTGTGCTAAACAAGTTCAACACAGGTAGTGACCATAGATTGGTGAGATGTAAGATGCACCTCAACACTAAACTTGAACGTGGCAAGCTCATAAAACAAACAAAATCTATTGACATAACCAACCTTAAAAAACACCGTAATACCTTCAAGTTGGAACTGAAGAACAGGTTCTCTGCTTTAGAAGGCCTAACATCGGAAGAAGTGGACATCTCTGAAGTTAACAGAAAAGTAACCAAAGCTCTTATGGAAACAGCAACAAAATTAACTGGGTCTAAGAACAAGTTGCATGTAAATAAATTATCAGGAAAAACGAAAATGTTGATGCAAAAAGAAAAGAGATGAGGACAACTAAAGAAGATGTGACTTCCAAAGTGGAATATATAGAGCTATGCAAGACAGTACGAAAAAGTATCACTGAAGACGTACGAAAATTCAACTGTGAACTAGTGAGGAAAGCAATTGAAAACAACCAAAGCCTAAAGATAGCAAAGGGACAATTCAGTAAGGGAAGAAAACAGATTATGGCACTGAGAAAAGAAGATGGTTCTGTAACATGAAATAGAGGCGAAATTTTGACAAGAGTGAAAGATTTCTACTCCAAATTATATGAAAGGGATGATACATGCACTACAGACATCATGAAAGATACCAGTACCAGAGATCCTCCAGTCCTTCCAGCAGAAGTTGCACATGCAATCAAGAACATGAAGCGGGGAAAAGCTCCAGGAGAAGATGGAATTACTGTAGACATCATACAAGAAGCAAGTGGAGAAATCGATAAACAGCACTCGCCCAAATTTTCACTCGATGCCTTAATGAAGGAAAGATTCCTGAGGATTGGAACACCGCTACAATGATCCTGCTACATAAGAAAGGTGACATTGAGGATCTCGGAAACTACAGACCTATCAGCCTCCTATCAGTAGTTTATAAAATCTTCACTAAAGTTCTTTCACACCGCTTGAAGGTAACACTGGACATGGCTCAACCGAGAGAACAAGCTGGATTCAGGAGCGGCTGCAGCACAATAGATCATATCCATGTGCTGAGAGAACTAATTGAAAGAGCGAGGGAATATGAACTTCCATTGTGCATGGCTTTTATCGATTATGAAAAAGCCTTTGATTCGGTGAAACCATCAGCAGTTACAATGGCTCTGAAAACCTGCGGTATTGAAGATGCATACATTAATATTATTAATAACATCTATGAAAATGCAAGTGCAAAGATTAGGCTGTTTGAAAATACAACACACATAAAGATTGGAAAGGGAGTGACACAAGGTGACACCATATCACCGAAGCTCTTTAATGCTACATTGGAGGGTGTTTTTCAGTCACTGAGCTGGGAAAACAAGGGGATAAAGATTAATGGAGATTATCTAACCCACCTTCGTTTTGCTGATGACGTAGTCATTTTTGCAACTAGCCCACCAGAGCTGCAGAGTATGATCCAGGAACTTGCTGACAAGAGTAAAGAAGTGGGATTAAAAATGAACTTTCAGAAGACAAAAGTGATGTTCAATGCTTTTACAAGAAATGAAGATTTATCGATTGATGGAGAAAAGTTGGAGATAACAGACACGTACGTTTATCTTGGACAGCAGATATCAAGTGAGGGTCAGATTGATGAAGAAATTAATCGGCGTACAAAACTTGCCTGGAGAGCTTTTGGAAGAAACAGCATAATTTTCAAGAGCAATATGCCATTATGTCTTAAAAGAAAAGTGTTTGATCAATGCATCCTTCCAGTGCTTACGTATGGTGCAGAGACGTGGACCTTAACTAAAAGAGACATACAAAGGCTGCAGACAACTCAAAGCAGCATGGAGAGGTGCATACTTGGTGTAACCAGGAGAGATAAGAAGAGGAACTCGTGGATCCGAAAAATGACAAGAGTGGAAGACATCATGATCAGAGTTAAATCCCTGAAATGGCAATGGGCTGGACATACTGCCAGAAGGACAGATCATCGATGGACAGCCGAAATTTTAGATTGGATTCCAAGGGACAGGAAAAGACCCAGAAGAAGACCACATGGGAGATGGGTGGATGAAATTCGAAAGTATGCAGGGGTGACATGGAGGAGACTGGCACAAGACAGACCGTTGTTAAGGAAACTTGGGGAGACCTTCGTCCAGCAGTGGATTGATAATGGTTGACAATGATGATGATGATGATATATATATAATTTTAACTACTATATTTATATACATAGAAATAATTACTATATATCTAGCACAGGGGCGCATTAGAGCAGCCTCCCCCCCCCCCTTCCGAAAAATGATTCATTTTTTTTTTGTTTTAGGTTTAAATGCGACTTACATTAGAAAAACAATGCCTTAATTTAATAAAAATGTATCAACTTATATTAGAAAAAAATGCTTCAATTTTTCTTCAATTTTTCATTAACTTTCATTATCCAGGTGGTGGATTTCAAAAACTTCCTTTTTTCGTGCCCCCCCCAAGAAAAATTTTGTATACATCCCTGATATAGTAATTACTTCTTCAAACACTTCAGGAATAACAAACTTTTTTCAGCTAAAGGACGGGGGGGGGGGGGGTTTCCGCAGGCTTGAAACTTTTATCTATTAATATGCATTCAACGCACTCTTGTTTTCGAATCACGATTCCCAGACAATTAGGTATGATTAGTCTACTTATTATATTTTGAAGAATACCATGCGTCGTAATACACTTTTTAATAAATTAAATTATAACTAGTACCATTTGAACAAATATTAAAAAATATATAATTGAAGTATTTGTAGCATAATAAGAAACGAAACTTCCTTTTTCATCATAGCCTGAATTTATTAAAATTTGGCTCGATAACCTAAAATGTATCCGGGAGGGCTTGGCCCCCTGGATATATGCCTGAAAGAAACACTGCAATCGCAGCTCTTATTTAGGCCCGGCCCGTTATGTGCCATTTGGTATTATTTTGTCTTTCTATTGCATTTTATTAAAATGTGAAAATTAAATAATGAAATGAGATACAGTATTATTGAAAATATTTAGTTGAATGCAAGCCTAAAAATATTAACTAAAGTTTGGCAATTATCGAAGAATATAACAAGTTTAGAATCTCCCTTTCTCTGAACCAGTAAGCTGTAATACTACAAAAGTCAATCCCTGTACACATTAAGGACAGGAGAAAAAATCCATGTCGTCCGATAATCTCTCTCTTTCTCTCTCTCTCTCTCTCTCGCACACACACACATACTCCGTCCGCCACTCTACATGACACACTCGCTCGTGGTCTGCAAAGCGCCTTGCCGCCAAAACAAGTCTTTTTGCTGTCAACAAGCCCCAAAATGGTTTTACCATCTTAATAATTACAGATTTGTAAAAACATTATGCGTGCCTCTCCTTGCTTTTCTGATTACGCCCCGAGCTATGTCATCGAAGTAAGTAAAGCCAGCAAAACAGTTAAACACACCAGGAAATCGGGGAACACGACCATTGCGATAAAAAGAATCGATCGACTTGGCCCGGACCGGTCGTAGGTATCTGGGAAAAATCCCGGCCCGACCCGTTGCTTCGTTCTGTAAACTAAAAAAGGTCCCGACGCGGGCCTAGCCGAGCTCGGCTTGGCGAGCCAACCCGGCCCGTGCAGGCAGGCCTCTATGGTGTGTGGTGTTTTCAGCTGACACGCACTAGGACTCCCCTTATGTCTTCAGACCGCTCTAAACGGTAGAGTTACGTAACAATCCTTGGTGATCATTTGCACCCGTTCATGTCATGCAACCACTCTGACGGATGTGACCTCTTTCAGGACAACAATGCACCCGATCATGGCTGGAAGAACATTCCACGGAGTTTGGCATTCTGATTTGCTTCTCCCTCTTTTCTTTCGCCAGATTTAAACCGCCATTAAACATATCTGGGATGCTGTTCAACATTCAGTCAGTGCCAGGAATCCTCCACGGAAATTTCTTTTCAACATTCAGTCAGTGCCAGGAATCCTCCACGGAAATGAACGAATCCTCCACGGAAATTTCTGTTCAACATTCAGTCATTTGCCAGGAATCCTCCACGGAAATGAATGAATCCTCCTGCCGCCCCGGTGGCGCAGTGGTCTAAGCGATGGCCTCTGATCATTCGTCCGAACGGGGTCCGGGTTCGAATCCCGGTGAGGCATGGATGTTGTGTTTGTCTTACGGCACTGGCTCTCTCCCTTCTCTGGAACCAGTGACCCTAAATTAGGGACGGGCGACTGCTTATAGCCCATTTGAGTTGCTCACGGTGGTCGTTAAACCTCCAATAAAGAAAAAAATGAGTCCTCCACGGAAATTTCTGTTCAACATTCAGTCAGTACCAGGAATCCTCCACGGAAATTTCTGTTCAACATTCAGTCAGTGCCAGGAATCCTCCACGGAAATGAATGAATCCTCCACGGAAATTTCTGTTCAACATTCAGTCAGTACCAGGAATCCTCCACGGAAATTTCTGTTCAACATTCAGTCAGTACCAGGAATCCTCCACGGAAATGAATGAATCCTCCACGGAAATTTCTGTTCAACATTCAGTCAGTGCCAGGAATCCTCCACGGAAATGAATGAATCCTCCACGGAAATTTCTGTTCAACATTCAGTCAGTGCCAGGAATCCTCCACGGAAATGAATGAATCCTCCACGGAAATTTCTGTTCAACATTCAGTCAGTGCCAGGAATCCTCCACGGAAATGAATGAATCTTCCACGGAAATTTCTGTTCAACATTCAGTCAGTGCCAGGAATCCTCCACGGAAATTTGGAACGCTCTTCAAGAAGCATTGTGTTTCACGATCTCCTCAGTGCTGCAGAAAGCTCGTTTGAGTCCATGACCCGTTGCGTGGGTGCCGTTGTCTGATCGCGAGTAGGACCAACGCGGTATTAGAAAAGTATCCCAATTTTTTTGGGGGCACTTCAGTGCACGATAAATATGGTTGAATATAAGATCTCTTAATATGAAATTTTTTTTCTCAACACATGCAGCATAACAATAGCTCTTCTGGTTGTTTTAAAGAAAGATGTTACAGTGAAAGAGAAATGATAGAGATAGACATGCGTAGAAAAACTGAAGTCCACTACCGGAAGAAGGTCACCCTAGGTCCCGCCCCCTCCCCTCCACACAGCTCCTTGACTTGAACCTTCCATATCTTTATGCGTTAGAATTCCATTCGCCTGTATCCCTCGTAATTTTCTTATGGGTCTTTTCTCACTTCTTCGAATCCAGTGTAGTACATATTTCAGATGACCAACCTCTTCTAGCAATATGCCGATCCAGCAGCGGAACGACAAATATTCGGCTCTTAAGCAAAGTTACATGCCCAGGGTCAGATTTATAATCGGGGTAACCAAGCCGTTGGCCTAGAGCTCAGCGCCTTCACGGATCTCCGCAAAGGAAATCATATTTTGGTTTTCTTTCTTCTCTCTCTCTCTCTCTCTCTCTCTCTCTCTCTCTCTTTTTATGTTTTGGGGCGCGATGCCTTTTAAATGAAATGCTTTTTAAAGTTTCATTGCCCCACCCCTTCGAAATAGATTATCTCCCTTAATCGCACTGATGCTGAAATTTGCAGATTTCGAAAGAATGACCACTGCACCGCCCCGGTAACGCAGGGGTCTAAGCGATGGCTTCTGATCATTCGTCCGAAATGGGTCCGGGTTCGAATTCCGGTGAGGCATGGATGTGTGTTTGTCTTACGGCGCTGGCTCTCTCCCCTTCCCTGGAACCAGTGGCTCTAAATTAGGGACGGGCAACTGCTAATAGCCCAATCAGTTGCTCACGGTTCAAAAACAAATCCAAAAGAATATTATAACCATCATAATATTTTTAGCGTTTATGAAATATCCTACGTCTGTATATTTAAAAATTTGTGTGTAAACCCGGTACTTAAGTAAAAAAATTATAAGAATAATATCAACATTGTTTTGGGGTTATACATGGAGGCCCACTCGCTCTTTAGCCCCCCCCCAAAAAAAAAAATTCTAGCCGACACGCCTTCTGGTAAACGCTATACAGCATAATTTGTTTTCTTTTAAAAATGCAAATGTCTTAAAAAATTTTTAAATAAAAAAATGCGAAAGGAAAACTGCTCAATTAGAGAAATTAACGTCTCATGTTTGTTTGAAGGTAAACAGACTCTAAATCCATTCTCACTTTGCAGTTACTTCAAACACCTTTTCCCACTGTTGTTAAGAACGTTGAGGTGGAGATACTGCAATGGGGAAATTATTGTAATTGGGAATCTAGTCATTATTAAGGAGCCTAGTTGTGAGTCTTAGTGAATTTAGTCATGTTACGAGCGCCCCTTAATTACTCTGGGTGCAGAGATTATTATTTTTCTCTCTAGTGTTAGAGTGTCTTTCAGCCCCCACTCAATCATATGGGGAGGGCGCAGTTCTGTGGCGAACCTCAGCAGTGATGGAGTGCAATTTCGATCTCCGTTAACTTTCTCTGACGCCCTCTCCCGTGTACTCCTGAGAGAAGGAGTAATCATTAGCTAAGCTACGATGGTTCACGTTCCACACATGGGACGGTGTGTGATTCTTGTGAGCTACTTGGTAAAATGTTATAGGCCAGCAGACATTTTCAGCAGGACACTAGGCATCTGTTCTTTGTCAGTGTCATCCAGTGGGTGTAATTTTGCAGATAGTTTTGCAAAATGAACTTCGATCTCACAGTAGGAGCAGCGAAAGGTAGAGGATACGGGGGCCCGGACCTCCCCCGGAATTTCATGGTCCCCTGACTGAAGGGGTCTTCCTACGAAATATCATAAAACATTTGTTTTTCGCATATGTTTTGTTGTTGTTTTTTTGTTAAGAAAATTTCCAGCAGACCGTCACCACGTTTCGCAGTTTTCTTTAAAATGCTTCAAGTACAACTTTGTAAACTGTTTTTGCATAAATAAGTTGAATAGTTAACTCAGTGTTGTGTTTTTAACTTTGAAAAAGGTCGTTAAAGAATTATCAAATAGCAATGGGCTGAATACATTACTACAACAACTGACTACTGTCAAACAACTGTGATATTAGATTGCATTTCACCATGAGCAGGAGAAGATTCAAAATCAGACCACCTGGGAGATGGGTGGATGAAATTCGAAAGCATGCAGGAGTGACTTGGAAGAGATTTGCTGAAGACATAAATTTATGGAAGAGAACTTCATCCAGCAGTGGACTAATAATAGTTGACAATGATTTGTACGAGTACTTGCATATACACTGAAGATCAATTGAATTAGAGATACCTGTCTAGTAACGTGTAGCACCACCTTTGGCCCTGATGACGGCGGCGATTCGTTTCGGCTTGGACTCGACAAGACACCGGAAGCGTCGGGAAGCCACACGAATCCACGACCCCTGAACAAGCTCCCACAGTTCACGAAGATTTGATGAAGGGGGGTCAGAGCCTCGAACATCTCTCTCGATGGCATAGCAGATGTGCTTGATGGGATTGAGGTCAGGTGACCTAGCTGGCCAAGGAAGCGAGGTCACGTCCGTGGAGTGTTCATCCAACCATTCGGATACAATTCGGGAGCTGCATTGTCTTGTTGCAGGATGAGGTCCCTAGTGGGATGTTGAAGACACACAAACGGGAACAAATGGTCGTCCAGGATATCCCGGTAACGTTGACCTGTGAGGAACGATGTCACACGTACCAGGGGTCCCATTTCAGTCCACGTAAACAGTCCCCAGACGAGAATGCCACACCCACCAGCTTGAAGAGTACCCTGCTGGCAAGAAGGATCCATCGCTTCATGCGGTTCGCGCCGTGCTCGTATCCTTCCATCCGCATGTACCAACGTGAATCTCGACTCATCAGTGCAGGCAACATTTTTCCACATGTCTAGGGTCCAGTGGCGATGTTCCCGCGCCCATGCTAATCTTTGCACCCTGTGATGTGCTGTCAGCAGCGGTACCCTCGTGGGACGATGGCTTCTGTACCCCATAGCGAGGAGATGGTTCTGGATGGTGTGGCTGCTTACACGTTTTTGTGCACTAGCGTTAAATTGCCGAGTGATTTCTTGCACTGTGGCCCGTCTATCCGCTGTTACAATGCGAGCTAGCCGACGATGACCCCGCTCATCCACACGCTGTTGTCCACGGCAGTTGGCCCTTGCAGGGATGGTTTTACCGGATTCGATGTACTCACGGTGCACCCGTGACACAGTGGCTCGTGAAAATCCCAGTGCCTGCACGACTTCCGAGATGGAGTGACCCATTCGTCGGGCCCCGACAATTTGCCCACGATCAAATGCGCTTAGATCCTTCGTCTTACCCATACTGCGTCCGGCTCTTACTGATTCCCGTCGCACCACTCCTTATATTGTCGGATCGCTGCATACGTCATGTCGTTTCCGTTTACATGGCCGCCCACAGCGCCATATTTGCATAACCAGCTGTCCCTAATTCAAATGCTCTTCAGTGTATATATACTACATTTTTTTCTCCTTTTTTTTCTTTTTTATTATTTTAACTCTCGGAGAAGTTGATCCCCCCTGAAATTATTGGGGGTTCGCCACCGTCAGGAAACTTTTGATAGCGAACTTTCGAGAAACCACCTACTGCAAATTTATGCTTCTTAATTTAAACTGATTGGACGAAAATATAACTAGGGAGGAATTTGTGCACTTTATGGTCGCAATTGAGATTTCACTGTTATTAGATAGGGGAAATATTTGTTTTATTTCACATGTGATAGTATTATACATAGCTCATCTACAGTGAAAATTAACGAGATTTCATTGGGGTTTTTTTTTCGGGAAATGCTGAAAAATAGCGTGACTAAGCTATTTTATCAACATTTCCCAAAATATATTCAGAACTAAGACTCGGAGCAACACAAGATTTTCACCGTTCCTCTCTCCATAAAATTTTGCTTAAAATGTCATGTTACTGCATAATTCTGACTTCAATTTGTTTTGTGCTGTACCCAAACTGCCCCCATTCAAATATCTGGAAACCTAAGACTTCCAGTAATACATGGCTTTCTCCATTGCACTCTAAATTAGTTTCCGTGGAATATCTTATTCGATAATATCGGGCTGATTTTAGTTTTTGCGCTCCAACTTGGGCCCGATTTTAGTTTTTACGCCCCAATTTGGGCCCCACCATCCCAATGTTTCCTTACCAAAATGGTGAAATCTTGTTAATCGAATGCCGAAACGGGTAAATCCGGAAGTCTGAGTTCGACCGATCGCTATACCTTTTTATACTATAAATATTTTACCCCAACCCATTCGCCTCACCCTCTTTTACTTTATGTAAGAAAGTAAAAAGGGGCAGAGGCGGAATGGGATAGGGTAAGAAGGGATAGGTATTGAAGACGTAATGCACAGCACGTTCCTGTACTTTTTGAACTAGCACTACACCACTTGCTATAAAACATGGCCAGTGCAACCATCCGAGATTTTAGGGAATTTGGACAAACATATGCGAATTTTTCGAATTCACAGAAATTTTGTTTTATGAAATGAATTTTATGTCAAATTTAGTGTTGTATATTCGGTGAAGGGATGTAAGGTCAGGCGATGCGTAACATCACAGCCTCTCCTTGACAAATGTCAACCCCGCCTTCTCGTGGTACATCCTGTTCCCACTAAAGGGGCTCTGACGACCGCCAATAGCGGTATAACTATACCATCGGGATTAGAGGAAATTCTATCCCACACTCACCAACCCGCTTGGCCAGCGTGGTGAGTTATGGCCAAACCCCTCCAAAATGATTCCACAACTTAAATCTTGGCCCTCAGTCTCCGGCAGCTGGAATGTACCTGGCCAAGGCAGCGGCCAGTGCGACATGAAGGCAGAGGGTGCTAAGAATCCCCGGAGGACCGGACTAGGCTGCCATCTGATGCTGACCTTGGCTACGTACAACGGACGCTCCCTATCTTCTGATTCAAGGCTTCTTGAATTGGAAGAGGAAGTACAAAGGATCAAGTGGGACATCGTGGGGCTAAGTGAGGTAAGGAGAAAAGGAGAAGATCTCATCGAACTGAAAAGTGGACATCTCTTCTACTATCGTGGGACAGATACTGGCAGAACTAGTGGTGTTGGATTTATAATAAACAAGAAACTGAAGGATAAAGTTGTAGAAGTTGAAAGTTCCTCTGACAGAGCTGCATGACTCGTTATCCAACTCTCGAAAAGATACCAGGCTCAGATTATTCAAACTTATGCACCCACCACAAGTCATCCTGAAGAAGAAATTGAAGAATTTTATGAGGAAATTTGTCATCTAAATAATAAAGGTAAGCAGCACTTAAAAATAATTATGGGAGATTTCAATGCAAAAATAGGGCAACGGCAACAGAATGAAACTTCAGTAGGTAAATTCGGTCACGGCAACAGAAACCAGCGTGGAAATACTCTCGTTGAGTTTGCAGAGGCAGAAGGGTTTTTCATCTTGAACTCCTTCTTCAAGAAAAAGCCACACAGGAAATGGACATGGAGACATCCAAATGGGACGACAAGTGAAATTGATTTTATTATGTGTAACAAAAAATTCGTCATAGAAGACTGCAGTGTGCTAAACAAGTTCAACACAGGTAGTGACCATAGATTGGTGAGATGTAAGATGCACCTCAACACCAAACTTGAACGTGGCAAGCTCATAAGACAAACAAAATCTATTGACATAACCAACCTTAAAAAACACCATAATACCTTCAAGTTGGAACTGAAGAACAGGTTCTCTGCTTTAGAAGGCCTAACATCGGAAGAAGTGGACATCTCTGAAGTTAACAGAAAAGTAACCAAAGCTCTTATGGAAACAGCAACAAAATTAGCTGGGTCTAAGAACAAGTTGCATGTAAACAAATTATCAGGAAAAACGAAAATGTTGATGCAAAAAAGAAGAGAGATGAGGACAACTAAAGATGATGTGACTTCCAAAGTGGAATATATAGAGCTATGCAAGACAGTAAGAAAAAGTATCACTGAAGACGTAAGAAAATTCAACTGTGAACTAGTGAGGAAAGCAATTGAAAACAACCAAAGCCTAAAGATAGCAAAGGGACATCTCAGTAAGGGAAGAAAACAGATCATGGCACTGAGAAAAGAAGATGGTTCTGTAACAAGAAATAGAGGCGAAATTTTGACAAGAGTGAAAGATTTCTACTCCAAATTATATGAAAGGGATGATACATGCACTCCAGACATCATGAAAGATACCAGTACCAGAGATCCTCCAGTCCTTCCAGCAGAAGTTGCACATGCAATCAAGAACATGAAGCGGGGAAAAGCTCCAGGAGAAGATGGAATTACTGTAGACATCATACAAGAAGCAAGTGGAGAAATTGAAACAGTACTCGCCCAAATTTTCACTCGATGCCTTAATGAAGGAAAGATTCCTGAGGATTGGAACACCGCTACAATGATCCTGCTACATAAGAAAGGTGACATTGAGGATCTCGGAAACTACAGACCTATCAGCCTCCTATCAGTAGTTTATAAAATCTTCACTAAAGTTCTTTCACACCGCTTGAAGGTAACACTGGACATGGCTCAACCGAGAGAACAAGCTGGATTCAGGAGTGGCTACAGCACAATAGATCATATCCACGTACTGAGAGAACTAATTGAAAGAGCGAGGGAATATGAACTTCCATTGTGCATGGCTTTTATAGATTATGAAAAAGCCTTTGATTCGGTGAAACCATCAGCAGTTACAATGGCTCTGAAAACCTGCGGTATTGAAGATGCATACATTAATATTATTAATAACATCTATGAAAATGCAAGTGCAAAGATTAGGCTGTTTGAAAATACAACACACATAAAAATTGGAAAGGGAGTGAGACAAGGTGACACCATATCTCCGAAGCTCTTTAATGCCACATTGGAGGGTGTTTTTCAGTCGCTGAGCTGGGAAAACAAAGGGATAAAGATTAATGGAGATTATCTAACCCACCTTCGTTTTGCTGATGACGTAGTCATTTTTGCAACTACCCCATCAGAGCTGCAGAGTATGATCCAGGAACTTGCTGACAAGAGTAAAGAAGTGGGATTAAAAATGAACTTTCAGAAGACAAAAGTGATGTTCAATGCTTTTACAAGAAATGAAGATTTATCGATTGATGGAGAAAAGCTGGAGATAACAGACACGTACGTTTATCTTGGACAGCAGATATCAAGTGAGGGTCACATTGATGAAGAAATTAATCGGCGTACAAAACTTGCCTGGAGAGCTTTTGGAAGAAACAGCATAATTTTCAAGAGCAATATGCCATTATGTCTTAAAAGAAAAGTGTTTGATCAATGCATCCTTCCAGTGCTTACGTATGGTGCAGAGACGTGGACCTTAACTAAAAGAGATATACAAAGACTGCAGACAACTCAAAGAAGCATGGAGAGGTGCATGCTTCGTGTAACCAGGAGAGATAAGAAGAGGAACTCGTGGATCCGAAAAATGACAAGAGTGGAAGACATCATGATCAGAGTTAAATCCCTGAAATGGCAATGGGCTGGACATACTGCCAGAAGGACAGATCATCGATGGACAGCCGAAATTTTAGATTGGATTCCAAGGGACAGGAAAAGACCCAGAAGAAGACCACATGGGAGATGGGTGGATGAAATTCGAAAGTATGCAGGGGTGACATGGAGGAGACTGGCACAAGACAGACCGTTGTGGAGGAAACTTGGGGAGACCTTCGTCCAGCAGTGGATTGATAATGGTTGACGATGATGATGATGATGATATTCGGTGAAATGGAGAAATCCTCTGAGCGGATGTCCAAGAGAGTAGTCGAGACACTAGAGATAGATAGATTCTTTTCTTGTCAGGTTACAAACCAAAATTCATAAACAGACTTACGACAGCAAATATTAAAAAAAAGATTAAAACAAGTTAGTAAAATCATGCAATGCATTGATTATGATACGTTTTCCAACATACCCGGAATCATTAATACTCAACTTATTACTCAAGTTGTGAAGTTATGACGATAATTGCTGTGGAATAAATCTCGCTCCTGTGCCATGACCTTTGACCCCATTTAGATGATAATAAACAGAATAGGTTCAGTATACCTCCGGAACAACATACTGAAGTTGTGTCGCAGTAGAATCATTTTTAGTCATGAGGATAATAGCTGTGGATTAAATATCGCCCTGTGCTCTGACTTTTGACCCCATTTCGATGATATTAAATAAATTTGGTTCAGTATTTACCTCCGAAACAACATGCTAAAGTTTTGTCGCAATCGAAGTATTTTTAGTCAAGTTATGAGGATAATGGCTGTGCCCTGACCTTTGACCCCATTTCATATTCAACAGAACCAGTTCAATATACCCCCAGAACAATATGATAAAGTTTTGTCGCAATCGAAGCATTTTTAAGTAAGTTATGACACATAAGGGCGATGGAATGGATCCCTCTCCTATGTCCTGACCTATGACCCCACTTCGCCCATTTTCAATAGGGTTCGTCCCCAGGTGTTCCCCTATCATATACTAAGATTTCATCGAAATCGAACCATTTCTACGCGAGTTATCGTGCGGAGAGACGGACGGACTGACGGACAGACAGGCAAAGCTGGAGCATATACGCTTCTTCAACTTATGGTTGGAAAGCTTAAAAAAACGACGTAAATAAGCTAAAATTGCTGCAGGTTCGTGTCCATCGTTTCCAGTATTACATACGGGAGTTGTAAATTATTTAGTGAGAATCGTGCTGCAGAGGAGACGGAAGTCTTCCAAGGAAACCTAGCGGTTATCCCCTAATGTACCATTCCGAGGTACTCCTGGCTAGAATGGTTTAATCCAAGGAGATTATATTACTGGAGACTCCACTGCTATCCACGCAGCATTGGCCGCCATAAGTCACCGTCCGTGCTGCAAATGACGTCATGTGCAGGCACGACGCAGCCGCAGAAAAGAAGCTGCTTTGAAACCAATGGAACAAAAGCTTCTAAGCGTATAAACAGATAAAATGAATAATTCAATCATCTTTATCAATGATACACAAGCTTACTGTTTTATCAACGGTATAATTTAGTTAATTTGTGCCTGCTTGTGACGTCACACGACAGATTAGCTGTGACCTTTGGCGGCAGAGCCAGTGGTGTTTCCAGTAATATAACCTCCTTGGTTGAATCCTCTCTCGAACGGCATATGCGCAGTAGCGACACAAACACACCTCGTAGTTGGTAAGCTGTCTAAAGCCATGTTCACGAAGTTCGAGCAGCGTTGTTGTTAACAACAGAAGTTGCTAGAGGTCGTACAGCGAGGGAATATTATGAAGAACTACAGCAAGCAAGCTTGTAGAGCATCTGGTTTATCGTATAGTACGGTAGTAAGGTGAGTGCCAACCTTCAAAAAAAGGTCAGAGAAATGTGGCTTGTGCTTCTGGGTGGTACGCTTCCAGGTGAGTGAAAATCAAGTGGTCGCTTTATCTGCTTTGTTGGAGAATGACCGGCGGTGGACAGTTCGTAAACTTGCCCACTAGGGTAACCTTTCGCATACGACTGTGCTGCACATTTTGAAGAAACTGCTAAACCTGCGAAAACGCGCATCACCTTAGGTACCTCATGATTTAAGTGATGTTGAGAAATGGCAATGCTACAAGGCGGTTCGACTCCATTTGGCATTGTATGAGTGTGAAGGGGATACATTTCTACGGCGAATCCTTACGTTGGATGAAGCATGGGTGGGACGTTATGAACCGGAACTCGAACGCCAGTCTAATGAATGGAGGCATTACGGCTCGCAGCGCCGAACAAAGCTCCGATAGAACCCCAGTAACGTTAAGGTAATGATCATCACCGTCTGTAATATTAACGGCGTCTTACTAACACAAGCAATAACTCCAGGACAACAGTAAATGCAGCGTATTGTTGGCGTGGTTATTGTTAGATATTGAAGTGGACACCAACTTATCAGAAGAATCGTTGTTTGTAGGTTCTTATGTCATTGGAGCAGGGAAGCAAATAAATATTTAAACAAATAGAACATAACAGATAAATATCCACGCTCGCACGCTTGGATCTTTATTAATAGAATATACTTCCAGCGGGAGATGGATATTATGGATGGATTTCTCTACGTATTTTCCTCCCAAATCTGTTCACTTCCTTTTAGCTTGGATGCCTGTGCAAAGGGCCGTTCCTTATTCCCTGAAACCTCGCACAAGACTCCCTGTTTATGATCACTCTGTATTTCTTCCTTTCACTCTCCGTCGCCCGAAGCAAGATGCTGCTGAAGTAAAAAGCTGACTGTTAATTGCTGAGGGGTTTCTCAGAGCAAGAGTGTCCGCAAACGACGGGGAGATAAAAGGAGTGATGGGGTCATTTTGTTCGTGGGTGGTCCACGAAGGAATGGCTTTTCCTGAGAGATCTGTTAAGCGCCTTTTTTTAACTGAAGGCGAATTTCAAGCTGCTGTTCACACACAGGATAACTAAAGTCACTATTTAATCATATTTTGAATATTTCCATATAACAGTATTACGAGGATTTAATGGAACATAACTTGCGTCCAGATGTCAGGAAGATGCGGCGTTATTTCCTGGAGCATAGTCCGATAATTCTTCATGACAACGATCGCTACCACGTTGCTGGCGTTGTTACCGACATGCTCCGTCGATGGGGTTGGGAACTGTTATTCCACCCTCCTTATTCGTCTGACTTAAGTTCCTGCGACTTTAATTTGTTTCCGATGAGGAAAACACCGCTGCAAGGGATTTGTTTCAAGACCACCAACGACACTGTAAGAGCGGTAGACCGGTCCATGGCGAAAATCAACACGTCTGGTCTTGCCGAGTGCATACAGAAACCTTCACATAGACGGTAGCGGGTTTTGTGTAATGCTGGTGATTATATCGAAGGGATATAGCCGTCTAGAGTTGGATCCTATGTTATATTCCAAAAGAACCATTACGTTCTCACTAATTTATTTTCAACCATTGTGTGTGTTGAATAAATACATACTACGTATAGTATTGTTATATGGAAATATTCAAACTTTAATTAAATTGTGACCGGCTATTTTTGTGCGTGAACGACAGCTAGAGAATTCACTCCGCAGACAAAAAAGGCGCTGAGCACAGATTCATTTCGGAGAAAGGTCATTCTCTCGTCGACCGTGGGACCTTCCACACACAAAAAGACACGATTCTCCCCCACAGAGAGCCCGCCAGGAACAATCGGAGTAAGCAATTAAGAGTACAACTTCTTCTTACGTCAAGGGGACAGAGAGTGAAAGGGATTTCGAAGTTGCAGTCATAAAGGGGAATCCTGTTGGAGATCTTCGGTGGGAAGGAGGAAAGATTTCACCCGGGCTTGTAGCCACGCAAAGATGGCATTTGGCGAAAAAAAAAGCAGAGAAAGCCCTCCGTAACATCCATCTCCCGCTGGAAGTATATACCATTTATTTTGACTAACCCATATTCCCCTTTTCTTCCCCACTCTGAAAAATAAAGATAAGTGCAGTCGAGATCATTTGTTATTACATTCAATTTGTCTAACTGCTTATTTATTTGCTTCCCTGCTCCAATGACAGGAGCCGCCCCGGTGGCGCAGTAGTCTAAGCAATGGCCTCTGATCATTCGTCCGAAAGGGGTCCGGGTTCGAATCCCGGTGAGGCATGGATGTTGTGTTTGTCTTACGACACTGGCTCTCTCTCTTCCCTGGAACCAGTGACCCTAAATTAGGGACGGGCGACTGCTTATAGCCCATTGAGTTGCTCACGGTGGTCGTTAAACCTCCAATCAAAAAAAATGACAGGAACCTGCAACGATTCTTCTGATAAGTTGGCGTCCTCCACAATACATGAAATTAAACCACGACAACAGTATATGTATGTATAATTCTTGAAACTTTTTTACCTTTCACTGTGGTATTATCATCACCGTCGGGTAAAATCTAAATGAACGTAATTTTTCGGCAAAATTTCTGTCCACGCTGTGCTATGCTCAATCCCCTAATAGTTACAGGGGTGGACAACAAAACTGAAACACCTGCGCAAATAGCACCCCACGTGCCACGCTGCTGTATGCCCTACCTGCATCTATTTCGCAGTCGATCAACGAAAGCTGAGTGGGAAGGTTGCATTAGCACAGCTGTGACGTCAAAAAAGTGCGATTCACACAGCATAATGGGAGACATATCCGCGTTTCAAAGAGGACAGATTTTTGGTGCGCGTCTCGCCGGTACATCTGTGTCCAAGACAGCAAGTCTGTGGTGTGTCGCCAGCCACTGTACCCAGGGTCATGTCGGCATACCAGCAAGAGGGAAGAACCTCATCCAATAGGAGTAACTGTCGAGTTAAGAGGAAGCTGTCTGAAAGGGACGTCCGGGTGCTAACACGGATTGCAGCTGAAAAACATAAAACCACAGCTGCCCAACTCACCCCAGAGTTGAATACGGAGCGCGACTCGCCTGTTTCCAGCAAAACTGTTCGTCGGGAGCTTCACCGGGTCAACATTCACGGTCGACCAAACCCTGGATCACCAGTGTGAATGCCAAACGTCGGTTGCAATGGTGCCAGGAGCGCAAATCGTGGACGTTAGACAACGTGAAATGTGTATTTCTCTGATGAATCGTCCTCCACAATCTTTCCCACAACCAGCAGAGTTCACGTGTGGGGGCATCCCTTACAGGCTTACCATCCGGACTGTTTATTGCCCACAGTGAAGCACGGAGGTGGATCGGTGATGGTTTAGGCCGCAATATTGTTGCAGTCTGTAGGCCCGCTGATTGTTCTTGAGGGGACACATCATTGTCAAGGACTATCGGAAAATTCTGGAGGACCAGGTGCACCCAATGGTTCAAAACATTGTACCCTGACGGTGGTGCCGTGTGATGATAACTCACCGATACACAGATTCAAATTGGTGGAAGAGTGGTTTACTTAACATGAAAGTGAGGTTGAGCATCTGTCATGGCCTCCATAGTCACCCGACTTGAACATTATTGAGCCACTCTGGGGTGTTCTGGAGGAGCGAGTCAGGAAACGTTTTCCTCCACCAGCATCACGTCGTAAACTAGCCACTTTTCTGCAAGAGGAATGGCTTCAGTTCCCTCTGGCTACTGAATACGACTTGTATCGGTTGTACCCACGACGAATTGCAGCTGTATAGGCCTCCAAAGGAGGCCCTACACCGTACTAATAAATAGTTGTGTCCTAAACCCATGTGTTTCAATTTCGTTGTTCTGAACTGCAGGCGTCGCCAAAGTTGGGAGATGGTGCCATTTTGTCTCACAGCATATTTTATTTTTGCCTTAATGCCTGAGAGCCTTTCTATTATTTTTGGAATTTAGTTTTCGCTATTTCTTAATGGAAGAAATTGTCAGATCTAGTGAATTCAATCTTTTTAGCTTTAGAGATCTCTTTGGAAAATTCAACTTGGTGTTGATGAGTGTAAATTAGTAACTCGGCTAACCTGCTTTTATTTGTCAACTAGCCAGCAAAATTAAATTAGTTTGGAAAATTTCTTATTCTTCTCCCTTACGTTTTAATTTAATAACCTCTATTTCCCCCCATTGGGCTCTTGAAAAGGCACTATTTGATATTGAAGTAATTCCTAACAGCTTCTTTCAAATTTTCAGTATACAGGGTTCCCTTGGCTGCAGCTAATTTTCCAGAAAATGTAATATGAATAACCAATAAATGCTCACTGATTTATAAGTAATAAATACATGCGTAAATCTATCTCTGCCGAAAATATCCTTCATCTGATTACAGTCATGTAAATTTTGTAAACACTCAAGTGCTCTACATGAATAGCTGTAGGCAAATAATTTCTTCCTTCTTTGCTCCCTATTTGTTAGACTCGGTTTTGATGTGGACAATTATTCGAGTAGTAAATTGAGTAGTTTTGCAATTAATTAAGCTTAACGACAACCTTTTCCTTTTTCTTCTATTATTTCCAATTAGTCTCATGAAAAATCCTTTTTCCATATGGAAATTATTCTTAACTTCTTTAAAACTAATTTTTTTTTGGAGTGGCTGGGTGGGCAGGGGGTGGTGGAGTATTGTGTGACTGCGACTCATTTGCTGGAAAGAGAACTTCCTTATTCCGAACAACATAATCTGTATATCTTTTAAATACTAATTGGTCGTAAAATCATGCATTCAAGCATAATTGTTTCTCAGGAGAACAAAACAACTTTAATCTGAATATAGTTCTGTAAATTTTGTAATTACTCAAGTGTTTTAAAGAAAGACATAAGCAATTAAATAATTTATACTTCCTCTTCTGTTTTATTTTACCCATTTTTGATGTGGGTAGGGGAGGGAGGGCTACGCAATTTAAAATTCTGAAGTATGTTGAAAGATACTAAAAAAAAAAAAAAAAAGAAATTCTCTCTTGGAATTTTGATAAAGTTCTCTAACTTTGACTTCGGGATACTGAAAAGCTAAGGATTCCTATGAAGGAAATTAAAACCCCTATTAACTTATCTCAAACTTCTAAACCATTTATGTAACGTCACTTTAAAATTTGATTGAAATCACTTATTTTAGCAGCACAGACAGAAACTCATTATTCAAAGTTCGATTAATAAACTGAAGGTATGTTATTGGGTATGTCTCATTCACGATGAAGCTGTGAAGGGTGACTCCTCTATTTCTGAATTTCTAAAATGTCAATTTTAGTACATTTTCTAAAAATTTCAGTTAACTTGTTTTAACCGTAAAAATAGATCTCTTTGAGCAGTCTTCAATTCTGGTGGTATTTCAACTGTTTTCCTTATATCTGCAATTTCCTGGCTTAGAAACATGGAATTTAATAGCCCTCTTCTTTTTTCCTTCCAGAAAGATAAATCACACTACTTGTCTATTTTTTGTTTTGTTTTCTTTTTAAACTCCTCCTCTGCAGCAATGTTCTGTATGACTACTGTTTTCCAAATTTCGGATCTCATTTTAATTTTAGAAATTATATTCATTTGCCAAAGATTCGTTTTTTTTCTCTTATTTTGGGGTCAGCTTACCTTTTTCAAATCTTAAGACAAATAAGTATATTATCGAGAAGGAAAATTCGCTGTAGCTTTTAAAACCAGAACGAAGAATGGATATTTTGCAAAGGGTTTATTTAATATTTCGGGGGATCAAAACCCACGATTTTTAGTCCATGCATCAATTTCATATTATAGACGACTTAAGTCGGCTCTATAGGTTGTCTATGAACACATAAACAAGTCTGCAGGGTGGACTAAAATCTTCCCTTCATCAAGACAATTTTTATTTAAAAAACCGTGATAGGTAGAAATAAGTGTTTTGTGGCGTGATCATATAAATTAATAGGTTTTTTTCCTGCATTGTTAGTACACCTCAGTACGAGCGCCGTTCGTGGCCTAGAGCAAATCTAGTCGTTATTCAACTTCTCGCCATGTTTTGCTTAACATCTCTTTGGAGACTGTGGCAGCAAGTAACATATGTTGTCCTCCTCTGAAGAGCTTCAGTAACAGACACTGGCGTTGAATAGAATTTTTCCTTGACATAACCCCACAGGGAAAAGTTTAGTGATGTTCTGTCGGGTGACAGTGACAGCCATGATCCCACCCAATCCATCTGCTGGGGAACGCAGTATTGAGGAAATTTCGAACAATTAATCCCCAACGAGGTGGGGCACTATTCTATCCAACTGGAAAATTACCCATATTTAACATTCGTCCAACTGAGGTGCAACAAAAAGCCCCATCAAGTCCAACTACATATTTGCTGTTATTGTGTGTTCACGAAAAAACCCCAGAAAGTTTCGATGGTTCTGTTGTGCATGAGACCACATCAAATATTCGCTTTAGGGCTGTCTCGCTGCTTTTCAGATACGTCATGGGGATTATTCGACCCCCTCTTCCACATACACTATATTAACAAAAGTCACCGGACACCTCTTCAAAAGCAAATGAACGGACCCGCTGCGTTGTTAAGATGCGCGGTACAGCTGCAAACGGTATAAAAACAAGCCTACAACTGACCCCGATCATATCACAATGTGAGGTTGAGTGAAAATGTCGCGGCGGGAGTGAACTGACTTTGAAAAAGGAAAGATGTTGGGTGTTATATTAATGGATTGTCCACAGGAGAAACCGAGAGGCGTTTAAACATACCCAAGTCAACTATTTTTGATGTACTGAATAAGTGGAAGACACAGGGCGTGCTTGAAGCAGCAAAACTTACTGGAAGATCAAAGAAAATCAGTGATAGAGGATGTCGAAGCCTCAGGAGAGTCGTCACAGCTAATCGACGGAGTACTGCACAAGACCTCAGTGTACCGGTGAGTAAAAATGCTGGAACCTCGGTATGTACACGTACCATTCGCAGAGAACTTCATTCCATGGGTTACCGTGGTCGTGCGGCTGCTCTTAAGCCTTTCATCTCCACTCGGAATGCTACTCGCCGTTTAGCATGGTGTAATGAACATTTATCGTGGACCGTAGATCAATGGAAACGAGTCCTATGTACTGATGAATCCAGATACACGATCCATCAGTCCGATGGCCATGTGTCGATATGGCGGCAACCGGGGGAACGCTATTTACCATAGTGTACTCTTTCTACGGTCAAGTTTGGAGCTGACAGCTTACTCGTGTGGGGGTGTTTTTCGTGGTATGGTCCCGGCCCATTGGTTATCGTGGACAATCCTAGCTGTTAACTAGCATGTCTACCAAGATGTTCTGTACAATTAAGCCCTACCAACTCTGGGGCAATACTATGGAACCGAGCCTTGTTGGTACCAGCAGAATAATGCACCGAGCCATAAAGCAAGGACTGTTACGGCGTGGTTTGACGATAATTCCGTATCGTGTGTGGACTGGCCAGCGCAGTGCCCCGATTTTAATACTTTAGAGCACCTATGGGATGAATTAAAGCACCACAAAAGAGTTTTGGAACCAAGCCGACTACTAAGCAACAGTTAGCGGCAGCATTATGTATTGAATGGAAGCGCATACTTATCGCTGTGTTCCAAAACCTTGTCGAAAGCATGTCTCAAAAGGTCGGTGAATGTACAGTATTAAGGCCAAAGGTGGACCGACACCGTATGTCAGTAAATGCTGTGTTGTGTTTCTCTTCTAGGTGTACGCTGACTTTTGTCAATATAGTGTATGCACATTATGCCTCTTTACTTCACCAGATGTGTGAAAAGTAGCCTCATCCGAAAAACACACACACGCTGCAGATAGTTGTTGATGCCTTCGATGCGCTGTAAAACCAGCGCGACGCACGTAGGCGGTCTTCCACCTGTAAGACTTGAACAGTCTACACTACGTACGGATACAAACGAAGTATTTTGTGCAAAAAAATTTTCAGTGTAGTGCAAGGGATTCCTAGTTCTGACGAAGTTCGACGGGTGGATTCCGAGGGACTGCGTACGAAAGCTGTTCGCACTACATTAACTGTTTCTTCACTACAAAAACGTCGTTTCCGGTTAACCACACTTCCTGTCTCCTTGAACTTTGCATACCAAGCTGCTATGCTTTTTATGATCGGGTGGTGAACGTCCGTCCTCTCTTCTGAAATTACGCTGAACAGTTATCGGTGATTTAGTCTCGTGGTACCAGAGAACACTTTGCGCCTTGTCCTGCAATGACGTCATTTTCACTTCTTGTATTGGCAGCGCCACGTAGTTATTACTGAACATGCAGCTACAACAACGGAATTAGTTTACATGCATCATGCCAGAAACCGCTTGTTTCTAACTATCATAGTTTTTTAATAAAACTTTTCTTAACGAGGGAAGGACTTTATGTCCACCTGTACATTTCTTGCACAGCACGACAAAAACTTCTACACCTGCTTCCTTTCGATGGTTTTGTACTTGACAAGGCTGAGAGAAATTATCTGAACTAGAAATTACTATATTTGTTGTTGTTGTTGTTTTGGGGTTAAACGCCCATCATGAGCAAGCAATATTACAGGGCTGTTCACATGGTTTATCCAGTGCCTGTAGTGTTGGTTTGCCAGGCCTTCGCTTGTATGCAAATTAAACAGTCCCAGGTTTAAAATTTAAATGAAAACTAGCTCTTCTTCAGCGTTGCATTTTATTCAATGCTGCATACACTGAGTGGCCAAATTATTATTACCACCAGATCCTTCTATGCAAGGTATCTAACCCGCAGATGCTGCTGACGCAAGATGTCCGAATCGGTTTAAAAAAGAGCATGCTGAAGGCATGCTGGGACTAAATCAGTGCATTGCGCAAAAAGTAATGGATAAAAGATGCTATATAAGGTACTTTGAACGTGGAATTATCGTGAGTGCTTGGGCGAGCATTAGCAAAACAGTTTGACTTATGAAATGTTCGAGGCCAGCAGTTGTTAAAGTTTACAGAAAGTGGATAACTAGTCGAAAAAACGGGCCTGAGCGCAAAGGGTGTGGTCGCCAATGGATACTGGTTGTTCGAGCTAAACGTAGAATAGGCAGATTTGTTCAGTCGAACAGACGGGCAACACTTCTTCAGGTTACAGATAATCTGAATCGGAAACCAAGTTCGATGGCCTCGCAACCTACAGTTTGTCCACATTACTCCGTATGGGCTACAAAAGAAGACGACCTGTCCGTATGCCATTGCTATCTGCAACGAGCAAGAAGAAGCGCCGCCATGTCGCTTAGGAACACAAGAATTGGACAGAAAATGAGTGGAAATGGGTAATGTGAACCGAGGAATTATGTTTTCAAATACACCATGCAGATGGAAGGGTGAGGGTAGGAAACAGCACCACGAAATCATGGACGCATGGGCAGCGGAACCTAATAATTTCAGAATGGTCCAACTTCTTCGAGAGCTAAAACAATTGAAAAAAGAAACAGAAAGAAAGGGACCCAGAGAGTGAAAAAAAACTCGTAGGATATATATATATATATATGTACATAATTCGGCTGTTTGAAAATACAACACACATAAAATTTGGAAAGGGAATGAGACAAGGTGACATCATATCTCCGAAACTCTTTAATGCCACATTGGAAAATGTCTTTCAATCACTGAACTGGGAAAACAGAGGGATAAAGATTAATGGAGATTATCTGCCCCACCTTCGTTTTGCTGGTGACGTAGTCATTTTTGCACCTACCCCATCAGAGCTGCAGAGTATGATCCAGGAACTTGCTGACAACAGTAAAGAAGTAAGAAGGAACTAGCTGACAAGAGTAAAGAAGTGAGATTAAAAATGAACTTTCAGAAGACAAAAGTGATGTTCAATGCTTTTACAAGAAATGATGATTTATCGATTGATGGAGAAAAACTGGAGATAACAGACACGTACGTTTATCTTGGACAGCAGATATCAAGTGAGGGTCACATTGATGAAGAAATTAATCGGCGTACAAAACTTGCCTGGAGAGCTTTTGGAAGAAACAGCATAATTTTCAAGAGAAATAAGCCATTATGTCTTAAAAGAAAAGTGTTTGATCAATGCATCCTTCCAGTGCTTACGTATGGTGCAGAGACGTGGACCTTAACTAAAAGAGACATACAAAGGCTGCAGACAACTCAAAGAAAGCTGGAGAAATGCATGCTTGCTGTAACCAGGAGAGATAAGAAGAGGAACTCGTGGATCCGAAAAATGACAAGAGTGGAAGACATCATGATCAGAGTTAAATCCCTGAAATGGCAATGGGCTGGACATACTGCCAGAAGGACAGACCATCGATGCACAGCCTAAATTTTAGATTGGATTCCAAGGGGCAGGAAAAGACCCAGAAGAAGACCACATGGGAGATGGGTGGATGAAATTCGAAAGTATGCGGGAGTGATATGGAGGAGACTGGCACAAGACAGACCGTTGTGGAGGAAACTTGGGGAGACCTTCGTCCAGCAGTAGATTGATAATGGTTGACAATGATGATGATGATGATGAATCGTACATATCATAATTCATTATCAATCGACTACTGGATGGTCTCAAGTGCCTTTCACAACTTTCTGTCTGGAGCGTGTCACTCCAGCATTCGTTCGAAGTTCATCCACCCATCTCCCACGCGGTCTTCTTCTGTGTGTTTTCCTGCACCTTGGTATCCAATCTAAAAATCAGTTGTTCAACGGTGGTCAGTTCTAACAGCCTGTCCAGTGCATTGTTACTCCAGGGTCTTTACTTTGATCATGACGTCATCAACTCTTGTCATTTCCTGATCGATGAGTTCCTCTTCCTTATTTCGACAATAGTTGTTCTCGAAGCAAAAGCACAGAAATTCGTCCAAGCTCCCGTATCTTCTATGTGACAAAACTCCAAGAAAGGCCTGCGTTCAACAAGCAGTAGTATACTTATCGCTTAATTTTAGTTCAAGTGATTTCTTGTTCAGTCATTTGTTTGGCAGATGCATTGGGCTTTCTAATCTCGAGTAGGACACATTCGGAGTTTGAAAAAAAAAATGGGGGGGGGAGAAAACGCAAACAGAGGAAGGAAGAAAAAGATCCGCCCTGGTTATTACTTTTAAATAATTTAAAGAAATATTTAATTATCTTTTTTAGACAGAAAAACACTAAGTGGTGGCAGTCTCCAAGAAATCTTCCCCCTCAAAATACAATCATATGGGAACCAGAAATCTTTTGTAGAAAGACCCACAGTGACGGGGACCACGAAATTTGTGTGTGTGTGTGTGGGGGGGGGTCCAGATCCCCGTGCCTTCCGCCGCCCGTGCATGGACCCATCTTACATCGTCACTACTGTTCAAGATGGTGGAGGCAACGTTAAGGTCTAGGGCATGTTTTCGTTGCAGTGTTTTGGCCTCTTGATTTGTGAAGAGCAGGCATGCACAGTCCGCGGCAATCGGTCTGATTGTACGTGGCCCGCGCGCACGAAACTGAAATAAGTTTAAACATTTATAGAAAAATTATAGGGAAACGAAAATTTTATGGGGAACTAGCGGTGTACACACACACACACACACACACACACACACACATATATATATATGTATGAAAATTTTATGGGGTACCATCCCCAACTAATGAAACGGCGTCCGTCGATTTTTAGTTGAATCTTGATAATCTTCAAAATAACTCGGAATTGAAGGCAAATTTGCAGGAATTTATTTACTAGAACTTCACATAAACTACTTGGCTTGTAAAATGAAGTGATTAAAAATCCACTTTCAAACAAAAGGCGGCAACATTATTTGGAAGCACATGCGAACAATCATTTTCTGTAACGAAACCGGTGAAATCAAGAAGTCGTTCTCGTCTAACTGATGAATGCTTCGAGGGAAACCTGCGGATCGCTGTGTCCAACATTGAGTCAGATATAGAAAGACTAATAATAAAAAAAAATATATCAAATTTCTTACTGGAGACCTACGAAAAGTAAAAAGATTTTGGCTACGCCTGCATGTTTTTTAAGCTAGTGAATTGTTCTATTTATTAGATTTATGTTTTATTTATTAGATTTCTGGAATCTTTTGTTGAGAGTACCGCTGCTGCCTGCCGTTGTTCAGTCAATCCGAAATTGGCCCACAAGTGTTAAAAGGTTGTGCACCCCTGGTGTAGAGCAACATCCACTGTCCAGAGGTATTTAAATACCGTTGCCGACCAAGTCCACTCACTTATGTTGATGGTTTATCCTGGTTTACCCCAGTGGAGATGGATATTTCCAGCAGAACAGAGCTCCATGTCATAGTGCTCACATTGTACGGAATGGTTTGAGGAACATCACGGAAACTTTTCCCTGCTAAATTGGCCTGCTCAATTGCCGGATCTCATTCAAATGGATCATTTGTGGGATGAAGTCAAAAGGGGCATCAGACAGTTGTTTCCGCTACATTAAATCTTCAAGAGCTCGAGTGAGCAATCATCGCATTTGGGCTAATATACCCCAAGTCCCTTACTGACATTTAACAAAGTCCATACCAACACGATTCAAGCCGTATTAAGGGCAAAAGGTGGCCCAACATTGTACTAACCAAGTGGTCATAATAATTTGGCCACTCAGTTTATAGGAAAGGTTATGCTTGAGTTTTGTCCTGATTTCTATTTTGTTCCTTTTTTATATTTACGAGCTGATCTGTTTCTCTTTCCCAATTTAGCCTCCCTCTCCTTATTCCATCTCGGCATTAAACTAATCTTCCCCTGGTTTAAGGAAAATGGATAATCCACCTCCAAACTCTACTTTTTACAGCCTTCAAAGTTTTACCTCCTAGATGAATCTTTCTTTTGTTTGTCTTCTCTCTTCGTGTGAAAAAGCGTGGACCTCTTTCATCCCACTAAGTCCACTTTTCCATGCTAAATTGGCCTGTTCTCACACACCCTTTCGTTAGCAATTTACTTTGCATGAGTGTATTTTCCATTAGCGCTACTTTGACCCATCGTGAGAATTACCTCATTAAAACCCTAAAATGTAAGAAAAGCCACGTGACTGAATACACTTCCCACGAGACCGCTGACGGCATAAAACAGTAAAATCATTTACTATGCACTGTTAAAAAGAATCTACTTTAAAATGAGAACCTGAACCTACTCGTTTTCTTTTTTTGAAGTACAATCGTATTGTGAACGACTACATGACATGCTGAAATATATATACATGTACTTACGAATAACTGCGCCAATAAGTATAATCCCGTATTACTTCATTTTAGATATTATATATTTCAAGAGAAATTGTTTAATAAATGTGTAAAGTGGTACACATAAATAATTAGTACAACAACATTACTGATCACAAGTAATTTAATTATGCATAAAGTATCTTTGTGTACGTTTTTGCATTAACTATGTGTCAATCTCATAAATAATATATTGTTGCTTCATCACTATATTTGTCATAAAATTGTGCGGTCCATTTGCCCAGCATGTGACAACGAGTGTATCTATATTTTTCCAGATGTGCCATCGAATAATATACTTCCAGTTGATTCTATGAATAAATGAGTATGTATGTATTACACGTATTGCAAGTGCGAAATCGAGCCGCGGATGGCTTTGTGGTTAGAGATTCAAGTTACTTATGGAGGGACTCCAGGTTCAAACCTGTCTTGTAGTGTGCATTTCTAACAATCGCCGAATATCCGCCGTGCATCGGACGAACACGTTAAGTGACGGCCCTCTGGTAGGAATCCCCCGGTTAAAGTTCCTAAGCCCACCTCCCCAATTTCTCTCTGCCTTCTATATGCAAAACCGTACGATGGCGCCACCTAATGTGCTCTCTCTCACTTACAAACTATCCTGTCAGAATCGTTAGATTTGCCCTAACTTCCTTCAGTTTCTGTGGCCTGTCCGAAAGGGCACAGAAACTGAACGAAGTTAGAGCACATATATGAGAAATATATGGATTTTTTGAGCACATATATTTGAAATATATGTAATTAAAAATGAGTACATATTTCAAATTAGAAATACCAGATATACTCACAATGGATTCCCTGTATGTACTCAAAAATGAGTACATGTCTTTTCCAAAAATGAGACAAGTACTCGGAGCTATTATAAGCCCAGAATGTACTCATAAACAAGTACATTTTGCTTATTTCTAAGTAGGAATTTTTCAACAGTATTGATTCCGTGGAAGAAATATTCATTAATTACGTAAAACAAGGTTAGGATTTTTGGCAGGGAGATGTACCTGAATCTCCAGTTTTACTGTTCAATACGTATCATCATTCCACCTCAAAACTTGAAAATTACGTCGTGATTAAGCAAAAATATTTCTTCACTAATTGAGATTTTCTTTCTGCTCCAGAACGATGTGATTTTAAAGTATTTTTTTTTTTGATTGGAGGTTTAACGACCACCGTGAGCAACTCAATGGGCTATAAGCAGTCGCCCGTCCCTAATTTAGGGTCACTGGTTCCAGGGAAGGGAGAGAGCCAGGGCCGTAAGACAAACACAACATCCATGCCTCACGGGATTCGAGCCCGGACCCCGTTCGGACGAATGATCAGAGGCCATCGCTTAGACCACTGCGCCACCGGGGCGGCTTCAAGTATTCTGGTGTGATGATCTTACGTATTAAACAGGGCCTTGTAAAATTAGAAAATTGCAGGTACTAAAATTTGTATGTGGGATAAGGGGGATGGAAAAATGAACAGCTCCAGCTAGATACCAGCAGAAAAATACTTCTGGAAGAAATAATGCGAGAATTAGAGAAAAGGAGGACACACAATCCTGTCGGATCGAGTGAAGAATCTCCAACTTCAGAAAACGAGAAGAATTGTACGAGAGTATGACAGAGATTCGGTACCAATGGAGCGTCAGGAAATCAAGGAAACAGGTGCGAAAGCAACAGCAAAGAATGCTGGAGTTGCGAGTTCTTCAGTCACCTGCAACGTCACTGCCCGGAGAAATCCTATGAAACTATAGGCGAAGTCAGGCCGCCAACGCTACGTAGCTAGACCAGATTTTTCTGAAAGCTGTGATTTCTAGTGCACCTCATACGTACGATTCGGCGAGGTACAACAACTAACTGTATTTATGGGTCGAAATTCCATCGTGCAGGACGTCTCCTAACCTTCCCGTTATTTCGGCACGTATGAAAGTGGCCCTTTGCGAAACCCGTCATGTGACGTGGCAGAAACACAAAGCATATGTCTGGAAGAAGAGGAAGAAAATGCAACAGAAAATCCTGAAACTTCGAGCTCACATTCTTTTTCTAACGTAGATTTTTACCCGTGTATTTACATAATGAGCCAGTAGCGTCACAAATTAACAAGTTAGTAAAATCATGCAATGCATTGATTATGATACGCTTTCCAACAAACCAGGAATCATTACTCAAGTTATGAGGATAATGGCTGTGGAATAAATCTCGTTCCTGTGCCCTGACTTTTGACCCATTTCAATTATGTTAAACAGAATTGATTCAGTATACCTCCTGAACAACTTACTAAAGTTTTGTCGCAATAGAAGCATTTTTTACGCTTTCCAACTGCAGGTTAAAGAAGCATATATGCTCCAGATTTGTCCGTCTGTCTGTCTCTCCGCACGATAACTCGCGTAAAAATGGTTCGATTTCGCTGGTTTTAGTATGTGATAGGGGACAACACGGAGACGAACCCTATTGAAAATGGACGAAATGGGGTCAAAGGTCAGGACATAGGAGCGGGATCCATTCCATCGCCCTTGTGCGTCATAACTTACGTAAAAATGCTTCGATTGCGACAAACTTTATCATGTGGTTCCGGAGGTATACTGAACCGGTTCTGTTGAATATCATCGAAATGGGGTCAAAGGTCAGGGCACAGGAGCGAAATTCCTTCAACAGCCATTTTTCTCATAACTTTCGTAAAAATGCTTCGATTGCGACGAAATACAATATGTTGTTCCGTAACGACTTTGGAAACAGTTCGGCCAAAAATGTTTTTTGTCAGCAGTTGCAGGCAGTGCGCATGCGTGAGACTCGTTAGCCATTATTTTCGCACGATAACTTCCGTGAAAATTGCCCGTTTTAGATGGGAGTTTTAATTATAAAACGGCTTACGTATGGTAGCTCTTGATAATACTGTAGAAATAGGTAACACGGGCACAAAGAGATTTAATTTTGATATATGTGAACCTCAAACTTTATATCATAGTTTATTCCCCTCAAAACCAAGCCTTTCCCTTATGATTTCTGGTATGTTGGAAAGCGTATCATATTCAATGCACTGCGTGATTTTACTAACTTGTTTGTCAAGTTATGAGAATAACGGCTGTGGAATAAATCTCACTCCTGTGCCCTGACCTTTGACCCCATTTCGATGATATTCAACAGAACCGGTTCAGTATACATCCGAAACAACATGCTAAAGTTTTGTCGCAATCGAAGCATTTTTACATAAGTTATGACGCATAAGAGCGATGGAATGGATCCCGCTCCTATGTCCTGACCTTTGATTCTATTTCTCCCATTTTCAATAGGTTCGTCCAAAGGTTGTCCCCTACCACATACTAAATGTTCATCGAAATCGAACCATTTTTACGCGTTATCATGCCGACAGACAGACGGACAAAGCTGGAGCACATACGCTTCTTCAACCTACGGTTGGAAAGCGTAAAAAATGAAGTCAATTCCTCAGAAGAAACTATTCCTCCTGAAATGAATCATTTTGCTATTCTTCCTGAGGTACAAGGTTTTTCATTTAATGCCAATCCAGATTCAGTGAACATGCATGAAGGTGAGTGATAAAACGTCTTCGAATGAGTTTTGCATTAAGAATGAACTGATTACTTTGGATAAAAATCGGGATGAGTGTATTACCGAACACTCTGGTAATGACGAATGCAAGAATGAGGTTAAGACAATAGTATATGAATGTGTAAATGCAAATTTCGAAATAGAGGCAGAAAATTAATTATGATCTTGTAACAGTGAAACCTTAAACTGACAGCATAATGCCACAAAATGTAAAAAGCACTTAATGTTTTCGAACTGGCTCTTCAATACAAAGAACGATTTCCTGGGAAACCTTTTTTTACAGCTCAATTACAATTGCCGCCTCAGATACCTCTTCGAACATTCTCATGCTCACGAATTACTTACTTGGAAAATAATTACTAAAATCTTTGAAAGTCTCGTAAATCCAAGTAACACATGAGATGATATTAAATTAAATATGGTTATTAATGTTAACTTTTGCCGAAAGTAATGAGCCCAGGATTACAGCAACTCTAAGGGCCGGCCGTCTCTCATTTGGGCCACTGGTTCCAGGAGACGGGCAGGGCCAGCAGACACACTCGTAACCCATTCCTCATTCCGGACTGGTTATTCCGAGATCCTCATTCCGGATATCGGAGAGACGATCAGAAGCCTCAGTCCACTCGTCCATCTGTTCGGCCAATTATGAGAAAGCAGGGAAAAAAGGCTGAAAGAACAGGATAAAAGAAAAAAACAAAGTTTTCCTTTAATTAGAGTTAAAACAAATTTCCTAACGTGAAAGACCAGTGATTCCTTGGAAAATAAAACTACGACTTGCGTGTCGTTTGAAACCGGAAGTGCTTGTGTGTTTTCAGTCATTTCGAAAGTAGCGAACAGAGGACGAGAAATAACTCATTTTTAAATATATCCTTGGGAAAGTACAATTGGGGAGAAGTTCCGTTTCGTGAAGATACGTCACTCAAATCAAATATTTAGCGTCGTGCCAGACGGATCTCTTAAGACAGGAAAATGTGAAGCGTTTTCCGATATTTTCTGCAGACCAACCATTATTTCTTCAAATCCATTGCCTTAGCATTACTAGTACAGAGGTAACTTCCATTTGCCGTTTTTTTTTTGGTCTTGTTTCCCCCCCCCCCAAATGCGACAGTTACACTTTGCGCATATTTGAAAGTATGGCATTTTCTCCCATATTCTGAAGTTTTGCCGCTAATGGCAAATGTTGTTCGCTACACTGTGCCATCTCAAGTGCGAAACATTGCTACGGTAATTCAAAATTTCAGAAGACTGACAGAATTCAAATGTAAAAATGCTTTTAAAATCTCTCGCTAAATCACTCTTTCCTAACGTGAGGTTAGCACAATATGCGTTCAGCACCTCCAGTAGTGACATGCGATTCTTCAATGAGCAAATGTTTATGAACTCAGGCAAGCCCAATCCAATCAGGGATGTACTCATAACTGAGAGGAACGGATAGCGGCAAGTTTAAATTTATGATGCACGCGGAATCACTTTTTCCGTCGTGTATCAGTTTTTGAGAAGAACACTAAGCTACATAGTGCGGTAGAACGTGCCAAGCAGTTTCGTCCTTTCTTTCGGTGATCCAGAGATCTAGTGAACTTATAGCTCGGGGTTCTGACGGCTTGTAACCTAGTGCTATACTCTAAGACAACTTAAGAGTACGGAAACCTATCTCTGCTATGAAAAATAACACCTTGCATTCAGAGTAAAATCAACAGAATTATTTCTCGAAATCTTTTTCGTTTGCCCATCAGTTTATGGCAGGCAAAAAAGCAATTTAAGACACATTTTTCAAAATAGCAGAGCGTTTTAAAAACAAATTTGACATGAGATGCTACTCAATCAAAAGCCTCTCACTTTCGGCCGCTGACTATTCAGCTAGAAAATTTAAATTTAAGGAGTAGGGGAGAAAGTGGAAGGAAAAAAGACTTCTCTCATCATTCGCAACACAGTAACAAACTGAGAATTGGGAAATGTGAGGGGGTACTTAAGCAGCTGTAAGAGAAACGCTTCTTCGAAGTACTGACGTAAATGGGGGTTAGGACCATTGCTGTAATTATGCTTGACAAAAAGGATAAAACAGAAGTGGGGGGTATGACGTGGATTGATAATGTTTCTGTTGTCCCTCTTACACGCTATGAACCGGCTACCCTAACTTTCACAACAGGACACTTAAATTTCCTTGGAGTTTAGACATCACCAGTGTTGTCCTTCATCCCTGTAACCAGTGGCCCTAAAATTACAGGATTTTTTTCATACTTCTTTTTTACCCTGTAGGGTGTACGTGAGGCCTTTTACTGAAGTTCGATTTTCCATCCAAATCACGCAATTATTGCTGTTCTCTTTGCTAACTGTGAAAAAAGATGAATATTGCTAAATTGACAATATGTTTTGCTAAATATTAAATTTTCATTCGTAGTGGTTAATTAGGGCAGTCACAATTTATCGTATTCTCTGTCGGAACATACACATCTTTTCTCCTCTACACGCATATTTCTGTTTTGCTCCTTTTTTTTTTTTTTTTTTTTTTTTAGATTGGAGGTCTAACGACCACCGTGAGCAACTCAATGGGCTGTAAGCAGTAGCCCGTTCCTAATTTAGAGTCACTGGTTCCAGGGAAATGAGAGAGCCAGTGCCGTGAGACAAACACAACATCCATGCCTCACCGGGATTCGAACCCGAACCCCTTTCGGACGAATGATCAGAAGCCTTCGCTTATACCACTGTGCCACCGGGCCGGCAAATTATTAATTTAGGGTCACTGGTTCCAGGGAAGGGAGAGAGCCAGTGCCGTAAGACAAACGCAACATCCATGCCTCACCGGGATTCGAACCCGGACCCCTTTCGGACGAATGATCAGAAGCCTTCGCTTAGACCACTGTGCCACCGGCCCGGCAAATTATTAATTTAGGGTAACTGGTTCCAGGGAAGGGAGAGAGCCAGTGCCGTAAGGCAAACACAATATCCGTACCTCACCGGGATTCGAACCCGGACCCCTTTCGGACGAATGATCAGAAGCCTTCGCTTCGACCACTGTGCCACCCGGCGGCAAATTATTTATTGGACTTGGTTGACAGATATACACAGTATAGACATTCTGTTTTTCAACGACAGCAATGCACATAAGTGAACAAGGAATTCAGCAAATAAACCGCCCAGAGACAAACACAAACAACCATGCCTTACCCGGGATTTGAACCCAGATCCCTCCGTTGGGCGAATGATCAGAAGCCATCGCTTAAACCACTGCGCCAGTGGGGCGGTGCTCCTTTTCTACACTTAAAATCTTTTTGCAAGAGATCTCAGCAATCCCTGCTTTTTCGCCCTTCGTCAGAACAGAGAAAACATCAATCGTGGTCCACCCTCCAAGCTATCTGCAAACCACTAAATGGACCAACTCCAGTTCTCCTCCCAACACACTCACGAAAAGCGCGCCAATTAAACTCAGATGATATTTTTTTCTAAAGCAAATAGGATTTCAGTAACATTAAATTTCCACTCCAGTGACGTAGTGGTCTAAGCACTGGCTTCTGACTATTCGTGAGGAATAGATCCTGGTTCGAATCCCGGTGAGACATGAATGTTCTGCTTGTTGTCTTATGGTACTGGCTCTCCTCACCCTTTTCCTGGAACCAGTGGTCCTGAATTAGGGACAGGCAACTGCATGTTGCTCACGCTGGTCGTTAAGCCCCCAAACAAAAGGATACTTAATTTCTGGTCGGCTGTTAAGACTTCGTTCAAAAAGTAAATAAATAAATAAACTTTTCATTATCATAAATGAAAATCACTCTGGCAATTGCAGTGTGCTCCAAAATAACTCTACGATTCCTCGTAAAGCAGTACAATAACACGTCAAATCTTATAATGCATTTTTTGCTCTAAAATAACTCCACGATTCCTCGTAAAACAGTACAAGAACACGTCAAATCTTGAAATGCATTTTTTGAGGCCCGATGCTTTGCGTCCCTTAGCCTCACTTATTCCCAAGCGAGGCAAAGAACTCTTGCCTCTAATATTTCCACTAAGGTCTTTATTACAACTTTAGATAATTATGTTATATTTACTGATACGTAATATATAAGTTAAGTAAAAACAATGGGCTTGCGATGCAAACAACTTCAACATAGGTTCCAAAACCTTTCCCCTTCAACCTATAATGCATTGCTGCCTTTAAGCTCCGTCGACGCCCCGATGTCTCAGTGGTCTAAGCGCTGGCTCCTAATCGTTTGTCAGGGGGCGCTGGGTTCGAGTCCCAGAGGAAGTATGGGTGGTGCGTTTTTCTTACAGCACCGACTCTCTCCCTTCCCTGGAACCAGTGCCAATAAATTAGCAGCTGATGACTGCTTATAGCCCTTAAAGTTCCTCACCCTGGTCGTTAATCCCCGAAAAAAGAAAATACGAGGGTTGTACCGAAAGTAACGCAAAAGTGGGCATAACGTTCTTATTAACTGAAAGAGGTCGTTCAAATTGCACATGTTGGTAGAGTAACTCTTTCTCTATACAACGGTACTACTCAACATAGTCTCCATCACAAGCGATGCATTTGCGCCATCGTTGAACACAACTCTTGAATTCTCTCAAGTGTGGTGCACAAAATTGTTGTGATAGCACTGTTGCACCCACTTGTTCACAGCCGCTTTCAGATCGTCTGTGTCATCAAATCGTTGTTCCCGGAGACTTTCTTTTATTGGAACGAACTGGTGGAAGTCGAAGGGCGCCAGATCTGGGCTGTACGGTGGATGGGGGACTACCGACGAGCCTAATTTGCTGATGTCCTGGTTTGTTGTCAAAGATGTGTGTGTGGTCTCGCATTGTCAGGGTAAATGCGGATCCTTTTCAGATTCTTTTTCGGTCTCTTCCTCCTTATGGCTTCTCTAAGCTTCTTGAGTGTCTCAATGTACCGCTCGCTGGTCACGGTACGGTCACGTTCCAGAAAATCAAGGAGAAGAACACCCCTGTCATACCCAAAAAACAGTCACCATGACTTTCTGTGCTGATCGCTGGCTCTTGAACTTCTTAGGCCTTAGTGAAGAGGTGTGGCACCATTCCACGGATTGATTCTTCGTTTTCGGATCGTAAAGATACGCCCACGTTTCATCCCCTGTCACCAGATCGAAAAAAACGCGTCTTCATTGGCTTCAAACGCTTCCAGCAGATCAGAGCAGACTTCCAGCCTTCTTTAATTAAAATCGGGTGTCAACTGCCCTTTTGCACACACTTTCCGATACCCTAAGTCTTCCACCATTTTCTGCATTGCATTGTGACCACAGTCCAGTTGTGCATCAAGCTCACGTATTGTGACTCGTCTCTCCGCGCGAATCAATTCATCCACTCGCTGACGATTCGTGTCAGTGGTCGCAGATGATGGTCTCCCATTGTGCGGTTTGTCTGCAATGTTCGTTTCCCCATCTTTAAACTTCTTCATCCATCTGTGAACATCGCGCTTGTCAATGGCGTTATCTCCATAAACATTCTGTAGCCTTCGTGAATGTCGGACAGCCTGCACCCTTCCTTCGTCAGGAACTGAATGACGGCACGTTGGTTCCACTTGGAATGCGTTATTTACCTGCAATGAAGAAGAAGGGTTACTATAAAGGAAGAGTTACTACACCAACATGTGCAATTTGAGTGACTTCTGTCAGTTGGTAAAAAAGTTATGCCCACTTTTGCATTACTTTCGGTACAACCCTCGTATATAAAATAAAAGTTCCTTCTAAAGTGTCATTCTGAAAGCGTCACCGTTCTCTTCAAACGGTAACTGTCATGGGAACTCAACTTAAATGACGAATCTGGGCTCTCGGATGGTGAAATAATTATTTTATTTGAAACTTTCTATTGAATGTGGTTCGGTTCTTTTCAGAAATGGCTACTCTTTTCTTCGTTTTCTTGCCCCGTTCTTAACATGGGCTAAACTACCTCGGATAACGCCTTGGTTGGCCCCTAGGCTAAGAATTGTAGTATGTCCCAAAGCTAAGACGTCTGAGTAGGCCCTCAAAGAACTTATGACGGAGAATATTATGAAGTCCGTTAAAACACGAAACTGTAACTACATACAAAATTATCGGCAGAGTTTTCATAATAAGTCACTGTATTTTTCATCATTCTCACAAGAACATAGGTTAAAAGATCAAGATTCCTAGATGTTGTCTTGGATTTTCTAGCGACTTAGCATCAGTGACGTAACTCCACCCCCGCAGCTGCGAGAGGTGCAGATAGTGCAGCTGCCAGTTACAGTTTTATGAAAAAATTCGAACGCGTACCATAATTAATCCAAAGATTCACATTTTGCTTTAAAATATATTTAGCTTTGCCTAAATAAATGCCTAGTTTCACTTTTAAAACACTGAATGTCCTACAGACTGAAAGTGTTTGGCTTTTTGAGTTCGGGTTGTAATACGATCGCTCTCCAATCGCCCTCTCTCTGCACTGCTGAGGAAAAGCGCGAGGCCACTGTGAGATTCCCCGTGGAGGATGTGGGAAAACAGTCAGTTGCATAAGATTAAGTGCACGACAGACGTCAACATTTATTCACAGCAGACGCAGATATGCTTTGTGTAAGAGGGTGATTTCTTCAAGCGATTTATTTTAGTTTTGGACAAAACAATTACACGTATCGTCAAATATATTACTTAAAAATTTAAAGCTACAGGGCTCTAGGAACCACCATTACTTTTGCAGACACTCTCTCTGACTTCCTAATCCAACCACCACACACCCATATCACCATCATCATCATTGTCAACCATTATCAATTCACTGCTGGACGAAAGTCTCCCCAAGTTTCCTCCACAACGGCCTGTCTTGTGTCAGTCTCCTCCATGTCACTCCCGCATACTTTCGAATTTCATCCACCCATCTCCCATGTGGTCTTCTTCTGGGTCTTTTCCTGTCCCTTGGAATCCAATCTAAAATTTTGGCTGTCCATCGATGGTCTGTCCTTCTGGCAGTATGCCCAGCCCATTGCCATTTCAGGGATTTAACTCTGATCATGATGTCTTCCACTCTTGTCATTTTTCGGATCCACGAGTTCTTTTTCTTATCTCTCCTGGTTACAGCAAGCATGCATTTCTCCAGGTTTCTTTGAGTTGTCTGCAGCCTTTGTATGTCTCTTTTAGTTAAGGTCCACGACTCTGCACCATACGTAAGCGCTGGAAGGATGCATTGATCAAACACTTATCTTTTAAGACATAATGGCATATTGCTCTTGAAAATTATGCCGTTTCTTCCAAAAGCTCTCCAGGCAAGTTTTGTACGCCGATTAATTTCTTCATCAATGTGACTCTCACTTGATACCTGCTGTCCATGATAAACGTACGTGTCTGTTATCTCCAGCTTTTCTCCATCAATCGATAAATCTTCATTTCTTGTAAAAGCATTGAACATCACTTTTGACTTCTGAAAGTTCATTTTTAATCCCACTTCTTTACTCTTGTCAGCAAGTTCCTGGATCATACTCTGCAGCTCTGATGGGGTAGTTGCAAAAATGACTACGTCATCAGCAAAACGAAGGTGGGTTAGATAATCTCCATTAATCTTTATCCCTTTGTGCACCGCGAAAAATGCATGCTCTCTCGTGTTCGAAATCCCGGAAAAATTACTATGCTTAGGGGTGCTGAAGTAAATATTGCTGGGGCACGTTGCTCTAGTTACGCCACTGCTTAGCAGTGTATACTTTTCTTAGTGCATCCTTTTTCCTATACAATGTGAAGCCACAGGGCAGTTCGACCATTAACGGTTTCCAAGTGCAAATTGGGAGGTATACGTGGATGACAGTGAAAAAGATGAAACTGTCTCGCCCACCCAGTTGCAAACAGGGACATAAAAGCTTTAACTTTGGTGAGTCACTCACTGAAACCTGTTCGTCTTCCAGCCTGTTTCTGACCAAGAAGAAATCTAACGAGCCAAAAGTAAAACTATTTAATGAACGTTCTTCTCTCTCTCTCTCTACCTATTTATAACTTGCCCAGGCATGTCTCCCGAGCCCTTGGTCATGGTGGGCCCCAAGGCTATAGCCCCTTAGACCCCACCACCTTAATCCGGTCCTGACTATGATCATGTTTATTTCCTCTCTTATTCACTTCTCAACAAGTGGAGTTTTTTACTGAAAAGACGATTTCCTCAGTAGTTTTATTTTAGGGCACAACATTTTAAGCTCATTCCGCTTCTTCCTGTGCTTGTGTTTTTCGCATTTTTAATAATGAATAATATTTTTGGACGAGCAAAATACTTTTCGCACATTCACTGCATAAATCTCTTTCTCTTCACAGTTTGTCGTGATCGCGCCAGGACTGTTTTCTTTCCCTTTTTCCGGGTCACTCATTCTTAATAGCTGCGAATGCATTTCTTAATTCGAAGAGCAATAAATTTTCTGCTCCGGAGGAGTTTCACAGTAAAACGGCATTTTAAACTAAGCAGAAGACTTTAAATGGAACTGCTCCTGCCATCTATCGGCAAATATTATCTTAAAAACTCATAAAATCTTTAAAGTACGCGTTCTCATCATCTTTGCTTTGGCTGGCAGACAGAAATCGTACGATTCCCGACGCACACACACACACACACATCAGTAAATTTTCACCCTGATGTACGCCACCCCTGTTTTCCTCCCCCTCCCTATACACGCACACCTCTTTTGCACGTCACTCACTCAATCTTTCACCTCCCCTTATCACGACATAAGGGCTGGCAAGTGATAGGACTGATGGGGAAAGGATTGGGGGAAGGGAGCTAATGGATAGAACTTCTTTCTCTTTCTGCACATCCATAATAACCCGCGAGACCCGAATGAAAAGGCTGAGGTCACGCGAGGAACACCAAAGGGGCTCGGTCTCTCACGCGAGAAATGTTTTTTATTTTCGCTCTTTTTTTGACAGGCTTCGGCTCTTCGAATTTCGCATACTGGTCACGTTGATCTTTTACGATGATTTTTCTGTTTGCAGTGTGTACCTCTAATCGCCGTGACCATAAACTACTTTATTTCTTATACTCCTTCGTGAGCACTGAAACTGACGTAATTGTCTTTTCTGGCAGTGAAGTACAGGGTGTTCTAAAAAGCATCGTTTTCAACGTTCATTTCCCCCTCTTGCCCCAAGTGCTTATTTTTATCCTCTCGGGAGGGCAGCTTTATGAAGCAGAAATGATTTATTGTAGGGAATTAAAAACCGAAAACAAGGCGAAAGAATTATTATTTCAGATTTAATAGTAGTATGTTTCTGAAAAAACGTTGGGCGTACGCTGAGACGCAATACAGGAAGGGAATCAGTACACAATGTAATTGGTAACATGTATCCACGTAATAATCTGTGGCAATGGCGCACCCAGGATTTCTTTATAGGGGTGGCCACTAGCATAGCGTGGCCAGAAAATGGGGGCGGGACACGAAAAAGTGCGAACTCATGTTTTTAGGTGGGGGGTGGCCACTCTTGCAAACAGTTTCTCGACAAATGTCATAAAATTTGAGTATTTTTTGTTATGTATTACTCTTCAATCAGTTTTGATAATGAACGATGACGAACACTCCAGCGTATTTTCGGCGAGATGCTAAGATTTCTGAAAATGAAGTTCCCTCTTGTTACGTGGGTTTAGGAGGAGATTTTAAAGAATTTTAGAATCAACTCATTTTGTGTGAGATAAGCCAGTACGGGGATGTTTCGGGATGCTTTCAAGGCGGCAATAGTAATTAGGAGTCGTAAAATAATGTTCCCAGGCAGTAGTCCTTTTTGTATTGAAGAGCCGTTTTAGAAAACCTTAAGTGCTTTTAACGTTTTATTGGCGTACGCTGCGATCATGTACATTGCGTTCTGCAAAGCGCATTCGAGACAGCTTAATTGTTTTATTGCATTGAAGGCGTCGGACGCCATCCCCTTCTAACGAGAGGCAGAGCCACCGAAAACGGGCCTGGACTACAAGAATTCGGGGCCCGATGACAGACAAAATAGAAATAAAAAAATGTTCTTTGTTTTTTCTGTAATAGAATAATACGAAAATTGAATAATAGCGATACAATATTGGATAAATACAAAATAATAGTTGTTTAACCTAAAATTTCCACTCGTATTATAAGCTCGATAAACTATCACATCACAAAGTCAAAAAATCACAGCTTGAGTCCCTAATAGGGATACAATATTAGGTAAATGCAAAAAAAAACAGTTGTCTAACAAAAAAAATATTTCCGCTAGTATAATAAGATTAATTTCAATAAACTACATTATCTACCAACAAGTAATTGGACACCTGTGATAGCAAAGGAAAACGAAGTTCATTCAACTTTAATAGTTGGTGGAGCCTCCACGAGCGGCGATTACAGCTGCGACACTCCGGGGCATGCTCTCAACCAGACGTTGTACGACGGCTAGCGGTATTTTCTTCCACTCGGCTTGGAGAAGACAGGTCAGTTCCTTCACCGATTTCGGACGGTGGGGGCACCCCTTAAGTCGAAGCTCCAACTCCTCCCAGAGGTGCTCGATAGGGTTAAGGTCCGGACTCTGCGCAGGCCAGTCCATTCGATTAACACCATTGTCACCATACCAGGCCATGGTGGACCTCGCAACATGACAGGTGGCATTGTCATCCTGAAAGTAACATGGGTCCACCCCGTAAAACTGCCACAACGTAGGAAGCGCGTGGTCATCCAAAATGGTGCAGTAGGTCTCGGCGTTGAGTCGACCAGGAATTGCGACCAAGGGTCCCGTGCCATACCAGGAGAAACACCCCCATAGCATAATTCCACCGCCGCCGAACTTCACAGTTGACACAATACATTCCTGCAGGAGGCGTTCTCCAGGCAGACGCCAAACCCAGAACCCTGCCATCCGAACGGTACGGGATGAACCTTGATTCGTCGCTCCAGAGAACCTGTTTCCACTGTTCAACGGTCCACTGTCAACGTTCTTTGCACCACGTTAGCCGAGCAGCGCTATTGGACTAGGTGATCAAAGGCTTATGGGCGGCAGCACGTCCATGATAACCGAGCAGATGGGCTTCCTTACGGATGGTATTCATCGAAAGAACACTCCCGGATGCCTGTTGAAACTCCTTGCGGATGTGGCCCATCGATTTGGTGCGGTTCTTCCGAATTTCTCTGGCCAGAACCCGTCGGTCTCTAACTCCCAGTTTTGTGGGTCTGCCGGGTCGGGGTACATTCCGACAGTCACCTCTCATCTTCCACTTGCCAATCACGTAGGCCACTGTCGATTTTGGGTACTTCAACTCGCTGGATATGTCACGTATGGATCGGCCATTTCTGTGATACCCGACGATTACACCTTTCTCGAAATCAGAGAGCTTTCGAACTGCGTGGCATCTTGCATGCCACTGGTTGCGTTGTTGTTTCCCACACGATATTTAGCGGCGGCGGCCGTGACGTGTATCAGGACAGCAGATATCGTCGATTGCAGGGGTGTCCAATTACTTGTTGGTAGATAGTGTATATCAGACGACAAAGTAAAAAATCACAGATCGAGTCTCGGATTAAGACTAAATCACAAAGGTGCTTTGGGAGCCTTACGACTTGCAAATAAATCTGTTACTTTTGAAAAATTACAATGTTTAGCTAGCTCAGCCTCGACTGGTAAGCCCGAAGACGAAAGTCTGTTTTGACTCATAGATGACCGAAACACATTTTTAATCCTTGATAGGCAAATAAAGATCTTTCTGCTTAAGCCAGCCACTGGCATTGTGCAAAAACACTTTAAAGCAGTAACAATATCAGGAAATAGTGGTTCAAGTGCCAGATGTTTTGTTTTCATTGAGCAACTGTATAGGTGAAAGATTTTGTTTCTGTACATTTGTATCATCTATCGATTTTAGATGCATTTATTCTTCAGAGAACTGCTGACTAATATCATCTTCATATTTGTTTCGTTATTTTCTTCATTTTCTCGTATTTCTGCCTCATTTATGTCGTGAAATAACCACAGCACACTAAATACAATGTTTATATCTTTTGCTGCATCAAATCGAGTTGACATGTTACCAATAACCCTGTCTAAAAGAATATTAAACTTGAATACTTCAGTTGGTGTTATTGTCAATGCTTCAGTATTTCTTTTCCTCTTCCTTTGTCGTCGATCTGAATATTCAGCCTGCATGCATAAATTTACAGATACGAGCTTGCATTTGTTTGGGATTGCATCCCAACTATTCCTAATCTTTTTCAAATCCGTCAGAAGACTAGAAATGTTTGCTACTTCGATGTCGATGGTGGGATTTCGAGCTTGTAAGATCGTGCTTTGGTTCAAAATTCTATCAGCCATAAAGTTGCTATCACGAGGCATTCAAATGACTCCGTATGTCTAAGGTTTAAAATAAATTATGAAAATTATTTTAATAATAATTATAACAGCTCATATTTATAAGTTTACCTTTGACAAAAATATGAAAATCAGATAGAAAAGAAAATTTACTTTCAACAACTTCGTTAACGACACGAGTGACATGCGTTCGCCGACGTAAAATAAAACAAAACTGCACTGCCTTAGTCAGTAACGTAACTAGCTTCACATGTGCTCTGTGCAAGGATTATTTTTGGGCTCCATTTGAGGCGGGGGGGGGGGGGGAGGAAATAATTAACAAATACTTTATAACAAATATTTATAAATAATTTTCATGTACAGAAGAAATATACAATATCATTCAAACGTATTTATAAATGAAAATTATTTTAATTGCATTTTTCCGGTTTTCATTTCAGCAAATTCATCGATTACATCATAATATCTTGAACAACATATGCAGAGCTAGTTCATCGACGTAATCCTTGTGCTTCCCCTACTTAGTGACGTCATAGGTACGGATGCTGAACCCGAAAACTACATAAAACAGCCGAGACAGCTAGGAGGTGCGTGCGCGCCCGAAGATCTCTTCTATACTAACCTTGATGAGAGCTCTGATCACGTGAGGAAGGCAGGAGCTTGATCTTAAGGCAAGCCTCCATTCCTCACGTACGACTGTCGAAGAACGATTTGGTTCGATTCTAGCCGTAGCTAGCAGGGGGGATAGATGGGGCTCAGCCAAGGCAAGCAAGACCCCTGGAAAAATACGTTATTGTAAATTCTTTGAACTTTTATTTTAATTTGTTTATATGAAAATAACTTTTGTATTTCAGTATAAGCATAAATGCTTTTCCTTATTTTGTCGTGTATTAGTTTTTCAAAACAAGAAAAACTGAAGTGATACAGCACAAACGATAAATAACTACAGAGTAATTGCTTTTAAAGGAGATTCAGTAAGAGTAGCTGTGCCAATGATTCTCTGCCACGTGGTGACAGGGCTTGTTGGTGTTTTGGGCCAGGGAAGAGAGAAATGGAGTTTTTTTTTCTCCCCTTTTTCAGAGAAATGTAAAATTTTAAAGAACATTACCATGAAATGGAAGTTAGAAAGAAACAGAGACGGGCGGTGGAGGCATAGTTGGGCAAAAGACTAAAAATCCCCGATTTCCTTTTAGCACTGTTTTCCAACGTGTAGAGAACACATTTAGTTAATATGTCCGTCCCCACGACAGCATAGGCAAGAAACTACCTGAAAGCATTTAAACAACATCTTAGCCTGAAAGCATTTAAACAACATCTTAGCCTGAAAGCATTTAAACAACATCTTAGCCTGAAAGCATTTAAACAACATTTTAGCTTCTTGCAGTCATTTACCAAATGAGCAAGAAGCTCATTTGGTAAATGACTGCAAGAAGCTATGATGTTGTTTAAATGCTTTCAGGTAGTTTGTTGCCTATGCTGTTGTGGGGACGGACATATTAACTAAATGTGTTCTCTACGCATTGGAAAACAGTGCTAAAGGGAAATCCATGCGCGTGTGCGAGAGAGTAAGAGCATTCAACATCTTCTCGTTCATTCTTTTTCGTCCAGTAGGAGTGATTTTACGATACTTATGCTACAGAAAGCAGTTTTGTTGGCAGGATTCTGGTGGTGGGTTTTTTTTTTTCGAAAGGGGGTATAGCTACTGACCACGGTAAAGAAATGGCTACTACCGAGCACTAGCAAAGAAGAATACGCGATTAAAGATGGAGAAGAAGGTGGAACTGAAAAAGAGCACTAGAAAACGTTGAAGTATGATATCAGTAAATACCCGATGCAGTTGCGTGTATTCACGGAAAAGAGACCAAAACAGTAAACTAAAAAAAAAAAAAAAACACTTTAGTTGGAAGTTATGCTGACTCCAGCCCGCAGCTCAACCGCTATCAAGCAAATTCATAGAGAATATGATTTACTTTTTGGGAGAATTGCGTCTTCCTTCTCCTTTTTTATTTCATACTTTGTATTTTATCTAATTGTGTTTACTTTTTGACAATCATTCACTGATGAAGTAAATCAACAAAAGGGGATTAAAAACAAAGCAAAACTTGCGTCTGTAATTGTAGAAAAATGCAGTTTGTAGTTGAACACAGAGTTCCCCCCATGTGACCCTTCGCTCCGCCCCTTCCTGGTTTTGGGACCTAGTTACTGACCTGGTTCGATTAACGGGAAAGATACGTGCTTGCGCCCAGCTGTTTGATACGATCGGGCTTGGTCTCCGAGAATGGCAAGTACGTTGCATCTGTTTCCTATGTCCAAGTGATATCGGTACGACTACCGAAGGTGATTGGTACGATTGGTGTCGGTCTCCGAGAATGGCAAGTGCGTTGCATCTGTTTCCTATGCCTAGGAGATATTGGTACGACTACCGAAGGTGGTTGGTACGATTAGGTTCGGTCTCCGAGAATGGCAAGTGCGTTGCATCTATTTTCTATGGCCAGGTGATTGGTACGACTAACTAAGGTATTTGGCAAGTGCGTTGCCAACCACCGAGAATGGCAAGTGCGTTGCATCTGTTTCCTATGCCAAGGTGATTGATAAGACTACCGAAGGTGATCGGTATGATTGGGTTCGGTCTCCGAGAATGGCAAGTGCGTTGCATCAGTTTTCTATGGCCAGGTGATTGGTACGACTACCGAAGGTGGTTGGCGCTATTGGGTTCGGTCTCCGAGAATGACAAGTGCGGTATATCTGTTTCCTATGTCCAGGTGATTGGTACGACTACCGAAGGTGGTTGGTACCATTGGGTTCGGTCTCCAAGAATGACAAGTGCACTATATCTGTTTCCTATGCCCAGGTGATTGGTACAACTATCGAAGGATAGAGTTAGATTAGAGCAAAGGATATATGCGTTGCATTTATTTCGTATGCCAAGGCGACTGGTACGACTGTTGAAAGATTAGGTTTGATTATCGGAAAAGCCATGTGCTTTGCACCTACACTGCTGGCCACCCAAAATGCAACACCAAGAAGGAAGCATCCCATTGGCCTGAAATTCGCAGCATGCGTCGCTCACGAGAGGACTGGAAGTGTGTTGTGCTGCCAGACCTGTGCCTGGGAAGCTTCTTGATGCCTCGTCGCAGAATACGGCAGTCATTCCAGCACGTTTCGGAGTTCGACAGAGGACGAATAGTTGCTTATCGCGACAGCGATTTATCGTACCGAGACATCGGCACCCGTGTGGGACGACATGCAGCCACAGTGAGGCGATTATGGATTCGGTGGGTGCAGAAGGGAACGGACGGACCGAACAACGTGAGCGATTGCCGCAGCCGCAGCACACCACCGAACGAGAGGACCAGCATGTTGTGCGGCGGGCATTGACGGCTCGCACCGCCACCTCACGAACATTAGCGTAGGAATTAGGATGTGTTGCGCAACAACCTGTTTCAGCACGTACTGTTCGACGTCGTCTGCAGGAGAGGGGACTTGTCGCACGGCGCCCATTGCTCCGATTACCATTGACGTTACACCACCGGCGAGTGCGGCGGCAGTGGGCCGTTGAACGCCGCACCTGGACTACGGAATGGCACGACATTGTCTTCTTCGACGAATCCCGCTTCTGCCTGCAGCACCACGATGGTCAGATCAGCGTTTGGCGGCACCGCGGCGAGAGACTGTATGACGCCTGCATTATGCATCGCCATACCGGTCCGCCGCCTGGCGTTATGGTTTGGGGCGCAATTGGATATTACACCCGCACCCTTCTGGTACGCATCGCCGGTACACCCAACAGCCACCACACCATCTCCGACGCTTTGGAGCCTGTAGTTCTCCCTTACCTGCAGGACCTGCCTGCGGCCACGTTTCAACAGGACAATGCGCGCCCGCACGTGGCACGCGTCGTGGAACAATTCTTCACGTCCCACCAGGTGTCACTGTTGTAGTGGCCCACCTGTTTTCCCGATATGTCGCCCATCGAACACGTCTGGTAGCTGATCGGCAACCGAGTGGCCCAGCAAGCATCACCCGCGACAACGCCTGATGAACTGTGGCAACGTGTGGAAGCAGCCTAGGATCGACGTACCCCAAGCCCACATCCAAAGCCTCTTTCGTTTGATGCCGCGGTGTGTAGCTGCCGTTATTGCCAGCCATGGAGGCCACATGAACTAATGATGCCTGTGTGTTCCGCAAGTCTCACGGGCCTGTTACCTCAAACGTTTCATCTTTGTATCTGTTGTTATGTGTCGAGTAAATCTGGCTTTGCTATCTCGTGTCCTTCTCGGTGTTGCATTTTGGGTGGCCAGCATGGTTAGTGCATTTCGTTTGCCATGGTGATTGGGCAATTGGATTCAATTACCTAGAAGGGAATGTGCGTTGGCATATATAGAAATATTTGAAATGTCATTAAATATTGACTTGGGTTTATACAACGAAAGTAACGGAGAGAAATATGTCGTCATAAATCTTCGGGAACACAAATTCCTTCGTACACCGCGACCACTCCACGGAACAAAAGAAAAGACGAACTACCTTCCTTTATCCTCGCTGTAGAAGAGACAAAACTCTTCTCGGTGAAGCTCCGCGTGAGAACTCATCTCCACAAATTAGCAACCTTTTACGTCATGGATCACATGCCAGTATCTTCCTTCAAGAGCGAAGATAAAAAGAATGGAGAGTGGAAATACATGGTCGTTGTAAAACAGAGTCGGACTTCGGACTTCTGGGGACTAACACGATTCTCCCAGGCATGTAGGTAGGAAGGAAAATGAAAGGATATAGGTGGGGAAAACATTATCAGAAATTCATAATAACCATCTCCCTGCTTGAAGTAACTAATACTTTGCCACATCAGTAATTTCTTATTTCCCCCAAACAGAAAATATTACGTCTGACTAAATTCATATGTATTTATCTTCAATTTGTTTTACTATTTATTTGCTTCCCTACTGCAATGATATAGGAACCTGCAATTCTTCTGATATCATTTTGGCTTCCGCTTCAATTAATGAAAATTACCCCCGCCAACAGGGTTGCATGTATTTCATACTCCCAGGCGATTCGTACGACTACCGAAGAATTGTGTTCGACTATCGAGAAGATCACGTCCGTTGCATTTATTCTTGAGCTCTCGTTAGTGACTTTCACGTGCTAGTAATGCCAAATAAGAGGAACGCAACTATTTTAAAAAGCCTTCTATGCTGAAAGTGATCATCGAATTACAGGCGGAGTCGGAGATAAAATGCGACTAATTTTACTGGTGGCCATAGGGCAATTTAAAAAAAAGTCTTTTTCGAATTTTCAGAGACGCAGGATTTGGTTTGGTCTGTTTCTAGAAAGTCATGCTTTAGAAGGAATTACGGGCTTATAGTATCGCTTCGTCAATCAGTCTGTCCGTCCGCTCATTTGTAGAGAAGTGACTTTTGTATCTAAAAAATATGATTCGAAAAATTCTTTTCTCACCGGATAGCACTAATCATCTGAACTTGTAGGCGGTAAGAAGCAGAGTTTGGAGAAAGATACTCCATACTCTTTAGGACGAGGGAAGATTTATTTGATGTCGAGTTGAGACTTTGAAAGAAAAACAAGGTCTGAAAAGGTAAACTTAGCAGAGGAGGTAATAAGGTAAAAGCCTGATAGATGAACAAGATAAAAATGTGCAAATAATATAAAAAATCACAAGGAAATCAGAAAAAAATTCGAAAGTTACTTTTCCCATACAGAACTGAATAAGGAACACCTTTAGAGAACAGCGAGTTTTAACTTTACTCGTAATTGATTCTTTTAATCATTAGGGAGGGGAGGGGGAGGGGTTAAAACCCTCAAACTTTTAAATTTCCTTACAAGCGAAGTCTTGAACCCTCGCGTCTGGGCAATGAAAGGAACTCAGCAATAGCCCTGGAGCAGCGGAACTTTTAAATGTGTTTGCTAGTAGGGAGTGATTTATTTTGCATTTTTTTTATTTATTTTTTTGTCTCAATTCCAACAGTTCTCTTTATCGATAGAAAAAATATTGCTTTCAAATTTGCGTCTTGTAGCTTTTCCTTTTGTCGAAGCGAAACGTGAACTTTAGAGGGATGATATGCAGTTTATTCTTATTTGTCTTTTCATGCGGGAACAAATTGCTTCATTTCTCGAAATAATAATTCTCATTGTCTAGCTGTAACGAATTCGTATTCCACTAAAACTAATTGAAATAAATACAGTAACAGGATGCGAACTTGATTCAGTGGAAGTACGTATGAAAAAAGTTTTCCTTCTTGTGTATTAATCTTTGCTCTATCCACTTCTCTAAAAACGAACTGTTACAGTTGCTGAAAAAAAAAAAAAAAAAGAATTCTTCTCCAGTTATTTCCCACTGTATTCATGTAGAGGGGGAAATTTTCATTCTCATTCCGTCGTTTTGTAGGAGCCAAAGTACCTATATTCTTCAGTAAAACAAAAAGTCGTTGAAGGACAAGGAGCTTGAAACCTTTTGTAGGTCTGCCAATTATGATTTAGTATGATAACTTACAAATGCAGAGAGAGAGAGAGAGAGAGAGAGAGAGAGAGAGAGAGAGAGAGAGAGAGCATCTGTCGTTCTCCGGATTACCACAAGACAAGCATCTGGATTTAAGATTTATTGCAGATGTAAGTCACAAAGAAAAATTACGATGGAATTGTTAACGGGTTGTCGTATGACGGAATTCAGTTGCTACGAGGTTCGATGTTTGTGCATTATAGCAACTCTTTGCTGATACTGTACTGTAAAAAAATTGTACTTCACGAAAACGTCAAGATCATTTGCTATATTGAGTTACTCCTTTATTAGTATTTAATTAGCTTATTGGGTATGTCCTGAAGTTATATTAATTACTGAATTAATTATGATTACTTTACTTTCTACTAGTCATCTACATGTTCTATTTAATTTCTTTTTTAACCCATTTTCTTATTGCCCCTCGCGCTTCCAAGTTCGGACGAGAGCCATTCTCTTCGCCCTCTTTCTAGTCCGCTGCCCGACGGCGTCTCTCTTTCTCTCCAAGCAACATCCCTCAAGTTCTGATTCCTCCAGAATACTTTTTATTATCTCTTGTGCTCTTCCCCTGGCATCCAAGGTCTATCTATGGCGTCACTGATGCAATAAACTAATTAAGCAGTCTCGATTTCCCTGTGGATGACAATATCCATGACTTCGACTTACGTATACTTTAAAACGATTAGGCCCTTAGAGTTTTCTGAAGAAACAACCCCTCACACAAAAGAATTATTCGCTGTGAACCTCGCTTCCTAGTCTAATTACTGATTGCCGTCTAAGGTAACGCTTTCGAATGTATCGCTAGAAAATTCCCTGCTTGATGAAATGAATTTACATTAAAAAAAATGCTTTAAACTGTAATATCCGTGTAACAGAATAATAGTGTGTTAAAAGTTTTGTTCGTAGAACGAGATTGAAATCATGTGTATCAGAATTTGATTTATAAGAAGCTAGTCGTTTGCAAACGCCAGAGGTTTCTTGGTATTTGTACACTACTAGAAATAAGACGAAATTCGGAGGTCACATTTGGAGGATAACTCTTGTAAACTTCTCTATGGAATACGAAAAAAAAATCTACATGGATCACTGCAACTGTAACATCATGTAATTTCAAACAAGCATTTGTAGACTCTCCTGCCAAACCTGGGAAAGATGCATATTGTGATTTTTTGTGTGACATCCTAAGACTATGCAAATACACACTACATGATCAAAAGTACCTGAACACCCGTTGAGTAGTGGATTTGCTCATATATGTCACAGTCATGGCCCATACAGAGGTTATTAGACCCACGTGGCATGACGGCATGACAAGCATCATAGACAAGGATGAACAGTAAAATGGGTCGTAAGGCAGACGACAGTGGCTTTCTTCAACGTAGCACGATCATAGGATATCACCTTAGCAACAGACCAGTTCGGGAAATTTCTACCCTGCTACAACGTCACCCATCAACTGCAAGTGATGTCATTGCGAAGTGGAAATGCCAGAGCAGCAAAAACAGCACAGCTGCAACTTGGTAGGCCACACAAAATGACAAAGCATTATTGCCGAGTTCTGAAGCGGGAGGTGCAACAAAATCTCCTATCCTCGGTTGCAACACTCACCACTGAGACCCAAAAAGCCCCAGAAATCAACCCAAGCACCATAGCGGGTTTTCGAGAGCTGAGAGGGATGGGCTGCCTTGGGCGCGCAGCCGCACAGCCTAACATCAGCAAGATCAACGTCGGCTGGGATGGTGACACCTGTGGACTCTGGAGCACTGGAAACGCGTTTTCCGAAGTGATCAATCACACTTCACCATCTGGCACTCCGATGGACGAGCGTGGGTGTGGTGGATACCCAAGTGAACGCTACCTGCCCTACTGTGGTGGGCTAGCTTAAGTTTTGTGTAGGCATCACGGTGTGCAACTATTTCACATGGTTCAGGCTGGGCCTCTTAGTTCCAGTGCCTGTGGTGTGTTAACTGTGAAGTTTGGTGTAGGTATCACGCTGTGGAGCTGTTTCTCATGGTTCGGCATGGGATTCCTATTTCCAGTACCTGTGGTGTGCTAACTGAAGTTTGGTGTAGGTATCACACTTTGGAGCTATTCCCCATAGTTCGGGCTGGGCATCCTAGTTCCAGTACCTGTGGTGTGCTAACTGTAAATTTTGGTGTAAGCATCACGCTTTGGAGCTATTTATAATGGTTTGGGCTGGGCATCATAGTTCCAGTGCCTGTGGTGTGCTAACTGTGAAGTTTGGTGTAAGCATTACGCCGTGGAGCTATTTCTAATGGTTCGCGCCGGGCCTCCTAGTTCCAGTGCCTGTGGCGTGCTAACTGTGAAGTTTGCTGTAGGCATCACGCCGTGGAGATGTTTCTCATGGTTCGGACTGGAACTCCTATTTCCAGTGCCTGTGGTGTGCTAACTGTGAAGTTTGGTGTCGGTATCACGCTCTGGAGTTATTCCGCATAGTTCGGGCTGGGCATTCTAGTTCCAGTGCCTGTGGTGTGCTAACTGTGAAGTTTGGTGTAGGCATCACGCTGTGGAGCTATTTCTAATGGTTCGGGCTGGGCCTCCTAGTTCTAGTGACTGTGGTGTGCTAAGTGTGATGTTTGGTGAAGGCATCAGGCAGTTGAGCTATTTTTCATGGTTCGGGCTGGGCCTCCTAGTTCCAGTGCCTGTGGTGTGCTAATTGTGAAGTGTGGTGTACTATCACGTTGTGGAGCTGTTTCTCATGGTTCGCGCTGGGCGTCCTAGTTCTAGTGCCTGTGGTGTGCTAACTATGAAGTTTTATGTAGTCCTCACGCTCTGGAGCGGTTTCTTATGGTTTGGGCTGGGTCTCCTAGTTCTAGTAACTGTGGCGTGCTAACTGTGAAGATTGTTGTAGGCATCACGCCGTGGAGATGTTTCTCATGGTTCGGACTGGAACTCCTATTTCCAGTGCCTGTGGTGTGCTAACTGTGAAGTTTGGTGTCGGTATCACGCTCTGGAGTTATTCCGCATAGTTCGGGCTGGGCATTCTAGTTCCAGTGCCTGTGGTGTGCTAACTGTGAAGTTTGGTGTAGGCATCACGCTGTGGAGCTATTTCTAATGGTTCGGGCTGGGCCTCCTAGTTCTAGTGACTGTGGTGTGCTAAGTGTGATGTTTGGTGAAGGCATCAGGCAGTTGAGCTATTTTTCATGGTTCGGGCTGGGCCTCCTAGTTCCAGTGCCTGTGGTGTGCTAATTGTGAAGTGTGGTGTACTATCACGTTGTGGAGCTGTTTCTCATGGTTCGCGCTGGGCGTCCTAGTTCTAGTGCCTGTGGTGTGCTAACTATGAAGTTTTATGTAGTCCTCACGCTCTGGAGCGGTTTCTTATGGTTTGGGCTGGGTCTCCTAGTTCTAGTAACTGTGGTGTGATAACTGTGAAGATTGTTGTAGGGATCACGGTGTGGAGCTATTTCTAAAGGTTCGGGCTGGGCCTCCTGGTTCCAGTGCCCAGGAATTTTAATGATACTGCCTATAATGACATTCTCGACAATTAAGTGATCCCAAAATTATGGCAACAGTTCGTTGACGGCGATTTCTTTTTCCACAACACAATGACCCCTCTCCACAAAGCGAGATCAGTGCAGAAATAGTTTAACAAGATGGATATGGAAGAACGTGACTGGTGTACACAGAACCCTAATCTCAAACCCATAGAAAACTTTTGGGAATTAATTGTAATTCCGACTACGAGACAGGCCAAACCACCTGACATCAGTTGGCGACCTGACCAATGCTGTTGTGGAAGAATGCAAGACGATTTCCAAAGCAACGTATCAAAATCTAGTGGAAAACTTATCCAACAGAATGGAAGCTGTGATAGCAGCAAAGTGTGGGCAACTCTATATTAATACTGAGTTAGTAGATAGGAAAATGTTCTGAAACTTTTCATCAGATAGGCTACCTCGTTAACGTGAAGCCCACGACGAATAAATTGTGGCAAGCGTGTGTGATGTACAAAAGCTACGCACGTACCATTTTGCACTCAGGAACATTGAAGCATGCTGTCAAGGGCTGACAGGTTTCGAGAAAGGTTACCTGTGTGCCCTTTCAGCCACCTAGAAATCCGAGTCACAAATTATGAAACCATGCAAAGCTTACAAAACGCTGCTCACCGAAAAATACTGAAAAAGAAAAGAAGTATCTGAGCTGAGGCTTCCAGCGTTGGAAACTGTGGACAATACGACATTAACTTCCTGTTCGCGCTGTTTATATGCTTGATTCGAGAAGTCCAAAGGTGCAGACATGATATTGGATATTAGGGCTGTGGGAGAAAACCAAAATTCTTGATTCTCAAATGTCTTAGTGTTTAAAAATTGTATTTGGTGGTCAGGATGCCACAGCTTAAATTGTTTTTGATTCGGAGAATATCTTCCGTCTGCGCTTTTACATCAAAGTTTAAAATTTTTTGCCAAAAATCGAAATTTTTATCTAGAAGCACATACGCCTAACTTTTGCAGGTTTTTCATTTATAGACCTCAGGTAAGTAATATATGAATAAAAAAGTGATTCATCTCGTCATAGAAGACCCCTGGGCTCAGGGGCGTAACGGTCATTTTGTTGGAAAACTAGTCAATTTACGTCTGATTCGGGGACTAACTTCAACATTCCAATCAATCAAATCGACGCAACTCTCTGCCTTAAAATTCAGTTTAAGGAGTGAGAAATATCCTGATCCAGTCGGACTTGTTCTTCCACGTGGCAAGGATCTTCCGTGCAACATTTTGGCGGACTGCAGGGTGATCATCATGGAGCATGGACACTAGCAGGCTTTCTGGATAGGCAAAGTACCGATTATCCTGTAACACTTTTCTGAACGACAGTGGCTTTCTTCTTGGAGAGGTACTTGATGGCTTTGCAGGTTGCCCACAGGTTCCTGGGTGTATCCATCAGCGTGTGGCTGCGTTTGATGGTAAACCACATTGAAGCGTACACTTTCATGATAAATGTGGCCAAGATCTTGAGAAAGTCTGTTTGGTTCCAATGTACAATCTCAAAATTCGATTGGCTGTGGTGAGCCATCCAACATGATGCAGAGTTTCGGGACTCCTCTCCGTCAAGTCGGTGGGGCATTCCTCAGATGATACTGCGTACATATGTCATACCTGCACTAAGATATTTAGCATCGACGTCTAGGATATTGGCCGGAATTGCTTTGAATTTGATCACAGGCAGGTTTTCATAGTCTATCAGGTTTTTTCCGACAGAACATAGAAAGGCTTTAGGGCCGGAGGTTTTGCTCGTCTATAGCCTCCACGAGACAACGCAGTGGCAGTTCGTTGCTGTGAAACTGACACACAACTCGATGAAGATGTCTTCCTACTTTTTCTTCTAGACGTCAAATAACACCAGCATGTTTCCCAGTGTTCGTAGGTGCTGCGTGGCACCTACGAACACTGGAAACTTTAGTAACATCTATGTCCCTTTCTTTGGTCAAATATGCCTTCGTTACATCTTCCGCCCTCAAATAGCCTTCGTCACATCTTCTGCCCTACTGGAAACAGGTGTCACATGTTCCAGGTAGATAAAGCCTGGCTCCTGAACTAGAGAAATATATTCTTCTGTTTTCATTTTTGTGCACTTCTTTCCAGATTCTGGTGTTTCCTGGTACAGCGTGGAGTGTTTGCGACCGTCAAAATAAAAGGCTTTGCGTCGTATTACAATCAAATAATTCGTAATAGAACGCACTGCGTCATATTACAATCAAATAATCCGCATATTGGATCTGCACAACTCTAAGAATGCAACATGTGTCTGTCTGAAGCGGTCCCCGAATCAGACGTAAATTGACTGGCTTCCCAACGAAATGAACATTACGCCCCTGAGCCCAGGGGTCTTCTATGACGAGTGAAATATTTTTATAGTCTTATTTTACTTACTTGAGGTCTATGAATGGAAAACCTGCGAAAGTGAGACTATTTGCTTCTAGGTAAAAAAATCTGTTTTTGGCTAAAAATTCGAAACTTTGATGAAAAGCGAATGCAAGATATTCTCCGAATCAAAAACGATTTAAATTGTGGCATATTGACCACCAACTATAAATTTTAAACACTATGGCGTTTGAGAATCAAAAATATATTTTTTTTTACACCACCCTATTGCATATTGATAGATTGAGAAATTCTGTGCTATGCTGTTTAAGGTGATCGATCTACGTGTATTAGCATCTTCTTATCCGAACTGTTTCCTCCAAATAACTTTAGTTCGACATCTGTAACGTACTGGTAAGGTAGACAGAAGTTTGCAAAGTTCCACACAAAGTGACTACCGCAAAAATGAACCACCCTATCGAGATCCACAGGTATTTCTCGGAAATTTATGCTGCCATCATTATATTAAGACGATTGTTACATGAGATTCAACAACCAAGACAGCCAAAAGCAGTGGCTTGACCCAAACAGTCTTGTGCTTCCTGTCCCAAAGGGCGGACTGTTGGAGACGAAGGTAATGTTGCGTAATTCCAGGAATTTTTAAGAATGTAGTGTACTTCGAGAACTGGCTCTCGATGGACATCCACTCATCACAACTGTAAAGCGTGCTCTCCACGATGCTACAACGCCACCCAGGAGGAGTGGTAAGCAGACAGAAAGTAGTTCTTTAGCAAGACAACTCCAAACCCGTACAGAGATTCGGACGAAAGACATACGTAAAAACTAACATTTGAGCTGGTTCTTCAGTCTGCTTATGGTCTAGTTCTAGTTCTTTTCGACCTCTCTCACTACACGGTTCACTTTCCCTCCTGTTAAATCACTTTAGAAGACGGGAGAAAAGTCGATATCCGATGTCGGAAATTTTTCACCTCCGAGGGTCAAATATGATATCGAAATATTAAGATAGAAAATGAAAAGAAAAAACCCCATAACTACAGGAAGGAAAAAATTTCAATTAAGTTTCATAAGTAGATCGTAACGGAAGCGGGAATCATCAAGCTTGCTGGAAGATAAATGGCTACGTAGTATTGAAAAGTGGTCATTTGTATTAAGTGAAGATCATTATTTATATCGTAAAATAAATGCTTCTCAAAGGTAAAATAAAACCCACAGACTGAAGTATCACCCGGATATTGTTAACCAATCTAGCAAACACATTAACACGTGACACAGAGATCGGGTCAAGTCTCTTTCCTCTTCATCTGCAACCATACAGAACAGTTCGGAATCCGTAGAATTGAAAAGGACGACAAGGGAAGAATCCTCGACTATCAGAAAATAGTCTTGGAGCAGAGATAAATTGTGTCTTATGTGGTACAGATATCAACAGCCTATAAATGTTATTAGGACAAGACCTCGAGTCATACATTGAGTTTAGACGTAGATACCTTCAACTGGGAAAAGGAAACCGGAATCCGCCCTCTGTTGTTCGAAAACATTCTACGGCAGATTGAATCTGACAGTTCTTCACGGAAGTCCTCTACAATGGTAAATATGCTGTTAAGGAAATTGATGATGTCCAACAGCAAGAGTAGATGAGAAGGATAGATCTTAGCGTAAAAGGTATGTCATATTCTAGAAGCCCCTGATAACAACGAAATGTAATACTATATATAGTATAACGTTATTTGCATGGCGTACTCTTCAATTATTGCATTAATATTCAGCAGTGGAAGAGACAAAAATATAATTGCATAAATCCTATTTTTTACCTGACTCGACAGGAGTACAGTAGATAAAATGCTGCATTGTTTTAGATGAAGCTGCGACATAAGTCGCAGTCTCACTGCTAAATCAAGGAATCGATTTAGCGACACCACAAACGTAAACAGATGTTCCTCAATTTTTTATTGTCTAACTAGATTTTTACATCTGGTTTTTCGCAAAGCAATGAGAGTAAATCAACTTGCTTTCCCATATGTATGAGCTGGTACGAGATATAGCACCAGAGACGTAACAACGGTGGGGCGGGCAAGGTGGCTGTCCCGGACGCAGCTCTTGACAAGGCTCAAAAATCATTGCTTACAATCTGATTAAAATTAAAACTTTTGCATCAGTTTCTGATAGTTTTCTCGCGCCATACTTTACTATATCTCCACTTGCAGACTTTGCTTATAACATGCTTCTCCAGTTTCGGTAACCTTGACAGCTTAAATTTGGTATTTCTTTCTCAAAAGGTTTTGGGTTCTTAAGTGCTCATATTCAGAAATGAAGGCGCAATCATAAGTACCTTGAGAGATAAGGATGCCATTCACACTGTTGAAGATTCTCTGGGGGTTGCTCGGTCATTTCTAAGACTACGAGCCACGGCTGCCAGCCGCATTCGATCTGTTTGGTCCGATTCCGAATGTCAACTCCGAAGCAGTTGGGAGAAGCTGTAAATACAGTAGCAGTTTGTACAGTCTGATTGTACCTTACACGTAGAGATAACATTGGGATGTGACGTTAATTTTTTTGGGGGGGGGGGGGGGCAGCAGTGAACGACGCCCATGAGCAAATGGATGGGCTATAAGCACTAAGCAGTGACCGTTCCTAATTTAGAGCCAATGGTTCCACGGAAGGGATATAGCCAGTGTCGTAAGACAAATACAATATCCATGCCTCATTGGGATTCGGACCTCGACCCATCACGGACGAATGGTCAGCTGCGTCACCGGGGCGGCAGTTTTGTTTTGTCGAGCAGTGTATATACTAAGGGTGAGTCGAAATGTCTTCATACGTACCTTTACGACGAAAGCTGACTAGCATTCAAAGTATAGGCACCGTGTTGCGCCGCCTTTAGCCATCTATCTTCCAGTTCTTCGATTCCGCGGGGTAACAGTTCTTGTCCTTCGAGGCGAAGAAATCCTTCACCCCAACTGCCACTTTCTCCTGATTGTTGAAGTGCCGCCCGCGAAGAAAGTAGGCGATGGAAGGGAACAAGTAATAATCCGACGGGGCAGGGTCCGGCCTATATGCTGGGTGTGACATCAGCTCGATTCACTCAAGTTCTTGGAGTTTTGCCCTGGTCGTTCGTGCCATTTGAGGCAGAGCGTTATCCTGCTGTAGGAGAGCGCGTTTTCTGTTCACCAATGCCGGGTACTTCTTCTCCAAAACGGCATACACCCGCTCCAGCTGTTCAGAGTAGAGATTGACGTTGATGGTCCGACTGTTTGGAACAATTTCGTAATTGATTATCCCCTCGAAATTCCACCAGACGCAGAGCATCACCTTCTGCTCGAAGCAGCTACGTTTGGCAACAGGTTCAGTAAGCTGGTCCGGGCTCAACCACTGTCATTGTGTGTTAGGATTACGGAAATAGACCCACTTTTCATCGCACGTGACAATTATCTTGATGAAACGTACATCGCGCGGGTTTTCTAGGAGTTTCGTGCACACTTCCACTCGGCAGTTTGCTTCAGCTGTCGTCAGTCCGTGTGGGGGAAATGCGGATGCTCCTGTAGACCTTGCCGAGTTTCTGAAGGCGAAGAACCACGCTGGTCTGTGATATGCCCAGCTCGCCTGATAATCTCCGAGTGCTGTTTGTCGGATTTGCCTCTACGGCCTCCGAATCCGCGATTCATGGCCTACCTGACCTCGGCTGATCGTCTAGGTTTCTGTCACCTGAGCGAAATTTCTTGAACCATCTGGTTGCGGTTCTGTGGTCCAGGAAACCTTCCTCTTTCGAATGACAAATGTTTCGTGTTGCTTGAACAGCGTTATGGCCCAGTTTAAACTCGTAAAGTAAAAGTTCCCTAATTAGCCTGTTGTGGCTGTTCATCTTTTAGGCGTCCCAACCTCAGACAGAACGACGACATGCAATGCTGTTCACAGCAACGACTACCACTTTATATCCCTTTCGACTGACTGCAGTGCGCGACTTGAACTAGTTTAAACACGTGACATACCCACCGCAGCACATGCGTTTATGCAAATATTTCAAAAACGACTCACCCTCTGTATCTAGTAAACACAAAAAGACATGGGAGCGAAATATTTTGTTGTTTGTCCAGGGCACAGAACTACTTAGTCACGCCTTTAAGTACACTGGCGTGCAAAAATTAAGGACGAGACGGTTTTTAGAATGTAAAGTCGTGGAGATGTGCTGAACATCGACTCAAATCATACCATAAGATTCCCAAGATGTAAGAATATGGGACAAGTGAGCAAAACCGCCCAACCAAGGAATCCAAAGGATACAAAGGCACTTTATTGAAAAGGTAGCTTCGAGCACAACTGGGCAGAAGACAGAAACGTCCATGTGACAGGCGGCTGCAAAGAAAAATCCAGTCTTTAGTAGGAGATATGATCACTCCTGACTGCGTTGCAGGATTTACAACGTCTGTCCACGCTGAGGACGAGGTTGTCAAGGAGCTGTTGAGGCATCGCAGCCCGTTCCTCTTGTAGCACCAATCGCAGCTGCGAAATCGTTGCCGGCGGCTTGTGACGTGCTGCCAAGCGTCTCCCGAGAAAGTCCCACACGTGTTCGATTAGATTTAGGTCCGGGGACCTTGCGGGCTAATCCATGCGTTGAATATCTTCACTCTCCAACAGCTCTGCGACAGCCACTGTACGATGAGGTGTAGCGTTGTCGTCCATGAAGAGGAACTCAGGACTCACAGCACCTTTAAACAGACGCACGTGAGGCAGGAGAACCTCGGTACAATAGCCGACACCAGTGACTGAACCTCCTTGGAAGATGTAGCGGTCAGTATGGCTACCAAGCATGATACCGCCCCAAACGAGAACTCCACCACCACCAAACCGGTCCCTTTCGATGATGTTGGAGGTGTGATTGCGTGTTCCCTGCTCTCTCCAGATGTGTATACGTCCAGAATTGCTCGTCAGACTAAATCGGCTCTCATCCGTAAAGGGAACTCGACCCCATTGCTGATGTGTCCAGTTCTCGTGTTCCTGGCACCACAGAAACCGTCGTCTCCGATGAGCAGGCGTTAATAGCACAAACCGTACTAGTCGTAGTGCAAATAGACCACCTTTGTGCAGCCTCCTGGCCACGGTAAAACGCGATAACGGACGTCCAGTTGTCTGTTGCACGTGCCTTGCGATTACTCCCGCTGTCTGCCGTCTGTCTCTTCTCGCCTGTAGACCAATATACCGGTCGTCCGCCGCCGTGGTTGCTCGTGGAGGACCACTGCTAAACTCTCGGACAGCTGTTCCTGTCGTTTGAAATGCTCTCCAAGCTCGTGAAACGATGCTGTGAGCGATCCCGAACTCCTCGGCCACACTAGCCACACTTCGACCTTCTTCCAACTTCCCAACGACGCGACCTCGGGTAAAGTCATCGAGATGTCGTCTACTGGATTGCCTGTTGGCCATATCACACGGTGGCAGCAACTCGACGTCGTTCAAACCGATGTACACCGTGCAATAGCTTTCACCGAATTGCTAAGCGTACACCGTCCGTGTGCTTTATACCATTCCGACACTCCCCCTACGTAATGCTGCATATATGCGCATGCCCTACCGTACCGGACCCTAGTCTAACTCCTGAGTGGTCTTTCAGTACGTTCTGCCTGCTCGTTCCGCTGTTATGCTAATTTCTCATCTTCGTCCTTTTTTGCCCACCAGTGCAGTACGGTTCCTTTTTTTAGAATGATTAACTGCACGTCTAGATTGGATCACTGTTGCGGATAATTCTTCTCTACTCTTTTTTTGTCTTACGTTAAAGTTTTTCAATTCATTCTTCATTTTCGATTTTCTTTTAATTAACTTTCCAGAAAGTTGCATGCTCAAAAAACTGCGTCCCACGCTTTCTTTGTCTCTTCTCAAACCATGGTCATGCCAGTGAAATCTTGCTTCTTGGACTTTGTTTTAAACCTCTGTCGCTGTTGTCTTTATTCTCTCGTTTTGAACTCTGCCCTTTCTGGTGACACCACATATTCACCTCAGCATCTTTATTACAGCAACCTTTAAATACTTCTCCGAAAATGATGGCATTGGCTAAGTCACAGCGTGGTATAGCACTAATGGTCTACCTGCAGGATTGAAGTAAATTGAGAAAAAACCTGACCTCTCATTTTCACACAATACATTTATTGTTTTCATTAGTTATTCCATCGCGTTTCCACTCTGATGTTCACTGTTAACTTCTTATCTCCGTATTTTTCCAGAATCAATCGCAAGCATTTGAAACTTTTCACTCTGTAATGCTTAAAGTAAGAAGAAGTAAAGGTACAGAAAGACGTGATACAAATCCAGATCGTCATTCAGATCTCTACGAAGGGAATGCTCTACAAATTTCTTAACATTTTATGTCTTGCTGAAATTTGGTCCAAACTGCTGAATGTCCGATTAAAAAATGAAACAGAAAAGCGAGCAAGAAACGGTCCGAAAACAGACCCTTGACAGAGGACTCCAAAGGCATCTGAGAAATGGAGATATGAATAATGGCATTACTTCCGTGCGACGTTATGTTCATATCATTTCTTCCTATCGCGGTGGCAACTGAAGGATGATACTGCAGCTTTGAAGTACGTGATGTAACACCTGGTTCAGGAGATGACAAAAGAAATGGCGGCAAATTATAAAACTGAATCACGGAGAGACCCAAAAGTACTGACATGGGACAAAGGAGAAATGAGTTCAAAAAATAGGAGGAGTATTCGAATTCTTGACAGCAACAGGGGGGATGAAGGGGACGTGCCGAGAGGGGGCGGAAACGCATAAACGTCGACAGAAAAGGAATTCTGGGAACTGGTGATATTTCGGGTGCGTGACTGCGATCCACAGAATCTTCGAGGCAAGAAAGGGGGAAAAAGAAAACGAAGAAGAAGAAAGAGAAGTCGGAGAAAAAAGAGGAGCAAGATGGAAGCGTGTGCAAGGAGGAAAACCATCTGCCAACCGGTCGCTCGTGATATCATGAGTCTGGAAAAGTCAAGAGTACGAATGGATTCCAATGCCTTTCTGGTATAGGATGGGAGGTGCGGGGTTAGAAAGTGGGGGGTGTAGGAGGAAAAAATGGGGATAAGCGTGAGGAAGAGGGAGATTTATGGAAATTTTCGACTTCTGCCTGTAGTAATCCAAAAGGATGCGGAGGAGAGAGCGAGAGAGAAAGAGAGAAGGAGGGCCAGGAAAAGGGGGGTTGGGAGAAATGATAAAATGGAAGAGGGAATGGAACAGAATGTGTCACGACACGGGACTTCTTAAAGTCAGCCGAGCCCACAGATTCTCAGTCGACGATCGTTGACAATGCGCATTCTGGAGGTGATGCGAAATAGACGATGGTGAGTCTTTACATTTCGAAAGCCACCGAAATAGTAAATATGGGGTTGTTTTAAAGGAAGTGCGTACTTTAAGGCCGTTGGAGGATCTCAAAAATTGATCACTCTCTCTCATGAAATTTCGTACTGAAACGAAAGTGCTCCCATAAAAGATGTACTATACATTCACCTTATGCATTTATTTACCTCTATGCATAATTCGCTAAAACCAGTCGGTCAGAGAATTTATTCATAACCTCGTGATCGCCGCGTGAACAATCAGTTTAGAACTTATCCATGGAAAATGGTAAAACGTAATGATAAAACATTCATAACGACGAAGGGCATACCATGACATTCGAAAACATTATAACTGATATACAAATGTTAAAGGAACATATTTAGCATTACGGAGGATCGGTTGGAAATCACATTGTGACACACTACAGAGGTGAAGCACATTTCAAGACGGCAAAGTTGCAGCTGTAAATTCCGTTTGTGTAGCTTAATTGGAGAAGCATTTGGCTTCGGAGCAGAAGGATTGGGATTCGATCCTCCGTTACGGGCAAACTTGTGTTTTGCTACATTGGCGCCCGATTTTCCAAATGGATCTACTGGCAGTTGGGTTCTTTGAAAACGTCAGAGATGTTCCTTTCCATACATCGTCTAGAATAAATGAAAATTTCTTCAACACTTCAAAAACGGGTGATTCCTCTTTTTTTTTTTTTTTTTTTTTTTTTTTGATTGGAGATCTAACGACCACCGTGAGCGACTCAGTGGGCTGTAAGCAGTCGCCCGTCTCTAATATAGGGCCACTAGTTCCAGGGAAGGGAGAGAGCCAGGGCCGTAAGAGAAACACAACATTCATGCCTCACCGAAATTCGAACCAGAACCCCTTTCGGACGAATGATCAGAGGCCATCGCTTAGACCACTGAGCCACCTGGGCGCCACCTAGCTGTTCACTGCGTCTGTTTCAGTGCTCTGTCGTGTGGGTTCGTTAGGCCTTTGCTCAGGAAATTGAGAAGTTCCGGAGTTTTAACTAAATTTTTCTCCGATGATGAAACGAATTACTAGCCAAAGTGAAGACCAGCTCTTTTACAGTGAAGAGCAGCTTCATTCGGTGATGTATATGGTGAAAGCCACCTCTGAGCTCTGTTATGATTTCTTTGTTTCTTTGTACGCGGTCGAGTCACCTTATCGTAACCACCAGCTACCCAGAGTAACCGACGTGTGTTGTCACTCCCAGCCCGTCTAGCTGATAAGTTGCTGGAAGGGGTTCACAGGTGTGTGGAGCCATGCTGACTGCAGTGCATCTGACAGCTGCCGGAGGGTGCGTGGTGGAGGATCCATACAGCGAACACCACAATTGAGGTGGTCCCACAGATACTCAATTGGGTTAAAGTCTGAGGAATTAGGGGGCCAGGGAAGTACTTTGAAGTCTTCATCGTGCTCTTCCAACCAGGCTCTCGGACATTTCTAGCTGTGTGACACGTCGCATAGTCGTTCTGGAAGATCCCATTCGCCCCAGGGAAGTCAATCAGCATGTATGGGTGAATGTGATCTGCAAGGATGGATTCATAACAAATTCGGTCCATAGTGCCTTTCACAGGAATGAGTGGACCCAGGGAATGCCACGAAAACATTCCCCGCACCATAATGTTGCCCCCACCAGCTTGTGTTCTTCCAGAAATGGTTGAAGAGTGTTTTTTTCCCGATATTTCTCGCCCTATACGTCAATGTCCATCCGTTCGATGAAGCAGAAAACGTGACTCATCGGAGAAGGCAATCCTTTGCCAATCAGCGGAGGTCCAATTCCGATACTGCAATGCAAATGTAAACCTTTTATGCCTATGCACCTTCGTTAGGATAGATGCAGTGACCATCTGTCTGCATCGGAGCCCCATAAGCAGCAGGGTTCGCCGAATTGTCGCTTTAGACACACTTCTGGTAGCCCCCTGGTTCATTTGGCCAGTGAGTTGCTCCACTGTGGCGTGTCGACCACTCAACACCTTCTGCCACCCCGTCAGCTCAAGGTCAACTTCGCTTTCTCAATTCTATTTAATCCTACTTTGATCCATCGTGAGAAATTCTTCATTAACACCCGAGGTTGCAAGAAAAAGCCATGTATGTGCTTGAAATATTCTGCCGCCGTAAAATCATGAAATCATTGATCATTCACTCACACAGCAATAAAGCAATTTAACCGAAACTCCGCAAATTTCTTGGAACGGACAGCAAGTGTTCGGAAGCGAATGAGAGAGTGGCTAACTCCTCTAAATAGGAGATGAGAACATCTCAATGTTTTCTCAAAAGCACTCACAAAAAAGGGAAAATATTTTAACTTATAAGATATTACGAAAAGGTAATTAATGTTAATTTCTGCTAAAAGCGATGAGCTTAGGGATGCAGGACGTCCTCCACGATTATTCCTTTATGCACCACGATATGCTTGAATTTTAGCCAAAAGAACACGTCCTCTTGGTGATGGATTCAGCTATTTCCCCCTTGCAGCACACTGCTCGCCAGCCAAACATCCCTGTATGTAATGTATGAATTACTATTACGGCCCGACGAAAAGTGGATGTCGTTCTACAATTGGCATAGTTACCATTCTGTGATCCTTGATCAGCTACCATTCTGACATCCTGTAGGCGGTTTTCCTGGAAGATAACGCTCGATCACACATAGCTAACAACTCCAGGGAGTCCATACAAAGGATCTATATGTTTCCATTACCAGCGAGATCTAAGGACGTATCACATCGAACATGCATGGAAGCTCATTGGACGACGATGCTTGGAAGCCTCTCCTCGGCCGGTCAGGAATACCGCTGAATTATCAGACCAAGTAAATGCATGCGTGGTCTCAGGCACCCCAGCACATCAGTATTGGGTTGTATTATTTCATGCCACGCGGTGTGTCTGGTACCAATACAAAGCATTGTGGTCACAGAAGATATTAAATGTTCTCACGTGATATATCTTTTAGCCTTTCAAAACTGATGTGCCGCGTTTGAAATTAAATCATGTGTAATTCGTGTCATATTCAACGTCTGTGATACTTTAAAATCTATTCGGCTCAATTTTTCTGGGCGGTATTCCTGAGGCGAGCACTTCGTTTTGGACGGGCGAGGAAAGTAGAGAAAATACCGACAAAAACTTTGGATAAGAAAGTAGGAGGAAAGGTCTTGGTGCCGGGGGGAAAAGGGCATAAAGATATGAATGGGAAAGAATAATGAGATATCAGCAAATGTGTAGATATAAGTAAATGTAGTGGTCCAAAGCATACTTAAATGTATCTGTCTGCACGAAACAAGTTTAAAAATTTCGAACAGTGTGTTGTCTAGTAGAAGCGGCGGCAACTGGTTTAGCAAGCAGGTGGAGAAAATGCAACGAGAAATATATTAAAATTTTTATATGCTTCACAAAGGTGTTTGCGACGCACTACAGAGGTAACGAGCGTGTCAAGATGGCATTCGACAAGCTTCGACGGCGTAGATTAATTGGGAAAGCATTCGGCACTGGAGCAGGAAGATGTGAGAGTTCCAGTATCGCCACTGGCAAATTTAGGTTTTCACATTGGTGCCCGAACGTAAAAATGGATCTACGGGCCGTTATGTTCTTCAAAATTTGTAATGTTTCTTCCACGCATATTCTGGAATTAGTAAGAATTTCTTCTTCTACAGAGAGTTACTTCAAGAATAATTTGCGGCGGATGCGAAATCTGCGATTTCGTGACCCTGTCTTTATCAAGAATATGTGTGACGTGCCGCAGAGGTGAAGCACATGTCAAGATGGTAAGTATCAGTGGTAAACCCTCGACGGCGTAGCTTAATTGGGAAATCATTCAAAAAAGATTCCGGGGATTGGACACAGAGTTCAATTCATTTTCTCGCAAAGTACAAATGCGCTACAAAACCAAGAGCTTCTGAAATCGTTTGGCTTTTGAATTTGCCACATGTAACTACAATCTAGTTGCGATCTTTTGTTTGCCCTACCAAGAGCTGCTAAAATCGTTCTACTGCCGAATTCTCAAACTATAACTACAATCTAGTTGCGATCTTATGTTTGTCGCAGCAGGTACTGTACTGCCAAAATCAAGGGCATATATAGACTTCTTCTCGGGAGAGGGGGAGGGGGAGAAAGATGGACGTTTTTAAACCCACCAGAACAAAATAAAAGTTAATGAAAAATAGAAGAAAAAATTAAAGCATTTCTTTTAATGTAAGTTGGTGTATTTTTATAAAATTAAAGCATTATTTTTTGAACCGCAATGTAAGTCGCATTTTAACCAAAAATAAAAAAAAATGAAACGATTTCGAGGGGGAGGGGGATCTCGGTCCCCACTCTACATACATCCCTAGCCAAAACCAGTACATTATTCTTCCGCGCAGAGGACACGTGATGCTTCTGAATTTTGTCGGCAAAAATAAATATCATCAACATGAGAAGCAAAGTACAGCATTTTTATATCGCAGCCACACATTCCTTAATTCATATTACATGTTTTGGAAGTGAATTTCCTTATTAGCTCAGTATTTTTTTATTTTAATATCTTTATACTAGGCGTTCTCGGACCAAAATTTCTGCCACTTCCTCTGGAACCTCTCCTGGCGTGTAGAATTTATTTCCCCCGCTTCGTACAACAAATAGATTCGCTTGCCTCCCTACTGATGATGATATGGACGTTGCTGCTAATTTAAGTGAATCAGCATCGATTGCTTCGGATGTTGATGAAGATGATTGTTCTCTTCTCACCATACCAAAACTTTCAGCTCTGTTCAAAGACTGTTCTGTTCCTGTGCAACTGCTCACATACACTGAACTTCTTGAACTAATTCAACGCCCTAGATTGACAAATTTCTAACAATCCCGTGTATTCAATCCAAATTAAATAGGTTACCTGAAATGCTTCAACAACTTCAATTACTTGATGAATTTTTGATTAAAGGTACCGTTCCCCACTGTAGATACCCAGTTTCAGCATCGTCTGTGATACCTGCTGTAGTTGCTCACAGCTGAACTCGAAAACAATCAACAGCCTGCTTATGATTTACCAACTGATTTGTGTTAGTTTCAACTGCCGCGGCTTTTCGGCATCGGCAGCTAGTGCTCTTCTCTTCGTAGATTTCGTTATCGTAAAACTGACATCATTCTCCTTCAGGCATGCATACTTCTTGTGTCTGTTGTTACAGCCCTTGTTCTCACTGATGTTCTCTCTCCTTCAAAATGTTTGTGCTCACCTTGACACCATATCACATTATCTTGTGTTGCGTCACCACTATCCGTCGGCTCCCACGAATAATCTAGTGTGCTACTTCCTAATTCTTCAAGCGAAGTATACAATCTACCTGTACTATCATCTGAGCATCGACCAACCTTCCCTACGCCGTTATCACACAGCTCGTCGTTTCCTCTGCTGCAGATTTCGTCACTCCGTTACAGCCAGCCTCCAACTCGAATTTGACATTGCACGGGCAAATTTTGCTGTTCCAAACTTCATGTCAATTTGGTCCCCTCAACAGCCTTGGGTCCAAGTCGTGGAAAATGGCGTGGAACTGCTGGCTTAAACTTCGACTCTCCGCTACAGTATTTTTATTCCATTATAAGTGGTCTTCATTAGTGTTCTGTGTCTACTTTTCTGCCCATGTCTGAGACTTAGTTTTTTCTACTGAATTCACGTTTTGTTTTGAAATTGTTTACTTTTGAACTCGTACTGCTTCACCGTCTGTTTTTTTTTTTTTTTCGTTTTCGGCGAACTCTTAGACACAGTTTAATACTATTTTGTAATCAACGGACTCATGAACTTATATTTTTACTGCTGTTCAACTGGGCAGCCTGTGAGCGCCCTCTTTTTCACAACCTTTACATTGTATTTTTTGTTTTTTTTAAATGCCTGCGTATACCTTGTTCTCTCCCATTTCTTGTTACTGTTTTTTATTTTGTACTTGTTTATATTTTGTAGAGGAGTTTTTACACCTAACATTTTGAGCAATAAATACCTTATGAAGACAAGCCGTTCGTTTCTTTCCTTTTCGTCTTTAAAAAATGCTTAAAAATCACAAAAGGACTTTTTCTTAAATTTTTTTTTGTAAAATAAGGGACGATAGTTGTAAGTTTATGCTGTAAAAATTGCAATGCGTTATGATTTATAGTTTGCCGTATATCAGTTTTTTTTAAATGGATCCCATCGCGAAATAGAGAATTTTGTGAAATTTAGAAATTTAATTTCTCGTAAACTAAATTGAAATTCAAAAAAAGGGCGACGAGGTGCAAACATTCGGTCACGGCACTACATGCCTACAAAGTTTCATGGTTCTGTTGCTGTTAGTGTGTCCTGAACGCGACCTGATATCACTTTTTTGCTTACCTTAACTTTGAAATACAATAGCTCTTGAAGTGTCGCTAAAATCAAGAAACGGTTTATTTCAGCGTGTTCTCCAAACAATTCTCTACAAACGATGTAAATTTCATATTTTTGTGTTCAATACGTTTTACGTTGCGAGCTAGGAAAGCAAGAGTGCCGCGAAATTTCTAAAACAGCGGCAGTTACTTTTTTAGATATAGAGACGCTTCACAACAATATTATGAATTTTTGCTCTTATTTAAAACCTGTCGTGGGTCTACATAATCTTATTTCCCAATCTCTGTTTCAACGAATGCGAGGAGAGAGGACGTTTCAGCAAATAGCAACAGTATTCATGATTGAAGACAAGAGAGAGAGAGAGAGAGAGAGACAGCGACGTTGCTTTTTTCAGGTGACAAAACGAGAGTGGTAATTGTGGAAGTGTGCTCCTATGCTTTCCTACAAAGTCCCGGCTCAGCTTACCGCAAAGTGCTTAACTGCTAAAGCATAAATATCCCTGAGTCGGAGCAGCACAAGATTTCACGGAAAGCAGAATTCAAGATTATACATGAATGGTGGATGAAAACCTTGAATGTTCAACTGCAAGGAAACGCAAGATGTTTTCGCTACCTTAATAGTACTTTTCAGAAAACAGAACTTATTTATTCAATGTTTTCAATGTAATCATCACACACAAAATTTTTTAATCGTAATTTTTTTTCGTTAATCTAATCAAATATCCCGAAAAATGGTGGGTAGAGTACATGCTCATGTGGTCCTATATAGACGAGCCGGCACTGCTTTGTAGCATCAAATTAACTAGTTTCATCTTCAAAGTAAACTAGTGAGTATCACGTGATGGACGAACTTAGCACAAATTAAGAAGTACGACCTGTGGGGGGGGGGGGGGAGTTAAAGACCACCGTGAGCAACTCAATGGGCTACACTGAGAAAAAAGGTTTGTTTGAAACAACAACATTTTCTTGAGCTGTTTTGTCTATTTATATTGTTGCCTTAGCAAAACTCCATCGGAATTGTTTTGTTGGCTATATTTTGTTAATTCAACTATATGGAGGTGGCATCGACCTTAAGACAAAGAGCACGTGATTAGTAGCTACTCCATACGGGCACTACCAGACTACCACTGACCAGAAGAATCTCGTTTTGCGCTTAAGATTTCGCTTTGAATTATGGCTGACTACGAGGTGAGTGCATTGTTAGAAGACTGGGATCTGTCAACTCTGATAGAGACATTCAGAGTAAGAATTTCTAATATATCTTAATAATTCCGACGTATTTTCATGCTAGTGTTTATTGTGTGTTATTTTGGTTGGATTCAGTGAATTTTAGTGATAATTTGGCCTCGCTTTGTAGACTAATAATTACAATGAACACGATAGAATCGGCCTCTTATTAGATGCACAGTGGCACGTATTGAATTTAAACCCAGATTTCTGATAAAGCAATAATATATTTCTTACAACGGCTTGCGGTTCCTGATCGCAAATAAAGAATTGCACATGAGGTAATGACAAGAGTTGTAATTTATGTATAGAGCTTGATTTCATATATAGGGTGTTTCAGAATTCGTGCGGCAACCAAAGATTGCGTGGTGATAGTATCCTGGAACATATAGAACGTTAAAAAAAATATTACGATTTTTTTTTTGTCTAACCAAAAAATGTCAATAATTTGTTTCATCAAAAAAACTAAGGAAAACATTTAAAAAGAAATCGGATTTAGAAACATGTTACACACGCACCAAAATAGTGTCAATGCATCGTTATGTCAAGCACAAATCGCCCGTGAACATTCCAGAAGGTAATAAACCCACCTTCAAATGCTGAATTCGCAGATAAGAATTTGCTTGCAAGGGCAGGTATAACCGAGTGGTTAGAATTCCTAACCTAAAAATCTCCGGTTCGAATCCGCTCGGTGAGAGATTTTCCACTGGCTCTGAAGAAAATTTCCTCGTCACGGAAAACCGTCCAAATTCATTTAAACACCACTAGAAAGTAAATAAATACGGCGAGGTAAAAAAAGATGGCTGGAAAAAATGGCCGACACCAAGGGTCGAAAGGCACCGGTAAAGTGTTGCCATAGGAAAAAAAGTTTAGGGACAAAGTGGCCCAGCTACATAAATTTTGTTGGAGCAAGAAATTGCTGTCACGATAACAATATATTTGGTTGCAGCAACAAAACGTTTTATCACGATAACAATACATATTTTTGGATCAAAGAAATTCCCCAAAATCGACAAATTATTTTGTTAAATCAACAAAACGTTTTGTCATGATAATAAATTTTGTACAACCAACAATAATTTTGAACAAAATAAATTTGTAAGTTCAACAAACATTTCTGTTGACTGTATATCGACAAAATGTTTTGGTTGATTCAACAATTTTTTTTCTGAATTAACAAAACGTTTTTCTCAGTGTATCAGCAGTCGCCCGTCTCTAATTCAGGGTCACTGGTTCCAGGGATGGGAGAGAGCCAGTTCCGTAAGAAAAACACAACACCCATGCCTCAGCGGGATTCGAATCCGGACCCTTCACGAACGAATGGTCATAAGCCAGCGCTTAGGATCTAATTTCTCCAGATCTTTCTTGGAAACCCTTCTCTGAACTTTCCCCCTCCTCCCCCTACCTCTTCCTCTCTTTCGCTGTATGATTCCTTCCGTTCTTCAATCATTACCCTCTTCCCTAACCTTGCCTCTCAAGCTGGGTTAACTCTTGTTCCCTCTGCCTCTCTTCCTCTTCCCTTTTTCCTTTCCGTTCGGGGCTCATCACTTCCTCTCTCCAGTTTTTCTATCTCGTCTCTTTACCGTTGTCTCATTGATCCACTGTATGCTACACCATTGATGATTCCAGATGTTCCGAATGTCGCCCTTTCACAAGTGTGGTCCATGTCTAATTCGCCACTCTCTGTTCCAGCAGAAAGAAACATCCAATGGTTGTTTCTTCATCGGCGGTTACCAGTTCCTACCAAATTATTCAGGATGACGCTTGTTGATTCGCCTAACTGTATGTTTTGCTCTACGATTGCGGATGTAGATCATGTATATCAACATTGCACAGTGCTTCTTCCCTTGTTACATCTGACCTTCACTACTGCACAGTGCCTTAGTACTACTGATCTCTCTTTCTCAGCGTATAGCACGCTACTCAGTTCCAGTACTCTGCCTATTCCTATATCAGAGTCATGTGCTTATGTTTTCATATTAGCAAAACATGTGATTTTTTGCTACTATCAACAGCTTCGTTCTACCCCTATACAGCCTACCATCTTTCAGGCGGGAGCTGCCATGTGCAGTCAGTTCCGGAATAGACTGATTTCACGCTTGAGGCTTGCTTTCACTGTTGCTAAGGCTGCGAATCGAATCCCACACTTTATGTCAGTGTGGTCACCTTTTCGTCAATGGTTTTCTGGTCCATCAGAAGACCTTAGACTATTGTTCTGACTTCTGTGAATTTGTTTAGACTAACTAAAGTATAGTTTTGTGATTAACGTGTTCTTAGATGCCCTCTTCATCATTGCTGCCCAATGTTACTGCGCGTCTGCATGTTTCTCACCAACAAGGTCCTGTAGGTGAGGGTTTTTTTTTTTTTTGTTACACCACAGGCACTTAGAATAAGTTTAAAGTTTTATGTTCAACGCTTTCCTTATGTCTGCCGGGCTTTATAATTTCTGGTTTATGCTCACGGTGCTGAGCAATTGTTTGTTAATGTTTAAATTTAATTATTAATTTTGCACAGTGGGGTTTTTGATCATGTTACATGTACATAAATGTATATGATCAGTCGAATACACAATGTTCAGCGAGGTTTAGCACTTTTGTTGTACAAAGAGTAATTGTTCCTCGTTCAGATATTTGTACTATACCTGAAGTATAGTTGCTATGCCAAAAGCTCAGTTTTGTATATACTAATGTACTTTCCTAATTGCACTGTAAAATTTATGTTCGGCACATTTCGCATGTTGGGTCAAGATTAGATGTCTTAAGTTTTATGCTCATGGTGCGGAGTAAACGTTTTGATAGTATTTCAATTATATGTTAATGTTACACAGTGTGGTTTTTCTCATGTCACATGTGCCTACCAGGAAATAATCAGTCTATTACATAATGTTCTGCGCTGTATTGCACATTTGCTGTACAAAGAGTCAGTTTCATATTTTCATCATTTTGTATTGTACCCGAAGTATAAATTTTCTGTAAAACGCAAGTTCTGTTTGTACTAATATACTTTACTCTTTGCACTGTGAAATTTAAAGTTGTACCATGGAATTGTAATTCCGTATTAGTGTCTTCCCTATGCCGTTGCACCTTGTGTACATATGTTGTTGTTAATTACAAGTTAATCTATAGTATTGTGATTGAGGCACTTGTTTAAGCCTAAGTAATAGTTCTTTTTATAATTTGACAGTGTTTCACAATAGAGATATTGCATTCAATTTGTATAGAGTTCACACCATCATTGTAATTAAATTATTTATTCGCTTATCTTTCAGACACTGAAAAGTATAAGCCTTCTGCTCTTTTGTTCTTTTTTTCAAGATTGCTCAAAATATAAATGTTTGTTTTTGCACTGTAAAATTTATAGTTATACCTTGTACTGGTGTTCACCTATTAGAGATGGCACTCTGCTGATGCACATTGCGAACATATGTTGTACATAGAGTAAGTCAACCCTTCAGTCCAGTATTGTCAGTGTTATGAATTTGCTTACATTGTATATAGTGCATCCACATAGTGTAAATATCTCATCGTCATTGTAAATAGGTCATGTACTTGTTTATCTTTTGGTAACTGTTAAGCACAGGCCATCTGTATCTTCCTGTCCATGTTTGCTCCAAATAAATATTGTTGAAGCTTAGACCACTGCGCCACCGAAGTATCTCCTGTATGATTTTCTTTCATATAATATGAGGGAGTACCTTACAAAGCGGCACATATATGTATGTTTTGTATCATAGTGGCTCTCCATAGCTACGTACATTACGTGCAACATTTTCAGAGGAACCCGTTTTATGACATTCTATCCATAGCAATGATTTGTTAAAGCAAAAATCGCTGACTCGTGAATAAAAAGAAATGAAAGAAAGTGAAGGAATTAGAAAAGAAAAGTAGGAGTACGAGTGAGTAACATTGTTTATCTATTCCTGCGATGCCAGAAAATCGCATTACGCTACGCGAGCTCAAAGGCTGCCTTCTTAATTACAATCTCAATACGCACGAAATGTTTCCTAATGGCTAGAAGCGGGAGACTTGGTTACAAAATATCGCTGGCAGAGCTCCCAGAGCATTTATCTGACAAAAAATGTATAAATACAAGCGCTCATCCTTCCAACAGTTTCCTTCTTTAGATACACGGGACGCTGAAACAGAGTCTGGTAGGTTTTCTAGAACTTCACGTGGGTGATTATCTGAAAATGAAAGCATTTCTTTTACAAAATTGGCGCTGACAGCTTTTGAATTACTATTTTCTCCTACCAACTGCATTCGATTCTACTCCGTGCGAGGAATCGGTAGTAGGTTTATTAATTCAACGCTCCTACGAGCTTTAAATCTTCAGGGATGTCGTATAACTCAAAATTAGCGGAGCCAATCAACAGGCTGCCACGTGTGCTTTCATCTGTAAGCTTAACAAGGAAGTAATTAAGCCATCCGCTTTCAAGATACTACGCTGAAAAAAGTCCTGTGTTGTTGCGCACTAACACCCATTAAGTTATGTATTTATTTTTACTCTTTCGTTGAAAACAATAAATTAATTTAGCAATGGGTCATATAAAGTGAAAGATATTATTCCGGACAGAGTAATCGAATAGAATAGGAGTCTCTCATGGATAGCCACACTTGTTGTTGGAAGTTCTTTAGTTAGCATAAACTTACACATTGTCCTGTTCTGTTAATGTAAGTATAGGCGTTAGGGTTCTTCTGGTAACTGTTGAAAATCTTCCAAATACGTGGAGACAATGTAAATAAACACAGTCATCGCTCTTTCCACGTTTTTCTTTAACACACAGCAATCGAAAAATTGTATTTCGACACCGCTGGGATCGAACCCCAGATCTCTCGATAACTAGCCGTGTGCGTTTGCTTTACGTTACGGTGCCAACAATCCATGGCGCTGTATGTGTTTATCTGTCAACACCTGACTTCACAAATCCGTAGGGATGGGCTCAGCAACTGAGACGCCACCATACGCTACGGTGCCAACAATCCACGGCGCTATATGTGTTTATCTGTCAGCATCTGACTTCCAAATCCGTAGGGATGGGCTCAGCAACTGAGACGTCCCCATGTGGTGGGGCGTAACGTCACAGGCTATTTAATTATAGCTAATAAATCCAATGGGAGAGAGAAATGGTGAAAATCCTCCAAATACGTGAAGACAGAAAACGTTTTCCAAATACGTGGAGACAATGTAAATGATAATTTGGAAGATTTTCACCATTCCTCTTGCCCTTTGGATTTATTACCTATAATTAAATAGCCTGTGACGTTACGCCCCACCAGATGGAGACGTCTCAGTTGCTGAACCAACCCTACGGATTTGTGAAGTCAGATGCTGACAGATAAACACACATAGCGCCGTGGATTGTTGGCCACCGTAGCGTAAAGCGATCGCACTCTGCTATTTATCGAGAGATCTGGGGTTCGATCCCAGCGGTGTCGAAATTTTTTTTTCGGTTGCTGTGTGTTAAAGAAAAACGTGGAAAGAGCGATGACTTTGTCTATTTACCTGGCCTTTTGTTAATATTTGCCAAGACGTTCTGGCCATTTACGTAACAATTTATTGGAAAACTATTTATGAGGGTCGACCAAATCAGACTAGCTGTTGGAGTTAAGATTTCTTTATTACAGCACTAGCGACCCGGCCCGGCTTCGCACGGTAGCAATTTAGAATTCACGGCGAATCTGAAGAGAGACGATTATTATGTTCAACAGGCGGCTGTCTTTCTCTTTGTAAAGACATTCTTTGTCTGTCATTTGCCAATCGAGATTTTGTTTCTTGGAAAGTTTCATTATGACAGGATAAACAAATTCTTTTAGCGTCCAATGTATTACCACCTATATTCGATTTTCGTCTCTGCATAATGTTAATGCAATATTTAAATTTTAATTAAAGAGCTACTCAAACAGATACATACGTGTGGACGAAAACAACTACGCATTTAGTCTGTGCGAGCGCCGATAAACGAATTCTTTCAGCGTCCGATGTAACTACGCATTTAGACTGTGGTCTTGCATGCTGTCAGACTGGCCGCCGCGCAGGCGCCTCACGCCTTTTTCCCAACGGCCGCCGCACATGCGCCTCGTGTTCTTTCCCCAAATGAGCAAAATCTGGCAACGTTTTTCTTAAAGCAGTAACATACCTGTTTTTAGCACGTCTTCTGTAAAAAAAGATCGTGCTTATGTTACCGGTTTGTCCGTCCGTCAGTCGTCCGTCTGTACCCACGATACTCTAACTATTAGTCCGATTTGAAAAATTCTTTTTGCATTGGGAAGATTGAAATATGTGACTGATGATCTTTCATTTCGTTTTTTATTTTTTACGATGTACAATTTTGCCGCTAGAGGGCGTAAATACAGATGATGTAGAATTCAAAAATACGTTTTATTCTACATATTTGCTTCTAAACATCTGATTGAAAAAATTATTTTACCTTTCGATTCCATTTATATCGAAGGGTATTTTAGATATAGTTACTTTTTCAAATTACGCATAGATTATCCGTTAGGGGGCGTAAAAGTAAATTACATTTTTTCCAATAACTCTTCTAAAACTCCGATTTGAAAACTTTTTTCTTCAGCGGATAAACCTCCTGATGGAAAATCTTTTGCATATAATTTCAAAATTTTGGTAAAGATTACTTTGGCCACCAGGGGGCTTAAGTGTTAATTTCTGCTTCTGATGTATTTGCCATAAAATCTGAGCTTCTAAAATATCGACTGAAAAAATTTTTCGTGGGCTGATGCTACTCACGTCGATAAAAGTTTTCGGAATATTTTCTCCTTATAATATTCCACAGTTTATCCGCCAGGGGGCGTAGATGTATATCTTATTTTTGTCAATATATCTACTTCTAGCAGTCCGATTTGAAAAATTCCTGCTTTGTTGGATAGTGTTTTTCATATAATTTCAAAATTTTCAAGTAATTCATAGATTTTTCGCTAGGGGGCGTAAAGGTAAATTGCCTTTCCCCCTATATCTCTGCTTCTAAATCTCCGATTTGGAAAATTCTTTCTGCACAGGATACAGCTCCTGATGGGAAATCCTTTGCCCGTAATTTCTAATTTCTGTAAAAAATAGTTCGGCTACCAGGTGGCGTAAGTCTAAATTTCTGCTTCTGATGTATTTGCAGCAAAATATGAGCTTCTAAACCTCGATTGCCAAAAAATTCGTTTGTTGACCGATACTACTCATGTGGACAAACCTTTTAGGAACATTTTCTTCGTAAAATAATGCATGGTTTCTACGCTAGAAGCGTAGATGTACACATGTGTATATCTTATTTTTTGTCAATATCTCTACTTCTAAGAGTCCGATTTGAAAAATTCCTTCTTTGTTGGATAGTGTTTCCGATGCGAAATGTTTTCCTATAAATTCAAAATTGTCAAGTAAATCACAGACTTTCCGCTAGGGGGCACAAAGATAAGTTGCGTTTCCTGCGTTATTTCTGCTTCTAAAACTCAGATTTGAAAAATTCTTCCTGTATCGCCTACAGCACCTGATGGAAAATATTGTTCACATAATTTCTAATGTTTGGTAAAGAATGGTTTGGCCACCATGGGGCATAAGTGTTAATTTCTGCTTCTGACGTATTTGTAGCAAAATCTGGGCTCCTGAAAACTCGACTAAATTGTTTTTTTCTTGGACCGATACCGCTCATATGGAAAAACCTTTTGAGAATACTTTCTTCCTAAAATAATGCATGGTTTTACCACCAGGGGACGTAAAGTCACATCTTATTTTTGTCGATATCTCTGTTTCTAAGAGTCCGATTTGAAAAATTATTTCTGTGTTGGAGAGCGTTTCCGGTGCGAATGTTTCTCAAATAAATTCATGTTTTTCTTAACGCACAAGTCTACAACCAAAGGGCGTAAGCTCACGATTCCGTTGACAGCAATATCTGAGCGATTAAAAACCGGATTGAAAAACTTTTCTTCCGTCAGATACTATTGTTTTCCATACCGGTTCTATTGACTTTGAATAGCTTTGATAAATTTAATTTGCGTCAGAACGGATTCAAAAGACGTGCTTATTACACCCGAAAATTTGATGTCGTCTTTCTTGTTTCACGTGCAATCAGTCGATTGACAAAATGTCTGTGGACAACGTTTTTATTTCCCGGTCAGTAGACTGTTAAGGAATATTACGGTATGGTACTGTAAAATTACGGTTTATTTACTGGCCACTCAGCTACCGGTGCATCTACCGTAATTTGACCCTGCAATTTTTTACAGTGTCCTGTAGACGTGCTTCCATCTTTTGTCTAAAAATGAATCACGGCTAGCTGTGCCCGCTTGGAAGTATCCAGTGATGTAGTGCTAGGTGAAAAAGTACAGGAAACTGGGGTGCCTTTAAGTCTTCAATACCTTTCCCTTCTTACTCCCCTCCCTCCTTTCTGCTTCTCCCCGTTTTACTTTCTTATATTTATTTACAGTATAAGAAAGTATAGTGATCGGTCGAAATCAGAATTTCGAATTTACACATTTTGGCATTCAAGGAACAAGATTTCACCATTTGGGACTGCCAAGTCAGAATGAATTTAGACTACCTTCAAATAAACGTCCCATGTTTGTTAGCTGTGCAGTTTTTCTGTCTCATTTTGTTTATTGGAAAAGTATTATAGGGCATTCGAATTTAAAAAAATATATTTTTTGTTTGATTGGGGGTTTAACGACCACCACGAGCAACTCATTAGGCTATAAGCAGTCGCCCGTCCCTAAATTAGGGCCCCTAATTTCAGGGAAGGCAGAGAGCCAGTTCCGTAAGACAAACCCAACATCCATGCCTCATGGGATTCGAACCCGGACCCATCTCGGACGAATGATCAGGAGCCATCGCTTAGATCAATGGGCCACTGAACACAAATTATGCTGTAAAGGCTTTACCCAACGCCATTCCGGGGCGTTCCATTACATCCCTGGAGATATCTATGAAATAGGTCGTTTACGTTTCTTTGATATTACTCACATGCAAGGCGTCGTGCTAAATAAATGCTTCGCACGCTTCATTCCTCTTATTTGTGGTTACTACAGCGCCAACATCGCTTTGGCAGATATTGCAACGCCATCCGTCTACCAGAGCCTATGTTTCATTTGGAGGACCCATATACACATTCCGATCCTTTAGTTAACACAAGCTTGAAAACTGTGTTTGATCCATGTCTAGAATTTCGATTCGTTGACACTTGTTTAAACATTCCAGGCTCTCAGTGAAAATATTCATAGACATCGTAACTTTTGTTGGGTTTTAGTGTAATTAGTTGAAGATATCAGTTATTCGTTTATATTACACCATAATAACATACGTCAATGCAAACACTCTTACTGAAACGTTCCGTAGAGTTTAAGTCGTGCTCCTGATAGCTAAACTAAATAACATAAAGCCAGTTAGGCACTAAATAGAAATTACGACCTGGTGGAAGTCAAAGTCCACTTACGAGGTCAATCAATATACATATCTGTCCTTGATAGTTAGTCATCAGTCAACAGAACATAACAGAATATAATTCACTTCGTACTCAGTCATCTAATATTTCGACATCGAAATACAAAATATTCCCGAAGTACAGAATACTCAAGCCTTACTAACATAACAACAATTTGAGACTTCAATAGCTACAAAGCATAACATCTGTAATGTTCTGTCGTTAAATATGTGTAACTATATGAGTGAAAAGCGAGTTTCCGTAGAGTATTATATTTGGTGAATAAGAATACCTTTGACTGAAGCGTTACGTAGCGTTAACTTGATTGTCCTGATAGCTAAACATAGATATTTCTTAAATAAATACTGATTGGCACGAACAGCCAGTAAATAACAAGTGTTTACTTACTCAAACTTCAACGTATTTATTCTCACTCCAAACTGGTCACTTTAACGATTGGCGCAAGTAGTCATATCAATCTTAGCATGAAACACTCTTCAAGGTCAGCAAACATGTTAACTGGTTAATGCTGTAAGCTCGAAGCAATATAGCAATCAACTAATAAGCACGAGCCCCAAAAAGAGACTCAAAATATTTAACGTGAAACAGCGGAACACATCCGCCTAGAAATAGCACTTTGACGGAAACTAGGAAGCATCTGGACAAAGCCAGCTGGAATGCCACCCAGCTCGAAAGCCAGCCAACATACACTGTAAACGTCGTTTTTATCTCTGTTGAACTCGTACCTCATTCTACTCCTAACCTCAGTTTGTCACAAGACATTCAGTCGAGAGAGAAAATGTGGCATTAAGTTTCGAAACCGTTTAAAGAAAACGAACCAAAATTTACATGCTTACAGGAACCAAAAAAGAAAAGTAATTTAGAGAATACGTTACACATCAACGTAAGCGATTCAATCAAGCTCATAATCTCTCGTAACAAATCTTTCGTAACTAATCTTTCTGAGATCTCTGAACCTCTTTCCAATCTCTCTGATACAATCGTACACAACACTCTTATCACTCTCGATCACATACGTTATTCACCTTTGACCTAGCATCAGGTTGCCAAACGAACATTCAGCGAGAGAGAAAATATGGCGCGTTAAGATTAGAAACTGCTTAAAGAGAATGAATCAAAAATTACATAGATAACAGGAACTAAAAAGGAAAGTTACATTAGATACGTTAGACTTGTAAGGTTTAACGTGTGGTGAGGAATGTTTGTTTTAACCTTACGCTGACTGAATACTTAGTGCCTGTAACATAAGCAACCTAACGTCAGAATAAAATGAATTAAACAAGTTAACACCTGCGTTCAGAACAGCGATGGTGAACACTTGACCAAAGTGCCGCGTGAAATCTATTGGTTGGCACACGGAATGCAGATTCTTTAAACAATTAAAGATTTCGCAAGCCATAAACATTCCGTTTTGGGCTGTACCGAATTTTCCCAATAAAAGCACGTGCAGAGCGTTATAGTGGAGGAATCACAGAGAGAGAGAGAGAGAGAGAGAGAGAGAGAGAGAGAGTCAATGATCCCAAGCGTGGGGTTAGAACCTCTTGCGATTACTCAGACTATGTGCTCGTGAACCCTGCCATTCTGAAAATCTTGATTGATTTTCAAGCTGTGCGTTTCATAGACAATGTACAGATAGCTCTGGAAAGCTCCAGAACAGGTCGAGGAACATATTTTTAGAGTGTGTGCCCAAATTGGAGATAATCTTGGAAATGACGTGGGGAGTTTGAGCGGCAGATTATAATTTACTATTCACTGTTCACTCACAAAACAGAAACAATACAAGCAAAGTGAAACCAAGGCCAACTGCTCTCTTCTATTATTATACAAATACTGATGCGTATAATGGATCTGCGAGGACTTGAAAACGTGTCATTCGACGTTACATGATCTTGCATTAACCCAGAAGGCTCCAAACCGGCGTGAAACGCCTTCTGTGAACAGTTTTGACGGCCCTCGTCAGCATTCTTAAGAAGAAGGGTAAAACCTAGGAGGTTAGAAGAAAAGGAGGTGAAAGGACCCGTTTTGAGTGAAGCCGAAACAGATCAGCTGTTTCGATACTCTCTATGACGTGTGCTAGTTTGCGGGAGGTCGGCAACGTGACGTCACTTCCTGTGCCTGAAGCAGTTACGCTTAGCGCCTGCAAACCATGCAACACAAGAATACAAACAAGGAATATTTCGTACTTCGTATTTCTCAACATTAGACTTTTGGTAATATTTTAAACATGGCTACTTGCACAAGCGCAGTATGCAAGTAACCATGCGCAGTATGCACTTCCTCTCAAAAAATCATTTTTTTGTTCAATTTTTTAAAAACATACCATCGCATATTTTTTTATTTTTTCAGAAATTTTTTAATTATGGGAATGAATATTTTACCCTTAATTTTTTTCATGACTGTATGGGTAGAGTAAGGGTTCGAAAAACTCGTTCAAAATCGCGATTTCCCCATAGAGATATACAGGAGATTCTCGGGCTGGGCGCATTGGCGTAGTCAGCTGATAAAAAGTGGCGTCACGTCAGCAGCCCACAGAGATGTGCTGTTGCCACCTTCTCCTTCTTCTAACCTCCTTGGGTAAAACAGCTGCTCCCGTTTCTTCCTGGTCTGTAAAAGTGGTGATGAGGCGTGCTACCGTGGACGTCGAACCATCCGCTCTTCGCGTGTCCACTAACTTTCCTTCGAGTTACAATCAGGGAGATGTCTTTGGAACTCCTTAGACGAACACAGCGAACTGTCATCCTGCTGTCTTACTGGAGGCCCTCCTTTGGGGCCCTTACCTGCGAAGACGCAATAAGCAGAAACCAATTCTCTTGCTCACAACTCTTACTGAAATTCTTTAGTCCATCTGTGGCACTCAAATATCGTAAGTATCAATGACTAATAGCATCTTAATGGAATACTGATCATCATTGTTATTTATCATCGATGTGGTTTACAGAACTAAGTTGCGTCACACTCAATGCCGCGTGCCAACAAATTCTTTTTTACGTGCTCAAAGCGGCATGTAAAAAAGAAAAATTATTTCTCGAAATCTACTCAAATAGGTTCACCACCTCTACTCTAGAAGCTTAGTTTTCGAGACCCGAATTTTTTTTTTTTTTTTTATATCACTAGGAGTAAAGCAGATGGAATGCAAACAAGCTGAGTTCGTTCAAGTTGTCGGGGCTACGTCAGAAAGTAATGGCAGAGTGCCGGCAGAATGCAAAGCACAGGTATGCTACATGCAGAGCTTACTGAACATGATTCGTATATTCTTATACAATACAATACAATACAATTATTTATTGCACACATTTAAAACTTACAGTTATATGGATGCAATACACCAGGAGGAATCTGAACACATTGGTTGTAAAGCGATTCCCCCTATCAGATGTAAGAAAAAGAATAAAACATATGGCATATATGAAAGCAAGTAAGATGGTTATAACAGAAGCACCACTGTTAGCAGCATGCTTGGAACTACAATTTAACGATAGGGTTGAAATTCGTTATGGAGATCAGGGTGATTTATAATGTAATTTCGCAGAGACAAGGAAAACTTTTTGATATTTTCCAGGGGTCTGATGCTCTCAGGGAGATTATTCCATCGGATAATGGCTTTATACAGTATGCTATTTAAACCATAATTGAGTCTAACACACGGCTGACATAATTTGCTGTTAGCAACAGTTGTGGTGAAGATAGAATAATCCAGATATTTGATGTCAGATTTATAAAATAGGCAGCTTAAGATGCATTATTTTAAAAAACATGATACCTAGTTTCAAGGTAAAAATTTCATGAATTTTTAGAATATTTAGTTTTAGAAATAATGGTTTTGAATGAGACATGTAATCTGTGTTCAGCATATAGCGAACAGATTTCTTCTGTAATTTCAGCAAGCATAACTTATTGTTTGCACTTATATTTGAATACCAGGATTCCAGACAATAGAAGAGATGGGTATTGTAACGTACCAGGAGATGTGACGTACCTGCCAGAAGGACGCACACGACATAAAGGCAGATAGGAATCAGAATAAAACGTCCGCGTAGCTCAATTGGTAGAGCAACTTATTCCGGAATGAGGGGATCCAGGTTCGAATCCTGGCGCGGATAAAAATGACGGAGAAATTTCCTTCGTTATAGTATAAATAAAAGCATAGTAAAATGTTTTTAGGACATTGATAGTGAAGAGATGCTTAATTTTACACAGCAGGCCAACCTGTAAGGAAACGTTTTTTGAAACAAACTGAACATGCGCATCCCAGTTAAAGAATTCATCAAACCAAACACCAAGATACTGAACTTTGTCCACAATTTTAAGGGGGAGATCATTAATCCTGACTGGAAAGTTATTTATGTCCTCTCTTTTATGAACGTTTCGGAAATATACGGCGTTGGTTTTTAGAATATTAAGTGATAATTTGTTAGAGCATAACCAATGATATAAATTTGATAGATCATATTGATCATTATCTGTAACTTATGCAAATCATGACATTTTTGAAAAATGACAGTGTCATCAGCGTATAGCAAAGCATGAGTTGATTGCAGGCACAGGGGAAGGTCATTAATATATAACAAGAACAGTAACGGTCCCAATACCGAACCTTGAGGCACTGCACATGAAATATTAAGTAGATCGGATTTTATTTTATTTACAGTGACATACTGTTTGCGATGAGAGAGGTAGCTCATTAAGAGGGAAATAATTTTGCCACGAAAACCGTATTTGGGTAATTTATGATGAAAACCCTTCGTGTAAACATATGGGTCATCTTTGTATGCATCATTCTTAATCATCATTCATATGAACTTATTGAGCAACCTACCTATGCACTTACTGAGTATAGATCCTGTATATCTATTGAACGTCTAGAGCAAAGGTGGGTAAACTACGGCCTGCCGGTGTTGTTTTTTTTTAATTTTATTGGGGGTTTACGAATCCCCCTGGGCAACTGAGTGAGCTATAAGCATTCCCTCGTCCCTAATTTAGGACCACTGGTTCCAGGGAAGGGAGAGGGCCAGAGCCGTAAGACAAACACAACGTCCATGCCTCACCAGGATTCGAACCCCGAACCATCTGGGACGAATGATCAGAAGCCATCGTTTAGACCCCGGTGTGTTCACTCTGGGTAGCGGGATAAATCATTTAAACGTATTCCCTTCTTTAGGCATTACACATCATTTAATATGGAAAACATGGCTTGTTCTATTATGAAATATTTCTCAATTTCTGGGTACAGTTTCAAGACACGTGCTGCAACTCTTCATTTCATTTCGAAAAAGACACCAACACGTTAAATGAGACGGCCTGGAGGGGGGAGGCTGGAGTTGGGACTTTTTTTTTTTTTTTTTTTTGGATTGGAGGTTTAACGACCACCGTGAGCAACTCAATGGGCTATAAGCAGTCGCCTGTCCCTAATTTAGGGTCACTGGTTCCAGGGAAGGGAAAGAGCCAGTGCTGTAAGACAAACACAACATCCATGCCTCACCGGGATTCGAACCCAGACCCCTTACGGACGAATGATCAAGAGGCTAGCGCCTTAGACCACTGCGCCACCGGGGCGGCAGGAGAGTTGGGACTCCTACATCGCGACCGACTGACAGCGGTGATCGTTAAACCTCCAATCAAACGGGTAAAATAGTTTTCCTTGTTGGGACTTGGTTGCTGAGCCTCGCCAACGTTTCGAGGAGAGAGATAATAGAAACCTCCTTGCTAATAAGCATCTGTCTTCTCTCATGAGAATCACCTCCTCACAGTTTAACCCAGATTATGAAAAAATGCAGAAACTCAATCACAGTTTCACTCATCTCACAATAAATCATATAAACCTTCCGAATGAAATAAAAAACACATTAGTAGGTATGTATGTATGCTTGTTTTGCGTTCTCAATGTATTTAAACTTATTAATTTCAGGCTATTATGTGTTTGTAATTTTTTAAATCAATTTTGAAGAAAAATTAATGAAAAATGTCTTTGGTCAGAAAAAATATATTTTTGTTCATTTAGCCCTCCTATAAGTAAGTTTACCCATCCCTGGTCTAGCGTATGAAACTATTGAACGTATTTGGCTCATAACTACCGATCATCCTTCGTATGATCCTATTCAGCATCATTCGTGTCCATTGTAATACGGTGAAACCTACAAACAACGTTCACCGCTCGTTACTGGCAGGTGGCTGTCGTTCGTAGAGGACAGGCCTAAATTAATGTTAGCCAGTTGAATTTGGGATGAGAAAATCCTTAAAGTCAATGTGAAATTCGAGACAGATGTGGTCAGCGATTGTAGCAATGTGAAGATCAAGAATATACACTCCATAGTCCATAACGGGTAGCCTTCAGAAAACCGAGTTTAGTTAAAGAGCGAAAATGTCTACATTTACAACACTAAATACAACTGATTGGTTGCAGCTGAATCTTTGAACCAGCAATAGCGGGAATTTAGGCTGCCACGGGGAAAAATTTGCAAACTGAGCCGTAGTGGAAAATCATAGTAATAATTACCAGCCATCCGTTGCGAAACATATTTCTTCTGATAAAGTTATCAGTAGCAGATACATGGTGAGAAAAACAAATCGAATGCCACTTTACCTATCACGAAAAGTGTAAAACAAGAAATCTTTTGGACAATTGTGGTTGTGATTGCAGCTATCTGATCAAAAGTGTATTTTAAATTTCCTACTCACAGAAATTTAAAAATGGTACCAATACTTAAAAATTCCCTAAAAGAAGGCGTATTCAGTTAACGAAACGAATTTTTGAAATAGGAGTTTTAGAAAGCAGAGAAATCATGCCAAACACAAGCTTCCATTTACATCTCCTCGTAGAAACACACATCTGCGCCACCTAGCAGAAAAAGGGCAACGTGAAAAGGGCAAAATACATGGATAGTTTTGCCCTAGCTCCATTTATCAAGCGTAAAAAAATAAAAAAAATTTCTGTGCGATTTTAGAAATGAAATAATGCAAAAGTAAAATGATTTTACAAAGTGAGAAAGATCTGAGCCTGAAGACTAGTAAAACACTTAAGGATTTTCATTCCTACGGTATCGGCTATCGAACGTAAAATTCGTAGAAATGCATCCCGAATCGAAATTTCGCTTAGAATTTGATATCGTGTCTACCGACAGGCAGACAGGCGAGAACATAATTCTATACGTGCACTTCTTTTCTGGCGGTGGTAAGGGATCACATTCGCATACGAAACAAAGTTGGCCGTCTCAGTGGTTTGAACCGCTGGGTTCTGATGATATATGTACACTATCTACCAACAAGTAATTGGACACCCCATGCAACCGACGATATCTGAGGTCCTGATACACGTCACGGCCGCCGCCGTTAAATATCGTGTGGGAAACAACAACGCAACCAGTCGCACGCAAGATGCCACGCAGTTCGAAGCTCTCTGATTTCGAGAAAGGTGTAATCGTCGGGTATCACAGAAATGGCCGATCCATACGTGACATATCCAGCGAGTTGAATTACCCAAAATCGACATTGGACTACGTGATTGGCAAGTGGAAGATGAGAGGTGACTGTCGGAATGTGCCCCGACCCGGCAGACCCACAAAACTGGGAGTTAGAGACCGACGGGTGCTGGCCAGAAAAATTCGGAAGAACCGCACCAAATCGATGGGCCAAATCCGCGAGGAGTTTCAACAGGCATCCGGGTGTGTTCTTTCGATGAATACCATCCGTATGGAAGCCCATCTGCTCGGTTATCATAGACGCGCTGCCGCCCACAAGCCTTTGATCACCCAGTCTAATAGCGTTTTCGGCTAACGTGGTGCAAAGAACGTCGACAGTGGACCGTTGAACAGTGGAAACAGGTTCTCTGGAGCGACGAATCAAGGTTCACCCTCTACCGTTCGGATGGCAGGGTTTGGGTTTGGCGTCTGCCTGGAGAACGCCTCCTGCCGGAATGTATTGTGCCAACTGTGAAGTTCGGCGACGGCGGAATTATGTTATGTGGGTGTTTCTCCTGGTATGGCACTGGACCCTTGGTCGCAATTCCTGGTAGACTCAACGCCGAGACCTGCTGCACCATTTTGGATGACCATGCGCTTCCTACGTTGTGGCAGTTTTACGGGGTGGACCCATGTTACTTTCAAGGCGACAATTCCACCTGTCATGTTGCGCGGTCCACCATGGCTTGGTATGGTGACAATGGGGTTAATTAAATGGACTGGCCTGCGCAGAGCCCAGACCTTAACCCTATCGAACACCTCTGGGACGAGTTGGAGCGTCGACTTAAGTGGTGCCCTTACCGTCCGAAATCGGTGAAGGAACTGACCTGTCTTCTCCAAGCCGAGTGGAAGAAAATACCTCTAGCCGTCGTACAACGCCTGGTTGAGAATATGCCCTGGAGGGTCGCAGCTGCAATCGCCGCTCGTGGAGGCTCCACCAACTATTGAAGGTGAATAAACTTCGTTTTCCTTTGCTATCACAGGTGTCCATTTACTTGTTGGTAGATAGTGTATGTGATGGGCCCAGTTTCGAGACCTCGATGAGGTATGTGTGTTGCGTTTGTCTGGTGGTGCTGCCTCTTCTCCCTTTGCTATCACAGGTGTTCAATTACTTGTTGGTAGATAGTGTATGTGATGGGCCCAGTTTCGAGACCTCGATGAGGTATGGGTGTTGCGTTTGTCTGGTGGTGCTGCCTCTTGTCCCTTTCCTGGAACCAGTGGCCCTAAATAAGGGAGGGGCGACTGTTTAGAGCTCTTACACTTGCTCAGGGTGGTTTTTAAACACTGGAATCAAGCAAATAAACAAAATAGAAAAAAAAATCCTATACGTGTGAAAGCAAAGGAGCACATAATGAAGTGAAAATGGAAGACACATAGGTACCATCACCAGAACAATGTCGTCCCACTTCCGTACACATCCAGATAATTTAGTGTCATTTCTGTACCATATGTGATGATCCGTAAGCAGTGAGATATGCGTGAAGGAAGAAAGAGTATTCGGGACGTATTCTGATAGTCCGCCCCCTCCACCCGTCCCCACTGCAGGCTTCACGGCTATAAGAGCCTCTAGCCGCAAGAAAAAGATTCTACAAAATCTTTCGTGGAAACTTCATACGAATCCGGTTAAAAAAACAGCCCAGAATTTTCGACAGCAGCTTTGAACGAAATATTAAAAGGAAAAGCATTTTTTTTTCGTGGTTCTGAAATTAAACATCTACGACGAATGTTGAAGATCGTAAAGATGGCATTAATGGACAGCCTATTTGGCCATTTAGTGTTTATAGTTGTTCCAGCTTACCCTACCATGAGCGCCTATTGGCTGCCGAAAACAATGAATGGTGATCTCTGTGACGTAGGAGGAATTCGACAGGGGATCAGCACTTACTTGCTTCCCTTAGCATTCCCCACGTGTGATACCAGGCGCAGTGAAACTGTACGGAAATTGCACTAACCGATCTGCTATGCACGGAAATGGGACAAAATTCGCTTTGTACGGAAATGGCACGTACGGATGTGGGAGAGAATCCACCAGTACATCGATTGTCAAATTGTAGAAGATGAAATTAAAAAGTGTGTTAAAACCACACACGAGAACCGATCAAGACAGACAGACAGACAGAGATGTGATCTGCTGTGTACAAGAAGACTTCCGCCCTAGTGGCACAGTGATCTAAGCGCTGGCTTCTGACCATTCGAAGATGGGTCCGAGTTCGAATCCCGGTACGGCATGGATGTTGTGTTTGTCTTACGACCTTTGCTTGCTCTCCTTTCCCTGAAACCAGTAGCTCTAAATTAGGGACAGGAGACTGCTTATAGCTCATCAAGTTGCTCACAGTGGTCGTTAACTCCCCTCCCCGCCCCAAGAAAAAAATTATGGATAACGCCACTTAGCAGTAGAGTAACAATAATGAGGCATATTTCGATTGTGATTCTTTATACTGACCGCAAAAGAGTTTTTTTTTGTGTGTGTGTACGTGTGTGTGTGTGTGGATTAAACGACCACCATGATTATCTAAGCGTATAAGCAACTGCTCACCCCTAATTCGTGGCCACAGTTTTAGGGAAAGAAATAAGACCAGCGTCGTAAAAAGGGCACACCAGTCGTTCCTAACTCACATAATTTGCCAGAATCCCGCTCCTCTGACCACTCAACCACCTACACCGTAGTTATTTCAGAAACCCAGAACTGAAAATATGAGGCGAAACCTTAAAAACTATGCGATTTTTAATTTCTGAAAGCACATCGCAATTTATATGATGCAGTTTCTATATGCGTTAGAATAGTGTGTTTAAAATAATTATATTAATGATGTTTACCTTGTATGACAGAGAATTAAGTCGAAACCAAAAACATATGTGAAAAGTCCGCTTTAAAAGCTCCCTCGGTTTTATGCAAATAACACCGTAAGAAACATTACGTTTCTTCCGGCGTTGTTTGAAAATTCATGCCATCATTAATACACTAAAGTTTCTGCATTTGAGAGGTTTCCACCGGAGTATTCATGTTCTGTATTCCAATGTGTAGTTACGTCAAACTCAAAGAAAATAGCACTCGCTCGCTCCGTAATTCCGACTCTGCTTAACAAGCTCCAATTCTGTGTATATTAGTGTCAACCGCTTGCATTTGGCCGAATAATCTCGAGAGCGTTTGCTAATACTTATTGACATCTGTCTCAACTCATTCGAATTCGCCTCCTATTAATTAAACCAGCCGGGAAGCCTTTCCAAGGCGACGTCTGTATCAACGATGGCGGCTAAATGCAACGCTCTAAAGCCCCTTTCGGTCGTCTGGATGTCGAGGCTATCATTGTGCAGTAGGCATTTGGGATTACCTCTGTTTAAAAGCAGCCAGCAATGATAAGTCGCATGCAAAGAGGAATGCCGACCGATCTTTGTAACTAAATGTATACGAGTGTATATGTAATCTGTCCACCTCTTAGGCATTCAGGACAAAGCGTTCATTAAAACGCGTAAACAAATTCAATCCCATTCGCAGAGTTTCCTTGTTAAACAATGCATCTGCTCAGGTGAACACAACTAACATTGGCATCAACATGCAACCTTTCTGGTATTAGTTAAGTCATGCGCATTCGTTTGCCTCGCAACATACAAACGTCGGCCGTAAGTAAATCAACGTACGCTGCTGCGTAAAGTGAAGTGTTCCTATTCGGGATCAATCAATTCGCGAAAGGGAACTGATGCTCTCAAATTATGAACCAGCTCTTTGGGCTGGGGGAAAAAGCTTAACTGCTTCGGGTAATTACAAAATTGATTAGCGCACATATAAATGTCATTCCCAGAATGCTCTGTGAAAATTCGGATATTCCTTCGTATTTTAATCATTTAAACTGACTTATTTTAAACTGTTTGCAAATACATCGCAAAGACTCAAATTCTAGCGGCTAGATAACAAATACTACGGACATTTTTAAGGGCAGACATATTTGACCTGCACACGTCGAAGAAATAATCAGCTATTCACATGAAAGGCGCGGAAAACTCCTTACTTTACGTGTAGCGTAATCTGAGAGTTTTGCTCAGATGCCTATGATATAAGTTTCAGGTCTTTGGAAATGCATAGTTCTGGTTGGTATAATGATATAGTTTGTTTTTAAGTTCTTGTTTCGGGGTTACGAGCAACTCTAAGAGCAGTAGCCCTGTTGTGACCAGAGTTGGAAACGGGTAAAAAAGTTTGGACCCGGATGCCCCATAATTGGACCCGACCCGGGCCTGAGACGGACAAATTTCCTTTGAGCTATAAATTCGAATATATCATCATTGTCAATCATTATCAATTCACTGCTGGATGAAGGTCTCACCAAATTTCTTTCACAACGGACTGTCTTGGGCCAGTCTCCTCCATTCACACACATCTCCAACGTGGTCTTCTTCTGGGTCTTTTCCTGTACCTTGGAATCCAATCTAAAATCTCGGTTGTTCATCGGTGGTCCGTTCTTCTGGCAATATGTCTTGCCTATTGTCATTTCAGGGATTTTACTTTGATCGTGAAGCCTTCCACTCTTGTTATTTTCCTTATCTACAAGTAGTTCTTTTAAACTTTCTTGGTTACACCAAGCATGCATCTTTTCATGCTTCTTTCAGTTGTCCTCACTCTTTGTATGTCTTTTTTAGCTAAGCTACGTCTCTTCTCCGTACCTGAGCACTGGAAGAATGCACTGATTAAACAATTTTCTTTTAAGATAATGGCGTATTGCTCTTGAAAAGTGTATTGTTTCTTCCAAAAACTCTCCAACCAAGTTTTATACGCCGATTAATTTCCTCATTAATATGACCCTCGCTTGATATCTGCTGCTCAAGGTAAATGTAGGAATTGGTTATCTCCAGCTTTTCCCAATCAACTGATAAATCTTTCTTCCTTGTAAAAGCATTGTACATCAGTTTTGTCTTCTGGAAGTTCATTTTTAATCCCATTTTATTTATCCTTCTCAACAAGTTCATAGATCATACTCTGCAGCATTATTTCAAAGGCCTCTGAAGAGTTCTTTGAAACATTTTTTCTATTCAGAAATAAAACGGCAATTAAATTGGGTCGAAATCGGGTTAGGGACGCCTTGACTCGACCCTTTGACCAGCTAGAAACTGTTAACCCAGTGGTCCATTTCCATCTCTGGTTGTGGCCTTAACTTCTTTTCCATACGAATGGATACTCAAGGAAAGCACTTATGTAAGGCACAATTTTTTTTTTTGTAAATCTATTAGAACGCATCTCGATAATTAACAAAAATGGCTCTTCAGCCTATCTGGACAGAACATAAACATTACAAATTGGTGCGTCTATCTGGTCCGTTGGACTATAGCTCTCTGCTGCGTTGATGTTGTTTGAAAACAGTACGTCCCTTCAAATCACGCACACAATCTCTTTAGCTAAATAACGTATTATCACACACGACATCATAGATAATTACGTATTAATTTGCAACAGGTTCGTCCTCAGTTTAGGGCTACCGGGAGGACTGGCACCGTTAGACAAACACACCTCCATCAGGGACTTGGACGGTTATTCAGCATGACTATCTGCAGATAGCTCATGGAATTTTCAATTAAGATACAGAAACATACGCGTCTTACCTCTCGGCAACGGAAGCGGGAAATCATGAGATAACGGGTTCGATTACCTCCCTGAGACCGAGCAGTTATCAAACTCTGCAGGTGGAAATTAAGGCATTTCCATGACCTAAAGCAACGAGTAACACATTTAGCATACATGTGTACATAATATAATCTCCCAAGCTCTTTAATGCCACACTGCAAATGTATTTCAATCATTGAACTGGAAAAACTAGGGGGAAAATAATAATGGAGATTATTTAACTCACCTTCGTTTTGCTGATAACGCAGTCATTTCTGTAACTGCCCATTCAGAGCTGCAGAGTATGATTCAGGAACTTTCTGACAAGAGTAAAGAAGTAGGATTAAAAATGAACTTTCAGAAGACAAAACTGATGTACGATGTTTTTACCAAAAATGAAGATTTATCGATTGATGGGGAAAAGCTGGAGATGACCGGTACCTACCTTGGACAGCAGATAGCAAGCGAAGGTCACATTAATGAAGAAATTAATCGACGTATAAAACTAAAGGGCTGAAAGGCAGAACTGAAAGCAAAGTAGGGAAGAACCGGACGCAAATTGGAGAAAAATTGCAAGCAAAGTAGGGGAATTTAAAGTAAAGTAGAGAAGGATTGAAAACAGAGTAAGGATTTTTAAGGAGCCTACGTGGGACTGTTCTTAAGAGATTTTTGGTGAATTCTTATTTCGGTTGTTGCACTAGCGAATTATTTTGTATACACCGAAATAAATTTAAATTCCCTTTAAAATAATAGTACAAGGAAGTTTTATTTAATATGAGAGAGAGAGAGAGAGAGAGAGAGAGAGAGCGGAATTATTAATTAATTATCTGAAGATCACAGATATTAATAAATGTTTTTACAAACCGTGAAATTATGGATTCTAAAATTAGTCGCAATTAATGGAAAGGAAGGATACGATGAGTTGATCTCGGAGTCATTATGAAGTTCTAATAAACTGCAGAGGGAATAAATGAAAAACAATTATTAGCGTTTGTATTAGCAGCATGGTTATTTTTTTTTTGTAATCAAGGTCAGTAAAAAAATAAAAAAAATATAAAGATTTTTTTCATGTATGAAATATGAGATAAAATATATGAGTAAAAGTAAATCGCGAAAAAGGAAAATATTTCAATAAGAAATGATTTTCAGTATTTCATTATTTTGTGTCGCAGCAAAACAGCGCAAACGGTGAGGCTTGCAGTAACGTTAACGATATTGAGTCCGATTTTTTTGCTTGCAGCAGGAGCTCTTTCTTGTAACACGTGAAATTTCCGCAAATTAATGCCTGACGCTCTTAACAAAAAAAAAAAAAAAAAACTTATGTTTTCCGTGTCAACAAGTAAAATCAAAATTCACTCTATCTTAAGAACGTCTTAATTTCTCGAATGAAAACCCCTAAAAATTACAGTGAAACACCCGCTTCTTCAGTTATTTACCCAGGACACCAACTAATAAATGTTGATCTAAGAAAAGTCCTCCGAGAAAAATAAAGAAAAATCCTCTAAGCAAATAAAGAAAGAGAAAAAAAAAAAGTGCGACATAGGTACCGGTGTTGAAGCATGGTCATTACAGAGAAGTTGGGAGGAGGGAAAATTTTCTCCGGCTCTCTCTTTCTCTCTCTCAGTTCTATCGTCTGAAACAGTCACGCAATTCAACAGCGAGTAGTGCGTTGCCGACTTCAAATAGCGTTCGCTTTCTCAATTTATTAATGCCAAATGAAGTTTTGCTGTTTGCACAAGACTTGATGACCACGAGATTCAAGTCACTTCGGGAGCAATTCAATTACACACTCAAGACGGCCAAAACACGCCTCTACGTAAATATTTGTCTGCTTCCAGTGTTCTCGGGTGACGACGTCCTTAAGGCTCCACCCACCCCCCTCTGCCTCCTCCACCTTCTCCTCGGCACAGCAGCACCTTGTGGAGCGTGAAAGGCTTTTGCAAACCATAACCAGCATCAAGAGACGTGTTTGCCCGTATGATCAAGGCGGAGTGTCTTTTGATTGATTCGTTGTCAGGAGTGTAGCAGCGCAAATGTTAAGTGGGGAGGGGGATGGGGGGAATCTTAATTCAAGTGATATTTACAGGAGACCCCGAATACAGGTTTGCTATTCAGCGAAGTGCGGCTGAAAGGTGCTTTTTTTTTTTTTATCGCCGTAACTGCCCCGTTGGCGAGACGGTGAATTGTCCTCATGAAAAGCTCCCGGCATTCTGTTTAACTATGTAATTACTTCGGAAATTAGCACAATTAACAACAAGTTAGCGCATCTGTCGTCACGAAATGCTCAGCAATCCGTCATTCGCTCTCCTCTAAAGGAGGCTTTCTTCGTTGCAGAATTTCACCATCCACAAATGTCAAGTCCCTAAAAATAAATAAATATTTTTAATACCCCCCAAAGCGCGCGCACGAAAGTTCCTACATTCTCTTTTATTTGCATTACAACAAGTGCCTCCTTTTGATCGTAGTTACCTTCATGTTTTTGCAACGGGACGGTGTGATTAGACAATATTCGTCAGAACCCGCATCACGTTTGATCAGTGCGTTGTGAGTATGCCCATGAACACATTGTAAAAAATGAACGTTGTGAAGTAACAGAAAATTTCTGAAAATAACTTGAAACGAAAGTTGCGCATAAGTACCCGCCTTTTAACGAAATTTCCGTTTTGAGAACTTTCCGTTTCTTCTATCTGTAGTATCTATATATTAATTCTATAAGGTTTTTTACTGTGAGTCCTATTTTGAGAGAACGGCTGAACGTAAAGATATGGTTGAGGTATCAAAATAAAGGTCTTACCATGTAGATCTGCCAGTCGAAGAGAAAAATGAGATTGGAGCAACAGTTCGGGTATTGTCGGGTGGCAAAATTCCCATGTAAAGTCTATGGGAGAAACGTGCGTTTGACATTCGATCGCCTGCGGTTGACTCACGCACTGTTGAAGGCGGAGGCATGGGGAGGCTGAGATGGTCCTAAGTCCGAAGTCTTCTCTTTTCTGAGCGAACCATTGCGCAAAGCAATGCTAGCAGGCATTTCTATCAACGTTCTTCTCATCGGAACAGCGAACACAAAGACCTGATTGCGTTATGCCGTTGTACTGTGTGATGTATATATGCAATTTAAGATTCATTCGATCCAGTTTACTCACGTAAGTAAGACGTTTACCATTATGTAAAGATGTAAATAAACATTCCGTTGACCATCGTTAGTGAAAATATTTAGAACGCACATTTTGAGTTACGCCATCTATATCTTCATTCTATAAGGTTTTTTACTGTGAGACCTATTTTGAGAGAACGACTGAACGTAAAAATATGGTTCAGGTATCAAAATAAAGGTCTTAGCATGTAAATGTGCCAGTTAAAGAGAAATTGAGATTGGGGCAACGGTTCGGGCGTAGCGGGGAGGCAAAATCTCCATGTAAAGTATATGGGAAAGGCCTTATCTACATCAGGCGCTCAGTTCAGTGTGAGACTTTGTGTGTGCATGGTGTTCTATGATCAGTCCTAAAGTAAGTAAATAATTTATTGCATACTTTTCCTCAACAGAATGGCTCTCCCGCAGAAAAAAGAAAACGTGAGAGCCTTACTTGGAAGGCGTGAGCGATCAATGGGTCGCAACTATATGTCTCAGACAAGAGAGAATGAAGAGTATTCGCAACGCGAATCTCATTTCAACGACATTTAGAAACACAGTTGTGACTGAACATGATGATTCGTCTGTGAAGGGTCCGGGTTCGAATCCCGGTGAGGCATGGACGTTGTGTTTGCCTTAAGGCACTGGATCTTTCCCTTCCAAGGAACCAGTGACCCTAAATTATGGACGGACGACTGCTTATAGCCCAATGAGTAGCTCACGGTGCTCGTTAAACATCCAGCCCCCTCCCCCGCCCCCAAAGAAAAATTATGAACCTGGACTATTGTCTTTACTGAAGTGGTTGAATGAATTTGTCAATCAAATAAAGTTTACATTTGTTGTTCCATATGAGTTTACTCTTTAAAAAAAAAAAAAAAGAAAACTAACCGTCGGTTCCGACGGGTTTCGTCTAGTTTTGTTAGAATTTCCGTAGTTAGCAATTCTATTTCAGAAAAGGTTGTTTTGGGATTTTCCGTATTTATACAGAAATTTCGCAAAACCTTCGATTTTGACTTTTTCAGCCCTTTGACGAATCCCTTCCGTTTGCCCCTGGCGGGTTTTGAACCAGGTACCTTTTCTACGGCAACCGCGCGTACTACCGTTGAGCCAAACAGACCCGCAACCAGAGCCCATTTAAGAACGGGGGGGGGCTACAGCCCCGGGCCCCACATTTTGAAGGGGCCTCAGAATTATGCTGGATGCTTGAAAAATTGACAGAGTTCTACAGTTTTTTTTCTTTATTTTGCTGATAGCACAGCGAAAACTATAAGAAACTGCATTGTGAAAAACATGTTCTATTTCTTTTCTATTGTCTAGAAGGAGTCGGCAAAAAGTCCATCTTCAAATCTTTTGAAAGCTCTACAGATGTTTTGTACGCATCTGTAACTAGGGAAATTTTCATACATTAAAAATTCGTTTGAATCGTGATATTTGGATGTTGTCATCTTTCCACTACTTCGATATAATTTCAACAAGCTTAACCGTAAGGGGAGGGGGGAGGAGTTAAAGAAGAACTGAACTGGTGCCCATTGTTCAACCACGCATTTCTACATTTTCTTGCTAACACTGATTCGTCCATGAATCATGGGATACTCACTTCAATATGGTGGGGATATTTTTATGGGTTTCTCGTCGTATTTTGGAAATGTTTTCTCCTGGGTATTTTCATTTCGCCGCCTATAGTCAAATCCTAAATGTGCCACTCACACTGGGGCCCCAAAATACTGGCCAGCCCCAGGGCTCCTTAAATGGGCTCTTTTTTTTTTTTTTTTTTTTTTTATTGGAGGTTTAACGACCACCGTGAGCAACTCAATGGGCTATAAGCAGTCGCCCGTCTCTAATTTAGGGTCACTGGTTCCAGGGAAGGGAGAGAGCCAGTGCCGTAAGACAAACACAACATCCATGCCTGACCGGGATTCGAACCCGGACCCCTTACGGACGAATGATCAGAGACCAGCGCCTTAGACCACTGCGCCACCGGGGCGGCCAAATGGGCTCTGCTCGCAACGTACGGTCACGTATTAGGTAAAAATCTTATCTCGCGATGAAGATATATTTTTGGCTATTAATGTGGGTGAATTAGCAATTTTCTTTTCTTTTGGAGTTTATTACTTTTCTGAACAGCTTTACAATAATTTTATTCTATCTGTAGAAGGGCTTATTATGAATTACGTATTTTTTTACATCGTGATTTTTCAAAGTAACACACTGTTAAAAAATGTACTCGTTCTTGAGTACATTCAGACCTTATAATAGCTCCGAGTACTTGTGTCTCATTTTTTGGAAAAGACACTTACTCATTTGAATACATACAGGGAATCAGTTGTGAGTATATCTGGTATTTCTAATTTGAAATATATGTACTAAACAAAATCCATATATTTCTCATATATGTGCTCTAACTTCGTTCAGTTTCTGTGCCCTTTCAGGCAGGCCACAGAAACTAAAGGAAATTAGAGCGAATCAAGTGATTCTGACTGGATAGTTTGTAAGTGAGAGAGAGCTCTCTCTCACTTACAAACTATCAAACTGTGATCTCTCTCGGTAGTGTCTACCGAGAGAGATCACCCTAGATGGCGCCACCGTACAAGCGTACGATTTTGCACATAGGCGTAGATAAATTAGGGGGAGCTTAGGAATGAACACCTTTATATGCAGCAGAGGGATTCCTACTCGGAGGCCGTCACTTAACGTGCTCGTCCGATGCACGGCGGATATTCAGCTATTGTTGGAAATTCACATCACCACGGAGAGCCCCAAGGTTCAAGCCTATCAGGCCAGGCTTGAACCTGGGATCCTTCCATCAGTAGTCTGAATCTTTAACCACCAAGCCATCCGTGGCTCGATTTGAAATTTGGAATACGTGTACTCCATACATAGTCATTTATTCATAGAATCAACTGGAAGTATATTATTCGATGGCACATCTGGGATAATAGATATACTCGTTGTCACATGCTGGGCAAATAGACCACACAATTTTTATGACAAATATAGTGATGAAGCAACAATATATTGTTACGACTTTTTAGGTACGGAAATGAATTCGATTAGCAGGTTTTGCAATAGGCGGGAACAGCATTAATTATTGGTTGAAAATTAACAGCTAGTGGTTTCCCGCATTGCAAAAGAGAACAGATAAGAGTCCTTATTCTTGGAAGGGAGAAATCTCAGCCTGGTGTGGGCAACGCGATGCGTCGACCCCTAAGTGCGCGGCGGTCAGTCGGGGTGGCCATTAGAGTGTCAACAGATCAGGAAACTTATGGCGTTTGCTACTCCGAACCTTGGCAGTGTAACATCACAGACACTCGATCACAACACAAAGGATTTATTACTTTACACAAAAACATAAACTGGAATACACTCCGCGGTACAAACTGAACTTGTTGTCTTAGCCAAAGCTCGGCATGTCCTACTCCTTCAATATCTCTCACGCAACTCCTCTACATCACTCACCACACGCTCAAGTCATTAAGTGTCAATGTATCATTCCGCACTTTTGTGCATGGAAGTTCGTATTTTACAGCAGGACAAAGGAGTGTTAGTTAAGTTATGTGTTTTCTGTACTTTCGGGGGTGGACCCACCACATATTCTGAATGCAGAGGCATGTATTTCTTACCACTTTTCCGCGCCAAATGCTTTGAGGCTGACAAGAGAGTTTAAACAGACCCCTAAGAAGGAGAGCAAGGGATCTGTTAACGATGTAAACAAGCGAAAAAGAATAGTCTGAAAGAAGCTCATGAAGGGACTGGACTCGGATACAGCAGGACAAGAGGAGATCCTGCGGGGCGGTACTTTTACGGGGATAGAAAAGCTTCTGTCCGAATATGCCGGCCAGCTAACCAAAGAGCGGCCGAGCGGTTGATATTACCGCGAGGAATTAGGAGAGAGAGGACGATACCTCTTTTCCTGGTGCTAATTTGCACGTAAGACAAAGCCAGCATCCCGGAGGTCACACAATGTGATGGAATTACAGCCCCGAATGATGGAGATGCCGATCCGGTGATGTATGCGAGAATCACCTTTGGAGAGACGAACGGATCCTTCTACACGTCAGCGGCTTCGTTCCACCACGACATTGGTGCGCATAAATGCGTCCATGATTTCATGCAGGTGAATGCAGTGCACGAGAGAAAGTGGGAAATGGGGTTCGACTCCCTTCTCCATTGGTTATAGTGGGCGCTCTGAAATGGGCGTGTCACCACACAAATGTGCTTAAAAGCCAAAATACATAAAATGTTCGTGAGTGCATAACAAAGTGAGTGCATAACGGAGTGAGTGCCATAAACATGGATACCCGAGGAAACAGCATATCTGTAAGTACAGAACTTATGTATGCATGCCAGTTGTGATTAGATTAGCTCCGGTCAGCCGATAGACTCTCGTCGGCTGAGAACTGTTTTTAAAGCCGGACTGTATAGGCCAACAAATAATCATTGACTTTAATGATAAATTCAGCCTCAGAGCTATCCCGAAAGGGGCGAGTCTACTTGACGCCCCTCCTTCACAATCCTCTGTATATAGACGTCATCATCATTATCCTCATATTTTGTTGTTAATTGATTAAATGTCTGTTGTCTCGTGCCAGTCCTGAAGTTGCATGACTAATTAATGAGTGTCAGAATTTCTTGGTTTTAATTGGCTAAATTGCAGGATAAATTCTTTTCACCAGTACCTAAGATTTCGGCGATAAAAAGAGCTCACAAATATTATTCTAAATTCTGATGTCTACCTCCGGGACGTCAGCCATTGCCTGACGTCCTGACATCTAAATTCTTAAAGCTTATTTTTATTCGATAATCCGGCGACCCGGGGAGTAGCAACAATATTATATTTATGAGATTGACACATGCTTAATGTAAAAACGTACACAAAGATACTTTATGCATAATTAAATTACTTGTGATCAGTGGGTTTGTTGTACTAATTATTTGGGTGTGTCAGTTTACACATTTATTAAACAATTTCTCTTGAAATCTGTAATATCTAAAATGAAGTAATACGAGATTATATTTATATTTATTGACGCAGTTATTTGTAAGTACGTATGGTAACTTATATTTCAGCATGTCATGTACTCGTTTACGATACGATTGTACACTGTTAAAAATTTGGTGAAAGGTTGTACCAAAATATGGAGTAAGTAAGGATAAAATTTGCTGCAACCATAACTTGGGGCAACCTTTATACCAATTTATGGTGCAACCTTTACGCCAAATTATGGTTCAACCTTTACCCTAATTTGACGTTAGGATGACCCAAATTATGGTTCAACCTAACACCGAATTATGGTTCAACCTTTACCATAATTTGCCGTTAGGGTGAACCACATTATGGTTCATTTGCTATGTCACATTTACACCAAATCTGACTTACCATCCTTGTCATATTGTCATCTTCAAAATTTGTATTGTGTGGTGTAATCTCGTATTCCATTCATGATAGTTTTACTTTGTGCCACAATTCCTGATTGTTGCTCATTTATTTGCTTACTTATGTTCTGTATTTTTGTATACATCAAAAAATGTACACACTGTCACACGGCAGTTATGTAGTTTTTGTGTGTGATCGTGAGACATTTCGAACAGGCTGGTCTTAGTTCTCCAGAACAATAAAATGCGCATCATATAATAAACTCTGGCGTAAGTGCTTTGTAGTACTTTGTATTGGTGTAAAACTAGGGCAAACATTTTCATTTATGTTACACGCAATAGAGTGCAATGCTTTTCTTTTATGAAAAATACCTGTATCTTCCAAATAATTTGAATTACTAAAACGTACATAAAACCGATTGAATATTATATGGAAGTTTAAAGAGATTTCAGTAATTGAACGCTAACAGATTTTCGCAAATGAGCCTCGAAGTCTTTTTTCGGCTTTTCCGGTACGCCACTACTACTACCATAGGCATCGACTGTATGGGCTGTATGGGAACTCCAGTGAACAGGCACTCATTCTTCACTGATAAAAATATAAGTCCCTTCTACTAACCCCCCCCCAAAAAAAAAATAGATTGCTATCTCACTAAATATTCAAAAACAGCAATCTAATTTTCTTCTTTGCCGTGCTTCTTTATATAAAACGATTTATCACAACGCGAGTGCATGTTGTGAACAAAGCTTATAATTAAGTCCCTTGATATATACACTGGCGGAAAGTGAAAATAGAACACCAAGAAGGAATTGACGGGCGATCATGAAATTCACATATGTTAATGGCGTCGAGCTTACAAAGGTGTGATGTTAATTTCGGGATAAACCGATCAGCGCTTACGCCACAGCACGGCATAATATGCAAATTATCGTCGGTGGTATTTAAGGAGTACGGCGAAGTGAATGTAATCAGTCGTTGACGTACGGACACGTGCGAAGACCCTGATGAAGCTGCAATGCCTGGACATACAAGACGTGTACGATTTCAGCAGTTATCCGACTTTGAGCGAGGTCGTCTAGTCGGACTCCGCGAGGCCGGGTGGTCGTATCGTCGTATTGCGGAGCGAATTGGACTGGGAGTATCGGTGGTGGTACGATGGTGGCGTAGATGGTCCGAGGAACATTCCCACACGAGAAGACGTGGAACCGGGAGTCACAGACGGACTGATGAGAGGACCTATCGACACATAAGAAGAGCGGCGTTGTGAAGCAGAACATCCACTGCGACGCTAATCCGAGCTGCCGTTGCACCTGAGGTGACAGTGCGAACAATCCGCAACCGTCTACTGGATGCAGGGCTACGTGCACGTGTGCCTTCGACATGTGTACCTATGACTCCATCCCACCGTCAGGAACGGCTGCAGTGGTGTCGTCAATGTCTGCACTGGAGAACGCAATGACGATCTGTCGTGTTCAGCGATGAAAGCAGATTCTGCTTGGGAGCCTCCGATGGCGGTATGCGTGTTCGCAGACGCACAGGGGAGCGTCTCCACCCTTTTGCATCCGCCAGCGACACACAGGGACTACACGTGGTCTCCTGGTGTGGGGAGCGATCAGCTATCACTCCCGTACACAACTAGTGTTTGTACCGGGTACGTTAAACAGCACCTCCTATATCAACAGCATCATTCAGCTTGTTGTTGTGCCATTTGTAAGGTCGGTCCATCGTGGTGTTTTCCAGCAAGATAACGCACGCCCACACACGGCACGTGCAACGCAACATGCACTTCAGGGTGTGAGAAAACTTCCATGGCCTGCACGTTCACCGGAGATGTCCCCCATTGAGCACGTGTGGGAATTTATGGGACAACGACTTATCCGGTTTCCACGGCCAGCCACGACCATCCCCGATTTACGTGTCCAGGTTGAGGATGCTTGGAACTCAATACCCCAAACTTACATCCAACATCTGTACGACAGACTCCATGCCAGAATTGCACAGTGTGACCCAGTTCAACCTCGTACTAACCATGTTACATGGAAATGTTATTTTTCAGTTTACCAGCAAATACAGCTGTATTTTGCCATAATGTTTTGCTCACGTTATCCTCTGTATTCCGTTATAATGCTGTATAAATTTCGTTGGAATCAGACGTCTCCTTCTTGGTGTTCTTTTTTCACTTTCCGCCAGTGTATTTGGGGGACGGAGGGGGATGTGGTTCATATAGTTATAAGCGTATAAACTGCCGTGAAATGAACATAAACTGCTTGTGCTCATGAAACACTTAGAAAATCTTCTTTTAGAGTTATACACTAGTGTGACGAAGGAAGACGTGGAAATAACTTTATCAGAAACTGCTTTTCGAAAACGTATACAAACACATGCATACAAATACAGGCAAATAAAACACATGGCACGTAAATTATGGTTTTCAAGGGTCACAAATTACAACATGCATAACTGTAAAAAGTACAGAGTAAAGATTAAAAGCGTACTTAATTATACATCCATCTTAGTATTAAAAACATATCACCACAATTAAATCATATACCTAATTGCATATAATCAAAGTTGCGCTGTAGATTTTCGTACGTGTCTGTGCGTGCATGCTAAAAGAGCTTTAATTCCCACCGAACTTCATATCATGAGCTCCAAACCCAAAAGGACTTATCCAGAGCTCAATCACTTATTGGATATCACTAGGACAAGGCGTCAACAGTATCCGATAACTCAGGTACAGTTGGCAAATTTTAAGCAAAGCTATTGCAAAAACTAAGCTCCATAAGGCGTCTATTATAACAAATTCTTAAAACGAACGCGTAACATTTATTACTTCCAGAACAAAAGTACGAAACATTCTAAAAAAGAAATGCCTAAAATTTATCATGAACTACTTTCCTTCACGCCTTCACGTTGGTTGTGATCAAGTTGCATGTAAACAAAGCGGGAAGACACACTCACACCGGGAACCACGTGTTTTTAATTTTGTATCGCGAAAGACAGAAAGACACACACATTACACAAACTTCCTTTTATTATTATAGATTAAACAAGTGTTGAGCTAACAGACGGAGCCTTTCCATTTCTTCGTTTTTCAATTCAAACGATTTTTTAGAAATTAATGTTAGTGAGCCGACTTTCGTGAAATGGTTAAAGGAAAAGGCCATCTACTTTTAATTGAAATTCCTCAATATGGAATATCGGAAATCGGAATGCGTCAAAACCTGACCATGGATGATGTCCAATCGCATGCCAAAAAACACGGTGATCGGATGTGTCATGTCGTAGCTATGCCCGAACAACTAATTGTCCCGAGTCTCGTATAGAGAGCGCATTTTTTTCAATTATTGTTAAAACTGATCAGTCCTTTAATAGTCATTATTTTTATACGACACGACCGATCACCATGATACCAACCCCATATCACTCACCACGACCTTCCCTCTCTCTCTGTCACCGGAATCGGCTGAAAATCTGTGGAACAGATAGGTAACAAACGACCCCTCCTCAAAAAACGGAAAACCTCCTAAAAATGAAAGTTTTTGGACTATTAATCCTTAATGACACGGAATGTCGGGAATCGGAAGGCGTCCAAACCTGACCATGGACGATGTCCAATCGCATGCAAAATATCACGGTGATCGGATGTGTCGTCTCGCACCTATGCCCGAACAACTAGTTGTCTCGAGTCTGGTAAAGAGCTTCTCAGTGACGTAGCCAGGATTTTTTTTTTTTTTTTTTGATTGGAGGTTTAATGACCACCGTGAGCAACTCAATGGAATATAAGCAGTCGCCTGTCCCTAATTTAGGGTGACTGGCTCCAATGAAGGGAAAGAGCCAGTGCCGTAAGACAAACACAACATCCATGCCTCACCGGGATTCGAACCCGGACCCCTTTCGGACGAATGATTAGAAACCATCGCTTTGACCACTGCGCCGACGGGGCGACACCAGGATTTCATTTCACCAGTGTGTGTGTGTGTATGCGGGAGGGGGGTGCAGTAAGGGGGAGTCCGGTATCTTACCTCTGATCTTCGTGTATGGGCGTATACACACCGAGTGAGTCCGTAAGGGGTCCGGGTTCGAATCCCGGTCAGGCATGGATGTTGTGTTTGTCTTACGGCACTGGCTCTCTCCCTTCCCTGGAACCAGTGACCCTAAATTAGGGACGGGCGACTGCTTATAGCCCATTGAGTTGCTCACGGTGGTCGTTAAACCTCCAATCAAAAAAAAAAAAAAAAAAAACACCGAGTGAACAGAAATCATGGAATACCTACTGTGACGTATATTCTAAATTAACTTTCCTTTTTAGTTTCTTTCCCTACGTAAATCTTGAGTTTATTCTGTTATTCTTCACTCTTAACGAGATATCTTTCTCTCAAACGCATACGTTTGGCAACACAATTGAAGTTGAATGAACGTGACGTATGCCTGTTTTGATTAGAACAAGAGATAAAAAAGGACGACTAATCTGTTGCTGGGGGAGCGTTAAGAGAGAGCTTTGAAAGAGTGCATTGTATCAAAGCGAGCATTGTAAAGAGAGCGTTGTGCTAAGAGGTGTGTGGAGCGTTTACTGCAATATGCTATGTTTCGATGTGTTTGCTACAACCTTGAATAAAGCATCTTTTCCGTAAAAAAAAAAAAAAAAAAAAAATGACCGAGAAATTTACTTCGTTATAATGGCGCCCGAACTTTCCGGATGCCCCGGCCGTACAAGATCCCGCAATGGTGTGTTGTTCTTTCCACATCGCGAGACAGGAAAAATCAGAGAATCCCTTTACCAGCGCTTCGAAAAATACATGTGTGTGACGTTGCATTCCACACACTAGATTGACTGGGAGTTCTCAAGTGCACGTTCTACAGCGGATGGCTGCCTGCAACGATTCATGGTCACGACTGACCCGTGGGCCATGCCCCCGGCCCTCTTTCGGGGGGAGACGTGACGTGCCTGCCCAGCAGGACGCACACGACATAAAGGCAGATAGCAGTCAGACGAACGTCCGCGTAGCTCAATTGGTAGAGTGACTTATTCCGAAATGAGGGGACCCGGGTTCGAGCCCCGGCGTGGACAAAAATGACGGAGAAATTTACTTCGTTATACTACCTATAATAAAGGAAAGGCCCACCTTTCGCCAGGGTAAGGGCAGTCACACGGTGAGGCATTGAGTTCATTACGTTACGAAAGAATTCCACAGTAATCTCCACTACCAATGCTTGCTGCAACGCTGTCCGTAATACCGCGGAATTCCTAGGTGGAGGATCCAAAGCTCGATCGGACCTTTCTACAACATCCAAGCCATTTTCCAAAGGATTCATTTCTGGTGAAAGGCAAGGCCATTCTAGGTTGAAAACTTCTGCGAAATTTTCTACTGACCATGATCTAGTTACCACGGCTCAGTGGGAAGGCTCATTTTCTGCTGGAAGAGTCTATTGCACTGTGGGTGCATGATGACCAGGATGGGATTGAGAGGGAGGGATACCTAGCGTGGACCGTTCAGAGATGCATCTAGACGTACCAGAAATCCCAACATGTGCGAGCTGTTGAACACGCCCCACACCATAACCGAGCATTCACAAACCTGAACAGCCCCTCGTTGATATGCCTGATCCATAGCTCGGTGCGGTTTTCATCAGATCTGCACCCTCCCGTCTGCGAGAAATATCTGGAAACGGGGCTTATCAGACCAGGAGATCAGTCTCTAATTATCCAAGGTCAAGTGCCGATGTTTTTTCGCCCAAGTTGAGGTGCACGGTATGGTGACGTGGCGTTAGCAGTGGGATTCTGGTGTGTCGACGCCTCCCATAGCGAATTGCGGCTAGTGATTGGCTGATGGCCTTGGTGGAGACATTTGTGGGACCTCCTCGTTGAAATCGGCGGTTCATAGCGTGAAAAATATATATTTTTAATGGCTTTTCACAGTTAGCAATTCACGCAGAATGCAGTGAGATATGGTTACGTTTATGTATAAACGGATGAAATAATGTTCGACGATAGTTTAATATAATATATTGTTGAGGGAAAATGAAATTAATTATCATTTAGATCACTTCATGATACAGTGTTCAAAAATCAGATTTCAACAGTGGTTTTGGCTTCTTCCGTTACCCATTTCAGTTACCTCGAAATTTTATGCATGATATTACTGCTGTCAAAAAATATGCATAGCAATAAAAATCGCTTTTTTTTGAACCTGCTTTGATTGGCTGGAGTTTATTGTAGCAAAGGCCTCAAAAGCGCCAGAAAACGCCCAAGTTTTATGATGAAAACGAAAACATGAAAACACGACGAAAAGTGCGAGAAGCACTGCAGAAGACTGTTTAAATGGCTGATAATCAGACAACGGACTACACAAAACGAAAAATACCGATACATCGTAAAACTGAGAGCACAAAAGACGCATCACAATGATTGTTTAAAAGGCGATCCAGGGTTTCTGAGTCGTCTGGTGGAGTGGATAAAAGCAGAAAACGAGCACGCTCGGAATCTGCGTTATTCATAAAAGTATTAGGTATATGAAAAACATAGTGTCAGGAATTGTTCCGTTTTAAACCATGAAAGAAGGAAAGCTCAATTGATTAAAACTTAAAACAGTTTGTTATTCTAGTTTACGTTCACATTCGAAGCGAACTAATATGCATTTTCTTTTCAGAATGAAGCGATACTATAACTCAGCATCGTATTACGCAAAAGTAAAGTTCTAAACTGTAGCATTGTTTTCTTTCAGTTCAACATTGCATAAATCATCACAATTAGCAGGAATATTGGAGGGCGACGAAATATTCCAACGTTTGTTTAAGTGTTGCTACAATCGACGCTCTTCCGCCTTTCTGAACTCATAAATGCAAGTTGCCTATTTCTGTTGGAATATGACTGCTTTCAAAATTTTTAAGACGTCGAAGATTAATAGCTCTTTACAATCGTTAGCGATCTGAAATATTCATTGGAATGTTGAACACTGCATTGCTTGAGACAGTTGAATCATTATGGCATTTCATGAGAATTTAAATTCCCGAGAAGAATTTTTATTCGAAGGCACTTAAAGTCATCCAATATCGTTCTTTATGCAACAACAACACAATAATCGAATCTTTAGGCAGAACTGCATGAGCGCCGTTCTTGTAACTGACGTATGCTAATTAAGTAAGGAGGTAGACCTGCTTTGAAAGTCGGAGAACGAGCTTGATTATCTTGAGAGCTACTCCAGGATGCACACACACACACACATACACACACAGAAAGACAGAATACTGCACGTGCATAATCAGCCTTTACGGAATTCCCCTGGGTATCCCCCCAAAGGCGCAGTGAATGAGGAGAGCATTGTAAGGAAAACAGCCATCTGCTTTGCAAGTCACAGAAACGAGGATTGATCTTATTTAAGAAATAAGCCAGCCTATTCCGCGGATGCGAGCTGAATGGATTTTTGGAAAAGCATTCACAATTTAGACCAACTGAATTACCATAACCAAGCCGTACATGCAAGACGGTTAATGGACTTTTCAGAACGCATTTGTTTCCGTGATAAAAATTAAACACAAACACTTTTGTTTGGAAGAACAAAACTTCGTCTTAAATTAAATATTAAATGTTTTTGTCATCTTCATTTTCGTTATTTCGAATTCGGTATCCGGAGTACTGAAGACGATTGTCTTTCGATTTCACGAAACGCCTGGCAAATGGGGGTAGGAAAATTGATTTTGCATTAAGAATTAACACAGCAGTGAAAAAAATAGGAGATTTTTTTAATATACCTTACATATTTAACTTCTTCGCGAAATATTATTACAAGAAAGAGTGAGAGTGAAAAATTAATCGGTTATGTCATCGATAATCTCTTCCATTTCTTGGGGGAAATCATAGATTTTATTAGTATGGACATTTAATGCAGCTTGGCAAGAACAAACCTCCCCTCCTGCAGAAAAGCAGTTTTAAGAAGGACTATATTTCGTTCATGTAATCAATACCGCCCTTGGAAATGCCATACCCAAAATTGTAGAATGTATTACTGATGTGACCTTAGGATTTTTGGCAAAAATGCACGAAAAAAATAAATTACAATGTTTGCACTAATAATCGAAAAGCTTTTCACAGTCAAAATAAAACAAAGCTATATTATGAAGGTTCATATGCAATTCCATCTTTTGATTTCTTTTCCCAAAACAGAATTATGTGATTCAGTCGTTATAATTGCGCTTGAACCCGTTGTGTCGCCTTCGTTGATCAGTCACGGCCGGTATTTTCCGCAAGTGGTGACGTTAGCGTATGTGTGTGCAAATATACTGGTTTACTGTACCCATGTAACAGTTACACAAGTTTTACTGTCATTGAGACATACAATAAAAAGCCAAGAAGCTAACTTGTTCGTGCAGCACCGGTGGCTGTATCGTCAGAGGTGGTGGTTTTTGGCTAGTTGTTGGAGTTTCGGATGAGCCATGGGTGGGGCACTTGTCTTACGCCTCTGTCTTTCTGGCTCATACCTGGAACCAATGGCCCCAAATTAGGGACGGGCGACAGTTGAGAAAAACAAACAAACTTGTTTTGAATGTTTGATTAACTTTTGTCATTCGCCCTGTCTTGTTTATTAGTAAAGGGCATTCTTTTCGAAGATGAAAAGTTAGTAAAGAAAATTCATTCTTTTCGGATAACTGCAAAGGAGGGTATTAGAGTTTTTACTCCACTGTATCCGCAGCGGATGGAATTTTTTCTTTCATGCAATTTTCTGTAAAACAAGTCAACTGTTCTCAAAATCTTGCCACAATGTCTTAGTGCACAAATGTGCTTCTTTCTATTTTACCTTGGCGATGTAGCTCTCATCATTCCCGCTTATTGGCAATGATTTTTCAATGTTTAAGAATTACTTTCTTTTCATTTCGGTGTTTAACGAGTAGCCTTCAACATCAATGGAGTACGCTGTTCCTAATTTAGGGCAGCTTGTTCCAGGAAATGAACAGCATCAGCACTGTAGCACAAACCAACTACTTCATTCCGGACTCAAATCCGACGACTAGCCAGTAGGCCGTGCCTCTGACGCCCGTCCCTAATTTATAAGCAGTTACCTGTCCGTAATTTATAAGCAGTCACCCGTCCCTAATTTATAAGCAGTCACCCGTCCCTAATTTATAAGCAGTCACCCGTCCCTAATTTATAAGCAGTTACCTGTCCGTAATTTATAAGCAGTCACCCGTCCCTAATTTATAAGCAGTCCCCCGTCCCTAATTTATAAGCAGTTACCCGTCCCTAATTTATAAGCAGTTACGCGTCCCTGATTTATAAGCAGTCACCCGTCCCTAATTTATAAGCAGTCCCCCGTCCCTAATTTATAAGCAGTTACCCGTCCCTAATTTATAAGCAGTTACGCGTCCCTGATTTATAAGCAGTCACCCGTCCCTAATTTATAAGCAGTTACCTGTCCGTAATTTATAAGCAGTCACCCGTCCCTAATTTATAAGCAGTCCCCCGTCCCTAATTTATAAGCAGTTACCCGTCCCTAATTTATAAGCAGTTACGCGTCCCTGATTTATAAGCAGTCACCCGTCCCTAATTTATAAGCAGTCACCCGTCCCTAATTTGTAAGCAGTCACCCGTCCATAATTTGTAAGCAGTCACCCGTCCCTAATTTATAAGCAGTCACCCGTCCCTAATTTGTAAGCAGTCACCCGTCCCTAATTTAGGGTCACTGGTTCCAGGGAAGGGAGAGAGCCAGTGACGTAAGACAAACAGACATCAATGCCTCACCGGGATTCTAACCCGGACCCCTTCCGGACGAATGATCAGAGGCCATGGCTTAGACCACTGCGCCACCGGGGTGGCATCCTGGATAAGGCATGAATAGTGTTTTTATCTTACGGCACTTATATTCTCTCTGAAAACCTGTGGTTCCTATGTTAGGGACGGCGAATGCTTATAACCCTTAGAGTTCTTCACGGTAGTCGATAAACCCTAAAACAAAGAATTTTTATCTTTGCCGTTTTTTCATATGAATTCATATGTATTATTTTTCAAATTTCAACAGTCTCATTGGATTTTGCTATTAGTAAGTTTAATGTAGAAAATCGGATTTTTTAGTTAAAATATCACGTCGTTCTTGTTACCGATTTATTTCTCATTCGCTTCCTTAAGAGCATCTTTCTAACTATCCATTAAAGTACATTTCATCCTATTGCAAACTTTATAAATTCGTCAAGTACAAGTATAAATCGAATTAAGCTCAAAAGTCTCAACTAATCACATGTACTGAACTGGAAAACGATACGACAGGAAAGAAACACTGAGACATAACACGGTACACACCAGCATATTCCTTGTATTTTATTATCTCGCGCCTAGGCGGTAAATTTGAGGTTATTTCAGATGACGAGATAAGTAAGCTTAAGGTGTAAAGGGTAATATTTTGCCCCCCACCATTAAACTGCTTCAAAAAAATTTAAGCCAAGTATCACATTTACAAGCATTTTCAACAAGAACAGTCTAAAGGTTTAACAAATCTTCCATCTTCATAAATTACAGAAAACGACAACCATTAATTTTGTCCCACATACTATACAAATAAAAGATTTTCATTCAGGCTGCGCATTAGTTGAACACGTATATGTAGTATATATATTTTTTTCTTGGATGAGGTGTTTTTAACACTTTAAGTATCGCTAACAATATATGAGAAAAAAAGAGAGATCTTGGCAATTTTAGAATAGCATTAACACATGAAATCTTTGAGAATTTTCTCAATAAGATATGTGACAAAATTATTTTCTGTGTTTGGCGAATTAATGCTCTTTACGTTGTTATATAGAATTTGCGGGTAATACATAAATACATAGCATAGCCACGATTAAAGAACCTGCGGAGGTACAGCCTGTATGTTTGTCTTTCAGTGCTGACTCACAACTCCGATTAAACCAATGGCGCAAAATTATGGACGAGGGGGGGGTACACCTTATAGCTTCATAGTTCTCGTTGCACCCCGAAACAATAAAGAACTCCGACGAGGTTACGCATACGTCAATTTTACTTCGACTACCAGCAGCTCACTTGGATAGTGCTGACAAAGGCAGCTTAATGCAGTGCAATTATCTTTCGATCATTGTCAATCTATTCGGAAATGTCTGAATTACGTGTCATACCGGAATTCAATTTATTTGGTCGTTCGGGAAATAAGTGAACACCCTCAACTTATCATAATTCTTGTAATAGCGAAACAATGATCACAATATTTCAGGGAAATTATCACACACACACACACACACACACACACACACATTAGTTCACTCATTATTAATAAAACATTTCCAAACTGTGGTCGGTTCACCAACACCATTAAGAGTACCAGTGTCATTAAGCATGTGGAAAAATTTCTGTAATTCGGAGACCCAAATCGTGTTTGTTGTTGTAGCAAGTACAAGATATCCCCTTTTTCAAATGAAGCGGTTGAAATTACAGTGCTTCATTCCAATGAATACGGTAGGTGGGACAGTTCCACCCAACCGTTTTGTTCTATGAACAGCCTAACAATCCGGACATTGTGCGTTGTCGTGAAAAAGGACAGGTTGTTGTACATGATATCACAGCGTTCATGCCGGGATATGCTCCTCTAGAAATGACTAATACCGCTCTGATATTGACTTTGAATAGCTCTGATAAATTTAATTTGCGTCAGAACGGATTCAAAAAACGTGCTTATTACACCCGAAAATTCGGTGTCATCTTTCTTGTTTTTTTGCTTTTTTGTTATTGGAGGTTTAACGACCACCATGAGCAACTCAATGGGCTATAAGCAGTCGCCAGTCCCTAATTCAGAGCCACTGGTTCCAGGGAAGGGAGAGAACCAGTGCCGTAAGCTAAGCACAACATCCATGCCTCACTGGGATTCGAACCCGGACCCCTTTCGGGCGAATTATCAGATGCCATCGCTTAGACCACTGCCCCACCGGCGCGGCACTGCTTTTCTTATCCCATCATCTAATTGTGCACAAGTAGTATACGCATAATCATATCTGGGCTAAACAGACAGCTCGCAGACTGATTCGATTTATGTCAAAACATGCCTATACAACTCGCACAGCTGTTTTCTTAAGGGCATTTTGACCTATTGCTTCCTACCGAAGACTTTGTGCCACGTCCACTGGGTCCGTGTTCATTTCGTCCACCCTTCACTTTGTTCAAATTCATTTCGTTCTCAGGATGAATGGAATACCGTAGAAATTTTCTGTTTTGATGGAATTTTCGTTATTAGGCAGGAAAAATAAGTACAGCGGGCGTTGCTTACATGCGATTTTTTCCCCCTGTTTACGGTTTTCGATTAAAATGTGCCGACTTTAAATGTTATTTAAACCAATACGAGGAACTGAACTTTGAAGAGCTTTTTAACTCTTTTGAGTGGTACGATGCCAATCACTATCACATAAACCAAAGTTTTACAAAAATCTTAACATTTTGAAATACATCTTGTATTGGGTTGGTGCGAATGAAATGTCCGGCGCGTACGAGCAGTGGAGACAGGCTACCAATACAGCGGAATGGAACCACCCACAGGTGTTGCGGGTATTATGTCACAGTTTACTATAAATAGCTAGCACGTGTGTGAAGAACAAGGTTGAGCCGCTGATGGCTTAGTGGCTAGCGAGTCAAACTATCGATGCAAGGTCCTCAGGTTCGAACCTGGGCTGATCTTTCAGAGATGGTGTGATTTACTAACAATCGCTGAATATCCGCCGTGCATCGGACGAGCACGTTAAGTGACGGCCCCCAGGCTGGACCCACTGGTTAAATGGGTATCCTTTCCTATGCCCCCCTGAAATTCTCTCACCCCTCTATGTGCAACATCGTACTTGTACGGTGGCGCCATCTACTGTACTCTAATCTCACTACAAACTGTTCTGTCAAAGTAGCTAGACTTGCTCTCATTCCTTCCGTTTCTGTGTCCTCCCCAAAAGGCGATCTCACTGTAGGTGGCTGGGACCTAAACTCTACTCACTGTGGACGGGAAGTCGTACAAGAAAATGACAAAATACTGTGTGTGAAGAACAAGGTTCAGGCGTAACGAGGCTTGCAAAGGAAACATTTGAGAGTCATCTAAACAAAGGAAACATTTGATGATAGCGGCAGAGGTAAATGTTCACCACATGACAGTTGTTCGGCGTCTGGATGCGCTGGGTAAGGTAAACAAGTTAGTAAAATCATGCAATGCATTGATTATAATACGCTTTCCAACATACCAGAAATCATTACTCAAGTTATGAGGATAATGGCTGCGGAATAAATCTCGGTCCTGTGCCCTGACCTTTGATCCCATTTGGATTATATTTAACAGAACCGGTTCAGTATACCTCCGAAATACTGTAACATGATAAAGTTTTGTCGCAATGGAAGCATTTTTACGTAAGTTATGATGCATATGGAATAGATTTCGCTCCTGTGTCCTAAACTTTGACCCCATTTCGCCCATTTTCGACAGGATTCGTCCCCAGGCAGGCCCCTACAACATACTAACATTTCATCCAAATCGAAGAATTTTTACGTAAGTTATGACGCATAATGGCGATGGAAGTGATTCCGCTCCTATGCCCTGACCTATGATCCCATTTCGCCCATTTTCAATAAGGTTTGTCCCCAAGTGGTTTCCTATCACATATTAAAATTTAATCGAAATCGAACCTTTTTTACGTTAGTTATGACGCATAAGAGCAGTGGAATGGATCCCGCTACTATGTCCTAAAGTTTGACCCCATTTCGTTCACTTTCAATAGGGTTCCTTCCCAGTTGATCCCCATCCACATACTAAAAGTTCATCGAAATCGAACGATTTTTACGCGAGTTATCGTGCGGACGGACATACGCACACAACGCGTGACGTAATGAGGCAGATGGGAATCGCAACTATCTGCTCGCAAGAGTGTGACGTCATAAAACTTTAATAGGATCCACACACAATGCGTGACGTAATGAGACAGATGGCGTGACCGCGCAGCAACATGTCAAGTGCGAGATTGTGACGTCGTAAGATCGTCCCCAGGTGGTCCCCTACCACATAATAAAATTTCATCGAATTCGAACCATTTTTACGCACGTTATAACGCATAAAGGCAATGGAATGCATTCCGCTCCTATGTTCTGATCTTGACCCCACTTAACCCATTTTCAATAAGGTTCATTCCCAGGTGGTCCCCTGTAATATACTAAAATTTCATCGAAATCGAACCATATTTTCAAGTCGACCATGGTTTCGCTGGTTATATCAGGACGAATGCCACGTAAATATTCAAATTGTATGAGATACTATATGATTTATATGGAAAGCTTCCAAATATCAAGTTTGGTGGTTGAACCTGGCTTGTCAATTAGTTTTGCTTCTTCAAAGGCAAATTTATGGTCCTTTTCGTAACAGTGTTTAGCCATCGGTGACTTTTTTAGGTCACGATTCCGAAAGTAGGTCCTGTGCTCCTTCAATCGAAAACGCAAGGCTCTACGGGTCTGTCCTATATACGAAGCGCCACATTCACATGGAATTTGATAAATTCCCCACGAGTTTTTGTCTTCAACACAGTCCTTTGATCCTAAAAAGTTCATGTTGTTTATCGGTTTAAAAATCCCTTTAAAATTAAAGGTTTTGAGAATTTTTGAAATTTTGAAGGGAATGTCACGTGAAAATGGAATAATGGCAGAATTCTCTCGCAATGGGCGCATCACGGGAGTTTACGTGGAGATAGGCTTTGGTCTCCATAATTTTGTTAAAGCCTTGACCATAATGGAAGGATTGTATCCCTGCTGCACTGCAACACGTTTAAGGAAATAAAGTTATTTTTCTAAACTGTCTTTATCTGAACATATACACTGGCGGAATGTGAAAAAAGAACACCAAGAAGACGATCATGAAATTTACATATGTTAATGGGGTCGAGTTTACGCAGGTGTGATGTTAATTTCGGGACCAACCGATGAGCGCTTACACCACAGCACGGCATAATATGCAAATTATCGTCGGTTGTATTTAAGGAGTACGGCGAAGTGAATGTAATCAGTCGTCGGCGTACGGACACGTGCGAAGACCCTGAAGAAGCTGCAATGCCTGGATATGGAAGACATGTACGATTTCAGCAGTTATCGGACTTCAAGCGAGGTCGTCTAGTCGGACTCCGCGAGGCCGGGTGGTCGTATCGTCGTATTGCGGAGCGAATTGGACGGGAAGTATCGGTGGTGGTAGGATGGTGGCGTAGATGGTCCGAGGAACATTCCCACACGAGAAGACGTGGAACCGGGAGTCACAGAGGACAAATGAGCGGACCGATCGAAGCATAAGAAGAGCGGCGTTGTCAAGCAGAACATCCACTGCGACGCAAATCCGAGCTGCCGTTGCACCTGAGGTGACTGTGCGAACAATCCGCAACCGTCTACTGGATGCAGGACTACGTGTAAACGTGCCTCTGGCATGTGTACCTCAGACTCCAGCCCACCGCCAGGAACGGCTGCAGTGTTGTCGCCACCGTCTGCACTGGAGAACGCAATGGCGATCTGTCGTGTTCAGCGATGAAAGCAGATTCTGCTTCGGAGCCTCCGATGGCCGTATGCGTAATCGCAGACGCACAGGTAAGGGTCTCTACCCTACTTGCATCTTCCAGTGACACACAGGGCCTACACCTGGTATATTGGTGTGGGGAGAGATCGGCTATCACTGCCGTACACAACTAGTGTTTGTACCGGGTACGTTAAACAGCACCTCCTATATCAACAACATCATTCAACCCGTTGTTGTGCCATTCATAAGGTCGGTCCATCGTGGTGTTTTCCAGCAAGTTACGCACGCCCACACACGGCACGTGCAACGCAACATGCACTTCAGGGGTGTGAGACAACTTCCATGGCCTGCACGTTCACCGGATTTTTCCCCCATTGAGCACGTGTGGGAATTTATGGGACAACGACTTATCCGGTCTCCACGGCCAGCCACGACCATCCCTGATCTACGCTTCCACGTTCAGGATGCTTGGAACTCAATACCCCAAACTTACATCCAACATCTGTACCACAGACTCCATGCCTGAATTGCACAGTGTGACGCAGTTCATGGCGGTTCAACCTCGTACTAACCATGTGACATGGAAATGTTTTCTTTTTCGGTTTACCAGCAAATACAGCTGTATTTTGCCATAATGTTTTGATCACGTTATCCTCTGTATTCCGTTATTATGCTGTGCAAATTTCGTTGGTATCAGACGTCTCCTTCTTGGTGTTCTTTTTTCACTTTCCGCCAGTATATGTATCGCGTGATACACGCAACTGTAAAAGGCGCTGAGTTTCTGTTGCCAAGGGTGATTGGACTTGGCATGTAGAAATGAGAAAACAAAACTGTTACCTAGAGAAGCCTTCGATGGCTAAACGCTGTTACGAAAAGGACCCTAAATTTCTCTTTGAAGAAACAAAACTTATTGACAAGCCAGATTCAATTACCAAACTTGATATTTTGGAAGCTTTCCATATATATCAGAAGTCTTCTCAACTTGTTAATGACATTGCATCCGCTCCATTTCTATAAAGCGCGTGGAAGCAACTAACCAAATCACGTGACTGTAAACACCATTTATGATATCATATACAATTTGAATATTAACGTGGCATTCGTCCTGATGAAGCTAGGTCAACACCCAGCGAAACCATGGTCGACTTGAAAAAAATATATATATTTGTGGCAAACTACGTTGTATTATCTTATTATATATAATCGTCCCAAGACTGTAGTCTTTGAGATTAAGAAATGTACTTACTTTTTCAAGAATATGAGCCTTACCTTGTGCTGTGGCTAGGGCCCGATTCTGTGTATATCGGGCCCTGACTGTATGGTGCAAGCAAAGCCCAATAACATGTTGCAACTTTACACCCCGTTATGGTATAAGGTTAGACCGCATTATGATTCATGCTTGCATCATGTTGCGGGTTCTGTTTGTACTACACAATGGTGTAACTTTTCTCAGAAAATGGTGCAGCTGAAATAGCACCACTTTTTGGTACAACCTACTGCAAATTTTTTAACAGTGTATCAATTCTAGTTCAGTCTTCCCTTGACAAGTTCGAAAAACGTTTGAAAACTTGGAAAAACGTCAGCAAACTTGGACGTTGGTGACGAAGCTTGGTAACGAAGTCCGATTTAACTGTCCAGTCTGTTATGTCTTCGGCACTAACTGTTAACCTGTACCATGCACGTGTGAGAAAGCAGTGACTGAAAATTTTATAACACGAATCGTGAAATACATATACATACTTATACATAAAACCTGTATAATAGGCTACGTCTGTAATACACTATCTACCAACAAGTAATTGGACACCTGTGATGACAAAGGAAAACGAAGTTTATTCACCTTCAATAATTCGTGGAGCCTCCACGAGCGGCGATTACTGCTGCGACCCTCCGGGGCGTACTCTCAACCAGGCGTTGTACGACGGCTAGCGGTGTTTTCTTCCACTCGGCTTGGAGAAGACAGGTCAGTTCCTTCACCGATTTCGGACGGTGGGGGCACCCCTTAAGTCGACGCTCCAACTCGTCCCAGAGGTGCTCGATAGGGTTAAGGTCCGGGCTCTGTGTAGGCCAGTCCAATCGCTTAACCCCATTGTCACCATACCAAGCCAGGGTGGACCTTGCAACATGACAGGTGGTATTGTCATCATGAAAGTAACACGGGACCCGTAAAACTGCCACAACGTAGGAAAAGCATGGTCATCCAAAATGGTGCAGTAAGTCTCGGCGTTGAGTCTACCAGGAATTGCGACCAAGGGTCCCGTGCCATACCAGGAGAAACACCCCCATAGCATAATTCCACCGCCGCCGAACTGCACAGTTGGCACAATACATTCCGGTAGGAGGCGTTGTCCAAGCAGACGCGAAACCTAGACCCTGCCATCCGAACGGTAGAGGGTGAACCTTAATTCGTTGCTCCAGAGAACCTGTTTCCACTGTTCAACGGTCCACTGTCGACGTGCTTTGCACCACGTTAGCCGAACAGCGCTATTGGACTTGGTGATCAAAGGCTTACGGGCGGCAGCACGTCCATGATAACCGAGCCGATGGGCTTCCTTACGGATGGTATTCATCGAAAGAACACTACCGGATGCCTGTTGAAACTCCTTGCGGATGTGGCCCATCAATTTGGTGCGGTTCTTCCGAATTTTTCTGGCCAGCACCCTCGGTCTCTAACTCCCAGTTTTGTGGGTTTGCCGGGTCGGGGCACATTCTGACAGTCACCTCTCATCTTCCACTTGCCAATCACGTAGGCCACTGTCGATTTTGGGAACTTCAACTCGCTAGATATGTCACGTGTGGATCGGCCATTTCTGTGATACCCGACGATTACACCTTTCTCGAAATCAGAGAGCTCCGAACTGCGTGACATCTTGCATGCGACTGGTTGCGTTGTTGTTTCCCACACGATATTTAACGGCAGCGGCCGTGACGTGTATCAGGACCGCAGATATCATCGATTGCAGGGGTGTCCAATTACTTGTTGGTAGATAGTGTGTCTCTGGCTTGTGTTTCTTCAAACGTTTCACAGGTTTTATGAAGATTGGTTTGCACTCCATCAACGTTGCTGTTCTCTGTTTAAGCGACGTTTTCTTTCAGCTTTATCTTCTTCCATCTTGTACTAAGAAAAATTCCACGGAACCAATAATGTTTTAAATTTCAATCACACTGAATCAAAACTACGTCTGCAGTTACTTTCTTACAGTTTTAGTTTTTACTTTTTTATGAAATAAAATAAAGCTTCCTTTTTATGAAACTACTCTGCAATTTTATTCCTTTTCATGAAATTACTCTGCAATTCGAAGAAAATGAAATAAAACACGACATAACACTTAAGTAACAGAACAAACGCCGCAGACAGTTGATCGAGCACGTGCGTGTTGCCACAGATTAAGTCGTTTGCTTTAATAACTGTATTTTATTTTCCGGTATTTCTCCTTGATTTTACGTATCGTGCGATAGCCGTGAGCTTAGTTCCGATTTCTGCCACCGGATAAAAGCAGATGGCGCTGCAAGTATTGAATGACGTCAGAGCGTTAAGGACTGACGTAGTCTCCTATCATATAGGTTTTATTCGCACCTGCCTGCAAGGAAAGAAACAGAAATGTGACACGAAGTAAATGTCATTAAAAACAAAATAGAGTAGAAGACTGTTGTAACGCGGGTATACGGGGACAAGGTGATAATTGCGTTACAGAAATACCTGCGGTATATCCGAACTTGAGTATGTATTTTATTTGGGGAGACACGATCGGACCAACGTTATATCCGAATCCGTGGTATAACAGACCGCTTTGTACAGGGGGAGGGGGGGGTAACAAAAGTTCTGCACCCTGACCATTTTTGAGAAAAGTGTGAAGCAACCGAGAAAACTCACCATATTGTCGTTCAATTTACTTCCCTCCGCTGCTAATGACAGCTTGCTAGCGGTGAGGTAGGTTCCGGATGCCCCACAGTACGTCATCTTTGTTCAGCTCGGGTCACGTCCAAATGACAGTTCGTCGACCGATTCGTAGCGCATGCCACAGAGCCGATTTTTTAACTTTGGGAAAAGATCAAAGTCAGGTGGACCGAGATCAGCGCTGTATGGTGGTGGGATGAAGTTTCCCAGCCATATTTCGACAAACGTCCCCGTAACTACGCTGCACCGCGACACGACGCAGTCTCATGCAGCAAGCTCGCTCCCGCTTCCAACAAGTCGGGGGAGATTTTGACGAATTTTCGGCCTCAACTCTTTCCTCAGAAAGTCAGGATCATATGGTGCTTTGACATTTTGCCTACCAGCACTCGATCAGACACCACAACACCCTGGGCATCGTACCCCAAAATCATAATTTGCTTCACTTTGGATTCTTGCCGACGACACTTTGAGGGGCGTGGGGGAACTTGAGTGCCTCCATTCCGCTGATGGTGACCAGCTCCGGCTCAAAATCACGGGCCAAAGTCTCACCAATTGCGACAATTCTGTTCAGGGAGGAGGCTCCCTCCCTTTCACACCTGTGGAGGTGGTCCTGTGTTGTGCTCACTCTGGCTGCCTGGGGAGTGAGTTGATGGGGGCTTCCAGAGCGCGGCGATTTTTCTTTTTCCCAATGAGTCGGTCAAAATCCGGTGAACAGACATAGTGGGAAAATCTTCCTGATGAGCAATCTCCTCGAATGTCAAACAGCAATTCTCTTCGAAAAGCGTTGCAACAATGGGAACAGATGTTTTGTCTGTAGCCGTTTGATGTCGGCCTGAGCGGTGATCATCTTCGATGCTGCTTCGGCCTCTCCGAAAGCGCTATGCCCAGCGAGAAATTGGGCTTCGATCAAGAGTTCCTTCCACACAAACTTCTTGCAAGGCATTTTGGATCTGTGTCGTCACACACATTTTGTTTTTCGAAGCGCTGGAGAAGGGATTCTCTGATTTTTCCTATCTCGCTTTGTGGAAATAACATCACACCATTGCGAGATTTTGAACGGTCGGGTCATCGGGATAGTTCGGGCGCCATTATAACGAAGTGAATTTCTCCGTCATTTTTTGGTCTACGCCGGGATTCGAACCCGGATCCCCTCTCATTCCGGAATAAGTCACTCTACCAATTGAGCTACGCGGACGTTTGTTCTGACTACTATCTGCCTTTATGTCGTGTGCGTCCTGCTGGCAGGTACGTCACAGAGTGCTGGTCTAACGCTGTGACTCGACCTCAGGAGCTGCACGCTTCCATTTCCAAACCCTCCCAGGTCCACACAGCAAACGACAGAGCGCCGTTCTGACGCTACTGCGTTGCTGGGAGTCTGACCTAGACATGACGCAATCACTTTCCCGATTGCAACATCCGCTTCCGTTTTAGATTAACGTGTGCATAACTTTTTTTATTACCCTCGTACACATTGCTTTTTTAAAGTCCACAATACTCGGGTAGGCTGAAATAAATTGATCAGAAGAATTTCTAGAAATGCTTGGTATGTTATACCCACATTTTCCATATATGAAGATTAAAGTTTCCTAAACTGTTCATCTTGGAAAATAACTGACACGAAGGTAAAATAAACAACCCTTGAAAAAAAAATGTTATTTTCAGCATCAACACCTGCAATGATTTTTTTTTCTTACATTTCCTGTGTTTTTTAACTTTGATCGCAAAAACATGTCGTCCAAGTACTGATCATTGAACTATGAACTTCGTGTACTGATTTTTTCTTATATTTAGTTTTATACCTGACTTAAAACGATGGTGTTTGGTTAGAGCGGTGAAGTTGGAGCTGACTTCCTATATAGTGAGCAGCATTTTTTGACATAACGGAATCTTTTTTGCTAACCTTTTCTATCTTTATTTCAGTTTTTTTCTCTCTTGCACATTTTCTATGACTTCACCTTTACTTTCTTTCAACACCGTGTTTGTCTGGAGGACAGACCACTTCTTCCGCCGTACTCGGTAAGATAAAGCCCGAGGTTCGGGCTTCGGCCTAATCTTATTTGCGGTTAAAAGGAGTTGGCAACGAGACGTGGGCAACATATTTTATCTACTGGAAGATTATTGTGCCATGATACGTGATTCTTATGGGATATTTTTCTATAATTCTTTTATTTCTTATCTCTTCTTCCCATTGGTTACAGAACAAACACAAAAACATCGACCAGGAGAGGAAAGTGGTGGATTTTCGGAAGCAAAACATTGCAATATCGTGAACGAAATACATTTCAGATTCACAGCGAAAGGAATAAAATGCGAAAGTTTTAGAAACTTCGTGTTCTAGAATGAAATCAACATAGAGCGGAGAAAGGTTAAATGTTGTGGCAAAGAATTTTTTTATGTTTTATGAATCATAAAAATTCCATCTAGCGAAGTTGTTGGAAATCCATCTACCAAAGTTGATGAGAATATTCGACAAATAAAAAAAAATTTCGATCAGTTTTGTGATTTATGTGAACTATTTGTAAGAACTGTTTTTAAAACAAATATCTCATTAGCCAACAGTTTTTTTCGGCTTATAATCAATAATAAGCAAAACACGAGTGAAAGCGAAAACGCAGTTTCATACAAGGGGCCATCCAGAAAGTAAAGAACGTTTAGTGATTAACACATGAAAATATAAGAGAAAGCAAAACTTTATAGACAAGTATTCATACATACCATGAGCTATTTTATGACGTAGTCACCACTGATAGTGCGACACCTGTCATATCGTGTTACGAGTTTTTGCATGCTCTCGTCATAGAATTATGATAACACTGATACACTTCTATATGTTACCACTTAGTTGCACAGCGGATATCTAACCTGTACTCAATTTCTCGCCATGTTAATAAACACATTTCAAAAGCAGTAATGGCGTTCAGGATTCGTTACTTTAGATCCTTTAAATCACTCATCTTTATCCTGTACTAGCTGAATTACCCGGCGTTGCTTGGGAGAATTTGGTGATAATTCATTAAAACGATTGATTTTTTAAGGGATGAACGGTACCTAACACTGTATTTCATTTTTTCATTGAAGTTGAATTTTATTCTCTGTAGAGTCTTTTAAGCACACGGTATTTTTAGTTTTTTCGTTTGATTCTTCTGGTTGACTTATCTTTACTTCCTATGCTGAATTGTGTTGCAGTTCTTAACTGGAAAGCATTTGTCACAAAATAAAAAAATAATAAAAAATTCAATTCTTGTACTTATCACAAGAAAAAGTATTAAATTCGAATTCAAAATAAAAAAAAGTAAAAAATGGAACTTTTTACAAAATTTTGTGTGGGAGCTCCTTGACATCTGTATGGGGCTTTTTGACATCCATCTACGGTCTAAGTTAGAGTGCCATGAGATAGTATACCAAATTTGGTGATTCCAAATTGAAAACTGTAGATTTGCGTAGCGGAGAAACAAACATTCAACTTTATATATTAGATACTCTATGTTTTGATAAATCTCCACCCCAAAATCCAATGAAGTTATCAGATGAACGGAGTAGCCACGGAATCGGGTCATTTTGGCCAATCCTGCGTCCTGAGAACACACAGTATCCAAGTAGCAGCGAACACTTATTCCCAGCGAGGAGAAGGTTGTCTTGTTGGAAGTTGATATCTAATAGAAGGTATTCGACTTGAGGCACAGCAACATTTTGCAGCATTACTAAGTAGACATATTGTATATGTTAACAGATCTTCCCACAAAAAAAAAAAGTGGGGGGAGGGGGGGGGGGCTAGCAATGCGGTTGCGCATAATAAGCCCACACCACACATTAATTTTTGACATAGAGACACGATTTTCTCAACCCTATGCGTACGCTATGTCTATTAACAGCTCCTAACACATGAAATGTGATTTATCACTAAAAAAACGCGCGTTCACGAAAGTTTTCGTCAATGTCTCGGCGATATATTAAGTTACAAGCAAATTCGAAACGGCCGCCCTGGTGGCGCAGTGGTCTAAGGCGTTGGCCTCTGATCATTCGTCCGAACGGGGTCCGGGTTCGAATCCCGGTCAGGCATGGATGTTGTGTTTGTCTTACGGCACTGGCTCTCTAAATTAGGGACGGGCGACTGCTTATAGCCCATTGAGTTGCTCACGGTGGTCGTTAAACATCCAATAAAAAAAAAATCGAAACGGCGATGCTTATCGTTTTCCATCAAATGTTGAACAAACTAGATTTCGTATGCGACTAACCGCAGTCTTTTATGCAAAATTCGAATCACTGTTAAGCGTGGCAATCCCAGTTGAGCAGGTGCTTGTCGGGTTGACTTCCTCGGGCTTCGGGAAAATGCTTTTCGTACTCGTTGCACATTGTTTTCCGAAACACTGGGACTTTTTGGCTTGTCCATCACATTCCGAGTTTCTAGAAATTTATCTTTCCATTGCTTAATTCGTTTAGCATCATGAGGATTCCTAGCGAAACCTTACGAAAATTTCTTAGCACTTGAATTACTAATTTTGTTTCGAAAAGCCAAGCCACATAAATCACTTTATCGTGCACATTCGACATTATAGCATGTAGTTATGAACAGGAAGAGCAACCAGTATGAATCTAAATAAAGCAAGAAAGATGACACGGAATTTTCGGTTGTAATGAGCACGTCTTTTGAATCCTTTCTGAAGTGTAAAGCTATTCAAAGTCAATGGAAGCGGTATGGAAAACAATAGTATCTGACTGAAGAAGGAAGTTTTTCAATCAGGATTTTAGTCCCGTAGCAAGGTGTACGATGATCAGGTGGTACGACTCTGGAAACAAAAAACGCCCGTTAATGTCACTTGTTACCAGATGGCGCGACCATCGTGTGGGCAGATGACTAGACACAACCTATGCTTTCTAATGGGAGGAAGAGCAGAAGCATTGGTGTTTCCAAAAGGCTGGTTTGCTTGGTATTGAAAAAACAAAACCTGAAACACTTCATAAACATGCAGTTTTGTGTCTACTAGGTGGAATGTCGTCAATTATAGCGATTATATGTATGTATATTTATGTTTGATAATCGCATTGATTAGTTGGCACGCATTGTATTTCATGTTTCCACACCTTTATGTAGGATCATTTCATTTCATTCTTCATATGTAAAACAGCATGTTTAAGGCGGCGGTCAGTAGTTTTTACATCGTAAAATAGTTTTTTTTAATTAGGAAAATACAAAAAACAAAAAAAAACGAAATTTTTATCTATGAGCGATTGTTTTGTTTTCATTCGGGCCGCCATTTATACATATAAAAATGACGTCCCGCATGTATAACATAAACAACTTACACTGCCAGAGCGCTGTTGATTTCGAAAGATTGTGATTGTTTTTCATCTGTTGGGGCTTTAAAAGTCGATACACGTTCTGTACTTGTGGAAGAATCTGTTCTATATACAAACGCTGAACCCCATATCAAAAGCATAAAAATTTAACAGATCTTAACTTAGTCCGACACATAGCTACACTATAAATTTTAGTTTTCTTCTAAATCAAAAGGAGTTGACGTACGTTAATTGCTGTAGAAAAATTTCAGCGTTTCTGGAATTTCAATACCACAGAACTATACAATGTGATTAATAAAAAATGCTTGTGATAAACACAGATTTAGCACTGATGTTATAAACGCTATGTATTCCTATGCACATTAGGGTAAACAATCGGCCCAGAACTCCTGCACGCCATCTGGCGAGCTATGACATCAACAATCCGCTTTTCTAACTGTTAACTCTCTGAGGAGTTGTATCACCTCACTATCATACACCATGTCCCGTAGATATTGCTGTAAACGGAAACGGCATCTTATACCCTCTGGTAGGCAGACTTGTGCGTTAAGAAAAATTTGAAATTACATGAGAAACATTTCACAGCGGTAACGCTCTCCAACAAATAAATAATCCAACAATTTTTCAAATCAGACTCCTAGAAACAGAGATATCGACAAAAATAAGACATGCATCTGCGCCCCCTGATGGGAAAACCAAACCATGCATTTTTTTTTAAGAAGAAAATATTCTCCAAAGATTTTTTTATGTGAGCGGTATCGGTCCACGAAAGAATTTTTTCAATCTAGTTTTCAGAAACTCAGATTTTGCTGCAAACACATCAGAAGCAGGAGTTATTATTTACTTCCCCTGCTGGCCAAACTATTCTTTACAAAATATTAGAAATTATATGCAAAAAGACTTCCTATCAGAAGCTGTATCCGGTGAAGAAAGAATTTTTCAAATCGGAGTTTTAGGAACAGTTATCGGGGAAGTGCAATTTACCTTAACGCCCCCTAGCGGAAAGTCTATGAATTACTTGAAAATTTTCAAAATTGTATGAAAGCATTTCGCACCAGAAACGCTATCTAACAAAGAAGGAATTTTTCAAATCAGACCATTAGAAGCAGAAATATTGACAAATATAGGATATACATCTACGCCCCTGGCGGAGAAACCGTGCATTGTTTAAAGAAAATATTCCGAAAAGGTTTATTGACATGAATGGTATCGGTGAACGAACGAATTTTTTCAATCGAGGTTTTACAAGCTCAGATTTTGCTGCAAATACAACAGAAGCAGAAATTAACCATTACGCCCCCTAGTGGCCAAACCATTTTTTACCAAAAATTAGAAATTGTATCCAAAATATTTCTCATCAGAAGTTGTATCCTCTGCAGAAAGAATTTTTGAAATCGGTGTCTTAGAAGAATATATATCGGGGAAAACGCAATTTCCTTTAACCCCCTCTAGCGGAAAATCTATGCGTAACTTGTAAAAGTGACTATACTTAAAATACTCTTCGACATGAATGGAATCGAAAGGTAGAAAAAACATTTTTCAATCGGATGTTTTGAAGGAAATATATGGAATAAAATGTATTTTGAGTTCGACATCATCTGCATTTACGCTCTTTAGCGGCGAAATTCTTCGCCAGATTTTTCTCTTCAGACCAGTTCTAAGGTGAGTCTTGTCTAAGTGAGACCAGTTCTAAGTGAGTACTGAGAGAATGCAGACATTCTTAGACAGCATGTTAGAGTGTGTAGGTGGTCTTAAACTGAGACCACTTACACACTCAGTAACATGCAAACCATTATGAAAACCAATAACAGACAGGAGTCAAAATCAGTAGATCTACTGATAAATTAGTTAGAATGGCAACACTGCTTCGCACAGACGTGCAAGGTAGAACAAACAAATTCAAGCTTTCTTTGCTTTACAGTGGAGGGGAGTAGGTTGATATACGGAAAGTAAAAACGAAACCATTGCCGCGGCAACTTGGCATTTGCTCACACATGATTAGATCTTCCATGAGAAAAACGTTCGGTTAATTCAGCAAAAAAAAAAAAAAAAAAAAAATGTTGAATTAACCAAAAAATGTTTGTCGATATGCTTTGAATTTACAAATGTATTTTGCTGAAAATTTTTGTTGATTCAACTCAATTTATTGTTATCACAAAAGGTTTTGTTCATTTAACAAAACGCCTAGGTCGATTTTTGGAGATTTGTTTGATCCAAAAATATGTATTGCTATCTTGATAAAACGTTTAGTTGAATTAACAAAATATAGCCAACGCAATAATTTTGTGTTGCAAACAAGCAATTCCGATGGAGTTTGGCTAAAGCAACAAAATAAATCGACAAAGCAGCTCAACAAAACAATTTTGTTGTTTCAAACAATCATTTTTTTTTCTACCTTTTTTCTGAACTCTTTTTCTCAACGATATTTCTATTTCTAATTTTCAGTATACTGAAAATTAGTAATAGAAATATCGTTCTTTCATAATATCACTTAACCTTTCTGGATATTCTTTTTCTGTCTGGCGTTGTGTATTGAAAAAGATTGCACTGAGAAAAAAAAAATTGTTTTGTTGAGCTGTTTTGTCGATTTAATTTGTTGCTTTAGCCAAATTCCATCGGGATTGTTTTGTTGGCAACACGAAATTATTTCGTTGGCTATATTTTGTTAATTCAACTAAACGTTTTATCACGATAACAATACATATTGTTGGATCAAATAAATTCCTAAAACCTCGACGTAGGCATTTTGATAAATGAAAAAAAAACTTTTGTCATGATAACAATAAATTTTGTTGAATCAACAATAATTTTTAGAAAATACATTTGTAAATTCAACAAACATTTTTGTTGACTGCATATCGACAAAATGTTTTGGTTGATTCAACAATTTTTTTGCTGAATTAACAGAACGTTTTTCTCAGCGTGTTGTTCTAAACACCACCTTGTGTTTCAATAAAAAGGGAGAAAAATAAAGATGTTCGAATACAATAAAAAATGTTAGCATATAATAAAAGATATTCGTAAAAATAAAGATGTTCGATTTCGGAGTTTTTACTTAACTTTTACTAGTATCATTTGAGCAGCTACGCTTTGCATACTTGGCAGGAATATTTGTCTGCTTCTGTTGTTTTGTGCTTGTTGATGTCATCAGAAAATTGAATAATAAAGAAGAAAAAAGGAGAAACACGCGTCCCACTACAAAAATCTTTCAGTCTACGAGCACTTAAAAAATCTTTTATTCGAAAAGAATGAAGACGGAATGATAGAAAAAAAAATATGAAAAGGGGACAGAAAGATGTAAATCTCGTTGCTATGGCAACTACATGGGCTTATCGCACTATGCAATTGTCAAACGCCATCTTGAGTCTCTCTCAATTGTTAATAAACTTGGCCTAAGCCTTGATGTTACATGCTTATCAGCCCGCTTCTTTTCTGATGAAGTGGCATTCTTCCATGTACATTCGTCCTTCTTTTTCATCGCACGTTACTCTGCCTCTTTGATTTTTTGTTTCCCTTCTTTCAGTTTTTTTCCCCCCAGATAATGACCAACGAGATAATCGCTGGTTCACGGCTCACAACAGTCTATTGTCGTATAAGTGTCACGTTTGTTTTAGATAACGAGGTTTTTATACATCTTTGAATCTTTTTATATTTGTTAATCATTGTTCCCCGAAGTGCTGTTAAAGGAGAACGGATAGGAAGGAACACAGTGAACGAAATTAACTGCATTTCGAGTTTTTAAGCTTCAGAGTGCTTTTCGGCTCTTGAAATTTTCCATGGAGCACGGATGATTTTTTTAATGAGCGCAGCGGAGCAGAAACAATGTGAAGTGCAAATCTCTTTTAATTTCTGTTTGTTATCTGCCTATTTAAAATACTTAGCAATTTATACTTGACAAGGGCTTCCGCTCTTTTTTTTTTTTTTTTTTTTGGGAAGCTAAAAAAATATTTAGACAACGCCTTTTAACAAGCCAACCGCACTGTTTTATGAAAGGTGCGAATATTTGTGAAGACAATTGCTTGGCATTTTGAAATATGTGGAAGTGTGTTTGAAAGACAATGACGCATAATAATGTATAAACGAGTTCGAAAGATAAAAAAAGTAACATGAAACGATCTTAGATACGTACATATAAGAGTAAAAAAGTAACTCTGCAAAATAAAATGTGCTAGTAGTTTTTGTTGCCTTTAATTACTGAGAAAGATAGGAAGCAAAGTAAGGGAGAATATTGGAGTAATAAAACGAAAGCCATAAATTTTATAATTTTTCTTATACAGTAAGTTCCCGACTTATGCGGTAAATTCGGTCCGAAGATTTCCGCGTAAGTCGAAAGGTGCTTAATTACGATGAATCGCCGACACGCACGTTCGTCGCAAGAGAAAATTAAAGCAAAACTATTACAATAGTATATATTAAAAGATCAGCGAACAAGCTAAAATTAATCCTAAATATAAGACCACGTGTAACTGAAAGAAAACTGGCATGCTTACAGTGATATACACTGAAGTGCCAGAAAAACTGGTACAGACGAGCTTATGCAAAATACATAGCAACGTCACCTATGCGCGTACTGGATTGCGTCCGCCATTGCGTATATAAAGCGATAGACATCCTTGCTAGATGTCAGAGCTATTTTCGGCATGAGAATGACAAGTAATAACGATTTAACCGATTTTCAACGTGGTGTCATAGTTGGCGCTCGTGAGATGGGTCATAGTATTTCGGAGGTAGAAACGAAGTTCGGATTTTCACGGACGACCATTGCAAGGGTGTGTACCGTGACTACAAGAATTCCGGCAAAACCTCCAACCTACAATATCAGTGTAGCCGTAAAAAGACATTGGGTGAACGTGACCATCGTCGGCTGTCAAGAATCGTTTCAGGCGATAGGCGTGGAAAACTCTCGCAGGTATCATCGGCATTCAATGCTGGAGCCTCAACAAGCATCAGCGTCCGGACTGTGCAACGTACCCTGCACGATATGGGCTTTGGGAACCGACGCCCAACTCGAGTCCCCTTGATGGGTGCACGACACAGAGCTATGCGCTTCGTTTGGGCACGGCAACACCGCCCCTGGACACTTTATGACTGGAAACAAAAGCCTGGTCTGGCGAGTCGCGTTTCCAACTGTATCGGGCAGATGGAAGGATTCGTGTGTGGCGCAAACCCTATAAAGCCATGGATCCCGCCTGTCAACAGGGAACTGTATCGGCTGGTGGGGGGTCCGTAATGGTATTGGGTGTGTTCACCTGAACTTTACTGGGACCCCTGGTACGTCTACAAACGTCTGTGACCGGCCAACGCTATATGAGCGTCCTTTCTGACGAGGTACACCCGTTCATGTTATGTATTCATGCTGATGGGTTGGGTCTGTTCCAACAGGACAATGCACCTCCACACAAGTGCCGGGACGCTACATTATGGTTATAGGAGCATTGATCTGAGTTTAGAGTGTTGCCATTCGTATCCAAGTTTCCAGATATGAACGTGATAGAACACATTTGGGATGCCATGCAACGCGCTATCGAACACAGGAATCCGAGACCTCGGAATACACCCGAATTGTGGAACGCTCTGCAGGAAGTATGGTGTGCATTACCTACAGCATATTTCCAGAAGCTAGTGGAGTCCATGCCCCGTCGTATTTCTGCATTCTTGCGCTCCCGTGGGGGACCTATCAAGAAATATGTTTGTAATATTTTTTTTTTCTGTACGAGGACTTATCACAAACTATTTTTTTCATCGTGATTTTTTCGACGTAACAGAATAAATTGGAACTTGCGATCTTTTTGACATGACAGTGAGTTTCACTTTAAGAAACGGCGAAATATACTGTCTTATAATATTATTTCACAAAGCTCCTAAATATAAAATTTACTGTTGATGGCTATAATAGCTTTTGTGTCAAGGTCTCCACAGACTGATACATTGGGATAGTACATTCACCTGTACAACAATTTTTAACTAATACATTGGATAGTACATTCACCTGTACAACAATTTTTCAACAATTTTTTTGGTATCCGGTTGCTTATGATAACACATTAAACAATAGCCGGACCACAAAATGGTGGAGAGGGGAAGGAATATCCGGAGCCTTAATAACCAAAATTTCATACGATATGCTATTCACAATATCCGACCTCGCAACAGAACTTTAAAATTAAATCTTTCGACGGACGATTTAACATTTAGTCAAACATCAAGTATTCTTGCGAATCTCACTTGTTACCGAAAATATTTTTTTTATTTTTATTGGAGGTTTAATTACCACCGTGAGCAACTCAATGGGCTAATTTAGGGTCACTGGTTCCAGGGAAGGGAGAGAGCCATTGCCGTAAGACAAACACAACATCCATGCCTCAACGGGATTCGAACCCGGACCCCTTTCTGACGAATGATCTGAAGCCATCGCTTAGGCCACTGCGCCACCGGGGCGGCAGGAAAAATATTTCGTTGTATAGATTGGAAAAATTGAGAACAGAATTTTTCTGTGAATATTGGAAAGGAATTGCGGAAAAGGTTTCTAAAAATTCAGAATTTTCAATTAAAACATCTTAAAAACAGCAATTTACCTATAATATTTGAAATGGATTGCGGAACGGTTTCCGAAAATTCAGAATTTTTTTGGGGTACAAAAATTCCGTGAAATTCAGGTTTCTTTCATTCATTTCACGGAAAAGGTGTCAGGAATATGTTTCGTTAATTAATGAAAGGAATCGCAGAAAGTGGCTCGTAAATTTCGGAAAATGTTTTACAGTGTGATGTTGAAAACACATGTTCTAAATAATTTAGCATAGAAATCCTGTCCCCTCGAAGACAGAGGCAAGACATGAATGTCCTCACGACGCAGATTTTCCCCCTACCTTAGTATCAGTGGTACTAAATTATAGATAAATGACTCTGTATCGTATTTGATGGTCATATCACTGATTTCTAACCGTCACTCGAAATAAAAAAGAATGATGACATCAAATTCTTTGCTGTAATAAGCACGTCTTTCGAATCCTTTGCGACACACAAAAATAATTTTTCAAAGCAGATTGTCACAGAGGGATCAAAAGCAGCGAAAAAAAGATTGCCAATACATGCGCTAATGGAAAGAAATACTGAAATTAGGCAGTGTTGCTCATCGTGAATGGAACCGTTTAGAAAAAAACAAACAAACAAATACCAAACGTATTAATACAATCCGTAAAATATTCACAAATAAAAATGGCTACTGTCGGCCGAGATTGTCCGAAATGTGTGGTAGAAAAAAACACTGATTGTACATGTTCTTATTGCAGAAGATATCCAACGTAAAAGGGATTTTGCAAATCGGTCAATCAGCAGAACAGGTACTGAAGAAATCGTGATATAAGTTTACACCCCCTAGCAGTAACAAATGCGTCGCTTGACCATTTCAGGTGGGACTCAAGCTCCCGAAAGCGTATGTAAAGACCCCTCCCCTCCCGCCCCCCAAAATAATCTTACAATAATCTCCAAATAAACTTTTTTTGTTTAAGTTAAAAAAAAATTCCCAAACCTATGCTGAATTCGGAATTTTATCATTTTAAATCAATGATTAACCACCAAAAAATAAATAACGTCAAAAAAGTTAATGGCAAATTTACATTTGACAATTGTTACCAAATTACGCGTAAGGAACCGCCTCTTGTTTAAGGACACGTCTCGCGGATTGTCGAGTGTGTAATGCGGTTCATATAACTTTTTACGTTTTAGCTATAGGTTCTTTTTAAGATTTGGCAACACTTTCAAGAAGAACCTAACAACAAAACAGGTGGACTTAGGGATTAGTTGGACGGTAAGACATTTTGGGCCGCGTGTGTTCAATTTGATGTTACAGGACTAATTTTTTAGCCCTGTAGCGGGTCTATCTCCCTCTATTGCTCTTAATTGCCCTTAACTCCCTTGCAGTACTGCCCAATACTCTTCACTGCAGCAAAACACAACTGCGGACTATCTCCATAATCTCAAAAACTCACCGAAGATGGAGGAAGGGTCAACACTGAAATAATATTAATGCTGCACTAAAATTAATCCTAAAACTGAAAGATCTCAGAATTACATTGGTCGTAAATTAAATTAAATTTGTTTATTTTTTATTGGAGGTTTAACGACCATTGGGACCAACTCAGTGGGCCATAATGAGTCGTCCGTCCCTAATTTAGGGTCACTAGTTCCAGGGAAGGGAAAGAGCCAGTGCCATAAGACAAACATTACATCCATGCCTCACCGGGATTCGAACCCGGACCCTTCTTGGATGAATGGTCAGAAGCCATCGCTTAGACAACTGCGCCAGCGGAGTGGCAAATTAAGTTAAATTAATTACTTTGAATTTCAAGCACAATTAAGCCTTCTTGGTGGCTCAGTGGTCTAAGCGTTGGCTTAGAACAGGTCATCCATGTGGGCGCAGGGTCGAATCCCGGTGGGGCATGGATGCACTGAGAAAAACATTTTGTTAATTTAGCAAAAACATTGTTGAATCAACCAAAACATTTTGTCGATATGCAACAAACAAAATGTTTGTTAAATTTACAAATGTATTTTGCTGAAAATTATTGTTGATTCAACAAAATTTATTGTTATCATGACAAAGCGTTTTTTTTTCCATTTAACAAAATGCCTAGGTCGAGTTTTGGAAATTTCTTTGATCCAACAATTTGTATTGTTATCGTGATAAAACGTGTAGTTAAATTAACAAAACATAGCCAACGAAATAATTTTATGTTGCCAAGAAAACAATTCCGATGGAGTTTGGCTAAAGCAACAAAATAAATCGACAAAACAGCTCAACAAAACTATTTTGTTGCTTCAAAACAAACTTTTTTTCTCAGTGTATTGTCTTACGTCACTGGCTCTCTCCCTTCCCTGGAACCAGTGGCCCTAGATTAGGGACGGGCGACTGCTGCTTATAGCCCATCGAGTTGCTCATGGTGGGTTTTTAAACCAATAATAATAATAATAAAAAGAAAAGCATAATTAAGTTAAAAGTGTCAAACATGAATTTTATACAGAAAGGGGGATGGCATGAGAATAAAGTAGTGAAAATTAACTAAGCCCTGTTCATCCGCCCCAATGTTAAAAAACTAAAGTTCTGTTCAGGCACCCTACTTCCAGTGTTTTTAATTTAGCAACGTCTCTGAGCTGGAACGCTCTTCGTTACTTAAAGACAAAATGGATGCAAACTATCATAAGAAAAGGTATCCTTCCGAAAAAAAAAAAAAAAAAAAAATTCCAAGGATTTATAGAATCGGAGACTCTCTCAGGAAAGAAAAAAATCTGACACCCCATGGAGGCAGGATGAACAAAGGGAAAGTAGAAAACATGCGCAAAGTAACTTTTATAGCAAAAGTAATGCGAAAGAAAATGATTTTTTCAGATACAACTTTTAGGAGAACGAATATAGAAGACGACGAACGCATTAACATTTGGCCATTATATTTTATTCTATGCGAAGGAAAACAAGTTTAGACACGTTCCAGAGCTAGAAAACTGTGTGCTATTTCAAGAGGAAAGTTTTCCCAGTCTTTAACCCTATCGAATGTCATACTGCGCAAAAGCAGTTTTCTTCGATGGAGATTTTAGAAGCGGCGAAACGGTTGCAAACTAAAATGCACACTAACGCCACCTAGCGTCAAAAATAAAAATTAAAAATCAAGAGTACACGCAAAATTTTTCAAACTGCATGAATGGATTCCATTGTAAAATGAGTTTTCGAATTGGACTTTTAGAAGCAGAGATAACGAGAAAATAGTTTATGCATTTGCGTTCCCTAGCAGATAAATTATGCATCACTTTGAGTAGGAAATGCGTATAAAATTTTATCGTACTTAGCAGGATCTGCCCGAAAAAGAATATTTTCAGTCGGGATTTTAGACGCGCAAATACTGCTGACAAAGAATTTGCGCCCTCTTGTGGAAAAATTATTCATTAAGAAAAAGTAGAAATTATACGCAAAACATTATTCACTAGAAAGTTTGTCCGACAAAAATAGAATTTTTAAAATTCGACTGGTAGAAGCAGACATCGAGAAAAATTGGATATAAATCTACGCCGCATAGCTGAAAAATTGTTCATTATAATATTGCAAAAAATATGCGCATAAAGTTTTCCATGGTGAGCTGAAACAGAAAAGAATTTTTCACTCCAGTTTTCAGGAACGCAGGATGTTGCAAATGCATCTGAAAGGGAAACAAAACGCTTACACTCCTTAATGGCAAAACTGTTTGTTACGAAAAACAGAAAATTACACGAAAAACATTTCTCGCATCGAATTTAATCCGAAGAAAAATAAGCTTCCAAATCGTAGTTTTAAAAGCAGAGATATCCGGCAAGACTCAACTTATAGCCTACATTTATGCTGCCTAGCGTGAAAGCTGTTAATTATTAGAAACTTTAGCCACAATTGTTTTCGTTCTAAATGGTATGAAAGGAAATAATTTTTTGAATCTGATATTTTAGAGCAATGGCATGGAATAAAACACATTTGGAATTCGATTGAATCTGCACTTACGCCCTCAAGTTGCCCAGTTATGCATCGGACAAACATCAGAAAGAAAGAGTAATCGTTCTCACTTTTCATGTTTCTCCCAGTGCAAAAATAATTTCTTAAATTGGACTGCCAGGTGCAGAGATATGTTGTCCGCAGAGGGCAGTACATAGTAATATGTAACAAGAAAGATGACACCGAATTTTCGGTTGTAATGAGCACGTCTTTTGAATCCGTTCTGACGCGAATTAAATTTATCAAAGATGTTCAAAGTCAATGAAACCAATATAGAAAATGATACTATTTGACAGAAGAAAGAAGTTTTTCAATCGGGTTTTTAGACTCACAGATATAGATTGCTTGAACGGAAACGTGAACTCACACCCTCTGGTAGCAAACTTGTGCGTTAAGAAAAATTTGAAATGATATGAGAAACATTTCGAAGCGGAAGCGCTGTCCAACAAAGAAATATTTCAAATCGGACTCTTAGAAGGAGATATACATGGCTTTTTCGCCCCCTGGCAGAAAAAGCATGCATTATTTTAAAAAGAAGGTATTCTCAAAAGTTTTTTTGATGTGAGCGGTATCAGTCCACGAAAGAATTTTTTTCAGGAGCTCAAATTTTGCTGCAAATCCATTAGAAGCAGAAATTAACGTTTACGCCCCCTGGTGGCCAAACCATTTTTTACCAAATATTAGGCATTATTTCTAATTAAAACATTTTCCATCAGCAGCTGTATGCGATACAGTAAAAAATTTTCAAATCCGAGTTTTAGAAGCAGATATATCGGAGAAACAGCCTTAACACCTCCCAGCAGAAAGTATATGAAGTACTTGAAAATTTTGAAATCATATGAAACACATTTCGAATTGGAAAGGCTATCCAAACAAAGAAGGAATTTTTCAAATCAGACCATTAGGAGCACAGATATTGACAAAAATATGATATACATATACGCTCCTGGTGAAAAAACCATGCATTATTTTGAGAAGAAAATATTCTGAAAAGGTTTATCGACGTGAGTGGTATCGGTCCACGAACGATTTTTTTCAATCGAGGTTTTAGAAGCTCGGATTTTGCTGCAAATGCATCAGAAGCAGAAGTTAACAATTGCGCAGTCTGGTGGCCAAACCATTTTTTATCAAAAATTAGAAATCATATGCGAAAGATTTCAGGAGCTGAATCCGCCGCATAAAGAATGTTTCAAATCGGAGTTTTAGAAACAGAGATATCGGGAGAAACGCAGTTATAGGTTTACGCCCCTAGTGGAAAATCTATGTGTAACTTGAAAAAGAGACTATACCTAAAATAGTCTTCGTCATAAATAGAATCGAAAGGTAAAATAATTTCTTCAATCACCAATTTGTCATTTTCTTGTAGGACTTCCGTCCACAGTGAGTAGAGTTTAGGTCCCAGCCACCTACAGCGAGATTGCCTTTTGGGCAGGACACAGAAACGGAAGGAATGAGAGCAAGTCTAGCTACTTTGACAGAACAGTTTGTAGTGAGATTAGAGTACAGTAGATGGCGCCACCGTACAAGTACGATGTTGCACATAGAGGGGTGAGAGAACTTCAGGGGCGCATAGGAAAGGATACCCATTTAACCAGTGGGTCCAGCCTGGGGGCCGTCACTTAACGTGCTCGTCCGAAGCACGGCGGATATTCAGCGATTGTTAGTAAATCACACCATCTCTGAAAGATCAGCCCAGGTTCAAAAATGGAGGACCTTGCATCGATAGTCTGATTCGCTAACCACTAAGCCATCCGCGGCAATTTCTTCAATCGGATGTTCTGAAGCAAATATATGGAATAAAACGCATTTTGAATTTTGAATTCGATATCTTCTGCATTTACGCCCTCTAGCGGCGAAATCGTGTATCATAAAAAAAAAAAAAAAAAAGAAATAAAGGGCCATCGTTCGCACATTTCAAGCTTCCCAACAATGCAAAAAGAATTTTTGAAATCGAACTAATAGTTGTAGAGGTATGGTGTCCAGACGGACGGACAAACCGGTAACATAAGCACGATCTTTTTTTCTTTACAAAAGATGTGCTAAAACAGCTCAGTTTTCAGCGCGTCTTACGAAAAGAAAGACGTGCTGAAAACCGTGGTTTCGTATATGAGCCGTACGAGCGTTTCTAAAAGCATGGTTAGACACTGTAGCTCTTCCTTAATGAGCTCAATTAACATGCAGAGCATTATGTACAGAATAAATAAAGTGAGATTTGAAGCTGATGAAGGGAAAATCAGCGTTTGTTACGTAAAGCAGTTGGTATGAAATTTAAGAAATGTTAGAAGACGAAATTAGCAGACATTCCAGGTACAGTGTGTGAGCTTTGTGTTGTCAGAAGAATTTCAAATGACTGCATGCAAACACGTTAACTGTTGGCATTTTGATACATGTTACGAGAGCACAGGTATAAAAAAAACGCGCACACAATGCATCCTACCTAGATGCATTGCTGACAAGGGGTTCCTGAAAGCCTCATTAGATTCGTGTAAGAAGAAAAACATTTCAGTTGTTGCCCGAAACAATCAGATAGCGGCGGATTGGGATGATCTAACGAGACCAAAAAATTCTAGTCTTGCGGGCCACTATGAAAACACACGCACATATAGAAGAACGCCTCATAAATTCCCACATGCAAACAATTCTGTTAGATCCTGGATGAAAGAGAACTGTTAAAATGTGCACTGTAAAACGACTTCATTAGTGAACAAATTTTAATGAGAATTTTAAAAATCCGCTCATGATTGAATGGTTCATCAAACCTCGCTGAAAACGAGATTTTGGCCGCCCCGGTGGCGCTGTGGTCTAAGCGATGCCTTCGGAGCACTCGTCCCAAAGGGGTCCGGGTTCGAGTCCCGTGAGGCATGGATGTTGTGTTTGCCTTACGGCACTGGCTCTCTCCCTTCCCTGGTACCAGTGACCCTAAATTAGGGACGGGCGACTGCTTGTAGCCCATTGAGTTGCTCATGGTGGTCGTTAAACTTTCAGTCAAAAAATAACAAAAACGAGATTTTGTACCAGGTAATTATTTCCCTTTGAAAAAATTTTTGATTCAAAGAAAAAATAAATCGCAAATCACTTTTTGGTATTTTTTTTAGTGGAGGTTTAACGACCACCGTGAGCAACTCAATGGGCTATAAGCAGTCGCCCGTCTCTAATTTAGGGTCACTGGTTTCAGGGAAGGGAGAGAGTCAGCGAGGTAAGACAAACAAAACATGCATCCCTCCTCGGGATTCGAACCTGGACCAGTTTCGGAGGAATGATCAAAAGTCATCGCTTAGACCACTGTGCTACCGGGGCGGGGGCAGCTGGTATTTTTCAAAAGACCACAAAAAAAATAAAAAAAAATAATAATTAACGATCATTTCCAAAAAAAAAAAAAAAAAAAAAAATACCCACAGAAATAATTCTGATTGGGGCGCAAAATGTCAATGGGATGGACGTATTAGTAGAACTATTTCACAACATACCTTTACAGGCCTTCGAAGTAATTAATCTCCATGTTTCTTTATGACAGCAGCCCAACCTTTGGGCAAGTCTTGTATTCCAGTCAGGACATCTCCATTGTTGAGGCTTCAGATTACTCGGGTCACCTCATTAGAAACTTCCTGAATCGTTTCCCACGGTTAGCTTCTACAGTTTTGGGAACAAGTCATAGTCTGGTCAGCTCGTGTAAGGACTGTATGGTGCGTGAGGAAGCAATACCCATCCATACATTTCTAGAAAGTCCCTTACTGTCGGGTAACATGCAGACTCGCTTTGTGGTGCACTCAGATTATGCGGACCCCATTTGGCAGCTACTTTTTTCTTCTGTAATTTTTCAGTTTGAATTTTGAAAACTGAAGTAGCGGTTGACATGTTTGCTTCATATACAAACTCTTCACATGTTTTCCGTCGATCTTCTTCCAAATGCTATTGATGATAACCACAGAAGTGTCGACCGCCGCCCCGGTGGCGCAGTGGTCTAAGGCGTTGGCCTCTGATCATTCGTCCGAAGGGGTCCGGGTTCGAATCCCGGTGAGGCATGGATGTTGTGTTTGTCTTACGGCACTGGCTCTCTCCCTTCCCTGGTACCAGTGACCCTAAATTAGGGACGGGCGACTGCTTATAGCCCATTGAGTTGCTCACGGTGGTCGTTAAACCTCCAATCAAAAAAAAAAAAAAAAAAAGAAGTGTCTACCATAAATGTTGACGATAACTGTTGATCCATATGCTGTTGACGATAACCACAGAAGTGCCATCATAGAATATACATCACATCGGTGAAACTTTTCAGCTCTATGAAGGAGCATATGCCTTGAAAGATGACCTGTCAGTAAATTGTTTGGAGCACACACCACACTGGCAAGGCTTTTCACCTGTATGAAGGAGGATATGCCTTGAAAGATGACCTGTTAGTAAATTGTTTGGAGCACACGCCACACTGGTAAGGCTTTTCACCTGTATGAAAGAGCATATGCCTTGAAAGATGACCTGTCAGTAAATTGTTTGGAGCACACACACCACACTGGTAAGGTTTTTCACTTGTACGAAGGAGAATATGCCTTGAAAGATGACCTGTTAGTAAATTGTTTGGAGCACACGCCACACTGGTAAGGCTTTTCACCTGTATGAAAGAGCATATGCCTTGAAAGATGACCTGTCAGTAAATTGTTTGGAGCACACACACCACACTGGTAAGGTTTTTCACTTGTACGAAGGAGGATATGCCTTGAAAGATGACCTGTTAGTAAATTGTTTGGAGCACACGCCACACTGGTAAGGCTTTTCACCTGTATGAAAGAGCATATGCCTTGAAAGATGACCTGTCAGTAAATTGTTTGGAGCACACACCACACTGGTAAGGTTTTTCACTTGTATTAAGGAAGATATGCCTTGAAAGATGATCTGTTAGTAAATTGTTTGGAGCACACGCCACACTGGTAAGGCTTTTCACCTGTATAAAAGAGCATATGCCTTGAAAGATGACCTGTCAGTAAATTGTTTGGAGCCCACACACCACACTGGTAAGGCTTTTCACCGGTATGAAGGACGATATGCCTTGAAAGACGACTTTTGCCAGTAAATTGTTTGGAGCACACACCATCACACTGCTGAGGCTTTCCATCTAAGTGAGGAAGCATATGATGGCCGGCCGCTTCTTGGGTCGCCTACGATGCTTTCCCGACCTCGACGGAAACGAAAAGCCCAGAGTGACACTGTGCTACGATCCACTACACTAACCCCACAAACTTCACACAAAGCTTTAGGAATTTCGGTAGGGGATTTTCCTCGTAAAGTTTCAATTTTAATGGAGGATCACTGGTCGCTAGGCGAGAACTGACCTGACTCACTTTCTTCCTCCATTTCTAGGCAGAATTTTTGGAACAGAAACAAATTAGCCAACAAACGTAGACACAACTTTATATACTGAAGTCTGACTCACAACTGGCGCAACGATTAGAGCGATTGCATCATCCTACTGGCAACGCCTGCGCAGCTTGCAGAACTTTTGAAATTACCTACGTATTAGACGTCGGTTTTTCTAAAAAGTAATAAGTCGAATAATTGTTGTTTAAATTCACTCACATCATAGCAGCTGTAGTGGGGAGGAGAAAATTATTGGCTGTAAAATTAATTTTGCCAATCGAAAGAGCTGGTCAATTTGTCAGCTAAAGGAAAAAATATAAAAGAAGTTTGTCACAAAACGTTCTTCAGAATACTTTCAGCAATTCTCTCAGACGTGTAGGATGTTAATTATCTACTGAGAGTACATTAAAATCGTAATTTTAAAAATGGCAAAACTGTTATTCAATAAGCTTTTTATTCAGATAATTTTCAACATAAGCTATACTTACGTTACGCTGTTAAACCGTTTGGATTAAATTTTTTTCTTTGCGTTATTACCTTTTCATTATTGTCTTAAAGAGAATTTTATGTCTCGTTAGATGCTTATTTTTTTTTCAGTCTTTCCATACGGGAACTTCACTGACATCCATTTTTCCATATAACTGGACCCCGCTGGTATATCATTGTAACAGGGCCCCCAAATTGGAACGACGGTCCGGCCTACTAAGAAAACATTCAACAATTCACAGGGGGGAAAATGCATCATAAATAAAATAAAACGTGAAGCAAAAGTCCCGTTAGAGGCAGGAAATAATATTCTTATGTGGTTCGAACATGAAAGAATGAATGAAGCTGTGCTAACCGAAAGAATTTGTAATTGGTATTAATAAGAGCAGAGTAAAAAAAAGATATTAATTAAATCGTACGTCAAGTTTATGAATGCTTCAAAACGCAGAAGATAATGAGTATAAACAGCTAATGATCATATATGAGCTTAATGAGCTTTTAATGGCTGTCTGTGCAAAGCTCTGTGTTCTACGATCGTAGAGCGAAAAGGTTGGTGGTGGTTCATGGTTAAACTTCAAAATTAATTTCTAAATGGAATGAATTCATTAGGAAAGGCAAACCCCTAACGAGAATAGATTATGAAAAACAAGTCTTAGCAAAATTTTTTGGACGGTATTTTATCTTTCTTACTATGTTTCCCCTGTGGAATTTTGAAATATCCGCGATGTCTTCATTCGTCAACATTCTCGAACTGATATTATTGCATTTGTATATGAGTCAGCGAGAATATATTTATATAACTTAGATACTTGATTTAATCAAGTATAAACCAAGTAACCTTGCTTTTACAAGAAATGAAGATTTATCAATTGATGGAGAAAAGCTGGAGATAACAGACACGTACGTTTATCTTGGACAGCAGATATCAAGTGAGGGTCACATTGGTGAAGAAATTAATCGGCGTACAAAACTTGCCTGGAGAGCTTTTGGAAGAAACAGCATAATTTTCAAGAGCAATATGCCATTATGTCTTAAAAGAAAAGTGTTTGATCAATGCATCCTTCCAGTGCTTACGTATGGTGCAGAGACGTGGACCTTAGCTAAAAGAGACATACAAAGGCTGCAGACAACTCAAAAAAGCATGGAGAGGTGCATGCTTGGTGTAACCAGGAGAGATAAGAAGAGGAACACGTGGATCCGAAAAATGACAAGAGTGGAAGACATCATGATCAGAGTTAAATCCCTGAAATGGCAATGGGCTGGACATACTGCCAGAAGGATAGACCATCGATGGACAGCCGAAATTTTAGATTGGATTCCAAGGGACAGGAAAAGACCCAGAAGAAGACCACATGGGAGATGGGTGGATGAAATTCGAAAGTATGCGGGAGTGACATGGAGGAGACTGGCACAAGACAGACCGTTGTGGAGGAAACTTGGGGAGACCTTCGTCCAGCAGTGGATTGATAATGGTTGATGATGATGATGATGATGATGAAACCAAGTAACATATTCAAGTATATCAAATCACAAAATACCGGACTAAATTAAGTAGTCTATATATAAAAAATCTAATTCAAGCAGATATAGTATATCATCATCATCATCATCGTCAACCATTATCAATCCACTGCTGGACGAAGGTCTCCCCAAGTTTCCTCCACAACGGTCTGTCTTGTGCCAGTCTCCTCCATGTCACACCCGCATATTTACGAATTTCATCCACCCATCTCCCATGTGGTCTTTTTCTGGGTCTTTTCCTGTCCCTTGGAATCCAATCTAAAATTTCGGCTGTCCATCTATGGTCTGTCCTTCTGGCAGTATGTCCAGCCCATTGCCATTTCAGGGATTTAACTCTGATCATGATGTCTTCCACTCTCGTCATTTTTCGGATCCACGAGTTCCTCTTCTTATCTCTCCTGGTTATACCAAGCATGCACCTCTCCATGATGCTTTGAGTTGTCTGCAGCCTTTGTATGTCTCTTTTAGTTAAGGTCCACGTCTCTGCACCATACGTAAGCACTGGAAGGATGCATTGATCAAACACTTTTCTTTTAAGACATAATGGCATATTGCTCTTGAAAATTATGCTGTTTCTTCCAAAAGCTCTCCAAGCAAGTTTTGTACGCCGATTAATTTCTTCATCAATGTGACCCTCACTTGATATCTGCTGTCCAAGATAAACATACGTATCTGTTATCTCCAGTTTTTCTCCATCAATCGATAAATCTTCATTCCTTGTAAAAGCATTGAACATCACTTTTGTCTTCTGAAAGTTCATTTTTAATCCCACTTCTTTACTCTTGTCAGCAAGTTCCTGGATCATACTCTGCAGCTCTGATGGGGTAGTTGCAAAAATGACTATGTCATCAGCAAAACGAAGGTGGGTTAGATAATCTCCATTAATCTTTATCCCTTTGTTTTCCCAGTTCAGTGATTATATATATAGTATATATACTTGATTTATTCCAGTATTATGTGCAAATAGTATTAAATCAACATTTCGTGCAAAACAAGTCAGCATACTACGTGAATCAATTAAGGCACTGAGCCAGCGCAGAAACACACTGCACATCCAAGTTCATTAAGAAATAAAGACAAGAAAGATGACACCGAATTTTCAGGTATAATGAGCACGTCTTTTGAATACTTTGCAACATGAAAAAGATTTTTAAAAGAAAATATTGTGGAAAAGAGAAAGCATGTACGCATCCGCATACAAAATTCGCCCATAATTTAAAATGTGCAATGTTCTTCATACTCTATTCAACCAGTCACAACAATAATAATAATAATAATAATAATATCTACCGGATTTTTATACAATACGCAAACACAAACACCTACTTTCGAACACTAGTGGCTGAAATGTATTTCTGCACAAAGCGTTTTTCATAACGGAAGATATAAAAGACAAAGGGGATTTTTCAAATCGGTTTCTTAGAAATGAAGGTATGGTTCCAAGTATGGTAAATAGAAATGAACACTTACACCCCCAAGTGACCAAACTGTGTGGTACAAAAATTGGCAAAGATATGAAAGTATTCCTCACCACAAACGCTCTCAGTAGCAAAATGCAATTCTTAAATCGGACTTTTAGCAGCGGAGATATCATTACAGAGATTTACAGAAACGCCCTCCAATAAAAAAAACCCAACAACTAAACATTATTTTGAAAAAAAACGTACACAAAAATTTTCAAACGGAGATGCGTTTGCAAAAATGTTAGTAACAAAAATATGCAATTACGTTCCCTGGCGGCAAAGTATTACTTCACAAGATATTGTGAAGTAATACTAAAGCCATGCAAAATATTCATTGTGCTGACCTATATTCGTGGCCACTTCCAGCACATGTTGTGATGTCGTCACATTTCGCACGAAATGAGGTAAGTCAACTTCAAATTTCGTTGCAATACCTTCATTGGTGTTAATATTATTAAAAAATGCCGGGTTCGGTAGCGAGTGGGACACCCTGTATAAAGGTAGCCCTCGTTCCCCAAATATAAAGAAATACTTCGAACTTTCTCATCTCCTTTGTAGCAATGAAGGACACCAGAAGTTTGTTATGGTTTTGATTTCGTGTAGCTGAAAACTCCGTTGATGTAAACATTTCTGGGAAAAGAAAAAAACCACGAGTTTTAGGCGCGAAAATCAACAAAGAGAAAACGGAATGTGATTTCAAACTTTAAAGTAAAAACAGTCCCATTTCAAACACTCATCTTACAGCCCAGCTCGGCTTGTCGGTTTTAGATGTAATTAATCAATGCATCTGGTAGAAAAACTCGATAAATTTCATTTGATTATTTCATGAGTCACTCTTCGTTGTGTGAGACGAATTCTTTTTTCTTGAACCCAGAAGCAAAATGGCAAACTTTTCAGTACAGGCCCGGCCCGGCATTAGCTCGGATGTTTTCGCTTAACTGATGAAATAAAATAAAACAAAACACCGGCCCTAACCTGGGGCTGGGCAGCACTTGGCCCGTGCTAAGATCTCTAGTACTGCTAACAAAAAATCCTTTCGTTTGGTGATGTTACGAGACGTGTAGCGCATTCTAGCTGATTTAAAGATTTTACTGTCCGACTCCAGAGAGAAACGTGACTCATCTGTGAACAAAACATTCAGCCACTATACCAAAGCCCATTCGACTTGATCATGACCTTACATTAAGAGGATTAGCATCTTACAACCCAGCTTGTCGGTCTTTCTTTTTTTCCCCCAGAAATGTTTTCTTCTCACAGTCGATACATTTGGCTTTCTGTGACTGCGATTTGTCCAAGTTGAGATTGAGTATTGTTTTTTTTTCGATTTAGTTTGAAATTCTTCCCGTGATTTGAAGTCACAGAATGGTTGACACTGAGAATTCGAGCACCTTCGACGATTGATTGGAAATCGAGCACCTTCGACGATTGATTGGAAATCGAGCACCTTCGACGATTGATTAGAAATCGAGCACCTTCGATGATTGATTTTTACCTTAAAATGGCTCCCCGTCTTTTGGAATCATCTCGACGTTTTCCTGCAGAAACGGCAATAAAAACGGCTATTCTCGATTTACCCTGGATTATTGCGCACTGTTGCGATGGAGAACGAACGCACTCTTTTTTATCAGGTTTTCCAACTTGTACATACAAAGGCCGCTAATCGCTTTCCAATATGTGTTTTGATATTTGCACATTATAATGCAGCAACACAGTAAAAATTTAGTGTAACTCTCTACCGCTTCATATATTTATTCGCATTTTGGTACTTCGCGATTTTTTTTTTTGATGGCCAGTGTACACTGAAGTGCCTGAAAAACTGGTACATCAGTCTAATACTTGGTAGGTTCCCCACGGGAGCGCAGGACTGCAGAAATACGACGGGGCATGGACTCCACTAGCTTCTGGAAATATGCTGTAGGCAATGCACACCATACTTCCTGCAGAGCGTTCCACAATTCGGGTGTATTGCGAGGTCTCGGATTCCTGTGTTCGATAGCGCGTTGCATGGCTTCCCAAATGTGATCTATCACATTCATATTAGGGGATTTGGGTGGGAATGGCAACACCCCAAACTCACATGAATGCTCTTTTAATCATAATGTGGCATCCCGACACTTGTGTGGAGGTGCACTAACCTCTTGGAACAGGCCCAACCCATCAGCATGAATGCAGGACATGCACGGATGTACCTCGTTAGAAAGGATGCGCACAAAGCGTTGGTCGGTCAAAGACGTTTGTAGACGTACCAGGGGCTCCAGTGAAGTCCAGCTAAACACACCCCACACCATAACGGACCACCCACCAGCCGGTACAGTTCCCTGTTGACAAGCGGGATCCAAGACTTCATGGGGTTTGCGCCACATACGAATCCTTCTATCTGCTCGATACAGTTGGAAACGCGACTCGTCAGACCAGGCTACTTGTTTCCAGTCATCAAGTGTCCAGTGGCGGTGTTGCTGTGCCCAAGCGAGACACATAGCTCTGTGTCGTGCACCCATCAAGGGGACTCGAGTTGGGCATTGGCTCTCGAAGCTCATATCGTGCAGGGTACGTTGCACAGTCCGGACGCTGATGCTTGTTGAGGCTCCAGCATTGAATTCCGATGATACCTGCGAGAGTGTTGCACGCCTATCGCGTGAAACGATTATTGACAGCCGAAGATGGTCACGTTCACCCAATGTCTTTTTACGGCCACACTGGTATCGTAGATTGGAGGTTTTGCCGGAATTCTTGTAGTCACGGTGCACCCTTGCAATGGTCGTCCGTGAAAATCTGAATTTCGTTTCTACCTCCGAAATACTACGGCCCATCTCACGAGCGCCAACTATGACACCGCGTTGAAAATCGCTTAAATCGTTATTACTTGTCATTCTCATGCCGAAAACAGTTCTGAAAGCTGGCAAGGATGTCCATCTTTTTATATACGCACTGGCGGACGCAACCGATTACGCGCATAGGTGACAATGGTATGTGTTTTGCATAAGCTCGTCTGTACCAGTTTTTCTGGAACTTCAGCGTATAGTGCAATAAAATTTTATGGTTCCGGCCTGGTCGTTCGGCGGTAGAGCCCTAGTCAGGAAAATCTGAATCGATTTCACATCCATTCATGATCACTAAGAATGATTATGTTGAGTACATCTTCTTTCATTTAAATGTGGTGGATCATCTCTCCTCGAGGAATTATCTTTCATTTTGAGAGATTGTCTTATTCGTATGTAGGAATCATACGCAAGAGCTACATATTCGGAACTGCTTTATTATTATTTTTTTTTTTGCTATTAAGTTTGCATTCAAATTCATTTATGGAGACCAAGCATAAGATTTACGTTCAACATTTAGGAACTTTTTCTTGAGCTCTTTTCGAAGTGGACCGGTAAAGTCAAATTTTCTCACTCTAGAGACCCCAGTGCATTAAAAGCTGCAACACGAACACTTAAAATAATTACCTGGATGCTCGTTGGTATTACCTCAGCGTAAAATATCGCGAGGCTATTTATATTTGTCTCGAGGGTCAAGATGTTCCATCGAAAGAACAATGAGAGAAACAAAGTAAATCCAATTGGTATTTATGTCGATCTTGGGTTTCATTTCGTTTGAGGATGGATGTGTAAAGATTCCCCGTTGTACACGAATGCTGTGGCTTTTGGCTATTCTCAGTTGTTCACTAAACATGTCACGAAAATCTTCTTCCTCCTATCACGTGGTAAGAAATCAAAGGAAGGTCTCAGGAGTTGAGAAGGCGATGTTCCCTGCTATAATTGACATGTTCCCGACACTAGATCCCTTTGTAAAGCTCAGAAAACAATGGATTTCCACTGCATCCTCGTCTCCTTCTACTAAGTAAGATAGAACAAGAACATTAGTCACGTCTGGTTTGCTTATCGGAAGAAATTTAAATTCGATAATAATACATAATTTATTTATGCTTCAGTTTAATATGACTGCCTCACGTTTCCGACAAGTGTGATGTGCTGAACTCTGTCCCTGCAATTTAAATAATTAGACTAGCGCAAAAATCAGATGAGCTAATTAATTATTTCCAGTTCTTCGACTATTATTTTCAGGAACTTTAAACAAATGCAAAGGGGCTTAGTCTTCAGTGATAGTATCGGCGAAGGAAATCTAAGGAATTATACTCGCATGATATACATACTGCCAATTTTTAATCAGATAGTTCTAAATACGAAGGGTTTTAGCGTAAATGTATGGTGGGATATGTAGATCAACTCACAGAAATATAGCTGCACACATTAGGGGGCAAGAGGGGGTGGGGAGGTTTACTCTCCCTTAAAAACATGACTAGGCCATTTTAGTAGTTCCTAGCTAGGGGGAGCTGAAATACTCCCTTGGAAATCTGATTATACCATTTTAGTTACTCGGGGGAAGTGAGAAATTTCCCGCTACCACGCTGGTTTTGACAGCTATAATGTTTTCTCGTGAACTTCTGGATGTTTGATATGAAAAATAATAAAAATGTCTGTTTACCGTAGAAATTAATAATATTGAAATTTCTCATGAAAAGGACAGATTGAAGAGCACAGCGTACAAAAGTACAGCAAAATTTTTGAAAGGCGAAGATATGAAAAATATACAAGGTCTGTCAGCAAAGTTCAGGAATGCTGTCGTAACGCGTAAAAGGAAAGGTGAGGTAACAGATACTCATCTTTCCTTTGTAAAAGAAAAGGTGAGCTGGTTACCGATACGACGTAGTCAAGTACACAAGCGAACACGACGGTAACCGTCACGAAGATGCAGGAGTGGGTGTGGCACAGAGAGCGTGTCGCGTCAGATGTTTATACCAAAGTAATAATCGTGTATATAACTGAAATGGCAATGGGCTGGACATATTGCCAGAAGGATAGATGGACAGCTGAAATTTTAGATTGGATTCCAAGGGACAGGAAAAGACCCAGAAGAAGACCACATGGAAGATGGGTGGTTCAAATTCGAAAGTATGCGGGATTAACATGCAGGAGACTGGCACAAGACAGACCGTTGTGGAAGAAACTTGGGGAGACCTTCGTCCAGCAGAGGATTGATAATGGTTGACAATGATGATGATATATAAATATATATACACCGGTGAGCCATTCCATTATTCCCCCCCCCAGCCTAGAGAAATGAGCGCTCCTGGAGTCCGAACGGTGGCGCAGGTGAAGTTCACAGAGCAGTAGACATACAACCCGAGGACCGGCTTTCGGTTAGTAGAGTGTTCGGAGTCAGAATGGGAAAAGCTGCCATTTTATCGGAGTTTGATAAAGGACACATTGTGATGGCATGGCGCCTCGGAACTACGATCTCAGAAACGACGCGGCTTGTGGATTGTTCACGTGCCGCTGTAGTGAGTACGTATCGAAAGTGGTGCACATATGGCCGAACGACGAACGGCGTGTGCCGTCCGCAACTCATTGATTCCAGAGGGGGAGCGGAGACTGTCGCCCATTGTTCACAGCGACCGTATTGCCAACAGTGGTGATTAGGGCAATGTGTCACAGCACACACACTTCATCGCAGCCTTCTGCGCATGGGCCTACGTAGCCGAAGACCCAGCCCCCATGGACTCAAGCTCACTGCACGTCATCGCCAACAACGCAGAAAATGGACTCAAGATCATTGAGATTGGACCGTGGATGATTGGAAGAAAATGGTCTGGTTTTCAAGATTTCTGGGGCATCACGCAGACGCCCGAGCGCGGATATGACGATTACCAAAGGAGGTTATGGAACCTAGATGCACTGTGGGCGGAAACAGGCCGACGGCAGCGGTGTTATGATGTTGGCGATGTTTAATTGCGGCACTTTAGGCCTCATTATCCCAATAGCACAATCTCTGACAGATCAGGTATCTGAATATCGTTGCGGACCAAGTTCACCCATTCATGTCAACTGTGTTCCCTGCTGGTGATGGCCATTACCAAAAGGATAATAATGCGCCATGCCATACTTCCAGAATCGTCAAGGAGTGGTTTGAGGAACATGCTGGTGACTTTCTGTTAATGCCCTGGCTTCCAAATTCACCTGACGTGAACCCAATCGAACATTTGTCATTAGACTTGGAAAAGCAGGTTCGCGCTACATCACCACCACCCGGAAATGTACGGGAACCGGATTATCTGCTGTTGGCATTATGGTACCAGATACCCCAGGATATCTATCGCCACCTAATCGAATCTATGCCTCGCCGACTGACAGCTATTTTGCGGACTAAAGGGGGAGTCCCACAGCTTTTTAGGTAGGTGGTCATAATGTAATCTCTCATCGGTGTGTATATACTGTATATATATAATATTTTTTTTTTGTGACGATCGGATCCAACACTAAAATAGTACATATCACCAAATTGAACATGATTCCATGCCTACCGTTTAACTTTAGATATCGTGAAGCTTTATTGACGTCACGTGGGTTTACATGTTAAAAATGTGTTAAGAATATTTTAGATCTCTAAACACAAGTTCAGCGGCATACCGGAAAAGTCCTTTTTGCGAAAATATATTAGCTTTCAATTACTGAAGTTTTTAAATTCTATTTTATTAACCAGGTTTTATGGATATTTTAATAATTGAAATTCTTTGGAAGCTACGGGTGTTTTTTTTTTCGTAAAACCAAAATTATTGCACTTCATTCCGCGCAACACAAATCTGCACATTGCAATTAAAATTATTGCCCTAGTTTGATACCAACAAAAAATACAACAAAACAGCTACGTCAAATTTAATCATTTCATACAAATTTAATTCTTTAGCAAACTAAGGCCAGCCTTTCTGAAATGCCTATAATCACACTCACACTCTCACACACACACACACACGTAACTGCCGTGTGACAGTGTGTAATGTCATTTTGCGATTTATACGAAAATACAGAACATAAGGAAGAACTAAATGAGCAACAATTAAGAATTGTGGCGTAAAAAAGAAAAATTATTTAAATTATTTACTCTTGAAAATAAAAACACACTTAACATGATGCCATAATGTTTTTCACCCAGTAAATTTTTTTCTCTTGACTCTTATGAAAAAATGACACAGGTCTTTGTTTGCCCCGGCGAAGAACACCTTTTTGTTCATTATATTATGAAGGATGCGTGTCATGTATAAATAACTACAATACATAATACTGTATTTTCATTAGTGAAAAACGTTCGTTCATTGAACTGATATTTCTTTCACATGCTCTTGTTAACGTACATGTACACGGCTGTGAAAAGGGGCCTCAAGTCCTCTGGAATAGCTGCCTCCCGCGTAAATGATTTCTAAATATTTTACTCATTTATTGAAGGAAAATACCAAAAGTTGATTTTCTTTTTAGTACTGCTGCCTTCGAAAAGTTCCTCGGTATTTCTTTTACCAGCTTCATATGAAATTTCCGAAAATAATTTTGTTATATAATGTATTTTCACTGTGTCTAGAGGCCCTCCTAGCCGTGAGGACCCCAAGCACCGCGGGAGTTGCGAGGGGGGGGGGCTATCAGTACGCCCCTGCACGAGTTGCTTTCGATATGCAGGTTATCTATGCAAATATTGATGTTAGTGAGATTGAACAAGATAACAGGAAACATTTACTGCACTTCAGTGAACAAATAAGCTGATGCTTCTATGAGATAATCCTACACGACGTGGAGAAAGATCATCTTCATCCATGAACATTATCGTTAAAAATTATGTAACACTGTAATCTGTTTCGTAATAACAGAAAATACACCCACACAGAATACAAACTTCTATCCTTCTGAACACACACTTACATAATTCAAGCAAGAGGAGAAATGACGTCACACCGCCACTAAATCAGTGAGAAGTTCTTGCCTTCCGGTAACGCTCACTAGCTTTCAAGCACGAAGAAAAACTCAAAGGTGGGATAGGACTTCGAAGCTCACAAATTCTAAAATTTCGGACTTCATACCTTAACATGGTTAACTTGGCCAGGCAAGTAAAGAGTGGCTTAATCCAAATAAACAGCGTAGCCGTGAAAAAAAATGGCCACACCGTTACCACGTACTGTTTCCACTATCTATCATTTTCAGCACAGAATAAGAGTACCAATATCGTCAAAGTTTCACATTTCGGTGCAGGGCTTCGACGATTTTCTTTTTAAATACTCAAGGGCTAAAGGTTGTCTAAGGCTTCCTGGTTTCGGTAGCTGTAGTTCACTGAAGTCTTACTGATAGTCTTTTGAGGGATAATTATGTATGTTAGGTGCAAGGGTCAGCTACTTTTCCAGTAAATTGAGGATTGTCACCATCACGTCTCGAGCCGACCTTTCGTTTGTATTAAAATGTGTTCTGCCGTTCTTTGGTCGAATATCGGTTTTTGCGCCAGCCAATTAGAAAACAATAAATAAAAATCATGAACGCTTTCCTCTAAAATATATCACCCCTTCGATCAGCAGGTTTAAGGAGAGGACTTCTGCTCCAGTTTCTGCTGAGTCCGGATTCGAATTTCAAGTATGACGTGAATTTTGCCTGTCGTGAGACATTGGCACTTCTTTTCTTCTTGGCACCAGAGGCCCTAATTTAGGTATAAATGACTCATGAACATATGAGGCAAATGTCTTAGATGGTGTAATCTGTGGATCATTAATTTCAGCGAAAGTTAACATTAATTATTCTTTTCTAATATCTTATGAGTTAAAATAATTTCACTTTGCGTTGGTGCTTTTACTGAGATATTGAGACGGTCCCTTTTCACTCGTTTTCTGCCAGTCGTGTTAAGGAAGCACGGGCGGGGGGGGATGGTCACTCTCGCTACACTTCAGATATTTAGGGGAAGCACTATTATTTGCCATCTCCCCTCTTCACGGAGTCCGGTTCTTATTACTTTATTGCGCTGCATATCGTTTTACAACTTTGTTTGGAGTTTCATCCCCTTTTTTGAAAAGGTTGTGGAACGAACAATGATTCACAAGTAACAGGAAGATACACGTGCAAGGTAAGTGACTAATGAAGGGATCTGAGAGGAGGGAAAGATCATGGAGTTGTACTGGCGGTCTTAGGAGGAGGGCTTTGATCTGTCCCTCGAATAGAGAGTTTTAGAGTTTTTTTTTGTTTTTTTGATTGGAGGTTTAACGACCACCGTGAGCAACTCAATGGGCTATAAGCAGTCGCCCGTCCCTAATTTAGGGTCCCTGGTTCCAAGGAAGGGAGAGAGCCAGTGCCGAAACACAAACACAACATCCATGCCTCACCGGGGTTCGAATCCGGACCCCGTTCGGACGAATGAACAGAGGCCATCGCTTAGACCACTGCGCCACCGGGGCGGCAGTTTTAGAGGTTTCTCCGTCCGACGGAAAATAGAGGCCGGGTGAACGTCCAAAGCCGAGATGGGACATTGAAGCAGAAAGGAAGCCTGGAGAGAAAAAGTTAGCAGCAAAACAATGTAGGAAGAAGCCTGATAAAATAAATTGAAACAGATGCTAATAATATAAAGAATAATACAGAAATCAGGACAGAGGCCATACGTAACCTCATATATAGCATTCAACAAAGTATCACCACTGAAGAATAGCGATTTTTCATTTACAGCTAAAAGCCGGAACTGTTTAATTTCTTTACAAGCGTAGACCTGATGAACCCACTGATAGGGCACTGAAATAAACCCAGTGAGTAGTCCTGTAACAATGCCCAGGGGGATTGTTCAAATCCAATTAAAGAGCAAGCTGCAGAAACACCTAGATTTTCACTTTGATGCAATTAATTTACATTTTGTGCTTCCGAAAACTTCTGAACCACCACTTAATGTTAAGTTTTTAGACGTAGGATCCTTTCAGTACTAAAGACTTGCATTGTTATAATTGATTTAGACTCTGAAAATACCTGGTATACTCAGCTTTCGCCTATGTATCTACCATTTTTTTAATTCAAGCTTTTCTCGAGAGTAAGTGGACACTAAATTTTAATTTGTAGATATGACCCGCGAGCGCACATACAAAACATTATTTTATATGCGATTTGTAGCAAATAATTCCATTATTCCATCCCCTTGTGCTGTATTTCAGTACTCTTTCCCTTCGTATTTAATGCCAACACGCAGTACTTTCTCAACAAAGTAGAGCTTTTTAAAAATATGCAACGAGATCAAGATCTCCACATAGTTCTTTGTAAAACAGATACAACATAAATAATTGCATTCTGCTCATGTGGAATTTTTGTACCTTAAAATGTATTTTATTATAAAGAAATGCCAACTGGTCAGTGAAAAATACCTGTATTTTTTTTCTAAAGCGCTCCCTTTTCACACTGACTGATTGGTATCTTTCTTCGGAATGGCTTGGATTTCATCATTATCAACCATTCTCAATCCGCAGCTGGATAAACGTCTGCCAAAATATTTTCCACAATTCCATGTCTTTAGCAATTCTCTTCCATGCCATTCCGGCATGCTTCCGAATTTCATCCACCTGTCTTCCACGAGGTCTTCTTGGGTCTTTTCCTGTCTCCCGATATCCAGTTTAGTACTTAAACTGTCCGACAATGGTCAGTTCGTGTAGAAATATGTCTTGCATACTGTCACTCGAGTGTCTATTCTGATCATGACGTAATCAACTCTTGTCATTTTCTGATTCAAGCATGCATCTCTCCAAGCTTCTTTCAGTTCTCTGCAGCCACTGTATGTGATTTTTAGTTAAAGTCAATGTTATTGATCCATAAATAATTGGAAGGATATACTGATTAAACACTTTCCTTTTAAGCCATAATGGTAAATTGCTCTTGAAATTTGTTCTGTTTCTTCCAAATGCACACCAGTTAAGTTTCTTATGCCTATTAATTCATTCTATGACGCTGCGCCCACCTGGATTATACGCTTATTAATACGGTGTATAAATATTGTTTATTTAACTCCACCACTATCTTTCGAATAAAGATTTCCAGCATATCTGCCGTTTAAATGCTTTTTTACGGGTGAAATGCCGACGATACTGCAAATCTTCACCAGAAATGAAGGAAGTTTTGATTTATTTACACGAGTAATTTGCTTCGAAACTTCTTCTGCTTTCTAGATTTCAGCTGTAAAATGCAATTTTAAATAGGAAAACTTAGGAACGAGTTCCTTCCTTCTAGAAGCTTCTGATTTACTTTGTCATTCACTTCTTATTTGATCTTGTTACGACCTTTCCGGAGGCATTAATATTTTATTTATTAAACAGCTGAAGTCTGAAAATATTAAGCAAAATAGAAAGCTTTTCCCGAATCCTATTCGGTGATTGACGTGTACACGAATTCTCTCTTATTGAATTAATTAATGTTCTTGTAACATGAGCGGAACGATCACCATTTAGAGTTGTGGAAAAAAAAAACGAAAATTATTCAAAGTTACATCTCTAACTCTTCTCCCCAAGGTGTTTATAATGGCAAAGACAATTTAATCATAGCAGTTTAGTGATAACTCTTCATTTTAGATGAGCCTTAATGGCATAACTGTCAGGTGTTGGAATGAGGAACATCACAAAAGAGAGAAAGTGAGTGAGGATGAAAGTAAAGCAGTCTCTCTCACTCTCTTGTTTTCTTCCCCCAGTGGATCTTGAGCTCATCGTCGCTTTCATAAGCTCCTTAACCCCATCCATTCCGAAAGCACCCACTTCATAGAGATGCGGACGGAGGATAATTATTCATTGCGTCTGGATGCTCAGGGGGTTAAGGATGAAAACAAGTCATTTAGTGGAGTTCTTCTAAACTACGTGGGAGTGATGGATTGGACAGGAAGCTACCGTCGTTGACACAAGCACCCTGCTATGTTAAGAGCGTCGCATTCTTCACGAAGCAGAATTTTACCGTTCAAAACTTCGACTGGAGAGGGATCAGTGAGAGAGCAGCGACACTTATTTTTCATCCTTAAAAATATTCCAATAATGCGAACTCATCTTATATCAGAATCGTTTTTCAAGAATAAAACTCCAATGTTTAAAAACATGTCACAATATTTGCGTTTGAAGTATTTTTCGAATTACTGTGCGGTTACTCGTTCGGTTAGAAATTCTTGACCTTTCAGATTTGGACAAAACTGTTGAGAAGACTTCGACGTTACTGTTTCAAAAGATTATTTGCAGTTTTGAGTAATTTACGTTCACGCAGGTGAATTACCCTGAGTGTTAGCCTATGGCTCTGATTCCATTAATTATGTTGAACGTTATCCGATCATTCTAATATGACCAATTGCGTAGAACGTTAGCCCACTATACTCATTTCATTGCTAATTATACCTAGCCGTCCCGGTGGCGCAGTGGTCTAAGCGCTGCTTTCTGATCATTCGTCCGAGATGGGTCCGGGTTCAAGGCATGGACGTTATGTTTGTCTTACAGCACTGGCTCTCTGCTTCCCTAAAGTCAGTGGCCCTAAATTAGGGAAAGACGACAGCTTATAGCCGATTGAGTTGCTCACGGTAGTGGTTAACAACCCCCAATCAAAAAAAAAAAAAAAAAAAAAAAAAAAGGAAATTCATCGAGTGATCTCGAATTATAACCACCCCTATCAAACCAGATGCGGCCCGTTGACCACGTGACTTCCGAGTGGGCGCGCTCAGTCGATCGACGTTCCATATACACAGCCGTATCAGAATAATATCACCACCTACCTAATAATGGGAATAACTAACCGTGGCCCGGATGACAGCGGGGACACGGCGTAGCATGGACGCAATGAGGCTCTGAAAGGTTGCCCGAGGCACACGTTCCCATTCTGTCTGCAGCAGAGCACGGAGGAACCAGAGATGGCGTGGTTAAGGGTCGGCATGTCGAACCTGTTGATCCAACTGGTCCCACAAGTGTTAATTGGGATTGAGGTCGGGCGATTTCACTGGCGAAGGAAAAACAGAGACATCGCTGTCGTGTTCCTGCAACCAGTAACGCACCCCGTTAGCGACGTGGCACGGAGCATTGTCTTGTTGGTAGACACCATCATCACCAGGGTAAACATCCAACATGAACGGACGCATGTGGTCGGCGAGGATGGACAGGTGGCTATTGGCAATCAGGGACCCATCCACTGGTACCGGGAGTTCCAGGTCATGCCAGAAAAACATCCCCCAGACATGCACACTGCCGTCGCCGCCCTGTGCTTGACCAACAAGCGTGTCCGGGTGTTGATTCTCGTCTGTTTTGCGCCGTATACACCATCTCCCGTCACATCTGCGCAGTAGAAACCTTGATTCATCGAAGGCGGCAAACTTTTCCCACTCTTCCACTGTCCAATGACGGCAGTCCCGTGCGAACTGCAGGTGTCATTGCCCATGGATCTGGGTTAACATGGGCGCTTTGATGCAGCGTCGACTCCGTAGACCCATGCGTAACAGGGTTCGCTCTACTGCTATAGGGGACATGTACTTGGGTGCCCAAGCGTTCATTTGCGTGGTCAGTTGCTGCACAGTTGCGCGTCGATTGCCCTTTACCAGTCGACGAAGGCGATGTTCTATTCTGGAGTCGATGGCTTTTGAGATTCTACAGTTATGACGTCGGAAAGTACTTGGTGTGCCAGCAGTCCATTCTTAGTACCATCCTTAATACAGTAGTACCTTGCCGAACAACCCCCGAAGTCTGCTTTTTCTGAGATGCTTCCCCACTTCGCGCGGTAACCGATGATCATTGCTTTTGGAACGTCCGTCAAATCACTACCTCTGCCCATTGTGCTCACGTAACGCACTATGGCTCATCTGTCCTGGCCGGTCGCTTATAATCACCACGTGGTCAACCTTGTCACGTGCACTCTGTGACGCGCCTGGGCTGGTACGCTGATTCAGAGGGTGGTCATATTATTCTGATACGATGGTGTATAAGGTGTGAGTCGAACAATAGTTAGTAAAATTTGGAGCGTGATGAGTAAACGGAAGGAATTATTGAACTTTGATAAAGTTATTGGTCTCTGAGAGCGGGTGCCGCGATTTCCAAAAAAAGGCTGAACTGGTGGGTTGTTCACGAGCCACTGTAGTTAAAGTGTATCAGGACTGACTTGAAAATGGTCAAACAACGACCCGGAGGCAAAACTGCAAAGGACAGCGAAAGGTTGATGTGAGAAGTGAGCGCCGGGTCCGATGACTAGCACAGGCCAACAGACGCGGCACTATTCAGTAGTTGACTACCTAGTACAACAGAGTCAAACACCGAATAGCATCTGTCATGACCATGAATCTCACTTTCGCACGTAAAAACAAGTTAGTAAAATCATGCAATGCATTGATATGATACGCTTTCCAACATACCAGAAATCATTACTCAAGTTATGGCTGTGGAATAAATATCGCTTCTGTATCCTGACCTTTGACCCATTTCCATTATATTCAACAGAACCGGTTCACTATACCTCCGGAACAACAAGGTTTTGTCGCAATCGAAGCATTTTTACGTAAGTTAAGATGCATAAGGACAATGGAATGGTTCTCGCTCCTATCTCCTGACCTATGACCCCGTTTCACCCATTTTCAATAGAGTTCGTCCCCAGGAGGTTCCCTACCACATACTAAAATTTCATCGAAATCGAACCATTTTTACACAAGTTATGACGTGCAAGGGCAATGGAATGGATTCCGCACCTGTGTACTGACCTTTGACTCCATTTCGCCTATTTTCAATAGGGTTCGTCCGCAGGTGGTTCCCTACCACATACTAAAATTTTATCGAAATCGAACCATTTTTACACAAGTTATGACGTACAAGGACAATGGACTGGATCCCGTTTCTATGTCCTGACCTTAGACCCCATTTCGCCCATTTTTAATAGAGTTCCTCCCCAGGTGGTTCCCTACCACATACCAAAATTCCATCGAAAGCGAAACATTTTTACGCACGTTATGACGCATAAAGGCAATGAAATAAACCCCTCTTATGTCGTGCCTGACCTTTGAACATATGTCGCCCATTTTCAATAGGGTTCGTCCCCAGTGGTCCCCCACCACATAATAAAATTTCATCGAAATCGAACTATTTTACGTAAGTTATGCCGCACAAAGGCAATGGAATGGACCGCGCTCCTATGTCCTGACCATTTTTACGCAAGTTATGACGCATAAGGGCAAAGGAATGGATCCCACCCCTATGTCCTGACTTTGACCCTATTTCGGCCATTTTCATTAGCGTACGTTCCTAGGTGGTCACCTACCACATACTAAAATTACATCGAAATCGAACCATTTTTACGCAAGTTATGACGCATAAGGGCAAAGGAATGGATCCCACTCCTATGTCCTGACCTTTGACCCTATTTCTGCCATTTTCTTTAGGGTTCGTTCCCAGTGGTCACCTACCACATACTAAAATTTCATCGAAATCGAACCATTTTTACGCGAGTTATTGTGCGGACGGACAGACGGACAAAACTGGAGCATATACGCTTCTTCAACCTACGGTTGAAAAGCGTCAAAATGGTTAAGAGAGAATGTCGTTGACGACCCTAACGACATCCTCTCCTAACCACGGATCATCGGCGCAAAAGATTCGCTTGGTGTAAATATCATGAAAGTTGGACGTCGGATATCTGGTAAAAAGTCTGCAGGGTCTGGCGAGTCAGGTGTTTTGCACTTTCCGACCGTAGGTTGAAGAAGCGAATATGCTCCAGCTTCGTCCGCCTGTCCGCACGATAACTCGCGTAAAAATGGTTCGAATTCGATGAAATTTTAGTATATGATAGGGAACCACCTGGGGACGAACCCTATTGAAAATGGGCGAAATGGGGTCAAAGGTCAAAACATAGGAGCAGGATCCATTCCATTGCTCTTATGCGTCATAACTTGCGTAAAAATGGTTCGATTTCGATTAAATTTTAGTATGTGGTAGGAAACAACCTGGTGACGAACTCTATTGGAAATTTGAGAAATGGGAGTCAAAGGTCAGGACACAGGTCCGAGATTTATTCCACAGCCGTTATCCTCATAACTTGAGTCATGTGGAAGAACGTATGACTAGTGCCCACTATCGTGAATTGCTTGCTAACTCTGTTCACCCAGTGATGTTGAACTTTATCCGAATGGCAACGGTGTCTTCTAAAATGCCAATGTGACGAGCCACAGGTTCAATGTTGTGCAGGAATGGTTTGAGAAACACAGTTCAAACTTCCAGCATATCGATATCTCCCAACTCCCTGATATCAATCCCACAGAGCACTTGTGGGACGCCACGGAACGACATATTAGGCGTCTGGATACATGAATCACCTCCATATCTGCATTGAAGGCTGGATTACACACAGCTTGGTTGGCCATATCTCCATACTGCTTTCGGCATCTTATTGAATCCATTCCACGTCGGATGGCTGTGGTACTGAGGGTGAAAGGAGGACCTACGAAGTATTAATTAGGAGGTCATAATTCAGTAATCACACAGTGAACGTTCAGAGTTAGTCTATTCTGATTCCATCACTATTTATGTTCAGCGTTAGCCTTCCCCTCTGATTCCGTTACTAATTATATTGAGCGTTCGCTACATACTGACTTTAGAGTTTCAGGTGCAGGTGGTGTGGTATCTCTTCATAACGAATTTCAAAATAACGAAATTTTCAGTGTAAACAATTTTTGCATGGTTCTTGTGGGTGTCCTATGCCTAGAAAAGTCCGAAAACCCAAAAAATAAAAATGGCGGCTTTGGAACACTACCTGCTAGAATTTTTTCGCGAATTGTTCGACCATGTCTAAATGACCTAGAGATCTGAAAATTGGTATGCTGGTAGGTCTTAAGGACCGGATATCTAGAGAAATCCGAAAAATAAAAATAATGAAAATGGTGCCGCCAAACATTTAGACGTCAAACATGGTTGATTTAGCCGCCAAACATGGTTATCCCAAATATATTGTTACGACCCACCCCCGCCATTTCTTTAGTAATTAATGGGCGTGGTGGATGTATGAAATTAATTAAGTATTAATTATGTTCGAGGCTTGATTGGAGTTTAAAAGTGTAAACAGCAGAGCAAGTTTTATCTGGGGGTTTGGAAAGAAAAGAGGCGAAGAATTCTCCCTCTGGCTGGGTGGTCTCAGAATAGCTATGTTAGGTCATAAATCGAAGGTTGTAGCTGACGGCCAGTCTAAACAAGGAAGGAGTTACATTTCGAAGGGGAGCTACTTGAGTAGAAATGAATGAAGATGGGGGACAAAAGGTTTAGCGAATAATCGTATATTCGTCGATTGTTTGAGACATTTTAGGGAACAATTTCTCTCTGTGTGGTCCGTGCAGAAAAATAAGATTTCGCACTTAGCGTGAAAATAAGGAAGAAAGTTTAGTTGTCTGTACGCTCTCCGATGTGAAAGGCTGGATTGGATGTCTTGGATCTGCTATATGAATTGCGCAAGTAAAGAGCGTCACTCCCTGCATTTGGTAAGAAATGGAGAAGCAACAACTCGAAGCAGCTGATGCTAGTTTGCCATAAAGACAGCGGAATGCCTAAATCCGCGTGATAGAGCAGCAATTTCTAGGCTGGGAGCCTAATGGAAATTAGCGACTGGTTGGCTCAATGAAAGCAAGGTTTCAGAGGAATTAAGAAGTCTGCGAGTGGACAGTGGTCATGCCAATGAGAAGCGAAGCTCGGATTCGAGTCCAACTACGGCAGTGTGCAATCACCATCCTCTCCCTGAAACGGCGAAGGAAGCGAGCTGGTCCTACAGGGCAAAGCGAGGCCCCATGTGTGTGTGTGTGTGGTTACGTAAGCTGCGCAGCCACTACGTGTAAGTGCGACGGGGTTAATCCTGCGCGAGGAAAATTGATAGCGTAAGAGCGGTGGCTTGAATACCTAACAAATATACAACTGAAAAGCTAAATCACAATTTGGATTTATTCTGGACATCATTCATGTAAGTAGAAACATTTTGTTTTTATTGTTACATCTGCTACGCAATTAGTTGAGTAACTGAATTAATATATCGCAAGAACTGAACTGAGAAATAATAAGACTGAACTGTGGAATTTAAGTTCATTAAAACTTTCTCGCGGGAACTGATTTAGGTCAAAGTTGACCCAATACTTATGTTGAGAAGACAGCTAAATTGTTTGTGTGCCATTGTTATGTTTTTATAGTCAATTAAATGTTTGTTTATGCAGTCAGCGCAGTCACAGAACACATTATTTATGTGTACGCAGGTGATTGGTTCAAATTGTTTAAGTGTATGCCCATATAATACAGTTTTCGCGCCAAGAACAACGTCGAAGGAGCTCAGAGAAGAAATATAGTAATTGCTCGGCTACGGTTGTTAAATTGATTGACAGCGGTGGGATAACGACCCACTGTCGTAACATTTTGGTGCCAGCGGCGGTATCAATATGATCAACCGAATCTATCGAAGAATCTTAAACGATAGATCTACATGCTTGACCAAAGAACAAAAACCAGCAAAGCGTTTTGTTGGTACAATAGATCAGTACCCAAGCATTACTAATGTTCTGACACTCGCATGTATGAAATATGATACTCATTTTGACAACTATGTAGGTTCTTTAAAACGTAGCCTTGAAACTCGAATGCAGGAACATAAATATGGCATTCGCGTTAATCATAGTAACACAGCGCTCACCAGATATGTGGCACAAGGAACTGTCCAACCGGATTAGAAAATCATTAAGTTGCTACATACATCCGCCTCTGTATACTCGTTGCATATAACTGAAAGTTTATACATCAAGGCCTTCGGGGACAGATGCTGTAACGATAATTCCCCAATTGAATTACACAGAATTTGGAAGAGACTCATTACAGTCATGAACTTACATAACATTTCTTGTTAAATATGTAGGTTATAACAAATATATATATTTTGCACCCTGTTTATCATATTTCCCCATGGACATCATCTGATTCGTGATTTAGCATTGAAATGATGGCAACAGAGTGACACCCTTGCGACGCTATTCCATACCTTGTATGTCATTATACTCGGACATATATATGGGAGCACATGTGCAGCAGCGGCTCTCCTCCATATGAAGACGGGTCGATCGTCGACCCGAAAGAACTAATGGGTTTTTAATCTTGTAAATATCTATCGTTTTTTAAATTAAACATACCGTGCAAAGACGGTGTAAGTTCTTTAATGTATTGTATATGCACGACAGCTTCATTAAGACTAAAAATGGTGGCTTTGAAATATTGTCTGCTTGAATTTTCCTACCACTTCTACGCCTAAAAAGTCTGAAAACCAAAACTTCAATAGGGTGGCTTAGTTTTACTGTTCAAAATGGTAATAGCTTTAAAGATAATTATGCCAGGAACGTTGAAATGCTATAAAAATTCCATGAAATTTTGATTTAAAATTAAGAGGCGCCAAAGCCTGCTACTGTTTTGCGTCAAACAACGGGTATGACTGCTAGCGTACTTATAAGAACGTTGATCTATTTAGAAGCTTCAAGCCGCTCGGTCCCAATACAAGCCTCTCGGTCCCTATATTTATATCTTTCATCTGAATTCGGCTGATTGCCAGTCTATCTCCTAAGTAGAAATTCTTGGTAGGTTAGACATGACGTTCAGTATCAAACACATAACGAAAGACAACCATAATGAACGCAAATTAAACGAAAGCAAAAATCTGACGGTTACGTGGAGGCGGCACACGCCAAAAGGAACAATACGTTCAAGGCATCTTTTCAGATGAAGAACAGCACCATAAAGGCATCTATCCCGATGAAACACAATGCCTTACAGGCATTTTACCCCTTGTGGCACAGTACCGCCTAAGGTCTTCTCTCACCCTTTGACACAATGCCTAATAAAGCATAACTTCCTACGAAACACAGTACTTCGATGACATTTACACTGAAGTAGCAAATTATTAGGAAAACCAAGGAGTAATCAGGCACGTGCCATTCTCACTTACGTGTATGGTTTGAGATTGCTTTATAAACAGCTCACTGCAAAGGATTCGAACGTGTAGGTAGCAGCAATAGGAGAAAAGTTCGTGATTTGAGCAACTTTGAAACAGGCATGATAGCTGGCGGTAGACGGACAGGTGAAACACCTCAGAAAGAGCAAACCTTGGGAATCTAAGGCGTAGAGAGTAAGTGGTGCACAAGCACCAAGAAATGCAGTGCGATCTTCCTATGGGTGGAAACCATAAGTCGAAGCAGCTGCAATTGGAGAAGATTGCACGAGGTAACAGATGAGCTGCATTGCGTCAAGAAACTGCGCAACACAATGGTGAGGAGGAGAATTTCAGCATACAGCTACGCAGGGAACGTCTGCTGTTATTTATCTAATTATTTTTGCTGTTACATGCTCTTAAAAGAAAAAGAGTGGAAAAAAATTGACAATTCATAAATGATGAGCATACATTGAAGAGTAATTTAATTAGAGATACCTGTCTAGTAACGTGTAGCACTACCTTTCGCCCTGATGACGGCGGCGATTCGTCTCGGCATGGACTCGACAAGACACCGGAAGCGTTGGGAAGCAATACGGATCCACGACCCATCAACATGCTCCCACAGTTCACGAAAATTTGATGGAGGGTCGAACATCTCTCTCGATGGCATCCCAGATGTGCTCGATGGGATTGAGGTTAGGTGACCTAGCTGGTCAAGGAAGTGAGGCCACGTCGGTGGAGTGTTCATCCAACCATTCGGATACAATTCGGGAACTGCATTGTCTTGTTGCAGGATGAGGTCCCCAGTGGGATGTTGAAGACGCACAAACGGGAGCAAATGGTCGTCCAGGATATCTCGGTAACGTTGACCTGTGATTGACGATGTCACACGTACCAGGAGTTCCATTTCAGTCCACGTAAACAGTCCCTAGACGAGAATGCCACCCCCGCCAGGTTGAAGAGTACCCTGCTCGCAAGAAGGATCCATCGCTTCATGCGGTTTGCGCCGTACTCGTATCCTTCCATCCGCATGCACCAACGTGAATCTCGACTCATCACTCCAGGCAACATTTTTCCACATGTCTAGGGTCCAGTGGCGATGTTCCCGTGCACATGCTAATCTTTGCCCCCTGTGATGTGCGGTCAGCAGAGGTACTATCGTGGGACGATGGCTTCTGTACCCCATAGCGAGGAGATGGTTCTCGATGGTGTGGCTGCGTACACGTTTTTGTGCACCAGCGTTAAATTGCCGAGTGATTTCTTGCACTGTGGCCCGTCTATCCGCTGTTACAATGCGAGCTAGCCGACGATGGCCCCGTTCATCCACACGCTGTTGTCCACGGCAGTTGGCCCTTGCAGGGATGGTTTTACCGGATTCGATGTACTCACGGTGCACCCGTGACACAGTGGCTCGTGAAAATCCCAGTGCCTGCACTACTTCCGAGATGGAGTGACCCATTCTTCGGGCCCCGACAATTTCCCCACGATCAAATGCGCTTAGATACTTTGTCTTACCCATACTGCGTCCGACTCTTATTTCCTTATATTGTCGGATCGCTGCATACGTTATGTCGTTTCAGTTTACAGGGCCGCCCACAGTGCCACATTTGCATAACGCCAGCTGTCTCTAATTCAATTGCTCTTCAGTGTAAACTGTAACAACAGGGAAGACAAGGAAAAAGGCCAAAATGGCTTGACATAGCCCTATACTCCCAATAGAAAAAACAAATGAAACAACAGATAGACACATCAAGTCAGACAATCAGAAGAAGTTTTGCCAATCCTTTATTTTTTTTCAATTATTGAAGAAGATAGAGTTCGAATTTTTTTAAATAAATTAAAATTATTTAAATCAGTCAGGGTACTAGGTAAATAATTCCAGTATTGAGGACCACTGTAATTTAAAGTAAGTTTAATTGATTCCGTACTTGGAAAAATAGGTTGTAATTGTAGTTTATTCCTTGTTTCATAAGAATGAGTACGTGTATTAATAAATATGAGATCTGAATATAAATTATATTTAATTCTTTTGAACATAATTTTACCAAGATTAAAATAGTATAGTTGAGCAGTAGTAAGTATATTATATTTATTAGGATATACTTTCGTTCTAAAATTTATTAAAGGTCGAGCATTAGGATGTGATTTGAGATCAATTAGTCTAACAAATTTATTTTGTAGAATTTGTAATTTATTAATATTGTATTGTGCCGTTTGTCCCCATGACAGGATGCAGTAATTAATGAGTTTGAAATAAAGTGCAATACAATGAGACCAATGTTTTAGTTGTTAGATCAGTCAGGATATTACTCACTATACCAATGTTTCTAGATAGTTTAATTAAAAGAAAATGGATATGTTTATTCCATTTGAGGTTAAAATTTATTGTAGCTCCCAGGTCGTTTAATGAAGATACTATGTCAATTCTTTTATTATTAAGGGATGTTTGTGCATTTTGTGTTAAAAGAGATAACGTATTAGAAAAAATCATTGCTTTAGTTTTATTAATATTAATTATTAATTCATTAGAATTTAATCAGTCAGATATAGCTTGCAACTGTTTATTACATTGTGTTAGTATTTCACCTAAGTTTTTTTCGTTTTATAAGAACAGATGTATCATCAGCATACAGAAAAAGATCCTTATGAGTTGACAGCGAAAATAAATCATTAATATATATATTAAACAATAAAGGGCCAAGGACAGAACCCCGAAGTACTCCCGATCTCATAATTTGAAATGAGGAGTGATAATGCTCAATTTGTGTATATTGTTGTCTGTTAGTCAAGTGATTTTCGAAAAGTGAATAAGTATTACCCCTGATTCCTATATTTTGTAATTTAGAAAGAAGAATATCATGATTTAAAGTATCAAATGCCTTTGATAAATCCAGAAATAAAGCCATTGTTGTATATTTTAGCGTAAAATTATTTTGTATAGCATTTTGAAGATATAGCAGTGCTAATTCTGTAGATTTATCTGCAAAAATCCAAATTGGTACTGACCAAGTATCTTATATTTTTGAAGGTAGGAAATTAGTCGCGTATAAATTAATTTTTCTAGGATCTTGGCAAAAAGTGAAAGATTTGCTATAGGTCAATTCGCGCCAGTATGCAGAAATTGAAATATGGTATTTCAAAAATTGACCATAACAGCCGACGTTCCCTTCGTGTACCAGTCATCTCTGCTACAAAACCCACAAATTCGGCTGAAGTGTGCACCGAAGAACCGAAAGTGGAGCCTTGAGGACTTGAAAAAGGTCTTCTTGTTCGATGGATCACATTTAAAGTTAATACACGCCAATGCGAGGACTGGAAAAAGGAAACAATATGGCGTCAACAGCGCGAGGACTGGAAAAAGACAACAATATGGCGTCACCTGCACGAATCAATGGATCCCAGCTGCAGAGCATTACCTGAATATGTTGGAGGAGGCAGTGTAATGGTCTGCGGTCTGTTTCCATGACGAGCATTGGGTTCCTTTATACATATGGAACAGTATTTGGATGGTATCATAGCATCACTACGGACGAGACGCACTTGTTCGTACATGGGCATGGTGTTTCCTGATGATGACGGCTAATTCGAGGAGATAATGCCCCATATCACGATGCTCGGATCATCACACAGTGGTTTCAGGAGCATGACAATGACTTCAAAGCGTTAAAATGTCCACCATGATTCCCGGATCTTAACCCAATTGAACACCTGTGGGATGAGACTGAGAGGGATATTCGTAATAGTGTTTTTTCCTTCAGAGAAAATTCGGCAACTGACTGACACGTTCTTTTGACTGAACATACCTGCAAAAGGATATCAGCAATCCATGCCATATGGAGTTTACGCTGTTTTAAAGGCCTAGAGTGGCCCAAAATATTAATAGATTGGTGTTCCCAATAATTTGGTATTTCTGTGTATCCCGACTAGGCTAAAATAAATTTATTTAGTGAGGCACACTGACTTAATAACATTTGTGGAATGCAATATTTTCTGGGTAGCTCTTTCCGTATTGCACATTCGACAACGCGATTACAGTGGTGTGCAAAAGTATTGCATCACCTGGAAAAACCGTGAATTATTAAGTTTAATGCTGTTTTTAACTAATTTTCATAGTTATTTCATCGTTTATATGTCATTAGATGCGAAATTTAATGGAGATTTCGCTGTAGCTACTCCTGTTCTTAAGATACATTACAAAAAACATTACCAAATCGAAATTATTACGAAAAGGATCATTTATTCCATACTTAGGTTTACAGCAATAAATCGATTTTGTAATTCCCAAGGAATGAAATAACATTTAAATACAGAAATATAATGAAGCAAAATTATAAAATGCACCAGATATTTTGTTGCCCAACCTTTGGCATTAATCACAGTTTTGCATCTTCATGGCATAACATAAACAAGGTTTCGTAAAAGACTGGGTTGAACAAAACGATTCCAAATTTGAATGACATCTTCAATCAGTTGCATTTTGGTTGTTGGCTTCTTTTTTGATAGCTCATACGACACTTTGAATCATCAAGACGCTGAATGTGTTTTTCCTGAAACCCCTTTTTCACTACTTTAGCACGACGACAGCGAACATTGTCATCTTGAAAAATTAAATTGCAGTCATAAAAAGTCTTCTAGATGATGGTAGAATCTTGTTTTCTAATATCTAGATGTATTTCTGGGCATTTACCGTACCATCGATAATATAGAGATTCCCAACGCTGTGTGCACACATGCATCTCCAAACCATGACTTTCGCCGGGTGCTTAACAGTAGTTACTAAGCAACTTGGATGGAATTCTTCATGATTACAAATCCTTACATAGGCACTACTCTGGTCCCCTTTAAAGCAAAGTTCTGATTCACCACTAAAAATAACATTTCCCCATTACTTGACTGTCCATGAGACATGCTGTTTTGCCCACTGAAGTCTACACTGTCTTAAATTTGCAGTTAACAGCGGTTTACGCCTGCCTTTGCAGCAACGTAAGTCGTAGTGAAGCAGCCTCCTCCTAACAATAGATGTATTAACAGTAACATCAGTCATTTCAGACCATCTTTGAAGCAATTCAGGTAACTTGAGCCTCCTGTCTGCCAAGCGTAGCATTCTGAGCACTCTGTCCTGCCTGGTTGTAGTGGGTCTGGGCCTTCCACTGCGACGCATATTAAACAACCCTTAGAAACAGGAAGCTAGGAGATTTGGACTAGAGTGCCCGATAAGAAAGTCACACGGAAGCGAGATAGAAAGGGAGGAAGGCGCCCTTATTTATTACTGGGGGACCAGTACCCGGGGCCCGACGGTTTAACGTGCCCATCTGACGCACGGCGGATATTTACTGGTTCGAGCGTTCGTACCTGCCTGGGATCGAATATAAGGTTTCTCCGTAGCAGTCACGAACATTGACCACTAGGCCTTCCGCTGCCCTCAGTAGCTCTGCGTCAACCCTTATAAAGATTGGAGTAGGATAGCATTAGGAAGTAGCCAATCAGGTAAGAGAGTGTCAATGATTGGCTGTAACAACTGATACGCAGCTAACGTGTATTTCAGTGTGTTTGACAAACCCTATATTTTATGTTATATCTTAAGAACAGAAGTAGTTGCAGGAAAAACTGAGACATTTTTTAAATCTCCATTAAATTTCGCACCTAATAACATATACAGTAAACGATAAAGTAACTATGAAAATTAGTTAGATAAAAAGAGAAACTTAAAAATTCACGATTTTTGCAGGTGATTCAATACTTTTGCACATCATGGTAACTCCTGTCTTAAAGGCTGTGCTTGTAAATTCTGTTTAAGTGACCAAGACCTACCACTTCAACGATAAAACAAGTATGAAAGGAAATAATTTGCAGCGGGTCTGGTTCATTTGCCCCACGTTTACTTGACCGAAGGGTCACTTGACCGAAAATCACTTCACCGAAAGATGACTTGATCGAAAAGTTCATTTCAACGAAAGGTCTCTTTATCTAAAAGTCCATTTCACCGAAGGGTCAGTTTATCGAAAACTTTGGATTTCATTACAGGATCTATTGAAGCATGGTGCAAGTTCGGCAGACAGACCACCGAAACGTTAGGGGATTATACTCAAATTGCACTTTTGATTTCTCCGTGTTACAGAGAACGCAAAGATTTAGTTTCAAGACAAAACATTTTTTTAAGACAATAGAACTACGATTAGGCCTTTTTAGCAAATTGTAATCATGTTCATAATTTTTATCCTTGCCATATTTACACCAAAAAACGGATTGGCATCTTCCAAATTTGTATTGTATGGTGCAATCCCGTATTCCATTCATGTTCATAAGGTTTACATAAAAGTCATGTTCAGCGCTGATGTTCATAAGATTTACATTAAAAGTAAAATTAGTAGCGTTGCACATTTTTTCAGGCCAAAATAATTAAGTTTAGGCTTCGGCTTAGGCCTTTTCAGCAAATTTTAGACGTGCGTGCTCATATTCATAAGGTTTACATAAGAAGTCAAGTTAATAATGTTGCAAATTTTTTCAGGCAAAAAGAATCAATTTTAGGGCCCTAGATCTCGGATTAGGCCTTTTTACCAAATTTTAACCGTGCGTGCTCATGTTCATAAGGTTTTCATAAAAAGTTACTTTTTATGTAATGCTTTGAATATGAGTATGGTTAAAATGGCCTACGGTCAAAACATTAATGTTTTGTGCTTGAGTAAAAGTGGGACATTATTTCCTTGATTTGCTATGTAACCCTTATGAATATAAGCTCGGAGGATTAAAATTTGACAAAAAGTCACAGATCTAGGCCATATAATTAATGTTATATTTCGAAACACCTACTCATGGGGAGATGTATCATGAAAATTAAAAGTGCATATTTTATACAATCCGATAATATTTAGGTGGCCAGTTTTTCAAAAACCTGCACCACATTCCAACACATCTCTAACAACAAAATTCTAAGTTTTCGATAAACTGACCATTCGATGAAATGATCTTTCGATATGATGAACTTTTAGGTAAAGTAATCCTTCGGTGAAATGAACTTTTCGATCAACTGTCCTTTCGATGAAATGAACTTTTAGGTGAAGTGACCCTTCGGTGAAATGTACCTTTCGATCAAGTGATTTTCGGTCAATTGACCTTTCGATCAAGTGATCGATACCCACTTGCAGCTGGAGCTGTGTAGGACACCACTGCGCCGCAGTAGTTTTATTTAACAGGATCGAAAATTCGTTGTTTTGGAATTCCAAATGTTGCCTTGAATATATTTACGAATACTGTCTAGTTGCGTAGTCTCTCATAAGAAAAAGAACAAAAGGAAGACTTGATTGTAGTCGGATTCTTCCAGTACAAAAAAATAACATTTCTTTTTTGTATATGCTCACATTATTCTTCGTGTCCTTCGATTGTATCAATGGGAAATATTTCTAAGATGTTGTTTTCATTGCACTTAATATTTAATTAATCACATTACGCATTATTTTCAAATTTGCGCTGTTTTATCATAACGTAACACCATTTAGCTCACTCCATTTATTAAACACATGTCAGAGTTTACCTAAATTATTCTTTTGTTTTGCTAAGACGAAATCTGTAAGTTATTAAGAATGGAATAAATGTTGAAGGTTTTTTTGACGAAGCGCAAAAAATCGATTCGAAAATGAAATGAATTCCGAATATGCGCCATCTACAGACATCATTTTTCATTTTTGCATATTTAATTGTGTTTGCTAAAAACAGTAGTATTTGTTGCGCTTAAAAGAGAAAGAAAATGCTTCCTAAGTGAATTACGGGTCCCTATGTATATATATATATATATAAAACAAAACAGTACGACGAAATAAAAAAAATAAAAAAAAGATACGAAATCGGAAGTAAAAAGGTAAACATAATTCAGAAGTGCGATTAACCTTGTTTAAGATGTATGTCCCTGTCTCAGATGCAATTTATTGAATTAGGCGATTTTTTGAGGCGACTAAAAAATAGCATGAGAGATTGATCTCTCTAAAAATCAGATAAAGAAAGAGGTAGAAAAACGAAAGTGAAGAAGACATTAGAGGAAAGGGAGGTTTAAAGATATATAGATGCCACCAGAGGTGAAGCAGGGTGAAGTAGGGTGAGGGAGGATTCTATGACGAGTGAAACTTACAAGGTCTAGCTAATTGTGATAAATGGCAGCAATGGGTACCGCTCTCTCCTAATGCTTTCTGATCACGTGATTTTATCAAGATGGCGAGACTAAAACATATGGCGACGAGTATTCCGATCAATTCCTTTCCCTTCTCTCAGGGGGAAAAAATCCCCGGCAAAATATAAAAATAACCCTCCCGTGCTGTCACTGCACTAGGTACTTAATTCAAACGTCAACGTGTACGCACCGCACCGCAGGTGTGTTCTGAAAATTTTTGTGTAATTGATATAACTTTTTCCTGAATGAGATCTCAAAAGAGCTTTCAGCACGTCTCTTACCTTGCATGTAAATGGCAAAAAAAAAAAAAAATCCCTTGCGTGTTTCTCTGCCGCTAGACAAGATATCTCGTAATCCAGAGTATGTATTCAAAAACTTCTTTATGCAACAGATAAAAGTAGAACTGGTTGAACATCTTCGTGCATTTTCTCTTCTTTTCTGGTGCATAATTTTCCTACCAAGTCGCTTAAATGTGAATTTCGTCAGTTCATGTCTGTTTACAAAAACAGCCCCAAAAATGCATTTTTGGCTTCAATGGACACATACTACCTAATATTTTTCAGGATTTAACGACCTTCGTGAACATTAAATTCTGAAACGGGTTGCTAATCCTAATTTTGGGTCACGGTTTCAGGGAACAGAGACAACGAGCACCGTACGACAGACACTATTTATATACACTGGCCGCTGAATTCGGAACCTTTATGAGAAGTATGTAAAAGTCACTTAGCACAGAGTGTATGCAAAACACGGGGTCACGTGAGTGATCTAGGCAACTATTTAATACTGCTGCTCGTCAGCAGTGCTGAAAGCAATGGGAAAACCAAAAGATCTTTCAGAGTTCGATAAATGGCTTATTGTTGGTGACCAGGGGTGGATTGATTGATTGATTGGATGTTTAACGACCACCATGAGCAACTCAATGGGCTATAAGCAGTCGCCCGTCCCTAATTTAGGGTCACTGGTTCCAGGGAAGGGAGAGAACCAGTGCCGTAAGACAAACACAACATCCATGCCTCACCGGGATTCGAACCAGGACCCATTTTGGACGAATGATCAGAGGCTATCGCTTAGACCACTGCGCCACCTGGCCCAGGGGGTGGGGGATGCAGAAGTTTACTCTAGGGGGGAGGGTTCGGGTACAAAAAGGGGAGCAGATATTTTTGATATAGCGTTAGTATATGTATATATATTATCGTCATCATTGTCAACCATTATCAATCCACTGCTGGATGAAGGTCTCCCCAAGTTCTTTCCACAATATATATATACTGTACATACGTCTGTATACTAACGTTATGTTAAAAACCCATTTCATAATAGCTTCTGCTCCCCTATATATTATATATATGTTGTGGATAGATGAAATTCGAAAGTATGCTGGAGTGACAAGGAGGAGACAGGCCCAAGACAGACAATTGTGGAAGAAATTTGGGGAGACCTTCATCCAGCAGTGGACTGATAATGGTTGTTGTTGATGATGATGATGATGATATATTGTGGAAAGAACTTGGGGAGACCTACATCCAGCAGTGGATTGATAATGGCTGACAATGATGATGATGATATATATATAGCAGAAGATGCCGAAAATTACCCGGTAATAGCCACGCAGCCTCGCTCTCAGCCCACCCCACCCAAGTGGGGATTGACTTCGGAGTGGGTGGAACAATGGGAAGTGCCCGTGAGGTGTGAGGGAGCAGGAAAAATAAGAAAAAAGAAAGAAGTCCTAAAAAGACCATCTGTGAGGAGGCGGTGGGGACATTTTTACAAATTTTCTTTGTGACCCAATTAAGATATTTGCGTAAATCAGATTGTTATTCAGTTTCTCCCACATACTCTGATTTCAGTACTAAGCTCTGCCTTACCCTGTTTCGAGACGTTACAGATGCTAGACAATATGAAACTAGCAAAGAACTAACAAAGAATATCCCCATGCTTTTTTACCCCAGCTGTCCCTGTTTTCCCTTTATCTTTTGCGCGCGCGCTCTCTCTCTCTTTCTCTCTCTCTCTTTTTATTCTATTCCCTTCTTTCTTTTTTTACTGAACCTAAATAAATGTAATAAGTATTTTAAATCCTCCGTACAAAGGTTAATTGTTATTTTTTTTTTTTGAAAAGCTGAAGACAAAATATGCAAAGTTAATCATTTACGTTCTTCGCTACTTTAAACGTAAATACTTCCTTCGGATTTAGGGGGGAGGTCGCCCCAATAGCCCCCGCTGGATCCGCCACTGTCAGTGACCGTGTGGATCCAGCAACGATTTTGAAAATAGCAGAGCTGACTGGTTTCTGAAAAGGCGAGCTAACCAGGACCTTTAATCAATGGAAAAATAACCCATATTTCTTCTGTAAGAGACGCAACTGTGGCGCGACGACAAACTGTCAGGAACGAGATCGCCGTCGTCTGAGAAGGCTTGTACGGAGAAACAGGATTTCATGTGTGCAGCAATTGTTTTAAGCATTTTTTTTATTGGAAGCTTAACGACCACCGTGAGTAACTCAATGGGCTATAAGCAACAGTCCGTCCCTTATTTAGGGCCACTGCCTCCAGCGAAAGGAAAGAGCCAGTGCCGTAAGTCAAACACACCATCCATGTCTCCCCGGGATTCGAACCCGTGTCGTTCTCTGACGAATGGTCATAAGCCAGCGCTTAGACCAGTGCGCTACCGGAGCGGCACTCAAGTATTCAAGGAAGGCTGTTCTTAACCCATATCTCAGAAAACTATGCAAACAGAATCGAAGAGGATCGCTGTTAGTAGTCGCATGCGGAAACCACTGATTGCTACGAAGAACCTGGAAGCTCCTCGACAGTTGTGTCTGCAAAATCGTGACTGGACGACTAGAAAACTCATGTGATGGCACAAGTCGCGGTACACCATGTTTTTTACCGACGGTAAGCTGAGAATTTGGCGGGAACCCCACGAAGCAATGGACACAGCTTGCCTTGTAAACTGAATTCAAAGTTGTGGAGGCGGTGTTATGGTGTGGGGCCCGTTCTGTTGGTACAGAACGGGTTTATGGAAGTCAGGTGTCCTCCATGGATTACATTGAACAACAATGGTTTTGTTACAAAGAAACTTTAACGGTTTTGTATGTATTTACAGGTGCTGAAACCAAATATGAAGTCGCATTTGCTCCACTGGGCTCCAATTTGTTGTAATGAAACTCTATATTCGGGGGAATGTTGTGCTACTTAAAGGAATTTCCCAACCGGATGCATCTGTGTGCAATCAGGATAGCTGTGTCTCCGAGAGTAGACATACTGGCGCCATTACTTTCTGTTGTGCAATTCCTTTTGGGAAGGGAGAACAAGGTAGAGGTTTTGTCATTCGAATGCATTTAATCGGTATTGAAGGACATGCATTTTCTCGTGGTAGTGTGGATTGTGCAAAGTGTACGTTAAATAATGCCTCGTACTTGTGTGAACCATCCAAACAGTTTCTGCTACATTTGTGGACAATTTACTTTAAAGTCTCAAAGGCGACATTTTACACCGTTTATTAGAAAATCGTATGAACTTTATTTCCATTGCAAAATAGGCGATGAAGATAAATCTTGGGCACCTCACATTGGTTGTAATTCATGTGTAACTTTGTTGACTGGCTGGTTGAAGGGATCACGTCAAATGCCATTTGCAGAACCAATGGTTTGGAGAGAACCGGAAGACTACACAACAGACTGTTACTTCTGCATCACTAAGATATCTGGAGTTATAGCTAAGACGAAAGACACGATTCAGTTTCACAGTATTCCTTCGGCCTTAAGACCTGTTCCCCATGGTCCAGATCTTCCTGTTCCTATACCTCCACAGTAATGGAGTTTAGATGATAGCGATACTGATGAAATAAATCCTCACAACGAAGAAGATATTGAAGTACAACACAACCCTGATTTCTCTGAAGATTCTGTGCCTCACCTCATAAGTCAGGAAGAATTAAATGAGATGGTCCATGACCTTCATTTAGCAAAAAGTCAGACCGAAATATTGGCTTCAAGATTGAAGGGATGGAATATTTTATAACCAAGTACAAAAGTATGTAGTTTTCGTCGACAACAGCAAGAGTTTGAGCACTTATTTTCGAAGAGACTGTTGAGCACTTATTTTCAAAGAGACTGTTGAGCACTTATTTTCGAAGAGACTTTTCTTAGGACAGCAACACAAACCTGAAGAATAGAGACTTTTTATAGATTCTTCAAAATAAGCTTAAAAGCTGTCCTTCATAACGGAAACATGTATCCGTCAGTATTTGTTTCATATGCTGCATACATGAAAGAAACATATGAAAATTTTGCTTCAAAGTATAGTACACAAAACACACTCGTGGAATACATATTTGTGGCGGTCTTAAAGTGATGAAGATAAATATTCCTTGGTCTCCAAAATATAAATATTCCTTAGTATGAAGATAAGTACTCATTATATGAAGATGAATACTCCTTGGTATAGATAAATACTCCTTGGTCTACAACTTGAATACACAAAATACTGGTGCTTGCTTTGTGAATAGAACAGTAGGGACAGAAATTATCATTACATCAAAAAGACTAAAAGAGAATCCTGAATTTCAGGTAGTAAAATGTTGTTGCTGAGCCTTTAGTAAGTCCTCAGAATGTGTACTTACCACCACTTCACATCAAATTGGGTTTGATAAAAAAATGTGTACATGCATTGAATAAATATGCAGAAGCCTTTCGTTTTCCAAAGAACTAGTTCCCCAAAATATCTGAAGTGAAAATTCAACAAGGCATTTTTATTTGTCCACAAATAAGGGAACTTATACGTGATCTTGCATTTGAAGGCACTTTGAAAGAGACTGAAGCTGCTGCATGGAAATCCTTTAAAGATGTGGTACTGAACATTTTAGGCAACCGGAAGGCAGAAAAATACAAAGAACTCGTTACTGAGCTTGTAGAAAACTATAAGGCCATGGTATGCAATATGTCCCTTAAAACACATTTCCTTCACTCGCATCTGGACTTTTTATAACAGAACGTAGGAGCTGTAAGCGATGAGAACGGAGAACGTTTTCATCAAGACATATGTACCATAGAAAACCGCTATAATGGAAAATGGATCCCTAAAATGCTAGCTGATTGCTGTTCGACTCTAAAAAGGGATGAAGTACAACCAAAGTACAGAAGAAAATCTAAAATAACTACTTTTTAATGTAAGTGTAATTAATGCCAAAATGAAGGCTTATTTGTGCACTGAAACAATAGGTTACTCGAGAACTATGTACGATAGCACAATTTAGCAAACAGATTTGTTATTAGCATGACAAATACTGTGTGATTCGGCATATGCAGTCTTTGTAACAAACAAAAAGTTTATTTTTGTTGTTCTGAACATTGTTGCCGATCAAGTCCATCCTGCAATGTTAACTTTTTATCCAGCAGGTGACAGCTGTATCATGGACTACAATACTGCTATTCATCGCGCAAGATGTGCTCAGCAGTGGTTCAGCGATGATGACAGCTTCCCTGGCCACCACAAAGCCTACTTCTAAACCCCACTGAAAACGTTTGGAGCATGTTAGAAAAACAGATCTGGGAACAAAGTCCTCTTTCATTAAATGTGAGCCAGTTAAAGAACTGAATAATGGCCGCCTGGTATGCTGTAGACGTAAATGCACTGCAACACCTTGTGGAATCATATGTCGAACCGCATAGGAGTTGTAATTCGTCCTAAAGAGGTCCAACCCGGTATTGAATAAAGGTTTCTAATTCAGTGGCAGGTATATATATGACTAAAACGGAAACCCAATTCAGACTATTAGCCATGACCAATCACCCATTCGGATGAAATTCCTCCCCCAAACCCCGTTTTTTGCTTTATTTGTTATAAATACACTATATTGACAAAAGTCACCGGACACCCCTTCCAAACCAAATGAAAGAATCCGTTGCGTTTTTAAGATGCGCAGTACAGCTGCAAATGGTATAAAAACAAGCCTGCAGCTCACCGCTATTATATGAACCGCGGATGGCTTAGTGGTTAGTGTTTCAGACTATCGACGCTGGGTCCCCAGGTTCTAGCCTGGGCTGATCTTTCAGAAATGGTGCGATTTACTAACAATCGCTGAATATGGACGAGCACGTAAAGTGACGGCCCCCAGGCTGGACCCACTGGTTAAATGGGTATCCTTTCCTATGTCCTCCCTGAAATTCTCTCACCCATCTATGTGCAATATCGTACTTGTACGGTGGCGCCATCTACTGTACTCTAATCTCACTACAAACTGTTCTGTCAAAAGTCGCTAGACTTGCTCTCATTCCTTCCGTTTCTGTGTCCTGCCCAAAAGGCGATCTCGCTGTAGGTGGCTGGGACCTAAACTCTACTCCCTGTGGACGGAAGTCCTACATGAAAATGACAAACCTACACCGCTATCATATCGCACTGTGAGGTTGAGTGAAAATGTCGTGGCGGGAGAAAACTGACTTTGAGAAAGGAAAGATTATTGGGTGTTATCCTGCTTATTGGAGATCAAGGATTTAAAATCAAAGCAAAACAAAGATGACTTAAACTTACGAAGAGTAAAGGAAACACAGATCTGTCTAGTTTTTTTCAGACACTTCTTGTAATTTCTGCTGTTTAAGGTATATGCTGGATAAATTTGTTTTTAGTAAAAGATAAATGCTGGGTTTAAACATCAGCAGAAGTAATCATTTTAATATTAAATGTGCTTCTGAAAGATGAACAGTAATTTTTAACTGCAGGAACGTAAGAAATACCCTTTTGTCCATAGATGTTTGGTTTTTTAGGGTTTTTTTATTGAAGGTTTAACGACCACCCTAAGCAACTCAATGGGCTATAAGCAGTCGCCCGTCTTTAATTTAGGATCACTGGTTCCAGGGAAGGGAGAGAGCTAGTGCCGTAAGACAAACACAACATTCATGCCACACCGGGATTTGAACCCGGACCCCTTTCGGACGAATGATCAGAGGCCATCGCTTAGACCACTGTGCCATCGGAGCAGCAGATGTGGACTTCTGAATATTTGAAGCCATTTTCTAGTGGTTTGTAAGAGGAGGCGATTTCAGGTTTAGCAGTTTTGTGAAGATCTCCTCAGCTTAACATGTGAACACAATTCCAATCGATTTGTGTTCATTCGAAGTTATGTTTGCTTTTTTTTTTTTTTTTTTTTTTTTGCATTTGTAGATTTCGAAGGGGTTTATGATTGTTTTTTTTTTATTGAAGGTCTATGATTGTTTTTTTTTATTGGTTTCAATGGGCTATATAAGCAGTCGCTCGCCTCCTAATTTAGGGTCACTGGTTTCAGGGAAAGGGGAGAACCAGTACCGTAAAACAAACACAACATCCATGCCTTACCGGGATTCGAACCCGGACCCCTTCTTTTTTTTTTTTTTGATTGGAGGTTTAACGACCACCGTGAGCAACTTAATGGGCTATAAGCAGTCGCCCGTCCCTAATTTAGGGTCACTGGTTCCAGGGAAGGGAGAGAGCCAGTGCCGAAAGACAAACACAACACCCATGCCTCACCGGGATTCGAACCCGGACCCCTTCGGACGAATGATCAGAAGCCATCGCTTAGACCACTGCGCCACTGGGGCGGCCCCGGACCCCTTCACGGACGAATGATCATAAGACAGCGCTTAGACCAATGCTCCACCGATTGTATGAAAGAATGCCCACGGAAAAAACGCCCACGGAAAAATCGCCCACGGAAAAAACGCCCACGGAAAAAACGCCCACGGAAAAAACGCCCACTTCTCGAAAATAGGAAAAAACGCCCACGGAAAAATCGCCCACAGACAAAATGCTCACGGGAAAAATATGTGATCGACTGATAAGTTTATATGTCTGTTATAAACGGTGTTCGGACAACTAGTCACAGACTGCTGGCCAAAAAACCGTTAGGGGTCATATAAAAATTGTGGTTTCTAGGCCACCTCACCTAAATAACGCGAATATGGGAATGGCGGAATGAAAACTTTTAGAAGGGCCTAAACATTAGTCCTAATATTATTTTCTGCCTGAGTAATACCGCAATATTAATAATTTGATGCGTAAAATATTTTCTGCAAACCTTACAAATACGAGAGGAAAGTTCAGATTGCACTGATGGACTGTAGAGGTTGTATGGTGTTGGCCTGAAAGCAGTGGTAGTCTTATGCAACATTTATTTAAAAACATACTAATGATTCACCGTTGTCTTCAAGCTAACTGCTATACATCAATACCTCTGTAGTTCTGACATCTGTTTGTTATATTTGCGAACAACATGCACTTTGGATCAACAACTCCTCACGACTTAAACACCCAAAATTAACTGCGATTCTACAGCAGAAGTTGTGTATATATTTTGTAGGGACCAAAAAATTAAAAATGTGGTGCCATTTTGTGTTGTCATGTGGCGGGTACGTAGAACTGGACACATTGCAATTTCAGTGCCATAAAATTGTTCTGCATAAACAAATTTCGTGTGGCTATATTCCCCACTACTTCAGCAACTATTGTTCATATTTTTTTTTTTTTAATATTTCATTTTCAGTAAGAAATGTAGACATTTCCATGATTTTCGGAGCTAAGACTAAGTGGAGAATTGGCCACAAAAATTTTAAGGGGCCGTATAAAAATTGCGTTCTGGGCTGCTCCGTGGCTACGTCTCCCGAGATTGGTTATATGACATACATAAAATGTCCGTAATTTCGTATTTTCTTATTTACGGTATTTTTCTAGAAACTACAACTAAACAAATTCTCTGAGAGTATGTGCAAACCCAGGAAACTTGTCGGGGGAGGGGGGGGGGTGGTGCTTAAAACCTAAAATATAAAGAATTTCTGGTCCGATCGGGAGATTTCCAGCGTTTACAAGCTACAACTCGTCGAATTATCTGAGGGTATCTGCTGCCTCAGGAAACTAGTCGGGGGGGGGATACCAAAAATCGTAAAATATCAAGAATTCGACAAATTTTCTTAGCGCATGTCCACTCTCTGGAAACCTGTCGGTGAGGCGGGGGGGGGGGGGGGTGTAATACCAAAAGTGTATATGAACGATTTCTCGTCCGATCAGGAGATTCTCAGAAATTAGCAGCTACAACTCGACACATTATCTGAAGGCATGTGAATGATGAAAATCTCCGGGTCGGAAGAGAAAGGAACCAAAAATTAGGCACCAAAAATTAGGGACAAAATTCTTCATATTCTATACTTTTGGAATTAACCCCTCCCTTCGACAGGTTTGCTCAGTATGTTCATTGTTCATGCCGGGTGATAATGTCTCCAGTTGTAGTTTGTAAATGCTGAAAATCTCCCGATCTGACAAGAAATTCTATATATTTCACAAATATCATATAACCCCCCCCCCGGGTTTGCTGAGTAGGCACGTGCGCTCAGATAATTTGCAGACTTGTAGTTTGAAAACCCTTAAATCTTTTGCTGAGTTGTAGATCATAAACATTTGTTATAAAAAATTACATTAATTATCGCAATTAAGAAAAGACGAAATCACGGAAACTTTATATGACTCAGATTACCAACCTCTGGGGGGGGGGGGGGGAATTCTCGTTCTGGGCGCAAGAAGTAACTTGATACTGCCGCAAGTTTCGAAGCAACCGATAAATTTAGATGACATATATGGTTTCTTTCTTGGGGTGGGTGGGGTCTTGTCGGTTTGTGAGCTCCGTTGAATTATCTATCTCGCACCTGCGGAGCTGGACGGCTAACGGCTTTGACGAAAATCAGATGGCTCTCCCCGCTGCAGAAAAGAGAGAGAAGGAGCGGCCTCGTTCGGTGACTGATTTCCTACAATCAGTTCGGTGGTCAGCAAGGAGGATCTGTACACCCATACATATAAAATGCATATTTTTCAATAGTTGCTACATTTTTAATTTGACTGATAAACAGTCACTCGTGGATAATGCGGAGTTGCGGTCAGTATATGCTTGTTCACCAGCTGCTGTATTCTGATTTTTTCCAATTAATGTAATTCTTTATAACAAATGTTTATGATCTACATCTCAGCAAAAGATTTAAGGGTTTTCAGACTACAAGTCTGCAAATTATCTGAGCGCATGTGCTGCCTCAGGAAACCTGTCGGAGGGGGGAGGGGGGGGGGGGTTAATACTAAAAGTGAAAAATATGAAGAGTTTCTAATCCGATCGGGAGATTATCACCGTTTACAAGCTACAACTCGCCAGATTATTTGAGGACACGTGCCTATTCAGCAAACCTGTCGGGGGGGGGGGGTTAATACCAAATATGTAAAATATGAAGTACTTCTCTTCCGACCCGGAGAGTTTCATCATTCACATGCCTTCAGATAATGTGTCGAGTTGTAGCTGCTAATTGCTGAGAATCTCCCGATCGGACGAAATTGTTCATATTCTACACTTTTGCTATTACACCCCCTCCCCTCGCCGACAGGTTTCCAGAGAGAGTGGACATGCGCTAAGAAAATTTGTCGAGTTGCAGTTTGTAAATGCTGAAGATCTCCCGATCGGAAGAGAAATTCTTGATATTTTACGATTTTGGTATTACCCCCCCCCCCCCCCCGACTAGTTTCCTGAGGCAGCAGATACCTTCAGATAATTCGACGAGTTGTAGCTTGTAAACGCTGGAAATCTTCCGATCGGACCAAAAATTCTTTATATTTTAGGTTTTAAGCACCCACCCCCTCTCCCGACAAGTTTCCTGGGTTTGCACATACTCGCAGAGAATTTGTTTAGTTGTAGTTTCTAAAAAAATATCGTAAATAAGAAAATACGAAATTATGGATATTTTATGTGTGTCAGATAACCAATCTCGGGGAAACGTAGCCCCGGAGCAGCCCAGAACGCAATTTTTATACGGCCCCTTAAAACAGTTCATCAGTGCAATCCGAACTTTCCTCTCGTATTTGTAAGGTTTGCAGAAAATATTTTACACATCAAATTATTAATATTGCTGTATTACTCAGGCAGAAAATAATATTAGAACTAACGTTTAGGCCCTTCTAAAAGTTTTCATTCCGTCATTCCCATATTCGCGTTATGTAGGTGAGGTGGCCAAGAAACCGCAATTTTTATATGACCCCTAAAGCTTTTTTGGCCAGCAGTCTGTGACCAGTTGTCCGAACACCGTTTATAACAGACATATAAACTTATCAGTCGATCACATATTTTTCCCGTGAGCATTTTTGTCTGTGGGCGATTTTTCAGTGGGCGTTTTTTCCTATTTTCGAGAAGTGGGCGTTTTTTTCCGTGGGCGTTTTTTCCGTGGGCAATTTTTCCGTGGGCAATTTTTCCGTGGGCGTTTTTTCCGTGGGCATTCTTTCCTCATACCGCTCCACCGGGGCGGCGTTCGTTATTGTGTGCACCGGTGTAAGTTTTCGAAACTACATCATACATGGGATTTTCGTCACATTTGTGCTGCCATCAGCTGGCAACGCTAAATGCCAACTGAAACATACGAAATACATTAGTGTGCAAAGCTGAAAGACGTTGAGGGAAAAGTAAAATGACACCGTAAATAGCAGAAGCACCTAAACACAAATTAACTCAGAACCGTGACTGAAAACAGAAGCAACGGCGCAATCGTAATAATGAAGCATGACGTAAGAACAAAATGCCGTCACTTAGTCCCATAGCATCAATTAAACGGAAGTCACCGTACGGTGTACATAAGTGTAACGGAAGTTCGATTCTGTTTGTTGTGTCCTAAAGACAACAAAATGGCCCTTCGAGAAAATCTCGATGATTTCACTCGTGGTCGAATAATTGGGAGTTTCGAGGAGGGGGCTAACTGTGATCTGTGTGACCCAAGAATTCCGTGTCGCCCATAGCATCGTACTGCGTGAGGGGTCGGTCTTCAGGATTACTGGTACAGCTGTGCGAAAGACTCGTGGGGGGGGGGGGGTCGTCCATCAAAAACCACCTCCCAGTGAGGACCGCTCTCTGCTTCTTACAGGCCAAGAGGGATAGACACTAGACAGTAAGTAACCTTGCAAAACAACTGAACATGTCCCGAGGAAGCACGGCCACCAAAGCGTAGCGGAACAGTGGTCTACAAGAAAAATAAAATAATTGTGACCAAACGTTGTTTCCTTAATCTTATATTTCTCACAATACTTAAAAGTCCGTAATTTGCGATATATATATATATATATATATATATACCAGGGGATGTAAGGTCAGGTGATGCGCAACATCACAGCATCTCCTTGACAAATGTCAACCCCGCCTTCTCGTGGTGCATCCTGTTCCCACTAAAGGAGCTCTGACGACCGCCAATAGCGGTATAACTATACCATCGGGATTAGAGGAAATTCTATCCCACACTCACCAACCCGTTTGGCCAGCGTGGTGAGTTATGGCCAAACCCCTCCAAAATGATTCCACAACTTAAATCTTGGCCCTCAGTCTCCGGCAGCTGGAATGTACCTGGCCAAGGCAGCGGCCAGTGCGACATGAAGGCAGAGGGTGCTAAGAATCCCCGGAGGACCGGACTAGGCTGCCATCTGATGCTGACCTTGGCTACGTATAATGGACGCTCCCTATCTTCTGATTCAAGACTTCTTGAATTGGAAGAAGAACTACAAAGGATCCAGTGGGACATCGTGGGGCTAAGTGAGGTAAGGAGAAAATTAAAAGATCTCATCGAACTGAAAAGTGGACATCTCTTCTACTATCGTGGGACAGATACTGGCAGAACTAGTGGTGTTGGATTTATAATAAACAAGAAACTGAAGGATAAAGTGGTAGAAGTTGAAAGTTCCTCTGACAGAGCTGCACGACTAGTTATCCAACTCTCGAGAAGATACCAGGCTCAGATTATTCAAACATATGCACCCACCACAAGTCATCCTGAAGAAGAAATTGAAGAATTTTATGAGGAAATTCGTCATCTAAATAATAAAGGTAAGCAGCACTTGAAGATAATTATGGGAGATTTCAATGCAAAAATGGGGCAACGGCAACAGAATGAAACTTCAGTAGGTAAATTCGGTCACGGCAACAGAAACCAGCGTGGAAATACTCTCGTTGAGTTTTCAGAGGCAGAAGGGTTTTTCATCTTGAACTCCTTCTTCAAGAAAAAGCCACACAGGAAATGAACATAGAGACACCCAAATGTAAGATGCACCACAACACTAAACTTGAACGTGGCAAGCTCATAAGACAAACAAAATCTATTGACATAACCAACCTTAAAAAACACCATAATACCTTCAAGTTGGAACTGAAGAACAGGTTCTCTGCTTTAGAAGGCCTAACATCGGAAGAAGTGGACATCTCTGAAGTTAACAGAAAAGTAACCAAAGCTCTTATGGAAACAGCAACAAAATTAGCTGGGTCTAAGAACAAGTTGCATGTAAACAAATTATCAGGAAAAACGAAAATGTTGATGCAAAAAAGAAGAGAGATGAGGACAACTAAAGAAGATGTGACTTCCAAAGTGGAATATATAGAGCTATGCAAGACAGTAAGAAAAAGTATCACTGAAGACGTAAGAAAATTCAACTGTGAACTAGTGAGGAAAGCAATTGAAAACAACCAAAGCTATGGCACTGAGAAAAGAAGATGGTTCTGTAACAAGAAATAGAGGCGAAATTTTGACTAGAGTGAAAGATTTCTACTCCAAACTATATGAAAGGGATGATACATGTTCTCCAGACATCATGAAAGATACTAGTACCAGAGTTCCTCCAGTCCTTCCAGCAGAAGTTGCACATGCAATCAAGAACATGAAGCGGGGAAAAGCTCCAGGAGAAGATGGAATTACTGTAGACATCATACAAGAAGCAAGTGGAAAAATCGAAACAGTACATGCCCAAATTTTCACCTGATGCCTTAATGAAGGAAAGATTCCTGAGAATTGGAACACCGCTACAATGATCCTGCTACATAAGAAAGGTGACATTGAGGATCTCGGAAACTACAGACCTATCAGCCTCCTATCAGTAGTTTATAAAATCTTCACTAAAGTTCTTTCACACCGCTTGAAGGTAACACTGGACATGGCTCAACCGAGAGAACAAGCTGGATTCAGGAGTGGCTACAGCACAATAGATCATATCCACGTACTGAGACAACTAATTGAAAGAGCGAGGGAATATGAACTTCCATTGTGCATGGCTTTTATCGATTATGAAAAAGCCTTTGATTCGGTGAAACCATCAGCAGTTACAATGGCTCTGAAAACCTGCGGTATTGAAGATGCATACATTAATATTATTAATAACATCTATGAAAATGCAAGTGCAAAGATTCGGCTGTTTGAAAATACAACACACGTAAAAATTGGAAAGGGAGTGAAACAAGGTGACACCATATCTCCGAAGCTCTTTAATGCCACATTGGGGGGTGTTTTTCAGTCGCTGAGCTGGGAAAACAAGGGGATAAAGATTAATGGAGATTATCTAACCCACCTTCGTTTTGCTGATGACGTAGTCATTTTTGCAACTACCCCATCAGAGCTGCAGAGTATGATCCAGGAACTTGCTGACAAGAGTAAAGAAGTGGGATTAAAAATGAACTTTCAGAAGACAAAAGTGATGTTCAATGCTTTTACAAGAAATGAAGATTTATCGATTGATGGAGAAAAGCTGGAGATAACAGACACGTACGTTTATCTTGGACAGCAGATATCAAGTGAGGGTCACATTGATGAAGAAATTAATCGGCGTGCAAAACTTGCCTGGAGAGCTTTTGGAAGAAACAGCATAATTTTCAAGAGCAATATGCCATTATGTCTTAAAAGAAAAGTGTTTGATCAATGCATCCTTCCAGTGCTTACGTATGGTGCAGAGACGTGGACCTTAACTAAAAGAGACATACAAAGGCTGCAGACAACTCAAAGCAGCATGGAGAGGTGCATACTTGGTGTAACCAGGAGAGATAAGAAGAGGAACTCGTGGATCCGAAAAATGACAAGAGTGGAAGACATCATGATCAGAGTTAAATCCCTGAAATGGCAATGGGCTGGACATACTGCCAGAAGGACAGATCATCGATGGACAGCCGAAATTTTAGATTGGATTCCAAGGAACAGGAAAAGACCCAGAAGAAGACCACATGGGAGATGGGTGGATGAAATTCGAAAGTATGCAGGAGTGACATGGAGGAGACTGGCACAAGACAGACCGTTGTGGAGGAAACTTGGGGAGACCTTCGTCCAGCAGTGGATTGATAATGGTTGACAATGATGATGATGATGATATATACCAGTAATAACGTTGAAGTCAAAGTAAAGCAGTCATCTTGTTCAAAGACGAAATCAAAGTTGGCTGATAATAGTGTCTGAATATGGCATCAAAAACCTCTGTTACGTAGAGCGGAGTAAGGGATTTTCTTTGTGGTTTAACGACCACCGTGTATGACCTTAAGTGTTGAAAGTAACCGCCCATGCGTAATTTAGGCTCACTGCTTCCAGTGAAGTGGGAACGAGCTCCTTAATACAAGACTATGGCATTAGAGAGCCGAGTTCCCTCTTTTAAGGGCGGTAGAGAGATGAATTATCTTTTAATGACGTCAGCTCAGTAAGGCTGGTGCACCTCTCATGCCTCAAGGTGAAGGTAGGGAAGGGGGGCTTGAACGAAGGCCGTCTAGAAAATACAGGGCCACGACATTTGAGAGATCCCTCTATTAGTGACGTTACGCGAAAACAAAGGCTTTCGATTGGTTTACAATGCTGTCATACATGATGTAAGGTGATGGATTCAGGCCCCACTTATTAATTTCATGTAGTAATGTTTTCTGTAATTATTTCTCTTTCCAAAGGCAATGTAATGTAAATTCAAACGCACGTATTGGCACGTGGTACGTTTCCTTTGTATGACGGATTGTGTAACACCGAACGAAGCACGTGACTAACAAGATCCGTTGACTCCGACCGGGTCTGATGTATAGGTCAAAGGTCACCACTTCCGGTGGACGGCTAACTCCACACCAAGAGGATTTCCAGAGGCGGAAAGTTGGGGGAGGGGGGTTAGAAGATTAAAGATATAAAAGGAAGCGACACGTTCGCTAAGGAGGCTTGAGCCGCGGATGGCTTAGTGGCTAGTGTTTCAGACTATCGATGCTGGGTTCCCAGGTTCAAGCCTGGGCTGATCTTTCAGAGATGGTGTGATTTACTAACAGTCGCTGAATATCCGCCGTGCATCGGACGAGCACGTAAAGTGACGGCCCCCAGGCTGGACCCACTGGTTAAATGGGTATCCTTTCCTATGTCCCCCCTGAAATTCTCTCACAATCTATGTGCAATATCGTACTTGTACGGTGGCGCCATCTACTGTACTCTAATCTCACTACAAACTGTTCTGTCAAAAAGTCGCTAGACTTGCTCTCATTCCTTCTGTTTCTGTGTCCTGCCCAAAAGGCGATCTCGCTGTAGGTGGCTGGGACCTAAACTCTACTCCCTGTGGACGGAAGTGCTACATGAAAATGACAAATTCTGCATCCTCACTGTGTCTGACTGTATCTGGCGTGGCGTTATTATATCTATCTGGCTAAGGAGGCTTTTTGCGTTTCACCTTCCACGAGGAAGTCATTGTGTTTTACGCAGAGAGAGTGTCGGTTAGACCTCTCGGGGTTTTTCGTTTTCACTGACGGGTTTTTCGGCGATAAGAGATCGACCGGAGTTTTTGACGGAACGACTCAAGTCCACGTGGCGGAGGTCTTCTGGGATATCAGTGAGATAGTGAAGTGTTTGCTAGTTGGAAACCGGTTGGCACGTGGAGAGATAGCCAATCGAACGGAACTTATTCTTTCATCCATTAATTTTTGCTTCGTCTAACCAAGGACTTGTTATTGGAGTTTTTCATTATCGTAGATCTTAGGAATTGCTGACTACACGTTCCAATATTTCAACGATCGAGTTTAACTCGACGGCTCTCAAAAGAACCTACGTCAGGCCCGTTTGAGAAATTCGGGTTCAGTAAGGCCTAGGGGCAGATCGAACCCAGCGGGACCTGACACATGTCTTGAAACACATCTTCGTATCAGGCTGTGCAACATAAGAAGGACGTCACAAACGAAGGAAAGTCATCACTCTAATGTCATGGCTTTGTACTTTCTAGACGGCGTTGCTTGAACTCAGCCGATCTCGGACAACTATCGTAAAACCTATGTCCCTGACCATGTAGGCTCGGACGACAAACCTGAAACCTACGCCTTTGGCTACCTGATCAGCGGTGTGGCGAAAGATTGCTGTCATACCAACAATGCGAATACTTCTAATTGACTGAAGATTTGAAATCATGAAGTTCGAATGGGTTTACTAAAGGAATAACTGGAAATGGGTTCTGTGAAATTAAATTCATCGTAAACAATACTTATTTTATGAGCTAACGAAAATAAGGAAACCTTTGTTTTCGTTTAAAACATTACGGAAAGAAATCATGTTTGGTAACATGACTGCATTTAGATGTATGTGCTACATGTTCGATGCCTTACTTTTTCGCACATCTTTTGTTTTATGTGTTTATGTGCAGCTGATGCAGCTCGGTTTTCCTTTAGAATCAGCCGGCTTCCTAACCACACGGAATGATTTTTTTTTTTTCGAATTTTTTTATTTTCTATTTTTTTTCCCCAGCACTGCTCTCACCCTCGGGGTAGACAAGCCGGGAATTCACAAACAGAAGCAACTTCGTGCGCGAAATTTAATTTTGTCAAGAGGTGAAGATCAGGCTGCTAAAGTTTTGTGTAATGAAATTATGAGGACATGCTCATTCGAATGAAAGAGATGCTGGGAGGAAGCGGCTGAGAACGAAGGGGGCACTACTGAAATGAGATGCAAAGCAGAACATGTGAAACCTGCAAAGATCTCAGTTTCGAGTACAAAAAAGGAAGCAAAAAAGAAGGAAAAAAAGGGATGCAAAAACCTAGGGTGGGCGACTAAAGGAATAAAAAGGGATGTGGAAGAGTAATACAGACAAGAAATGTTAAAAAAGAAAGAAAAAGTGTGTGAGAGAGAGAGAGAGATCCCCAGCGGGAGGAAATCACCCAGCACAGCGTGAAAAACAGACGAATTTGATGTTATAATGACTCCAATGATGAATTCCTAACGAGGTCCTGTTAACAGGAAAAGCGCGATCCTCTAGTAAGCAAGCGGAAAAATAAAAAGAATAAAATTAAAGGGGAAAGGGTAGGAAACGAGAATAAGGGTCTCTTTACACTTACCGTGAAACTCAGATGCTTCTCTCTGATGAAAAGAAATAATTGGCAAACTCAACTTGCTCACATCGAGAAGTCTCATCTTCGGGCCCCTATATGCTTGCAGGCTTTTTCTAAGTGGTAAAAACAGCCCAAGTGTGATATGTTACATGTTTTTCTTTGTTTTTCTTAAAAGTTATGCCTGGTAGAGGAGGTTTTTTCGTATCATTATTTCTCGCTTGTTTCTTATAATCCTCAAAATTCACTTTTTCACTTTTTTTTTTTAAAATGTGAAACTCTAGAAGGCGTAAGAAATATAATAAGGCACAAGAATGCATCTCGTTAAGATGGCTTCGCAGGTTTCTCTAAGTTCACTCAGGAATTGAGGCTGCGGGAAAAACACTGCAGTTCTTTCAAGCTCGAAAGATTAGTTTTCGTTAGGAAGAGCCGAAGGCTGATGTCCCTAAATACGTCATTTTGAGAATGTAGATCCATAGGTGGTTTAAAAAGATGAAGTTGTTTATTGGTGTAAAAGTGTGACTTAAACAAATCAGATTGGTGCTGCTGATTAAACCTATAGGAGAGGTATCTTTTATTTTCATCAAAACCTGGATAAAAGAAAGCTTTGGTAAATGTAAACTCTGATTAAACCGAACAAATTAGTACTACAGAAAATTGTACAATCCGAATTCAAGCTTTTCAGCTCTTCCACATCAACCAGATGGCTTGAAAAAGCCATCTGGTTGATGCGCGCAAGATTGCAACTGATTTTTATTCTACTCCAATGAATTCGGATTGCTAGTGTAGTTATACTATTTTCTACAGAGTTGGTGTATAGTTTCTCCCTATTAATTAGTACTAGGGATTGAACACACGAAATGTATTTACTTATACGTGCCATCAAAGCGAGCAGATGGGGATGTTTTTCATGCTGAAAGCTATGAGCCTATGGGTACATTTCACATTGGTTTAAAGTATGACAAAGTTGGTGCTGTACACTTATTCTATGGAATTTTCTTGCTGTAAGTAGAATTTTTGTTTGTTTGGGGATATAACGACCAGATGGGTATAAACAGTCGCCCGTCCCTAATTTAGGGTCACTGGTACCAGGGAAGAGAGTGCCAGTGCCGTAAAGCAAACACAGCATCCATGCCTCACCGGGGTTCGAACCAAGCTCGGACGAATGGTCAGAAGCCAGAACTTAGACCACAGCGTCGGCGTCAGTAGCATCACCACACAGAATGCGATATAAAGCGGGATTAAATAGTTGCTGCTGATTTAATCTATGGAAAAAGCCAGTTTTATTCCTTTATCAACGTGTTTTAATTGTAACAGTACGCAGAGTATTCATTAACATACACACTTGTGATGGTATATAGGGTATGTAAATACTTAATTAAAAACCAACCTAGCATAAGAAGCCCTGATGATGAGGTCACCGTACACAGAGCAGCGGATTGCCTAATGGTTAGAGCATCCGCCTTACTAGCTGATTGCGGAATTGATCCCAGTTAGGTTGAGCTGTTCTAAATTAACAAATGTCTGCTGCGCGTCGGATGTGCACACTGAGCCGTCGGACCCAGACCACTGGATCCCCCTTTACGAACAAGGTCTTCCTATCTATACATCTCTCTACTTGGAAGTGCTTGTTGTGACGCCATACTCTCGCACTCCTAAACAGCGAACAACTTTTCTCAGTGTTTATCCTGTTTTATCTAGGTTCCGCCTATGTAACTTTGTTTCTAATTCGTAGCAAAAAACGCGTCTAAACCCTCTTCGTTAGTGCAAATCCTGCAAAGTAATGCATTAGTCTTCATAAGCAAAACCTTCTGAATCTGGACCGTTCTTGGACTAGAGCAAGCGGGGCACAGGCCCGCTCATCATAAGCACAAAAAATTAAGATAAAAATGAAATATGCAGAATAAAACAAATAATTATAAATGGCCTGCCCTACCATGCTAATGTTGCCGTATTTGCACGAGATATATTATTTGGGATATGGATTCGTCTGAATACACACCCAAATTAAGCTAGTCAGTTGTCCTGGATTAGACGGGATAGTCCTGGATCCCCATATGTATTTTTTGTACTCATTCATTTCTAAATTTCAGTATTCCTTTAAGATTATTGACGGTTCCAGTTACTACTATCTCAGCAGAACGAAGTTTCTCTGCATTGAAATTAATGAAAAACTGTATTAGAACTACAATGACTATAGTAGTTCTAAGATAGTTTTTCATTATTTTCATGACTAGAGTAGTTCTAAGATAGTCTTTAAGGGTCTCTAATTTAGCACCACTATCAACAGAACATACATCATGTGAAAATCTGTACTTCAATACAGAGCTAATGATTTTGCTAAAATGAAGACATAAAGAAAAAAGTTTTTTAAAATAAACTTGTGATAATTTATCAATTCCATGTGTCATTTTATATTTAATGTCCACTGATCTATGACTAGAATATTCCAACACACGCTATCTAAAAGATGCTCTTTTTGGTAATCCGGATTTCAACTTTACCTTGCGCATACTTCATATTATTTCGTTCGTCTCAATGCGATACATTGCAATAAGACTTGCTGCTAATGAAATCGACAAATTTTTTCGTTGGGATCCCGAAAACAAGTGGAATAGTTCCATCCCCATTCGGACATTTGTTTCATAGTCAAGGGCTATGGAAGATGTCTGTGGTGATGAGGGCTATTATATATTTCCCAAGAGAGACCATGGTCAACATTGGAAGACATCACAATCTGCGCGAAAACAAAAATTTGCCAATGACGGAGATTGAACCCGCTCTCTTCTGCTCTGGAGTCTAAAGTTCTTCCAATTAAGCTACACCGACGCAATTTATCGCTGCAACCTTGCCGCCTTGACACCTGCTTCACCTCTGTAGTACCTCACAATATACACTGAAGAGCAATTGAATTAGAGATACCTGTCCAGTAACGTGTAGCACCAACTTTCGCCCTGATGACGGCGGCGATTCGTCTCGGCATGGACTCGACAAGACACCGGAAGCGTTGGGAAGCCATACGGATCCACGACCCCTGAACAAGCTCCCACAGTTCACGAAGATTTGATGGAGGGGGGTCAGAACACTCGAACATCTCTCTCGATGGCATCCCAGATGTGCTCGATGGGATTGAGGTCAGGTGACCTAGCTGGCCAAGGAAGCGAGATCACGTCGGTGGAGTGTTCATCCAACCACTCGGATACAATTCGGAAGCGATGGCAATTCGGGAGCGATGTCTTGTTGCAGGATGAGGTCTCCAGTGGGATGTTGAAGACGCACAAACGGGAGCAAATGGTCGTCCAGGATATCCTGGTAACGTTGACCTGTGAGGAACGATGTCACACGTAGCCAGGGGTCCCATTTCAGTCCAGTAAACAGTCCCCAGACGAGAATGCCAACCCGCGCCAGGTTGAAGAGTACCCTCCTCGCAAGAAGGATCCATCGCTTCAAGTGGTTTGCGCTGTACTCAAATCCTGCCATCCGCATGTAACAACGTGAATCTCGACATATCAGTACAGGCAACATTTCTCCACATGTATAGTGTCCAGTGGCGATGTTCCCGCGCTCATGCTAATCTTTGCACCCTGTGATGTGCGGTCAGCAGCGTACCCTCGTGGGACGATGGCTTCTGTACCCCATAGCGAGGAGATGGTTCTCGATGGTGTGGCTGCTTACACGTTTTTGTGCACCAGCGTTAAATTGCCGAGAGATTTCTTGACTGCGGGCCGTCTATCCGCTGTTACAATGCGAGCTAGTCGACGATGACCCAGCTTATCCACACGCTGTTGTCCACGGCAGTTGGCCCTTGCAGGGATGGTTTTACTGGATTCGATGTACTCACGGTGCACCCGTGACACAGTGGCTCGTGAAATCCCAGTGCCCGCACGACTTCCGAGATGGAGTGACCCATTCGTCGGGCCCCGGCAATTTTCCCACGATCAAATGCGCTTAGATCCCTCGTCCAACCCCTACTGTGTCAGACTCTTACTAATTCCCGTCGCATGACTTCTTATATTGTCGGATCGCTGCTACGTCATGTCGTTTCCGTTTACAAGGCCGCCCACAGCGCTATATATGCATAACGCTAGCTGTTTCTAATTCAATTGCTCTTCAGTGTACTTCTCCCCCTAATTTTGAGAAAGGCGGATCATGAAATCGCAGGTTTCGTGGCCCCTGCAAAACATGCTTGAAGTAACTCTCTGTAGAGGAAGAAATTTCAACTAATTCCAGACGATATGTGGAAAAAACACTCATTACACCTTTTTCGAAGAATCCAACGGCCAGGAGATTCATTTTTACGTTCGGGCGCCGTTGTTTCCTTAGTAGCCATTGTGAAATTCACAAATTTGCCGGTGACGTTGATCAAACCAGCATCCTTCTGCTCCTGAGCCGAATGCTTTCCCAATTAAACTACACCGACGACATTTATCGCTGCAACTCTGCCGTCTTGACATGTGCTTCATCTCTGCAGTATGTCACATCTCGGAATGCAGCGATTATGGCCTAAAAAGTTCAAGACTTTCAGTGATTGGATAAATAAATATGCAAGTACTTCTCTACCCATTGTTCTAAATCTTCATTGATGCAGCAGTGTACGTCACATTGGCCGAAGAATTTTGTAATACATTTTTGATCAATTTGTTTATATTCACAGGCGACCCGCAAAAAATATTTGCCTGGGGTCCCACACGTACACTAGGGGTGGCCTTGCTCTGAACAATAGCTATGTTCTGCCCAGGTGAGAAATGGGCAGTGTGACATGTCGTATGGCGCTAGCCTTTGATACCATATGTTTTAAATTGGGACGGGGAACTGACACCAGATGCCTTAAATTCGGACGTGGAGCTGATACCAGATGTCAAATTGGGACGGGGAACTGATACCAGATGTCTTAAAATTGGGACTGGGAGCTGATACCAGATGTCAAATTGGTACGGGGAGCTGATACCAGATGTCAAATTGGGACGGGGAACTGATACCATATGTCTTAAATTGGGACTATACCAGATGTCTTAAATTGGGACGGGGAACTGATACCAGATGTCTTAAATTGGGACGGGGAACTGATACCAGATGTCTTAAATTGGGACTATACCAGATGTCTTAAATTGGGACTATACCAGATGTCTTAAATTGGGACGGGGAACTGATACCAGATGTCTTAAATTGGGACTATACCAGATGTCTTAAATTAGTGTACTAATACTTTCTTACGTCTTAAATTAGGACGGAGAACTGATACCAGATATCTTAAATTTGGGGCGGGGGCCGAAACGAAAAAAAGACCACTTTAATGCATCGGACTTGAGTGAATGTGATCCTAAATGAATAAAAGACATAATGTCAAACCTCAGTAACGCGAAATACTTTTACCGCGAATCGTTTCTTAATTCCCCGACCATTTTCATATGTATTAATTGTTTTGTTTAAAATGAACACGCTTAGCATGAAATACCGGTTGAGATGAATTGATATTTCATCAGTATAGAAAAATGTATCCTTTTAGAGTAAATCAGCAGCTCTCTTTTATTTTTACACTTGTTAATGCTACTGCTTGGTCCCTTTCATTTTGATTCTCACTAAAGCACCTGGCCAATCTTTTGTTCCGATTATGGAAGGGAAGACATTGCGAGGTATGGTACTTTCGCTGAAGGGGAATTGGCGTTGGGACTCTCTTACTTCAACAAGAGTTAAGGAATCTCAGGAAGGGTGTGGCTTTTGGCAGAGGGTGACTCTCCTGCTCTCTATTCTTAAGCTGCAAATTCCCTCCTCATTAAAGAAACGGACGTTTCGGGTCTACACAAAAAGATTCTGGATGACGATGTCATGACTTTTAGGCATTTTGGCAAATGTCGAAATTGTGGACAATCTGATTTACAGAGGTAAAGCACACGGTGTCACGAAATTAATGTAGAAAATGAAGTAAAGTAGTCCCTGTCACAAACGTGAAAATTTCAGAATCTTCCGCTGTGTTGCAAACTATGCGTGGTTTTGTAAGAGAACAGAAAGATACTTCGGCACCTTTAGAGAAAACAAACGAATTGGAAGAATTCTGACGTATTTTTCTGACGAGAAAAGATAGCCGCTTTTGACAACAAAAGAAAATTATCCATCTCACTGAATATACTGTAAAAATATTTTTATACATACGTCAGCACTATACATACTGCAATCAGTACACAGTGCTACAGCATTATGTATAATTTGGTCTTCGTTGGGTAAAATGTTTGAAAAAGGTAATGTAATGTCTTAGAAGACAAAAGATTTGTTTTCTTCAATTGCAACATGAATTTCTTTCAAACCAGAATAAATATTTGGGTCCCTGTAATGTTCGAGTTAACTAGGTTTCGACTGTTATTTACTTTGAAATGTTTCCTGCTCTGTGGAAAGATGTTAAATAACTCCATCTACACGTGAAAGAAACGACGGTTTATATGCATTAAGTATATCAAATGTATGAGAAAAATCGGTTGTGTTTCAAATGTTGAGTGATTTAATCGGCATCCCATGCTTTTGTTAGGCAAGGGGCACAAAATGCTAAGGAAATCGAAAGTGAAGGTGTCAGCCGATTCATGCGGGTTTGGAGAGCACAATGAGAGTTTAATATTTTATCTTGGTTTCATTCGTAGTATCTTGTTTCAATATGTTTATCTTGTTTCATTCGTAGTATCTTGTTTCAATATATTTAATATTTTATCTTGTTTCAATATGTTTACCTTGTTTCGTAGTATCTTGTTGCAATATGTTTATCTTGTTTCGTAGTACCTTGTTGCAATATGTTTAATATTTTATCTGGTTTCAATAAGTAGTATCTTGTTTCAATATGTTTATCTTGTTTCAATATGTTTATCTTGTTTGGCAGTATCAATATGTTTATCTTATTTCGCAGTATCTTGTTTCTATATGTTTAATATTTTATCTTGTTTCATTCGTAGTATCTTGTTTCATTGTCTTGGTTGTAGAACTTCTTTGAAATGTCAATATCTGGACAAAGAAATTTATCGGAATAATTCATATTGGAAGCATAATAAGGAAATTTTTAGAGCGTGGAAGACTTAAAATATGATTTCTATGAGGCACTTGAGTTATCGGCGAGACAAAGTCGTTACGTTCTGTGCTTAAATCTCTGAGAAGGAGAGCGGGTTCTGACATTTTATTTCTTACAAGAACAGGAATAAGAATTGATGGAAGTGAAAGAAACAATTTTAGAAGACATAGAGAAGAGACAATTCCGTTAATTTGGTCATGTAAAAAGAATGACCAGTGAAAGGCTGCTCGAAATTTTCATGGAATTTTAATAAAAAAACAAAAAACAAACGAAAAATAGAGGCCGACCTAGAAGAACATGATCTGATGGAATAAAAAGAGACCTTAGTCAAAATGGCCTGTGGGAGGACTGGTGCTTGCATAGAGAAAGATGAAAAAACATATGTAGAACTCGTGGCGTCTAGGGGAATTCATTCTTGCGCTACGACTACAATAAAAAGCCATCATATCCTTAACACTTTATTTGAACACAAGACACTATGACATCGAAGTAACACAAGACATTAACTAAAATAACGACAGAAACGGATTCATTCCACAACAGCGACCAACTCCCCTCTCTTCTGCTCTCAGCGTCGTCTTCATTCTTTGCAACTCCCGTGCAGAGCGTACTGTGCCCCCATCTGCGAGGCAGAATTGTCATTACAAGTAGTTAGTCCATTTGAATAAACAGTATGTATATATATGTATTGGGAAACTTCCCCACTTCCCGACTACTGTTCCATCGAACCACAACACTTAAATAATGGACGGACTGGACGAACTCTGAGCACACACACATTTAATCTGATGTACACTTACAATTGATATAGAATACACTAACAACGGAACCTACTCGTTCCGCTAAAATATACAAACACAGCGAACACATCGAACACCAATCGAGCACCCTTCGGCACACAGCACTGTCTCGGTGTTTACGCTTCAGAACTCTCCGCAGCTTTACTTCTTGTCACTGGGAGCATGTTTTAGTGACGCGCCGACGTCCGATCACTACATCCAGCGGTCGTTCTTCTGTGTAGTGATCTCGGCATTTCACCATCGTGACGACACATACCAAAAACCCAGTCTCGGCCATGCTGACTAGGCGCTGTCCTCAGCGGCTCCTGCATCCGTTAGTGTTCTGGGCATTTAGACAACAAAAGAAAGCAGTTAAATAAAACACATACTCACAGTCATTGAAAAAGGAACTGAAAGTTCTTCAGTGACCCCTGTCGGTCATGGCTTCATATGGTCCGCTGCGGTAGATGTGTTGTTCGGTCCTTCTTGGTTTCCCATTTTTTCGACGTCGTACCGATCCTTTGGCTTCACTGCCTTGACACGATAAGGACCAAAGAATTTTGGTGGCAGTTTCAACCCCGCACCGAATTACGTCCTCTGAATTGCAACTAGATCATTGACTTTATACAGTTTAGGTGGTTTTAGTTTCCGGTTGAATTGTCGACTATTTTCCTGTTGTAGTCTCAAGATATTACTCTTGGCGTCTACACGCATATCATCTCTATTACGTAGCGTGCAGTTTAAATATTCCTCTTCTAACAGTTCTCTAATTTTTAGATCTCCAGCATTCTTCATTCTGACGACCGTCATCAGTTCAAATGGGGTGTATTTAGTGCTTCTTGAAATCGTGATTTTTTTTAAATTGGTACTTTCGGTTTTGTTTAGCTTGTAGCCATGTACAAGATCCAAAACTTCCCTGCGCAACTCCAAATCTCGTATATGATCCAAGTTCAACATGCCCGAATCTTCCGTCACACTCGCGACATGCAGCAAAAAACTATTAAAGGCGTTCTCATTTCGCTCTCCTGAAATCTGACAGGCTTGGCTCCCACGACGCCAGCATCTGACCTTGACCCACTTTCATCTTGTCAAACAGGTTTACAGGGATTATACACTGAACGTTGAGGCTATTCGAAACTGCTGCCGTTACCTCGACGGTCACATAAGAACTCTTTAGTGAGATTTGGAACTTTGCCAGCGGAACTTCATGCTTATCATTAAAACAACTAGAAAGAATTACTCTGCCCTCTGTTATTTTTTTGGCGGGGACCACATCACTACCGCAAATTTGGCGCCTGAATCAATAAGAGCAATTACTTCTTTACCATCAATCAAGATGTTAACATGCTCAAGTTCGTTTATAAAACCTTTTCTCTCAACGGGCTGTTCCGATTCCAGTACATTGACTGAACTTTCACCCCACCTGCTTTGCTCACTTACGACTTCAGGTTGTCTTCGAAAACGTTTAGAACAAAATTTTGCAAAATGTGTTCCTCCACAAACGTAGCAGTTGGGGTTTCCCTTATTTTGCCCATAGTTATTTTTGTTGGACCTTTCGTACCGTACATTCTTAAAATTTCCGCTTCCACCTTTACTCGTATTCTCCACCGATTTGTACTGAATTGCTTGAACGTCATTTAACGATTTTTCTTTCGACACAAAATAAACATCCAACTCTTTCGCAAATCTTACAGGATCAAACCAACTTTCTCCCTGCTGAATCTCTATGTGAGATGCCGTGTCTCTGTCTAAGGTTTGGTACAATTTGTCCGCCAGCATCAATTTGCATAACGAGTTAAAATCACTAACCTCTCGCAGTTTGCAATAATTCTCAAAGTTTGCTGTTAATTTCGATGCGAATTGAATATGTGTTTCACTCGGCTGTCTACGAGCTTTCCGAAAATTATTAAGGCATTCCTGCGCTGTAGGCTGAAACTCTTACTATTAGCGACTTAAGCTTATCTAATGTTTCATTTCTTCCTCCCTGATGTAAAGCAATACGTTGCTAGCTTTTTCCCCGAGAAGGTTTATCAAAATCTCTAACCTCATGTCCAGCGGTACCCCTTTTATAACAAAAGCTCGTTCCACAGATTGGAAAAACAAATTGAGATTCTCTCGTTTAACTGGAATAGTCATACTCAGTGTACGAACACTTTTAATCCGGTTTTAAAGATTAAACGTAGGCCGTTCAAATCCCATATTATCACTTCACTCATTCAGCTCCAATGCCGAACGGCTTCGAATACTTTCCAGTTCTACTTCCTTCTCCAATTGCGCTAGTTAGATTTTTTCCATCTATAGTACTCGATTATTTTCAGCCCTCGCCTTCCTCTCTTCTATTATAGAACTTAAAACGTCTTTTACAAAATCCGGATCATTTCTATAGATTTCAGTGCTCTCTATTTTTAATTTTAAATCAACTATCGTCGCTCCTGTTGGCACCGTTTCACGGATCTCTTGTGCTACTTGAATCAAGTCTTCCTTGCGAGAATTTTTATACATGATTGACAAGAAAGATTACCTTCAAGACGTGAAATAGAAGCTCCGTCTTTGCCACTGCGTAATCCACAGGCGATTCGGAGCAGATCTTACTTGCTGACACCAGAATTGTGAGGTATTGGGAAACTTCTCCACTACTGTTTCACCGAACCACAAACTTAAATAATGGACGGGCTGGACGAACTCTGAGCACACACACATTTAATCTGATGTACACTTACATTTGATATAGAATACACTAACAACGGAACCTACTCGTTCCGCTAAGAAATACAAACATGGCGAACACATCGAACACCAATCGAGCACCCTTCGGCACACAGCACTGTCTCGGTGTTTACGCTTCAGAACTCTCCGCTGCTTTACTTCTTGTCTCTGAAAGCATGTTTTAGTGACGCGCCGACGTCCGATGTTCACGCCATCTAGCGGTCGTTCTGTGTAGTGATCTCGGCATTTCACCATCATGACGACACATACCAAAAACCCACATATATATATGTGTGTGTGTGTGTGTGTGTGTGTGTGTGTGTGTGTGTGTGTGTGTGTGTGTGTCCCTAAATTACGACTCCTTATGTAGGAGAAAGAGCCCTGTGAGTCCACTGACAGGCGTTAAAAACTGAAGTTTTGTCTATATAAAGATGGCTCTGCGCGGGCGCTGTGATGTAGTTTGCTACAACGCAACTTTCTTCATTGCACAGAGAAAACGCATTTCCATAGTTCACGTGGTCGTCACAAGTACTGCCCGTTTTGTCAGTGAAACCACTTCCCCCTTCCCCATCTGACCTTTCTTTCCACATCCCTCTGCGTTAAGGCCGGTCGATTTTGCTACCATTTCAACCCCGATCGTTTATGTTACGGTCACTTTTGCGACGACACCCTACAGAGGTGAAGACGACAAATCTAGCTTTAGTGCACGTGTCAAGACGACAAACCTGGCTTTTGACCATTCGTCCGGGTATTACCACGCTCCCGGCAGTACGGTGGTCGCGGAATACTTAATCATCGTTTAATTGGATAAACAGTGAGGTTGCGTTCTCATAAATGTAAAGAACCCAATCTCAAAGTTTACAGACGTCGCGTTGTGTTTCATATGGGCTCGTTACGAGGTATTCGTAAAATACCCATATGCCGCAAATTGTGAATTTAGAGGAATATACACAGCCTAGAAAGTTACACCAGGTTAAGTAATTAATATCGTTTATTAAAAGAAAAAGTATATATAAGCAATACATCCTTCAGGTGGAGGCCAAGTAAAAGTTACGTTAAATTAAAAACATTAGAATTAGCCATGTTTACTGATCCACTACTGCGTAAGCCTGTTATACCCCTGAGCTTAACTTTAAATTAAATCCCTCAATCTATTTCGAGGAGGCATAGCGACCATGCATATGCATATATTCAGTTAACATTGGAACTGGAATTGGGGAAAATAACGTCATCTTACCTTCCTTCGGTTTGGGTTGTCGCTCGTTGAAGCCCCACGCTGGTAGATGAAATCTTTCGAGGATGCTGACTCCGGATCTATCTATCCCTCGCTGAATAATCTTTCGGACTCCTATCCTCTCATTCTCGAATATCTCTGAAAATTGTCCTCCGACTATTATACGTGAATAAACATGGAATACCATATATGGATAACCATCTCGAATAAGAATCTCCTGACTATATGAATCTCCGATACGAATTTTTCTCTGTCTTTTTTTATATAGATAGGGGCGTGCCTACAACCTTCTAAGAACTCTTCGCCTGGGGTCTGGATTGGTCAGCTGAGCTGACCAGTGCTCGAGCTTAGTGGCTATTGGTTGGCCCTCTGGTCCACTTAGCTACCTTTTCGCCGCAGCTGGCCTGTTGGGCAGGTGAGGCTTTTGCGAATTCAATAGGACATATTTTCTGCGGTCGGATGAATAACGAAAAATTTGAAGGGGCTTTCCTCTGACAGAGTTACGACTTTCCTGTGACACTACGATGTACTTTACGACTTTCGCTGGTGCCTCCTTCATCGAGGAGATGGTCGTAATCCGCAACTCGCCTATTCATCTGACCGCTTTTCGGACTCTTGCATGTGCACTCCTGAAATACCGGGATACTTTGTCCCACCAGCAACGCTAGCACTAGGGCCATTTCGTAAACTTTGTGAATGCCGTGCTTCTTCTCACAAGAGTGAAAAAAAGATGAATTCCTTGGTCATTCTCCAAGAGTGTCCGGGCAAACCGTCTTGACCACCTGGGTTTTCTGCTCCAGTGGGGAAAAGGGGGTTTATGAGGCAGGACGGGAGCAAAGGAAAAATAATTTAAATTAAGTAAAAAATAATTAAGAAAAATTACTCCTGGTCTTTGTATTTAATTAGGCCGCAAACAATGTGACCCGAACTATGAAGTAGTTCCGCGGCAACACGGGTTCAAATCCCGGTGAGGCATGGATGTTGTGTTTGTCTTACGCACTGTCTCTCTCCCTCCAGTAACACTAAATCAGGGACAGACGACTGCTTATACCTCATCGAGTAGCTCACGGTGGTTGTTAAACTTCTAAACAAACAAAAAAAGAAAATGGCTGCTGATATTGCTGAGTCTTCATTAGATTTTTTCTTTCGACGTAAAACACATTTTTAGTACATAGCTGCAACTGTGATGCATATCAAGCTCCATAACTTATTAATTAATGTTTTGTGAAAATATAATGCATTTGCGTAAGGAGAATTATATAAATATTGATGGCTGGTGAAGCTATGTGTTTCAGAATGGTCCAACTGTCCGTATCTGGTTCTACAAAGGCGCGACACACACGGACTTTATCGTTTGAAAACTTCTCCTTGGCTTCATTCGACGCATTGATTTGGCTCAAAAGAAAAGAAGCCATCGATTTATCTCCAAACTAATTTCCATCCTCTAAAGAATTCTCCCGTTTCTTTCTTTATCTCAAGGGTTCAGATATTCAAGACTAAATGAATTGCCATTAATGCTGTGTCTCATATATTTTTTTTCATTTCCCCACTTCCAGAAGCTAAACTGTTAGGGTAAGTTTTTGGGTGGTTTTTTCATCTCGTCTCCAAGCTTTCCTTTAATGTGTTTAGGACTTTTTCGAGATAGCGATGCCAAAACAAGGTGTAATTATATTAAGCACAGGAACTCAAATCAATAAGTTATTATCCAGCAAAGAACTGATAATTTCCCTAGCTGGCACTTGGCGATACATGAAGTCACTTTCATCAATTACTCCTGGATGCCGTCAGTTTTGTCTTTTCTTCTGAGCACTCCTATATAGTGATAAATGAATTCCTGTGGCCTCATCAATTCTCCCTCCTCCCCCTCTCCTCTACTTTTTTAGCCCATACTTTTTTTTTTCGGTGCTCAAGCTTTTTTTCCTTCTTCTGCGACAGAAAATGCTTTTCAGTAGTTCCTTAATGGCAATTCAATAAACGTGCGTCTTGGCTTGAGAATCGCTAGAGAGAGCAGCTGCCCGAAATAGGGCAGATAGTAAGGGACTTGTCTCACATGTAATGTCGATGACTGATATGATATCACCGGACTAATTTTCTTTATTTTTGTCATCGATTAGTTAGTTTCTTCCGGTGTAAACAACCTGAGGACGCTAATTGAATTTACGATCGATACTTTTCCTGCAAGAATCACCAATATATCAAAGAAATGCAAACTGTAAAGAAGGATTATGTCAAAGTTGCATGAGTTGTGTCCACCACTATATGACATCAATTTTAATCCACAAAGATCTCATTTTACTCAGTGTCATACTTACCGGAATTCAAAGTACGTTGATTAATCCCGTTCGCAGCCTATGGATAATCGGTTACTCAGTGTAGTGATATTATGCACTTTGTGAGCACTGAATAACTACTTTTTTTTAATAATTTGTTAAACCACATTTGGGAAGAACAACAATGGCATTTCTCTGATGTCCAACCACTCAGACGGCAGAGATTCTCAGAGTGCAGCACTTTTCGGGGATCACAAGGTGTGAGAAATCATTTCCGATGTTTCAGTGGATTCAAATCTGGAGACTTCGGCGTAAATAACGTAGCCAGGATTTCATTTCGGTGAGGGACCGCGGTTATATCTCACAATCTTCATGTATGTGTGTGTGTACATTGTGAGATACGTATATATTATGTGTGTATGTACATACACTGGCGGAAAGTGAAAAATAAAACACCAAGAAGGATTTGGCGGACGATCATGAAATTTACATATGTTAATGGGGTCGAGTTTACATAAGTCTCATGTTAATTTCGGGACCAACCGGTGAGCGCTTACGCCACAGCACGACATAAGATGCAAATTATCGTCGGTGGTATTTAAAGAGTACGGCGAAGTGAATGTAATCAGTCGTCGGCGTACGTACACGTGCGAAGACCCTGAAGAAGCTGAAATGCCTGGACATGGAAGACGTGTACGACTTCAGCAGTTATCGGACTTTGAACGAGGTCGTCTAGTCGGACTCCGCGAGGCCTGGTGGTCGTATCGTCGTATTGCGGAGCGAATTGGACGGGAAGTATCGGTGGTGGTGCGATGGTGCCGTAGATGGTCCGAGGAACATTCCCACACGAGAAGACGTGGAACCGGGAGTCACAGAGGACTGATGAGTAGACCGATCGACGCATAAGAAGAGCGGCGTTGTCAAACAGAACATCCACTGCGACGCAAATCCGAGCTGCCGTTGCACCTGAGGTGACTGTGCGAACAATCCTCAACCGTCTACTGGATGCAGGACGACGCGCACGTGTGCCTCCAGCATGTGTACCTCTGACTCCAGCCCACCGTTAGGAACGGCTGCAGTGGTGTCGCCAACGTCTGCACTGGAGAACGCAATGGCGATTTGTCGTGTTCAGCGATGAAAGCAGATTCTGCTTGGGAGCCTCCGATGGCCGTATGCGTGTTTGCAGACGCACAGGGGAGCGTCTCCACCCTTCTTGCATCCGCCAGCGACACACAGGGCCTACACCTGGTCTTCTGGTGTGGGGAGCGATCAGCTGTCACTCCCGTACACAACTAGTGTTTGTACCGGGTACGTTAAACAGCACCTCCTACATCAACAACATCATTCAGCCCGTTGTTGTGCCATTTGTAAGGTCGGTCTATCGAGGTGTTTTCCAGCAAGATAACGCACGCCCACACACACGGCACGTGCAACGCAACATGCACTTCAGGGTGTGAGACAACTTCCAAGGCCTGCACGTTCACCGGATTTGTCCCCCATTGAGCACGTGTGGGAATTTTGGGACAACGACTTATCCGGTCTCCACGGCCAGCCACGACCATCCCTGATTTATGCGTCCAGGTTGAAGACGCTTGGAACTCAATACCCCAAACTTACATCCAACATCTGTACGACAGACTCCATGCCAGAATTGCACAGTGTGACGCAGTTCATGGCGTTCAACCTCGTACTAACCATGTTACATGGAAATGTTATTTTTCAGTTTACCTGCAAATTTACAAAACCAAAATCATCCATAATGTTTTGATCACGTTATCCTCTGTATTCCGTTATTATGCTGTATAAATTTCTTTGGTAGCAGACGTCTCCTTCTTGGTGTTCTTTTTTCACTTTCCGCCAGTGTATTATGCGTGTATGTATAAATTATGTATGTATTTTGTATATGTATGTATGAATGTACAGGAGGTTGGACAGTATGTGTATATGTATTACATGTATGATACAGTATATGTATATATTATGTGTATATATATGTATATGTACAAAGGCCGTTTCATAAAAACAGTAATTTGTTTTGAGTTTGCAGCAGTGTAAAGAGGAAAAATATCCACGCAGACGACTAACTGAATTAAAGAAGTATGTATGGCAACAGTTATTAGCCGTGACGGATGATTCTGGTTTTGTAATTATGCAGTTGTTTAAGGTGCGTCTGCATTTCGCCATGCAACAGCAATGGAGATGAGTGATTCAGAGTTGAGAAGTGAAATGCGTTGTGCGAAAAAATTTGCAATCCTTTGGGTAAAATGACTCCAGAAACAGCTGATTTAACGAAAAAAAACTTAAAAAGATAAATGTTTGGGATAGGCAACGATTTTTAGATGGTACTATGATTTAAAAAAAAAGGCGTTTGTCGGCAGAACTCGCTCCTAAGCCTCGTCGACCTGAAAGTGTTCTTATGGAGCGTTTGTTAACACTGTTTGGCCAATCCTGCAAAAAGATCAACGAATGACGTGTGAAGACATAGCCGCGTCAACTAATATTTCTAAAACGTCGGCATTCCGCATTCTACGCGACAAATTACTGCTACATCGTGTGTTTTCCTGATGGGTACCTCATGAACTGACGAGAGAACAATTGTTAGCCAGAGTTCAGGTGTGCCATGAGTGGGAATAAATGATTGCAAAGGATCCAAACTGTCTAAACCCAGTAATAACTGGCGATGAAACATGAGTCCACTATTTCAACCCCTCACCAAGCTCACAACGAATGTCTGGAAACACACAGGCTCGCTTCCTCCGAAAAAGGTCCGCCAAACCAAATCAGCTAGGTGTAGTCTACCAGCATGCCTCTCCTCCACAAATTGCTGTCAATGCTGAGTATTACATTTCAGTCTTGAAGCGTCTGCGACGCCACATATCGATTAAGCGACAGGAACTTGTGGACAAGTGGACCCTACACCACGATAACGCTCGCCCACATGTGGCTGCTTGTGTTCAACAGTTTCTTACAAAATGCAGTATTGAAATGGTACCACAGCCTTCCTACGGTCCTGACCTCACCCCCGTGCGATTTCTGGTTGTTTCCAACAATGAAGGAGAAGTTCCATGGCGCAACATACAACGCAGATGCTGACGTTATTCAAGCAGTACAGGGGTCGCTAAAGCAGCTTCCACAAAATGCCTTCGCCTCATACTTTGAAAAGTGGACTGAACGATGGGACCGTTGCATATCATCTGAGGAAAGATACTTTGAGAAAGAATTGCTGTACCTATATTTCTTCATTTTGTGTGATTTTACTCTCAGTTTTTATGAAACGGTCTTTGTATGTCATATATGTATGTATATACAGGGGCTGGACAAAATAATGGGAAATAGGCGATATGTCTTTATTTTAAAGATGTTGAACCACCATTTGCCTTTAATGCATCTTTCAACTTTCTTGGAAAATATTCATACAAATTTTGAATGGTCTCCAGTGTAATGTTTTACCATTCGCAGATCAGAATATCAGCCAATTGCTTCAGAGATGTTGGAGAAGGAAATCTGCTTATCACTCTACTCTCCAAAGCATTCCACAGCGGTTCGATGACATTCAAATCAGGTGGTTGACTTGGCCAGTGAAGATGTTGAAGTTCATCGTGGTGCTTCTCAAATCAAGACGGAACTAGCTGTGAGTTTGATTTCATCATGATCTTGAAAAATGGCATCATTGTAGGGAACAACATTCTAACCATAGGATGCACCTGATCACATAGAATGTCCAAGTACTCTCTGGCAGTAACTCGACCATGTAGGGTGATGATGGGTCCAACCAAGTACCAAGATATGGCCGCCCAAGTCATCCCAGATTCACCCACATGTTTGGCAGTTGGAACCAGACATTCCGAATCGGAAGATTCATTGGTTTTTTTTATACATAAACCCTACCTACTGTAAGGAATAATGAAATCGAGGACTCATCGAAGCATATCACACGTTTCCAGTCATTAGCTGTCCACATCATTCATGACACCATCATTTTTGCCTTGAAGCATTGGTTTCTGTGACCAAAGGTTTAGCGATTGCAACTCTTCCATGGACGTTGGCTTTGTGAATTCTCTGAGGCTTGTTTATATGGAAATAGAGTTTTTCAGGAGGATATTGAGCTCTGCTGCCACTTTTGCTGCAGTAGTTTTGTGCTATTTGTACACAATCCTTTTTAGTGTTCGATAGTCCCTCTCCTTCGATCTCGTTTTCCGTCTACTACGAGTATACTTCTTCGCCGATGGAGTCTTGCCACGCTTTTTCTACGAAGACATGACCGTGGAGAAGGTTGCTTTTGAAACACTAAACAATTTGGCTCTTACAGACGCTCCTTCTAAACGAGCTCCCACGATTTGTCCTCTTTGGAAATCTGAAAGTTCACAATATTTTACCAACAGCTGCTGAACGCAACTTGTACTACACTGAGATACAGCATACAAATTATATACAAAGCACAGATACACAAATTACAATCACAACGGTTTTTTTTATTCTCAGTGTAGCCTACACGAATAAATCAACCCCTATAAACAATCTTCACATTATTTTGCCGTAATTGAAATTCATTAAAAAATATATATACTTAAAGTTCAATATATATATTTATACTGTAAAAGACCCAGAAGAAGACCACATGGGAGATGGGCGGATGAAATTCGAAAGTATGTGGGAGTGACATGGTTGAGACTGGCACAAGACAGACCGTTGTGGAGGAAACTTGGGAAGACCTTCGTCCAGCAGTGGATTGATAATGGTTGACAATGATGATGATATACTGTATATACATACAGGGTGTTTCAGAACTCATAGGACAAACTTTAAGGGGTGGCAGAGCACACTGCAACAAACATTTTTTGTATAGGAATGCATGGGCGCAAGTGACGCGTTGAGACACAAACACAAGCCGTGCCTGCACCGCAGGGCGCACATGAGATAAAGGGAGATAGCAGTGAGAGCATACGTTCGCGTAGCTCAGTTGGGAAAGTGACTTATTCCGGAATGAGGAGACTCGGGTTCGATGCCCGGCGTGGACAAAAATGACGGAGAAATTAACTTCGTTATACAGAATTTAATCTCCAGAGATTTGGAAAAGCAAAAAAAAATATCCTTAGCACAAATAACTTCTAGGCGGCAGGTCAAAGGATCGACAGTCCACTGAAAAAAAATAATGCACTACGTACGTACCTTTCCACTCGTGGGAGAAGGAAGGGCTGTAACAGAAATGTCGCCTGCCAGTTTCCAGCGCAAGGGTCGGCGTGCTTTGATATTTGATTGACCCTGCAGACTTAAATTTCCTTCCAATTCCCACAAGCCGGTGGCGCAGTGGTCTAAGCGATGGCTTTGTAAAGGTTGTGTTGACCTGTGCTCCGTGTTTGACCTGCGTTTATTGGTGTTCTTTTATGTGTGTGCCGTCATTTTGTGTATCTCCTGTGTTGTGAACGTCTCCTGTGTCGATTGAGTCCGACTTTGACGTCCTGTAAGTAAAACTTTACTTGTACTAACTCTTTTTCCGTCCTGGCTTTGCCCAGGGCCGGGTTTAGCAAGACAGCCATTGCAAATGGCGGCGACCGCATCTGATAGGCCAGGTCTGAAGCTTGATAGCAAAGCTCCGCCCCCACCTGGCCACGTTCGGTCATCGTCACTACTACACGCAGCTGGTTTCCAAGCCGCGTTATCTGATGTTACCACTTCTTCTTCCAACTTTATGGATGTTGATTTCCCGACATTTTCCACCACCGTGACGTCATTAACTTCTTCAGTATCCGTTGCCTCTGGTACTTCATCTGCTCCTGCGAGCACTGCGTCTCGACCTTCCCCATCTCCGCCCATTCCTACGGCAACTCTACCTTATGCTTCCGTTGTGAAGGGTACCAGTTCATCTTCCTCTACAGCGAAGAATCCATGTACAACGCCTCTTGATATGATTGTCACTAGAGACAACAAGAAATTACGCATCGAAATTCCGGAAACTTCAGCTGCTGGGCAGGAGGTTTTACGCACACAGAAACGTGGCATATGTTTTGATGCCCTCCCGGACACCAGCCTTAAGAAATACTCCTTAGCCGTCCGCCAAATCCTCCCTAAGGGAGCGATCACCCATATGGCGAGGAAGCCTTAGGACTGTTCTCATCTATTTTGCGAAGCCAGAGTTTGTGGAGCGCGTCTTATCTGACGGACTGCATGTTGGGGATCATAATTTACTGGGAGTCCCGCTCACGCAGCGCCCCGTACTTGTTACGTGCTACGCCGTACCACCAGAGATCAAGGACCATTACTTAATGGCGGCCCTTTCCCGTTGTGGAAAAGTAGTTGGTTCCATTTCCACTCTGTCTTCCGCACCAACAGACCCAGATGACAGGAACATCTTAGGTCTGCGTCGCCAAGCAAGGATCCTGTTTCCTACTGAAGATGCCATTGCTGATTGCCCTACTGACCTCACTGTGGTTGTAGGGAAGCAGATTTTCCGGATCGATATCTTTACTGCCTTGCATTGTTTTAAATGCAAGGCATATGGCCACATCCAATCACGTTGTCCACATGTATCTGCCAAGCCCCCTATTTCCATACCACCCAAAGTCAACACCCCAGCCTCAACACCAGTTTCTCTGGCCACACCAAGTTCGGCTCCAACACCAGTTTCTCTGGCCACACCAAGTTCGGCTCCACAGACGTCCTTGATCCCTTCTACTGTTGTTCCAGATGATTCTCCCCCAGCAAGTGATGATTCGTCATCAGTCTCCAAGTCTTCGATATCTACTACAGGTACTTTGGCCACATCTCCATCGTTGGACCCACTTGCTGCTGTGGTACCTCTACGTTCTTCGGAGGGTATTATCTCAGAAAAGGAATGGCAACCCCTCCGTCGTGTTGCTTCATCTTCTTCCTTTGGATCCCCTAATGTGGAGTCAGATCTAACTGTCCTACACCCACCAGCTTCTCCCGGCGTTCCCACGTTGAAACGTACCAGACAGAGTTCCATCTCGCCAGTGACGTCTTCTCCACGCTGCTCTCGTTCCCGTTCGCCAATTCGACAGTCTTTCTCTCCAACAGCAGTTCCTACATCTCTTAAGTCCCCAGCTGTTCCAAAATTGTTGGATCAAAAAGCTTTCGCTGAATATCTGGAAACTTTCCCTGCATTAGACGGGCCGCTGGCGCCCTTTGATCTTGCTCTCATTATACTCAATCAACCGTCACGTCCTCTCAAGCAGCTGGACTGCGTTCAATCACGTAATGCTCAGCTTCCCACTATTATCACCCAACTTCAGAATCTACTTGCTCTTTTGCCAAAATTAACACAGTCACTAATGCGCAGACATCTAACTTAAAGAAACGTGTAACCAGTCTTCACAAAAGTGCTGATAGTAATATTCAACCACTACAACCTTCTTTCAAGTTAAAATTACTTTCTTTCAACTGTAAGGGATGCTCCGTCCCTCCTACCAATGCGTTAGTGTTTGAAGACATTACACCGCATGATGCGGATATATTATTGCTACAGGAGACTAACTGCCATCCCAACACCCCATACCACCGGTGGCGAACCTGGCCATTTCAATTCTACCATGCCCATCGACTTAGTCTTCACGCACGACTTGCGGTGGCCATCAATTTTCGTCTTCATTACTGATATCACGGTCAAACCGATTTATCGTGACCTCCTGCAGCTTCTGTCTTTCCGACTTCACAACTTCCGATACCATATCTTCAACATCTATGTTTCTGGCAATCAACAGTATGCAGACTGTCTTTTTGAGCATTTTGTTTCCTGTGTTCAAGGTCTTCCGGCCACTGATATTGTCATCTTAGGTAGTGATTTTAACTGCACCTTGACCCATCCCTCGACAGATCGGACGGTTCCACGGATACCAGGTATTTTCTTACCAGAGCACTTTCTACAGCCATCAACCAGCTACAACTCCAAGATGCTTTTCGAAACCTGCACCCATTTCTTCGTTCGTACACCTGGCGCTCCTACTCCACTTCCTCCCCTACAACTGCCCGACTTGACCGGTTTTATGTTTCTTCAATTCTTCTTCCTTCAGTTATCTCGCTTTCTCACACACCGACAGTTTCTTCCGACCACAGCTGTGTCGTAATGTGTCTTCACACCGGTCCATCTCCTCGGCAATACTACCGTACTTGGACCCTTGATGATGATCTTTTACTTGATTGAACTTACGTAAATTCCATCCAATCGCAGCTCCAACAAGCCTTATATACGTTCCCTTTTGCTTCTTGCCATTTGCAACACTGGTTAAATGTCAAATCCCAAATTCTTCTTTATACCAAGCAATATTCCCACGAAAAACGTACCACCGCCTCTATGAAGATTGATGCTGCACGCTCGATTTTTTCCACCCTAGATCTTGATTCTCCGCTGTTTTCTCATTACCAAGCTGAACTTCGTGCCTTGCTACTTCCTGTCTCCCAACAAGCTCTTCACCGCCACAAGCTCCTTTATCTCCAGCCAAATGACTATCTATGTGAACAGGTTCAACAACTGGAATTCCACAAACGTTCTGCTCATCACCTCCGTAATCTGAAGTTACCCGATGGAACTGTTACTAATGACCCCACTCTCATTTGCTCCGGTGTTAGAACATATTTCCAGTCACGTTTAGCTCAGTTCCAGTCAAGTTCTCCGCATGCTGATTCGATTCTTCGTGCCTTACCACATATTCTATCGCATCTTGTTACATCTCTTTCTATGCCTATCACCCCAGCAGAAGTAGTACAGTCACTTGCCTTACTTAACTGTCACTCGTCACCTGGTTCTGACGGGTTGAAGTTAATTTCTTTCGTACGTTTTCCTCTTTCTTACACCCTCTCCTATTGCCTTGCTTTACAGCTGCTTTTTCCTTATCTGTTCTTCCGCCCGCTTTTACTCTAGCTCACATCATTCTTCTTCCAAAGAAGGGGTGTCTGCTGGAGTTAGATAACTGGCGTCCTATATCCATCCTTAATGTTGACTACACGATTTATACTAAAATACTCTCTCCTTGATTGAACCCTGTCCTTCCCACTGTCATACATCCCGACCAAACGTACACCATCCCTGGCCGAAGCATTCATACTAATATTAATCTCCTCCGTGACTCATATTGCCTTGCCCACCTTTCCTCCGAACCTTTAGCCTTCCTCAATCTTGATCAGAGGCAGGCCTTTGATAACGTGAGTCATCAGTGGCTTGCCTCTGTGCTCTCTGCCTTTGGTTTCCCATCTGTCTTCATCACAGCCCTCCTTGCCCTGTACCAGGACTCAGTTGTCCATATCCGGACGGCCTTCTTCCTTACAGCCCCATTCCGTTTCGTAAGGGCATCCGTCAAGGATGTCCCCTTTCCGGACAACTTTTCTCTCTAGTCTTTGAGCCTTTTCTTTGCTCTATCCGTTCTCTTCTACAACCTCCCCTCCACCATTCGACATAGCACCAGGCACCATTCTATCGTTCTTACTGCCTACGCCGATGATATCACAGTTCTCATCCGAGAAGAATGGCAATTCACAATTGTTCTTGCATGGTATCAAGTGTATGCTGCGGCTTCCGGCGCTTCGTTAAACCTTTCAAAGTGTACAGGCTTGTGGTGTGGCTCCTGGAGACATCGCCCCGATACACCGTGGGGCGCTCATTGGACTTCCACCAGTCAAAAGATACTTGGGGTGCACATTGGCAGCCGGGTCTCAGCAGCGGCTGCCACCTGGAGACCCCTCGTCAGGAAACTACGTCACACCGCTGCTTACTGTTCAAGCTCAAGTGCTGTTTGACCTACCACAGTCGTGCACGGCTTTCTGGCACCCACATCCTCTCGTTAGTTTATCATTCCTGGATTGCACAACCGCCACCAGCCTACGTTCACTGCAACAACACCAGCAATGCTCAGCATTGTTTGGTCATCTACTCATTGGTTATCTTCCTCAGTATTGTCTCTACCTTCGACTTGTGGTGGCCTCAATATGCCAGAGATTACCGTACGTTATAAAGCTGTAAGAATTTTCAATTTCCTCCGTTTGACAGTTCAACCAGACTCTCCCGCTTCCATTCTTCAGCTTAATGTTCTGACTTCCCCCTTAATCCCTGCCTCACCGTCCATCTTCTTCTCAAGATGGATATTCACACTGTCATCCCCCCGTTTTTCTCTAGTCTACCATGAAGCTGTTCAGTTCTTTCGTTCTTTACCGCTCATTCGTCAACCCCCTCTTCCACTCTTGATCTTCTTTCCGAGCCTCTTTTTTTCTCCTCCGTCCTCCACCCCCTACTGCCAACTTTTTCATTTTCCCCGCATGGCTACACGCTGGTGTAGTCTCCGTTTCCCAACTGGTCCTCCCCGATTTTTCATGGAAACCCGTTTCCGAACTTTTTCCCTTCCTACCACCCTCGCCCGAACTCTCTGATAACTTCCTCCAACTTAAACATGCTCTTCAATCACTTTTTCCTTCCCTAGTCGATTCCTCTGGCCTCCTTTCCGTTTCCTCTGCCTCTCTCCCTTTTCCGTTCTTCCTTCCCTTTTCCGGTGATCTCCTCCCTCTCCACAGTCTTTCCACCCGCACCCTGTACCGTTTTCTCCGTTCTTCTTCTGCGGTACCTTGCCCTATTCCCTCCGTTCCTTCTTTTGCACTAACCTCAGTCTGGTCTACTGCCCAACATTCACCGGCCCTCTCCTCAGAACTTAATGTGCATTGGAGGTTTTTGCACAATCGACTGCCTGTCCCTTCGACTTTGTTCCGGAGAAATATAGTATCATCAGATCTCTGTCCTTTTTGTAACGTCGTTGGAGACGTCTTACACATGTTTGTTTACTGTCCGACGCTGCTCCCACTATTTCACAGTATGTTCCAACTTGCACATCCTTCTTGTACCAGTGATCTCACCCTAGAAGATTATCGTTTCCTCGGCCACAGTTCTACAAGTTTCTGCTCTATTTTACCAGTTTGTTCGTATTTATTTATTCTAGCTAAATATATTATTTTCTCTCACCTGCTACAGTTACAAGATCCAGATCCTATTACATTCTCTACCTCCTTGGTTGCACACTACCGCAACAGGGTTAAAGCCAGACTCACCCTGGAATATTCCTTGGCGAAAGATACGGCACGGTTACCTGCCTTCTTCACAACATGGTCGCCGTGTCGTCCCTGGTTTCAGTTTTCTAGTGCCCAGACTGTTCATCTGCTGTTTTAGTAAACCTACGTCGGAACTTTCAATTTTTACTGTTCCCTCACCATGTTTTCTCCTGGAACTGGATTGTGTTTGCTTCCTGCTGATGTCACCTTTTGTACACAGTTCTCTTCATCCGCACAGTGACTCTCTGCCACCAGTGATTCCCATGTCACTAGAACTGCACAGATTTTTTTTTCTGTAAATTTTTTCGCTCCAGTGATGTTCCAAGACTTCGATGAACATTTATCGCAGAGCTACTGCTGTTTACAGCTAATAATGCAATGCCTGTCATTGCTCATCTGTACAATATCATTTCATTGTAAATATCTACATTTTGTTTTATTTCTCCCCTTCTCTCACACTGCGTGTGAGGTAGGGGATGTTCTGTTGTAATTCTTTTACGTGAATTAAAGCGAATATTGAAACTAAGCGATGGCCTCTGATCATTCGTCCCAAAGGGGTCCGGGTTCGAATCCCGGTGAGGCATGGATGCTGTGTTTGTCTTTCGGCACTGGCTCTCTCCCTTCCCTGGAACCAGTGGCCCTAAATTAGGGACGGGCGACTGCTTATAGCCCATTGAGTTGCTCACGGTGGTCGTTAAACCTCCAATCAAACCCCTATAAACAATGTTCTACTACGAGTATACTTCTTCGCCGATGGAGTCTTGCCACGCTTTTTCTACGAAGACATGACCGTGGAGAAGGTTGCTTTTGAAACACTAAACAATTTGGCTCTTACAGACGCTCCTTCTAAACGAGCTCCCACGATTTGTCCTCTTTGGAAATCTGAAAGTTCACAATATTTTACCAACAGCTGCTGAACGCAACTTGTACTACACTGAGATACAGCATACAAATTATATACAAAGCACAGATACACAAATTACAATCACAACGGTTTTTTTTATTCTCAGTGTAGCCTACACGAATAAATCAACCCCTATAAACAATGTTCACATTATTTTGCCGTAATTGAAATTCATTAAAAAATATATATACTTAAAGTTCAATATATATATTTATACTGTAAAAGACCCAGAAGAAGACCACATGGGAGATGGGCGGATGAAATTCGAAAGTATGTGGGAGTGACATGGTTGAGACTGGCACAAGACAGACCGTTGTGGAGGAAACTTGGGAAGACCTTCGTCCAGCAGTGGATTGATAATGGTTGACAATGATGATGATATACTGTATATACATACAGGGTGTTTCAGAACTCATAGGACAAACTTTAAGGGGTGGCAGAGCACACTGCAACAAACATTTTTTGTATAGGAATGCATGGGCGCAAGTGACGCGTTGAGACACAAACACAAGCCGTGCCTGCACCGCAGGGCGCACATGAGATAAAGGGAGATAGCAGTGAGAGCATACGTTCGCGTAGCTCAGTTGGGAAAGTGACTTATTCCGGAATGAGGAGACTCGGGTTCGATGCCCGGCGTGGACAAAAATGACGGAGAAATTAACTTCGTTATACAGAATTTAATCTCCAGAGATTTGGAAAAGCAAAAAAAAATATCCTTAGCACAAATAACTTCTAGGCGGCAGGTCAAAGGATCGACAGTCCACTGAAAAAAATAATGCACTACGTACGTACCTTTCCACTCGTGGGAGAAAGAAGGGCTGTAACAGAAATGTCGCCTGCCGGTTTCCAGCGCAAGGGTCGGCGTGCTTTGATATTTGATTGACCCTGCAGACTTAAATTTCCTTCCAATTCCCACAAGCCGGTGGCGCAGTGGTCTAAGCGATGGCTTTGTAAAGGTTGTGTTGACCTGTGCTCCGTGTTTGACCTGCGTTTATTGGTGTTCTTTTATGTGTGTGCCGTCATTTTGTGTATCTCCTGTGTTGTGAACGTCTCCTGTGTCGATTGAGTCCGACTTTGACGTCCTGTAAGTAAAACTTTACTTGTACTAACTCTTTTTCCGTCCTGGCTTTGCCCAGGGCCGGGTTTAGCAAGACAGCCATTGCAAATGGCGGCGACCGCATCTGATAGGCCAGGTCTGAAGCTTGATAGCAAAGCTCCGCCCCCACCTGGCCACGTTCGGTCATCGTCACTACTACACGCAGCTGGTTTCCAAGCCGCGTTATCTGATGTTACCACTTGCCGCTCCGGTGGCGCAGTGGTCTAAGGCGTTGGCCTCTGATCATTCGTCCATAAGGGGCCCGGGTTCGAATCCCGGTCAGGCATGGATGTTGTGTTTGTCTTACGGCACTGGCTCTCTCCCTTCCCTGGAACCAGTGACCCTAAATTAGGGACGGGCGACTGCTTATAGCCCATTGAGTTGCTCACGGTGGTCGTTAAACCTCCAATTAAAAAAAAAAAAAAAAAAAAAAAAAAAAAATGTTACCACTTCTTCTTCCAACTTTATGGATGTTGATTTCCCGACATTTTCCACCACCGTGACGTCATTAACTTCTTCAGTATCCGTTGCCTCTGGTACTTCATCTGCTCCTGCGAGCACTGCGTCTCGACCTTCCCCATCTCCGCCCATTCCTACGGCAACTCTACCTTATGCTTCCGTTGTGAAGGGTACCAGTTCATCTTCCTCTACAGCGAAGAATCCATGTACAACGCCTCTTGATATGATTGTCACTAGAGACAACAAGAAATTACGCATCGAAATTCCGGAAACTTCAGCTGCTGGGCAGGAGGTTTTACGCACACAGAAACGTGGCATATGTTTTGATGCCCTCCCGGACACCAGCCTTAAGAAATACTCCTTAGCCGTCCGCCAAATCCTCCCTAAGGGAGCGATCACCCATATGGCGAGGAAGCCTAGGACTGTTCTCATCTATTTTGCGAAGCCAGAGTTTGTGGAGCGCGTCTTATCTGACGGACTGCATGTTGGGGATCATAATTTACTGGGAGTCCCGCTCACGCAGCGCCCCGTACTTGTTACGTGCTACGCCGTACCACCAGAGATCAAGGACCATTACTTAATGGCGGCCCTTTCCCGTTGTGGAAAAGTAGTTGGTTCCATTTCCACTCTGTCTTCCGCACCAACAGACCCAGATGACAGGAACATCTTAGGTCTGCGTCGCCAAGCAAGGATCCTGTTTCCTACTGAAGATGCCATTGCTGATTGCCCTACTGACCTCACTGTGGTTGTAGGGAAGCAGATTTTCCGGATCGATATCTTTACTGCCTTGCATTGTTTTAAATGCAAGGCATATGGCCACATCCAATCACGTTGTCCACATGTATCTGCCAAGCCCCCTATTTCCATACCACCCAAAGTCAACACCCCAGCCTCAACACCAGTTTCTCTGGCCACACCAAGTTCGGCTCCAACACCAGTTTCTCTGGCCACACCAAGTTCGGCTCCAACACCAGTTTCTCTGGCCACACCAAGTTCGGCTCCACAGACGTCCTTGATCCCTTCTACTGTTGTTCCAGATGATTCTCCCCCAGCAAGTGATGATTCGTCATCAGTCTCCAAGTCTTCGATATCTACTACAGGTACTTTGGCCACATCTCCATCGTTGGACCCACTTGCTGCTGTGGTACCTCTACGTTCTTCGGAGGGTATTATCTCAGAAAAGGAATGGCAACCCCTCCGTCGTGTTGCTTCATCTTCTTCCTTTGGATCCCCTAATGTGGAGTCAGATCTAACTGTCCTACACCCACCAGCTTCTCCCGGCGTTCCCACGTTGAAACGTACCAGACAGAGTTCCATCTCGCCAGTGACGTCTTCTCCACGCTGCTCTCGTTCCCGTTCGCCAATTCGACAGTCTTTCTCTCCAACAGCAGTTCCTACATCTCTTAAGTCCCCAGCTGTTCCAAAATTGTTGGATCAAAAAGCTTTCGCTGAATATCTGGAAACTTTCCCTGCATTAGACGGGCCGCTGGCGCCCTCTGATCTTGCTCTCATTATACTCAATCAACCGTCACGTCCTCTCAAGCAGCTAGACTGCGTTCAATCACGTAATGCTCAGCTTCCCACTATTATCACCCAACTTCAGAATCTACTTGCTCTTTTGCCAAAATTAACACAGTCACTAATGCGCAGACATCTAACTTAAAGAAACGTGTAACCAGTCTTCACAAAAGTGCTGATAGTAATATTCAACCACTACAACCTCTTTCAAGTTAAAATTACTTTCTTTCAACTGTAAGGGATGCTCCGTCCCTCCTACCAATGCGTTAGTGTTTGAAGACATTACACCGCATGATGCGGATATATTATTGCTACAGGAGACTAACTGCCATCCCAACACCCCATACCACCGGTGGCGAACCTGGCCATTTCAATTCTACCATGCCCATCGACTTAGTCTTCACGCACGACTTGCGGTGGCCATCAATTTTCGTCTTCATTACTGATATCACGGTCAAACCGATTTATCGTGACCTCCTGCAGCTTCTGTCTTTCCGACTTCACAACTTCCGATACCATATCTTCAACATCTATGTTTCTGGCAATCAACAGTATGCAGACTGTCTTTTTGAGCATTTTGTTTCCTGTGTTCAAGGTCTTCCGGCCACTGATATTGTCATCTTAGGTAGTGATTTTAACTGCACCTTGACCCATCCCTCGACAGATCGGACGGTTCCACGGATACCAGGTATTTTCTTACCAGAGCACTTTCTACAGCCATCAACCAGCTACAACTCCAAGATGCTTTTCGAAACCTGCACCCATTTCTTCGTTCGTACACCTGGCGCTCCTACTCCACTTCCTCCCCTACAACTGCCCGACTTGACCGGTTTTATGTTTCTTCAATTCTTCTTCCTTCAGTTATCTCGCTTTCTCACACACTGACAGTTTCTTCCGACCACAGCTGTGTCGTAATGTGTCTTCACACCGGTCCATCTCCTCGGCAATACTACCGTACTTGGACCCTTGATGATGATCTTTTACTTGATTGAACTTACGTAAATTCCATCCAATCGCAGCTCCAACAAGCCTTATATACGTTCCCTTTTGCTTCTTGTCATTTGCAACACTGGTTAAATGTCAAATCCCAAATTCTTCTTTATACCAAGCAATATTCCCACGAAAAACGTACCACCGCCTCTATGAAGATTGATGCTGCACGCTCGATTTTTTCCACCCTAGATCTTGATTCTCCGCTGTTTTCTCATTACCAAGCTGAACTTCGTGCCTTGCTACTTCCTGTCTCCCAACAAGCTCTTCACCGCCTCAAGCTCCTTTATCTCCAGCCAAATGACTATCTATGTGAACAGGTTCAACAACTGGAATTCCACAAACGTTCTGCTCATCACCTCCGTAATCTGAAGTTACCCGATGGAACTGTTACTAATGACCCCACTCTCATTTGCTCCGGTGTTAGAACATATTTCCAGTCACGTTTAGCTCAGTTCCAGTCAAGTTCTCCGCATGCTGATTCGATTCTTCGTGCCTTACCACATATTCTATCGCATCTTGTTACATCTCTTTCTATGCCTATCACCCCAGCAGAAGTAGTACAGTCACTTGCCTTACTTAACTGTCACTCGTCACCTGGTTCTGACGGGTTGACAGTTAATTTCTTTCGTACGTTTTCCTCTTTCTTACACCCTCTCCTATTGCCTTGCTTTACAGCTGCTTTTTCCTTATCTGTTCTTCCGCCCGCTTTTACTCTAGCTCACATCATTCTTCTTCCAAAGAAGGGGTGTCTGCTGGAGTTAGATAACTGGCGTCCTATATCCATCCTTAATGTTGACTACACGATTTATACTAAAATACTCTCTCCTCGATTGAACCCTGTCCTTCCCACTGTCATACATCCCGACCAAACGTACACAATCCCTGGCCGAAGCATTCATACTAATATTAATCTCCTCCGTGACTCATATTGCCTTGCCCACCTTTCCTCCGAACCTTTAGCCTTCCTCAATCTTGATCAGAGGCAGGCCTTTGATAACGTGAGTCATCAGTGGCTTGCCTCTGTGCTCTCTGCCTTTGGTTTCCCATCTGTCTTCATCACAGCCCTCCTTGCCCTGTACCAGGACTCAGTTGTCCATATCCGGACGGCCTTCTTCCTTACAGCCCCATTCCGTTTCGTAAGGGCATCCGTCAAGGATGTCCTCTTTCCGGACAACTTTTCTCTCTAGTCTTTGAGCCTTTTCTTTGCTCTATCCGTTCTCTTCTACAACCTCCCCCTCCACCATTCGACATAGCACCAGGCACCATTCTATCGTTCTTACTGCCTACGCCGATGATATCACAGTTCTCATCCGAGAAGAATGGCAATTCACAATTGTTCTTGCATGGTATCAAGTGTATGCTGCGGCTTCCGGCGCTTCGTTAAACCTTTCAAAGTGTACAGGCTTGTGGTGTGGCTCCTGGAGACATCGCCCCGATACACCGTGGGGCGCTCATTGGACTTCCACCAGTCAAAAGATACTTGGGGTGCACATTGGCAGCCGGGTCTCAGCAGCGGCTGCCACCTGGAGACCCCTCGTCAGGAAACTACGTCACACCGCTGCTTACTGTTCAAGCTCAAGTGCTGTTTGACCTACCACAGTCGTGCACGGCTTTCTGGCACCCACATCCTCTCGTTAGTTTATCATTCCTGGATTGCACAACCGCCACCAGCCTACGTTCACTGCAACAACACCAGCAATGCTCAGCATTGTTTGGTCATCTACTCATTGGTTATCTTCCTCAGTATTGTCTCTACCTTCGACTTGTGGTGGCCTCAATATGCCAGAGATTACCGTACGTTATAAAGCTGTAAGAATTTTCAATTTCCTCCGTTTGACAGTTCAACCAGACTCTCCCGCTTCCATTCTTCAGCTTAATGTTCTGACTTCCCCCTTAATCCTTGCCTCACCGTCCATCTTCTTCTCAAGATGGATATTCACACTGTCATCCCCCCCGTTTTTCTCTAGTCTACCATGAAGCTGTTCAGTTCTTTCGTTCTTTACCGCTCATTCGTCAACCCCCTCTCTTCCACTCTTGATCTTCTTTCCGAGCCTCTTTTTTTCTCCTCCGTCCTCCACCCCCTACTGCCAACTTTTTCATTTTCCCCGCATGGCTACACGCTGGTGTAGTCTCCGTTTCCCAACTGGTCCTCCCCGATTTTTCATGGAAACCCGTTTCCGAACTTTTTCCCTTCCTACCACCCTCGCCCGAACTCTCTGATAACTTCCTCCAACTTAAACATGCTCTTCAATCACTTTTTCCTTCCCTAGTCGATTCCTCTGGCCTCCTTTCCGTTTCCTCTGCCTCTCTCCCTTTTCCGTTCTTCCTTCCCTTTTCCGGTGATCTCCTCCCTCTCCACAGTTTTTCCACCCGCACCCTGTACCGTTTTCTCCGTTCTTCTTCTGCGGTACCTTGCCCTATTCCCTCCGTTCCTTCTTTTGCACTAACCTCAGTCTGGTCTACTGCCCAACATTCACCGGCCCTCTCCTCAGAACTTAATGTGCATTGGAGGTTTTTGCACAATCGACTGCCTGTCCCTTCGACTTTGTTCCGGAGAAATATAGTATCATCAGATCTCTGTCCTTTTTGTAACGTCGTTGGAGACGTCTTACACATGTTTGTTTACTGTCCGACGCTGCTCCCACTATTTCACAGTATGTTCCAACTTGCACATCCTTCTTGTACCAGTGATCTCACCCTAGAAGATTATCGTTTCCTCCGCCACAGTTCTACAAGTTTCTGCTCTATTTTACCAGTTTGTTCGTATTTATTTATTCTAGCTAAATATATTATTTTCTCTCACCTGCTACAGTTACAAGATCCAGATCCTATTACATTCTCTACCTCCTTGGTTGCACACTACCGCAACAGGGTTAAAGCCAGACTCACCCTGGAATATTCCTTGGCGAAAGATACGGCACGGTTACCTGCCTTCTTCACAACATGGTCGCCGTGTCGTCCCTGGTTTCAGTTTTCTAGTGCCCAGACTGTTCATCTGCTGTTTTAGTAAACCTACGTCGGAACTTTCAATTTTTACTGTTCCCTCACCATGTTTTCTCCTGGAACTGGATTGTGTTTGCTTCCTGCTGATGTCACCTTTTGTACACAGTTCTCTTCATCCGCACAGTGACTCTCTGCCACCAGTGATTCCCATGTCACTAGAACTGCACAGATTTTTTTTTCTGTAAATTTTTTCGCTCCAGTGATGTTCCAAGACTTCGATGAACATTTATCGCAGAGCTACTGCTGTTTACAGCTAATAATGCAATGCCTGTCATTGCTCATCTGTACAATATCATTTCATTGTAAATATCTACATTTTGTTTTATTTCTCCCCTTCTCTCACACTGCGTGTGAGGTAGGGGATGTTCTGTTGTAATTCTTTTACGTGAATTAAAGCGAATATTGAAACTAAGCGATGGCCTCTGATCATTCGTCCCAAAGGGGTCCGGGTTCGAATCCCGGTGAGGCATGGATGCTGTGTTTGTCTTTCGGCACTGGCTCTCTCCCTTCCCTGGAACCAGTGGCCCTAAATTAGGGACGGGCGACTGCTTATAGCCCATTGAGTTGCTCACGGTGGTCGTTAAACCTCCAATCAAACCCCTATAAACAATGTTCTACTACGAGTATACTTCTTCGCCGATGGAGTCTTGCCACGCTTTTTCTACGAAGACATGACCGTGGAGAAGGTTGCTTTTGAAACACTAAACAATTTGGCTCTTACAGACGCTCCTTCTAAACGAGCTCCCACGATTTGTCCTCTTTGGAAATCTGAAAGTTCACAATATTTTACCAACAGCTGCTGAACGCAACTTGTACTACACTGAGATACAGCATACAAATTATATACAAAGCACAGATACACAAATTACAATCACAACGGTTTTTTTTATTCTCAGTGTAGCCTACACGAATAAATCAACCCCTATAAACAATGTTCACATTATTTTGCCGTAATTGAAATTCATTAAAAAATATATATACTTAAAGTTCAATATATATATTTATACTGTAAAAGACCCAGAAGAAGACCACATGGGAGATGGGCGGATGAAATTCGAAAGTATGTGGGAGTGACATGGTTGAGACTGGCACAAGACAGACCGTTGTGGAGGAAACTTGGGAAGACCTTCGTCCAGCAGTGGATTGATAATGGTTGACAATGATGATGATATACTGTATATACATACAGGGTGTTTCAGAACTCATAGGACAAACTTTAAGGGGTGGCAGAGCACACTGCAACAAACATTTTTTGTATAGGAATGCATGGGCGCAAGTGACGCGTTGAGACACAAACACAAGCCGTGCCTGCACCGCAGGGCGCACATGAGATAAAGGGAGATAGCAGTGAGAGCATACGTTCGCGTAGCTCAGTTGGGAAAGTGACTTATTCCGGAATGAGGAGACTCGGGTTCGATGCCCGGCGTGGACAAAAATGACGGAGAAATTAACTTCGTTATACAGGATTTAATCTCCAGAGATTTGGAAAAGCAAAAAAAAATATCCTTAGCACAAATAACTTCTAGGCGGCAGGTCAAAGGATCGACAATCCACTGAAAAAAAATAATGCACTACGTACGTACCTTTCCACTCGTGGGAGAAAGAAGGGCTGTAACAGAAATGTCGCCTGCCAGTTTCCAGCGCAAGGGTCGGCGTGCTTTGATATTTGATTGACCCTGCAGACTTAAATTTCCTTCCAATTCCCACAAGCCGGTGGCGCAGTGGTCTAAGCGATGGCCTCTGATCATTCGTCCCAAAGGGGTCCGGGTTCGAATCCCGGTGAGGCATGGATGCTGTGTTTGTCTTTCGGCACTGGCTCTCTCCCTTCCCTGGAACCAGTGGCCCTAAATTAGGGACGGGCGACTGCTTATAGCCCATTGAGTTGCTCACGGTGGTCGTTAAACCTTCAATCAAAAAAAAAAAAATTCCCACAAAAGCAAAGGCGAAATTTATGCGGAGATGCGCATAAAAACAGCATGCGGCATTTTGTTTTGTGAAATGGTTTTCAAAACTAACGATCTATTTCTGTGACTTCATGTCATTATGGGCATCCGGGATTTAAGCATTGAACGAAAATGAGAAGAAAATTGTTTCTTTTAATTGAAAAAATTCCAAAAGAAAATCGGTGTTAATAGCTAGTCCCCAGATTTTCTGAATGCAAATTTGAAACTTTACAATAATTGAGTAACTGGGTAATACAATACACAGACCTCCATATCCGTTTACTAGAGCGAGCTGAACACCGCGTGTTCGAGATAGGCAACTCTAACAAACTCCTCGCCTTGTTGAAGCTTCAGAGAACAGTAATGTATGAGCAGATGCGCGCTGAACAGCGCATGCGTAGAACTGCCTTTCGGGGCTGGTCGCGTTTTTGTTTAACAGTAGCAGTTTCGCTTTCGCGTCGTCCCACAGTGAGCGGCTGATTTTAGTTTGTGGTGTTAAGCTGTGCGGTTCGCTCGTGTAAGTAAAATGAACAAAGTGGACTTTTTATTGGAATGCCTATTTAGTTTATCAAGGCATGAAGAAAAAAACAAAAAGCGTTAAAGATTTGGTCCCAAGTCAGCCAAATATTTGCATGGCGCAAAAACATAAGAATCAATCAAGAACTGAACTTTGAAGCGTGTAAAAACTTTCCTACTTAATAGAATGGGGCACGAACGGTTAAATGTGCCTTAACTGATTTATCTGTTGAGGAAAAGTTCATTTCAGAAATTGACAATTTTGAAAAGAAAGTTATTGAAAGTTCGCCAAGAAAAAAAAACAGAGCTTAGTTCCTTTATAAGTGAAGTTGTAACATATATTATTTTAACTTTCCTTTTGAGTTACTTTTTCTATGTAAATTTCAGTTCATTTTCTTAGATATTTTCAAACCTTAACGTTGTATTTTCCCTCAAACGAGAATGATGTTGGCAACACTGAGGCAGGAACAAGTGACGTATGTGCGGCCGGATAAGGACGATAGATAAAAAGGCAATGCATCGGCTGCTTAAGGGGATTGGTGTTATTGATGAAAGACGTGCTGTTATATTGCGATTGAATGTTAAATCACTGATAACGTATTGAGTACGCCAATAAACCGGATGTGAGTGTGAAGTGCGATCCATGCAAGCAAAATAAACGTATTTGTAAGTACGACAATTGACCTCTTTCTTGTAACGCGTATGGTTACCTGCTAATAATACATTCACGTTAGTACAAATAACGTAATTACTGACGTAAAGACTAAGTTACAGCGGAAAAACAAATTACGTTATAAAGTGAGGCAAAAACTAAAACTTTTATTATATGTGATACAGCACAGCATATATATAAATAAAATTTCCACCTCATTCTATGTGGTCAAGTGTGAGATCATGGTAAAGGAACTCATAGATCGTGGAAAAGGAACTCAGATCACGGAAAAAGTACTCGTAGATCATGGAAAAGGAACTCATAGATCGTGGAAAAGGAACTCATAGATCGTGGAAAAGGAACTCAGATCACGGAAAAGGAACTCATGGATCATGCAAAAGGAACTCGTGGATCATGCAAAAGGAACTCGTGGATCACGGAAAAGGAACCCATAGATCATGGAAAAGGAACTCATGCATCAGGAAGATGATAGGTGTGGAAGATATCTGATCAAAGTAAAGACCCTGAACAGGTTGAGAGCAATTTCAAAAATATTTAGCCCCGACTAAATTTCAGGTCCCTTAACGCCACTGATCTTGTCATACTATGTATTATCTTGGTAAAGATGGGCAAACCGATTCTTGCGAAAGGATCGATTCTTTCGATTTGACTTAGTAAAAAGATTCGTTCTGTGTTACTTCCGGTTTAGAGAACGATTTGTGTCTAGGAAATCGATTCTGAATTGATTCTTTTCGTTCGGTGTCGAGAGAAACGGTTCCGAGAGGGGTCCTTTCGTTCTTTGACAGTTTCCGGTTTAATGGACGATTTTTAAGTTTAAATGTTTTTTGTAATTTTTACGGAAAACTTTTTTCCCTCGGTTTTCATGTTAGTTCGTTTTGAAACGTTCACGTAACTAATTGCATTTGTACACATCAGAATAAAGTAAGATTTTCTGATCAGAACATGAACCTCGATTAGATATCATGGTGAAATTTGGATGTCTAGTGAAAAGTAATTCTGACTGATTCATTCAGTGAATTGACTCCTTTGTGGAATCAGTTCTTTTCAGGAAAGATTCGTTCGGCAATTACTGAATTAGCTGATTAGTTCTTTTCAAACGAACAGTTCGCGAACGACACATCTGTATAACTAGGTCAAATAGACATAACAGATCTCTGAGTACATGCGTTAGTTTGATGATTGGGTATTTTGGAAAACGCACTGTTGCAACTGAGAGACATCAATTCAAATGCCTAAAATTAAATTACTTAGGGAAATTTTACTTGAAGCATGGACTTACGATTGTAGCCAGGATTTAAATACTGATGGAAAAATTGCATATTGCGCAATTTGTGGAAAAAGCATTGCTTGCCGGAAAAAGTCAAATTTATCAGCATGCAAAAACCGTCCTACACACAAAATCCTGAAGGAAATAAGGACCGTACCATTTTGCTTTCGTAGTAGAAAGGCAGAAAAATTTTGCGTTGAATTTGTGCTATGCTATGGTAAGTAGCAATATTCCAATCAATAAATTAAACGATGAAAACCTTAAAATCTTTCTGGACAAATACAGTTTAAATTAAAATGTGCCCGATAATTCAGCAGGTTCTTAATGAAATTCTCCAAGATATCGGAACCGATTGCATTTGGATATGCACGATATGCGCGTATTAAACGACAGACAAATGTAATGGTTATATTTGTTCACTTAATTTGTGAAAAACTGGACACCGTTTGGTCCAGATTTGTTTTCCAGGAGAGCTCCCGAAAAGTTGATCATTCGACAATAGCTAGATCTATAAACGATTTCTTGATGCTTTTATAGCCAGAGAGTGATCCTTCTCACGAAAGGATTTTAGCTTCAGTCAGTGTTTCTGCTTCTTACACGGTAAAAGCGGCGGGAGCTTTAAAACTACATATTTTATCTTAACATTTCGCATGTAACTTGCACATGATTTGCATCGAGTGCAGAAAGGGCTTGAGAAATTTTCACTCTAGTTAGCTAATCTCGTGTGAAAAATATTTTCCTAAAAGCTCCAACGGGGATCAATATTTATAAAGAAATTTATCCATATCTTCCCCTCCCACCATAGCACGTTTTGACTAGGCGAGGAACATACATAAATATAGCGTTGTTTTATGCGAAAAATTTGGGATCCGTAAATAATGTAAAAAATCTACGACGGGGATGGATGTCGCTGCCAGTTTTTCTTAAAATAATTTCTTTAGGAAATAATTTCTCACATCTTGCTTCAAAACAATCCGTGAATAATCGAAACACACTTTTGCTTTCTACCAGTGAGCATTACAGAACTGGGATTTTGCGCCGTTTTATTAAGCGATGCAATGGAAGAAAAAATGCAGAAGATGCCATTTTCTTCGATGAATGATATTTGAAATAAAAACTGTGGGTTTTCAGGAATTAAAAAACTTGGTGGTTTTGTCAACGGTGGTGGTTGGGAATTGCGACCGCTAGTTCCAGCAAGATCAGTCACAAACCGAAGGTTCAAAATTTTTGCTTCAATAATTTTGAAAAACTCTTTCTGGTTACTGGCTCACTCAAATGATTTAGTCGCCAGCATGCAAATCCAACTGGGTGGTGGAAGACGGGAAGAATATGTGGCGCAGTATAGGTCCAACCGCCTTGAAAGGAGAAAATTGAGCAGGTGTTCGGACAGGACAGCATTAAAGAAAAGCAATGAAGAATTAGAAGTAGAATGTATGCATTGCCTAAGGCTGAATCCTAAGTTGCTTAAAAGCTACGCTAACATCTGTGCTCTAAACTTCCTAACTTATTTAGTTTTAACATGAGAGGCTATGATTGGTTCTTTCGTTTAATCAGGGGTCTGGTGGTGGTTGGGAATTGCGACCGCTAGTTACAACCGAAGCGGGGGTTCAATGGGTGCGAAGCACCCGGGCGCCAGTTTCAGGGGGCGGCAGGACGTATCAATAAAATTTTACGGTTGATAAATTAATCTCAGTGACTTGAGAAAAGTTAAGAAAACGTTTTACTGTGAGAAATCTTAATGCTACGTGGCACCTTTATTTTTACATAATTCAATAGAAAAAGACTTGAAATCAGATAATAATTTATATTGTTCTGTTCAGCAACGGATACCGCGGGCAAAGGACTAACAATTTTTTCAAATTTTTTTTTAAATCTTGAAGATTTCAGTATCATAATATGCGTGGCCAGCGCTCTGACAATGGGGTCCACATGAGCGAAAAACCGAGTGGACTTGAAGAAACATAATTTTTCGATCTAAAGTCCTGATGCACTTTATGTAATTTGAGCGGCTCATACTTTAAATCTGGTCGTAAATAACGACGAAAAAATTTCGCTAGAAATTTTCAGCATTATTCAAGAAATATGTGCTTTCTTTTCTGAATTACCTTATCGTTGGCAGCTTTTACGGAAAGAGCTTCCAGCGTCGACCGTAAAACCTTTCTCTGAAAACAAGGTGGGAAATCGATACGTTAAGGGTACCGAGGTTTATAGGGGGAAAAATTTATATGAAAACAGTTATTTCGAATTCTATTTTTAGTTTTATGCAACTTATTTCTATATGTAAAAATATTGTTTTTTAAATATGAAAACCAGTTATTTCGAATTTCGTTTTTAGTTTTAAACAACTTAGTTTCTTATGTACCCCTATGAAAGATTTTTGGTTCGTTGGTTAGAATAGTTAAACAGACACGGCCGTCATGTTCAATGTTATATACTCATATCATCATCATTGTCAACCATTATCAATCCACTTCTGAACGAAGGTCTCCCCAAGTTTCTTCCACAACGGTCTGTCTTGTGCCAGTCCCTTCCATGTTACTGCCGCATACTTTCGAATTTCATCCGCCCATCTCCCATGTGGTCTTCTTCTGGGTCTTTTCCTGCCCCTTGGAATCCAGTCTAAAATTTCAGCGGTCCATCGATGGTCTGTCCTTCTGGCAGTATGTCCAGCCCATTGCCATTTCAGGGATTTTACTCTAATCATGATGTCTTCCACTCTTGTCATTTTTATGATCCACGAGTTCCTCTTCTTATCTCTCCTGGTTACACCAAACATGCATCTCTCCATGCTGCTTTGAGTTGTCTGCAGTCTTTGTATGTCTCTTTTAGTTAAAGTCCACGTCTCTGCATCATATGTAAGCACTGGAAGGATGCATTGATCAAACACCTTTCTTTTAAGACATAATGGCATATTGCTCTTGAAAAATATACTGTTTCTTCCAAACACTCTCCAGGCAAGTTTTATACGCCGATTAATTTCTTCATCAATGTGACCCTCACTTGATATTTTTGCTGTCCAAGAGAAATGTAGGTATTGGTTATCTCCAGCTTTTCCCCATCAATCGATAAATCTCCATTTCTTGTAAAAGCATTGTACATCACTTTTGTCTTCTGAAAGTTCACTTTTAATCCCACTTCTTTACTCTTGTCAGCAAGTTCCTGGATCATACTCTGCAGCTCTGATAGGGTAGTTGCAAAAATGACTACGTCATCAGCAAAACGAAGGTATACGTATATATATATATATATATGTACATGTACAAAATAAGCTGTCTATACATGCGATAAAAGCAAACCACGTTTTCAACAAGCAAATTAAAATCAATTTATTTACAAATTAAAAGCGGGTTAAAAGCAGACTAGCGCTTTCGGGGATCTCCCATCCCCATCTACTGGTCAGTGCGCCACGGGATCCAACAGAGTCAACCCTTATATATACTTAATAACACGATCCATCATGCACCACGTCACCAACAGACCATGATGTCACAGTATAAACACAAATTATAAAATTTCAATTCCAAATCTATATAACATAAATATAAGAATACAATATATTTACAAAAATGTACTATTCCGATGTTTTAAAATTCCTCATGTGTCAAAGTCTCTTGTGGAGCAACCATTTTTCGCCAAGGTCTTGGTACAAATGTGGGGAGATCTAAATTACAACAGTTATCTCCGTATGCAATAATATATAAACTTTCTGAAAAGAAAACAGTATTTTTGTTGACATTGGAGTTCAAGATTTAAACATTCTCCCAAACAGGGTATAACCACCCTGTTTAACAGCCATAGTAAAGGCAGTATTAATAGTTTCTGTCCGGAGGGTGTACTTGTGTTCACCCAACCGGGTATTCAGAGTCCTAATTGTAGAACCTATATAAAATTTGTCAATAACACCCGAATCTTCATGGGAGAGCGGAATGCAGTATACACCATTTTTCATGAGTTTGGGTACTTTATCTCTGTTATTTCTCAGTAAAGTAAATACATTTTTAGTGCAAACTCCAAATGTCAAATTATGCCTATGGCATATCTTCTTGAGGGTGTTAACTATTGGAGGGAGATAATCCACCTTTCCAACGTATCTAGTGATTTTATTGTCCGTGGACAAGGTTGTGAATTTCAACCTGGTGAACCTTCTCAATAGACCGGGAAAGTAGTGCTCTGGATAGCCGAAGATCCGTGCCAAAGTTGAGGCCTTAAAGAGTTCGTCCCGTCTTGCTCTGTTGGAAGAAGAGTGTGTGAATGCGCGTTTGATTAGAAATCGAAGTGATGATGATTTTTGTTCAGGGGGGTGAGAAGAGTTAAACGGCATGATACATGGTATGAACGTAGGTTTTCGGTACACGGAGTATTTAATCTGGTGAGTGTTGAGGTCCCTTGATAACAAAAAATCAAGAAAAGGTAGCTTACCTCCCTGCTCAAGTTCTTTCGTAAATTTTATTGTGAAAAAATGTGAAGATAAGCAGTCAATGAAAACATCTAGTTGGGGAAGTGAGTAGGGCCAAAAACGTAGCATATCATCGACATACCTGATTATTAGTAATGGTTGAAGTGGAGAGTACAGCAAAACCCTGTCCTCCAAGGATTGTAAAAGAATCTCAGCCAGCACAGGGGAGAGTGGGGAGCCCATGGGCGCACCCTCTCTCTGTTGGTATATTCTATTATCAAATTTAAAATACGATCTTCTGGCCACTAATTTTAGTGCTGAAAGAATGGCATCAGTTTCCAGCTGAGAGATAGAACTATCTTATTGTAATTTTTCCGCAATGATAGAATGCACCAGATCAAGTGGTACATTTAGGAATAGTGAAACAACGTCTAGAGATGCCATAATAAAGCCAGTTTGTGGAGGGTCAAATTTCTTGATTTACTCAAGAGCCTGAGTAGAGCTTTTAATTGACACCGTGGAATGGAGTGTAAGGTGTTTCAAGTAAGATGCTAGCATAGTCTCAAGGGGTCTCGTTGGACTAGCATACCCTGAGACTAATAATCTGAGGGGTTGATTTGGTTTGTGTAGTTTCAGTTTACCAAATACTTCTGGCACTCTAGGTCCCACTGGTGGTTTCATTTTTGATGACACAGAGGCAGGAAGGAAACCGTGGTTTCAAAGTTTACTCAGTTCAGCTATAGTGGCAGAGGTTGGATCTGATTTGAGCACTCGGTGGGGGATTAGCTCTATAGCCTGTGAAATCTTATCAAAGTAGTCAGCCTTATTCATAATGATGATCTGTTGGGTCTTATCCGCGCCAACAATAGACAGGTTTGAGTTCTTAGCTAACTGAAGTAGCTGATCCCTTTCGTACCTTAAATTCTGAGGTGAAGTGGTTATTTTAGAAATAGATTTTACAAGGTTATGACGTGAAAAATCACGTTCATCCTCTGGCAAGGCATTAATAATGTTTTCAATCTAAGGTAAAGAGTGCATAGGTGAAAACTTCGAGAGGGGGAAACTGAACTTGAGGCCTCTATTTAAGGCTGCATGTTGACCCTTTGTCAGTTGAACTGAGCTGAGGTTCAAATAAGTCTTGGGTGCAAGAAGTTTAACCTTGGAGGCAGGAAATGAAACAGAGTGTTGAAGCCAGGAAGATCTTCTTGACACCAAGTCACAGAGTTTTCTGATGTGTCTTTGATTAATGGCATTTATTTCACTCTGCAAAGAAGTAAAAAATATCATCAAATTCTTACCCAGAATGATGAGATGTGTACGATCAGCCATAAGGAGGTATGCACCATAAGATTTGCGGTTGAGTAAACCACTGTAAGCTTGCGGTTCAGTAGTCACTGTAAGCTCGTTTTCTTCTGATTTCTGCACTCAAACGTCTTCGTTCAGCGTTGACAATTACTCGTGTATCTCGTTGGGAAACCAGATGAGTGTGTATTCTGAGGAATTTAGGTATTACCTTTAATGATCGACAGTTGCTGAGGAAGCTTAGATGTGCTTCATTGATAAAAAGCTTTTTACGTATATATATTATGAAAACTCTTACTTTACGGGAAATAGGAATTGATGTTGCTAAAGATGTTTATTTCATGTAAAAATGGCTAAAAATTGAAAAATATTCTCGTACAAAGGGCGGTAAATCTGGGCTTTCACCCAGGCGGCAAACGCCCTTGACGAGCCCCTGACATGTAGTGACTTGCTCTTTTAACTGCGATGTTCGAATTGGATGTGCAGATTTTACGGATAAGTTTCATTTTAGTTGCTATTGCTTAGGTATCTTACGCTTGCAAGCAGCCCTTCTGTCATTGCTTTTGCTGTGGGTAACTTACGCTTCTAGAGCAGCCCTTTGCAAAGCAAGTAAATCCCTAAATTTGACTAGTAAATCCTTTAAGGTACCTCATTACGTTGGGGGCACCTTTTTTGAAAAAATGCAAGAATCGGTAATTTCTTTTAGGAAGGCTAACACACAAAAACACATAAACGTTGAAAAGAAAATGATATCAATAAAAAATTTCAAGAAATTGGGAAATTTGTGAAAGAATTTAAGGAAATATGTCGTTTACGGTAAACGCCCTAAATAAAAACGTTACAAATATATGATGACATTTTTTGCATCAGTATATGCGCATGACTATTATCTATGCAGTGAACTAAAAGGTAAGTAATGTTCCTAAACACTGCTGAGATACTCATTCCTGCATGCATTAGCGTAAATTTTCGACGAATTTCTTCACTATGTTGAATGTAAATAGCTATAACCTCACTTTGAACTGACAAACAGCAAAACATTTAGTTCATTACATGCACAACATTGTAAGAAAGATGTATACCAAGTTATATTAATTTATTTACATACCTTTTACAGTTATCAGGCTTTCCGTAAAGGGTTTGGGACGAAATTCTCATCCTGCAAAAAAAGCGTTTCAAGTGTCACTTCCCGTTTGTTTGACACCTGGGTTTAGAAATTTCGATTGCTATAACTCTATCTATTCATCGTAGACAAGAAACAAAGGCAGTTTGGGAATCCTAAAGAAAGGGGCTTTAAAATGAACGCATTTTTACAAAATGCGAAATTTGCCCCAAAACGGCATTTTCAACATAGTGAGATACCTTCATTTGTCTCTCATTGCTTTTGCTTTGGGTAACTTACGCTTTCTGTGCTGCCCTTTGCAAATCAAGAAGAATTCCGTTAGTGTCAACTGAAAAAAAAAGCTGTGTAGCAGAAGGCAGCATTAGAATTGTCAGAATTCGCGGGAAAGCTTAAGAAGGTAGGGTCCCTTAAAGCCACAATTAGCTTAAAAGAGACTCGCCCCCTTGGACCATCAGTGAATCAGGGAGAGAGGTGAGTGGAGCGGAAAAAGAAATTCTCACACGGGACTCTAACACCTCTTATGCAACTTAGCCCATCCTAAAAAATGGTTCACCATGTATGTATGCCCCCACCCATCCTAAAGGAGGATGGCTAGTTTCAACAATGAAAGCGAAACGCTATAAATACTGGCCAGTAATGTCTGTGCTGATGTAGAGCCGCGGATGGCTGAGTGGTTAGCGAGTCAGACTATCGATGCAAGGTCCTCAGGTTCGAACCTGGGTTGATCTTTCAGAGATGGTGTGATTTACTAACAATCGCTGAATATCCGGACGAGCACGTAAAGTGACGGCCCCCAGGCTGGACCCACTGGTTAAATGGGTATCCTTTCCTACGCCCCCAGGCTGGACCCACTGGTTAAATGGGTATCCTTTCCTACGCCCCCTGAAATTCTCTCACCCCTCTGTGGGCAGCATCGTACTTGTACGGTGGCGCCATCTACTGAACTCTAATCTCATTACAAACTGTTCTGTCAAAGTCGCTAGACTTGCTTTCATTCCTTCCGTTTCTGTGTCCTGCCCAAAAGGCGATCTCGCTGTAGGTGGCTGGAACCTAAACTCTACTCACTGTGGACGGAAGTCCTACAAGAAAATGACAAATACGCTGTGTTGATGTAAAGACATGTTCTGCAACAAAAATGGTTTGAATGACAAAAGACAAAAGTTAACTGTTAAAGACTTTGAAAAACATTCCTATTGCAACAAAAATTAGGGTGTATGAAACAAGATCATATAAGGACGTTAAAAATAGTACAACTATGCTAGTAATTCGAATTTATTGGCGTAAAATAGAATAGTTTTACGCCAATAAAATATGTTGAAGTGTTCTATTATTCTGTTTGCTGTCCTATAAATACTGGCCATTCAGTTCCTTGAAAAAGCCGCAAAATCTAGAAAATTTTGAAATATTTTGCACCAATAAATACAGATTACTAGTACGGTTTTACTGTTTTAAGTATAGTTGGTGTACAGTTCTACGTTATTAATTATACTGTACTAGCCTATAACCCGCCCCAGGACGGTTGTTTCTAAATTTTAAATAAATATTAATGTATAGGGGATGTTCCCGTCCTAAGACGATGAAATTTTTAATTGAAGCAAATTGAAAACAAATCAAATAGACGCCGGCTCTTTTGTAAGGAAATATAGTAAACATTTATTTAGCAAGAACTCATTCATGTTAGAACTGAAAATTATATGCTATTTATTTCCGTTTTTCAAAAGACCTCGCGATAAATAAAAATTATGTGCGAAATATTTGTTGTTTAGCAAATTTCCTTGTAGTCCAGTTTTTCCGTGTAAACTTACCTTAATGACTTTTGCTTTGATTTTTCGCGTTAAATTCCTTTTTCTCCGGCACACATGTTATTCCGTTCACGGCTTGTTTTGGACTGTCCTATTCGTAGGTCAGTTTGAAACTTCATACTTTTGAACAAAATAATGCGACATCTCGCATTACAAATCGGAACTATCTAAATTATCGACTATGTACTGTTGGGTCGACATCTGTTTTTAGATGCAATTTTGCTCACTTCGACATCGCGAGATTTCTTGTTTTTATTGTAGACTAAAGCGTTTAGATAGATCGATATTTTTGAAAATTTTTAATATAATCAGCACTAAACTGGGAAAGTTAGTTAAATTAAAAAAGTAAAAAATAATTAAAGCGTACAAATTAATATTTGAATTGTGCTAAATTAAATTAATATACAAACGCAACTTGCCGTGACATTAAGAATTCAATTCGAATTTTGTAGATCGGATAAATACAACTAGAGTCATTTGTAATCCAATGCTTTTAAATTAGCACGCGATCACCTTGACATCAGAAAGTGATCTCGTGCTATTATATAGCAGGAAATCATTTTGACATCGCGAGAGCACACACAAATTGATCGATAAGTGATGACACAGCAATGCAGACGTTGGTGTGACGTCAAGCGTTCCAGAGAGACGGATCTGGGTGTTTATATTATTAATAAGGAGAATTTTGCTTATTATTCATATCAGTTATTACTTATTATTGTTCATTAGATTTAAGAATAAAGTATTATATATATATATATATATATATATATATATATATATATATATATATATATATATAAACAGCATAATTTTCAAGAGCAATATGCCATTATGTCTTAAAAGAAAAGTGTTTGATCAATGCATCCTTCCAGTGCTTACGTATGTTGCAAAGACGTGGATCTTAACTAAAAGAGACATACAAAGGCTGCAGACAACTCAAAGCAGCATGGAGAGGTGCATGCTTGGTGTAACCAGGAGAGATAAGAAGAGGAACTCGTGGATCCGAAAAATGACAAGAGTGGAAGACATCATGATCAGAGTTAAATCCCTGAAATGGCAATGGGCTGGACATACTGCCAGAAGGACAGATCATCGATGGACAGCCGAAATTTTAGATTGGATTCCAAGGGACAGGAAAAGACCCAGAAGAAGACCACATGGGAGATGGGTGGATGAAATTCGAAAGTATGCAGGGGTGACATGGAGGAGACTGGCACAAGACAGACCGTTGTGGAGGAAACTTGGGGAGACCTTCGTCCAGCAGTGGATTGATAATGGTTGACAATGATGATGATGATGATATATACAATTAGTGTGATACATGAACTCATATTCGAAAAGTTTTTTGTGGGTCCACAGCATTTATTTGAAGATAAATATACAAAATTATAAATGCATATTATACATTTTAAGTGCGTATTTTGGTGATCTTTTAATGTATACAATCCGGTCTCTACTTACAAACCAGATTTAAATGCGAATTTTGCTTATTTTTAGTGCATATAATCCGGTCTCTACATATAACTCAGATTTAAGTGCGTATTTTGCTGACTTTTAGTGCACATAATCCAGTCTACTTATAACTCACATTTTTTCTTTATTCATGAATTGCAAAGATATTATTACACTTCTAACAAGACTTACGCACATAACATAAAAGGCAAATATTTTTCGTTGTTACGGGGAAGTAATAACCATGCACTGCAGTAAAAAGGAGTATACGTATCATATATTAAACATCATATCGGAGCAGCGCCGTGGATATAATTCATCTGGTTTTTAATAACGTTGCAAAAAAAGGGTGTTTAGATGGTAGGGAATATTTTTCTTCAAATTATAATTTGGAATAAATGGCGAATGCAGTTAACCTCCTGTTCAGAATATGTTGTTTCGTTTCGGGGTTTATTGACCACCGGGAAAAACCTTAAGAGCTATAAGCAGTCACCCGTTTATAACTTGGGCCCAGTGCCGCAGGATAGGCGCACCAGCCATATGGGGACTCGATTTCCGGAAGAACTATCAGAGGCCAGTTTTCAGGCAACTGCGCTAGCCGGGAAGAGATGTCTCAGTGGGAATTCTATTAAACATTATAACACTGATACATTTTCTTTAGCACTGTGTCAAAATACAGAGATATTCTGCACTGTGGAAAATATACCGCGACAACTCTCTAAATAACCATCCCTATTTTTTTATTTTCATTTGAATTTAATTTAAATGATATAAGATCGCTTACATTTAACGAAATTAATTTTACAGAAGCAAAAGGCTTAATTACCATCTGGAAATAAAACCGAGATGAGAAATAAAGAATTCGTTTGTGAAATCTATTACGACAAGCTCCAAAGATTCCGAAGCACTCCGCTGTAAAATTCTACTTGGGTCTTGATTTAGAAAGCTCTACCAGTCTCAAACCCAAGTGTTCAAGGCCCGACGTCTTTCAGACATGGTAACTTACAGCTAGCTCCAAGCTTAGCTTTCAGTTCGCGGTACATAACGTTGATATTTTGGGACTTGCAAAAGGTTATTTGGCAGGAGCGGCAGACTTGAACGAGGAAGAGTCAGAGCATGACAAACGTTATTATCTTCGAAACTGACAGCGTGAAGTATCGAAAAATCCCCTTTTCCAGCAGAAATGTGCATTCGACACAACTTCTTCATGCGACTGCTCATTTGCTCCTCGTAATACAGCGTGTCAGAACTGAAAGATTTGTTTAGATTCATTTTCTTCTTGCGTATTTCACACGCCCGTGAGATCGTTACTCATCCGCGGTAAATTAAACTTTAACAATTAGTTCCTGCCCTTTAGAACTCCCGCATAATGCCCAAATGTCTTGAGAATCAACAGAACACAATGCTATATCGAACTTTTAATGCTGGAGGAGCTGTGTTTTAGCCATTCTACCGAGATGGGTCCGGTTTCGAGGCCAGAATGAGGCATAGGTTGTCTTACAACGTTGTCTCTCTCCCTGCGCTGGAACGAGTGACATCAAATAAAGGATGATTGACTGCTTATACACTTTTTTTCTTTCCGATTGGAGGTTTAACGACCACCGTGAGGAACTAAATCGGCTATAAGCAGTCGCCCGTCCCTAATTTAGAGTGACTGTTTCTAGGGAAGGGAGAGAGCCAGTGCCGTAAGACAAACACAACATACATGCCTCACCGGGTTTCGAACCCGAACTCCTTTCGGTCGAATGATCAGAATCCATCGCTTAGACCACTGCGCCACCGGGGCGGGGCTTATATACCTTTGAATTGCTCATGGTGATAATTAAAATCCGAAACCAACAAACAAGACCTTTCAATGCATAAGTGATTGCTGTTTATGCTTGCCGCTGCTAGCAGTAAAGCTTTGAGTTCTGCACTACTGCGCTCCGAAATAATTTCTGACCACTTTGTTTTTACTCCACAGACCCCAAATTCCTTCTATCTTTCAATTTTGATTGCAGTATATTTAAAATGTGAGTTTGAATAGAATTCAACATAAGATCTCCAGTGTCTTCATAATTTATCGTGTCTTCCAACATGTATTGTATAATGGAGCATCATCACTCCCTGTGTTTCATGATGTGATCACGTGAACTGAAACTCACTTTATACACTGAGTGGCCACTATATTATGACCACCCCCTCGGTACTTCGTTGGGCCACCTTTTGCCTTTAATACTGCGTCGATTCTTCGTGGCATGGACACCACGAGATGTTGATAGGTGGTTTGTGGGATCTGAGCCCATGCTTGATGAATAGCACTTTCGAGGAGTGTGAGATTGCAGGGTTGTGAATCCAGCTGTCTGATGGCTCGTTCAACTTCATCCCACAAATTCTCAATGGGGTTGAGATCTGGAGATTGTGGTTGCCACCTAAGCAAAGTAAACTCACCGGCATGTTCCTCAAACCAATGCTGTACAATACGAGCACTATGGCAGGACGCATTATCTTGTTGAAAATAGACATCGCCATTGGGATAAACCATCCACATGACAGGATGCACTTGGTCCGCAACAATGTTTAGATATGATGTGCCAGTCAGACGTTGATCAACACGAATTAAAGGGCCCAAAGCATGCCAGGAAAACATTCCCCAAATCATAACGTTACCTCCACCAGCTTGAAGGGTTGTAGCAATGCATTTGGGATCCATGCTTTTGTGCTGTTTCCGCCAATTTCTTACTCGGCCATCGGCATGGTACAACTGAAAACGTGATTCATCGGACCACATAATTTGTTTCCAATTACCGACTGTCCAATCCTTGTTCGAACTGGAGACGTTTTCTCTTGTTAACTGCAGACAGCAAAGGTGTTCGAACAGGCCTTCGGCTACCATATCCCATCCGATGCAGTGTACGGCGAACAGTGCGTGCAGAGATCATTTGAGAGGATCCTTGATTAAGATGGTCTGTAATTTGCTGCACTGTTGCCCTTCTGTTGTCTGTTACCAGTCTGGACACTCTTCGTTCCGCACGAGCAGTCACTAGTCGATGACGACCATACGTTGCACGCAGAGACACAGTTTTTTGGCTGACATTCCAGTCTTTAAACACTTTAACAACAGCTGCTTTGGAACATTTCACGAATGCGGCGGTTTCGGTGATACTCGCTCCATGGCTCCGAGCTCTTACAATCATCCCACGTTGAAAGTCCGTCAAATCGCATTTTTTACCCATCTCGTCACCCGAAAATCACTTCTCCTACTGTCGCAAGCACTAAGCTTTCCCTTTTAATACTAGCCTCGCCCTCTGGCGGCAACAGCGAGCAGCCATAGCTCATTTGCTTAAAACTGTCAGGTGGTCATAATAAAGTGGCCACCCAGTGTATATGTGGTACATGAACAGATTACTTTTTTTTTGTGTGTGAATCGCTCATGGCTTTTACTCCTTAATTTTTACTGTTGCACATCAAAGTGTCTCCGTAGAGCTAAGTTTTTTATAAATTGATGGAAAGGAACGATGAAAGGAATCACGAAACTTACGAAAAGGAACGGCGCTCCAACACTTTTACTAAACACAAAACCTTTCGATTTTAAGTTTTGTAATAATTATTTAATTCAAATAACGAAACAACCGTAAGCGTACAATGTAATTACAATAGATTCCATTTAATTGTTTGATTCTTGGTTTATTACCAATCAATTCAGTTTTAAATGTGAGTAGTGATATTTTCATATCTTAAAATTAGGTTTATTACAATTTGATAAATAATGACATCAGTTACACACAGATTTGGGTGACATTAGGCTTTACGAACTTTGTACACACAGTTGGTTGAACAATACACTGTTTCTTTTAAACATTTTAATTTGCACATGTACTAATACAGTATTTGCATAAATTAATACAAAGGACAGTTATGTAGTAAAGCCACATACAGGCATATTCTTATATTTACACATTATATTAATGACAAACAGATCTACGAACTGGTAACCGAGTACATTGTGTTTGTAGGTTATTCAATCCACAATGGTGTCCAAGTTGGTTTCTCATTAAGGTTTTGGCTAGTACTACATTTCACATAGGGTTGAGTCATGCTTTTCTTGTTTTCACATTCACTACCTTGTGTGCTATTTCATTTTACATTCTACTGAGCACTGTGTTGTCAGTCTTTCCACAACTTTTACGGTCGTTTCTTATTTCTAATTTTTGGATATTTACCAACTTTTCACATTTTTAGTAAAACTATGTCAAAAACTGGAAGTGCTGCTTTTCAAATGTCATATTGCTTCCCCATAATTAAGGTTTCAGAAAAAATAATACTTGAATAGAAGTGGGAGCTTGAACTTGATGGGGCATCATTTCAAATCTCAGACTCCCACCCAGAGAAGAAACGCTTGCTTTGACCCTGATTCTAAATGAGTCATTCTAGAACATTAACGGATACCATCAATATTTCTAAAATATTAAATTTTCCTGTTTGGGATGTTTTAGAAATGACTTCAGTGATTAAGGTGGTGCTTTCCTTGGTGTGTTGCTACAAGGAAACCATTTCGAAACACAAAAACCTTTTGGAATGCTATTAAATAGTTGTATTTATAATATCTTGGGAATACCTGAAGATAGTAAAACAATTTTTCATTGATGTACAAATCAGGTGTTTAGTGACAATGGGCAAAAAAAAAAAACTTCAATGAAAGGAACACGGCAGAATCCCTAAATTTCTCAAAAAACAATTTCATCGTATCATTTTGTACCAATTTGTGCACTATCATCTTAAAACAGAAATGCAAAACATGTAAAAAAAATCATATCTTTTAACTTAAAAAGAATTGGCTTCTGATTTATCTTAAAATATAAATTTTCCTGGGCATTCAGGTTTTACTCTCGGGGTACGTAAATAATTTGTGTACATACCCAGCTGGGCATGTGACATTTCAGATATTTTTCAAGTCCTGTTTAAAGTGACACAGGTAAAGATTTCACTCACAGAAATTTAGAATGCATTCGATTTTTTTTTATTTAACATTAATTACATTTACAAAGAAAAGAAACTGTACATGATATAGCTTCCTGTCATTTTCATGGCCAGCATTTACTAGATTCAGTAAAATAATAAAAAAAAAGAGTAACAGTCGAAGCTTGTTATAACAAAATTCAAGGGGGACAGAAAAATTCTGTAGCAATGTATTTTCCTTAAAACATTACGAAAATTTCATTAAAAAGTTAGTATGTACAACAGAAATTTTCATTACGCATAAGATTGCAACGCTGTAATTGCGAAATAGTGCCCATAGAGACAAACAGGTAATTTTTTTTTTGTAATGGGAAGTTTTTGCTAAAGTAGTAATAATGAAATATATAAGCTTTAATTAATCTATAAGCATGAAATTATGTACGGTATATATTTTTACTTATATGTATCAGGGTACCATACCCGAGATGCCCACGGCATGGGAATCATTGGCCTAAGCTGGTAAATAAAAAATCTAGTTGCCCAGACTGGGATGCAGATATACAACTTGATCACACCCAACGTGAAAGCAAGTAGTTCACAATGATATACGGCATTTTTTTTACTAATCTGGTAAACTAAACCCATTCGGATAATTCTTTTACTGTTGGGAAGCTTTCTGGAGGACATAGGCTATTTCGTTTATTTATTATTATTTTTGGCTGTACTACCGAATAACACCGCTTTCAAGTAGTTTCCAATTTCCCATGTATCGTTCCGCTTTGTTTACATACAACCTGATCACACCCAATGTGAAAGAATGTAGTTCACTATAATATATGGAATTCTTTTTACTAATCTCGAAAACTAAAATGATTCGGATAATTATTTCACCGTTGGGAAACTTTCGGGAGGATATAGGCTATTTCGTTTATTTAATATTATTTTTTATTATTTTTGGCTATACTACCGAATAACATTGCTTTCAAGTAGTTTCCAATTTCCCATGTATCGTTCCGCTTTGTTTACATACAACCTGATCACACCCCACGTGAAATAATGTTGTTCACTATAATATACGGAATTGTTTTTACTGATATCGAAAACTAAACTGATTCGGATAATTCTTTCACCGTTGGGAAGATTTCTGGAGGACATGGGCTATTTCGTTTACTTATTATTATTTTTGGCTGTACTACCGAATAACCTCGCTTTCAAGTAGTTTCCAATTTCCCATGTATCGTTCCGCTTTGCTTACATACAACCTTATCACACCCAACGTGAAAAAGTAGTTCACGATAATATACGCAATTTTTTTTACTAATCTCAAAAACTAAACCGACTTGGATAATTCTTTCACCGTTGGGAAGCTTACTTCTTTCCGGTGGACATAGGCTATTTCTTTTATCTATACTAATACCAATCTTGTATTTAAATTTTATGTATGAAGAAGACCGTCTGTTTTAACTTTTTTTTAACCTTGATGCTATTTGAGACGACCACGCCTATCAGTGGGAATCTGTAGCTCCACCCATATTTGAGACTCCTGCGGCAATTGTTGGGTGTCGAATGAAACCTAATCCTTACAAAGAAAATGCCATGGGAACATAAAAAAAAAAAATACTTATGACAATATGTTCAGCCGGTGCTTTGTGTTTTCAAAATTCGGATTTTCCCCCGTATGCCTGAACCGCGGAAGCTTGCGCGGAGTAATACCGCGGGAGCCGACTTGCACCCAGTCTATAGAGGGCCTGGTAAAAACACATTTGACCCCCTAGGAATGGAATTTCTAAAAATCGCCTCACCTGTATTTTAATCTGGGTGATGAAGAGTATGTGTGCCAATTTTGGTGCAAATCTATCAAACCGTTTAGGAACGTATACGGAACAAACATACAAACTTTCACTTATATAGAGAGAGATTGGTGTGAGGGTTTGAGCTCTAAAAAGTTTAGTGAAAAACATCTGTCAATGTCAAAAAATACAACTGTTGACTGGAGCAGTTGCGAGAGGTTATAGTCGAGACTTTCGACATGCAAAGGAAAAAAATCGGAGAGGTGAAGGTAAAATTGTAGAAGTTGATGAAACTTTGTTTACTAAACATAAGAATCAAGCTGGACGTATTTTGCCCGAGCAATGGGTGGTTGGAGGAATATTCCATGAATTAAAAGAATGCTTTGTAAAAAAGTAGTACGTCGAAGTACACATTGCTTAGCATCAGTAATACAAGAAAATATATTACCTGGCTCAATTATATATACCGACTGCTAGAAAGGATATAAAACACACGATTTGTATGATGCTGGTTATACTCATCTGACCGTTAATCATAAATTACATTTCGTTGATCCGGAAACTGGAGTTCATACTCAGAATATTGGAAGACTTTGGAGTTCATGCAAATGTTGAAATAAAAAACAAGGAGGAACGGATTCATATCTCGTTGAATTCATGTGGAGATATCGGGGTTGGGTTTTTTTTGCAGTCTTTTCTACATGGTATTTATCACCCAAATCTCCGTTTCTTGTATTTCAGGATCATTTCTATTATAAGTAGAGCGATCGTGTTATTTACCGCTTGCATTATTTATTTTAGGCTTTTCCCTGCTCCGTGCTACCTCCAGGGGTTTTGGGGTGGGAGGTGTTGAGGCTTTTCTTGGACAAAAACTGTAGTGTATGATCACCTTCACCTTTTAGCAGTATTTCGGTATTCTTAACTCTATTTGTTTTTTCAGGAGATTTAGAACACACTAGCACCTTGGATCACCTGATCTCAATCTCAAGGCTTTTCCCCCTCTGTGGGCCCTCTCCAGAAGTTTATTGGAGGGGGGGGCATTTTTGGACCTAAAGAGCAGTGCATGATCTCATTCACAAATTTTGTTAACCGAGCAAAATAGCACTCCAAGTTTGTCTCCACAACAAATCTGCAAAATAGCTTACCACTGTAACACACTAGTGTGGAAACAGATTGTCAATCTGAAAATAAAACAGAAGTTCTAGTTTCCCACAGGGGCGCACACACGGGGTGGGTCCGTCACCCCTCCCCCCCGAATTTTAAAACACCTTATCCCGACTACGGCGAAATTAAAAAAAAATCTTTCTGCACATGCTTATAGAAACGAGCTGGCTGTGGTGTATTGTATAAATCACAGAAATCAGAGTGCTCTTTTGCCTTAGGAATGCTGCATCTGTTTTGGATGGCTGACGATGGCAAACATTGAAGCAGGGAATTAGTGAAACCCCAGAGTGTTTGAGGAACCAGAAATCCATCACTCTCCCAGTCTCTCGTGTTCCCATAACCTTTTCCAGGAAATTTCTCCATGGCTCGGGCCTCAGTCACATATGGAGTGCTAATGGGCGTTCTTCCTCTGAGAGGAGGGGGATGCACAAGATAAAGGCCTGGGTGTAAACACACTATTTTCTGTTAAGAAGGTCTGCGTCTGTGCTTGATATTTGTATCTGTTGATTTCCATCCGTCTAGGACTTCCTGAATGTGTCATTTTTCGAGGGGAGCAGTAGCTTGCTTATGAATGGCTTTTTCTAACCGAACTGTGAATGACTGTTTTTACTCAGAAGTATGCTTCATTGTAAACTCATGGATTATTCAGTTTTAGATTTATTCAATTCCGTCTCTGAAAAGGTAGTTCGAACACTGTAATAGCTTTCAAGTTCGATGAGGAATACTTAGGTGAGTTAAATATTATTGTTTACTTAACTTTTTCTAACTTTTTCGTTTTCCATTGATAATGTGTCTGCTTTTTAACAGTGTAAGGGACAGTACTGTCAGGGCAAGCATATAATTTATATATATTATTTAAAGTGAGCTTAGATGAAAATGTTTCTGCATTACAGTAAGAGAAGCGATTTAAACTTTATTTTTCTGTACGTCTTAAGGTCTTACATAAATATTAATGGATATAATAATGCACATTTAATTTAGCAGACTTATTCAAAAGAGTAAGGTTATTTTAACCTGTGAACACATCAGTGCTGATTTATGCTAACAAAAATAATCCACACACACACACACACACACACACATATATATATATATATATATATATATATACTTAAGAGCAAAACTGAAGACTAAGGAAAAAATTTTTTAGAAATTAAAACGAAGGGTGCAAAATAACCTGAAAATCAAAAACGCGCAACGCAGCAGTTTTGAAAATTCAGAATTCACATTCTATAAAGAAGATACCTAAGCAAAAAAATACATATATAATTTTGACTCACACCTAGTACAACATAGAAAAGGTTATGTATCTACCTGTGTGAGTAAAAGGAGAAAAGATAAAAAAATAAAATAAAACAACTGAATGTAGAAGGTGTCGAGAATACTGAGCCTTGGCTTTATCAAGGACCAGCAAAAACTCTGCATTTTCTCACTTCCACAAAGACCTAGTTGGAAATGGGTTTCTGCAAGGCCATAGATGCAAGTAACATTCCCACCTAAAATAGTTTAAAAAATATATATATAAGTCATGTCCTCCGTAGAGTAGCATGACCTAGCACTAGTTAACAATTTCGCTTGCATCCATTAACCTTCATGGCCCGACCCATGCTCTTCATCTGTTACTATTAAACAGAGAGAAGAAGATTAAAAGAGAACTCAAGCTGTGAGAGTGACATAAAAAATAGAAATGATTTTCAGCTATAACGAAATTCCAAGTTCGTTAGAGAGAGAATTTAAACCTGAAAAACAATGCAAAAGAAATCCAAATTTTACATTGCAATTAAAAAAGGAAATGTTAATTTATAACGAACAGATTTTTGAAAGAAAACTTGAGTCTAAAACCCCTACTCTACAACTTATGACAGCACGAAAACGAGAATAAGTTAAAGATAATAATTAACTAAAGAAAACTTTGTGAAAGTTATATACCTTAAACAGTTAGTTGCAATATGTACAAAGTATTTCAGCGGTGCTTTAAGTGCATAATTAATTAGTTATTAAGAACTTAACTACATTGAAAAAACAGCGCACAGACAGCGCATAGAAAAGGAACAAGCTTAGCCTTCTTCTGTTCCTAGGTACCCCAAAAGACGCTCAAAGTTACAAAGAAAAGTAAGAGTTAAAACCCGCATAAATGTTAACAGACAAACCAATGCTTAAAAGCTGAAAAGTTACAAAGCGACAGAGAAAAAGGTACATAAAGTACAAACATTGAACTTATAAAACCTAGAACCCAAAAACAAGGAAGAGCTTACCTCTTGTGTGACAAAAACTTTTCTCCTCACAAGAGGAGAACATGGCTGACCCCTTCCGCCACTCCTAGACGCTGGGGGGGCAGTGAGGGTGGGGCTGATGGCCTCCTCATACAGCAAGAAACCAACGCGCGGAGATTTTAACCAGAGAAAAAAATATATAAACTTAAGACTGTGGATCTGTATGATCAGAATGAGCAGAATTAACTCTCCAGAATACATGAGAAATATTATAAAATACACGAGCAGTTTATTTAATAATCTTTGCATGTATTAAATCACCTTAGTGAGCTTCTATAGATTAATCAGAATCTTATTAATTTTAATGTTGGTTTTACTATTTTTAGTATAGCTATCCTAGTGATGAATAACTAGTTTTCTTTTTATTTGTTTTTATTTTCTTTTATAAACAGATTTTTAAGCTTTTTTTGTGATTTTGTTTATACTATTTAATTTTTTGTTTTAATAGGACCGTCATATCCATAGCACTAAGGTTCCTTTAGGTAGTTAATAGGCATCCTCTAGCCAACTTCCTTACGGCTTTGATTGGTCAGAATCATATTATTAACTGTGTAGAAAATTAAAGCAGATCTGCCAACCTTACTCTATTATTCAGAATAATTTTTCTTAAAGTTCTTTTGATGAAAGAAGAAGGAATTTCGTTCTCTAGAAAACTTTCTAATAGTATATTAATGTGGTAATTGAAATCCAAATTGTTGCTGCAAATTCTTGAAATTCTTAGGACCTGAGAAATTAGTACATTCTCAATTACTTTGGTTGAAATGTTATTATTCCAGTGTAGATATTTAATTACTTTGAAAGGAAAATTAACTCTTTTATCAAAGAGGCTAATAGATGGGTTACCTCTGTTGAGCTTAATGCTTAAGTCTAGGAACTCAAGTTCCTGATTACTGTGGTTGGTTTTACATAAGTTAAGAGAGCTAGGATAGATATTATCAAAATCACTCTCTATAACTTCTGAATTATTGATACACAGCAGATCATCAATATATCTAAAAGTGTAAAGGTAGTTATCTGAGCAGGTGGGGTGATTTTTAATGAATTTATATTCCTTAAAGAACAGGAATAGATTAGCGATATTTGTGGACGTTGATGTTCCCATTGGAATACCGTTCACTTGCTTATAGAGAGTATTATTATATAAGATATGGTTATTTTTTATGCAGCAATTGAGATAAGAGTTCCAAGTTCCTACATCAACAAATTGGTTAAGTTTAAATTCTGCATACAGCTCTTTAAAGGTAGTGATTATATCTGATAGAGGCAGATTAGTATATAGGTTTTCAAAATCATAACTATTAATATCTAGGGGACAAACTTTGAGTATAGTAGAAATTACTTCTGCATTATTATTAATTATCCAAAAATCTCTGTACATCAAGTTAGAACAGTTTCTAATGTGTTTCAAAACCTTCTTTAAGACATCTTCAAAAGCAAGATCTATTTTCTTTTTATGACTCCTTACTCCACTAGCTATGAACCTGAACTTCACAGGATCCTTATGAAACTTAACCGTTGCAAAAAGAAATGGAAATTCAGGCCCATATCTTCTAGTTTGTGGAATTTTAAGTTTCTTGAAGAATGCCTTAAACCGATTTTCTAACTGCTTGGTAGAATAACTTACGGGCTCGTATGTTACTCTATTATTGAGTTCCATAGTTAACAATTCAAAATAGAACTTCTTACAGATAATTGCAAAATTATTGCTAGCTTTATCCGTAGTGGTAAAAATAAATTGGTCTTGTAGTTTGGAGAGTGACCTTTTAGCTTCTCCAGAGAAAAAGAGATTTCTGTCGAAACAAAAGTCCAGACCTGCCAACTCACCGGTGAAGCTATTGATTATATTATATTTCCATTCTGCGAAGGCCTCAATAGGTTGATTGTACGTTAAACTGGTTTTTACGATGTACTTATTTACATCTTGAGTGAAGCTCTCAAGAATCCTTTCTTTGGAAATTGTGAAGGAAGGTCTGAATTTAGAGCCATACTCTAATAAATTCCTAAGCTTTTCATTTTCAACATAACTCAAGTTTCCGGTGATAATATGGTTGTAATTCTTATCATAGTGAACTGTTTCTTTATGTTCATCACAAGAACAAGTAGTAATTACTGGAATGTAGCTCGAAGAGTTAAGTTTGTAGTTTTTAACTATTGACCCTAAGGTCTTAACATATTTAAAACTTACAATAGACTGGTGCCTGTGGATGGGAAAAAAAATTGCATTATTGTAGAACAGCTTCCTTACATTGAGATTATCGTAGGCTTTATTTAGGAACCTGATGGTAACAAAATTACTGGAAAATTCTTTAAGAGAAATTTTATCTTTAAGAATATGTTTAAGAATGTCCAGAACCAAAGCAAAAACATGCTTATCAACATGGTCAGCAGTTTCATTCCAGAATTTGAAAAAACATTTAAGGACAGAGTGCTTGAAGGACTTGAGAATTTTGTAAGTATTTTTAACAAAATTAGTGCCAGTTTTAAAGCTTTCCAGAGTTTTTAGCAAGTTAGCAAAATCAACTTTGCTTGATGTGCGTTCTAACTTGATGTACAGAGATTTTTGGATAATTAATAATAATGCAGAAGTAATTTCTACTATACTCAAAGTTTGTCCCCTAGATATTAATAGTTATGATTTTGAAAACCTATATACTAATCTGCCTCTATCAGATATAATCACTACCTTTAAAGAGCTGTATGCAGAATTTAAACTTAACCAATTTGTTGATGTAGGAACTTGGAACTCTTATCTCAATTGCTGCATAAAAAATAACCATATCTTATATAATAATACTCTCTATAAGCAAGTGAACGGTATTCCAATGGGAACATCAACGTCCACAAATATCGCTAATCTATTCCTGTTCTTTAAGGAATATAAATTCATTAAAAATCACCCCACCTGCTCAGATAACTACCTTTACACTTTTAGATATATTGATGATCTGCTGTGTATCAATAATTCAGAAGTTATAGAGAGTGATTTTGATAATATCTATCCTAGCTCTCTTAACTTATGTAAAACCAACCACAGTAATCAGGAACTTGAGTTCCTAGACTTAAGCATTAAGCTCAACAGAGGTAACCCATCTATTAGCCTCTTTGATAAAAGAGTTAATTTTCCTTTCAAAGTAATTAAATATCTACACTGGAATAATAACATTTCAACCAAAGTAATTGAGAATGTACTAATTTCTCAGGTCCTAAGAATTTCAAGAATTTGCAGCAACAATTTGGATTTCAATTACCACATTAATATACTATTAGAAAGTTTTCTAGAGAACGAAATTCCTTCTTCTTTCATCAAAAGAACTTTAAGAAAAATTATTCTGAATAATAGAGTAAGGTTGGCAGATCTGCTTTAATTTTCTACACAGTTAATAATATGATTCTGACCAATCAAAGCCGTAAGGAAGTTGGCTAGAGGATGCCTATTAACTACCTAAAGGAACCTTAGTGCTATGGATATGACGGTCCTATTAAAACAAAAAATTAAATAATATAAACAAAATCACAAAAAAGCTTAAAAATCTGTTTATAAAAGAAAATAAAAACAAATAAAAAAGAAAACTAGTTATTCATCACTAGGATAGCTATACTAAAAATAGTAAAACCAACATTAAAATTAATAAGATTCTGATTAATCTATAGAAGCTCACTAAGGTGATTTAATACATGCAAAGATTATTAAATAAACTGCTCGTGTATTTTATAATATTTCTCATGTATTCTGGAGAGTTAATTCTGCTCATTCTGATCATACAGATCCACAGTCTTAAGTTTATATATTTTTTTTTCTCTGGTTAAAATCTCCGCGCGTTGGTTTCTTGCTGTATGAGGAGGCCATCAGCCCCACCCTCACTGCCCCCCCAGCGTCTAGAGTGGCGGAAGGGGTCAGCCATGTTCTCCTCTTGTGAGGAGAAAAGTTTTTGTCACACAAGAGGTAAGCTCTCTTCCTTGTTTTTGGGTTCTAGGTTTTATAAGTTCAATGTTTGTACTTTATGTACCTTTTCTCTGTCGCTTTGTAACTTTTCAGCTTTTAAGCATTGGTTTGTCTGTTAACATTTATGCGGGTTTTAACTCTTACTTTTCTTTGTAACTTTGAGCGTCTTTTTGGGGTACCTAGGAACAGAAGAAGGCTAAGCTTGTTCCTTTTCTATGCGCTGTCTGTGCGCTGTTTTTTCAATGTAGTTAAGTTCTTAATAACTAATTAATTATGCACTTAAAGCACCGCTGAAATACTTTGTACATATTGCAACTAACTGTTTAAGGTATATAACTTTCACAAAGTTTTCTTTAGTTAATTATTATCTTTAACTTATTCTCGTTTTCGTGCTGTCATAAGTTGTAGAGTAGGGGGTTTTAGACTCAAGTTTTCTTTCAAAAATCTGTTCGTTATAAATTAACATTTCCTTTTTAATTGCAATGTAAAATTTGGATTTCTTTTTGCATTGTTTTTCAGGTTTAAATTCTCTCTCTAACGAACTTGGAATTTCGTTATAGCTGAAAATCATTTCTATTTTTTATGTCACTCTCACAGCTTGAGTTCTCTTTAATCTTCTTCTCTCTGTTTAATAGTAACAGATGAAGAGCATGGGTCGGGCCATGAAGGTTAATGGATGCAAGCGAAATTGTTAACTAGTGCTAGGTCATGCTACTCTACGGAGGACATGACTTATATATATATTTTTTAAACTATTTTAGGTGGGAATGTTACTTGCATCTATGGCCTTGCAGAAACCCATTTCCAACTAGGTCTTTGTGGAAGTGAGAAAATGCAGAGTTTTTGCTGGTCCTTGATAAAGCCAAGGCTCAGTATTCTCGACACCTTCTACATTCAGTTGTTTTATTTTATTTTTTTATCTTTTCTCCTTTTACTCACACAGGTAGATACATAACCTTTTCTATGTTGTACTAGGTGTGAGTCAAAATTATATATGTATTTTTTTGCTTAGGTATCTTCTTTATAGAATATATATATATATATATATATATATATATATATATATATATATATAATCCATGTGTGTGTGTGTGTGCCCAATTTCTAGTTTCATTTGTCCTGTGCATCTTTTTTAGTCGGACCCTCCCCCAGCCCCCTTTGAGGAAATTCTGTGTGCGCCTCTGGGTTTCCAAGAAAGGATCCAGACTTTATTCATCCATTTGGGTGTTTGACTGTGCTGATTGCATATGAAGCTAAACCCCGAAGGGGTCCGGGTTCGAATCCCGGTGAGGCATGGATGTTGTGTTTGTCTTACGGCACTGGCTCTCTCCCTTCCCTGGAACCAGTGACCTTAAATTAGGGACGGGCGACTGCTTATAGCCCATTGAGTTGCTCACGGTGGTCGTTAAACCTCCAATCAAAAAAAAAAAAAAAAAAAAAAAAAAAAAGCTGAGCCCTCCCCCCCTTCTTATTCCAGTGCCGCTGGAAGGAACACGAATCCCATGATTTGGGGGAAAAGAATTTCTAAATTTAATGGTTTCACAACTAAGCCTGCCTCTAAACTTGCTGAACTAGCAACGCTTCTGCTGCCAAGTCCTGCCAGCTCAGCTTATGGATTTATACACTCTAATCTCACGAATCATTTAGGTGTCAACAAATGTGCTATTGGATGCTACGAGGGGGAAATGAACCAGATTACTAGTTCTGCAATTCATTGGCAGTTGCATAATTTTAGATCAGTGAAATCAATTCTGTACAGATCAAAAATCTTTGTGATGGGAAGTTTTTGCTAAAGTAGTAATGAAATATGTAAGCTTTAATTAATCTACATGTATAAAATTATGAACTGTTTATAATTTTACTTATATGAATCAGGGCTTGAAAAATACCATGGCCAAGATGCCCGGGCATGTGAATCAGTGGCCTGGGTTGGTAAATAAAAAATCTAGTTACCCAGGCTGGGCAACAAGATTTACAAATAAAGTTTGGAATAGAATTTTCTACTATAAGAAAAAAAAAAAAAACAGTCAGTGCATGTCATGTTGCTTTTCACTGGAAGTTGTTATTGTTTTAGAGTGCCAAGGATAGAAGAATATAACTTATATAATTATATGCTCTAAGTCCAGAAATCAGAAGCCTATGCAGTTCTGCTCCTAATCTTGTTTTCACCTTTTGTCAATAAACACAGGAGGCTAGTTTATAACGCAGTAAATTTCTCCGTCATTTTTATCTGCGCCGGGGCTCGAACCCGGATCCCCTCATTCCGGAATAAGTCACTCTACCAATTGAGCTACGCGGACGTTTTATTCTGATTCCTATCTGCCTTTATGTCGTGTGCGTCCTTCGGGCAGGTACGTCACATCTCCTGGTACGTTACGAGTTCCTTAAGAGGCTGAATGCATGCCTCTGATGGAACTAGCCTCCTGTGTTTATTGACAAAAGGTGAAAACCTCAACATAAAGGAACATGGCAGAATCACTAAATTTCTGAAATACTAATTTCAGCCTCATCTTAAAACTTGAGTTACACGCATTTGTGCAGTGAACATTTTGAGCTCAGACCCTTAAAATGAAAATGCATATCTTAAAAGAAAAAAATTTCCTGGGCAAACACACACACAACTAGCTTTACTTATTTTTTAAGCCCTGATTATTAACAATTCCTAAGTGATTTCTGAAGTGCTTAGCCTTTAGGCCCATATATATAAATAGCTTAGGGATGTAAGGTCAGGTGATGCGTAACATCACAGCCTCTCCTTGACAAATGTCAACCCCGCCTTCTCGTGGTGCATCCTGTTCCCACTAAAGGGGCCCTGACGACCACCAATAGCGGCATAACTATACCATCGGGATCAGAGGAAATGCTATCCCACACTCACCAACCCGCTTGGCCAGCGTGGTGAGTTATGGTCAAACCCCTCCAAAATGACTCCACAACTTAAATCTTGGCCCTCAGTCTCCGGCAGCTGGAATGTACCTGGCCAAGGCAGCTGCCAGTGCGACATGAAGGCAGAGGGTGCTAAGAATCCCCGGAGGACCGGACTAGGCTGCCATCTGATGCTGACCTTGGCTACGTATAATGGACGCTCCCTATCTTCTGATTCAAGGCTTCTTGAATTGGAAGAAGAACTACAAAGGATCAAGAGGGACATCGTCGGGCTAAATGAGGTAAAGAGAAAAGGAGAAGATCTCATTGAACTGAAAAATGGACATTTTTTCTACCATCGTGGGACTGATACTGGCAGAACTAGTGGTGTTGGATTTATAATAAACAAGAAACTGAAGGATAAAGTTGTAGAAGTTGAAAGTTCCTCTGACAGAGCTGCACGACTCGTTATCCAACTATCGAGAAGAAACCAGGCTCAGATTATTCAAACTTATGCACCCACCACAAGTCATCCTGAAGAAAAAATTGAAGAATTTTATGAGGAAATTCGTGATCTAAATAATAAAGGTAAGCAGCACTTAAAGATAATTATGGGAGATTTCAATGCAAAAATAGGGCAACGGCAACAGAATGAAACTTCAGTAGGTAAATTCGGTCATGGCAACAGAAACCAGCGTGGAAATACTCTCGTTGAGTTTGCAGAGGCAGAATTGTTTTTCATCTTGAACTCCTTTTTCAAGAAAAAGCCGCACAGGAAATGGACATGAAGACATCCAAATGGGACGACAAGTGAAATTGATTTTATTATGTGTAACAAAAAATTCGTCATAGAAGACTGCACTGTACTAAACAAGTTCAACACAGGTAGTGACCATAGATTGGTGAGATGTAAGATGCACCTCAACACTAAACTCGAACGTGGCAAGTTCATAAGACAAACAAAATGTATTGACATAACCAACCTTAAAAAACACCATAATACCTTCAAGTTGGAACTGAAGAACAGATTCTCTGCTTTAGATGGCCTAACATCGGAAGAAGTAGATTTTTCTGAAGTTAACAGAAAAGTAACCAAAGGTCTTATGGAAACACCAACAACATTAGCTGGGTCTAAGAACAAGTTGCATGTGAACAAATTATCAGGAAAAACCAAAATGTTGATGCAAAAAGAAGAGAGATGAGGACACTAAAGAAGATGTGACTTTCAAAGTGGAATACATAGAGCTATGCAAGACAGTACGAAAAAGTATCACTGAAGACGTAAGGAAATTCAACTGTGAACTAGTGAGGAAAGCAATTGAAAACAACCAAAGCCTAAAGATAGCAAAAGGACATCTCAGTAAGAGAAGAAAACAGATTATGGCACTGAGAAAAGGAGATGGTTCTGTAACAAGAAATAGAGGCGAAATTTTGACAAGAGTGAAAGATTTCTACTCCAAGTTATATGAAAGAGATGATGCATGTACTCCAGACATCATGACAGGTACCAGTACAAGAGTTCTTCCAGTCCTCCCAGCAGAAGTTGCACATGCAATCAAGAACATGAAGCGTGGAAAAGCTCCATGAGAAGATGGAATTACTGTAGACATCATACAAGAAGCAAGTGGAGAAATCGAAACTGTACTCGCCTAAATTTTCACTCGATGCCTTAATGAAGGGAAGATTCCTGAGGATTGGAACAACGCTATAATGATCCTGCTACATAAAAAAGGTGACATTGAGGATCTCAGGAACTACAGACCTATCAGCCTCCTATCAGGGGTTTGTAAAATCTTCACTAAAGTTCTTTCACACCGTTTGAAGGTAACACTGGACATGGCTCAACCGAGAGAACAAGCTGGATTCAGGAGTGGCTACAGCACAATAGATCATATCCACGTACTGAGAGAACTAATTGAAAGAGCGAGGGAATATGAACTTCCATTGTGCATGGCTTTTATCGATTATGAAAAAGCCTTTGATTCGGTGAGACCATCAGCAGTTACAATGGCTCTGAAATCCTGTGGTATTGAAGATGCATACATTAATATTATTAATAACATCTATGAAAATGCGAGTGCAAAGATTCGGCTGTTTGAAAATACAACACACATAAGAATTGGAAAGGGAGTCAGACAAGGTGACACCATATCTCCGAAGCTCTTTAACGCCACATTAGAAAATGTCTTTCAATCACTGAACTGGGAAAACCAAGGGATAAAGATTAATGGAGATTATCTAACCCACCTTCGTTTTGCTGATGACATAGTCTTTTTTGCAATTACCCCATCAAAGCTGCAGGGCATGATTCAAGAACTTGCTGACAAGAGTAAAGAAGTGGGATTAAAAATGAACTTTCAGAAGACAAAAGTGATGTTCAATGCTTTTACACGAAATGAAGATTTAACGATTGATGGACAAAAGCTGGAGATAACAGACATGTACGTTTATCTTGGACAGCAGATATCAAGTGAGGGTCACACTGATGAAGAAATTAATCGACGTACAAAACTTGCCTGGAAAGCTTTTGGAAGAAACAGCATAATTTTCAAGAGCAATATGCCATTATGTCTTAAAAGAAAAGTGTTTGATCAATGCATCCTTCCAGTGCTTACGTATGGTGCAGAGACGTGGACCTTAGCTAAAAGAGACATACAAAGGCTGCAGACAACTCAAAGCAGCATGGAGAAGTGCATGCTTGGTGTAACCAGGAGAGATAAGAAGAGGAACTCGTGGATCAGAAAAATGACAAGAGTGGAAGACATCATGATCAGAGTTAAATCCCTGAAATGGCAATGGACTGGGCATACTGCCAGAAGGACAGACCATTGATGGACAGCCGAAATTTTAGATTGGATTCCAAGGGACAGGAAAAGACCCAGAAGAAGACCACATGGGAGATGGGTGGATGAAATTCAAAAGTATGCAAGAGTGATTGGAGGAGACTGGCAAAAGACAGACCGTTGTGGAGGAAACTTGGGGAGGCCTTCGTCCAGCATTGGATTGATAATGGTTGACAATGATGATGATGATGATGATATAAATAGCTACGAATTCGAGAATCAACATATTAATCTTCCCCTTTCACATATAATCTCTACCCTTAAAGAGATGTTTCAAGAATTTACATCGCTGTTCACAACGTAACGACTAAAACTTGGCTTTATATCAAATCCAAGTGCTGATTTAGCCATGTTTATTTCTAAGAGTGAAACTTTGCAATACATGCACACAGTTTCGTAAGCCTAATATCTAACGTGTGTAACCGATGTCGTTATTTTTTTCAAACTGTAATTAAACTTAATTTTAAAAAGTATTTAGTCACATGTTTTCTGTCTATGATGTTGACTGACACACATGCTTTCCTACATGTGTGTGTTCTATAATCATTTGAATGAACGACGACCGTTGAAGGAACCGCTCTCAAACTCAGGTTATACTCCGCCATTACATATGAGTTCCAGCCGTGCTATTGGTTGAGAGGTTGAACCCATTGGTTGAACCAAATTTTGTACCTAAATGACTGAATCGCTAGCAAATATGATTTCACCCAAGACCAGCTTGATTTCACCAAAAGTGTTTACTTCCTTAATTTTGAAATAAACAATTTTTGGCGAAACTCATTCAATCCGACCATGCTATAGTAAAACGTTGAACTGAAAATTTTAACAGTGTAACCCTAAATGTACAGCCATTCTGGGAACCTTGGAGATCATTACCAACAGCGATACTTGCAATGATTGTGTCTCGCTCGAGTCGCCACGAATTTGGAACCAATTCTTCAAGTAACGCCTTTTCTCTACCAGGATCCCGCGTGCAACCAACGTGATGCCTCGTATCTTTAAATGAATATAAAGTCGCATCTATTTATTGTCAAGTTCCCGCGTTCAAATTGTTAAGCGTTCTATTTTTCAGTTTACAGTTTCTGTCTAACTTCCTTGAAAAAGCCATTTGGTTGATGTGCGAAAGCTTGGAAACGCTTATGTGTTTATTTCCTACGCCAATAAATCGGATCACTAGTACAGTGTCACTATTTACTAAAGTAAGGACATTCCTGTGATATAGAATGCTGATAATGTTTTGAAGAGAATATTATGGGCATAAGTCCTGGAATAGTCGTACAGCTAATTTGTTGTACGGTACTGAAAAAATTTAGATATCTATTAAATTGGTTGAGCCACTAATAATTAATTTGCTCATGTATATGTTGTCATGGGTAACGCAGCGAAGATTTTACTTTGAATGTGGGCAGTGATACTTTTTCACAGTATGGATTTTTTGATATTTTTTTCTTTTTTTTTTTTTTTGATTGAAGGTTTAACGATCACCGTGAGCAACTCAATGGGATATAATAAGTCGCCCGTCTCTAATTTAGGGTCACTGGTTCCAAGGAAGGGAGAGAGCCAGTGCCGTAAGACAAACACAACATCCATGCCTCACCGGGATTCGAACCCGGACCCCTTTTGGACGAATGATCAGAGGCCATCACTTAGACCACTGCACCACCGGGGCGCCCTTTTTTTTAATTACTACTATACCGATCTAATTCTTTTCCGCCTTCATGAAATATTAAACTAATTTAAGTATTTTTGGCTCCCTTCTTTTATAGACTATTCAACAATTTGTGTGTAAACCAGATAATTAAATTAAAAAATATATCAAAGCTATTTTTCGACTGTCCTTGGAGGCCAGGTTCCCACTATTATGGAAATACAAAAAGAAGCAATTTGCTACGCATAAAAGTTTAAGAAACGTCACTAATTTGTTTTTTGATGCAAGATGGATTAATTGTCAATCACTAAAACATGTATCACGGGTAAAAACTCTTTTTGCTACTTTATTTTTGGGAGTTCCTCACCCACTTTGAGTACGCCACTGATTTTTATTACTCGCTAAGCAGATTAGTTGTTTCCTTTTTATAATTTTGTAAGCGTTTTTATAATAATCAAAATAGAGCTCCGTTTCCCCGAAAAATGAGTAGATTTTAATAGTTCTTTTTGGTCTCTCAGATCTTTCAATCCATATATTGGTTTTTTTTCCTTAAGCTTAAAAGCAAATTCATTTGTGCGCTAATTTTCTGGACGCGCGGGTGGCCTAGTCGTCAACGTTCGTGACTGCCACGGAGATGACCTCGGGCTCCATCCCAGGCAGGTACGGACGCTAGAACCCCTAAATATCAGCCGTGCGTCTGATGGGCACGTTAAACTGTCGTGCCCCGAGTACTGGCCCCCGGTAATAAATAAGGGCGTCTTCTTTCCCCTTTCTACCTCGCTTCCGTGTGACTTTCCGGTTGGGCACTTTAGCCCAAATCTTCAAGCTTCCTATTTCTAAGGGTTGTTTAAGACCTGGGATTAGACACACTTTTATTAAAATCCTCTACATATGATCTGACCTTATCTGATAATTTTTTCTTTATGATAGTTTTCGTCGTATTGAGGGGGGGGCGGAGAGGTTTTGCGGACGACATTTTTCGCGTAACGACATTAGTAAAATATTAAATCTTTTTTCTAGGCACCGGAGTGAAATATCTCCGCAGGCCCCCGTAAAACTGGGGTTGTTCAGCTGTTGCCGTGAGGAGATCAAATATTTCTAAAATGCATTTAATAAATTTTGAAAATGCAGAAATTACCTAGTCTAGATTACATTGAAGTTTATGGATTAAATTTTTTTAATGGGTGCAAAGGAAGACTTCGCGACCCTGTGGCGTAATGGTATAAGCCGTGACTTGTGAAAATTCTTCCGAGATAGGTCCGGGTTCGAATCCCGATGTGGCATGGATGTTGTGTTTGTCTTACGGAACTGGCTCTCTCTCCATTCCCTGGAACGAGTGGTATTATATTAGGAACAGGAGACTGCCTACAGCTCATCGAGTTGTTCACAGCAATCATTAAACTCCTCAACAAAAAAGAAAAAAAGGAAGACCTCAGAATATACCAAATAAAAAGTCGAAGATGATCAAAAGTTAAAGATTACCTGTTAGTTACACAGGTAATCTTTAACTCGCCAGAATAGTCATGCATTCATCGGCCGCTCCAGTATGGAGCAGTATTAGAAGAATTGCCCCTTACACGAACTTTAAAGAGACTGCAATCAGGGAAACTGTCGAAATCCTCTACAGCAAAGTAGCATGAAATGATATGACCTCTACTGAACTACCAATGGTTAGGCATGCTTTATTAAAAGACGGGAACACGGCGCCGCGCGCCGTGTAATTACGTGCTAAAATTCCATGTAATACGCTCGTGATGTCACCCACGTTTTTTCAAAAATCATCTTAGTACCTGACGTGTTCCAATTCCCTACATTTTATATCTACCATTGGCTTGAAAAAGCCTCCCAGTGGAGTGCGAAAGCTTGGCAAATCTTTGCGCTTATTATGCCATAAAAATAAACGGATTTAATACGCTATATGCGTTTCTTGAGTATCATCATCATCATCATTGTCAACCATTATCAATCCACTGCTGGACGAAGGTCTCCCCAAGTTTCTTCCACAACGGTCTGTCTTGTGCCAGTCTCCTCCATGTCACTCCCGCATACTTTCGAATTTCATCCACCCATCTCCCATGTGGTCTTCTTCTGGGTCTTTTCCTGTCCCTTAGAATCCAGTCTAAAATTTCAGCGGTCCATCGATGGTCTGTCCTTCTGGCAATATGTCCGGCCCATTGCCATTTCAGGGATTTAACTCTGATCATGATGTCTTCCACTCTTGTCATTTTTCTGATCCACGAGTTCCTCTTCTTATCTCTCCTGGTTACACCAAGCATGCACCTCTCCATGCTGCTTTGAGTTGTCTGCAGCCTTTGTATGTCTCTTTTAGTTAAGGTCACGTCTCTGCACCATACGTAAGCACTGGAAGGATGCATTGATCAAACACTTTTCTTTTAAGAGATAATGGCTTATTGCTCTTGAAAATTATGCTGTTTCTTCCAAAAGCTCTCCAGCCAAGTTTTGTACGCCGATTAATTTCTTCATCAATGTGACCCTCACTTGATATCTGCTGTCCAAGATAAACGTACGTGTCTGTTATCTCCAGCTTTTCTCCATCAATCGATAAATCTTCATTTCTTGTAAAAGCATTGAACATCACTTTTGTCTTCTGAAAGTTAATTTTTAATCCCACTTCTTTACTCTTGTCAGCAAGTTCTTGGATCATACTCTGCAGCTCTGATGGGGTAGTTGCAAAAATGACTATGTCATCAGCAAAACTCTTGAGTATAAACTATCTTTTATTTTTCCTTTTTGAATGAAACAGCAAGATATGGATGATAAAGCCACATTCATTTCTCTCTTTAGATTGAAAAATCCAACAAAAATTGGCTAGTTAAACAATCGTGTGAGTGACATTTCTGAATATAAATTATGATCATATAAATAATGAGGACACCACTTCATTCCGACGATTCCCGAAATTTCAATGTTGGACTAGAAATTGTCTTCGGCTTTTCATAAATACCCGAGGTTTGCAAGTTATAGCGAAATTACTTTCACGTTTTTAGTTGATAATCGCAAAAACAAAGTGATCACTATGTTTAATAAAAACTTTTATGGCGTCTTGAAAATTCCTTGTACATTTTCTGTAAGTTAGCGTTTTAGAACATTTATGGATTTTGGAATAACATAACCTCGTGCCTTTATACAGAGTAAAACGATAGATAAACAATGAATGCTTTTTACCTGAATAAATTTTTAGCAACCGCAGAATGTAAAAAAAAAAAAAAAAGTCTTCAATTAGCGTCTTTCATCCATTCCCCCACATGAATGAAACAACCGAATGAATTATTATCGATTCATTAGAACAAATTACTATTCTGAAAGAGCGTTGAATTTCGTAAATATACTTACTTTCTCTAGTGAAAAGAAAATTTCGTTTTAATAAGTAATTGAGCTCAGATAGGATGCATAAAAAAGCTCTTGAGCACGGGGCATAAAGAAAACACATAAAAACACTTTCATTTTCGTAACAAAACGCACTAAAATATTCCTGCAGAAAGAAGGGGAAAAAAAGGAGCCCGAGAAACAAGGATTCTTTCTAACAAATAAAAAAAGAATCCACTCACGCAGAAGTTCAGCCATTTGCAACCAGTCTTTTTTAAATTAAAATAGCATGATGAAGTAAATTACCTCTCAGTTTCTTCCGGGGCCTAGCGCATTTTTCTTATGCACGCATGCATAGCTTTTTCATGATGCTTTTAGTCTCTCTTTCTCTCTTTTCTTTTTCTTCCTCGAGAGAGAAACTCGCGCACTCGAAATCTCGAAAAAAATAAGGGGAAAAAAAAAAGAAATGTAAAAAGATGTACGAGACGAGGACCGAGGGCACTTAAGAATGCAGGAATATTTAAAAAAAAATTAAGATAGGGAAAATGCCTTGCGGGTGCCAGGGATTTGAACAAAAAAAAAAGAAAAGAAAACAACGGTCAAAAAATGCAGAACACCGATTTCGTTGAAAAGATAATTAGAAAAACAAGATGAGAAAAAAGCAAGCACGGTTTTAGTCACCCGAAATACAATGATGCACACCTCCGTGAATAGCAAATCTCTGAATTTTTATCAGAACTTATTACACAAAGTTTCCCTCCGTTCCCATGTGAATATTTCTAAATTGAGAGAAGTTTCAGAGGAAGATAAACCTTTTCCCTTTTAAACAAAGCATGGAGCAAGAAGGAATTGTTTTCCTACCGCAAAGAGATTAGGCGGAATTCAATTTACTAATACTTTTGCTATATCACCTTGCAGATTAAGGTTCAAGGCAAAATGAAACCTTCAAAATCTATGCAGATCTGAGCACGATAATCATCAGCCGCCACACACTTGAATTTGACGCATTTCTTTAATGATGAAACCACCGAGGATAACGAATGAGAGGGTGACGTATTAGGGTTGTCTTAAAAGTAATTCATTCGAACTTTTTTTTTGAGAAGCGTTTTTTTGGATATGCATTTTCAATTCTTTATGCAAAGACAATCACTTTAACTATTGTTCTAGATTTTCTTAAGTTCATTTATTCACACCGATGAACAACAGAATCAAATGCGGCATGGCATAAAATGCCTAGAGCGAGCCCTATGAGGCCTTTTGTACAAACGTAAAGTGCATGACGGCTGCATCATACATTTACAACATTCGGCAAATGCAGTAGATTTTCAAAACATTGATAACATGAAAAGCCCGATCCTTCCATACACATATTACTACCGTTATATGGATATATTCAGCAACCTGCCCTTCCCAAACAAACATTTATTATGTAAATGGACGATGTCATCGCTCTGTCCACATTATATTATAAACAACGCATAGCAACTGAAACATTGTGTTCCGACACCGCTGGGATCGAACCCCAGATATCTCGATAACTAGTAGAGTGCGTTCGCATTTACGCTACGGTACCAACAATTCACAGCGCCATGCGTTGTATTGTTGATACCGTAGCGTAAATGCGAACGCACTCGACTAGTTAGCGCGAGATCTGGGATTCGATCCCAGATCTCTCGCTAGGAATGGTCGCAATTCCTGGTAGACTCAACGCCGAGACCTACTGCACCATTTTGGATGACCATGCGCTTTCTATGTTGTGGCAGTTTTACGGGGTGGACCCATGTTACTTTCAGGATGACAATGCCACCTGTCATGTTGCGAGGTCCACCATGGCTTGGTATGGTGACAATGGGGTTAATCGAATGGACTGGCCTGCGGAGAGCACGTACCTTAACCCTATCGAGCACCTCTGGGAGGAGTTGGAGCGTCGACTTAAGGGGTGCCCCCACCGTCCGAAATCGGTGAAGGAACTGACCTGTCTTCTCCAAGCCGAGTGGAAGAAAATACCTCTAGCCGTCGTACAACGCCTGGTTGAGAGTATGCCCCGGAGGGTCGCAGCTGTAATCGCCGTTCGTGGAGGCTCCACCAACTATTGAAGGTGAATAAACTTCGTTTTCCTTTGCTATCACAGATGTCCAATTACTTGTTGGTAGATAGTGTATCATCATCATCATCATCATTGTCAACCATTATCAATCCACTGCTGGACGAAGGTCTCCCCAAGTTTCCTCCACAACGGTCTGTCTTGTGCCAATCTCCTCCATGTCACTCCCGCATATTTACGAATTTCATCCACCCATCTCCCATGTGGTCTTTTTCTGGGTCTTTTCCTGTCCCTTGGAATCCAATCTAAAATTTCGGCTGTCCACCTATGGTCTGTCCTTCTGGCAGTATGTCCAGCCCATTGCCATTTCAGGGATTTAACTCTGATCATGATGTCTTCCACTCTCGTCATTTTTCGGATCCACGAGTTCCTCTTCTTATCTCTCCTGGTTATACCAAGCATGCACCTCTCCATGCTGCTTTGAGTTGTCTGCAGCCTTTGTATGTCTCTTTTAGTTAAGGTCCACGTCTCTGCACCATACGTAAGCACTGGAAGGATGCATTGATCAAACACTTTTCTTTTAAGACATAATGGCATATTGCTCTTGAAAATTATGCTGTTTCTTCCAAAAGCTCTCCAGGCAAGTTTTGTACGCCGATTAATTTCTTCATCAATGTGACCCTCACTTGATATCTGCTGTCCAAGATAAACATACGTATCTGTTATCTCCAGTTTTTCTCCATCAATCGATAAATCTTCATTTCTTGTAAAAGCATTGAACATCACTTTTGTCTTCTGAAAGTTCATTTTTAATCCCACTTCTTTACTCTTGTCAGCAAGTTCCTGGATCATACTCTGCAGCTCTGATGGGGTAGTTGCAAAAATGACTACGTCATCAGCAAAACGAAGGTGGGTTAGATAATCTCCATTAATCTTTATCCCTTTGTTTTCCCAGTTCAGTGATTGAAAGACATTTTCCAATGTGGCATTAAAGAGCTTCGGAGATATGGTGTCACCTTGTCTCACTCCCTTTCCAATTTTTATGTGTGTTGTATTTTCAAACAGCCGAATCTTTGCACTTGCATTTTCATAGATGTTATTAATAATATTAATGTATGCATCTTCAATACCGCAGGATTTCAGAGCCGTGGTAACTGCTGATGGTTTCACCGAATCAAAGGCTTTTTCATAATCGATAAAAGCCATGCACAATGGAAGTTCATATTCCCTCGCTCTTTCAATTAGTTCTCTCAGTACGTGGATATGATCTATTGTGCTGTAGCCACTCCTGAATCCAGCTTGTTCTCTCGGTTGAGCCATGTCCAGTGTCACCTTAAAGCGGTGTGAAAGAACTTTAGTGAAGATTTTATAAACCACTGATAGGAGGCTGATAGGTCTGTAGTTCCTGAGATCCTAAATGTCACCTTTTTTATGTAGCAGGATCATTGTAGCATTGTTCCAATCCTCAGGAATCTTCCCTTCATTAAGGCATCGAGTGAAAATTTGGGCGAGTACTGTTTCAATTTCTCCACTTGCTTCTTGTATGATGTCTATAGTAATTCCATCTTCTCCTGGAGCTTTCCCCCGCTTCATGTTCTTGATTGCATGTGCAACTTCTGCTGGGAGGACTGGAAGAACTCTGGTACCTTTCATGATGTCTGGAGTACATGTATCATCCCTTTCATATAATTTGGAGTAGAAATCTTTCACTCTTGTCAAAATTTCGCCTCTATTTCTTGTTATAGAACCATCTTCTTTTCTCAGAGCCATAATCTGTTTTCTTCCCTTACTGAGATGTCCCTTTGCTATCTTTAGGCTTTGGTTGTTTTCAATTGCTTTCCTCACTAGCTCACAGTTGAATTTCCTTACGTCTTCAGTGATACTTTTTCGTGCTGTCTTGCATAGCTCTATATATTCCACTTTGGAAGTCACATCTTCTTTAGTTGCCCTCATCTCTCTTCTTTTTTGCATCAACATTTTGGTTTTTCCTGATAATTTGTTTACATGCAACTTGTTCTTAGACCCAGCTAATTTTGTTGCTGTTTCCATAAGAGCTTTGGTTACTTTTCTGTTAACTTCCGAAATATCCACTTCTTCCGATGTTAGGCCTTCTAAAGCAGAGAATCTGTTCTTCAGTTCCAACTTGAAAGTATTATGGTGTTTTTTAAGGTTGGTTATGTCAATACATTTTGTTTGTCTTATGAGCTTGCCACGTTCCAGTTTAGTGTTGAGGTGCGTCTTACATCTCACCAATCTATGGTCACTACCTGTGTTGAACTTGTTTAGCACACTGCAGTCTTCGATGACGAATTTTTTGTTACACATAATAAAATCAATTTCACTTGTCGTCCCAATTGGATGTCTCCATGTCCATTTCCTGTGTGGCTTTTTCTTGAAAAAGGAATTCAAGATGAAAAATTCTTCTGCCTCTGCAAACTCAACGAGAGTATTTCCACGCTGGTTTCTGTTGCCGTGACCGAATTTACCTACTGAAGTTTCATTCTGTTGCCGGTGCCCTATTTTTGCATTGAAATCTCCCATAATTATCTTCAAGTGCTGCTTACCTTTATTATTTAGATGACGAATTTCCTCATAAAATTCTTCAATTTCTTCTTCAGGATGACTTGTGGTGGGTGCATAAGTTTGAATAATCTGAGCCTGGTATCTTCTCGATAGTTGGATAACGAGTCGTGCAGCTCTGTCCGAGGAACTTTCAACTTCTACCACTTTATCCTTCAGTTTCTTGTTTATTATAAATCCAACACCACTAGTTCTGCCAGTATCTGTCCCACGATAATAGAAGAGATGTCCACTTTTCAGTTCAATGAGATCTTCTCCTTTTCTCCTTACCTCACTCAGCCCGACGATGTCCCACTTGATCCTTTGTAGTTCCTCTTCCAATTCAAGAAGCCTTGAATCAGAAGATAGGGAGCGTCCGTTGTAGGTAGCCAAGGTCAGCATCAAATGGCAGCCTAGTCCGGTCCTCCGGGGATTCTTAGCACCCTCTGCCTTCATGTCGCACTGGCCGCTGCCTTGGCCAGGTACATTCCAGCTGCCGGAGACTGAGGGCCAAGATTTAAGTTGTAGAGTCATTTTGGAGGTGTTTGGCCATAACTCACCACGCTGGCCAAGCGGGTTGGTGAGTGTGGGATAGCATTTCCTCTGATCCCGATGGTATAGTTATACCGCTATTTGCGGTCGTCAGAGCCCCTTTAGTGGGAACAGGATGCACCACGAGAAGGCGGGGTTGACATTTGTCAAGGAGAGGCTGTGATGTTACGCATCACCTGACCTTGCATCCCAGATAGTGTATATTCAGACATTTATGATGTGTTTGTTTTGCGAAAGCATCACTTTTCGTTCAGAGGAAAGGATGTGGTGTCCAAAATTAACGTGAGGAATATAAATTAGAGAATATATCCAAAACGAGACAACAAGATTTTTCAGAGACATGTGCAAGGGAAAACACTAAGTAGACATACCCATTCAACGTTGTTCTAAATCCGATTGAAATATGGAAATGACGATCGTACCTCATCGAGCTGACAGGCACGCGACCTTACTAAACGTTGTTCTCAGTGGGGTGCGGCAACTGAAGCTTGAGTTGGCCTGTTAGTAGAAGAATGGCTCCGCACCATTGCTTAAAAGAGCATTTACGGAGCAGAGTGATTGGTAGATCGCAAGCAGAGAAATCGCACGCTGAGATAGCAAGATGGCGAAATGTGTCGAGGCAAGTGATCCCCAATCTATGGAAGCAGTTCCAGGAAACCGGAACAATAACCAGAATGTCGTTACAAGGTATCTCACGAGCCACAACAAGTTATTACAACCGGTATTTGTCTCTTAACTTACCTCGCTGCTATAGAGAGTCGAAAGTCAGGCAACTCTTCCAGGAGCCCTCCTTTACTACAGGAACTGCGATATCGAGGCAAGCAATTTACAAAAGTCTCCGCGAGAGAGGTCTGTATGAAATCAGGCCAATGGTCTCAAGTAAAAAAAAGGCATGATCGCATCGTACAGAATAGTCCGTCTGAACCTTGGACCTCTCCCTGATCAATGGGCTTGTGTTCTCTTCAGTGATAAGTCGCGGTACAGCCGCAACACAGATTCTCGACGTATATACATTTGGAGAAAGACGGGATGCCGAAATCTTCTTTTTATCTTTTCTTTTTATTGGAGGTTTAACGACCACCATGAAAAACTCAATGGGCTATAAGCAGTCGTCCGTCCCCAATCTAGGGTAACTTGGTTCCAGGGAAGGGAGAGAGCCAGTGCCGTAAGACAAACACAACATCCATGTCTCACCGGGATTCGAACCCGGACCCCTTTCGGACGAATGATCAGAGGCCAACGCTCAGACCACTGCGCCACCGGGGCTGCGCCGAAATCTTCACACCACATTAGGGAAATTGCACCATTACCGTGGTGGAGGACCCCTGGTTTGGGCTGCCATCCTGTTGGATAGACGCACGTCGTTCTACATGTTTCCAGGAGGCACCCCGACTGCAGAAAACTACAGTGAGTTTATCCTAGAGCCCTAACACTGTAAAAAATAAATGGTGTGAATTCACAAGAAAAATTCTGAAAATAACGTGCAGCAAAGTTGCCGGTAAATGTCTGTCATTTTCAGAAGTTTCCGTTTTGAAAAGCGCCCGTTTATTTTAACTTCGGTATTTTCACAGTTTCCATAGTCAAAAATTTCGTTTATTTCAGAAAATATTCCGTTTCAGGTTTTTTCGTATTTAAACTGAAATTCCGCAAAATCGACAACCCGGCATTTTTCAGCCCTTACCCTAGATAATCCTTCCGCTACAGTCAGGATCGAACCCCCCACCATTTGGATTGGTTCAACAGGTAAAGTGCGCCTTTAACAACTGAACCACAAATGGTCGGAGAGATTCGAATGACCTGCCATCGTAAAACAAATTGCGCGATAATGATTTTTTTGTCATTAATGCGAGTGCTTTAGTCATTTTATTTCATTTTATTTTGTTTATTGGAGGTTTAACGACCACCGTGAGCAACTCAATGGGCTATAAGCAGTCAGTCACCAGTCCACAATTTAGGGCCATTGATTCCAATGAAGAGAGGGAGCCAGTGCCGTAAGACAAACACAACATCCATACCTCACCGGGATTCGAACCCGGACCCCTTTCGGACGAATGATCAGAACTGAGCCACAAATGGTCGGAGAGATTCGAATGACCTGCCATCGTAAAACAAATTGCGCGATAATGATTTTTTTGTCATTAATGCGAGTGCTTTAGTCATTTTTTTTAGTCAGACCACTGCGCCACCGGGGCGTCGTAATTTTATTGTCTGTTGGACCTTATTATTTTTCTGAATAAGGTCGTAATATATATTTTTCCTTCTGTAGGACTTTTTACAAACTAAGCATTTTTCAACCTGATTTTTCGAGGCTACAATATGTTTTGCAACATGACCTTTTTAAATCTACAATGACTTTCAATTATGTTTAAAAAAGACGAAATGTACATTTTTATAGTATTATTTCATAAAAGGTTCTCCGAAATATAAAATTTACTTTTGAATATACAATCGTTTTTGTCATAAGTTGTCCAAAGACTGATACATGGATGTGGCATTTCATTATGACCACCCCCAGCCTACAGAAATGAGCGCGCCCGGAGACCGAGCGGTTGCGTAGATAAAGTTCACAGAGCAGTATATATATATACAACCCGAGGACCGGCTTTTGGTTAGTAGAGTGTTCGGAGTCAGAATGGGAAAAGCTGCCATTTATCGGAGTTTGGTAAAGGACACATTGTAATGGCACGGAGCCTCGGAACTACGATCTTGAAAACGGCGCGGCTTGTGGGTTCTTCACGTGCCGCTGTACTGAGTACGTATCAAAAGTGCAGCACAGACGGCCAAACGACCGACCGTTGTCCAGCCGCGTGTCGTCCGCAGCTCATTCATGCCAGAGGGGAGCGGAGACTGTCGCGCATTGTTCACGGCAAACTCAGGGCCACAGTGCAACAAATCACCCGCAGCTACATCAGTGGGGATCAGGGCAATGTGTCACAGCACACAGTTCATCGCAGCCTTCTGCGCATGGGTCTGCGGATACGCAGACCCAGGAGGTCCTCCAGTCAACAACGCATGTAATGGGCCCAAGATAATCGAGATTGGACCGTGGATGATTGGAAGAAAGTGGCTTGGTCTGACGAATCAAGATTCCTGGTGTATCACGTAGACGACTGAGAGCGGATACGTCGATTACCAACGGAGGCTATGGCACCTGGATGCACTGTTGGGCGGAAACAGGTCGTCGGCGGCGGTGTTATGCTGTGAACGATGTTTTCTTGGGACACTTTAGGCCCCATTATCCCGATAGCACAATCCCTGACAGCTGTCAGGTATCTGAACAGCGTTGCGGATCAAGTTCCCCCATTCTTGGCAATTGTGTTTCAGGATAATACGCCATGCCGCACTGCTAGAATAGTCAAGGAGTAGTTGGAGGAACATTCTGGTGACTTTTTGTTAATGCCCTGGCCTCCAAATTCACCTGACATGAACCCAATCGAACATTTGAGGTTCGACTTGGAAAAGCAAGATCGCGCAAAATTACCACCACCACCACGAAATGTACGGGAACTGGAGGACCTGCTGTTGACATTATGGTACCAGATACCACAGGATACCTATTGCCATCTCATCGAATCTATGCTTTACCGAGTGGCCTCTGTTTTGCGGGCTGAAGGGGGTTCCTATTGTCTATTAAATAGGTGGTGATAATATAATGGCTCATTAGTGTACATAGACATCGTATAATTATCTGTGCAATAAAAGTACCCGGTTTCTTACAGTAACGCAATATATAATAAATAGCTCGTGCACAAAATAGGGGAGACGAGAAGAAATATCCTGTGCCACAATAAAAAAAGATTCATGCGATGTGCTATTCACAGTATCTAATCACGTTACGGAACTTCAAATTTCAACAGAAGATTTAAATTTAAAATTTGTCAATTACCGGTAGTTTCTCGTTGTACGAATAAGGAAAAAGTGAGAACGCAGTTTTCCCGTTAATATACCAAGGAAATTGTGGAAAAGTTTCTGATATTTCAGAATTTTCTGTTAACACATCTCTAAAACGGTAATTTACCAATATAAGAAAGAAACTATGGAAAGGTTTCTGAAAATTCAGAATTTCCCCGAGGTACGAAAAATCCATGAAATTCAGGTTTCTTTCAGTCATTTCACGGAAAAGGTATCAGAAATATGCTTCGTTAATTCACGAAAGAAATGTCGGAAATTGGCTCTTGAATTTCAGATTTTTTTTTACAGTGTATATACAGTTTTTCAGGAGAGCTGTTAGCTCCCCAGCTCCTCATCATGGAGGAGAACGACCGTCCGCATAGAGCTTGGCTAGTCGACGAGTGCCAGGAGAGTCAGGATATTCACAGGATTGAGTAGCCTGCAAGATCTCCGGACATGAACCCGATAGAGCATGTCTCAGATATCCTGGAAAGAGCAATTGCAAGCCAACATTCCTCTTCCAGAACACTTCCGGCACTCCGACGTGTCTTTGTGGAGGTCTGGCACTTATCATTCCAAATTGTCATTCATGGCCTTTTAAACAGCATGAGGGCTCGTTGTGCAAGCTTTATCATATTCGAGGTAACCACACTCCCTATTAACCCCCTCGAAATCCGCGCCACTCGCTACAAAACTTTTTTTTTTTTTTTTTTTGGATTGGAGGTTTAACGACCACCGTGAGCAACTCAATGGGCTATAAGCAGTCGCCCGTCCCTAATTTAGGATCACTGGTTCCAGGGAATGGATAGAGCCAGTGCCGTAAGACAAACACAACATCCATGCTTGACCGGGATTCGAACCCGGACCCCTTACGGACGAATGATCAGAGGCCAGCGCTTTAGACCACTGCGCCACCGGGGCGGCTCAAAACTTTGGACTGCCATGCTATCATGCGTATGCTTGTTTCTCATGTGGTGATGGCGTTCCTTTTCTGTTGTGTATTGCTGTGTTATTGATACATGTATGTCTGTACTAACTTACTAAAATCTGTCGCGTTAATTTTGTGTTATTCATGACTTTGTGTTTGTCGCATTAATTTTGGACACCAGAGTTATTTGACTATATTTTCCTATTTTTTATCTAGATGGATCTGTTTTTCCATTTAGAATTTCTCAATGAAGGCAGGTCGCGATCCTGAGCCAATCTTCTCCAGTTGTTTCATATCGCTCTGATTAAAGGGTCTTCCCATGCAGTTGGAGGACTGCGAGGTTTTCTCTTGGTTGATTTTGGACAACAGTTTGTGACACGGTAGGTCCACCTGTTGTTGGTGAGTCTGGCGATATGACCTGCCCATCGTTCCTTGGTGTCATATATCGTTTTCACTACTTCTTTTATCCCAGTTAAATTTCTCATAGTTGTGTTTGTGATGTAATCTTTTTTACTTATCCCCAGGATTCTTTTTTCCATGGAATGCTGGGTGGTTTGGAGATTTAAGTTCCTCTTTTTAAGTGGTGCTCCAAGTTTCAGAGCCATATGTTAGAGATGGGAGGATACATCGGTTAAACATGTCAGCTCTTATTTTGCTGCCTAGCTTTGGATCTGTGATTGTGCTTTTGACACGGTTAGAGGAGGTCCATACATACTGAGTGATTGAAGATCACAAATATATCCCATTAAATAGCAGTATTGAAATGGTTCAGCTAGTTACGCAATCTGGGTGGGAAAGCAGGGAACACCGAAACCTTCAAAAAAACTTAAAAGGACGGGGAAAGATTCCTCTCACAGTCTCATCTCACCATTACAGAAAACCGATACTTCTGGAACACTTCCCCACCGACGAAGGAAAAGACATCACCAACGTTCCGAACAAGACGATAGATATCAGTTGACGGTCACTTTCAGCTTTAATGGACAGCAATCGGCATATCATTTCTACAGCAGGCGCAAAAACCACCCCCGATCGCACGTAAATGTTAAAGAATTTCTTTCGCTGAAGATCATGAGGGAAACCCATCAACATGTAGAGCACAAGAAAGGAATAGGCGCTCGAGATTAATAGCTGGACGGGCATGCTAAAGGAAGCATTTCTTTGGAATGTCAGCATGGAAGGGGAAAATGGCGCAAAATACACTATATTGACAAAAGTAATCGGACACCCCTTCAAAAGCAAATGAACGGATCCGCTGCGTTGTTAACATGCGCGGTACAGCTGCGAACGGTGTAAAAACAAGCCTGTAGATGACCGCGATCATATCACACTGTGAGGTTGAGTGAAAATGTCGAGGTGGGAGAGAACTGACTTTGAGGAAGGAAATATTGTTGCGTGTTATATTAGTAGTTTGTCCACGAGAGAAACCGAGAGGTACCCAAGTCAACTGTTTTGGATGTACTAAATACGTGGAAGACACATGGCGTGTCTAAAGCAGCAAAACGTACCGTCAGATCAAAGAAAATCAGTGATAGAGGACGTCGAAGCCTCAGGAGAGTCATTACAGCTAATCGAAGGAGTACTTCACAAGACCTCAGTGTACAGGTGAGTAAAAATGCTGGAACCTCGGTATGTACACGTACCATTCGCAGAGAACTTCATTCCATGGTTTGCCGTGGTCGTGCGGCTGCTCATAAGCCTTTCATTTCCACTCGGAATGCTACTCGTCGTTTAGCATGGTGTAAAAAACATATATCGTGGACCGTAGATCAATGGAAACGGGTCCTATTGACTGATGAATCCAGATACACGATCCATCAGTCGTCTGATGGTCGTGTGTGGGTATGGCGACAGCCGGGGGAACGCTATTTACCACAGTGTACTGTTCCTACGGTGAAATCTTATTTTTGTCGATATCTCTGTTTCTAAGAGTTCGTAAGCTCACGACTAGGTTTACAGCAATATCTGAGGGATTGAAACCCCTATTGAAAAACTTCTTTCTTCCGTCAGATACTATTGTTTTCCACACCGGTTCCATTGACTTTGGATAGGTTTGATAAATTTAATTTGCGTCAGAACGGATTCAAAAGACGTGCTTATTACACCCGAAAATTCGGTGTCATCTTTCTTGTTGTATTTGTGTGTAGAAGAGGAAAAGTCTTCACATTTGAAATCACGTAATCAGATCCAAACATTTGTGGGAGAAATTCCTGCGAGAAATGGTACGTCTTTCTACGTTACATTTCGTTTACTATTAAGATAGTTGAATTCAGCAGATCAGCCTTGTTTCTCTAGGGCGGCGGGGGTCTTCAACCTTTTCTAAATCGTAGAAAACATGACAAAATGGAATAGGACTCTCGGACCACATAAAAAAGAAGAGCGAAAACGCATGTGTTTATTATCAATATCGATTATTTCAGATAGGTAAAAATCCTCTTTCGAAAAAAAGAAACGATGTACTTAACATGGTATCTGCGTAACAAAGAATTCCAGAGAATGTATCTGATAAGTTTACATTTTTCTTAGCTCTTAACAATTTGAATTACAAATTTATCGCAGCCATAGTTCATAGCGTATCACTCCATGTACCCAGTGGCGCCCATATGAGTACATTTAGGGGAGGGGGGGGGTTAAGAAAAAATTCTTACCTCCTTCAATGTTGTCAAACATTTTAGTAAATGTACAAGATACTAAAATACAAGAAAAATAATTGATACAATCATTAATATCTTATTATTTTTAAAAATGCTTTATGAAAAGATTTCGTCTGTTTTAGTGTTTTGAATTTATCAAAACTTTGGCTATACCAACTGCTGGAAGGGGGTAGGGGTCGAGCCCCCCCCTTATGGGCGCCATTGCATGTACCCAAGGGACCTGAGTATTCGTTTTCCCATTCCATTTCGAAAATGTACTTCTTTTGTTCTTCAATTTTAAATTTCCTTTGCGGATAACACGTCTCTAGGTCAATTAGAAAGTGTCCCGTAGGCCACGGGTTGAAGACTCTTGTTCTAGAGGAAGCCTTAACGTTATTTGCGATAAGTGGCGGAGAACGTTTGATGCAAGTTTGAATCGGGACGGACTCTCGCCGTAAACTAAAAATTCTGATCCAGACCTGGCTTTTAAAGTTCGGGTTCAGACTTTCCAAATTAAAGATACGAGTCTGCCAGTGTATCCATCTTTAGCACTAAATTAGGCTTCCAAAATACCCAAATTTAAGGTTAAGTAAAGCTTCCAAGCAGAGTTGGGCAGGAATGCATTACAAAGTAATGGAAGTACATATTATAATTAACGTGTAATGCATTACAAGGGAATGCACTAACAGGTAATGCATTACAAGGTAATCCCAAGTATGGGTTGCAGAAGGTAATGGAATTAATCTGTTATGCATTACAATTTGAAAATACTCCAAAAACGTGGCGACAAGTAAATAAATAAATACATCGCTCTTAACCACGTTCTAGAAACACACAGCAACCGAAAAATTGTTTTTCAGCTGCCGCTGTGGAAATGAACCTACAGAACTCTCGATATCTAGCCGAGTGCGTTACATATACGCCACGGTGGCCAACGATCCACGGTGCTATGTGTACGTTTAAGTCGCCTTTTGACATCATAAATCCGTAAGATGGTCTCAGCTACTGAGACGTCTCCACCTGGTGGGCATTAACGGCAGCTGAGACATATATATATATATATATATATATCATCATCATCATCATCATTGTCAACCATTATCAATCCACTGCTGGACGAAGGTCTCCCCAAGTTTCCTCCACAACGGTCTGTCTTGTGCCAGTCTCCTCCATGTCACTCCCGCATATTTACGAATTTCATCCACCCATCTCCCATGTGGTCTTTTTCTGGGTCTTTTCCTGTCCCTTAATTGCTATAATATATATATATATATATATATATATATATATATATATATATATATATATTATAGCAATTAAATCAAAGGGCGAGATACAAGTTGAAAATATATAATTTATGACTACAAAGCTTGCGGTGTTAAGAAAGAATAATAATAACAACGTTTCGCACAATAAAATGTTTATTATACATCAAAAATAAATCAAGCTCTTTCTGTAAGAAATCCTCAGTTGAACAGATATGTATTGCACGATATACGTATGTAAAGAAGGCAGATATCTTTTGTTTCCATGGATGATTTGATTTTGCATGAGGGGGTAAGGAAACAGCAAATGGTTTTCGATAAACTGTTGTACTAAAGGATCCTTGAGAGTGTGACACAAGGACATAAAGGAATGGTAAGCAGCCATCATTTTCAGTTTCATACGTGAACTGTATATGAGGATCAATTGAATTGATAAGTTCAACTAATTTAGGTATTTCCGAGTTCATGCCATTCCAGAGAACAAAAGTATCATCTACATATCGAATCCATAGATCAAATGTAGCAAGCTGAAATAGTTGGTCTTCAAAGTGGCGCATATAGACTTCGCATAAAATAGGTGACAGCGGGCTACCCATTGCAAGGCCTTCTGTCTGTTGGAAAAATCTTTCACGATAAAGGAAACTGTTTTGTCTTATACAAATTTCCACTAGTCTCAAAATTTCTTCTATTTCCGGTTGGCTGAAATGATGTTCTTTGAGACTTGCTTTCAATGCTTGGAGAGCTCCATTCACTGGGGTACTTGTGAACATGGATTTCACATCGAAGGATAACATGAACTGATCGTTGAATGGATGTCGCTTTAGCCGATTGACAAAATCAATGGAATTTTTACAGATGTTGTGTTCGAAGAAGTCGTTAAAGTCGATAGTTTCGAAGATAGAAATTTGGCCAACATATGTGTAGCTGATCCTATATTGCTGACCATGGGACGAAAGGGGACACCAATTTTGTGTATCTTCGGAAGTGCATAGATACGTGGACAACGGGAATATGAGGGCTTCAGATGATTTTTTGAGCTTTGGCCAAGGGTCACACAACTTGTTACCACTTTCCGAACTTCCTTTAATTGTTTCTCCGATGGGTCATTTTTCATTTCCTTGTAGGGTCCCTCGGATATAAGTTTTTCGACCTCTGCCTCGTAATGTTTCTTGTCCAGAATAACAACTTGTCCTCCTTTATCAGCTTTAGTGATGATAATATCGCGATTTGACTGCAATTGTTTTAAAGCATTGTATTCTTCCTTGTTGAGATTCGGTTTAAATGGTGGAATGGACTTAGCCGTTAATATCTGGCTAACGCAATGTCTAATCGTTTCTTTTTGATCTGTATTTAGATCGCTTTTTATCACGGACTCTTCAACCGACGCAATGATATTGGATATTGGTACCTTTTTTGAAATCGCAAAATTCGCATTGTAACTTAAAATCCGTTTTTGAATTTCACTCGGGTTAAAACTAGAAAGGTTAAATATTACTTCATTATCCGGAAAGTTATCCTCGATGTATAATAAACATTTTATTGTGCGAAAAGTTGAAAATACTCCAAAAACGTGGCGACAAGTAAATAAATAAATACATCGCTCTTAACCACGTTCTAGAAACACACAGCAACCGAAAAATTGTTTTTCAGCAGCGGCTGAAAAACAATATTTCAGTTGCTGTGTGTTTCTAGAACGTGGTTAAGAGCGATGTATTTATTTATTTATTTATTTATTTATGCATTACAATGAAGAGGATATAATTTAATTATTTAATAATGCCATTCAAACCCAATGGAATTATTTGGTAATGAAATTACACAATTTCCAAATAATTACATACTACCGTAGCTCACTTTGTAGTTGCCATATTTTGTAGCAATCAGACCTTTCATTCCTTCCATTTCAAATGATGTAGTGTCTCTGAGTGGTTTCCATTGGCGTTTAATGCACAATTTGTTATTTCCTGACTCATTTTTTGTGTGTTCTTCAGTGAATTGTTCTTTGTTGAAGACTAAGATCACATGCAACGGCATTGATCTTTCTCTTATTTTTTGTACTATTTTCTAACCGAAATAAACATCCCATTCGTACTTACTTCATATGTATTATTTCGTTCAAATCACTTTACTTGCGGCGAAGACGGGGCAACTACTCATATCATACACGTGCAATCTCCAATACCTACATACACGCATTTGAGGTCCGAGGAGTGGAACAATTATCAAATATCAAATATCATATACAACATGTAAGGGTGTACTGCTTGCTGGTTTATTCACGTTGTATTGTTACCCATAAGTTATTGGTTAATTACCAACATATAGTTAACCATTACGATTATAATGAGTTACTGCTACATGTCATTACAATTACCATGTAATTCTAATGACTCGTTCACCATTACCATTTAATGGTAACGCTAAGTTCTTGTTCCTATTACCATTACGCTGTAATGCACTACCGATTAATTCAACTACGATTTTTCCCAACTCTGCTTCCAAGGTACGTTGCGCTAGTACTGAGTTAAGCTTCCAAGGTACCTTGGGCTAGGACTGAGTTATTCCACCAAGGCATCAAACTTTAGGACTCAGTAGCAGTTCAAGGTTATCCAGCTTTAGAATTGAGTTAGGTTTTCAAAGTATAGAGTTTTTTGGACTGAATTATTGTTCTGAATTAGTACCTGGTTCTTCAAGTGCCGTTTGATTCAGGGACCTTTACTATAATCACTATGAACTCCGCAGTGATGAATTTCTTAGATATTACAATAAGGTTGTTTCTCATTTTTTCCGTCATGGCAGTACGGTAGGCATATATAACAATATGTATGCCTACAGTTGAATCAGTCTGAATGGCTGAACTTCAGATATGGATCTGTTACGGCCAATGCCCGAAGTCTAATCACTTCGCGAAATGACTGGCCCCTTCTAGCTTTGGCCAGCTCATGTGGTTAAAGCCCGAAATACACAATAACCTACCAGTACTTCGGGCTTTGGCCGACCAGTTCTAGATTTGGCCGTGAGGAACTGGTCAAAGTTAGAAATTTTGTGGAGCTGTGTAGCGGTCTGCTCTCCTGTGGTTTTGTCTGTAGAGAATGACCTCTATAAACTAGGGACAGGGTTCGGAGTTTTAAAGCAATTGTATGCCAGAAGTGAGTTCACCGTTCTTAAAGAGAAATTCGTTACTTTGCAATCAATTCCGGAAACTGAAATATCATTAAGAGCAGCATCAATGAGTCAATTTTAAACTGGAGCCCAAGGATTTTCAAGGTGCTTCTGTAGTGGAAAATGATTAATAAATCGATGTACTAAGTCTAAACGAGCAAATAGGTTATGTAACTCTAAATGCGATAACAGCTCAGACTGCACAAACAAGTAAAACTAAACAGATTTCCAAACTGGTAAAATCACTTCTTTGAAGTGATTTGTTCAACTGTCATAATTACATGTTATAAAATACACATCATTATATTGTCAAACTACACAAGCAAGTAAAAGTAAAAAAACAGATCATCGTGTTAAGATCCTCAATTTGTTTATCTGGTTTATGTGATTTGTGCACCTTTGAGAAAATGCTTATAATTACGTTTTATTTGTTTCGGCGCAGGGAAAGCTTAAGAGATCATCTGGGACTTGGATTCCTACCGGAGATACTGTGGGATTTTTACCCACTAAACTCTCACTTTCGGTCCACATAGAACCACCGAAGTAAAGATAATTAACTTTGGCCAGATTCTCACGGCCAAAGCCCAAAGTATTGGAAAGTTATTATATATTTCGAGCTTTGACCACATGAGCTTGCCAAAGCTAGAAGTGGCAGGTCATTTGGAGGAGTGACTAGACTTCGGGATTTGGCCGTAACGGATTGATACGTCCAAGGCCGATTCACGATTACATCCACGTATTTTCGTTACTTTTGCAAAAATCCTAGAAAACCTGCAAACTGGGTGGTCAGTGATGGCCTATACTGGCCACCGCTGACCACGCATGTTCGTATATAGGCCACCACTGACCACCCAGCGGTGGCCTATATACCAACATGCTGCCTACTACACAATCTGGCGGCTTGGGCTTTAGTCAACTGCGCCACGCCAGTGGATCAAATCGTTTGGCTTCTTCACACAAAAATATGATTGTTTTAGGTGCAGTGATAGGATATCAATAATTTCTATTGTACATAATTCCGCACCTATGCTCTGTGTTCCTTCAATTGGGAAAGCAAGGTTCTAAAGGTGAATGTAAGTGTAACAGACCAAGTCACAGGGAATATGATTAATTCCTCATAAACTGAAATCTTCAACTGACTTTTGTGTTCAGCAATAGTTTGTTGACAGGTTTGATAATTACTTTGAAGTTAAAAAACCTGAGAACTTTAAACATTTCGTAAAAAAATATCAGAGACAAATGGAATGAGAATGATTTTGGGGGGAGGGGAGGATGGGGATATAATGAGAAAGTTCGAGTTCAGGTTGTACTGGGTTTTTCTGAATTTTTTCGACGACGGTGTCAGTGAATGAAGTGATTGTAACTTCAGTGTATACGATATACGTAAGTAATGCAGACACAAATTTTCTGTTACATTCGATGGTAAGACTTATGTGGTGTTAGATAAACAATGAGTGGTTTGCGAAAAACCGCATTGGGATTCGAACCCGGACATCCATCCCGCATTGGGATTCGAACCTGGACCCGCCTTGTTCGAATGGTCTGAAGCCAACACTTAGACCACTGCGACACTAGGGCGGCAGGACAGGAATTAGTCCTTGGCAATGCTTTGATTGTTGTGATGGATACAGTAAACAAAATGACCTGAAAAGGCAGAAATTCGGTAGTGACAATGCCGGGATGGAGGCAGTGAACAAAAGGTCGTAAAAGGGCAGAAATTCAATAGTGACAATGCTGTAAACCAAAGGACTTGAAAGGACAGATATTCAACAGGGAGAGTGCTGTGATGGATGAAGTGAATAAATGATTTGAGTCAAAAAATTTTTAATTTTATTTCAGCAGGTAACAAAAGCTAGTAAATCATTCCCTAAAGCGCGTTGAATTAAGCTGGGTTATACTGAAAAACAAAAAACTTTCCGCAACATTTCAGCATTTCTTCTGTGAGAAGCGAAAACCTTCTTATGCTCCCCTCTAAAATATAAGGACAAATGTATTACTTATGATACTTTCATGACCTTGCAAAACTTAATGGGTGTTGAAATTTTTATGTCCATGATCGTACGTTTACGAGCTCCTGCAATATAACGGAGAAATAATGCCAGCCATAAAAACATTCAAACATTAATATTCAGTTATTTTATTTCTGTTGTTATCACAATTAAATTTTTACTTTCACGGTTTCAGCCTCTTGAGGAATGGTCTTCCGTTTAAAATCCACAGTGTTTTCTTTAATCCGTTATACATAACTTTTGTACCGGGGAAGGCATTGAACGAACGGAATGACTGTTTCTTTCGTTTGAGAGGAAACTCGGACTTACACGAGGAAAGATCCTTAAATGCTTTAGGCTTCTAGAATCAATCAGCCCACCATATCGAATTGAGAATAGTCGGCTTATTTGAGGATAACTATTGCCTTCCCTTGAAACGCACATCGATTTTTCTTGCCTTCACTCTGACATTTTTTTTTATTTACTTATTTTTTTCTCTTCTGCCTCTCTGTCTCCCTCGTTTTCTTACAGCCGTTGTTGCTACCGATCCTGAGATGAAAAATCTGTCAAAACAGCTAGTAGGGATTTTTTTCTAAAACATGGGACTCCGAAAGCCTCTTTTTTCTTCTCCTCACGACAAATCTTATTTTTATCCCATAATGGTTGTGTCCTTTCCTTTCTTCAGGAGTGATAAAAAAACATGACCAGTTTAAATTTTACATTGGAAAGTGATGTGTAGGGTTTTCGTGTGTCTTTTTCGTATATCTTTTCTGTTTTTTGTTACCCTCAATATAAGGAGAAAGTACATGATCGTTTGTAAATACGCGCATGCCTGTGGGCTATCACACACACACACATATAGAGTGCTATTTTTCTGAAAAAAAAACAAATAAAAAAATTTTCGGAGCTCTTAAACTTAAGTTGCTGAAAAAGTGGGAGGCATGATATAATAAAAAGCAAATTAATTGTACAAAATGCAAAATGTTCATATAATACTAAATTATTTCATATAAAACAGCATTCCGTTTGAAATCTATCTCAAGCTTACTCGCAAATGCACGTTAAATTTACCTTAAATATTACATTAACTAAAGAACTGAAAGGAACAGCATTGGGATCCATAAATACAGTCCAAATTTTGTTCAACTCCAGAAAAAAACAAAACAAAAAAAACAAAAAAACAAAAAAACGAAGCACCCTGAGAAGTCCTTCGATCGTGTTGAAACTCCACATGCAAGTACCTCCGGACCGAATACGCAAATTGTTAAAAAAAATAACAACCAATGACGAAATAGGGGCCATCCATACAGTACGTCCGAAATTACAGGGGGAGGGTTCCTGACAACCAGACCAAATATGGCATGGGGGAGGGGGAGGTTTAGTAAATCGGACGTCCAGCGGCAAAAATATAGTGGATGGTATGTCTTCGTTTTGTTTTCTCTACTTTTCTTCTTTTAATAGTTAAAAAAGGTATGAAATATTTCAGATTTCTGATGATATTTAGCTAAATCAGAAAATTAATATTAAGTTCTCGTAATTGTACTATCAAATCTATCGTGTTTTGTAGATGGTATGGGGTGGTACTCTTTTGTACCTTTTTGCAAGATGTGCACTCTACCAGTGGTGTGATAGAATGTGAAGTACGATTCATCAGATCCGATGACACGTTTCCAATCTTTAGCGTCCCATTTTTTATGTGCTTTGCACCACCTTACACTTTCTGTCGCATTCACGTTTGTAATCAGCAGGGCTCGATTTAAGCGGCATCCTCATCGTAAACTGCGAATCAAATCGACTTGAAAAGCTCCGCAGATATGACTTTGCTTCGCATACATTTCATTTTGAACTCTCGTTACGCTGACCTTCAGTGAACTTTTCAAAATTTTATAGTGATTGCTGTGGCCCTTATGCCAATGTTACTTTTCCCTCCAAAGATAGTTTCCTCTTCTTTTTAAAGTGTTTCGGCGGACAGAAGTTGTTCATGGTTAATTGCTGTTAATCGGTCAACCTCAAAGACCCGAAGGAGAGAAACATTCATAGATTTCCAGACATGACAAATGATGCAATGAAGTATCTGAAGGTTTTAGATGTGGCATTATGGCCAAAAGATCGTGATTCCCTTAAAAGATTTTGGTCAGGATGAAATTAGGCACATGCTTCAACATTTTGCCTTATTGCTGCTAGCCAGGAATGGGGAAGCTTAAGAAATTCGGCCTCCAGAATATGGTACTTCATCAGGAAAAAACTTGTGGTTCTTCATTTTAAAATCCAAAAGATATATCTACTGTAATATTTCTCATCTCTTTGAAATACTTCTAGTATTTCCAGTGTCTAATGCCATTGCACAGAGGGGTTTTTCCTACATGAGTCGCATAAAGAGTGACTACCGCAGCAGTCTTAGTGAATCTTCGTTGGAACATTTAAGGCGCATATCTGTTTAGGGACCATCCATGGACAAAATTTCACCTGATGAGGCTATACAAATATTTTTTCCAAACCACGTACACCCAACACCCAATCATATATTGGGTTGGTGCGAATGAAATGTCCGGTAAAGGACCAGCACACGTGGACGGCGAGAGCAGAAGAGTAGGACAACATACTTAGGCAACATAATCCCCCTCGGCATCGATACATAGTTGCTATCTGTCCGGCAAGACCATGATCCCGGAACGAAAAAGTCTTGTTGCTGGGACCCGAAGAAGTCATCAACTGCACGTTGAATCCCGTGGTCTGTCGTGAACTGTTTCCCTGACAGGAAGTGATCCAGGCGACGGAACAGATGATAGTCTGTCGGAGACAAGTCCGGGGATATAGGCACAATGAGGCTGCGCGTCATAGCCCAGTGTCAGCATCGTTCGTTGTGCCACATGAGGGTGAGCGTTGTCCTGGAGCAGAAGAACACGATGTCTGTTGACTAAAGCCGGTTGTTTCTGCAGCAATTTCCGGTGCTTCTGGTGTAATTCAGCACAATAACCTTCTGCAGGATGGTTTGGCCTCCAGCCAAGAAACACCGATGAAGGCAGGCTGTGTTTTTTGTAGGGATGGGGAAATATGCCATTTTACGATAACAGTGATTACCTGTCACTGTTACTGACCCAGTAACAGTTATTTAACCTGTTATTTCGAATAACAGTTCCTGGAGAACAGAGGGACTGTTGGACAATGCTAACGCTGTTCTGCACAGCAGGAGAAAACGAATTGAATCCTGCAATCCATTTTCCATATCATTGTATTCAATGCTGGGGAAACTATTTGTATGTACTTAAGTAATGAAAAAAGTAATTGTATCTACTTTTTATGTTCAAATGAAAGTAAAAATAACTTACGAATACCAGGAGCCTAAGAGTTAAAATAGGAGTCATTGCTATTAAGAAACAACAAAAACTTCACTTTCTTTGCCGAGAATCGAGAGCGTCTTTGGTTTAAAATCTGTCCTGTCTTAGAAAAAATTCGTTCGCATGGAACGGAAGTCGCGGTCACTGCAAATTTTTGCTTGACTAATTCACTTAAGTTGGGATACAAATAGCAGTTTTTTTGCCACCACTGCATTGGAGTTTTGTCTGTAAGCAATAAATCATCGTCCAAATACCGTTGCGCTTCAATAATTTCCTTGGACTCTCTTGTTCCTGATGGCTTGAATGCATAGTCTTTTGCATCAAATAAACCAAACACTGACAACTCACCTTCCAAATTACTAGTTATTGGTGACGGAGATACATTTTTTTCTCTTCATTATTTATGGTACCAGCAACCATATTAATAGCCATTCGTTTAACATGTTGCTTCATATTTGATTCAAATATGATATCCTTGAATCGTGGATCCAAAAATATGGCTATTAAAAGCGTATTGCTTTTGGCTATATTGCCAAGTCGTTTGCCAATCTGCTCATCAATGTTTGATAACACAGATTTAGTCTCGACGTGAAAATCTCTTTTCAATAGCTCACTATACAGGCTTTCCAACCCTTTTGATACAATTATCACTAAATATGATGTTACATATTTTTCGGCGCTTAAAGACTTTGTAACATTTTCAAATGGTTTCAAAGATCTCTACCAATTCTTTGCATATTTTTCATTCTTCTGTGTCGAGAGACGGAACATCAGTTTCTAGCAGAGCAATTGATGTTTTCACAGCATTCTCCAATTCAGTGAACCTGCTCGGTATATAAAAAGTTTAATTCCACCTTGTAGCTACACTTTGAATTAATTTCTTAGGAATGCTGCTCGTACCGCTGTTCTGCTGGCATTCTTTAAATTTCAAAGCAGCTGTTGAACTTCTTTTTAAAAAAATGACACAATGCTTTTAATTCGTTCCAACAATTCATCAACTACTTTGATACTGTCCATAACAATCAAATTAAGCGTATGAACAAAACAACTAAAATGTTTCCATTTCAAATTATTTGTGATCGCGCTTTTTATATGTGATCCACTGTCAGATACTGTTAATATAATTTTCTGGTCGACACCCCACTCGGAAACTATCCATTTTAATGAACTGGCTAAATTTTCACTTGTATGGCGATCATCAAAAGAATCACATTCTAATAAAACAGACTTAACTGCAAAAGTATCATCAATGTAACGTGCAGAAAACTTTCGTTAGTAATCGATGTCCAGCAGTCTGTTGTTATTGTGACAGATTTTACACCTTGCAAGACAATTTCAACACGATTTTTAAATTTTTCATAAATTGATGGCAGCATTGATTTTTTTTTCGTCTGGAAGAGCATACTCTGGGTTCAAAGTAGAAACAAATGACCTAAAACCAGCGTCCTCAACAATCGAAAACGGCTGAAAATCTTTAGCAAAAAGGTTCATTAAGGAATCGTCGATTCTTTTCTTGTTAACAGAGGTCATCGTTTTAGCAACATATGAATGCAACGCGTCTTGTTCTAATTTCTTACGTTTGATTTGCCCATGTCCACTGAATCCACTTCCACTAGGTTGCTCGTCATTCTGAAGATCATTTTGAATGATGCATGCTTCTATGCAGTCTAACATAGGGTTAGCAGTAGTTCCTTGTACATTCTGAGCAAGCACATTATCTTTCCTTTTATTCAGTTCCGGTTTCAAATTCACTAATGGATGTTTACTTTGAATATGTTTTCTTAAGTTCGTAATTGACGATTTCTAGGACAAAGTCTGATTGCATATATCACATGTAGCTTTACACGTTTCAGCATTACTCACTTTAAAATACGTCCAAATATAAGAAGATTTTCTTTCCATTTTAAGAAGAGATAAAAATCAAAATGCAATACTTACGAAATTACCCCTAAACTCTCAAGGAACCAGCGAGTAATAACGGCAAAAACTGCAAATCATCGTCAGCTTTAACTGTGATTCGTAACAGCGGGTCTCGAGCACGGGTAACAGCAAACAATAACAGGTTCGCCAACAACAGCTATCAGTAAAGCTCGATGAGAAACAGTAACAGGTCGGCGATAACAATTCCGCAGCGCAACTCAGTGAAGTGGTGGCATACATGGCTCCCCTGTTATTCAAAGTACCAGGTATTCTTTGAGGCGAATAACAACTGGTGATTGCTATTCTGCAATAACAGTGACAGAATAACAGGTACTGTTATTGCTATCCATCCCTAGTGCCTTGCTTAACCATTGTGCAGATCGTTTCGGATTATCATAAAGGACCCACTTTTCGTCGCAGGTGACGATTCGATGCAGTAGAGGTTCCTGTTTATTCCTGGCAAGCAGCGCCGTGCAAACTTCCAAACGCCTAGTCTTGTTGGCAGTTGTCAACTCAAGCGACAGCCACATGTCCAGCTTTTTGATCTTACCCAGCGCAGCCAGACGCCGAGCAACTGTCGTGTGGTGGACACCTACCTCTGCCGCTATCTCACGACACGTTTTTCGGGGATCGGCTTCAACCATACGTAACAGAAAATCGTCAGAAACAGCAACAGCTCGGTGAGCACGTGCTTCATTTTGCAGGTCCGTATCTCCGCTTCGAAACTTCACAAACCTTCACCGAATGGTCCGTTAGTTGACTGTATCTTCCTCAAACGCTTTGTTAACTTTTCGAGCCGCACTCCCTACAGAATGGCCCAGTTTAAATTCATGCAGGAAGATGACTCTCAAATCCAGCGTCCGAATGTTTCCTTTGCAAGCCACGTTACGTTCAAACAAACCACGTCTGAACCTTGTTCTTAACACACGTGCTAGCTATTTATAGTAGTTCTGTGACGTGATACCCGCAACACCTGTGGGCGGTTCCATTCCGCTGTGGTGGGGGCCTGTCTCCACTGCTCGTTCGCGCCGGACATTTCATTCGCACCAACACAATAGAAAAAGAAAAATTTGTGACGTCCTTGAAAAGGTAATAAATAAGTAATGTATCTAAAAATTCTTTCTAGTTTGTTTTCGAGCAGGTACTGGACTGCTATCATAGCGTAATGTCTTAGTGCTAATCAAAAGTTTTGCTACACAAAACTTAATTTGTATAGCAGATATTGCTACACATTTATTTTTTCGTAAATGAAGCCCTGGTAATCAGAGGTTTGAGAATCGCAGCAAGGCCAAATACCGGCACAATGGAGTTCCCGAAGAACTTTTATTACGCAACCGGGATTATTCTAAACGTTGTTCAACTCTGCTGCTATTTGCAGTGCCGTGGTTTTCTGCTTGCGTTGCACAATCCGTTTCAAAGTTCACCTGTCCCTATGTAACATCTTCGAATGGCGTCCATAATTTGCACGTTTGGAGGCAACTTCATGCTCTTTCTGTTAGGTAGTCATAATTTTCGGTAGTTTCTCGTGTTACATCTACTACTGGTTTGCCATTCTAGTTACTGAAGCTTCTCAACCACTGATCATACCTTCTTTGAAGTCCCAGAGATCTGACATTGTCGATAAGTGCCCTACAACATCTGTTTCACCTGCGACTGTGGCACTACTGCGTGAGAGCTGACATCGTATTGCACCCCTTTATATACTTCATATCGCGGGTGACGTGGTTCCTGTGAGTTGAATAAGGTATATTGAGTGTACTCCAGTCGCAGTCTGTGTTTCCATTTTTTGATAAACCCCGGCATATCAAAACTGATATTTTGAAAAATTGCTTCACGAATTGAATAGAAAGACTCAAGCAGCTCAGTAAGCTAAGTGTTAGTTTTGGACCGTTCGTTTGAAATGGGGCTCGGCTCGAGTTCTTGGGGATGAGGCATGGGTGATGCATTTGTGTTGCAGCTCAGTGGGCTAAGTGTTAGTTTCGGACCGTTAGTTTCAAATGCGGCTCGGCTCAAGTTCTTGAGGATGAGGAATGGATGATGCATTTGTGTTGCAGCTCAATGGGCTAAGTGTTAGTTTTGGACCGTTCGTTTGAAATGGGTCAGGCTCGAGTCCTTGGGGATGAGGCATGGGTGATGAATTTGTGTTGCAGCTCAGTGGGCTAAGTGTTAGTTTTGGACAGTTCGTTTGAAATGGGGTTCAGCTCGAGTCCCTGGGGACAAGGCATGGGTGATGCATTTGTGTTACGACTCTGGCTGTCTCCCTTACTTGCAATCTGCAGCCGAAATTTGGGAACGGGGGACTGCTCACATCCTATTGTCCCACTGAGTTGCTCAAGTACGTGCGTCGTTAAACAAAGAAATAAAGAAAATGGATAATTATGGACCCAACGTCATCGTCACCATCAACCATTATGAATCTACTGCTGGAAGAAAGTCTCTCCAAAGTTCGTCCACAAATTTCTGTTTTGAGTCAGTCTCCTCCATGCTACTTCGATATGCTTTCTAATTTTACTCACCAATCTCCCACATGAAATGTATCTGGGTCTTTCCCTATCTCATGGAATTCAGTCTAGCATTAGGTTGTCCATAATGAAATGTCCAATTTGTTCACTGTTCGTCAATCACACATATCTCAGCTCAGAATAAATATAATTAATCGAAATAAGAACCATTGGATTCAACACACTTTTGTTAACTCGAAACAATGTTATGTATTCCGGTAGTATAAAAATCAGGAGTTCTGGAAGCGACGAAAGCTTGAAAGGTGTTTTGAGCATCAGCTTGGTTGTGGAAAATTTTCCCCTGAATAAATTGGTCCAGATGGTTGAAAAAATGGTAGTTGGTTGGCGAAAGGATGAACATGGTGGATGAGGTGGAGTCTCATAGCCCAATTCGTTCAACTTTGCAGAGTGATACGTGCGACGTGCGGTCTCGCGTTGTCGTGCAGAAGTATAGGGCCCTTTCTGTTGACTAATGATGGGTGAATTTCCTGCACAATACGGTAATTTCGTCAATTTCCTGACAATACTTTGCCGAGGTAATCGTTTCGCCTGCATTCAGGAAGCTGTAGTGGATTAAATTGGTTGAAGACCACCAAAGAGTCACCATAACCTTCTGTTGATGGAGTTTTGGCTTGGAGAAGTGTCGAGGAGCTTCGTCGTCGTCCAGCGTCGTTGATTGTCTTACAGGATCCACCTTTTGTCACGTGTCACGATGCGATCGAAAAAAGGATCGGTTCTGTTGCGCAAAAGCAGGCCCGACGAGTCTTCCAAACGACGATTTTGTTGATTTTCGTTCAATTCATGTGGTACCCCCATTTGTCGAGCTTCTTGGACTTTCCAATTTGGTTGAGATGCACAGAAACAGCTGATTTGCTTACTCCCAGTTCTCCTGCAAGCTCACGAACAGTTGTGTGTGGATCTGACTGAACAAGCGCCTTCAATGCGTCGTCATCGATGACGGTAATCGATCGTCCACGCTCTTCATTGTCGAGATTCGTGTCGCCAGCCTTGAATTTTGCGAACCAGCTTCTCACCGTGCACTTATTAGCCGCATCCTCCCCAAAGGCACCAACAATATTTCGCGTCGCTTGCGCTGCGTTGTGGCCCAGTTTGAATTTGTAGAGGAAAATTGGCCGAAAATCACGATTATTCATTTTTCACTGAAACGGAAATATAGATTTGTAAATATTATATGTCAATAAAGTGAACCAAAAGGTTAGAATCGCAGATTTCCAGCTTTCCAATCATATATTACATTTGCATTCATATTCACTGAATTGAACACAAGACATTGTCAAAACACGAGAGATCAAAAATCGGACATTTCATTATGGACAACCTAATATTTCAGTTTGGATTCCAAGAAGACTAGAAAAAGACCTATAGAAGACCACGTGGAAGATCAGTGAATGAAATACAAACGCATGTCGTAGTGACGTGGAGGAGACTGGATCAAGGAACTATATGTGAATGATATTAACTGCACGAATCAAAGATTCACAGTACTGCTTGTAATGACCAGAGTCGGATTTTGCTCGGTATATCTGTAAAGAGCGTATGACGTACCTGCCCCGCAGGACGCACACGACATAAAGGCAGATAGCAGCTAGAACGAACGAAGTTGGTAGAGCGACTTGTTCCGGAATAAGTGGACTAGGGTTCGATCCCCGGCGTGGACCAAAAATGACGGAGAAATTTACTTCATTGTATGCGTTCCCATGTTAGAGAAATGTTTGTAAATAAAAGTCCTACAACCAAACTTGCAGTTATAACTTATCAATAACTGACGTAGATTCGTTACAAACAACTTAGCTTTTAATTCAGTTGTTTACTAGCTGCACCACTTACATAGCAATACTGAAATTCGCGTTACTGAAACTGAATGCGTTGATCTATAGAACTCAAATTTGATTTGTAAAAGATTTCGGTAATTTCGCAGTTGACATTTTTGGATTTTACTTATCGCACTCCTCCTTCATTGAGTTAAATTATCTGAATCTTGAAAGAGCAACATGTAACTGACTCCGACTAACAATGCGCTGTTTTGTAAAACTGACCATGTGTTTCAAAAATCTCAAATTTATTCCCAGAAAGCCATCAACTGTTACCTTTATATTCAAATCGGCAAAGGTACGCGCGTTGCTCGGGTTGAACAAAAACTGCATCTGTCAAATTCTGGCCCAGCGTTTTCCGCGTCTTCCTGAAATTATGAATAAGAAATAAATTGAGAGAAAACATTTAATTGAAATATATTCCAGTAATGAAAAGAGAGAAATTAAAAAAAAAAGAAAATAATATACATACTTATGCCAGCACAATTGTGTGAACTCAGCATTCTTTACTGACAGTGAATATAGAAAATTTGAAATATTTTGAAACATCTGTAATTTCAATTATGTTGCGATCAGTTATAACGAAGTAAATTTCTCCGTCATTTTTGTCCACGCCGGGCATCGAACCCAGGTCCCCCTCACTCCGGAATAAGTCGCTCTCCCAACTGAGCTACGCGGACGTATACTCTCGCTGCCATCTGCCTTTATCTCATGTGCGTCCAGCGGTGCAGGCACGTTCCAACCCCCTCCCCCGAAAGAAGGCCGGGAGCCACGTGTCGCTGTAGGCAGTCATCCGCTGAAGAACGTACATTGGAGAAATCCCAGTCAATTTGGTGTGTGGAACGTAACATCACACACATTTAGTTTTCGAAGGAATTCTCTCATTTTTCCGGTCTCGCGGTGTGGAAAGAACATAACACCATTGCGAGAACTTTAACGGCCAGGTCATTCTTGAAGTTCGGGCGCCATTATAACAAAGTAAATTTCCACGTCATTTTTTGTCCACGCCGGGTCCCCTCATTCCGGAATAAGTCGCTCTGCCAACTGAGCTACGCGGACGTATGCTCTCGCTGCTATCTGCCTTTATCTCAAGTGCGTCCTGCGGTGCAGGCACGTCACACAGTATAATGTACAGTTTTTCTGAAGCGCAAATACAATTATCCTCGGAAAGCTTCTGGTTAACGATGTTGAGTGTTTTTTCACTTGGAACCAAGATTTAAATTTTTAAATCAACATAGAGCTAGCTGGGCATGGGAAAAGAATCGGTTGTACATTTGAGTCCAACAACTTTTAACGATTTATTTTGTGCTTGTTGATACTCATGACGAAAGTGAGACGAACAGGAAACTGTGAGCGTTTAAAGTGAAGTGGAAGGTCAGATAGGACTATTGGAATGCGTGGAATTAAAACATGGTCTTTTGTGTGCCGCATGCTAATGCATGATGGTAGCTTCTATGGTACTTGACAAGAATTTCTTGACAGTCAGTCGTTTTTCATTGCACAGCATTGGTACATACGTATTACTTCAAGGAAAAAAATAGTCAAGATGATGTGGGAGAATGCGCGAACGGAGAAATAGCAGAGCTTTGAGGAAACTTAACACTGGGATAAAAGTTTTACAGGGATAAAAATTGTTGGATCTCCAACAATTAGAAAATTCACATTTTCTCACAATTCTCTTCTCTTGTTGTATTCCATTTGTATTTCGTTGAAATACATTTTCACTCTAAAAGAATCGCAGAACTATTGTTTTTTAAATAGTGGAAATATTTATGACGCGTAGTAACACAGAGAGCCACAGTGGCGGATGCAGCGGAGGGCGACTGGGGCGATCGCCCCCTCCCTCCCCCAAACCGTAACGAAGTTTTTACGTTTAAGGTAGCGAAGATCGTAAATAATTAACTTTGCATATTTTGTTTTCAGTTTTTCTAAAAAAAATTCAAAAATTTAACTTACTGCGGAACTGGATTTAAAATACACATTACATTGATTTAGCTTCAGTAAAAAAAGAAAGAGAAGGGAATAGGAAAGGAGAGACAGAGACAGAGACAGAGAGAGAGAGGAAGAGAGAGAGAGAGACAGACAGAGAGAGAGAGAGAGAGAGAAGACAGGGACAGCGGGGAAAAAAGCATATGGGGTATTCTTTGTTAGTTCTTTGCTCTTGTCAATCTGTCTATCGTCTGTAACGTCTCAAAACAGTCTGTGAAAAAATTAAAACAAACCTGAATCCATAATTCAAAGCTACTCATTTTTCTCATGAAAGTTAATACACAGTGTGGCAAAGAATTTTTAAGACTGGGTCTGTAAAATGAAATAGAAACAAGAAATTATAATTTGTTTTGCTTTGTTATTCAAAATAAGTCCCTCCGGCTTCAATACACTTGTTACAGCGATTTAATAATGATTCGAATGCCTGTTCCAGTTCACTTTGCGGAATTGCCTCCAAAGCACGCGTCGAAGCTGTTTGTATGGCCGAAATATCATCAAAATAACACCCTTTTAACGTCATTTTAAGTTTTGAGAATAAAGAAAAGTCGCAGGGTGCTAAATCAGGCGAATATGGTGGATGATTCAACACACGTTATTTTTCGCCAAAAATCTAGGAAAAAGAAGTGAGGTGTGACTGGGTGCATTATCGTGCAACAAACACCAACTGTTTTCATCCCGATATTCTGGACAAATGCGACAAATTTTGCCCATCAAACGCCTCAAAACATTAAAATAAAATTCACCAGTAACTGTTTGTCCACTTGGAACAAATTCTTTGTGGATAATACATTTACTATCGAAGAATGTAATGAGCATTGTTTCGATTTTCAATGGAACTTTTCTTGTTTTGGCTTGTGGCGAGTTTTTTGACTTCCATTCCGCACTTTGTCGCTTTGTTTTGGGTTCATATTGAAAACACCATGTTTCATCACCAGTAACAATCGATTTTAAGAAGTTTGGATCATTTTCAGCGGATGAAATGATGTCTCTGCAATGTGCACTTCTCCTTGATTTTTGTTCATTGGTTAACGTGTGTGGAACAAATTTAGCACCGACTTTTGTTTTGCTCAATTCTTCATGCAGGATGGTTCGAATCGTTTCTTTGTTGATGTTTAAAGACTTTTCCCTCATTCTTAGTGACGCACATCGATTGTTTGCCACAAAATCACGCACTTTTTCAATAATCTCAGGTGTCCTAGATGAACTTGGTCTTCCGGTATGCTTATAATCTTCTAGCGTATCTCTTCCTTCCAAAAAACGTCTGTGCCACAGGAAAACATTTGATCTACTTAAACAAAACGCACCGTAAACTTGTTTCATCATTTGGTACGTTTCAAGGCACTTTTTTACCAAGTTTTGCGTTAAATTTAATAACAACTTTTTGTTCTATCTTAATAATTCAACATGAAAAAATTTTACTTCTCTAATGAACGGCCGTTTCGTTTGAGTTACTTTAAAAACTGCGCAGTACTTTTGGCAGAAAGCAAGCAGATGGTCATGGTTTATAACGCACTCGCGATTACACTGGTGGTGCCACCGTAGGCTGAAATCTAGCGCCAGTCTTAAAAATTCTTTGACACACTGTGTATGTCTCTAAATTGTAATTAAGATAGTAATCTATTCTGAACTCTCATAAAAATGGAAACTTTCTAACTTTGGGAATTTTGGTGTTATAAAATTTTCGCAGGAAAAGATTAATAACACCGTAAAAATTTCCACCTGTTTAAATTTAGTAATCGTCGAATATTAGGAGACACTGTTTACTTGGTTTCACATTACTTACTCATTTAAAGAAAGTTTTTAGTTTTTCAAACGGGATTAGGGAACTTTGTTTTTCAAAAGAAAAACTAAGTTCTCTTCACCTCATTTTTGTACGAGTGTGATTGTAACACACACTGAGTACGCCCGTGCGTCTACCGTCCTTCGTAGGAGTTTTCATTCACTTACGTAAAGTAACTGATATCAGAACTTTCTTTTTTTAAGTTAATTTTCAATGGACGTAGAGTTTCGTTATTTCATCAGCAATGAAAAGAAGTCGAAAATGATTCGGCACGCCGTTGGCGCAGTGGTCTAAGCGATGGTCTCTGATCATTCGTCCGAAAGGGGTCCGGTTTCGAATCCTGGTGACGCATGGATGCTATGTTTGTCTTGCGGCACTGGCTCTCTCCCTTCCGTGGAACCAGTCACCCTAAATTAGGGACGGGCGACTGCTTATAGCCCATTGAGTTGCTCACGGTGGTCGTTAAAGTTCCAATAATAAAAAAAGATTCTTTTTGTCGCCGTCGGGCACAGCAAAAACAAATAATAAAAAAAAAGGGGCGGAGGAGGGGAGAGCAAAATTCCAGTTACCGTGTTTTATATTTAGCGATTTTATGGTTAAACCATGTGTTCATTATGTTGGCTGAAATCAGGCGTGTATTTACTTTAATGTATGAGAATATGTACATTACTTTAACGATTGAGGATGTAAGGTCAGGTGATGCGCAACATCACAGCTTCTCCTTGACATATGTCAAACTCGCCTTCTCGTGGTGCATCCTGTTCCCACTAAAGGGGCTCTGACGACAGCCAATAGCGGTATAACTATACCATCGGGATTAGAGGAAATGCTATCCCACACTCGCCAACCCGCTTGGCCAGCGTGGTGAGTTATGGCGAAACCCCTCCAAAATGACTCCACAACTGACATACAAAGGCAGCAGACAACTCAAAGCAAGCATGGAGAGGTGCATGCTTTGTGTAGCCAGGAGAGATAAGAAAAGGAACTCGTGGATCAGAAAAATGACAAGAGTGGAAGCCATCATGATCAGAGTAAAATCCCTGAAATGGCAATGGGCTGGACATACTGCCAGAAGAACAGACCATCGGTGGAAAGTCGAAATTTTAGATTGGATTTCAAGGGACAGGAAAAGACCCAGAAGAAGACCACATGGGAGTTGAGGGGATGAAATTCGAAAGTATGCGGGAGTAACATGTAGGAGACTGGCACAAGACAGACCGTTGTGGAAGAGGCATGGAGAGACCTTCTTCCAGCAGTGGGTTGATAATGGTTGACAATGATGATGATGATGAGAATATGTCAGGCTGAAACCACTAATTTTTTTTTTTTTTTTATGAAATTAACCAACTCCGAATATAAGAGCTTGGGCTTTATTTTGAAGGATTTCATTCAGACGTAGTCTGTGCCGGTTTCAAAAAAAACATAAAGTTAATTTCTTCGGGAAACGCGCAATCGATCGCACTGAAACAATTGTGATCCCCCCCCCCTATTGCTTGCTTTCTTTCGGGGATTTAGCGATTTAACATTCCTGGAGCAAGTGAAAATGTTTTAGAGTCTGCAAAGTAACGCCAGCTAGAAGCGGCACCGCCAGTATGTATAATGTATATCTGAAAAAAAAAAACCCTCCATAATGTCTTCTCCCCACCCCCTTTTTATACCCGAAAAACCGCCCCCCTCCAGAGTAAACTCCTGGATCCTCCCCTGGAAAGCCACGGAATGCGACGGAAGCAAACTCACCGGCAACTGAGGCTGAAGGGTACACGAAACACTTTGGAATTCTAATGCGGTAAACAACAAGATCACATTTCTAATTGTGAATCCCGTGCGTTATGTCAGATTTGAAACAAGGGTTGAAGAAACCTAGTCAGAATCTTCCCGTAGAAATAGCGTGGACCTATTTATAGTACAGGATAACACACGATCAGCCGGAGTCTAAACCTAAATAAACCCATCGGCAACTGCGGCGAAAGGATACACCTCACACTTCGGAAGTGGAACTCAAAAATTTTTGTACAATGTATTAATACGTATTGCAGCTTCTAATCTCACGTAGGGCCACGAGTGGCGGCCTAGTGGTCAGCGTTCGTGACTGCCATGGACATAATCTCAGGTTCGATCCTGGGCAGGTACGAACGTTCGAACCACTATTTAGTGGTTCGAACCAACCGTGTTTCGGATGGGTACGTTAAGCCGTCGGACTCCGGGTACTGACCCCCGGTAATAAATAAGGGCGTCTTCCTCCCCTTTCTACCTCGCTTCCGTGTTACTTTCGTATCGGGCACACTAGCCCAAATCTCCTAGCTTCCTATTTCTAAAGGTTGTTTAAAACGTAGGGTCAGACACTCCCTTCCTAAAATCCTCTACATATGATCTATTCTCACGTAGGTATTCTTCCGCGTAGGTTCGTAGTATTAGCTGGCCTCGATAAAGCCACCAGAACAGGTGCGCGAAAGACTGGAATATGCAAGTAGCTGCGTCAATGAAAAACGGAGTTTTGCAATAGCTTGCATCACGTTTGGAGTAAAGTTCTGGTATTTTCAAGAGTGCGATGAAATTTCATTGCGTTTATGTAAAGTGTAATGATATATTGTTACGCTATACAGTAACGAATCCATATTGCGTAGCAATGAAATGGACAATTGTTTCGTAAGCTTATGGGCTCCGCACAGCATACAGCAAGGTGACTTCAGCAATGGTTGAATGCTTTAAAAATTAATAAATTATTGGAAAGTTTGTAAATTCAAATTTCAAAAAACGGACTCTGAGGTGCACACTGCCATTTTGGCCTGAATGTGTCTTCTAAATGTTAGGTGTTTATGTTCAGTAATTTCTTTTGTAGGCGGAGCAATTATTATAGACACTGTAATTTTATTATTGCAGACGACAAGGGCGAGATAGCTCTGTGACGTCACTACCTGCAACCATGATCTGTTACAGCATTAGACTGTTCTCTGTGATTCTTCGGTGAGACGTCAATGTCAACCAAAACCCTAAGAGATATTTCCTTCAGTTCGTGGCATCGCGAAACTATCGTCAAATCCGAGCGTGTTGCAATGCCTTATTTTCTTCTTCCTCTGTATCCAATCTAGTCTTTCAGTTCTCAAACTGTAGTTACTTAATCTAGCCACATCCTGCCAATTGAGGGTCTTTACTTTGATTATGATGTCATCAACTCTTATCTGCTCTCTAATATATTTCTTCCTCTTCCTATCTTTCCTGGTTATACGAAGCATGCATCTCTCCATTCTTATTTCAGTTGTTCGCAGCCTCCGTATTCTTTTCTTAGGAAAGGTTTACGTGTCTGATCCATAAGTACAAATTAGAAGTATGCATTAATTAAACTCTTTTAATTTAAGACGTAATGGTAAATTGCTCTTGAAAATCGTATTTCTTCCAAACGCTCTTCAATCAGTTTTTACTTCGACGTGGCTCTCGCTTGATATCTGTTGTCGTAGGTAACTGCATGCGTCGGTTACTCCTAGCTTTTTCTTTTTAATTTTAATGGAGGTATAACAACCACCGTGGGCAACTCGATGAACTATATGCAGTTGCCCGTCCCTAATTTAGGGCCACTTATTCCAGGGAAAGGAAAGGGCCAGTGCCGTAAGACAAACACAACATCCATGCCTCACCGGGATTCGAACCGAGACCCATCTCGGGCGAATGGTCAGAAACCACTTGTGAAAACACAAGTTTATCCGCGACGGGATCGAAGCCGTGTCCTCTCACTCCGGAGTAAGTCGCTCTCCCAACTGAGTTACGCTGACAGAACGTTTTTACTGCGGATTTGTCGTGTTGAAGCATGTTTTCACCTTTGTAGTACGTCACAGAAGGGAAACGGCCAGTGGCGTAAGACAAACATAGCATGCATGCCTCACCGGGATTCGAACTCCGACCTATCTTGGGCGAATGGTCATAAGCGACTCTTAGCTTTGCCTCATAAACTTACAAATCTTCAGTTTTTGTAAAGGTATCGTAAATCAATTTTTTATGTGAATTCATTTTGAAATCCACTTCTTTGCTCTTATCAGCAAGTTCCATGATCATTCACTGCAGCGCTGACCGGGTACTTGCAAAAATGGCTACGTCGTCAGCAAAACGAAGTTCAATTAAATAACCATCAATTTTTATCACTTTGTCTTCCCAGTTCAATGATAAAAAGATATACTGTATTGTGGCACTGTAGGGGTTTTGCGATATGGTGTCATCTGTTCTCACTACCTTTCCAATTTTTGTAAGCGATGTGTTCTCGAAACAGTCAGTCCTTTGCTCTTGCATTTCCACAGATATTATCAATAATGTTGATTTATTCATCTTTAGTACAGCAAGGTTTCAAACACGTTCAAACTGCTGATGGTTTCACGGAATTAGAAGCCTTTTCATGATTAATATAAACCACGCATAGTCGTATATTTGTATTTCAAATCACATATTTGCTTCTGTTAGATTGCAGAAACGCTTTGAAGCCGAAATCGTGTACAATGTGTGGGACTGCAAATATTTTCAAAGGATTCTTAACAAAATGGTCTCTCTCTCTCTCTCTCTCTCTCTCGGTGGAAAATATATATGTCTCTATTAGATGCGGTACCTCTGATATAGGTCTCCATTTGTTAAAATAAACAGTAGTCCCAGGCAAAGATGTAAAATAGAATGAAAGGCATTCAGCACATTGCAATATTAAGGAGGTTTTATGTTCATCAGAAAATAGAAATGTATATCATTCATCGAATGTGACGACATGTGCGTGGAATTACATCGGAAGATGAATTTAGATAGTCATTCATTAACAGAACTTTAGAGAACTTCTCAAGTATAAGTTAAAAGAAACAAAAAAATGAATAAAAAGTGCACACACAGAAATCTCAAGGAAAAACGTGAAACAAACTCTTGCAAGGCAGTAACTTTGCATTTCGTTTACTTGCGCTCCTATTGATAATCACGGGAAAGAAGGAATTTTTTTATAATTATGTTCACTCACATGCAGATGAAATACACAAGAAGTCATTTTAGCTATAACGAGAAAGAACATTACTTGCATATCACAAGAAATACGACGAAAGATAGCGGTTCGAACAACAGCATTCGGAAAATTGTGAAGAGACTAGCCATTTTACAGTATATCATGTGGAAATAAAATTCACTACGATAAAAAAGCCTTAGTAAAAAACGGTTAGTTTTTGATCAGCCCTTTTTAACTAGAGGATGTGACTAACATCATATAGTCAAAAGCGTTTAATTCGTTTGACCAAACATTAGTGGCGTGGTCCGTTTGACCAAACATAAGTGGCGTGGTCCGTTTGACCAAACATAAGTGGCGTGGTCCGTTAGACTAAACATAAGTGGCGTGGTCCGTTTGACCAAACATAAGTGGCGTGGTCCGTTTGACCAAACATAAGTGGCGTGGTCCGTTTGACCAAACATAAGTGGCGTGGTCCGTTTGACCAAACATAAGTGGCGTGGTCCGTTTGACTAAACATAAGTGGCGTGGTCCGTTTGACCAAACATAAGTGGCGTGGTCCGTTTGACCAAACGTAAATGGCGTGGTCCGTTTGACGATCATGTGACCAGTTTCATCCGTTTGACTTGATGATGTGACAGTTTGATCCAACTGAGAAGAAAATGGAACAACTTAAAGAAGGTGATATGATTTATTTGACTAAATGATGTTACACGTTTCTTCTATTTGACTAGATTGTTTACCGTTTGATCTGTTTGTCTAGATAAGTATTTGTTTGATCCATTTTCTAGATGAGTGACCGTCTGGTCCAATGCTAGACAATAGGATCAAACTAGATGATGTGAGACCTATTAAGAATGTGACATTTTTCTTCCATTTGATAAAATGAGTGGCCTTTTGATACATTTGACTAGACAATGGGACCATTTAAAGTAGATGACGTGACCCGTTTGATTCTTTTTGGCAGCTGATGTGAACCGCTTGACTACCTAATGGGAGCCGTCTGAGCAGATGGTATGATCTGTTTGGCCAAATGATGTAATCCGTTAAAATTGATGATACAATCAGTTTGCTTGGTAATGTGACCTGGCAAACTGATAACTAAATGTAGTTCCATACCTATCTTTGATTCTTATTGTTTGGAGAAACAATAATTCCATATCAGGTCTTACTTGATCTCAATGTTAATGCTTTAAATTTAAACGTGTAAAGCGTACTGCTGTTATAAATCTTTCGAGGAGATGCGCATTTGGGAACAGATGCCTTTAAGAAACTCTAGTACCGATGAAATGATTTATCTCCGTTCCGTTCTTATAAAATCATATTATGCACGATACAAGCATATAGGGTCTTTAAATCACTCAGGATAATAGAGAACAGTATGATGCACGCCACCGAAAATTTGACAATAAACTTTTCATCTCAGTCCCTTTCAGCATTTTGTCCCAGCGAAACATCTCCAATTCATCACATTGCATACATCATCAATATTCCTCCCCGCAAATCACATAAAAAAGGAAATGAATTTGGAGGGAAACAGCGCAAGGAAGGAGCATGTACATAAAGTTCCTTTTTTGCTAGCAATGCGCCACAATCAAGGACATGACTTGAGATTTTTACCCCCAATGTCCTCAATAGTGTCTGTTCTTCTTTATCTTTTCATCCTTTTTTTCCCGTTCTTTTTTCATATTTTCGTCTCTTCCTGCGAAGGAATTTCTCACAGATATTTGTAGTCAGAAATATACATCCTGTAAAAGGCAGTGCAGTAGAAAAGATGCATCGTTTCTTCCGCCCCCATGCACCACCCACCCTCGATGTCTTCCACCTCCAGAAACTACTGCATCTTTGCTACATTCCTTGCGTCATCCTTTTTTCCCCATCCAAACGGAAAAAAAACGAAGAAAAGCAGGAGAATGATATGCATTTTGGAGGCCCAAGAGCATAGGGAAGCGACCGAGATACAAATGATTGCTCTACACGAGACCACGGTCTGACAGGACTGCTGATGTAAATGCTGACTTATTTATATTCTTCGTCAAACTTGTGCGTTCAAACCGTGTCGAGCTCGAGCAACGAATATATGTATGTTTGTGTGACTGTTTGTACGTGCGTGTTGCAATGCTCTGCTCTTTTCATCAGAGGAGACTGCAATCACTTCTTCTTCCATTTTCATCATGCATGTTTTGAAATCAATCACGATTACTTTTCTAACATTGCTTTCTCCCCCTCCTCTTCTTTACAACACTCTTTTTGCTGTTGAGAAGCGAATATATTGCTTCGGGATTGCAGAGCAATACCGAGATCTACTTCCAAGAAATAATCCAAAGTTTTCTTATTTACTCAGATTGCGCTCAGGAAAGAATATTGGACTAGATTTTGTTGAATGGGGAATTACTACAACGTTCGCTTTCTGATATTTAAGGAATATACAAGAGGACTAAGAAATAAATTCCTGCGCGTAAGCAAGATGAAACTCTGCCGCTTGCTGGTTGATTTCAATGCGAGCATTTAACATGGCTAGGAATCTGTATCATTGAAGTTCTTTTCTCGCTTTCAAAGATTTGTCATTGCATCTCTACCGATTTTTAGAAACCGATTACTCGAAGACATACCTCAATTTTCCGAGATAAAAAATAACAAAAATGTGTTCTTAATATCTATAATGAGAAAAGATAACAAGGCTGATGATTATTTTGTGAAATTCTAATTTTTTAAGACCATCCGGAATGACTTATTTCCATATTAAAGTCTGACTGGGCAACAATATAGTTCGTGCTGCAGTAGTGCCCGTGCGGTCCAAGGTGAGCGCTTGCTGTCTTTCTTTCGAGTTAGGAGTGGTCCCGAGTTCCGGTGCAGTTATGGGCAGCGTACGTGTCCGTTGTAGCATCGGCCGGCTTGGGCTCGGCAAATCTTGTTTAGCACATCCTTGGCCAAGCAACCCCAAGGAATAGCCAAGCAACCCCAAGGAATAGCCAAGCAACCCCAAGGAATAGCCAAGCAACCCCAAGGAATAGCCAAGCAACCCCAAGGAATAGCCAAGCAACCCCAAGGAATAGCCAAGCAACCCCAAGGAATAGCCAAGCAACCCCAAGGAATAGCCAAGCAACCCCAAGGAATAGCCACTCAATGATGCGATTTTGTAATCTCACCCCCGGAACTCACTAGCCTAGAAGGGGTACGGAAAATATATATCATATACACAGTCGAGTCCCATAATTGTGACCACCTCCTACTTTCGACGTCAACAGCGCGCAGCGAATGAAAGGAGGCACGTGTAGAGAGCTGGGTTGGAGGGTATATAAGGTGCGCTGTAGGCATTCTAAAAACATATTACTCGTTGCTCTCATGGATAAAAGGAACGATTTATCAGATTTGCAAAAAGAGATGATTATCAACTTTCGGGCCAAGATTGAAAGTATTTCTGAAACGGCGCAGTTTGTGAACTGCTCGCGTACTCCTGTGGTTAAAGTGTATCGTGATTGGAGAAATCGCACCATTGCGAATAGGCGACGTGGAAACTGAGGAGCACCACGTGCCATTGATGGGAGAGGTGAATGTCGACTTCGAAGGTGCGTGAGGGCCGATCGACAAGCTACAGTGGAGCAACTCACTGGCCGAATGAACCAGGGGGCTACCGGAAGTGTGTCTAAAATGACAGTTTAGCGAACCCTGCTGCGTATGGGGCTCCGATGCAGATGGATGGTCACTGCACCTATGCGAACGAAGGCGCATCGGCAGAAAAGGCTTACATTTTCACGGCAGTAACAGAATTCAACCTCCGCTGATTGGCAAAGGATTTCCTTCTCCGATTAGTCTCGTTTTCTAATTCATCGAAAGGATAGACGTTGACGTATAAGGCGAGAAACATCGGAGAACAAACATTCTGCAACCATTGCTGGAATAACACGGTGGGGGAAGCGTTATGGTCTGGGGAATGTTTTCGTGGAATTATCCGGGTCCACTCATATCTGTGGAAGGCACTATGGACCGAATTTGTTATGAATCCATCCTTGCAGACCATGTACACCCATACGTGCTGATCGGTTTCCTTAGGGCGGATGGGATCTTGCAGAACGACAATGCGACGTTTCACACAGCTGGAAATGTCCGAGCGTGGCTGGAAGAGCACGATAAAAACTTTTACTTCCCTGGCCCTCTAAATCCCCAGATTTAAACCCAACTGAGCATCTGTAGGACCACCTCTATCGTGTTGTTCGCTCTATGGAACCTTCACCACGCACCCTTCAGCACCTGTCAGATGAACTGCAGTCGGCATGGCTCCACATACCTGTAAACACCTTCCAGCACCTTATCGAGTTATTCCCAGCCTGTCTAGCTGCTGTCTGCGCTACACACGGCGGTTACTCTGGATATTTGCTGGAGGTCAGAATAATGTGACTCGACCGTGTGTAATTAAATATATGCAGTATATTGGATGGATCCACTCAGCACACGTTTGGTAATCGAGACCGCTAAACTCTTCCCGAGTAAATATTTTGCTCTTAGCAACTTATGTGGCACGTCACTGAAGATACAGGCTAGTAGTATTCTTCATTTAGTGTCTACAGTCCCCGAATTCTTCTAATTCAAACAGATCGACTGTTTACTTTGAACTTCAGCTCCCCAATTCAACTAAATTTCACAATGAAAGTCAGCATGGCTCAGAAAGTGACACTCACGGTTTTCCTGCTCAGTTTAAAAAACCATGTTTCCTCATATTTAAATTTTTCTGAGCAAAAATTGGAAAACGACTGATCCTAGAAAAAAATAATGCTCACATGCATGAGTAAACTAAATTCGAGTTATTTAAAATAAAATAACTTCCTCCCACGTCCACACAGTGCATGCAACTTTCACGAAGCGATTGGAACGACCGGTTGAAGGGCAGGTTTGGTACACTCTTCAATGTTCATGCTAATGATATTTCCGTGTTGTCCGCGGCATCAAAACAAAAATCTCCCAGCCGTGCGTTGACTACGTGGGTGTCTATTCCGGCGTTTCACTTTCTGTTCCAAATAATCCCACAGATTTTCAATAGGATTTAAATCTGGGGATTTGGTGGGCCAGTCGAGGTTAGACAGTATTGCTGATTGTTCGTCGTGCCACTCAGACACAGTTTTAGCCCTGTGCACACGGCAGTTGTTGTCTTGGAGAACAAGAGTGGCAATGTGATGCTGCTCTTGGAGATGTAGGGCAAAGGGCAACACTTCGGCATTCAGAATGCGAAGATGCGCATGATGGTTCAAATGCATTGTCCCTGCAACAGGACGGCCCATTTCATGGTGATACGAAAAACATCCCTAAAACATCATAGAACCCCTCCATCTTGAACAACACCTTCCACGCAATCAGGGTTAAATGCTTCATTGGGACTCGTCGGCTCCCATCATTGGAGTACAAGCAGAAACGAGACTCATCAGACCGAATTACTTGTTTCCAATCCTCCACAGTAAAGTTTTGGTGCCTCTGAGCCCATTGATAACGCGCGACTTTGTGACTTGCTGTTAAAAGATGCCTCTTCCGTGGTAGTATGCTCCAGATGTCCATCGCATGCAGTTCTCGTCGCAATGTCCTTTCGGAAATCGGTTGGAGTGGACTTTCATTGACTGTTTGGAGCAATTGTTGTCTGGTTTGAAACCGATTTGCAGTTACTAGGCGTGAAACATGGCGGCGGCCCCTGTTGGTGACAATGGTTTTTAGGCCACAGTTACGTTGCCGATTTACAGTTGACTGCGAACTACACCACTGTTTGTAGACCCGCTGGACAGTACGCTTCGACACGCCAATAGAGTGGACAAGTTCATTCACGTTGTGTCCGTGGGCAGGGCAAAATACGATGGCTCCTTTTTGCCACTCAGTAACGTCTGTCTTACGACCCATATTGCAGACTAAATTCAACACACACGTTGCTCTTCACCACTGCACGAGACAGAAATTACCCTGTAGACCACGTCAGTGCTATTTATCTCCCAACAATGCTATCACGGCACCCTCTGTGCAACCGGTAACTTCCTACTGTCATTTCCGTTAGGGGTGACTAATTTTTTGTACAGTGTGTTTATGCATATACACTGGCGGAAAGTGAAAAAAGAGCACCAAGAAGGAATTGGCGGAAGATCATGAAATTTACATATGTTAATTGGGTCGATTTGACGTAGGTGTGATGTTAATTTTGGGACCAACCGGTGAGCGCTTACGCCACAGCACGGCATAATATGCAAATTATCGTTGGTGATATTTAAGGAGTACGGCGAAGTGAATGTAATCAGTCGTCGGCGTACGGACACGTGCGAAGACCCTGAAGAAGCTGCAGTACGATTTCAAAAATTATCGGACTTTGAGCGAGGTCGTCTAGTCGGACTCCGCGAGGCCGGGGGTTGTATCGTCGTATTGCGGAGCGAATTGGACGGGAAGTATCGGTGGTGGTACGATGGTGGCGTAGATGGTCCGAGAAACATTCCCACACGAGAACACGTGGAACCGGGAGTCACAGACGGACTGATGAGCGGACCGATCGACGCATAAAAAGAGCGGCGTTGTCAAGCAGAGCATAAACTGCGACGCAAATCCGAGCTGCCGTTGCACCTGAGGTGACTGTGCGAAAAATCCGCAACCGTCGACCGAATGCAGGACTACGTGCACGTGTGCCTCTGGCATGTGTACCTCTGACTCCATCCCACCGTCAGGAACGGCTGTAGTGGTGTCGCCAACGTCTGCACTGGAGAAGGCGATGGCGATCTGTCGTGTTCAGCAATGAAAGCAGATTCTGCTTGGGAGCCTCCGATGGCTGTATGCGTGTTCGCAGACGCACAGCGGAGCGTCTCCACCCTTCGTGCATCCTCCAGCGACACACAGGGCCTACACCTGGTCTCCTGGTGTGTGGAGCGAACAGCTATCACTCCCGTACACAACTAGTGGTGGTTGTACCGGGTACGTTAAACCGCACCTCCTACATCAACAACATCATTCATCCCGTTGTTGTGCCATTTGTAAGTTCGGTCCATCGTGGTGTATTTCAGCAAGATAACTCACGCCCACACACGGCACGTGCAACGGAACATGCACTTCAGGGTGTGAGACAACTTCCAAGGCCTGCACGTACACCGGATTTGTCCCCCATTGAGCAGGCGTCGGATTTTATGAGACAACGACTTATCCAGTCTCCACGGCCAGCCACGACCATCCCCGATTTACGCGTCCAGGTTGAGGATGCTTGGAACGCAATACCCCAAACTTACATCCGACATCTGTACGGCAGGCTCCATGCCAGAACTGCACAGTGTGACGCAGTTCATGGCGGTTCAACCTCGTACTAACCATGTTACATGGAAATGTAATTTTTCAGTTTACCAGCAAATACAGCTGTATTTTCCCATAATGTTTTGATCACGTTATCCTATGTGTTCCGTTATTATGCTGTATAAATTTCGTTGGTATCAGACGTCTCCTTCTTGGTGTTCTTTATTCACTTTCCGCGAGTGTATATCACTGACGCAAAATTGTTTGCTTCGGAGCCCTATGGCCTTAAGTCGAAATAATGTACTACACATCGCCATTTTTTACTAAAAATGAGAAGAATCTGGAAAATATACGTGCCAATTAAAAGAGGCAAAATTACTGTTGGTTCAAATGTATTTCTCCATTTCAAGCTCACAAGAGGAGGAAAATTTCTTATCGTAAGTTTTCGGTGGTAAAAAGAAGTATAGACTCCGATTAAAAGTTTTCTGTATATAAATCATTTTCGAGAAGCCTATTTATAAAGCTTGCATCTCTTTTAAATCTTGCGTAAGTTTAAGTTTAACTGTCTTTACCTATGTGGGTACCAGAGCTTCTTTCGGGATGCCCATGAATTTCGTTCATGAGGACCTGAGCTAACTGATGTAAGTCATGTAAATCTTCGATTTTGAACTGCTTAAAACAATAGTGTTTTCCTTATTTCAAACTCCCTCAATAATTGGCTGTGTTTTTTTCTCTCAGAGTGTCATCTCGCGGTAAAAGTACTTCTCATGGAAATTTCGCTTTCACGCATTTTTGCCTTTCTGAGATGATAATTTTAGGATACCACTACACAATGATACATCGATTCTTCATTTTAGAGTCTAAGATGATAATTTTGTTGTAGTTGCTTATAATATATTTTATTGCGGAATACTTATTTCTGCAGAGTGCAGTGTAGTACTGCACAGCCCTGACCCTGCCCGTAAAGCCCGACCCGGCCCGCGGGCCGGACGGGGCCTGTACTGAAAGTTTTATGATATTGCTCCTGAATTAAAACAAAAACTTTGCGTCTCACGAAACGAAGACTGATTTGTTAAATAATCAGATGGCGAAGCTCACTGAGTGAAACGAAAGGCCTCCCCTCCTCCAGATGTATTGATTATCAGATGCAGCTGAAACGGACAAGCCGGGCCGTACCACGCGAGTATAAAATAGGACAATTTAAATCTTTAAAGGTTGAAATCATATTTCGCTAGCACTTCGTTGGTATTAGCGACAACAAAGTGAAAGCGACGAAATGTAACACAACGAAATGTTTTTTATTCTTTTCTGAGATAAGTTTACATAAACAAAGTTTTTACTTTCACGAAACCAAGGCAAGCAATGGAGATTAGAAAGTTCGAAGTACTTGTTTTTAGATTTGGGGATCGACGATTACCTTGTTTGTAGTTAAGTGTAGAAGAGGAAATGCTTTTAATTTGTAACAGAAGAATGAAGACAGGTCTAACCTCATCTGTGGAGGAATTCTTAACAGAAGGGGCATGTCTCTCTGCGTTACATTATCTTTATTATTACTGTTGTTTGTCTCAATAGACTAGCCTTGTTTCTGTAGTATTTGAAAATAGACTAGCCTTGTTTCTATAGTATTTTAAAATTTTCCCGTGAAATTTTAAAAGACCAAATATTTGCACTGTAGTAAATGCATATGTTGCTTTAAGACATAAGAATAATGACAATCAAATGTAAATAAATGCTTTATTTTACAATACAAATTTAGAAGCTGTAAATCCGTTTATTGGTGCAAATATAACTTGGATGGTAAGTCAGATAATACCCAAAAAACTTGAAATTTTCGTCGTCCTGGAGCCCGCGGGAATCGTCCAGGACGACGAAATTTCCAAGTTTTTGTTGTGTAAATTTTCAGTTTTTGTTGTGTGTGTAGTTGTGTAATGTGAAGCAAAATACTGTTAGCAAGTTGGAGACTAATATGCTTCGGTGGTTTGGCCATGTTGAAAAATTGAGTGATGAGATGCTTACTAATGAAATTTTTTCGGCCCAAGTGGCAGAAAAGAAAGGCAGAGGAAGGCCAATGAAGTCATGGGAGGATCAGATCAGGAGTTCCTGAATGAGAAAAAAGATTATGAATATGAAGTATAGAAAGTCTTGTGTATGTCGTGTGATGGATGTCACTGAAGCTCGTGTTGTGTGTCAAGATCGCTGTAAATGGAGAAGTTTGATACAGTAAGTAAATAATCTGTTAAAAATTTATCTGGTGGTTTGTATTATCTGTTAAATTTTTATTTGTCAGATGGTCTTCCTTTGAGGAGCTAACCTCTGAATATCAGAAAACAGTTTAATGATATGTATGTAGGTATATTATGTCTTTGCATTTTGTACCATGCAACAATAACAAGGCTTCAGGAACAGTGCTCAAGAAATTCAGTTGCCTTTTAATAGATCAACTTCCATCCGTTTTACTACGATTTATGTTTAAGAGTTTCGGCGCCATTATTTCCAGAAAAAAAGCACACGACAAAACGTCATGCCGTAAGGCTCTTATTGTTCGAAAGCTTCTGAGAATCAAAAGGAATCTTCGGACGTTTGCCCACCGTATTCACCCGACTTAGAAATATATATATTATGTGTAAGCAATTACACACATAATATTTATATATATACTGTATATATATTTCCTCCTATTAGTAATGTTCCATTAGTGTATGTGCATCTGAAGATGAATCTGAAGCGGGTTTGAAAGATCTTATGCGTTTTAATCTATGATTTTAAATTAAACGGTATTTTAAACATCAAAGTATTATCTCCCATCTTTTTACGATCATGCAAAGACGGCGTTTGTTAAGTAGTATGACTACGACATTCAATCCTGCGCACGTGGCTCCTAGTCCTATTCGAAAGTATGTTGGAGTGACATAGAGGAGACTGGCACAAGATAGACCATGCAGATCTTGTATGGTTGCAACCGTTCCACGGGCAGTATGGGGCCGAGCGTTATCATGTTGTAACAAGACACCAGTACTCAAAAGTCCACGCCGTTTGGATTTGCTAGCAGGTCCTGATAAGATGATAAATAAATGATTCCTGATAAGATGATAAAATCTGCTTACGAGTTTCTGGTTACAGTGTTCTCCGAGGAATGTAGTGCTCCAAAATTACGCCTCGTTTATCCAAAAAGAGAGTCAGCATTAGCTTCCCTGTAGTTAGCTGCGTGAGAAACTTCGGTTTTGGTGAAGAGGAATGGCGCCATTCTTTGCTCGCTATCTTGGTTTCTGGATGATGATAATGAACCCAAGTTTCATCTCAAGTAACAATTCTTTGTATGAAGCCATCCCCTTCTGCTCCAAAGCGCCGCAGATGTTCTTGACAGGCATAAAGACGTTGTTGTTTCAATTCAGGAGTCAGTTGGCGTCGCACCCACCTTTCATACATTTTTTTGGGCTGGAGCACATAATGGATGATGTGGTGCGCTGAACCATGACTGATGTTCAAAAGTGCGGCTATTTCATCCATCTTCATTCGGCGATTTTCCATCACAATGGCTTCAACTGCTGTAGTGGATTTTAGTGTCAGTACTCTGTGTACCTGATCCAGTCGAGGAGAATCTGTCACAGAAGTCACGCCGTTTTGGAACTTCCAAGTCCATTCGTACACTTGTTGGAATGATAGACATGCACCGCCGTACTGTAACTTCATTCGACGATGAAGCTCAATGTGTTTGGCGCCTTCACTTCCCAAAACGCGGATGACAAACCTTGCTCATTTTTCGTGCATGTCTGAAGTGGGACTGCCATCTTTACACTGCTACCGGGACGTCACTAAGCTTGTGCTTACCGTGTTGCCATCTGCAAGAAAATCTTTCAGTTATTGCTAATAATATTGCTAAGTCACAGGCCAATGACACTGCATTTTAAAGTTTTCATTTGACTCATGTGATAGATTCTGACTGGCAAAATTATTATGAACTGGAGACTATTCTCCATCGGGCCTATTTGGAGGATGGCAAGGCACTACAGGGGAGCTTGATGCGGAATGCGTTTCAGACCATTTGAGGTGGAGATCCGAAATTTCGGGCATAGGGACAGAAAACAACTCACACCAGGCACCATGTTTGCTGTCCGTCGACCAATTTGTTCCGTACATCCGCCTGTTTTCGTGAATTATCTCGGCTCTCGGAAACAGTTTCAGACGGATTAAATATTTTGGGTATGTTTTAACGTCCGAACGAATTTCACACCATGCTTCTCGTTGTGTTGCTTCCCGTACACCCGTTTGCTTTATGTCTTCAATAAATATCTGATTCCTGATAAGATGATAAAATCTGCATACGAGTCACTGGTTACAATGACTCGTATATATGAGAGGAACAGTCACTGGTTACAGTGACTCGTATATATGAGAGGAACAGTCACTGGTTACAGTGACTCATATATTTGAGAGGAACAGTCACTGGTTACAGTGACTCGTATATATGAGAGAAACAGTCACTGGTTACAGTGATTCCAATGCAGATTGAGATGAAGTCCTAAAAATTCTTGGATATCCTTTAGGGATCCAACGCAACCCTATGACGAAGTAAATTTCTCCGTCATTTCTGTCCACGCCAGGATTCGAACCCGGGTCCCCTCATTCCGGAATAAGTCACTCTACCAATTGAGCTACGCGGACGTTTCATTCTGATTCCTATCTGCCTTTATGTCGTGTGCGTCCTTCGGGCAGGTACTTCACATCTCCTGGTACGTTACATCATCTCCCCTTTTTTTTTTTTTTTTTTCGAAGTGCTGGAGAAAGGATTCTCTTATTTTTCCTATCTCGCGGTGTGGAAATAACATCACACCAATGCGAGATTTTGAACGGTCGGGTCATCCGGATAGTTCGGGCGCCATTATAACGAAGTAAATTTCTCCGTCATTTCTGTCCACGCCAGGATTCGAACCCGGGTCCCCTCATTCCGGAATAAGTTGCTCTACCAATTGAGCTACGCGGACGTTTTATTCTGATTCCTATCTGCCTTTATGTCGTGTGCGTCCTTCGGGCAGGTACGTCACATCTCCTGGTACGTTACAACCCAATGTATCCTTTCTTCCGTACCTCTCTCTGTCTCTCTCTCTCTCTGTCTCTTTCTCTTTGTCTGTCTCTCTCTCTCTCTGTCCGTGCGCTTCGATTAATATGAGATTAAGTGTTTCACGTGGAGGTTGCTCTGTTCATAAAGAAGTGTAAATATTAAATTAGAAGTTTTACAGCACATTAAGTTTTGTTTGTATGTTTTTTCTCATTTCGTCCATACTTCGAAACACAAGCTTTGATCCTCGGGTTGATTATGATTACTTTAGGGGTGGGGGGAGGGGGGTCCGAATCCCCGTTGGACCACCATCGTCGGTGTGCCACTGCTTCTTTAGTTGTTGTGTTTAAAATTACGCGTACGGTAAACTCAAAGAATACCTTCATGTTTTCTAAGGGAGAATAATTTTCTAAACGATATTTCTTTCACCTCGAAATTATTGAGCACACTATTCTATATACAATATTACAATCCTGTCGATATTTTTTACCTAACAGCTTTCGTCGAGGGAGCGGACGTATTGGATATCACAGTTATTGTTTCTTTTTTCGGTGTAGTCCCACATATGGGACAACTTGCCTTCTTAATCGCACTTTAACTGACAAAGTACATTTTTAAAACAATACGAGCATGCCATAAAGAGCGCTTGAATATGATGAAAAAGAAAACTACAGATCTCAGATACCTGATGTTTGTACAACTGATTCTGAAAAAGCGAAGTTAAAAAAAAAGCAAATATCCTCACCAGAGGATATGACAGACATATAAGAAGAGTAAAAATGAGGAAGAGAAAACAGAAAAAGTCACAGATCACTGCAACCATCTCTTAAAAAATCACGACATGAGATAGTATATAAGTGCATTTACTCAAAGGCTACAGCTACCGATAAAGAAAAGCATCAAATGAAAGGAAAACCAGGATCAACGAAATAAAAGAGAGGTTAGAAGCAACAAAAATTTCGGCGCGGGATGAAAAAGAAGATGGGGAGCAGCAGAGAAAGAGAGGAACAAAAGCAATCGTCAGCTCTCTCGGGCAATCAGACGTTGATTTTCCAACATACCTCCAAACGTATCCCTCTTGGGAACGTGTCTTTAATTACCAGAAGCAGGACGCTCCATTGATTTCTTACCGCGGCGCGCGTATGGGCTACCATTAAAGACAGCCTCTTCGACTACCTACCACTTGTAGTCGTTGTTGTTCTGGGAAGATGGGGAGGCGGTATTGGACGTTAGAGGAGTACAATAGATGAAGAAGGTTAAGGATCTGCGGAAGGGCGGGAAACGATAGGGTGGGGAGTGGTGACAAGTTAGGAGCTCGTCTGCGGGTTTTCTTTCGTCTTTTTTTTTATTATTTTTTTCCTTCTTTTCTTTTTTGTTTTTTTTTTGTTTTCAGATGGTTCTTTGTCTACCTTGCTTTTCCAGAGTGTGTGAGTCGGGGAGTGGTAATGGGGCATACAGAGTGTGGCTTCAGCTCCACTAAACAGTTGCTTGTTCTGATCGGACTTGGGAGAAGACAACCGTGCTATTGATCCGATAGCCATTCGGCGGAGAGAGATTTTTTTTTATTCTTTATTTTTGTTTACTTACTTTTTCTCTTTTAGGTTGATGTCAAAATGACACACTAGGAGAGTTGGAAACATATGAAGAATTTTCAGCCAGAAAAAAATGGAGAGACAGGGAAAAACTAGGAACTCTTCAAAAGAAAAAATAAAGAAAACTGTTTTTAACGCTAAAATGTCTGCCAGAGAATAAAATCGACATGGATTTTGTTTGCACTCCCTTTCATTCGAGAATTGCTCAATATGTTTTATGTTGTAAGGCTGCGAATGGTTTTATCAAGACAAATGCGGATCAGCGAGATTACAATTCGAAAGGAAGTTAAAGAGAGCATAATCATCTTTTTAGTATACGTTAAGCACAAAGATAACATTTTTAATATGAAAGGTGATTTCTTCCTCCCCCCCCAATTTAATTATCATTTGAATTTAATTGTCATTCTTCATTGCCGTTTGATAGCAGTAGCACTCATCCTCAATGGCAGTACCACTTTGATAGTTGCAGTTTCTCTCATGAGAGATACTTATATTTTTCCTTCACATACTTAGCCTATAGCTAGATTTAACAACTCGGTAGTAATCATCATTGTCAAACATTATCAATTCACTGCTGGATGAAGGTCTCGCCAAGTTTTCTCCACGACGGTCAATCTTGAGCCACTCTCGTTCACGTTACTCCAGCATATTTTCGAATTTCATCCATCCATCTCTCATGCGGTCTTCTTCTGGGTATTTTTATATCCATTAGTATCCAGTATAAAATTTCGTTTCGCCAACGGTGGTCCGTTCGTTTGGCAACATCGTCAACCCATTGCCATTTCAAGGACTTTACTCTGATCACGATGTCATCCACTCTTGTCATTTTCCTTATTCACGAGTTTTTCATCTTATCTTTCCTGGTTACATCAAGCATGCATCTCTTCCTGCTTCTTTCAGTTGTCTATAGCCTTTGAATGTCTTTTTTAGTTAAGATCCATGTCTCTGCTCCATATGTAAACACTGGAAGGATGCATTGATTAAACACTTTTCTTTTAAGACATAATGGCACATTGCTCTCGAAAATTTTACCCTTTCTTCCAAAAGCTCTCTAGCCAAGTTGTATATGCCGATTAATTTCCTCATCAATGTGCCCCTTACTTGATATCTGTTGTCCAAGGTAAATGTAGCTATCTGTTACCTCGAGATTTTCCGCATCAATCACAAAATTTTAATTTCTTGTAAAAGCATTGTACATCAGTTTTGTCTTCTAAAAGTTGAGTTTTAATCCCACTTTACTCTTGTCAGCAAGTTCCTGGATCATTCTCTGCTGTTCTGAAGGCCTAGTTGCGAAAATGATTACGTCATCAGCAAAACGAAAGTGAGTCAAATAATATCCATTAATCTTTATTCCCTTGTTTTCCCATTTCAATGATTGAAAGACAGTTTGCGATGTGGTATTTAGGAGTTTGGTAGATATGGTGTCACTTTGTCTCACTCCCTTTCCAATTTTTATTGGTGCTACATCCTCAAATTCCTGAACATTTTCATTTTCATATATGTTATTAGTAATGCTATTGTATGCATCTTCAGTACCGCAGGATTTCAAAGCCATTGTAACTGCTGCTATCTTCACAGAATCAAAGGCATTTTCATAATTAATAAAACCCTATGAATAATGGGAGTTGGTTTTTTAAATTACTTCTCTTAGTACATGGATATGATCCATGGTGCTATAGCCACGCTGTGATCAAGCTGGCTCTCTTGGTTGACCCATGTCCAATGTTATCTTCAAGCGGTGTGAAAGAACCTTTGCGAAGATTTTATAAACGGGCGAAAGGAGCTTGATGGGCCTGTAGTTCCTCAGATCCTCAATATAATCATTTTTATGTAGCCGGGTATTAATAGCATTGTTCCAGTCCTCAGGAATCTTGTCTTTTTTTGAGACATCTAGTGAAAACTTGAGCTAGTGTGGTTTTTATTTCTCCACTTGCTTCTTGTATAATGTCCACTGTAATTCCAACTTCTACTGGAGTTTTTTCCCGTTTCATGTTTTTAATCTCATGTGCAACTTCTGCCGGAAGGACTAGAGCAACTTTGGTACAGGTACCATTCTTAATTACTGGTATAGCTGTATCATCTCTTTCGAATAGTTTTGTGTAGAAATCTTTCACTCTTGTCAAAACTTCCCCTTTGTTTCTTTTTACACAACAGTCCTCTTTTCTCAGTGCCATAATCTGTTTCCTTCCCTTACTGAAATGTCCATTTGCGCTCTTCAGGTTTTGGTTGTTTTGATTTGTTTTTCTCACTACTTTATAACTTAATTTCCTTATGTCTTCAGTAATATGTTTTCGTACAGTCTTGCATAGCTCTATTTATTCCACTTTAGAAGTTACAATTTCTTTATTTGCCCTCATCTCCCTTTCTTTTTGCATCAGCATTTAGATTTTTCCTGATACTTTTATCACGCGCAACTTGTTTTAGTACCACCTGTTTTTGTTGCTGTTTCCATAAGAGGCTTGGTTAGTTTTCTGTAAACTTCAGAGATGTCTACTTGTTCGGATGATCTTCTAGACCTTCTAGAGCATAGAATCGGTTCCTCAGTTCCAACTTGAAGGTATTATGATGATTTTCAAGGTTGGTCATCTCAATGCATTTTTTTATTTATGAGCTTTGTACGTTCCAGTTTAGTATTGAGGTGCATATTACATCTCACCATTCCATGGTCACTTACCTGTGTTGAACCTGTTTATTAGCACACTGCAATTTTCGATGACAAATTTCTTTTTATACATAATAAAATCAATTTCACTTGTCGTCATGTCCATTTCCTATGAGTTTTTTCCTTGAAAAAGGAGATCAAAATGGAAAACCTCAATCACAAGAGTCCTACTTTTGCAAACTCTACAAGAGTACTTCCACGCTGGTTTCCGTTGCCGTGACCGAATTTACCTACCGAAGTTTCGCTCGGATGCTGTTGCCACCCATAATGATATCTAAGTGCTGCTTGCTCTTGTTACTTTGGATGCCAAATTTCCTCGTACAATTCTTCAACTTCTTCCTGAGGATGACTTGTAGTGGGGGCGTAAGCTTGAATAATCTGAATGTGGCATCTTTTTGAGAGTTGGATAACGAGTCGTGCAGCTCTGTCCGAGGAACTTTCAGCTTCTAGGACTTTATCATTTAGTTTTTTGTTTATTATAAATCCAGCATCACTAGTTTTGCCAGTACCTGTCCCAGGATAGAAGAATAGATGTCAACTTTTCAGTTCAATGAGATCCTCACTTAGCCCGATGATGTCCTACTGGATTGTTTGTAGTTACTCCTCCAATTCAAGGAGACTTGAATCAGAAGATAGAGATGGTCCATTATACGTAGCCAAGGTCAGCATCAAATGGCATCCTAGTCCGGTCCGCCTCGGCGATTCTTAGCACCCTCTGCCTTCATATCGCAGTGGCCCCTGCCTTCGCCAGGTACATTCCAACTGCCCGGGACTGAGGGCAAAGTTTTCAGTTTAAACGTTTCTTGGAGGGACGGGGGATGGTGATAACCGATACCTACACTTACCTTGTGCAACAGACAACAGATATTGAGCGAGGGTCACATTGATGAAGAAATTAATCAGGCTATGAAACTTGGTTTGAGAGCTTTTGGAAGAAATAGCACAATTTTCAAGAGCAACATGCCATTATGCGTCAAAAGAAAAGCGCTTTAATCACTGCATCCTTCCAGTGCTTACGTATGGTGCAAACATATGGTATGACGAAGTAAATTTCTCCATCATTTTTATGCCAGGTGCGGAATTAGAATCCGCAACTCTCGGGTCCAGAGCTCCGAGTGCTATCCTCTATACTACACTGACATGTGCTGTTGTTACTATCTGCCTTTATCTCATGTGCGTCCTGCGGAGCAGGCACGTCACAATGGACCTTAACTAGAAAAACCCACAAAGACTGCAGACAACTGATAGAAGCACGGAGATATGCATGCGTGGTGTAACCAGAAAAGGTAAGAAGAGGAACTCGTGGAGCAGGAAAATGACAGGAGTGGATGACTTCATGATGAGGGTAAAATCCCTGAAATGGCAATGGGCTGGACATGTTGTCAGAAGGGCGGACCACTGATGGACAACTGAAATTTTAGACCGAATTCCAAGGGACAGGATAAGAAAGACCCTGAAGAAGACCACATGGGAGATGGATGGAAGCAATTCAAAAGCATGCGGGAGTGACATGGAGGAGACTGGCTCAAGAAAAACCGTAGTGAAAGAAACTTGGGGAAACCTTCATCCAGCAGTGGATTGAAAATGGTTGAAAATGACGATGATGATGACATGTATACGTAACTCATAATTGTTTGGAAGGTATATTTCAAAAATACATTGTTAAATTAGCATAATCGCGTAGAAGCATCAAATAAGTCTAAAAATTATTGTAATTTCATATTTGCTATGGGTTCTTTTTTATTGCGAATCACTGCCGCTGTGCGGTGTGGCGTGTTAAAAATGGAGGTGTGACTCATAGGACATTCCTTACAACAAACATACGTGGCGATTTCAATAAAAGTTTTCGCTTTTCTGATAGCTGCCGTTTTGGTACCTCATCTTTCACAACAGACAGGAGATACTTCGTGGGATTTAAGTCTGGGCTGTTACCAAGCCAATAAAATACAGTGGGTTTGGTCTTCCTTTTAGTTAGAAAGTCCTTCACTATCTTGGATCTGTGGCATGGGGCACCATCATCTATGAATGTGGTGCATCCATGAATGTTCACATGAAGTCACCTTATTTTGTTGCAATTTAAGATACATAGTTTCATTCATGGTAGAGTTGGACGGCAGAAAGTATAGATTAGCAATATCAGACTTTAACATAGCTCCCCTAATCATCTGGCGTAGAGGACGTTGCTGTGTCAAAGTGCTTTAACCGAAATCTGGTCAAGATTACGACCAAACATTCACTCCAGTCGTCATGTTTCTATGTTGTTGTTTGGGAGGGGGAGGGGGTGTTGATTGGAGGTTTAACGACCACCGTGAGCAACGTAATGGGCTATAAGCAGTCGCCCGTCCCTAATTTAGGGCCACTGGTTCCAGGGAAGGGAGAGAGCCAGTGCCGTAAGGTAAACACAACATCCATGCCTCACGGAATTCGAACCCCGACCCTTTTCGGACGAATGATCAGAAGCTATCGCTGACCACTGCGCCATGGTTTATTTCCCAACATTTTCGTGGTGATAACTGTGTAAGTGTGTATTCCTCAGACATGCCATGTACGCGATAAAAAGCTCTTAAAGTCAATTCATCTGAAAAAAAAAATTACTTTTCAGCACAGGATTGGTTTTCCTAGTAAACTTTAAAATCTCCTTTTTCATAACGGGAGTCAGACGAGGTTTACATGCAGGTTTGTAAGACTTGAATCCAAATCCGTTGCTCAAGAGTCTTGAAATAGTATTGACACTAACTTCTGTCCCCGTCGAACGCCAAGAAGCTCAGATCATTTTGAAATAACTCCTCTGGGAAAGTATGACTATTCGACATATTTCATGCTCATCTGGGAGAGTTGTTTTTCTTGGCTGACCAATCCTCTTCTTATTATGGATAGCTGTTTTGATGACGTGTAGCGTAGTGATTATATGACATTCAGAGTATCTTTTTTGTGTAAATTCACTATTAATGCATTCTGGGCTACGCTCATTGATTCTTATTCGCTCATTACGCGATATAGAGAAATGCAAATCACAACCTGTCTGCGTGGAAACAAGTGGTCGACGTAATTTCAAATGCTTGACCTCCTCCATAAATACTTGTTCTAGACGTCCGTATGATGCAATCGCAAAATGTAGTGATGCAATCTGATGAAATGGGAGAAAAAAGATTGGTGGTCTTAAACTTTGCAAATGACTGTAGAATGGAATGAAAATATGGAACAAGTGTAATCCATTTATCTCTTATGATGTCATACCAACAGTACCCTTCAGATAAACATTAAAAAAAAGTTTCCATGAACGTATTAGACAGAAATGGATATCACGAAATCTAAACAGTAAATTATATGCTTTATAATCAAGATTCATAGCATAAGGAAAAACATACCCTCTGTGCCATTTTTCTGCTGAGTTCCCTTTCTTGGTGATATGTAATTTTGACGCAATACTTTCCCGCCAGATATCTGTTGTATTTTGCTTTATGAATGTAAGAAGAAGAAATGTAATTTACCTTCTCCGGCAGCACTGAAAATGCATTTGTATTCTCCGGCAGTACTTAAAATACCTTAAAGTCTAGTACTCTGAAAACTGAATATATTCAGTGTGAGTCAAAAGTCGTAGGACACCCTTGTATTTCAGAAACGGGAGGAAAAATGAAGTATCTGAATACCCCAGCAAAGAATCGGTATGAGGGCATATCTTTTAGGCTGTTTCTGGAACATGGCCGCTATCTTGAAATCCGGCATATTGGATCAAAGTCAATTTTTTCAAATGCTAAGAGGATCATGTTACCTATTAAACAAGACCAGAATTTCCTCTGAAATTGATTGCCGTAATCAGATTCAACATATGTGTTGTAGTTCACAAGTTATCAACACAGAAATTTGAAGTAACCATTGTTTGTTGCAGGTAACTGAAGATGGCATTGACGAAAGAGGAGAGGATTGAGGTGATCCTAATCTCTGGGGAACGCAGCTGCCGTTTTATAGCCGCAGACTTCAAAAACCGACACTCAGAAAGACCACCAATTTCACACAGCACTGTCGCATACCTGATATCCAAATTCCGAGAAACTGGGATTGTGGACGACAAGTCACGTAGTGGTCAGCCGAAAAATGCTACCGATGAGGAAACTTCAGCAATTATCTTGGCATCCTTTGCAAAGAGTCCACAACGTAGCACACGATGTCTCGTAGTAGAAGGTGGTGTCAGCCGTTGTACGGATTCTTCACACCTCTCACTGGCATCCGTTCAAGATCCAGAAACTATCAGAGGATGAACCTGACAGATGTGTCAAGTTCTGGACCTGGGCTTTAGACAAACATCAACGGGATCCCTCATTCTCACAGTGCATTTTGTTCAGTGACCATACCAATTTTTATGCCAGTGGTGAGTTTAACCGTCAGAAACACAGGCACTGGAGTGATAGGAACTTTCACTGGACGGAACCATCCAGCGTCTTAGTAATGTAAAGGTTATGAGGTGGTGTGGAATGTGGGGAACGCGTGTAATCGGACCCATTTTCATCGACAATAACCTAAATATTCACCGTTACCTGGAAATGCTATAGGAAACAGTATTCCTTTCCCTTCTGAATGAAGGTGGTAGTTTTCCCTGTTATTTCCAACACGATGGGGCTCCACCGCACTACGGAGTAACTGTTCGTCAATGGCTAGATGTTCAATTCTCTGGTCATTGGATTAGCCGGCGTGGCCCTGTGGAATGGCCACCCAGATCCCCCGATCTCACACCACGAGATTTTTATCTGTGGGGACATTTGAAACACCTGGTGTATGCTAAGAAGATCCGCGACAAACACCACTTCCCGCAACGCATCCTGGAGGCCTGTAACCGCATTTCTCCCGATATTCTCGTGCGTGTGCATAAAGATTGGGTCAAACGCCTTTAGCTCTGTGTTCAGCAACAGGGACAATACATTGAACACATCAGATGGCTGTGCATCCCAGGGTACTTTAGAGGTTGTTATTTCAACTTTCTGTGTTGATAACTTGCGAACCACAACACATGCGTCAAATCTGATTACGGCTATCGATTTCTGAGAAAATTCTGGTCTTGTTTGATATTCAACATGACCCCCTTACCATTTGAAAAATTCGACCTTGATCCAATATGCCGGATTTCAAGATGGCCACCAGGTTCCGGAAACAGCCTAAAAGATAGGCCGCCAACACCGATTCTTTGCTGGGGTATTCAGATATTTCATTTTTCCTCCCGTTTCAGAAATGCAAGGGTGACCTGCGACTTTTGATTTGATTTGAAACTGCGCAATTAATAATTTTCGAATAAAAATCGAATTTTACATCTAGAGCGAAATTGTTTGACCCAATAAAATAAATAAATAAATAAATAAATAAAAAATAAAGCGAAATCAGTAAACCCTAGTCTCACTACTCGAGAGACCTCTGTTCCCCCAAACGCCAACAGGACAGTACATAGACAGATTTTCGAAAATCCAAACCGGATGTGCATAATACCGGAACTTCTACCAAGAAATAAAAAAGCACCCGTATGATAAATCTCCAGACTGATGAAAAGTAAGCGTAAATTATTTAAATTATTTTGTCAGATACGTAACCACATGTTAAAGCTTCATCTACAAAGCATTCCTAAAAGTCGAAAAATTGAAGTTCGGTCTCTTTGGAGCTGTAAGTTCTTAAATTTTAGGCTTCTGTATTTTTTAAAGTTAACACTGATTCCATAAATTACTGACCTAATAAACACTAAGTTTAGAGTCTATATATTAACACATAGATTTGGAAAAATTTCGCACTTCATATTTAGGTGTGAAGCTACACCTATACCGTACAGATTTCTTCATCATGATTATTTCCGTTTTGTACCTACTATATGAACCAAAAACAATTATAACACCGTTTGAGGACTTAATACATTCGTCCTATTGCGGAGTATTACAACTCTCACTTTCAGCGAAACAGTAGTGATATTGAAATGGATAGAACTGTGTGAGTCCGAAATTTTGTATTTCGCGGAGAGTTAGCTACATCTTTATTTTCTGTCAGCTATATGACAGCAAGTTTGTATTTGCTTATCTTCTGTCGGCTTAACAATGAAGTTTCAGGTCTCTATAAAGTATTGAAACTTAAATATTGAAGAGTAAATCTTAGTGCGGGTGTAACAGTCAGTCTGAAGTTTAAAGTTTTTCAGCTACGAAAGCATAACAATCTCTCTTTTTTTACTAACACTGAAATGAGCAGATGAATGATGTAGCAAGTTTTCAAAAGGGAAAAGGAAAAAGCTTGCGCCCTTCGGAATGTAAAACCGGGTCTCTTGAATACAAAGTTTGGTAAGTCATGCCCCAACTTCCTCATTTTCCAGAGGTGCAAATTTATCATACTAATTCCAGGAGTAAAAGGGATTCTTTTCAACCGAACAGCAAGGAGATATTTATACATCCTCTACTTTTACCTCAGTTATTTACGACACACGTGAAGAGCCTAAGAGCCTATAATTCTGATAACAGTGCTGACTTTTCTCAGAACAACAAAACACTAAAGTTTAAAACTTTACAGTGAAGCGAAAAATAAAACGCACTTCTCAGTTTTTTGTCATATGGATATTTTGTGCTGTCAGTGTTACGGTTATGTGCGACTGGCCGTCGGAATTAGGTCAGAAATGGAAACGGGTTAACGGGTCGACAATTTCTTGCGGGTCAAACGGGTCGACAATTTCTTGCGGGTCAAACGGGTCGGTTCAAGGTGTTCTCGACCCGATTTTGAACGAGTTTTGCTTCCGTTTTATTTTTGAAAGGCAAAATCAAATTAAGAAAAATATTCACTGTGGGATTTTGTGCTCGATACTCGTGCTGGCGGACTGAAAAATGATTTATCATGCGATATGAAGGAAGAGTGTCTTCAGAAGAAAAAGTGTCTCTTCCTTCTGAGGGGCAATGATGAAAACAACGTCCACATTTTAGAAACTTTCAACTCATCAGAAGCTTGTGAAAATTGGTGTTGCTGTGAAACATATTCTGAAGCTTGATATATGTTATCAAGAGCACAGCAAAAACTGAAATCAAACATACAACAAGTTACTTAATTCAAAAAGTTTGATTGTAACGTCATCAAAATTAGGTGGAACAGCCTTAACATTACTGCTGAGTAAGCTGTTAACTCTCGTAGATGTGTTTGAAAACATGTATAAAACAGTTAGGTTATGTCTTGCAAATGAAGGATGGCAGAATTCCATATGATCTACGATACCCAGTGACGAGAGACCCAGCTGCATATTTATGTATTACAGCTCAAAGCAGATTTGGCCAGGTCGGGGCTAATTATGTGACGTCTGGGTAAGGTCCGGGTCCAAATTTTCGACCCATTTCCAACTCTGGCCTGGGTTGTTGGTGTTCTTATCGCGATTGTAATTGTCAATGTTTTTATTGCTGGTCTTCTGGTTGTCAGTATTGTCTGTCGGTCTTCTGGTTGTCAGTATTGTCTGTCGGTCTTTTGGTTGTCAGTATTGTGTGTCAGTGTTTTGGTTGTCAATATTTTATGCCGGTGTTTTGTTTGTCAGTATTGCGTTTTCGTGCTTTGTTTGTCAATATTTTGTGCCGGAGTTTTGGTTGTCGTCATTGTTGAAGTCGGAATTGTGTGTCTCAGTGTTTTGTACTGTTTGGGTTTTGATTCAAGCTGTCTGACTGTCGGGAATGTGTTTGTAGATGTTTTGCCTATCAGTGTTGTGGTTGCCGGGTAATGTGCATGCAGTCCTCCGTGGTCATCGATTTGCTTATCGAGATTACGTGTCTGTGCTTTTCGTGCCGGTGTTTTGGATATTAGCGCTCTAGTTGTAGAGATAGTGTGTGTGCGTGTTCACTGTCAATGTTTTGATTGTCGCTGTTAGTTTCGTCAGTATTCTGTCGAATGCCTTGGATGTCGGGAATATGTGAATCGATGTTCTGGTGGTTGGAGTTGTAGAATTCGGGATTCTATTGTGTATGTCAGGGACGTATATAGAATTTTTTTTTTTTTTTTGGAAGGGGAGACAAAAACTGTAAGCTTTTTAAATCTAGCAGAAGTTAAGGCAAAAATAGAAGAAAAAATTAAAGCATTTTAAACGATGCATTTTTATTAAATTGAAGCCTTTTTGTACTGTAAATCGCATTTTAACCAAAAACATAAAAAAATAAAACACTTTTGCGGAGAGCGGGGGTAAATGTGGACTAGGCTCCTTGGCGTCACTTGTGTGTGTCGATATTTTGGTGGTTGTAATTGTAGTTTTCGGAATTCTGTCTGTGTGTCGATATTTTGGTGGTTGTAATTGTAGTTTTCGGAATTCTGTCTGTGTGTCGATATTTTGGTGGTCGCAGCTCTATTTTTTGGAATTGTGTGTGCCGATTTTTTTGTGTTCGGAGTTGTAGTTTTCAGGATTGGATGTGCCGATTTTTTGGTCATCGGAGTTGTAGTTTTCGGGATTGTGCGTGTCGATATTTTGGTGGTTGAAGTTCTAGTTTTCGGGATTGGTTGTGTCAGTGCTTTGGTTGTGGTCATATGGTTGTCGATTTTGTATGTGTCGATGTCATGGCCAGTTGGTGTTTTTATTACGGGCGTTATGGTTGATGGAATTGGGTGCGTCCGCGTTTGAGTGTCGTTATTCTAGCTGTCGGGGTTGGGTGTATCAATATTTTGCTTGTCGGCGTCCTTTTTATTGGAATTGTGTATATCTGCGTTTTCTCCTGCCGGTGTTCTGTGTCGGAATTGTGTATATCGGTGTTTCTCGCAGTTGCAGTGGTCGATACTGTATACGTCTCTGTTTTGATTTTCGACTGGTTTTCACAACTGATACGGACGTGGCTACTTTTACATTATTACATTTCCCTGAATATCGCAAGTCTCATCAATAGCAATCAAGGCCAAATAAAGGTATTTCCATCAGGTCTACAATTTTATATAAGAACGAAACTGATCATGGCTCCGCCCAGTATAAATTTCGTTTGATAATCATTTCTCAATGAAAAAGTTGTAGAATGGTTTCGTAATTATTCACATAGAGTAGATTATGTTTGATATAAAACCGTCATGAATGATGTTTAGAATATTTGCCAAATAACGTCTGTGTAGGACTCAGGAATTTCCCGCTCACCATATTCTATGTACTAGGTGTGATGTGCATATTATTGTTATTTTATTTCAGATTTTTTCCATATTTTGTCATTATGCCATTGCTTTGGCCATCCATGTGGTGAAGTGGGATAAGCACAATTCATCTGAGACGGGTTTGGGTTTGAATCCCAGTAAGATATGGAAGGTGTGTTTGTCCTACGATACTGGTCCTCTCATTTCTCTGGAACCAGTGGCCCGAAATTAAGGATGAGCTACTTTTTATATAGCCCATCGAGTTGCTCACTTTGGTCGTTAAACCCCCACCGCCCTTCCAAGTGTGAGAAGGCAGAAAGCAGTCAGATGTTGGTTTCGACAAAAGATGCTACTAGGATAATTCTTGAGGCAACTGTTGTGATACGGCGATCATCAACAAAACTAACACACTAGACAACTATATGTAAATGATTTATGTATTGATGAATGACACCAAATGTACTGGCGAGCTGTTTCATATTCTGAGGGAAGGTTATTTGTGGTACTGGCGGCAACGTGTTGAATTGTTCTGACAGGCCTTGATCATATTAAGCCACTAAGGGGATAAGAGCGGTAAATCCGGTGACACAATAAGGAAGGGGAGATTCAGAATGAGAGGAGGCAGTCCACGGACGCTCCACCAGGAACCTGTAGATTTAGACACTATACTCAGAAACCGAGTGGAGCCACGAGAACATAGGGGCGGTTGCATTACGTGGACCGTTGTTTGGCCAGGAGAATCGAGAGAACCGAGTAATGGAGGAATGACCGTAAGGCTGGTGCCCATACGCAGAGTAGCGGTACGGGGACAAGAACAGTCTCACTGAGACAACTCTTTAAGCTCAATGATAAAAGATAAAATAAGATTATATTCGTACTAGGCCTTTGAAGACCTGTGTAGAGCTGGTTCTATTCCCAGTTTGCAGAGTGCCAGAAGAGAATCTAATAGGTTCTCGCTGAATGCAATGCAATGTGGAATCCAACTGTAGGCATAAACCAACAAGCAGGACTTATGGTATTTCTGATCCTTGTCGGTGTTTTCAAGATAAGGCCAATTTCGATCTGGTATGGTCAGCCTACCGAGTGAAGTGCACTGACTTCAAATAATGCTACAGATGTCAATGAAGCACTGCCGAAAATAAAAACTGGACTTCAGATACAGATCATTACAAGATATTGCAGTTTGAAAATTCCGAGTTGATTCCTTCCAGTCCGTTAAAGGGATAAATTTCGCTTTAAAATGAAAGCTAAACTACTTGCTCGGTATGATCAGCTGTCAACACTAATGTTCTGCAAAGTTAAAAAAAGTTCACATCAGTGAAAAGAACCCAGTTCAAATCAATGAGGGACGACATGCTAGAATTTTTTTTTGATAATAAAAAATTGTCTGGGCTAGAACTACTTCGAAATCATCGCTCACAAACAAAAATTTTTGCAAAAAAAGAAATCATGCCGTCACATTCGTTGAAATAATACCGAGTTTCTTCACGAAAGGTAGGATTTGTTTTCTGTAACTCTATTTTATATAAATTATAAGACATTTGTAAACCTTCTCTAAAATACACATTAAGGCATCTTGATAATTTCTAACCGTATTTGTATCTAGATGTTAATCAGAAAATCTTCCTAATTTTGGAACTTTAAGGCTGGTAGTTGTGCAGTACATTTGTGAAACAACTAATCAGAATTGCATAATCGTAAGGATTGCAACAGCTGTGTGGATAGAATTTTTTGTATACACTTTTCGTCATAAAATAATAATGAAAACTGAATAAATGTGCTAGTCATCATTGAAGTGAAAGTGTCCATAGTAAGATTAAAAGTGAGATAGAAGTTGAATAATTAATAACTGTATTTATGTGTTTCTAAATATGCAGCGATTAAATGCACATAGGATAAACAAAAAACTGTCCACATTTTGTTTTCATGCCTTATAAATGTTCTATGTGACTTCCGTTGGCCACGTGAACTACGTTGAAGCGATAATCAAATTCCTGCCATACATGTCTGTTGTCAATGACTGCAGTGCGTTATGAATGCTAATTTTGAGCTCATGTAGCGTTATGAGCAATGGTGGCACGTACACATTATCCTTAACATACACCTACAAGAAAAAGTCGCCAGGGGTCAGGTCCGGAGACCTGACGGGCGAGCTATAGAGCGCCTTGTCGTGTGCTTCATCACTAAACACCAGGCGTGAAGCAAATTCGTTGTCCTCCATCGCTTCCTGCGTAATATTTCTTACAACGACAGTCTTTCGCCCAGGTGCAGATATATGGGTTACACTGCGCCATCTAGCGGTTACATTCGTAAACTCGGTGCGTTTCTCTTCATTTTAATGTGTGGTACGCTATCACTATTGGAGTTATGATCTAATGAAATCGGATGAATCATTTTGAATTACTCTGTATATCACGGGAGGCACGGATTCGAGCCCAAGAAACGGCGAGAGTGACGTGTTAGTCTGAGGTTTTTTCTCTGAAACTAAGGCCCTAAATTAGGAACCGGCGACTATCTGTAACCCGAAGTTTTGCTCACGAAAGTCGTTAAGCCCGAAAATAAACACACAAACAAAAAAGGAAAAAGTATTGCAAGGCAAATTAAAAAAACTAGTTTGGCATAGTAAAAACGACACTATATAGACAAGGAACTTTGTTGCCGCTTTTTGGGATTTTAAAAGCCATCATGTGCAACTCATCGGGGTAATAAGTCGTTGGCGGTGCCTAATTTGGGGACAGTGGTTCCCGAAAGGAACAGGTAGTGCCATCATGTAAACGGTCAAGTCACATTATTATGACTAACAGCGAATATCCAGAGTAACCGCCGTGTGCAGCACGGACAGCAGCTAGACGAGCTGGGAGTGAATAAATAAAGTGTTGGAAGGTGTCCACAAGTATGTGGAGCTCTGCGGACTGCAGTGCATCGGACAGCTGCTGGAGAGTGCGTGGTGGAGGATCCATAGAGCGAACAACACGATCGATGTGGTTTCACAGATGCTCAATTGGGTTTAAGTCTGGGGAATTAGGGAGCCCGGAAAGTACTTTGAAGTGTTCATCGTGCTCTTCCAGGCACCCTCGGACATTTCTAGCTATGTGAGACGTCGCATTGTTGTGCTGGAATATCCCATCCGCCCCAGGAAAGACAATCACATGTATGGGTGTAAGTGGCCTGCAAGGATGGATTCATAGCGAATTCGGTCCATAGCGCCTTCTGCAGGTACGAGTGGACCCAGAGTATGCCACGAAAACATTTCCCTGACCATAAAGCTGCCCCCTACCAGCTTGTGATCTGCCAGCAGTGGCTGAAGAGTGTTTGTTCTCCGATGTTTCTCGCCTTATACGCGAACGTCCATCCATTCGATGAAGCAGAAAACGTGACTCATCGGAGAAGGCAATCCGTTGCCAATCAGCGGAGGTTGAATTCCGATACTCCCGTGCAAATGTAAGCCTTTTCTGTCGATGCACCTTCGACAGCATAGGCGCAGTGACCATCCGTCTGCATCGGATCCCCATACGCAGCAGGGTCAACTGAACTGTCGTTTTAGACACACTTTTGGTAGCTCCCTGGTTCATTCGGCCAGTGAGTTGCTCCAGTGTAACGTGTCGATCGGCCCTCACGCACCGTCGAAGCCGACGTTCATCTCTTACATGAATGGCACGGGGTTTTCCGCAGCTTATTCGCAATGGCGCCATTTCTCCAATCACGGTACACTTTAACCACAGCAGCACGCTAACAGTTCACAAACTGCGCTGTTTCATAAATATTGTCACCTTTGGCCCGAAAGCCGATAATCATCCCTTTTCGCAAATGTGATAAATCGCCGCTTTTATCTATGACAGCAACGACTGATATGTTTTCAGAATGCCTACAACACACCTTATATGCCCTCCAAGCCAGCTCGCGACACGTGTCTTCTTTCATTGGCTGCGCGCTGTTGACGTCAAAAGTAGGAGGTGGTCACAATAATGTGACTCGACTGCGTAGTTCTCCCATGATGCTCCCACGTGAGGCCTGATTCTGTTCGATCTCAGGTCCGCTGTCAGGGCTGAGATCGGACGATTGGCCCGAAGTCAGTGATTTTGCTACCATTTGACAATTAGAGTGGCAAGGAGCTATTAAGAAAGAGGTCCTCAAAAATCATTGAATGAAAGTGCTCTGATGTCATCCATAATCTTCTTTCCAGTAGGGTTGCTCAAAATCGTCAGAGGATGCCAGAAATTTTATTTTGTCTAAGCAAAATAAAAGTTCTGGTATCTTGTCAGACAGAAGAATGATAAAAAAATACTATACTTCTAGAAAATACGGAGAACAATAAACTGTTCTTCCAGTCTAGATATTATGAAGAGAAGTAGAAATATGCGGCGCATATCCTCACAGGGATATCAAAGTTTTCGAAGAACTGTTTAAAATAAGAACAGAAACAAGGTGTTCAATAAAGAGGCGACTGAATGTCCTCAGAATGTAATCAAATGTAAATGAGGACTGTAAAGACAAAGTATGATGGGACCCATTAGCATCCTTTCCCGAGAATGATAGAAACTCGTTTTACGAGAATGGTTATGTGTAGTGATGGGTACAAGAAGGGTCTTAAATTCCATGGTATTGATTAACTGAATGAATTCTTTACTTCAATCTCTAGATACTGGAGATGAGTTTTTCTCTTACAGACTGATAATAAATATAAATTAACCTGAAACATCAAAAATGAGGGGGTGGGGGGAGGTCGCTGTACATTTAATCTTTCAAAATCTCTTACATTTTCTCGTTTTCCAAGGTACCGACTTAACTGAATGAAATCATTATTTGAGCTTCTAGGTACGAGATGAATATTGCTGTCATTTCCATGTAAATCCTATATAATAGGCTGAGTCTTTCCCTAACGCTCTGACGTCATTCAGTACTTGTAGCGCCAGGCTTTTATCCGGTGGCCAAAATCGGAACTAAGCCAACCGCTATTTCACGGTACGTAAAATCAAGGAGAAATACCGGAAAATAAAATAAATTTAGTAAGACAAACAACATCATCTGTAACAACACGCTCGTGCTCGAACAACGGTGTGCGAGGTCTGTTCTGTTACGTAGGTGTTATGTCGTGTTATATTTCATTTTCTTCGCATTGCAGAGGAATTTCATAAAAAGGAATAAAATTGCAGAGTAATTTCATAAAAAAGGAATATAATTGCAGAGTAATTTCATAAAAAGAAATCAGCGTTATTACAAGAAATTCAGTCACAGCTTCTTCACCCTTGCATGGCACGGGAAATGAACTAGTTGATGATAAATACGAAATAACATAACGCATAAAATAGAGGAGCTTTATGATTCGGTGTACTTTTATGGCCTCAAAATTTCAAGTCTTCTAAAATTTGTTGGTACCCAGTATTCGAACGAATTCATTACTTCAGCCTCGAGGTACTAACTAGAAATGAAAATTTCTGTTTTCTGATTGATGATAAATTTAAAATAGGAGAAGAGTACAAGTTGTGGGCATTGATGACTAGCTGTACCTATAAGATTCCGACAACTGCCTCGACGGGCGAGTGGTCTGAGGTGGTTGCTTTGGATCATCGTCCAACATGAGCCCAAGTTCGAGTTCCTGATGTGGCCCGCTTTGTCCGTCATCACTGTCTGCATACCCTCTGTGGAAGCAGTTGCCCTGAATTTTGGACGGTACTCTGCATACAGCCCTACGAGCTGCTTGCGGTGATCGTTAATCCTTTGCCTCGGGCTTCGCAAAATGGGCTGAAATCTGATCTAACAAATACATACACTACCCGACAGAGAAAACTCCACTCCACGAAGACGTGAACGCAGCCCCATGCAAATTGCAGGATGGGTGCACACGTGCAACTTATGCAAATGATTGCACTTGCAAGCTAATTGGACGAACGGCGCGCGGGATATCAGCGGACAACCATTACGTGAGACCATCAGTCGAGACGTCGTCACGCCCGCGAGAAGTGAGTGCTTCAGCTGTAACTGCGTCTGGAAAACGAACAAGGGGTGCCAATGCACTAAAGACACCATCCTACGCGATTTCGTCAAACGGATGAGTTCACGAGATGTCTCATCGTAGGCCTTCGTGCCGCCGGATGGTTCTGGTTTCGTATTGCGGAAGAAACGCAACGCAATGCCATATCCGTCGGTCGCGTTTGGAGAAAGTGGTTCCAGGAAGGATCTGTGCAACGTCGTAGGGTGACCGAAGCACGGACATGGACGTCCGAGCTCATAGATTGTAGCATACGACGTCATGCCGTAGCGGAACCAGAGGCCACAACGGGCTACATTTTGCTGAGTGTCCGAGGAGGATTGGATTCTCCGATATCGACGCACAAGCCCGTCCACGTCATTATGCTGCGTATGGTTTGGTGTCCAGCCGTCCGTTGCGGATGTTACCCTTAACAGCGAGCCATCGTCGTCACCGCTTGGAGTGGTGTCGTTACAGAGCTTCGTGGGGTGCCGAATGGAACAGTGTGGTGTTCAGCGATGAATCGCGGTTCTGTCTCACCACGGATGATCGCCGTGTAAGAGTCTAGAGGTGACGCGGCCAACGGGTGGATTCCTCCGCTATTGTGGAGCGCCACACAGCCCGGCAACGTGGGATCATGGTGGGGAGAGCTATCATCGCCAACAACCGCTCACCGGTGGTATGCATCACGTGCACATTGACGACACGCCGCTATGTTGACGAGATGCTGAGGCCCGTGGCACTACCGCATCAGCGAAACATCTCAAATTCCGTTTTTCAACAGGATAATGCCCTGCCGCATACCGCTCGGATCAGCTTGAATGCTTTATACGGTGTACGGATGCTTCCGTGTCCAGCACGATCCCCCGACCTCTCGCCCATCGAGCATCTGTGAGACACGATTGGATGTCGGTTGACTACCCTCCCACCCCCGCAAAATGAAGATGAACTGTGTACTCGGATCAACACCACATGGTCCACGATACCCCAGGACTCTATTTGGACTCTCATTGCCGCGATATCACGTCGGATTCAACGTTGTATCGCCCAAAATGGGGGCCACACTCTGTAACGTACCAGGAGATGTGACGTACCTGCCAGAAGGACGCACACGACATAAAGGCAGATAGGAATCAGAATAAAACGTCCGCGTAGCTCAATTGGTAGAGTGACTTATTCCGGAATGAGGGGATCCGGGTTCGAGCCCCGTCGCGGATAAAAATGACGGAGAAATTTACTTCGTTATAATGGCGCCCGAACTATCCGGATGACCCGACCGTTCAAAATCTCGCATTGGTGTGATGTTATTTCCACACCGCGAGATAGGAAAAATAAGAGAATCCCTTCTCCAGCACTTCGAAAAAAAAAAAAAAAAATAAGGGGGAGATGATGTAACGTACCAGGAGATGTGACGTACCTGCCCGAAGGACGCACACGACATAAAGGCAGATAGGAATCAGAATAAAACGTCCGCGTAGCTCAATTGGTAGAGTGACTTATTCCGGAATGAGGGGATCCGGGTTCGAGCCCCGGCGCGGATAAAAATGACGGAGAAATTTACTTCGTTATAACTCTTTATTGATCGTCCTGTATATTCGGCCACTGACTAGTCTGTATGTGACAATTAAATCATTTGTTCAGAACCTACTTGGCTATCTGTGTGTGCAGTTTGGTCTGTTTGCGAGCATTCCTTCATGGTGTGGCATTTTCTCTGTCAGGCAGTGTATTTTCGCTGTCTAAGAAGTGAGCCGAACGCGGCTAGGATTACCGGACCTTCAGAAAGAGTTGCTGTCCCCTTAGCTTTATTATTCAAAGTAGTCATGGAGGGGGATGATTGAAACTAATCCTTTCTGAAAGAGAAGATGTCTGAGTATCTTGTTTGTACCCAGTGACGTGATGTCCGTATTAGGGGGACTATATTATTCCTGCGGTTATGGAGCAGAGAATAAAGGACTATAACGGAGCAATTATCTCTAGTGACAGGTTTATCGTGTCTGCTGCTGAGATGAGATGGGGAGAAAGAATTGTTTTTCCACAGATTTCGTAAAAATGGGTCGCTATGTGAACATTTCTGTATTGGGAACGTAGAAAGGTTTGTAAGTCGGCCACTTAAGATTAAAGCCCAGAAAAGGGGAAATATCCAAAAAAGTTCATGCATTTTCTCAAATTCGTTAGCATGAGTAAATAAATGAGTTAATCACTTTAGCTTCTACGTACTGAAGATGAATATTAATGCCACAGATGAATAGTATGTAAAATAACATGAAACATAGAAACTATTTAATACAGCGTAATTCAAAATGATTCATCAGTTTTCAAATGACTGTATTTTATGTGTTTCTAAATATACAGCGATTAAATGTGCATAGGATAAAGAAAATACTGTCGAAATTTTGTTTTCATACCTTATAAATGCACTTGACACTTCCGTTAATCACGCGAACTACGTTGTGTCGATAATCAAATCGAGGAGATATTGATAATCAAAATTATGTCGAGATGATAATATTCTAGGTACTGAAGACGAATATTAATGCCACGGATTGTGATAGCATGTAAATAACATGAAACAGAAATGATTTAATACAGGGTAATTCCCTGATTACTTGCTTTATGTTTAAGTTCGCGAACTCTTGTGCATATTTATTTTGCATGTTTTTATTATGATTTAAATACCTATTACTTCGACATCCTTGCAATAATTTTTGATACTTTTTGGAGAATAAAGGCAACTGTCAGGCAAGAAAAGAAATGAAAAGCGCGAAAGGTAGAGAGAGTGTTACAGCGTGTCAGAAAAAAACAAAAATATAAAGAACAGAAAGAAAACTGTAGAAACAGAATGAGAGAGAAAATGAATGTATAACTTAGGCAAAATACGTAGTAAATAAATCGCAAAATTGACTAACACATTTGAAGGGTAAGAGGAAAGAACACGCGATGTCAACTTTTTGCTATTTTTCGCCGGATAGCTAAATTATTTTGGTTATAATGAGTACTGTTCTACTGTATAATCCCATCGGGTTAAAAAGGAACAGTATCATCTAAAATTAGGCTTGTACTGTAGAATCGGCTTACTGGTTAAAAACAAACTATGTCCACGCGCTACTGGGAACGATCAAGGAATGTCCCAATTCACCTGCTAGAGGATGCCGAAATCAGATGGGGAATTTGACCTGTGCTTCAAAGTTTTGACCTCACCGGCCGGGTTAAGCAACCAAATATCCGTTAAACAGAAGAAAACTGCCAAAGCTATAACCATTACTACAGCGAACAGGGCTTTGAGAGAAGGGGAGGTTCAGCTTCCGGTTATTGCTTACCATGGACATCTGCGGATTTCGCACGCTACGACTTGCAGGTTCTGAAGAGATTATGCCACCCTGAAGCACAGAACTTCTACGATACATCAGTAAATAAAACTTTAATGTATTCGTACTAACCGCAATGGTAGACATTTCCAGTGCTGATGTGTGAGAAATTTGGACATTACCTATTTTTTCTCAGTTTTCTGGGGTGTTAACGTCAAAAATTTTTTTTACTGTACAACAATAAATTTCTGTTTATGAATTTTGCATAACCCCTATCTACATATCTATATATTAATTCTATAAGGTTTTTTACTGTGAGTCCTATTTTGAGAGAACGACTGAACGTAAAGATACGGTTGAGGTATCAAAATAAAGGTCTTATCATGTAGATGTGCCAGTCAAGGAGAAAAAATGAGATTGGGGCAACGGTTCGGGCGTTGTCGGGCGGCAAAGTTCCTATGTAAAGTCTATGGGAGAAGCGTGCGGTTGAAATTCGATCGCTTGCGGTTGACTCACGCGCTGTTGAAGGCGGTAGCATGGAGGGACTGAGATAGTCCAAAGTACGAAGTCTCTTTTCTGAGCGAACCGTTGCGCAAAGCAACGCTAGCAGGCATTCGTATTAAAGTTCTTCTCATCTAAACAGCGAACACTCTCGAAGACCTGATTGCGTTATGCCGTTGGACTGTGTGATGTATATATACAATTTAATATTCATTTGATCCAGTTTATTCACGTAGGTAAGACGTTTCCCATTATGCCAAAATGTAAATAAACATTCCGTTGACCACTGTTAGTGAAAATATTACGGGCGACTGCTTATAGCCCGTTGAATTGCTCACGGTAGTCGTTAAACCTTCAGTAAAAAAAAATCAAGAACTTGGACTATTGTCTTTACTGAAATGGTTGAATGAATTTATCAGTCAAATAAAGTTTACATTTGTTGTTTCATATGAATTTATTCGTTTCAAAAAAAAAAAAAACCGTCGATTCCGACGGGTAAAGAGTATTCGCAACGTGAATCTCATTCCAACAACATTTACAAACACAGATGTGATTGAAGACGAGAGTGAAAGAGTGCGCTATCCAGTTGAATTTTTGCACACGATCGAGATGAGTAGACTTCCGCCTCACATTCTACGACTGAAAAAGGGTGCAGTCGTGATTCTCATCACCAACCTGGCAGCCTCAGTGGCGCAGTGGTCTAAGCGCTGGCTTATGATGATTCGAATCCCGGTGAGGCATGGATGTTGTATTTGTCTTACGACACTAGCTCTGTCTCTTCCCTGGGACGGGCGACTGCTTAGTCCATTGAGTTGCTCACGGTGGTCGTTAAACCTTCAGTCGAAAAAAAAATCACGAACTTGGACTATTGTCTTTACTGAAGTGGTTGAATGAATTTGTCAATCAAATAAAATTTACATTTGTTGTTTCACATGAGTTTATTCTTTTCAAAAAAAAAACAAAAAACAACAAAACCTGACCGTCGATTCCGACGGGTTTTGTGTAGTTAAACTTCATTTTACTTATGCTTCCCTTATTTCTATTTTGCCTTGATTTCAGTTCCGTCAGATTGAAATCTAAAAATTTTAATTTCTCAGTAAAGCAATTTTGTGACATCGCATGTTGTTTCTCCTTACCCTTTATTTGGTAACTCATGGTTGACATTTTAGTTCCTTAGGAAGCAATCAAAGGTAAGATTTACGCTCTTCTCATTTCGCGTGATCCGTACGTTGTTGCCTCCTCAGTGTTTCTTCTTATTTTGTAGAAGATCCTTAATAATTATGCCGAAAGAAAGCGAGATTTCATTTGATCACATAAAATGGCATTAGCATAAAATCGAAAATTCGTTAAATTATTAGCTGGCTTCAAGTGTGGCAATCAAAACGTCGAGTTCTTTTATGATTACAAATTTGCACATGAATAATCTTGGACGTACAGGAACGTTTAAATGTTTTAAGATGTACATAAACAAAATGAAATGCCATAAAATGAAAAAGGGAGGTTATTTCCATATGAACAAGTAATTCTGGCGCACGAAAAAAAAAAAGTAAAAAAGCAAGATATTTTTTTCCTAGTTCTAATGTGTATAAGAGTGCGGGTGAGATGGACAGGTTCAATATTTTCCCTCCCTGCAACCACCATTCTTTTATATCCCCCTTAGGGCTCATGCAATTGCTTTCTGCTTCACGTCTTTAACTCTCCTTGTCCTTTTCCTGATTCGAATCGTAGCATATGAAGGGGAGGGCGGAACAGAAGGTTTAAAAAGAAAAGTGGAGACGAGAACATATACATCTCTCTCTCTCTCTCTCTCTCTCGCTCATTCTCTTTCTCATTCTTGCATTCTCCCCCAACCCCCACCCCTCCTGATAAATTATTCGCGCTCGCACAAGTCCGCTGGGCGATACGTTACTAAATGCCATATATTTCCCTGGAAAATGCGAGCACTACAATTGCAAAGTACGCAATCAGGCTAGCTTTCTCCTGGTTTCGAAGTACATTTTATACTTTGAGTGGAGAACAACAGGAAAAAAATCTAACGGCAAGCTTCTGTTTCTATAAATAAACAAAAAAAAGGAAAAAAAAATAGAAAAAGAAAGATGGAGATATAGGGGAGGATGCAGGGGATGAAACGAAAGTAATGCGATAGTCAAAACCAAATCGGCTTCCACCGTTTTTATGCCCTGGCGCAGTTTAAAAGTATTATATGAAGCAGAGATGCTGGTAATAAATCTAGGGAGTTTAAAGGGGGGTCGGTACTGTCGGGTGGAGAATAAAGATTTTTCTTTGCCTTCTCCCTCTGGAATGTTATTTTTCTTCTTTTTCTTAACTTATCTTCTTTTTCTTCGCACAGGGGGCCGGCATTATGCCTCGAATGCTGTGGTCGGATCTGGAACAAATCCATTGTTGTAGCCATTTGGGAACATTGAAGCTGATCACTTTACCAGAGCACGTAGTTCAAACGTTTGGCTTGTTCGTTCGACAAAACAATTCTGTTTGCATTCGAAGTTTCTGCAGCTCGCTCTCTCTCCTATGCCCGTACGATCCCCGCTTTCATTTTTCTGAATTTTTATTGCATAATTTCTTTCTCCTTTTTTTATTTTTGTTATATTTTTTTTTGTATTTTTGAAAAGGAGGAGCAGTGCTATGAACAAATGGTTGGGATTCTAAGAAGACAATGATTCGCGCTGCTTTCTTCAACATATTTTTCGTATTCCGAAAATACTTTACGCTGGATTTTCCTAATATCTTTACCTACCGACGTATTTAGCAATAATATTCGCATTTAAGTTTCAAAGACTGAATACAAGCTTCTTCTTTTTCTCTTTTACGTGATGGCAGACAGTCTCATTTGCATTACTCCGTGGTTGAACGTCTGTCACTGAAAATTTGGATTGAGAGTCATGACTCAGCCATACATTTAAACACTTACTTCTGTTGAAAGGCGTAGAAGAGGGATGTGAAAGAACGTAATTAAATCCACGAAAGCTATAAAAGTAAAGAACATAATTATAACCGTGCATACTGTAAAAGTACAGTAAAGCAGCCCAGCTTGGTGTGAAAGAATATGGCTGCAAGATGTACTGTATGGTGTAAAGTATCCGACTATGGCTGCAAGTGGTGCAAAATATGGGTTGTCGGAAAAGTCATGACGTATTTTAGCCATGTTTTGCAAAGGCCATTTATTGATAGAAAGAACAAAGATCAATCAATGATATAATGCCCGTTTTGTTCCATAACCTTTTGTCATCTTTCAGTGAGCTGCAGAATGCCTCGTTCATAGAAGGACCTGTCTTTCGTGACGAAAAACTGTACAAGGTGCTAATTTACAGCCTCATTTGAATTGAACGTTATACCACGCAAGGACTGTTGAAGAGAGCGAAACAAGTGGAAGTCTGGCGGCGCAAGATCAGGCGAGTATGCTGTGAGTGGCAACACATCCCTCCTAAGCTCCAATAATTTTTTGCGGGTGATCAAACTTGTATGTGGTCTCGCGTTGTCGTAATGGAACACAACACCTTTACGATGAACGAGCTCTGAACGTTTCTGGATGATGAATTTGTTCAAACTGTCCAATTGCCGACAGTACACATTCGAATTGATTGTTTGGTCCCGTGGTAGGAGCTCGAAAAAGACGACACCTTTAAAATCCCACCACACTGAGACCAGAACCTTCCGCTGATGAATGTCTGCTTTGGATATAGTTTGAGGCGAAGCAGCACGTCAGGACCAAGACTGTTTGCGCAGTACATTGTTGTACACAATCCACTCTTCGTCACCAGTTATCAGTCGCTTCAAAAAAAGATCGTTTAGCTCACATTTAATGAGCATATCGCAAATGTTTATGCGCGCCGTCAATTGAGCTTCTTTGAGTTCATGAGGAACCCACACATCGAACTTGCTTACGTATCCCAGCTTCTTCAGGTGGTCGGGAACGCTTGAATGATTGGATGTGTAATGTGTTTGCAATCTCTCGTGTCGTGTAACATGGGTTTGACTCGATCAATGCTTTGATTTGGTCGTCATCAACCTCGGTTGGCCTCCCGGACCGAGGAGCATCGTTGAGGTCAAATTCACCAGCACGAAATTTTGTGAACCACCGCTGGCACTGACGTTCTTGTAAAGCATTATCACTGTACACGTTACGCAACTTTTCATAAGCTTGACGCGCGTTCTTCCATTTACGGAAGTAAAACAGTAAAATAAGGCAAACATGCACAGTTTGGTCTTCCATCTTCAACTTGATGTCAAATCTCCGCAAATCAACCAAACCGCTCACTATTCTTTTTAGACTGCAGCTAGAACTGGCAGCGGTCGAATGCCATAGCGATAACAGAGGAGCTGCGCATGCCTCTAGTACTTCCAAAACCGCCCAACAGCAATCGGGTGCCAAAATGCGTCATGACTTTTCCGACAACCCAATAAAACATTACAGCCACACTTCGGGGGAAAATACGGCATGTGATCAAAAGTATCCGGACACCCCTTTTGATTAATGGATTCGCCCATATACGTCATAGCCATGGCCCATACTTGTATAAAAAGACGTATGTGGCCTGACAAATATCATAGACAGGCATGAACAGTACAATGATCAGTGCAGCAGTGCTAACTGACTTTCAACGTGGCACTGTCTCAGGATGTCAACTTAGCAAGAAGTCAGTTCAGGTAATGTCTGTCCTAATGCAGCTGACCCGATCAACCTTTAGTGATATTATTGTAAAACTGAATAGGAGCAACGCGCAATCGCGACGTGGTAGACCACGTAGGTTGACAGATCGTGACAGCCGACTGCTAAAGCGTTTGGAGCGACAACAAAATCTCCTGTCTTCTGTTGCAAAACTCACCACCAAATTCTAAAATGTCCCTGGAAACAATTCCAGTACCATAGCGTTTAGCTAACAGCTAAATGGAATTAAGTTACATTGCCGAGCGGCCGCGCATAAGCCTAATACCAGAAAGATCAAGCGTTGATTGGAGTGGTGTAAAGCTTGGCGCCAATGGACTCTGGAGAAGTGGAAACGCAATCTCTAGGGTGATGAATCACGCTTCACTATCTGGCAGTTTGAGGAACGAGACTGGGTTTACAAGGTGCCAGGTTAACGCTACCTGCCCGACTGTGTTGTGCCAACTGTCAAGCATCATGCTCTGGGGCTGTTTCTTATGGCTTGGGCTGGGCTGCCTAATCCTAGTGCCTGGGAAGCTTAACACGACGGCTTATAATGTTATTCTCGACAGTTCTGTGCTACCAACATTATAGTGATAATTCGATGAAGGTCCTTTCCTTTACTAACGCAACAATACCTCCGTCCACGAAGCAAGGTTAGCGAAGGAACATTATAATGAAATAGATGTGGAAGAACTTGATTGGACTCCACAGAGCCCCGATCTCAACCTATGAAACACCTCTGGAATGAATTGGAACGCAGGCTGAGGGCCACACCAATCTTCCAGATATCTATGACCGACTTGAGTGATAATTTTGTGTTAGAATGGAAGGCCATTCCCGCAATAGCGTACCAAAATCTCGTGGAAAGTCTTCCTAGTAAAGAGGAGGCTGTGATGGTAGCAAGCGGTGAACCAACTCGATATTAATTCCTTTCGTGTTGCAGGGAGTTTGTGGATAGCTTTTGATCAGTTAGTGTATATCGCAAACAAGCATGGCGTAAAATAATAGAATTAAGAGCACGCAAAATGAAGAACAACGAACGTACTGACAAGTGAACAAGTTACATGTGCTCATAAAGTAAAACAACATCTCCAGCCATGCAGTAAGTCCATGATGTTAAATGACGCTATTACAACCATTCATGATGAAAGAAAACGGAATACAGGAATGCGCAGTGTAAAGGTGTAACTGCGCTCTTTTACATCTCAGTTATGTAAAAGGGCGCAGTTACATGCACGTGATGAAACAACGTAATTACAGCCAAGGTACTTTGCACACGTTAAATGCAGTCACTTATTTTGTAAAAGCACATGGATTGAAGTAGCGAATTATTAGGAACACCCAAGAGCAATCACGCACGTGCTATTCTCACTTATGTACACATCTATGACGTTGAGGTATCATGTAAACTGCTCAATGCAAAGGGTTTAGGCGTGTACAAACTACGAAGCAAGGCAGCGGCATTATGGGAACGACTCGTGATTTAAGCAATTTTTAAAACGGCATGATAATGGACACTAGGTAGACAAGTGCAAGCATCTCAGAAACAGCAAAAACTCGTGATGTAAGCAACTTAGAAAGAGGTATGATAATGGGCACTAGGTAGACAGGTACAAGCATCTCAGAAACAGCAAAGACTCGTGATTTAAGCAACTTAGATAGAAGGTATGATAATGGGCACTAGGTAGACAGGTGCAAGCATCTCAGAAACAGCAAAGACTCATGATTTAAGCAACATCGAAAGAGGTATAATAATGGACACTAGGTAGGCAGGTACAAGCGTCTCAGAAACAGCAAAGACTCATGATGTAAGCAACTTACAAAGAGGTATGATAATGGGCACTAGGTAGACAGGTGCAAGCATCTCAGAAACAGCAAAGACTAGTAATTTAAGCAACTTAGAATGAGGTATGATAATGGACACTAGGTAGACTGGTGCAAGCATCTCAGAAACAGCAAAAACTCGTGATGTAAGCAACTTAGAAAGAGGTATGATAATGGGCACTAGGTAGACAGGTGCAAGCATCTCAGAAACAGCAAAGACTCATGATTTAAGCAACTTAGAAAGAGGTATGATAATGGATACTAGGTAGGCAGGTACGAGCGTCTCAGAAACAGCAAAGACTCATGATGTAAGCAACTTAGAAAGAGGTATGGTAATGGGCACTAGGTACGCAGGTGCAGGCATCTCAGAAACAGCAATAACTCGTGATGTAAGCAACTTAGAAAGAGGCATGATCGCCTCCATGCCGGACCGCATAGCATGCATCGTCGCACCACGTGGTGCGACGCGCTATTGAAGATGTCCGGACTGCGTGCCACAGATCCCTCCGTAATTGTCTTGCAGCTCTGTTTTTGCCATCATGTGTATCATTCATCTCTATCATTACGTCCATAAAATTTCAGTTCAATCCGATGCTTCCTTCTTGGTGCGCAAATTTCATTGTCCGTGAGTGTATATTATCCTTCAATGATGAAAACAAATCGCCAGTTAAAGTGAAGAGTCGCTCTTTTGTAGTGCAGAGTAGGTTTATTCAGTGAAGTACAAGCGCAGAAGATCTATCGAGCTTTGTCCTGATATCTTTACGTTCTTTATATTATTAACACGATGATCTGTCTCTGCTTATTATTCTATATATTAGGCCTCTTAACTTCCTTGCTAAATTTCTCTTTCCCGACTGTAACTTTCATTAGACCTCCCTTCTCGGAAATTATCTTTATCTCCATTTCCCCGCGAATCTAAAGCACTACTCCAAGACACGAAGAAAATCTCCCAAAATCTCTATCTAAGAACCCGATCTCAGAAAGTATCTCCGTTTTGTTCCTCTCCTCAGAAAGTGCGTGTGTTATTATCTCCTCTGACGAAAATACTAGTAACCTCGACTTCTTTTTTCACAAAATTTCCGAGAATCTCCCGTTTTGAACTCCACGTTGACTCCTTCTTTTACACTATTTCGTTAATAACTTACTTCCGAGTGTGCCTCTTATGTTGCAGACCCCTTGCTATCAATTATAACTTTGACCGACCGTGAGAAGTGTCTCACTAAGCTGAAGATGTAAAAATTGCTTGATACTCTCCCTACAAAGATAAGGTCACTGTCCACAATACAATAAAACTTGAAGTCTGACAGATATTCGCATGGAAGTAGACATCCGTCACACATAACACGATATGCAACTTGTTCATTAATCACCTTTGACGAAATGATGAAGACCACTTCTACATTTAATCAAATTAAAAACGGTATTTACAAGTTAAAACATATGATAGATAAAAACACTAGATCTTTCTATCACACTAGTGATCTTCACCAGGTCACCCACCCAATGGCATCAGGGTACGTCGACACGCAATACATAGGGATTTTTGATGACCCAAATAATGGGTAGAGCGCATGCTCACGAAAGTTGTTGTGAACACAGAGAGAGAGACATAGAGAGAGACAGGTAACAGGACTGCGAACGAGGAGAGTCAAAATGATGTTACACACGTATTAATAATTCCGCTGTAATTATTATTTCCGCAATGTTCAAGTAGAGCAGTCCATGTTCGTGGGAGGAGAGAGGGTATATCGTCATTACAGCAGATACCTCTATAATGGTGAATATACAAGCTTTCTGCAAAGAGGGTCATGCTTTTGGTGCTGTGTGTAATGAGGATTTTGCATGCATCCCATAATGGTCTATGTGTGCCTCTAGCTACCAATCGGTCTAGGGCTGTCGAATGTGAGCCTGTTCTGACATCGTGTGAGTGTTCAAGCAAACGGGTTTTAAAATTACGTAGGGGTGAGCCTATGTACACTTGATCTATTTCATTAGGATTTAAAGCTCTCAGGGAGATGAGGTAGACGCCGTACCCGTGTTTGGTTTCAACGGGATCTCTGTCACGTTTAATTAAAGTGTACAAATTGCGTGTTTGCAAACCAAAATTTATATTAAACCTGGCACATGCATGTTTTAAAACGCTGGTGCAGCCGGGAAAATAGCTTATGGATCCTACGTACCTGGTAAGGGTTTGTTCTAATGCGGTAAACGCAAGTCGTTGGTGCCTGCGGAGAATGGTGTGTACCAGGTCTTTCGGGTACCCGAATTTGCTAGCAATGACAAAGATTCGTTGAAGTTCGATGCGCCGTAGGCGTACAGATGACGAATGCGTAAATGCCCGTCGTGCCAGGTAGCGCAGGGAAGCCAGCTTAATAGATAAAGGCTATGTTGAGTTGTACGGGGCTATAATTGGGTGGGTACACTGAGTATTTTAAAGTGAAGTTTTGGGGGTCCCGTTCTATGAGCAAGTCTAAGAACGGGAGTTTTAAGTTATTTTCCAATTCCAAAGTGAAGTTTATGGAGCGATATATGGAGTTTAACATACTGAGAAAATGCAGCAGGTCGGAATGCGGATGTGGCCAAAAGACAAGAACGTCATCCTCATAGCGGGTGTAGAGGAGGGGTTTGAGCGTACATACGCTAAGTACCTCCTTCTCCAGGGTTTGCATGACAACCTCGCCGAGAATCGCTGAGAGGGGTGAGCCCATAGTGGTGCCTTCTTTCTGCTGGAAAATAACATCGTTGAATTTAAAATATGACCTGGATGCAACCAGCTTTAAAGCTGAAAGGACGGGCTCTATTTCCAAAGGTGGGAGAGGTGGTTATGAGTATATAATTTTTGACAAATGATGTTGTGTGCCTCTTGAAGGGGGATACTGGGGCACAGCGACACAACATCCAAGGATGCCATTATAAACGGCTTGCCTTGCGAACTGAAGGATTTTATAAGATTAATAGCTTGTAAAGGGCTGTTAATTGAAAACTGAGAATGATTTAGGATGGGGGAGAGAAATTTTGCAAGGGCTTTTTCAAGTGGGCGGATAGGAGACGCATACGAAGAAACTAAGGGGCGGAGGGTGTGATTTTGTTTATGGAGCTTGATCTTCCCCAAGATTTCGGGTACTCTGGGGCCCTTAGGAGGGTTCATATTATCGGAAATTTCTTTAGGTAAGTGGCCATGATTCTTCAACTTTGCGACGGACGCGACGGTTGTTGCGACAGGATCAAATCTCAAAATTTTATGTGGAATTACGTCTATAGTTTCTTGCATCTTTAAGTGGTATGCATCACGGTCCAAGATTACAATTCTATTCGATTTATCGTTGGATATGATAGCCAAGTTAATGTTTTTTTGTAATTCACATAGTTGACGCCTCTCCTCTTTGTAGGCTTGACTTTGATTCAATGTCGTGGTAGAGCCATGGTCTGAATCTCGTTGGCTCGGGGCGGACCAGTGCTGAAACGACTTAACAAATTTAGTTCTTGCGTCGTCCTGGTGTTCTGCAGCCCTACCAGACTTTTCTTCGTCCGGATGATACTTTCAGCTTGTGACACAAGTTGAAAAAGATTCGGTCTAGTATTCGGATAGCAAAATTTAAACCCCTGCTCCAGAGCGTTCTTCCGAACATCCGAGAGTTCGGTTGAGCTTAAGTTAACATACATTCTGGGCTCATGTCGTTTTGGTTGATTAGATCCTTCAAAACGAATGGGTCGAGATTGGATTTCCGAAGCCACCAGGCCACGGAGCTTAGTCATATGACGGTTGTTCTGTGATTCAGTTTCACTCTTTGTAATAGCATGCAAAATAATCAGCGAGTGATCAACAGTAATAGGATGATATGTTCTTGTGAATTGTCCATGTTGTGAGTAAGTCCTACGTGCAAGGTAATCTATGTAGGTTCGTTTCAAACGAATTGCGGTATTAAGTCTCTTGGTCTCTGACAGCCTCAATACACATAGGTCTTGCTTGGAAATAGCAAAGTACTGACAGATGTTTGAATGGAGAACGGCCAGGAAAGCTAAAAGCAGTGACTACTTCGCTGCGTCATTAACACCTCTGGTAGAAAAGTCGGAAAGGGACCGTCTCCAAATCTTCTCTGAGGTACTAGAAAAGAGAAAAATATTTTAACGTAATGGATATTAAAGAAGGTTATTAATGTTTACTTTTGCTAATACCTATGAACCCAGATTTACAGTACATGATGTAAAAACGTAAATGCGTAAGTGATGCAAATGATCAGTATGGCGAAGAAAAATCCGGTGGGGTATAAAAGAACGTATAACGTGGGCCATATAATTGTGACCACCACGGTCTTCACGATTACCGCTTCCCGCAGAACGTTGAAGTGCCATCAGTGACTGCCGAAGAAAATGTACATTGAGGGCATCAGTAGTAGATGTCGGCACACCTGTAATGAAGCAAGATAAGAACTTGTAGCAATCTGAACGGTGAATGATGATCTACTCTGGAAAGGCGGAGGCTATATATGAGCAACCGCAGTAGTTTGTGGCTGTTAGAGAGTAGTCGTAGTGAAGATGTGACGGTGAATTATCCAAAGAGAGAGAGAGAGAGAGAGAGAGAGGGAGAGAGAGCTGGTACAGAAGACTACAGGACATTTAGTCTATGTGATTCTCTTTCAGCCCGAAGATAAATCCTGATCCCACAGGTAAGTAAAACGAAGAACATAATCCTCTTGGGTATCTCGAAATTTAAAGAGGGAATAGCAGAGACGGAGAGAGAACTAGCGACGAACCAAGACGCTGAACAACTACGGAGTTCAGTAGAAGAACCGGGATCAGAGACAAAGATGAGACTCAAGACGACCCCGACCCAGGGTCAAAAGACCCTGGGTCGGGGTCGTCTTGAGTCTCATCTTTTGTACACACTTTATCTACACTATTCACACTTTTTCCTAGCGACCTCCCATCGCTAAGGAAAAGTGTGAATAGTGTAGATAATTGTGTCCCTTGAATATTGTAATTGTTGTGATTGCTGTGTCAGTGAATATTGTGATTATTATGGCGTCTGTATTTATCTAACTTCAATATAAAAGTATTCAGATTCGAATAATAAAGTATCTTAATGCCAAAAAGAAAATGAGTAGTCAGTGAAATTACACTGGCGGAAAGTGAAAAAAGAACACCAAGAAGGAATTGGCGGACAATCATGAAATTTGCATATTTTAATGGGGTCGAGTTTACGTAGGTGTGATGTTAATTTCAGGACCAACCGGTGAGCGCTTAAAGCCACCGCAAGGCATAATATGCAAATTGTCGTCGGTGGTATTCAAGGAATAGAGCGAAGTGAATGTAATCATTCGTCGGCGTACGGACACGTGAGAAGACCCTGAAAAACTGCAATGCCCGGACATGGAAGACGTGTACGATTTCAGCAGTTATCGTACTTTGAGCGAGGTCGTCTAGTCGGACTCCGCGAGGCCGGGTGGTCGTACCGTCGTATTGCGGAGCGAATTGGACGGGAAGTATTGGTGGTGGTACGATGGTGGCGTAGATGGTCCGAGGAACATTTCCACACGAGAAGACGTGGATTCGGGAGTCACAGACGGACTGATGAGCGGACAGATCGACGCATAAGAAGAGCGGCGTTGTCAAGCAGAACATCCAATGCGACGCAAATCCGAGCTGCCGTTGAACCTGAGGTGACTGTGCGAACAACCCGCAACCGTCGACTGGATGCAGGACTACGTGCACGTGTGCCTCTGGCATGTGTACCTCTCACTCCAGCCCACCGTCAGGAACGGCTGCAGTGGTGTCGCCAACGTCTGCACTGGAGAACGCAATATCGATCTGTCGTGTTCAGCGAATAAAGCAGATTCTGCTTGGGAGCCTCCGATGGTCGTATGCGTGTTCGCAGACGCACAGGGGAGCGTCTCCACCCTTCTTGCATCCGCCAGCGACACACAGGGCCTACACCTGGTCTCCTGGTGTAGGGAGCGAGCAGCTATCACTCCCGTACACAACTAGTGTTTGTACCGGGTACGTTAAACAGCCCCTCCTACATCAACAACAGCATTCAGCCCGTTGTTGTGCCATTTGTATGGTCGGTCCATCGTGGTGTTTTCCAGCAATATAACGCACGCCCACACACGGCACGTGCAACGGAACATGCACTTCAGGGTGTGAGACAACTTCCATGGCCTTCACGTTCACCGGATTTGTCCCCCAGTGAGCACGTGTGGGATTTTATGGGACAACGATTTATCCGGTCTCCATGGCCAGCCACGACCATCCCCGATTTACGCGTCCTGGTTGAGGATGCTGGGAACTCAATACCCCAAACTTACATCCAACATCTGTACGACAGACTCCATACCAGAATTGCACTGTGTGACGCAGTTCATGGCGGTTCAACCTCGTACTAACCATGTTACATGGAAATGTTATTTTTCACCTTAGCAGCAAATACAGCTGTATTTTGCCATAATGCTTTGATCACGTTATCCTCTGTATTCCGTTATTATGCTGTATAAATTTCGTTGGTATCGGACGTCTCCTTCTTGGTGTTCTTTTTTCACTTTCTGCCAGTGTAATATGAAATCGTAATGTGTTTTTTTTAGAAAGGCCATTTGAAACCGATACACTGTCGCCAACACTGAAATTGCCCCTCCCCACTGGAACGTCGCACCAATGTGGTCTGATGAAGAAGTGGGTGGTGGTGGCTTATGGAGGTGGTAGGTGCTAGTCAGTCCCCCAACCGATCCTGTCCGAGGAGAAGTTTCTAGAGGATCCTGGTGGGACTGCTCGCAACGCCTTCACCACAAAATGTTTCGATAAAAGAGTCCCACTAAACCCTGCAGAGTCGGCAGTTTGAGGGCGCAGTAGAAGTCATTTATGTCACTCTAGGTCAGTCTATGTAGAATGGTGCCTCACCGGGTGCAAGCGGTTATCCCCGAAAAAGGCAGCCCAACACTACTAAGCAGGTAGTAATGCTATGGATAATGAGTCTAGTTGTATCCATCATTACTGTATCATACGCCGTCTTCCGCCTGAAGACTGAAGATCAACACTAAACATTACTTAATGTGTGCACAGATGAACTATTTCTTTCTTCGATTTTGTAGTCTTCCGCCTGAAGGTTGGAGATCAGCACTCCGAACATTGCTTTACACTGAAGAGCAATTGAATTAGAGACAGCTGGTGTTATGCAAATGTGGCGCTGTGGGCGACCCTGTAAACGAAAACGACATGACATATGCAGCGATACGACAATATAAGGAGTGATGCGATGGGAATCAGTAAGAGTCGGGTGCAATATGGGTAAAACGAAGGATCTAAGCGTATTTGATAGTTTGCGAATTGTCGAGGCCCGACGAATGGGTCACTCCATCTCGGAAGTCGTGCAGGCATTGGGATTTACACGAACCACTGTGTCACGGGTGCACCGTGAGTACATCGAATCCGGTAAAACCATCCCTGCAAGGGCCAACTGCCGTGGACAACAGCATGTGGATGAGCGGGGTCATCGTCGGCTAGCTCGCATTGTAACAGCGGATAGACGGGCCACAGTGCAAGAAATCACTCGGCAATTTAACGCTGGTGCACAAAAACGTGTAAGCAGCCACACCATCCAGAACCATCTCCTCGCTATGGGGTACAGAATCTATCGTCCCACGAGGGTACCACTTCTGATCGCATATCACAGAGTGCAAAGATTAGCATGGGCGCGGGAACATCGCCACTGAACCCTAGACATGTGGGAAAATGTTGCCTCGACTGATGAGTCGAGATTCACGTTAGTACCTGTGGATGGCAGGATACGAGTACGGTGCAAACCACATGAAGCGATGGATCCTTCTTGCTAGCACGGTACTCTTCAAGCTGGTGGGGTGGCATTCTCGTCTGGGAACTGTTTACGTGGAATGGGAACCCTGGTACGTGTGACATCGTCCCTCACAGGTCAACGTTACCGGGATATCCTGGACAACAATTTGCTCCCGTTTGTGCGTCTTCAACATCCCACTGGGGACCTCATCTTGCAACAAGACAATGCAGCTCCCGAATTGTATCCGAATGATTGGATGAACACTCCACCGACGTGACTTCGCTTCCTTGGCTAGCTAGGTCCCCTGACCTCAATACCATCGAGCACATCTGGGATGCCATCGAGAGAGGTGTTCAAGGCTCTGACCCCCTCCATCAAATCGTCGTGAACTGTGGGAGCTTGTTCAGGGGTCGTGGATCCGTATGGGTTCCCAACGCTTCCGGTGTCTTGTCGAGTCCATGCCGAGACGAATCGCCGCCGCCGCCATCAGGGAGAAAGGTGGTGCTACACGTTACTAGACAGGTAATTTTAATTCAATTGCTCTTCAGTGTATGTGTGACCAGATGAATTACTTTCTTCTTAGACTTTATGGTCTATTTCTTTTATATCTTTCTGCTGCTTCTCTTTGACTTCTTCTTCTAAGGCCAGTTCTTGCACTTTTATTCATTTCTCGGTGAATTATCCAAAAAGGAATACTCAACAATCCAGTGTGCCAGGGTGGAGAGCACGGCTGGATTACAATCGAAGTGAACAGGGGTTGGAACCGTGCTCTATCGGACAACAGGAGGCTCACGAACCCTCAGCTAACACTAGGCTACAATCCTACCGAAAATACAATCAAGTAGACGTTCTTGCTGATGAACCTAAGGACTCGGCGACCAAGTCATTTCCCATATTTACTCAATCGTCATCTTTAGCGTTGCCTGAAGGTGGCACGGGATTACCGTGACTGGGTATCGGACTATTTGTAAAACAATAAGGGTTGATAATGGGTGGCACTCCTCTCCTAGTGCCCGAAAAACGTTAAGTTCCATGTCCACGTTGATCCTCCAACCGTGGAAACAAACACAACTTACTTAAATTATGGGTTGCACACTTGCTTTGGTGAATGTAGAGGCAGAGTAGGACTCAAAGGAGGTGCTCGAAGTGGCTCCCGAGGGCGTCGTACACTGTAAAAAATTGACTCTAGATTCTACGGTTTTAAACCGTTTTCCAGTGTGCCAACACAAAACCGTAAAATCTACAGTTTTATGCAGTGTTGGAGAAAAGCTATAGCTTGTTGATTGTGCTGTGTTGGAGCAAAGCTATATGTGTTGATCGTGTTGGAGCAAATCTATAGCTTTGCTCCAACACAATCAACACTTCGTTCCAGCGAAATGTTTGTGTTTTCGTTATTATTTGGACTGTGACTCGCTCCAGCCAAATTCTATGCTGTTTTCTTCATTAAATGCAGTGTTGGAGCAAAGCTCTAGGTTTGCTGCAATACTGCATAAAACTGTAGATTTTACGGTTTTGTGTTGGCACCCTGGAAAACGGTTTAAAACCGTAAAATCTACAGTCAATTTTTTACAGTGTATTCTTGGTGATTGGCTTGTGGGACCGCACATCTTTATACAACATCTGACTGGCGCCATGTACCGTGTGCTCCTGGAGCAAGTGCTTCCCTGTTTGTTGCAGAGTGTTCCGCACAATGCTCGGAGAGACATGTCGTTCATGCATGATGGGGCCCCGGCACATTTTTCCACCGTGGTCCGGGACTTCCTGAATGCGACGTATCCCGGCAGGTGGATTGGACGGGAAGTGTCGGCACCTTGGCCTCCACACTCTCCGGACCTGAATCCACTGGACTTCTTCTTCTAGGGATACCTGAAAACACTGCTGTAAGAGACGCCTGTGGAGTCACCGGATGTTCTCGTCGCGTGGATCATTGTCACTGCGGACCAGATCAACACCACACCGGGAGTCTACGAGAGAGTGCGACAGACCTTCATCCGTCGGTGTGGGCTGTGCAAAGACGCCCTCGGGCGCCACTTGCAGCACCTCCTTTGAGTCCTGCTCTGCCTCTACATTCATCAACGCAAGTGTGCAACCCATAATTTAGGTAAGTTGTGTTTTTCTTGGAGGATCAACGTTGACATGGAACTTAGCGTTTTTCGGGCACTAGGAAAGGAGTGGCACCGTACGTTCCGTTGCAAAAGTTATTCGTCTTTATATGTACTATCACCCCTCTTCGTTTGTCGCACGAATTTAGGAACACCCTGTATACCTAATCCTCAGTAAAATTCACCGGAAGTTACTTATTGATCAGTCTACGGAGACAGGTAAGTTGAATAAGTGATTCTTTTTTTTTTTTTTAAGACAAAAGCTTTGTTCTAGTTTCGATTGGGTTTAAAAAATTTATTTAATTCATTTTTAATTCTAATTTCACACTACTTTATTTGTTGATATACGTACTTTATTGAATGTTAAACAGAATGATATCATCCGCGTACCTACCACTATCAAGAGTCACATCATTAATTTCAGTTCCATTTAAGGCTTTCTTCAAAAGTGATTGTGATCATATATTTTTGTAAAAAGCAATAGTGACAAAACAAAAAACCTTTGCCGTACATCTGGTTTGATTTTTCAGTGCTTTCTTCAATTCACTGTCTTCTTCTCTACAGAGCTTTCTTGATTTCGGTACTATTTCTGACAGAATATTAGGCATATGTGTTGTAAGAAAACAGGCGGAGGAATCAGAGCTGATGTTAGGTACAACTGTAAAAAAAAAAAAAAAAAAAAAAAAAGAGTTGGTGGTAGGCGAGAGAAGAGAAGCTCAACTAATAAATCTATAAGCTACACAAGATAAATTTTGAAACCCCTGAGCTTTATATCATGAGCTGGACAGGAGATTTCGGAATCGAAAATGCAGTAAATTTTTGTCACTATTAGAATCATCACTGGAAATGTCACACCGAAAGCTGACTTCTGCTTTATCGTCTATCTAAAATTTTGATGGCGAATCCCCCCCGCTTCCCCCCCATTTCCCTTTCGGTTTTTTTTTTCCTACTAACGCATATTACTTAGGCATCTGCTGGTTTAATTTAAAATTATGATGTAATTTCATTCCCGTAACAAAACATGAACATTAATAAATCGCAACGGTATACGGCAAATGATTTCAGGCACGAATTATTTTCCTTAATCGTCGTTCGTTTAATTGGGTCTATTTAAAATGAAGTCCATTAAACGAGTTTTTTTTCAGCTGAAGAGAGGAAACATGGAAAAGGTCACGAGGTATGCATTAAACTTCATATTCAACTACATCCTTACTGTAGAAACTGTGAAAAATAATCTGGCTTTTATTATAGAATCTATCTGGGAGACAGTCATAAGGCATTTACTTTTAAGAGAGAAAACGGAAAAAAAGAAGAAAAGAGACCTTCAGATGTTCTAATAAAAAACAACAACCCCGTAGGTACTAATTAAAGCGAGTTAACATTTGGAAATTTATGATTCCCAGGTTGGCTTCTTGTCTTTCCACTGTTCATTTAATCAACGGCATAAGGTTAGTTCAATAATTTTTGCCTATTAGCCTGCACAAAAAGGGATTTTCAGGCGTACAAGGGTTCGGAGACAATGGGCTGCGGTCACGCCAATCGCTTCCCTTCATAGATTTCGGGTGAGCAGGTTGATACTGGTCACGAGATAAGGCGATTAAAAAGAGTGTTCCTTACGATCCTATCTTGATCACGATGTTCCAACTTGGATAATTGCCCATGTCGAGCTTGTAAAACCACGTGAACGGATCATGTTTCCACCGAGATCATTTTCGTCTTGTCTTACAAGATGTAACAATCTCGAAATGCTTTCGCGGTAGTTATTGCTTGAAATTCCGCCCAGCGGGGTATTTTGGCGGGAAATGGCTCATGAAATACTGATCGGAGAAATCTTGCGTCGCGTTTTCTTCGATGTTATCGAACGACGACTCCGAAATTGAAATATATTACAATGAAACTCTCATATCTGATAAGTGAGAGTGAATGGCGCTCAGGCCAAAAGTCGCTGAGATGAAAAGAATACTAATTCATTATTCATAAGATCTGTTTCAATAGGTTATTATTATTTATTTCGGGGGAAGGAGATGTTGTCTTTAAATGAATAAACAAAATACATGTCTTCAAAGCGTCACGGTTACTTGCTTTTTTATATACATCAACAAGCGGGAATTTTTTTTCACATTAAAATAAAATTCCCACTTTTCCCCACCTTCCAAAAATATTAAAAACTGCCGATATGCCTCATTTGCGAGCATTTATTTAGCAAAATGTCGAAAATACATATTTAAAATGAAAAAAAGGAACTATAACCCATGCTTTCAAAGCGTCGCACTGAGTGGATTTATTTTAATCTCGTAGTTGTAAATATCCTTTTCTTTGATAAAATGTACTTGCACATAAAAAAAATTCCACTTTTTTTTTCATGGATATGATGACATTCGTTTTGAAGACAGTTCCAAACCCAATTTTCAAGCATTTATTTTGCAAAATTCATACAAACGAAATCATGATTCCGAAGCATCATGATTATCTGCATTTTTATTTCTCTAGGCTGCAATATTCATCTCTCATAAACAGATATTAACGCACGTTACAATAGAACAAATTTTCACATTTTTCCTCTAAGAGAAATTATACAGAAATTCTGACATTTTGTGTGTAAATACTTATAAACCAGATTTACAAATATTTATTTAAAAGAGAACAACATATGTCCAGAAACCATATCAACATAAGAAAGTTTAAAGAAAGTTAAAATTATGCTTTCGAAGCATTTTGATTACTTTGATTTTTATTTCGATCAGCAAAAATACATTTTTCTGAGAAATATTTATGCATGGTACATGAAAAGCAGCCGTTATTATTTATTTATTTTCATCTGATGAGCATTATCCAAATGTGTTGGCATTTGGGAAGGCGATACTGACGAACCTTTTTTTTTGCACATATATATATTTTTAAAAATCTCCAAAATTCACGATGAAAAAATGTGTTACAAAAAAGATGATCCAAATTCATTTTTTTTTTCAACTTTTGTATGATTTTTAATTTCTAATGAGCAGAAGTATTCACAGGGATATTTGCGAGCTCCATGTGAAATAATGCCGGCATTTCTTTTTCACAGAAAGTTTTTCAAAAATTCTGAAATTCGGTGAGTAGATACTAACCTTACTTGATAACAATATTTTTTATGTAAGGTTCATCCTTTTTACGGCTCTTGGAAACCAAATGTTTGTGTTCTTTGACGTCTACGGTCTTGCTCAGGCGTTTTGTTTCTTTGTCTTCTGCGCTGCTTGTAATGATATTTTAACTTCGTTGAGGAAAGTCATACCTGATAGTCATTGTTTACTTAATGATCATGATATATATACTGTATATATATCATCATGATCATTAAATAAATGAGATGCATTATTCATACATTACTCGGATTACAAACTCTATGCACATTTTATTCACACGTGAAGAACAAAATTCCATTCTGATGACGGTAACCAAAGCACGAGAATCAAATAATGTTAAATGAACTTAAGAAGCTTTGAAATTGAAGCACTTTGCAAGACAAACAGTATACGTTATACATAATTCAAGACTACACACTTGTGATGTTGATTTAGAATAAATTATCAACGTTTATTCACAATTAACTGTTTAATGAACATCGACTATAGTTTCGCAGAGCGTTTGGCTCGGCATTATTAGGACGAATGATGTGAATAAACGTTGATAATTTATTGTAAAATGGTATGTACGTGCTAGAATAGTAACACAAGTCATGAAGGTAACACAGTTCTGTATACATTTAGCACAGTCCAACACAGCTCCGTTGCCCAACACAGTTTAACACAGTTCTGTATCATTCTGAAGCCAAGAACTCGCAAATGCAAGTTTAAATATGCAGACGGTTTGATAGTTAAAATGTTTAAAAGATCACGCCTAAAAATATTTGGTGCAGCAGTATAAAAATACCATTATTAACCTGTAACTTGGTAGTTTTACTGGTGGAGAGGGTAGATATACCTGGAAACTGCCAATTTCTGGCCGTCGTAGTACTGTCTACGTCATCATTGGGGTCACATGTTGAACTCGCGCCATCAATCATTTCGTTAGCGAATTGCTGTAAGCCGACATGTACATTCGGATCTGGGTTATCAAATGGGGGTTGAGATCTGCAAAATCGAATATTATGTTGGCGAGATTTATATCCTTCTCTGTATTTACAATCTACTTCATCTTTTATAATTTGCTTCCAGGGATATGGGATGTCAATAGGGTTAATTTTGTTGCAATTATTCTCCCATGTCTTTTCAAAGATCAAGGCCTCGGAGAATCTTATCATTTGTTCCGAATTCTGGTCTGTAATAATTTTGGCATTTAATCTGGAATACATTTATTATCGACACGATATTCAACTAAAGCTGTCTTTTTTTCCCGCTTTCTTCAACTGTCCATATGTTGTTTAATTAGGAATATGAGTTGATTTTTAGTGCTACCGACATAGTGTTTTTCAGATGTTGTTCCATCTTGATGTAGTATTGGGATAATGTAAACTCCTGCTTTGTCCTGTGGGTTTTTTGGTGCTTTGTTCTTTAAGAAGATGTCACCATAAGTGGTAATACTTAATCCAATGTCCCTCTGCACTCTGCTGCATTCCTTCCCTTTGGACATTGGATTAAGTGTAATTTTAGAAGGGTAATTTTGCGTCATATTGCGTCCGAACTGGGATTGAGATATGACGTTGTTCAACTTCTTGTGGTGGATGTTTTGCAGTACTCCAAGCTTTGTTCCAGATGGGTGCCACTTTCATTATCCGTTGATCACACAGCATCACAAATAAGGACATAGTTGACGTTCCGGCAGCATTATGCTGAAGACAGACAGACAACTTTCTTGACCGTATTCTGACTGGGGGCGAGACGTGGTTTCACCACGTGACTCCCACCAGCAAGAGAGCTCCCGTGCAATGGAAACACAATGCTTCACCGCTGAGATCACGTTTAGAGTCACACTGTTTGCTAAATCATGGCATTCGTTTTCTGGGATTCCTTGGGTGTGCTTATGGTGGACTTCTTAGAGCATGGACGCACAATCATCGCTGATCGGTACTGTACCACGCTGTAAAAATTGCACGAAAGCATGCGACGCAAACAATCAGGTCTGCTAAGCGATGGTGTCATTCTCATTCACGATAATGCAAAGCCGCATACCGCCAACATCACGCAACACTTGCTCCACAAATACCGGTGGGATGTGTGGAGGCACCCTGTCTACATCCCACACTTGGCTCCAAGTGACTTTCTTTTCTTTCCTGGTCTCAAACAGCATCTGTCTGGTACCCGTTTCACGTGTGACGATGGCGTGAAAACAGCTGAAACAAACTGGTTCCATCAGCAGGGACATAAATTTGTTTCGTCTGGGATGGACAAGCTGGTTGTGCGATCCGAGAAATGTCTGAATCGTCACGGTGATTTCGTCGAGAAATAGTGATTCATATTGTTTTTCACATAGCACGAAAATTTCTTGGTTGGTGAGTTTTTGTTTCTCCTGCTCGAACGTGCGAAACTTTTCTTTTCTGATCAGTCCTCGTAGATTAGGCTTATATTGGGAGTGTGCAAAAGTTCTACCCGTTTTTGTAATAGATGCAAATTGCGACGGAAGTAGTTACGTCCCAGATGACGCAGCGATGCCGAATTTTCCGCCAATAAGGCGTGGAGCAGGAGAGCATATAGAAGCACTAGGTTTGTCCGAGTAAGTAATTCTTAACGGAAATCAGGGACGGTGTAACATGGCATGCGATAAGGAGCACATTAGACATTGTTTATTGTACGAGTTCGATAAAGGCAGCACTGCAGCCGCGGTTTGCCGGAACATCTGTCAAGTGCATGGGGAAGATGCAGTTGATGATAACACATGTCCCCGTTTGTTTCGGAAATTCCGGGACGGAGACAGAAGCTGTAAAGATCAACCACGTCCTGGACGTTCATCGTGTTTTCTGACGAGGATGTGGACCAAGCCATAACAAATGACCCTCATCCAACCGTTCATAAATTAGCGGAAACGTTGTCGGTAAACAGAAAAACAGTCAAAAGACGGATGCATGCGCTTGGGTTCATCACCAAGCTCGATAACTACGTTCTGCACCAGCTTTCTGCAAAGCAACGAGAGGAGAGAATCCGTACCTCTGTTTCTTTGCTTTCTCGTCACAGAAATGAACCGTTTTGGGGACGAATTGTAACGGGCGATGAGAAATGGGTACTGTACCGTAATGTAAAGCGTCGACGGACTGTGTGCCAAGGTGAGGAGCCTGCTTCATCGACTTCAGAAGGAGGACTGGATCCCGAAAAGGTTTTCTTGTGTTTGGTGGGATGTCCAGGGAATAATTCACTTGGAGGTGTTGATACCTAACTGAAAGATAAATGCTAACCTCTACTGCCAACAGTTGGACAGATTGCGAGAATAACTGACATCGAAGCGGCCAGTACTCTTCATCATGATAACACTAAACCTCATGCTGCTTTAATCACTCGGCAAAAATTACTGGACTTAGGTTCTGAAGTGTTACCTCAAACGGCGTATTCCCCTGACCTGGCGCCTACGGACTACCACCTTTTTCGATCGTTACAGAACGCCTTCGCTCTCCAAACCTTCGATGATGTGGACGATGTGAAAACGGCATTGCATGGCTATTTTGGCTCTAAAACCCAGGAGTTGCGGAATATTCACCTATTCATAGACAGATGGCAAGACATCATACAGAATGATGGAAATTATGTGGAGTCCTAGGTACGTTATTTGTTGTGTTCTCCTTCTTACTTTCTAGCCTACAAAAACGGGTAGAACTTATGCACACACCCAATGGTATCAGTCCTCTCTTCCTGGTGCTTTTTAATTCTCATCTACCTGAACACTGTAAATTACGTATCAACAAAATAAACAGAAAGTTGCTGGCTACTTTGTATTGACTACGACTAGTTAAATAGAAACCGATCTTTACGAAATTTCACTTCATGAAGATTCATGTAAGTGCTCGTTGCTTTCAATCTGGCCGTTTTATTGACTTAGATATTGCAGTAGTGTAATTTATGTTCAAAGATATGGTCAATAACTAGCTTATTCAACGAATGAAAACAACGTTCAAATTAAAGAGTTACAAAGCTTGAAAGGCAACAGAAAAATTGCTGAGGTTTATTGTATTAGGTGCCAAAATGCCCGATTTTCTCTACATTTGGGTCTAAAATTTCTCCAAGCGAATAATAACCTTAAGCGCTTGTTGAAAAATAATATTCCAATGTGAGAATAATTACTTTTCGTTGAGCCCATAATATACTTTTTATATACATGTGACTACGAAAAACTTCACGTTGCACTTAATTTCCATAAAACAAAGGAAAGAAGAGCAAAAAACTGAAAAAACCCAACTGAATATGAAATTTAAAAACTTACATTGCTGTTTCTTCCGAGCTTAAATTCTTGGAATATACTTTTTTCATTCGCGCATTTTTTTTTATCCTGTAGATGTTCAATACTTTATGTATAACGCTTACCGTGATTGAGTGACTAAAGGGAGGGGGGGGGGCTAGAAAAAAGAGAAAGGGTGAAAAAAGTGCGTGAGTTGAGGTGTATGTGTGCGATGAATTTTTTTCTCTCTCTCTCTCTCTTTCTCGAGAACTTTGAGTAACTCATTGCAACGCACATCGGTCTCGATTTTTACACTGGCAGCTCTATTAGTGAACACGCGGGGCGGGTGCAGGTGGCAGTGGTTGTGGGGCGGGGTGGGGATGGAATGAGCCGAGAACTTCGTGTGGGGGAGGGGACACTGACGTTACTAATGCCCTTTAAATGGGAATTCAATATTGATTCCTAGAGTCGATAATGCAAGAGAAATGAAAGAGTGAAGGACGGTATAGGAGAGGGTGGAACAAAAATGTCAAAAAGCTATGGACGTCATTTTGAGGTGGGAATGGGAAGCGGGGGCCAGAGAGAGAGAGAAAGAAAAAAAAAAAAAACGCTTGACGCTTAGTGCTAGATGATGTCAATCAAATAGACGTAGCTCCGCCTTCTATTCAACTATGCGGCATTTTTTTTTTTTTTACATTTTTTTCATTTTGCTTTTTTCCCTTTTTTTAACCTCGTTTTTATTTGAACTTCAATTTTTTTTTTTTTTGAAGCTTAAAAGCTATTGAGTCTGCTCTGGACCAGTAGCGACGGACAACGGGGAAAATAATTCTGGTAATTGCCAAAGTTTAATGCGCATGCTTCGTATTTTTTTATTCTACGATCTAGTGTTTTCTATGTTTTTATTTTACCGATGGGAGTGATATGTTTGTGGAGAGGGAGAAATTGAAGTGAAATAATGATCTTCGAAGCCTCAAACTCGTACGGCTATCGCAAAAGAAAAAAAAAGGGAGGGGGGATGCAATGGGACATCACACGAAAGTTCCTAGTTATGGATAAAGTTGTAATGTTTGTTTATCCTTCCGGTACAACCACAATCAGAATTTTCGGTAGAAAGAAGCGGTACTGAGAAGCATATCTGATTACATACTAGCCGAATGTACGATAACTCGTGAGGCTATCGTAAAAGAAACAAAAATACCCGATAAGGATGTCAGAAGAAAGTTTCTAGTTATGAATAAAGTTGTAATGGCTGTTTGTTTACCTGGCAGTGCAACTAAAATCAGATTTTATAGTACAAAGAAATGATACTGAAAAGCATATTCTATTGCATACTTGCTGGGTATAAATTTTAAGATGCAATCTGTGTATTCTTATTTTTTCTACAGCGAAGGAACGTGTTGCGAGTACAATCTTTCCTGATTCCTTTACACAAACACGGACTTTTCGCTTTTTTATGCGCCCAAATCTCGTTAGCAGTGTGAGACTAATCATTTTGGAATACATTAATACCATAAAAACCTCGGTTGGTTGTAAGTTTACAATACCTCTTTATAGACTACGTAAATAGGTTTTCTTTTTCTTTTTTAGGGATTCAACGACTGCCCTGCGCAGATGGCCCGCATTCCTAGATTAGGGCTAGTGGTCCCAGAGAGGAGTTAGTGAGAGTCACAAGGCAAACACCCCACTCATGCTTAATCCGGGTTCCGAGCATGGGCACCTCTGAGCCCGAGCCGGTCAGAGAGCGAAGTATGTCGGCCCGAGCGTGTCCGAGAACGAAGTATGTGAGTCTGAGTCCGTCCGAGAACGAAGCATGTGAGTCCGAGCCTGCCCGAGAACGAAGTACACTGATGGAAAAAAATCCCAACACCAACAAGGGGTTGTGTTACATAAACGACAGTTGGTAGGCGGTGAGAGTACATCTGTAAGATGACGTCTATGCAAATTTCGCGCTCGGCGTATACGTGTGGCGCTAGTAGCGCCCTCGGAACATGCAAAACAGGTTTGCTGTAAATACGCGCTGTAATGTTCGTGAGCGTTAGTTATCGTTGAGATTCGACGTAGTGTGTTGATGTTAGTCAAGAATGCCTTTAAGAAGACGAAAAAGCCATTATCAACAGCTCACGGAGTTTGAACGAGGTCGTGTAATAGGGCTACGAGAAGGTGGATTTTCTTTCCGCAATATTGCAGAACGACTTGGCAGGAATGTAGCCACTGTGCATGATTGTTGGCAGCGGTGGTCAAGAGAAGGTACTACCTCAAGAAGACCGGGTTCCGGCCGGCCACGTGGCACTACTGAGAGGGAAGACCGCCGTGTACGGTGTATAGCCGTGGCGCATCGTACTGCGTCTGCGGCGGCAATTCGAGCTGCAGTTGCCACCACAGTGACACAACGAACTGTTACAAATCGGTTACTTGAAGGACAGCTCCGAGCCAGACGCCCTGTAGCGTGCATTCCACTTGCTCCAAACCACTGCCGTTTGCGACGTCAGTGGTGTCAAGCTAGAGCTCATTGGAGAACGGAGTGGAGATATGTTTTGTTTTCTGATGAAAGCCGGTTCTGCCTGGGTGCCAGTGATGGCCGTGTGTTGATTTGAAGGAGGCCAGGTGAGCGCCTGCAACCAACCTGTGTGCGGCCGAGACACACTGGACCTACACCTGGGGTTATGGTCCGGGGAGCAATTTCCTATGACAGCAGATGCACTCTCGTGGTTATCCCACGCACCTTGACAGCACAGTTGTACGTCGGTCTGGTGATTCAACCTCTTGTGCTGCCATTCCTGAACAGTATTCCAGGGGGTGTTTTCCAACAGGATAACGCTCGCTTGCATACCGCTGTTGTAACCCAACATGCTCCAGAGATTGTCGACATGTTGCCGTGGCCTGCTGGATCACCAGATCTTTCACCAATCGAGTGGGTATGGGACATCATTGGAAGACAACTCCAGCGTCCCCCCAACCAGCATTAACCGTCCCTGTATTGACCGACCAAGTGCAACAGGCATGGAACTCCATCCCACAAACTGACATCCAGCACCTGTACGGCACAATGCATGAACGTTTGCGTGCTTGCATTCAACATTCTGGCGGTTACACCGGTTATTAATGTACCAGCACTTCACATTTAAAATGGCTCTTCTCGCGCTTACATTAAGCTGTGATCTTAAAAACCTTAATGGATTAAATATGTTACCTATACAATGTATTGCCGACATTTCATTCCTCTACAACTTTTTTTCGTGGTGTTGGGATTTTTTTCAGTCAGTGTATGTGAGTCTGAGCCCGTCCGAGAACGAAGTATGTCAGTCTGAGCCCGTCCGAGAACGAAATATGTCAGTCTGAGCCAGAGGCCTAACTAAGTAACTAGGCATTTCTGCGCCCGGGCAAACCACGAAATATTGCCCCTCATTTGTTTTTGTTTGTTTTTGTTTCGGGATTTAGTAGCTACCGTGAGCAACTCTAAGAACTATAAAGCAGTTCCCCGTCCTTAAATTTTGTACGCACGTTCGTGACTACCTGGAAGAATCTCAGGTTCAAAGCCAGGCAGGTACGAACGCTCGAACCACTAAATATCCTACGTGCGTCGGATGGGCACGTTAAGCCATCGGACCCCGGGTACCATCTCCCCCCCCCGGTAATAAATAAGGGTGTCTTCCCCCCTTTTGTTTCTCGCTTCCGTGACACTTCCCTATCGAACTCTCTAGCCCAAATCTCCCAGCTTCGTATTTCTAAGGGTTATTTTAAACCTAATGTCAGACCTCCCTAAATTCATCTACATATGATCTGATGATCTGAAATTTGGGACGCTGACCTCTAACCATGCGTCCAAGGAAGATCCGGGTTCTAATCCAGAATGAGGCATGATGATTTATTCGTCTTTCTCTCTCTTCTCTTCAATGAAGGAAATGTTCTTAAATTAGAGACAGGCGACTGCTTTTTAGACGTTTGAATTAGTTGTTCACGATGATCATTAAACTAGAAACCGTCGCCCCGGTGGCGCAGTGGTCTAAGGGATGGCTTCTGATCATTCTTCCGAGATGGATCTGGGTTCGAATCCTGGTGAGGCATGAATGTTGTGTTTGTCTTACGGCACAGTCTCTCTCCCTTCCCTGTAACCAGTGGCCCTAAATTAGGGATGGGCGACTGCCTATGACCCATTGAGTTGCTCACGGTAATCGTTAAACCTTCAATAAAAAAAAAAAAACTGGCAACCAAAGAAAATAAATAAAAAAAGACTAAACTTCGACTGCTTGATCAGCTTCTCCCAACTAGTTCGGATCTTCGGTACCTCACCACAGGCACTAAATGCAGCTTGGCGCAGCTGGCAGTCCCGTGAGCCATTCGATGGGCTCTAAGTAGTCGCTCTTTCCTAATTTAGGGACACTGGTTTAAGGGAAGGGAAAAAGCCACTGCCGTAAGACAAATACAGCATGTATGTCTCACCGGCATTCGAACCCGTACCCATCTGGGACAAATGATCAGATGCCAGCGCTTAGATCACTGCCCACAGTAATTATATAATAGCCCCCAGAAAATACTTAACGTGAACGACATCCTTTATCTTACGGTGTATATACAAGAGAACCTTCATTTCTGAATGTGAGCAACTAACATCCCTGAATATTCTGAGGACGAAATGAATCAATTCTGAGTTGCTGACATTCATTTCTGAATGTGAGCAACTAACATCCCTGAATATTCTTAGGACGAAATGAATCAATTCTGAGTTGCTGACATTCATTTCTGAATGTGAGCAACTAACATCCCTGAATATTCTGAGGACGAAATGAATCATTTCTGAGTTGCTGATATTCATTTCTGAATGTGAGCAACTAACATCCCTGAATATTTTGAGGACGAAATGAATCATTTCTGAATTGCTGATATTCATTTCTGAATGTGAGCAACTAACATCCCTGAATATTTTGAGGACGAAATTAATCATTTCTGAGTTGCTGATATTCATTTCTGAATGTGAGCAACTAACATCCCTGAATATTCTGAGGACGAAATGAATCATTTCTGAGTTGCTGATATTCATTTCTGAATGTGAGCAACCAACATCCCTGAATATTCTGAGGACGAAATGAATCATTTCGGAGTTGCTGATATTCATTTCTGAATGTAAGCAACTAACATCCCTGAATATTCTGAGGACGAAATGAATCAATTCTGAGTTGCTGACATTCATTTCTGAATGCGAGCAACTAACATCCCTGAATATTCTTAGGACGAAATGAATCAATTCTGAGTTGCTGACATTCATTTCTGAATGTGAGCAACTAACATCCCTGAATATTCTGAGGACGAAAAGAATCATATCTGAGTTGCTGATATTCATTTCTGAATGTGAGCAACTAACATCCCTGAATATTTTAAGGAGGAAAAGAATCATATCGGAGTTGCTGACATTCATTTCTGAATGTAAGCAACTAACATCCCTGAATATTCTGAGGACGAAATGAATCATTTCTGAGTTGCTGATATTCATTTCTGAATGTGAGCAACTAACATCCCTGAATATTTTGAGGACGAAATGAATCATTTCTGAATTGCTGATATTCATTTCTGAATGTGAGCAACTAACATCCCTGAATATTTTGAGGACGAAATTAATCATTTCTGAGTTGCTGATATTCATTTCTGAATGTGAGCAACTAACATCCCTGAATATTCTGAGGACGAAATGAATCATTTCTGAGTTGCTGATATTCATTTCTGAATGTGAGCAACTAACATCCCTGAATATTTTGAGGACGAAATTAATCATTTCTGAGTTGCTGATATTCATTTCTGAATGTGAGCAACCAACATCCCTGAATATTCTGAGGACGAAATGAATCATTTCTGAGTTGCTGATATTCATTTCTGAATGTGAGCAACTAACATCCCTGAATATTCTGAGGACGAAATGAATCAATTCTGAGTTGCTGACATTCATTTCTGAATGTGAGCAACTAACATCCCTGAATATTCTTAGGACGAAATGAATCAATTCTGAGTTGCTGACATTCATTTCTGAATGTGAGCAACTAACATCCCTGAATATTCTGAGGACGAAAAGAATCATATCTGAGTTGCTGATATTCATTTCTGAATGTGAGCAACTAACATCCCTGAATATTTTAAGGAGGAAAAGAATCATATCGGAGTTGCTGACATTCATTTCTGAATGTAAGCAACTAACATCCCTGAATATTCTGAGAACGAAATGAATCATTTCTGAGTTGCTGATATTCATTTCTGAATGTGAGCAACTAACATCCCTGAATATTTTGAGGACGAAATGAATCATTTCTGAATTGCTGATATTCATTTCTGAATGTGAGCAACTAACATCCCTGAATATTTTGAGGACGAAATTAATCATTTCTGAGTTGCTGATATTCATTTCTGAATGTGAGCAACTAACATCCCTGAATATTCTGAGGACGAAATGAATCATTTCTGAGTTGCTGATATTCATTTCTGAATGTGAGCAACTAACATCCCTGAATATTATGAGGACGAAATGAATCATTTCTGAGTTGCTGATATTCATTTCTGAATGTGAGCAACTAACATCCCTGAATATTCTGAGGACGAAATGAATCATTTCTGAGTTGCTGATATTCATTTCTGAATGTGAGCAACTAACATCCCTGAATATTTTGAGGACGAAATGAATCATTTCTGAGTTGCTGACATTCATTTCTGAATGTGAGCAACTAACATCCCTGAATATTCTGAGGACGAAATGAATCATTTCTGAGTTGCTGATATTCATTTCTGAATGTGAGCAACTAACATCCCTGAATATTTTGAGGACGAAATGAATCATTTCTGAATTGCTGATATTCATTTCTGAATGTGAGCAACTAACATCCCTGAATATTTTGAGGACGAAATTAATCATTTCTGAGTTGCTGATATTCATTTCTGAATGTGAGCAACTAACATCCCTGAATATTCTGAGGACGAAATGAATCATTTCTGAGTTGCTGATATTCATTTCTGAATGTGAGCAACTAACATCCCTGAATATTTTGAGGACGAAATGAATCATTTCTGAGTTGCTGATATTCATTTCTGAATGTGAGCAACTAACATCCCTGAATATTCTGAGGACGAAATGAATCATTTCTGAGTTGCTGATATTCATTTCTGAATGTGAGCAACTAACATCCCTGAATATTTTGAGGACGAAATGAATCATTTCTGAGTTGCTGACATTCATTTCTGAATGTGAGCAACTAACATCCCTGAATATTCTGAGGACGAAATGAATCATTTCTGAGTTGCTGATATTCATTTCTGAATGTGAGCAACTAACATCCCTGAATATTTTGAGGACGAAATGAATCATTTCTGAGTTGCTGATATTCATTTCTGAATGTGAGCAACCAACATCCCTGAATATTTTGAGGACGAAATGAATCATTTCTGAGTTGCTGATATTCATTTCTGAATGTGAGCAACTAACATCCCTGAATATTTTGAGGACGAAATGAATCAATTCTGAGTTGCTGATATTCATTTCTGAATGTGAGCAACTAACATCCCTGAATATTCTGAGGACGAAATGAATCATTTCTGAGTTGCTGATATTCATTTCTGAATGTGAGCAACTAACATCCCTGAATATTTTGAGGACGAAATGAATCATTTCTGAGTTGCTGACATTCATTTCTGAGTTGCTGACATTCATTTCTGAATGTGAGCAACTAACATCCCTGAATATTCTGAGGACGAAATGAATCATTTCTGAGTTGCTGATATTCATTTCTGAATGTGAGCAACTAACATCCCTGAATATTTTGAGGACGAAATGAATCATTTCTGAGTTGCTGATATTCATTTCTGAATGTGAGCAACTAACATCCCTGAATATTTTGAGGACGAAATGAATCATTTCTGAGTTGCTGATATTCATTTCTGAATGTGAGCAATTAACATCCCTGAATATTTTGAGGACGAAATGAATCATTTCTGAGTTGCTGATATTCATTTCTGAATGTGAGCAACTAACATCCCTGAATATTTTGAAGACGAAATGCAAATTTTAAGTTGCCAAGCTACCGAAACTGGCGAAACGGATTTTACAAACAAATGCTGTATATGGGAAAACAAAAAAAGTAGAGCGCGAAAAATTTATGAAAAACTGGTGCAAAAATTTCAATTCCAATTTTAATCAGGTTGTACGCAGTGAGATTTGCGCCCTTTCTTGAGCTGTGCCCGGGGCGCCCCCCCCCGCCTTCCCCGACCTAGTTACGCCTCTGGTCCGAGCCCGTCTGAGAACGAAGTGCCAGCCCGAGCCCGAATTTCACATTGCAAAACAGAGTTCGAGCCCTAAAACTATGACTAATCCGCTATAAAAAAAATCATCTTCCAGACTTCTCCTCGTTTTCTCCCTGCAATTAACCAATGTTTTTCTTTACTGGTAGGTGGGGTAGGTATATTTATATGTCTTTATAGGGTAGTCGTACATTTTCTTTGCCCACTTCGTTTCCTCTTGAAATGCTTCGGGTGGCCGGGAATTCCGAAAGCTCGAGCGACCGGATCTCCGCAAAGATCAGGCGGCAGTGCAATCTACGCACATTGCTAAATATAATTTGAACAAAACTGCAGCGTGGAGGTAGGGGGAAAGTTTTCGTCGGAGCTACAATCTTCTATCTAATATCTGTAATTCTTGAAGAATCTTTTCCTGCGCCATTGAAATCCACTAATGCGTGATTTGTGAAATTTGCTATCCAAACCCAGAATAAATAGCCCTTCCGAACCCCCACTCTTAACCGAGGCCCAGTAGCCAAGTAATCCCCTTTTATAACTTGAAAATCTAAGGATATTCTAAATAATTCGAAATCGCATCTAAAAAGCAAAGAACAAAATTCACTCTCCCATAGAGCCTGAGCCCGCCCGAGCCCGAACCGCAGTAAATATTATGCAGCCCGAGCCAGGTTCGGGCCCGGACTCGGCTTTGAGCTTTCGGGCTCGAGCTTGGCCCGTCTCAGCACGGACGGGCACAGCTCTGACAAATAATCTCTAGCCAACGAGCAATAATCGGCTGAATAATCTGTTGCATTATTGGTGTTAAAACATTTTGCTTTTCGGCCTTTCTACTTAGTTTGTTTTCGCAACTCTACCTGCAGCCATGAACTTCCTCTTTTTTTGAAAGTCCGTTTGAAGTAACGGGGCTTTCAGAAGGAATGTGATGGGATTGAGCCTTAATCGTATATTGTAGGAGTCTATTTAAATAGTATTTACATTGTAAAAGTAAAGACAAAATTGGTTTACAAGCACACCCTGCATAATAATTTGTAAATCGTAGGTAAAGTAATGTACCCAGTTCAAGGAGATGCAAGAACGACCGGTAATGAAGCACCGCGTGCATCGGGAGAGGGACGTACACTGGTGGGCAAAAATTAAGGACGAAGAGGAGAAATTAGCATAACAGCGGAACGAGCAGGCAGAACGGGTTGAAAGACCACTCAGGAGATGGACTAGGATCCGGTACGGTAGAGCATGCGCATATATGCAGCATGACGTAAGAGGGGGGAGTGTCGGAAGGATATAAAGCACACGGGCGGTCTACGCTCAGCAATTCGGTGAAAGCTATTGCACGGTGTACATCGGTTTGAACGACGTCGAGTTGCTGCCACCGTGTGATATGTCCAACAGGCAATCCAGTAGACGACATCTGGATCACTTTACCCGAGGTCGCGTCATTGGAAAGTTGGAAGAAGGTCGAAGTGTGACTAGTGTGGCCGAGTAGTTCGGGATCCCTCACAGCATCGTTTCACTAACTTGGAGAGCGTTTCAAAAGACAGGGACAGCTGTCCAAAAGTTTAGCAGTGGTCGTCCACAAGCAACCACGGCGGCGGACGACCGGTATATTGTCCTACAGGCGAGAGGAGACAGACGGCAGACAGCGGGAGAAATCGCAAGGCACATGCAACAGACAACTGGACGTCCGTTATCGCGTTTTACCGTGGCCGGGAGGATGCACAAAGTTGGTCTATTTGCACGACGGCCAGCACGGTGTGTGCCATTAACGCCAACTCATCGGAGACGGCAGTTTCTATGGTGCCAGGAACACAAGAACTGGACACATCAGCAATGGGGTCGAGTTCTCTTTACAGATGAGGGCCGATTTAGTCTGACGAGCGATTCTGGACGTATACACATCTGGAGAGAGCAGTGAACACGCAATCACACCTTCAACATCATCGAAAGGGACCGGTTTGGAGGTGGCGGAGTTATCGTTTGGGGCGGTATCATGCTTGGTAGCCGTACTGACCTTCACATCTTCCAAGGAGGTTCAGTCACTGGTGTCCGATATTGTACCGAAGTTCTCCTGCCTCACGTGCGTATGTTAAGAGGTGCTGTGGGTCCTGAGTTCCTCTTCATGGACAACAACGCTACACCTCATCGTACAGTGGCTGTCGCAGAGCTGTTGGAGAGTAAAGATACTCAACGTATGGATTGGCCCGCATGCTCCCCGGACCTAAATCCAATCGAACACGTGTGGGACCTTCTCGGGAGACGCTTGGCAGCACGTCACCAGCCGCCAGCAACGATTCCGCAGCTGCGATTGGCGCTACAAGAGGAATGGGCCGCGATGCCTCAACAGCTCCTTGACAACCTCATCCTCAGCATGGACAGACGTTGTAAATCCTGCAACGCAGTCGGGGTGATCATATCCTCTACAAAAGACTGGATTTTTCTTGGCAGCCGCCTGTCACGTGGACGTTTCTGTCTTCTGTCCAATTGTGCTCGAAGCTACCTTTTGAATAAAGTGCCTTTGTATCCTTTGGATTCCTTGTTTGGACGGTTTTGCTCACTTGTCCCATATTCTTACATTTTGGGGATCTTATGGTATGATTTGAGTCGATGTGGAGCACGTCTGCACGACGTTACATTCGAAAAACCGTCTCGTCCTTAATTTTTGCACGCCAGTGTAGATTCGCCGTCAGCAAACAATGGTTTCTTTTTTTTAATGCACACGTCTTTTTTTTTTTCTTAAACTTTACCCGTAAAAATTTGATGCATCGAAAAATCCAAAATAAATAAATTGAGAAGCGTCATAATGGCGATGGCATATACAATGCAATGAGATGGAAACTACTGATGATTAAATAAATATAGCTTTCTATTCAGAGATGTAAGGTCAGGTGATGCGTAACATCACAGCCTCTCCTTGACAAATGTCAACCCCGCCTTCTCGTGGTGCATCCTGTTCCCACTAAAGGGGCTCTGACGACCGCCCATAGCGGTATAACTATACCATCGGGATTAGAGGAAATTCTATCCCACACTCACCAACCCGCTTGGCCAGCGTGGTGAGTTATGGCCAAACCCCTCCAAAATGATTCCACAACTTAAATCTTGGCCCTCAGTCTCCGGCAGCTGGAATGTACCTGGCCAAGGCAGCGGCCAGTGCGACATGAAGGCAGAGGGTGCTAAGAATCCCCGGAGGACCGGACTAGGCTGCCATCTGATGCTGACCTTGGCTACTTACAATGGACGCTCCCTATCTTCTGATTCAAGGCTTCTTGAATTGAAAGAGGAACTACAAAGGATCAAGTGGGACATCGTGGGGCTAAGTGAGGTAAGGAGAAAAGGAGAAGATCTCATCGAACTGAAAAGTGGACATCTCTTCTACTATCGTGGGACAGATACTGGCAGAACTAGTGGTGTTGGATTTATAATAAACAAGAAACTGAAGGATAAAGTTGTAGAAGTTGAAAGTTCCTCTGACAGAGCTGCACGACTTGTTATCCAACTCTCGAAAAGATACCAGGCTCAGATTATTCAAACTTATGCACCCACCACAAGTCATCCTGAAGAAGAAATTGAAGAATTTTATGAGGAAATTTGTCATCTAAATAATAAAGGTAAGCAGCACTTGAAAATAATTATGGGAGATTTCAATGCAAAAATAGGGCAACGGCAACAGAATGAAACTTCAGTAGGTAAATTCGGTCATGGCAACAGAAACCAGCGTGGAAATACTCTCGTTGAGTTTGCAGAGGCAGAAGGGTTTTTCATCTTGAACTCCTTCTTCAAGAAAAAGCCACACAGGAAATGGACATGGAGACATCCAAATGGGACGACAAGTGAAATTGATTTTATTATGTGTAACAAAAAATTCGTCATAGAAGACTGCAGTGTGCTAAACAAGTTCAACACAGGTAGTGACCATAGATTGGTGAGATGTAAGATGCACCTCAACACTAAACTTGAACGTGGCAAGCTCATAAGACAAACAAAATCTATTGACATAACCAACCTTAAAAAACACCATAATACCTTCAAGTTAGAACTGAAGAACAGGTTCTCTGCTTTAGAAGGCCTAACATCGGAAGAAGTGGACATCTCTGAAGTTAACAGAAAAGTAACCAAAGCTCTTATGGAAACAGCAACAAAATTAGCTGGGTCTAAGAACAAGTTGCATGTGAACAAATTATCAGGAAAAACCAAAATGTTGATGCAAAAAAGAAGAGAGATGAGGACAACTAAAGAAGACGTGACTTCCAAAGTGGAATATATAAAGCTATGCAAGACAGTAAGAAAAAGTATCACTGAAGACGTAAGGAAACTCAACTGTGAACTAGTGAGGAAAGCAATTGAAAACAACCAAAGCCTAAAGATAGCAAAGGGACATCTCAGTAAGGGAAGAAAACAGATTATGGCACTGAGAAAAGAAGATGGTTCTGTAACAAGAAATAGAGGCGAAATTTTGACAAGAGTGAAAGATTTCTACTCCAAATTATATGAAAGGGATGATATATGCACTCCAGACATCATGAAAGATACCAGTACCAGAGTTCCTCCAGTCCTTCCAGCAGAAGTTGCACATGCAATCAAGAACATGAAGCGAGGAAAAGCTCCAGGAGAAGATGGAATTACTGTAGACATCATACAAGAAGCAAGTGGAGAAATCGAAACAGTACTCGCCCAAATTTTCACTCGATGCCTTAATGAAGGAAAGATTCCTGAGGATTGGAACACCGCTACAATGATCCTGCTACATAAGAAAGGTGACATTGAGGATCTCGGAAACTATAGACCTATCAGCCTCCTATCAGTAGTTTATAAAATCTTCACTAAAGTTCTTTCACACTGCTTGAAGGTAACACTGGACATGGCTCAACCGAGAGAACAAGCTGGATTCAGGAGTGGCTACAGCACAATAGATCATATCCATGTGCTGAGAGAACTAATTGAAAGAGCGAGGGAATATGAACTTCCATTGTGCATGGCTTTTATCGATTATGAAAAAGCCTTTGATTCGGTGAAACCATCAGCAGTTACAATGGCTCTGAAAACCTGCGGTATTGAAGATGCATACATTAATGTTATTAATAACATCTATGAAAATGCAAGTGCAAAGATTAGGCTGTTTGAAAATACAACACACGTAAAAATTGGAAAGGGAGTGAGACAAGGTGACACCATATCTCCGAAGCTCTTTAATGCCACATTGGAGGGTGTTTTTCAGTCACTGAGCTGGGAAAACAAGGGGATAAAGATTAATGGAGATTATCTAACCCACCTTCGTTTTGCTGATGACGTAGTCATTTTTGCAACTACCCCATCAGAGCTACAGAGTATGATCCAGGAACTTGCTGACAAGAGTAAAGAAGTGGGATTCAAAATGAACTTTCAGAAGACAAAAGTGATGTTCAATGCTTTTACAAGAAATGAAGATTTATCGATTGATGGAGAAAAGCTGGAGATAACAGACACGTACGTTTATCTTGGACAGCAGATATCAAGTGAGGGTCACATTGATGAAGAAATTAATCGGCGTACAAAACTTTGCCTGGAGAGCTTTTGGAAGAAACAGCATAATTTTCAAGAGCAATATGCCATTATGTCTTAAAAGAAAAGTGTTTGATCAATGCATCCTTCCAGTGCTTACGTATGGTGCAGAGACGTGGACCTTAACTAAAAGAGACATACAAAGGCTGCAGACAACTCAAAGCAGCATGGAGAGGTGCATGCTTGGTGTAACCAGGAGAGATAAGAAGAGGAACTCGTGGATCCGAAAAATGACAAGAGTGGAAGACATCATGATCAGAGTTAAATCCCTGAAATGGCAATGGGCTGGACATAATGCCAGAAGGACAGATCATCGATGGACAGCCGAAATTTTGGATTGGATTCCAAGGGACAGGAAAAGACCCAGAAGAAGACCACATGGGAGATGGGTGGATGAAATTCGAAAGTATGCAGGGGTGACTTGGAGGAGACTGGCACAAGACAGACCGTTGTGGAGGAAACTTGGGGAGACCTTCATCCAGCAGTGGATTGATAATGGTTGACAATGATGATGAATGATGATGGTATGATTTGAGTCGATGTGGAGCACGTCTGCACGACGTTACATTCGAAAAACCGTCTCGTCCTTAATTTTTGCACGCCAGTGTAGATTCGCCGTCAGCAAACAATGGTTTCTTTTTTTTAATGCACACGTCTTTTTTTTTTCTTAAACTTTACCCGTAAAAATTTGATGCATCGAAAAATCCAAAATAAATAAATTGAGAAGCGTCATAATGGCGATGGCATATACAATGCAATGAGATGGAAACTACTGATGATTAAATAAATATAGCTTTCTATTCAGAGATGAAAATAAAATGTGTGGCTTCTAACAGAGAGAGAGAGAGAAAGAAAGAAAACAGTTCAGTGATGGAGTTAACTAGTACTCTCATGTTAATTGGTTGTTGAGCGCAATTTAACGTCAGTGTGCGAAAAGAGATGCCCTGTTTAATCCCTCCATGAACCGAATTATAGAATGGTTCCATTTTGTGCACACACACATTATGTTCAACTTTTAATCATGCTCGAAGACGAAATATCAATATGAACTTCCTCGGGACTGACTGTTGTGTACACTGTACAATGAAACCTCTGAATCTTTATGTTGCCCCGCTGGTCAATCAAGATACAGTCTGCCACCTCGGTAGAGTAGTGGCCTAAGCTCTTACTTCTGACCATCGACCAAATGGACCCGCCTTCGAGTCCCGGATGATATAGTTGAGGTGTATATGGCTTATGGTCCCGGCTCATTCCCTTCGCTGGAGCCAGTAGATCTAAGTTAGGGACGGGCCATTGTGTTGCCCACGGTGGTCGCTAAACCCCTACTCAATCAAATAAAAAAAGATAACAGCTTTCATTAAAATATGTGCGTACGCACAAAATCTGTGGTGATACCCAGTCGGAGTTAGACTGTATGTTACCTGTAATATTCGGTGAGTGCAGGCCCGTAGCCAGATGAGAGCGAAGTCGTGGGACAGCAAGGTCCGGCAGCGTCCGATATAGGTTTCTTTTTGCTCGTCCTAGAGACTCAGACTACAGTCCAGTGCCGGACCTCTTTTATTGGGTTGGTGCGAATGAAATGTCCGGTAAAGGACCCGCACACGTGGACGGCGAGAACGGAGAAGTAGGACAACTTATCTAGGCAAAATAATCCCCCTCGGCATCGACACATAGTTGCCATTTGTCCGGCAAAGTAATGATCCCGGAAAGAAAAAAGTCTTGTGACTGGGACCCGAAGAAGTTATCAACTGCACGTGAACCTCGTTGTCTGTCGTGAACTATTTCCCTGACAAAAAGTGATCCAGGCGACGAAACAGATGATAGTCTGTCGTAGACAAGTCCGGAAAATAGGAAGGATGAGTCATAGCCTAAGGCACTTGGTGTCAGCATCAATCGTTGTGCGACATGTGGGTGAGAGTTGTCCTGGAGCAAAAGAACACCATATCTGTTGACCAAAGTCGGTTGTTTCTGCAGAAATTCCAGTGCATCTGGTATAATTCAGCGTAATAACGTTCTACAGTGATGGTTTGGCCTCTTGCCAAGAAACTCCGATGAAATATCCCTGCTGTGGACCATCAGACAAGGAGCATAATCTTATTGGTGTGTTGGGGTGGCTTATGATGCAGTCCAGCAAACTGTACCTTGCTTAACCATCATGCAGATAGTTTCCGATTTCCATAAGGGACCCAATTCTCGCCGTAGGTGACGATTCGATGCAGTAGAAGTTCCTGTTTATTCCAGGCAAGCAGCTACGTGCAACTTTCAAACGCTTAGTCTTGTTGGCAGTTTTCAACTCACGCAGCAGCCACATGTCCAGCTTTTTGACCTTACCCAGCGCAGCCAGATGTCGAACAACTGTCGTGTGGTGGACACCTTCCTCAGCCGCTAACTCACGACACGTTTTTCGGGGATCCGCTTCAACCACAATTAACAGAACATCGTTAGAAACAGCAACAGGTCTGCGACCATGTGCTTCGCTTTGCAGGTTCATATCTCTGCTTCAAAACTTCACGAACCATCGTCGAATGGTTCATTCGTTTGTTGTATTCTCCCCAAACACTTTGTTAACGTTTCGAGCGGCAATTCCTGCAGAATGGCCCAGTTTAAATTCATACAGGAAGATGAATCTCAAATCCGGTGTCTACATGCTTCCTTTGCAAGCCGGGTTACGTTCAAACAAAGCACGCCTGAATCTTGTTCTTCAGATCAGATCAGATCATATGTAGAGGATTTTAGGGAGTGTCGGACCCCAGGTGTTAAAGAACCCTTAGAGACAGGAAGCTAGGAGATTTGGGCTAGAGTGCCCGATAGAAAAGTGACACGGATGTGAGGTAGAAAAGGGGAGAAAGACGCCCTTATTTATTTCCGGGGGTCCAGTACCCGGGGATCGACGGCTTAATGTGCCCCTCCGAGGCACGGCGGATATTTAATGGTTCGAGCGTTCGTACCCGCTGGGATCGAACCTGAGGTCTCCTTCGTGGCAGTCAAGAACGTTGACCACTAGACTACCCGCGACCCGAATCTTGTTCTTCACGCACGTGCTAGCTATTTATAGTAACTCTGGGACGTAATACACACAACACCTGTGGATGGTTCCATTCCGCTGTGGTGGGGGCCTGTCTCCACTGCTGGTTCGCGCCGGACATTTCATTCGCACCAAACCAATATATCTTTTGCTTTATCTTTTCGTATCCTTTGGCCAACCTTTTTCGTTTCCTTTGCACGACCACATTTATCAGACGCCCCTCCCAACTTATGTGTCTGGTTACAGCAGTGGTAGAGACATGAGCTTTGCTGTAAATCAACTGAGAAATAGGCTTAACGAATTCCAGCGAAGGTTATAATAAGGGACAGGCGAAGAACAGGTGCATTACAGGTGACGTTACTATAAACTTAGCTCGGGATTCCTACTTGACTCCCAGTGCTACCCTACGTGGTTGAAGAAAATTAAGTTGTGACGAAGCGTAACGTCGTAGTTCTTCTGTTTCACACGTTAACTTTACAAACTGTACTAACAAGGAATAGTCTGTAGTTTTACTCCCTGTGAAGAATATCATTTGCAAAGTAATTCAATAGACATTTTAATTTAAGGTAAACCAATATAACTGAAGAAAAGCAACAATTATCTGAGTAGGACTCACCTATTAGCCTCTGTGGGTTTGTGGTAGATGAAAAAACTGAATTCCACTTGAACATGGGAAGACTGAATTACACACTAAACAGATTGAAGAATTTTAAAAACACTTGAACTAATTAAAATATACAGGTTGATAGCTGAAACCTTAATGATGAACAATGACGACACTCTTTCAGTCTTAAAATATAAGGCGGGAGCTCGCAAGTAGTTTCAAAATTATGGCAGCTGCGATCTTCAGAAAATCGGTGCACACGGTAACACTTCACATGGGCGAAGTTGGATTGACGATTAAAAGAGAAAAACTCATTAAGATTTCAGCTATCAACCTGTATATTTTAATTAGGTCAAGTGTTTTTAAAATGCGCCAATCTGTTTCTTCAGATAATTGTTGTTGTTCTTCAGTTATATTGGTTTACCTTAAAATGTCTATTGAATATTAGGTTATCCCAGAAGTAATGTCGTTTTGCGCAAGCCCAATAGTATTGATCTCTCTGGTGCACAGACAATGACGTCGACCACGGTGAGCATAAGAGGGATCACGCGAGCAGACCTTCAAGTCACTTAAGACAGCAAACGGGAGTTCTAGGTGCAGTCGTTGTGTACTTAAACCGCATGGGAAATGGCAGTGTCAGAAGACCACATTAGGCACATTATGCTGTATGAGTTCCATCATCGACATTCAGCGAGGGTAGTAACACGAAACATCAATGCCGTATATGGGTCGGGTACCCTGGAGGTAAGGAAATGTCAACTCTGGTTCCAGAACTTTCGAACGGGGATACCAGCCACAAGGATATGCAGCGACCCGGACAGCCTGTTGAGCTGGATAACGACGTGCTGAAAGCTGCTGTTGGGGGAAATCCGCAGGCAACAGTCGAGGAATTAGCCACACTTGTTCATTCAACCCATTACACTGTTCACCGGTATCTGCAGGACCTCGGTTATGTGTCGAAACTGTATACGTGGGTAACCCATGATCTCACTGCACAACAGCCACAACAACGTGTGGACATTTGCACCTCTTTGCTCTCCCGTGAAAAAAAGGGAGTCGTTTTTGCACAGAATCGTCATGGGCGATGAAAAATGGATTGTTTATCACAATATTAAGCGTAAACGGCAGTGGCTTCTCAAAGGGAATGTCCCTGTAGCAGTGGCGAAACCAGGACGTTTCCCACAAAAGGTTTTTATGTCTGTGTGGTGGCATATGCAAGACATAAGCCATTACGCCCAACTAAACCATTACAGGGGAAGTCTATTGTCAGCAGCTGCAGCGTCTACGCACTGCTTTGCAGGATAAACGTTCAGCACTCGTGAATCATAAAGGCGTGCTGCTACAGAAGGACAACGCAAAACCCCACACAGTGAAAATGACCAGTGCCACGTTGCAGGACTTCGGATGGAAAAACTTTCGCATCCAGCATATTCCCCTGACATCGCCCCATCCGACTACCACCTCTTTCGCAGATTACAAAACCATCTTGCTGGGACTACACTTCGAAATGTGGAGGAGGTACGGCTAACCTTTTCTGCATTTTTTTGCATCGAAACCCATGGAATTCTACAAGTCTGGGATTCAAAACCTTGTCGATCGATGGGAGAAGGTTGTAACTACCCGGCCTACTTATTATATGGATTAAAACTTCTGTTCCAGGTACATTTTTCTTTCTTTTCTTCACACATTGAAACAACGACAGTATGTATGGGATGACCTCATACTTTGCAAATGATACTCTTCACAGGAAGTAAAACTACAGACCATTCCCTGTTAGTACAGTTCAGTTTGTAAGGTTAACGTGTGAAACAGAAGAACGACGAAGTTACGCTTCGTCACAACTTAATAAAGGTGACTTTACTGTATTGCAGGTAACGTTACTGACAAGAGGATTTCGCTAACCCCAGCGTACGGACTTTGTTGAATCACATTCTTTCTCATGTATCTAACACACAGTTTCCTCACTCCGTAAATAAAAAAGGAAGTAAACATTTTTGCTTCTAGGAAGATTTCTTTCGGAATATCGACTTGAAACTGGCAACTGCCACTCGAACAGAAATAAAAAAGTAATCTGCCAAATTTTGTGCTGTTTACCGCGAATTCCCGATGCTTTATGGCGGCAACACACACACACACACACACACACACACACACACACACACAAACGCGCGCGTGTATATATTCTTTCTTATTGGCTTAGATGTTTGCAAAAAGGATTGCGACACGAAATTTAACTGAGTGACTGCAAGATATAGGACCTTTTTACTTTCCTGTGATCAGCATATTTTTGGCGGATACTGACTATTTTTAAGTAAATTTCCGGTGAGCTTGTTATATTTACTGTAGAGCTCTGCTCGGCTTTAGCCTTGTTTTTTTTTTTCGTCACTAAAGTTTCCGTGTTCGCCTTGACTGTAATGGAAGGTTTATCATTTTCCACCTTCATTAAAATGTTTTTTTTGACTTCGAACTACTGTATATCTTTCTCCGCGCTGGGTAGGGAGGGAATAATAACATCGGGAGCACGGATGAAACGAAAACATGTCCCACTTTGAACGCTTATATCTTCTAAACTAATAGTCGCAGCATAATAAATAATACCTCATTATAATTATAGTTTATAGAGTCCCATTTATAACAAAATAAGTTTCTACCGTTAGAAAGTTAAGCTCAATGTCGCGTGATTTTGTTTTCGCCGCATACCGTTTTAAGGTTGATAACTAGTGAATATATAATGATAGTAAATCTCAGCCCCGCATTCCGTATCTGACGATCAGAGCTAACGGACGTATGTGATAAACCAAAATAAAGTGGATTTTAAATTTTAAATAAAAAAATTGGTGACGAAAACTTTGAAATGTCGCGAAAATTCAAGGAAAATTACTATAAGGATCGACGAAAGTTGAAGAAACAGCTAGAGGAGAACGACAGAAATTCGAAAAGGCCAGCTAAGTCATCAACCGAAAGGTCACGGGAATGTAGGGAGCGTCAAAAGTCTGCTCGTCAAAATGCGTTTCACCCGAGTTCGACTCTAGCCCCACAACCTTCCACTTCAACTACATAAATTGTGCCTGAACAGCAAGAACAGATTGAGACTGATATCATCGTTCCAAATTTTCAAATTTTCACACCGAGCATGGAATACCAATATGCATCGCCAGTCTTCACAACTTCGCTGGATAATGAATGTATTATGCCTCAAACCTTTACGTCGCCGATGCATTCTGAATCTAGACAAGAACACGAACAACAAAAAGAAGAGCACATTAGGCCCGAGACTACTGACAACAATGATACTACGCCTTCTACTTCTACTAACATTAATTTATAATTAGCATAAGTTACTATGAATTGTATATAGTATAAGTTGCTTTCAAGTAAGCTTTCTGATTTGCATTGATCTTGCTTCGTCAAACAGCAGGCTCTGCAAGAATAGATGTATCTCACTGTGCACGACGATACTTTTCCCATCGGCAGGCCAGAAGGATCACAGATTCGGACCTTAGGACGGGCGGGGCGAACTGGGATCGTTCCCAGATGGACTGGGTATCCACTGGGACATCCGTGGGAGATTCGTTCGCCACATGAATGTGTGGGCTCAAGGCCTTTATCTAATTAACACAAACACAATTGCAAGATAACACAGACAAGACAGTAACACATTTCAACATAGACTCACATTTGTCAGCGGCATGCAATCCCAGAAAAATGCGCAATTCGCGTTAAAGAAGCACATTTAGGATCGCAGTCCCGTTGCAGAGCAGCGATTGGTTTTCATCCGTAATCAATTCTTCGTCGTTGATTCTCTATTTCATACTGGAAACTAGGGCAGTCTGTATCCAAACTTGAGTGATCCGTTTTCAATCTAAAATGGAATCGTTCATTTGCCTTCTCGCAGTTGGGGCACCGAGCTTTGTTGGGGAAATTGCGGTGCCTGTGACCCGCCTGGACGCAGCAGGCACAGGGCTCAAACACAGCCGGGCACTTCACCTTATGGTGACCAAAACCCGTTGAATTTAAAGCAACGGGTCTCTCTAAGGAATTCTCGACAACTGAGTATCCTCCAGCCAAGACTGACTTTGGGTTTATTACGCTTTCCGACCGTAGGTTGAAGAAGCGCATGTTCTCCAGCTTTGTCCATCTGTCTGTCTGTTTGTCTGTCCGTCCGCACGATAACTCGAGTTAAAATGATTCGATTTCGTTGAAATTTTAGTATGTAGTAGGGGACAACCTGGGAAAGAACCCTTTTGAAAATGGACGAAATGGGATCAAAGGTCAAGACATAGGAGCGGGATCCATTCCATCGCCCTTATGAGTCATAACATATGCAAAAATGCTTTGATTGCAACAAAACTTCATCATCTTGTTCTGGAGATGTACTGAACCGGTTCTGTTGAATATCATAGAAATGGAGTCAAAGGTCAGGGCACAGGAGTGACATTTATTCCAGAGCCATTATCCTCACAACTTGACTAAAAATGCTTCTATTGCGACAGAACTTTAGTATGTTTTTCCGAAGGCATACAGAACCAATTCTGTTTAATATCATCGAAACGGGGTCAAAGGTCAGGGCACAGGAGCGAGATTTATTCCACAGCCATTATCCTCATAACTTGAGTAATGATTTCTGGTATGTTAGAAAGCGTATCATGATCAATACATCGCATGATTTTACTAACTTGTTTAATTAGTGTTCTGAAATCCACTGGGGCCAGTTCGATCACCCAGTGGATTTTGCAACTCTTCCCTCTGGGCCTTATGGGGAACAGCACCCTACACCTCTCAGCGTCTCGCAGTTCGTATTGTGTTCGGAAGTCGAGCGGCTTCGGATTTCTCACATGTGTCCCCATAGGCAAGTTAGCCTCGGTAGTTTTTTCGCCAGCCGCTTCAGTTCGTAATGTGGGTGAAGATACTCATTCTGTTCATAGTAATCAATCATCCTGTCTACCCCATTCGCCTTCTGGCATTCAATGATCATTCCACCTTTGCTCACTCGTTTTAAGCCTTTGACACCTATGCCAATTCGTCCCGGATCAAAGTCCGTCTCGACACCATTACGGAACTCACTCGGAGGATACTCAAGATCCTTTGGATGGACCAAGAGCGTGTGTTTCGACTGGACTTTTCGCAGTCGCTCGGTCTTCTGCTTATCTTCGACGGCTTCAGCGTACGTCCGCTGTCTCGGCTGCCTGAGCTCACCCCTCTGTCTCCACGAGTCTTTCCTTCAGTAGCTCGATTTTCAGTTGCTGTTTGACTAGGGGTTCCTGCGTCTGATCAAGAATCGGACGCATTAGTCCAAGTAAAACATTTCTTTTGTTTTATTTCTTAAGAATTTTATATCTCAAAAAAAAAAAAAAAAATCAAAGAAGCACAGTAGCAATAAGCTTACCTAATGAAAAGGAATTTTGCAAATAAGCTTACCTAATGAAACGGAATTTTTCAAACAAGCTTACCTAATGAAAAGGAATTTTGCAAATAAGCTTACCTAATGAAAAGGAATTTTGCAGAAAAGCTTACCTAATGAAAATGAATTTTGCAAATAAGCTTTCCTAATGAAAAGGAATTTTGCAGATAAGCTTAAAGGTCCTGAAACTTTGTTTGTACAAGTATACAATGCTCTCTATAATGACCCATAAAAAGAAAACTGACGGCAAATGCCAGGACAAAGGAGTGGACACCGAAACGGATCATCCCATTTTGCCCACGGTTCTTCAAACACAGTATCAAAATAATTGCGGACAATAGTCCTTCAGTACGATGCGTCAGCATCGTGCTTGAAATTGGCATTAGGAGAAAGGACTTGTACCTGTGGAATGTGGAGACATCCGGCATAGTATCCCGGTAAGTATTCACTTTGATAGAGGTATCTTCGAAGGAAACTGAACTATTCCACAGAGGAGCTGACGGAGAAACATTCGGTATTAATAACACGATTTTTCATAATTCGTCTGACAGAAAGACATGTCAACAGCATACACTATGTGCTCTCGTTTATAATGATGCAGTATTACAAAGAGTTGAAGAAGAAAATAATTTACTAAAGACCATAAGAAAAAGAAAATATAACTGGATAGGACATGTGTTAAGAGAAGACAGCCTATTGAAAAGAATGATATAAGGTAAAATTGAAGAAAAGCGACCAAGAGGAAGAAGACGACAAATGATGCTTGATGATACAGTATAATAAGCACAGGGAGCTATCAAGAATTGAAGGAGGAAGCAAGGGACAGATGAAACTGGAGGAAGAGAACTTGCTGAGTTACCGTTGGAACTGTCAAGAGAGAGAACACTAATGATGATGATCTCAAGTGTAATACGTGCGGCGATTTTTTAAAACCCTGACAATCATTTTGAATAGCCCTGCATAATATAAACGAATATGCACTTTATCATGTATGCATATTTTTACATGATGGGAATTTTCACCCAAAGATAGATTTAGAGGACGCCCAGATTTAATGTGAGTATACATCGGTCCCAAACTCCTCTTTATTAGGGGTTATACTATATTTAAGCACGTAAAATTTAAATTTACAGCATTTAAATTTAATCATCGTAACTTCTGAAGCAGTACGTAGGACACTTACTGCTCTGGTAGAATCTCTTACGCAAGAATGGGTAAATCTCGCCATGGTAGGGCAAGATATTCGTCATTATTCGGGAGAACAGCAATACCCGTAAAGATGCTGCGTTGCGTGCCGCACGTATTTCCCACTCGTATTTATTGCGAAAGATTTTTAAAAATCCAGCTATTATTAAAACGTTACCCCATTCTTTCACATGATATTTTATTCATAAATACTCTAGGATATGAAAGAAATACGGGATTACGCCATATAATACAAATTTTGAAGATGACAATCCGATTTTTGGCGTAAATGTGACAAGGATGATAAGTCAGATAATATCCGAAAACTTGATAATTTTCATCGTCCTGGAGCGGAACTCGAATCCGCGTATCCCAGAAAACGCCCGGCGATGCTAATCGGAAAGTTGAAATTTAGTCGTTCTGGGTGGTGTAGTGGTTTGCATACCCGGGCGTTTTCTGGGAGACGCGGATTCGAGACCCGCTCCAGGACGATGACAATTTTCAAGTTTTCGGATATTATCTGACTTATCATCCTTGTCACATTTACGCCAAAAATCGGATTGTCATCTTCAAAATTTGTACTCTAGGATATATTTAGACGACTGTAAAATCCCTTTCCAGTTCAATAGAAAAGAAGCAGTTATGAAATGAAAACTGCTTATATTCGATATTTTGTTTTCATGGAATTTATCTTTTGAAATTATTTCATTCCGCATATTTCTGTCACTAATTAAACTTTCATTTGAATATTAAACCATTCAAATTGCATAAACTGCAGACGGATTCAAGTTGCTTAGAGCTCATCTATAAATATGTCATAAAATATATATCCACATCCCCTTGATTTTGAAACTTCTTGCGTATTTAGTGATGGAAATTTCCAATTTACAGGTTTTGCATTTATTCCCAAAAGTTCAGAGTCAGTGCAAACAAAATTTATTTTATAAAAGGCGATTTTTTTTCGTTTTTAAAAAATTTGCCTTTCATGGGTTAATTTTTTATAAACGAAAAAAAATGAAAGGTAATTTTTTTATAATTTACCTTTTATTTTTATTTTTTTTCGTTTATTTTTGTTAACGTACAATACATTACATAGAGAATATTTTGTTTTATTAAGAAATAAATGTATTTTTACTTTATTATCAGCCGTTTTTTAAGTATTAATGTAAATGTTTAAAATAAAACTAAATAAAAAAAAATAGGGTCTTATTCCCATACTATACTATCTTTTTTACACTTTAGAAATAAAAGAAATGATTTTGTATTTCTACTCCAGCGAAATTTCCTAGAATTTTGGAAGTTACATTTTTTATTATCTCAAAACGTTGGTGTCTACGATTCCTTCTCAGGATGCCATTTTTGGGAGACAAAATATTCTATTTAAGCAACATATCGTTTCGTTCAAATTTTTTCTCATCTGTATTCTTCCCTCTTTCACTTTATTTCTACTCGCTTTGCGTTTATGATTCTGTCATGGTTCAAACATTAAAACTTTGTTTCATATTTTCTACTCCAGCTGCTCTATAAAATAAAAAAAAGGCGCCAAAGCTTTTATTTCTGGTGTGAAATCCCAGCGCTAATATCCAGGGAAGTCATTTTTTAAATTTCCGGAGCATTCGTGAAAAAAAAAAAAGTTTCTCCGTTTCTTAGACTAGTTCTTGATTCTGGTGTTCACACACTGTGAGGGAGAAATTCTTGAAAATCTACTTGCTGCATATTCCTGATGTCGCCGTCTTTGCGCACTTCATCTCTGCATGATTTGTTTAGAGGTCCGTGCAAGCTAAGTATGAACTCAATTCTAATGGGTATTTGATGAAACAGAGGCGAAACCTAGAGATTCGCAATATTTTTCTCTTTAGCAACTCTAATCTTTACGAACTGCTAAACAGCTTTCTTGCAGAGAACGTATCTTTTTTCCATTACAAAATCGCAAAGAAACCCAATCAAAATCAAGCAATTTATTCAACTTCAAATGTTCACATTTTCGTTTTCAGCTTACTTTTCTGCAGTTTAAATGCTTTTAAGTACAGAGAGTTTCAATTTTGCTTCTTGGATATATTAAAGGGAAGCACGAAGAAATGCGAAATGATGTAACGAAGGAATAGCTTCTACACAAGATCTTCTAAACTCTCTAAAATGTAATGGACCAAAAAATATAGGTAAAATTCAGAATGTAAACTTTATAACAATATATAGGTAAAATTCAGAATGTAAACTTTATAACAATATATAGGTAAAATTCAGAATGTAAACTTTATAACAATATATAGGTAAAATTCAGAATGTAAACTTTATAACAATATATAGGTAAAATTCAGAATGTAAACTTTTATCTTCGGACTTAATTATAGAATTTTGATTACGCAATGAACTTCCGATTAGTTATGCCTAGTTTTTTTAATGATAAATCAAACTTCTTTCATCAAGCAGAACTGTACTGAAATCAACAAGTAATGGCGAACTATCAAAACGATTCTACTTACGTTATTTTTTATCTAAGATTTGTTTTACGTAGCAGGATTGATTCATTCAGCTGTCCAGTTCATTACAGACACTGTGCCATCCTTAAACCAGGAGACTTTTATGAGTTATATAAAAAATTCTGCTAAAGAAGGTACAGTCTCTTACCAAACTTTCCATATTTTTGGTTGGTCTGGTGGTTGACGACCACCTTGAGCAACTCGTTGGGCTATAAGCAGTCACCTTGAGCAACTCGTTTGGCTATAAGCAGTCACCTTGAGCAACTCGTTGGGCTATAAGCAGTCACCTTGAGCAACTCGTTCGGCTATAAGCATTCACCTTGAGCAACTTGTTGGACTATAAGCAGTTTCCTTGAGCAACTCGTTGGGCTATAAGCAGTCACCTTGAGCAACTCGTTGGGCTATAAGCAGTCACCTTGAGCAACTCGTTCGGCTATAAGCATTCACCTTGAACAACTTTTGGACTATAAGCAGTTTCCTTGAGCAACTCGTTGGGCTATAAGCAGTCACCTTGAGCAACTCGTTGGGCTATAAGCAGCCACCTTGAGCAACTCGTTGGGCTATAAGCAGTCACCTTGAGCAACTCGTTGGGCTATAAGCATTAACCTTGAGCAACTTGTTGGACTATAAGCAGTTTCCTTGAGCAACTCGTTGGGCTATAAGCAGTCACCCTGAGCAACTCGTTGGGCTATAAGCAGTCACCTTCAGCAACTCGTTGGGCTATAAGCAGTCACCTTGATCAACTCGTTCGGCTATAAGCATTCACCTTGAGCAACTTGTTGGACTATAAGCAGTTTCCTTGAGCAACTCGTTGGGCTATAAGCAGTCACCTTGAGCAACTCGTTGGGCTATAAGCAGTCACCTTGAGCAACTCGTTGGGCTATAAGCAGTCACCTTGAGCAACTCGTTGGGCTATAAGCAGTCACCTTGAGCAACTCGTTGGGCTATAAGCAGCCACCTTGAGCAACTCGTTGGGCTATAAGCAGTCACCTTGAGCAACTCGTTCGGCTATAAGCATTCACCTTGAGCAACTTGTTGGACTATAAGCAGTTTTCCTTGAGCAACTCGTTGGGCTATAAGCAGTCACCTTGAGCAACTCGTTGGGCTATAAGCAGGCACCTTGAGCAACTCGTTGGGCTATAAGCAGTCACCTTGAGCAACTCGTTGGGCTATAAGCAGTCACCTTGATCAACTCGTTGGGCTATAAGCAGTCACCTTGAGCAACTTGTTGGACTATAAGCAGTTTCCTTGAGCAACTCGTTGGGCTATAAGCAGTCACCTTGAGCAACTCGTTGGGCTATAAGCAGGCACCTTGAGCAACTCGTTGGGCTATAAGCAGTCACCTTGAGCAACTCGTTGGGCTATAAGCAGTCACCTTGAGCAACTCGTTGGGCTATAAGCAGTCACCTCGAGCAACTCGTTGGGCTATAAGCAGTCACCTTGAGCAACTCGTTGGGCTATAAGCAGTCACCTTGAGCAACTCGTTGGGCTATAAGCAGTCACCCCTCCGTAATGTAGGGCCACTGGCCCCAGAAAAGGGAGACAGCTAGTCCTACTAACTTTAATTTGGTTGTGGTTATGCAACAAATCAGAGCAAAAAAAATAGGTCGGGAGGACGTAAGATAAGGGTGTAGTTGAGTAACCCTGATACTAAAGGTACAATGAGTTTCTTTGAAAGAGTGAGAAAGTCCTTTTCAGTTTAAGGCAAAAATAAAAAAAATACGATATAGAAAATTATGTTTATAATAAATATGCGGCACTATTCCACCTTTTCAGTGTATCTCTTGAATTACCTTCCGGTGATTCAACTGTGTTACGACTTACCTTATCTTTGGACGAGGTTAACGGGCGATATATACACCTTCTTTGACTGGTTCATAACGTTATGTATAAAGGGTATTACTGTTAAATCCTTTTTCATTAGGGCTTGGTCCTTAAATCCATTTAAAAACAACAACAGGTAACTCATCTTTTTCTTTTTTTGTAAGCTCCACCTTGATCGGACTTGCAAACTTTGTTTTGGGAACAAAACTTCTTATTTAAATCTTTAGACGGCGGTATAGACAAATACAACATCAATGCCTTACGGGATTCAAACCCCGACTTATCTCGGACGAATGGCCAGAAGACAGAGATTAGACTACCGCGCCAAATGGGTGGCTTTTTTCCATATTTGAAAGGGGTTCAGTAGCACCCAGGAAGGGCGAGTACTTATACTTCTCCATAGTAATATCTACATAATCCTACCCGATACCCGAATAACACGTTCATAATATCGGAATTTAACCAGCTGGAGAAGCGCAGTTACTTTCCTAAAAGTTCTTGGGCTGTCACCAGATAAACGTTTTTCTTTCCGTTGAGAGCAAATGATTACAAGCTTCCTCTCTCCAAAGTAAACTGTTACCATCAGGCAGTTTTTGTTTTCGGGGTTTATGCTTTTTTACTGTATAGACCACCGTGAGCCATGCGACGTGATATAAGCAGTCGTCCGTCTCTAATTTAGGGCCACTGGTTACAGGTAAGAAGAGAACCAATGGCGTAAGACCAGCACAACATCATACCTCACGGGATTCGAACCCGGACTATTCTCAAACGAAAGGTCATAAGCCAGCGCTTAAACCACTGCGCCACCGGGCTGCTTTTCGAAGTTGGCCACTATGAGCAACTTTGCTGGCCATAAGCTGCCCTCCGTCCTTAATTTGGGGCTACTGATTCTAAGGAAGTGAGAGAGCCAGTGTCGCAAGACTAATATAATACCCATGCCTAACCTGGGGTTCAAACACAGACCTATCTCTGGCGAATGATTAGATGCCAACACTTCGCACCACTCGGACACAGGTGAGGCCATACCAGAAAGTTGCATGGATTATCTAGTAACTATGGACATCTTATGTTTTTGCGCTGTTTGTACGCTGGCATTCCAGCTCGATTTCGAAGCTTCTTGCAAAGTTACTTAACAGCACATGCTAAAATTTCAGAACGTTTTCAGTAAAAAGAAGTGTTCTACCTTACCGAGATTCTATTCTGGCATTCCCGTTCATCGTCCGTTTTGGAAAATATGTTTTTGAGAAAATATGACGTCCGTGAAGTCCATACTTATAATAACTTTATAAAATAATATGCTGGATGAAATGATACAAAATTAAAAATGTGTATAGCATAAATTGTGTAAGAATTATTATTCAAACTTTCCACATCGACACTGGGCCCGATTTACAAACAATCAGGCCCTAGGCACAGCACAAGATAAGCCCCCCCCCCCACCAGTCCACATTCTTGAAAGAGTAAGTTCATTTGTCTCCACTAAATATTATCAATTAATTTAAAAGTTGATTAAATAAATGGGACATTGTGCGGGGAAAAATAGGAAATAATATCTATTTTCATTAAATGTTCTTTACACCATGCTAAACGACGAATAGCATTCCGAGTGGAGATGAAAGGCCTATGAGCAGCTGCACGACCACCACGGCAACTCATGGAATGAAATTCTCTGCAAATGGTACGTGTACATACCGAGGTTCCAGCATTTTTACTAACCTGTATACTGAGGTTTTGTGCAATATTCCGTCGATTAGCTGTAACGACTATCCTGATGCTCCAACATCCTGTATCACTGATTTTCTTTGGTCTGCCGGTACGTGTTGCTGCTTCAGGCACACCATGTGTTTTCCACTTATTCAGTACATCCAAAACAGTTGACTTTGGGTATGTTTAAACGCCTCTCGGTTTTTCTTAAAGACAACTCACAAATATTAAACCCAACGATTTTTCCTTTCTCAAAGTGAGTTCTCTCCCGCCACGACATTTTCATTCAACTTCACAGTGCGACATGATCGCGGTCAGCTGCAGGCTTGTTTTTATACCGTTTACAGCTGTACCGCGCACCTTGACAACGCAGCGGATCCGTTCATTTGCTTTTGAAGGGGTGTCCGGCGACTTTTGTCAATATAGTCTATATATATATATAATATAAATAAAAAAATCGACCCCTCCTGTTCCGTTATTGTAGATCCGCCTTTGATAAGGGCCCAAATTCATTCTCTTTTTCGTTGAATTCTTTGATTTAAAAATCTGCTTTAAAATACTTTTTGTATGTCAGAAAATATTCAAAAGACGTACTCATTACACCCAAGAATTCGGTGCCATCTTTTTCGTTGTGTTTTTTTCCCCAACCGGTTCATTATTTTTCGAAGTACACTGCGCATTTTAAATTATGTGAGAATTTTCTCAAGATGACTTATATACATTATCTTCTTCGCCGAATCCTTTCTTCTAAGAATCTACTTTGAAAATAAATTTTGTTTGTCAGAAAGGATTCAAAAGGCGTGCTTGTTACACCCGGGAATTCGGTGTCACCTTTCTTCTTTTCTCTTGTGATGTTAGAAAAACCTGTGTTACCAAGAGAAATTCCCAAGAGTTTCTTTGCGTTGGATCTGCGTCTTTTTAAACTGTTGTTTGAAAGAACTGATTTGAGTATCTCTCTCATCAGACAGATATATTTTCAGTACACTTTAAAAAAAAAATTAAAGCAAAAGAAAAATAATTGCATCTTATATAACGACACCCTTCATCGGCTGCAACGTAATTAGGGTGCGTAAATGCCAGATATTTCTTTGTATTTTGCGATTAATGTTAAGATTCGAAAATATTCACAGGAGGCGGCGTCATCGAGAGCAGGGAGCGTCGATCAATAAGCTTAAAGGGTGCAACAAAGAAAAAGCGATTAACTGAAGAGCCCCCATTCTCAAACCATTTATCTGTTGAGAGAAAATGGCCCAGTGTACCTTGGTCTAAGTGGAATAAATGGATAGCTATCTGGCAACGAGTGATTAGGTTCGGTAGAGAGAAACTCTCATTTGTTCTCGGCTAGTGGCAGAGAGTGTTGGGCCTGGCGGACTAATTAAATTCCGCTCTTATGGCCCGCAAGGCAGCGTCCCTTCCTGCATTCCCTAATCTTGGTTCTCCCATTTCTCCATCTTTAATGACACAGTAACGAACTCCGGCGGGCTTATTTTCTGGGGTCCCCGATTCCTATGCTGCGAAGCTGAATACTCCATCACTATCAGGAGCGCAGTCTTTTTGAATTCATTTGTGAAGGACTCTTTTATATGCGGCTAACTAGAGCTGAGATTAACACGTACTAGAAGTGGATTAAACGCCGATTTTCGAATGCCTTTAATAACTTAATCAAATTTATTAAGAACTGTGTTTGATGGTTCGGAAATACATAAGATGTCAGAACAAACTTCGCTCGATGTACAAAAATTACAAGGGATTAAATTAAAGCGCACGTACATGTATAAAGAAGAAAACGTCCACACAGTAAAGAACACTGAAGGCGCCTTGCAATGAGTAGCTCAATTTATTTTTTGATTTATTTTGGTTGTTTTTATTAGGCATCTTCTCGCCACGAGTCAACAATCCAATACCATGGGCTCCTTACACTTCTGCTGTTAAAACACTATCGCTTCAGGAACTTTTTTTTTTTAACCTCATCATACACAGTCAGATAAATTCTTACTTTCAGTTCCTGTCCACCTTCGGTGGACAGGAAGCGGACGGGTATGAAATCGTGGCATTAGCGAACGGTACGGTTGCCATGAGTAAGAAGCACCCACCCCTTAAAAATAAATAAAGAAATATATTTCTAATGCATTTAGGGCCGCACCGGTGGCGAGTGGTCTAAGCGATGGCTTCTGATAATAATTCGTCTGAGATGGGTCCGGGTTCGAATTCCGGTGAGGCATGGATGTTGAATTTGTCTTACGGCATTGGCTCTGTCCCTTCCCTGCAACCAGTAGCCCTAAATTAGGGACGGGCGACTGCTTAAAGCCCACTGAGTTGCTCACGGTTGTCGTTAAAACTCCAATCAAATCCACACACACAAAAAAACTGCATTTAGGTACAGTGGCGTAACTACCACCCCGCAGCCCCCGCAGTTGGGCGGGGGGGGGGGCGTAGTAAAGAAGAAGCATACTGTAGCTGCCAGTTATAGTTTAATGAAAAATTCAAACACGCACAATAATGAACCCAAAGATTCATATTTTGCTTTAAGATATACAATGTATTTAGCTTTGCCTAAATAAATGCCTAGTTTCCCTCTTAAAACACTGACTGTCCTACAGATTGAAAGTGTTCGGCCGTTTGGTTCCGGGTTGTAATACGATCGCTCTCCAACCGCCCTCTCTCTGCGCTGCTGAGGTAAAACGTGAGTCGACATTGGGATTCCTCGTGGAGGATGTTGGAACACAGTCAGCTACCTAAGATATTACGTGCACGACAGGCGTAAACATTTATTCACAGCAGCCGCAGATCTGCCTTGTGTAAGAGGGGATTTCTTCAAGTGATTTAATTTAGTTTTGGACAAAGCAATTACACATATTGTAAAATCCATTACTTAACAAGAAAGTTGACACCGAATTTTCAGGTGTAATAAGCACGTCTTTTGAATCTGTTCTGACGCAAATTAAATTTATCAAAACTATTCAAAGTCAATGGAACCGGTATGGAAAACAATAGATCTGACGAAAGAAAAAAGATTTTCAATCGGGTTTTTAATCCCTCAGATATTGCTGTAAACGGAATCGTGAGCTTACGAACTCTTAGAAACAGAGATATCGACAAAAATAAGGTGTGACTTTACGTCCCCTGGTGGGAAAACCGTGCATTATTTTAGGAAGAAAGTATTCTCAAAAAGATTATCCGTACAAGCGGTATCGGTCGAAGAAAAAAAAATTAGTCGAGTTTTCAGGAGCCCAGATTTTGCAACAAATACTTCAGAAGCAGAAATTTACACATATGACCCCTGGTGGCTAAACCATTCTTTACCAAACATTAGAAATTATGTGAAAAAAAATATTTTCCATCAGGTCTTGTATGCGATACAGGAAGAATTTTTCAAATCAGAGCTTTAGGAGCAGAAATAACGCAGAAAACGCAATTAACCTTTGTGCCCCCTAGCGGAAAGTGTATGATTTACTTGAAAATTTTGAATTTATAGGAAAAACATTTCGCGTCGGAAACACTATCCAACAAAGAAGGAATTTTTCAAATCGTACTCTTTGAAGTAGAGATATTGACAAAAATAAGATATACATCTACGCACCCTGGCGTAGAAACCATCAATTTTTTCAAGAAGAAAATGTTTCTAAAAGGTTTGCCGACATGAGTAGTATTGGTCAACAAACGACGTTTTTTTCAATCGAGAATTTAGAAGCTCATATTTTGCTGCAAATACAACAGAACGGAAATTAAGATTTACGCTCCCTGGTGGCCAAACTATTTTCTTACAAAAATTAGAAATTATGTGCAAACGATTTCCCACCAGGAGCTGTATCCGATGCAGAAAGAATGTTTCAAATCGGAGATTTAGAAGCAGAGATATAGGGGGAATGCAATTTACCGCTACGCCCCCTAGCGGAAAGTCTATGAATTTCATGAAAATTTTGAAATTATATGAAACACATGTCACTCGGAAAACACTATCTAACAAAGAAGGAATTTTTCAAATCGGACTCCTAGAAGTAGAGATATTGAAAAATATAAGATGTACATCTACGCCTCCTGACAGAGAAACTGTCGAATATTTTAAGAAGAAAATATTCCGAAAAGGTTTATCGATGTGAGTGGCATCAGTCCACGAAAGAATTTTTCAATCGACATTTTAGAAGCTACGATTTTATGGCAAATACATCAGAAGCAAAAATTAACACTTACGCTCCCTGGTGGCCAAAGTATTCTTTACCCAAAATTTTAAATTATATGCAAAAGATTTTCCATCAGGAGATGTATCCGCCGAAGAAAAGTTTTTTCAAATCGGAGTTTTAGAAGAAGAGTTATCGGGGGAAATGTAATTTACTTTTACGCCCCCTAGCGGAAAATCTATGCGTAATTTGAAAAAATAATTATATCTAAAATACTCTTCGGCATAAATGGAATCGAAAGAGATAAATTTTTTTCAATCGGATGTTTAGAAGCAAATATGTGGAATAAAATGTATTTTTGAATTCGACATCATCTGCATTTACGCCCTCTACCGGCAAAATTGTACATCGTAAAAGAAAAACGAAATAAAGGATCATCATTTGCATATTTCGAGCTTCCCAATGCAAAAAGAATTTTTTAAATCGGACTAATAGTTGCTGAGATATTGTGGGTACAGACGGACAAACCGATAACAGGAGCACGATCTTTTTTTACAAAGACGTGCTAAAAAGTTAAATCTGCAGCGCTCTGTACCACCATTACTTTTGCAGTCACTCTAGCTGACTTCCTACCCCCCCTCCCTCCCCGCCACCACACACACACACACACAACGCGAAAAATGCATCCTCCCTCGAGCTCGAAATCCTGGGAAATTACTGTGCTTAGGTGTGCTGAAGTAAATCTCACGTGGTGCGCCCGTTGTGCTAGTTGTGACACTGCTTAAAAAACGTAGCTAGCTTATGCCTCATGCATTTTCCCAGGTCATTTGAGCGCTCAAACTCCGTAATAATATTTTCGATTCGTGTATCTAGCTGAGTGTATTTTTTTTTCTGTTACTTGTCCCAGTTCTTTAATTTTCAAACTCTGTGAAACACTCTTTGCTTCTTGCTTTAAAATTTTCACTAGCTCCTGCACATTTGGTTTGTTTTGGGCTTACAATCTCATTTAATTTTGAATTCCAATCCTCTACGCCGTTATTGGTCCCGTGACTGTCTATAAACATTCCATATGTTGATAGATATATTTGTGCTGTCCAGTCACTTCTCAACGAAATAGTCAAGAAATTTCTTACTCATCGTATAACCGTCTGCTAATGCCACGATTTCAGATCTGTCGGCAAACGGCACGTTCGCTAAAGTCACGGAACCCCACCGAATACCATCGACTTGTAGTTCTTCTGCTCTTTGCTTTTATTCACTTACTGTGGTACTAATACGTAATCCTCACCCATTCTGTCCTTCCCACTTATTGCTACGAAAATATCCGCACATTCTTCTAGATTATTGATGTTGCAATTTGTTTCCATTCCTCTCACTTAATACCATTATAGGCTGTTCTCATTCTACTTCTAATTTATTTGTATTATAATTTGTTCCCGTTCACCTTTTCACTTATTGCTATCATAGACTGAGCTAATTGTTCACTACCACAGTTTAAGCGCGTTCTTTTCATATTTTGCCACACAGTCTTCCCATTCTTCTGACCTGTTGCTTAACACTTTTGGGGGCCCTAAGCCGTCATATTTTCCGAGCCCCTGAGCTTATATAAACAGAACATATGCAGCAAATGGTATTATTGTTACAATATGTGGTTATTTTTTTAATTCACGTATGGCATTATTACCTTATATACAACATGTGGATATATATATACAACGTATGAGAATTATTATATACCATCACCATGTTATTCCTATGAGAAGAAACATTCAACATCCAGTAACTTTTTAAATATCACTTGAATGAAAAATAGTACATGACAGAAATTGTAGTTTAGGAAATGCATTCACATTTTGTTGCTTAGCAAATTACAAAGAAATGGGTGCTGAAAGATATAATGTTTCTTCCCTATTCTACAAATTATTCAACGAAAATTAAATTAAAAAAGAAGAAAGAAACAAACCAACCAGCGCCGTTTCCAGACAATGCACCGGTAAGAAATGCCGATATAGCCCCCCCCCTCCTTGTCATTGTTATTTGTTTAAACAGCGACGATAGAAAGAGCTTATGCATAAGTGGCCCAGGTGGGCAAACCCCAGTGATAAACATAAGTGCACTTCTTCGTGTGGACAACACAAAAGGACTGTTTAAAAGGAAAAAAATGCGATTTGTGCGTGGCCCTCATGGCCCTCGAGGCTCAAGCCTCACCCACACTCGGGATCGGGACGGTGGGAGGCTTTCTTTGTTTCTTATTTTGTCACAAAAGATCCACCCTAACACCCAACTTTCCTCCTGCCTCCTCGGGAAATCGAAGCTACGAGCAAGGTCTAAAAAAAGGCAGAAGAACTTCCAACTTTCTGGATTGATGCTTCTTCTTTTCTTTAAATAAATAAACCCCTGCTAATGAGTGATCAAAGAGTTTGACTTTTTGTAAACCCATAAGACTTGAGGCGTTGGGGGCCCTCGTTCAAGTCGGGGCCCTGGGCACTGGCCACGTTGGCCCACCCCTTAAGACGGCCATGACCTGTTGCTATCTTACTTTGGGCTAATTCGTTTGACTCATTATCATAAGAGTCTGCTACAACTGATCTCACTCGTTTCGAGTATAAGCTGTTTCAATTACTGTGTTTGAAAATAAAGCCCCATTTGGGGGTGATGAGATTCGAAACCACGTCTTCCCGATCCGGAGTCGGTTATCATCCAACTAAAACAACTCCAACTTTGGCTTACCGCTGCAACTTGCCGTTTTGGCCATTGCGTCACCTCAGTGGTACTATAACGAAGTGAATTTCTCCGTCATTTTTATCCGCGCCGGGGTTCGAACCCGGGTCCACTCATTCCGGAATAAGTTGCTCTACCAATTAAGCTACGCGGACGTTTTATTCTGATTCCTATCTGCCTTTATGTCGTGTGCGTCTTTCTGGCAGGTACGTCACATCTCCTGGTACGTTACATCATCTCCCCCTTATTTTTTTTTTTTTTTTTTTTCGAAGTGCTGGAGAAAGGATTCTCCTATTTTTCCTGTCTCGCGGTGTGGAAATAACATCACACCAATGCGAGATTTTGAACGGCCGGGTCATCCGGATAGTTCGGGCGCCATTATAACGAAGTGAATTTCTCCTTCATTTTTATCCGCGCCGGGGTTCGAACCCGGATCCACTCATTCCGGAATAACTTGCTCTACCAATTAAGCTACGCGGACGTTTTATTCTGATTCCTATCTGCCTTTATGTCGTGTGCGTCCTTCTGGCAGGTACGTCACATCTCCTGGTACGTTACATCATCTCCCCCTTATTTTTTTTTTTTTTTTCGAAGTGCTGGAGAAAGGATTCTCCTATTTTTTCCTGTCTCGCGGTGTGGAAATAACATCACACCAATGCGAGATTTTGAACGGCCGGGTCATCCGGATAGTTCGGGCGCCATTATAACGAAGGGAATTTCTCCGTCATTTTTATCCGCGCCGGGGTTCGAACCCGGGTCCACTCATTCCGGAATAAGTTGCTCTACCAATTAAGCTACGCGGACGTTTTATTCTGATTCCTATCTGCCTTTATGTCGTGTGCGTCCTTCTGGCAGGTACGTCACATCTCCTGGTACGTTACAGTACGTCCTCCTCCATGAGAAAGGCAGGGGCGGGTTTCGTGTCCACAGCAAACCGTGCTTGAAGTGGCTTGCTGTAGAAGATGGAATTCTGATTAATTGCAGACCGTGTGTGGAAGGAACATCATACAGTTTTCTCGAATCTCACGGCAAGGAGATTCATTTTTACGTTCGGGCACCAATACGAAAATAAAGACTATTTCTTCAGGTGGTGGATTTGAAGCTATGACTCCCAGCAGCTTTGGAGCCGGTTGTCCTCCAGACTGAACTACACCGATGAATCTCATCGCTGCAACTTGCCGTTTGAACTCCTGCGTCACCTCAGTAGTGCGTTACAATTCCCTTCCCGTTGTATATTTCTCTTTAATATCTGTTATAGTCAGCTCCGAGTTCTTTTTTTCCAAACTACGCATTATCCTAGACTGCTCACATTCTTCCTTTAGTTGGCTCTCACAATTTGAGCACATTCTCCTCATTTCTTGCGATATGGTCGGCCCTCATTCTTTTCACTTACTATTACTACAGCTTACGCCCATTGTTCTCTCTTACTGATATTATGGTCTGCTCCTGTTCTTATTATTGCTTTTTTACAATATGCTCCCATTCTCCTCACAAACTCGTGTTACAGGTAGTTTGCTGCCGTCTATTATCTACCTTGTTTCTATTATAGTATTAGCGAATTCTTCATTTTTGCCACTGTAGTCTCTTCTCATTATTGTCGCTTGTTTCCATTATATTCTCATTTCACTCTTCTTCTACTTCTTCCAGTACATACTTGCGTTCATTCTTTTCGTTGTTTTTTTTTTCAATATTGTGATACGATTCTACTTCTCGTTTACTGTAATTCTTGACTTCGCCAATTCTTCTTCTTCTTACTTATTGCTAACATCCTCTTCCTTCATCTATCTGCTTACCGTCATTACAGAGAGCACCGATACGCCGTCACTACAGCGATTATAATTTGCGTCTGTTCTTCTCGTTCATTGCCATTATAGTCTACTTTCTCTCTTCTTGTTTATTACCATTATGCTCTTCTCCTGTTCTTCTTGCTCGTTGCTGTTACGTTCGCATACATCATTATTTCCTTTCAGTGAAATTATAGCCTATCCTCTTTTTTTAGTTATTATTATCAACATTGTTGAACCAGTTTTTATTAGAAGATTTAAATTCGTGCAGAGATAGTAAAAAGTAATCGAGGTAGTTGCCTTAGATGCACGATCTTGATAAGAAGAATCAAATCACAAAACAAATTCAAATTCATGGGCTGAATTTAAAGATTTTATTGTATATACATATATAAGAACTTTAAGATTTTATTGTATATACATGTATAAGAATTTTCAGGTTTCCCTAGAACCCATCGTCAGATACATAACAGAAGAATAATACGTATTCCTTCTTCTGTTTATGTATCTGACGATGGGTTCTAGGGAAACCTGAAAGTTCTTATACATGTATATACAATACAATCTTTAAATTCAGCCCATGAATTTGAATTTGTATTGTCTTAGATGCACCATATTGATAAGAAGAATCAAATCACAACTACCTAGATTACTTTTGAACCAGTTCTTTTCAAAGATTGCTATTACAAGCCTGTTCCATTCTCCTTCTCGTTTAGTGCCATTATAGTCCGTGTCCATTCCTTTTCAGGCTTATTGCCATGATGATCTACTTCCGTTAATGTCTTTACTGGTATTATAGCCTGCATGCATTCTTTCCCCTTATTGCCATTACAATCTGTTCTTAGTTTTGTTCTCTCTTCCTGCCAGTGCAGTCAATCCTGTGTAGTATAACGTAAAAGTCTTTTCTACTTCTACGTTAAATTTAACACATCAATATACTAAGAAATAGTTCCTAAATGAAAGAAACCTTAACGGCCAGACAAAACATATAAAGAACAGAAGTCAACTTACGGAAAAAGATACTTTATTCAAGGTTGTAGCATAGCATATTGTAGCGAACGCTCCACACACCACACATTATCACAACACTCCTATCAATAATCAGTTTACAATCCAACACTCTGTCTTCCAACGCTTTCTTCCAACGCTCTCAAGCAATAGATCAATCGTCGTTTCTATCTCTTGTTCTTATCAAAACTCAGGCATACGTCACGTGCATTCAACCTCAATTATGTTGCCAAACGTATTCGTTTGAGAGAAAAGATCTCACGTTAAGAATGAAAAATAACAGAATAAACTCAAGATTTACATAGGGAAAGAAACTAAAAAGAAAATTTAATTTAGAATATACGTCACGGTAGTCACTAACTGGCGTTAGCCCACAGTACGCGTAAATACACTGTGTGGCAGAAAAACGGGCGTTTTAGATTTCTTCGTGAAAGTTTCTCTAATGATGTTGGCGAGACTTATGGATCGTCATTCGTTTCACCAAACGAGACCATTTGCAGAGACATCAATCGGTGGAGTGTAGCTAAACGTGCGGTAGCTGTTAAGGTATTTCACAAAAAATGGTGACTGTACTGTCATTGCTAGACGAGAATATCGGCGCTATTTTAATCTCGGGAGGAACGATCCTATTCCATCAGAACATGTTATCAAAGCATACCACCAGGTTATAGGTGAATACTTTTGAAGCTACTGGAAGTGCGGAAGTGCATTGAAGCAAAAACCTACAGGTACGCCTAGGAGTATTCGAACACGAGAAAGAATACATGGATGAGTTACGAGACCCACTTTCTTCTTAGTGGTTTTGTGAATAAACAGAACTTTCGCTACTGTTCAGAGGATAATGCTCATCAACTGCATCAACGGCCGTTACAGCAGTCAGTGAGTTACAGTGTGGTGTGCGGTCTCTTCAATGGGAATAATTTGCCCTTACTTTTTCGAGTATGATCAAGGACAAGCAAAAACGGTAACATTTCACAGGTATTCCGACATGATACACACATTCGTCGCACCGCTACTTGCACGCTTTACTTCAGATGATCCGTTTTGGTTTCAGCAAGACGGCGCTACGTCTCACTGTGTGAGAATTTCCATGGAAGCCGTACACCGACTTTTCGGTAACCGCATCATATCCCGTAATGGGGACATTTTGTGCCCCCCCCCCAGTCACTAGACTTATCAGTTTGTGATTACTTCCTGCTGATGTACCTTAAAACTAAGGTGTATCCAAGGCGCCGCCCACACACCATTGCTGAGCTGAAACACAACATCCGTACAGAAGTCGCAAACATTCCTATTGAGATGTTGGAACGTGCCATTGACGATTTCCGTCGCAGAACGTCCGAATGTAGACGTCGAAATAGTCGTCACCTGCTGGACATAGTATTCAAAACATGAACGTGATTGTGCATATTTCACCAATGACAATGTGTCAGGGTGAAATGCATGTGTTTGAAATTTTTTTCTCATTAAACGAAGTATCAGTTTCGTTGCATTCAAAAACGCCTGTTCTTCTGCCCCACCCTGTATTTCACATATTCTTTCGTCTTCTATGGCACAATTAATTCAGAGTCTGTTCCACGCTTCTGTACAAAGTCCTAGGATATATAGACATGATTCTTTCTTCTCACCAATTATCACTGTCTTACGAGATTCGTGCCGTTTTTGTCTCACTGAAAGAGATGAACGCGCAAACTACTGTTCCAGGATGCTAATCGCAGATTAGCGTCAGTACCTCTCTAGTTTACGGCTATTACTTTTTCTCACTTATTAAAAGGAGCATAATTCCGTTCTCTCTGTTTGTTATAAGCTTAGAACATGTGTAACGCACCTTTTCCTCACTATCTGCCATTTTCTTATCATTCAGCATATAGTTTGCACTCCTCTTCTCAAGCTTAAATACACTGACGGAAAAAAAAAATCCCAACACCACGAAAAAGTAGTTGAAGAGGAATGAAATGGCGGCAATGCATTTGTATAGGTAACATATTTAATCGATTAAGGTTTCAATATCACAGCTTATTGTAAGCGCGAGAAGAGCCATTTTAAATGTGAAATGCTGGTACATTAATAACCGGTGTAACCGCCAGAATGTTGAATACAAGCACGCAAACGTTCATGCATTGTGTCGTACAGGTGCTGGATGTCAGTTTGTGGGATGGAGTTCCATGCCTGTTGCATTTGGTCGGTCAATACAGGGACGGTTAATGCTGGTTGGGGTGATGCTGGAGTTGTCGTCCAATGATGTCCCATACGTGCTTGATTGGTGAAAGATCTGGTGATCTAGCAGGCCACGGCAACATGTCGACACTCTGTAGAGCATGTTGGGTTACAACAGCGGTATGCGGGCGAGCGTTATCCTGTTGGAAAACACCCCCTGGAATGCTGTTCATGAATGACAGCACAACAGGTTGAATCACCAGACCGATGTACAACTGTGCCGTCAGGATGCGTGGGATAAACACGAGAGTGCTCCTGCTGTCATAGGAAATTGCTCCCCAGACCATAACTCCAGGTGTAGGTCCAGTGTGTCTCGGCCTCAGACAGGTTGGTTGCAGGCGCTCACCTGGTCTCCTTCTAAATAACACACGGCCATCACTGGCACCCAGGCAGAACCGGCTTTCATCAGAAAGCACAACAGATCTCCACTTCGTCCTCCAATGAGCTCTAGCTTGACACCACTGACGTCGCAAACGGCAGTGGTTTGGAGTAAGTGGAATGCACGCTACAGGGCGTCTGGCTAGGAGCTGTCCTTCAAGTAACCGATTTGTAACAGTTTGTTGTATTACTGTGGTGGCAACTGCAGCTCGAATTGCTGCCGCAGATGCTGTACGATGCGCCAGGGCCATACGCCGTACACGGCGGTCTTCCCTCTCAGTAGTGCCACGCGGCTGGCCGGAACCCGGTCTTCTTGAGGCAGTACCTTCCCTTGACCACCGCTGCCAACAATCATGCACATTGCCTACATTCCTGCCAAGTCGTTCTGCAATATTGCGGAACGAAAATCCACACTCTCGTAGCCCTATTACACGACCTCGTTCAAACTCCGTGAGCTGTTGATAATGGCTTCTTCGTCTTCTTAAAGCCATTCTTGACTAACATCAACACACTACGTCGAATCTCAACGATAACTAACGCTCACGAACGTTACAGCGCGTATTTACAGCAAACCTGCTTTGCATGTTCCGAGGGGCGCTACTAGCGTCACACGTATGCGCCGAGCGCGAAATTTGCATAGACGTCATCTTACAGATGTACTCTCACCGCCTACCAACTGTCGTTTATCTAACACAACCCCTTCTTGGTGTTAGGGATTTTTTTTTCCGTCAGTACATTTTCAGAAAAATCTTTCTTCCTGTTTCTACTTTTTCTCACAAACTGGTATGAACTAGTCTTCTGCAGCCATTCCTTCTTAATAATAATTGCCATCTGAAGAAGCACATAGTTTCTTCTCAACAGTTTTTAACAAAAAAGTTTACACCGAATTTTCGGGTGTAATAAGCACGTCTTTTGAATCCGTTCTGACGCAAATTTAATTTATCAAAGCTATTCAAAGTCAATGGAACCGGTATGGAAAACAATAGATCTGACCAAAGAAAGAAGATTTTCAATCGTGTTTTTAATCCCTCAGATATTGCTATAAACGGAATCGTGAGCTTACGAACTTTTAGAAACAGAGATATCGGCAAAAATAAGATATGACTTTACGTCCCCTGGTGGGAAAACCATGCATTATTTTAGGAAGAAAGTATTCTCAAAAGGATTATCCGTACAAGCGGTATCGGTCGAAGAAAAAAAAATTAGTCGAGTTTTCAGGAGCCCAGATTTTAAAATAAATACTTCAGAAGCAGAAATTTACAAATATGACCCCTGGTGGCTAAACCATTCTTTACCAAACATTAGAAATTATGTGAAAAATATTTTCCATCAGGTCTTGTATGTGATACAGGAATAATTTTTCAAATCAGAGCTTTAGGAGCAGAAATAACGCAGAAAACGCAATTTACCTTTGTATCCTCTAGCGGAAAGTGTATGATTTACTTGAAAATTTTGAAAATATATGAAAAACATGCCACACTGGAAACACTATCCAACAAAGAAGTAATTTTTCGAATCGGACTCCTAGAAGTAGAGATATTGAAAAAAATAAGATGTACATCTACGCCCCCTGACGGAGAAACTGTGGAATATTTTAAGAAGAAAATATTCCGAAAAGGTTTATCGATGTGAGTGGCATCAGTCCACGAAAGAATTTTTTAATCGATGTTTTAGAAGCTACGAGTTTATGGCAAATATGTCAGAAGCAAAAATTAACACTTGCGCCCCCTGGTGGCCAAAGTATTCTTTACCAAAAATTTGAAATTATATGCAAAAGAGTTTCCATCAGGAGATGTATCCACTGAAGAAAAAATTTTCAAATCGGAGTTTTAGAAGAAGAGTTATCGGAGAAAATGCAATTTATTTTTACGCCCCCTAGCGGGAAATCTATGCGTAATTTGACAAAGTAACTATATCTAAAATACTCTTCGACATAAATGGAATTGAAAGATATACATTTTTTTTCAATCGGATGTTTAGAAGCAAATATGTGGAATGAAAGGTATTTTTGAATTCGACATCATCTGCATTTACGCCCTCTACCGGCGAAATTGTACATCGTAAAACAAAACGAAATAAAGGATCATCATTTGCATATTACAAGCTTCCCAATGCAAAAAGAATTTTTCAAATCGGACTAATAGTTGCTGAGATATCATGGGTACAGACGGACGGACAAACCGATAACAGAAGCACGATCTTTTTTTACAAAATACGGGCTAAAAGAGCAAAGACCAAAGATATCATCATAGAAAATAAGATACAAAACTGACTTAACGCTGTATATTAACCCTGTATGTAAAGTAAAAAGAACAGCATACCTTATTAATGTCTGTTAAACATTGTTTTAAATTTGAGGTAAACAAAGCAAGGAATAGTTCTTTATCTAGAAAAAAAAACCGAGCATTTTTCATTTTGATATAGATGCGCTTCTAAAGCTACAGCCTTGGGGCTACTCAAAATACTTTCAGTCGAAGTGTGGTATAGTTAGTGGAGGGATAGGTACTTCGATAGACGATATATGTCTTTCAACACATGAAAACTCTCAGATCAGATATCGCCCTTCAATTTGCAATTAATCCTGTGATTAGGCAAAATTCTCGGTAAAGTGTAGAATGCGTCATATTGTCGAACGCCAGTGTTTGGTTTCACTGCGTACGCTGAAGACTCAAAAGATACTCTCGGTTTGCAGTTGTTGCATAGCCAACAGGATGGTAGGAAGAGTTCATTTTGTTTTGTTACTTGGTTAAACGACCACCATGAGCAACTCAATGTACTACAAGCAGTCTAATGTCGTCCAACTTAGAGCCACTGGCTCCAGGAAAGTGTGTGACGTACCTGCCAGCAGGACGCACACGACATAAAGGCAGATAGGAATCAGAATAAAACGTCTGCGTAGAATAAACGTCAGCTCAGTTGGTAGAGCGACTTGTTCCGAAATAAGCGGCCTCGGGTTCGAATCCCGGCGTAGACCAAAAATGACGGAGAAATTTACTTCGTTATAATGGCGCCCGAACTATCCGGATGACCCGGCCGTTCAAAATCTCGCATTGGTGTGATGTTATTTCCACACCGCGAGACAGAAAAAATCAGAGAATTCCTTCTCCAGCGCTTCGAAAAATAAAAATGTGTGATGCTGCATTCCACACAGCAGATTGACTGGGAGTTTTCAAGTGCACGTTCTACAGTGGATGGCTGCCTGCAACGATTCATGGTCACGGCTGACCCGTGGGTCATGCCCCCGGCCCTCTTTCGGGGGGGGGGGGGAGATGTGACGTACCTGCCAGCAGGACGCACACGACATAAAGGCAGATAGGAATCAGAATAAAACGTCTGCGTAGCTCAGTTGGTAGAGCGACTTGTTCCGGAATAAGCGGCCTCGGGTTCGAATCCCGGCGTAGACCAAAAATGACGGATAAATTTACTTCGTTATAAGTGAAGGAGCCAGCTCCATCAGATAAATACACCACCCAGGCCTCAGTCGTGACTCGAACTCCGGACCATCTTGAAAGTTGAACGAATCGTTAGAAGCCAGAGCCTCAGATCACTGAGGCCCTGTGCAGATATACCAGAATTCTCACACGTACAATAAAAGCTAGCGCCTCAGATAATTGAGGACCTCAGCAGATATACCAGAATTCTCACACGCACAATATAATGACCGAAAAACATACTTACTGTTATCTTACCGTTTTTTCGTGACATGTGGTGCTGTTACCTCTGAATACTGTTTAACTGATTTCTGGTTTACAATGGAAGGTGTTGTAGAAATATCGGACCTTCGTCAAAAGCAAAATGTCGTTTCAAACTACGAATTCTGGAATTTCCGATATCAATAAAAAGGTAGTCGGCGAGTTGCTTGTACGTTGGCCTATGAGTGTTGACGTTTCTGTTCTACAGGGTGTTGCTAAATTCGTGCGACAAACGAAGAGGGGTGATAGTACCCATAAAAACGAATAACGTTTACAACGGAACGTACGGTACCACTCCGTTCTAGTGCCCGAAAAACGTTAAGTTCCATGTCCACGTTGATCCTCCACCAAAACCACAACATCTAAATTATGGGTTGCACATTTGCGTTGATGAACGTAGAGGCAGATCAGGACATAAAGGAGTTGCTGGAAGTGGCTCCCGAGGGCGTCTTTGCACAGCCCACACCGACGGATGAAGGTCTGTCGAACTCTCTCGTAGACTCCCGGTGTGGTGTTAATCTGGTCCGCAGCGACAACGATCCTCGCGGCGAGATCGTCCGGTGACCCCACAGGCGCCAGTGTTTTTAGGTGTCCCTAGAAGAAGAAGCCCAGTGGATTCAGGTCCGGAGAGTGTGGAGGCCAAAATGGCGATCCGCCCCGTCCAATCCACCTGCTAGGATATGTCGCATTCATGAAGTCCCGGACCGCGGTGGAAAAATGTGCCGGGGCCCCATCATGCATGAACGACATGTCTCTCCGAGCATTGTGCGGAACACTGTTCAACAAACCCAGAAGCACTTGCTCCAGGAGCACACGGTACATGGCGCCGGTCAGACGTTGGCGAGATGTACGGTCCCACAAGCCAATCACCAAGGATACCACGCCCTCAGGAGCCACTTCGAGCACCTCCTTTGAGTCCTGCTCTGCCAACGCAAGTGTGCAACCCATAATTTAAGTAAGCTGTGTTTTTTTCCACTGTTCGCGGATGAACGTTGACATTTAACTTAATGTTTTTCGGGCACTAGGAGAGGAGTGCCACCCTACATTCCATTGCAAAAGTTATTCGTCTTTATATGTACTGTCAACCCTGTTTGTCTGTCGCACGAATTGGGGAACATCCTGTATAGGACAGAAGCCTGACAATACTGATTTCGATCAATCCTACGAGTTTTATCTCACTTTTTCGGACAGTTGTTGTCACTATTAAGTGAAAGCAAGCTTAAGTGCCAAAAACAACCACAATATGGATAATAAATACTTCCCGGATAGCTAGAGCTTTTTCGGTTAACATATGGGGACCGATGTTAAGATTGACTATTCATGCTTATCAATTACATTTGCCACGCTACGTGCGTCTTTTTTACGCTTTCCAACCGTAGGTTGAATAAGCGTATATGCTTCAGCTTTGTCCGTCTGTCTGTCTGTCCGTCCGTCCGCTCGTCTGTCCGTCCGTCCGTCTGCATGTCTGTCCGCACGATAACTCGCGTAAAAATTAAACGATTTCTGTGAAATTTTAGTATGTGGTAGGGGACTACCTGGGGACGAACCCTATTGAAAATGGACGAAATGGGGTCAAAGGTCAGGACATAGGAGAGGGATAAATTCCATTTCCCTTATGCGTCATAACTTGCGTATAAATGGCTCGATTTCGATGAAATTTTAGTATGTGGTAGGGGACCACCTTGAGAGGAATCCTGTTGAAAATGGGCGAAATGGGGTCAAAGGTTAGGACATAGGAGCGGAATATAATTCGCTTGCCCTTATGAGTCATAACTTGCGTAAAAATGGTTCGATTTTGATGACATTTTAGTATGGGGTAGGGGACCACCTGGAGAGGAATCCTATTGAAAATAGGCGAAATGGAATCAAAGGTCAGAACATAGGAGAGGGACCCATTCCAATTCCCTTATGCATCATAGCTTGCGTAAAAATGGTTCGATTTCGATGAAATTTTAGTATGTCATAGGGGACCACCTAGTGACGAACCCTGTTGAAAATGGGCGAAATGAGATCAAAGATCAGGACATAGGAGCTTGATCAATTCGATTGCCCTTATGCGTCATAACGTACGTAAAAATGGTTCGATTTCGATGAAATTTTAGTATGTGATAGGGTCTAGCTGGGGACGTACCCTATTGAAAATGGGTGAAATGGGGTCAAAGGTCAGAACATAGAGGGATCCATTCCATTTCCCTTATGCGTCCTAACGTACGTAATAATGGTTCGATTTTGATGAAATTTTAGTATGTGATAGGGGACTACCCGGGGACGAATCCTTCTAAAAATGGGAAAAATGGGGTCAAAGGTCAGGGCACAGGAGCAAGATTTATTCCACAGCCATTATCCTCATAACTTGAGTAATGATTTCTGGTATGTTGGAAAGCGTATCATAATCAATGCATTGCATGACTTTACTAACTTGTTTTTAATTGTACGAAGCATGGTTGCGACGTACAAGGACAAATCCACTACTCCAGGGCCGCATACTTTTGATCATACAGTGTGTACAGTCTGATGAAACAGCGCTCTTAAGTGTAGGGAACTCATTCTATGTAGAATTCTAAAATCCTGCTGGCAATAAGTACATGTGCTATGGTACATGACGTGTTATTTAACTATGGCTCGATATCTTCCGAATCAGATTTTTTGGTAGTGATTGTGACTTTGAAATTGGCCATTTCTCCAAGCGTTACACAAACACTTTTACTGTGCAGTAATAATGATTAAATGGTGTATTTTTATTGCTTGGTGTTTATCGAACCCCACGAGTCAGAAGCAATCACCTGTCCTTAAGTTTGGACCCCAGAAAGGACGCTACCAGCATCTAACTGCAGCACAAAACCATTGCTTCATCAGGGACTAGAGTTACAGCCCAACTCGAGAGATTCACCGGAAGCCCACGCTTCCCAACAAAATTACTGTGTCAGTTTCTTTGTTAGAATAACTTCTTTAGGCGAAGTAAATTTAATGTTTGAAAATGTGTTTAAAATGATACATATAAATTGACAAAGTCATCGCTCTTTCCAAATTTTTTTAACCAACACACAGCAGCGGAATAATTGTTCATCGATACCGCTGGAATCGAACACCAGATCTATCGATAACTAGCCGAGTACGTTCGCTTTACGCTACGGTGCCAACAATTTTAAGCCCCACCAGATGGAGATGTCTCAGTTGCTGAGCCCATCACTACGGATTTGTGAGGTCAGATGCTGACAGATAAACACACATATAGCGCTGTGGATTGTTGGCACGAGCGTGGATTGTTGTAAAGCGAACGCACTCGGCTAGTTGATCTGGGGTTCGATCCCAGTGGTGTCGAAAAGCAATTTTTCAGCTGCTGTGTGTTGGTTAAAGAAAAACGTGGAAAGAGCGCTGACTTTGTCTATTTACATTGTCTCCACGTATTCGGAAGATTTTCACTAAAATAACCGATCTCCACGTATTCGGAAGATTTTCACTAAAAGAGATTTTCAACTGTGCACCGAATTTAAATTTCATGATCTTGGAAAGCGCATTTTTTTCACTTGCTACAAGTTCATACATATTGTTCACTGAATATCTCACGTCTGTTGCACATAACCAGTGTACTGGTTGGTAGCTGATGAGTTGGAATTTTCGTATAAGTTCATGCATATTTGCGAATAAAATTTTTTCGCGTTGCTTTCAAACACGTAATGGATATTCAGCCAAGATTAATATAACGTTTAGAAATTTACTCTTTACACAAAAACTGTCCATCATAACTACAGTGTTAATAGTGCTTGTAAATGAATTGCTTTGTGCGTACTAGCGCTATACTAGCTATTGGCGAGCCTCACAAAGATCGTGGATAGTTCTCTCTTACCGGACATTAACACACTAAGCCAATTTCATCCATGCTAACGTTGTTTCAAGCAACACAAGGATACTGGGACAATTGGCTTGGATGGATGAAATTATTATTTACTATAAGCATTCCTATGATCAACGGCTGTTTTTTTCAAGTGCGGTGTGTCATTGCACCTATATTAGGGATAATCAAGGTGTGGTCACACCAGTAAACTGCTGTGAAATCAAAGGATTTAAGAAAATGCCGGTTTTCGCGAAATTCAGTATTGCGTTTATGGGTACTCCCAGGCCTGACGAGAGGTCGGGTGAGGCGTTGCTGTAACATCGGGGTCCGGGACTCAAAGGGGGCCCAGCCTGTTTCTAAAGTATTTTTTTTTCTAATTATCCACACATCATTGATATACACTGACGGAAAAAATCCCAACACCAAGTAGGGGTTGTGTTAGATACACGACAGTTGGTAGGCGGTGAGAGTACATCTGTAAGATGACGTCTATGCAAATTTCGCGCTCGGCGCATACGTGTGGCACTAGTAGCGTCCCTCGGAGCATGCAAAACAGGTTTGCTGTAAATACGCGCTGTAACGTTCGTGAGCGTTAGTTATCGTTGAGATTCGACGTAGAGTGTTGATGTTAGTCAATAATGCCTGTAAGAAGACGAAGAAGCCATTATCAACAGCTCACGGAGTTTGAACGAGGTCGTGTAATAGGGCTACGAGAGGGTGGATTTTCGTTCCGCAATATTGCAGAACGACTTGGCAGGAATGTAGCCACTGCGCATAATTGTTGGCAGCGGTGGTCAAGGGAAGGTACTGCCTCAAGAAGACCGGGTTCGGGCCGGCCACGTGGCACTACTGAAAGGAAAGACCGCCGTGTACGGCGTATGGCCGTGGCGCATCGTACCGCGTCTGTGGCAGCAATTTGAGCTGCAGTTGCCACCACAGTGACACAACGAACTGTTACAAATCGGTTACTTGAAGGAAAGCTCCGAGCCAGACGCCCTGTAGCGTGCATTCCACTTACTCCAAGCCAGACGCCCTGTAGCGTGCATTCCACTTACTCCAAGCCACTGCCATTTGCGACGTCAGTGGTGTCAAGCTAGAGCTCATTGGAGGACGGAGTGGAGATCTGTTGTGTTTTCTGATGACAGCCGGTTCTGCCTGGGTGCCAGTGATGGCCGTGTGTTGGTTAGAAGGAGGCCAGGTGAGCGCCTGCAACCAACCTGTCTGCTGCCGAGACACATTGGACCTACACCTGGAGTTATGGTCTGGGGAGCAATTTTCTATGACAGCAGGAGCACTCTCGGGGTTATCCCACGAACCCTGACGGCACAGTTGTACGTCGGTCTGGTGATTCAACCTGTTGTGCTGCCATTCATGAACAGCATTCTAGAGGGTGTTTTCCAATAGGATAACACTCGCTTGCATACCGCTGTTGTAACATAACATGCTCTACAGAGTGTCGACATGTTGCCGTGGCCTGCTAGATCACCAGATATTTCACCAATCGCGCACGTATGGCACATCATTGGACGATAACTCCAGCGTCAACCCAACCAGCATTAACCGTTCCTGTATTGACCGACCAAGTGCAACAGGCATGGAACTCCATCCCACAAACTGACATCCAGCACCTGTACGACACAATGCATTAACGTTTGCGTGCTAGCTTTCAACATTCTGGTGGTTACACTGGTTATTAATGTACTAGCATTTCACATTTAAAATGGCTCTTCTCGCGCTTACATTAAGCTGTGATCTTGAAACCTTAATCGATTAAATATGTTACCTATACAAATGTATTGCCGCCATTTCATTCCTCTACAACTATTTTTTCGTGGTGTTGGGATTCTTTTTCCGTCAGTGTATTTTGAAACGACATATCACTGATGTGTGGAGGGGAGAATATGAAAAATTATCCACCGCAAAAAAAGATTGAAGGGTTGCAACCGGTCGGGTTGTCTAAAAGTAGGGGAATGGTGGGTGGGGGATAGGGGAGGAAACGGAAATGTGGATTATGTGGTTAGTAAAGGAGCCGAGGTGACGGGGCCCGAAAATTTTATCGCACTGAGGTCCGAGCTCGGTGTACACAGCCCTGGGTATTCTGCACCCTTTTCAGTTTCTAAGGCAAAAGTCGTTTTTCATGATTCCCGCCCCATTATCACCACTGCCTTACACTGATTCGGACCGTGAATTTGGTTTCGTGGGCCGAGCTGAAGTGGATTTTGAAGACAAAGAGGAGCGAGCTGTGGAATGAGCGGAAAGTAAGAAGGATTCAAATTTTACAGAGTTGATGGGGATGTTATCAAAGCGGTCTTACTTGATTTTCCCTTTCAAGCCTCCTAAACGTTGGGGAAAGAAATATAAAAAAAACAAAACAAATAAAACCCGCTTTTGTTTATACCATCTTACTACCCAGCTCTGTATCGAATGTTTAAAAAAATTTCATTGCTGCCCTGGTACAATTTATTACTTCAGCCTTTCAGAACGCTAAATGTGGTACTACTAAATACTGAATTACAAAGCCCATACCGTAAAAACTGAGAGTAATTGTTTTTGAGTTAGTAACAGTACGCAGGGGGAAAACAACTACGAAAACGACTAATTGAATTAGGGAAGTATCTATGGCAACAGTTATTAGCCGTGGCAGAAGAGTTTGGTTTTGCTATTGCGCAGTTGTTTACGGTACGTTTGCATTTCGCCATACAGCTATGGAGGTGAGTGATTTACAGATAAGAAGTGAAATGCGTTGTGCGATAAAAATTTGCTATCGTTTGGGTAAAACGGCTCCAGAAACAGTTGATTTAATGGAAAAAGCTTACAAAGATAAATGTTTGGGTGAGTCAACGATTTTTAGATGGCACCATGATTTCAAAAATGGGCGTTTGTCATCAGAATTCGCTCCTAGGCCTAGTCGACTTGAAAATGTTGTTACGGGGCGCGTATTGTTATCACTGTTTGGGTAATCCTGCAAGATGAGCGACGAATGACGTGTGAAGACATCGCGACGTCAACTAATATTTCAAAAACGTCGGCATTCCGCATTCTACGCGACAAATTACTACTGCATCATGTGTGTTACAGATGGGCACCTCATCACCTGACGAGAGAACTTTTGTTTTCCAGAGTTTAGGTGTGTCATGAATGGAAACAATTGATTGCAAAGGATCCAAACTTTCTAAACACAGTAATAACTGCCGATGAAACATGGGTCCACTATTTCAACACCTTCACGAAGAGCGCACCGAGTGAGTGTCAGGAAACACACGAACTCGAATCCTCCGAAAAAAAGTCTGCCAAACCAAATCAGGCGGGAAGGTGATGATGATAATATTCTTCGATCATAAAAGTGTGGTCTACCAGCATGCCGTTTCTCCACAAATTTCTGTCAATGCTGAGTATTACATTTCAGTCTTGAAGCGTCTGCAGCGACACATATCGATTATGCGACCGGAACCGGTGGGCAAGTGGACGCTACACCATGATGACACCCGCCCACACGTGGCTGCTTGTGTTCAACAGTTTCTTACGAACAGTATTGTAATCATGCCATAGCGTGCATGCAGTCCTGATCCCGCCCCGTGCGATTTTTGGTTGTTTCGAACAATGAAGGAGAAGTTCCGTGGCACAACATTCAACACAGATGCTAGCGTTATTCAAGCTGTACAGAGGTCGCTAAAGCAGCTTCCACAAAATCCTTCGCCACATGCTTTGAAAAGTGGACTGAACGATGGGACCGTTGTATATCATCCGAGGGAAGATACTGCGAGAAAAAGTAACATATATTTTCCTGTACCTATGTTTCCTCATTTTATATTTTACTCTCCGTTTTTATGGAACGGCAGTTGTACATATAAAATCTCTGTGTTTTTCGACTTCGTCCTCTGTTTTGATCTAGTTTTGTTAAATTTTCATTGATCGCATTACATTTTGTTTCATTTTATTGATTTCTTTAGATCAGCCTATCATTTAAAACTTTTGAAATGTGCACAATTTTTTTACGTATCTCTCTACGTTATTTGAGAAATGTCCTCTGCAACCATTAGCTTGATTTGTGCATCCCTTGCATTCATAGTTGGCGCGTTCTTCATCGATGGGATATACCAGTATCAGCTCAGTCCACATCTTATCCGTTCAGACAAAGATTTTCCAGCCGCCCCGGTGGCGCAGTGGTCTAAGGCGTTGGCCTCTGATCATTCGTCGGAAGGGGTCCGGGTTCGAATCCCGGTGAGGCATGGATGTTGTGTTTGTCTTACGGCACTGGCTCTCTCCCTTCCCTGGAACCAGTGACTCTAAATTAGGGACGGGCGACTGCTTATAGCCCATTGAGTTGCTCACGGTGGTCGTTAAATCTCAAAAAAAAAAAAAAAAAAAAAAAAAAAAAGATTTTCCACTGTCCTCAAAATCAACCTCAGCTCAGTCCACGTCACCATGAAATTCCATATGATAGGAAGTAATATACTGTACATCCCGTAACAAAACGTAACAGCATCCTACATAGGGAGAACTGTGTCGAAAAAGAAAAACCTTGACATGCATAGCATATGTAAAGGCAAACAAATGCTTCCAGAGCTGAGAACAAAGGGGCGTACATAGAGTGTGACAGGAAAATTATTCTTCCGTGTGCGAAATGGCCATATAGGCAGATGAAGCAAAACAGGCCAGGGAGAAATTCATGCAAACGAGCCATTCTTTCAAAAGTGACTAAATGCAACGTTGCCGTTATTCCGTATAGGAAATATCGACAATAAATCACAGACGTCTTAAAATTTTCTCTTTATTATTAATAAGAATTTTTGCTATTATTAAAATTATATCATTTAACTGCTGTAAAGCTACCAGAGTGGCTCATTTGGCTCATCGCCAGCAATGTGTTTGCATGGTAGGTGAATACGGCGTGTTCCAGTCCCGTTACTAACCATTCAGGGAGTAGCTTTATGTCAAAATTATGGTAGGTGAATACGGCGTAATTTTGATATAAAGCTACTCCCTGAATGGACAGTAACGGGGCTGGTATGGAATGGTCAGTGTAGGTTCCGTAAGTTAAGGTAATGATCCTGGACTGGTATGGTTCCGTTACTGACTCCCTGAATGGTCAGTAACGGGACTGGTATGGAATGATCAGTATAGATTCCGTAAGGTAAGGTAATGATCCAACATGGTCAGTAACGGGACTGGTATGGAATGGTCAGTATAGGTTCCGTAAGGTAAGGTAATTTTCCAAAATTTACTGACTCCCTGAATGGTCAGTAACGAGACTGGTATGGAATGGTCAGTATAGGTTCCTGGAAAGTAAAATAATGATCCAACATACTGCAACTGTCCATACCAGTCACGTTACTGAATGGTCAGTAACGGGACTGGTATGGAATGGTCAGTAACTGGATTGGTATGGGTTCCGTTACTGACTCCCTGAACGGTCAGTAACGGGACTGGTATGGAATGGTCAGTATGGGTTCCAGTCCCTTTACTGACCATTCAGGAAGTAGCTTATGTCTTTAATTCATAGTAGGTGAATACGGCGGGTTCCAGTCCCTTTACTGACCATTCAGGGAGTAGCTTTTCCACGAATACGGAGTCCAGGGCTGTAAGTGCGCTCTTGCGCAACGGAAAAGAAGCACTGTTAATAAATTTTCAATATAATTCTGTTATATAAACTCTATATGTACGGTCGAGTGCACCATTAGCAATATGCACACCTTACCATGTAACTGTTTTAATTCGTTTTTGACACTAGCAAAGTTATGTCAAAATGTCGTCCATAAAGTAGGAAGTTACAATGGCTTTGAAATCCTGCGGTATTGAAGATGCTTATATTCCATTATTAATAACATCTATGAAAATGCATTTGCCAATGTTCGGTTATTTAAGGATACAGCACCAATAAAAATTGGAAAGACAGTGAGACAAGGTGACACCATATCTCCCAAACTGTTCAATGCCACATTGCAAAGTGCCTTTCAATCATTGAACTGGGAAAACAAACAGATAAAGATGAATGGAGATTATTTAGCTCACTTTAGTTTTGCTGATGACGTAATTGTTTTTGCTGCTATCCTTTTAGTGCTGCAGTACATGTTCTAGGTACTTTCTGACAAGAGTAAAAAAGTGGAATTAAAAATGAACTTTCAGAAGACAAAACTAATGTACAATGCTTTTTCAATATATGAAGTTTTTGCGATTGATGGGGAAAAGCTTGAGGTAACTGATGTCTACATTTACCTAGGACAACAAATATCACGCAAGAGACACACTGATGAGGAAATTAATCGACGTATAAAACTTGACTGGAGAGCTTTTGGAAGAAACTACACTTTACAAGAGCAATATGCCATCATGTCTTAAAAGAAAAGTGTTAAATCAATGCATCCTTTCAGTATAGAGCAAATCTTTGGACCTTAACTAAAAAAGACATACAAAGACTGCAGACAACTGAAAGAACCATGGAGAGATGCATGCTTGGTGTAACCAGGAAAGATAAGAAGATGAACTCGTGGATAAGAAAAATGACAAGAGTGGAAAATATCATGATCAGAGAATAATCCCTGGCATGGCAATGGGTTGGACATGTTGCCAGGGAACAGATCACCAATGGAAAACCGAAATTTTAGACTGGATTCTAAGGGACAGCTGAAAGAAGCATGGAGAGATGCCTGCTTGGTGTAACCAGGAAACATAAGAAGAGGAACTCATGGATATGGAAAATGACAAAAGTGGAAAACATCATCATGCCTTCTTCATCATTGTGAACCATTATGAATCTACTGCTCCATGGTCTACCCAAATTTCTTCCACAACGGTCTGCCTTGAGACAGTCTGCTCCATGTCACTCCTACATGTTTTCAATTTAATCCACTCACCTCCCACGTGGTCTGCGTTTGGGTCTTTTCCTGTCCCTTGAAATCCAATCTAAAATTTTGGTTGTCCATCGGTGGTCCGTTCATCTGGCAATGCTTCCACCCCATTGCCATTTCAGGCATTTTACTCTGATTATGATGTCGTCCACTTTTGTCAATTTACTTATCCACGTGTTCCTTTTCTTATCTTTCCTGGTTACACCAAGCGTGCATCTCTCCATGCTGCTTTCAGCTGTCTGCAGTCTTTGCATGTCGTTTTTAGTTAAGGTCAAAGCTTTACTCCATACTGGAAGGATGCATTGGTTTAACACTTTTCTTTTAAGACATGATGGCATATTGCTCTTGTAAAGTGTAGTTTCTTCCAAAAACGATAATGAGTTAAATAGTATCCATTGATCTTTATCTGTCGTTTTCCCTCTTCAATGATTGAAAGACGTTTTGCAATGTGGCATTCAAGAGTTTGTGTGCTACCATCTCAGTCTTTCCAATTTTTATTGGTGCTGTATCCTTAAGTAACCAAAACTTTGCACTTGCATTTTCATAGATGTTACACACAATGCTAATGTATGCATCTTCAATAAATTTCGAAAAATTTCAAAAATTACTTAAGAGATCAATTGAATAATACATACACAGTAACGTAAACCTTTGAACCTTTAGCACCATCCGGAGCTTTTTTAAAAAAAAAACTTTAACAACATCAGGAGCCCTTTTTAGGATTTTCTGATTTAGCAATTCGTTATTTCTAACAAAATATTTAGTTTTCGGAATTCTACACAATTTGAAGCCAAAACTCTACAGTTAGCTTTTGGTTCTCGTTACCAGCGTTTCACTTCCTCCTCCTTTAATTTTGTAGGCATCCATTCAAAACACTGAAGGTCATCGATGAAAAATTATGAAAGATCTTTCTGTAATCTCTTGATCTAGGCTATTTTGTACAAGGTGTGGCTATTGAATAAGAAGATTGACGCAATAGCTTTAGTTAAGTAAGAAACTTACATTTTAAACACTCACCTTCAATGTTATACCCTTCCGCATTAGCACACCGCTGCATTCTGATCTTCCACTGGGCATGGGGGAACTTTTAATTTCCGGTTGCGGACATTTCAAGGTCACTGCTGTTTCACTTACCTTCTACTTGCACCTTGCGTTTTGTTTTCCGCAAGCACGGTCTCGTTGTTCCATATCTGTACCCTGTATTCTATTTGCTGTAAACAGAATCCCCCGACGGAAGTGGTCGAATGGGACAGACTTTTCTGGTTCTGAGTTCGAATTATGTAGGTTAAGGCATTGTGCTGTGTTTGCTTTTTCGGCCTTGGCTCTATCCCTGTCATGGAACCAGTGGCTCTATTTTAGGGATAGACAGCTTCTTATAGATTTAGAAGCTCATGGAGTTCTCAAAATCTTAAAACTTGAAAAAAAAAACAAAAAAAAAACATTGAACTGCTTAGAAACTATTTTGCTCTTTTGCATAAAAGCTTTTTTTTTAAGCTATTTCCTTTTTCATACGCGCACACACACACATGCACTCAAAGTTACAATACCGCCAGTTTTTAATGTTTAAAATTTTACATATGTCGACTCTTTATTTACAACTTTTAAGAAATAAAGAGACTATTCGTGACGTCGTGGTAGAAAATCTCCATTACTTGGGATTGCGACGAATGCAATTCAGCAGAAAGATTTTTTTTTTTTTTTTTTTATTCGAGTAAAAGGATATAATCTGTTTCTCTTCCTTAAGAGCTTTAATCCTGAGCGAGGTCAAAAGGAAACAAAATAAGCAAACCTTAAGAACTCTAATGCTCATTCTTTTCTTTTCAAAAACCGGGAATGTTTGGCCCGGTTGATTTATAATGGACATTCCATAGAGGACACCAATTACTATGTAAACTGCAGCAGCCGCTCTGGAAAATTAGACATTTGACCTACTGAGCTAGAAGTGGCCTCGTTGCTATTGGCTTTGACGTATACGTTTCTCATCCTCCCATTATTTCATCGTCCCTTTCCTTTACCACGTCTTCCAACAATAACCACACGTCATCTCGAAGTGTGGGTGGGATGGTGAGGACCTACTTCTCTTCCCTTCCTCCCCTTCATCCTTCCGTAGTCCATCGTAGGGTGTGATGCCCCATTTAACTCCCCTGTACGCCTCATTACATCCTTCGTCGGATCCACAGAGGTTGCGACAAGAGGGAGGAAAGATGCAGGGGAGGAAGGATGGAGGGTGGTTTACAGTAGACTACATTGCTGTCGCCAGTGTCTTTGAATTACCACAGCCATCAGAAGAGCACTTCCACATGACGGCAACGACATAGAGCTGAAATGGAGAGGTAACAGGGATGGTAGGAGGGTGAGATAAGATGTCTCCTTCTCTCTCTCTCTCTCTCTCTCTCTCTCTCTCTCTTTCTCTCTCTCTCTCTCATTTTCTCAGTTTCAGTAAGACGAGGCATTGCTACACCGGGGAGGGATGCCGAATGGAAAGAAGAGAAGAGAATGTTATGATTTATAGAACAGGGTATGTCGGCGAAATGGAACGCGCTAATATAGTGCTGATGGCAACAGAGCGTTTTATTGTTCTGGTTTCCTGAGCTTCGCTGATGGCCGTTAGACAAAATCAGAACAATTTGGGTACTGGATGAGCGAAAGGGAGATTGTGATGCTGATTTATATCCAGCAGGAGGGAACGGGCAAACAGATTGGTTGCTAAATGAGACTTTTAGATAAGCTCTTTGCGCATGAAAACGACCCATACGTTCTGCGATATGTGCTTTCGTTAACATTACGGAGCCGTAAGTTTGTAGTGTTGCGAGCCAGCTGGAGAAATTCAAATTCCTCCACTGCAAATATTTGGCATGACAATCTTCGAATGCCAACGCAGTATTCGTTAATTTTCTATCATGCTTCCACGGCACAAGTCTATCTATTTCCTCTGTTGTGTGCAGTCTTTCATTTACGCATAAACACAAGAACGAGTACAATAGCACAATATATGGACAGACAGACATGGATACAAAGAAGATACATAGATGAATCTCAGATAAATAGACATGATTACGGAATGGATGGAAATGAGTATATCTTAGGTAAAATAATCTAAATGCAGAATAGGTAGGTAGAAATACAAAATCGATACGTAACAGTAGATACGGAATAGACAGAAATGAACATAGAACATCTAAAAGACGCAAAAATGTGAGTATTACGTAGATCGATAGACAGATAATCGGTATAGAGTAAATTAATGAAGTGAGTATCAAACTGTTTTATAGCATTTAAGGCGAACAGGTAGACAGATGTACAATACAGAATTTATGTATAGATTAAATGAATACAGAATTTATGTATAGATTAAATGAATACAGAATTGATGCAGAAGAATAAATACATGACACATAGATGGACGATACATTGATAATTAGTACAGCATAAATAGATGAAATAAAAAGGATAGATGGATATATACATTAGTACAGAATTTATAAATGCAATGAATACAGAACTGAAAGACAGCAATAACTACAGAACAGATACAGTAACGAATAGAAACACAGAAGAGAGAGAGAGATGTAATGCAGAACCGACATTTGTTTTAGAAATTTGATTAAAATGAAAATATGCACCGATGACCCATTACATTATGACCACCTACCTAATAAGCTGTAGGACCCCTTTTAGCCCTCAAAACAGCGGCCACTCGGCGAGGCATCAGTTATACGAGGTGGCGATTGGTATCCTGGGGTATCTGGTACCATAATGTCAAGAGCAGGTCCTCCAGTTCCCATACATTTCGGGATGGTGGTAATTTAGCGCGAACTCGCTTTTTCAAGTCGAACCACAAATTTTCGACTGGGTTCATGTCAGGTGAATGTAAAGGCCAGGGTATTAACAGAAAGTTTCCAGCATGTTCCTCGAACCACTCCTTGACGATTCTGGTAGTCTGGCACGGCGCATTGTCCTGTCGGTAATGGCCATCACCAGCAGGGAACACAGTTGCCATGAATGGGCTAACTTGGTCCGCAACTATGTTCATATACCTGACAGCTGTCAGGGATTGTGTTATTGGGATAATGGGGCCTGAAGTGTCCCAGTAAAACATCGTCTAAAACATAACACCGCTGCCACCTGCCTGTTTCCGCTCAACAGTGCATCCATGTGCCATAGCCTCCGTTGGTAATCGGCGTATCCGCGCTTGGCTGTCAACGTGATGCACGAGGAATCTTGATTCGTCAGACCAGGCCACATTCTTTCAATCATCCATGGTCCAATTTCGATTATCTTGGGCCCATTTCATGCGTTGTTGTCAATGACGTGTAGTGAGCATGGGGACCCGGCTGGGTCTTCCTCTAAGCAGGCCCATGCGCACGCGATGAACTGTGTGCTGTGACACTTTGCCCTGATCACCACTGTTGTAGCTGCGGGTGATTTGCCGCACTGTGGCCCTGCGGCCGCTGTGAACATTGCACGACAGTCTCTGCTCCTCTCTGGCATCAATGAGCTGAGGACGACAGACAGCTGGACGGCGGTTCGTCGTTTGGCTGTCTGTGCACCACATTTGATACGTACTCACTACACCGGCACGTGACCAACCCACAAGCCGCGCCGTTTCCCAGATCGTAGTCCTGAGGCGCGTGCCACCACAATTTGTCTTTTATCAAACTCCGATAAATCGGCAGCTTTTCGCATTCTGACTCCGAACACTCTACTAACTGAAAGCCAGTCCTCGGGTTGTATATATACTGCTCTGTGAACTTCACCAGTGCTAGCGTTCGGTCTCCAGGCGCACTCATTTCTCTAGTCTTGGGGTGGTCATAATGGAACGGCTCATCGGTATGTACTTATGCTTAACCTTCCTTTGGAGTTTCCGTTTTCATACGTAAATTTAGTTACTTCTTGGTTGAAGAACTGTTACAATTTGACAACGCTGATATCGGGTAACAGTAAGATAAAATCACAAATTTTTGTAGAGATTATAATGAATATATCGCTTCTGCTACTGAATTATAATGAATTCAGCTTCTTCTAAGCTAATGCTTCTTCTAATGCTTGTTGTTTGTTAATTATATCATGAATAAACTTTCCTGCTAGTAGTGTAGTAATAATAATGAACAAGCTTTTAACTGCTAGTAATGTTGTAGTAGTAATTAAGATGAATAAAGTCTTATGCTGGTTGTTAATAATAATCAACTAATGAAATTAACCTAACAGCCAGACAGAGATCTGACAAAACTATGAACTGAGAAAGACGTACTTACTAAGACAATCTTTTATTTGGTAAACTTCTGGCTCTCACATAAACGAAGATCTCTTTACACACGAAACAAAGCTCTCACGCACATAAACAACCGCTCTCTCTATACAACAACAGCTCTCTGACACATAAACAACAGCTCACTTCGTACAACAACAGCTCTCTCTACGCACATCAACAAAAAGCTCTCTCCGTACAACAACAGCTCTCCCTACGTATCGTTGAACGCGCCTATTTATACTGGCTACCACCACGTCATGACTTACACTCATTGCCAGATCTCATTCAGCGGGAGAAGTAACATCTCGTTCAGTAAGAAGATAATTTACATAGTAAAATAAAATAACCAGAGATAGGAAAAATCAAAAGGAAAGTGAATCTAGAGTATACGTTACAAGATGAAGAAGTTGGTGGAGTTCTCGAGATCTGTCTGCTCGTAGTTGTAGAGATTACGAGAAAATGTTAAATGTTGAGCTTGTTAAATGTTGATATAAAGGCCGCTGAGATAAATGTGATCGATTATTGCTGTCATTAGACTGAATTATTTGGGCAGATCTAAGCATCACGTGGTATCAGTGATTTAGCCTTTCAGTGAGCGAAATAATAAAGCCGTTTTATTTGATTCTTAAGTCTCTTATCTCTCATGCCGATTCTTATCTCTGGCGGTTAGTAGTTAAATATTAAAAAAGTTGAACCTGTGTTCTACAAGGTTCTTTAAGAGCATTCATCAAGAGCTGAGTTACTTAAGTTAAAGATACAACTATCTCAAATTTAGACAGCAGGTAATCATCTAGTTTATATCACCATTAGTATTTAAAATTTTAACAGACTCTATTGGAGACAGATGTACAGACATAAAAAAAAAAAAAAGGAGCCACCCCTTTAACTTTTGAACCGTTTGCCGCATATAAACAAATAAGGTATCGTTGGAAAGGACTCAAACGGAACTATCATATGATGCGAAGAAACGTGCTAATTGGGCTAATTAACACACTAATTAGCTATCTATCTCCGAATGTTTCCATATCAGAGGTGTGTTATTTTACGCGCATTTTATTCAGCACATAATAAAACCCTTAAATTCCAAATTTCATACATATCGACCAATGAATACGTGTACAGTGAGCTACGGAAAAAAGATGCCGCTAATGTTAAACTGCGGAATTCGTTTTTCATTTGTGTCATTTAATCGAGAACAGATACAATGATTCGGTGTTGCAAGAGTAAAACACAAAGATACCCAGACAATACGAGCCGGTATGCAAGTACAGAACTGGTATATTAAGGTAATTATAAATTATGGAATATGATCATGAAAAAAATGCATTATGACCATGTTTGATTAATAGCCCATTCGATACGAAATATTTTTAACCCCTAAATCGAAAGTTACAGCGTGATAACATAAAATCTTGTTGAGATATAAGCGAAAACCTAAGCATACAGCGATTAAGGGGCCGTGCATAAAAAGACATATTTTCCTCTAACTTACTGTAAAAGCGTTTACCCCGCAGTATTTGGAAATGCTTAGGAGAAAGTGTTTCTACGTGACACTGATAAGGGAATTTGGTTGCAAGGAAGGAAACCATGGGATGAGGAATCAGTTATTATACCATTGAATTCAAAATTGCAACTTTTAATGATGAACGTTATAAATTAATGATTTTGCACAAGTATAACTTAACTTACGTTGTAGTTCGTGAAGATAGATATCTAACTTTCTTTATTAGTTGACTCATGTATATTGTTCCTAGTGTCCCACAATGCCGCAGAACATGTCTAGTGCTATGTCTCCTCAGAATAAAATACAGCGAATACCTAAGTAGAGCTACCGTTAGTTTAATTCTAGCTTCAGGTCAAACTAGATGTCACGCTACATTTTCGTAGGCGAATGTGTGGACAGATACAGTAACTTTCGCAGAAATAAGGTTTTTACTTTTAACTAAATATACCTCAGTGAACTGCAGAAACCACTATCAATGTTACAAATCAATTATAATTGACTATGTGAAAGCCCGTCAATAATGACGGGAAAAACTAAGATATGTATATTTTTGTAATAATCACATATTGTTTTTTTGCATATTTTTGGCAATATCTCTACTTCTAGGAGTCCGATTTGAAAAATTCCTTCTTTGTTGGATAGTGTTTCCATGTGACATGTTTTTCATGTAATTTCAAAATTTTTGAGTAATTTATAGAATTTCCGTTAGGGGGCGTAGAGATATATTGCTTTACACCTATATCTCTGCTTCTAAATCTCCGATTTGAAAAATTCTTTCTGCACCGGATACAGCTCCTGATGGGAAATCCTTTCCACATAATTTCTGTTTTTTGTAAAAATGGTTTAGCCACCAGGTGGCGTAAGTCTTAATTTCCGCTTCTGATGTATTTGCAGCAAAATCTAAGTTCCTAAAATCTCGAATGAAAAGGAATTGTTTGTGGATCGATACTACTCACGTCGATAAATCTTTTAGGAATATTTTCTTCTTAAAATAATGCATGGTTTCTACGCCAGGGAGCATACGTGTATATCTTATTTTGGTCAATATCTCTACTTCTAGGAGTCCGATTTGAAAAATTCCTTCTTTGTTGAATAGTGTTTCCGATGTGAAATGTTTTTCATATAAATTCAAAATTTTCAAGTAAATCATAGACTTTCCTCTAGGGACGCAAAGGTAAATTGCGTTTTCTGCGTTATTTCTGCTTCCAAAACTCCGATTTGAAAAAATCTTCCTGTATCGCATACAACACCTGATGGAAAATCTGTTTCATATATTTTCTAATGTTTAGTACAGATCCTTATGTATTTGCAGCAAAATCTCAGATCCCGAAAACTTACTGAAAACATTCTTTTGTGGACCTATAGCGCTGAAATCGAAAAACATTTTGCGAATACGTTCTTTTTAAAGTAATGCATGGTTTTCCCGCCAGGGAGCGTAGATTCATATCTTATTTTTGTCGATATTTCTGTTTCTAAGAGTCCGATTTAAAAAATTATTTCTGTGTTGGAGGGCGTTTTCGGTATGAAATGTTTCTCATATAAATTCATATTTTTCTTAACGCACAAGTCTGCAACCAGAGGGCGTAAGCTCACGATTCCGTTTACAGCAATATCTGAGGGATTAAAACCCCGATTGAAGAACTTCTTTCTTCCGTCAGATACTACTGTTTCCCTTACCGGTTCCATTGACTTTGAATAGCTTTGATAAATTTAAGTTGCGTCAGAACGGATTCAAAAGACGTGCTTATTACACCCGAAAATTCGGTGTCATCTTTCTTGTTAAAATTTTGTATCATATGACACACAAAAGAAGCAAAATGTTAGGGAAATAACTGATGCTCAAATTGCTGAGAGTTTCAACAGAGTCGTCGAAAATTGTGAAGTTTGCATCGCGCATAAAAGGCGGTGGGCATGCGTCTTGTTTTGGTTGTGATGTCCAACTCTGAAAATATGTTTCATGAACATCGCAGCAATAAAAAAATGCAATTAATAAGTAGGAACCGTACACCAATTATACTCCAAATAATATAAATATACTAATAATCCGAATTTCTTTGTGTAGAATAGAAATAAAACTAGAAAGTTTTATTTCTATTCTACGCCAAGAAATTCGGATAAATAGTATAGTTATACTATTTGGAGAAAAAAAAAAAACATTATCGTTTCAGGCAGGGATTCTACAATTAAAATCGGCAACCGCTCGCATTTTCCCAGTGATTGTTCGGTCAGATGTTTCTACAGGCAGCTCATAAAATATATGAAAAACAAAGGCTATAGCCAGTTGTAACATTTCTGACATTTTTCTGTGAAATCGTTTGAAAGCAAACCTTTTTAGTGGTTACCGTCTTTCAAAACCTCTCATAAAAAAGGCATAGTGGCCCTAAAGCGCTCATTGTTTCACGTACTGTAAAAAAAAAAATGAAAAAAAATCACGCAGATGGCAAGCAATTACGCTCATGTTCTTGCTCTTGCCAGATAGTAGGAAAGTGGTAAAATAATAAAAGCATCGTCGGAAACTTAGAACTCTGCAGTTACAAATGTTAAAATGCTATGGTAGTACATGAGTGGAACCACAAAAAATATGTTTTCTTTTCTTTCTTTTTTCTTTCTTTTTCATTTCTTTTACAAATATAAATAAAATAACATCTGCCTATACTCTGCGAAAAAAATCTGGTTATATTCTGATAATTTCCTAGTTTAAGGAAAAAGGAAAAAGAAAGTTCATCATCATCAAAATCAAACAGAAGTCATCGCCCTTTCCACGTGCATAAGTGAGTCACGGAAAAATTCTCATTGGCCGCCACCGGGAATCGAACCCAGGGTCTTCCAGTTATGCGCCGGATATGCTTCCACTGCACCACAGTTCCCAATCATGCTTCTTTAGCATACGCATGAAATAATAAAAAGATACTGTTTCCTACCTACTCTATTAGAATTCTCAATTTTTAAACTTAAATGAGAAAATAAACTGATTTGACAATCTAAAATAAATATTTTAGGTTCGCAAGGGAAATCTTAAAATTAAATTTCGTACGATAGGATTCTAAATGAAAAATTCTATATGTCGATTATGAACGACAAAGTAGATCCAAAATTCTTGACGTAGCGTTTTTCTGTTTCAAAAGATTTGATCATAAGATGTAATGCATCTGTGACGTCATGTCAGAATGATTTAGATGAGGTGGCGTCACACCAGAAGCTGTTAAAAATTGGTCTTTGTTTATATGACAACAAAGCAAAGTGATACACACGTGCGCTGTACGCGACGAAATGGGACAAACGTACATACGTTCAAACAAAGAAAACCATATTGTTTTAGATTGTCAAGTGGAATTAGTATCAGAGGTGCAAATTTAAATTACAAGACATAGCGGTTTCCATTTAAGCCCGATAACTATGAACGCAAAGTGAGTTTTTGAGGTGGAAAAAACCAAGTAACAAATCACTTCGAATCGATTGCATACTTTCGTAACATTTTGTGAAACCCATTTCCAAAACAAGAGTGATCATTGCGTTCCTCATATGTTTCAAAGGTGTTCCGAATGTGTATGTGTTATCGATGCTCTCCGCATGTGTTAACAATGCTCTCTCCTCCACAAAATGTTTTATGATATATTTGGTCTTTTCACGACGAATTTCTTCATAAACGTGGCCCTCGCTTGATATCTGCTGGCCAAGGTAAATGTTAATCTTAAAATTAAATTTCGTACGATAGGATTCTAAATGAAAAATTCTATATGTCGATTATCTCAAACGCAAAAAGAACTAACTGAACAACTTGAGGTAACTCAACAAGCCACTTCCAATCGTTTACTCTCAATGGGAAAGATTCAGAAGGAAGGAAAATGGGTGCCACATGACCTGAGCCAGAGGAGCAAGGATGAGTGTGTCATCAAGTGTTTGAATCTGTTTAGTAAACAAGACAGAAAGTCTTTCCTCTGGAAAATCGTTACGGGTGATGAAAAGTGGATATGGTACGTCAATCCCAAATGCAAAAAACACTGGGTAGACTCCTGTGAAGTAACGAATTCGACACCGAAACGCAATTTCACTCGAAGAAAGTTCTGTTGTGCATCTGGTGGGATATGAAGGGTGTTATGAACTATTGGAACAGAGCCAAACTGTTACTGCTGATCACTACAAGTATCAATTGCTGCGATTGAACCAGGGAATCTGTCGGAAACGTCCATTCACGGCCAAAGGATTACGTCTCCTGAATTTACTGCATGACAACGTTAGGCCGCATGTTGCGAAATCGGTCAAAAAAACGTTATTGCCGCTTGGCTGGGAAGTTTTGGAGCACCTGGCGTATAGTCCCGACATAGCTCCTTCAGACTATCCTTTGTTCCGATCGATGCAACATAGTTTGCCTGCTGTACGGTTCCGGACGTGTGACGAAGTACAAAAATGGGTTCACGACTTTATCGCGTCACCCGACGAAGCATTTTTCATGGCTGGAATTTGTCAGCTGCCCGACTCTGGCGGAAGGTTTTTGGTAATGTTGGTGCATATTTTGATTCGTAAATGTATTGTTGTTTTCTCTCAAATTACATGTTGCCTTGTCTTAAAACGCTTCAACACTTATTTGTACTCCTAATACGTCCTCATTTTCTATATTTGTGCCTTCCAAATATTTGAAATAAAAAGAATGATGACACCGAATTTTCAGTTGTAATGAGCTCATCTTTTGAATCCTTTCTGACGCGAATTAAATTTTTCAGAGTTATTCAAAGTCAATACAACCAGTTAAAAAAATCAACCGGATGTTTACAGTCGATAAAACATCCAGAATAAAAACAGCTACATTACTTCCAGCAGCGGCTAAAACGTATGCTACAAAAATTAAAGAATGGAGCACAAAAACATTTTCATAGCAGGATATTGAAGACAAACAGATTTTCAAATCGAACAGTTAAAAGAACAAACACAGAAAGAAACGTGATATAACTCTACATCTTCTAGCGGAAGAATTTTGCATAATGGGAATGTTGGAAACAGGCTTAAAATATTCTTCATGGAAAAAGCTATGCTAAGGAAAAATAACTTTTTAGCTACGTCTCCCGCAAACAAAGAAGGAGAAAAAAAGAGAAATATATTGACCCGTACATCACCTAGTGAGAAATCTGTGCTTTTTTTAAAGAGGATAATGGTCCACATCTCTGCTGTCGTAAATGGCATGCAGTAAAAAAAGTAATTTCTCAATAAGGTGTTTAGAAGCGAAGAAACAGCTGCAAACAAAAGTGCACAAGCAAAACCTACCGACTGAACTGTGAACTGTAAAATTCCTCATATACTAGACTAAAGTGTTCTACAAAGTAAATGGCTTCCGGTGTTGAAATAAAGTTTTAAAATTGCACATGTAGAAGCAGAGATATTGAGGACAACGAGCAGATATTTGTGTCCCCTAGGTGCGAAATTGTACATTATTTTGGGAAGAAAATACGCACACAGAGTTTGTATAGTTAGTAGTACCTTACCGAAGAAAAAAAATTCATTTGGGTTTTTAGTCCCGCTGATATTGCTGTAAATGAAAATGTGAACTCAGGCCCTCTGGTGGTAGACTTGTGCGTTAAGAAAAATTTGAAATTATATGAGAAACCTTTCGCAGTGGAAAGGCTCTCCAAGGAAAAAAAAAATTAAATCGGGCACTCAGAAGCAAAGATATCTGCAAATATATGCTATACACTACGCCCTCTTGCGGAAAAACTATGCATTATTTTACGAAGAAAGTATTCTCAAAAGGCTTGATGTCAGTGGTATCGGTCAACGAAAGAATTTTTTCAATCGAGTTTTCAGGAGCTCAGATTTTGCTGCAAATACATCAAAACCAGAAATTAACATTTACGCTCCCTGGTGTCCAAACCGTTCTTTACCAAACATTAGGAATTATATGCGAAACATTTTCAATCAGGAGCTGTATGCGATACAGGAAGAATTTTTCAAATCGGAGTGTCAGAAACAGAGATATCGGGGAAACGCAATTTATCTTATCGCCACCTAGATGAAAGTCTATGGGTTACTAGAAAATTTTAAAATTATATGAAAAACATTTCACACAGGGAACTCTATCCAACAAAGGTTGAATTTTACAAATCGGACTCTTGGAACCAGAGATATTGACAAAAATAGGACGTACATCTACTCCCCTTGGATGAGAAACCCTGCACTATTTTTAGAAGAATGTATTCCGAAAAGGTTTATTAAAACCATTCAATCCAGATTGCAGCGCGCGCGCACACACACACACACACACACACACACACACACACAATCCTATCCTAATTACTGCTACATGCTAAAGAAAAAGTGAAAAAAGGGAAAGGTAAAGCATTATGGACATGATCCTGTTCGCGTCTGTACTCTGTATTCAATTTGTTGGAGATTCGGGCAATATGCAGACTTCCCAGCATTATCGCAGTTCTCGCAGGGAAGAAAGCATTATAGGTGTGTTTCCCAGATGTAGATTTATGGGTGGTCCCTCTAACTTTGTTTGCAAATATTTTCACTATGAATCATCCGATTTGGACGATTTTTAAGATTTGTGGTTTTTTTAATGTGCTAAATAAAATGCGCATACACAACACATCTTTTATATGGAAAAATTAGGAGATAGAGAGATAATTCGCGTGTTAATTAGCATGTTAATTAACTTAATTAGCAAGTTTCTTCCCATCATGCGATAGTTCCTTTCGAGTCCTTTCGAACGGTACCTTGCTTGTTTATATGCGGCAGACGGTTCCAAAGTTAAGGAGGGTGGCTCCTTTTTCTTTATATCTGTACGTACAATATATTACACATATAAAAATGGCAAAGGTAACAGGCGAGTGAAAATAACTTTTAAACGGATGAAAATCACAGCACGTGACAGTGAAGACCGAGGTCAGTAGGTCTTTATCTATAAAAAGTCACTTTTGACGCTTATAACATGAAAGAAAAATCTAATCAAATTAACAAATAGTAAAAATGTCACTAGCCACTATAAATGGGAGGAGAGAATCTGACAGTCAAAAATCTATCACAGAAAGATAGTACTGATTTCTTCGCGTACGGCCAATAAAAATTTTGCATACTGTAAGAAGACTTGATCCATTTGAACATATTTGGACGATTAATGTATTTCTTTCAGATGTTTTGAACAGGCGTAGTGAATTTTTCGTTCTTTTATGAAAATTCCCGAAGATTTAGGAAACGTTACTCTTCCAACCTACTGAATAAATTTCAATGAATGGGTATGTAACGGTTGGCAGACAAACGGTTGGTCGACATAACGATTGGCCGACACACGATTGGCCGACAGTAACGATTGGCGTCATAACGATTGGTCGGCATAACGATTGGTCAACAGAAATGATTAGTCGACATAACGATTGGTCGACAGTAATGATTAGTCGACAGTAACAATTGGTCGGCAGCACGTTTGATCGACATAACGATTGGTCGGCAGTAACGACTGGTCGATATAACGATTATTCGACATTGGTCGACATAAAATGGTCAACAGAAATTAGAAAAACAACAACCGAAATTTGAATAAGTGCAAACAGTTTGGCGGTAAATTGCCCCACCGGAAGATTGCCACACATCTTTCAGCAACCTGGAAAATTGCCACACGCAGAAAAATTGCCCCACCAGAAAATTGGCCCACCGGAAAATTGCCACATGGTTTTCATTAAGGGGAGGAGCACAAATCGCCGTTCGTCCGAGAAACGCTTTGAATGTGTGGCAATTTTCCGGTGGGGCAATTTTCCGAGTTTCCGAATTATGTGTAGCAATTTCCCCAAGGTGCCTATACCTAAAGTGCCCCGGGGCCCTTTCGGAAATAACATCGTCCAGAAGGCCCTCTATATAGATTTCACTTAGAGCACAAAAGATGACACGGAGGCCTATTTGGAAATAATATGTTATAATGCTGTACGTTCTGAGGACTACATTCTAAAATATATTATTTCCAAAAAAGAACGTTACGTTTTGAGAGGTCAGTACGTTCTGAGAGGTACCTCTGAACCAATGGTTATCTCGACCAGTCGTACTGTCGACCAGTCGTTACTGTCGACTAGTCGTTATGTCGACCAATCGTGCTGCTGATCAACCGTTACTGTCGACCAATCGGGTGTCGACCAATCGTTATTCGACCAATCGTGCGACACCGGCTGAAAGTAATCTAATGAATAGCCCTACAACACTATCCCCTCAAATGCCGTTCCTCTTTCCTTCAGGAACACGTGCAAACTTACTTTGCACATGCGCCTTATCATCTTTTGCAGGGGGGGTGAAATACTTTCACCCTAAAGCTGTAAGTTCGAAACTCTTTCAGCATTGAGGCTGATGCCATATAACCATGAAACCATTCAATCCAGATTGCAGCGCGCGCGCGCACACACACACACACACACACACACACACACACACACACACACACACACACACACACACAATCCTATCCTAATTACTGCTACATGCTAAAGAAAAAGTGAAAAAAGGGAAAGGTAAAGCATTTTCAAATTCCAAGTAAATTTAGCTAGTTGTTATATCGCATACAGCGAGTACTTCTAATGCGTTTAGTCAGTTCATGAGAATACAAAATAGTGTTATGTCTTGTTACTTCAGCAAAACAATTTAAACTTATCGTTGCGTTCACAGTTTCTACCTTTTTTTCCAGTTCTATTCTACTCGCAGTAACAAACTGGCAGCATTGAGAATATGTCGGTGCGGATTAATAACGAAACTTAGCATTGTTTACTAAATTTGAGTACCTGTTGATTCTTAAAATGCAGCACATTAAAACATTTTGCATAAAAGGAATTTCAGGTAAGGTAAGACTACAACAATGCTGTGCGTCTAATGAAGTAAATTATACCGAGGAAATTATCTTTGTACATCAACATATTTACCTTACGAACGTTACATCTTGTGTTTTCCGCTTTGTCTGCCTTTTAAATTGCTGTTTCTCTTTAAAAATTGAGAGATTTTTGTTTAAGCAATTTTGAATAATTTACATTCCCTTAAATGTATTTCGGATGAGGACTATGTCTAAGATAGCGTTCTAAGAGTTGAAATTTCTAAAATTCTGTTTCTAACTGGTTATGCAGTGGGTTTCAATGCTAAAATATTTCTTTTCTCGTTCCTTCTGTATTACGCACATCTCTTTGAAGCTAAGGATACGCTGCAGAAGAATATCACAACTAAATTACAATGAAACAGTTCCTAGAAAGAATTAGTGCAAATTAAGAATCCGTTGTAGCTACACATGCTATCCACGAAGAAGTATTCAGAAGAAATGAATTATTTAGCGTAGCGCTGCGTTTCATTTGTTCCCAGGAACTGCACACGTCGTCGCTAAAGAAATATTCTCAGCTGCTTGGTATTCTGCTGTACATTCTAGTGTGATACATTTGTTTTGTTCTTCCTCATGAGCTTACAAACTTCAGTGTGGTTAAACTTTAAAAACTCTATTTCACACGTCTTCTTTTGATTTAAATAACGTGAGCAAATGTGCACAGTTATATATAGCGTCCAAAATTTTTATCTGTGATATAAATCCCTCCTTATATACTTTGACAAGGATAGAAACTACTAAAATATTTTCGCTTGTAAACTTAACGGTTTAATCCGTGCACATCCTTTTTTACGCAGAGCATTATCATGATGCCTTCCAGTTGAATTTAATCATTCTCTCATCATGTAGAATTAATCAGCAAGTGCTTTTCCAGTTTTTCGATATTAGTGCGCATAGAATGAACGCTAGCCTGTTTCTGTGAGGCAACTTTGCATACGAAATTTTTCCTCAGTTGGCAGAAGAATTTAAATCAGATTTGTAGCAGTCTCTGTATTAGCAGCATGGAAAACGTTGGCTTGTGTTAAAATACATTACAATTAATCACACACATCACACAACTTTCTGCTGACAAAACACGTTCACCATTATGATTTCCGGAAAGTAGCATTCCTTTCCAGGTAGACATTTCTACATACCGTGTAATGAGGAAATAGGGTCAGCAGTGATAATGGCGGTGTCTCAGATTTCGTTTGAGAATCGAGAGTTTTCTGACACTTTACTATATCAAATACAGATTAAACAATGAAAGGATTTAGCGCACCTTTAGTGTACGAATATGTCAAACACTGACATGCTTTTAGAATATCATTTCTTCGTTGTAGCGTTCTTAAATATTTGAATCGTATGTAGCATGGGAAACACTACTTAAGATTTTGTGAATACTACCCTTTCTTGTTTACTCTCTCTCTCTCTCTCTCTCTCGAAGTAAAACAGTCACTCACATCAAGTTGCAGAAATACTTACGGTTTACTTTTTTGACGTAGGACTATACGTCTAATTCCGCGGATAGTATGGAGCGACTTAAGGCCGACCTCCTGTGACAAAAATAGGTCCCAATTGAAATTATTAGAGCGTTAAAAATACGTGCCACACACTCATCGTGTTAGCATATTCGTAAACAGCATGGAGTCCAATTCGCGTACTGCGCAATACATTGTGCGCAGGGGAGATGATGCAATATTTCTGGGTGTGCCGCCGAGTTTGACTCTGTCTATCTCGGCAACCGTGAGCGCAACACGACTGTACGTAGTATCGTTTAAAAGCTCTCGACGAGATCTATTCAAATATACGAAGAACATTTCGCAGTGGTCTGAACTGAACATTTAAAAAATTGTTTTCTTGTGAACCGATGAACACTTTTGAAAATACCGCGGTTTACCTGGACAACCGTGAGTACAAAACGACTGTGCGTGGTATCGTTTTAAAGCTCTCGACGAGATCTATTCAAATGCGTAAAACACATATCGCAGTGGTTTAAACTAAAATTTTGAAAAGTTGTTTTCTTCTGAACGAGTTAACATTGTCGACAATGCCGCGAAATTCGCAGAATGAACGCAAGCAAATACGGATAAAATCGAAACGGTAGGCAAGAGCAAGTGATGAGGAATGTGAAAAGACCAAGAAGACTGCAGCCTAACGAACTAGAGGGTATCGTGAACGCCTGAAAGCTGCAGTCGCCTAACAAAATTCCAACAAACCGGTCGAACCCTGCTTTGTGTTCGCAATGTATCCAGCATTCATGAAAGAAATACCGGATTACGCCATATAATACAAATTCTGAAGATGACAATCCGATTTTTGGGCGTAAATGTGACAAGGATGGTGAGTCAGATAATATCCGAAAACTTGAAAATTTTCATCGTCCTGGAACGGGACTCGAATCCGCGTCTCCCAGAAAACGCCCGGGTATGCTAACCATTACACCACCCAGAACGACAAAGTTTCAAGTTTCCGATCAATTTGAATATAACCATCACAGGATTCGCTAGTCGAAGCAACCGGCATTCATGTTTAGCGAATCTGGAGGTTAAGAATCTTGTCCCGTGTTTGTCCGGAGAAGCAGATAAATCATGAAAGAAATACGGGATTACGCCATATAATACAAATTTTGAAGATGGCAATCCGATTTTTTGGCGTAAATTACACCAGAAATTTTCAAGTTTTCGGATACTATCTGACTCACCATCCTTGTCACATTTACTCCAAAAATCGGATTGCCATCTTCAAAATGTGTATTATATGGCGTAATCTCGTATTTCTTTCATGATTTATCTGCTTCTCCGGGCAAACACGGGATAAGATTCTTAACCTCCAGATTCGCTAAACATGAATGCCAGTTGCTTCGATTAGCGAATCCTGTGATGGTTATATTCAAATTGATCGGAAACTTGAAACTTGGTCGTTCTGGGTGGTGTAGTGGTTATCATACTCGGGCGTTTTCTGGGAAACGCTGGTTCGAGTCCCGCTCCAGGACGATGAAAGTTTTCGGATATTATCTGACTCACCATCCTTGTCACATTTACGCCCAAAAATAGGATTGTCATCTCCAAAATTTGTATCCAGCATTATTTGTAAAAATTATGCAAGCTACTTTTCATATCATAGACCTGTGTTGGCTATAACAAATTAAATAAACGCTTTAAAACCATGCTCAACTAGCTCATTTCAACTCTCCGATCTTTAAGTCGTAGTCGTACGTTCCAAACTGATGGCTCAAGCAGAACTGGGCCTACCTATATTTTTTTATTACAGTAACAGCATCAAAATACGTTTTACTCGTATGTTCCAAAATTCATGATGTACTAATCACAATAGTAATAATATTTCAACACTGCATAAGGTGAGTTTACTAAGCAGAAAACTTGATTACTCCAAAAAACTCAATATATAACAATTCTCAGCTCGATTACGCAAGCACCTAATAAACACAGCTTCGCCTCAGCACAGCCTCCAGCACAGTCTCCAGCACAAACTTTGGTTGCTTCGTCAACATTATGTATCTGTAGTTCTTGTCTGTCACATGCATACGTCACGCTCTCTGGCCTGAGAATTATTGCCAACGTCATTCCGTGAGCGAGAAGATATAACGTTAATTTTGAAAACGCTAATAGAGAATGAACTCAAATTTACATAAAGAAAGAAACTAAAAATGAAAGTCATCACTGAGAGAGCTGTTTTGTCGATTTATTTTGTTGCTTTAGCCAAACTCCATCCGAATTGTTTTGTTGGCAACACAAAATTATTTCGTTGGCTTTTTTTTTGTTAATTCAACTAAATATTTTATCACGACAACAATACATGTTGTTGGATCAAACACCTCGACCTAGGCATTTTGTTAAATGAACATTTGTCATGATAACAATAAATTTTGTTGAATCAACAATAATTTTCAGCAAACTACATTGTAAATTCAACAAACATTTTTGTTGACTGCATATTGACAAAATTATTTGGTTGATTGAACAACTTTTTTGCTGAAATAACAAAACGTTTTTCTCAGTGAAATGTAGAGTATACGCCATATCGGATTTTAGGATATTTGCGGACACTACACGTTTACATTTGTGAAGAGACATTTAGAAGTTTTGGTTTTGTTTTTATCCCTGAGAGTACGAGAAACGATGGGCCTTTCGGTTTACATTTCTCCCGGTGCAAGATTTTTCGAAGGGGGGTCGGGGTGTTTTATTCCAATCGTACTCCATTTTCACATAAGGCTGAACAGGAAAATATTCTTCTGATTCAACTCATTGCAACAGTTTTAGTTTTGCATGTTTATACGATATCTCAGCTTCTAAGGAAGAAATGGATAAAAAATTTATATGACATAACTACAGCCAGAATCAACATTGTCCACAAACAATTCAGGTTTTCCTTTTTGGAATTGTTTCACAAGTTGGCGTAACAATTGTGTTTTTCACAATTTTTAAACTACTACTGGCTAGACAATGTTTCCCAAACGGAGCTTCATGTGAAATTTAGTAATAAGTAAATAATAATTTTGTAACATCACAAAAAAGTTCCTGATACTATTTTTTCGGCCATTGGTGGTATTGAAGTCGTCTCCGTCTCCGAGAACTTGCCCTTTGTCTTTCCCGTTGCTGGGTAACATCGGAAGCACGGATGCAACGAACACATCTCACACTTTGAAAGCTTAAACCTTCGAAACTAATAATTGTAGGTTACTAAATAATACATCATTAGAAAGGTTATAGTGTCCTTCTTATAACAAAACAAGTTTCAACCCTCCACCCCTTAACCCTTCGATATAGTAGCGTTTAAATATTAGGCTAAATTTCGCGTGATTTTGTTACGCTGCACGCCGTTTTAAGGTTGATAACTAGTGAATAGATAATGATAGCGATGACCTCAGCCCCGCATTCCGTAGCTGACGGTCAGAGATAACGGACGTATGTGATAAACCGAAATAAAGTGGATTTAAAATTTATTTAATTTTTCGATAAAAAAAATGGTAAAAATTTTGAAATGCCACGAAAATTCAAAGAAAATTACTATAAGAACTGACGAAAGTTGAAGAAACAGCTAGAAGAGAACGAGAGAAATGTGAAAAGGCCCACTACCTTTTCAGAAAGGTGTTTATTGTACGTAAAACGTACTATATACAAAAATTACATCACTGAAAAAAGTATACACGCAGGAAGCTGGAAGAAAGAAACCTCAACAAAGAGGTCACAATGCTAAAAGACCGGCGTAACAATAAAACAGGGATGTCAAGTGTGCATAACATAAAAACCAACAGGTGGGCAACGACAACACGACTTGAATCTACAGAATTAAGAAAGGCGACGAAGACACGGTGAGTACATGAAGAAAAGAATACAGCCGTTCTCAGATGATGTGGTAAGCTGACGGCAGGAACGAAGAAGCATCCACCTGTAAGGAACAGTTAAGCCACAGGTAAAGAACGGAGCAAGAAAACAGTGTCTGTTCAGAGATTCGGCGAGAGGTAATGTAGCAGCAGGAGGTAACGGGCAGAACACTCACGCGGTACAGACTACGAAAGAAGATACCGAAAACGCAATGCGGGAAACAATAAAGATTGACGAACACACTGAAGATAAAAGGCGCACGGGAGAGGTTGAACGCACGACAAGCACAGCTGGAGAAAGAACGACGAAAGCACGAAACATCGTGGCGACGAAGAGACTTAAGCAGACTACAGGAACGAGAAGACGTAACTCAGGCACGGGAAAAACAGAGCATACAAGCAGGCAAGGGTGCGAACAAGCGACGAGGAAGTGGCAATAACACACGGCGGGGATCCAAGACAGATCGACGAACACACTGTTGACAAACGGCACACGGAAAAGGCGGAACACAGGGCTTGCACTTATGGAAAAAAGCTTAGTGAAAGTACGAAGTAGAATGTTGAAAAATAGACGTAAGTTGCCGACAGGCAGCTCTGAGACAGAACACTCAGATGGAAAAAACGAGCAAACCAGCTGGCAGGTGCTCAGACGCGAGACAGTATGATGGCAGTAGGCAGAGTAGAACGCACCCTACTGATGCAGGTGAGGAAGGAGGCGGCAAAACATACTTGGCCGAGGTCTGAATCAGACCGACAAACACACGCTGTGGATGGCCGACTCACAATTGAGGCCTACAGGCGACAGGGTGAAAAAAAAAACGACATGCTGGAAGACTTCAAGCAGAAAAACAAGAAAGATACAATACACATGACATAGAACAACACACTTGGGGAAGAACCATGAACAAAGCTTCTACCTTGCAGAACACAGGACTATAAATGACACGAAATAACGCGTCGACAAATGACTGGAGTTGGACTGCTCCAGGAACAAAACAGCTGGGAAGAACCCACTAAGTGAACTACAACTGTACCGAACACAGAAACAATAAAATAAAACGAAACAATCTGGTCACAATAATTCTGTACACTGACTGGTCTAAGAACAAAAATATAACTGAAAAACAAGGAAAGAACACACCAGACATAAGCATTAAAAGAGACAGAGAACAAAAATTTGCGAAACAACGTGTCGACAGAAAACAGGAGGCTAACTGTGCCAGGAACAAAACAGCTGGGACGGAAACACAAAGCGAACTGGAACTGTACACAACACAGAAACGATTAAAAAACAAAACAATCCGTTGACAAAACGCTGTAGGATGACAGGTCAAGAACATAAAAGTAAAAATGAAAAACAAGGAAAGAACATACTTATGCACTCAGGTCAGGTTGCAGGTGGGTGTCCAATTGATCCTGGAGAATGTTGAGGACATAACTCAATCGGCGTCTGAACCGGGTCGCCTCAGATGGTAGATGAGAATTGCGAAGAAGTTCATCGAGAAATGTTAACTGATGAGTCATTTCTGGGAGATGAGATATATTAACACGTATGCACGGGAGTGACAGGATACGGCTTTTCTTCGGATGTTGGTAGACATCAAGCAATTCGTCATAGTAAAGCGGAATAACGGGCACAGTGCAATCAAGGAGAAGGTTGGTAAGTTACGACGGAAGAGAAGAAACAAAGTCCAGCTCAGAAGATGTTGAGAGAGTATGACTTTTAGCAGCCGTGTCCATCTCTTCTTCTTGGAAACTAGACAGAAGAGCATATTGGTTCGGCATGGCAAGGGATGCTGTATGCCAGTCTGGATGTAGAGATGAAGAAGCCACTCTGGCGGAAGATGCAGAGGCATATTTCTTGGGGGGGATCCGTGCCCTTTTCTTGGGGGAAGAAATTAAGAGAAAACGTTTGCAAGAGGAAAGGGGAGTCTTCGACACCACCGTGAACTGTAGAGGCGGGAAGGAAGTATCATGTTGAGAGACAGGTAATGGGTCGGCTACAACCGGAGTCAGAGGTTTACCTAGACACTCTGACGGTGAAGTACTGAACTGAGGCAGGTGAACAGGAGTAGCAGCATTTACAGGCTGGGCAAACGACGTCAACGGCGAACTGGTGACTAAACGGTGAAACCGGGGTCTGGTGAAACTGAGGGACGATGAAACTGAGTGGATTGAAGAACAGCACGGGCAGAAGGTCGGGAAGCAGAAGAAACATCAGCACGATAAGTTCAGAGGCAAGGTGGTCTTCTGCACTGCACCTGAAACATTGAATTCCTGCGAATGAGTTGAAAGTAAAAGTGCAGCTGTCGGAGGCAAATTCTATCGTTTCCGGGTGGTCCAGTATGGCTCGCTCGGGTGGGAAAACAACCCGGTACTGGCGTCGGACACCTTGAAGTAAACCATAAGTAGTGTCACAAGCTGCAGTAGGTAGATACTTGGTTTCACCAACCTCACGATCAAGAGACCCCAAAGCTTGAATAAGCAAGTTGTGTGGTATAGCTGAAGGAATAGAGAGGAGTGTGAGAGTTCCGTTGAGCTAATGGAGTTGGATGGATATGAAACTCACCGATATCAATTCAGGCGTGTAACACATTACCAGACGCAGTTTTATGGGTGAGATGTACAACGATACCCCTCCCCATGCGGATAACAAACACTAAACTCTCTTGGGGAACAAATTTGCACACAACATCTAGGTACAAGGGTAGGGAGTGTTACGCAAAGACGGGAAATATACACTTAACAGAAGAGAACTCCTTACCTGCTAAGTCGTCAGCCATTTTCATCTTAAGCACTTTATGAATCCGGCTGATTTCAGGTAAGACATAAACAGAAGCAGTGGACTGTGAGGAAGAAGAACGAAGCTCAGTAGCAAATGAAGGCGGGGTGGTGGTGGGGGCGGGCCCATTGCCCCAGCCCTAACTCCCGAATCAAGTGATTGAAGACGAAACACATTCGTAGGCGATGAACCAGATCAAGACGTAGCACACACATTCGAAGAAATAGAAACTATTGAAGCAGTAGACGTTGAAGTGGAAGAAGAAACAGCAGCAGTCTAACTTAACACTTGAGCATTGGAAGGAGCCATCTCGGCAGCTAGCCAAAACACTCAACACTAAGTGTCGCAACTTGCAACATCCAAAAACTCAAAGAAAAAAAAACGACAAATGTAACACAATGCGAAGACACTCGCACTACACCGACGAAATTGCAAAATCCAAAAGTAGACAGGAGCCCTAAGTCTTACTCAGGAGCTCTAAAAAACATGACCGCTGCGTCTAAGTCATCAGCCGAAAGGTCACAGGAATGTAGAGAGCGTCAAAAGTCCTCGCGCCAGTGTGCGTTTCACCCGAGTTCGACTCCAGAGCCACAACCTTCCACTTCAATCGCACAAATTGAGCCTGAACAGCAAAAACAGATGCAGATTGATGTCATCGATCCAACTTTTCGCGCACAGCATGGAATACCAATGTACATCGCCAGTCTTCACAACTTCGCTGGATAATGAATGTGTTACGTCTCAAATCGTTACACCGCAGATGAATTCTGAATATGGACAAGAACAAGAGCAACAAAAAGAAGAGTACATTAGGCCAGAGACGTATCGTCAAATTTATAACAAGGCAACTAAGGAGTTTGAATTCTTTTTTCTGAAGAACGAATCCTGCAGAAACAGTTTTAGCAATAACTACTGACAACGATGATACTACGCCTTCTACTTGTACTAACATTAATTTATAATCAGCATAAGTTACTATGAAACATTTATAGTATTAGTTACTTTTAAATAGATAAAATAAGACATTTCTTTCGTTTTATTTCTTAAAAATGTTATATCTGAAAAAAATCAAAGGAACAGAGTTGCAACTGTGCCGCAGTCTACAACGTAGGGTTACGTCAACTGTCCTTCGCTGAATATTTTAAGGACGTAGAACTAGTGAGATGGTGCCAGGAAATAGTGACAGTTGACGTAGTTCCACGTTGTAGGTTCCGGCACAGTTGCTACTGTGCCCCTTTGATTTTGTTTCATTTTGCTCGCGGTACTTATTTTATGTTACATTTAATCGCATTGTGTCGGTGTTCGTTTCGCGTTGTTACAGAACCATTTCATCTGTGAAGACACAAAGACGAGCTGTGTGCCTCCAAGAGAAAAACATCAGCACAGTCAACACTGAACACGGTGTCCGTATTTGGATGTCAAGTTCCTTAAACCTCTTTTGCTTATTTGCTGCTGTTACAGGGCTCTACAGAGTTCGTCAGGCTCTCTCTGAAGACTAATTGTAGTATTTTTCGGCTTATAAGTCTTATATGGATTATAAGCCAAATTGGTTAAATTTTTCAATTTCCTTATCTTCATTCATAGAAAAGTAGAACCTGGGTATAAGACCAGAGTAGTACAAATACAGTTAGTGTTCCGAAATTCTGTAACTAAATTTTTTATGTTTCAGTAAACATTCGAAGGAAGAGAAAGTGAAGAAACTTCCACACTAAGTTTATTTTTTAGTTCGTAAGTTTATTTTTTCCTTACGTCCTGAAGCTACATTTTCCCTCCGACAGAACAGTCCAAGAAGCCGCTGGTCAAAACTGAAAAATCAGCACCAGTTGCGCAGTGGTCTAAGTGATGGCTTCTGATCATTGGTCCGAGATGAGTCCGGGTTCGATTCCCGTGATGCATCCTTCCCTTCCCTGGAACCAGTGGCCCTAAATTAGGGACTGGCGACTGCTTATAGCCCACTAAGTTGCTCACGGTGGTCGTTAAACCTTCAATTAAAAAACAAAAAAAAAGGTGAATCACAAGCGTGCCAAATTAGGGTGAGTTATCGTTCGCTGCTTTCTCACAGAGTCCGATTCAAATCAGAAACCAAGAAAGCTTTTGATTTTAATCGGAATCATGGAATGATTTGGGATAAGTACAATAAATGAAAACAATAGTTGATTTTAATTTATTTGAGAGTTGCATTTGAGAAACTGGCAGAGCGAAAAAATACTGCCTTCGTTAGCAGCTGGTCATTGGCATTTTTAAAGCGCATGCACCGCCGGCTTTCGGCGCAACTGTCACCAGCCAATTAGCTGCGTGACAGCAACGTGTTTCAGAGGTTTAATCATTGCGAGATAAGTGAAATACATCCGTTGTAGTTCTGACGGCTTTGTAAAAACCAGAAATGAATGCTACCCACCGAGTCTTGAAAGAATCACGAGGAAAAAGTAATTTACATACGAGTGCTGCCACTCCAAATCGGCGACGGCAATATTAATGTTTCTGTGGAACAGAAATATCCTTTTCCGCAGATTTTAAACAAGTTCTTGGTGAAAGGAATATTACGTTTGTACACTTTCGTAATGCTTTCTTAAGAACGTAATATCGCCTTTCAGCAAGAGCGAATTTACTGCACAATATTTTTCTCTCTTTGGCAAATTTTAATAGATAAGTCCATGTGTCGCATAAGTCGAGGTCCGGACTTTTGAAGCAAAAGTCTGGACTTAAATGCCAAAAAATACGTTAATCTATTTCCAGCCTCCGAGCTGCTTCCACAATAGAGAAACTTTTGCGTATCAGTGAAACTTTATCTGTTATGATCCTATTTTCTTTCATATTTTTCGATTTTTTTAACTTGATTATAATGAAAAATCCGCACTTCAAATTGCCAGCGCAGCAAAAAGGTAGAGAGAATGAAATCTGAAATAAAAAAAAAAAGCTGAAAGAAACGAAAGGTATTGCGAAAAAAGGATGATGGTTGCCATGTAAAAATTATTATATTAGACAAAGAGCTTGAAAACTGAAACACGTAATTGCACAGCACTCTTCGTACATCGGTGAAGAAAAGGAAATCAGAGTGAGGGGAGAGCACCTGTGAATGACATATATGAATATTCGTACAGTCCCATCTGGAATGCAGGACACACAGTAGTAGATTATGAACATTTTCAAGATTTTTACTAAACAAAATTACTTTTTCCAATAAAACAAAAGGGGTCTGGCAATGAACCTACATAATACGTTAGTTCTGTTTACAAAGGAATGTCAAGCGTTCTTAGGACGGAATGTCTCCAGAACTCGCAATCACAATAAATAGCTTGGAATTTTTCAACTTATGTTTTTATATTGCTACTAATTTTCAAAACTGATCTTGTTAAAAATTAGGAGAGGCCTTGGTAAACCTCGAAACGCCAGAACTGAATAAATAATTGCAGAACGCCTGAGATGTCTATCCGTGATAAGCTCATCTCTGCTTTTATTATTCGGATCGGAAAGATTATTTTTTCCGATTGAAAACTTTAAAAGGGCTCTCTTTATATTATTAGTATTCCCGATTTTCTGTATCACAATTTTGCGACTGCGTGGCGTTGTTAAGAGCAGTGCTTCCCAACCGCCGGTCCGCGATTTTTATTACGGTGCGCTATTATTTTTCCCGGTCCGCGATTTTTATTACGGTGCGCGAGAAACGAGTGAATTTATTAATTTTTCTTTTGAATCGCAATAGTCAAAGTAAGAGGAAATCTAGAACAAAATATTTTTGAACACCTGTCGCGGAACATCTAAGAAAGCTTGGATCGCTAATCTCTTCACAGAAGATCTGAACTCCTGCAGGCTAACTCACCAGGAAAAGGAAAGTCTTGTTGAACTTCCTTCTGATGCCAGTCTGGTATGCTATTCAGGCAGCCCCGGTGGAGCAGTGGTCTAAGGCGCTGGCTGATGGCCATTCGCCATAGTTGGGTCCGGGTTCGAATCCCGGTGAGGCATGATTGTTTGTCTTTCGGCACTGGCTCTCAATGTGTTACTTGATCAACACTGGTTCCCTGTGTACATTGGTCATTTAGCATACTGTGAAATCCATGTTTGATATGTACTTGTTCATGTGAAACATCTGTTTCCTGTCAATGTTTGCCTGTTTCCCATGTCTCTGTTCTACCAGGCCCAATAAGTAATTTCGTAAACCTTCAATGAAAAAAACTAAAAAAAACAACAACCTGATATTCAGATCCAAATCTCTGACTCAGTTTCGAGGTATTATGAAGAAAGAATACCTAAGTCTCAGCTAAAATTATTGGTAACTACTTCGACCAGGTATTTATTGCGAGAAAACCTTTTCAGCCGTTTCGGCAATCAAAACAAAGTACAGGAATGTAATGGACATTAATGCTGCACTGCGATTTGCAGAAACGATAATGGAACCACGGCTGGAGAAGATTATCGCGAAGCAGCAGCAACAGATGTCGCATTGTCCCCCCCCCCCAAAATGATATTAACGGTAAGGAGAATGTTGTGGTATATTGATTATGGATTGCACTTATTAATCATTAAAGAATATTAACAGATTAAATGATATTAACAGATTTAATCATTAAAGAATATTAACAGATTAAATGATATTAAAAGATTTAATCATTAAAGAATATTAACAGATTAATCTGGTATATAAATTATGGATTGAACGCAGTGATCATTATAATATAGAATATTACGAGATAAAATGATCGAAAATAGCCTAAATGTTTTGCTTCGGCATCGCCGGTCCGCGAATGAAAAAACTTTGGGAACCACTGGTTAAGAGCATTTCAAATCTGCATAACAAAAGCCTTGCTTTACGGCGCCATTAACTTAAAAATGGCTCTACTTCTTGCGCGCAAGAAAATTTCCCCATGATGCACAAAATATTCCCCTCTTGAAAAACTTTCTCCGCTCAGTGCAAAATATTTCCTCTTCTTCACACACTATTAAAAAGACACAGATTTACTTCAATCGCTTTGTTCTATCTTTTGGTCTGCGGGTTTTTATTACAGATGTAACACGTATCTATGCAGTTTTCCAACTCCTCCATGAATCTGGGCCGCAGAAGGCCTAGTAGTCAATGTTCGTGACTGCCACGGAGAAGACCTCGGGTTCGATCACAGGCAAGTACGAACGCTCGAACCACTAAATATCCGCCGTGCGTCGGATGTGCACGTTAAGCCGTCGTGCGGCGTAGTGGTCAACGTTCGTGACTGCAACGGAGAAGACATCGGGTTCGATCTCAGCAGGTACAAACGTTTGAAACAGTAAATATCCACCGTGCGTCGGATGGCCACGTTCGTGCGGCCTAGTGGTCAACTTTCGTGACTGCCAAGGAAAAGACCTCGGGTTCGATCCCAGCTGGTACGAACGCTCGAACCGCTAAATATCTTATTTTTATTTATTTTTATTTTCTTTGCCACACTACACCATTCACCACACAATCAAATCACAGATACAATTTCTGTACAAAAAACCATGCAAATACAAATATTATACAATAATATTATGCAAATATTGAAAAGTATAAATGAAGTAATAGGAAATACAAAAACACGTATGATAACATGAATAATTTTGTTTTTAGTTTGAGTAAATTGAAGCACCACTACAGGTTCGTAAACAAATCAGTGCAGTGCACTGTGATTGTGGCAAGGGAACCAGGGAAAAACGCTAACAATAGCCTGACGGGCCCTTAGTCCCCCCCCCCAAATGAATCCAAATAGTCAAGCCAAAGAACAATTTAACCATTATGCAGTAAATTAAAGTTATAATACGTAATATATAACCAAACGTTAATCAACCATTCATTTTGAAAGTCTTTAGTTGTTTTTTGAATACCGAAAAGTGTGTAATCGTCTTGATTCGAAGCGGCAACCCATTATAGGACCTACGGCAGGTCAAGTTAATATTATTAAATAATTAATTAGTACGCGCTCTAGGTATTAAAAAACTAGTATTTCCACGAGTGTCATGATAATGGGAACGGAAATGCAAGGTGATTAGATCTAAATATTTCTTAGCATATATATGTTCATGCATAAACAGTAATAATCGAAAACTGTATAATTTATCAAATGACATTATTTGATAACTGAGAAAAAGAGAATGTACCTGTAAAGACGGATTCACCAAACGTAATTTTTTTTTTTTTTTTTTTTTTTTTGTGAAACATAAATTCTATTAATATTCCCAATAGTTGTGCGACCCCAAGCCAAGAGACAATAAGATAGAAATGGATAAATAAATGAAAAATACAATAGCAACTTAACCCTGGCAGGCAACAAACTTGAAATCCTATAAATGACACCAATGCGGGATCTGAGCCGTTACGCACGTTATGCAGTCGAGCGGCCTGGTGAACAACGTTCGTGACTGCCATGGAGAAGACCTCGCGGGTTCGATTCCAGCCGGGTACAAACGCTCGAACCACTAAATAACAGCCGTGCGTCGGATGGGCGCGTTATGCCGTCTGGCTGCCTAGTGGTCAACAACGTTCATGACTACCACGGAGAAGACCTGGGGATCAATCCCAGGCAGGTACGAGCGCTCAAACCACTAAATATCCGCCATGCGTCGGATGGGCGCGTTAAGCCGTCGCATGGCCTGTGGTTAACGTTCGTGACTGGCACGGAGAAGACCTCGGGTTCGATCCCAGGTCGGTACGAACGCTCGAACCACTAAATATCCGCCGTGCGTCGTATGGGCGCGTTAAGCCGTCGGGTGGCCTAGTGGTCAACTTTCGTGACTGCCTCGGAGAAAACCTCGGGTTCGATCCCTGGCAGGAACGAACGCTCGAACCACTAAATATCCGCCATGCGTCGGATGGGCACGTTAAGCAGTTGGGCGGCCTAGCGGTCAACGTTCGTGACTGCCACGCAGAAGACATCGGGTTCAATCCCAGTCACGTACGAACGCTCGAACCACTAAATATCCGCTGTGCGTCGGATGGGAACGTAAAGCCGTCGGACCCCGGGTACTGGTCACCCGGTAATAAATAAGGGCGTCTTCCTCCACTTTCTACCTCGCTTCCGTGTCACTTTCCAATCGGGCACTCTAGCCCAAATCTCCTAGTTTCCTATTTCTAAGGGATGTTTAAGACCTGCGGTCAGACACTCGCTTTCCTAAAATCTTCTATATATGATCTAATCTGATCCTCCCTGAATCTTCTACATGCACATTAAAAAGTTTTCTGAATTTCACGAGACATTTTCCGTGATTCCTTTCGTAAATTAACGAAGCATATTCCTGATACAATATTTTCTGTGAAATGACGGGAAAAAACCTGAACTTCACGGACTTTTCGTACGCCAGGAGAATTCCGAATTTCCAGAAAACATTCCTCAATTCCTTTCGTATAATAACGGTTAATTGCCATTTTAAAGATGTGTTAACGGTAAATTTTGAATTTGAGAAACTTTTCCGTAATTCTTTTCGTATATTAACGGAAAAATTATGTTTTCTCTTTTTCTGCATCCGTATGACCAAAATTTCCCGGTTATAGGAGCGATTCACGGAAATACCTTGAGGTTGATTAACTATTAAATTTCAGTCGTCTATCAGATGCCCTGATTTTGAAGTTCTATGTATAGGGAGATCGGACATTGCGGGTAGTATATCGCATAAAATGTTGGTTATTGTGGTATCGGATATTCCCTCCCCTTTACCCCACTTTTACACCATCTATTGTATATTGTGTTATCGTAAGAAATTCTTGTTCTTGATTACCCAGTCCAAGGACTGGTTGTTCAGTAGATGTACTCTCTCTTTCTCCATTCCTCTCTATTCTGTGCCGTCATAGCATAGCATGTATTAGTCTTGGTGTAACTGTGTCACAAAACTATTCCTTGGCCGTCCTCTTCCTCTCTTGCTTTGAATTTTCCCTTCCATAACTTTCAGAATCGGGTCTCCATGGCACAATGTGTGTCCCATCCATAACATTCTTCTTCTTTTGAACATGTTGATCAGATTCCTGGATTCACCCACTCACTCCAGGACCTCTTCGTTAGTATTTCTATCGAGCCAGCTTATTCTTTCCATTCTTCTAAAGCTCCGCATCTCAAATGCCTCCAGCTTTTTCGCTTCCGTCTTGTCAATATCCATGTCTCAGAATCGTAGTGGCCAAACATATGCCTTTAAAATTCTCTTCCTCAGTTTTAGATCTATATTTCTGGCTGTCAGCAGTCTTTGATTCTTTCTAAAATCCGTTTTCGTCATCCCCAGTCTCATTCTAATTTCCTATTCACATCTTGTATCTTCTGTAATAATTTGAACCAAATAGCGAAATGATTTAACTTGTTCGATGCATTGTCCTTCAATTTCAAGGAAAGCGTGTTTTGGATCCATCCCTATGGCCATTAGTTTTGCTTTACTTTTAATTATCTTCATTCCATAGATATCCCCATTTTTGTGTATTTTGGACGTCATGCGCTGTATTGATTTGGCTGATGAAACTATTGTCTGGTCATCAGCTAACCTAATGGCCTTAATTCTCTCTCCATTAACCCAAACTCCTTCATTGGTGCTCCCCAAGGTTATCATCCATGCCAAGTTTCTCCAGGATTGGAAAAAAGTTTTGTCCGGTTATAGGAGCGATTCAGGGAAATACCTTGAGTTCGATTTACTATTAAATTTCAGTCGTCAATCAGATGACCTGATTTTGAAGTTCTATTATGAGATTGCCACAATAGCCATGAAATTATGGCTATTGTGGCACCGGATGTTCCCTCCCCTTTCCCCCATTTTTACACCAGCTATTGTATATTGTGTTATCGTAAGAAATTGAGAATTTAAATTATTGCACAGGTGATTTTATGATGTCTATGCATTAGTCTGTCGACTCCTTTAGTCAAAAGCTCTAATAGCTATCAAGAGTAAATTTTATATTTAGGAGTTTTTCTATATAATACATACTACTATGAAGCATTACATCTGACCTTTTCTTAAAGAAAATTGAAAGTCATTGTCAGTTTTAAAAGATCTCAAGTTCCAATGCATTCTGTTGCTTTAGAAAATCACAATGGAAAAAATACGTAATTCTATACATTCATTTTTAGTTCCTTTTCCTATGTAAATTTGAGCTTGCTCTCCTTTACACTTTCCAAACTTAACGTGATATCTTCTCTCTCACAAGAATGAGGTTGGCAATACAACTGAAGTCAGAGTGAGTGACGTATGAAGGTGATGAGCACGATAGATAAAAAGGACGATACAGCAGTTGCTTAATGTGTGTGGGTGTGTGTGGAGATGTTCGATCGCTGTTAAGATAAATATAAAATTTACAACTTGTGGTGTCTATATTGTAGATGTCTTCAATTTTATGGACCAACAAAAAGGTTATCGTAAGTTGACTTCTTTTTATGTATCTTCTGGCCGTAAAAGCTTAATTAGGAACCATTGCATCATATTCTCATTTAGTTTAACATTTCCTTAGACATGGTTTTAGACATAGCGTAACCCCGATATCGCACACGAAAAAGGCTTACGTTATAACCCCTATAGAAAAAATAAAATTATTACAAACGTATTCAGAAATATAATAATAAGCTCCAACGGAAAATAAAATGGCTAAATAACCCACATTAATAACAAAAAATATTTCATCATCGAGCTGTTAGAGTTTTACTTTATACGGATTCTTTGTTATTTGTCTTTCTGGCTCAAGAGTAGCATGCCCTCCACCCGCTGCCAAGGTCCTTGGCTCAAATCCCACCAAGGATGACAGGAAAGGGCTTGTGAGCTTAATATTCAGGAAAATAAGGATCCCTGGTGAAAGAACTGTAAAAGCGACCAAATCGAAGATTTTGCAAAATTTCTCTAAAAATACGGAAAAACATGAAACGGATTTTTCTGAAATAAACGGAACTACTGAGCACGGAAATTCTGTCAAAATACCGAAGTTAAAAGAAACTGAAATTTCTAAAACGGAAATTTCGTTAAAAGACTGACAGCTACCAGCAACTTTGCTGCACGTTATTTTCAGTAATTTTGGTGAATTCACACCCCAGTGTGATGTCCATAGATGATTACCCTGATTACAGTATGCGTATCATATTTTTAATTACAAGTCTTACATCCGCTTTTTTTTTACATTTGACTTCATACACGCATAGAGTTCTTATACTTGCACCCCATTTTCCACTAGAGGCGCTGTAGTAGCTGCGTGATTAAGATGGTGTCTGTGATAAAGAAGGCAGAAATAGGGTATCATGTCGGAGCTCAGCGAAAATTAGGAACAAAGTACGGAAATAAACCACCTCACGTGAAGTTAAGTTGTGGATGACAAAATATCTGGGAACAGGAAAAGTGACTAAGGGAAGGAGCGCTAGTAGACCACCAGTTTCCGATGAGACAGTGGGAAACACTCAAACTGCTTTCAAACGGTCACCGCGGACACCGATGAAACTAATTTCACGCCAACTACAAATGCTGATGGCTACAGTGCACAAGGTGTTACACAATCGTTTACAGTTAACAATTCTTCAAGAAGTGGAGTCTGATGTACGTCCAAAACATGAAACATTTGCTAATGACATTTTGAACCTCATTGACGAGGCTAATGAATTTTTCCTACGTGTCTGCTTTTCAAACGAGGCTACGTTCCATCTTAGTAGTGCAGTAAATGGATAGAACGTGCGTATTTGGGAATTGGGAAACCCACGTGTCGAAAGCTCCCATCTTCAGGACAGTCCGAAGATCAGTGCCTGGTGTGAAATAATACATGACTAGATCAGAGGTTCTTCATTTTTGCCGAGAAAACGGTTTCCGCAAATGTATACTCGGACATGATCAGAAATTACGTCATCCCCTAGCTGCTGGATTGGCAGCAGACTTGTGAAAACAGGAATGTTTTCCTGATAGAAATCGAAACCGCGTCTCCTCGCTCCCGAGTGAGTTGCTCTAACGTACTTAGCTTCACTGACGGAATGTATTTCCGCAGATTTGAAGTCTTGACACGTGCTTCACCTCTGTAGTACGTCACAGACTGTCATCTTTCGACATGATTGGGCACCCTTTCTTTGGGTACATATTATTCATGAAACTCCGGAAGCAGCATTTTCAAGTCGGTGGATTAGAAGGTACTGAGAAAATCCATGACACTCAAGATCCCCAGAATTTAACCCCTGAATTTCTTATCTGTGGGATTATGTGGAAGATGTGGTTTAGGCAACAGTTGTTCCAGGTATCAGCGCTTTGTGAGAAAGCATTACAGACGTAGCAGACACAGTTACACAACAAATACTGAAAAATGTGTGGTGAGACTTTGTATAACGTTTGGGCACTGTGCTCACCACTACACTGAAAAAAAACGTTTTGTTAATTCAGCAAAAAAATTGTTGAATCAACCAAAACAGTTTATCGATATGCAGTCAACAAAACGTTTTGTTGAATTTACAAATTATTTTGCTGAAAATTATTGTTGATTCTACAAAATTTATTGTTATCACGACAAAAAGTTTTGTTCATTTAACAAAATGCCTAGGTCGATTTTTGGGAATTTCTTTGATCCAACAATATGTATTGTTATCGTGATAAAACGTTTTGTTGCTGGTACCAAACATATTGTTATCGTGATAAAACGTTTTGTTGCTGCAACCAAACATATTGTTATCGTGATAAAACGTTTTGTTGCTGCAACCAAACATATTGTTATCGTGATAAAACGTTTTGTTGCTGCTACCAAACATATTGTTATCGTGATAAAACGTTTTGTTGCTGCAACCAAACATATTGTTATCGTGATAAAACGTTTTGTTGCTGCAACCAAACATATTGTTATCGTGATAAAACGTTTTGTTGCTGCAACCAAACATTGTTATTGTGATAAAACGTTTTGTTGCTGCAACCAAACATATTGTTATCGTGATAAAACGTTTTGTTGCTGCAACCAAACATTGTCATTGTGATAAAACGTTTTGTTGCTGCAACCAAACATGTTGTTATCGTGATAAAACGTTTTGTTGCTGCAACCAAACATTGTTATTGTGATAAAACGTTTTGTTGCTGCAACCAAACATATTGTTATCGTGGTAAAACGTTTTGTTGCTGCAACCAAACATATTGTTATCGTGACATAGTAATTTCTTGCTCCAACAAAATTTAGAGTTATGTAGCTGGGCCACTTTGTCCCTAAACTTGTTTTCCAATGGCAACACTTTTCCAGTGCAGTAAGTTTAGGCAGTGCCCTTCGACCCTGAGTGTTCGCCATTTTTTATTTCTGGGGTGTCTGTCATTTTCCCCCTTCAATATTTTCCCCCGCCGTATTTATTTTCTAGTGATGTTTAAATGAATTTGGACGGTGTTACGCAACAAGGAAATTTTTTCAGAGCCAGCGAAAAAATCTTTCACCGAGACCTTCAGTTTAAGAACTAGGTGTGCTAACCACTCGGCTACACCTGTTCTTACCAGTAAGTTTTTATCTGTGAATTCAGCATTTGAAGCCCGGTTTATTACCTTCTGGAATGTTTACGGACAATTTGTACTTGACATAACGATGTATTGACACTATTATGATGCGTGCGTAACATGTTTATAAATCCGATTTCTTTTTAAATATTTTCCTTAGTTTTTTGGTGAAACAAATAATTGACATTTTTGGTTAGACAAAAAAATCGTAATATTTTTCTTAACGTTCTATATATACAACCTTTGGTTGCCACACGAATTTTGAAACACCCTGTATATATAGCCTATACATGAAATCAAGCTCTATACATAAATTACAACTCTTATCATTTCCTCATTGCACATTTTTATTTGCGATCAGGAACCGCAAGCCATCATAAGAAATGTATTATTGCTTTATCAGAAATCTGAGTTTCAATTTAATACGTGCCCCTGTGCATCTAATAAGATGCGGATTCTGTCGTTTTCACTGTAATTATGAGTCTACAAAGTGAGGCCAAATTATCACTAAATTTCACTGAATCCAACCAAAATAACACACAATAAACACTAGCATAAAAATACGTCGGGATTATTAAGATATATTAGAAATTCTTACCTCTGAATGTCTCTATCAGAGTAGAAAGTTCCCAGTCTTCTAACAATGCACTCACTTCGTAGTCAATCATAATTCAAAGGAAATCTTAAGCGCAAAACGAGATTCTTCTGGTCAGTGGTAGTCTGGTAGTGCTCCTACGGAGTAGCTACTAATCACGTGCACTTTGGCTTAAGGCTGATGTCACCTCCATATACTGTAGTTGAATTAACAAAATGTAGCCAACGAAATCATTTTGTGCTGCCAACAAAACAATTCCGATTTAGTTTGGCTAAAGCAACAAAATAAATAGACAAAACAATTCAACAAAACGATTTTGTTGTTTCAAACAAACTTTTTTTCTCAGTGTAGGGGTGCGCATGTAAAAGTTAATTCAGTTCATTAACTATGCGTCAAAACTAATAAAAGTTTATCTACTTCCGTTTAAAACTGTTTAATTACTAGCATTCATTTAAGAGTTATAACACGCTTAAATCAGGGTTTATAGACACTCTGTATGTACTACAGTACCCTGCAGTTGGTTGAAAATGCAACACCTGAAAATGTTTCAAATCGGACCGTTAGCAGCTGAGATATTGACAAAAACGAGATATATATTTACGACCCCTGGCGGAGCAACCTTGCATTATTTTAAGAAGAAAATATCTCGAAAAGGTTCGTCGACATGAGTGGTATCGGTAAACGAAAGAATTTTTTCAATCGGGATTTTAGAAGCTCAGATTTTGGCGCAAATACATCAGAAGCAGAAATTAACGCTTACGCCTCCTGGTGTCCAAACCATTTCATACCAAATATTAGAAATTATATGCAAAATATTTCCAATCAGGAACTGCACCCACTGAAGAAAAAATTCAAATCGGAGTTTTAGAAGCAGAGATATCGGGGGAAAAGAAATTTGCCTTTACGCCCCTAGCGGAAAATCTATGCGTAACTTGAAAAAGTGACTATACCTAAAATACTCTTCGACATGAATGGAATCGAAAGGTAAAAATGTTTTCTGAATTGGATGTTTAAAGCAAATATATGGAACAAAATGTATTTTGAATTCGATATCATCTAAATTTGCGCCCTCTAGCGGCGAAATTTTGCATTGTAAAAAAACAAAGCGAAGGATTATCATTCGCACATTTCAAGCTTCCTAATGCAAAAATAGTTTTTAAAATTGACTATTAGTTGCAGAGATATCGTGTCTACAGGACGTGCTAAAAAACACCTGTGAGAGCGAGCGCGCTCATCTCATTATGTGGGCATGCCCAATATTATGTTTCCGTGGCGTCCACGTTATCAGTCCACCTCACAGGCAATAGAAGTGCAAAGGTTCGTTCCTAAGAACTTACCCAAAACTAAGATTGGGTGAACGGACGAATCCTCCCCGCTTTACTATTTAGTGAATATCTGCAAACCAGGAGGATAGATCGAGACTGCTGAAAGCTCCAATAAGAATTACTAATGTCCACACAGTAATGCAGAAAGACTTGATCAAACTTAATAAAATTTAATGAACTATGTAAGAGGTCTGCAAATAAGCCTATCCGTTGAAAAACGCTTTCCGTGGCTGTAAACCAAATGTACTTTATCGAGTAAAACAGTTCGTAATCGGCCAACGTAAAACTTGGCGCCGATTATCTAACGCTACTCTTGAACTCGAGAGAGAGTCATTCTCGATAGAGATGGGACCTGTATCTCTCTGGATCTCCTAATTACTCGTTGTATCAGGAATCTAATTCAGACCTTCGCCTTCGTCGTTTCTTTAAGTTACCCTCTCTCGGATAACGGACGCAATCTGTGAGAGTCTCCGTTCTTGAGACCTGTATCACAATTATGTAAGTTATCCTCTCCGGATAATGGATGCAATCTGTGAGCGTCTCCGTTCCCGAGATTCGTATCACAATTATCTAAGTTATCCTCTCCGGATAATGGATGCAATCTGTGAGAGTCTCCGTTCCCGAGACCTGTATCACAAGCATCGACTTAGAAAATAAAAAATTCCGTTACCGTTCTATGCACGACTGAACCATCCCAGACCCCCTATGCTCTGGGTCCAAACGCACCCGAAAAACTTTCGAGTCACGTCTGCTCGAGCGTCTCCTCCTCTCCGTTCCACGAAAACAGACTAACTAACCCGCTTGGCGCTCTCTCGCTCTTTCGCCTCCTTACCGCGCGTACGTCACTTTCGCTTCCTTGGGCCGAGAACCTCCTACTCCTCCTCTTTCTGTTGGTAACCTACGTCATCGTGACCAGCGCTTTTCGCTCCCTGCGCCCATCCTGTCGGTGGACGTTTGGTCTTTCTACTGGATAGTCGGATCGTTTTGATGTACCCCATCGGCGAAGTTCCTTAGACAGGCTTAACTTACCGCAAAAGATACAAACACATTGAGCACAATACACTTTCCTGCATACATACAATACTGATGGGCAGACAGCTAGACTTCTTGGCGTCCGCTCTCCGTTATATAATGTTTGGTGGATGCCATTAACTTAATGGTTGATCTTTATCTTACTCGAGAAAGGTGTCTCTCTTTCTGAGTGTGAGACTTTCCGGCTTTCTTTGTAGCATCCAAATAACTTTAAGAAATGTTCTAGAACAATCCAATGTTCTTTGTCCACATTCCAAGTTCCGTTAAAACAAATACATATGTGGCTGTTCTCATCATACGTCCATATAACACACATTAATTTTGGTATTACATTATAAACATAATGTCCTTATTACTAGTTCATTAACGTGTGACTTTCTGATTATACAGGCATAATGTTCAATTAATTATTTGTCGTGCATAGATAATGTGCCCGCTCTCACAGGCCTCCACTGGGTGACGAAACATGTGGGGTGTCTTATCTCACATGGAGAGTCTCTAGAAAAAAAAGTCTTTCTATTAGTAGTTTTCTTTATGACACATAATTACGTTGACACAAACACATTTTTCCTCCTGTAATACACACACACACACACACACACACATATATATATACATAAGCAGTACCACCATAGAACCTCACTGGGATCCCACCCGTGTGCTTACTCCCCCACCCCTTCATTTATTTAGAGTGTGCGCCCCCTAGCTGAAAGCTAGACGTGATAGTGCGTTTGCGTGAGGGATCAATTTCCCGGCGTTACACACTAACCCCTGCAGCCTCCGCAGTTGCTCCTGGGTTATCTCGGGATTCTCTACCTTTAAATCTCGTAGACACGCCCCCTCATCTTCTGTTTTTCTCATGGGTACTTCCTGAATATCCCCGAAGTCTTCGTCCGACTCGAATATGACCCCGGCAACGTTAATCCTGGGTCTGAATTCTATCAACTTCCCTACGTGTACCGCCTTTGCCCAAGACCCAGATCGATAACGTAACTCTTTGTCCCTCGTTTCTCCAAAATATGCACTCTCTGAGGTTGAAGTGCTTGGATTGTGTTCTATGTCATGGTACGGCCCCGATTGTGAAGATCCCTTCACATAATTTTGATGGCCACACTAACTTTTCTTCTGTGAACTTAACATTTACAAGTTCACACATCGCTGATGAGAGTTACAGCACACGAGTACATAAGATTAAAAGTCCAAGTGAATGTAGTAGCTTTTCCATGATTTTTTTTCGCGTTTTTTCAAATATTGAAAGACCCATTTAAACTTGCAGGGGGATTTCTCTATCAATTTGATGCCTCAATATATTTCTAGTTGGCTTATGGGGTTGTGTATTAAAACACAGCAATTGCGATATTGTGAGAGATGGTTGGGTAACAACTTCATTGGCTTCAATATTGGCTCCATATAACAGCACATTCACGATAGCCAGTAGGAAGCGAGAAACAGATTTACGTTGGTATTCATCATCGAAATCACCATTGAACGTGTTCTTGTGTTGAAGCATTTCTTTTCTTACCATTACCGCAACACGCAATAAAGCAAGTGTGTCTTCATCTTAATCATCTTTACAAGCTTGCGACATGACGTCGCCAACATTTTGTCATATGGCAAAATCTGCCAGACATGTTTGCCGTCATATACGGGAAATATGCAAGAATCCTCTGTCGTAATCTTGAAGTGTGAACATCAGGCATGTGTAATTGCTCATCCACTCCTATTAGTTGCATTAGTCGCACCTTGTGCGTTTTTGTCAGGGCACTAACCTTGAAAACTGTTTCTGTTTCATATGAATCTTTCATACATTTCTCCATGAAATTAACAAATTCTGCAAAAACTACTCCCTCGCATATATGAACGCTGCTGCTTGTTCCTGGCATTTGACTACTCCGAGACTTGTACAATCCTGCCAAGCAATTTTGCATGGTATTTTGCATCCAGAGCAATCATATCGCCACCATTATGTTTCACTAGTAGAACACTATTTCCTTGTTCCGTGGCACAATTCCTTCAACTTTTGATCTACATGCAATGTTGCAACATTAAACAATTGGTCCTTAGTGGTCGCAAAACCATCATAAAAGAAGCGCACATCTTTGGAAATAGATGATCGGTGTTTACGTTCGTGCGATGATGATGTGGACTCTTCTTTCTCACCTTCAGAAAGTTTTCGTTTCTTTGCTCTTTCGAATGTCATGGAATTGTAATTTAATGCACATTTTTGTGCCACTTAGATTGTCATTTTAAAAATGTTTGTTCCATCCCGCTGTGGTCATCATCAAACATCTTTATATTAATGTCCGTGGGTAAGGCATTAATACCTTCAAAATTCTGTACGTTTTTTGCAAGTCTTGCATATCCAGCTTTACGTGAAGACAAATTTTTATTATTCGCAGGACACACCAAATTATTAGCACATGTGTTTTGGCACAGTTTAAAAAATGCCCAATCAACAGATTTCGATTTTTCCTCACCCAGGTTAACGGTAGAAACTAATTGAAGCCACTTTGCCATTTTTAGAATACCTCCTTCACATACTCAAATTTGAAAAAAAAATGGATAGTAGGGATTAGGGACATATTAAGTAATACTGAAATCTTTCTACAAGCAATACTGAAATCTTTTTACAATGATCTTATTATTTTAAACAGAAGCCACTAATATAAAATCCTGAAATTGCGATAAGAACGTCCCCTTGTGATGACCACCTATGTCCTCCATATTTGTTGCTAGCCTATTTTTAACATAAGAAATAGAATCCTTGACCTCGAAAATATATTAATTGATACCAAACACTCTTTTGCATGATGTGTAAAAAAAAAGTTGTAACAAAATCTGAACATGTCCATTTTGAAATATAGCCGCCATCCTGGATTCCCATGACTTTGGGCAATGCCTCCCCATCTTATTTTCATTGTATATCCATAAACTACATTCTTACCAATGGGTATATTGTTATCACAATTTGCAGCATTTACGCATCTAGCACCTCCACTATCGGCGATTCTCTTACGGACGGCTATTTCCCCTAAAATAACCAATGGCTTCTTTGTTTCTTCTTGCCTTCTCCCATTCCTTTGTGGAATGCCTCGACCTCTCAAAATTGAATTCCCTAATAACTGGCACGGCAAAAAAATAAAAAAAATAAAACTAGATTAGAATCCTTTGACTTATCCAACTCTTCCCTCTACACTCATATACTTGTTAATTATTCGATACTATTTTACTGGCGCTTCTTCAAACGAAGATCTTCGCTCTTTCCACGTTTATAAGTGAATCACGGCAAAATTCCCATTGGTGGCCACCGGGAGTCGAACCCAGGGTCTTCCAGTTACGCGCCGGATATGCTTCCGCTACACCACAGCGGCCTCGAATTTCTTCAGACTCACACACGCTAACTGCCAAGCCAATTTGGCAGGTTGCTTCTTGGCAGCATTGTGCGGGGCTCCAAGAAGCAACCTGCCAAATTGGCTTGGCAGTTAGCGTGTGTGAGTCTGAAGAAATTCGAGGCCGCTGTGGTGTAGCGGAAGCATATCCGGCGCGTAACTGGAAGACCCTGGGTTCGACTCCCGGTGGCCACCAATGGGAATTTTGCCGTGATTCACTTATAAACGTGGAAAGAGCGAAGATCTTTGTTTGATGTTCCTGGTCCACGTTAAATGTCTATATTAATGGTGCTTCTTAAATGAGGTTACCTTACTCTTTTAGAACTAACTGCTGCCTCACCCCTTTTTAATTCATTAGTGTGACGAGCTCGTACCTTGAGCGCTGTAACAACATCTGTAAATTGCGGTGAAGATCAAAATGCTGACCCCGGAAATTTCACCTATATTTTACTTGTACTTATAACACATCTCTAAATTGCCGTAAAAATGGAAATGCCAACACCGGTAATTTCCACATATTTATGCTACTTGTAAGGCTGCAGTTCGTTTTAAACTACTTGATAATGGAAATGATGACCCCGGAAATCTCCCTCGCATTCATCAATATTTTGCGTAAAATATTGATTTGTGCACGGTACCTGACTGAAAAATGTGGGGAAATTTTCCTATGGGGGACTTTTCCGATGTGAAAGAATTTTCCAGTGGGTGGAATTTACCTATTGGGGACTTTACTGGTTACCACACATTCATTCGGTAATTTTTGAATTTTTCGTGATATACTGTTTAAATGGAGTCATGATATGAATTTCTAGGATTAGAAATTTTTATCAAGTAATATCCTTTCTTAACCTCTAGTTTACACTACTGTTATTTAAAAAAGAAACCCGATCGGTTATTTAGAAAAGTTTAGAAAACATGGCGTACTTTAATGGTATAGCTGTCGCGGTAATCCCAACTTTTTATGGGATATTACTTTCGCAAAAGTTTTTTTTTATCGGATATTACTTTTCTCCAAAGTTTGAAGCTCCGGTGAGAATAGAATAAATGGGAGGTATAATTGACGGATAAATAAAAAGTCACTCTACAAATTTATGCATCATTTTCTTGTACTACCGAAGAAAAAAAAAAGTAGTTGCCTGGGGCCATAAAGCAAAATTTTTTGGGAAAAACAAACTTATCGGAAGAAGTAGATTTTGGTTTGAGGAAGGGAGTAAAAGATAAAAAAAATTATCCATGTTGCAAAAACAGGCTCTTCTTCAGCGTTTAAACCGTAACCACAGATAAACAAGCTTTTCTGGTATCTTCCGGCGAAAACTTGGATGTCAGTTCACAAACTCGTACATCTGTTAATGTCGTTTTCCTCCCTCCCTTTTCTTTTTTCATTTTTTTTTCACTCAGTAGTGTTAGTCTCCGGGGGAGTGTGACGGAGACGGGGAGGGGGGGACCAGGAGGAGCTGAGAAGTGTTGAGGAGTCGTGTAGATGAGCTCATGTTTCAGAAGAAGCTGCCAGCTATAACAACAAATGTTATTCATCTGTTGATAGTTCCTCGCTGCTGTTAGTTCTGTCACACAGGAAAGCGCCGACATTTTTTACCACCGTCCTCATCTGCCTCGTTTCTTTCCTCGCAGCTCCTTTTTTCGTCATCTGGTTTTCTTTATTTTGTTCGTTTCCGTTTTTATTTGTAAGTGTCGCCCTCTGTCTGTGATTTAGTAAAAGCTCTATTTTTATTTTATTTTATTTATTTATTTTTTCAATAAGGGACGTATTCAACTCAGATTTTCCGTTGCTGTCGCCAAATCATTTCTTGGTACAAACGATGAAGGAGGAACGGCCAAATGAAACATATCAAGGCTTCGCCCAAAGAAATAATATAATACTGGTCAGTCAAGATTTATAAGTACCACGCGCTCGATGTCTTTTTCGTGTTTCATTCTCTACAGAGAAAAAAAGGTACTGGTAATAAATTATGTCTGAGCATTAGACCGCTTTATTTAACAGCTGCCAAACATGTGTGCGTTGCCTTCTTCGAACAAAGATGGTGTTATTTTACACGTTCTTAAAGTAATAAAAAAAATGAACTGCGAACTGAGAAAATATATTGTAAAATATTTTGAACGCAAAAAGACACGTGTAGAGCGCTATTTTAATAAAACTATGCTTCTAATGGACTTGAATATCTGTGCGGTATTATTTTTATCAACTGTCAAATATTTGCTGCCTAACGTGTATAAAGGTGGTGTAATACTTCGTGTTCTTCAAAGTAAAAACGAAAATAAAGGAAACGTTTTATACAAATTGGAACCAGAAAGTTAATTGCAAAAGATTGTGGCCGCCCCGGTGGCGCAGTGGTCTAAGCGATGGCTTCTGATCATTCGTCCGAAAGGGGCCCGGGTTCGAATCCCGGTGAGGCATGGATGTTGTGTTTGTCTTACGGCACTGGCTCTCTCCTTTCCCTGGAACCAGTGACCCTAAATTAGGGACGTGCGACTGCCTATAGCCCATTGAGTTGCTCACGGTGGTCGTTAAACCTCCAATCAAAAAAAAAAAAAAAAAAGATTGTGAAAGCAGATATACGGTATATATACCACAAAGAAACGTGACACTTTATGCTTAAAAACGACAGCGTAGTAAATTCTTTCAAAGGACGACGTGACTCACTTTTCTCAGCCGTGATATGCACTAAAAGCACAATTTATAACAAAAACAGCACCTACACGTAAATATTCCCTACCCCCACAGTAACGAGGCCTGCCGGAAGCCCCGACAGGCGATAAATGGTTCTCATCTTAACTACTGTACAGTGTGTACCCCGGGTTGACTGATACGTTGGTCTAGAGGGGGCAAGCCCCTTTTAAGCTGCTTGTGGCTTTCATCATCATCATTGTCAACCATTATCAATCCACTGCTGGACGGAGGTCTCCCCAAGTTTCTTCCACAACGGTCTGTCTTGTGCCAGTCTCCTCCATGTTACTCCCGCATACTTTCGAATTTTATCCACCCATCTCAGATGTGGTCTTCTTTTGGGTCTTTTCCTGTCTCTTGGAATCCAGTCTAAAATTTTGGCTGTCCATCGATGGTCTGTCCTTCTGGCAACATGTCCAGCCCATTGCCATTTCAAGGATTTTACTTTGATCATGATGTCTTCCAATCTTGTCATTTTTCTGATCCACGAGTTCCTCTTCTTATCTCTCCTGGTTACACTAAGCATGCACCTCTCCATGCTGCTTTGAGTTGTCTGCAGTATTTGTATGTCTCTTTTAGTTAAAGTGTACGTCTCTGGACTATACGTAAGCAGTGTAAGGATGCATTGATCAAAACCTTTTCTTTTAAGACATAATGGCATAATGCTCTTGAAAATTTTACTGTTTCTTCCAAAAGCTCTCCACGCAAGTGTAACCGGGGCTTCCATATTTATCAGAAGCGAGATTCTGTGGCCATTTTTAGAGATGGTGAGTTGTAGTCATTTTATTTCATTTCTCGCCATTTGGATGGAAGGCCAGCAAAAGGCAAAGAAAGTATTTCCTTTCCCACGGGTCACAGCAGTGGGGACGGCAAAGCAATTAAGAACATTTTTGAGAGTAAAGGCGTGGCTGCGCTTTCTTGGAATTAGACGGACCAAGGGGGTTTTCTTTCTCCGGGCATGAGGGGGACTCGGTGGCGAAAAGTCGGGAGAGGAGGTGAACGTTTTTAGGAAGCTCTAAAAACCTCGGGGGTTGGTCGGAACGGATGAAGGAAACGTTTTGGATGGCCGGGAAGAGATAAAGAGATTTTCGGCGAGGAGGATACCAAGGTAGAACTAAAAGAATGAAAGCACGAAAATGACGGACAAAATCTTGATGACATTCCCCGTAATATCTGAATAAACGTTTTCCTCACTGCAAAATTTAGCCTCGGTCGATTCACTTTTCTATGCTTTGTATTGTGTTTATCTACTCCAGTTGGGAGAATTACGGATTAAACCACCGATACCGAACTTACTGCTGAGCAAAATCAAACGAACCCTCCACCCAGGGTGCTGTAATAGAACTCAGCTCCAAGCCCTGTAACACAAGTGTTATACGCCGATTAATTTCTTCATCAATGTGACCCTCACTTGATATCTGCTGTCCAAGATAAATGTAGGTATTGGTTATCTCCAGCTTTTCCCCATCAATCGATAAATCTTCATTTCTTGTAAAAGCATTGTACAGCACTTTTGTATTCTGAAAGTTCATTTTTAATCCCACTTCTTTACTCTTGTCAGCAAGTTCCTGGATCATGCTCTGCAGCTCTGATGGGGTAGTTGCAAAAATGACTACGTCATCAGCAAAACGAAGGTGAGTTAGATAATCTCCATTAATCTTTATCCCTTTGTTTTCCCAGTTCAGTGATTGGAAGATATTTTCCAAAGTGGCATTAAAGAGTTTGGGAGATATCATGTAGCCTTGTCTCACTCCCTTTTCAATTTTTATGGGTGCTGTATTCTTAAATAGCCGAATCTTTGCACTTGCATTTTCATAGATGTTATAAATAATATTAATGTATGCATCTTCAATACCGCAAGATTTCAAAGCCATTGTAACAGCTGATGGTTTCACGGAATCAAAGGCCTTTTCATAATCGATAAAAGCCATGCATAATGAAAGTTCATATGCCGTCGCTCTTTCAGTTAGTTCTCTAGCATTCTGACAATTCCAACGCTCCCTTCTGGCACCCATCTTTTCTTTTCAGGTGACACTAACGGGATTCTACTTGCTTTTCTTTTCAGGTGACACTAACGGGATTCTACTTGCTTTTCTTTTCAGGTGACACTAACGGGATTCTACTTGCTTTTCTTTTCAGGTGACACTAACGGGATTCTACTTGCTTTTCTTTTCAGGTGACACTAACGGGATTCTACTTGCTTTTCTTTTCAGGTGACACTAACGGGATTCCATCTTTTCTTTTCAGGTGACACTAACGGGATTCCATCTTTTCTTTTCAGGTGACACTAACGGGATTCCATCTTTTCTTTTCAGGTGACACTAACGGGATTCTACTTGCTTTTCTTTTCAGGTGACACTAACGGGATTCTACTTGCTTTGCAAAGAGCAACTACACGGTCGAGTAACATTATTGTGACCACCAGCTAATATCCAGAGCAACCGCCGTGTGTGCAGCACGTGTTGGCTTGGTTTATTTTTAAACGACAGAATTGTGACCCGTAAACTCTGTCGCTACTGGTTTAAGTATTTTGGACTTGTATTACTGAAGTGTACTTTTGAATTTTCTTTAGGTACAGCACTTCCGTGTTCTCTTCTTTGCTGAGCTGGAAGTAGAGTACTTGGACGTCTCCAATTTCTTTGAGAATTATTCTGTGGACTATTGTGAACATTTGTTGACTCATGAAATTGATGTCGAGGTTGGCTGCAATTATAACTTGGTTTGGTGAATTACAGTTCCAACATAATCTGGTAGCTGAATGTTCTGGGAGGAATCTGTGGTATCTATCTCTTGATCTGTCTCTACTTGTATGATATTGTGGTATAGGTATACTGTCAGGAGATCTATCTCTATTCCTGTGTGATTCTTCTTGTTGGGTAGCATTTTTTATTTTCAGATCTTTAATTTCGTGGGTGAGAATTCTGATTATGCCATCAGTTGTATCCAATCTTTTAAGTAGGCTGTTGTACATGGATTCATGTAATTTGTTTGAAGGCATTTCTATTGTAAGAGATTTTCTGTGGCTTTTATTTCTTGGGATGTTTTCTGTTGGAAGAGATAGTGCTACTACAGGGGCCGGCTGAAGAGCCATGGCGTTATATGTTTCCCCCTTTGTAGCACGAGTAACTGCATCGTGAAAATTTTGGGGGTTACTTAATAGCACCCACCTACGTAATGAAGGTTTCAGGTCCTGCCAAATTGGCCCAGTTTTGTGTGGTCATGCAGATTTCTAAGTTAGGGGGAGGGGTCATTCGGACTTTCTCCTAAATATTCGCTGGCAACTGCATTTAATCTAGTTGCATATTCTTTCACAGATTCATTTTCTCTCTGGTGGCAGTTTGAAAGAGCTGACAGTCTTACAGCTAACTGTTGCTCATCTTCAAATCTGTATAATAATGTTGTTTTAAAGGTTAAGTAGTCTGTAGCGCTCCGTAGCACGGGGTTTAGGCTGAGAAATTGAGCTGCTGCTCCACGTAGCTTTGTACGAGCAATAATAATTTTATCGATATCGCGCCGCTGTGCTAAGTTTGCGATGTCTTCCAAACGTTGAAAGAAATGTGCAGTTGTGAAATTGTTATCTCGGTGAGCAACTTGCTAATAATGTAAGAATGCGATATGGATCAGGTACTGCTTGTTGGTCTTCTTCAGTGTTGTCTTCGTGATCTGACATTTTAATTCGCACATGAAAATCATTGGCAATAAAGGTGTTCAGCATGTAAATAGAATTGGCAGATTACTTTACGTCAAAATTCAGACTTTGTCAGCGTCAATAAGGTACTGGAAGGTGTTCACAGGTATGTGGAGCCATGCTGAGTGCAATGCATCTGACAGCTGCCGAAGGGTGCGTTATGGAGGATCCATAGAGCGAACAGTACAATCGAGGTGGTCCCACAGATGCTCAGTTGGGTTTAAGTCTGGGGAATTAGGGGCCAGGGAATTACTTTGAAGTCTCCATCGCGTTCTTCCCACCACTCTCGGTCATTTCTAGCTGTGGGACACGTCGCATTGTCGTGCTGGAAGATCCCATTCCCCCCAGGGAAGACAATCAGCATGTTTTGGTGTACGTGGTCTGCAAATATGGATTCATAATGAATTCGTCCCATAGTGCCTTCCACAGGTATGAGTGGACCCAGATAATGACACGAAAACATTCCCCAGAATATAACGCTGTCTCCACTAGCTTGTGTTCTTCTAGCAATGGATGAAGAGTGTTTGTTCTCTGATGTTTCTCGCCTTATACGCCAACGTACATCCGTTCGATAAAACAGAAAATATGACTCATCGGAGAAGGCAATTCTTTACCAATGGAGACGCAATTCCGATACTGCCCTGCAAATGTAAGCCTTCTCTGCCGTGCACCTTCGTTAGCATAGGTACAGTGACCATACGTCTGCATCGGAGCCCTATACGCAGTAGAGTTTGCTGAATTGTCGTTTTAGACACACTTCTTGTAGCCCCCTGGTTCATTCGGCCAGTTAGTTGCTCCACTGTAGCCTGTCGATCGGCCTTCACACACCTTCTCAGCCAACGTTCACCTCTCACATCAATAGAACGTGGTGCTCCGCAGTTTCCACGTCGCTTATTTGCAATGGTGCCATTTCTCCAATCACGACACACTTTAACCACAGCATCACGCGAACAGTTCACAAACTACGCTGTTTCACAAATACTGCCACCTTTGGCTCGAAAGCCGATAATCATCCTTTTCTGCAAATCTGACAAATGATTACTTTTATTCATGACAGCAACGAGTGATATGTTTTCAGATTGCCTACATCACACCTTATATACCCTCCAAGACAGTTCACGACACGTGCCTTCTTTCATTGGCTGCGCACTGTTGAAGTCAAAAGTAGGAGGTAGTCACAACAATGTGACTCGACTGTATATATATATATAACGTAACGACTAGCTGATGACCATTATCCTGTACCGTCCAAATGCGGACTCCACAGGGTTAGAAGAACTCTCTCAAAAGATTTTTGGTGACGGCGTTGCGAGTAATCCTGCCTGGATCCGACATTCCTCCATCCGGACAGGACCGGTCCGTGAACCTGCAGTGCGCTGCTACCCCCGTTTGCCTGCACTTCCCACCTCTCCATCATGACCCGGGTGTGCATGCCATTTGGGCAGGGGCTAGAAAATAAATTTTTCTCTACCCCTGACTGGGAGATAATTGCTGGCGCGAACTGTTTAGGGCGTCTGCCCTTTATTCAAACAGAGTGCAGACACATTTATTTACACTGAGGAACCCATCTCCGCTTAGGAAACAAGTCCTTTGCTCAATGGGCCCTCTCACATTGAAAAATATTTACATTATTTACATTGCCACAGGACTAGGGTCGGTTCTGTGGTGATGACTCTGGGCTCGAGTCATCGGTTTCTCTTCAATTCTTCCTCCCTCTTCTTTTCTTCTTTCTTCATCCCTCTTCTTTCTTCTTTCTTCTTCGGTCATCCCTCTATTAGGTAGACCGCCTGTTCCTCTTTGAGGTACTTGACCATCTCGATGAGCCCCTGTCGCGCTCTTGGGTACGCGAGCAGGATCGAGAGGTCCCTCGCCTTTGCCAATTCTGGCACTAACGTTGCTCTCTTCCCCGCCAGAGAAGCACATTCTAGAATCATGTGTGCGACATCTGCCGTCTGGGCACCACACATGCACACTCGCTCCCTAACCGCAAATCTGCGGAAGTACTCCGGCGACACTCCGTGCCCGGTTAGTACTTGGTTGAAGAAGCCATTACTCTCAATGCGCCTTATCGAGATTCGGGGGAAGATACGGTATGTCCTTCTACCCGTATAACCTTCATCCCATCTCTGCTGCCACTCCACCAATGTGGCTGATTTCAGTTGCGTCCGCACGCTTTGCAGCGGCGTTCGCATCTGAAAATCTATGTCATCTTTACCAGTAGCTTCCTTCGCTAGCTGGTCTGCGCGTTCATTTCCAACTGTACCGACATGACTTCGGATCCAGTGGAAGGTAACCCTCCTACTCTCCATTGACTTGAATAGCACTTTTATCTCTCTGACAAGGGGAGTCTTACTCCCGAATAGGCCAAGCGCTTTCAGGGCCGCTTGGCTGTCAGAGTGTATGCTATAGGCCCCTTCACCGTTCATAGCAAGCATCCAACGCAGTGCTTCTCTGATCGCCAATAACTCTGCTTGGAACACAGAGGAATTGGGCGATAGTTTCATTCGCTCCGCGTGCATCTCGTTGCCATCCGAGATCACGCAGAAGCCTGCGCCGACACTACTTCCTATTTTAGAACCGTCCGTGTACAGGGGCTTTATCCCAACTCAGACAAAGCTCGTTGGCTGGGTGGCAAGTCCAGTCCATTCTCAGAAGTTCCACCTCGGACGACCGATACTGGTGTCCTAGGAAGGAAACATCTTCCCCGTAGCGGAGGGTCTGCATTGCTGATTCCCTCGCTACGACCAGGTCCGCCGGTTCGCACCCAGCCAGCACTTGGAGCGCTGCTGTGGAGGTCGTTCGGAATCACCTTGTCATGCCCAATAGCGCCCTGCGCTGAATCTGGTTAATACCATTTCTCATCCTGACCGTATCTGACCACCAGGCGGGACACGCATACGTTAATATGCGCTCCACCCCTCGCTTATAGAGCACCTTTTAGCTGTCCCAGGCAGCCGCATTCCGTTGATCTTATTTAGAATGCTGGTGCATCTGTCCTTCAAGAAGCGAAGATGCGGTAACCCCGACAATCTGGTGTCAAGGATGACTCCTAAGTACCGCATCTCTCTCACCGCTTTAATAGTATGCCCATTGAAGCGACACTTTGGTGGAGTGACCAGTTCCCCCTTCTTTGCTATTAGCATTAGTGTCGTCTTTTCGGGAGGGAAGCAGAGCTTACACTCCTTGCTCCAACTATCTAGCTGTGAGAGAACGGTGTGTACCTTCCGCTCAATCACGTGCCTACCAGATGCTGACACTATTAGCATGAGGTCATCTGCGTAGGCTTGCAGCTGCACCCCGTCTTCCAGAGGAAGCGCAAGTGCGGTATCTGCAACCACATTCCACCACAAGGGGCCCGAGCAAGAGCCCTGCGGACACCCTTTGGTGTATTCCCTGCTATAGGTCTTGTCTCCGACCTCGAACTCTACTCTTCTATGCGAGAGAAAATCGCTTAGTAACAGGAACAGATTCCTGGAGATGCCAAGTCTTTTCAGACGGTCCAAAACCAGTGGCCACCAGACGTTGTTGAAAGCGCCCCGCACATCCAACGAGACGAGACAGGTGTGATTTCCCTGTGCACGATTTTGCTTTACCTGCTGAGTAAGGCTGACCAGCGCTTGGCTGGTACACCTCTCCGGTGTGAAACCGAATTGGCGGCTGGAGAGCTTACCTAGGCCGACTAGGTAATGGGTTGCTCGGATCACAAGGACCTTTTCCAGCACCTTACTCCATGCTGTTAACAGGCAAATCGGCCTATAGGCTGCGGGATCTGCTCGGCTCTTGTTTTCTTTGCTGAAGAGGACCAGCAGCGCAGTTTTCCACAATGATGGGAAACAACCTCTTTCCAGGCATTTATTAAACAGGGCAGCGAAGTACCCAGGGTTGGCTAGAAACACCTCTCTGATGATCGAGAGGTCCAACCCATCTATGCCTGGTGCCTTGCCTTTGTTCAGGCTATTGATTGCAGCACCTATCTCCGTCTCCGTGAAGGGCGGGTCGTCAACCGTGTCTGGTGGTTCTCTGCAGTGCTCTCTGATCGATGTTTGATCCGGGGAGTCTCCCGTCTCCTCATCGGAAGGAAAGTGGTGGTTTAAGAGCACCTCCACTGTGTCTTCCAGGGTGGCGGTGCTGGTGCCACTCTCTGTTCTGACGGAAGCCAGTAACAGTGGGCCGGTGATCGAGTCCTTCGCCACCTTGTACGGTACCCCAAAGGGATTGCCGACATGGGTGGTCTCACACAACTGTCTCCAATGCTCTCTCTTCGATGCTACCATTGCTTTGCGATACATAGCATTGGAGAGATTATATTCCCTTTTCAGGCGCTCCCTCCTGTCTGGGTCAAATCTCTCGCGTTGCATTCTACGTCTGCTGCGTCTGGCCTTCCCTCGCAGAAGGCTCAGATTTTCCGACCACCAGGGGAGCAGGGGTCTTGCCCTTCCCTCTGCTTTCCTGCAACCTTCACAAGTCTCTACTATCTGTTTGGTAAGATTACCAAGGTATTGATTGAGATCTTCTACCTCATCGAGATCTGCTGCACTTCGGTCTTTTAGCAGATCTGATAGTCGGCCTTGGAGTTCCGACCATTTGAGATTCCGGTCGTCGAACCTAGACCTGGGTTTTTTCCCAATTTTCTCAAACCCTATCGTGAAGGTTATAGCAAGGTGATCGCTGCAGCTTACATCGTCCAGTACCTGCCAGTTCTGGAGGAGGTTGAGGACCGATGTCCTCGTGAGGGTGAGGTCGACCCACGACGTCCCAGTGGCAGCTTGGAACGTGGGAACACTGTCGGGGTCGTTCCTGATCGTCAGATCTGAGGAAATGACGAAGTCAAGGAATTCACTACCTCGCCCATCTTCTTCTTGGTCTCCCCAGAGGGGACTCTTCGCGTTAAAATCGCCTGCAATGATAGTCTCGTGTTGCGGGTGGGAATCCAGCAACCGCGAGACAGTATTTAGCACGTCTGAGAGAGCACCTGACGGTGAACAGTATGCGTTGACAAGCAATATTTTTCTGTTACTGCTCTAGATGCCCAATGCCACCACATTGGATGTGCATTCAAGCTCCAGAGCTCCCAGGTCTGGGTCAAGAACGACTGTGGCTACCATTGGTTTTTCGCATCGAGAGTAGTACCTCCTTGAGGAGTTGGGAAACCCCGCTACCCTACCATGGGAGTGGTACGGTTCCTATATCAATAGTATTTTCGCAGCGATTTCACTGGCAGTTTTAAGAATCTGCCCTGTTGCGGCTCTCGCATGGTGAGCGTTGAGCTGGAGTGCTCTAAGACCGGTACTTGTCCTTGGCCGATCAATCATAGTTGGTTCGGCTTCTCTGCTGCTCCAACTCCCTGATCAGGGAGGGACAAGTCTTGCTGAAGCTAGAATGGGCGGTTTCCAGCTTCAGTTTGAACCGCCTATTCGCGGAAGTGCAGTTATTGCACTTCGGAGCAGCAGTACAGTCTTTGTGCCGGTGACCTGTCTCACCGCACTGCCCACACTTGTCCTCTGCTTCCTTGCAACCATTCCTGAAATGGCCGAAGCCGTTGCACCGGAAGCATCGGACTTCTCTTACAAACTCTTTCAAGCGCAGGATCGACCATCCCAAGTTAAGTCGACCTAGCTTGATCAATAGTCTGTAGGCCAGGGGTTCGGCTTCCACCACCCAGTGGGCCTTACTCCATTTGGCCTTAATGGCGAATTTCGCCTTAAATTCCCCTTCGAGGTCCGGGTTTTGCTCTTTAACCCCGGCCTCGAAGTCATCTCGCGAGACCTCCACGTCGACGCCATAAACGATTAGACGCGGGAGTCGCTTTGGGGGGTTTAGAGTGGGAGCAATCCTTGGTCAGGGGATTGCTCCGCAGCTCGCTTTCAAGCTTGGCGATATCCTCGCTCTTCGAGCACTCTACCGCCACCCCTCCGTTACGAACCTTGCGAACACCTTTAACTCCTATCTGCAGTTTCGCTGGCTGCACTGCGGATAGGAGAGTTGTTTTTACGTCGTCCGCCGTTTTGCCCTCATCGGTGGGGTAGATTAGGAGCACGTGCTTCCTATCTGGCACCACCTTCTTGGCTGCTTTCGCTTTGGGTGCCGGCACAGACCGTTGCGCCTTCGTGGCACCCATCTTGGCTGCGGCGGCGTAGGACATAGGTCCTACTGAGGGGGGCCCTGCCGCTCCACCCTCACCTCAAGCTTGCCCTCTAGCTTCGAGGTTAGCAGCCCTTGCTGCGTGAAGGCGTGTTGAATCTTCGTCAACACCGCCGCGATCTTGCTCACCGCAGCCTTGCTTGCCGTCTTGGGAAGAGAGCCCAAGACCACCTCAGTTTCTGAGACACAGCCCCCCAACAGGGTTAGAAACTCTCTAGTGGCCGCTGTTAGGGGAGTCTCATCCCCCGTTTGGCCTTCGGAGTGGACTCCGAGGTCACCATTGGTGAGGCCATTGGTGACTGGGAGGTACCGGGTTTAGGAGAGGGTGTCTCCGCGACCTGGACCTCCGAGGGTTTCACCCTGGTGGGTAAGGCTGTGCCTTGCTTTGCCTTCAAAGCACTTTTGGGGGAAGCCCTTCAACATCACTCCCTTTTGGGAGGTTTGCATCTCTGTGGGAGAGATGCAAAGTTTTTTCTGAGTCTTGAGTGGGCACCCTGGGGTTCTCCCACTCAAGGTAACGCTCAGAAAACCCGGGCGCGCGAGCTTCAGCCCAGTGACGGATCAAAGAGTCCTATCACTGACCGAACTGGCACGGCGGCAACGTACTCGCTATTCGTCACAAACGAGTCTTGCGGTCAGTTGGGACTTCGCCCTCACAAGGGCGTTTTTATTCTAAGTCCCTAATTGATCTGACTGCACCGAAACACTTTCAGTTTGAAAAAAAGAAATTTTTTTCGCGAGGGAGGAAGGAATCCTCTCTCGCGGGGTGAGCGGTGCTCACGTTTGCTCAAACGCAACGAAACTGAAAATTACAGTCAAACTCACAAAACTCGCTCCCCAGCTTGATGACGAATCGGCCGGTCATATATAACGTAAACCAAACTTTAGCCAATTACAAACACTATTAAAAAAAAAGAACATTTTTTTTTAATAACTGACATTCTGAAGAGCGACACGCGCAAAGGCAGCAGTGAAGAATTCTCAGAAACAACAACCAACAAAGCAAGAACTACAAAAAAAAAAAAAAAAAAAAGAACTCGAAAACCAAAAAGCTGGGAGAAAGAAACAAATTCGTAATGTAGAAAGGCTTGGTATTTTCGACACTTTCTGCATCCCGAATTTGCTTCCTTCTCCCTGCTTGTTGGCTTTCGAGTTTTTTTTTGTAGGTCCTGCTTTGTTGGTTATACTTGTATATATATGTATATGGGATGAAAGGTCATGTGATGCGCAATATATCGCCTCTCCCTGTGGGGAATCCTGTTCCCACTAAAGAGGCTCTTACGACCGCCAGTAGCGGTATAACTATACTATCGGGACAATACTCACCAATCCGCTTGGCCATCGTGGTGAGCTATGGCCAAACCCCTCCAAAATGACTCCACAACTTAAATCTTGGCCCTCAGTCTCCAGCAGCTGGAATGTACCTGGCCAAGGCAGCGGCCAGTGCGACATGAAGGCAGAAGGTGCTAAAAATCACCGGAGGACCGGACTAGGCTGCTATTTGATGCTGATTTTAGCTACTTACAATGGACGCCCCCTATCTTCTTATTCAAGACTTCTTGAAGTGGAAGAGGAACTACAAAGGATCAAGCGGGGCATCGTCGGGCTAAGTAAGGTAAGGAGAAAATGAGAAGATCTCATTGAACTTAAAAGTGGACATCACTTCTACTATCGTGGGACAGATACTGGCAGAAGTAGTGGTGTTGGATTTGTAATAAACAAGAAACTGAAGGATAAAGTTGTAGAAGTTGAAAGTTACGCTGACATGATTGCACGACTCGTTATCCGACTCTCGAGAAGATACAAGGCTCAGATAATTCAAACTTATGCACCCACCACAAGTCACCCTGAAGAAGAAATTGAAGAATTTTACGAGGAAATTCTAAATCTAAATAATAAAGACAAACTGCACTTGAAGATCATTATGGGTGATTTCAATGCAGGAGTAGGGCAACAGCAACAAAATAAAACTTCATTTGGTAAATTCAGTTACGGGAACAGAAATCAACGTGGAAATACTCTCGTAAAATTTGCAGAAGCAGAAAGGTTTTTCATCATGAACTATTTTTTCAAGAAAAAATCATACTTGAAATGGACTTGGAGACATCCGAATGGGACGACAAGTGAAATTGATTTTATTATGTGCAACAAAAAATTCGTCATCGAAGACTTATAACGAAGTGAATTTCCCCGTCATTTCTGTCCACGCCAGGATTCGAACCCGGGTCCCCTCATTCCGGAATAAGTCGCTCTACCAATTGAGCTACGCGGACGTTTTATTCTGATTCCTATCTGCCTTTATGTCGTGTGCGTCCTTCGGGCAGGTACGTCACATCTCCTGGTACGTTACATCATCTCCCCTTATTTTTTATTCGAAGTGCTGGAGAAGGGATTCTCTTATTTTTCCTATCTCGCGGTGTGGAAATGACATCACACCAATGCGAGATTTTGAACGGTCGGGTCATCCGGATAGTTCGGGCGCCATTATAACGAAGTGAATTTCTCCGTCATTTCTGTCCACGCCAGGATTCGAACCCGGGTCCCCTCATTCCGGAATAAGTCGCTCTACCAATTGAGCTACGTGGACGTTTTATTCTGATTCCTATCTGCCTTTATGTCGTGTGCGTCTTTCGGGCAGGTACGTCACATCTCCTGGTACGTTACAGATTGCAGTGTGCTAAACCAGTTCAACACAGGTAGTGAACATTGATTGGTGAGATGTAAGATGCACCTCAACCCTAAACTCGAACGTGGCAAGTTCATAAGACAAACAAAATGTATTGACATAACCAACCTTAAAAAACACCATAATACCTTCAAGTTGGAACTGAGGAACAGATTCTCTGCTTTAGAAGGCCTAACATTGGAAGAAATTGTCTGAAGTTAACAGAGAACTCACCAAGGCTCTTATGGAAACAGCAACAAAAATAGGTGGTACTAAGGACAAGTTACATATGAAGAAAATTTCAGGAAAAACAAAAATGTTGATGCAAAACAGAAGGGAGATGAGGACAAATAAAGACGTAACTTCCAACATGGAATATATAGAGCTATGCAAGACAATAAGAAAAGATATCACTGAAGACATAAGGAATTCAATTGTGAACTAGTGAGGGAAGCAATTGAAAACAACCAGAGCCTGAAGAAAGCAAAAGGACATCTCAGTAAGGGAAGAAAACAGATTATGGCTCTGAGAAAATAAGATGGTACTGTAACAAGAAAGAGAAGGGAAATTTTGACAAGGGTGAAAGATTTCTATTCAAAACTATATGAAAGAGAAGTTACATCTATTTCAGACATTACGACAGGTACCAGTGCCAAAGTCCCTCCAATCCTCCCTGCAGAAGTTACATATGCAATTAAGAACATGAAACGGGGAAGAGCTCCAGGAGAAGATGGAATTACCGTGGACATTATAGAAGAAGCAAGCAGAGAAATTGAAACTACACTCGCCCAAGTTTTCACCATATGTCTTAATGAAGGAAAGATTCCTGAGGATTGGAACAATGCTACAATGATTTTGCTCCATAAAAAAGGTGACATTGAGGATCTCATGAACTACAGGCCCATCAGCCTCCTTTCAGTGGTTTATAAAATCTTCACTAAGGTTCTTTCACTTCGCTTGAAGGTAACACTAGACATGGCCCAACCAAGAGAACAAGGTGGATTCTGGAGTGGCTACAGCACTATAGATCACATCCATGTACTGAGAGAACTAATTGAAAGAACAAGAGAATATGAACTCCCATTTTGAATGGCTTTTATTGACTATGAAAAGGCCTTCGATTCCGTGAAACCATCAGCAGTAACAATGGCTTTGAAATCCTGTGGAATTGAAGATGCATACATTAGCATTATTAATAACATCTATGAAAATGCAAGTGCAAAGTTTCGGATATTTGACGATACAGCACAAATAAGAATTGGAAAGGGAGTGAGACAAGGTGACACCATATTTCCCAAGCTCTTTAACGTCACATTGCAAAATGCCTTTCAATCATCAACTATACCTTCAGAGCTGCAGAGTATGATCCAAGAACTTGGTGACAAGAGCAAAGAAGTGGGACTAAAAATCAACTTTCAGAAGACAAAAATATGTACAATGCTTTTACAAGAAACGAAGATTTATCGATTGATGGAGAAAAGCCCGAAACAACCGATTCCTACATTTATCTTGTGCAGCAGATATCGAGTGAGGGTCACATTGATGAAGAAATTATTCGGCGTATAAAACCTTGATGGAGAGCTTTTGGAAGAAACAGTACACTTTGTAAGAGCAGCATGCCATTATGTCTCAAAAGAAAAGTGTTTAATCAATGCATCCTGCCAGTGCTTACGTATGAAGCCGAGAAATGGACCTTAACTAAAAAAGACATACAAAGACTGCAGACAACTCAAAGAATCATGGAGAGATGCATGGGTGGTGTAACCAGGAAAGATAAGAAGAGGAGCTTGTGGACAAGGAAAATGACAGGAGTGGACGACATCATGACCAGAGTGAAAGCACTTAAATGGCAATGGGCTGGACATGTTACCAGAAGAACGGACCACCGATGGACAAAAGAAATTTTAGACTGGATTTCGAGGGACAGGAAAAGATCCAGAAGAAGACCTCATGGGAGATGAATGGATGAAATTCGAAAGTATGCTTGAGTGACATGGAGGAGACAGGCCCAAGACAGACAATTGTGGAAGAAATTTGGGGAGACCTTCATCCAGAAGTGGATTGATAATAGTTGATGATGATGATGATGATATATATATATATAGAGAGAGAGATAATTATACCCTTTAGGGGCACCGTGGATTTGAGAGATGCATTGTATTCACGATTAAGAGCTTGGGATACGTTACAAGAAAGGTCTTGAACCGGAATTAAAGAACAAACCATCACCCATTTTTTCCTGTCTTGCCGTAAACAAATAATATCTTTCTTTTTTGGTTTCTTTTGTCCAAGACAAATGTTGGTTTCTTCTTCTTAATCATTTTCTGAACTTAACGCTACATTTTCTCTCTTCTGTCTTGGTGAATGTTTTTGTGGCAACCTGACTTGATGTCAAAAATTGAATGACGCATGTTAATGAAACTGATAAGAATGATGTTGCTTACGCTAGGCTTTTGTTAGAAGTGGGCTGAGAACGTTGAAATTTCGTTGGAGAGAGATGAAAAGAGAGCTTAGCCTACCTGCTAATTCTTAATTCTTTCGCGTTGAATATTAAGCTACATTGACATTGAAGCGTTAAATTGTTGTTGAGTTCATAAAAGACTTGAGAAGAATTCCGTATGTTGCGAATATGGCGCATTTGGATTATAGAGACTTACGTACGAAGTGAATTCTGCTTTGTTGAGCTGAATACCCATCAAAGACCAATAAAAGGCTTAATTCATAAGTACATTTTAGTTTTCTGGCCGTTAATGGTGTTAAGTGCTTAATTAAGTGTTAAGTTATCTGGAGCACTACTTAAAGTTAAGTGGTTCACAATTAGAAGGAACTACGAACTTTTAGAATCTTCCACAGTCCTGGTTTGCACCATGTATTATTTTTTAACAGTTCCTCCTATCTTCCTACCTGGAGGATTCGGGTTCATAATCCTACCCTAGTTCCCTGCATTCATTCTTGATAGATGCCATACAACTGCAGTCTCACTTCTTACTTTGGAACTATCTCATTAACCATTGTTTTGATCCACTTGTTTCTGATTTTGTACTTTCTGCAGGTATTATCCATCCATCCCAGCATTCGTAACATTCAGCTGATTCTCAATTCTTCTCGTCAATGCCCAAGTCTCATCACTATATAACATTCCCGATCTAACTACAGTTGATTGGGTGACACGATTATTTTTAAAGTTCATTAAAGCATGAATAGGCAGAACTGAAATGATGCTTCACATCCTCTGGATATTTTCACATTTTACTGAATGCGGGGCTTCTGGGTAAACTGCTCTTTTGAAATATATCATTTTGTTCATAAAATCTTGAGGGCAACCGAAAATATATGTCTCATGAAAATTCCTTCAAGCAAAGCCTCTCTCTCTATATATATATATGCGCATAGAGAGTTAGATTTCATAGATTCCTCCGGAGCCCTGGGCAACAACATAACAACCATTCGTCCCTTGAAAATATTCAACAAAAGAAGATCTTTGGGTATCTTTTTCTATTTCGTTATTTTTCTTTCCCGTGTCTATTGCTTTTGCTATCTATAAAATTCTGTCAAAAAATGTTACATTTCTTCATTTAGTTTTAGTTTCAACTTCAAACTTCTTTTCTCCACGAGCTTTCCGAGATCTGAAAGGAACTTATTTTTTTTCTGTTACAACTGACTCTTACATACAAAAAACAATAAAATTTAAAACACACTTTAGAACTCAATTTCGCTGAGGTAAAGCTTAAAGCTGTCGTATTTTAAAATTAAAATGTCAGCTGAGAAAGACGTTTGCACCCTTTGTAAATTGCAATAATTTAATACTGTATATTTATTATTTAAGCTTATTTTTATCTCCCTAAAAAGAAACAAGTTAGTAAAATCATGCAATGCATTGATTATGATACGCTTTCCAACATACCAGAAATTATTACTCAAGTTATGAAGAGAATGGCTGTAGAATAAATATCGCTCCTGTGTCCTGACCTTTGATCCCATTTCGCTGATATTCAACAGAACCGGTTCAGTATACCTCAAGAATAACATACTGAAGTTTTGTAGCAATAGAAGTAGTTTTACGGAAGTTATGAGAATAATGGCTGTGGAATAAATCTTGCTTTTGTGCAATGACCTTTGACCCTATTTCGTTGATATTCAACAGAACTGGTTCACTATACCTCCGGAACAACATGATAACGTTTTGTCGCAATCGAAACATTTTTAGGTATGTTATGATGCACAAGGTCAATGGAATGGATGCCACTCCCGTGTCAAGACCTTTGACCCCATTTCGCCCAGTTTCAATAGGGTTTGTGCCCAGGTGGTTTCCTACCACATACTAAAATTTCATCGAAATCGAACCATATTTACGCATGTTATGACGCATAAAGGCAATGGAATGGATCCCGCTTTTATGCCCTGACCTTTGACCCCATTTCGCTCATTTTCAATAGGGTTCGTCCCCAGTGGCTCCTTACCACATACTAAAATTTCATCGAAATCGAACCATATTTACGGATGTTATGACGCATAAAGATAATAGAATGGATTCTCCTTTTATGCCCTGACCTTAGACCCCATTCCGCCCATTTTCAATAGGGTTCGTCTCCGGGTGGTTCCTTACCAAATACCAAAATTTCATCGAAATCGAACCCTTTTTACGCAAGTTATGACGCATAAGGGCAACGGAACAAATCCCGCTCTTATGTCCTGCCTGACCTTTGATCCCATTTCGCCCATTTTCAATAGGGTTCGTGCCCAGGTGGTTCCCTACCACATACTAAACTTTCATCGAAATCGAACCATATTTACGCATGTCATGACGCATAAAGGCAATGAAATGTATGCCGCTTTTATGTCCTGACCTTTGACCCCATTCCGCCCATTTTCAACACGGTTCGTTTCCAGTGGTTCCTCACCACATACTAAAATTTCATTGAAATCGAACCATTTTTACGCAAGTTATGATGCATAAAGGCAATGGAATGGATCCCGCTCCTATGTCCTGACCTTTAACCCCATTACATTTAATTTCAATAGGGATCGTCCCCAGGAGGTTCCCTACCACATACTAAAATTCCATCGAAATCGAACCATTTTTACGCAAGTTATGAGGCATAAGAGCATTGGAATGGATCCTGCTCCTATGTCCTGGCCCTTTGACCCTGTTTCGCCCATTTTCAATAGGGTTCGTCCCCAGGTGGTCCCCTACCACATACTAAAATTTCGTCGAAATCGAAATATTTTCACGTGAGTTATCGTGCGGACGGACGGACAAAGTTGGAGCACATACGCTTCTTCAACCTACGGTTGGAAAGCGTAAAAAAAGCCGACATATATTTTTTAAAAATCAGTTTTCGTTGAGATGCTTTATTCGTAGGTGTAGGCAACAGACGATGCTCACACATTTTTAGAATGATTTTGCAGCAATGTAATTAATGTTTAAAATACAATTATTTCTTTCTTAAATGTTCGCTAACTGATAACTCGTTCTCTGGACCATGAATCTACATCTAGATTTTCAAGATAACAGGGTATGTCTGTTATCTTGGAAATCTAGATGTAGATTCATGGTCCAGAGAATGAGTTATCGGTTAGCGAACATTTAAGGGATTGTACTTTTGAAATAGTCGTAAAAGTACGTACCTTCTTTGGATATCCGTTTGGGGTTCTTTTTTCTGTTAAAAGCAATGATCGACTATTTTTCCCCTCTATTATTCAAAACATTGCTCAGTTTACATTTAGAAATGCCAATTCCATGATTTTTACAGCGTTTTTTAATTACACAATACGAATATTTCTCCTCGTAAAAATGAAAATATACAACATAACATTCTATCCACAGTTTGTTTACGTGTGCCATTTTCTTAGCAGACGATATTTACAGTGGTGTGCAAAAGTATTGCATCACCGGCAAAAACCGTGAATTTTTAAGTTTAGCTTTAATGGATATTTCAAAAATGGCTTAGTTTTTTCTGTAGCTACTTCTTTTTTTAAGACGCATTACAAAAATCATGACCAAGTTGAAATTATTACGAAAAGTGTAATTTATCTAATACTTAAGTTTACAGCAACAGATCGTTTTTGTGACTCATAAGGAATGAAATAGCATTTAAATACAGATAGATAATGAAGGAAAATTATAAAATGTATCTAATATTTTGTTGCCCAGCCTTTAGCTCTAATCACAGCTTTGCATCTTGCTGTCATACTATGGACAAAGTTTTGTAAAAGACTGGGTTGAACAGAACGATTCGAAATTTAAATAACATCTTCAATGAGTTGCGTATTGGTTGTTAACTTCTTTTTCGATAGTTCATACGACTCTTTGAACTACAAATTTTGGATCGGGTTTAAGTTCAGTGACTGTGGTGGGCAATCAGAATGCTGAACATTTCCCCTCTGAAATTACTTTTTTCACTACTTTAGCAGAATTACAGGGAGCATTATCATCTTGAAAAATAAAATAGCCGTCAAAAGTCTTCTAGATGATGGTGGCGTCTTGTTTTCTACGTGATATCCAGATGTACTTCGGGCATTTACCATACGATCGACAATATGAAGATTCCCAACGCCATGTGCACACATGCATCTCCAAACCATGGCCTTAAGCGGATTCTTAACAGGAGTCACTAAGCAACTTGGATGGAATTCTTCATGCTTCAATCTCCTTACATAGGCACTACTCTGATTCCCACTAAGGCAAAATTCTGATTCATCACTGAAAAGAAAATTCTTCCATTGCTTGGTTATCCGCGAGACATGCTGTTTTGCCCACTGAGGTCTGCGCAGTCTTTGATTTGCTGTTAACAGTGCTTTACGCGTGCCATTGCAGCCACGTAAGTACAGTGACAGTAGATGTATACTAACTGTAACGTCAGTCAGTTCGGACCACCTTTGAAGCCATTCAGATGAATTGAGCCTCCTACTCTATCTGCCAAGCTTATCATTCTGAGCACTCTGTCCTACCTGGATGTAGTGGATCTGAGTCTTGCACTGCGACGTATATTTTTAATATCAGCAGTATATTTTACACTATCTGCCAACAAGTAATTGGACACTCCTGCAATCGACGATATCTGCTGTCCTGATACACGTCACGGCCGCCGCCGTTAAATATCGTGTGGGACACAACAACGCAACCAGTCGCATGCAAGGGGCCACACAGTTCGGAGCTCTCTGATTTCGAGAAAGGTGTAATCGTCGGGTATTACAGAAATGGCCGATCCATGCGTGACATATCCAGCGAGTTGAAGTACCCAAAATCGACAGTAGCCTACGTGATTGGCAAGTGGAAGATGAAAGGTGACAGTCGGAATGTGCCCCGACCCGGCAGACCCACAAAACTGGGAGTTAGAGACCGACGGGTGCTGGCCAGAGAAATTCGGAAGAACCGCACCAAATCGATGGGCCACATCCGCGAGGAGTTTCAACAGGCATCCGGTAGTGTTCCATCGATGAATACTATCCGTAAGGAAGCCCATCTGCTCGGTTATCATGGACGTGCTGCCGCCCACAAGCCTTTGATCACCAAGTCCAATAGCGCTGCTCGGCTAACGTGGTGCAAAGCACGTCGACAGTGGACCGTTGAACAGTGGAAACAGGTTCTCTGGAGCGACGAATCAAGGTTCACCCTCTACCATTCGGATGGCAGGATCTAGGTTTGGCGTCTGCCTGGAGAACGCCTCCTGCCGGAATGTATTGTGCCAACTGTGCAGTTCGACGGCGGTGGAATTATGCAATATGAGTGTTTCTCCTGGTATGGCACGGGACCCTTGGTCGCAATTCCTCGTAGACTCAACGCCGAGACCTACTGCCCCATTTTGGATGACCATGCGCTTCCTACGTTGTGGCAGTTTTACGGGGTGGACCCATGTTACTTTAAGGATGACAATGCCACCTGTCATGTTGCGAGGTCCACCATGGCTTGGTATTGTGACAATGGGGTTAATCGAATGTACTGGCCTGCACAGAGCCCGGACTTTAAACCTATCGAGCATCGCTAGGACGAGTTGGAGCGTCAATTTGAGGGGTGCCCCCACCGACCGAAATCGGTGAAGGAACTGACCTGCCTTCTCCAAGCCGTGTGGAAGAAGATACCGCTAGCCGTCGTACAACGCCTGGTTGAGAGTATGCCCCGGAGGGTCGCAGCTGTAATCTCTGCTCGTGGAGGCTCCACCAACTATTGAAGGTGAATAAACTTCGTTTTCCTTTGCTATCACAGGTGTCCAATTACTTGTTGGTAGATAGTGTACTTTCTTCAGTAGCCTAATAGCTGTAGATTGATTACCGTCAATTCTTTCAGCGATTTGCCTTGAAGAATATGCCTCTTCATGCAGAAGAAGTACTTTTACTCTTTCCGCTGTGGACAATTCCGCAGTTTTAATCATTATTGAGAATGTACACAAATTATACCCTGATAACAACAAGAAGAAACCACTACAATATTCTAGTAGCTCTGCGTCAACTCTTATAAAGGCTAAAGTAGGATTAGTATAGCATTAGGAAGCAGCCAATCAGGTAAAAGAATATATATATGATTGGCTGTAACAACTGATATCCAGGTAACGTGAGTTTCAATGTGTTTGTCAAACCCCATGTTTTATGGCATAACTTAAGAACATAAGTATCTACGGGAAAAACTAAGACATTTTTGAAATCACCATTAAATTTCGCATCTAGTGACATAACAATAACTATGAAAATTAGTTAGTTAAAAAACGTGTTAAACTTAAAAATTCAGTGTTTTTGCAAGTTATTTAATACTTTTGCACACCACTGTAACTGCAGCAGATGTTTCTTCCGTGTTTATCTAACACGCTGTTGCCAGTTTAAATTCTTTGAACTTCTTTTATTTTCTCTAATTTGTTATCAAAACGTTCTAAAAATATTTGAACACCCCTGTAATTGTCATTGTACCAAAGTATAGGCATTGCACCATAAATAACCTGAAATTATTCTTTTAAGAACATTCAGCTTTAACAGGACGCTTACTAAAACGATAATACAATTATGTTGGAAAGAACCTGCCACGGAGATCATGCCAGTTGAAAAACAGAGCTGAACATAACATCACATTGTGACCCTGGGCTTATAGGTTTTAGCAACAGTAAACATTAATAACTTTTTTTCTTTATCTTGTAATTTAAAATTGTTTACCCTTCTTCGTTAGTGCTCACCAGAAGATTTTGGAAACGGTCCCTTTCTAAGTTCTTTACCAGCGATGTTGAGGAGGAATGCGGCAGGACACTCTCTTTCGCTTCTAGACGTCATTACTGTCAGATTTCAGGATTGACGGAGTTCAATTTTAAAAGTTTTATTGCATCGTGAAGTGAATGAACAAAGATGTTATCTTTGAAGCTAAAACATGACGCACATAGCTGTTCTAACATCTTCATATTTTAATGAGGGCAGTTCTCACGGTGAATCGAACAGGTACTGATAGCGAGGGATCCGTAACAGAAAATGCACTTTAGGAAGTGAGTTGCTAACGAAGGGGCGATAAAAGACGTCTATCTAAGAATCGAGCTGGAAAGGAGTCGCAAAAGGGGTTACGCTAAAGAAGTCCAAGAGAGGAGGCAATAAAAGTAATTGGCGCGTTTTCTAAGGACAGGAACAAAACGCAGAGACCTTCTGATCAGGCTCTTAGGCAGAGGGTTTGAAATATTTTCTCCGTGTCCCGGATGAGTGCTCTGGGTCTGCGGGAAAGTCTAGGTAGAAAGAATGTCCGGTACCGAGAAGGGACATTGAAAGAAAAATATAGTTGGGAAACAGAAATAAAGTCGGAAAATACAAATTTAGCAGCGAAGTAACTGAGAAAGGAGCATTGTACAATGATAGGCAGAAACAGATCTTCGTGTTAATGATATAAAGAAACGTCAAGAAATCAGGACAAACCTCAATGTATTTCTCCCCATATATTTTACTGAATAAATTTACTCTGCATCTGCAAAAGAGATTCTTCACTTTAGGTGGTAATTTATTTGGTTTCATCACCTAGGGAAGAATACAATTCCAACCCAGGAACTTCTAAATTTCTCACGGAATGTCTAACGAACACATATGACAGTGCACTGAAAGAAACGTAGTGAACAACCCTCTAATATGACTGCAAAAGTCAGGTGCGTAGTCGGCAACAAACAGAGCAGTGACCTCAACCTCATGGCGAACAATATATAACATATTTAACGATGGGATCATATTTCCTTCTCCAGAAAATTTTTGATACAGCATTGAACTCTATTCCTAAACCATCAGCATATGCGTTAATACTAGTGATGTGATCAACAAACTTTCCAAACTCTGCGCGACCCCTTTGAAGACGCTACCAACCTTCTGTTCCCAAACATTTCAGATAACATCGTATTACCTCCCCCGAACTCTTCGTATGAGGAATTAAACTTCGGTAACCTAGCACTTTCGAAACTAGACGAAACTGGCATTTGCGAAATCTTTAGAGACGGTATCAAACTTCTATTCAAGAACTCATTGGAGGTTTGGAAGCACGATGAAGGTTGTGCGTTTACAAGCGATGAAACTTCTGTTTCGGTACGCTTTAAAGTTGAGTCAAGCTACTTTTCGCGTACTCTTTGGAGACGAGATCAAATTCTATGCCTCAAAACCATGGGGTCGAGACCAAACTTGTTTTCCAGAGAACATTGAAGACAACCAGCACACATTACTATTCCCAAATCTTAAGAATCAGCATCTGTTTTACAGCCCCTCTGAGAAGAGATTAAACATTTCCCCAAATACTCTGCACGAGAAATGGAACTAATACCCTGAACCACTTTTCTTTTGAATGGGTGTTTACCACCCACCGTAAGCATCTTTATAAGCTATAAACAGCCGACCGTCCCTAATTTAAGGCCACTGATTCCAGGGAATGAAGACAGCCAGTGCCGTAAGACAAACACAACAAATATGCCTCACGGGTTTCGAATTTAGACACATCTCGGATGAATGGTCAGAAGCTCACGCTCAGATTTCCACGCCACCCGGGGCAGCCCCGAACCATTTGGAGTTTGGTTCAAACTAATGTCAAACAGTCTTTTAGAGACGGGAACAAATCAATATTCTCGAATAATTTGGCGACAGTTTTAAACTCCTGTTTCAGAAACCTTTAGGCACGTAATCCACGAAAAGGTAGTTAAATTCAAATCAGTTAAATCACGAAAAATAAGCTTACCAATGGCTCACTATAATTTCAACTTCTTTTCTATAAATTTTGTCCATTGTCATTCCTTTTGAAGACCTTTGACAAACCTATCGGCTTCTAAGACCTAGACGAACAATCTGTCCTTAATAATGGGTCCCCGGTTGCAGATGACGACCAACAACCAGTAAAATGAAAGCGATGGCAACACCTGTATTTTAAGCCTCATTCTTTCCGAAGCCAAATACTGCGGGGCAACAGGCAGTTTTAACATTGGGCCAATACTAGCTAAGCCTCAACACTGGGTGTGATAACTATCCAAGACTCAACAGTGAATGTCGTCACTAGCGAAGCCTCAATACTGGGCGTCATCGTGATTACTATATATATATAATTAGCAGTGCGAAGTCAGTTTGAATAATGCACATCAGTGAATACTTACTTGCGCATGGACTCCTCGTGCTTCCATTCCCAAGATGTGGAATAATTTACTTTCTGTATGAGTAGTAGCTATAACGAAGTAAATTTCTCCGTCATTTCTGTCCACGTCGGACATCGAATCTGGGTATCCTCACTCCGGAGTAAGTGGCTCTCCTAACTGAGCTACGCGGATGTATGCTCTCGCTGCTATCTGCCTTTATCTCATGTGCGTCCGGCAGTGAAGGCATGTCACATAGCCTTTGATGATTGCACGTAAACTGATCAATAAGAAACGTTAGGGATGTGTAAATCATTGTCTTCCAACACAATTACATTCTCTTCACTAGATAGAGAGCGTTGTTTAGCACAGGTGTTTGAATAAAACGGCAACGTTCTCGAGAGCAGGGAAAAGGACCACCCGCTGAGCAATATGGTCTCACTCGAAGGTACGCTCAGTGAATAGATTTTTCTGGTTGCGGAAAATCCGGCAGTGTATAAAGTCCATCACCACCTGAAAGAAATCTATGATCCTCAAGTCATAGTGTTCGAAATTTGCACACGGCGCAATGTGCTGAAGGATACGAACGCAATGGAAGGTTATTAACGTCAGCACCAGACGGAGAAGGGAGTCTGAAGTAGCAGCAGGGCAAAGAGATTGAAGCTCCCGGAGCTCGAATGCGTGCATGTAGGGATAGGGACGAAAAATGAAGAATATAAAAGAAATCAAGAATAATAGGCAAAAATGAAAAAAGTATAATAACTGCGAATTAGTTAAGTCCTTAAGATCATCTCGGGACTAATATTGATAGTTTAACAATGAGCATCAACTGGATAATCAATTTGTAGATACTATGTTTTATAGCTGCTCTGGGAGGTTTTCACAGGAATGATGGGTTCTCTAGAGAGTCCCGCATAGCTGTGTATGAAACTGTAATTGTTCCTACTCTGATGTATGGCAGTGAAACCTGGGTACTGCAGAAGAAACATAGGAGTCGTTTGTGTGCTGGAGAAATGCGTTACTTACGTGGGGTTTGTGGCAAGACACGATATGATTGTGTGAGGAATGAAGATGTATTGCAGTTGTGTGATGTGAAGCAAAATGTTGTTAGCAAGGTGGAGACCAATATGCTTCGGTGGTTTGGCCATGTTGAAAGAAAGAGTGATGAAATTCTTACTAAGAAAATCTTTTCACCCCAAGTGGCAGGAAGGAAAGGCAGAGGAAGGCCAAGGAAGACATGAGTGGATCAGATTCAGGAGTGTCTGCATGAGAAAAAGATTCTGAGTGTGAAGTATAAAAGATCTTGTGTACGGCGTGTAATGGATATCAGTAAAGCACGAGTTGTATGTCAAGATCGCTGTAAACGGAGAAGTTTGATACGACAACAATAAATAAAAACATCTGGAAGTTTGTTTTTTCTTTTTGGAGCTAACCTCTGAATCTCAGAGAACAGCTTAGTGATATGTATGTATGTTTTAATAACAAACATAAAAAATAGCTAAATAGTTTTACATTGAACATCAACTAGAAAATCAATTCGTAGATTTTTACTAGTCTAAGAACATGCATCAAAAATAGTTAAATTGTTTTACAATAAGCATAAACTGGAAAATCAACAACAGTTTAAAACTTTAAAAAACAAAAACAAATAAAAGTTTAACATAAGCACCAACTGGAAAATCAATCGAGTGAAAGCTGTGCTTAAAATCGAACCGAACGCGGAAGCCTGCCTGCTAACATCACATCGTTCCTGCATATTCTTGTTCTCTTGAAATTAAAAGCAGTCGCTTTGAATTTATATTTTACTTACCATGCAGATACTGTTTTATCATTACGTAAGTAAAAGTAGTTCTTGTTTTGTTAGTTTACTCTTTTATATTCTGATCACGCACATACTATTCTGATATTGTTCTTAAAAGATAGCTATTGCTTTATTAGCTTCTTCTATTTACACTTTTTCTGACTATCGTACATTTTGACGTGTCATCATGTAGTTGGTCGTGTTTGTGTTGCCTTGAAAAAGTGCCGACAACCGCTGAAGTGAGTTGACTTGGTAGTTCAGTCATCCTCAGCGTTTTGACGCCCTCATCAGCAACATTAGCGGCCGCAGCGATAACACCTAAAGAATGTGCGAAGAAATTCTTACAGCCCGTATAAATAGCGTTCTAAAAGTGGGAACCACCGCGTCTAAGTTTTTAGCATCGAGGAGTTAGCGGAAATAGAGAATTTCGATTCAGGAACTGCGTCGTTTCTTTGCATATCTTACGTCGACTGAAGAAGAAGGGGAAGTCGAAGTTAAGTGGGACAAAAACTCTGTATCCAGCTATTTCCTGCGAGTGGCAGAGAGTGACTTTCTGTACAAAGGACCTATTGATCGCCCCCTCTTCTTCTTCTGTTCGTGTTTCTCGACGAATATGCGTGAGCCAGATTGGTGTTGACAGTCGGACGTAGAGCGGGTGGGGTTCCTAAAATTAAACTTTGGATACCGAACCTGCTCTTGGAAGACAGCACAAGGAACGTTCTGACTCTGAGGGGATGCAAGGTGGGAGGGAGGGAGGGAGGGAGGGAGAACTGAAGACGACGTAGGGGAAGAAAAAATACAAGAAGAAAAGAAGAAGGAGGAGCAAGTATATCTCTGGAGTGGGATGAGGGGGCAAAGAAGGAGTAAAGGATCGTCAGAGGCGGGCCGCGTGAGGAGAGATGCTAGACATCGGAGGAAAAGCAGAGAGCGGAAATTGCTTTTACCGTGGCCGCATGTGAAACTCGATTTTCGTACGAGTAACGAATACGAGTTCGACTTTATTAAGCGTTGGATGTGGAAGCCATATTCGTCTCAAAACGCCCTGTGTGGGGGGGGGGGTGGATAGTGGAGGGAGGAGACGTGAACAGGAGAACGGTAAAAGGTTAAGTGTTGTTGTGGATGGGGAGAATAGGTAGCCCGGAGAAAGAGATGTCAAAAATCGTGCGTCTCAATGTGTCAAATGCTTGTTGTTTCTGTGCATCTAAATTAGTGAAATGACTTTTCCAGATTTTTATCTTTGTTTCAAATGCTTCGAGGCAAAATAAAAATAATGAATTGCCTTACATTTTTTGAAAGAGAAATAATTGCGACAGTCTCAATTTTCTATCTCACCAAAAGTGGAACCCATGCGATATTTTAGAAACAATTTGTTTCTTTACATATGCAGCATCAAAATGTCATGTAATGCTACTTTAAAGATCAAGCCTGTTACAGTTCAGATTTATTTATTGCATTACTAAGCTGAGCACCCTGCGAAAGCAAAATCGGAAAGGGATAAATTATAATTTCACAAATGAAATGGCGCACCTGCGGAGTTGTATTTGTATCTTTCGAATATTCTTACTGCGCTGACTGCAAGTATATTTATAATGGAAATATCAAGAAAAAGGGAAACCCAAAATTCTTATTTTTAAAAGACACAAATGGATGAACAATTGGTGCAGTAGGATGACGCATTTTCTCCAAAACTCTTCAAGTCATACCCCAAACAACGTTTCTCATTAAATACATTGGAAAAGTTAAAATCCGAGTAGAAGAAGTCATGGTGGTTTCTACTTTATGTCTGCAATTTTCTCTTACTGACAATGCTCAGCTAGAGTAAATAAATGTTCAAGAACACACAACAAGACGTGGAATTCGAGAAACAAACGTAAGCTCAAAAAGTAGGCGCAAATCATTTTTACGGAAACTAGAATTTGACAGTCGAACTGAAAATAGTTTAACTCTATTTATACCTTTGACAAAGTATATATAGTTTGAAGGGAATATAAATGGAGAATACGAAGGAAAATTAGGACTATTGCAGCCTTAAACCGTTTTTAGAGGTATAAAATTAATATATGATTGAAATGTCAAACTTTCGCCTCCACTGGGAAGCTTTCTCAAGAATGAAAATCCTAGAGCTGAATGGCAAAATTGAAATACAAATCTTTTGAATTTCAATTTAATCATTACGCTATAGTAGCTTTATGCTTGAAAAAGTGTCCTAGTGGAGGTGAAAGCTTGCCATTTGTATCATATACTAATTTTACACCATTACGAAACGGATTTGATACTGTCATTATCTAAGTTTACCTTCGTATTGTTTTATGGTGTAACTTTCGTTGTTATAAATGAAGAAATCTGAAGACCCTTATAAATATTGTGTGGCTGTTTTTTTTTTTGAAAGAAAACCTGAGCAATTTTTAAGAATGGAAGTAAAATAATTGGTAACAGATTCCTGCATTAACGAAAACACAAAAATCGGGTTCCTCAGGTTAACCGAAATTCAATAAACCGTACGCCATTCTGAGAAAAAGTTCAAAATGGTAAACTTGTTTGGAATATATGTTCAAAACGGCGGATTTGTTTAGAATAAAAATTGGTGTCAGGAAAATTTTCGATATTCTTTCAATTTACGAACCTCATTCCATTAGTGGAGATTCATCCGCAGTATGTCAGAAAAGGAATAAAATAAATCACGTGACCAAAGACGCTCTTTGACTGTTTTGTCGATAGAAGACATTTGGTCTTGCATTTATGCAAGGTTCAAACAGGACGCGCGTTCCCGGTGGTGCAGTGGTCTAACCGCTGGCGTTCTGACCATTAGACCGATATGAATCCGGGTTTGAATCCCCGTCGGTGCATAGAAGTTGTGTTTTCATATGGCACTGGCTCCGTCGCTTCCCTGGAACCAGTGACCCTAAATTAGGGACGGGCGACTGCTTATATCCCATCGAGTTGCTTAGAGTGGTCATTAAACTCCCAAATGAGCGACCTTCTTTAACAAATTCTAAAGGGGTTTTCTTGGACTACTTTTCTGACAATGTGTGTGACGAGATCTTGAATTAGTTTGGTAAGGAAATTTTAGAAAATTTGCTTTACTAATTTTGAATGGTTGTTTCTCCAACCACGTTGTTAGTAAAATTCGGATTGCACGCTTTGAGACCAAGTTATTGAAAAACATTGGGTTGAACTTTTTCCGTACTTTCAAGATACCAAGGTTTGATAGATTGTTTAACTTCTTCCGTTAGTTAAACTATAAGGAGATATTTAAACGCCAGCTGATTTCTTTCCGCAAATGACATTTATTATCAGGTTTTAATACGGCTTAAAACAAAATTAAATTCTACAGAAACAAATTGCTTGATTTCACTGTACTGCATATGGCCTAACAGTCACGGAATATCGACGCACATTTACGAATATATGACAATAATAATGATGACGATTGTTTTAATTTAAGAGTGAAAAGCAAGATGCTATTTTTTGAAACGTAAGACTCGCATTCCTTTCATTTTTGGCGCATTTTGGTTCTTAGTCGAACTACAGCTGCGTCGAAATTCCTGCAATTGAGAAGACAGCGATTAATATAGACTGCTGCGAATAAAATGTTATAAAGCTTAATAAGTCCTATACGAGACGAATGCGTCGTATCATTTTTGTTCTGGTTCTATATGTAGAAGCCATTAGACCTAAATAAAGGTGAATTGTACTTGTGACTTTCCTTGGTAAGAATGTTGTTAAACTGCCGGAAACATTCGCGCCGGTGTTATCTGGGTGGCATTTGTACACTGGTAGGCTACTTCCTTTTTTCTTGCAGAAATTAGTTCAAAAGTAAGAAAGGGAAAAAAGAGATAGCGAGGAAGCAGTTGCCTTGTGGGGAATAGTTATAGCGCATGCAATGCTTGTAACGTACCAGGAGATGTGACGTACCTGCCAGAAGGACGCACACGACATAAAGGCAGATAGGAATCAGAATAAAACGTCCGCGTAGCTTAATTGGTAGAGTGACTTATTCCGGAATGAGGGGATCCGGGTTCGAATCCTGGCGCGGACAAAAATGACGGAGAAATTTACTTCGTTATAATGGCGCCCGAACTATCCGGATGACCCGACCGTTCAAAATCTCACAATGGTGTGATGTTATTTCCACACCGCGAGATAGGAAAAATAAGAGAATCCCTTCTCCAGCACTTCGAATAAAAAAAAAAAAATAAGGGGGAGATGATGTAACGTACCAGGAGATGTGACGTACCTGCCAGAAGGACGCACACGACATAAAGGCAGATAGGAAGCAGAATAAAACGTCCGCGTAGCTCAATTGGTAGAGCAACTTATTCCGGAATGAGGGGACTCGGGTTCGAATCCTGGCGCGGCTAAAAATGACGGAGAAATTTACTTCGTTGTATGCTGTTCTAACTGTGCGACACATTACTTTATGGCGTTAGAGTGGAGGGCATGAGACAGTTAGTAGCTCAGTTCGAAATGTAGTTCCAAGGTGGATTTCTAGGTAAATAGTTTATATTTTCCCCTTTTATCGAGGTTTATAAGTTTCAGATATTTTGCTGCTTTTACATACCGACTGTGGTTAAATTTACGATTCTGCTCCAACAACTCAGGCTTCCCCAGTGTCTCAGTGGTCTAAGCGCTGGCTGGTGAAAAATAAACCTAGATATGTCATTGTTCGAATCCACCGGTGACGCATGGATGCTGTAATGGAATTAAGGCATTGGCTTATTCCATTACCTGGAACCAGTGGCTGCGAATTAGGGACGGGCGACTGCTTGTATCCTATTTGGCTTCTCACGGTGGTTGTGTACCCCCCCCCCAAGGAAATAAAAACAAAGGGTATTCCTAGAAACTATATCGTCCCAGGCTAACTGAGTTCACTGCGTGCAGACACAAATATTATTTTGTTCACATGTAACTCAAATCTATGTGTTAACTGTTCACTCAACTCGAATTAAAAGACTTTGAGCTCTTAATGATATAACTTAAGTTACAGTTAGGTGAAACTTACCTGAAGGCAGCAAATAATATAATTGGTATCATGCTGTCTCAATTAAGTGCTAGCCATATGATTTCTGAAAATTTTGGTTTCATTATTTGACAATCACTGGCAGCATCCGAGGTTGGTCATACCTCATTTTCGGCCACTGACTCCAGGGAAGGACAGAGCCAGCACCATACAACAAACATACCCCCCCCCCCCCACGGGCCTATCGAGACTCGAACCCAGACCGATTTGCCAGAAGTCCGCGGACACTGACCATTCGGCCAACGGAGCAGCTTGATAATCCTGTCATACACAATGTAATATCCAGTGCAATTTATGTAACATTCGACGCGCCTGTTTTGTTGATACAGACTTGAAGAAGCAATGGTGCAATGGAGAAATACGGGCAGAAGTAGTTAACCGTGACGTTTTATCTGAATATATTATATAAGTCATGGGTCCTTTAACGCTCCATACTAAATTCACATAAATGGTCTCGTATAGGAAGATTAACAAATGCTGAAGCTAGTCTGTAAAAAGCGCCTTTGCTCAAAAACTCACAGCAAAACTCAGACGGATGTTTTGTTGTTATAATTTGGGGTTTAACGACCACCGTGAGCAACTCAGTGGGTCATAAGCAGTCGTCCGATCCTAATTTATGGCCACTGGTTCCAGGAAAGGGAGTGAGCCAGTGCCATAAGACAAACACAACATCTTTGCTGTACCGGGATTCGAACTCAGACCAACCTCGGACGAATGGTCCTAAGCCAGCGCTTAAACCACTGCGCCGCCGAGGTCGCTAAGACTACCAGTTAACTATGATACATGCGTCGTCGATGTTGTTGAATGTAGTTACTGACTGGATAATTATCAATAGAACTTAATTCGAAAGCAGAACTGTAAAATATTGGACCCTTTTGCTGCTTTTTCAAAAAATTAGGTCTGTGTCTATTATGTTACTGGGCTATTCACCATGTTCCATTCAGTGCTCTGCCACATAGGTTCGTTAGACCTTCGCTTGTGGGATTTGGAAGAACCGCGGTTTTAATTACGTTTTTCCCGATGACGAAAATAAATAAAATACCAACTAGAGTGAAGACTCGTTCTTTTGTAGTGTAGAGTAGGTTTATTCGGTTTAATTATCAATAGAACTTAATTCGAAAGCAGAACTATAAAATATTGGACCCTTTTGCTGCTTTTTCAAAAAATTAGGTCTGTGTCTATTATGTTACTGGGCTATTCACCATGTTCCATTCAGTGCTCTGCCACATAGGTTCGTTAGACCTTCGCTTGTGGGATTTGGAAGAACCGCGGTTTTAATTACGTTTTTCCCGATGACGAAGATAAATAAAATACCAACTAGAGTGAAGACTCGTTCTTTTGTAGTGTAGAGTAGGTTTATTCGGTTTAATTATCAATAGAACTTAATTCGAAAGCAGAACTATAAAATATTGGACCCTTTTGCTGCTTTTTCAAAAAATTAGGTCTGTGTCTATTATGTTACTGGGCTATTCACCATGTTCCATTCAGTGCTCTGCCACATAGGTTCGTTAGACCTTCGCTTGTGGGATTTGGAAGAACCGCGGTTTTAATTACGTTTTCCCGATGACGAAGATAAATAAAATACCAACTAGAGTGAAGACTCGTTCTTTTGTAGTGTAGAGTAGGTTTATTCGGTTTAATTATCAATAGAACTTAATTCGAAAGCAGAACTATAAAATATTGGACCCTTTTGCTGCTTTTTCAAAAAATTAGGTCTGTGTCTATTATGTTACTGGGCTATTCACCATGTTCCATTCAGTGCTCTGCCACATAGGTTCGTTAGACCTTCGCTTGTGGGATTTGGAAGAACCGCGGTTTTAATTACGTTTTTCCCGATGACGAAGATAAATAAAATACCAACTAGAGTGAAGACTCGTTCTTTTGTAGTGTAGAGTAGGTTTATTCGGTGAAGTATATGGGGGGGGGATCTTTCGAGCTTTGTCGTGATTTCTTTGCGTTACTTTATATCATTAACACGTTGATCTATTTCTCCTTATTAGGCTTATTTTTCGGTCACCTCGCAACTAAATTTCTCCTTTTGTTCTTTAGTTTTCATTCAGTCTCCCTTCCAGATGCTGGACATTTTCTCTAATACGACACCTAGAAAATCTTCCAAACCCCTCTCTCCATGAGCAAGATGTAAGATTTTCTGAAAAGTAAACAGAAATACCTAGAATTTGCACAATCATCTGAAGATATCTCGCACTGATTTACTATGTGGACTTCTGTACTGCTATTTATAACGGTGAAACTAAGCTGGTTTCCATAAATTAAGGGAAAAAAAAAACGAAAAAAATCACAATTATTTGTGAAAGAAGATTTGAAAATACACGAAATTTTTGTATATGGCGGGAAATGTAGTGCGGGGTCAAGGTATAAAACTCAAATGAGTGCCGATGGCATTGGTTTATGCAAATGAGCAGCAGCATAAATGGGCTGTTGCAGAGGTTTTCGTCGCATCATTTGCGGAGAGTAAAAAAAAATGATTTTGAAATAGCAGATTTGTTCCAATGGCTGCGAGGCATCATTTAACGGATGAACTGAGGTATAGAGGGGTCAGAAGACTAGAAGAAAGCCAAAGTCAGGTGAAAATTGCAAGATGACTGCATGTGAGTCTTTCTGTGATTCACAGACTGTGGAACCAATTTCAAAATAAGTAAACAACTTCCCGAAGGTACAGCAAAGCAAGGCCTAGGATTAAAACATCCGAGAATGACCGATATATCCGATTAACTGCGCGGAGGAATTGGACGGCTACCCCGGCACAGCTGCGATCTACCCTTGCTCTGGCTACATGAACAGTGGTATCTGCTTCGACTTTGCACAGAATGTTTCACGAAGGTGGTCTTTATGCTAGGCGACCTACACTCTGCGTGCCACTTACCTCCCGTCATAAGGGAGACGTCGGAATTAGGCAAGGCTTCACGTCGATTGGACTGAAAACCGATGGAGGTCAGGACTCTTCACAGATGAGTCCAGATTAACTGCGCGGAAGAACAGGACTGCTACCCCGACACAGCTGCGATCTGCCATTAATGAAGCTACAGAAACGGTGGTATCTACTTTCACTGCGTGCAGAAGGCTTCACAAAGAAGGTTTTCATGCTAGGCGGCTAGCACTCTGCGTGCCATTTATACTCCGTTATACGGAGAACATTTGAATTAGGAAAGACATCACGACAACTGGACTGACAAGCAACAGAGACCAATGCTGTTCACAGGTGAGTCCAGATTACCTGCGTGGAGAAACAGGACGGCTACTCCAACACAGCTACGGCTGCAGAAACAGTGGGATCTGCTGCCACTCTGTGCAGAGGACTTCATGATGGAGGTCTTCATGCTAGGCGATCAACACTGTGCGTGCCACTTACCCCCTGTCATAGGGGGAACGTTTGAATTGGGCAAGACTTCACGCCAATTGGACTGAAAACAATGGAGGTCAGTACTCTTCACAGATGAGCTCAGATTTGTTTGCAGAGCGATTCCAGGCCTGCTGTGAGCTGTAGAAAACAAGGGACACACAATCTGTCATCTTTCTATGACCCCTGAAAGAAATTCTTGTAGTGATGGTAGCGTGCTGGTTTGGATTGACATCTCGTTTTGTGGATGCACAAAGGGCATCTAACAGGAACCATGAATGCTCGACGGTATAGAAAAATGATGTCCTGGACCCGTATGTTCGTCCTTATGCAAATGCCATATATATCAGACGTGGCCGCGGGTGGTGCTTCCCAGGCCACTCGGTTGCCAATCAGCGATCAGACGTGTTCGATGAGAGACTTATCGGGAGAACAGGCTGGCCACGGCAGGAGTGACACCTGGTGGGCCGTGAAGAATTGTTGCACGATGCGTGCCACGTGCGGGCGCGCATTGTCCTGTTGAAACGTGGCCGCTGGCAGGTCCTGCAGATAAGAGAGGACTACAGGCTCCAAAACGTCGGAGATGTAGCGGTGGCTGTTGAGTGTACCGGCGATGCGTACCAGAGGGGAGCGGGTGTCATATCCAATTGCGCCCCAAACCATAACGCCAGGCGACGGACCGGTATGGCAATGCATAATGCAGGCGTCATACAGTCTCTCGCCGCGGTGCCGCAACACGCGGATCCGACCATCGTGGTGTTGCAGGCAGAGGCGGGATTCGTCGGAGAAGACAATGCCGTGCCATTCCGTAGTCCAGGTGCGGCGTTCAACGGCCCACTGCCGCCGCACTCGCCAGTGGTGTAACGTCAATGGTAATTGGAGCAATGGGCGCCGTGCGACAAGTCCCCGCTCCTGCAGACGACGTCGAACGGTACGTGATGACACAGGTTGTTGCGCAAAATACCCTAATTCCTGTGCTAACGTTCGTGATGTGGCGGTGCGAGCCGTCAATGCCCGCCGCACAACATGCCGGCTCTCTCGTTCGGTGGTGTGCCACGGCTGTGGCGAACGCTCACGTCGGTCCGTCCGTCCCTTCTGCCCCCACCGAATCCATACTCGCCTCACTGTGGATGGATGTCGTCCCACACGGGCGCCGATGTCTCGGTACGATAAATCGCTGTCGCGATAAGCCAGTATTCGTCTTCTGTCGAACTCCGAAACTTGCTGGAATAACTGTTGTATTCTGCGACGAGACATCAGGAAGCTTCCCACTCACAGGTCCGGCACCACAACACACTTCCACTACTTACAACCCGCCTTCTGTACACCCTTCTTATTGTGCTTCTCGGTGGCGTGCCGGGCGCACATGATTTGCATATGCCCTGCAATGCTAATCGTTTGCATGTCCTATCGTGGGCGACGCATGCTGCGAATTTCAGGTTAATCGGATGGTTCCTTCTTATTGTTGCATTTTGGGTGGCCAGCAGTGTATTAAAATGCCCATAAAACCTATTTAATAATATAAAGTTTTAAGATTTCAGTAATTGAAAACTAATAAATTTTCGTAAAAGGGCCTCAAAGATATTTTGGGGGGTGGGGGTGGGGTGGGGGGTATGCTCAAATTTCTCCGGTACGCTACTGAGTGTATACCAGTTTTTTCCCCTTTAATGCGGAAAAACAATTCGCACATATCTTTGTCTTCTCCAAATCGTCCTGCAAAATAACTCGGATTGTGTCTCTTTGCAAATGTTCAGCTCAGTATTATCAAAGCGATGTGACGGTACTGTGCGACCAAATGATGTTCTTCAACTGTGTTGTCGTATTAACTGGTTGATTGCCACCTGCTCCGTTCGTCTTGCCTATAACAAGGATTCTTAAATTCCCTGAAATCTTCTGAATCAATTAAATGTTGTTGAACGCGGCAAATATGCATTGCCGCACACTTTTTGTAGCATTTCATGTGTTTTCGTAGCACTTAACGTAAAATAAAACCTGATCACGGCTCTTTGCTCCATTGTGAAATTCTGACGCACCACTCCAACGCAGTGGGTCTCAGCAGGCATCGCAACGTCTGTCAAACGGACACTGTCTACCAATAAGTAATTGGACACCTGTGATAGCAAAGAAAAACGAAGTTTATTCACCTTGAATAGTTGGTGAAGCCTCCACGAGCGGCGATTACAGCTGCGACCCTCCGGGGCATACTCTCAACCAGGCGTTGTACGACGGCTGGCGGTATTTTCTTCCACTCGGCTTGGAGAAGACAGGTCAGTTCCTTCACCGATTTCGGACGCTGAGGGAAGCCCCCCCCCCCTTACGTCGACGCTCCAACTCGTCCCAGAGGTGCTCGATAGGGTTAAAGTCCAGGCTCTGCGCAGGCCAGTCCATTCGATTAACCCCATTGTCACCATACCAAGCCATGGTGGACCTCGCAACATGACAGGTGGCATTGTCATCCTGAAAGTAACATGGGTCCACCCCGTAAAACTGCCACAACGTAGGAAGCGCATGGTCATCCAAAATGGGGCAGTAGGTCTCGGCGTTGAGTCTACCCGGAATTGCGACCAAGGGTCCCGTGCCATACCAGGAGAAACACTCCATATTGCATAATTCCACCGCCGCCGAACTTCACAGTTGGCACAATACATTCCGGCAGGAGGCGTTCTCCAGGCAGACGCCAAACCCAAACCCTGCCACCCGAACGGTAGAGGGTGAACCTTGATCAGTCGCTCCAGAGAGCCTGTTTCCACTGTTCAACGGTCCACTGTCGACGTGCTTAGCACCACGTTAGCCGAGCAGCGCTATTGGACTTGTTGATCAAAGGCTTGTGGGCGGCAGCACGTCCATGATAACCGAGCAGATGGGCTTCCTTACGGATGGTATTCATCGAAAGAACACTCCCGGATGCCTGTTGAAACTCCTCGCGGATGTGGCCCATCGATTTGGTGCGGTTCTTCCGAATTTCTCTGGCCAGCACCAGTCGGTCTCTCCTAGTTTTGTGGGTCTGCCGGGTCGGGGAACATTCCGACAGTCACCTCTCATCTTTCACTTGCCAATCACGCAGGCCACTGTCGATTTTGGGTACTTCAACTCGCTGGATATGTCACGTATGGATCGGCCATTTCTGTGATACCCGACGATTACACCTTTCTCGAAATCAGAGAGCTCCGAACTGCGTGGCATCTTGCATGCGACTGGTTGCGTTGCTGTTTCCCACACGATATTTAACGGCCGCGGCCGTGACGTGTATCAGGACCCCAGATATCGTCGATTGCAGTAGTGTCCAATTACTTGTTGGTAGATAGTGTATATGTCACACACGAGAGAATTTACCAGTAGGCCAATCTTTGACCAGTGCTCGGGTGAAAGAAAAAGAAAAAAAGAAAAACGTTTTTCATACGTGTGTTTTGTTAAAGGACCCTTACATTATGATATTTTCCACCTGTTTTCATGACCACGATATCACTGCACTTTGGAATATTTTTTTTTAATATTTTTTTCTTTTGAACTGAAAATGTGAGATTATCAGAATGCGTAACGCAAAGCTGTGGGCGTTTAAAGTTATACTATTATTACAAGTTTCTCAGTTGAGATTTCCGCGCAAAGTCGCACATTTGCATATTGGTATTTGTCTGCGATTTTTCCATTTGAAGTAACTGATCAGCACAAATTCCTTTTCTATGTCGCACAGCTGAAACTGTAAGTCAAATTATTCAGATATTTGGAGGTACCTTTTTGCAAACGATTTTTTTGGCTGTTTGGCGTTTTTTAAAAACTGTGCTTATTTATTATTTTATAATTTTTCATATAATTTTCTTGAACACACCATCCACATACACAGTATAAATCGTAACTTGTGAAACAGAAAAGCACGATAGGACCCCGAGCTGACACTAATGGGTGAAAAAAGTGATGCTACAGACATAACAGCTTCCACTGACGCAACTAGAGCTCCTTCCCGGTGGGTGAATGGTCAGAGGTGTTGGCTTTTGGCTAGTCTACCGTGCTGCGTCCTCGCACCAGTGTTCGACATGATTGCACATTTTTTTCAGCGTGATGTGCTTGTCTTAAGGATTTGGAATTCTACATGTCCTGGAGCCAGTGGTCCCCGATTTTGGAATGAATGATACATTGCTTATTGCCCTTTGAGTTGCTTATGGTGGTCCCTCCTAAAAAATTGAGCGGAGTATGTGTAAACTGACAAAATTAACGATGTTGTATTGAACCTCAGATGAAATTTTGCTTTCAATATAGCGTAAACAGTATCTATCCTGTCACGAAAGAAGCATAATGCGCATGCCCACTGAAATAATGATGTTTTCTAGGGATTTTAGGTTCACCGTGAAGAGAAGATCTCAACACTCATTTTCACACTATCTCCATACACGACTGAACATTTGGAGAGAGCCGTTGTTGCCTCGGTTGCGAAGTAGTCTAAGCGCTGGCTTCTGGCCATTCCTCTGCGATGGAACGTTCCTTGAACCAGTGACTCTAAATTGCTCACAGTGGTCGACAAACTTCCGAAAAAGAAAATAGTCAAAAATACTATAATACAGATAGGAATTTAATTACTTAGATATAAATAAGTCACTCCTTTCAGAATAATGCATTTTAGATTCTGTTTCATTATTCCCATTTTCCTCATCTATCACAACGCTATTTTGGAAACGATTTGTGAATTTAGAATCTAGTACTGACAGTTATTCAAGTATTAAAAATGATGTCACAGTGTCGCGCGTATCGAGAATCACGCTTTCTGGATTGTGGGCGTTAGCTGACTCAGGTTCAAATTACCAAGTTCAGCTAGAAGAATTTATTGGAGTGGCAATTAATGGGAGAAGTGTGTCAACTTCCTTCAGTCTCAATATCTGTTTAAATTCGGCAGCAAATTTCACGTATCTGCATATTTTTTCTTGCATAGATATTTCGAAATTGTGATTCAATGGTACTGATACGTTACATCAATAATGACATTTCTTACAAACTTTTGTGATATACATGATAAAGCTCGAAAGATCTCCCCCTCCCCATATACTTCCCCGAATAAACCTACTCTTCACTACAAAAGCACGAGTCTTCACTCTAGCTCGTATTTCATTTGCTTTCGTCATCGGGGAAAAATATAATTGAAACCCCAGTTCTTCCAAATCCCGCACGCGAAGTTCCTATGTGGCAGAGCACTGAAAGGAACATGGTGAATAGCCCAGTAACATAATAGACACAGACCTATTTTTTTGAAAAAGCAGCAATAGGGTCCAATATTTTATAGTTCCGCTTTCGAATTCAGTTCTATTGATAATTATCCAGTGAGTAACTACATTCAACAACATCGACAACGCATGTATCATAGTTAACATGTAGTCCTTGCCACCCCGGTGGCGCAGTGGTCTACGGGCTGGCTTGGGACAATGGGTCTGAGTTCCAATCCCGGTGCATCAAAGATGTTGTGTTGGTCTTACGGCACTGGCTCACTCCCTTCCCTGGAACCAGTGGCCATAAATTAGGAACGGTCGACTGCTTATTTTTTTTTTTTTTTTTTTTTTTTTTTTTTTTTGAGGTTTAACGACCACCGTGAGCAACTCAATGGGCTATAAGCAGTCGCCCGTCCCTAATTTAGGGTCACTGGTTCCAGGGAAGGGAGAGAGCCAGTGCCGTAAGACAAACACAACATCCATGCCTCACCGGGATTCGAACCCGGACCCCTTCCGACGAATGATCAGAGGCCAACGCCTTAGACCACTGCGCCACCGGGGCGGCTCGACTGTTTATGTCCCACTGAGTTGCTCACTGTGGTCATTAACCCCCAATAATAAAAAACAACAACATCGGTCTGGGTTTTGTTATGGGTTTATGAGCAAGACGATTTTTGCAGACTAGATTCTTCATTTGTTAATCTTCCTACACGAGACCGTTTTTGAGAATATACACTGCTGGCAACTTAAAATGCAACACCAAGAAGGACACGAGATAGCAAAGCCAGATTTACTGGACACATAACGACAGATACAAAGATGAAACGATTGAGCTTACAGGCCCATGCGACTTGCGGAACACGAAGACATCAATAGTTCGTGTGGCCCCCATGGCTGGAAATAACGGCCGCTACCCGCCGCGGCATCGAACGAAAGAGGCTTTGGATGTGGGCTTAGGGTATGTCCGTCCAGGCTGCTTCCACAAGTTGCCACAGTTCATCGGGCGTTGCCGCGGTTGGTGCTTTCCTGGCCACTCGGTTGCCGATCAGCAACCAGAGGTGTCCGAGGGGCGACATATCGAGAGATCAGGCGGGCCACTGCAGCGGTGACACCTGGTGGGCCGTCAAATATTTGTTGCACGATGCGTGCCGCGTGCGGGCGGGCATTGTCCTGTTGAAACGTGGCCGCTGGCAGGTCCTGCAGGTAAAGAAGGACTACAGGCTCCAAAACGTCGGAGATGTAGCGGTCGCTGTTGAGTGTACCGGCGATGCGTACCAGACGGGTGCGGGTGTCATATCCAATTTAGCCCCAAACCATAACGCCAGGTGACGGACCGGTATGGTGATGCATAATGCAGGCGTCATACAGTCTCTCGCCGTGGACCGCCACACGTGGATTCGACCATCGAGGTGTTGCAGGCAGAAGCGGGATTCGTCGGAAAAGACAATGTCGTGCTATTCCGTAGTCCAGATGCGGCGTTTCACGGCCCACTGCCGCCGCACTCGCCGGTGGTGTAACATCAATGGTAATCGGAGCAATGGGCGCCGTGAGACAAGTCCACGCTCCTGCAGACGACGTGGAACGGAACGTGCGACACAGGTTGTTGTGCAAAATACCCTAATTCCTTCGCTAACGTTCGTGATGTGGTGGTGCGAGCCGTCAATGCCCGCCGCACAACATGCCGGTCCTCTCGTTCGGTGGTGTGCCGCGGCTGCGGCAATCGTTCACGTCGGTTCGTCCGTCCCTCGTGCACATACCGAATCCATACTCGCCTTACTGTGGCTGGATGTCGTCCCACACGGGCGCCGATGTATCGGTACGATAAACCGCTGTCGCGATAAGCCACTATTCGTCCTCTGCGAAACGTGCTGGAATGACTGCCGTATTCTGCGACGAGGCATCAGGAAGCTTCCCACGCACAACACACTTCTACTACTTACACCCCGCCTTCTGTGCACCCTTCTTATAGTGCTTCTCGGTGGCGTGCCGGGCACACATGATTTGCATATGTCGTGCAATGCTAATCGTTTCCATGCCCCCTCGCGGGCGACGCATGCTGCGAATTCCAGGCCAATCGGATGCATCCTTCTTGTTGTTGCATTTTGGGTGGCCAGCAGTGTAGTATGAAGCGTTAAAGAAGAATAGGAAACTTTTGCTTACCTCTAATAGCTTCTTTCTTTTATGTAAAATCGATTACTTCTTTAGCAGATTTTTTTAATATCATATCGGAACAATCAAGTCTCTTTGACGTTCAGGCAACGGCTGGGAGCTGTTTAGGAAGAAACCCGTACAACAGAAGTAAGTAACAAGCTAGTCTGTCTACCGAGTATTACCGGCTAATGTGAATGGTTATTTTTTTTTTTTTTTTGTTTGGAGGTTTAACGACCACCGTGAGCAACTCAACGGGCTATAAGCAGTCGCCCGTCCCTAATTTAGGGTCACTGGTTCCAGGGAAGGGAGAGAGCCAGCGTCGTAAGACAAACACAACATCCATGCCTGACCGGGATACGAACCCGGACCCCTGACGGACGAATGATCAGAGGCCAGCGCCTTAGACCACTGCGCCACCGGGGCGGCGTGAATGGTTATACCGGTTATAGTTCACGTAAAATTTCAAAATACAATGTCCTTGGTTTCTAATTTGGCAATATTGTTACCAATGATTGAAATATTTCCTTACAGGTGGCAGTACGGTGCAGACAAGCTTAGTGACGTCACAGTAACTGTTAAAGATGGCAGACCCACTTGGTACATGCATCAAAGAGAAGCAACGTTCTGACATCCGTTTTTTAACTAGTGAAGACATGAAACCCATTGAAATTCATCGTCGAATGAAGTTGCAGTATAGTGATCCAGGTCTGTTACTCCAGTAAGTTTACGAATGGACTAGGAAGTTCCGAAAGGGCGTGAGTTCTGTGACAGATTCTCCTCGACATGGTCAGTCACACCGAGTAGTGACACCAGTGTCCATTATAGCAGTTGAAGTTATTGTAATGGGAAATCGGCAAGTGACGGTGGATGAAATATCCGCACTTTTGAACACCAGTCATGGTTAAGTGTACCACATCATTCATGATGAGTTCCAGTTGAACAAAATGTTCACGCTGGGTGCCACGCCAACTGACTCCAGAATTGAAACAACGACGTGTTGATATCTGTCAAGAAATTTTGCGGCGCTTTGAAGCAGAAGGTGATGGCTTCCTACAGAGAATTGTTACTGGAGATGAAACCTGGGTTTTACTGGAGATGAAACCTGGGTTCACTTCAAGAGAGCGAACAAGGAATGGCGACATCCCTCCTCACCGAAACCGTAGAAGTTACGCACGCAGCCAACTACAGGGAAGGTTACGCTAACTCTCTTTTGGGATGAACGAGGCGTAATTTTGGAGCATTACATCTCCAGGGGAACACTGTAGCAAGTGTCACGTATGCAGATCTTATCACGAATCATCTTCGAAGTGCCATCACATCCAAACAACATGGAATTCTGAGTAGTAGTAGTGTCTTGCAGCAACATGACAACTTTCGTCCCCCCATACTGCCCGTGCAACGGTTGCAACCGTACAAAACCTGCACTTCGAGTGTCTTGCACATCCGCCGTATTCACCAAACCATACACTAAGTGATTACCACATCTTTGGACCACTCAAAAATGCGATGGAAGGAAAGACTTTCAGGTCCGATGAAGAGGTGCAGCCGGTGGTGCATCAAGGGCTTCCCCGAGACTGAAGGATTTTTTTCTACGGGAATCTATGCTCTTTTTAAGCGCTAGAGCATCTGAATTGCACAAAATGGAGATTACACTGATAGATGATACACGCTTATATCACGTGTTTTCAATACTTTGAAATAAAAATTATTTAAGGTTTTCATTTGACTCTGCCTTGTAACTAACTAGGGCCGGATTAAGGCCTTACTGGGCCTCTAGGCTAAGACATCTGAGTGGACCAAAAATAACTTATGACGTAGAAACTATATGAAGCCCATCAAAACACGAAACTGTAGCAATATGCTTGGGATAATACAGTATAATCAATACGTAGTGCATGTTTCAAAGAAAATAATTATTGGTGGGGTTTTCATAACACAAGTCACTGAATTTTTCTCTATTCTTACCAGAACATGAGTTTAAAGTTTAAGATTCCTAGACTTTGTCTTGGATTTTTTAATGATTTAGCATACAGGGGTTGTACAAAATAATGGAAACACCTTGAAACAATAGGTGTTACGCACCTAATATGGTGTGGGAGCACCATTGGCATTTAAAACTACTTGAATCCTCCTTGGAATGGACACATACAAGTCCTCGATGGTGGTAAGTGGTATGTTGTATCATTCTTCCAGCAGAAACTGCTCAAATTCCTTGAGAGACGCCGGGGTAGAAAAACGGGATCGCACTCTGTTTTCCAACACACACTACAGGGGCTCAATGGTGTTTAAGTCCGGTGATTGTGCAGGCCAGCGAAGGTGTGCAACTTCATCCTCATGTTTCTCAAACCATGATTGAACAGTTTGACTTCTGTGAATGAGGGCATTATCTTCTTAAAAGGTGCAATCCCCTGACGGTGACAATGTCTACACCATTGAATGCACATGGCCGGCCGAAACAATGAGATAGTCCCCTATAGTGATCCGTTACGTGTAAGGTAATAATAGGCCCCGCTGCAAACCACGAGATCATGGCCTAAACCAGTACGGAACCGTCCCCGTGCTTCAACTGCAAGAAGGAGACAGTCTGGGTTGTACGCTTCTGCGGGGGTTCTGCACACGTAAACCCGTCCTGCGGAGGGGAATAGTGAGAAACGTGATTCATCGGAAAACAAGACATGTTTCCACTGATCCACAGTCCACGTTTTATGTTCCTGGCACCACTGTAGTCTCTGTTGCATATTTACCTGTGACACCAGGGGTTTTGCAATCGCAGCTCTGCCGTTAATATTGTGCTTATGCAATTCCCTTCGCACGGTATGGGTCGACAATGGGTTTTGGAGATGTGCATTAAGTTCAGCAGTCACTTTTGTCACCGTGGTTTTCCTCCCTACGGTCACAATCTTCTTTAATGTCCTCCTGTCTCTTGCAATGAGTTTGGTTTTCCTTCCACAATTGTGTCTCGCAGATGATGTTGTGCCGTGAACATTGTTTGTTGTCATGACCTTCGACACGGTACCTCTCGATACCCCCAATACTTGTGCCACTGCGGTCACCGACACACCAACCAGGCGGGCAGGTCACTCATTGTACCTTCACCTGGAACTAAATTGTGCAAACACCGATTTACAATGCAATCACACAGATCTTTGAGACTATAAGCAACAGTTTTTCACAAAACAAATTGTAGCTACATGTTCGTTTTACACAAAAAGCAGCACATACCAAAGTCACTGTTTTCAGCAAGGTGTTTCCATATTTTTGGACAAACCCTGTATATGGTATACTGTTCTTGTTTGCTCTTTTGCTTATGTAATGTGAAGCCTCAGTGCACTTCGACCATTAATGGTTCCAAGTGCAAGTAGGGAGGTGCCAGGAAAAGCTGAAACTATCTCCCCGACATGAAACGTTTACCCTTAGGAATCACAGCCTTGTAATCTATTTATCTTCTAGCCTCTGTGATCGAGTGGAAATCATACAAGACAAAATTAAAACTATTTTGTAAATCTCTTTCTCTCTCTCACTCTCTCTAAATAAGCTGCGTATTATTTGTGGTGTGGAGAGCGTGCCTCTGGGCTCTTGGTAATTGTCGTGCCCTAGGCTACAATCCCGTTAAATCTCTCCATAATTCGACCCTTTAGCTAAGGAGTTAAGAATACTGAGAATACGTTCAAACATCATAAATCATATATATGTCTTCATCCGTCGCAATACACAGAACGCTCTTTCGGCAGAGCCGTTGCTGCCTCCCGAAATTATTCCGCCGCGGTCTGTAGCTCACTAAGCCTATTAGCAAATATGGTCCTGCAGCTGATGATGCATTAACTGCCTTATCAAAGAGTGTAACTGTGTGAGCCTACACAATAGCTAATAAATATCGTAGTAATAATATCACTCTTATTTGGGCCATAACGCAAAATGCTCATCTTTCAGGTTGTTTAACAACATCCACTGGCATATCTAAAAATTCTATCATCATAAAACTCCAACCTCACCTGAAATAAAGCGTGTTCTTGAACTTTTAGGAATTTACACATTTGTATTTTTTAAAAATCAGCTTTTCTTAAAGCTTCAGTAGTTTCTTTTGTGATTGATAAAAGTGGCTACTCGGTGAATTGGGATCTCAGCTGTTGCATTGAAAACAACGATATGGTACTGCCATCTGGGAGAGAACGGTGTCGACAAAGTGAAAAGATCAAACTAAAATAAAGGTACACCAATGAAAAGCAGGGAAAATGAGTCTTCTTGAGAACGATGATGAGACCGATGGCTGAAAAAAAAAATCAGTACGTAAATTTTTATTTTGTTGATGATTTTCGAGCTGATTTACAATAAAACATTTTAGGGTGGTCGGGAGTGTGCATAACGGATAGAAATTTTTAAGGTTTTTATCTCATATTGGTTCAAAATGTATTACGAATTTTTAAAGAATTGTTAACAGACAGCATAACAGCTCTAAATACACAAACGTATAATATAAACAATGAAAAATATCTACGCAGCTAGATAAATGTGTCTTAAGTTAAAGATGATATTAAAACATATCAGAATAGTAGTAAGGATTTTGAAAAAAACACTTTATTGATACAGAAAAGAACTTAAAATTTGAAGAAAAAAAAAACATTTTAAAATAAAATGCAGAAATATATATTAAAATCTGCAAACAAATTTGAACGGAATTTCAGAAAGTTACGTTAAAATTTGCAACATTTAAAAATAAAATTCAGAAAAATCTGCAAAAAAAAAAAAAATGTTAAGCGGAATTTCAGTAAGATATATTAAAAATGCAACATTTTAGAATGAATTTTATTAAGAAATATTAAAATCTGGAACATTTAAAGATTAATTTCAGTGAGAAATATTAAAATATGGAACATTGTAAAGGAAAATATTCTAAACATCTGCAAAAATATCTTGAAGCAAAATCAAGAAGAGGTATTGAAATCCACAGCAACATTTTAAAACGAATTTCAGAAAGAAATATCAAACTGTCCAGAAACATTTAAAAATGAATTTCAAAATCTGCAACAATATTTCAAAATAAATTTTAGAAATAATTATTAAAATATGGAAAAACATTTTAAAATTTCAAAAAATCAAACATTTATTTTTCGACTTACTGTTTCAATCTCCGGCTGCATGGAATTACATAAAGTGGCACAAAAATTCAGCTGCGATGTTTAGCAGATATTAATTTAACAATTAAAATAAAAAGTAATTCTTTGCCATTTATTTCAAATGAAAACTAAATTGGTTTTGATTCCTCGTTCATTAACCGGAGAATCAACTTTTCAATATCGTGTTGCCTTTCTGGATGTTTAACCTCCATCTTTTGGTTACCATAACAGCACATTTATGTTGTTTTTTGTTGTTGTTTTTTGACGTAAGTTTTTTTTTTTACCTGCCGTTAGCAATTTATTTTTAGAGCGTTTATACTGCAAAAAATCTAGTTGCACAAAAGCTTTAATCCGAAATCATCAGTTGATTCTCCAGGAATTGCAAGATTTGGTTCCATAAACAGATTCACCTGAAATATGGAAGGTCATGAAACTCCCTAAAAACTACAATGCCTTCAGACATAGACGCTGAGTACGTGGGTGTTCCGGAGCTCCAACATCGATTAAAAATTACAAAAAGTGAAAGCTTAGTAATGAAAATTAAAAAACAACAACTCTTTTAATTCACCCTTTTGGGATTTTTTTCGAAGATTAGCAGAAATATTGTGATAGCAGTGTTACAGGGCTATTCACTGAGTTCGTTTCAGTGGCCTGTCCCAAGGATCCGTTTAGACCTTTGTTTATAAAGAATTAAAAAGTTCCTGGGTGTTACCTGTATTCCTACCCGATGATGAAACAAATGAATAGACAGTAGTTTTATTCAATGAACGAGCTAAAGTGAAGACTCGTTCTTTTGTAGAGAACTGTAGGTTTATTCAATGAAGTATATGGGAAAAGATCTTACAAGACAAATTTTGAAGATGACAATCCGATTTTTGGCGTAAATGTGACAAGGATGGTAAGTCAGATAATATCCGAAAACTTAAAAATTTTCATCGTCCTGGAGCGGGACTCGAATCCGCGTCTCCCAGAAAACGCCCGGGTATGCTAACCACCCAGAACGACCAAGTTTCAAGTTTCCGATCAATTTGAATATAACCATCACAGGATTCACTAGTCGAAGCAACCGGCATTCATGTTCAGTGAATCTGGATTAAAAAAATTTGGCGTAAATGTGACAAGAATGGTAAGTCAGATAATATCCGAAAACTTGAAAATTTTCATCATTCTTGAGCGGGACTCGAATCCGCGTCTCCCAGAAAACGCCCGGGTATGCTAACGGATTGTAGTCCACTCAGTTGCTCACGGTGGTCCAATAAAAAAAAAAAAACAGTTCTTACCAACTGATCTCAGAGAAAAACACAGTTTCTTTGGCCGTCGTTCAAATTTTACCACTTATAAGAAGGTCACGACAACTCACGCTTTCGCCTTACTCTGTAGCCTTTTTTACTATTTGAAGCGTGTATAGGTGGCTTACGGAACACATCGTAAAGTTTGTTCTTATTCACTTACTTTAAGTGAAACAGAGTCACTCAAACAAAGTTCAAGAAAGATTTACTTACAGTTCGCCTTTTATTCAATTCACAGCTCCAATAACAACAATGGACACTTAGTCGAATTAACGTGTATTAATAAAAACACTCATCGATTGAAAAGACTTACACCAAATATATATATACGCCACAGATCGGCAGACACTATCGCTTACAGATTAGCGCAGATCCCATGCTACCACTAACGCTCCACACCACACTTTTCGCTGCTTGCTCCCGGTCTCATTCATTTCGTCGACACTATGCAAACAGTCGATTCCTAAAAACACCGAAAAAAGTTCGGAACCACCAAATTCGGTATACTATCTCATGGTACTCTCTTAGACCGTACACGGTTTTTGGATGGGGTCGGGGCCCGGGGTCAAGGATGCCCCATTAAAGTTTTACGTAAAATCTACAGTTTTCAATTTAGAAACACCAAATGCGGTATACTATCTCATTGTACTCTTACACCAACTTAGACCATAGACGGAAGAGGTCGGGGCCCGGTGTCAAGAAGCCCCCATACAACATTATCGCAAAATCTACAGTTTTCAATTTGGAACCACCAAATTTAGCATACTATCTCATTGTACTCCTACACCAACTTAGGCCATAGACGGAAGGAGTCGGGGCCCGGGATCAAGGAGGCCACATGCAACACTTTCGTAAAATCTACAGTTTTCAATTTAGAACCACCAAATTTGGTATACTATCTCATTGTACTCTTACACCAACGTAGACCATAGACGGAAGGGGTCGAGGCCCGGGGTCAAGGGGGCCCCATACAATATTATCGTAAAATCTACAGTTTTCAATTTAGAACCACCAAATCTGGTATACTATCTCAACTTGCACCGTACACGGTTTTTGGAAGGGGTCGGGGCCAGGGGTCCCATACAACATTTTCGTAAAATCTACAGTTTTCAATTTAGAACCACCAAATTTGGTATACTATCTCGTTGTACTCTTACACCAACTTTGACCATAGACGAAAGGGTTCGGGGCCGGGGTCAAGGGGGGGGGGCATGCAACATTTTCGTAAAATCTACAGTTTTCAATTTAGAACCACCAAATTTTGTATACTATGTCGTACTCTTACACCAACTTAGACCATAGACGGAAGGGGTCGGGGCCCGGAGTCAAGGGGGCCCCATACAAAATTTTCGTAAAATCAACAGTTTTGAATTTAGAACCACAAATTTTGGCATACTCTCTCATGGTACTCTAACTTAGACCGTACACGGGTTTTAGAAAGGATCCGGGTCAAGGGGGCCCCATACAACATTTTTGTAAAATCTACGGTTTTCAATTTAGAACCATAAAATTTGGTACACTATCTCATGGTGCTCTAACTTACACCGTACACGTTTTTTGGAAGGGGTCGGGGCCCGGGGTAAAGGAAGCCCATATAAAATTTTCTCAAAAATTTGCATTTTTTTACTTAAGAACTGCAACACAATTCTGCACTCCAATACCCTATCTGCGGTTTAAGTTAGAGTACCATGAGATAGTATACCAAATTTGTGTGGTTCTGAATTGAAAAGTGTAGATTTTACGAAAATTTTGTGAGGAAGCCCCTTGACCCCGACCACTTCCGTCCGGTCGCGTTCGAAGGACGTCTCAAATGGTGTACGAGGTTGAGCTCTAGCCCACCCTGAAAACGACCTTGGCCACCCTGCTGCCCACCCAGTTCAAGATGTGCTATATCTTAAATGTTTTTTTAACTTTAAAATATTCTGGAATTTGGCAAGGAAGAATGACTCCCGTGTTCTTCGTCATGTAGCGCTACGTATTTCCCCCTAGAAAGTGCGTTTTTCCTTTTCCGTAGAAAGGTTGCACACATAGCATCCGCAACGCCATGAAAATTCAGTTGTTCTCCACTCGTCCAAATCCTCAACTTAAGCGTTTTTCAAGTTAGTATGATCAAAGGCGAATGAAGTATGTGAATAGGAATTCACTGAGGTCATCAGTAGTTGCTGTGCTATTGAGCAGGGGATTCCAACACTGACTTTCGGCTGTTTCTGCCGATTTCGGATGGGTCGGACAGGGGGAAGGGGTGGAAGACTTGTCCCAGCATTAGCAACACGAGACAATAAATTGCCAATAGGGGAAACTCGGTTACTTTCTGATTCGCCTATTCTTGTTTGGCCTATTCCTGCTACGTCGAAAGTTAATGGGTTCCACTATTTTAGGCGAGGAAAGAATTCTTGATTCGCCTATTCCTGTCTCGCCTAAAAGTTTCACCTGCTAGAGGGAGAGATTCCCCTGGAGAAAACTTCCTCTTTCTCCTATTCTTGTTTCGTCTATTCCTGCTACGTCGAAAGTTGATGGGTTCCACCATTTTAGGCGAGGTAATAATTTTTGATTCGCCTATTCCTGTCTCGCCTAAAACTTTCACCTGCTACAGGGGAGAGATTTACCTGGAGCAAACTTCCTATTTCTCCTATTCTTGTTTCGCCTATTCATGCTACGTCGAAAGTTAATGGGTTCCGCCATTTTAGGTGAGGAAAGAATTCTTAATTCGCCTATTCCTGTCTTGCCTAAAACTTTCACCTGCTAGAGGGCAGAGATTCACCTGGAGCAAACGTCTTGTTTCCCCTATTCTTTTTCCGGCTATTCCTGCTACGTCGAAAGTAATGGGTTCCTCCCTTTTAGGCGAGAAAATAATTCTTGATTTGCCTATTCCTGTCTCGCCTAAAACTTTCACCTGCTAGAGGGGAGAGATTCACCTGCAGAAAAACTTCCTATTTCCCTTATTCTTGTTTCCCCTATTCCTGTTTCGCATATTCCTGCTACATCGAAAGTTAATTGGTTCCGCCATTTTTGGCGAGGAAAGAATTCTTGATTCGTCTATTCCTGTCTCGCCTAAAGCTTTCACCTGCTAGAGGGGAGTGATTCACCTGGAGCAAACTTTCCCTTTCCCCTATTCTTGTTTCGAATATTCCTGCTACGTCGAAAGTTCATGGGTTCCAGCATTTTAGGCGAGGAAATAATTCTTGATTCGCCTATTCCTGTCTCGCCTAAAATTTTCACCTTCTAGAGGGCAGAGATTCACGTGGCGCAAACTTCCGCTTTCCCCTATTCTTCATTCACCTATTCCTGCTACGTCCAAAGTTAATGGGTTCTACCATTTTCGGCGAGGAAAGAATATTTGATTCGCCTATTCTTGTCTCGCCTAAAACTTTCACCTGCTAGAGGGGAGAGATTCACCTTTCCCCTATTCCTGTTTCGTCTATTCCTGTTTCGTCTATTCCTGCTACGTCAAAAGTTAATGTGTTCCACCATTTTAGGCGAGGAAATTATTCTTGATTCGCCAGTTCCTGTCTCGTCTAAAACTTTTACCTGCTAGAGGGGAGAGATTAACCTGGAGAAAACTTCCTCTTTCCCCTATTCTTGTTTCGCCTATTCCTGCTACTTCGAAAATTAATGGGTTCCACTATTTTAGACGAGGAAATAATTCTTGATTCGCCTATTCCTGTCTCGCCTAAAACTTTGACCTGTTAGATGGGAGAGATTCACCTGTAGCAAACTTCCTGTTTCCCCTATTCTTGTTTCGCCTATTCCTGCTGCGTCGAAAGTTAACGAGTTCCGCCATTTTACGCGAGGAAAGATTTCTTGATTCGCCTACTCCTGTCTCGCCTAAAACTTTCACCTGCTAGAAGGGAGAGATTCGCCTGGAGCAAACTTCCTCTTTCCCCTACTCTTGTTTCGCCTATTCTTGCTACGTCGAAAGTTAATGGGGCGAGAAAATGCTATTACATTATTTCGCTTAATTTTTAACAGAATGTTTTAAAAAAAAGATACATCTTCACCTCTCGTATTTTTTTTAATCGAAACACTAAATCTTTAGTGTGGTAAAAAAGGACAATTTTTCCCGTGAAAAAAGAAAAGCTAGTTTCATCCCTAGGGTTTGAAATTAGTTTTATTTCTTAAATCGAAAAATAAAAGCCAAGTAAAAAACAAAGCTGTGCAAACCATTTATAATTTAAAAAAAAAAGGGGGGGGGGGGGGATGCTATTACATTATTTCGCAAAACCTTTGATGTACTGAATTTACAAAAGGATACATGTTTACCTCTCGTGTTTTTTTTTTTTTTTTTTTTAATTTTGTAACCGAAACACTAAATCTTTTGTGTGGTAAAGAAAAAACAAAAAGGACAACTTTTCCCGTGAAAAAAGAATGCTAGTTTTATCCCTAGGGTATGAAACTAGTTTTATTTCTTTAATCGAAAAAAACAAAAACAAGTAGAAAACAAAGCTGTGCAAAACATTTATAACAAGCACGCTTTTTGAATCCGTTCTGACGCAAATTAAATTTATCAAAACTGTTCAAACTCAATGGAACCAGTATGGAAAACAATAGTATCTGACGGAAAAAGAAGTTTTTCAGTCGGGTTTTTAATCCCTCAGATATTGCTGTAAACGGAATCGTCAGCTTACGCCCTCTGGTTGCAGACTTGTGAATTAAGAAAAACATGAATTTATATGAGAAACATTTCGCACCGGAAACGCTCACCAACACAGAAAGAATTTTTCAAATCGGATCCTTAGAAACAGAGATATCGACAAAAATAAGATGTGACTTTACGTCCCCTGGTGGGAAAACCATGCATTATTTTAGGAGGAAAGTATTCTCAAAAGGTTTTTGAATATGAGCGGTATGGGTCCAAGAAAGAGAAAAAATTAGTTGAGTTTTCAACAGCCTAGATTTTGCTACAAATACATCAGAAGCAGATATTAACACTTATGCCCCCTAGACGGCAAACCATTCTTTACCAAACATTAGAAATTATGTGAAAAATATTTTCAATCAGGTCTTGTATGCAATACAGGAATAATTTTTGAAATCTGAGTTTTAGAAGCAGAAATAACGCAGAAAACGCAATTTATCTTTGTGCCCCCTAGCGGAAATTCTATGATTAACTTGAAAAATTTGAATTGATAGGAAAAACGTTTCGCATCGGAAACACTGTCCAACAAAGAAGGAATTTTTCAAATCGGACTCCTAGAAGTAGCGATATGGACAAAAATAAGATATACATCTACGCCTCTTAGCGTAGAAACCATGTATTATTTCAAGAAGAAAATGTTCCTAAAACGTTTGTCGACATGAGTAGTATCGGTCAACAAATGACTTTTTTCAATCGAGATTTTGGAAGCTCATATTTTGCTGCAAATACATCAAAAGCGGAAATTAAGACTTACGCCACCTGGAGGCCAAACCATTTTTTTTACAAACATTAGAAATTATGTGCAAACGATTTCCCACCAGGAGCTGTATCCCGTGCAGAAAGAATTTTTCATATCGGAGATTTAGAAGCAGAGATATAGAGAGAGACGCAATTTACCTCTACGCCCCCTAGCGGAAAGTTTATGAAACACTTGAAAATTTTGAAATTATATGAAAAACGTGTCACACTGAAAACACTATCCAACAAAGAAGGAATTTTTCAAATCGGACTCCTAGAAGTCGAGATATTGACAAAAATAAGATATACATCTATGTCCCCTGGCGGAGAAACTATATAATATTTTAAGATGAAAATATTCCGAAAAGGTTTATCGACATGAGTAGTATCGGTCAACAAACGAGTGGCATCAGTCAACGAAAGAAAATTTTCAATCGATATCTTAGAAGCTCAGATTTTATGGCAAACACATCAGAAGCAAAAATTAACACTTACGCCCCCTGGTGGCTAAAGTATTCTTTACCAAAAATTTTAAATTATATGCAAACGATTTTACATCAGGAGGTGTATCCGCTGAAAAAAAGATTTTTCAAATCGGAGTTTTAGAAGAAGAGTTATCAGGGAAAATGTAAATTATTTTTACGCCCCCTAGCGGAAAATCTATGCGTAATTAGAAAAAGTAACTATATTTAAAATACTCTTCAACATAAATGGAATCGAAAGATAAAACAATTTTTTCAATCGGATGTTTGGAAGCAAATATGTGGAATAAAACGTGTTTTTGAATTTGACATCATCTGCATTTACGCCCTCTAGCGGCGAAATTGTACATCGTAAAAAACAAAAACAAAATGAAGGATAATCATTCGCATATTTCAAGCTTCCCAATGCAAAACTAATTTTTCAAATCGGACTAATAGTTGCAGAGATATCGTGGGTACAGGAGGACGGATAAAGCGGTAACATAAGCACATTCTTTTTTCACAAAGACGTGCTAAAAAAGGGGGGGTGCTATTACATTATTTCGCGTAAGCTTTGACGGAGTGATTTAAAAAAAAGATACATCTTTACCTCCCGTGATTTATTTTTTTTATCGAAACATAAAATCTTTCGTCCGTTAATGTATAAGACATCAAATGCTGAGTAAAAAGCAAATGAGACCATGACATAATTGTTTACCTCTTCGGTTCAAAGGCCAAGAGTATAGAACTATCTGGTACAGTTGTGGCTCTACATCTTTAATATTATCTGAGCCTAATTTGCTAGCTACTTGTCCAGTTCTGGTTCGGAGGGTTGGTGGATAACTAAAATTTCCGTGACATTCATAACAGAATTCAGAAGTCACTAAAACAGCTGATGTTTGGCAGTCACAGCTTAGTTTATGGCGACTTAAATGCTTTTCACCACTTCATGTTGACTCAAAAGAGCCACACCGTGTACAAAGGGGAGTCCAACGCTGACCAGTTTTTTACTATCATGATGCTAGCAGGTTCTCAGTAACCTGAGGGGAATATAATAATGTAACTGATATATCCTCAGATTTTGCCAGATATTTTTTTCTATGTGCACATACCAAATACTATGCTTACCGCTTAAAACCTACAAATAAGACCTAAGCTTATGTCCTTTGTAAGCTGCTCAGAATCAATATGTTGTGTCTAATTCTGTCTCATTTTATTTTTAATAGTTTCATTTTATTTTTAAATTATATACATACTTATTGTGTCTAACGTAAAATTGATAGCTTTTAGTTTGCAAAAGTGCTCTTTAGACTCGGTGCCTTGTAAGCATTAGGGCATAACGTGCTGCTTTTTATTTTCGTATGTGGTTTCAAATATGCACTCCTAGTGTTACGGCTAGAAAATGGTACCTAGTGGAGTGTTCCTCCATATCCTACTTTCGTTTGTAACAATTTTGTTTTCTTATATAAACGGATAGGGATCTTTCCAACATGGGGAATTTTTATGACCGGAAATTTCTGCTACTCGGATTTGCACATGTGAACATTCAGTAGCAATAAAAGCAGGCCATTTTCGGAAGTGGCTGATGTCTGGTGGGCTCATGTCGTAGTCGGTCAATAAAGTTTGGCTCGTGTCCTGACCCCTGGTCCTATGGGGCCATGTACTCTCTTCGTTTTTGGCCGAAATAAAAATCTGAATTTGATTACTTATGTACATCCTGTTTAATATTTTGAAGAAAATTTTGATACATTACAATATACTCTTCTCCGTAATGTAAAAAGCGCATCGTTTACCATTATAACAAATCTGTTTCTACGGTTTTGAAGTTAAGCAAACAACAAGAGTGAACACAAGGAATCCAATTAAAAAGATTATATATGTTAGTTAGCATTTGGGAGGTTAACACCCCTAAATTTAAACTTTTCCAAACTTTCAAGTGCGTTGTTCGTCGATTGGAAGCGTTGTCTTGTGATTTAAGTTTGAGCTTTTTAGAGCCCATAAAAAATATTATTATATGTTAGTTTTCATTTAACGGGTTAACACCCCTTAAATTTAAACTTCTTCAAATTTTTAAGTGCGCTGCTCGTTTGTTGATAGCGTTGTTTTGTGATTTAAATTTGAGTTTTTTGAACCCATAACAAAGGTAATATATATAAGTTTAGGTTTGGGAGTGAACCCCTTAAATTTCAACATTTCTAAAATAAAGTGCAATTTTTATGCGGTCCATAAATATTTATGTGATAAATTGTCTTAGACTACACAGGAAACGTCCTCCGACGTTACATATTAGCTACAAATAATCCATAGTGGGCAAGTGTCCGGTTCGGCAAATGTCCGGTGGACTTTTGTCCATACCCCCACCAACATGCCTCTATCTTTTACTCTTCTTTACCTTTCATTATCAAAGATTTCTTGAATCCTGCCGCACACCCACATAACCCCTACCACACCCCTCACTATAGTTTATCACGATTTTGATTGGACGATATATTTAATACCGAAATCACGCTGACGACTACCTTCTGTTTATTACTTTTTACTCAGCATTTGATGTCTCCTACATTAACGCACAAAAGATTTAGTGTTTCGATAAAAAAAAAAAAAAAAAAATTCACTGGAGGTAATGATGTATCTCTTTTTAAAATCACTCCGCCAAAGCTTAAGCGAAATAATGTAACAGCATTTTCTCACCCCATTTACTTTCGGCGTAGCAGGATATAGGCAAAATAAGAATAAGGGAAAAAGGAAGTTTGCTCCAGGTGAATCTCTCCCCTCTAGCAGGTAAAAGTTTTAGGCGAGGCAGGAATAGGCGAATCAAGAATTCTTTCTTCGCCTAAAATGGCGGAACCCATTAACTTCCGACGTAGAAGGAATAGGCGAAACAAGAATAGGTGAATGCAGAAGACACGGGGAAACTCGAAGGGTAGGTTACGTAAACAGGGAGTAGGGGAAGCAGTTCGGCCTCTACCAGACCCCCACTCACAATCCCCACTGCTTGTGAGATGTGTGGGTGGTTGGTATAAGAAAGGAAGCAGTAGAAGAGCACATTAACGCGTATGGATACAGTTCTTACGTTCCACGACGAGTCGTGATAAGGCTCTCTCGGCTTTTATAACAATACACTTATAGGGTGACTTGGAGTATAGTTACCCTCTTGACTGATAGTTGTGTAGTGAGGATTTTTATTTTACAATGGAAATCTCAAAAGTTTGTGAGGTTCTGAGAACAAGAAAATAGAAGGATTCAATCACAGTCGATGGGTTCAGTTTAATAAAAGATCGGAATCGAAATGACCGTTACTATTGCAAATGTGAAGATCGTAAATGCACAGGACAGGCGATTACTACATTGTTTCACGGCCAGCACATCCTTAGTCAACACGTGGTTTTCCAAACATAACCATGCATCAGAAGCAGGGCCGAATTAAAGGGAGTCTATCTATAGGGGCTATAGCCTTGGGGTCCACCATGACCAAGGACCCAGGAGATATGCCTGAACAAATAATAGATAGACAGAGAGAGAGAGAGAGAGATGTCAATAAAATAGTTTTACTTTTGTCTCGTATGGCTGGAAGAGGGACAGATTCCAAAAAACACAAAGGCTGGAAGAGGGACAGATTCCAAAGAACACAAAGGCTGGAAGAGGGACAAATTCCAAAGCCTAACAAAGGCTGGAAGAGGGACAGATTCCAAAGAACACAAAGGCTGGAAGAGGGACAGATTCCAAAGTCTACACAAAGGCTGGAAGAGGGACAGATTCCAAAGTCTAACAAAGGCTGGAAGAGGGACAGGTTCCAAAGTCTAATAAAGGCTGGAAGAGGGACAGATTCCAAAGTCTAACAAAGGCTGGAAGAGGGACAAATTCCAAAGTCTAACAAAGGCTGGAAGAGGGACAGATTCCAAAGTCTAACAAAGGCTGGAAGAGGGACAGATTCCAAAGTCTAACAAAGGCTGGAAGAGGTACAGATTCCAAAGTCTAACAAAGGCTGGAAGAGGGACAGATTCCAAAGTCTAACAAAGGCTGGAAGAGGGACAGATTCCAAAGTCTAACAAAGGCTGGAAGAGGGAAAAATTCCAAAGTCTAACAAAGGCTGGAAGGAGACAGATTCCAAAGTCTAACAAAGGCTGGAAGAGGGACAGATTCCAAAGCAGTGACTCACCAAGGGTAAAAGGTTTCATGTCGCTATGTACAACGGGGTCGGCGAGACAGTTTCAATTTTTTTACTACTACCATACACCCATACCACCCAATTTGCGCTTGGAACCGTTAATGGGGGAGTTGAAGTCCCCTGTGTCATCACATTGCATGACATGAGAAAAGAATACAATGATAAATCATTATAAAATCCATAACAAAATCTAGGAATCTTAAGCTTTTAACTCATGTTCTTATGAGAACAATAAAAAATACAGCAACTCTGCAGATACCTTTTCATTTTGAAGAATGCTTTACTTTCTCTTTGTGACAAGCATATTGCTAAAGTTTCGTGTTTTAACGGACTTTATAATGATTCCCCGTCATAAGTTCGTTAGGGCCCACTCAGATGTCTTAGCCCTGAGGCCCACACAAATGTCTCAGCCTAGGGGCTCACTAAGACCTTAATCCGGCCCTAATCAGAAACAAGCAGAGCTCCAGTGATCAAAGCCTGCGTACAGATGAAGGAGATTGCAAACATGACAAACGATCAGCCTGCTCAAGTAATAGAGAATATTAAAACAGGAATTTCTGCTAAAAACCTTTCATGCATGCCCTCCAACAGTGCCATGAGTCAGAAAATCAAGAGATCTCGCAGGAAAGGACGACCTGCTGAACCACAAACGTTTAAAGAATTTTCATTACCTGACGAATATTTATTAACACTGAATGTCGTGAACTTTTGCCGGAACGTAAAAGATGCAGACCAGAGAATTTTGATTTTCACAGCAAGTGATAATCTGAAATCTCTGAATGACGCAAAATTCTGGATTATGGACGGAACCTTTAAATCTGTTCCCGTCGTATTCAAGCAGCTTTATGCAATACACGCTCCGGTCGGTGGTCTATCAAACAACAAAATCTGTCCTTTAGTTTATGCATTAATGACAAGCAAAAGTGAAGAACTTTGCATGAGACTGTTTCAAGAGCTGATTGAATGGGCTGAAGAATACGAACTTAAACTAAAACCATAATTTGTTTTAACAGATTTTGAGAAAGTTGCAATCAATGCAGTAAATGCAGAATTTCCGAGCGCTCAGAGCAAGGGGTGTCATTTTCATCTTTGCCAATCAGTTTACAGGCAGGTTCAATCATGTGGATTGGTTTCCAAATATGGATCTGACGAGACTTTTAGTCTCATCATACGGCAAATGCCTGCTTTGGCATTTTTGAGTGCACTAGAAATACCAACTGCATTTGATGAATTGAAAATGATTATGCCAAGCGATGCGGAACCGATTGTTAAATGGTTTGAAGAAAATTAATTATGTACATGGACGTGTGCGCAGAATTCTCAGGAATGGGCAAGTTATAAGAAATCCGCCTCTTTTCCCACCAGAAATATGGTCTGTTCTTGAAAACAATGCATTTGCATTTCTCCGCACACAAAACAAAGTCGAAGCCTGGCATAGGCGGTGGATAACGTTAGTAGGTCGTGCGCATGTTCGAATCTTTGCGATCATTTTTGAAATTCGCAAGGAACAGAATCAAACTAAATCAGAAATCGAGAAAATTATACGTGGCGAACCATCACAGAAAAGAAAAACAAACAAACAGAAGAAACCAAAGAAAAGAAAATCCAAACTATAATTTACAATAGAAATGATATGTCTACTTTGGATTTTGTTAGGGGCATTGCACATAACCTTTCTTTGTAATCATTTCGTTATTATCAATGGGAGCCCATTATCAATTTATTGAATGTATTTTTATTGTACTATTTCCATTGAACTTTTATTCATTGTATTTTTATTTGTATGTAGTTTTAAAGAAATAAAAACCAAGCTGAGTACTAGCTCATACACCTCCTCGTAATGTACCCCGGAAACGAATTTGTCGGCTGAGATAGGAGCAACATGATTTTTCAGTTTTTTAAGAAACGACTGTGTGTGTATAATGTCGACGAATTGATTGTCGACGAAATGCACCTGTCGACAAAGTGAACCAGACCCAATATTCTCTCCAGAAAAATTACGTGCCACACAGGACTTTTTGAAAAACTTAAAAGGATCGAGCAAACTATAATACCAGACTTGCCTCAGATCTAAATAACAAGCTAAATAACTACTAAGTTAGACCGTAGATCGGGTATTGGAGTGCTGAAAAAAAATAAAAAATAAAATGGAACTTTTTTGAAAATTTTGTATGGGGCCTTCTTGACCCCGGCTCCGACCCCTTCCAAAAACCGTATATGGTCTAAGTTAGAGTACCATGAGATAGTATACCAAATTTGGTAGCTCTAAATTGAAAACTGTAAATTTTACGAAAATGTTGTATGACCCCGGGACCCGACCCCTTCCAAAAACCGTGTACGGTGTAAGTTAGAGTACCATGAGATAGTATACCAAATTCGGTAGCTCTCAATTGAAAACTGTAAATTTTACGAAAATGTTGTATGACCCCGGGACCCGACCCCTTCCAAAAACCGTGTACGGTGTAAGTTAGAGTACCATGAGATAGTATACCAAATTCGGTAGCTCTCACTTGAAAACTGTAAATTTTACGAAAATGTTGTATGACCCCGGGACCCGACCCCTTCCAGAAACCGTGTACGGTGTAAGTTAGAGTACCATGAGATAGTATAGCAAATTTGGTGGCTCTAAATTGAAAACTCCAGATTTTACAACAATGTTGTATGTGGCCCCCTTGACCCCAGGCCCCGACCCCTTCCAAAACCATGTACGGTGTAAGTTAGAGTACCATGAGATAGTATACCAAATTTGGTGGTTCTAAATTGAAAACTGTAGATTTTACGAAAATGTTGTATGGGGGACCCTTGACCCCGGGCCCCGACCCCTTCCAAAAACCGTGTGCGGTCTAAGAGAGTAGCATGAGATGGTATACCAAATTTGGTGGTTCTGAACTTTTTTCGTTTTTGTTAGGAATCGACGGGTATAGTGTCGACGAATTGAGTGTCGACAAAATGTAGCTGTCGACGAAGTGAACCTGACCCACTTGCTCTAACATCATATATCTTGTTCTTATCATGTCCAGACACACATATACGTCGCGCACCCTGACCTCAAGACTGTTGCCAACATAACATTCAGTGAGCAAGAAAATGTAACGTTTATGTTGAAACGCTAAAAGAGGACGAACTCAAAATTTACATAGAAAAAGACACCAAAATTTACAAATAAAAAGACATGAAAGTTAAATTAGAGTATACGTCATAACTCTCTTTTCCTTCCGCGGGATATATGATGCATGAGACTACGCCAGGCGCATAGCTCTCAAAGCCTATTTTTCTGCAACAGCTTCTGCTCAAGACGTTTAGTCCAGCTCAGTATAAAACTATTCTTTTTAGTACCGTCTTCTCTGTATTGCAAGAAAACTCCTTATTTCCCGATGCGAAAGGGGTGTAGCTTAGCCTCACTTCAAGTGACATTCTCTACCAGAGGTAAATGTTCTGCTATAAAATTTGGAGATCGAAATTCCCTTGAAATATGCTCGCGTTTTGGCCGTAGACTGCACACAATAAGTGTACTTAATTCGCCAATAAACGTTCAGCAAAATGCCAAAGAATAAAAAAAATGAGTGATACAAAGAAGTTTTCCGTAACATATCGTCTGCCGCCAATTTAAAATTATTAACGAAATATTTAAATTAAGAAAAACCTCTTGCACCACGATATTTACGATTCAAAATCAGTCATATTCTTATGTTCTTGGAAAGAGAACATCTACGCATCAACAATTCTCACTTAAAAACAACAAATCGCTCAAATATCGGATTTCCCCACCAAACAAATAACAAAAGTTTTCAACTTGGACATCAGAGCTCCGCGTTTCCTCTGGCGTGCCCTTGTTGGATGCAGTACTTCCTCCCCATACTGTTATTTGCATCTCTCCCAGAACATAATTAATTTTTCGATCCAGACTTGTTTAGAGCTCCAGAAAGGGCAACAAGAAAAAACCTGCACTTACACATCGTAACGTATATTCTAATTTAACTTTCATTTTTAGTTCTTTTTCCTATGTAAATGTGAGTTTGTTCTCTTTTGCACTTTCCAAACTTAACGTGATATCTTCTCTTTCTCACATGAAAGAGGTTGGCAACATTCTTGAGGTCAAAGAGAGTGACGTATGAATGTGATAAGAACGATAGATAAAAAAAAAACGATACAGCAGTTGCTTAGTGTATATGTGTGTGTGTAGATGTTCGATCGTTGTTAAGCTAGATTATACAATAAGCAGTTAAGGTATTATATGTGAAGTATAAAACTAGTAGCGGTATATTGTGGATTTTCATAAATCGTTGCTGTACTAATAAAGGGTTATCGTAAGTTTGGCATCTGTATATGTTTCGTCTGGACGTAGAAGCTTTATTTGAACTATCCCGTACAACTATTGCATCTTATTCTCATTTAGTTCAACATTTCCTTAGTCATGGTTTTAAATATAGCGTAACACCAATCTAGCACACGAAAAAGGGTTATGTTATAACATTCTTTACACACTCAATCGACAAAACATTAGAGATACCTACCTAATAACTAGTTGGTCCTTTACTCGCGCGAATAACAGTCTGTACACGCTGATGCACCAGCTCCACTAGATGTCGGATGCTTTCCAGAGGTAATGCCAACCATGCCTGTTGCAGAACTGTCTACAACTCAGTCCGAGGCGTCGGTCAAGAATCCATGGATCTGAGGTTTCATTCCACGATATCCCACAGGGCATAAGATTTCAATACGGGAGACCTTTGAGGCGGGTGGGGGGGATACTGCATGGTACCGGTGCTGTCCTTGAGAGAAGCAAACTCCCAACTCCACTGAGGTAGTAAAAAACCCGTTTTTTCGCTCGTGCCGGGAAGCTGCGAGAAGGTTGGAGGTTTGTGCTTTTGTGTGTATGTCGCGAGTTGAGATGTTCTGCGCACACAATGTTCCTTCCTCTCTGTGCTGTAATGAATCTTTAGGATATTAAACCTCTCAATCAACTTGAGGTAGGTGTTTCTTTTCCATTTGTGAGTCTGGTTCAAACTAATTGCGATAGTGACAAGTGAAGTCACAATAGTTCCAAACTCAGATGAGTGTTTCTCGAGCCATACCTGGGAAGTTGCGGCCCGGTGGGGCGGAGCATTATTCTGCTGCATCGGGCCATCGGCCGCAGGATGCACGAAGGCAATGAAAGCGTGCAGGTGTCAGCCAACACATGCTGGTAGCGCGCAGTAGTTAAGGGTCTCTGCCAACACACTAAAGGACCTAATGTGTCCCATGAGAAGGCTCTCAAAGCCATCACAGGAACACCCTCGCCTTGAACAAAGCCGACCTGGCAGGACGAGGCCGTGGCCTCTTGCTGTCGACGCCACAACCGCATCCTCCCGTCAGCTCGGTGCAACTGAAAACGGGATTCATCTGACCACATGACGCTGCGCCATTCGGCGAGGCGTAATTTCCGATGACGAACAGTCAGCAGTGCTACACGATTAGGACGTTGGCTCCTGTAGCTCAGGGTATACATCGTGCGTCGTCTCCCGTAGCCCAGTGCATACATCGTGCGTTGTCCCCCGTAGCCCAGTATATACATCGTGCGTCGTCCCCCGTAGCCCAGTGTATACATCGTGCGTCGGCCCCGTGCCCCAGGGTATACATCTTGCGTCGGTCCCGTTCCCCAGGGTATACATCGTTCTTCGGCCCCCGTACCTCAGGGTATACAACGTGCGTCGGCCCCCGTAGCCCAGGACATACATCGTGCGTCGGCACCCGTAGCCCGGTGTATACGTCGTGCGTTGGCCCCGTACACCAGGGTATACATAGTTCGTCGGCCCCCGTACCCCAGGTTATACAACGTGCGTTGGCCTCCGTAGCCCAAGCTATACAACGTGCTCCGGCCTCCGTAGCCCAAGGTATACAACCTATACAACGTGCATCGTCTCCCGTAGCCCAGGGTACACAACGTGCGTCGGCCCCGTTTCCCAGGACATACATCGTGCGTCGGCCCTCGTTACCCAGGGTGTGCATCGTGCGTCGGCCCCCGTTACCCAGGGTGTGCATCGTGCGTCGGCCCCCGTATCCCAGGGTGTGCGTCGTACTGTTCGCTCGATGTCGCTGCTTGGGCCTCCGACATTTAACCTGGATGTAATTTGCGCCGCAGTTGCTAAGCGGTCGGTTCATACGAACCTGGATAATCTATGTCGACCCCGGTCATCAATGGCGTGTGGTCGGCCACCGCTTACTCTCTGGGCGCTGGTATGTCCTTTGATGGTATACTCGCGGTACGCTCTTGATACGGGTGCCTTCGGGAACCCTAGGGATCTTATCACTTGGGCGATAGAATGAGCCATCTGTCTTACGCCGGCGATGCGTCCATGATCAAAGTAGCTCAGATCACCACGGTTACCCATGTTCGTCGATTCTGATACACTTTTGTGAAGACTTACTGCCCGCCTATTTATCACCTGCGTTCGGTTTGGGTGCATTTCATTCTGCGCGGGGCATGCCCATGCAAAATGCACATCACCCCTATATCTAACGTTTTGTCTACTGTGTGTATATATAACGTATGGCCCAAACTAAACGTTATGCGGTAAGAGGATAAAAAAATCAACAGGTTACTCAGTAGATGAGTGGTCTACGGCACAAGAGCACTCACCTGCTGAGTGCTCTTTTGCCCTAGACCAGTATTCCCGTGTATTTGGGCTTGGGTTCAAATCCCTAGCGAAACATGGCTGACATATTAATTGCTACGACACCGAAAGTAGTAGCCCTCCGCCCATGTTTAGAGTGTTGTTTTTCAGATCATTCGTCCTAGCTGGGCCAGCATTTGAGTCCCGGATAAGGCATGGATGATGTACTTGTCTCGCTGGCCAGGCTCTCTCCGCTCCCTGGAATCAGTGACTTCAAATTAGGGACGGGTGACGGCTTAGCTCTTAGAGTTGTACACGGTGGTCGTTAAACTCAGAAAAAATTCTTAAGCAAACACTTAAAGTTCTGCGGTGAAATGCAGCGCAGTGTTTTCCTTGATTTCTTCGGGAAAGAGGAATTATTAAAAGGCTAGAAGAAGAATTAATGTTGCGAGCCACCCGTATGACCAAATGTTTAGAGGCCCTGGTTTGTGGTGTCACTGTCCGATATTGGCCCGGTTTCGAATCGTAGACAAGACGTGGATGGTGCGTTTGTACTATATCATTGGATCTTATCTCTGCTTAGAATCATTCGCCCCAAATTTTGGACTAGCGACTATTTATAGCCCTTTGATTTGCGCATAGTTTTTACAGGTAGACATAATGGATTTACAGATAGATAAAATGGCTGATAATAAGCAGTCTGTCATGTAATCTCTGACTGCGTAAATATGCTGGCAAAATGCAGAGAGAAGCTAGTGGTCATATGCTGCTGGACTAAAACTCTTCCACGGGAAGCCTAAAGACGCCACAGATCATTTGGACTTCCAAGATAGTTTCCTACGAAACTAGGAGAGAGTGTTGAAAAATCGAGTTAGGTAAATTCCTGACGTCAGCCAAGAAGGGATATATAAGTTTCTCAGCCCTCGTTCAGGGCTAAATATTGCAAATAGGTCATAATATTCATATTCAATCGTAAAGTTTCCTTGTTTGCGCCATTTCAAGCAGCGTCCGTGAGACGAGAAATATCTCCAAACAGGATTGGAGTGAGGCAGCAACGGATTAGATATCCTAGTGAGCAATGTTGAGTATCACGGTAAGAATAACAGTATACGCTACTGTGTATTTATAACGTGTTGCACTGATGTCGTCGGCGCATGTTTATCGTGTTGTGTAAGTGAGTGAAGAAACAGGATTGATTATAACTTCAAAGTCGGCCAGGCAAAAGGATTAGCTACTTCGAAGTAGGCTAATCAAAGAAATTAATATCTACCTAGATTTCGGGGAAGTATAAAAACATTGCTTGGCCGGTTTAAAGAGCACTTGCGGTTTGATCACAGTTCGGAGTCGTACGGTCGTGAGTAGTCCAGAAGCCAAAGATGAGATCTCATATATGTTGACCAGGTACAGATAGGTGGAGGGATTACCTTGACGCTCAGCAGCGGGGCGCGGGCGAACGATTGTGCTCCCTCTATATAAGGAGGCGATCGAGGTCCGTTATGTCAGGAGCTAAGAAAAAAGGAATCAACGGAAGTTTTCTCCATTTACTTTCAGAACGGGAAGCATTGAAGCCAGAACTGTTGAGCTTGTAGCGATCATCACATGGCAAGACTCCTTACGTTTTTAAGGAGTCTTTTATTTTACCTTGCATGATTCTGCTTGATGAAATAGTTTAGCTCCTGAGATAGATTTTAGAAAAGAGAAACTAACAGCATTCTATTGCTGAAAAAACGAACCAACTCAAACGTTATGGCTTTCGCTGGAAACTAAAGATAATCTAGTCTTAAGTAAAGCAGCGCTAACGTGAGAGGGCCGTTGCAGGATATTTTTCATGCGTGTGCCTTGTTAGTTTTTGTGTTCAGCTTTCTTGAGAGAGAAAACTGACAAATTGGAATAACCTAATAAATAAGCGAAACGTATTGAAATTTCCGTAGGGAATGCACTTGTGATTCTAAGCGGGTGCAGTGATACCAAGTCCAGACTAGCTTTCCTCAGAAACGCACATTTTATCGTGATGTTGCAAATGTACTGCATCTGAAAACTGTGATTAGAAAGATCGTTCACTTTTTTTTGTTTATGAAAATATAGATGCATTATCGTTTGTACAGGGTGTTCGAATAATGACTGTGCACTGAATGTACGAATTGCAGTAATGTAATAATAAAGAAATTTTGAATGGAATTACAGTAAAAGTGACCCGCCACGTGGATGTGCCACGTGTCTGGTAACCTTCATGTTTCCCCACCCCGAGGCGAGCGCAGCTGTCATTCCGAGTGAAGGTCATTCCCGAGCGCTTGGTCGACGGAGGCAGACGTGTGGTCACTCGTCTCGACACAAGGACAGGGGTGTTGACGGTTGAACAGAGAGTGTTTTTTGGTGAAACTTGTCTTTCGCCATGGCAACCAGTACACGGACGAAGAATAAAAACAGTTCGCTAGGAAATTTCGCGATGCAGACGTCCCCCACCGTAATGCTGTACGTCAGCTCATAGCGAAGTTTCGGAAAACTGGCTGTGTTCTGGATGCCCCCCAACCCTATAGGCTATCCACAGCAGACGAGACCGTACAGGATATCCAGGACAGGACGCAGAGGAGTCCACACAAGTTCGTGACGCGCCTGTCACAGCAAGCTAATGGGCTGAACAGTACAGCCCACGGTATTCTGAAAAGGAAGTTGCGTTTCCAACCGTGCAAAGTGTCTGTCGTGCATCAGCTGAGAGAAACAGACCACGTGACCCGTGTTCGGTACTGCAGGTGGTTCTAAGAGTTCCTGTCCCAAGAAGGTGAGGACATTCTGGACGCGAGTTTTTTTATAGATGAGGCATGGTTCCACCTGTCCGGGTACATCACCAGCCAAAGCACTCGTCCCTGGGGTACTGAAAATCTCCACCTTCGAAGTTAAGGAAGGGCCTGTTCACAACCAGAAGGTTGGTGTTTGGTGTGCCATGACACGTACGCGCATTATTGGGCCCATTTTCTTCAGTGAAAGCATTAACTCATAACGGGACCGAGCCCAGATTATCCAAGCATTCATATCCGAACTCACGGAACTGGAAATCAACGAAGGATGGTTCCAGCAAGACAGTGCAACTGCTCACGCCGCTGGCGCATCAATACAGCTTCTGGAGGAATTCTTCGGAAACCGCATCATCTCCCGGGGATTGTCGCCTGCCCGATCACCGGATCTGACTCCCACTGACTTTCTTCTGTGGGGAGGACTGAACGAGAAGGTGTACGCAGGTAATCCGAATACGCTTCAAGAGCTACAGGCTGCATTAACGACCCACAACCAACAAATCACGCCACATACCCTGAGAAAGGTATTCACCAACATGTGCATACATGTCTGGACGTCTGTTGGACCCATTTTCAACACCTCCAGTAGGAACCAGTTTGACATGGTAAGTGTTACGTTCAGTGCACGGTTATTTTTGGACACTCTGTACTATATTGGGAAAGTTTTTTACAAATTATGAGTGCTACTTTCTTTAAATATAACAGATTTCCCGATATAGCTCTTGAATCTTTTAAAGCTGTTTCAATTTATAAGAACGATATTTTTATCAGGAATTGAATTTAGACAATGAGGCGATGCCATTTTTATCTAATATGCGTATTTAATGATATTTGTACTTGAAATTGATACAGTTTCCTCCGAAACACAGGAAAACGAGAAATACAAAATACATCTTTAGCATTGCAAGAGCCATTTATACATCGCTAAAATATAGATTTAAATTCCGCTAAGGAAACAGTCTGCTCTAATTTAAATACTGGAAACAATCTCGTCGTGCTCATGGTCTGACGATTTCGGATAGTAGCAGATGTTTATATCAGAGTGGCACACTAACTACCGAAATGGAATTCTAAATTAATACCTCCCGGTTTAAATGTCAATAGACGAAATGAACGTATTTGCATTGCAAGATGTAATGTTTACCATTTGTCATGAACCACATTTGCAGTTATAAATTCCGTGCCGTCAGTTTAAATTTGATAAATTTATCGCCACATTTTAAGCACAGAGTTCTTTGTTATTTGAAAGATGACCGAGCAGTGTCACAGAAGTTGCGACTAAAAAATGCTATTTGTTTCTGTCCTTTTAATTCTCATAATCGTGCATTTCAAAACTAAGGTACAGATTTTTGCCAGTAAATGCATGCAAAAGAAATTCTTTCGCAAAAGATTGCTAGATAACGGAATCTCAAAATTCTTAAAATAAAAAAAAAATATTTCCAGAATGACTAAACCAGAATTTTGGGGCAATCTTGTGGGGCTAAAAATAATTGCTGAATTTAGTAGTTGCGACAAATTGCGGAAGTTATATAATATTTTCTGGATAATTCATAACGCATTTCCCACTCCAAACGTAAAGTGCACACGCATATTTTTCAGTAAGTGCAACTTGGGAAAAGTGCTGATTATCAAATTGTTCCCATGTAGAAATCGAAAGACAGCTTTATTATTCATTTTAGCGTATGTGTGTATACTATTACGTTGTATCTCCAGGTTGCTTCTTTTGCAGAAAAGTATGTTTTTTTTTCTATCAATGAAATGCTGTACTGAAATAAAATTTTCTTTCCACACAAAACCTTCTCACTAATTTTATATTCTCTTATCATATATATTTATTCCCTTATCATATATATATTTATTTTCTTATCATATATATTTATTCTCTTATCACTAATTATGTTATCATATATATTATTTATTGAGAATAATATATATATATATATATATATATATATATATATATATATATATATATATATATATATATATATATATATATATATATTCTCTTATCACATATAATTTATTCTCGTATCACTAATTATCTTATCATATATATTATTTTTTGAGAATAATATATATTCTCTTATCATATATATTTATTTTCTTATCACTAATTATCTTATCATATATATTATTTTTTGAGAATAATATATATTCTTTTATCATGTATATTGATTCTCTTATCATATATATTATTTATTGAGAACAATATATATTCTCTTATCATGTACATTTTTACTCTTATCATGTATATTATTTATTGAGAATAATATATATTCTCTTATCATATGTATTTATTCTCTTATCACTAATTTTTATTTTCTTATCATATTATATTCTCTTTATCCAGATGCATCCGCACTCCCTTACCGCGAGTCATCAGGTCTTCACGGCCCCTCCTTCCTTCATTTTTTCCTTCGTCTCTCTTGTCAGTTAAAAGTAAAAACCACCAATACGCCCAAATTACACATTTTTGCTATTTTTTGCTTGTTAGTCTTCATTTTCAGGTGCTGGCTCCGTTAACACTGCTTCCAAGAAATTGTAAACTACGTTTTTTATTCCAAATGAGTTTTAAAATCTTAAATCTTAAAGGCTCTTAACGAAAAATCTTGCTAGGAGCTCTTGTCGAGGCGTCACTGAACTGCGTCTCTTAACAGCCTCGTGACGTAAATTTTTCATCTCTTTTACTATTGGTTGATTCGTAGTCCGCTTTCATATTATCGTGGCGCCATCTCGTATTAGCTTCATTTTTCTTTCTTGTTCTTGGCAGTTTTCATCTTTTGCATTAAAAAATGGATTTTTAAAATATAAAAAGCTGATACTGTTTTCAAATGAATGTCAAAGTGCCCCAGATGTATTGCGCTTAAAATCGAACACACAAAACTTGAGCAATTCTGAGAAAATACGATCGAACTTGAATATATTATAGGCGCAAAGTAGAGCGCATCTCTAACAATGTTGAACTGCTACATTCCAGCAGCTAGTGCACATGAGTATTGGAAGATGTAGTGCACCCAAATCAACGGTAGCAATGAAATAAGCCCAGCAAAAATATAAAGAGGATGAGTCGAAAGTTTTGCAATATTTGGATCACTTTATGTCTTGATACGTACCTTTACGACGAAAGCTGACTAGCATTCAAAGTATAGGCAATCGTGGTGCACCATCTTTAGCCATCTGTCTGCAAGTTCTTCGATTCCGCGGCGGTACCAGTTTTTGTCCTTCGAGGCGAAGAACTCCTTCATCCCAACTGCCACCTCCTTCTAGTTGTTGAAGTGCCGCCCGCGAAGGAAGTTGGCCATGAACCGGAACAAGTAATAATCCGACGGAGCAAGATCTGGACTATATGTTGGGTGTGGCATTGGTTCGATGCCCTCAAGTTCCTGGAGTTTTGCCCGGGTCGTTCGCGAGGTATGAGGCCAAGCGCTGTCCTGCTGTAGGAGAGCGCTCTTTCTGTTCACCAGTGCCGGGAACTTCTCCAAAACGGCATTCACCAACTCTAACTGTACAGAATAGAAGTTGGCGTAGATGGTCCGACCGTCTTGAAAAAATTCGTAATGGATTATCCCCTCAGAATTCCACCAGACGCAGAACATCACCTTGTGCTCGAAACGCCCACGTGTGGTGGCAACAGCCCGGACTCAACCACTGCCGTTGTGTTAGGATTGCGGAAATAGAACCAGTTTTCATTGCACGTAACAATTTTCTTGATGAAACGATGTTAATTTTGCCTTTCTACGGTGAAATTTTTTTGGTGTTAATTTTGCTTTTCTACGGAGCGTTTATATAGCATGAAGCGCCGCCCCGGTGGCACAGAGATCTCAGCTCTAGCTTCTGATCATTTGATCTAGCAGGCCTGGGTTCTAGTTCTAGATGAACAACGTATGGTACTTGTCTAATGGCTCCGGCTCTACTTACCCCCAAAAAAGTGTGGCCACAAATTAAAGACGGGCGACAGCTTTTGATTTTCTCACGGGGTTGTTAAACTCCGCGACAATAAAGGAGAACCTATGAACCATGCCTTCTCTACCATCTGCATGATCCTTCGTGTTTTAGAATATGCCTGCCAACTGTACAACCAGTTGCTTCCTTTCTGTCGGAGGTTATACATTCCAGAAAAATGATACCGTTCATTTTTGTTTTGTTTAGGGGTTAAACGACAACCGTGCTTATATAAGGCTGTTTTGTTTCCGGGAACCAGTGACCTCCTAATCTAGGGTCACTGGATCCAGGAAAGGGAGAGAGCCAGCACCATAGGGCAAATACATCATCCATGTCTCATCCGTAACTAGAAATCGGCTTCAAATCAGACGACTAGGAATGATTGGTGTCCATTTGATACGGTTGCCAGTTCGTTTAGCAATATATTCAGCCGATTGCCCCTTCAGGGTGTTTACTTTGATCATAATATCATCGATTCATGTTTTCCTGATCCATGAATTCCTTTTCCTAGCTTCGTTGGTTACACTACGCACGCACCACCGTGCTTCTAATTCAGAGATGACTTTTTTAGAGTTATCTCTGAATTGTAAGGTTACTTTGAAGTGTAACCGGGGCTTCCATATTTATCAGAAGCGAAATTCTGTAGCCATTTTTAGAGATAGCGAATTGTAGTAAATTTCTTTCAATTCCCGCCATTGGGATGGGAAGGGCAGCGACTGGCAAAGTACCTTTTTTCCCACGCGTCACAGCAGAGGGGGTGTTAGATTTATAGTTTCGTCGATGTGAGAAGAATGAAACTGCACATTATTGTTTTTCTGCTGTCCCAGGCAAAGCGGCGAAGCGAAAATAGAGGGGGCCAGCGAGCCAATTAAGGAATCTTGCGCTTTTCGGAGAGGAGGCATCTTAGGGTGTGGCAGAGAGAACTCGGTGGCAGAAAGTCGACGAAGCAGGAGATCTTTAGCGGGGGTGTAGTATCATCCGGACAAAGGGAAGGAGGAAGGAATGAGGCCGATGATGACAGAGACGGAAGGAGATTATGAGGGGTTAATATGTAGAAAGAACGGAGATCAGGGCAAGGCTTAAAGACATTCCCCGTAACATCTGAATAAAAAAAGTCTTCCTCTCTGAAAAATTTAGCCTCAGTCGATTCACTCTTCTATGCTTTGTATTGTATTTATCTGCTCCAGTTGGGAGAATTACGGATTATACCACCGATACCGAACTTACTGCAAAGGAAGCATCAAACGAACCCTCAACACAGGGCGCTGTAATAGAACTCGGCACCAAGCCCTGTAACAATTTAACAGTCGATTCACTCTTCAATACTTTGTATTTTATTTATCTGCTCCAGTTGGGAGAATTACGGATTATACCACCGATACCGAACTTACTGCAAAGGAAGCATCACACGAACACTCCACACAGAGCGCCGTAATAGAACTCAGCACCAAGCCCTGTAACAATTTAACAGTCGATTCACTCTTCAATACTTTGTATTGTATTTATCTGCTCCAGTTGGGAGAATTACGGATTATACCACCGATACCGAACTTACTGCAAAGGAAGCATCAAACGAACCCTCAACACAGGGCGCTGTAATAGAACTCAGCACCAAGCCCTGTAACAATTTAACAGTCGATTCACTCTTCAATACTTTGTATTTTATTTATCTGCTCCAGTTGGGAGAATTACGGATTATACCACCGATACCGAACTTACTGCAAAGGAAGCATCACACGAACACTCCACACAGAGCGCTGTAATAGAACTCAGCACCAAGCCCTGTAACATTTGAATAATTTAGCCTCAGTCGATTCACTCTTCTATGCTTTGTATTGTATTTATCAGCTCCAGTTGGGAGAATTACGGATTATACCACCGATACCGAACTTACTGCAAAGGAAGCATCAAACGAACCCTCCACACCGGGCGCTGTAATAGAACTCAGCACCAAGCCCTGTAACAGAGGTCAGATAGGAGTGTACGCGTGGAGGTGAACGTGTCCGGTCATAAATCATCACGGTGTCTATTTGGGGTGGTAAGAGTTGGCTAACACTTGCTGTAATCCACGTGGTGTAGTTATACTGCTATTAGTCGGTCATCGGAGCCCCTAAGTGAGAAAAAGATGTATCACCAGAAGGAAAGGTTGACATTTGTGTAAGAGAGGCTATACGTTGCGCATTGATAGATCTTACGTCCTACATGCACAGACATACAGAGACTTATCAAAATATTGAAAACACTTACTGTTTGTGGAGAACTTTATCAATAAGCTGTAAGCCAAACCCGGGGTTTTATAACAGAAATAATTCAACCTGGAATATGCTTATACATCTCACTCATAATGGGACTATTCTTCATATGTCCCAACCCTGACAGGGACGTTGGAAGTCGAAAGTGTGATCTGACCTTTCGCTTCAAATATTTCCACATATGTTTCATAATATTGAGATCTGGAGATTGAGGTGGATTAAGTAGATACTGTATCTCATCCTTATGCTCAGCAAACCACAAATTAATGCATTCGCCCATTGCACGGGTGCATTATCTGCAAAAAACTAGGGACGGTCATTAGGGAACAGTGCCCAGCTACATTGGGTGCAGATGTTTCTCAAGAATGGGTATGTGCATTGCAGATGCTACACGACCCTGCAGAATAACCAACGAAAAGGAACGTCATGATACGGTGCCCACAGCATCGGAGATTTACCTACATATTTCTCAGTTAGAAGCTAACAGTAGTCGGGGTTGTACGCTTCTGCAGGTTTCCGCCAGACGTACGCTGTAGAGATGAGCTCGGGCCCGGCCCGGGCTCGGAATTACACGACTTGAATTTCATTACTGTAATTAATTCAACACGTGTAATTCCTAGCCCGGTTGAATTACACCTGTTGAATTTCATTGTGGATTTGTTACCATGGTGGAAGGATTTTCAATTTCCTAAGCTAGCTGCCATTGCAAGACAAATTTTCTTAGCAAGACAAATTTTCTTAGCAAGACTTGCATTATGCATTGTCCAAAGCTATGGCCCAAGCAAGGATTAGTTTACGAAGGTCTGGTATCGTAAAACTGGGAAAAAATCACATTCCCATTTTTTGTATTTTATTAAAAATCAAGAATCTTATCTTTAAAATGATGTATTCATTTCCAAAATTGTTCAGTTAGAAATATTGTTATTTATTTTTTAAATTTCCTCACTCCCGCGATTTTTGGGGTGACGTTGGTTTTTTAGTGCATCAGGTCGAGTTTTAGAGAAAAGAAGATCAAGTTGAAGCGCTGAGGCATTAGATGCAATTCTCTCTCTCTATTGTTTCATGATGAACTTGGTCTGGAAACTGCACACATATATGATAATATTGTGATTATTATACTATTAAGCGCAAAGCTATGTTAATGTTACAAAATGCATAATAATCTCGTCTGCAATGCTTTTACCTTCTTTTTTTAATTTTGGAAATTTCCCTACATGCTTTTTTTATATTCTACTATATCCCTCTAAACTACATTTACCAATTAACATATATGTAAATTATATTGCAAATATTAGTTTTCTAGAGTCAAAATTTCAAACACTTGCAACAGTCTGTACGGCGTTGTATATTTTATAATGCAATTTATTCAAAATAAAAGTAAATTTAGAAATCAAAAAGAAATAACGAATGGAATCTTTTGTTTCTAAACGATTTTCTTTTCTTCAGCTTTTACCAAAACTACTGATTCTCCTGATACGGTCGAAGGGCACGTTGATTATTTATTTATTTTCAAATCCACATTTTAGAACATCTGGCTTTATGCGTAGTATTTCTAAAAAAATATTAATATTGTGAAGTGGATTAACTGAACTAAACTTTTTAAACTAATCCTTGCTTGGGCCATATCTTTGGCCACTGTATAATGCATAAATGCGAGCCTTGATAAGCAAAATTTTCCAAGAATCCAGGCCCGGGTGGGCCCAGGCTCAGCAAACACATGTAATCAAAGAAAGCGGGCCGGGCCCGGGCTCCTAAGATTGAGCCCGAACTCATCTCTAGTACACTCTACCAGTTGTGGAAAGCAATGTGAAACATGATTCATTTGACAAGGTGGCACGTTGTCCGTCTTTAACATCCCACTTTTTAAGTGCTTTACTCCACTTACACGTTTTGTTACATTGATGTCGGTAATCAGAGGGTTGTGGATTGCGTCACGGCCATAAATACTGGCACGGCCATTAATACTGGCACGGCAGAGTTCCCGACGAACTGTAAAGACGAAAACGTATCATTCTGACTGGTGTTCAGCCCTGCTGCTGTTTGTGGTGCCGTGGTCTTGTGCTTCCGTTGTACAGTCTGTGCCAAGATTCGCCTATGCCTACCTGGCATCTTCGTATGGCGTCCACAATGTGAACTTTTGGTGGTAACGCCGTTCCTTTTTTGATAGGTAGTCGTAATTTTCGATACAGTTTCTCGTGTCACTTCAACTATTTATGCCGTTCTGCGAACGGAAGCTCCTGCAAGACGCGCAGTAATGATAACGCTTTTTAAAGTCACTGAGACATGACACTATCGGCAATCAATTCAAAGCAGCAGTTTCACCTGCGGTTGTAGCCCTGCTACGTGATAGCCGACACCGCACTGCTCCCCTTCATATACCTCACATCGGGTGACGTCGTCTCTGTGATTTGCATACGACGTCTTGCGTGTACGCTCGGTGTTTCCATTATTTTAATTAACCCCTGTAGATACATATTATTGACTAGAAGCAAGGAAATGAATATATCCACAAGCGCAAGCAACAGCTTTTCTTTAGTTTTTCATTTTGTTTCTAAGTTTAACAACCCTCCTGAGTATCTTAGCTTTTATTAGCAGCTGGGCGCTCCAAATTTAGAGCAGCTGATGCTAGAGAAGGAATAAAGTTTGGGGCCCTAGGACAAGCTCACCGTCTATAATTTGTTTGGAACCCTAACACAGGGGCCTAACTCATGCCGTTAAGCCTGAAGCCTGGGCTTCTGATCACTCGACGCAAAAGCAGCAGTACAGTGAGTTTGGATGTAATCGCAGATATTTGCGAAGTTGGGACTATATCATCATCATCATTGTCAACCATTATCAATCCACTGCTGGACGAAAGTCTCCCCAATTTTCTTCCACAACGGTCTGTCTTGTGACAGTCTCCTTCATGTTACTCCCGCATACTTTTGAATTTCATCCACTTAACTCCCATGTGGTCTTCTTCTGGGTCTTTTCCTGTCCCTTGGAATCCAGTCTAAAATTTCAGCTGTCCATCGATGGTCTGTCCTTCTGGCAATATGTCCAGCCCATTGCCATTTCAGGGATTTTACTCTGGTCATGATGTCTTGTCATTTTTATGATCCACGACTACCTCTTCTTATCTCTCCTGGTTACACCAAGCATGCATCTCTCCATGCTTCTTTGAGTTGTATGCAGTCTTTGTATGTCCCTTTTAGTTAAGGTCCACGTCTGTGCACCATATGTAAGCACTGCAAGGATGCATTGATCAGACACTTTTCTTTTAAGACATAATGGCATATTGCTCTAAAAAATTACACTGTTTCTTCCAAAAGCTCTGCAGCCAAGTTTTGTACGCCGATTAATTTCTTCATGAATGTGACCCTCACTGTGACTATATATGCACTCAAACGTTTTCTGTGTTTAAAAGAATTATCGCCGTGTTGGCCTTGAGTACGCACATACGCAGAGAGACTGATGCAACGTCCAGACTGTGTGTGTGTGCGCACAGATACAAGTATGCTGGTAAGCAGTAAGAACGTACGCACACATATTCTACGTCTAGTCCACTGGTTGTTAACGTTTTCTAGCTCCCTTGACATCCCTGCTATTAATCCGCGGCTTCCATAAAGTGGAAAATAAATAATTTAGGATTAGTTTTTCATCATCTATACTGTGTATGTATAACAGATCTGAGAATTTACTGCAAACTCCAGGAAAAGAAGAATTGTATGTTTATTAAAAGACAGCTCACCTAAAATTGTTGCGATAGTAGCAATATTTATGTATTTTCTTATTTGTAGTTTTTCAGTAAACAAAATGGAACAGAACGAGCTCAGTGGGTTGGTTGATGTTTTTTAACAGCTTTTGCTTCTAAATGTTTGCTCGAAGATGTTATGTTTGAGTTTCAGTTCTTGCTCCAGGTTGAGTCTGTTTCTGTATCTATTCTTCATATGCACGAGAGCTGAAAATATGAAATCACGCAGGCATAATTTGGCAAAAGGCATCAAGCATTTCATTGCCCTTCTAGAAACATCAGAATCATTTCTCAAAATCATTTTTGTTTACTTAGTAATTTATCGAGGACAACTCCTATTTAAAACACATCTCTGAAAATGGCAGAGAGTTTTAGAAATAGGTCACACATGAAAAGTTAATCAAGACCTTCTCACTTTTGGTCGCCGACCGTACAGCTGGGAAATGTACTGAACTTGCCGATGGGGACGGGATGGATGGAACAGAAGACGTTTTCCAATATTCCCAACACAGAAACAATAAATTGTCAATCAGAGAAAGGCAAGGGAGCGTGTATACTTAAGCTAGAGAGAGAGAGAGAGAGAGACAGAGAGACAGAGAGAGAGAGAAATATATATAGAGAGACAGACAGAGAGAGAGAAAGATATATATATATATATATATATATAGGATGTAAGGTCAGGTGATGCGTAACATCACAGCCTCTCCTTGACAAATGTCAACCCCGCCTTCTCGTGGTGCATCCTGTTCCCACTAAAGGGGCTCTGACGACCGCCAATAGCGGTATAACTATACCATCGGGATTAGAGGAAATTCTATCCCACACTCACCAACCCGCTTGGCCAGCGTGGTGAGTTATGGCCAAACCCCTCCAAAATGATTCCACAACTTAAATCTTGGCCCTCAGTCTCCGGCAGCTGGAATGTACCTGACCAAGGCAGCGGCCAGTGCGACATGAAGGCAGAGGGTGCTAAGAATCCCCGGAGGACCGGACTAGGATGCCATCCGATGCTGACCTTGGCTACGTACAATGGACGCTCCCTATCTTCTGATTCAAGGCTTCTTGAATTGGAAGAGGAACTACAAAGGATCAAGTGGGACATCGTGGGACTAAGTGAGGTAAGGAGAAAAGGAGAAGATCTCATCGAACTGAAAAGTGGACATCTCTTCTACTATCGTGGGACAGATACTGGCAGAACTAGTGGTGTTGGACTTATAATAAACAAGAAACTGAAGGATAAAGTTGTAGAAGTTGAAAGTTCCTCTGACAGAGCTGCACGACTTGTTATCCAACTCTCGAAAAGATACCAGGCTCAGATTATTCAAACTTATGCACCCACCACAAGTCATCCTGAAGAAGAAATTGAAGAATTTTATGAGGAAATTTGTCATCTAAATAATAAAGGTAAGCAGCACTTGAAAATAATTATGGGAGATTTCAATGCAAAAATAGGGCAACGGCAACAGAATGAAACTTCAGTAGGTAAATTCAGTCACGGCAACAGAAACCAGCGTGGAAATACTCTCGTTAAGTTTGCAGAGGCAGAAGGGTTTTTCATCTTGAACTCCTTCTTCAAGAAAAAGCCACACAGGAAATGGACATGGAGACATCCAAATGGGACGACAAGTGAAATTGATTTTATTATGTGTAACAAAAAATTCGTCATAGAAGACTGCAGCGTGCTAAACAAGTTCAACACAGGTAGTGACCATAGATTGGTGAGATGTAAGATGCACCTCAACATTAAACTTGAACGTGGCAAGCTCATAAGACAAACAAAATCTATTGACATAACCAACCTTAAAAAACACCATAATACCTTCAAGTTGGAATTGAAGAACAGGTTCTCTGCTTTAGAAGGCCTAACATCGGAAGAAGTGGACATCTCTGAAGTTAACAGAAAAGTAACCAAAGCTCTTATGGAAACAGCAACAAAATTAGCTGGGTCTAAGAACAAGTTGCATGTAAATAAATTATCAGGAAAAACGAAAATGTTGATGCAAAAAAGAAGAGAGATGAGGACAACTAAAGAAGATGTGACTTCCAAAGTGGAATATATAGAGCTATGCAAGGCAGTAAGAAAAACTATCACTGAAGACGTAAGAAAATTCAACTGTGAACTAGTGAGGAAAGCAATTGAAAACAACCAAAGCCTAAAGATAGCAAAGGGACATCTCAGTAAGGGAAGAAAACAGATTATGGCACTGAGAAAAGAAGATGGTTCTGTAACAAGAAATAGAGGCAGAAATTTTGACAAGAGTGAAAGATTTCTACTTCAAATTATATGAAAGGGATGGTACATGCACTCCAGACATCATGAAAGATACCAGTACCAGAGTTCCTCCAGTCCTTCCAGCAGAAGTTGCACATGCAATCAAGAACATGAAGCGGGGAAAAGCTCCAGGAGAAGATGGAATTACTGTAGACATCATACAAGAAGCAAGTGGAGAAATCGAAACAGTATTCGCCCAAATTTTCACTCGATGCCTTAATGAAGGAAAGATTCCTGAGGATTGGAACACCGCTACAATGATCCTGCTACATAAGAAAGGTGACATTGAGGATCTTGGAAACTACAGACCTATCAGCCTCCTATCAGTAGTTTATAAAATTTTCACTAAAGTTCTTTCACACCGCTTGAAGGTAACACTGGGCATGGCTCAACCGAGAGAACAAGCTGAATTCAGGAGTGGCTACAGCACAATAGATCATATCCACGTGCTGAGAGAACTAATTGAAAGAGCGAGGGAATATGAACTTCCATTGTGCATGGCTTTTATCGATTATGAAAAAGCCTTTGATTTGGTGAAACCATCAGCAGTTACAATGGCTCTGAAAACCTGCGGTATTGAAGATGCATACATTAATATTATTAATAACATCTATGAAAATGCAAGTGCAAAGATTAGGCTGTTTGAAAATACAACACACGTAAAAATTGGAAAGGGAGTGAGACAAGGTGACACCATATCTCCGAAGCTCTTTAATGCCACATTGGAGGGTGTTTTTCAGTCGCTGAGCTAGGAAAACAAGGGGATAAAGATTAATGGAGATTATCTAACCCACCTTCGCTGTGCTGATGACGTAGTCATTTTTGCAACTACCCCATCAGAGCTGCAGAGTATGATCCAGGAACTTGCTGACAAGAGTAAAGAAGTGGGATTAAAAATGAACTTTCAGAAGACAAAAGTGATGTTCAATGCTTTTACAAGAAATGAAGATTTATCGATTGATGGAGAAAAGCTGGAGATAACAGACACGTACGTTTATCTTGGACAGCAGATATCAAGTGAGGGTCACATTGATGAAGAAATTAATCGACGTACAAAACTTGCCTGGAGAGCTTTTGGAAGAAACAGCATAATTTTCAAGAGCAATATGCCATTATGTCTTAAAAGAAAAGTGTTTGATCAATGCATCCTTCCAGTGCTTACGTATGGTGCAGAGACGTGGACCTTAACTAAAAGAGACATACAAAGGCTGCAGACAACTCAAAGCAGCATGGAGAGGTGCATACTTGGTGTAACCAGGAGAGATAAGAAGAGGAACTCGTGGATCCGAAAAATGACAAGAGTGGAAGACATCATGATCAGAGTTAAATCCCTGAAATGGCAATGGGCTGGACATACTGCCAGAAGGACAGATCATCGATGGACAGCCGAAATTTTAGACTGGATTCCAAGGGACAGGAAAAGACCCAGAAGAAGACCACATGGGAGATGGGTGGATGAAATTCGAAAGTATGCAGGGGTGACATGGAGGAGACTGGCACAAGACAGACCGTTGTGGAGGAAACTTGGGGAGACCTTCGTCCAGCAGTGGATTGATAATGGTTGACAATGATGATGATGATGATATATATATATATATATATATAGAGAGAGAGAGAGAGAGAGAGAGACAGACAGAGAGAGAAATATATATAGAGTGACAGACAGACAGAGCGAGAGAGAGAGAGAGAGAAATATATGTAGAGAGACAGACAGAGAGAGAGAGAGAGAAACAGAGAAGCAGAAAAATAGGACAACGCAATTTGATTCGGTTAGGTCAAAAAGGCCGCAAATTGGCGAGGGTGGGGAAGGGGAGTCATTGGGGAAATAATGCCCGACAGCAAGAGAAGTGTGGCACGGATTGATTCCGATCTTGCGTTCCACGGAGCAGCTGTGAGCTGGCTACAGTACCATCCACAAGAGGTATTATATATTTCCGCATTTCCCAAAAAACAAAATCTTTTTGGTTAGTAGAAAGTGCACTTTAAACTTAGCTGAGAGCTCCATAATTGTCAATTGTCATAACTACTATTTCTCTCAGACGTCTAGAGAGGAATGACTGCTGACGTATTTAGCAGGACTTCTGATATGGGCATTCACAAATTTTTTTAAGCGTAGTTTTGAAGACAATTTTACCTGAGGTGGGCAAAGAATTAGAGAATTTCCCACGAAACGCTAGGGACTACTTTTCGCAGTGGAGGTAGCTATTCCATACCTTCCACAACAGTACTATCATACGAGAGAGTAACGTAATTATAAATACACCACGCTGTGAACACTCAAGAGACGCATTTAGCGTATTAAATCGGTTTATTTTTGTGGCGTAGCCAAGCTTTCCCACTCTACTGGGAGGCTTTTTCAAAGCAATGGTAGACGCAAAAATGCAGGGAATTGGAACACGTGATTTTTGAAAAATAACGCCGGTGACATCACGAGAATATTGCACGGATTTTTATCACGCAATTATACGGTGTGTCGCGATGTGTTTCCATCTTTTAATAACGCATGCCAAGCTTTTGGTAGTTCAGTAAAAATTATATCATTGCACAGTAGTTTGCTGGATAGGATTTCCATTGTTTCCTTGCTGGCAGTCTCCTTGAAATTCGTGTAAAGGGCAATTCTTCTAATACTATTCTGTACAGGAGCGGCCGATGAATGCATAGCTTCTCTGGCGAGTGCTGTATTCTGCATGTCCTGGTTCATACTTCTCACGTGCTCTTTACATCTAGTGTCCAAGTATCGCTTTGTCATTCCAATATATATATCTTTTGCGTGTTGTCAGAATATACCAAGTTGCAAGGAGAGACAGTGTGAGAAAGAAAAGGCAGGTGTGTACGCTATACCATTGGTATATCCTGACAACACGGTAAAGATATATATCGGATATACGAGTTGCAAGGAGAGACAGTGTGAGTAAAAAAAGGCAGGTGTGCGCTATACTGTTGGTATATCCTGACAACACGGAAAAGTTTTGTATCGGATATACAAACTGCAAATAGAGACAGTGTAAGAAAGAAAAGGCGGGTGTGTACGCTATACCGTTGGTATATCCTGACAACACGGAAAAGATATATATCTGAATGACAAAGCGATCTTTGGACACTAGATGTAAAGAGCACGTGCGAAGTGTCATCCAGGACATGCATAAATACAGCCACCGCCAGAGAAGTCATGCATTCATCGGCCGCTCCTCTATGGAATAGTATTAGAAGAATTGCCACATACACGAACTTTAAAGAGACTGCCTTCAGGGAAATAGTTGAAATCCTATCCAGCAAACTAGTGTGCAATGGTATAGTTTCTACTGAACTACCAAGAGCTTGGCATGCGTTATTAAAAGATGAAAACACATCGCGACACCCCGTATAGTTACGTGATAAAAATTCGTGAAATATGCTCGTGATGTCACCCCAGTTATTTTCAAAAATCATTTTTGTTCCTTATGTGTTCCAATTCCCTGCATTTTTATGTCTACCATTGCCTTGGAAAAGCCTCCCAGTGGAGTGCGAATGCTTGGCGAATCTTAGTACATACTACGTCACAAGAATAAATGGGTTTAATACGCTATGTGCGTCTCCTGAATGTTCATACGAGAGACGCTGGACGGGTTGCCTTTACATAGTGGGAGATGAAGAAAAAGGACGGAAAATTAAGTATTTGGAGTATTCCCGTTCAGAAATGAAGTTGTAATCTGCCTTGCATGCTTATCTGCACAATGAAACCACTTAATATGGTGGATTCCACCACTCACAACAAACGACAGAAGGAGAATCCTAACAGGCTCCACACGGAGCAGAGCAATAGGCTCTCAAATTGCTGCATGAAATCAGCAAAAAAAAAAACAATCATTTTTTTATTTTCCTCAGTTGTTACATAAATACAGATGTCATTTTGTTTTCAGTTTTATTAAAAGTCCTAGACAGAATCATAACCAGTTGATGAGAAGCTTTGTGAAAACACCAGTTCGTCCGAGACGGGATCGAAATCGCGTTTCCTCACTCCGGAGGGAGATGCTCTCCCAACTGAGCTACACGGACGAAATGTATTGCTACAGGTTTTTCGCCTTGACACGTGCTTTACCTCTATAGTACGTCCCATCGTCTCCGTCTTATTTTTTAAATTTGTTTTGAAACGAGGAGCGAATTTCCGTTTATTCTAGACGATGAGTGGAGCAAACATCACACATTTTTCGAAGAACCCAACGGCCAGTACATCAATTTTTACGTTCAGGAGCCAATGTGAAAACACAAATTTGTCCGTGACGGGGATCGAACCGGCGCCCCACCCTCCGGAGTAAGTTGCTCTCCCAACTAAGCTACACGGACGGAATGCATCGCTGCAGATTTGTCGTCTTGGCATGTGCCATACCTGTAGTACGTCACAGCTTTCGTTACCATCTAAAAGAGCGAATTTTCATTGGACCTGAGAAATTAACTGATTTCTTCCGCACACGATTCATAGGAAGCGAAAGCATGCGTCGACTAAGCCTCAAAATTCCTCATTTCTTTACTTGTTCGCTTACTTGAGAATTCACAGCCGTAGAAAAAATACATTAATAAGTGAGCTTGGGTGCTCTGATAGGGAAAATTAAAGTTCGAAAAGGAAGAGGACGGAAATAAATAATAACCGGAATTTCCGAAGTCAGGAGGGAAGTGTTGCAATATTCCTTCGTGATGAGCAACAGATAACACAAATCGACAATTGATGATTTTTCCTCTTACACAAAGATACTGAACATTTCCTCTCGATACATTTACGGAGGTTTACACATGTCTCTGTAGTATTTGCTTTCTTTTTGCATCTCTGTCACTCCGTCGCAATTTTTTCTGTGGTTTTCTCAGTAGCATGTGTAGGTCTTTTATATTATGCTTGAGTAATAATTTATTGCTTATTTAACCAGGGAATCCGGAGGTTTCTCCGTTCTTTCAGAGTAAGTTTCTTGCTAATTTGTAAATAGGTGAGTCTTAAATTTTCACTTGAAATAATTTCTTGTATTGCATAATTCGTGGTGTCCAAAGGGACTTCTACGATATATATATACAAATATAACTCCCTTTAATCATTCTACGTGGCAACAAAAGTACGTGATTACGTAATCCATCTAGATCAATGGAAATCACCGCAGGACATTCTCACAAGCGTACTTCTGATATCACTGACTGATTAAGACACGCATAAAGTGAATTCAATATAGATGGCAACATTTCAGTACATAATAGTCTCGAAAAGTGACAAAAATTGCTAAAATATGTAGTAGTGGAAAAAAAATTATTTACAATGGTACGAAATACGCATTAAAGCATTACTACGTTTGATATTCTAGATTCAAAAGAGCAAGCAAAAAAAAAAAAAAAAAAGTCCGGCAGTTATAACTGCAACATATGATTACACTGAAAATATATATTTAAAGTAGAGGACTAATAAAAGATATTGAGAATAATGGAAAAATTGAAGACCAGAAAATATCAAGGAGCACATCCTTTAAAAAATCTGGAGCCTCAAAATTCATTGATCTCTTTTATGAAAAAAATATTATTCATTATAAGATATTTAGTGCCCTCTGTTTGCTCAACTTGTTTCTATGAACTATAATGAATGTTATAGCTTACGTGTCTACAGAAACACTTAAAACTTCATGTAGCTGCTGTACTTTCCTACCATTTCATCAGTTTTTGTTGCATATATGTGTATACACTGAGTGGCCACTTTATTATGACCACCCCCTCAGTACTTCGTTGGGCTACCTTTTGCCTTTAATACTGCGTCGATTCTTCGTGGCATGGACACCACGAGATGTTGATAGCTGGTTTGTGGAATCTGAGACCATGCTTGATGAATAGCACTTTCCAGGAGTGTGAGATTCCATGGCTGGGGATCCAGCTGTCTGATGGCTCGTTCAACTTCATCCCCCAAATTCTCAATGGGGTTGAGATCTGGAGATTGTGGGGGCCACCTAAGCAAAGTAAAATCACCGGCATGTTCCTGAAAAAAATCCTGTACAATACGAGCACTATGGCAGGACGCATTACCTTGTTGAAAGTAGCCATCGCCATTGGGATAAACCATCCACATGACAGGATGAACTTGGTCCGCAATGATGTTTAGATATGATGTGCCAGTCAGACGTTGATCAACACGAATTAAGGGGCCCAAAGCATGCCAGGAAAACATTCCCCAAACCATAGCGTTGCCGCCACCAGCTTGAAGGGTTGTAGCAATGCATTTGGGGTCCATGCTTTCGCGCTGTTTCCGCCAAATTCTCACTCGGCCATAGGCATGGTGCAACTGAAAACGTGATTCATCGGACCACATAATTTGTTTCCAATTATCGACTGTCCAATCCTTGTGCTCCTGTGCGAACTGGAGACGTTTTCTCTTGTTAACTGCAGACAGCAATAGTGTTCGAACAGGCCTTCGGCTGCCATATCCCATTTGATGCAGTGTACGGCAAACAGTGCGTGCAGAGATCATTTGAGGGGTTCCTTGAATAAGATGTTCTGTAATTTCCTGTTGTCTGTTACCAGTCTGGACACTCTTCTCCCTTCCGCCCGAACAATCACTAGTCGATGACGAGTTGCACGTAGAGACCCAGTTTTTTGGCTGATAGTCCAGTCTTTAAATACTTTAACAACAGCTGCTCTGGAACATTTCACGAATGCGGCGGATTCGGTGATACTCGCTCTATGGCTCCGAGCTCCTACAATAATCCCACGTTGAAAGTCCGTTAAATCGCATTTTTTACCCATCTCGTCACCCAAAAATCACTTCTCCTACTGTCGCAAGCACTAGGCTTTCCCTTTTTATACTAGCCTCTCCCTCTGGCTGCAACAGCGTGCAGCCATAGCTCATTTGCTTAAAACTGTCAGGTGGTCATAATAAAGTGGCCACTCAGTGTATATATACAATATAAATCTTGAAACCCTTTGAACTAACCATTTTTTAAGGCCACAATAAATACGATTTTTCCTCCGAGTCTCTCGGAGAATAACAATACACTATACTTTCCTCCGCAATTGAGGTCTTTTTTGGATGGTCTTCTGTATCTCATTTGGACATTTTACCATCAAGGGTAAATATTTTATATTTTGATATATATATATATATATATTATCGATTGATGGAGGAAAGCTGGAGATAACAGACACGTACGTTTATCTTGGACAGCAGATATCAAGTGAGGGTCACATTGATGAAGAAATTAATCGGCGTACAAAACTTGCCTGGAGAGCTTTTGGAAGAAACAGCATAATTTTCAAGAGCAATATGCCATTATGTCTTAAAAGAAAAGTGTTTGATCAATGCATCCTTCCAGTGCTTACGTATGGTGCAGAGACGTGGACCTTAACTAAAAGAGACATACAAAGGCTGCAGACAACTCAAAGCAGCATGGAGAGGTGCATACTTGGTGTAACCAGGAGAGATAAGAAGAGGAACACGTGAATCCGAAAAATGACAAGAGTGGAAGACATCATGATCAGAGTTAAATCCCTGAAATGGCAATGGGCTGGACATACTGCCAGAAGGACAGATCATCGATGGACAGCCGAAATTTTAGATTGGATTCCAAGGGACAGGAAAAGACCCAGAAGAAGACCACATGGGAGATGGGTGGATGAAATTCGAAAGTATGCGGGAGTGACATGGAGCAGACTGGCACAAGACAGACCGTTGTGGAGGAAACTTGGGGAGACCTTCGTCCAGCAGTGGATTGATAATGGTTGACAATGATGATATATATATATTGTATGTTTGTGGACAATCTCTGATTTAATTAGTAGTTCTGTAATGTTTCTTTTCTTTCTGTTTAATTTACGTTTACGTTACAAAAAAAAAAAAAAAAGCCGTCACAGTTGGGCAAAGAATATCAAAACAGGTCCCTACAGAAAAAAAAACAAAAAACAAATTTTCAGTGGAATGGCATGAGAAAAATAAAAAAATCTATGTTAATAGCTTGAACTTTAGGAACAAAACTTCAAAAGACCGGCTATATGGGCGCTCATAGCTTTGGTTTCAGGAGGAAGAAATGAACATCATAAATATAAACAGCATACCAAACCCCATACGTAAATTTGCGCGCGTGTGTGTGTGGGGACCGGGAACAACCCGGTGAGCTATAGATGGGAACACATCCCTAATTAAGGGTCACTGGGTGAAGGGAAGAGAGAGAGAGCCAGTGCCGTAAGAGAAACATCACATCAGTGCCTCACTAGGACTCGAACCCAGACCTATCTCGAGCGAATGAAGAGAAGCCAGCGCTTAGACAACTGGGCCAGAGATGGAAACGGGTCACGGGTCAACGGTTCGACAATTTCTTGCGGGTCAAACGGGTCGGGTCAAGATGTTTCTGACCCGATTTCGACCCGATTTTATTTCCGTTTGATTTTTGAAAAGCAAAAAAAAAATTTTTTTTTCGAAGGAAATTATAATTTTCTGCTCGATACTGGTGCCCGTGGAATTAAAAATGATGTGTCATAAAATATGAAGGAAGTACCTTCCTTCTGAGGGGCAATGATGAAAACCACATACACATTTTGGAACTTTTCAACTCATAAGAAACTTGTAAAAATTGGTGTTGCTGTGAAACATATTCGCTTGATATGTTATCAAGAAAACAACAGAAACTGAAATTAAACATACCAGTTACTCAATTCAAAAATTTTGAGTGTAGCGCCATCAAAATTAGGTGGAATAGCCTTAAAATTACAGGGGAGGGACTTTTTGACTACCGCAGATGTGTTTGACAACATGTGTAAAACAGTTAGATTATGTCTTGCAAATCAAGGACGACAGTTTCAATACTTCCTGTAAGTAAGTGGGTAAATTATACATTCCTATTATACATTTGTTTGATTCCCATATATAACCGAAGATACCCACTTTTTGAACGCCCTATATATTTTATAGTTCAAAGCAGATTTGTCCGGGTCTGGTCCGGGCTGGGTCCGGGTCCAAAATGTTTGACCCGTTTCCAACTCTGAACTCGGCCGCCGTGGCTGCAGATAAATTTGCTGTGCCTTCTCTGTCATCTTACTGTCTTTACCCCTTCCCTTTCCACTACATACACCAGGTAAATTCAATTGAAAACCACAACAACCCAAAACAACAACAATAGAAAAAGAAAAAAAAATTGAACAGATGGATACGCGAATTTAGGCAAATACGGGAATTTCTCTGCAGTTCCTTTGAGCCTTGAGTCTTTTGCCCACGTGTGCTTCATGCTCAACGAAACCCCTGCGAACACTTGATTGGTCACCAAGAAGGGAAAATAAAAGACACTATCAAGGCAAAGTTACGGGAAAAACTTCTGGAGATATTTGATCAGCAGTAAATGGCTCCTACAGTAGATGATGTTTTTCATTTCTTTGCCTTCCACATACTTTTCTATACTGCCGCGTTACGTACGGTGTGTTCAGTCGAGGATCAATCGGGGAGCAACTGGGGCAATCGCCCTCCCACTAAGGTAGATTTTTTCTTATGAAATGGCCAGTTTGCTAATAATAAATGTACTTATTTTTTTAAGCATGGTAAAAATGCACAAATTTTCATAAAACTTCTTATAACAATTAAAATTTGCTGTGAATCTGGAGATAAAATGTTCTGTTCTAGCTTCATCTTCTAAAAAACAAGACAAAACAGAAAAAACCTAGAGCTTCAGAAACAGGGAAAGCTCAAAGCGGAATTGAAATGTTTTATCTGATCATTAAAAGCAGTGCATGTGCTTTGTTCTATTCTTTGGTATTGACTGCTGTCATCAGTAATTGAGAACAGGGAAGGTCACAGTGGGGCTGAACTTCGGAGAGTGTGTTTGACAGTATGAGTGACAAAATCATAGTAAATATCTTGACTGGGCCATAAACAAAATCCTGTAAAGTTGTTCTCAAATGCACCTCTTTCCATTTTGTTTCGAGGGAATTTTTCTTTTCACCCATTCTCGTTTTACCACGCGTAAGTCGTTCAATTTGATATACGAATGTTAGCTTCATTCGGTTTCTTTTCGACAGTTCGCCCTTTCATTGAGAATGCGCCGAACAAAAAAATCTCTCTCCGAATGCTAAAGAAAATTTTTGACCGCTGTTCCAATTATCAAGTAAATGTTGCGAAATCGAAGCGTGCACTCCGTGAGAAAAGATGTGCAGTTATTCCCATCGCTGATATCTTTGTGATTTAAAAATTTAGAACAATGTGTTTGGTGAAAAAAAGCATATAGAAGGTCAGGCAATACCAGTCGGGAGGTGCAGCACTGCTAGTTGAACTTCTGGAAACATATACACGGTCGAGTCACATTATTGTGACCACCAGCTAATAATATACAGAATAACCGCCGTGTGCAGCGCGGACAGCAGCTAGACAGATTGGGAGTGTCTCAATAAGGTGCTGGAAGGTGTTCGCAGTTATGTGGTGCCCTGCAGACTGCAGTGCATCTGACAGCTGCTGGAGGGTGCTTGGTGGAGGATCCATACAGCGAACAACACGATCGAGGTGGTCCCACAGATGCTCAAATGGGTTTAAGTCTTAGGAATTAGGGGCCCATGGAACTTTGAAGTCTTCATCGTGCTCTTCCAACCACTCTTGGACATTTCTAGCTGCGTGACCCGTCGCATTGTCGTTCTGGAAGATCCCATCTGCCCCAGGTAAGACGTGGGGAGGATGGGTGTACATGATCTGCAAGGATGGATTCACAATAAATTCGGTCCATAGTGCCTTCCACAGCTATGAGTGGATCCAGAGAATGCCACGAAAACATTCCCCAGAACACAACGCTACCCCCACCAGCTTGGGTTCTTCTAGCAATGGTTGAAGTGTGTTTGTTCTCCGATGTTTCTCGCCGTATACGCCAACGACCATCCGTTCGATGAAAACGTTACTGATCGTTTTCCGCTTCATCGAAGCTCTTCCATAAAGTCTTTTTCTTCCTCTTTTTTCTTTTAGGCAAGAGCCTCTCGCAAAGTAATATCCTGCACCCCGGCTGCTTGTGCTCTAGAATACAATGAGAAATTTCAATATTGTTACTTACTTTCTACTGTAAATTCCCAAAGCTTTTAATCTAAAAAGTTTATTATATACAATAAAAATCACACACACACAGGATTCCAGAAGTTTAACAGAAAGATTTACATACAATCAGAATTAATGTTACCACAAAACTCTTTGTAGTACTTCAAGAACAACATAGTTAGAATTCCAGGGGAAAACATGTGCCCCCTCTTGCCTCCCATATGGGCGCCGATGACCGGCTCATAGGTAGGTTTGAACGTTGCTAACATACATAACCTCTGAAAAAGAAACAAAAGCATATCGTCATAAGCTTGACATGAAGAAACGACTAAGATAGAGGAAACTACGTTCCAACGTTTTTCATTTTTCCAAATAATTAGGTTTAATTTTCTTCAAATGACACATTTTTGTTAAGTCTCAACTTTAATAAAATTAAAATTACAAGTCTCAACTTTAATAAAATTAAAATTACGACGAAATTCCTTGCTGAATTCACAAAAAATCATGTTTGAAATGTTTCTTCATGAAAAAGCTACGTACATTGAAGGAGATTTACTAGAAATTTGTAGTTATTTTTATTAGCATGAAATCTGCCGAAATTTGCAGTTTGTGAATTTTTGTAGTTTAGCTACAAAAATAATGTTTCATGTTGCGTACAAGTGTGTTGTAGTTCATACCAGATTTTGTAAAAATTGTTTCACATAAGGCATTTCATGCCTTGTGGCGCCATCTGTTAAGCGTTTCTTTATAAAACTGAGGGATAAGAAGTGTTTCCATTTGAATTTTAAGACGTAGGGTATTTAAACCAAAGATGTTCAATTCTACAGTTTTTGTAATGTTTTATAACATTAAAATCTCGGCAAGCTGTTTTTATCATAATGTTACTGAAGAATTATTAATTTTAGATCAATTTTTAAAGTTAGGAGGCCCAGAAATTAACTTTAAAAATTTCACAAAAATAACGGTCGTTTATTACATATCACAAAAAGAAAGTTCGTCCAGTTTCTGATAAAATATGAGTCTATACATTCTTTTGCAACGTATTTATTTAAATTGATTTTGATTTAATAATTATATTACAATACACTTAATAAATTGGTTGATACTGCATTTATAAGTATCTTGCAGTTGTTTACTAAATTAATTGATACTGAAGTTCTTTGAGTAGTTTTCATACGTTTCTTGGACTTAGCAATACGTATATATGATTCATACAATTATTTTGATTGTTGTGATTTCTACAACAGTGTACTTTGAAGTTGATTCACAGAATAAATTCGTACTGCCTTCTCATACTTATTTTTGTGTAATGGCGGAAATGTCATGTTTAAGTATATAATAATAAAATTCATTTATTTTGGGTAAGATATCGTTATTCTAGTGGTGTATGTCTAAAAAGATGCCAAATCCTTTCCTTCAGGAGAGTTTTATTTATTGCAGTGGATATACATCGTTTCTGATTTCACATGAACATATTTTTCAACTTTGTAGATATTCGTGTCAATATTGTGCTGCCATCTATGATCATCTATGATCGTGATTTTTAATTCGAGTTCATTTGTATCATAGGAAAGGGATCAGAATAACCTTTCTTCTTTCTAGAACGACATTACAGCACGAGGAAAAACATACACATAAATAAATACTATCTATATTACATGAAAAAATAATATAAAAAATAAAACCCATAAAGCCCAAAGCATGGAAATCGTCGATCATAAAAGAGTCCGTAAAAGGAGAAGAGAAGTAAGCTTCTGTAGTGAAAAGAAGTGAATCAAGTTGATGCTGAGATATTGATGACCAAAAGTTTCAGCATCCTACATCAGGACGCTGACTACATGAGCCCACCTGAGCTCAGGCACACATTAAAATTCACCAATGAGTGAGGAGCACTCACTGAGTCGTCTATAACAGCACATGATTTAAGAAATCATAAACTGGAGATTTTTGAGTTAACTCTTGCATGCCCTTCTTTCAATACTTGTCAAGATCTAAACATTAAACAAGTTAGCGACCGTTCAACTGTATTTCATAAAATAACTCAGAAACTGAAGAACTTTTGTAAAACGTTGACAAAACAGATAATTCAATATTTTTTCACGTGGTGGGTGGGATTCGAATCAATGCGTTCTCTTTCCTGTAGCTGTAGCTCGGAAAAATTTTAAAATTCGTGATAATTCTGAAAAACATATTCATTGGCTATTTGAAATACGTATATACCCATAGAGGTTTTGCGCCAGTGGGAACCTCGATTTGAAAAAAAAAAAAAATGGAGTTAAACGGTAAAAGTAAGTGGGAAAATAGCCAATTAAAAGTGAAAACCGATCTTGTTTTTTTATTACTTTCGTTTATTTTTTTTTTTTTCGGTCCCTTTTCGGAATCGTTTTGTGGGAGTTCAAAACGTTCTCCAAATGCCCTGTTTTAAAAGTTACAGACAGATACATACAATTTAAGATACTTCATGAACAGAAAGCGTGAAAATGAGCTTTTAGCATATAAGCATATATGCTTTGTTCCCCCTACCCTTCCACCTTCCTTCATCTAACTAATATTGACGGCGCTACTTGAATTTCATGCTGTGATCCCCAGCACTCGGATCTCTGGAAAGTCTCAGCGCCTAGGGTCTGAGACATTCTTACATCAGAGCATAATCAGGCCAAGTAGATGTCAAGTTAGGTACAATGATATCTGGACTACCAATTTGTATTTCCGGATTCTCTGTTAACATACATTTGCAAACATAAGAATGATCAAATCAATAAAGTCAAAATATATTTAACGAAAAAATTTCTCAAGAAAGTATCAGTAGAAACATGAAAAAATTCTGACATGAAAGTACAAACGAAAAAAAAAAAAAAAAATAATTGTAAAAATTAAGAAGAGCCAAACATGAAAGATAGATCTTGAGCTCACTTAATACCTGCTTTGGTAAACAGCAGAAATATCACCTCAAAATGTATAGGAAATACTAAAAGCTGTATATATATTATAGATCAATTCATCACAAAGATAACTGACAGAAAAATGAAGTAAAATCCAGCCCAGTAAAATTATGTAAAAGAAAATTATTACATTCCATATTTCGCAAGAATTAAACATATAATAACACGTGATGCAGAGAAAGAAATCAGACTGGTTGAATCAGCTCTCATACCGAAAACAAAGGGAATTAATTGCAACTGTTTAAAAAGCTAATAATCTCAGATCAATGGAAAATCTATGTCAATTCACACACGTGCTGTAATTCAGGTTAAAGGAGGTATACAATTTTTAGTCATCATACGTTTCTTGGACTCGGCAATACGTATATCTGATTCATTCAATTTTTTTGAGATTTCTATAACGGTGAACTTTGATGTTTTCTAATTCCGTGGCTAGTATGTGTACTTATGCTTTATCAATAAAATATTTTTCCATGTGTAAAGAATAATAAATATTTTCATAAATAAAATCCATTTGACTTCTCAATGTTATTGGAAATACTTGTACATTGGGAAAAGAACAGAATAGAATTTAGTGTGGAAATTTCACTAAAATCTGCAAAAATGGGATTCAGATACCAGTAAAGTATGAGTGGATATAATCTTTTTAAATGTGAGATCTTAGAACACCTGAAAATTATATTTGCATAGTAAATATTGAAGTTTCATACCTTGACTAAATGAAGTTTCTTATCTTAGCCGTAGATATTTTTGATACAGGTATGTAAAATTATTCATCAGTTACTACAAGGAAACCAAACATTTTTCTTGCGAATTTAAAACCATTGCCATTTGTAAAGCTGCCCCAAAAGAAGTAGCTATATTTGAAGACCAAAAAAAAAAAAAAAAAAAAACTCTTTAAAATGGAAATATGCAAAACGGAGGAAGCACCGTTTTTCATGAACAAGGAGTTGCTTTTCATGAACAAGGAGTTGCTTTTGAGCAGCCAACTGACTGTGTTTCGCATTTTGACAACAGATGACTCTGTAAGCACTTTACAGTATCGTTCTCGTACACTGGATCCTGTAATTCTTTGTTAGAATGCTATTAGAATGTGGTTACTCCTTGCCTTGAAAATTTCAAAGTGGACGTCATTGAAAAGGGAGAATCCAGATAACTAGACAAGGGATGAAACCCTAAAAATGGAACTTAAGTTTACAGAAATGAAACTGTGTAGTTAAATAACGGATGCACAAAGTTTGTTTATAGCCTCCCACAAAAATGAAGAGACCTATCAAAATTGAAATATGTAATTGCAATAAGCGTACGTGAAATATAGACCGCACAAAGTAAGGTATATTAAATTTTAATTAAGTAAACTCTCAAGGGGCTGGTTTTTGCCTACATGGCCTCCCCTCGTATACGGAGCCTGGTGATTGACTATTTGGTAGGTTATCAAAATTTTGTTACATGATATCAATCTAATATGCCATCACACAGCACTATTAATCATGTCTCATGGAGAAAAAATACACGAGAGGTTGTTATTTCACTATTGCCAAAGGTCGCAGATCTATCATAGAACCAGTAGTTACCATTTCCGGACGCTCAGAAAGGACCCCACTTCGAACTACGAATGAAATACGTAATGTGCACTAAAAGTTCTCTGCCCGACCACAAACGAACAGTTATTGGTTTGCGAGTTTTTGGACTTAATATGACAAGTCTTTGCATGCCAAATTTCAGTTTCCAGCTTCATAATTACACTCATTGTCATAAAAATTCGCGCACCAACGAAAAACCGTGCGATTAATGCGAAACTCGGCGAATAGCTGCGGGGAGGGCAGACATGTAACCGATTAAAGTTTCGTGTGATTCCTCATCCCCCGCGTCCAAGACTGGCGCTGTAATCGCAATCCTTGAGGCTTAGAAGGCGCCGCGCAGCGGACTCCACATTCATTCCGAAGTGCACGGTAAGAGTCAGGTGAGATCCCTGAGCGATAGACATGCCGAGGAGCCGCCGTACATGTGCGTACGGACAACTGACGGAGTTTGAACGAGGCCGTATCGTCGAGATGAGATCGGTCGCTATTTGGGCCGGTCGGACAGTACGGTGCGATCGTGTTGGGCGCAATGGACACGAGATGGCACCCAGACACGGCGGACTGGCTCCGGACGACCCAAACACACCACCAGCAGAAAGGACCGTGGGATTGTGAGAGAGGCACGCACAGATGCAGCGACGTCCTTGTCCAATGTCCAGAGACATTTGACGGCTGTACAAGGGACTCCTGTGTCCGCCAGAACCATTTTCAGACGTCTGGCCGAGACGAATCTGCACTCTCGAAGGCCCTTACGTTTTCCGCCATTATCACCTGACCATCTTCGACGTCGATTGCAGTGGTGTCAGCAGCGAGCAACGTGGAATGCAACTGAATGGCGACGTATAGTGTTCAGGGACGAACCCCGCTTCTGTATGGGAACGAACGACTACCGTGTCAGAGTGTAAAGGATCGCAGGTGAGCACTACAATCCCAACCTCACTGTACAGCGGCACACGTCCCGAACTGCAGGGGCAATGGTCTGGAGAGCCATCGCGTATGACAGCCGGACCTCCCTCGCAGTGATCCAAGGAACGTTGACAGCCCAGCGCTACGCATAGTAGATCTTGAGGCCACATGTGTTGCTTTTCCAACAAGATGACGCCCGTCCGCACACGGTTCGGGGTTCCCAGGACTTCTACGTCACGCTTCGAAGCTTCCATTGTCTGCTAGATCACATGATCTTTCGGCCATCGAGCACGTGTGGGACCAGATTGGACGGCAGCTTTCTTCATGTCCCAGTGTTCGTGATTTAGAGTGTCAGTAGGGCCAATCTTTCCCAGGATACCATACGGCATCTGTTTGATACCATGCCGGACCGTATCACTGCATGTATCCGAGCACGAGGCAGTCCGACGCAGTAGTAATGCTGACCGGAATGTGTACCGTATGTCCGCAAAAAATCGTCCTGCTGCTGGGATATTGTAATGATTTCGGTTCTTGGCATGTACCATCTCACTACTAAAATCTCAATTAGTGGAATTCAATCGTGGCAGAACGAGTGTGGGAGATGGCAATCGCCCAGACACACTTTCTGAGGCCGTCACTCAGGGAACTATCGAGAAGGTACACGTGAAAGTGCTGAAAGATAGACGTTTGACGCTCTGGCAGATTAGTGACACGTCAGAAATAGTAGTTGATCGAATTCTGATAAAACATCTGGTAATGATAAAGGTTGCTGCCAGTTGGGTCCCGAAATTCCTGACACCTGAGCAAAAGCTGATCAGACGGAGCACGTCACGTGACAATCTTGCACTCTTTGAATCCAGTCCAGAAAAATTTCTGCAATGATTCGTCACAGTGGATGAAACGTGGGTACACTGCTATATTTTAGAGTAGAAATAATGGTGGCTCACCTACCCCAAAGAAGTCAAAGTCTGTCAATTCTGCTGGAAAAAGGATGGTAACTGTTTTCTTGGATGCGGAGGTGGTGATGTTCGAGGCTTGCGTTGAGAACGGGCAAATAAAACTGCGCTAATCACTAAGGATATTCGACATCATTTGAAGGGGAAAAGTCTAAGAAAGCTGACCAAAGAGTAGTTGTTACATCAGACAACATTCCAAGCCACAAATTAACAGTTACCATGACTGCCATCTATTAATGTGGATTTGAACTGCTACCACATCCTCCCTACTCACCTGATCTTGTCCCCTCGGACAACCATCTGTTCCCTAGACACAGAACGAACTTGCCTGACATACATATTGGGACGGGAGACGATAGTATTGATGCTGTCAAAGCCTAGTTTGGTGGCTATGACAAAACATTTAATTTGGATGGCATAAGAACCTTGGAGCACCGCGTGAAAGCATGTGTTTACCTTCAAGTGGACTTTGTTCCAAAAAATAAGTCTATCATATTTTTCTACGACTACTACGTCATAGTTGGGCAGACAACTTTTGGGACATTCCTCGTAAACTAGAATATTGCTTAACGAAGCAGCTTTTTAGCAAGCTAGCGTGGTACACAGAGTCCAGAAAGTGTTGACCATGTGGTTCCCGACGATTATACTGAAAGAAATTTAATTTTTTTCTATAATTTACATGTATGTACACATCTTTCTTTTAAGATCAGTGAACTACTGAAGCAAAACATACACAGGGTGCACAATAAAGTCCTTTCTCAGCCCAGTAGCTTTCGAACGCCAACAGCTATAGTCATAAAAACGGTGTCTAGATATAGTAAAGTGGCTATGCGCTATTCGATGGGACCGCTTACAGCGCGCCTCCTAGCGGCAACGTCAGGAGTTAGCTTGCCGATCTCGAAAACTATAAGAGATACGGGAAAATAGTCAATTACAAAGCTGTAGAGCAGCATCGATTTAGTACGAAAATACACCTTGCGCACATGAATGCTAAGAATAGAACGCGTACAGCGCTCCTTTGTTTGTTCGTGATGTCGTACACTGTTACGTCCCGAAACGCGTCAGAAAGGAGATAATATCACCTTCCGCAAAGCACTAGCCCGACTCAACAGCGGAATGTTTGGTTCCAACATGACGGCGCCCCTCCGCACCAGCCAGGAAACGTAAGAAGGTACCTGCTCGAGACATTCGAGCAACAAATCATCGGCTACGGTGGTTGCGTAGAGTGGCCTGCACGCTCACCGGACCTCACCACATTGGACTTCTTCTTGTGGGGCTACCTCAAAGGGCAGGTGTAACAGACCCTCCGACAATGTTGCAGGACCTTCGACGCCGTATAGCTGATGCTTGTTCCAGCGTATCACCTAACATGCTGCAAAATCTGTGGCGTGAGATTCAATCTAGAGTCCAAATGTGTATTGTGGCTGACGGAGAGCACATTGAGCACCGACGGTAAATGTGCCTAGGGACAACTAATTGCTCCTTTCTGACGCGTTTCGTGACGTAACAGTGTTCGACATCGCGAATAAACAAACGAGCGTTGTACGCGTTTTATTTTTAGCATTCATGTGTGCAAGGTGTCTTTTCGTACTAAATCGATGCTGCTCTACAACTTAGTAGTTGACTATTTTCCCTTATCTCGTACAGTTTTCGAGATCGTCACGCTAACTCCTGACTTTGCCGCTAGGAAGCGCTGTAAGCGGTCTCATCGAATAGCGCATAGCCACTTTACTATAACATAGACACCGTTTCTATGGCTATAGCTGTCGACGTTCGAAAGTTACGGGGCTGAGAAGGGACTTTACTGGGCCCCCTGTATATAGGAAGGCTGATGACACTGCGTAAATGTAGATATATTTTTGTAGCTAACATACGTATGAAAATGGTAGACATCAAAATGCACACTTCATTTGTTTGTACACCAGTCAGTCACACTAATCAGTTCCGGATTCTATCTAAACAAGTTAGTAAAATCATGCAATGCATTGATTATGATACACTTCCCAACATACCAGAAATTATTACTCAAGTTATTAATCAAGTTATGAACATAATGGCTGTGGAATAAATCTCGATCCTGTACCCTGACCTTTGATACCATTTCGATGATATTCAAGAGAACCGATTCAGTATACCACCGGAATAACATACCAAAGTTTTGTCGCAATAGTAGTATTTTTAGTCAAGTTATGAAGATAACGACTGTGGAATAAATCTAGCTTCTTTGTCCTGACCTTTGACCTTTAATTTCGATGATATTCAACAGAACCGTTTCAGTATACCCCCGGAACGACATGGTAAAATTTTGTCGCAATCGAATAATTTTTCCGTAAGTTATGATGCATAACGGCAATGGAAAGGATCCCGCTCCTATATCCTGACCTTTCACCTCATTTCGTCCACTTTCAATATGGTTTGTCCCCAGGTGGTCCCTTACCCCATACTAAAATTTCATTGAAATCGAACCATTTGTACGCGAGGTATCGTTCGGACGGACGGACGGACAGACAGAGAGACGGACAAAGCTGGAGCATATACGCTTCTTCAACCCACATTTGGAAAGCGTAAAAAACCAGAAAGGATGTCTGGTCTCTTGATCTGCTTCTGTTTCTGATCGCGCTAAAGGGAAATCCTTGATAGTGCTAAAAGGAAAATATTTGCGCGAGAGAGAAGGTGCTTTCAACATCTTCTCGTTTATTGTTTTTCGTTCAGAAATAATGGTTTCACGATGCTTGTTTTAAAGAAAAAGAGCTTTTTCGGTGGGATTATGGTGCTCTTGGTTTTGAGAAGGAAAAGGGATAAGGCTATTGACCACGGTAAGAAGTGGCTACCACCAAAAGCCAACGAAGGACTATACGATATTAATGATAGACAAAAAATTGGGACGGAAGAAGGAATAGAAAAAGTTGAAGTATGACATCAGTAAATCACCGATACCATTTCAAGGATTCACGGAAATGAAACCAGAACGGTTAACTAAAATAAAATAAAGAATCATTCTAGTTATTTTGATTGCCGCCATACGGAACGCACAGCTCAACTGCAATCAAATCAAATTCAAAGAATGCGATTTATTTCTTATATTTCAAGAGATATTTTTTACTCCCTCTTTTTATTTCATATTTTGTATTTTATCTAATGGTTTTTACTTTTTGGCATAATTATTCGCTAATGAAGTAAATTAACAAAAGGAGATTAAAAAAAGAAGGAAAACTTGCATCTGCATTTGTGGGAAAATGCAGTTTTTAGTTGAACACATAGCCTCCCAGATGACCTATCAGCCGCCCCCCCCCCCCAGATGACTCTTCGTCCCCCTGGTTCTGAGACCTGGCTGCGTCCCTGATGTGGCCTAATATAAAATAAAAGTGGAAAATTCATTTCTATACTTCCCCTGAGATGTAAGATGAAACTATGAGCACTACATAGCGTTTCCAAGACGAATGTTTGCGTCCCCCGTGGCGCAGTGGTCGAATGCTCTGGCTTATGATCATTCGCCCTAGTTGGGTCTGGGTTCGAATCCCGGTGAGGCATGGATGTTTGTCAAACAGAAGTCATCGCTCTTTCCACGTTTCTTTCCACGTTCTGTTTGATGTTTCTAATCCACTTCAATTGTCTGAATGGATGTTTGTGTTTGTCTTTCGACACTGTCTCTCAATGTGTTACTTGTCCAACACTGGTTATCTGTGCACATTCGTCATTTAGCATAGTGTAAAACCATGTTTGATGTATCCTTGTTCACAATGTGTTACATGATCAACACTGGTTATATCTATGTAAATTGATCATTTGACATGCTGTCAACCATGTATGATTTGTACTTGTTGCTGTGTAATATCTGTCTCCTGTTTATATCTTTGTACCACCAGGTCCAATAAATCACTTAAAAAAAACAACAACAACAATCTCCAATCAAAAAACAGAAAAAAAAAGACAAATGTCAAACCCGTTTGCTCTGTTGCATCCTATCACCACTGAAGAGGACACTAACAAACGACCAATTGTGGTACTACAACAAATGCTATCCCACACTAACCTGTGGGATAGCAGGCTAGAGTGGTGGATTATGGCTACCCTCACTCGAAACTAAAACTTTCTCACAACTAAAACGTAATCCTTAGTCTCCGGCGCTTGGAATGCACATGCCCAACGCAGGAGCTAGTGTGACAAGAAGGTAAAGGGTCTAACAATCACAGGAAGTATGCATGCATGGAGTGATGCATTATCGGTGAAACCAAGAAAGATAAAAAAAGGAACTCATGGATCATGAAAATGACAAGGATTAATGATAGTATTATCAAATAAAGACCCTCAAGTGTAAATGGAATGGAAATATTGCTAGAAAAACTGACCACTGTCGCACAACTGAAATACTACACTGAATATCGAAGGAGAAATAAACTCCAGAAGAAGACAGCGTGGAAAGTAGGTATATGAAAGTCTGTGGCAGTTGCATTCGAGAGAATTGCTCAAGACAGAAAGTTGTAAAAGATATGCTTTGGGAGGCCTTCAACTAGCAGTGGATTGTGATTTCTCCTCTACATGGCAACCGAGCGAGTATTATCAAGATTGAACTTAAAATTTATTCTTGATGTGATTCGTAAAATTGTTCAGGGTGTTACACTTATTCTCTTGTTGATCAAACACTATTTAAATCAGCATGGGTTTCTTATTGTCATTTTTTCCCTTAAAAAAACGGAGAGATGTCCTTTCATTTTTTAAGAAATTTAATAAATCAGCAACCCAAATTTATTAGTTGATCTTGCAACCCAAATGATTTCTTATACAACAAATGTTTTTCTTGTACAACCCAAGAAAACATTTGTGTACGAAACGTTCTGGTGTAGGTGTGACTTTAAGTGAAAAGATGAAGAACTGCTTGATTCACTACAGCTTCATAAGTGAGTGAATTCTTTGGAGTTGTTTAAAAGTAAAACTTCAGAGAATAGTAATTGTTGTAGTGTAAGCTCCTTGTGACTCGGAACCTTCTGATAGGAAGGAAGATTTCTGGAATGAGCTAAAAATTGTTTTGAGCCATTTTGGTGATAAAGAGAAAGTTATATACACTGACGGAAAAAAATCCCAACATCAAGAAGGGGTTGTGTTAGATAAACGACAGTTAGTAGGCGGTGATAGTACATCTGTAAGATGACGTCTATGCAAATTTCGCGCTCGGTGCATACGTGTGGCGCTAGTAGCGCCTCTCGGAACATGCAAAACAGGTTTGCTGTAAATACGCGCTGTAACGTTCGTGAGCGTTAGTTATCGTTAAGATTCGACGTAGGGTGTTGATGTTAGTCAAGAATGCCTTTAAGAAGACGAAGGAGCCATTATCAAGAGCTCACGGAGTTTGAACGAGGTCGTGTAATAGGGCTACGAGAAGGTGGATTTTCTTTCCGCAATATTGCAGAACGACTAGGCAGGAATGTAGCCACTGTGCATGATTGTTGGCAGCGGTGGTCAAGGGAAGGTACTGCCTCAAGAAAACCGGGTTCCGGACGGCCACGTGGCTCTACTAAGAGGGAAAACCGCCGTGTACGTCGTATGGCAGTGGCGCATCGTAAAGAGTCTGCGGCAGAAATTCGAGCTGCTAATATATGCCCGTGGCGCATCGTACAGCGTCTGCGGCACCAAATTGAGTATCTAATACGTTTTCAACCACATGTCTATCCGCACAAATGCTTGGGAAAATCGTACTCTCGGTCAAAAGACTGTGATAGATTTTGTTGTTTACGATCAGCGTCTGAAACACTTAGTTGCTGACACTCGTGTGATGAGAGGTGCGGATTGCCTCTGATAATTACTTGGTATTGTCGCGAGTGAAAATGAATGTTGGTTGAAGGAAAAGAAATAGGAAGAGGCCTAAGATGGAAGGAATAAAGGTTGAAAGGCTCTCTAAAGATCATCAGCGTTATTCTAACTTACTCAGAGAAAGATTGAAGGAGCTGAAGTTATGTGAGAGGGATGCAGAAAAGAAGTGGGAATGTTTTAAGGACTGTGTTGTCATTGCTGCTAAAGAGGTCTGTGGCACCACAATACTGGGTAACAATAGAGGTGGGACTTGGTGGAATAGTGAGATTGAAGAGGCAGTAAAAAGAAAGAAGGAAGCCTATTTGGGGATGTTGCAAGGTAGAGTTTCTGTGGATGAATGTCGCTGTAAGAATCGTGAAGCACCTAAGCTGGTTCACCACAGTAAGGCAAAAGATAGGAAGGAGAAGGTGGAAAGGCATGAAATGGCTTTCTGAAAAGATAGAAAGACTTTCAAGAAGTACCAGAGACTCAGGAAAAATAGGGGAAACAAAGTTGTAAGTTGTGTGAAGAATAGGATTAGGGAAATAATATGGGAGCCCAGTGAGTTAAGTGAAAGATGGGGTGAATATTTCTGTGAGTTATTAGATCAAGAAGGTAAACATGATTCTGAGGCAGAGGATGTCATAGTGAAGGATGGAAACAGAAGAGGGATCTCAAGAGAAGAGGTTGTGTAAAGCTCTAATATCTCTTCAGAATGGTATGGCTCCGGGAGTTGATGGCATAATTGCTGAGGTGTTGAAATATGGTGGTGACCCTGTTTTGTTAACTGACATTTGCCAGTTGTTCTGGGAGTTAGCAATGTTCCCTCGGGATTGGAAGGATACCATAAGTGATCCCTGGTATAAGGGAAAAGGTGATCAGACTGGCTGCAAGAACTATCGTGATATTAGCCTACTGAGTGTGCCAGGGAAAGTGTTTGGTAAGGTCATTATTGAAAAAGTACGTGGTCTTACATCATAGAAAATGTAGGATATTCAGAGTGGTTTTATGCCTGGCAAAGGCTGCAATAACCAAATTTTTGCATTACGCATGATGACTGAAAAGTATCTGGCTGTTGGTAGGAAAGTTTTTGCTACTTTAATAGATTCAGAGAAAGCTTACGACCTAGTAAATGTGACACTTTTGTGGAAGGTATTGAATAAATATAGTGTTATTGGGAATCTACTTAATAGTGTAAAAGCCATGTATGCTGGCAGTAGAGCTTGTGTACGAGTGAATGGTGTTTTCTCAAAATGAATTTTTATTGGTGCAAGAGTCAGACAAGGTTGTGTAATGTTACCATGGCTGTTTAATACATATATGGATGCATGCGTGATTCCAAAATAGATAGTACTGGTTTATGTCTTGGTGATATCCGTGCGTGCAGATTGCTGTATGCCGATGACACTGTCCTGTTGGCCGAGATCAAAAGTGAGTTGCAGTGTATGCTGTCCCGGATGTACGAAGTTTGAATGAAATTCGAACTGAGTATAAATAAAGGAAAAACTGAAGTTATGGTTTTTGAGTGAGGAACTGGTAGTACTGAATGTAATGTAAGTGTAAATGGCACCAGGTGAATGAGTTTGTGTATTTAGGAATCATGTTTGAGAGAGATAACAAATTGGATGGTGAAATTAGTAGTCGAGTGAATTCTTCATTGAACGTCATAGCGGCTTTGGGAAGTTTCCAAAGGAATGATGGGTACCCAAGAGAGTCCCGCATGACTGTGTATGAGAATGTGATTGTCCCTACTTGAATGTATGGCAGTGCAACTTGGGTACTACAGAAAAAAGCATAGGAGTCGTTTGTGTGCTGGAGAAATGCGTTGCTTGCGGGGGTTTGTGAAAAGACACGTTCTGACCGTGTGAGGAATGAAGATGTGTTGCAGTTGTGTAATGTAAAGCAAAATGATGTTAGCCAGGTGCACACTTATATTCTTAGGTAGATTTCGACATGGTGAAAGAATGAGTGATGAGATGCTCACTAAGAAATTATTTTCAGCCGAAGTGGCATTAAAGAAAGCCAGAAGAAGTCATGGGTGGATCAGATTCAGGAGTGTCTGCATGAGAAAAGGATTATGAGTATGAAATATAGAAGATCTTGTGCACGTCGTATGATGGATGTCAGTGAAAGCACTTGTTGTATGTCAAGTTCGCTGTAAATGTAGAAATTAGATACGGCAACAGTAGGTAAACAGTCAGTTAACAATTTATCTGGAAGTCTGTATTTCTTTGTGGATCTAACCTCTGAATCTCAGAGAACAACTTAGTGATATGTATGTATGTGTGTACAGAACAGAAGTAGCAACATCCACACACGAGAAGCAGTGGCATGCAAACGCTTCTCCAGATGTATTGAAGAACCCAATGAACAGCATGGAAACAGCGACAAACCGTTACACCACCAACACGAGCTTGTACAGTTAACACTAGATAGCTGGGAGTCATTGATTTGTGCTATTGAAGCCATATTCTGGCAGATCCATCGGCGTGTATTAAATGAAAACGTGTTTCACCGAACTAGGGGGCTTTTTCCAGCTTCCAAGGCTCCACTTTTGGTGCTCCTGTGTCCACTATAGAAGAATCTGTCTGTTTTTAGCAGTTTCGAGTTTTACACGAAGGAGATGGGACGTCTGCTGTTGCAGCCTGTTCTTGCCAACAGGTGGTGCGTTGTACACGCTTAAATTCTTCATCGATACCATTGTTGTACAACGCGGTTACCTGACTCGATGGAGCTTGTCTGTTACCTTGTACAGCCACTGTTAACCTCGAATAGTCGTTTCCACCCACATGAATACTGCTGACTGCTTGTTTGTGCACGACAGATTGTACACCTTCGATACAGTTGTTCTTTCACAACCAAGAAGGTTTGCTGTTTCTTAAATGCTTGCAGCTGCCCTTCCAGCGCACACTGTCATACCTCTCTCAAAGTCCCTTAAATTGCGAGTCTTTCCTGTATTTCCCCTATCTACGCCTTTGCAGTGTTATTACTCTGTATTTATTGATTCAACCCTGTCACCAGACTCTAACTACAAATCCCACATGGATCACCACCAACCCCCTGACTCTGACTCAACAATCAGTTAGTTGGGTTTGTCTGCCACACCCCCAGAGAAAGCTTAAACTTGACTGCGCTGGCGTGTAAAAATTAAGGACGAGACAGTTTTTCGAATGTAACGTCGTGCAGAAATGCTCCACATCGACTCAAATCATACCATAAGATCCTCAAAATGTTAGAATATGGGACAAGTGAGCGAAACTGTCCAAACAAGGAATCCAAAAGATACAAAGGCACTTTATTGAAAATGTAGCTTCGAGAACAACTGGACAGAAGACAGAAACGTCCATGTGACAGGCTGCTGCCAAGAAAAATCCAGTCTTTAGTAGGGGATATGATCACCCCTGACTGCGTTGCAGGATTTAAAACGTCTGTCCATGCTGAGGACGAGGTTGTCAAGGAGCTGTTAAGACATCGCAGCCCATTCCTCTTGTAGCGCCAATTGCAGCTGCGGAATCGTTGCTGGCGGCTGGTGACGTGCTGTCAAGCGTCTCCCAAGAAGGTCCCATACGTGTTCGATTGGATTAGGTCCGGTGTCGTTGCGGGCCAATCCATGCGTTAAATACCTTCACTCTCCAACAGCTCTGTGCCAGCCACTGGGCGATGAGGTGTAGCGTTGTCGTCCATGAAGAGGAACTCAGGACCCACAGCACCTCTAAACAGACGCACGTGAGGCAGGAGAACCTCGGTACAATAGCGGACACCAGTGACTGAACCTCCTTGGAAGATGTGGAGGTCAGTACGGCTACCAAGCATGATACCGCCCCAAACGAGAACTTCGCCACCTCCAAACCGGTCCCTTTCGATGATGTTGGAGTTGGAGGTGTGATTACATGTTCCCTGCTCTCTCCAACGTGTATACGTCCAGAATCGCTCGTCAGACTAAATCCGCTCTCATCTGTAAAAAGAACTCGACCCCATTGCTGATGTGTCCAGTTCTTGTGCTCCTGGCACCACAGAAACCACCGTCTCCGATGATCAGGTGTTAATGGCACACACCGTACTGGTCGTCGTGCAAATAGACCACCTTTGTGCAGCTTCCTGGCCACGGTAAAACGCGATAGCGGACGTCCTGTTGTCTTTTGCATGTGCCTTGCGATTTCTTCCGCTGTCTGCCGTCTGCCTCTTCTCGCCTGTAGGACAATATACCGGTCGTCCGCCGCCGTGGTTGCTGGTGGACGACCACATCTAAACTCTCGGACAGCTGTTCCTGGAGTTTGAAATGCTTTCCAGGCTCGTGAAACGATGCTGTGAGCGATCCCGAACTCCTCGGCCACACTAGTCACACTTCGACCTCCTTCTAACTTCCCATTTACGCGACCTGGTGTAAAGTCATCCAGATGTCGTCTACTGGATTACCCTGTTGGCCATATCACACGGTAGCAGCAACTCGACGTTGTTCAAACCGATGTACACCGTGCAATAGCTTTCATCGAATTGCTGAGCGTACACCGCCCGTGTGCTTTATACGCTTCCGACACTACCCCCCCCCCCACGTCATGCTGCATATATGCGCATGCCCTACCTTCGCGGACCCTAGTCTATCTCCTGTGGGGTCTTTCGGTCCGTTCTGGCTGCTCGTTTCGCTGTTATGCTAATTTCTTCTCTTTGTCCTTAATTTTTGCAAACCAGTGTAGTTAGGCCAGTCCTGTTGGCAGAGACCAAAAGTGACATATGGTGGAGTCTAGAAGCTCACGATAGGAAAGCTGGTAGACACAGAAAAATCAGTAGATTTAGATAATAGAGTGCATCGTAGGAGCGATTGATGTCAAAGCACACACTGGTAGTAAGGGTGAGAGACGTGGGTGGGTAAGGGATGGATCCCTAATATTTAACCAGGAGAGGGGGAAGTACCCGGGGTCTGATGGCTTAATGTGTTCATCAAACTCATGGCGGATATTTAGTGTTTCGAACGGTTTTAACCTATCTGACATGGAACCGAAGTTATTTCCATTAGTAGACAGAAACATTGACCATTAGACCCATCCGGGGCCTCTTTGCAGTAAGCTTACTTATAAAGCTATCTCAAAGTCATAATTAGCTGCGTGAGAGAGCATGGCAAGTGTGTGATTGCTATTGGGTATTCTTAATAATTTGCTACTTCAGTGTGTTTCCAGCAATAAGTAAACATCATCATCATAAATCCATTGCTGGATGAAGGTCTCCCCAAGTTTTTTCCACAACGGTCTATCTCGCGCCAATCTCCTCCATGTCACTTCCGCATGCTTTCGAATTTCATCCATCCACCTCCCATGAGGTCTTCTTCTGGGTCTCTTCCTGTCTCTTAGAATCTAGTCTAGAATTTCGGTTGTACATTGGTGGTCTGTTTTTCTGGCAACATGTCCAGCATATTGCCATTTCAGAGATTCTACTCTGATCATGATATCTTCCACTCTTACCATTTTCATTGTCCACGAGTTGCTCTCCTTACCTCTCCTGGTTACACGAAGCACGCATCATCTCTCCATGCTTCTTTCAGTTGTCTGCAGTCTTTATATGTCGGTTTTAGTTAAGGTCTACGTCTCTGCTCCGTACGTGGGCACTGAAATGATGCACTGAACCCTTTAACGACCATAACGCCCGTACATACAAACGGCCATAGCCGGCCGAAACACCTAGAGTGAGTCAGATTTCCTACCGTTACCTCTTTTTCAAATTCGAACGACTTGTGAGGGATCAGCAGGAGTCACCCTCGGTCACTATTGCTGTTATTAAATAAAGAAGTGAAACAAGAGACAGGTTCGGGCGTTATGGTATTTAGAGTGATACAAGATTTTAGGGTCATGGTGGTTAAAGGGTTAAACACGTTTCTTTTAAGACACAATGGCATATTGCTCTTTAAAATTGTACTGTTTCTTCCAAAAGCTCTTTAACCAAGTTTTATACGTCGATTAATTTCTTCATTCATGTGACCTTTGCTTTATACAGTAGCTAACAAATGCACGGCGCCTTGGAGCTACGATCTCGGAAACGGCGCGACTTGTCGGTTGTTCACGTGCCGCTGTAGTAAGTACGTATCAAAAGTGGTGCACAGATGGCCAAACGACGAACCGTCGTCCAGTCGTGTGTCGTTCGCAGCTCATTGCCAGAGGGGAGCGGAGACTGTCGAACATTTATCACAACTACCGCAGAGCCACAGTGCGATAAATCACCCGCAGCTATTATACAACAGTGGTGATCAGGGCAATGTGTCACAGCACACAGCTCATCGCAGCCTTCTGCGCATGAGCCTGCGTAGCCGAAGACCCAGCCGGGTCCCCAGGCTCACTGCACGTCATCGCCAAGAACGCATGAAATGGGCCCAAGATCATCGAGATTGGACAGTGGATGACTGGAAGAAAGTGGCCTGGTCTGACAAATCAAGATTCCTGCTGCATCACGTAGACAACCGAACGCGGATACGCCGATAACCCACGGAGGCTATGGCACCTGGATGCACTGTTATGCGGTAACTGGCTGATGGCAGTAGTGTTATGCTGTGAGCGATGTTTTCTTGGGACACCTTATGCCCCATTACCCTAATAGCGTAATCCCTGACAGCTGTCAGGTATATGCACATCGTTGCGGACCAAGTTCACCCAGCCGCCCCAGTGGCGTAGTGGTCTAAGGCGCTGGCCTCTGATCATTCGTCCGTAAGGGGTCCGGGTCCGAATCCCGGTCAGGCATGGATGTTGTGTTTGTCTTACGGCACTGGCTCTGTACCTTCCCTGGAACCAGTGACCCTAAATTAGGGACGGGCGACTGCTTATAGCCCATTGAGTTGCTCACGGTGGTCGTTAAACCTCCAATAAAAAAAACAAAAAACAAGTTCACCCATTCATGGCAACTGTGTTCCCTGCTGGTGATGGCCATTACTACACTAACTTCCAAAAGTTAAGCACGGAGCAGTAAGATTTGAAAAATGGAGAAGTACTGCTTAGATTGACACGAAATGCGACAGGAACGTAGGAAATATGTTTATTAAAGAATCAAAACAAAGAAATACAGACAGAGATGAAAATAATATTGAATTTTCAGAAATTATAAGATGACATCAAATTGGAGTCATTTACAAAGTGAGTAATAAAATCACAACAAACATCAAAACCCGACATTAATGGGGTAGGTAAGCACCACTCATCTGCATACAAAGTTTACAACGTCTGACCATGCTTTTTATGAGGTGATCAACCACCGCAGAGCCCAGTAATCGCCATTCCTCCTGTAGAGCAGTTTCCAAAGCTGTGAGAGTGGTTGGGGGCGGGAGACGTGAAAACACAGCACGGCCGAGGGCATCCCAAAGATTTTCAATAGGATTAAGGTCGTTTGAGTACGCCGGCCACTCTATACGCGTAATCCCCTCACTCTCCAGGTAGTCGTCGACGATCGCAGCTCTATGGGGACGCGCATTATCGTCCATTAAAACGAAGGCAGGACCAACTGCTGCAGCGTACAATCGCACAGTGGGGTCTAGGACTTCATCCCGATACCGTTCAGCCGTCACAGAACCCCGTCTGTAGATGTGGAGGTCGGTGCGATATCCCAACGAAATTCCTGCATAGATCATGATGCTTCCACCTCGGAATGCATGATGTTCGATGATGTTATGGGGTCGATTGCGTGTGCCTTCTTCCCTCCACACCCGTACACGCTTGTCATCGGGTTGCAGGGCAAATCTGGACTCATTCGTGAACATAACGTTGCCCCAATCAGACACAGTTCAATTGACATGTTGGCGACACCACTTTAATCGTGCCCTCTGGATTGGACGGATAGAGCAAACCAAACCCGTGGTACCCGGGCGTACAGTCCCTTCATGTGTAGCCTTCGACGCACAGTAGTGGCAGATATCGTCTTACCAATGGCCGCCGTATTCATAGATGTCACGCGTATGGACGTCGTTCTTCGATTCCGCTTGGCTACAACAGCAATATATCGGTCTTCCGTGGGGGTCGTACCCCTTGGGCGACCGGCCACAAGTCTGCGGACAACTGTTTGGCTGGTTAGAAATTGTTCCATAAACGTGAAATGACGGAATGATTCACGCCAAAGAAACCAGCAACATCTGTGATTGACTGTCCTGCTTCAATGCGTCCGACGGCACGCCAGAGCTCAGAATCTTCCAATCGTCTTCTGGAAGGCGTAAAATCAAGTCTGTCTTCAAAACAAATCCTCCGACAGTTCTCAACACCTTGTAGCAGCACTTGCATGCAGCTCCTGTACCCCTTCAGAGTGCTGGCTTCTTATACGACTACCTGTTTTGCATATTTTTTGGCAAGACACCGTGATTCGCTGTTACCTACCACATTTGCATACTTCCATCTACCGCTGCGGCGAATTGCTGCCTCTCCAATTCCGATTGGCTTCCTGAAAATAACTTCTCCATCTGCGTGCTTAACTTTTGGAAGTGCGTGTAACAGGATACCCAGCCATTACTAACAGCCATGCCACAATGCCAGAATCGTCAAGAAGTGGTTCGAGGAACATGCTGGTGACTTTCTGTTAATGTTCTGGCCTCCAAATTTACTAGACATGAGATCAATCGAATATTTGTGGTACGACTTGGAAAAGCGAGTTTGCGCTAAATTACCACCACCCTGAAATGTACGGGAACTGAAGAACTTTCTGTTGACACAATGGTACCAGATACCCCAGGATACCTATCGCCACCTCATCGAATCGATGCCTTGCCGAGTGGCCGCTGTTTTGCGGGCCAAAGGAGGTCCTACAACTTATTAGGTAGGTGGTCATAATCTAATGGCTCACGTTTTAAAAACCTGCTTCTTCATAGTTGGCCACAAGGGAAAAGCAAAGAGACTAGCAAGATGGCATAGGAGCATCTCTGGTCCTGGGAGAGAAGTGAGGAAAACGATTTAGAATAATTTTAAAGTTATTAATGTGTGACAGCGCTTGTTGTTGCATAACAGCAAGCTGTAATAATACAAGGAATAGTCCTTAAAGGAAATGTCGTTTGTGAGGGAAATGTGCGTGGTACATTGAACAATATACAGATTTTTCCTTGTTTACTTCGGAAAAAGTAAGTACGAGGGTCGTTGAGAGACAGTTTGCTATTGAGGAGTGCTGCCATTTTAAGTACAGCATTCAAACGTATATATGACTGATCGGAGATAAAAAAAATTAGAACTGGTCGAACATGTGCTTTCTATAGTTCCAAAAGTTGTTCAAAAAACACTTAGTTCGAAAAAGAAATCCTATCGCTTTTTTAAAAAGAGGATTAGTTACGAAAAAAAAACCGGCCATACACGAGTTTGATGCCATAAGATGCGCTCGCTCTACACTATGAAACTATTAGACATCACCAAAAGAAACGAGCAACTGCGAATTCTCATTTCCTCTTTTAATCTTCGTTCGTAAATAAATGGCTGAAACCCTAGAAATGAAAATTTCGAAACGTGAATGTTTCCTTCCGGTTTAGACCTCTAGTGAACCGCAATGGTTCGTTTATCTACGTGGTTTGCGACGGGAAGTGGATTGCTTATGCAAGCAAGCTGAATACGGATTCCAGTTCTGCATTTCTCTGGCTTCCGTTCCAGCAAAGGATTTCCGGTAGCATCTGCGACGTAATTGGAAAGCTGCTGCAGGCAGACAATTACCGTCGCTGAAGCATACAAACGCGCACAATCCCCTGCTGGCTTACAGCGATCACGGATAGTTGATGTTGAAGCCGCAGAAAGTCGGATAAAGTATGTTTACAGATGACAAGATATCAATGATGGGACTTAGTTGCGCAGAAATCACCGCGAGCATGGAATCACCCGCGTTGAGCACTGCCGGGATGCAGTAATGCGATCACCATTTACTTGAATTATCTTGTCTAGGGAGCAGTAATCCATACAGAAGTACTTAACGAGGCCGATAGTACTTTCAAACGGTTCTTTAGCTTTTTTCCCTTTTGGTCTATAAAAGCAGATTAGTCTGAGCAACAATTTTTATCGTGGCACGTATTTCGGAAGTAATCTGGGAGATATGGGAAAAGAAAATCTTTGGGCTTTACATCTTACGAAGCAAAATTGAAGGGAATCAGAAATAAATACAAGCTTTGTGCTACGCTTTTCAAATTTATATAATTCCTGAATTTATGTACAGCGGCTGGTCGAAAAAATACCGAGCTTGTTTGATGGAGCACATATGACAGGGATTTGCCTGTCATATTTGAGAGCATTTTAAGGAAAAAAACTAGCATTTTGTTTCAAAACTGGTAGCGGGAAAAAAACATTGCATTTTATTGCAGTTTATCAGCATTCGAAGATGATCAAAATTCGCAAATCACTTTTGGTCGTTGTCGCTCGCAGAGAAACTTTTTAGGTTTCTTAAAAGGTTATTTGTGTACGCTGAGTTAAAATTCATTCTTGAAGTTTGACAGCATGCCAGCAAATCTTCGAAGTGCCCCACTGTCATTTTGTTGTCTGAAGAAAACTTCCCTGCTTATTGCTGGGCTTTGCATTAGTCAACATCAAGTCAGAGAATACAGGAATACCGTAGAATAAAGTTACTCTTAAAATTACGAATGCAAAATCGTGGCATGGACTTTTCCCACAAATCTTACTACCGTACATACCAGTTGATCTTCCAGTGCCGCCCCGGTGGCGCAGTGGTCTAAGGCGCTGGCCTCTGATCATTCGTGAGTCAGGGGTCCGGGTTCGAATCCCGGTGAGGCATGGATGTTGTGTTTGTCTTACGGCACTGGCTCTCTCCCTTCCCTGGAACCAGTGACCCTAAATTAGGGACGGGCGACTGCTTATAGCCCATTGAGTTGCTCACGGTGGTCGTTAAACTTCAAAAAAAAAAAAATCTTCCAGTTACAAGCTTGAAGTTTTTTTAAAGGTAATAATGCCTCACATCACATGTTTGATGAATTTCCTTAGTCTATTCTTGTCGTACTAGATGAAAACCCGTCAATAATGACGGTGAAAAATAAAATTTATGATACAGAAATTATCGACATTTATTTATTGGGTTTTTGAGTTCCACGTCAATAGATGGCGAGCTTGACTCACAGCTTTCTGAAAATTTCCCAAGATTACGGTTATGGAATTTGATACGACGGGCTGTCTGTTTGTTATGTGTTTTGTAAAACCTTTAGTCCCTATTTCGTCAACACTTCCTTGTACACAATATTTTTCGTATACACTGACTGTGAACCCTGTATCAATTTCCCTGTTCTTTTCCGTGAACCATTTTAATCTTGACGTCGTCAGATCGTCGTACTCTTGACGTTGCCACATACAGATGGCTAAACACCGGTTCAGGTAGCGATCCAAAATTCCTGATGTAAAGTTTTTCGTACCACCCAGTGGCGCAGTGATTTAAGCGATGGCCTCTGATCATTCGTCCGAAAGGGGCTGGGTTCGAATCCCGGTGAGGCATGGAGGTTGTGTTTGTCTTACGGCACTGGCTCTCTCCCTTCCCTGTAACCAGTGACCTTAAATTAGGGACGAGCGACTGCTTATAGCCAACTGAGTTGCTCACGGTGGTCGTTAAACCTCCAACCAAACATTTAAAAAAAAAAAACGTTTTCGTATCTCTGAGTTGACCGTGTGACGTAACGCATCTCTGATATCTGACGTCATGTGAGAATGATTTGGATTAGATGACGTTACACCAGCAGATGTGTTCTTTGTTGCTATGACAACAAATGACAGTGGTATACGCGTGGACTGTGCGCGTGTAGGTGATGACGTCACCTACACGAAAACACGAAAAGCTAAGCGTGACGTCACAAACATTTGTTTCTCGGTTGTTGCTATGAGGACTTAAAAAGTGGCACGGAGGAAGGAGGAGGGCTCTAGCAGATTATATATTAGGATGACTCAATCGATCAATCATTTTTATTTTATTTTTTTTGGTTTCCAAAGAGAAATTACCTGCGCTTTGTTCGTTCTAGGACCTGCTCTCTCTCTATCTCATGACGACTTACGTTTTTCTCACAGCAGAGTAAGAAGTGGTTGTCCAGATTTTTGGGCTTTGACTTCCCTTAAAATACTTGTTTTTTACGCTTTCCAACAGTACGTTGAAAAAGCGCATATGCTCCAGCTTTTTTCCGTCCGTCTGTCCGTCCGTCTGTCGGCACGATAACTCACGTAGAAATGGTTAGATTTCGATGAAATTTTAGTATGTGGTAGTAGACCACCAGGGGACGAACCCTATTGAAAATGGGTGAAGTGGGGTCAAAGGTCACGCCATAAGAGCGGGATCCATTCAATTGCCCTTATGCGTCATAACTTGCGTAAATATGGTTCGATTTCAATGAAATTTTAGTATGTGCTAGGGGACCACATGGAGAGGAACCCTATTGAAAATGGGACAAATGGAGTCAAAGTTCAGGACATAGGTTAGGGATCCATTCCATCGCCCTTATCCCACACTATTAAAGTGGACGAGAAGTAATTTTGCTTCCTATATTTCCAATGGAAAACCTTTTGTACACATTTCCTTCACAATTAGTGTGTTCCCAAGGATGGAAATTTGAACATCGATTAAAATTACTTCATACTATAACTTGGAATACTTAACATTTTCTAAAACATAAGCATAATTGTATTTAAAAACAATAACGTTTCCTTTGGTGGTGTTGAAACCAGAAAAAAAAATGGCGCGACCTGTACTTTGATGACGTCAGTGGACAAATAAATGTTGGATTGCATAATTACGGTTATGGTTTAGAAAATATTAAGTATTCCAAGTCATATGAAATGAAGCTATTTTAATCGATGTTCAAATTTTCATTCTTGGGAACGCATTAATTGTGAAGAAAATGTGTATAGAAGTTTTACCATTGGAAGTATAGGAAGCAAAATTACTTGACGTCCACCTTAAAGTAGCAATTCTTGTATGTATGTATGTACATTTCATTTTGAAAACGGTTCTAAGAATTTTGATGAAAGTCGTTAACCTACCGTTTCCTGGTACTAGAAATCGATTTGGCTTGATCTGGACTTTAGGAGAATTCGTTTAGTGGGTTAAATAACCACCCCGAATTATAACGTTTTTAGTGTCATGGCGTCGTTCCATTAATGCTTTCCAATGCTCAGAAATCTTATGACGTCACAATTTAGCGTTTGAGAATGTTGGCGCACGGTCACGCCATCTGTCTCATTACGTCACGCGTTGTGTGTGGATCCTATTAAAATTTTATGACGTCATACTCTTGCGAGCAGATGGTCGCGATTCCCATCTGCTTCATTACGTCACGCGTTGTGTGCGTATTTCTGTCCGCACGATAACTCGCGTAACAATCGTTCGATTTCGATGAAATTCTAGTATCTGGTAGGGTATTACCTGAGAAGGAACCTTATTTAAAGTGAACGAAATGGGGTGAAAGGTCAGTACATAGGTGCGGGATCCATTCCACTGCTTTTATGCGTCATAACTAACGTAAAAAAGTTCGATTTCGATGAAATTTTAGTATGTGGTAGGGGACCACCTGGCCACAAACCCTATTGAAAATGGGCGAAATGGGGTCAAAGGTCAGGATATAGGAGCCGAATCACTTCAATCGCCATTATACGTCATAACTTACGTAAAAATTCTTCGATTTGGATGAAATGTTAGTATGTTGTAGGGGCCTGCCTGGGGACAAATTCTATTGAAAATGGGCGAAATGGGGTCAAAGGTTAGGACACAGGAGCGGGATCAATTCCATATCCCTTATGCATCATAACTTACGTAAAAATGCTTCGAATGCGACAAAACTTTATCATGTTATTTCGGAGTTATACCGAACCGGTTCTGTTGAATATCGTCGATATGGGATCAAGGGTCAGGGCACAGGACCGAGATTTATTCCACAGCCATATTCTCATAACTTGAGTAATGATAGTAATGATTTCTGGTATGCTGGAAAGCGTATTATAATCAATGCATTGCATGATTTTAGAAACTTGTTTATTCATTACAGTCTGTTTTTGCTATAACAATCAGAACAGAAAACGCTTTTCCGCCATTGTCTTTTTAAGCGATTTTTTTCGTAGGTTAAGAACCACCCTGAGCAGCTCTATGGGGTATAAATGAGTCACCCCCATCATCCGTCCCTAATTCGAGCCATTGGTCCTAGGAAAGGGAAGAGCCAATACCGCAGGACAAGCACGCCACACATACCTCACCTGGGGCTCCGAGAAGCGGTCAGAAGCCAGAGCTTAGACCACTGCTCCACAAGCGAAATAACGAAACTTCCAAAACGGTTGTGCCATTTCCCTAGCGCAGTTATATTAGAGTTGGCTTCTGATCATTCGTCCGAGATCGGTCCTTGCTCGAATCCCAGGTGAATCATGTATGGTGTGTTTGTCATACGGCGCTGGCTCTCTCTCTTCCCTGGAACCCGTGACCCTAAAGTAGGGACAGGCGACTGCTTACATTTCATCGAGTGGCTTACGCTGGTCGTTAAACTTCCAGACAAAAAACAAAAAATCAGTTGCAAGGTACGACGACTACCTATTTCATTAGGCATGTTTATTGTAGCGGTCTTCGTGTCTTCGTTGTTACCTTACGTAAGGCTTTATCAGTTAGTAAATACCGCGGGAGCCATCACGTGTTTGCTATCCACTGTGGTAGGACGCCGTTACCTCCTCTTCCTTTAAATGTATCCCAGATACATACCAATTGTGCTCAAAGTAGGACCAATTTATTAATAGGCAGTCTTTTTTGAAACTTAAAGGAAGAACTTTCGGCGATAGTGTTTCCGTTTCGTCAGCGAATGAAGATATGTTAAGCTTCTGCAATCCCAGCCTTGTCGGAACCGAGCCTTGTTGGCACCAGCAGGATAATGCACGGAGCCATAAAGCAAGGATTATTACGGCGTGGTTTGACGATAATTCCGTATCGTGTGTGAACTGACCAGCACAGAGCCCTGTTCTTAATCCCATAGATCACCCATGGGATGAATTAGAGCGCCGAATAAGAATTTTGGAACCAAGGCCTACTAATAAGCAACAGCTTGCGGCAGCATTAGGCACTGAATGGAAGCACATACCTATCGCTGGGTTCCAAAACTTTGTCAAAAGCATGTTTCGAAGGGTCAGTACATAAATTAAGGCTAAAGGTGGACCGACACCGTTCAAATGCATCTCAATAAATGCTACGTTGTGTTTCTCTTCTTGTCAATATAGTGTATGATCTGATCTAATATTATTTACTACAACGGTATGGTGGCATGTAATGGAGATGGTAGCGTCCTTCCCAGTTTTTTAGCACCTTAGTGTATGTCGAAATAAATTTATGATTTGAAAAACAGTGGCGCAGTGATCTAAGCGATGGCTTCTGATCATTCGTCCGAAAGGGGTCCGGGTTCGAATCCCGATCGGGCATGGATGTTGTGTTTGTCTTACGGCACTGGCTCTCTCTCCCTTCCCTGGAACCAGTGACCCTAAATTAGGGACGGGTGACTGCTTATAGCCCATTGAGTTGCTCACAGTGGTCGTTAAACCTCCAATAAAAAAAACAAAAAAACAACAACAGAAACACCATTTAAAATAATCTGAAACGTATATAATTATTGATGATGATACTTTACGAAAAAGATATTGTACATTTAGTTAATCAGCTCACACGTGATTATGTTTAGAACAAAAAATTCTATGGCATCAATAAATTTAATCCTGTAGCATGAAAAGGTGTGCCAAAGGCAAGTTTCGCTGATTGAGATGAATATACATATGTGTATTGAAAATATGTCAAATTACTGATTAGAAGGTTCAAACTTCACATTGCTCTACTCGCATGGGAAAGAAAAAGAACGTTATAACTTCATTGTGTGCCAAGTTTGGTCTTACGCGCTTTCTCAACAGCAAATATAGATTTTCTGAGCTTTACAGGAGAGCAAACAAACACTCATCCACTCTTCGTTGCGCCCACAAATTTGTCATCAGCAGTTTCTGTGCGGAAGTATAGATCTCCCGAAATAGACTGGAGTGTAAAAAGGACAAAAATCAGGGAAAATACAGATCATTTGAGTTGTACTAGAGAGGAAATGAGCATCGGAGCAAAATTATAGATCTTCCGAAAAGAACTGCAGAGGAAAAGAAAATTTCCTTTCATTTGTGACACTAATTTGTCTTCAGCACTTTCTAAGAAGGAAATATAGCGGTTGGGAGTCATACTTGGGAGTGTGCGAACATCTGGAGAAAAATATAGATTTCTGGTTGGTATCGAAGTGCAAACGAACTTTCATTCTTCACTGCGTCTACAAATTAGACAGGAACAATTTTTGAGCAGAAAATATAGATCTTCAGAGTATTTTATGACATTCTGAAATATGTTAAGGCCTAGTTAATGAGCAGTTGTCACTGAGAAACATTTCCATGCCATTTTTCTAAATACAAATACACTGGCGGAAAGTGAAAAAATAACACCAAGAAGGAGACGTCTGATACCAACGAAATTTATACAGCATAATAACGGAATACAGAGGATAACGTGATCAAAACATTATGGCAGAATACAGCAGTATTTGCTGGTAAACTGAAAAATAACATTTCCATGTAACATGGTTAGTACGAGGTTCAACCGCCATGAACTGCGTCACACTGTGCAATTCTGGCATGGAGTCTGTCGTACAGATGTTGGATGTAAGTTTGTGGTATTGAGTTCCAAGCATGCTCAACCTGAACACGTAAATCGGGGATGGTCGTGGCTGGCCGTGGAGACCGAATAAGTCATTGTCCCATAAAATCCTACACGTGCTCAATGGGGGACAAATCCGGTGAACGTGCAGGCCATGGAAGTTGTCTCACACCCTGAAATGCATGTTGCGTTGCACGTGCCGTGTGTGGCCGTGCGTTATCTTGCTGGAAAACACCACGATGGACCGAACTTACAAATGGCACAACAACGGGCTGAATGATGTTTTGATGTAGAAGATGCTGTTTGACGTACCCGGTACAAACACTAGTTGTGTACGGGAGTGATAGCTGATCGCTCCCCACACCAGGGGATCAGGAGTAGGCCCTGTGTGTCGCTGGCAGGATGCAAGAAGGGTGGAGATGCTCCCCTGTGCGTCTGCGAACACGCATACGGCCATCGGAGGCTCCCAAGCAGAATCTGATTTCATCGCTGAACACGACAGATCGCCATTGCGTTCTCCAGTGCAGACGTTGGCGACACCACTGCAGCCGTTCCTGACAGTGGGCTGGAGTCACAGGCACACATGCCAGAGGCACACGTGCACGTAGTCCTGCATCCAGTAGACGGTTGCGTATTGTTCGCACAGTCACCTCAGGTGCAACGTATTGTTCGCACAGTCACCTCAGGTGCTCGGATTTGCGTCGCAGTGGATGTTCTGGTTGACAACGCAGCTCTTCTTATGCGTCGATCGGTCCGCTCATCAGTCCGTCTGTGACTCCCGGTTCCACGTCTTCTCGTGTGGGAATGTTCCTCGGACCATCTACGCCACCATCGTACCACCACCGATACTTCCCGTCCAATTCGCTCCACAATACGAAGATACGACCATCTGGCCTCGCGGAGTCCGACTAGACAACCTCGCTCAAAGTCCGATAACTGCTGAAATCGTACATGTCTTCCATGTCCAGGCATTGCAGCTTCTTCAGGGTCTTCGCACGTGTCCGTACGCCGACGACTGATTACATTCAATTTGCCGTATTGCTTAAATACCACCGACGATAATTTGCATATTATGCCGTGCTGTGGCGTAAGCGCTCACCAGTTGATCCCGAAGTTAACATCACACCTACGTAAACTCGACCCCATTAACATATGTAAATTTCATGATCGTCCGCCAATTCCTTCTTGGTATTATTTTTTCACTTTCCGCCAGTGTAAATTCCAATTTTGCATGCTTTACAAAAATGTCGTGCGTTGTCATTAACAGACAAGGTACACGATGAATTTGAGACAAGTCAACCCGACGACTTCAGTAAGTTTTTAAAATATTTCTGTTGGAAGAAATTCTTAAGGAAGCCGGTCAGTTTCGAAAGCTTTCGAATATATTCAATTTGGAGTGTACCAAACGGTTAGAACAGCAGTTTAATTTCATAAACTTTTAGAATATGTGTGTTGGACTGAACGAAAGGGTACGTATAAGTTAGTTGTTGTTTGGATTTTTAAACAATTTTATTTAGATGTATATTTAACAACTTTTCACCAGCTTGATTTTTGAAATTTTTGTTTTGTGAAAACAGTTTTGCACCATCTGCGTAGTTCGTAGACCTAAAAACGTTTCTCTGAAATCTTTATTTGATAGATCCACATAACTATATTTGCACAAAATTTGAATGTTTCTCCCATTCAAGAGACATGCGCGATATTTTATAAGCGATAACACTTCTGTGAATGCCGATAAATGCAAGTTTACAAAATTATATGTATTTACCCTAATACGAGGGGAAGTTAAAAAGTAACTTTCACTATTGAAAAATTTACAAGTACTGCAAGTATTGAATACGTTTTTTGCTGACGTGTAGCTTGACATGTTCTTTTTAACGTGGCTGCAGTTCGAAGCTCCAGATACATTACGTTCTTGAATTACAGAGATTTAAAATGGCAATTGTACAGGCTGAATGGATAAAGGTAAAAGTCCGAGCAGTCATTCGCTTCTTGTGGGCAAAAGGGACTGCCACCAATTGAAATTCAGCGTGAACTTTAAGCTGTGTACGGCCCGAACGTGATGACAGTGCAGCAGAGTCAAACGTGGTGTCGTGATTTTAGTGGTGGTATGAGTGAGTGTCCATGATGAGCCAAGGACCGGATGTCCTTCCACATCAGCAGATTATCTCCCGGCGTGACAAGTGTCTCAACAGAAAGGTACGTTGAGAAGTAGTGTACAGAAGGTCATATCTCAGAGATTACATACTTTTTTTTTCATACTAATAAATACAAAATATATGACAGTCAAATAGATGTTACATGCAGATAGATACCAAACGCATCCTCACTCTCTTGGAGGTTCTATGACGAAGTAACTTTCTCCATCATTTTTCTGCCAGAGGCGGCATTCGAACCCACAACTCTCGGCTCCTGAGCTCTGAGTGCTATCCACTATATTACACTGGCATGTGCTCTCACTGCTATCAGCCTTTATCTCATGTGCGTCCTGCGGAGCACCCACGTCACAGTTCCTTGTTCTGGGTGGTGTAACGGTAACGTAAATCGGGAGTTGCGGGTTTCGATTCCCGTTCCAGGATAATATAAGTTTTAAATTTCCTGAGACATGCCTATTTTCTTAAAATATATGATGTTAGGAAAGTTATTTTCTAACTTCCCCTCATAGAAAACGATGCAACGGGAGACTTAATTAGAAGTAAAAAAATCTCAACCTGAGAAACATTTTTCATTTTTCGATCAGAGGAGCCAAATACATCATTAAAAATTCGTTTTAACTGAGAAATTTTACGAAATGTCCAATATAACGAATATTCGGATCTACGTTTTTACTAAACAATAAATCAACCACATTGAAATGCTCAGAGAATGCTGTATTTCAAATTCTACGGAACATAAGATGAGAAAGCGGTGCACATAGATGATGAAAGCAGTACCATGCTCTCAAGTGAATATTTATGAGGGGGTGAAAGTAAGGTGAAATCTGAAACTTCCTACATATTTCAGGACATTAACCACAGCGTTTTTTTTGCCGTTCAACGTTCTCATTGATAGGTAGTTTCTTTGCAGTTGAGTACTGAATGCAATCAGACCCCCAAAGTTTAGCTGAGTGTGGCTTTTGCCATTGAGAACCGCCTTCTGATATTACACATTCTTTCTATGGCGGCAATCTATTTAAGGACGCACCTTTTCCTTCCCCCTGGGTTATGTTAGAAATCCCAGCCTCAAAAAGGCGCATTCATCTCTGTCTCGTCTACAGTCATCTTCAGGAAAAAACTCTTACTTTCATAGATACACTATTGTTTGTGAAAATTGCAATACCAAATAAGAATAGCCCTCTTCAAATGAAATTTTTATCACCGATTCCTCATGTTACAGGAATTAGCAGATTACATTTGTAGAGCTGTACAAAACGTTTGTGCTTCAATACTCAGATCCACGTGGAGCCACCTAGAATAACAATAACGGCGTGACATTGAAAGGAAGAGGTTTTTGATATCGTCCTGGGGAATAGCTTGCCAGGCTGCTTCTATGGAGACACTTGGCGGGCCAGTTGCTTAGCTACCATGTCCCAGACATGTTCGATCGGGCACATATCCAACGAATGTGCAGGCCAAGGAAGAACTGAAATCATCCGTGCATGGAAGAGGTCTTGTCCGTTCCCGGCCACATATGGCCGACCATTGTACTGCTGGAATATGTCTCCATTGCAACTCTGAAAGAAGGGTATCAACTCTGCCTCTAAAGCATCCCTGATGTATTACTGGCTATCAATGGTTCCTTCAATTCGTATCTGGCGAGATCAAGAATTGAACCCAATGGCACTCCAAAACATCATGCTTTTGCTTGGCATTGGTCCGGTATGATGCTGCAAAATACATGCTGCAAGGTGCTGTTCACCACGATGTCTTCGAACATGTATGCGACCATCATGGTGCATCACTGCTGCGCCAACACTGTGAATGCTGCTGTGCGATTCGTCACTGCCACACAGTAGAGGTATCCGTCATCCTGCAAGGTGCCGTTCACCACGATGTCTTCGAACACGTATGCGACAATCATGGTGCTCCAATGCTGCGCTAACACCGAGGATGTTGCTGTGCGATTCGTCACTACCATGCAGTAGAGGTGTCTGTCATGCTGTAAGGTTCCGTTCACAACGATGTCTTCGAACACGTATGTGACCATCATGGTGCATCACTGCTGCGCCGATACTGTGAATGCTGCTGTGCGATTCGTCACTGCCATACAATAGAGGTATCCGTCATCCTGCAAGGTTCCGTTCACCACGATGTCTTCGAACACGTATGCGACCATCATGGTGCTCCATTGCTGCGCTAATACCGATGATGTTGCTGTGCGAATCGTCACTGCCATGCAGTAGAAGTGTCTGTCATGCTGTAATGGTCCGTTTACCACGATGTCTTCGAACACGTATGCGACCATCATGGTGCATCACTGCTGCGCCGGCAGCATCATGGTGCATCATGCTGCCGTGCGATTCGTCACTGCCATATAGTATAAGTATCCGACATGCTGCAAGGTTCCGTTCACCCCGATGTCTTCGAACACGTATGCGACCATCATGGTGCATTACTGCTGCGCCAACACTGTGGATGCTGCTGTGCCATTCATCACTGCCATACAGTAGAGGTATCCGACATGCTGCAAGGTTTCGTTCACCACGATATCTTGGAAAACGTATGCGATCATCGTGGTGCTCCACTGCTGCGCCAATACTGTGGATGCTGCTGTGCGATTCGTCACTGCCATGCAGTAGAGGTGTCTGCCATGCTGTAAGGTTCCGTTCACCACGATGTCTTCGAACACGTATGCGACCATCATGGTGCTAAACTGCTGTGCTAACACCGTGGATGTCGCTGTGCGATTCGTCACTGGCATGCAATAGAGGTGTTTGTCATCCCGTAAATCGTGCGATCTTGAGGTTTATGTCTTGTATTTCTGCGTATCTGAGCCTCGTATGCTTCATATGACAGCGCACTGACGCCAAGTTGGCATCATTGTACTGGAGGTTCGTCCGTACGAGTGGAACTTTCGCGGTAGAAAACTCCAGCTTCTCTCATCCCAGCAATTCTTCCTCGCTCAAAGTTCGTCAGTTGTTCATAATGCGACCTTCTCCGATGAAGGAGCACAGTGAGACAGAAGAAATACCCATTCGACTCAATGAAGGCTCTTCACTGATTGCAACATCTCGTTTGAGCTAGCACTTTATACCAAGACTGGACAGTTCAGAGGACGCTGCTCCGAAACTGCATGCGCATTTTCACTGAGATTTTAACCATATACATGTCCAAACCTGTTGTAAATATACATAAGTTTCAAGCTAATGCCAGCAGTCCTTCATTGTTTTTCAATATTCATAAACAGTAGTGTAGCTTAGAAATGTTTAAAAAGAGAAAACAAAAATGCTTGGAAATTTTTTGGACGGTGCATATTAGGAATAGTTAAAATTTGTCTTGAAAAAGAATATGATGTAAAATAGATTCCGGTTAATTGTGACGCATATGGGCTAGAACAATTTTTCCCAATTAAGTGGCTACTCCAATTATGAGAAGCTTTATCCCAAAGAACTAATTTAACATGTTTCTTAAGTAATTGTCCCAAATAAATGGATGCCCCGATTATTCAACCGACTAATTAACCGGAAACTACGATATATTCTTCAACAAGAATGAGGTGTATCTCTGAAAATGTAGCGGAAAATTCATGATAAAGTAAAAGATAAAATCGTATGATCTAAGGAAAAAATAATCAAATCATGAAAATTCGAACCGGAAAAATACGTCAAACGTTTGTTAAAATGTGTTTCAAAACTCTTTATTTTTATTAAAAAAATATTTCCCATTTTAGAAAAATTATTTCCCAATTTTCTACATCATCATCATCATCATCATCATTGTCAACCATTATCAATCCACTGCTGGACGAAGGTCTCCCCAAGTTTCCTCCACAACGGTCTGTCTTGTGCCAGTCTCCTCCATGTCACTCCCGCATACTTTCGAATTTCATCCACCCATCTTCCATGTGGTCTTCTTCTGGGTCTTTTCCTGTCCCTTGGAATCCAATCTAAAATTTCGGCTGTCCATCGATGGTCTGTTCTTCTGGCAGTATGTCCAGCCCATTGCCATTTCAGGGATTTAACTCTGATCATGATGTCTTCCACTCTTGTTATTTTTCGGATCCACGTGTTCCTCTTCTTATCTCTCCTGGTTACACCAAGCATGCACCTCTCCATGCTTCTTTGAGATGTCTGCAGCCTTTGTATGTCTCTTTTAGTTAAGGTCCACGTCTCTGCACCATACGTAAGCACTGGAAGGATGCATTGATCAAACACTTTTCTTTTAAGACATAATGGCATATTGCTCTTGAAAATTATGCTGTTTCTTCCAAAAGCTCTCCAGGCAAGTTTTGTACGCCGATTAATTTCTTCACCAATGTGACCCTCACTTGATATCTGCTGTCCAAGATAAACGTGCGTGTCTGTTATCTCCAGTTTTTCTCCATCAATCGATAAATCCTCATTTCTTGTAAAAGCATTGTACATCACTTTTGTCTTCTGAAAGTTCATTTTTAATCCCACCTCTTTACTCTTGTCAGCAAGTTTCCTGGATCATACTCTGTAGCTCTGATGGGGTAGTTGCAAAAATGACTATGTCATCAGCAAAACGAAGGTGGGTTAGATAATCTCCATTAATCTTTATCCCTTTGTTTTCCCAGTTCAGTGATTGAAAGACATTTTCCAATGTGGCATTAAAGAGCTTCGGAGATATGGTGTCACCTTGTCTCACTCCTTTTCCAATTTTTATGTGTGTTGTATTTTCAAACAGCCGAATCTTTGCACTTGAATTTTCATACATGTTATTAATAATATTAATGTATGCATCTTCAATACCGCAGGATTTCAGAGCCATTGCAACTGCTGATTGTTTCACCGAATCAAAGGCTTTTTCATAATCGATAAAAGCCATGCACAATGGAAGTTCATATTCCCTCGCTCTTTCAATTAGTTCTCTCAGTACGTGGATATGATTTATTGTGCTGTAGCCACTCCTGAATCCAGCTTGTTCTCTCGGTTGAGCCATGTCCAGTGTCACCTTCAAGCGGTGTGAAAGAACTTTAGTGAAGATTTTATAAACCACTGATAGGAGGCTGATAGGTCTGTAGTTCCTGAGATCCTCAATGTCACCTTTTTTATGTAGCAAGATCATTGTAGCGTTGTTCCAATCCTCAGGAATTTTCACTTCATTAAGGCATCGAGTGAAAATTTGGGCGAGTACTGTTTCGATTTCTCCACTTGCTTCTTGTACGATGTCTACAGTAATTCCATCTTCTCCTGGAGCTTTTCCCCGCTTCATGTTCTTGATTGCATGTGCAACTTCTGCTGGGATGACTGGAAGAACTCTGGTACTGGTACCTTTCATGATGTCTGGAGTACATGTATCATCCCTTTCATATAATTTGGAGTAGAAATCTTTCACTCTTGTCAAAATTTCGCCTCTATTTCTTGTTACAGAACCATCTTCTTTTCTCAGTGCCATAATCTGTTTTTTCCCCTTACTGAGATGTCCCTTTGCTATCTTTAGGCTTTGGTTGTTTTCAATTGCTTTCCTTACTAGTTCACAGTTGAATTTCTTTACGTCTTCAGTGATACTTTTTCGTACTGTTTTGCATAGCTCTATATATTCCACTTTGGAAGTCACATCTTCTTTAGTTGTCCTCATCACTCTTCTTTTTTGCATCAACATTTTGGTTTTTCCTGATAATTTGTTCACATGCAATTTGTTCTTAGACCCAGCTAATTTTGTTGCTGTTTCCATAAGAGCTTTGGTTACTTTTCTGTTAAATTCAGAAATATCCACTTCTTCCGACGTTAGGCCTTCTAAAGCAGAGAATCTGTTCTTCAGTTCCAATTTGAAGGTATTATGGTGTTTTTTAAGGTTGGTTATGTCAATACATTTTGTTTGTCTTATGAGCTTGCTACGTTCGAGTTTAGTGTTGAGGTGCATCTTACATCTCACCAATCTATGGTCACTGCCTGTGTTGAACTTGTTTAGCACACTGCAGTCTTCTATGACGAATTTTTTGTTACACATAATAAAATCAATTTCACTTGTCGTCCCATTTGGATGTCTCCATGTCCATTTCCTGTGTGGCTTTTTCTTGAAAAAGGAGTTCAAGAAGAAAAACCCTTCTGCCTCTGCAAACTCTACGAGAGTATTTCCACGCTGGTTTCTGTTGCCGTGACCGAATTTACCTACTGAAGTTTCATTCTGTTGCCGTTGCCCTATTTTTGCATTGAAATCTCCCATAATTATCTTCAAGTGCTGTTTACCTTTATTATTTAGATCACGAATTTCCTCATAAAATTCTTCAATTTCTTCTTCAGCATGACTTGTGGTGGGTGCATAAGTTTGAATAATCTGAGCCTGGTATCTTCTCGAGAGTTGGATAACGAGTCGTGCAGCTCTGTCAGAGGAACTTTCAACTTCTACAACTTTATCCTTCAGTTTCTTGTTTATTATAAATCCAACACCACTAGTTCTGCCAGTATCTGTCCCACGATAGTAGAAGAGATGTCCACTTTTCAGTTCAATGAGATCTTCTCCTTTTCTCCTTACCTCACTTAGCCCGACGATGTCCCACTTGATCCTTTGTAGTTCCTCTTCCAATTCAAGAAGCCTTGAATCAGAAGATAGGGAGCGTCCGTTGTACGTAGCCAAGGTCAGCATCAGATGGCATCCTAGTCCGGTCCTCCGGGGATTCTTAGCACCCTCTGCCTTCATGTCGCACTGGCCGCTGCCTTGGCCAGGTACATTCCAGCTGCCGGAGACTGAGGGCCAAGATTTAAGTTGTGGAGTCATTTTGGAGGGGTTTGGCCATAACTCACCACGCTGGCCAAGCGGGTTGGTGAGTGTGGGATAGCATTTCCTCTAATCCCGATGGTATAGTTATACCGCTATTGGCGGTCGTCAGAGCCCCTTTAGTGAGAACAGGATGTACCACGAGAAGGCGGGGTTGACATTTATCAAGGAGAGGCTGTGATGTTACGCATCACCTACCACGTGTTTATAATGGCGTTATTCCTTCAAAATGATTCGTCGAATGACCAAGTTATCGCAAAACAACTCAGTATCTTCCTTGGAGCTCAAATGCCATTAGTTGTTCTTTTGAGGTTGTAAGCATCCATGTGACTTTTTAAACTCGTAGAGACCGAAAATAAAATCAGTCCTCTTCCAAGTCATGAAATAATTTGCTTTCATTATGGCACCAGTGACAAAAATAAGTTGTTTTATTATAATTAGAATTTTTTGAATCTTTTTAGAATCATTTTGAGGGAATATTGCCAAAACGAGAAAATATGAGCGATTTTCTGTTCTTTCTAAAATTACTGAAAAGTAAAAAAATATATATCCAAATCAAGGTGTGACGTACCTGCCAGCAGGACGCATATGACATAAAGGCAGATAGGAATCAGAATACATGTCTGCGTAGCTCAGTTGGTAGAGCGGCTTGTTCCGGAATAAGCGTACTCGGGTTCGAATCCCGGCGTAGGCCAAAAATGACGGAGGAATGCACTTCGTTATAATGGCGCCCGAACTATCCGGATGACCCGACCGTTCAAATCTCGCATTGGTGTGATGTTATTTCCACACCGCGAGATAGGAAAAATCAGAGAATCCCTTCTAAAGCGCTTCGAAAAATAAAAATGTGTGATGTTGCATTCCACACAGCAGATTGACTGGGAGTTCTCAAGTGCACGTTCTACAGTGGATGGCTGCCTGCAACGATTCATGGTCACGGCTGACCCGTGGGCCATGCCCCCGGCCCTCTTTCGGGGGGGGGAGATGTGACGTACCTGCCAGCAGGACGCATATGACATAAAGGCAGATAGGAATCAGAATACATGTCTGCGTAGCTCAGTTGGTAGAGCGGCTTGTTCCGGAATAAGCGTACTCGGGTTCGAATCCCGGCGTAGGCCAAAAATGACGGAGAAATGTACTTCGTTATAAAGGTTTGTCTGAAAGGTTTCGGCAAAAAAAAAAAAAAAATGCGGGTACTGAAAAAATATTGCTACACTTGAACCCTTTCTAGATTTATTTTACGTTCATACAGTTTTTTAATTCCTTGTATAGAGGCCTTTTTTGAAATGTTCAGTTATCTCAACAGCATCTTGAATTTCCGTTATCAACGGGAAGTGACCTTACACTAAAAATTTGATTTCGGGCAAGGGAAATAGTTACAGGGATAGGGGGCGAAGAGCTCGATATTAGACAAGTAGGGTGCACGACGAAGCACAGAAGCCTACTTGTTAGGCAAACACTGCTTCGAAATCGTCATCGTTATACGACAGTGTATTGTCGTGCGACAAGAACCGATGTTGCAGACCCAGCTCCGGGGGTTGAGTGGCATGTAGGAAGCTGACGTGTGACTTTTGGTTCCAGATGGTCCCGTGATTAGGTCCCGAATCAGGCATGGATGGCGCATTTGTTTTTCTGTGATTTTATCTCTCCTCTCTGGAACAAGTGGTCTTAAATTAGGAGAGGGCGATTGTTTACCGCCCCTTGAGTTGCTCTTGGTGGTCGTTAAGCTTTGAAATGAAAACAAATTAGGGACGGACGATTGGTTACAAGCCCTTGAGTTTCTTATGGTGGTGGTTAAACGCAGAAATGGAAACAAATTAGGCATGGGCAATTGCTTACATGCACTTGAGCTGCTCACGGTGGTCGTGAAGCACCGAAATGAAAAACAAATTAGAGACGAGCAATTACTTACAGGCTCTTGAGTTGCTCATGGTGGTCGTTAAACCCCGAAATGAAATACAAGTTAGGGACGGGCGATAACAACCCTTTGAGTTGCTCATGGTGGTCGTTAAACACCAAAATAAAAGCTAATTAGAGACGGGCTATAGCTTACATCCCCTTGAGTTGCTCATGGTGGTCGTTAAATCCCGAAATGAAAAACAAATTAGGGACGGGTGATAACAACCCTTTGAGTAGCTCACGGTGGTCGTTAAACACCGAAATGAATGCTAATTAGAGACGGGCTATTGCTTACATCCCCTGAGATGCTCATGGTGGTCGTTAAACCCCGAAATAAAAAACAAGTTAGGGACGGGCGATAACATACCTTTGAGTTGCTCATGGTGGTCGTTAAACACCGAAATAAAAGCTAATTAGAGACGGGCTATTGCTTACACCCCTTTGAGTTGCTCATGGTGGTGGTTAAACCCCGAAATGAAGAACAAGTTAGGGACGGGCGATAACAACCCTTTGAGTTGCTCATGGGGATCGTTAAACACCGAAAAGTGCCTATAGCCCGTCCTAAGATGGTTGGTTTTAAGCTTTAGTAAACATTAATATATAGGTGATGTTTTCCGTCCTAAGACGGTTAAATTTTTAATTGAAGAAGATTGAAAACAAATCAAATAGACGACGGCTTTTTCGTAAGGAAATGTAGCAAAAACTTATATAGTAAGAACTCATTCATGTTAGAACTGAAAATTATATGCTATTTATTTTCGTTTTTGAAAAGACATCGCGATAAATATTCTGCGCAAAATATTTGTTGATGTTTAAAAATTTTCTTTGTAGTTCAGTGGTTTTCGTGTAAACTTACCTTAATAACTTTTGCTTTGATTTTTCGCGTTAAATTACTTTTTTTCCGGCACTCATGTTATTCCGCTCACGGCTTGTTTTTGACCGTCCTATCCGAAGTTTAGTTTAAAGCTTCATACCGAAGCTTTTCCTACAAAGTAATGTGATATCTAACATTACAAATCGGAACTATGTAAATTCTCGACAATGTGCTGCTATTGGCACGACATCTGCTTTTAGATGCAATCTTGCCCACTTTGACATCGCAAGATTTTAGTTTTTATTGTAGGTTAGAGCGTTTAGCTAGATCGATATTTTGCAGAATGTATAACATAATCAGCACTAAACTCGGAAAATTAGTTAAATTAAAAAGAAAAAAATATTAAAGTGTACAAATTAATATTCGAATTGTGCTAAATTAAAGTAATATACAAATGCAACTTGCCGGGATATTAAGATTTTAATTCGAATTTTGTAGATCGGATAAATAGAACTCGAGTCATTGATAATCCAGTGCTTTTAAATCAGCACACGATCACCTTGACATCTCAATGCGATCGCATGCAAACTCAACTTGCTGTGATATTAAAAATTCAATTTGAATTTTGTAGGTCGGAAAAACAGAACTCGAGCCATTAATAATCCAGTGTTTTTAAATTAGCACGCGATCACCTTGACATCTGAAAGTGATCTCGTGCTATTATATAGCAGGCAATCATTTTGGCATCGCGAGAGCACACACGAATTGGTCGATATGTGATGACGCAACAATGCAACAAGTGCATAATTAGTAAAGGAAGTCGGGCAAAAGATATAAATGGGACTGGGAGCTGTAGTGTGAGTCACTAGAACGGGCAAAAGGAATCGCAGGTCAGGCGTCTCTCGAGCTGGGCGACCCCTGCTACGGCCCTGCTGTCACGTGCATTCTGGATGATCGTTTGCAGTGTTTTCTGAAGCATTCGTACCGTCCTTTCCCAGCAAAGCTTAATCGATACTCTTTGTTTATCGATAATTCTAGTTACAAGGCACAAAAATTTAATTTATATAAAACGCCATAACTCAACATTAGCTGATCGTAGACTAATTATACGCGTATAATCGAATGCTGATGAAAATAATTCCAATATTTCCCGATAGATGGCGCTCCTAGTGCTGTTACCATAAAAACTGTCCTACCACTTTTCTCACCCACGTTGTTAAGATTTAATTATAAGATAACGAGGACACAAAGACAAAACTGCTTTTCTTTTATTTCAGGTAAAGAGCTTCTCAATAAGCGCCTCAATAATGTGAATGATTGTATTAGATTAAACAAAATTACTCTTATATAATTTTTATGCAAATATTATAATAAAATATGTACCCAAGTTTTATTATTTCAATCTAAAGGGAGAAAAAAGCTCAATCCTCTTGGTGGTCGTTCTAAAAACATGTTATCTGCATTTTCCATGTATTTTAATGTTGAAGAACAATGAAAAATAATCTACACTATCAAAAATATTTCAATAACATTTTTTTAGTCCTCCCATGGCTGAGCAATGCAAACCTATGATAAAATAAAATAAATTTTGTTAAATATTAATGTATTAAAATATTAAATATTAAATTAAAAGATCGTTAAACTTGATGAAACAAAAGGAAGGTCGTTAAACATATTGGCGGTTTAACGACCAGCCTCACGGTGGTCCTTAAATCCCCAACGTGAAGGAAATAATCGGTAAACAAAATAATAAAATAAAACGGAAAACAACAACAACAAAATCTAACACTCAAATCCAAGTTTCAAAAATAAAAATCATCAGAAAAATCCAAGTAATATATAAACGTCCTTCATCCTAACTAAATTAAACGAAAGAAACACATATCAAACTGGTAGGTATTCAGAGACTTTCTTACAGTGCCACGAACAAAATCTCCTTTGATATCCCAGATAAAGAAAGAAAGAAGAAGGAAGGTATAGTGAGAGTTATCTTTTCGCCCTTTTAGTCATATTTTTTACGAAATTTCTAAATGATCAGAAGCGATTTTAGAGCCAGCGAAAAGGACACTTTACTAAAGTAATCCGATTCCACGGCGAAATGTGCTCGACGAGATTTTCGGGCAGCCGTACTAGAATCGACGCTATTTATCACGACAAAACGTACGAATAGAACAAAGAAAAGCAAAGGAAAAGTAATCGCAAGTAGGAAAAACCTTTCTACTAAATTACCAGACACAGTGTTTCACTGGGGAACTTTTGATTTTATAGAATAGGTAAGTACTTAATTCAAAACTGTACGCTTCTTTTTAGTATTTTTAAAGCTTTCTTACTATATTTAGCAAGCGAGAAAAACAGCGGAAAAGAACTTGTATGATATTTCTTATCGTATCCGGCATGAAATAATTTATCCTAACGTCCCCGTTATCTTTCAAAAACAAAAAAGGAAGAATGATAAAATTTGCTAAAAGATCTTTGTTTTTTGTTGTTTCAGAGTTTAACGACAACCATGAAGAACTCGAACGCCTACAAGTAATCGATCGTCTTTAATTCAGGGCTGCTAGTTCGAAGAAAGTGAAAGAGTCAGCGTCGTAAGACAGCCACACCACGCATGCCACATTCGGAACTGGAACCCGCACCCACCTCGGACCACTAGTCAGAAGTCTACTCTTGTGATCACGCTGCCTAAACATATTAATTTCAGTTCTGTGTGTACCCAAAACCCAAACTAAACGAAGGAGCCACATATTTACCAGGGACATCCAGAAAATAAGGGCCGTTCGCGTATCTCTCCCGCGCGAGTGTTCGCTTCAGAGTCGCGCATGCGCAGCTGTGCTGCCTCATCAATTCGCCATTCCCTAACGCTATTTTGTGAAGTTGCTGTGCGTTAATAATGTTTAAGTCAATAGAACGGCCCGCCGACTGCAAAGTCCGGTCTGTGATAAGGTTTCTGAATGCGAGAAATGTCAGACCAAATGAAATCCATCGCCAAATGTGCAAAATTTACGGACAAAACCCAGTGAGTGCAGGAATGGTGCTGCAGTGGGTTCGAAGTTTAATGAAGGACGACAGAGCGTTCATGACGGGTTACGCAGTGGTAAGCCTACTCTGGTCACGGAAGATTTGCTGGAGAGAGTGAATGAAAACATTAGGAAGAACCGAAGCTTCACAATTTCTTATGTTTCAGAACATTTTCCTGAAGTTTCGAAATCATTACTGCACAAAATTACTACAGAAAAGCATTAGTAACGCATTGTGCCGATGGATTCCAAAGATGTTGACGGAAGAACACAAAACGAAGTGAATGGAATCCTCGGGGCGGTACGCAGAGGAAAGAGATGGTTTTTTAAGTCGTCGTTATATGCTACAGAAGTAAAGCACGTGAGAAGACGAAACAATATGAAGCGATATATTCCGTCGGTGTAGTTTAGTTGGCTAAAAATAACTGGCTCCGGAGCGAGGAGGCGCACGTTCGATCCCTGTCACCGACCACTTCGTGTTTTCATATTTGTGCTCGATTGTGGAAAATGGATCTACTGTCTGTTGGGTTCTTCGAAAAATGCGTGATATTTGTCGTCTGGAATCAACATTTCTCGCTTCCAAGAAAAACAAAATTAGAAGGAGATGATGTGACCTGCTGCAGAGGTGGTGAAGCACCTGTCAGGACGACAAATCAGCAGCGATGCATTCCGTAGGTGTAATTTTGTCGTTTTGCTGACAGCTGGCTCCTGAGGGAGGAGGCGAGACTTCGATACCCGTCACCCACAAATTTGTGAATTGTACACCGTATAATGACGAGAGATGAGACTTGGGTCTCTCTTGTCACACCTAAATCGAAACAGCAGTCCCTGCAATGGAAATTACACAGCCCCACCTACGGCCAAAAAATTGAAATCGACGATGTTACAAGGAAAGTCATGTGTCTTTTGGGACAGGAAAGGAATATTGTTGGTGGAATTCCTGCTTGTGAAGACAAGACAACAAACGCAGCTGTTTATTACGAGACACTGAGAAAATTGCGACTTGAAGTTAAAAAAAGCAAAAACAACAACAAAAAAAAAAAAAAAACAAAACAAGAAAGATGACACCGAATTTTCGGGTGTAATGAGCACGTCTTTTGAATTCGTTCTGACGCAAATTAAATTTATCAAAGCTATTCAAAGTCGATGAAACTGGTATGGAAAACAATAATATCTGACCGAAGAAAGTAGTTTTTCAATCTACTTTTTAATCCCGCATATAATGCTGTAAACGAAAGCGTGAACGTACGTCCTCTGGTGGCAAACTTGTGCGTTAAGAAAATTTTGAATTTATGTGAGAAACACTTCGCAGCGGAAACGCTCTCCAGCAAAGAAAAACTTTTTCAAATCGGACTCCTCGAAGCAAAGATATGGGCAAATATAAGATATGCATATACTCTCCCTGGCGGGAAAACCATGCATTATTTTAGGAAGAAAGTTTCCTCAAAAGGTTTTTCGATGCGAGTGGTATCGGTCCAAGAAAATATTTCCTTACTCGAGTTTTCAGGAGCTCAGGTTTTGTTGCAAATATATCAGAAGCAGAAATTAATTCTTATGCCCCTTGGTCGCCAAACCATTCTTTACAAAATATTAGAAATTATATGAAAAACATTTTCATCAGGATTTGTGTGCGATACAGAAAGAATTTTTCAAATCGGAGTTTTAGAAGTTGAAATAACACAGAAAACGCAATTTACCTTTGCGCCCCATAGCGGAAAGTCTATGATTTACTTGAAAATTTTGAATTTATATGAAAAATATTTCACATCGGAAACACTATCCAAGAAAAAGCAATTTTTCAAATAGGACTCCTAGAAGTAGAGATTTTTATCACTGGTAACTTGAGTTTTGTTGAAAATGACAAGCTTAGGAATTTATTAGAGTATGGTTCTAAATTTAGACCTTCCTTCCAAATCTCCAAAGAGAGGATTCTTGAGAGCTTCACTCAAGATGTTAATAGGTACATTATAAAACCAGTTTAACATACAATCAGCCTATTGAGGCCTTCGCAGAATGGAAATATAATGTAATCAATAGCTTCACTAATGAGTTGGCAGGTCTTGATTTTTGTTTTAATAGAAATCTTTTTTTCTCTGAAGATGCTAAAAGGTCACTCTCCAAACTACAAGACCTTTTTATTTTTACCACTACGGATAAAGCTAGCAATAATTTTGCAATTATCGGTAAGAAATTCTATTTTGAATTGTTAACTATGGAACTCAATAATAGACTAACCTACGAGCTCGTAAGTTATTCTACCAAGCAGTAAGAAAATCGTTTTAAGGCATTCTTCAAGAAACTTAAAATTCCACAAATGAGAAGACATGAGCCTGAATTTCCCTTTCTTTTGCAACTGTTAAGTTTCATAAAGAACCAGTGAAGTTCAGATTCATAGCTAGTGGAGTTAGGAGTCAAAAAAAGAAAATTGATCTAGCTTTTGAAGACATCTTGAAGAAGGTCTTGAAACACATTAGTAACTGTACTAATTTGAAGTACAGAGATTTTTGGATAATTAATAATAATGCAGAAGTAATTTCCACTATACTCGAAGTAAATCCCTTAGATATTAATAGTTATGATTTTGAGAACCTATATACTAATCTGCCTCTGTCAGATATAATCACTACCTTTAAAGAGCTGTATGCAGAATTTAAACTTAACCAATTTGTTAATGTAGGAGCCTGGAACTTTTATCTCAATTGCTGCGAAAAAAATAACCATATCTTATATAATCATACTCTCTATAAGCAAGTAAACGGTATCCCTATGGGAACGTCTACATCCACAAATATTGCAAATCTATTCCTGTTCTTTAAGGAACATAAACTCATTAAAAATCACTCCACTTGCTCCGATAACTACCTTTACACCTTTAGATATATTGACGATCTGCTGTGTATAAATAATTCAGAAGCTATAGAAAGTGATTTTGATAATATCTATCCTAGCTCTCTTAACTTATGTAAAACCAAGCACAGTAATCAGGAACTAGAGTTCCTAGACTTAAGCATTAAACTTAACAGAGGTAACCCGTCCATTAGCCTCTTTGATAAAAGAGTTAATTTTCCTTTCAAAGTAATTAAATATCTACACTGGAATAATAACATATCAACCAAAGTTATTGAGAATGTACTAATTTCTCAGGTGCTTAGAATTTCAAGAGTTTGCAGCAACAATTTGGACTTCAATTACCACATTAATATACTATTAGACAGTTTTCTAGAGAACAAAATTCCTACTTTATTCATCAAAAGAACTTCAAGAAAAATTATTCTGAATAATAGAGTAAGGTTGGCAGATCTGCTTTAATTTTCTACACAGTTAATAATATGATTCTGACCAATGAAAGCCTTTTTTGGAAGTTGGTCTAGAGGATGTATATTAACTACAAAAAGGAACCTTAGTGCTATGGATAAGAAGGTCTTATTAAAAATAAAAAATAAATAATATAGACAAAATCACAAAAAAACAACAACTTAAAAATCTGTTTATAAAATAAAATAAAAATAAATATAAAAGAAAACTAGTTATTCACTCACTAGAATAGCTATACTAAAAATAGTAAAACTAACATTAAAATTAATAGGATTCTGAATAGTCTATAGAAGCTCACCAAGGTGATTAAATACATGCAAAGGTTATTAAATACACTACTTGTGTATTTCATAATATTTCTCATGTATTCTGGAGAGTTAATTCTGCTCTTTCTGATCAAACAGGTCCACATCTTAATTATATTTTTCTCTAGTTAAAATCTCCGCGAGTAGGAATTTTTTCAGTGTATGGAGGCCTTCAGCCCCACTCACACTGCCCCCCAGCGACTAGGGAGTGGCAGGGGTGAATGAAAGTTTGGGGTGAAAGGTCGGCCATGTTTCTTAAGCATTTAGGCACTGGCAAGTCTATTAACTTTTTTGCGGATTTTAACTCTCTCTTTTCTTGGTAACTTTGCGCGTTTTATAGGGCACTTAGGCTAAGCAGCTGGCCGTTTTTTTGTTCTTGTAGTCAACGATGTGTTTTCAATGTCGTTAAGATCTTAATAACTACTTAATTATGCACTTAAAGCACTTCTGAAATACTTTGTACATATTGCAACTAATTGTTTATGTCATATAACCTTCACACAGCATTTCTTTAGTTTATTATTGTCTTTATTTTATTCTCGTTTTTGTGTTGTCAGAAGTTGTGGAGTAGGGGATTTTGAAATCCAGTATTCTTTCAGGAATCTGTGTTTTAGAAAAAAATTAATATTTCTTTTTTTTATTGCAATGTTTAAGAATTTGTAGTACTTTAGTATTGCTATTCAGGTTTAAATTCTCTTTTAGGCGACTAGGTAACTTGGCAATGTGTTATTGCTGAACATTACTTCTGATTCATTATGTCACTCTTACAACTTGAGTTTTCTATAATCATCTTCTTTCTGTTTATTAGTAACAGATGAAGAGCATGGGTTGGGCCAGGAAAGTTATGGATGCATGCTAAAATGTTAGCCAAAGCTTCGTCATACAACTCTGTGGAGGTTATGACATATAAATATTTTTTAAATTTTTTAGTGGGCTTATTACTTGCATCTATGGCTTTGCAGAAACCCATTTCCAAATAGGTCTTTGTGGAAGTGAGAAAATGCAGAGTTTTGCTGGTCCTTGATAAAGCCGCATGGCTCGGTATTCTCGACACTTTCTACATTCTGTTTTTCTATTATTTTTTTCTCTTTTTACTCACACCGGTCAATATATAACCTTTTCTATGTTGTACTTGGTATGAGTCAAAAATTTTTTTGCTTCAGTCTCTTCTTAATAGATTGACAAAAATAAGATATACATCTACGTCCCTGGCGTACAAACCATGCATTATTTCAAGAAGGAAATATTCCCAAAAGGTTTATCGACGTGAGCGGCATCGGTTCACGAAAGAATTTTTTCAATCAATGTTTTACAAGCTCAGATTTTATTGCAAATAAATCAGAAGAAAAAATTAACACTTACGCCCCCTGGTGGCCAAAGTATTCTTTACCAAAAATCAGAAATTATGTGCAAAAATGTTTCCATCCGGAGCTGTATTCGCTGAAGAAAAAGTTTTCAAATCGGATTTTAGAAGAAGAGATATCGGGTAAAACGTAATTTACTTTTGCGCCCCCTAACGGAAAATTTATGCGTAACTTGAAAAAGTAACTATACCTAAAATACTCTTCGACATAAATGAAATCGAAGGATAAAATAATTTTTTCAATCGGATGTTTATAAGCAAATATATGGAATAATATGCATTTTGAATTCGACATCTGCATTTACGTCCTCTAGCGGCGAAATCGTACATCGTAAAAAAAACCAAAACGAAATGAAGGATCATAATTTGCATATTTCAAGCTTCCCAATTCAAAAAGAATTTTTCAAATCGGACTAATAATTGTAGAGATATGGTGTCTACAGACGGACGGACGGACAAACCAAAAACATAAGCAAGATCTTTTTTTTTTTACAAAAAACGGGCTGAAAAACGTAGTGGCATGCTGGGAAAGAGAGTTGTTCTTTTGGATGACATCGCAAGGCCTCAGGCTGCAAATGTGACACAAAACCTGGTCCAGCCTCCTGACAGCCCAGACTTGGCACCCTGTGAATATCATTTGTTTCTCCACTTGAAACGATTTTTTGCCAGCCAACAGTTCGATTACGACCATGACGTGAGGATGACGGTTACTCAAAACCCAGGAGGGAGACTTCTTTGAAGAGAGTATCCAGAAGATTGTGACACGATATAACAAATGCCTTAACATCCACTGGGAATATGTCGAAAAGTAGATTAAGGTATGTAGAATTCATCGCACATTAAAGAGTAGTTATCAATATTTTTAGCATGTCTTTTGTTAAAAAAGATCCTGTTTATGTTATCGGTTTATCCGTCCGTCCATCTGTAGACACGATATCTCTGCAACTTATTATCCGATTTGAAAAATTCTTTCTGTTAATATTAGGAAGTTTGAAATGTGCGAATGATGAACCTTCATTTTGTTTCTTTTTACGATGCACAATTTTGCCGCCAGAGGGCATAAATGCAGATGATATCGAATTCAAAATACATTTTATTCCATATATTTGCTTCTAAGCATCCAATTCAAAACATTATTTTGCCTTTCGATTCCACTCATGGATAAGATTATTTTAAGTATAGTCACTTTTTCAAATTACGCATAGATTCTCCGCTAGGGGGCATAAAATTAAATTGCGTTTCCCCCGATATTTCTGCTTGAAAAACTCCAATTTGAAAAATTATTTCTGCAGACGTTACAGTTCCTGGTGGGAAATACTTTGCATATAATTTCTAATTTTTGGTATAAAACGGTTTGGCCAACAGGGGCGTAAGTTTAATTTCCGCTTCTGATGTATTTGGAGCAAAATATGAGCTTCTAAAATCTTGATTGAAAAAAAAATCTTTCCTGGACCGATACTACTCACGTCGACAAACCTTTTCGGAATATTTTTTTCTTAGGATGCATGGTTTCTGCGCCAGGGGGCGTAGATGTATATCTTATTTTTGTCAATATCTCTGCTTCTAAGAGTCGGATTTGAAAAAATCTTCTTTTCTGGATAGAGTTTCTGGTGCGACATGTTTTTCATATAATTTCGAAATTTTCAAGTAATTCAATGACTTTCCGCTAGAGAGAGTAAAGGTAAATTGCGCTTTCCCCGATATCTTTGGATCTAAAACTCCGTTTCGAAACATTCTTCCTGCACTGAATACAGCTCCCGGTCGGAAACGTTTCTATTGTAATTTCTAATTTTTTATAAAATATGGTTTGGCCACCAGGGGGCGTAAGCCTTAATTTCTGCTTCGTAGGCATTTCCAACAAAATCTGAGCTTCTGAAAGCTCGATTGAAAAAATCTTTCGTGGACCGATACCGCTCATGTCGATAAACATTTGAGAACATTTTGTTTTTAAAATAATGCATGGTTTCTTCGCCAGGGTTGTAGATGTATATCCTTTTTCTGTCAATATCTCTGTTCCTAAGAGTCGGATTTGAAAAATTCCTTCTTTGTTAGATAGCGTTTCCGGTGTAAAATGCAATTTCAAAATTTTCAAGTAACTCATAGACTTTCCGCTAGGGGACGTTAAAGGAAATTGCATTTCCTCCGATATCTCTGCTTCTAAAATTCCGATTAAAAAAATTCTTTCTGCACCGGATACAGCTGCTGATTGGAAGGACTTCTAATATTTGATAAAGAATGGTTTGGCCACCAAAGGGTGTAAGTGTTAATTTCTTCGTCTCATGTATTTGCAGCAAAATCTGAGATCCTGAAAACTCAATTGAAAACATTCTTTCGTTGACCGATCCAGCTCACATCGAAAAACCTTCCGAAAATATTTTCTTCTTAAAATAATTCATTGTCTTTACGCCAGGGAGCGTAAACGCACATCTTATTTTTGTTTCTAAGAGTTTGATTCAAAAAAATAATTTCTTTGTTGGAAAGCGTTTCCGTGGGAAAATGCTTCTCATATAATTTCGAGTTTTTCTTATCGCATAAGTCTGCCACCAGAGGGCATAAGTTCACGTTTCCGTTTATAGTAATATCTGAGGGTCTAAAACCCGACTGAAAAACTTTTTCTTCTGTCAGATACCAAAAACTATGCAAACGCGCGTGTATTTTCTTTCCAAAATAGAGCACAATTTCGCCGGCAGAGAGCGCATATGCTTATTCTGTTTTTCTCAATATCACTACTTTTACATGTGCAATTTAAAATATTCTTTCAACTCCGGATGCCATTTACCTTGTAGAACACTTAAGGCTAATATTTGAAGAATTTTGTAATTCACAGTTCTGTCGGTAGGTGGTGTTTTTGTACTTCAGTTTGCAGCTGTATCGCCTTTTCTAAAAACGCAATTGAGAAATTTCTTCTTCACTGTATGCCATTCGCTACAACAGAGATGTGGAGCAGTATCCTTTTTAAGTAATTCAAAGATTTCCCACTAACTGAGTAAAGGTCGAACGCTTTTTTCATGAAGAATAATTTTCACCTATTTTCAACTTTTTCGTTATGCAAATTTTTTCTGCTAGCAGATGTAGACTTATATCATATTTCCTTCTATATTTCTCCTTTTAACTATTGGATTTGAAAATCTCTTTGTTTCTAGTACCTCTTCCTTGTAGTATGAGAAACTTTTTGTTCGCCATTTGTTAATATTCGTAACATGCTCTTTATCCACTGGTGGAACTAAGTAGATGTTTCTTATTTCTGGATGTTATATCGATTGTTGGAACCAGTTGATTATCTTCCAAACAGGATCCATTGACCTTGAATTGCTTTGGTAAACTAAATTCGCGTCAGAAAGGATTCAAAAGACGTGCTTATTACATCCGAAAATCTGGTGTCATCTTTCTTATTTTTTACTTTGTCTTCAAACGGAACTTACTTTCCGGATGGCCCTGGTATGTAAGGCATACTTAGTTTTCCAAATTTCTTTGTATTTCCTAGTTGAATATATTTAAATGTTTGGGCGCTCCACCTAGTTTTCAACATGATGCTGTTTTAGGTGGTTTTTCTTTGCCTGGTAAGACGGACAGCGAAACGCAAAATACTTCGTGTATATAAATGAGGAGAAATCTTCAAACGGTACTTAAATATACGGGCACTTAATTAATTTGAAAAAGACGGTATTTCGAATTAATTTGAAAAAAATGGTATTATTAAATAATTTCAAAAGAAAAACATATTTTGAGAAATCAAATATGATATCTCATTTAGCGCATAAAAAAAACATTGCATGCAGCTCATATATATTTCCATTACTTTTTCTTTGGTGAAAAAGGTGTCGGAAGGCTAATACATAAGTTGTTGTTAATGGGAAAATTTAATTAAATGCAAATAATCGATTTATTTTGATATTGCATGAAACAAAAGGCAAAAACATAATTTATATGATCACATTATACAGTATTAAATTGTTATATTTAAAAACAAGCATTCTGTGCAGTTTTATTATGCGTAGAAAATGGTGAAATTGAAATTTCTGTCAAGTTTACCTACTAATGAGAGTTAAATTTGTACTCATCATCATCATCATCATTGTAAACCATTATCAATCCACTGCTGGACGAAGGTCTCCCCAAGGTTCCTCCACAACGGTCTGTCTTGTGCCAGTCTCCTCCATGTCACTCCCGCATACTTTCGAATTTCATCCACCCATCTTCCATGTGGTCTTCTTCTGGGTCTTTTCCTGTCCCTTGGAATCCAATCTAAAATTTCGGCTGTCCATCGATGGTCTGTTCTTCTGGCAGTATGTCCAGCCCATTGCCATTTCAGGGATTTAACTCTGATCATGATGCCTTCCACTCTTGTCATTTTTCGGATCCACGTGTTCCTCTTCTTATCTCTCCTGGTTACACCAAGCATGCACCTCTCCATGCTGCTTTGAGTTGTCTGCAGCCTTTGTATGTCTCTTTTAGCTAAGGTCCACGTCTCTGCACCATACGTAAGCACTGGAAGGATGCATTGATCAAACACTTTTCTTTTAAGACATAATGGCATATTGCTCTTGAAAATTATGCTGTTTCTTCCAAAAGCTCTCCAGGCAAGTTTTGTACGCCGATTAATATCTTCACCAATGTGACCCTCACTTCATATCTGCTGTCCAAGATAAACGTACGTGTCTGTTATCTCCAGCTTTTCTCCATCAATCGATAAATCTTCATTTCTTGTAAAAGCATTGTACATCACTTTTGTCTTCTGAAAGTTCATTTTTAATCCCACTTCTTTACTCTTGTCAGCAAGTTCCTGGATCATACTCTGCAGCTCTGATGGGGTAGTTGCAAAAATGACTATGTCATCAGCAAAACGAAGGTGGGTTAGATAATCTCCATTAATGTTTATCCCTTTGTTTTCCCAGTTCAGTTATTGAAAGACATTTTCCAATGTGGCATTAAAGAGCTTCGGAGATATGGTGTCACCTTGTCTCACTCCTTTTCCAATTTTTATGTGTGTTGTATTTTCAAACAGCCGAATCTTTGCACTTGCATTTTCATAGATGTTATTAATAATATTAATGTATGCATCTTCAATACCGCAGGATTTCAGAGCCATTGCAACTGCTGATGGTTTCACCGAATCAAAGGCTTTTTCATAATCGATAAAAGCCATGCACAATGGAAGTTCATATTCCCTCGCTCTTTCAATTAGTTCTCTCAGTACGTGGATATGATCTATTGTGCTGTAGCCACTCCTGAATCCAGCTTGTTCTCTCGGTTGAGCCATGTCCAGTGTCACCTTCAAGCGGTGTGAAAGAACTTTAGTGAAGATTTTATAAACCACTGCTAGGAGGCTGATAGGTCTGTAGTTCCTGAGATCCTCAATGTCACCTTTTTTATGTAGCAAGATCATTGTAGCGTTGTTCCAATCCTCAGGAATTTTCCCTTCATTAAGGCATCGAGTGAAAATTTGGGCGAGTACTGTTTCGATTTCTCCTCTTGCTTCTTGTATGATGTCTACAGTAATTCCATCTTCTCCTGGAGCTTTTCCCAGCTTCATGTTCTTGATTGCATGTGCAACTTCTGCTGGAAGGACTGGAAGAACTCTGGTACTGGTACCTTTCATGATGTCTGGAGTACATGTATCATCCCTTTCATATAGTTTGGAGTAGAAATCTTTCACTCTTGTCAAAATTTCGCCTCTATTTCTTGTTATAGAACCATCTTCTTTTCTCAGTGCCATAATCTGTTTTCTTCCCTTACTGAGATGTCCCTTTGCTATCTTTAGGCTTTGGTTGTTTTCAATTGCTTTCCTTACTAGTTCACAGTTGAATTTCCTTACGTCTTCGGTGATACTTTTTCGTACTGTCTTGCATAGCTCTATATATTCCACTTTGGAAGTGACATCTTCTTTAGTTGTCCTCATCTCTCTTCTTTTTTGCATCAACATTTTGGTTTTTCCTGATAATTTGTTCACATGCAATTTGTTCTTAGACCCAGCTAATTTTGTTGCTGTTTCCATAAGAGCTATGGTTACTTTTCTGTTAACTTCAGAAATATCCACTTCTTCCAATGTTAGGCCTTCTAAAGCAGAGAATCTGTTCTTCAGTTCCAATTTGAAGGTATTATGGTGTTTTTAAGTTTGGTTATGTCAATACATTTTGTTTGTCTTATGAGCTTGCTACGTTCGAGTTTAGTGTTGAGGTGCATCTTACATCTCACCAATCTATGGTCACTGCCTGTGTTGAACTTGTTTAGCACACTGCAGTCTTCTATGACGAATTTTTTGTTACACATAATAAAATCAATTTCACTTGTCATCCCATTTGGATGTCTCCATGTCCATTTCCTGTGTGGCTTTTTCTTGAAAAAGGAGTTCAAGATGAAAAACCCTTCTGCCTCTGCAAACTCTACGAGAGTATTTCCACGCTGGTTTCTGTTGCCGTGACCGAATTTACCTACTGAAGTTTCATTCTGTTGCCGTTGCCCTATTTTTGCATTGAAATCTCCCATAATTATCTTCAAGTGCTGCTTACCTTTATTATTTAGATCCCGAATTTCCTCATAAAATTCTTCAATTTCTTCTTCAGGATGACTTGTGGTGGGTGCATAAGTTTGAATAATCTGAGCCTGGTATCTTCTCGAGAGTTGGATAACGAGTCTTGCAGCTCTGTCAGAGGAACTTTCAACTTCTACAACTTTATCCTTCAGTTTCTTGTTTATTATAAATCCAACACCACTAGTTCTGCCAGTATCTGTCCCACGATAGTAGAAGAGATGTCCAGTTTTCAGTTCAATGAGATCTTCTCCTTTTCTCCTTACCTCACTTAGCCCGACGATGTCCCACTTGATCCTTTGTAGTTCCTCTTCCAATTCAAGAAGCCTTGAATCAGAAGATAGGGAGCGTCCGTTGTAGGTAGCCAAGGTCAGCATCAGATGGCAGCCTAGTCCGGTCCTCCGGGGATTCTTAGCACCCTCTGCCTTCATGTCGCACTGGCCGCTGCCTTGGCCAGGTACATTCCAGCTGCCGGAGACTGAGGGCCAAGATTTAAGTTGTGGAGTCATTTTGGAGGGGTTTGGCCATAACTCACCACGCTGGCCAAGCGGGTTGGTGAGCGTGGGATAGCATTTCCTCTAATCCCGATGGTATAGTTATACCGCCATTGGCGGTCGTCAGAGCCCCTTTAGTGGGAACAGGATGTACCACGAGAAGGCGGGGTTGACATTTGTCAAGGAGAGGCTGTGATGTTACGCATCACCTGACCTTACATCCCCTGTTGTGATGTTACGCATCACCTGACCTTACATCCCCTGACCTTACATCCCCTTTTTTTATACAGTATTAAATTGTTATATTTAAAAACAAGCATTCTGTGCAGTTTTATTATGCGTAGAAAATGGTGAAATTGAAATTTCTGTCAAGTTTACCTACTAATGAGAGTTAAATTTGTACTAAGGACATTAAACTGAGGAACAGAAGAGAACTTCATTTTGTTCCTAAAATAGCGTCCCAATTTTGCTCAAGTATTGAGATTTTTTTCACCTTCTTTTTCCGTTCCATGCTTTTTGAATCCACTGCCGAGTGGTGTCCTCGAATCAGCCGTGATAGGAAGCATTTTGTAGGATGAAAATTAATTAACTGAAGCTCAATAATTTTTATGAAAAGCAATGAAGTTATTGCTGATACTGAAAGAGAAGACCAGATTGGGGGATTGTCAAATCCGTCTAAGAAAATCCTTATTCACATTTGCTAGCAGATGCAGCAATGGTATGCAAAGTTCACTTCAACTGTAAAAATTGCTGAAGTTTTTCTTTTCCTTGATGTTGTAGGAATTCTCTACCACCTTGAATTATGTTCCCTGCGTTAAATTGAAACAGTTAGATAACTTCCAGATTTTCTGTCCATATTACAGTATATTTTCCTTTATATAATGTGCCGCTGTATATAAGTTGTACAGCAGTACACTATGTAGGGGAAGGAACTTTTTCGTATACAACTTGGAAAAAAAATTCAAATACAATGGGGTTAACTCTGGCCATATTTCCCCTTCGCGGCCACAGTAGCGCAGTGGTTTGAGTGATGGCTTCTGACCATTCGTCAGAGATGGGTCCGGATTCGAATCCCGAGAAGATTGGATGTTGTGTTTGTCTTACGGCACTGGCTTTCCCTTCCCTGGAACCATTGACCCTAAATTAGGGAGGGTCACTGCTTATAGTCCAATGAGTTGCTCATGGTGGTCGTTAAACTCCGAATAAAAAAATATTTCCCCATCACATGTGACGGTAATTAAATGGTATTACATGGAGAGGTGCATGCTTGGTGTAACCAGGAGAGATAAGAAGAGGAACTCGTGGATCCGAAAGATGACAAGAGTGGAAGACATCATGATCAGAATCCCTGAAATGGCAATGGGCTGGACATACTGCCAGAAGGACAGACCATCGATGGACAGCCGAAATTTTAGATTGGATTCCAAGGGACAGGAAAGGACCCAGAAGAAGACCACATGGGAGATGGGTGGATGAAATTCGAAAGTATATGGGGGTACCATGAAGGAGACTGGCACAAGAGAGATCGTTGTGGAAGAAACTTGTGGAGGCCTTCGTCCAGCAGCGGATTGATAATAGTTGACAATGATGATGCGATGATGACGTGTTACAATTTTTACGTTATTTTACTTAAAAAGTATTGCAAACCAAATATTTTTGAATAATTTTATAAACATTTATAAAAAAACTCCAAAGACATTTATATTAAATAACTAAAAACCATATATAGCAAACAAATCTACACAAACTCCGTTTACTGGTGTGAAAGTATAATTAAAGAATAAATACAAGGGAAAATTGTATCTCCCGAGCTTTCGCTCTCCAACCGGGAGGCTTTCTCAAGGGTTGCAGACGTTACTAACAAGTCCGGCGAGTATAATAAACAGATTTCGAAACACTGATGGTCAGGAACGTCGTATTTTGAAAATTTGATGCTCGAGGCACGAGGCGATACACTGGTTTCTTTCATGCGGGGAATCATCTCAGTATATTCCTCCACGCGGACGGAATATCAACAGATTGGGTATCGTTGCATGCGTAGGGATGCGTAGGGATCCTGACCATCAGTGTTTCGAAATCTGTTTATTATACTCGCCGGACTTGTTAGTAACGTCTGCAACCCTTGAGAAAGCCTCCCGGTTGGAGAGCGAAAGCTCGGGAGATACAATTTTCCCTTGTATTCATTCTTTAATTATACTTTCACACCAGTAAACGGAGTTTGTGTAGATTTGTTTGCTATATTATTTAGGTGTGAATCCCGTTCAACAAGAACTAAAAACCAATTACTAAAATTTTTTTATTAAAATTTACTGAAAACCAGAGATTATGTGTTAAAAAAAGTACAGGAACGTCTTTCCAGCGTGTTCCGTCAAAAGATAAACCTTGCATATTTCTCCATATCCTAAACCTTTAAGTTTTTCGGAAATTCACAACCAGTAAGTCTGCTTGAGCACTACGTTCTTATATATACTGCTTGACACTGAAATTGGCCCATACAGAAAGATTAAACCAAATGAGCGGAAAATCAACAGAGACACAGAATATGGGTAGGAAATACATGATTTAGTTTCCAAGCCAATGCATCAGTTTGCCAGGTTACAAGAAAGGATCAGGTAACAACAGACCATGCCTTTTGTGCCCACCATGTTGTTCAACGCAATCGGGTGCACGCAACGTTTACCTGGTCCCATTATTCAGGGGAATTCCGGGATGAATGAAAAGAGGCTTGCAAGTGCCGACCATTGAGGTTCTTCTATACATGCTCGACCGGTTTGTACATATCAGATCTTGCTGACAATGACAGTATATCGGACCCTCGTAGGCACGCTCGGAAGATGTTATAGATGAATGGCCAGGAGTTTTCTTGCTGGAAAACGTGCTTCTGAGATGCGACTTAGAAAAGGCAACAACACGGGCTGTTAAACACGCACGTACCTCCGGGCTGCCACTGTGCCCATTACAAAGTGGCTGGTTATCGTAACTAATTGCATCCCATTCGAGGATGCCTGGTTAGCTAGCATAACAGCTGGATCCTCTCTGTGACCTCGTCGTGACCAGACATTAAACAAATGATTGTCGGCTCCGAGGTAGAATCCGGACTCATCGCTGAATACGACATAGTGTAATTCCCGTCTCCTCGCAGCTGTCCTACGACGCTGCCGATTTTTCAATGGCAGTAGAGGCTATGACTTCTTGAATAGCAGACCTGCTTACGCCAATCTTTGGGTCATCGTCCGAGGTGTACCGGGGATGTCCAATGTCGCCGGTACAGCCCATTTAGTGCTCTCTCCTGCGGCTTGTGTCCCCGCAATTGCCTGATGACAACTTTTCTGACCGATGCGTGCTGTGGTCTGTATTGCTACACTGGTGACTTCTTGCATCTACTGTTACCGACAACTTCCAGCACTTCTCACATCCTGATAAACATGGCCAGCGATTTGTGTGAACCGACCAACCAGCTACGGAAACTCACGCTCCTTTTTGTAAACCACATCCAGCTGGTGATCTCGACGTCAACGAGACATCTGTGTCCCTTGGACGTGCTGTAGCAGCCCTAAAAATTCCGTTGTGTCACCAAGACCTGGAGCACAAAGCACGACATAGATTTATCGGCCAGCGTTTGTCCCTTTATCTCTTGCACATCTAGCGTGATTAGATCCATATTCGAATGTTTTACATTACCCACCTCTCTGCACTGTGAAATTTCAAATGTCGGTGACGAAATCGCGCGTCCTCGCGCCGGAGCCAGTTGTTATACCAACTAAACTACACCGACGGAATGTATCGCTGCAGATTTGTCGTCTTGACACGTGCTCACAGCATATCTCCCTTCATTTTTTTTCTTTCTTTCTCTTGTTTTTTTTAAACGAAGAAGAAATTTTTCATTAATTCCAGACAATGTTTAGAACAAACATCACACGTTTTTTTTCGAAGAACCCAACGACCAGTAGATCCATTTTCCAAAATCGAGAGCCAATGTGCAATTCCAAATTTATCGAATAAGTGGTTCATTGCCCCGGAGACTGTTGTTCTAACCGACTAAACTACACCGACGGAATGTGTCGTCGCAGATATATCATCTTGATACGTGGTCACATCATCATGACTTCTCTAGTACGTCATAGCACACAACTACCAATTTGCATACCGATTCGCCGAATCCATCTACGCAGGTCAATTTCAACGTCTAGCAGTGTATGCGTCGTGTTCACGCTGAAGCTCCCAAATTTTCTCGATCTTTTTTCCTTCTGCATCATGATTATTCCCACATGTACGTGGGGCCTCTTTTCTAATCCTCTTTCTCTATTATATTCTGTCTTGTGTTAGTTAATTCTCAAATTTCTTCTCCTTCATGTCATTTTCGATAAAATTATTCCACCTCAGCTTAGATCTTCCCCGTCTGGGTGGATTCACGTCGATAACTTGACGTCCGACGCGTTTCTTCTCATTTCTTAATGCATGACCACACCTTCTTGAGTCTTCTTGAAGTGTTGCCCATATGCTCTAGTTCCTAATTCTTCCCTTTTTAGTGACACCACAGATCATCCTCAGCATCTTCATATCAGCAGTTTTGAGGTGTTCCTACAAATATCTTGTCATTGCTAAGTCTCAGACTGTACAGCATTACCGGTCTTATTACAGCCTTGAAAACCCCCGCTTTACATGCTGATTGGCATTCTTCTGTCGTATAGTACACTCAATGGTTTTCTCCAGTTTTTTCGTCTGCTTTTCAATTTCTCATTGAGTTCTCAATCTTACTCTAACATCGATCCGAGGTGCTTGAATCTTTGCGTTCTTTCGATCACTCTTTCCTGGATATAAACACTCTGAATTTGAATGTCTCCTTCCTCAGTTTAGCAGATTCTCTCTGTTTTGATCCTATTTATTTTCAATTGTGTGTCTTCTAAGGCTCATCTCCATTTGTCCAGCTTTTTTGGTTTTTTTTCCTGACACATTAGACCTCATTATCAGCGGACCACACGGTGCCTGCTTCCCTCACTCCTGCTGTTACATCTAAAACCATATCAAATAAGAGCGGGCTTAATGTCGATCTTTGATGCACTCGCAGTACCACATCAAATTTCCCTGCATTCTGTACGCTGCTTTTTTTGTTTGTTTGTTTGTTTGAGGGTTTAAAGACCACCGTGAAAAACTCAGTGGGATATAAGCAGTCGCCCGTCCCTAATTTAGCGCCACTGACTCCAGGGTAGGGAGAGAGCCAGTGCTGTAAGACAAACACAACATCAAAGCCTCAGCGGGTTTCAAACCCGGACCCCATCTCGGACGAATGACCACAAGTCATCACTTAGACCATTGCGGCACCGGGAAGGCGGCCTGCTGATTTTCACACATGTATGGAATTATTTTGCGTTTCCTTTTACAAGTATAGTGAATAGCCCTGCTAGTTTAACGTGCATGTACTAAAATGTTTTTTATTAGATACTAAATAAAGGACTTTTGTCCCAAAAACTCGCGTTGGCGGGCGATCCCCCGGCCACGAGATGAGATAAATTATTGAAAAGTTGCTTGCTCCAACTGCCCATAGCACGTCGCACACACGGGTTATGATAGAAGGGTGTAAGGTACCGGTCCCGTGGGGGAGGCAGATCCCCACAGGTCTCTAGACCGAATCTGTCCGAGTGAAAGACTGTGGTTTCCGGTGACTGACGGGCCAGCTGTCGCACCGCAGTCAGGGATCCTATTAATCCCAAACTTTCGAGAGAGTTCAACATTTCCCTGCGAAGTCTACACTTAGACGGTGCAGATAAAGCCATCAGCTAGTATTACACTGTCACTGGTGCCTTATTCCATGGCCTCCTAGGTCACCGGATCTAACACCTATAGATTTCACTTTATGGAACTTTATTAAGGATACTAACTTCGCGTCTCTATGCCTAGCAGTGTTGCTGATTTGAAAACCCGGATTTCCGAAGCAGTTTCAAGCTAACGAGGTATTGGCTGATAGGATCTTCCAGAAACTGGATTATCGCTCAGATATATGTATGGTGCCAAAGAATCACATGTTGAACAGCTTTTGTAATCGATTATATTATATGCGACGCAATTTCAAATGCAAAGTTTTAAAAAGTATTTACCGAAGTCTTTAATTACTCTGTAAATATAACACGTAGTCTCAGCAAAAACACAAGTGCTTGGAAACTGCTGGAAATCAGCTGGCAGTGATGGATCACTGCTGGCTGAAATCTGCAGCTCACGGCCCGGTAGCGGTCCTTTGGTGGCAGCGCTATCATTTGGCGAGCTATTGATGGCCCTGCAGCATCGCCGTGAATACGGCGATTAACCTCTCCATTGAGGTAGAAATTGGCCACATTACTGAGAAGAATCTTAGATGCAACCTGAAGTTGCTGCGGAGGCTACTCGCAAAATTGAAGACGATGATCAGGATCACCGTCACTCAAGGATGCCATTTGTATTTTGAATTGGAGCTTTGACTGGTGCCACACTCGTCTGCTAAACGTCGCGTACTGTTCTGTGGGCTTTCACGGTTGTTGACTTTTCATTTGTTGTTGTTTAGGGCCGAGCTCCTTTTCACTTCTCACACACACTGCTTATTTGTCTAAATTTCGGTATTAGCTTCACCACTGCACTATGTATGATTGACCGTCTTTCTGTGTGTCTGCGGTTGAAGTCATAGCTACATCCTCATTTGAACTCCGTCCACCACAATGCAATATTATGTCAATACGCTCCTCTTTGGCAAATTCCATCACGTTTCATTGCAAAACCAAGGCGGAACATTCATGCGTGACATGCGAGAAAAACACCAAATGTAGATGAGTAACATGCAATAACTTGAAATCTAATAAAGATATGTAAACAAAGAAATAATGGTACCACTGTTTTTCTGAGAACATTTTACATAAATTGGAGTGGTCACATGAGCCTATTGTCATTTTGAAAAACTGAAGTTGAATCCAATATGGCGGATTTCAAGATAGCGGATGGGTGAGGTAACATGTGTCACAGGTGTAATACTTGGTCCAATGTATATTGCACATGGTTACTTTCATGTGCTATAAATGCCTAGAAAATATTTGGGTGGTTCCGGATTTACGAATCACCCTGTGTTATGCAAGTTAGGTGTAGGCGTCAGTTACTTCAAAATGTGCCCCATCCACTCCTAAATCTTCAGTTTCCGTAAAGACAATGCACATCAATTTTTTTTTCTGTAAATTCATTTTTAATCGCTCTTCGTTGCTCTTTTCAGTAGGTTCCTGGATCGTACTCTGCAGCTCTGAGGAGCTAGTTGCAAAAATGATTACGTCATCAGAAAAACGAAGATATAATACACCGAAGATATAATACACTTGCGTCCGCCAGTGCGTATATAAAGCGATAGACATTCTTGCCAGCTGTCCGAGCTGTTTTCCGCATGAGAATGACAAGTAATAACGATTTAAGCGATTTTCAACGCGGTGTCTAAGTTGGCGCTCGTGAGATGGGCCATAGTATTTCGGAGGTAGGAACTATAAGTTCGGATTTTCACGGACGACCATTAAAAGGGTGTACCGTGACTATAAGAATTCCGGCAAAACCTCCAACCTACGAAACCAGTGTGGCCGTAAAAAGACATTGGGTGAATGTGACCATCGTCGGCTGTCAAGAATCGTTTCACGCGATAGGCGTGCGACACTCTCGCAGGTATCATCGTAAATCTATGCTAGAGCCTCAACAAGCATCAGCGTCCGGACTTTGCAACGTACCCTGCACGATATGGGCTTTGGGAGCCGACGCCCAACTCGAGTTCCCTTGATGGATGCACGACACAGAGCTATGCGCCTCGCTTGGGCACGGCAACACCGCCACTGGACACTTGATGACGGGAAACAAGTAGCCTGGTCTGACGAGTCGCGTTTCCAACTGTATCAGGCAGATGGAAGAATTCGTGTGTGGCGGAAACCCCATAAAGCCATGGATGCCGCCTGACACCAGGGAACTCTACCGGCTGGTGGAGTGTCCGTAATGGTATGGGCTGTGTTTAGCTGGACTTCACTGGGACAACTGGTACGTCTACAAACGTCTGTGACTGGCCAAAGCTATGTGCGCATCCTTTCTAACAAGGTACACCTGTTCATGTCTTGCATTCATGCTGATGGCTTGGACCTGTTCCAACAGGACAATGCACCTCCACAGAAGTGTCGGGACCCCACATTATGGTTATAGGAGCATTCATATGAGTTTGGGGTGTAGCCATTACCACCGAAGTCCCCAGATCTGAACGTGATAGAACATATTTGGGATGCCATGCAACGCGCTATAGAACACAGGAATCCGAGAACTCGGAATACACCTGAATTGTGGAACGCTCTGCAGGAAGTATGGTGTGCATTGCATACAGCATATTTCCAGAAGGTAGCGGAGTCCATGGTTCGTCGTATGTATGCAGTCCTGCGCTCCCTTGGGGGACCTACAAAGCTACAAAGTATTAGACTGGTGTACCAGTTTTTCTCGCAATTCAGTGTATATGTATATGTGTATATATATATATATATATATATTAACAATTTATATATATATATATATATATATATATACACATATACATATACACTGAATTGCGAGAAAAACATTGCCGGAGTGACACGGAGGAGACAGGCTCAAGACAGACAATTGTGGAAGAAACTTGGGGAGACCTTCATCCAGCAGTGGATTGAAAATGGTTGACAATGATGAAAATGATGATGTTGATCTAACAAAACTCGAAAATTATATTGTCCGACAAGCCTGGGCCATGTCAAAATTCTGTCTAGTCATGTAAAAAAATTAAAGAATAAAAAGTTGAAAAAAGTAATGATTTTTTTTATTTCCTAGTTAATTTTCTCACTATACAGAAGCACCCACCCTCTGCTTTATTTAATAAAATCAATGGGTGTGGTCTTTGAGTGGTTAACGGACAAAATCGATGATCTGGAAAACTGAATTCTCCATAATATAATTGTGTGATATCTCAAAAGAAAGTTCATGTAATAAACTTCCGAATGGGACCAATATGACCTTTGTTGACCAATTAGGCTTACAGTTATTGTCATTTGCGATAAACACAGTAGACACAAAAATGCCTTTCTTGAAAGTTTCAAAATCCAGTAACTATATGCATATAGTGTGGTATGTAGAAGCTGAAATTTTGCACTTTACAAAGCCTGAAATTTCTCCAAGTTCGTGAAAATCAAAAAGCGTTCAGGTCAAAAATATTACATTTTTGTTTGGATTCGCCATGAAATGACTCGCAGGTGACTTAATATTTCGCTGTCATGTGTGCAATTTATGAAAAAACGTGAAATATAGGTGACTTCAAGTTTTATTGCTGGGAAACAATTTATGAAACGCAGTGAAAGTAATTTGTTTCTTATATTGTTCCTGAAATTTTTAGAAAAAAATAACACTGTATGGGCATTTAAAATCGATGACCTTGAAAACTGTGTACGTGCTTTAAAGTTTGGTTCGGACATATATTTTTTGCACAACATACACGAAGGGGCATGTTACATTTTTTTGAATTTTCTAGCCCTGATATATATCTGTTGTAGTGCTAAGTCTATAAGTGCAGGAACACGAGTTGCATTTACGCCTTCAATACATTTCCATTCTTCACTACCTCCCGCATCCCATTCCGCCTCTTCCCTTTTTACTTTCTTATATTTATAGTACTCGTATAAGAAAGTACAGTGATCGGTCAAATCAGATTTCTGAATTTTTACATTCTGGCATTCAAGGAACAAGATTTCACTATTTGGTACTTTCAAGTGAGACTGGATTCATAGACTAACTCTGCCTTCAAACAAACATGAGACGTTAATTCCACTAACTGCGGAGTCTTTCTGCTGCATTTTTTTTATTGGAAAAGAATTATAGGACATTCGTATCTCAAAACGAGAACAAATTATGCTGCATAGGGTTTACCGGAACGCGTGCCGGATAGAAGAAAATGTACCGGAACCCCGTCCGTTTCGGGACGTTCCGGCTCCACCATATACTTCTCTATTTCTCTCTCAGTCGCTCCATCTATGAATCTTTATGCCTGTTTAACCTCGTCTGTCTTCGTACCTGTTCATCTGCAACGACGTTTCGAAATTTAAAATACATGCTATTCCTCTCTCCCTCTCTCTCTGGCCTAACTGGTGATGTCACTTGACCAACTGTCGTTATGGGCCATTTGAGAGAGAGAGATATTTCCTATCTGAGGTTGAGAGACCCGAACCCTCAGCGCTCTGCGCCTTTTGTCAGGTGAAAAAGAGAAATATTAGATGTTTGGGAACAGATTTCCCTGATAGAATAGTACGAAAGAAAAGTATGGAAATATTAGAGGAGAGGGAGTAGACGGTTACCCGTTAAGAAGTGAAGTTGTAAGCTGCCCTACATACTTACCTGTAACAACAAGCTATTTCAAGTGATATTGCTCTCCGCAGAAAAATGCCTGGTACATCTGTGCCACAGAAGAGCACAGGGGGAAAGGAAGGAAAGGACACGGGAGAGGGGAACCTGGAAAAAAAATCATCACACACAGAACATCTTTCCCAGAGAATAATCGTCTTTGAACTCCGGGTAAGACAAAACTGGCTATTTGCTCAGTGTTGCTCGCCAGCCAATGAGAGAAAAGATTTTTCCCCATTGGTTTACAGAATTTTTTCACTGGTTTACTTTTGTTGATTCTTGACAGGCATGTCAGATTAACCATAGCTGAGGTGGTGTGATCACAAAGTTACACCGATCGAGGTTTCAGATGCAACATTTTGCTCGGCTCTTAAAAGGGCCTTTTTTTTTTTGTTTTGTTTTGTTTTGTTTTTTTAATCAAGGAAAAACAACAACAAATTTTAACATAAAAGGCAAGACCAACAATACCTTTTTTTTTTTTTTGTTTTTTTTAAGGGCAGAGATATTTAGTACAAAAAAGATAAATCTTTTATGCAACATTTTGCTCGGCCCTTAAAAAAGCCTTTTTTTTTTTTTTTCTCATTTTTAATTTAACTAGGTTTCTTCACATGGGTGAAGTATGTTTTCAAAACAGAGTACGGCTCTTAGAGGATCCCACCCCCCTTTTTTTATTTATGGGCCATTTGTTACCCTTCACCTACCTATATACCGAAATAACGTGACAGCGTATCTGTGATCATTACAGAAAACATCACGCATGCCATCATCAACGATTTGAATCTACTTCTGTATAAAAGTTTGATCTCTTCCATAAATGTGTCATAAACAATTCTCTTCCAAGTCACTCTGGCATTCTTTCGCATCTCATTCGCCCATCTCCCACGAAGGTTTGTTATGGGTCATTTTCTGCCCCTTGGTGTCCAGTCAATTATTTCGGATGCGGAACGGTGATCAGTGCTTCTAGCAATATGTCCAGTCTATTACTGATTGAGGGTCTTTAGTTTGATCATTATGTTACTCCGCTTAGCCGCCCCAGTGGCGCAGTGGTTTAAGCGATGGCCTCTGATCATTCGTCCGAAAGGGGTCCGGGTTCGAATCCCTGTGCGGCATGGATGTTGTGTTTGTCTCACGGCACTGGCTCTCTCTCTCTTCCCTGGAACCAGTGATTCTAAATTTGGGACGGGCGACTGCTTATAGCTCATTGAGTTGCTCACGGTGGTCGTTAAACCTCCAATTAAAAAATAAAAAATAAATAAAAACTCAACTTTGACATTTTCCATATCCTAGAGTTCCTTTTCATGTCATTCATCGTTTCATGAAACATGCATTTTTCCCTCGCTTCTCTGAGTTGTCTGCAGTCTCCATGTGTTCTTAGCAACGTCTGATTTCATGTCGTACTGGCCAGGTGCAAGTCAGCCGCCAGAGACTGGGGCGGAGTTTAGAGTTCTAAACTCATCTTACTGACTGAGAGGGTTTGTGAGAGTGGGATAGTATTTGCTTTAATCTTGGGGGTATAGTTACATTCCCATTGGTCCCTCGTCGGAGCTTCACCATTAAAAACAAGATGCACCATGAGTAGTAGGCGGGGTTGACATTTGTCAAAGAGGGGCTACATTTTACGCATATGTAGACGTTTCATTCCAGTACATCTGCTTGAAATCCAGCACGCACACATCTGCATTCAAATAAAGATTTGGTGCAAAATTGAAATGAGGACAACTGCAATTCGAAAGAGTAAAGAAATCAAATTTGGCATCAAATACTTATGTGATAACAGAAGATCGACGGCTGAAGCGTTGTAATTTCGCAATACCAAGCGTTTTACTTCTGAAGGTGAGTAAAACCCAAAAGAATGGGTATGCTTGAATTTTGAATAAATGCGTTCCCAATGTCGTTGTGCTATACCATTCTTAGTTGGAATCAGTTCGACATGCATTCTGTGTAATTTGAGCAAATACCTAGCGAATTTAAGGATCTGCCTCGCACACATACCGGCCACCGAATTAGTAACATTTATGCAGATGTAAGTAAACGTCACTTAGGCCTACGCGGCGTATATGCAAAATATTGTAGGTGGTCACGTGCGTCACCACGTGATCTAGGCAGCCATTTAAGAATGCTGCTCGTCCGTAGGAGGGCCGCGGGTGGCATAGTGGTCAACGTTCGTGACTGCCAAGGAGAAGACCTTGGGTTCGATCCCAAGCAGGTACGAACGCCTGAACCACTAAATATCGGCCGCGCTTCGCCTCCGTTAATCCGTCGAGCCCCGGGTACCGCCCCTCCGGTAATAAATAAAGGGCGTCTTCCTCTCTCTTTCTACCTCGCTTCCATGTCGCTTTCGTATCGGGCACTCTAGCCCAAATCTCCTAGCTTCCTATTTCTAAGGGTTATTTAAGACCTGGGGTCAGACACTCTCTTCCTAAAATCCTCTATATATGATCTTACCTAAATCGTCAGTAGTGTTGATCACAATGGAAAAAGGAAAAGATATTTTGGAGTTCGGTAAAAAGGATTATTGTGGGTGTTCGTGGGGCTTCAGCGACAATGTTGAAAATGGAAGAGCTGACTGGTTTCTCAAAAAGTGAGATATCCCGAGTCTTTAATCAGGGGGAAAATAACCCACATTACTTGTCTAAGAGAGCGTAATTGTGGCGCAACGACAATTTCTCAGGAACGAGATTGCTGTCGCCTGAGAAGGCTTGTTCGGAGAAACAAGACTTCTTGTGTGCAGAAGTTGACCAAAGTATTCAGTGAAGGCTGTTGCCATCTCTTATCTTAGCGAACTCTGCTCAGGGTATTGAAGGGGATTGGTATTGGCAGTCGCATGCTCATATGGAAACCACTGATTTCTGCGAAGCACCAGAAACTTCGTCTACAGTGGTGTGATAAACACCGTGACTCTACGGGTCGCGGTGCAACATATTCTATACCTACTGTAGGCAGAGAGTTCGTCGAGAGCCTTACTGGCCAATGAAATCACCTTGCCTTGTAAACACAACTCAAAGTTCTGGAGGTGGTGTCTTGGTGTGGGGCACGTTCTGTTCGTGCGAAACGGGTCGTTTCGTATTACTGCAAGCTCGGATGTCTTCGAAGAATTATTTGGGTATTATTGTCGATCAAATCCATCTTACAGTGTTGAATATTTATTCAGAAGGTGATGGCCTATTCATGGGCGACAATGGTTCTGTCCGTCGCGCAAAATGTATTCAGCAGTGGTTTATTGATCATGACTTCCACCATCTTCCTTGAACACCACAAAGTCCGGATTTAAACCCAATAGAGAATGTATGGGTCATGTTAAAAAAACAGGTACGGGAGCAAAGACCTATCCGTCAAATCTGAGGCAATTAAAGGACTGCCTGGTGAGCACCTAGTATGCTGTGAACCTAGATGCAGTCCAAAACCTTGTGGAATCTATGCCGAACAATATATTAATTGTGCAAACAAGTTTAAAAGCGTTTTAAGACAACGCTACATGTAATTTTAGAGACAAAAACAATACTTTTACGAATCAAAATATGTGCCGTCATTATCTATCACCTTCCGCCATCTGTGGGGAGCTGACGGATTCCCTCCATGAATAATACTTCGTCGTGTGACGCGATGAAGACGTCAACCCATTTTTGCACTTCGTCACATGTCCGGAACCGTTCAGCAGACAAACCATGTTGCATCGATCCGAACAAATGATAGTCTGAAGGGGCTATGTCGGGACTATACGCCGGGTGCTCCAAAACTTCTCAGCCAAGCGTCAAGAACGTTTCCTTGAACGATTTCACAACATGCGGCCTAGCGTTGTCATGCAGTAATTTCACGGGACGCAATCCTTTGCCTGCGAATGGAGGTTTCTGACAGATTTCCTGGTTCAAGCGCAGCAATTGTTGCTTGTAACGATCAGCAGTAACAGTGTGATCCTGTCCCAATAGTTCGTAATACAACACATTTTTCATATCCCACCAGATGCACAGCAGAACTTTCTTGGAATGAACACTGCGTTTCGTTGTCGAAGTCGTTGTTTCACCGGGGTCTACCCAATGTTTTGAGCGTTTGAGATTACCGTACGATATCCGCGTTTCATCACCCGTAATGATTTTCCACAGGAAATACTTTCTGTGTTGTTTATTCAACAGATTCAAAAACTTCATGACACGCTGATCCTTGTTCCTCTGGCTCAGGTCATGTGGCACCCATTTTCCTCCCTTCTGAATGTTTCCCATTGCACGTAAATGATTGTAAATGGTTTGTTGTGTTAGCCCCAGTTGTTTAGATAGTTCTTTTTGCGTTTAAGACGAATCTTCATCCAGCACTGCTTGCAGTTTCTCATGTGTAACCTTCTGCGCGGCGCCGCTACGTTTTCGATCGCAAACATCAAAATCACCTGCTTTAAACCGTCTAAACCAAAACTCACACGTGCTTTTCGATACAATGTTCTTCCCCAGAACAGAACAAATCGATGCACATGCTTTTGCAGCCCCTTTTCCTTGATGAAATTCGTAACGAATGCAGAGCCGAATAAATGCAGTAACGCTTGCCATCTTTCACCTACCGATGTGCAAGTGCGTTTGACTGTTGGGCAAACTTCTGTGTTACATTTTATGCTCTGGACCAGTTACGGTCACATGACAACAACGCGCGGGAATGTAAGATATGTAAATTAGCGCTATACGTCACACGAAAAACGCTTTAAAACTTATTTGTACTCATAATAGATGCTATAATTCGATCTAAAGGAGGTCCAACTCGCTATTGAGTAAAAGTTTCTAATTTAGTGGCCGGTATGTGTAGTAATTAATTCAAAAAGTAATGTTGAATTGGATTTCGTTAGCCAGATTTCCTTAGGTTCATTTTGTTTACGTTACACATTTATTTTAAAATTCAGCATAATCTCTATGTGCGTTTCCTTGAGATAAAGTAACATATTGCGCAAATTTTATGCGATACCTTAATGACCGTCTGTTCACAGAACAATTCCAGTTTGTGTTTCCTGGAAGTGGACACGTGTAAAGTTATGAAGATTCTCTTTAGAGACCCATCTACACAGAATATCTCGTGTTTTCAGATGCTCCTTGTTGATTGATAGTGTTATATTTCCTCGTCGCGAAAACTGTCGGGGATCATAAAGCCCAGCGAATTTGCATCGCATTGTTGCTATCTTTAATGCCCAATTGGGGAATGCAAATGGTAAGGTATCATATATGGTGGACGTTTCGAAGTCAAATGTTACATTTAGAACATTACACAGAGTTAAATTGTGAAGATAATTCGTTCAACCTTAAATACAGTAAGTTTAAACTATGAAGTTGAAAGGCGTGAGACTCTCAGTTTTACTTCTGAAGCAATGTACATAATTCCGTTATACACTATATTGTTAAAAGTCACCGGACACCCAAAAGAAAAACACAACATAGCTGAAGAATGTTCACTCACTAAAAACACTCAGCTCAAGAGGACTGTATTATCAAATATTAGCTCTATGAGCTCCTTTAATATCACCATAATTATTGATCACTCACTCTATACATTTCCGTAAGCATTTCTCACTCGAACAAAGAACAAAAATAACCTCACAACCGTTAACAACGGCTGATACCATCATAAAATATATCAAACAAACTCTCACCGTAACACGAGGGCAAAAACCAGACATAGCTCTGTGTTGCCATCTATTGGCTACAAATAACAATAAAAAAATTAAATATCTTACACTAGCATTTATCGGCATACATTAGTACGGTGTCGGTCCACCTTTGGCCTTAATTCATGCACTGACTCTTCGAGACATGCTTTCCACAAGGTTTTGGAACACAGCGATAGGTATGCGCTTCCATTCAGTACAAAATGCTGCCGCTGGGTCTGGTACGATTCGTCCAACGACGATTGGTCCAATGCCGATTCGTCCAATTCCGATTTGTCCAACTGGACGATTCGTCCAATGGACAATTGGTCCAAAGGTACGATTCGTCCAATGGTACGATTGGTCCAATGCCGATTCGTCCAATGGGACGATTGGTCCAATGCCGATTCGTCCAATGGACGATTGGTCCAATTCCGTCCTATCTGTCCAAAGTGCTACTCATGTTATAAAAATTTCAACTGTTCTGATTTTATCTCCGATGTTATGCGAAAGTGCCGGTAGTGCAAAGAATGTAAAATAATGCTACATTTCATGCGTAATATTGTGGTTACAGATTTTTTTACTGTCCTTGCTGCCGTATAAAGTTACTGATGTACGAGCCGTTCAATTAACTTCAATGTTTCTCTTTTGCATGAAATAATATAAAATACTAGTTTTCCGTTTCTGTTAGTAGCATGCAGTGGGGTTCCGCCAACTGGCCAATGGAAACGTTCTGGTCGGGTTCGGACAGAGGCCTTTTCACAATTTTTATTCTAGCGATGTCATATCCATAACGTTTACCTATCAAATCAAATTAATAATATTGCGCTTTTACTTAAGCACGAAATATTAATTCATAGGCTATAAGCCTAGGCCTTTTTAACACTTTGTATTATACCGATGTGATATTCATAACGTTTATATATTAAATCAAGTTATAATAATATTGCGCTTTTACTTAAGCACGAAATATTAATTCCTAAGGTCCTAGGCCTTTTTAACAGTTTTTATTCTACCGATGTCAGATTAGCAATGTTTACGTATTAAATCAAGTTAATACGTAATATTGCGCTTTTACTTAAGCACAAAATATTAATTCATAGGCCCTAGGCCTTTGTTACAGTTTATATTCTACCGATATCAGATTAATAATGTTTACATATCAAATTAAGTTAATAATATTGTGATTTTACTTAAACATGAAATATTAATTCATAGGCCATAGGCCCAGACCTTTTTAAAAAAAATTATTCTACCGATGTCATATTCATAATGTTTACCCATCAAAGCAAGTTAATATTGCGTTTTTACTTAAGCACGAAATATTAATTCACAGGCCCTAGACCTATGCCTTTTTGCCAGTTTTTATCCTACCGATGTCAGATTCATAACGTTTACCTATCAAAAAAACTTACTAATGCTATTCTAGTATTTTTAACTTTACTTACACCTTAGAATATGACATCAGTAGAATAAAAAGTGTTAAAAGGCCTAGGCCTAGGTGCGTGTAAAGAGCTAAGAAATGATACGATGAGTGCCTTTTTATTAGATTTTATAACATATTTACAAATACCAAATACCTAGGTTGTAATTTTAAGTCTTCCAAAAAGGCCCGCGGCCTAGGTGCCTGGTAGAGAGCTGAGAAATGATCCGTTGAATGCCTTTTATAAGGTTTTATCAAATGTTTACAAATACCAAATATCTAGGTCGTAACTTAAAATCTTTTAAAAAGGCCCGCGGCCTAGGCGCCTTGTATAAAGGCCTGATAAATGATACGATGAGTGCCTTTTATAAGGTTTTATAAAAGGTTTACAAATACCAAATATCTAAGTTTTAACTTAAAATATTCTAAAAAGACCCGCGCTTAGGTGCTTTGCAAACAGCTGAGAAATGCTCCATTGAGTGCCTTTTACCAGGTTTATGTAAAATGTTTACAATTACCAAATATACGGAAATGATCTTTCAAAAGGATATAATGAGCAGAACAATTTAAATCCTTATTCCTTTCTGAAAGAAAAAAACAGTTTACCGTTGATAAGATGATACCATTGGACGGCGTTGGACCAGTCGTACCATTGGGCGAATCGGCATTGGACCAATCGTACCATTGAACGAATCGGCATTGGACGAATCGGACATTGGACCAATCGGCATTGGACCAATTGTCCCTTTGGACGAATCGGCATTGGACCAATCGTCGTTGGACGAATCGTCCGGGACCGGCTGCCGCTAACTGTTGCTTAGTAGCCTTCGTTCCAAATTTCTTTTGCGGCACTCTAATTCATCCCATAGGTGCTCTATGGGATTAAGAACAGGGCTCTATGCTGTTCAGTCCGCACACGATACGGAATTATCGTCAAACTACTCCGTAACAGTCCTTGCTTTATGGCTCGCTGCATTATCCTGTTGGTAACAACAAGGCTCGGTTTCGTACGTAGTATTGCCACAAAGTTGGTAGGGCGTAGCTGTCCAGAATATCGAGGTAGCCACGGTGGTTAACATGTTTGTCCAGGATAACCAATGGGCTGGGAGCATACCACACAACCCCCCCCCCACACACACGAGTACACTGCCAGCTCCAAACTTGGCCGTAGGAACAGTACACTATGGTAAATAGCATTCATCTAGCTGAGGCCGTACCTACACACAGCCATCAGACTGATGGATCGTGTAACTGGATTTATCAGTCCATAGGACCCGTTTCCATTGATCTACGGTCCACTATAAATGTTCTTTACACCATGCTAAAGGACGAGTAGCATTCCGAGTGGAGATGAAAGGCTTATGAGCAGCCACACGACCAGGGTAACCCATGGAATGAAGATCTCTGCGAATGATACGTGTACATACCGAGGTTCCAGCATTTTTGATCACCTGTACACGGAGGTCTTGTGTAGTACTCCGTCGATTGGCTGTAACGACTCTCCTTAGGCTTCGACGTCCTCTATCACTGATTTTCTTTGGTCTGCCAGTACATTTTGCTCCTTCAGGCACGCCATGTGTCTTCCACTTATTCAGTACATCCAAAACAGTTGACTTGGATATATTTAAATGCCTGTCGGTTTCTCTTATGGACAACCCACTAATATAACACCCAACAATCGTTCCTTTCTCAAAGTCAGTTCTCTCCCGGTGTGACATATTTTCACTCAACCTCACAGTGCGATATGATCGCATTCAGCTGCAGGCTTGTTTTTATACCTATTGCAGCTGTACCGCGAATCTTAACAACGCAGCGGATCTGTTCATTTGCTTTTGAAGGGGTGTCTGCTGACTTTTGTCAATATATTGTATTAAGAACCAGCGAAAATGAAACATTTCTTATATGACGCTTTTCTTAACATTTCTTTCTTTCTTAACATTTCTTATATGACGCTTTTCTTAACATTTCTTTCTTTCTTAACATTTCTTATATGACGCTTTTTTAATTTCTTAGGTAACGTCTTTCTAACGTTTACATTGGTTATAAATTTTAAGCATAATTCGTACTGATATGTAATCTATCATGATATTAATGTAATCTTTCTGCATTATAAATTATGCTATACTTGCAGTCTATTTCATGCGCAGTGAAATAAAAGTGACTGGGCGACAGAACGTTCTTGAAAATTATGAAAAATATGCGCATAGGGATGCATAGAAATACATTCTCTGGTAAAAAGTATTCAGGCACTTTCCTATCCACAAATTCAGTGTAACAGGAAAGGAATTAATATTAAATTCGTTCACTCTTTGTGGCTATCACTATCTACTCTGCTGGGAAGGTTTCCCACTAGATTCTGGTACTTTTCTGTGGATCTATTTTTCCACAAGAGCATTAGTCAGATGAGTCAGTAATGTCGAGCGGTTCGGTCACTAACGTCAGATCGCTCACTAACGTCGGACGGTTCGGTCACTACCGTTGGGCCGTTCGGTCACTAACGTCAGATCGCTCACTAACGTCAGGCGGTTTGGTCACTAACGTCAGATTGGGCACTAACGTCGGGCGGTTCGGTCACTAACGTCAGATCGGCCACTAACGTTAGATTGGCCACTAACGTCAGATCGGCCACTAACTTTAGATCGGCCACTAACGTTGGGCGGTTCGGTCACAAACATCAGATCGCGCACTAACGTCGGGCGGTTCGGTCTCTAACGTCATATTGGTCACTAACGTCAGATCGGACAATAACGTTGGGCGGTTCGGTCACTAACGTCAGGCGATTCGGTCACTAACGTCAGATCGACCACTAACGTTGGGCGGTTCGGTCACAAACGTCAGATCGCGCACTAACGTCGGGCGGTTCGGTCTCTAACGTCAGATTGGTCACTAACGTCAGATCGGACAATAACGTCGGGCGATTCGGTCACTAACGTCGGGCGATTCGGTCACTAACGTCAGGCGTTTCGGTCACTAACGTCCGGCGGTTCGGCCTGGCTTGCAGTCTGTGCTCCAATTTATCCCAAAGGGAATCCATGGGGTTGAGATCAGGACAGCGTGTAGGCTAGTCAAGTTCTTCCACAACCATCTCATTGGACCGTTGCTGCACGGATCTGGCTTTATAGACTGGGGTATTTTTGTTGCTAAAGCAAAGGGCCTTCACTTAACTATTGCCATAATGCTGAGAACATGGAATAGCCGTGAAGGTCATTAAAGGCTACAATGTTTAGATTTCAGGACACTAAAACTACGGTGCCCAAGTCAAGCCATGGAAAACACCCCAGGGAATGATGCCTTCTCCACTAAACTTCACACTTAGCGCAGTAGAGTTGACAGATAGCGTTCAGCTGGAACCCTCCACACTCGGATTCGTCCATCGGACTGCCTTGTGGTGATGATTGATTCATTACTCCAGAGTGCGCGTTTCCACTGCTCTCAGAATCCACTGTAGTCGAGCTCTACAGCACTCTAGCTGATTCTTGGTGTTCATCTTGCTGATGTTAGGCTCACGTGCGGATTCTCCGCCATGGAAACTCATTCCAGTCTGCTCTCGACGAACTGTTATAGTGGTGGCGCTGCTTCCGGGGGCATTATGGGACTATGAGGTGAGTATTGCAATCGGGGACACGTGATTCTGCACACCACCCACTTTAGAACTTGGCGGTTAGCCTTTTCTACTTCACAGTGTCATCAGGGCAGAAATTTTCCGAATTGACTTCTTGGTAAAATTGCGTCTTATGACAGTGCCACGTTGAAAGTGACTGAGTTAGGCCGTTCGGCCTATTCTACTGTTCATACTTCTCCATTATGTTTGCCAGGCTGCTCGCGTCTAATTATGAGAGTATAGGACACGGCTGTCTTATGTATGCCAGGTATCTGTGCTATGAGGTAACTGTGTATATCTGTGTAAATGAAGTATCCGGATACTTTTGTTCATCTGAATATATGAACAAAAGTATCTGGGCTCTTCTATTGTATCTGTTCAATAGAACTGTTCGGATACTTTTGTTCATATAGTGTACATTGAGAACTAGCAAACAGTAATTTTGCATCAACATTCACTAATCTTTTTAATTTGTAGTATTATACATCTTAAAAATTCACTGGTTCTCCAAATTAAAGCAAAATACATGAGAAATACGTAAAAGAAAATACAAACCAACGAAAAATACATACCAACGAATAAAATGGAAAAAAAGGTGCGAGTTAGATGATGTGTATACCACATCCTTGGACAAAAAAGGAAGATTGTACGTGAATGTAGACACACGTTGTTTTGCCTGCACAACCGGATGGGATGGAATGTGGCACCATAGCAACGTGTTTAACTGTGCTGTAGTAACATGTCGGAAATATTATTCGCAAACCATAAGGAAGGATATCCACAAATTCAAGCAGAACATTTAAGGAGCTTTTAATAAAGAAAATTTTTGGAGTATTGCCGATGTATTGCTTTAGCTAGGAAAAAGGTATTTCTTTATTGTATGACAGTAATAAAAGTAGTACATAACACGTATTTTCTTCTTTAAAATATGTATAACAACTAGAGGAATTTCCCTTGTAAGTATAGCAGGCTTCAAAACATTATCCTTTTCCCTACTCTTCAATCTATAAATATGTGTGGTAGCTATTTATGTAATCTTAATTTACTGTTACTAAAATATTCTTTATAAAATATTCTAATAAAATTTAATTTACAAAATATATTCGTATTAAATATTCTGTATTTAATGTAAATTTTCTTTCTGAATAACTTTGACTGCAGTTTTCAGTTTTATGCCCCATTTGGGTTCAGAATTGTTGAAAAGGCTTCCTCTTCCATAGTTTCAGTGTGGATTCACAATTCACTTAATAGGACGATGACATCACCGATTCCTTGCGTGCGAGGGAGACGAGTTGAACCAACTAGCATTCCTTTGACTTTGCGATCAAATGACCAGCTGCAAGGGGGTCTCCAGGATCGAACATTGTACTAGACAGCCACAGCATTCACGCTGGGCGGCAAGTTAGAAATCAGTAACCTGTGCAGTCGCAGCTCAGCCACATGAGGAAGGCCACTCTCAGTTTTCTTTCACAATTCAAGTGTTTTCTGTGGTTTCTTGATATTTTTTTGTACCGTGTGTGATGCATGCAGTGCAAGTAAAAATTACTTGTACGCATACCGAAGCTATTCAACCAACCTAAGAAGTAAAAGCGAATCTCCTAGTACAAACCGAAGTAGACGTAATGGAGCTTCAGCCTCACCAAAGTAGACGTAAAGAAGCTTTGGTTACCAACTGAAGTAGACGATGCAAAGTTCCAGCTATCCAACGAAGTATACACTGAAGTGCCAGAAAATCTGGTAAAGAAGAGCTTATGCAAAATACATAGCAACGTCACCTATGCGCGTACTCGGTTGCGTCCGCCAGTGCGTATATAAAGAGATAGACATCCTTGCCAGCTGTCAGAACTGTTTTCGGCATGAGAATGACAAGTAATAACGATTTAAGCGATTTTCAACGCGCTGTTATAGTTGGCGCCCGTGAGATGGGCCATAGTATTTCGGAGGTAGGAACGAAGTTCGGATTTTCACGGACGACCATTGCAAGGGTGTACCGTTATTACAAGAATTGCGGCAAAACCTACAGCATACGATACAAGTGTGGCCGTAAAAAGACATTGGGTAAACGTGACCATCGTCGGCTGTCAAGAATCGTTTCACGCGATAGGTGTGCAACACTCTCGCAGGTATCATCGGAATTCAATGCTGGAGCCTCAACAAGCATGAGCGTCCGGATTGTGCAACGTATCCTGCACGATATGGGCTTTGGGAGCCGTCGCCCAACTCGAGTCCCCTTGATGGTTGCACGACACAGAGCTATGCGCCTCGCTTGGGTACGGCAACACCCCCACTGGACACTTGATGACTGGAAACAAGTAGCCTGGTCTGACGAGTGTCGTTTCCAATTGTATCGGGCAGATGGAGGGATTCGTGTGTGGCGCAAACTCCATGAAAACATGGATCCCGCCTGTCAACAGGGAACTGTACCGGCTGGTGGGGGGTCCGTGAAGGTATGGGGTGTGTTTATCAGAACTTCACTGGGACTTACGCCTACAAACGCCTGTGACCGACCAACTCTATGTGCGCATCCTTTCTTACGAGGTACACCCATTCATGTCCTGCATTCATGCTGATGGGTTGGGCCAGTTTCAACAGGACAATGCACCTCCACACAAGTATCGGGACGCCACATTATGGTTAGAGGAGCAGTCATCTGAGTTTGGGGTGCTGCCATTCCCACTCAAGTCCCCAGATCTGAACGTGATAGAACGCATTTGGGATGGCATGCAACGCGCTATCGAACACAGGAATCCGAGACCTCGGAATACACCGGAATTGTGGAACGCTCTGCCGGAAGTATGGTGTGCATTGCCTACAACATATTTCCAGAAGCTAGTGGAGTCCATGCCCCGTCGTATTTCTGCAGTCCTGCGCTCCCGTGGGGGACCTACCAAGTATTAGACTGGTGTACCATTTTTTCTGGCACTTCAGTGTAAATAAAGAAGATGCGGCTACCAAACGAAATAGATGTGACGAAGCTCCGGATTTCAAACGAAGTAGACGCAAATAAGCTCTAATTACCAACAGAAGCGTGGGAGATTATTTCCCAATAAAAGATAAATAATCCTTAAATATATCTGGATCATAAGCGGACATATTTTCATTAACTAATCAAATCCAGATTAATCAGTGACTGAAAATATGTTAAACTCCAAATGTCATCCTACGATTTTTAACGTCAGACACTCCGTTTTATGTGACATGAGGAATGTAGAAAGAAGTCTTTTATAGCCATCCATGGGAATCAATTCGTGTGCTCAAAAGAATATTATGTGATACATATATATTTTTGGATTTACAATCCGTTTTTTCACCTATGGTTTAGCCATGGTTAATATCATATATTCTTATAATTCTCTGATAAATGATAATAACCGTTTGATACTCTTTTTCCACCTACTTAAGGAAGATGAAAACCAAATGTATGAAAATAAAAGCATTTTTCAAAAACTTTTTATTTTCGCTGCGAAAAGGTAAGAACTGCTGACAAAAAACTAATGTTTCATAAAGAGGAACAGCGTGTACTCTATTGTAAGGTCATAACATAATTTGAGAATCACAGAGACGATTACGATTACGATATTGAAGGGACAAGCAATGATTGAGAAAAATTGAAATTAATGAATCATAGTGAGGAAAGGAAGGCTCTGGAGGATGCCCTGGTTTGCGCTGAGCAACAAAGAAAAGCTACTTATACAGACTAGTTCTCCTTTCGCTTTAGTGTTAGGAAAGCAAGCCTCAAAAATAAGAATGATCACTGAGTATTTTGAAAACTATCTAATATTCATAAGTTACTTGCAAGTCATAGTTCAGTTTGTGAAAATCTTTTGTATTCGACATCCGACGTTTATTTGGATAAGTTACACACTACTTTCGCAAATTATTTCCCATTTACTTGTTTCTTTTCTTTTTCACAAGTGTTTCGTATTATCCAGAAATCTCTATGCCTAGATCAGAACAAGTGGCAATCTACTGGAAAATGTAGATGGAAAGATATTTTTAATAAAATTACGAGGATAATCATAATAAATACTTATTATGAATTGCAAAACAGTGTTGATTCTACGGTAGAAATTTGCAAATGAGTGTAAAAATAATTGAAATGGAATTTAATTTAAATCTTGTGGATCAACTGAGATCGTTTTTGGTGTTTTTGACAATTTGGAATGTTTCTTGCTTTGTTTCTATTTTTTTTTCCAATGGATTTGTAGAACAGATCGTCTAAAGCTGGGCAATGAATGATCGGTATATTTTCCCACTAGAGGATGCCGTAGTAGTGAAACACCTGGTAGCTCTCATTTATCTTCGCCAATCGGTTAGATGCCATTATTCACAGTGATCGGTGATAGAAAGAGGTAACCATGGCAACGGTAAATAAACGATCTCCTCTTGAAAACACGAAAGATGGTCTCTCCTCCGTATATATCAATCTCAGCAATACTTGCCCGAGCTGTAAATTGTAAGTAAGAAAGAAAAAAAAACGAAAGAGAAATACTTTTGTCCGATTTATTTTTATCCTAGGATAAGTTCTTTGCCTTTCCTTCTTTTAGTTTCGTTTTCTTTTTACTCCTTGTAACTTTTTCTCGATCTTCTTGCGAAAAACAGCAACTGATGGTAGTAAGGGGAGCTAAAAATAGGATTTTATACGTTGACACAAAGTAAGTTTTCTGAGTCCATCGGAGAAGCAAAAACTGTGATAATAGATAGAAAACCATTAAAGCACTAACGTTCGGTGATTCAGATAAATGACTGCGTTTTGCACATACACAATTTTTAAAAGTTCGTCCACTTGGAACAGACGACTGGATCAGTGCATTTCCGAGACGTCAAGGCTTGTAGGGTCTTACGTTTAGACGTGGTTAAAGCCTTCAGAAAGTGGCCCGAGGAATGAAAAAAAACAACAACACGAACCGCCTGAAAGGTGTGATCTGATAACGGATCATCAATGCTAGAGGTGACAGAAGGCTTTCCCGTATGATACGAGCCGATAGAAGGAATACGGTGACACAACTCGCCGATAATTTGAATGCTGACGACTGGAGTGATGTGTCACACAACATACAGTACATCGAATCAAGCTGAAAAATGAGGTTGCGTATCCGCAAGCCCTTACTTGTCTTGGCTGTTCGTTGCATATTGTGACACAACTCGCCGATAATTTGAATGCTGACGACTGGAGTGCTGTGTCACACAACATACAGTACATCGAATCATCCTGAAAAATGAGGCTGCGTATCCACAAGCCCTTACTTGTCTTGGCTATTCGTTGTATATTGTGACACAACTCGCCGATAATTTGAATGCTGACGACTGGAGTGATGTGTCACACAACATACAGTACATCGAATCATGCTAAAAATGAGGCTGCGTATTTGCAAGCCACTTGTCTTGGCTCTTCGGTGTTTATTGTGACACAACTCGCCGGTAATTTGAATGCTGACGACTGGAGTGATGTGTCACACAACATGCAGTACATCGAATCGTGCTGAAAAATGAGGCTGTGTATCCGCAAGCCACTTGTCTTGGCTCTTCGGTGAATGTTGGGTTAGTGTAGGAGGATTTCGAAAATATGAGAGTGCCGCCATCTCATAAAATTAGGAAGCACCTGCCCGCCCAGTTAAAGTTGTTCCCCATCTGTCTTGACACACTTCTGCCAATATGCTACGAGTTGTGGATGCCACGGCGATAAAAGTCCCGACTCTGTGAGGCAAAGAAACTGGCGTGCCACACAGCTTTGCTATTTGGGTAGGTCTTTTCGCACACGAATATTATAAAGATGGTGGAAAACGTGATTGTACGTGAGAACGAGGTCTGGGGAATATGCAAGGTGCGACAGAGTTTCGTATTTGAAGTGGTAAATCTGTCAAACGGTATTTTGGGAGGCATATGGACGATCGTTGCTGTACGACGGAATTACCTTAAGCCTCTTTACTGAAACTGCGTGTTTAGTAAAGAGAATTAAGTGGATTTGCTGCATTTCAGTACAATAGCAGTCCGAGTTGATGAACTCCCCTGGTAGGAGAAATGAATGATGGATAAATCCCCTGCAGCGGACCACCATACCAGAACCAGCACTTTTCTCGGGTTTACGGGTGGTTTTGGACAGTGGTTTAGATCGGTCCATGCTATGCAACCTCTATTCTGACCACTTGCGAGTGTTGTAGATAACCCACAATTCCTCTCAGGTTACGACCCGATCCAGAAATCCCTCCCATCTGCTCCTGGCAAGGATGGAAATGTACACCTTCAGACGATGCGTATTAGTGGCTGCTCTCTATTCGTGTGACACCCAGAAATTTAGCTTTGTGATCTTTACCAGGGCAGTCAGGAGCCGTACAACCGTCAAACGTTAAACACGGACCATTGCTGCAACATCGAGGACACCTTGCTGTTGGTCAGGTTCCACTATATTTTTCAGCTCCTCATTTGTTACACCTACTCGTGGATGAACACGATGCTCATTTGCAAACGTCGTTTCTACTGCTTAGAACCATTGGTGTATGCTGCGTTCATTTGCAATACCCCGCGCAAACGCCAAACTACTTCTTGCCGTCATACCCGGGAAATGCCCGAGTTTGAACACATACAGAAACATTATGCACAACTGGCCTATCTCCAAGATCTATTTCGATCGAAGCATGTGCATTCATAGTTGAACATTGTCATGAAATGAGGAGGAACACAACACATAGACTAGTGTCCGTGTCACGGGCACGTGCCCTTCCCCACCATACCTTGAGGCATGGAGCAAAGAATAAAGAACTAAAACGAAGCGCCTCTCGTCTTTAACGTGTTTACATGTTTATGCTCCTTAGCGCAGAGATGAGAGAGGGAAAGGAATTGTTTTGCAGCAGCTTTCGGAACACCTGGCAGGTGTGTGAACATTTGTGTTTGGGGAGCAAAGAAAATTTTGAGCACTGTTTATTTTAGGGACATTGGCCGCTTAAAGGATTAAACACCACTCTTTAGCTCCAAGGCGCACTGCATAACTATGCTGGTGAGTGCAGCCTAAACTAAACTAAATCCAAATGTCTGGCGAAGTTGGCTTCTCCTTGAGAACAGCTAATTTGAATTTTAATATATTAGGTGTGCAACTTAATACTCGGACAGTGGCACGACACGTTGACAAGAAATTATAGCAAATCGAATACGTACCTAATCAAGGAAATAATCCCCGTCGTGTTGGATACATTTGAGCCATCGGTCAGGGAGCTGCCGAATGCCACTGCGGAAAAAATATGCCTGTTTCGTGTTGATAAAATTATCAATACTTGTGTGGACCTCCTCGACAGAAGTGAAGTGCGTAACACTTAAGTGATGTTGTAGAGAGCGAAAGAGGTAATAATCCGATGGGACGAAGTCTAGAGAATACGCCAGGTGGGACAAAATCTCCCATCCTATGTCGGTAATCGTGTTTAAAGTCGTTTTTGCGGTGTGAGGACGCGCGTTATCCTGATGCAACAGGACCGACCTTATGCCCTTGCCAGTGTATGACCTTTTCGCCTCCAATGCGGCACTCACACGAATGATTTGCTGACAATAACGCTCAGCATTGACCGTTTCACCAGGTTTGAGCAACTAATAGTGTACGACACCGCGCTGATCCCACCCTATGCACAGAAACAACTTCCTGGCCTGGATATTCGGTTTGGAGGTACTGGTGGTAGATTGACCTGGATAAACCCACGATTTGCGCAGCTTAGGATTATCGTAGAGGACCCACTTCTAATCACAGGTCAAAATCTTGTGGAGGAAATCCTTCTTCTTGAATCTGGAGAGCAAGGACACAGCAACATCACAGCGCCTAGACTTGTTCGCAGCTGTGAGTTGGTGAGGCACCCAACTGCCGTCTTTGTGAATTCGTTCAAGCTTGTGCAGGCGCTTTACAATGGCTTGCCGTGTTACTCCGAGTTCTTGGGCGAGCTCTGACTGTGTGCGACAGGGATCCGCGTCCAACAGTTGTTCCAGTTCCTCATCGTCAACTTTCTGTGGCTGTCCCGGACGTTCTGTATCACGGAGATCGAAATTTCGCTGTTTAAACCGCTGGAACCACTTCTTACACGTACTGTAGGGCACACCAGCCTCACCCAAAGGAGCACAGATCATGTGATGGGCTTCCGTGGCACTGTTTGTCACTGAAACGCAAACAGGAGGCAGTGCCTCGAATGTTGCTTCTCGAAAGACATTGCTTTCACCGTCAACTTTCGTCCCTCTTGTCTCTACAGCCGTGAGAGGTTAGGGTTGCCTGGAAAGCTCTTGGATGGCGCTGCAATAAACCATTATCGCACACAGCTATTTGCATTTGCCGACGTTCTATGATCGCTTGCGGTTAAGGGCTGAGAATTAAGTTGCTCACCTAATATACCGTAGAAACATACTGATCTGAACAAAGCCAGAGTTTTGCCGAATTCATCCTCCCTACTTAACATTTATGTTTTCGTTAACTTAGCAATAAAATGATTCTGGGCAACGAGAAACCCCAGTTTTCGAAGGACAAATTAAAAATATCTATGATATCTGAGATCTGCGTCAAGACCTGAAATTCTCTCACGAAAAGACAGTAGACAATACCGTAAACCATTTCGGCCTGTTGTTATTTGGGTGTCCGAGAAAACCGTGTTTTTGATACAACAGTTTCACTTACCGAGAACATATTAAGAATCAAAACTAAATTTCAAAGTAAATACCATCATGTTCAATAGCTTGAACCCACGTGTTGTCCAGTTGCTCAATTTCTGCGCGGTACCAAGCCTTCGGTTTAGCTGCAAATAACTCTTGGCACTCGAGTTCGACATCGTCCAAGGTGGTCAGCTGCTTTCCGCGCAGAAAACGTGCCATCGCCTGAACCCAGAGGCAGTCTAAAAGTACCAGATCGGGGCTGTATGCTGGATGAGGCAGCATCTCGATTCAATGCGATTCTTGAAGTTTAACTTCGGTCCGATTAGCGGTATGAGGTTTTGCTTTATCTTGTTGCAGCAGTCCTGTCTTTCTGTTGACTAAGGCAGGATACTTCCTCTGACGTTTGTCATACACCTTGTCCAATTGCTGAGAATACAGTTTGACTGTGATGGATCGACCATTCGGAATGAGCTCAAAGTGGATAACACTTTCATGATTCTACCAGATACACAACATGAACTCTTTATCAAAACGTCCGCGTTTAGGGCGTAATTAAACCTGGTTCAAATGTATTCAAGCACTGTTGTTGTAGAATCTGAATTACATATACACCGTGTTGACGAATGTCGCCGGACACCTAGAAGAGAAACACAACATAGAATTTATTGACATACATTAATACGGTGTCGGTCCACCTGTGGCCTTAATTCATGCACTGACCCTTCGAGACATGCATTCGACAAGGTTTTGGAACACAGCGATAGGTATGCGCTTCTATTCAGTACATAATGCTGCCGCTAACTGTTACTTAGTAGTAGGCCTTGGTTCCAAGCTTCTTATGCGGTGCTCTAATTCATCACATAGGTGCTCTATGGAATTAAGATCAGGGCTCTGTGCTGGCTAATCCACACACGATACGGAATTTTCGTCAAACGACTCCTTAACAGCCCTTGCTTCATGGCTCGGTTCATTAACCTGCTGGTACGAACAAGAATCAGTTCCATTGTATTGCCACAGAGTTGGTAGGGCATAATTGTCCAGAATATCAAGAAAGACATGCTGGTTAACAGGTTTGTCGAAGATAACCAATAGGCTGGGACCATATCACGAAAACCACCCCCGCAGGAGTGCACTGCCAGCTCCGAACTTGACCGTAAGAACGGTACACTGTGGTAAATAGCTTTCATCTGGCTGCAGCCGTACCTACACACGGCCATCAGACTGATGGATCGTGTATCTGGATTTATCAGTCCATAGGACCCATTTCCATTGATCTACGGTCCACGATAAATGTTCTTTACACCATGCTAAAGGACGAGTAGCATTCCGAGTGGAGATGAAAGGCTTATGAGCAGCCACACGACCACAGTATCCCATGTTACCCATGTAATCAAGTTCACTGCGAATAGTGCGTGTACATACCGAGGTTCCAGCATTTTTACTCACCTGTACACTGAGTTCTTGTGTAGCTGTAACGACTCTCCTGAGGCTTCGACGTTTCTATCCTGTATCACTGATTTTCTATGGTCTGACGGTACGTTTTCCTACTTCAGGCACGTCATGTGTCTTCCACTAATTCAGTACATCGAAAACAGTTGACTTGGGTATGTTTAGACGTCTCTCGGTTTCTCTTACGGACAACCCTCTAATATAACACCTAACAATCTTTCCTTTCTCAAAGTCATTTCTCTCCCGCCGAGACAATTTCACTTAACCTCACAGTGCGATATGATCGCTGTCAGCTGCAGGCTTGTTTTTGTACCGTTTGCAGCTGTACCGCGCACCTCAAGAACGCAGCGGATCCGTTCATTTGCTTTTGAAGGGATGTTCGGTGACTTTTTTCAATATAGTGTATGCTGTATATATATCTGCTTTTTATCCCCAGTAACTATTCGGTTGATAAATCGAGTATTGCGTTGATATCTGAGCAGTACGTTTCTTACCTCGACTTGATGTTGAACTTGAGCCGGGGATCTCATTAGACACCTGATGGCATCGTTTGTAAATCTTTCCGATCTTGTGCAGGTGTTCAGCGATGGTAGATATAGAAACTGTCATTATTCAAACAACTTCCGAGTGCTTGTTCATGAATTGTATTCCTTGGCCGCTTTGTAAGACGTCCGGAAGAATAGCACAGAGCCATCCCGGACCTTCCCGGACCTTCCTCGCTTTTCAAGCTCAAATCACCATACGAAAATACCTTCGACCACGTTTGGCGGTCTCAGTAACCTTTCTGAGACTTCACCTTTAACTACGTCAATATTTTGGATTCCTTCAGCAGCTTTAAAGCCCTCTTCCCGTAATGTCGTAAGAGAACTTATATTTCAAACTTTGTAGCCACTGCAGTTGACGCGGTACAAGTTCAACCCATGGGTACCGGCATGTACTTCACGCCTCGTTTGATTCCCCACATTACCCGCTTTCAGTCGTTTGCAGCTCAGAAAAACTACCCCGCAGAAAATAGGCACCTATGCAAGAAAGCCGTGGTTTTTTCGGACGACCCAATATGCACGGTAACATTGCAAAACAGTCAAATTGGGGGTTACATATGTAATGTGTTTTAAACTGAAACAGTCGGAAATTGATAAAAGTTTATTATGTTTACTGTGAGATAACATAAAGGTTTATTTATTGCAAAAAGAAAAATACGAAATTTTTAGAGATTTCTATTTCCGCCATTTTTCTCTGCATTTGCGTCTATTTAGTAATTTGAAGTTTCTAATTCAAATGAATCTAACTCATAAATACTACCTAAAAGATTAAAAGACACTAAGAAATGAAGTTTTTAAGATTACGTATGTTGTGTTTAATAGAAAGATATACACTATATTGACAAAAGTCGCCGGACACCCCCTTCAAGAGAAAATGAACGAATCCGCTGCGTTGTTAAGATCTGCAAACGGTATAAAAACAATTTTAGTAGAAGTTCAGTCTATATACATATATTTGAACAATAAAATACGTGGGATATATACAATTATATTAGGGTAAAGTCCTCTATAGTACTGTTACCACTTTGTAGTATATGACTTCAGAAAAGAAGAGTTGACTTCAATGATAATGGAATATTTGCATCTGAACCTAAGAATATTTCTACATGTACAATATATTTACATTTAAATGTTGAAAGCTCATATTAGTTATATCCAGTGAGACATAAAAATCAGCAATGAGGTACATGGAGAAACATATTGTGAAGATCCCCCCCCCTCGCATAATTGATTGGCGAGAGGCGTGGCTAATTAACGGTAATTAAAACTTGATTGGGAGTTTTAATTAACAGAGAGTTATAATTTAAACACTTGCGAGGGGCGGTATATTAAGAAAAGATTTGCTGGCACTTTGAATTCAAGTGGCGAGTTGCAGGTGTTTGCCACGAGAACAAAGAGCCCATAAACAGAAATAGGATGGGTCAGAGTTTAAAAGCTATTTCCCATGACTCAAAAATGTTTGGACGGCAAAAGCTATTGAAGCTTTTGTCTGTGCCGCGCGCGAAACAATGGGAAAGCTCTTGGATTTGATGAGCGGTATATAATAAATATGTCGCGGTTTCAAGTGGTAGAATTCACCGCTTACCAACGTTTTGGAGACGGGAGATTATTGTTGAGTGGCAGAATCCGTTTGATAGCCAAGAGAACTAGGCCTTTATTTTTCTACCGCTAAAACAAATGCTTGCCGTCTGCTGCGTGCTTTTGCGATCTGAGCATAAGAAGGGAAACCAGCTAAAAGCATAAGCTGATGAATCACTGGCACGAACTATGCCTGAAAACTTTCTTCACCTCTCCTGACCATGGATACCTCCCGTAAGAAGTCATTTCAGGTGAAATGCAGAGAGAGACAAAATAATTACGGAATCTCCTCGCTCATCCAGAGAGAGAGAGAGAGAGAGAGAGAGAGAGAGAGAGAGAGAGAGAGAGAGAGAGAGAGAGAGAGAGAGAAACGCCTGGCCCCAGGAACAAAGCAGACACCCTGCAGAGAGAGAGAATCGCCACCTTTGTTGTTCCACGGAGGAAGGAAGTCTGTGCGTTTGAATGCGTGCATACTAGAGTCCGTAAGCAAGGCGGCCTCCTCCAAAGGGGAAGAAGGCTGCCCGTGGTGCCAACATAATAGTGAATGTGAGTGAGTGTTTGTGTTTGTTGGTGTCATCAATACTTTGGATACTCGAGGACATATGTAAGTACTTTTTATCAGTATTTTCTTTGCGGTCCATTGTGAACGAACAGACTTTTCGTTAGGACATATTATCTGAAACACCGAAAAGGGCCAAAGCTGGCCGGAAGTTATAGCCTTGGTTATTAGAAGAAGTATCCGGTGTAATTTATGCATACATCTATGAAATCCCTGTTTAAATTGTTATACTGTGCCTCCATTGGTTTATTGGTGTACTGTGTCGGCTAATTGGCTAACTAGGTATTGGCGGATCCAGTGATTCGAATCGCAGTCCGGAAAATAATTGGGCATCCTGACATCTAAGGCCCAAAGGTCGTAACAATATATTGCGCTCACCTTACTCCGGCTTCAGTCCTTCTGGTTTGCAATCAACCATGCTCCTTGTCCGGTGACCATTGTGGCACCACATCCTTAAAGGTATTTCACGTTCAAAGTTCAACATAAAAACGAACATCAACACAATTCTAAAAGAAGGGGGTGATGAGTTAAAATAATTCGAGACTATTGTTAAGACTAGATTACGTAGACGCAGCCATAATTTCAGCAGTTGAAACATTTCTCTGTTCTATGCCAAGCTATTATGAAGTATTAAGATTAAAAGATTTAAAAAGTCAACAAATCATTCCTCGCTCGCCCGGACGTGTTTCAGGCTACACTGTGTCCATCGTCAGCGGTCGGTTGTAAGAGACATCCATTTGCTTTTATTGCACTGACTACCTCCTTGTCACTAGTCGGCTCATCGTTCATTACTCCTGTACTCGTGCGTAGGTTGATCACGTGATTTACGACATTTGCTATTGTTGCACCATCTGGTGTTCATTATATGTAATTTCATTATTCATCGTTGTTGGATAAGACATTTTCAATAAATTTAGTTTTTATGTATGTTTCTTCTGTTTCTTTTTCTTTTGTTAATATGTATCGCCAGGCAAACGGCAATTCAAGTGGTGCTTGTTCATTGCAATTAAATCCTCTGGTTTTTTCTATCACTACAGATTCAGAATATAAAATCTTTTTCTGTGTGCTATGCGTAGTATATATACTTTTTTGCATTTTTCCATACGGGGATAGAATTATTATTAATGCAATATGTAATAAGAGATGTTCGTTGCTCACCCTTTTTCCAATTTCTAGTCGACGCAGCCAGAATTTCAGTAGTTTCAACTGCTGAAATTATGGCTGCGTCTACGTAATCTAGTCTTAACAAAAGTCTGGAATTATTTTAACTCATCACACCCCTTCTTTTAAAATTGTGCTGATGTTCGTGTTTATGTTGAACTTTGAACGTGGAATACCTTTAATGATATGGTGCAACAATGGACACCGGACAAGTAGCATGATTGATTGCAAATCAGAAGGACTGAAGCCGGAGTAAGGTGAGCGCAATATATGTTGCTCCATATACCTCACTGCTGTTTTTTATGTCTCACTGGATATAACTTATATGAGCTTTCAACATTTAAATGTAAATATATTGTACATGTAGAAATATTCTTAGGTTCAGATATAAATATTCCATTATCATTGAAGTCAACTTGTCTTTTCTGATCTCATATACTACAACGTGGTAACAGTACTATAGCGGAATTTGTCCTAATATACATTGGTATAAATACAAGCCTACTGTTGACCGCGATCATAAGACAGTGTGAGTTTGAGTGAAAACGTCGCGGTGGGAGAGAACTTACTTTGAGAAAGGAATGATTGTTAGGTGTTATATTAGTGGGTTGTCCATAAGAGAAACCGAGAGGCGTTTAAACATACCCAGGTCAACTATTTTAGACGTACTGAATAAGTGGAAGACACATGGCGTGCCTGAAGGAGCAAAACGTACCGGCATACAAAGAAAATGAGTGATAGAGGACGTCGAAGCCTCAGAAGAGTCGTTAGAGCTGATCGACGGAGTACTGCACAAGACCTCAGTGTACAGGTGAGTAAAATGGTGGAACCTCGGTATGTACACGTACCATTCGCAGAGAACTTCATTCCATAGGTTACTGTGGTGGTGCGGTTGCTCATTAGAGTTTCATCTCTACTCGGAATGCTGCCCGTTGTTTAGCATGGTGTAAAGAACATTTATCGAGGACCGTAGATCAATGGAAACGGGTCCTATGGACTGATGAATCCCGATGCACGATCCATCAGTCTGATGGACATGTGCGAGTATGGCGGCAGCCGGGGGAACGCTATTTACCACATTGTACCTGTTACTACGGTCAAGTTAGGAGTCGGCAGAGTACTTGCGTGGGGTTGTTTCTCGTTATATGGTCCCGGCCAATTGGTTATCATGGACAAACATGTTAACCAGTACGTCTACCTCGGTATTCTGGACAATTATGCCCTACCAACTCTGTGGCAATATTATGGAAGCGAGCCTTGTTGGTACCAGCAGGTTAAAGCACCGAGCTATAAAGCAAGGTTTCAATATTGCTTTAATGGTTCTCTGGGACTTTTACACAGAAAAGTAGGGAAGAACCGGGGCACAATACTAAAGAGCAAAAACGGGGGCTTTACACAAATTAAGCAGGACAAAATACGTGGCATTAACAGAACAAATATGATTAAAAAGCAGGAACATAGATTATTTAAACGGAGCAAACGTCAATATTTGTACAGTGGGTAAACGAGGCAGTTCGCAAGGCAAAGATGAGCGCACTGGAGACGTTTCGAATTAATATAAGCCATTTATATGGAAAAGATGAGCACCATTTATACAGGACGAAGTTTTAAAAGTTGTATAACACTCCATTACAGGTAATAGGTGGTTCTTGGGATTTATAGCAACAAAACAACCAATCACCAATGGAATTGGAAAAGAAAGCCGGAGAGGTAAGTCTTTCGGTCGTGGAAAAGGTGAGAGGAATGACCATGGAGAGGGGTGTAACGAAAGACATCTGTACGGTTTTAGGAAGTGCATATGAGAATGTAGACCTCCATGACAAGGATTGAGAAGAAAGTATGTAGGCCTTGGAAGACGAGTTTATCGGATCAAAAGGGGCAGTGAACGGAATGAACTAGTCTTCTACAGCAGCGAGAAAGGTAAACGGATCAGCATAATCCTTCGGACTCGGAAATCCCGGGAGAGAAAGCTGACTAGAATGCTGTATAGTAGACATCAGGGAAGAAGTTGATAGTGTAGAAGACGTGGAGGACGTTTTGCTTCTCCGATGAGATAGACGACGCCGACGCTTCTTACGGATAGCACCGGCGGAAGTAACACATGATAGTTGAGCAGAAGAACAAGACAACTGAGCAGAAGCAGGAGATTGTACAGATGATGAAGAGGAAGAATCACCGGAGGCAGCACAAGAAGACGGAGAATTTGGTTGCAAAGATGATGTTTCTGGCAGTTGATCAGGAAGCGTGTTGCTGGACACAAGCGCAGAAATAGGGAGGGAAGAAGCTTCGAAAAAATCAAGATCAGCAGTAGACTGAGATGGTGATAGTTGAGGCAGAACATCTGCAGAATCAAAAGAGGCATCTGCAAACCGATGAACAGGCATATGAAGTGAAGAACACGTGGGGTTACTGCCAGTAAGCGAAGAACACACAACATCTTGGAGTGGAGGTGCAAAACACGAATTGGGAGGATGAAGTTCATCAGAGCTGAAGTTCAAGGGTGAAGTGGCAGGCTGAGAAGTAGAAGAAGGTACACACGGAGGAGAAAAAACCCTCCGGAAGTTGATGCTGTAGTTATAGAAGAAGGCGTGGTCGGAACTGAACAAACAGGAGGCGGTATGAAGGCTTTAGCTGAAGAGGATGGTCGCTGGAGAGAAGAATAAGAAGGTGGGGCAGAAGTTCCGTTGACAGAGGTCGAGCACTGAGAGCTATGATGTCCGTGGGCTTTGCAGGTGAAGCAGTGAAAAGCAGAGTAAACATTGATGGTTATCGTGCGAGGACCTAGAAGAATCCGGAACTCAGTAGGGCATGAGGACCTAGGAGAATCCGGAACTCAGTTGGGCATGAGGACCTAGGAGAATCCGGAACTCAGTAGGGTATGAGTATCTCCTTACATGTTTGAATGTTAGGAGAGTCAGGAAAGATGACGAACACTCGTTGACGAAAACCTAAGAATGGCCGATCACCTCGATCGGTAGGAGCAGAGGGAGCGTCCGGGCACTTCCAACGACGCGCCCATACAGCGAAAGAAAAGCAAGAGTAATTCATCACTGACTTTCGGAGGAACAGAATACAAAGTGACAAGTATGGGACATTGGGCAAGCGGTTGGAGGAGCAAACTCTGGTCCCCAACAGTTACACACGAAGAAAGAACTTGATTAACATATATAATAGGAGAAAAATATACAAGTACTGATTTGGGATTTCTAGCGAAGTGCCTAATCGCTCCAGCTGGGAGATACGACAACGCAGACATGTATTCATGTAACTTGACATTGGGAAGTGCGGAAAACGTGACACCTAAATGAAGAGAATTGAGCATGGACTTACCCAGCTGTGAAGATTCAGCCACGGTAGTAGTGAGAGTTGAGCCATGACGAACTATGAAACGATCAAGGCATGACCGGAGTAAAGCTGGTAAAGAAGAGCTCTTGTCTAAAGTAATCGAAGACGCAGAAGTAGTAGGGAGAGATACTGGCTTAAAATCAGAGTGATGGCTTTCATGCGGAGCAATAGCTGGATGTCGAGACGAATACTGTAATCCAAGAGTAGTGATACAAGTCATTGAACGGGCGAAGGCACGATGAGGTATAGGCATTAAAAGGTGTATGGCGACAAGCACTAGGAAGGCAATCGGCACGCTGGGGAAGGCAGCGTATTCAACCACTAACGATGGGAGGAGTACAAAGACGGAAGACAGACGCAGACACACGCAGCAGGAAGTCTTCTACGAGCAGTAGGCCTTTAGAGCAGAGAGTCAAGGCGAGTCACGAAGGGTAAAAAGTAAACATGCCCAACGTGATAAATTATGATGGCAAAACACTTACAATATGCACTTACTAGCTCGGGAAAGTTGTTGAGAACATATCTCACACTGTTTTGCAAGAGCGAAGCACAAATGGAAGGAGCAATAGGCACTATAAACAAGCAAATAGGGCACACACTGCATATCTCAACAGGCCGTGGTTAACAGATAAAATTATGATGGAATAGCAGTGAAACATGCACATTTGAACTCGGACAAGTGGTTAGGGAAAAACCACACACTTGAATGTAAAGAGTGAAGCACAATTTGAAGGAGGAATAGGCACTTGAAACATGCGAACAGGGCACACGCTGCAGATCTCGGAATGCCGTGGTCGGCAGGTGAAATTATGATGGATAGTTGTTAAAATATGCACCTACCAACTCGGAGTAGCGGCAAAAAGGATATCACACACCATTATGCACGAACACAAATTTCCAGAAGCAACAGGCAATATGAACAGGTACTTTAGGAGCACACTGCATATCTCTGAAGATCTCGGAAGGGCGTGGTCAGCAGGTGAAATTATGATGGAATATCGGTATAATATATGCGCTTACTCACTCGAAAAACGTCGAGGAATATAGCACACAGCTTTACACACCAGTGGAGTACACATTTCAGGAGCAACAGGCACTTTAAACAGGTAAACAAGGCGCAAAATGCAGAGCTCTGAAGGGCTTGAGTAGCAGCCATAAAGCAATTACTGTTACGGCGTGGTTTGACTATAATTCCGCATCGTGTGTGGACTGGCCAGCTCAGAGCCCTGATTAATCCCATAGAGCACCTATGGGATTAATTAGAGTGACGCATAAGAAGTTTGGAACCAAGGCCTACTAGTAAGCAACAGTCAGCGGCAGCATTATGTACTGAATGGAAGCGCATATCTATCGCTGTGTTCCAAAACCTTGTCGAAGCATGTTTCGAAGGGTCAGTGCATGCATTAAGGCCAAAGGTAGACCGACACCGTAACAATGTATATCAATAAATGATGTGTTGTGTTTCTCTTCTAAGGGTCCGGTGACTTTTTTCGGTATAGCGTAGTTCCAAGCTATCGCCAACCAACCGGGTACCTTTATCAAGATACAAGTAAGACACCATACAGATTTTAAATAGGTTTAAATTACACGGTTAGAAAATAACGTGAGCATAATTGAAATCCAGTGAAAAGAATAGTGGTACGACTGATCATATTGTGAAATGTAACATGATAATAATACATGTATGGACGCAATGTTAGACAGCTTTTAATAATATCAATTTTGCTTGACTCTAAAACCAAAGGTGTTAAGGAAAAATTTACAAGATGGTGGCTACTCCATGGAGAAATTGTGATTACGGGTTTGACCTGTTAGAATTTCTATACTTACGGGAATCGCTATGCCTGGTCTGGTTACATATCATAACCAGCATGTCGTAATTCTGCTTATGAGGCGAACGCATAACAATTTCCTGTTTCGAAACATCGTCGGCATTTGAAATTTGAAGGCTTTTTTTTCTGATGGAAGGTTTAACGACCACTATGAGCAACTCAATGGGCTATAAGCAGTCGTCAGTTCCCTAATTCAGTGTCACTGATTCCAGGGAAGGGAGAGAGCCAGCACCGTAAGACAAACACAGCATCCATGACTCACCGGGATTCGAATACCGACCCGTCTCAGAAGAATGATCAGAAGCCATCGCTTAGACCACTGCGCCACCGGGGCGGCCCAATGACTTCCAAAAGAAAAGTTAAATCCAATATTTTATGCGCCAAGACTGTAGAAAGCCATATTCGGTCATATGCATTAAATGGCATTCGACTCGTATCATTCCAGGCTATTCCACCCGTATCTTTAACAAAGTAATTGTGCATGTAAAATTACGAGGATTTGCAGAATCATATCTGAGGGATACAGGCCATACCATAGGAAGAGACTTTGTGTCGTCAGGAGAAATGTAGTACCCGTCTTTTCCAGGTTTTGGACTTAGATCAAATAGTTGTGAGAGTGTAAACACAGTGTCTGAGACCATTAATTACCCGAACGATAATTTTAGGAATTTACAATTGAAGCACTGTACTCACAAGTAGTGTACAAAATGATTTTGTCATTACAGGAACTTAATTTTCGTAACCTATTTCTCTAGAATATCAGGTTTGCTCAAATACATGATTTTAAATGCATATTCTGTTAATTTTTTATCTTATTTTTCTGGAGTTTACATTACCTTACATACAAAACACAAATGTAGCACATAACGGGTATGTCATCCTGTTTCCACCTTTTATTTGTTATTAAAAAGTTCTAAGAATAGAGGAGTTAAAAAAATAATCTCATATGTTGGAGTAAAAATTAGTTCCGTAAATTATAACGAGCTAAAAGAGTATACACATTTTTTGAGCAAATAAAGACATAATGCTACAATTATTTTATTATAATTATGTTACAATTATTTTATTGAATGTATAGTGGTGGCAAAAATTGTGATCACTCTTTGAAATTTCCATGCTTTGTAACTTTGCAATCTTACAGGAAATGTTATTTTCCACCAAATGCAAATGTTTATATGTCAATTTAAAGAAATTTTAATGCTGAATTCAATACGAAAAACAGAATGCAAATAAATGCAGTGCAAAAAATGTTATGCAGGGATTGCTGCAATCCTGATGAATGTACTGTAGTGCACTTACGATTTCGATGTACTATCAGTATTTAGTAGGGTAGCCTTTATTCTTTAAAACCGCATCACAACGACGTCTCATTGAGCAAAAATGTGCTTGGAATTCTGCTTTCGTTATTACGTGGTGCCAGGCAGCAACTATTGCCTCAATGAATTGCCTTTTATTTGATGGAAACCTCATTCATACAAGGCTTTCCAAACGGTGCCACAGATTTTCCATCGGGTTAGGGTCAGGGCTGTTTCCTGGCCAGGGCAAAAATGAAATGGACTTTGTTGTGAACCACTGATTGCATATTTTTGTTGTGTGGCAGGGAGCTGAATCTTTCTGAAAAAGAAATGGTGTATTGTTGGGAAAGAAATTCCCTGATGGAAGATAGCAGTTTTGATTCCAGGATGGTGTCAATATATTTTCTTGCATTTAGCGTGCCGTCGATTACATGAAGGCTGCCAACACAATTTGCTTCCATACATGCCCAAATCATAACGCTTGTTGGGTGCTTTACATTGGCCTTCATGCTGTCAGGATGTAGCTGTTCTTCTACTCTACATCTCACGTATTTTCGGCCATCACTACCAAATAAGGATGTTTTACTTTCGTTACTTCAAATAACTTGCTTCCATTGATCATCTGTCCATCCAATGTGTTCTTTTGCCCACTGTAGTCGTTCATGGCGCTGCTGTAGATTCAGAAATGGCTTTTTTATCGGAATCCTACCTCTTAGTCCCATATCTGATTGTTTGCTCCTTATCGTTCTTCAGCTGACAGAAGCACCAGTTGAACACTGTTCAGCTCTGATAGTCTCAGATGAAATTTGTCTGTCCTTTAGACACAATCTTTTTGTTCTTCTGACATCAACAGCTTATGTACACTTTTTTCGGCATTTTCCTGGTTTGTTTTTCGGTGTCTTTGTTTCCTGATAACGTATACAACACTTTCGTACACTAGATGTTGCCCCTGACCCACCCACTTGCCTTGAAATTTCAGCATAAGGAAGACCCGATTCACGTAATAAAACAATCCTGGTCCTTTTCGTAGGTGACCAATCAACACTTTTCTTTGATGCCATTGCTGTACTTATTATATACACGGTAAATTTCAAGAAATACTAAAAGTATTCACACAATCTACAATTACGCTTCACGTACACCGCTAACAGTCTTTCTTCTACAAAATAAAGAGCAAAACTGACTTTCCTGAACTTTTCACCAGATGTATTGCAGCTATTGACAATTGACTGATCCCCAGAACAAGGACTATGATTAGCCAGTAGGGTTTGTACTTACAATCCGCTTCTTAACTGAATCACACTTGTGTTTCTTTTTTAAACTAGAGTAAGCATAACTTTTTTTGTACTGCATATATTTGTATTCTGTTTTTTGTATGGAATTCAGCATAAAATGTTCTTTAAATTGACATATAAACATTTGCATGTGGTGCGAAATAACATTTCCTATAAGCCTGCAAAGTTGCAAAACATGAAAATTTCAAAAAGTGTCCACAATTTTTGCAACTACTATACACATCAAATTACTGTTTGAATGATGAGTAACTTCAGAATGCAGTTCAAGAATGGAAACATTCAGAAACTGAATCCTCTAAACATCTGGAGGAAATCTTTCTTGCAAAAGGATTCCGGCGTTTATGGCGTCCAGTCACTAGTTGAGAACTTCCTTTTTCACAATAATCAGTTTCCACGCGTCTGATAACCTTGTAGGATTTCTGTGCATGTAGGTTTTCATCAAAAAGCTCCTAATTTTTCGTCCCAGTGCTTTCCAAAAATGTCCACCACTGATGTGGACGTTCTCAGTTTCTTCACATGACTCTCTTGATTTTATTTCAATTTAAACTAGATCTTCAGTGTTGTTTCCCCTAACGAACGCTGTTGGAGAAACAGGCAAGACAATAAAACAGTAGGAATGGCACCATTGCGAATAATACGGAAACTGCGGAGCACCACGTGCCATTGATGTGAGAGGTAAACGTCGGCTGCGAAGGTGCGTGAGGGCCGATGACACGCTACAGTGGAGCGATTCACTGGCCGAATGAACCAGGGGGCTATCGGAAGTGTATCTAAAACGACAGTTCAGCAAACCCTGATGCGTATGGAGCACCGATGAAGGCGGATGGTCACTGCATCTATGCTAACGAAGGTGAATCGGCAGAAAAGGCTTACTTTTGTACGACAGTATCGGAATTGGACCTCCGCTGATTGGCAAAGGATTGCCTTCTCCGACGAGTCACATTTTCAGCTTCATAAAATGGATGGACGTTGGCGTATAACGCGAGAAACATCGGAGAGCAAACACTCTTCAACCATTGCTGGAAGAACACAAGCTGGTGGGGGCAGCGTTGTGGTTTGGGGAATGTTTTCGTGGCATTCTCTGGGTCCACTCATACAGGGCTAGAGAATAAGGAAGGGCTGGCTCATCCTTTTGTCTAGCGGTCTCAGTTTCGTACTCCAACCGAGAGGGAATTGGAAGGCGCTGTGACGTCCCTGCGAGGACACTCGGTGACCCCTGTGCCAACTCAGGGCCGGAGTATGGTGACATTTCAGTCTTTCTGTGCAGTTTCTTTCTGTTGCTCTCCATTTACTGGTAGTGGTTTATGTAGTTGTTTATCAACGTCTGTTTTTTACTGATGTAAATTTTACTTTAACTAAAATTCAGCGTCTATTTTAATTTTTTTATTCAAAGTAATACGCAACATGCTTTCATCCTGTGCTGTCGCTAACTGTACAAATACTAAGAAAACAAAAGAACGTGGCGTTATTTACCATGTTTTCCCTTCAAATGTTAATGTGATAAAAGAATGGATTGTTAAGTGCAAGCGTGCTGACAAGTTTAAAGTTGGAAGTGCAAGAATATGTAGTGATCATTTCCAAAATTCAGAGTACAAATACATCATCATCATCATTGTCAACCATTATCAATCCACTGCTGGACGATGGTCTCTCCAAGCCTCTTCCACAACGGTCTGTCTTGTGCCAGCCTCCTCCATGTTACTCCCGCATACTTTCGAATTTCATCCACCCATCTTCCATGTGGTCTTCTTCTGGGTCTCTTCCTGTCCCTTGGAATCCAATCTAAAATTTTGGCTGTCCATCGATGGTCTGTTCTTCTGGCAGTATGTCCAGCCCATTGCCATTTCTACAAGTCGAGAACATAGAAGAATTAAGAGAGATATCCGTATAAAGGCATTAAATCGAATTCCGGAGCCAAGTCCTGAAAAGTTACACATCGATGAAGTTGCTTTGCAATTCTGACAATGGATATTCAGAAGAAAAGTGTGCGTCAGTTCAGTGCATGTCTTGCTCAGAGGTTAGAAGTCAGAACAAAATTCTCACCGAAAAGCTTGACGTACTGGAACGAGAAATACGTAGCTTGAAAAGCGAACACAAAAATACTGTTCCAGTTTTGCGTCAAAAAATTATCAGCATACGAAATAAGAGAGCAGAAATTGTGCTAATACGAAAAGCACTGTCAAAAACTAATATGAAAAATAAAATACTTGAACAGATGGAAATGAACCTCAGGAAAATGTTTACACCAACACAGATAAAGTTCTTCGCAATACAAAAAAAAATATTAACAAATGGACAGAAGAAGATATATCTAGAGAAATAGTAACTAGAGCTATTTCAAAAAAGCTTACGAATTTTGGAAGTGTAAAATTGGCATTCCTTTGCCGAGTGCTACCACGTTAAAGCCATGGTGTTTTAAATTTAAGTGTCATCCCGGAATTCTGCAGAATATTTTCCTCTTTATGCGGAAAAATAGGGAAACCCTTTCCGAAAATGACAAAGTCTGCGTCTTAAGCTTTGATGAAGTACACGTCGATAGTAGAGTGTGTTACGATACAGGAATGGGCCAGATTTTAGGTCCGTACTCAAAGGTGCTAGTTATTTTGGCTAGGGGAATATTGTCTTCCTGGAAACAACCTGTGTATTTTGACTTTCAACGAACAATGAAAAAAGGCTTGTGTTTGAAATAATTGTAAACCTTGAAAAAACAGGAATTACAATATAAGCGATTGTTTCAGATTTAGGTGGTTGCATGACCTTGTGGAAGGAACTATTATTTTCTCCCGAAAAATCATTTTTTACTCATCCGCTGGACGAGAGTTCTAAGATTTGGGATTTTGCAGACCCTTCTCACTATTTAAAAATTTTACGCAATCATTTCATAGACCATGGACTTGTCTTGCAGAACGGATCTATGCTACAAACTGGCATCATTAAAGTTTTCGAGAAGGATTCTGGGAGAAAAAGTTGTGTCCTAAATTGCTGCCGTGCTATATAGCAATCAAAGGGAACAAGAGGCAAAAATTAGGCCCAGCAAAAAACTTTGTTTATCAGTCACCACTGCCAAGGATATTGAATATCAAACAAAGCATAAAAGAGCTGGTTTTCTTCAATTACTATTAGTAGATTCATTTTTTTGGCATTATGAATAGCAGTTACCCACACATTGACAAAAGCAAACCATTAAAAGCAGGTTTTGGTATTAACCCCCTTTTTATACAACAAAAGGCAATTCTGAACAGAATGAAGTCAGAAACACTGGATCTCAGAGTAATGGGGAGAAAACATATGCTACCTTTCCAAAATGGCATTCTTGTCTCAAGATGCCCTGGAGAGTTTGTTCTGTCAAATAAGAGGCATAGGTGCTTTATATGACCAACCCTCACCTACGGAATTTATTAGTTGTTTAAAACACATATTGCTGGCAAATGAATTGCCTAATTTGTCCAAAAAAGTTAATACAGAGTTTCAAGAAGGTAAAACGCTCCAAACATATTTTACAGCAGAGTTACTAAAAGAAGCTTTCACAACATCTGATAATCAAGAAATTCTTGATGAAGTATTTGGAGAAATAAACGCAAATGACTTAGAATTAGAAGCTTTAGAAAAAAATTGTAATGAGCCATGGCCGCAAGATTGGGACGACGACATACTTAAAACAGTTCAAAATAAGCAATGTAATGCTGAGAAACAAGCTCTGAATTATGTCGCAGGTTATATTGCCTATCGCTTACGCAATAAAGATCCTTCCCTCGGAACAATTTCTAGAAATGCTGAAGATTTTCCACCTGCTCAATGGATTAAAACTTTATCACTCGGGGGACTAACGGTTCTTTCTCCAAGTGGATGAGAACGAAATAATTTTCAAGTCAATTCACGGGACAGAGTTCCCGAGAGAAAGGAATAATTCGAAAATTAAAAACTGTAATAGAAGAAAGATTTCCTGACACCTTAAAAGAAGCTGTGAAAATTTATTGGCGCATACGAACATTTATCAGAATTCGGTATATTCGGTATAATCACAACAAAGATTTAGTGTCGGAAAGAAAATCAAATCAAAAGAAAACCAAATGGATAAATTCTGCTGTTAAAAAACGTGGCACGATGATGTCAGTATCTAAACCTGGTGAATATCTTCCTCCATTTTAACTATACAGGTATGTTAATAAATTTTTCTTTTTCTATTATTTACGCCTTCCGATAAAATAAACAACAACGTTACTTGCTACGATATATATATATTATAACGTTCTGAGTTGTGTGAAAAAAATATAATACGTGCAAAAGTGTTCAGCTTACTCCAACAGCTATGACTTCTGTCTTCGAAGGCAGAATCCCAAATCGTCAGTGTACTCGCAGTGACGTCACGTCCTCCCCAGCAAAGCGACTTGCTTTGGACTGCCTGGTGGGCCAGCCCTTCTTTATTCTCTAGCCCTGCCACTCATACCTGTGGAAGGCCCTATATACAAAATTCGCAATGAATCCATCCTTGCAGACCACGTACTGCGATCCATACATGCTGATTGTCTTCCCTGTAATGGACAGGATCTTCTAGCACGACAATGCGGCGTGTCACACTGCTAGAAATGTCCGAGAGTGGTTGGAAGAGTTCAATGAAAACTTCAAAGTACTTCCCTGTCCCCCTAATTCCCCAGACTTAAAACCAATTGAGCATCCGCGGGACTACCTCGATCGTGTTGTTCGCTCTATGGATTCTCCAGCACGCACCGTCCAGCTGCTGTCAGAAGCACTGCAGTCATCATGGCTCCACATATTTGCGGAAACCTTCCAGCACCTTATTGAATCACTCCCAGCCCGTCTAGCTGTTCTCCGCGCTGCACACTGTGGTTACTCTGGATTTTAGCTGGTGGTCGCAATAATGTGACTCGACCGTGCATAATTCATTTCACACATGAGCCCAGAATATTGACTTTGTTACAAGCACCAGAATAATACATTATTTCAACGGAACCCTCACAGAAATTCTCTCATCACTTGGCGAAGGGCGCGTGGTGGTACTTCTCTCTCCTTCTGGCCGTGTTGTTAAACATACTCATATAAAAAACAAGAAAGATGACACCGAATTTTCGGGTGTAATAAGCACGCCTTTTGAATCCGTTCTGACGCAAATTAAATTTATCAAAGCTATTCAAAGTCAATGGAACCGGTATGGAAAATAATAGTATCTGAAATTTTGCGGTAAACGGAATCGTGAGCTTACGCCCTTTGGTTGCAGACTTGTGCGTTAAGAAAACATGAATTTATATGAGAAATATTTTTCACAGGAAACATTCTTTACCACAGAAAGAATTTTTCAAATCGGACTCTTAGAAACAGAGATATCGACAAAAATAAGATGTGACTTTACGTCCCTTGGTGGGAAAACCATGCATTATTTTAGGAAGAAAGTATTCTCAAAAGGTTTTTCCATATGAGCACTATCGGTCCAAGAAAAAAAATCAGTCGAGTTTTCAGGAGCCCAGATTTTGCTACAAATACATCAGAAGCAGAAATCAACACTTATGCCCTTTGGTGGCCAAACCATTCTTTACCAAACATTAGAAATCATGTGAAAAATATTTTCTATCACGTCTTGTATGTGATACAGGAAGAAGTTTTCAAATCAGAGTTTTAGAAGCAGAAAAAACGCAGAAAACGCAATTTACCTTTGTGCCCCCCAGCGGAAAGTCTATGAATTACTTGAAAAATTTTGAATTTATAAGAAAAACATTTCGCATCAGAAACACTATCCAACAAAGAAGGAATTTTTCAAATCGGACTCCTAGAAGTAGAGATATTGACAAGAATAAGATATACATCTACGCCCCCTGGCGTAGAAACCATGCATTATTTGAAGAAGAAAATGTTCCTAAAATTTTGCCGACATGAGTAATATCGGTCAACAAATGACTTTTTTTTCAATCAAGATTTTAGAAGCTCATATTTTGCTGCAAATACATCAGAAGCGGAAATTAAGACTTACGCCACTTGGTGGCCAAAACATTTTTTACAAAATTTAGAAATCATGTGCGAAGAATTTCCCATCTGGAGCTGTTGTATCCGGTGCAGAAAGACTTTTTAAATAAAGAAGCAGAGATATAGGGGGGGAGCAATTTACCTTTACGCCCCTAGCGGAAAGTCTATGAATTAATTGAAAATTTTGAAATTATATGAAAAACATGTCACACTGGAAACACTATCCAACAAAGAAGGAATTTTTCAAATCGGACTCCCAGAAGTAGATATATTGACAAAAATAAGATATACATCTACGCTCCCTGGCGGAGAAGCTGTGGAATATTTTAAGAACAAAATATTCCGAAAATGTTTATTGATGTGAGTGGCATGAGTCCACGAAAGAAGAAGTTTTTCAATTGATATTTTAGAAGCTCCGATTTTATGGCAAATACATCAGAAGCAAAATTTAACACTTACGCGCCCTGGTGTCCAAAGTATTCTTTACTAAAATTTTGAAATTATATGCAAAAGATTTTACATCTGGAGGTGAATCCGCTGAAGAAAAAAATTCAAATCAGTTTTAGAAGACGAGTTATAGGGGATAATTTTATTTACTTTTACGCCCCTAGCGGAAAATCTATGCGTAATTTGAGAAAGTAACTATACCTAAAATACCCTTCGACATAAATGGAATCGAAAGATAAAATATTTTTTTCAATCGGATGTTTAGAAACAAATATGTGGAATAAAACATATTTTTAAATTAGACATCATTTGCATTTACGCCCCCTAGCGGCGAAATCGTACATCGTTAAAAAAACGAAATAAAGGATCATCATTCGCATATTTCAAGCTTCCCAATGCAAAAAGAATTGTTTATATCGAACAAATAATTGCAGGGATATCGTGGGTACAGACGGACGGACAAACCGGTAACATAAGTACGATCTTTTTTTACAAAAGACGTGCTAAAAATGGATGCCGACATATTCAACAGTTAATAAAATATCAAATATTATATAATTTCAACCACAAATGGATACCCAGTGCAAAGATTTTATCCGATTTCTTTTTGATGCTGTGCGTCTTTCCAGACAATAGTACACTAAATCCCAAGAAAAGTTTTTGATGTAACGAAAATGGGTACCGGAAGTAGTCAAACTTGTTGTTGAAATCTGATCGTGCCGCATGCTGTTCCATGAAGTGACGCAACAATAGTTAATTTCATTGTTACTCAACAATATAACTATCCCATTATTTTATCACCTTTTACGAAAACGTTAAAAAATCACGTGAATCTGATGCTAAATGTGACAAACGCTATTACATAAATTCAAGTTTGATGCTGTGAAAACGGTACATCGTCGCGAAATTTGGTTTCTTCTCCACATGTTTACCTGCTGTTGAGGAGAGCTATAAAATGATGTATACCACGATGAGATGCATCTTGTAGATGTCCTACACCAAACGTTACAAATCCTCCTCACTAATGCACTTGCGATTCAGATTTTCCTTCTATCATAAGGTCAGATTTTAGAGCATGCGCAGATAGATTTTCGTAGCTACATCATATTTCATTGGTGTCTGGGTCATTTCCTACGTTAGTTTAAATTTAAATAATTCTAATAATAAATATTGTTTTTGAAAAACAAAACAATGGAAATAGTTACTGTTGCGGCCTCCAAAGTTTAGTAAATATTTACTTTTATCACTCACATATCTTCTTTCATTAGTTATACGAAAATAACATTAATTAATCCGCCTACCGCTCAATGTCAGGTATCAAAGAACCTTATTTTTTGTTGTTATGATTTAATTCCATTTAGTATGTAACGAACTGTGGCTCAGTATGGTCTTGAGTGAAGCGAATAAATGCAAAGTGTTGTACATAAATAAATATATGCTCTCGAATCACTCGTTTAATTTCACACTCACAAAGATCTTGCAAGCAAAAGTTGCATAGCAAAAATTATTTACAAAACGTACCAGGGCACTCTCGACTTCTTTTTTTCTATTTGTGACTAGCAAGGAAATACTAGGGTTTACCAGGGGCTGTTTTTCTGTCTAACAAGTAAGTATTAAGACTTTCCAGACATCCACAGACTTTTGTCTAACGGTCTGAGCTCTAGCCAGGGGCGGTCTTTGCCTAATTCTTCATCAAAACAAAAAAGTATTTGATGATCGTCAAATACGTCTTTTGTTTTCGAAAGAACTTGAATAGCTCTCTAGAAAGTCCTTTACTTTCAAAGAAGTTTTGTGGTCATTCAGAACGTTTCTCTCTTTTGGAATTTTTTTGTTTATCATGTACACTCGTCTTGGTCTCCTTCCTTGTCTTTGAAAGAGCTTTCTTGAAGTTACTTGTCTACGTTGTTCTTGGTTTTCCACCTAGATTTCCATGAACGTGAAGAGAGAACAGAACAATATTGACAGACTCCCCAATTAATACTTAATGACTGGATAATTCCGTTTTTCTGAAGCAGGGATAATTTAAAAAGACTTATTCTGCAGTATTCTGTTAACTCTTACATCGGTTCATACGGTTGCTTAAGTGTGGCCTTTTCCGCGTATTATTTTAGTTTCCCTCACAGTTTTTTTCTACTTTAATTCTTTTGTTTTTGTGCACATTCTAGAGCTAACATATGTACACAAATGTTAGCTCTAACGCTATTTGGTGATGAAAGTTGCTTCACCACCTGTAACGTTTTTCACGCACTTTTCCGAAAAAAATCGGATCGTGTCTTTCCTAACTGATACAATCAAACGCAGGGGTGAGCTGCCGATCGCATTCTTCGCGATTTGCGAAAACGGAATCGTTCTGGCAAAGGAAAAAGGTTTCGGCGATTACCTTTTAGTGCCTTCATAATAAAGTGGCGAAATAAATTTTGAATTTGGCTAATAAGCTGGCGAAAACTTTAAAAAAGTCAGCGAAACCTCTAAAATGTATGAAGTTTGACAACGAGCAGCAATTTTCTACACCTGATTTAAAACCTCGAAAGGAAAGGGTCTATAAAATGAGAACTTGGATTTCTACTATCATCGAAAAAGTATGAAAATGTAGATTATTCTGCTCCTAGTACGTGAGATTTAGGAATTTCTTCAAAAATTAACAAATTTAACAGATTTCACCAGTGGTATGATTATGACAGGGAATTGCAGTAAATTAATATTTTATTTAGCGTTGTAAGACAAAACTAGTCCTCATTATAACTTACATGACGACCTGCCAGCTTTAGGAAAACAATGACTTGATTTAGAGTCAAGTAACAGTCTTGAATAAATTCTAAAACCCACGTTTTTTCGTAAAGTTAGCAAAATATGCGACTGACCACGTTATAGGGTACTCTTAAAAGTCGATACCGCACTTTTCTAAAAGCAGTGGCTTGTAATCCAGCGGGAGATTTCCTGAGAGGAAAAATTATCCCTTTGATGTCTTTGTTTCACAACCTTTTCGATGAAACGATGACCGATTCGTGAAATTCATTGATTCGGCTCTTTTTTTCCTTCTTCCTGGAGTGTTGAAATTAATGAAGGACCAGGAACGTGAACAGAGAACAAAACCATATCGACAGACTCTCCAATTAAAACTTAATGACTGGAAAATTCCGCTTCTGTGGAGCAAGGATAATTAAGGAAGACTTATTCTGCAGCATTCTGTTAACAAATACAGCGGTTCGTAAGTGTGGCCTTTTCCGCGTATTGTTTCAGTTTCCCTCCACAACTTTTTTTTCTACTTTAATTCTTTTGTTTCGTGCAAGGATGACAAGTACAATGATAGATGGCGCTTCTTGAGGTTTAGTTCCCCCCGAATCGCCACCCCTGTTGACAAGCAATTTACGTCTTTTTGGCAATTCCGATCTTGTTCTCTCCGAGCCATCGCCCGAGAGATGGTGAGAGGAGAACGTTTGGATAAACGGGGCGTAGAAAAATGGCGATCACGCTCGGGTTACTTCTGGCGGAAATCCGCAGAGAAACGGGCAAGGAGGTCTCGCGTCATTTGTTCAGCTCTGCTCTTGTTGCACTTCCGTCCTGGGACGTGCAGTTCTGTTTTCTTCACGTCTCAGGGGATGGCGCTGGTAAAATATGGCTATCCGTTAAAGATTTGCAGCGAGAAGGTTACTAATAGGCAATGACAGGAACCTTACTCCAAGAGCAGCGCACAGTAATATTATTTGTCAGCAAGTTTATTAAAAAGTGATGCATGGGTCTGTAAAGTGTTCAGCGTTATGGTATCCATAAAATTAAAACTTCTCAGGCATTTTACTCAGTAGAAATATCTCCGACAAGAATGTTTTCTACCCACTTGAATATCTCGTTAACGCAATTCCATACAGACTACTATTATTACCTTTTGGCGAATAAAATTCACAACCTTTCTGCCTCCAAGAACTACTAATCAGTTTCAGAACTCGTGTATCGCAGAACTGGATATCAAAATCATTTTAGCATGTTTTCAATTCAGGACAAAAAATTTAGGTATTTATTAATTTATAGATTCTAAGAAAACAGCAACGTACAGGATGATAAATGATTGTGAAATTTAAAAGTAGCATTATACAAGGGTCATAACAGAAGTTCTGCAAATGTTAATTTAAAAAGAAATAGGATAATGTAATCAGGAGAATGTTTGCTTCATGTCAAAGTCAGAATCTCAGCAATTCAGTGTGTCGCTATCATTTGATCATTTGCTGTGTGAACGTGGAAGGGTTTGGAAACGGAAGCGTACAGCTCCTCAGATCGAGCCACGCGTTAGAACATCACTCGCACGTGAAAATAGAAACTCTGCTGGGAAACACTCTGACACAGATCTACACTGCCGTGCAAGAAGTTTGTGGGGAAAGAACTCTTGATCGAAGCACAATTTCTTTCTGAGGACAAAATTGAGACTGAAAGTTCATCAAAATCGCCCCAACTTGTTGAAAGCGGGAGCGATCTTCCTGCATGACAACGCATCGTGCCATGGTGCAGCGTCGGAACGGGGACTTTGTCCAAATATGGCTGGGAAACTTTATCCCACCCACCATACAGCCCTGATCTCAGTCCACCCGACTTTGATCTTTTCCCAAAGTTAAAAAATCGGTTCGGTGGCATGCGCTACGAGTCGCTGGACGTGACCCGAATAATACGACAGCTGAACAAAGATCGCGTACTACGGGGCATCCAGGATCTACCTCACCGCAGGCAAGCCGTCAATAGCAGCGGAGGGGAGTACATTGAACGGCAATGAGGTAAGTTTTCTTCGTTACTTCACAGTTTTCTCAAAAAATGGAGTGCACAGAACTGTTGTTATGACCCTCGTAAAAGAAAAGTTACAAATACAGCAAATTCTAACAGAAAGAAAATGCGATCAAGTTTTCTTCTGTAAACGTTACATAATACGCACACCGGCCACTGAACTGGAAACCGTTATGCAAGCGTACATAAGGGCCACTTCCGCAGCGTACAAGCAACGTACGTGGTCTGGTGCATCCCCAGCTGATCAAGACTACTATTTTAGACTACTGCTCAAGAATAATCTTCAATAGTGCTGATTGCAATGGGAAAAATAAAGGATCTTTCGCAGTTCGATAAAGGACTTATAGTGGGTGTCCGTCTGGCTGAAGAGACGATTTCGTAAATATTAATAGTAGAGCTGACTGGCTTCTCAAAAGGTGAGACATCCTAAGTCAGTAATCAATGAAAAAATATCCAGATTGCTTGTCTAAGATGCATAACTGTAGTGCGACGAAAATCTGCCAGGAACGAGATCGCCGTCGTTTAAGAAGGATTGTACGGAGTAAAATAGGGACAACATGTGTGCAGCAATTAACCGAACCATTCAATGAAAACTGTTCCTGGCCCATATCTCGGCAAACTATGCGCGGGAATTGAAGAGGATCCGTAATAGCTGTCGCATGTCTGTACAGAAACCACTGATTTCTGCGGAGAACCGGAAAGTTCGTCTGCAGTGGTGTCAGGAACACCATGACTGGACATTGGAAGACTGGAAAAAAAGGTCACGTGGTCCGACGAGTTGCGGTGCACTTTGTTCTGTACCGACTGTAGGCAGAAAGTTTGGTCGGGTGCCCTATGCAGCAAGGAAACCAGGTTGCATTTTAAACACAACACATGGTTTTGGAAGTGGTGTCATCCGTGTGAGGTACGTTCTGTTGCTACGGAACGGATTCCCTGAAGTTGCAAGAAGGTCAGGTAAACGCAAAGGATTATCTGAACGTTGTTGCCGATCAAGACCATTCTTCAATATTGCATTTTTATCCAGGCTGTTTCATGGACGACAATGCTACGGTCCATCGCGCAAGATGTGTTCAAAAGGGGTTCAGCGAGCATGACAACGACTTTCACCATCTTTCCTGGCCACACAAATCCCAGATCTGAACCGATAGAGAATATATGAGACATTTTAGAAAAACAGTCCCGGGAGGAAAGTCCTCGTCCGTCAAATCTGATCCAGTTAAATGACTGTGACCGTTTGGTGAGGGCCTGGTATGCTGTAGACGCAAACGTATTCCAACACCTTTTGGAATCCATGCTGAAATTTGGGCTAAAGAAGTTGCAACATGTTATTGAGTAGAAGTTTCTAATTCAGTGGCCGGTATGTGCATTTTTCAAATTCTATACCTGCAGCCTGGATAAGCTTCTTAACACATCCATGATTCATAAAAAACCCCAGCAAATTTGACTAGAGTGTTCCACTTCAATTATCCCACGCAGTGCGATGCCATGTATTCATCATCATCATTATCATCATTGTCAACAATTATCAATCCACTGCTGGGCGAAGGTCTCCCCAAGTTTCCTTCACAACGGTCTGTCTTGTGCCAGTATCCTCCATGTCACTCCCGCATACTTTCGAATTTCATCCACCCATCTCCCATGTGGTCTTCTTCTGGGTCTTTTCCGGTCCCTTGGAATCCAATCTAAAATTTCGGCTGTCCATCGACGGTCTGTCCTTTTGGCAGTATGTCCGGCCCTTTGCCATTTCAGGGATTTAACTCTGATCATTATGTCTTCCACTCTTGTCATTTTTCGGATCCACGAGTTCCTCTTCTTATCTCTCCTGGTTACACCAAGCATGCCCCTCTCCATGCTGCTTTGAGTTGTCTGCAGCCTATGTATGTCTCTTTCAGTTGAGGTCCACGTCTCTGCACCATACGTAAGCACTGGGAGGATGCATTGATCAAACACTTTTCTTTTAAGACATAATGGTATATTGCTCTTGAAAATTATGCTGTTTCTTCCAAAAGCTCTCCAGGCAAGTTTTGTACGCCGATTAATTTCTTCATCAATGTGACCCTCACTTGATATCTGCTGTCCAAGATAAACGTACGTGTCTGTTATCTCCAGCTTTTCTCCATCAGTCGATAAATCTTCATTTCTTGTAAAAGCATTGAACATCACTTTTGTCTTCTGAAAGTTCATTTTTAATCCCACTTCTTTACTCTTGTCAGCAAGTTCCTGGATCATACTCTGCAGCTTTGATGGGGTAGTTGCAAAAAATGACTACGTCATCAGCAAAACGAAGGTGGGTTAGATAATCTCCATGTATTACCGATCCGTTATTTGAAAATTGATTTACTCTCATATGACTCCCCATGTACGCGAGTTCTATTTACGCAAAATCGAGTTTGGGCGAACTATTTTCAGTGCCCTCTGGTTTTTTGGCACACGAAAGCAAATCCAAATATGTGCGCGCTAATTATCTCAGTAAAAATAATTTTATATTTCTTGGCTGGTTTATGTTCTTTTGGGTATCTTATTTCCTTTAAAGGCGAACAACTACACTACCATGTACGAGGACTTCGAGGCGGTTATTTGTTTCTGTTAGCCTGGTTGATTGGACGATTCAGTAACCAATCAGCGGTCGAGATGAATGGTACCTCACTGCACCTCGTATTCGGCAAAAATCGGTTCTTATCTGTGCGGTTATCATGAATCGGAAATATACTATTTTTTTTTCGAGCCTTATTTGATTGTACGCTTTACGTTTTTTGTGAACCAATAGTAATGAGCGTAAACTGCTGATGAGAAGAAAGCACATACCCCAGTTGCTCTATATATAGCCTGAGAAGAAAAATAGCCCCCCCCCAAAAAAAAAAACCCCGGTTCGACAGCCAAAACTTATGGAGTTCTTCGAAGCTACGTATAAACCAGTGACTTTAGGCATAACATGCCTTTCATAGATGGATTCCGTTATTAACTTATTAACTATCCCGTTCGTTATTAATACAATTTCTGCAATCTCGTGTATGTACGTACTATACTGTGCAAATTAATTGGGACAAAGTAAAAAATCACTCTATTTTCCAAAACTATGCCTTTATATTTTTCTGTGCCTTCATATACACTGCTAAACACCTGTATTAGCATGAAATATGTCCTCCTTTAGCAGAAATGACCTCTTGAATTCGTTTTGGCATTGACACCACTAATTGAGTGCACATATTTTTGACTTCATAATCGTGGAACCACACTTTTATAGCATTCGTTATCATGCGTTCTTTGGTTGTACAGTCCATTTTACCTAAACGTCTCTTCAAAATATTCCACAAGTTTTCTATGGGATTTAAGTCTGGAGAATTTCCAGACCGATCAAGCAAATGAATTTGATTTTCCAGCTTGACCAATTTCGAATTGTGACATGGGGCCAAGTCATGTTGAAATGTCCCGTCAAAAGTTTGCAAGAATGGAACAATCCTACGTTGTAATATTTCTACGTACTTGGCTGAATTCGTCATACCTTGAACACGAACTAAGCTTCCAGTGCCATTTGATGTGAAAAAACCCCAAAACATCTGTTTCTGAGGGTGTTTTACAGTTTGTTTGACATGCTCAGGTCTTAAGGGTTCCCAGTAGCGTCGTCTAACGACATTTGCTTGGCCACCCTGCACAAGTAAATGAGTTTCATCACTGAAAATTACCTTTTTCCAGTCGTCAGCAGTCCATGATTTATCTTTTTTGGCCCATGCTAAACGTTTTATCTTCATTTTCGCATTCAAATATTGTTTTTACATTGGTCTTCTTGCCTTCCGGCCAACTTCCAGAAGCCTGGCGTACAGTTGAATCACTAACATCACAACCACTAGCCAATAAATATCTTTGAAGGTCGGTGCTTCTTTTTTATTCATTTTACTATTTCTAATTAGATATTTATCGGTTCGTGGAGATGTTTTTCGTTTTCTTCCACATTTACCTCTCCTTTTTGTAGACGATGATCCAGATACACTGTATCGCGTAAGCAGTCTTGATACACTTGATTTGCCTACACCAACTGCAGAAGCGATATCTCTCACTGTCATAGAAGTGTGGTCCTTCACAGCAATTATTTTTGCACGCTTCCTTGGAGAAATATCCATTTTTCAGTACACGAAAGCAACACGTACTCACAGAGAGCAAAAACTAACATCCACCTGTCACACACGACAGCTCACAATTGAAGCTGAAGTGCATATTTCCTGTTTAAAACCGGTCAAACTACATTCTTACTATCAAGTTCTAACAGTCACACCACCTCACAGCTGATAAAACCGTTTACGTGGGTTTCCGACATGAACTGGCGATCACATTACAATTCTGAGAATAAAATAGCTTGTCCCAATTAATTTGCACGGTATAGTACCTTACCTTTACTGGCGTGTCATACTTTCTAGGTTCGAAAGGGCACATGAATTGAAATGTATAATATCAGAAGCACCCCAAGGTCCTTTTTATTTCATTTGTTCCATCACTAAGATACACGAAGACCTAAATGAACGTGGTTGTAACCAAACATAAGACCAACAATACTGAATCACAGTCAGTGCACTTCAACACTTTTAGTTTCTCTCTTCTTTTATGCGCTTCTCCCCTTCTCCAACGTACGAACTCTTTTAGATACTGTGTCGGTTTCATTTCTAATGTTACACATACAACAGTGTCTTTCTTGAAAGAAATACTGGATTACACCATATAATACAAATTTTGAAGATGACAATCCGATTTTTGGTGTAAATGTGACAAGGATGGTAAGTCAGATAATATCCGAAAACGTAAACATTTCATCGTTCTGAAGCGGGACGAATAACATTTTCAAGTTTTCTAATATTATCTGACTTACATCGTAGTGGTTAGCATACCCGAGCGCTATCTGGGAGACGCGGATTCGGGTCCCGCTCCAGGACGATGAAATTTTCAAGTTTTCGGATATCATCTGAATTACCATCCTTGTCACATTTACACCAAAAATCGGATTCTCATCTTCAAAATTTGTAGTGTCTTTCTTTTCTACTCCCATGCTAGCTAGATACGTGGCACACCGTTAGATATAACCTCCAGTGACGTCGAATCTGGTTGAAATTATGATTGGGTATTTGTTACAGTCTTATGAAATTCTTTAAAATTTTTCAGTTGCTAAATAGTGATTTAAGATAATGTAAATCCATTTATTGTAAACATTTGTTTTTCTTTATACCTTCTTTTATTACTTTGCATAATTTACATGAATACGCAATAACGCATAGAAGAAGTAATTGCAAGCAATCTCGAACCTAACTGGTAAGTTTCCATTATTTCTTAAGCTCCGCTTGCGCGAATTGTATGTGCTCGCCGTTTTCTGAAAACGAAATCATGGCATACATGAAAGGTTGAGTGTAATGACTTTCAACTTTCTGGTTGACATCATGGAGATTGAACAAAGTTCCCAAAAAATATTTGAAAAGAGTCTTACAGCTCTCGCAGCACTTTGTGTTTTAAAGTGCTTTCCAATTCTCTTTACAGCCTGCATTCAGCTCCGTGAGATTAACGTATTTTTCTTCTGGCTCACTCAAAATGAGGTGCAAGGGAAACACTTTGCTCCCCTTTGCGAAATGCAATAACGGGTGCACCAGCGATTGCGCAGGCAACTAAGAAATCTTCCTTTTAGACGAAATCCTGACGTGCGTTACGCGATGATGGATGCCATATATATCAGCATAAAACACAGGCGCGTTTGTAAAAAAATGTGCCTGTCTTTCTTGGTATGGAAAAAAAAAACATATGTTATTTCCCCTTTTGCTGTTCAAATGGGAACCAGTTCTATATCTTCCCCTTTCGAGGAGCATATGCCCATCCCTTCTTTCGGATAAGATGTAGGAGAAGTCGACGTATTTTTATTCAACATTTCTTTTTCGGCGTTTATGTTTTCATTCAGCTTTTGTGTTTTTGTGGAGTTTAATGACCACCGTGAAAAACCCTAAGGGCTATAAACTGTCGCGCGTTCTCAGTCTGAGGTTTAATCTAGTTTCTAATCGTTTCCAAATCACGTGTTCTTAATCTGGCTTCAGGGAAGGGAGCGAACCAACGCCGTAAGAGATATACACCATCCGTGTCTTGGCCGAGTCCGGTCTCACCCGGACAAACAGTAACGGTCCAGGATTTAGGTCACTGTATTTTGGGGGAAGCTTAAAATTTAGGAAAAGTCGACGTATTTTTATTTAAGATTTCTGTTTCCATTCAATCTTTTTGTTTTTGTGGAGTTTAATGACCACCGTGTGCAGTCCTAATGCCTATAAGCGGTAGCGCGTTCTCGATCTAGAGTTTGATCTAGTTCTTAATTGTTTCCAAATCATGCTTTCTTAACTGGCTCCATAAAAGGGAGGGAATCACTCCTTAAGACCATCTACACCATCCATGACTTTCCATCCAATAATGCAAAGTCATAGCTGGGCTTTGAGCCCGGTCTCACCCGGACAAACAGTAAGGTCCAGCGTTTAGACATCTACATCCATCGGGAGGCTTTCCATTCAATAAATCACTGATCATGGTACAAAACGTTTCGTGCCTCTCCTATTGATTTTCTTTCCCGTTTGTGGATATTAAACTTAGTACAACATTTGAAACTGTTCAGTATAAGCTGCATTTTTCCTTTCAACGAAGTTTCCCTTTTCTGTAGTAGTTATTAGAAAACTGATGTACAAATTATTTTATTATTTTTTATCATAAAAACGTTTTGAAATATAAAGAAATGAGGTATTCCTAGTTCTCCCAGAAAAGAAAAAATATGGTACATCTTTTAGTGGCAACGGTATTCTCCTCAGTAGCGCCTTCTTTCAGAACGACAATGTGCCATGTCACACTGCCCAGTTTGTTCGAGAATAGTTCGCGGAACATGAGGAAGATTTCTAGGTATTCCCCTGGCCTCCAAAGTTTTCAGACAGCATTCCAATCAAGCTACATGAGGAAGACTTCTAGGTATTCCCCTAGCCTCCATATTTTTCAGACAGCACTCCAATCAAGCTACATGAGGAAGACTTCTAGGTATTCCCCTAGCCTCCATATTTTTCAGACAGCACTCCAATCAAGCTACATGAGGAAGACTTCTAGGTATTCCCCTGGTCTCAAAATTTTTCAGACAGCATTCCAATCAAACCACATGAGGAAGACTTCTAGGTATTCCCCTGGTCTCAAAATTTTTCAGACAGCATTCCAATCAAACCACATGAGGAAGACTTCTAGGTATTCCCCTGGTCTCAAAATTTTTCAGACAGCATTCCAATCAAGCTACATGAGGAAGACTTCTAGGTATTCCCCTAGCCTCCATATTTTTCAGACAGCACTCCAATCAAGCTACATGAGGAAGACTTCTGGGTATTCCCCTGGTCTCTAAATTTTTCAGACTGCATTCCAATCAAGCTACACGAGGAAGACTTCTAGGTATTCCCTGGTCTCTAAATTTTTCAGACAGCATTTCAATCAAGCTACAGGAGGAAGACTTCTAGGTATTCCCCTAGCCTCCAAAATTTTCAGACAGCATTCCAATCAAGCTACATGAGGAAGACTTCTAGGTATTCCCCTAGCCTCCAAAATTTTCAGACAGCATTCCAATCAAGCTACACGAGGAAGACTTCTAGGTATTCCCCTAGCCTCCAAAATTTTCAGACAGCATTCCAATCAAGCTACATGAGGAATACTTCTAGGTATTTCCCTGGCCTCCAAATGTTTCAGACAGCATTCCAATCAAACTACATGAGGAAGACTTCTAGGTATTCCCCTTGCCTCCATATTTTTCAGACAGCACTCCAATCAAGCTACACGAGGAAGACTTCTAGGTATTCCCTGGTCTCTAAATTTTTCAGACAGCATTTTAATCAAACTACATGAGGAAGACTTCTAGGTATTCCCCTAGCCTCCAAAATTTTCAGACAGCATTCCAATGAAGTTTCTGTGGTTTGTGTTGGAACAGAAAAGCCTTTCTGTGGCAGGTGAAACACGAGTCTTACAAGAGTTAAAGGATGTGCTAGTAACGTGTTGCTACCGGATACAACAGTACGCTTTTAGAAATCTTGTAGCGTCCATGCGTCGCCTGGTTAGAGCTGTTTTGGCGGCACGCGAAGGACCAACATAATATTAGGCACTTGGTTATAATATTTAGGCTCTGGAGTGTATGTTCTTTATCGCCGAAATGGTAGATGACACGTTTCGGACGAAACGTCTGTTTTTCAACTGATTGCATTCAGTCCTACCTGAGTCAATTTAAATGTCCAGCAGAGCTGTTCAATTCGATGAATAAATTACTGTGTGGAAAGATTTCAGCAATAATGCGTTCTCTAACCACACATGCAGGTAATACCAAATCTTTTGACTTTCGTGTTTACTTTCCTCTTGCAATGAATCTTCTCTGTCAATTCTGCGCTATGCAGAAGAACCATCTTGCAGGGAAACAAAAATCTAACCATTTGCTTCCAAGGGGTCGTCCATAAAGTACGCCCGTGATTGTTTACTAATTTTTGACTCCCCTCCCCTATGTCACCCCTTCCCTAAAAAGTACGTCCTAATTCCCACTAACCTCTTTATTTTCGATGACTGCTTTTAGAAGTCCGCTGAGAAACAGAAAGAAAACATGTAATTATTTAAAGGAATGTTCCATATATTTACACGTTTGCTTCAAAAAATATTTATTATTTAGGCATTAATTTTTTCCCAAATGCTACCAGCACTTTATCATTCTGAAATAAAGATCTTCAAATGAACGCACGCATTTAAGGTTGCAACACTCTCGATCATACCATCTGCAAAACACGATAGCTTTCGTCGTACAAATACGAGAAATTAATATTAATATTCTGATTTAGCTAAATATCATCAGAAATCTGAAATATTTCATATCTTTTTTTAACTATTAAAAGAAGAAAGAAAAAGAGGAAAAAAAAAACAAAACAAACGAAGAAATACCATCCACTTTATTTTTGTCGTTGGACGTCCGAATTACTAAACCTCTCCCATGTCACATTTGGTCCGGTTGTCAGGAACCCCTCTTTTCCCCCTGTAATCTCGGACGTATTTTATGGACGGCCCTCAAGCAAAAATTTGAACTATCGGTACGTGGTTAACGTGTACTTCTCGAAATGTTTGGAATAATAAAATAAAGTATTTGCATATACTAACACCTAAAATTAAAAAAATTCAAGCTAAATGTGGGTACTTAAGCATGAGTGTGATTTCGAGAAAACTGTTTATAAAGCTAAATGTAGAAAAAGCAAAACAGCCGCATTTTTCGTTATCAGAAAGTTGCAGTATTAAGACATATCTATTAAGACATCGTGCGACGTACTCCTGAGTAAATTTAATACATATCTCTCCTGTAGCATTCGCAAACTTGTAAACTTTGTCTGCGAGTTACTCAGTTAGGTACAAGGGAAATCTGGTTTTATCGGTCATACACATACGCGCACACAAAATCACTCCCGCAATGCAAAATAGATTTCTCAAAGGATAATAAAACGCTTGTGCTGCGTAACGAATGTAATAATGTCGTAAATGAATAGTGTTCACACTTTCTTTCGTAATATTTTACAGATAGATGTATTTAAAACATGCAATATATAGTAAGCGATTTGGAAGAATATTTTGTTTTATTATTTTAGGTCATACGCGACTTTATTCTTTCATAAAACGCAGAAAGTGGACTTGTTTACTTATTAGCATTAGCGAAGACATTATTCTGAGAAGCGTTTTGTCTTTTGTCTGTCAGAAGTTTAGCACATCTTTCGATATTAATAATAATAATAATAATTTTCTATTGAAATCAGTGTTCCCGAAAAGTGTGCTAAAAAAATCCACTTCGTTTAGTTGCATTCTACGTCAGAAGACCAAGATGCTTCAACGAAGTTCCTCGTTTTATGGGATTCCGCATTCCTGCTGTACAATAAATTGATATTTTTTATACTCTGTCATAAAACAAGAGTATGGAATTTCTATCTTATATGCGAACTTTTCCATCGTGAAAAAACGTTACTACAACATTCAAAGAATTTTTCTGTTTTCTAGTATAATTACACAAATGCCTGATTTCATCGAAATTCCGTTTTTCTTCCACGATAAAGTTACAGAGTAACAACTTAATTCACCACTTTTCCAAGCAAGAAACTATTTGTGAAGTAAAATGTATTTTTCTGCTTTTGTTTTATTCCTCATCCTGTAAAGAAAGATTATACAATGTGCATTTTACATTTCGACGATGGAAAACTTTCCCCCAGTTGGTCTCTTCTATTACAGAAGTAATAAAAATAATTTTTCTTTTTTTTTTTTACTCTGAAAATATTTTGTCATAGTTTCTACACAATTGTTTCAAAACTCATAAAAAATAAAAGAAGAAAAAAAAAAAAAAGAAAGAAAGAGCGCATCCGCATTCCATTTCCCCAACGTCTTATTTTCACGTTACCTGAAGCAAGAACATTTCGGAGAAGCTCTGCATATATCTTACTCCAGAAAAGAAGAGAAATTCTGCAGTACAGCAATCCACTGGTTTTACCGTCGGAAGCAAGTAATAGATCAGTGTTGCCTTTCTCCCTGTTTTTACTTCTTTTTGTCCTTCCTAGCTTTTACCTTTTATTTTTTTTTCTTGCCGTGTATGGCTGGATGGTCTGATTTTAACGACTGACTTTGCTCCTGACTGTAATAAAACAGAAGAATGTTACCCTTGTGGCACTACAAGAGAGTCACGTAGAATAAGAATGGAGGTATATCATAATCTCCGTGTTAAGGACAGTGGGGGAAGGGCTCTCTGAGACTTCATTGTATAAGATCTGGCTCCAGATGCAGCCGAAACATTGTTTCCCGCCATACCGGACTTAGTCCACCATATTCAACAAAGGAAATAACCGTTTCATGGAAGAGCATAAAAGCCAGTATACAGAAAGAATACAAAATCGTACAGACAACACCAGTGCATTATTGTTAGAGAAGAAGAAAAGAGCGTAAATCACCAACTTGGAACAACACGAATTGATTGAATAAATAAAATTCTAAAATAAAGAAACAGAGCATTATTGATGTACCGTTATGATGCAGTGCAGCATTTTCTGACAAAAACGCGTTTGTGGTCTCTTTATGCATCTACCCACGTTTCATCGGTCATCTCATAAATATTTGCCGTTCCCGGACCATATGCACTAAATAGAATGGAAATCAGACCCATCCACTAACACATCAATGATATTAATCAACAATGTGTGAAAAAAATCAGATATATATTCACACCTCGCCGTTCTGGTGGCCGATTGCCCAGAAGCGTGGTTGTCTGCTAATCCTCCCATTAGAACGCAGTTAAAAGTACCGAATGTGGGACAGGGTATGTGTTTATCAAGAAGCACTAATTCCGTTCATTCCCGGGAATCAGTTAATCTCCGTAAACCAGGCATGGAGGTCTTCTGATTTTAGATACTCACCCCGAAACATACAAAAAAACAAGTTAGTAAAATTATGCAATGCATTGATTATGATACGCTTTCCAACATACCAGAGATCATTACTCAAGTTATGAGGATAATGGATGTGGAATAAATCTCGACCCTATGACCTGACCTTTGACCCCATTTCGATTATATTCAACAGAGCCGGTAAAGTATACTTCCGGAACAACATGATAAAGTTTTGTCTCAATCGAAGCATTTTTACCTAAGTTATAACGCATAAAGGCAATGGAATGGATCCCGATCCTATGTTCTATCCTCTGACCCCATTTCGTCCATTTTCAATAGGGTTCGTCTCCAGGTGATCCCTTACCACATACTAAAATTTCATCGAAATCGAACCATCTTTAAGTAAGTTATAACACATAAAGACAATGGAATGCATTCCACTCCTATGTCCTGACCTTTAACCCCACTTCACCCATTTTCAACAGGGTTCGTCCCCAGGTGGTGCCCTACCATATACTTAAATGTTATTGAAATCAAACCATATTTACCCATATTATGACGCATAGGGGCAATGGAATGGATCCTGCTCCTATCTCGTGCCTTTGACCTCATTAACCCCATTTTCAATAGAATTCGTCCCCAGGTGGTCCCTTACCACATACTAAAATTTCAGCGAAATCGAACCATTTTTACGCGAGTTATCGTGCGGACAGACGGACTGACGGAAAAAGCTGGAGCATATACGCTTCTTCCAGCTACGGTTGGAAAGCGTGAATAAACATTTTACGTCGGTTGTCCAAGAAAAAAATAGCAACGAGACAGAGCGCCAAAACACCCCCCTCCCCCAGCAAAATGCAGCTTCTGTGGCGAAACACTTGTAGTAGACAGCGTAGCGTTCAGACGTGTTTCTGCAACCCCGTGTGGTTTTAAAACTGGAGCAAACAGCAGCTGTAAAATGTTGCGTGTATTGGAATAAAGCACCCACAGAAACTCACGAAATGATTAAAACAGCCTATAAGGAAGATGCTTTGTCTTGTGCAAGAGGTTTTGAGTGCCAGAAAATGTTTTTTAAATGGTGAAGAGTGTCTGGATGATGCGCAACGCTCCGGTAGGCCTCCCACATCAACGACGGAGGTTAGCATTAATACCATCGAGGTACTCTCAATGGTAATTTGGCGCGAAGATCAGAGAATGACCATTGTGGAGGTTGCTAGTGTGTTGCAGATGTATGATATGCGCGACATGTGATGAAGTATGCAAACTGGTTGGAGTTTGCATCAAGATAATGCATCCTGACATCGTGCTTTGCTTACCCAGAAGGTTATCCAAGATCCAGGTATGGAAATGATGGCACACGTTCCGTGTTCACCGGACCCGCGTGTGACTTTCACCTATTCCTTGAAGTGGAAAAAACAACTTCGTGGGGGACAGTTCGCCTCAAATACTGAACTGAAAAATGCTGTGATGGGTATCCTGAATAACATGTCTAAGAAGAACTTCCAAGATGTCTTCCGGAAGTGGATAGAAAGGGGGAGGGGGTGCATTCAGGTAGAGGGAGAATACTTCAAAAGTACGCAAGTGTACGTAGTGTAAGTGTGTTTACTGCATTACACTTTTGCCCCATGTAAAACCAGTCTCGTTACTTTTGAACTACTCTTGTACAACCTTAGCAAAAAAATTAATTCCTGCTTGAACGAATAGGTAGGAAAATGTTTTGGGAAAATAGGTAACGGATGGTTTCTGGATGTTAAATTTTCAGTTTTGCCAATAGGATTCAGTATCGAAAGGACCGAGAATGGGTGCATACGTGATGGAGCCTGATTCACTCAGCAGGATGGATGGGGCAATAATTTCCAGCAGAAATCTTTAAATCTTTTGGAAGCATCTTTCTACCTCCTGGGAGGAAGCACCATCGTGTTGAATGTTGAATTTCATTTCAGTTACCAATCGGAGCTTGGAAGCAAATTTAAAACTGTCAAACATATCATTGAAGGAATGTATATTCTTGGTGGCAGCAACTAAGACAAATAATTCCTTTGATATGCCACAAAATACCCAATACGCTTTACAGCTGATATAAAATTACTGGACCAGTTCAACTCCCACGCGACGCTGGCTTCATATAGGCGTTGAATTGATTCAGTCAAAGCATTTATTTTGAGCTTTCGTTTCGATGAAAGGTTTGCAAAAAACCGTCACTATTGTTCAGCTGCATGCGAGTTCGCAGTGACACCTCATGCGGAATGATGAGTTTTATTATTTGAACGTTGTTTTTGGTAGTTAAAATATCTGTTTTATGTCCTTATCTTTCTCATTAAAGAATGAATAAACTGATTTCCTTAATTAGTCCTTAGTTTAACTTGTTGAACTTATATTTCGCATTAGATATAACCAAGTGGATGAAACGGCCAGGTTGAAACGAATCAGCACGTTCATGAAGTTCAACTGTTATAACGAAGTAAATTTCTCCGTCATTTTTATTCATGCCGGGTTTCGAACCCGGATCCCCTCATTCCGGAATAAGTCACTCTACCAGTTGAGCTACGCGGACGTTCGTTGTCGCTGCTATCTGCCTTTACGTCGTGTGCGTCCTGCTGGGCAGGCACGTTACACTGTTTATAGTTACCAAAGTGAAATTTGAGTATGCCATACAGGTTACTCGACTATTCATACGTTGTAATTCACCAAAATGACTCGTAATAGCAATCGAATTTATACACAGAGAAATCTACACCATGTAGTTATAAGACGATATTTCATCCACAACAATATTTTCATCTCTCCATGATCCCACTACTGTTCTGAAAAGTAATATGCTGCTCATTGTGAAAATCTTAAACCTAGAAGTAAGAAAATTAGCATAAGAAAAAAAAAAAACCTTAGAAGGAAGATTAAATTAGAGGTTTACCACAGAGGAACGCAACTGGCATGTCTCCTTTGCAAAGAGATAAAGACTGATAGTCTAGGTAGTGATCCAAGCTAGGCAAGGTTTATGAGGTTTGGTTCCAGGAGCCAGAATTTACTTCTTTGATGTGCGTGTCCTCAATTTAACAGAATCTGACATCTTATCTGTGTGTTGTTTATCTAAAAAAGCTGCAAATGCTAGACCGAGATCTTTCAAATCAATAACGACAGCCTTTTCCGACACAAAGATTTCTTTAGATGTGTTGGTAATGTTTTCAGTGGTATTTATTCTCATTCTTTGACTCATAGAGCATAAGATACAGAAGATTGATTTCATTCGTTTTCATTTTTCACCACTCTTCTTCTGCACTGAGGATATGTACGTATTCATGAATATTCACAGCAACAACATTCGATATCGACATTTACACAGATTGCTTTACTTCCAAGTGCGACCTAATGATGAATGTGGGCGTTTCCTCTAGCCGCCAGCTATAACATGTTGAATGGCTGGAAAAATGTCTTTGTTTTACGGATTCTTTCTCGAAATATTTCGTTATCCTTCATATAAGAGACAGCGATTTAAAGAATGTTTGGCAATGCATTTTTAAAATATGTTTCTTTCCTCATGTTGTTTAAAATATGAGAATGCCACGGAAGCAGAAAACATCTCGTATAAGCAATATAGGAACTTCATCCCTCTATATGTTTTCCTATATTTCTTCCCTTTATTTGTTCCTTTCTTATTCCTAATGATATTATTATTCTGTAGTACTATATGAAGCCTTCCTGTGTTGTCGTTTCATTAAAAGCAGTTCCTTTGCACCTTCTCATCAGACTACAACACTTGCTGAAATCGGATATCTTTATCATTAGAAATTGCCATCAAAATCAGATATTGATATAATGTAGGTATGAGCATCGAAATCGGATATCAAGTGGATGGGTTTAGTAAAGATTTTACGATGGTGATATTTATCCTGTATTTGGACCAAAATTTCAAGAATGCATGTGTTTCCACAAAACTAAAATAGTTCACAAATTGCAAATTCCAGAAATTCTGTTTTTAGAACCGTTTTTCGATAACAAGAAACAAAACGATGAAGAGAAAAGTAGAAAAAAAAGCACGCGCGTATCCTCAACTTTACCGAACATACAATATGCAAGTTTGTCGAAAAAGAAAAAAAGAACGATGTTTTATATAATTTAAAAGCCAAATGAGCAAACGCACAAAAACTTAGAATTCTGACAATTTTTGAAAAAATATTAATGAAGTTCTCTGTTAAGGAACATTCTTTTAGGGCAACACATTATTAAAAATAAATATTTCGGACCAAATATTGTATTTGGAAGGATATATTGATGTTATTCATGCTCTTGCGTACTTTTCTAAAGTACAATTTATTTAAGTAAGGCAGTGCAGGAAATGTATCTAGTGTACGTAGAAAAAAACGAACTTTTATATTAAAAGCCATCGTAGCGTATTCTGGCCAATTAAAAATGCGAAACAATATAATGAGTAAAAGGTATAAAATGGAAAATTAAATAAAACATTAATATACAAGGGGAGGTTTGAAAAGTAATGTAACTAATCACATGCTCAGTATCTAAGGAATCACGAACCGCGGGCGGTGTTGCATGTTGGAAGTAGTTTCTTTCTCATATTCTTTTCTTTCAGATCTTCGACCACCTCCGAATACGTGCAGTAATCTATTTTTCTTGCACTTTAGCTTTGACGAGTTGTTTTCGTTCCCTGAAAAGAAACTTCTTTGAGCACGTCACCTTAATTATATCGTTAGCTTCTCCAAGAATGAATTTAAATTACCAAGTCATTACCTTAATGATAATCTCCTGTCATCCTTCAGTAATTTCTAAGCTATGTATATCAGTATTCATACATGTAACACACGACATTAGTCTCCCGTTTCGAGAGTAGTGAAGCAGTTTTTTTGCTTTCATTTTCGAAATTCTTGCACCTTTGAAACACTCTGGTTAGGCTCATTGCTTCGCTTCTGTGAAACCTTCAACAAAGATTGATAGCTTTTTTCCAACAGTCGATCAAAAGATTATAGGGCATCTTTCTCCTATGACATGCAATATACACAGTGTTGCAAAGAATTTTTAAAACTGGGTCTGTAAAATGAAATAGAAACAAGAAATTAAAATTTGCTTCGGTTTGTTATTCAAAATAAGTCCCCCGGCTTCAATACACTTGTTACAGCGATTTAATAATGATTCGAATGCCTGTTCCAGTTCACTTTGCGGAATTGGCTCCAAAGCATGGCGGAAATATGGCGGAAATATCATAAAATATGGCGGAAATATTATAATATCATTGTATGGCGGAAATATCATAAAAAATAACACCCTTTTAACGTCATTTTAAGTTTTGGGAATAAAGAAAAGTCACGGCTGCGGCCGTGACGTGTATCAGGACCGCAGATATCGTCAATTGCAGGGGTGTCCAATTACTTGTTGGTAGATAGTGTATATTACAGGTTGTAAAATGGATTATATTGCGATAGGCAAAGAGCTCCACTAGAATTCCAAACAATGTACGTATATGTGTTGAAAGAATCGCTTTCAGGCACTTTCTTGTATAACAAAATGCTGTAGAGATAATACAATTTCAAGAATTTGCCGATATCTAACACGACTGCAGTGAAGGCTGGTACACTGGTGTGCAAAAATTAAGGAAGAAGAGGAGAAATTAGCATAACAGTGGAACGAGCAGGCAGAACGGACCAAAAGACCACTCAGGATATTGACTAGGGTCCGGTACGGTCATGCATATATGCAGCATGACGTTGATGGTGGAGTGTCAGAAGGCTATAAAGCACACGGGCGGTGTACGCTCAGCAATTCGGTGAAAGCTATTGCACGGTGTACATCGGTTTGAACGACGTCGAGTTGCTTCCACTGTGTGATATGTCCAACAGGCAATCCAGTAGACGACATCTGGATGACTTCACCCGAGGTCGCGTCATTGGGAAGTTGGAAGAAGGTCGAAGTGTGACTAGTGTCGCCGAGGAGTTCGGGATCGCTCACAGCATCGTTTCACGAGCTTGGAGAGCATTTCAAACAACAGGAACAGCTGTCCGAGAGTTTATCAGTGGTCGTCCACGAGCAACCACGGCGGCGGACGACCGGTATATATTCCTACAGGCGAGAAGAGACAGACAGTAGAAAGCGGGAGAAATCGCAAGGCACATGCAACAGACAACTGGACGTCTGTTATCGCGTTTTACCGTGGCCAGGAGGCTGCACAAAGGTGGTCTATTTGCACGACGACCAGTATGGTGTGTGCCATTAACGCCTGCTCATCGGAGACGGCGGTTTCTGTGATGCCAGGAAGAAAAGAACTGGGCACGTGAGCAATGGGATCCAGTTCTCTTTAAGGATGAGAGCCGATTTAGTCTGACGAGTGATTCTGGACGTATACACATCTGGAGAGAGCAGGGAACACGTAATCACACCTCCAATATCATCGAAAGTGACCGGTTTGGAGGTGATGGATTCCTCGTTTGGGGTGGTATCATGCTTGGTAGCCGTACTGACCTCCACATCTTCCAAGCAGGTTCAGTCACTGGTGTCCGCTATTGTAGCGAGGTCCTCCTGCCTCACATACGTCTGTTTAGAGGTGCTGTGGGTCCTGAGTCCCTCTTCATGAACGATAACGCTACACCTCATCATACAGTGGCTGTCGCAGAGCTGTTGTAGAGTGATGATATTCAACGCATGGATTGGCTCGCAAGGTCCCCGGACGTAAATGCAATCGAACACGTGTGGGACCTTCTCGGGAGACGCTTGGCAGCACATCACCAGCCACCAGCAACGATTCCGCAGCTGCGATTGGTGCTACAAGAGGAACGGGCAGCGATGCCTTAACAGCTTTTTGACAACCTCGTCCTCAGTATGGACAGACGTTGTAAATCCTGCAACACAGTCAGGGGTGATCATATCCCCTACTAAAGACTGGATTTTCCTTGGCAGCCGCCTGTCACATGGACGTTTCTGTCGTCTGTCCAGTTGTGCTCGAAGTTACCTTTTCAATAAAGTGCCTTTGTATCCTTTGGATTCCTTGTTTTAACGATTTTGCTCACTTGTTCCATATGCTTACATCTTGGGGATCTTATGGTATGATTTGAGTCGATGTGAAGCACTTCTGCACGACGTTACATTCGAAAAACCGTCTCGTCCTTAATTTTTGCATGCCAGTGTATTTTTTGATAGAAACTACCTGAAATACAGTTTCCAACGTTATGTAGTATCTTATAAAACATGTCTAACATTTCTAACAATCTCATGCTACAGACACTCACTATAATTTAAGAATATGTCAGTTAAGAAACTCAGTGTTTAAAGTTAACTTTTAAAAATAATTATTCGCAAAACAGAAACTGAAACTGAAACACAAAATCAGGGTTTTAATCTGCGATGAATATGTAAGTTTTTCAATTTTACTTGATTTAATCAGAAGTCATGTAAAAAAGCTAATGAGCTCACTGTTTGATATGTTAAAACGTGTTTCGTACTGTAAGTAATTACGTTTCCTTGAGTTTAAGCACTTGCACAGCAGTTTAAATGGGGAAGCTAGTAAAACACCTTTCAATTTTATCGGATATTTCTTCAGCTCCTTGGTAGAGTTCTTTAAGTTGGAGACTTCCATCCACTCGCGCTAGTAGGTTTGAGTTCGAATCCTTATAATATATTCATGGCGCATTCATATGTCCGCACCTCCCAGTTTGGGGGTGGATATCCCCGGATACACGCACATACTTTGTTAAACTCTTGATGTCTTGAGGTCGCAAATAAACTGTCAAAGGGACTAACGTGACAGAAAAATAAATGCCTCGTAGATATTCCTTTAAAAGCGAGCTACGTATAAGGTATAAACTTTAATCAATTTCAAAATCTTTTTTTTTTTTTTTTGCCCTAGTTTTCTTGTGGGTTGCAGCTGCCAGTTGATCTGCTGAAATAACCATACCTTCATGTCCTAGAAAGCTGAAAGTAGGTTTCAGAAACTCCTTCGATTAATCAAGTTGGGTTCGTAACATAGATTTAAACACAACCACTCCCAGCACAGAGGGCCTTTTGTGTGAAGAAAAATGCAAAATCAAGATGCCGGACAGGTGTTGGGTTGCGTTGATAGGAAAGTAAAATAGAAGAGTAATGAATTAATAAGACGCATACATGTACTTAAAAATATTTTTAAAGTATGTGTGCCCAGATTTTCTGCAATCATTATAAAAGCTTTTTATTCATCACCCTGTCTAGGATGGAATTCTACCAACTATGGAGCTTTAATTTAATTTTATTTAAGCTTTTATGAAATATTCGTTAGGTTTAAAGGTTGAAAGGCAGTAAGCATAAATCTGTAGATCTAGTAGTTGCAATGATTACTTGCTTAAATGTTAACGTTGATTAAACAATGAACTTTGTGAACATAATATGAAGTATTTGTCAATATAGAGAATACTAACGACCAAAGGCACGGAGCAAATCAACCTCAACTTACAATTCATCTATAATTCTTTTCACTGTTATGGCACTTCACATAGGTGAACAACTCTGACCAGAATACAACTCGCCGGCCTTAAATCATATATTAGTAACAAGACTACATAAACATTAATACATAACGCGTTGCTATATCTCAGAGCACTTCTAACTAGTCGTTCTCGTAAAGTGATACTCTTATTTGTTTGCTATTACAAAATGCACATCTAACGAATCGTTATCACAAACAGCTCTCTTTACAAATCGTTTTCTTACCTTGCACACTTACAACATTCAGTGATAACCTTTACTGACATATAATTTACTGCTACTGATACCAAAATTTGAAAGCTATACGAAAAAAAAAATGCGTCGTTAAGTCAGAAAACGTTTAACGAGAAGAAATCAAACTTACATAAGCTCGCAGAAACTCAAAAGGAAGAATAAATTAGAGGTATACGTCACACAACTGATTTTTTTAACTTCTTCAAAACGCAATGCAAGTTTGATTTTGAAGAAAATAAGTTTGCTTGTAGATGAAGAGCGTCTCTTTTGGCTTTTTACATTTTTCAGTTGATTTTTCGGAGGTGCGCAAAATTATCAGTTTCTCAATCACGACAGATATCTTTAAATTCATATTTATACTTGCCAAAAGCAGATGCATGTAAATTTCTTAATTAGAAAACTTTTGTCATAACTTTATTTTGTGAAACACGTAGCACTTCATTTTGGAAAAGTAATGTGTGTGTGTGTGTGTGTGTGTGTGTGTGTGTGTGTGTGTTCACAAAGAATTGGAAATATCCACGAACTGAAAGTTTTTGCCTTTATGGAGAATGTAATTTTAACAACTTTCTTCAAAAGAGTCTGAAATTTATGGAAATATTTCGTCGTTAATACAATCCTATGTCCAATGTTTGAAATTTTATGTTAGCTGTTCTCGCTTGGGTCAGAAATCAGTCGACCTGTGGATCATGGTTTGATATATGCATCATGGTTTGCACGCCTGAGCTGTATGTGTAAACCATGATAAAATTATTTCATATTACATTCTTTTAATCGATATGTTCATAGATAGTCTGAAATACTGAAGCGCAAATCGCACGATTAATTGTTATTTTAATCGTAAAAGCTGGAAAATGATAAAAGTTGAGCGGAATTACCAACTCAGGTTGGTAATTCCGCTCAACGAAAAATTAGCTGGCGCTTATAGTGCTGAGTTATCAGAAGCATCCCGAACATCCTGATATCCTGAATCCTCGCTGAAGTTTAGCGCTGCACTTACCAACGGCGTTGACTCTGCGTCTTCCTAGGGACAAACGACGCCAAATTTCGGAGCGTACTGCTCTCTGTAGAATTAGTTGGTCATGGGAATTGCGAAATTCTGAAACAAAAAATCTATTTATTTGGGTTATGACGAATAAAAATTCGTTACATTTTCTGTTTCACACGTTTGTCCACAATAAAAAAGCGACACCCAGGTGTAGCTCTTCTGTGTTACACACATCCGCGACGAACCCCGCGTTAAGCCTTACGCCAAATGAAACGCCTTGAATTAAACCAAATCAAACATAGCCATTATACTAAACTTAGGTACTAAACAATTTAATTAAAAACGCCTGACTTAGATTTCAATTCATTATATTCATTAAATTCATCATATGAGAACCAAGAATAATAAATCTGATTAAAACATAACAATCAGTTGAAACGGTGAGTAGTTACCAACAGTTCTACTGAAACGTCACATATAGTCGCATCTAATATGCGTAAGCCATTATACTAACCTAGGTACCAAACAATTTTATCGAAAAACATGATTTAGATTCCAATTAACCATATACACTAAATACATCACACAAGAAACATGAATAATAAATTTGATGGTCCTGAACTACAGTTGAGACGGTAAGTAGTTACCAACAGTCCTACTCAAAAGTAATTTATAATTGTATAAAATATGCGTATGCATGTTGATGCAATGCAATATTCGCAAGCAGCACACACAATAGTGTTACCTATTAACTAGCCTGCAACACATTGAAAGTACTTCATAAAGTCCGGAATAGAACAACTGTGCAACGCTCACCTCTCCTCTCTTGTTGAGTTTTGTAGAACAAATATATATGGTCCATGCAAACATGATGACAAAAATGCTCATTAATCACTTGTTGGCGTTCGCCATGCTGGTTAAAATAGTATAACTGATAGTTAAAATTGATGATAAATTAAAATATGAAGATTAAAATCCATTATAATTCCATATTATTGTATCTAGGTTGTACGGCCGGATAATTGACAGCAGCTATACCCAAGAGTACTCACATACAAGTCCAGAAGGTCCATTCGTTCTGAATGGAAATACACAGATGCTACATCTCCAAGCGTTGACAGGACAGTTTACGATATGCACGCCCTTCTTCTGCTTTTGTCGAATTTCTCTTCTTCAGTGATTAACTTAATAAAATTATCAGTAGCTCTCGAATTTATCTATGGAATTTGCCAAGATTTGGGTAACTTTTTTTCCCGTATAATACATACGCCTTTTTCGTTTTCACAAATTTCTAAGATTTTTGCTTTCACAAGCAAAAATCTTAGAAATTTGTAAAAACATGCATTTTAGTTAGATGGGTATTTTAGTTTGTTTGGAGCTTCAACTTCATTTGAAAGTATTTCTCTACATGTTAAATATCCAGCAGGTACAAAGTTTTCAAACTACAGGAAAACTCGGCTTCAAGGACTCATGATACATTTCTCTGCACACTCTGACAGTATTAGTATGACCTGAAAATAGTATTTTTTATTATCATTATAAACTGTTTATAATGAATTAGCTTTCACTAAGCTAATTATAATGAATATATCGCTTCTTCTACTACTAAGCTAATGCTTCTTCTACTACTAAGCTAATGTTTCTTCTACTACTAAGCTAATGCTTCTTCTAATGCTTGTTGTTTGTTAATTATATCATGAATAAACTTTCCTGCTAGTAGTGTAGTAATAATAATGAACAAGCTTCTAACTGCTAGTAATGTGGTAGTAGTAATTAAGATGAATAAAGTCTTATGCTGGTTGTTAATAATAATCAACTAATGAAATAAACCTAACAGCCAGACAGAGGTCTGACAGTACTATGAACTGAGAAAGACGTACTTACTTAAAACTCTTTTATTTGGTAAACTTCTCTCTCTCACATAAACGAAGATCTCTTTATACAACAACAGCTCTCTGACACATAAACAACAGCTCACTTCGTACAACAACAGCTCTCTCTACGCACATCAACAAAAAGCTCTCCTCCACATAAACAAAAGCTCTCTCTAGGTATCGTTGAACGCGCCTATTTATACTGGCTACCAATACGTCATGACTTACACTCATTGCCAGATCTCATTCAGCGGGTGAAATAACATCTCGTTCAGTAAGAAGATAATTTACATAGGAAAATAAAATAACCAGAGATAGTAAAAATCAAAAGGAAAGTGAATCGAGAGTATACGTTACATCATCTCCCCCTTAATTTTTGTTTTTTTTTTTTTTTGTTTTTCGAAAAACCTATCAATTTTGGAGTGTAAGTCTTACACTTCGTTGATTGACGTTTATCGACCTCTTTTTTGTTGTTGTTTTGGTGGCAGCAGTATGTACAATCTCAAACTTGGCATGACAAAATCAAGAAATCTGTATTCGTCTGTGAAACACTTTATATACTTGAACAAAACAAACCTGCATCGGCATACCTTCCTTTTATTCTGCCTAGCAGGAATCACTTTTTTAATTTCAAATTACGTTCTCATTATTCGTTGAATGCACACCAACTGTATCAGCAGCGAAGATTACCTGTAGCTGCCTAGCAGTAACAATTTTTATTATTTTACCCCTAAGCACGTATATATATATAAAAATTTGGATTAGTAGATGGACATAGAAGAAATATAAAAAAAAACACACATATATACACAAAAAAGAATGCATAGGCCCACACGAAAAAAAGAAATTCTGACACGCCAACTGGTCGTGCAGGAAAAACAACAAACGGAGAAAAGAACCTGTCCACGAGAACTTACTTATCTCGAGGACGCATAAAAATCTAGTACGATAACGTTTTCCAGGCCTAATCGGACTGGTAAATTCAGGTGGCGTTGAGAGTTTCAAGGATTTGAATGGATCTGGAACATCTGTATTCTGTCGGTCAAGAAATCCCGGCGGCTGACAGGAACGGTCAGGAACGGCTGAAATCCGTCGGTCAGGAATGGCTGAAGTCTGTTGGTCCGGAAATCCCTGCGGCTGATGGGAACGGTCAGGAACGGCTCACGTCCGTCGGTCAGGAACGGCTGAAATCTGGCGGTCCGGAAATCCCTGCGGCTGACAGGAACGGTCAGGAACGGTCAGGAACGGCTGAAGTCCGTCGGTCAGGAAATCCCTGCGGCTGACAGGAACGGTCAGGAACGGCTGAAGTCCGTCGGTCCGGAAATCCCTGCGGCTGACAGGTACGGGCTCCCCCAGGCTTTTGATATGTAGTCCCTTTGTGCTGGGGCCCGTGGTGTCCTTCCAGCATTCTTTTGGACGGACGTTTTGGATGGACGTGGCTCCGGCCACATCGTTTGCTTTCGCTTTCTCCCTCGTGGCATGAGAGTAGCAGCAGGTATCGGCCCTGTTTGCCCTGAGCGTAGGTTCCAAGGGCGAAACCCGGGCGGATGCAAGGATCTCAGCCTTCGTCGCTGTTGCGGCGAAGCAGATTGGGGAGACAAGTTACGTTTTCGACCAGCTTTTGGTGTTACTGGACGGTTTGTAATTGGTGTTTGACGTTTAGGAATAGTCAAATTATTGTTCATAACTGATAAATCAGAAATATCTGAAGCCTCTGAGTCGCTGCTGTAATTTAGTGGTCGTGCAGGGCGATGTTTATTTTTGCCTATAGGAATACATTCTGACGAGGTATTCAAGGAAGTAGGAGCTTGTGTTGGTGCAGAGTTATCAGGAAATGGTGCAGCAATAGTCTTGGCAATGGTTGGAATGAAAGGAACGATACTAGTATTTGAAGAACTTGATTCGAGCCTTCGTCTCATGGGAGAATCAGGTTGCGTGTTTGGAAACCCGTCTTGAGGAGGGGAGGGTGAAGAAAAAATCCCTGGAGATTCTTCAAAAATGTTTGTTGGTTCGTCCAAAATTTCTGGAGGTTGATCGTGAGATATAGACTCTTGAGTCTCTGGAACAGAAGGTTAAGTAGGGTTGATTATAAAATCTATATTTCGTTCATGATACTTGCGACACTGAGCAACGTGTACGTATTGAAATTGATTGTCAGCTGTTTCAAAAACAATGTTATTTTCAAACACATTTGCCACCCGATATGGACCTTCGTAGCTGGGTGCAAAATTCTTCACTAAAGTATGAGAAACAGAAGACTGGAAGTGCGTTTCCACGAGAGTGAGATCTCCAACGACAAGATCTGGTTCCCTACGCCTAGTATTATAATATCTTGCTTGAGCCGCTTGTGCTAATAGCATTGCAACACGAGCTTTCTCTGCCATGATTCGTACTGATTGCGGAGTTGGTCGCTGGTTTAGTTCGTCGATAATCCCCGTTAAATTCTCAAAAGGGGTTTTAATTTTGCGACCCAGAAAATATTCTGCCGGAGTAATTTTAGTAGATTCGTGAACAGACGAGCGGAGGGCGAACAAAAAAGCTCAAGATGGTCATCCCATCGCTCATTATGATCCATGACAAATGTAGCAATCATTTTCACTAGCGTGCGGTTTACTCGTGCCGCAGGATTACTCTGGGGATGATATGGGGAAATGAATTTATGCTTAATGTGTAGTCTCGCACACATTCTTTCAAAAATGTCAGAAATAAATTGGGGACCATTATCCGAAACTACTTTATTAGGTGCACCATATCTAGAGAATACTTTATTAACTAATACATTACAAATAACTTCTGCCGTAGCGGCTTTAATGGGAAAAACTTCAACCCATTTAGAAAAATTATCAGTTAATACTAAAACGTAACGAGCGTTGTTTTTAACAGATAAAGGATAAGGTCAAAATAAATCTATTGAAATAATGTCAAAAACATGAGAACTTGAGCTAGATTTCAAGTGACCGGCCGGTCTTACATTACGGTAATTATTAATCTGACACAAGTGACATGATTGAACGTATGCGAGCACACTTTGGTACATGCCAGGCCAATAGGCAACATCCCGCAATTTACAACGGGTCTTACGAATACCTAAATGGCCTGCAAGAGGTTTGTCATGAAATTCGTTTAAAAGAGCCATTCTAAGGGTTCGCGGAATACATGGGCGAAACTCTGCCCTAGTTGTCCTAGATTTCGTATAGTAAAGAAGACCCTATATGACTTCAAAATGTTGTGACCTCCCAGCCAGAGAAGGGTCACTGTGTAGGGGCGAACCCGCAAGAAAAAAATTATAGATATCCCCGAAATCTGGATCATTTATTAATTCTGCCATTACCTGCTCTCTGGATGTTATATCAGCTATTAGAAGTAAAGGCTGACATCCAGGAGTAGTTTCTGTGGGGACCCCACTAATCGGAACGCGAGACAATGCGTCCGGTAATTGATTCTTATGACCTGGCTGATACGAAATTTTGATATTGCTCTCTTGTAACTTAAGAGCCCACTTCATAAGTCTTTGAGAGAGATGCTTAGCAGAATTCAAATACTGAAGGGCAGAATGATCCGTAATTATGTTAACTGTCAATTCGTTAAGATAACATTGAAATTTCTCAAGAGCATACACAACAGCAAGACATTCACGTTCCGTAGCTAAATAATTGCGTTCAGCTTTGGCTAAAGTACGAGACGCAAAAGCTATTGGATGCCCAGCTTGTGACAAAACGCAACCAAGACCAACTCCGCATGCATCAGTATAAATATCAAATTCCTTAGTATGATCCGGGAAAGCCAACACAGGAGGCTGAGTCAACGCAGACTTCAGTGTTTCAAACGCAGCGTTAGCCTCAGGTGTCCAAACAAACTTCTTGTATTTACGTTTCAAAGCATACAATCGCTCACAGATTGTAGCATAAGCGGGGACGAGCTGCTGATACCATCCGGTCATTCCCAGAAAGCGTGATAGTTCTTTTGCTGTTTTAGGCCGAGGAAAGTCAACAATAGGCCTAATTTTTTCATTATCCGTAAATAAGCCGTGGGGAGTGATTTTCAACCCCAGATATACAATCTCGTCCCTCGCTATCTGGCATTTACTAAGTTTTAACGTCAAGCTAGCATTGTATATGAGTTGGAACACCTGTTTGAGCAGAGAAAGGTGCTCGTCAAAAGTCTCGGATGTAATAATAATGTCATCCAAATATACATGCACATGGGGACCCAGAACAGGTCTGAGAACCGTATCCATTAGCTTTTGGAAAGTAGCAGGTGCAGGAGCTAGTCCAAAGGGCATACGTAGGTATTCATAAGCCCCAAAAGGAGTCACAAAGCCTGTTTTATCGACAGAGTCCGGATGTACCGCCACCTGGCAATATCCACTCTCCAAATCCAAGGTTGGCATCCATTTAGTTGATGACAGGTCATGCAAAATATGCGACATGACAGGTAGTGGATAATTGATCGTTTTCGTGACTTGGTTGAGCTTGCGGAAATCTGTCACGAAACGAAATTCATTGGGTTGTTTCTTTGGAACCAAAAAGGCAGGAGCAGCCCAGGCGCTTGTTGATTCCCTTATTATGCCCTGTTTAATCATTTCAGAAATTTGACGTTGCATTTCCTGTTTCTTATGGGGAGCACAAGGGTAAGGTTTCGTCGCTATCGGTTTCGAACCCTCAGTGTCAATGACATGATAAACCACCTGTGTGAAACCAGGTTGATCAGAAAATAAACCAGGGCTTTCCTGCAAAAGTAGAGAAAGCTGGTTTCGTTGCCTCTCATTCAATTGGTTACTCAATAACAAACTCGTTATATCCATAGGAACCGTAGGAATCATTTCGACAGGTTCCGGAAAGGAAATCAGATGTTGTACGAAATTCAGAGTTATTTGAAACGTATTAATAAAGTCCATTCCCATTAGACATTTAACAGGTAGTTCGTCTATAAGCAGGAAAGAATGCGTAAAACGAGCCTTTCCCAGCCCTAGAGATAATGTGACAGTTCCTGTGATACTGAAGATTTCGTTATTTGCACCTCGCAAATACTGCGTCGCAGGCTGAACTTGTATTGCGGGAAAATTGTCAGTGCAAAACTTCGTATTTAGGGCTGATATTTCAGAACCAGTGTCGAACTTTGTCTCGACAATAATATCTTCAATTGTCAAGAATACATCAGGAAACTGAGGAGTTTGGACAGTCACTAATACTGTTTTAGGGTCAGAATGCTTGGTATCAGGAAGCAGGATCGACCCTTGTTCTACTTCCTTTGGAAGTTTAAAGGATTCCTGGTTGGATTATCATGCGGTCTGAAACCTCGACCCTGCCGGGTATCGGGAAAATTTTCACGATGAGGAAAACTGCGTGAAACCTGCTGCGGGAACTCAGCATGTCTGTTGACATTTTCATATCTATTACTTCTTCCTTCAGCACGGGCAGAAAAATAATCATTGCCCTGAGCATGAAAACGTTCCTAATGCTGCGGATTGGAACGGGGTCGAGCATACTGTGCATTTGTACGATATCCCGAAGATTGTTCAGAAACTCGCGGTTGGTTTGCCACTCTTCTGTGTGGTGGAACGTATGAAGCTTGGGCATACACTTGTGTATGCTTGCGGTGAAAGTTATTAGGCTTATTATGCCGCTGAGGATTTTCGTAATAAGACTCGCGGGGTGCCCGAGCATGGTGAGTTGAACCATGTTTGCCGTGTCGCTCTTCATAAGTTCGTATGAGGCGAAGGCATTCATGAATGGTAGCAGGGTGTCGAACCTCAAGAAAATCTTGTAGAAATGGGTCGAGCTGCTGCAATAGGGTATCCAACATGTCGACATGACTGGCATGTGGATCCCTTAAGTTATATAAGCGTGTTGTTTCCAACGCAAATGCAACAGGGCTATCGTTGGGTCCTTGCTGGCGAGAAAAAAGTTGTTGTGCAAGGCTAGCTCGACTGAGGCCGAAAGGAAAGACCTCCAAAAATTCTGCTCGGAAATTCTCATAATGAGAATCCGGGTTCGACACTCTCCACTGCCGATACCAGGTCTTAGCGGTATCCTTCAAGCAAGTGCCTGCTATTTGTACTTTGCAGTCTTGAGGAATATTATAGAGATCAAAATGATCTTCCAAATCTTCGAGGAATTTTAAGGACCCCTCCAAACCATTGAAATGAATTGTTCCTGCATGCGGCACGAAATGGGCAAGCATTCTGCTTCGCTGAGAGGATTGAACTCCCTCAGGTACGACCCGCGACTCAGAGTAACAGGAAGCTGGTGAATTACGAAATTGTAAAGAATGCCTGGAGACTTGTAAATCATTCATATCAAAGTGAGACCCACAGGCTTCTTGCAAATTGTCAAAAAACACCATCACCCTTAAAACTTGCCTTAGGGTGAAATATTGAAGTTGTCTCAGGTAAGGAAGACATGGGTAATAATTGTCAAAGTCTCGTGTTCGAGAAAAGTTCGGGCGCCAATTATAATGAATTAGCTTTCATTAAGCTAATTATAATGAATATATCGCTTCTTCTACTACTAAGCTAATGCTTCTTCTAATGCTTGTTGTTTTTTAATTGTATCATGAATAAACTTTCCTGCTAGTAGTGTAGTAATAATAATGAACAAGCTTTTAATTGCTAGTAATGTGGTAGTAGTAATTAAGATGAATAAAGTCTTATGCTGGTTGTTAATAATAATCAACTAATGAAATAAACCTAACAGCCAGACAGAGGTCTGACAGTACTATGAACTGCGAAAGACGTACTTACTTAAAACTCTTTTATTTGGTAAACTTATCGCTCTCACATAAACGAAGATCTCTTTATACAACAACAACTCTCTGACACATAAACAACAGCTCACTTCGTACAACAACAGCTCTCTCTACGCACATCAACAAAAAGCTCTCCTCCACATAAACAAACGCTCTCTCTAGGTATCGTTGAACGCACCTATTTATACTGGCTACCACCACGTCATGACTTACACTCATTGCCAGATCTCATTCAGCGGGTGAAATAACATCTCGTTCAGTAAGAAGATAATTTACATAGGAAAATAAAATAACCAGAGATAGTAAAAATCAAAAGGAAAGTGAATCGAGAGTATACGTTACATGTTAATTTACGACTTTCATGAACAAAAGGTAGAAGTGACTGAAAAACAGTACTTTTGGGCATACACGCACAGAAACAGATAGATAGATAGATGAATGAATGATAACGGAAAGGAAAGAGAGCGGGGGAAGGTGACTGAGTGGTTGATAGTTGATAGAGAAAGTGAAGGAATGACTATGTGAGGGAGCGGGAAAGCGAAGTAGTGATTGACAGGAACTGAGTGTGTGACTACTCTAATCGACAACTTAGAGATGGAAAGGTTCAGAGATGATTAATTGATTGACGGAGTGAGTAAATGAGGGAGTGAAAATAAGAGTGAGAATACGGAAAGTAAGTAAGACAGACAAAGGGATACCCTGTAAATGTTTGAGAGGGAGAGGTTGAATGAGAAAGACTGCCATTGTGTGAGAAATCAAGTGAAAGGGAGTGAGTGAGAGTTTAAAAAAAGTCAGTCCGTGAAATTTAGAAGTGCGGATGTGGTGAGTGTAATTGAGAGGGGAGGGTTAATGAATAAATGAGCGAGAAAATGGGTAATAGAGAATGTGGGAGTAAATGAATGTGGAAGACAGGAGAGTGAGTAATAGTAGAGATAGTGAGGCGAGTGCGTTCGTGATTATGTAATAGAGAGGGATGTGGTGAATCAGTGGAAGAGAGAAATGTGAAAGTGTGTAAGAGAAAGAAAGGGCTGAGCGAAGAAAATAATGTGAATGTGGTAGAGAAAAAAAGCATGAATGAGGGAGTGAAAGAACGATTGACTGAAAGAGAAATCAACAGTTCGACAGCAACCGAACACGGGCCCCGACATATGAAATCAGCATCTGTACTCAGCAACTAGCAAACAGTATTAGCAAGTTTGCGAATGTTACAAGAGAGCTAGGAATATTTACTTAAGATTATGTCGCCTGGTATCCGCTGATTTCTTAATGCTGGAATGCTCTGAAAACGAACAATGCTCATATTTCGCTTTCCAACGTGTCGCCTTATAAACAGTTTTCTCGAATGTCTCCTGATGCTTAAATCACCCACCCTGCTTGAAGTTTCGAATTTTAGGTGTTAGTATGTGCAAACGAAAAATTCTAGGTTATATTCAAATCCGTGAGAGCCTCAACAAGGTAGGATTCTTGGGGATCCTTCAACCTTTCAGGGACGCTATCCAGTTATTTTCCAAAGCTAATAACTGATATATAATATCGTTATTCCAAACAAATCGGGACGTGCAAGTCCGCCGAAGACCAATAATTCAAAATTTCTGCTTAGAAGCAAATGGTAGTTGTTTGATTACCTGTATGATGGTTCTTCTGTATAACACTACGTTGACAGTGAAGATTCGCTGCAAAAGAAGAAGTAAATACGTAGCTAAAGCCAGATAGATGTGGCATTACTACATGTATGTTTGTTTACACAACGCGTTATGCTTGAATTCCTTCCACACTGTAAATCGTTTATTAATGGATTCGAGCAGTTACGTACATAGGTCCTCTTAATTAAAACTCATATATACCGTAAGCGTGGTTTATTCCTGTGCAGGATTTATGTATCCCCATCAAATACTGATACACTGGTTTGCAAAAATTAAGGACGAAGAGGAGAAATTAGCATAACAGCAGAACGAGCAGGCAGAACGGACCGAAAATCCACTCAGGAGATAGACTAGGGCCCGGTACGGTAGGGCATGCGCATATATGCAGCATGACGGGGGGGGTCGGAAGGGTATAAAGCACACGGGCGGTGTACGCTGCTCAGCAATTCGGTGAAAGCTATTGCACGGTGTACATCGGTTTGACCGACGTCGAGTTTCTGCCACCGTGTGATATGGCCAACAGGCAATCCAGTAGACGACATCTGGATGACTTCACCCGAGGTCGCGTCATTGGGAAGTTGGAAGAAGGTCGAAGTGTGACTAGTGTGGCCGAGGAGTTCGGGATCGCTCACAGCATCGTTTCACGAGCTTGGAGGGTATTTCAAACGACAGGAACAGCTATCCGAGAGTTTAGCAGTGGTCGTCCACGAGCAACCACGGCGGCGGACGACCGGTATTTTGTCCTACAGGCGAGAAGAGACTGACAGCAGACAGCGGGAGAAATCGTAAGGCACATGCAACAGACAACTGGACGTCCATTATTGCGTTTTACCGTGGCCAGGAGGCTGCACAAAGGTGGTCTATTTGCACGACGACCAGTACGGTGTGTGCCATAACTCATGGTCATTGGAGACGGCGGTTTCTGTGGTGCCATTAACACAAGAACTGGACATATCAGCAATGGCGTCGAGTTCTCTTTACGGATGAGAGCCGATTTAGTCTGATGAGTGATTCTGGACTTATACACATCTGGGGAGAGCAGGAAACACGCAATCACACCTCCAACATCATCGAAAGGGACCGGTTTGGAGGTGGCGGAGTTCTCGTTTGGGGCGGTATCATGTTTGGTAGTCGTACTGACCTAACATCTTCCAAGGAGGTTCAGTCACTGGTGTCCGCTATTGTACCGAGGTTCCCCTGCCTCATGTGCGTCTGTTTAGAGGTGCTGTGAGTCCTGAGTTCCTCTTCATGAACGACAACGCTACACCTTATCGTACAGTGGCTGTCGTAGAGCTGTTGGGGAGTGAAGATATTCAACGTATGGATTGGCCCGCAAGGTCCTCGGACCTAAATTCAATCGAGCACGCGTGGGACCTTCTCGGGAGAAGCTTGGCTGCACGTCACCAGCCGCCAGCCGCCAGCCGCCAGCCGCCAGCCGCCAGCCACGATTCCACAGCTGCGATTGGCGCTACAAGAGGAATGGGCCGCGATGCCTCAACAGCTCCCTGGGAACCTTGTCCTCAGCATGGAGAGACGTTGTAGTCAGGGGTGATCATATCCCCTACTAAAGACTGGAGTTTTCTTGCCAGCCGCCTGTCACATGAACGTTTCTGTCTTCTGTCCAGATGTGCTCGAAGCTACCTTTTCAATAAAGTGCCTTTGCATCCTTTGGATTCCTTGTTTGGACGGTTTTGCTCACTTGTCCCATATGCTTACATCTTGAGGATCTGGTGGTATGATTTGAGTCGATGTGAAGCACTTCCGCATTACGTTACATTCGAAAAACCGTCTCGTCCTTAATTTTTGCACGCCAGTGTATAAAGACTACGGAGCTAAAATAGCAGTACTTGATTGTTGATAATTGAAAGCTCCAAAGTAGTGTTCTCATTCAGTGCCCGAGGGTCCACGGAGAATTTTCCAAAAGGCAATGGCTTTCATTATTATTTTGTATAAGTTTCGTATGAAGTAGTTCTTATAGGAAAACTAACCTATGGGATTTCTTACGGAGGATAAATATACTTATCCATAAACCTTCGATCTCCGAGCACCTTGAGTGGCGTTTCTAAGGAGCAGATAATAAGTTTATGTGCATTTTCTTTCACACATCTTTTATTCGTCAAGAACGTTTCTCATGGTCTGTTGGACTTTGTACTTCATTTTTTAGAAACAGAAATATATTTTGGGACTTACATGTGTTAGAAAAGGGTGTGAGCATACTAACTGCTTACTTGTCCGGACGTCTGCACGTCTGTTCAATCTGTTGATCAGCCCTAAAATGTTAGCATAACGTTCAACTGCGAATAGTATGAAAATAAACATTATTTTATTTCATTCCTTGGATTTTCCCATCGGTTGAGAAAAGGTATATATCTGTGAGTTTCCTATTAATGAATGCAAAATTTGTGTTTCTGAAAAATAATTTCGATCGGCTGCTGGTAACTACTGCTAAAAAAGTTTCGTTTTCCAATTTGTTCTGAACAGAATTTTCCCGTTAGAAGGAGTAAATATTTTTTTTTAAAACTTCTTTCGCTTAGGATAATCGATATTATTCATACGACACTGATATCTATGGATTGGGATTTGTTTCTCTTACAAATTACCATCACACGTTTTTGATACTCGTTATATATCCGCTGGAAGATGTGAAATTAGAGAAACGCTTTTTCTGTTTAGAGCTCTTACCGTGATCAGTATTACGCATTTCTATCTGTTCCTAAACCATAACAAAAATTAGAAAACGGCATTTCGTACAACACTCAGCATTTAGTGGTTGCGTTTAGAATTTTTTCCAATGTCCAAAAGCTGTAACCATACTTAATGTTGTCCACATGTTTTACTGTTTCTCAGGAACCCAGCTTTCCCGCTATAGGATTCAAGAGTGTGTTTAAGTTTTGCAAAATATCTCAGCTTCTAAAGACTGAAAAATTTGCTTTCGCTAGGGATAGATGACACCGTTTCCAAGAATAGCCATATTAGTTCCAGCTCTTTTACCCGTGCGATGTTTTCCCCTAGGCATTGTTAATACATAACTTTATTGTCATATACAAATTTTGAAGATGACAATCCAATTTTTGGCGTATTTTCGGATGTCAGATAATATCCGAAAACTTGAAAATGTTCATCGTCCTGGAGCGGGACTCTAACCCGCGTCTCCCAGGAAACGCCCGGGTATGCTAACCACTACACCACCCAGAACGACCAAGTTTCAAGTTTCCGATCAATCTGAATATAACCATCACAGGATTCGCTAGTCGAAGCAACCGGTATTCATGTTTAGCAAATCTGGAGTTTAAGAATCTTATCCCGTGTTTGCCCGGTGAAGCAGATAAATCATGCAAGAAATACGGGATTACGCTATATAATACAAATTTTGAAGATTTTGAAGTTTTCGGATATTATCCGAAAACTTGAAAATCTTTTCATGATTTAGCCGTAACTGAATTCCTGGAAAAAAAGGAATGTGAGGCTTCAGAAATCCACAGAAAATTCCTGGGGGTGTATGGAGCTGCCAGAATCGATAACAATAATGTTCAAAGATGTATGAAAAGGTTTCGAGAGGGAGAAAGTTCCGTGTTGGACAAACGACGGAGTGGAAGAACCGCAACTGCAGTGGTAGATGCCAACAATAAACGAGTGAAAGACCTCATCACAGCTGATGATCGTCGTGTCATCATCCAGGAATTGCAACAATAAGCAGTGCTCACTATGTGCCGACATTGAAGAAGCTAAAGAAAACTATCAGTAGGAATAGACGTAACATTCCACTCCCTAGTGTTGTTTTACACCATGATAACGCATGTCCCCACACCTTAATGGAGACTTCACATGCTATTGCCAAAATGTAGTGGATGGTGATGCTCCAAACCCCCGACAGTCCTGATTTGGCTCCCTCAAACTATTTTCTGCTTGCCCCTTTGAAAAACACGCTTCGTGGGGAACGTTTCTGCGGTGTGACAGACGTTAAACTGGCTGTGAGTTCATGGGTGAACCTCAGGAATTTTTCCGAAATGAATTTTACCAATGGGTTCAAGGATGGCGAAAATGTGTGGAAAGTGATGGACAATACTTTGAATAGTTTAGCATTATTAACAATATGTCAAAGTATTTTGCTACCAAGTTTCACATTTTTGCTACTACAAATAAGAATCTTATGAGGGACGAGGCATTACTTTCAGGATGCACTTTGTAATTCGCATAGCCGCGGTGGCGCAGTGGTCTAAGGCGTTGGCCTCTGATCATTCGTCCGTAGGGGTCCGGGTTCGAATCCCGGTGAGGCATGGATGTTGTGTTTGTCTTTCGGCACTGGCTCTCTCCCTTCCCTGGAACCAGTGACCCTAAATTAGGGACGGGCGACTGCTTATAGCCCATTTGAGTTGCTCACGGTGGTCGTTAAACCTCCAATCAAAAAAAAAAAATTCGCATATGCCATATTTGAAAAAAAGTTGATTATCCCACTTGAAACGCTATATATCGGTCTAACTGAGTGAAAAAGCACATAAATCAGCTGATTCAAAATCATGTTAGTGGAACCATCAATACAGACCTTGGATTCGAACCCGCACCTCCGGATTTCCGGTTGAGCATGCTAGTCATTACATTACCGAGGACAAGGAAATTCCAAGCAACTGAACGTAGATATCTGAGAGCCTGCAGATTTGCGCTAGTCGAAGCTATTCCTGTCCCATCCGTCTTACGACGTTTTCGGATGTAGGTCACAAATTCCGGTGATGAAAGTACATCGTATAAAATTGGGAAACGAATTTCCCCGAAGAAATAGTTCTTCATGAATACATAGTAGGCACTGAAGTGCTATTATTGGCACACCACTTTCTTCAGAAAACTTGAAGGAAATGGTTACATGGGGAAACAGTGAAAATATGCCAATAATAGCATTACAAAGCCAACCATGCATTTATGAAGAATTATTTCTACGGGAAAACGTGTTTCCCAATTGCATATAACAGACCCTGGAAGTTTTGAAACACTGAAGTGTTTTTATAAAAACTTGTTTAAGACGCAGCAATACAGATCAATTTTTCGCTCTGACTTCCATGACAAACTGCTTCAATCGTACACCGCCATTTCCTCGTGCTCATTACGATTACTCGATTTCGAAAAGCTTTTCATTTAGTGAGGCCGTCGCAAAATTTAGGCATCAATAAATACGCAAAAATACAAAGTAAAAGAACACAAATATTGTAAAGCAAGTAAAACATTTCAAACTAAGTTATGTAGTGGGAAACCAATAAATGCAGAGTTTATAGTTATCATAGTTATTGAGGGAAAGGAGGAGAATCCGTATGGTTCAAGGTTTAAGGACAACAGAAACGTGATGCAAAACAGACCGTATCAGACATGCATGGTTTTGTAGTCATCTGTATTAGTTCAAAGACACGTTTCTCCGTGGAATAAAAGTTTCCGGTTAAAAAAGTTTTAATTTGATAGTTAACTATTTATCGAAAAAAAAAATTAATCAGACCGTTATCTTAGATTTTCCTTGACTGTCTTTCTTTTTTTTTTTTTTGGAGATGTCAAATAACATATCGTCGAAGTTGTTTTTTAATAGCTTATTCTAGAGTAAATAATCAACCTTTTCGCATTATATATAAAGGATACTGTTGTTAAATTTCAACCAAATAGATTGTAAACAAAGGAGTAGACCTCACGACGTGTGCCAGTGGGCAGCTGACTACGAGATGTAATTTCTTCCAGCTCGTACGAAATGCCCCAGGACTCCTTCCGCGGTCTAGACGACTCAGTGCAACGCCGGATACAAGTGGTCATCGAACTACATAGCGGCAGTCTATTCATCTTGTACAGAATACCCGTGAACACCTTCCGCAGTCTAGTAGAGTCGGTGCAACTCCGGGGGCAAACAGTCACCACTCAGGGACACCATCCCATCCAGCTCGTAGATAATACCTGAAGTCACTTTATATAGTCTAGTGAAGTCGATCCCTCTCCAGCTGTAAGCAGAGAGACATCGACTTCACTAGATTATACGAAAGGTAGCCCAACACACACCGGACAAAACATTACAGACACTTACCTAATATTGCATTGGTCCTCCAGCCTGTACACGCCGAAGCATCGACTCCACTAGATGTTGGAGGATTTTACGAAGGTAATTCCAACTATGCCTGTTTCACCATTTTCCACAACTTCGCCCGAGACGTGGACCCAGGATCCATGGATTTGATGTTCCGTTAAACGGCATCCCAAAGACCTTTTACAGTGTTATGATCCGGAGACCGTAGGGGGCCACTGGATGGTTCCAAGCACAGATGAATGTTCATCGAGCCATACCTGGATGGTTGCGACCAGGTGGGGTGGCGTATTGTCTTGTTGAAACAGACCATCAGTTTCAGGATGCCGGAAAGCCATGAAAGTGTGTAGCACATACCCGTAGCACGCAGCGGGTGAAATATCTCTCCAGGCGCAAAAAGTGACCTAGTGTATCCTATAAGAAGGTTCCTCAATCCGACGCAGAGCCATCACCTCCTTGAACAGAGCCAACCTGGCACGACGTGGCCATGGCCTTACGCTGTCAACGCTACACTCGCGCCCTCCCATCATCTCGGTACAGCTGAAAACGGGTTTTATCTGACCACACAACGGGGCGCCACGCTGCAAAAGTCTAGTTTTGATGTTAGCGGCGCCAGGAGAAACGTAATATCCGAGGACGAGCAGTCAACTATGGCACACGAGTAGGGCGTCGACTCCTGTAGTCAAGGGCATGCAGCGTGCGTTGAACCGTTCCCTCTTGGGCCTCTGACTTTTAACCTGGGTGAGATTTGCGTCTCCGTTTCCAATCTATCAGTCTGTACGGGCCTGGATAGTCTACGTCCACCCCGGTCATCAATGGCGTGTGGTCGCGCTTACACTCTTGGCGTTGGTACGTAAGTCGATGGCATACCGCGGTATACACCCTAGATATGGTATGAAACCCTAGGGTTCTTACCAGTTGGGCGATGGAATGGCCCATCTGTCTTGCGCCGACAATGCGCCCACTATCAATGTCGCTCAGATCCCCAGGCTTACCCATGTTCGTCGATTGTGATATCCTGTTCGGAAGCCCTGCTGTCCGTCTGTTTATCGCCTGTGTTCGGCTAGGGTGCATTCCATCTGTAAATTACCATGATCTTTAATGTTTTGGATACTTAGTGTTAAAACCTCCCATTTTGAGTTTCGATTCTAATGCAAATTTTGTGCTACTTTTCCGTTTGATTTTCGGTCTGAACACCACCTCACTTGTACGGATTTCCTGCTATGTTTTGATAACAGTTGCAACGAGTCAAAGAAAAAAATTTAAAGTAAAATATCCTTGTAAACGTAAGATATGAATCATGAGTGCTGTAGTTGTCTCAGAACGTTAGTATTGTTCAATCCTTTTCGTTTACTACTTTTTTGAAGCCATGGGCGTAGATATTTCCGAGAAGTTGGGAGGAAGTAAGAGAATGATTGTTATAATTATATGAAATATTTCAAGTAAACTGATAGTGTGTGAAATTATAATGATTGCTGTAACCCTAATAAGAAATTAATGCAATATGGGGTGTCTGAGAATTATTGGACACATTACAAAATTATATAAAACAAAACATTAAACAGATAGAAAGAAACTGACTGCACTAACTTGCAATGTAACTACACAAGTTAATAAATTTCGTTGTGAGATCACTTGGTTGCTCGTAGTACGTCCAAGCGATACTCGATTTCATGCCATGTATTGGCAAGCACCTGAGGAGTTATGTAATTAATAGCAGCTGTGATACGCAGTTTCAGTTCCTGCAAATCCGTACGAGGCGTCCGATAGGCACGATTCTTCACACAACCCTACATGAAATAATCCAATGGAGTTAGATCTGGAGAGCGAGGAGGCCACGTAATGGGACCACCACGCCCAATCCATCTGTTGTGGAAATTTAGGCACTTACGTACACACGTTGACCAATGCGGAGGCGGCGCCGTCTTGTTGGAAATCGACGTTGTCATATCTTTTGATCTGGGGTATAGCGAAATTTTCTAGCATATCCAAGAAAATGTCACCATTTATGGTTTTTTCGCAGAAGAAGAAAGGGCCAATCACTTCTCTTTTTGACAGGGCGCACCACACATTAACTTTTGGAGAATCACGTTCCAGTTCAATAGCAGCATGAGGCGGTTCACTGCCCCATATCCTACAGTTGTGACAATTCACAGTACCTGATACATGAAATGTGGATTCATCACTAAAAATCACAGTACTGAGAAAGTTTTCGTCGTTTTCCACTCGATTCAGCATATCAACAGCAAAATCGTATCGCAGAGCGTGATCATTTACATGCATACGTGATCATTTACATACATTGCACTATTTGAATTTTATAAGCAAGAAACTTTAATTTCTTGTGCAAGATATCGTGAACTGTCGATTTCGGAATGCACAGTTGTCTGCTTTCTTTAAGAACGGATTTCCTGGGGCTTCGTCGGAAACTTTCATTAATTTGGTCAACCGTCTCACCGCTGACGGTAGGCCTACCGGCTCCTGCACGATGTTCCACATCGCCAGTTTCTTTAAACTGTTTCATCCACCGCTTAATTGAATTCGTTGACGGAGGATTACAAACATACTCTAAACGGTACCGTCTTTTAACTTTAATGACAGACTTTTATTCCGCAAGCCATAACACACACATCGCCTTCTGCTGTACGGATGACATGACTACTGATTGCACATTTCTCATACATTCCTCATCAGGCCACACCTAGCGCCATCTATCGGATTCTGGGAATAACAATTCTGCAAAACAAAAATATAGGAACCGTGTTAGTAATACGTGACATAGAAAAACAGGCAATGCTGTTTTTTTTACATAATTTTGTAATGTGTCCAATAATTCTCGGACACCCTGTATATTGTGTCCTTTTGACAGCTAAAAGCCATAAATGCCTGAACTTCAAGGTAAAAAATAGTTGGAAACCTATGGAAATAATATACAATATATGTGTTTTCTAACAAAATATTTCGAAATGGTAAAAGTACCCTTTGATTAGGTAATATAAAGAACACATTTAGCATCGTAAAACAGCATACGTTTGGGCAAATAAGTGTCGTAAAAAATAAACGCAGGAAGTCAGAGAAAGCTTTAGTAGGACACGGCAAAAGCAATCAGCTAACGTTTCAAACTGTATCACTACTAATAAGAGTGAAAATGACCTCTTTGGATAACGGTTATTTCCACTGGGTTAACAATGGGAAGATCATCGAACAGAGTTGCAAACAGAGTGACTCTCCTATGTTGCCATAAAATAAGAGATCCCTCTGGATCTGCAGATTGCATGCGATATCCAGAACAAGCTAGAAGGAATAGAAAGTGTACGTACATTGCCTGAACGGGTCTACAGAATGCGTACAATAATCGGAGCAAACAAAGAGGAACAGGAAATGTACAGTGCCTGACTGGGTCTGCGGAATGCATACGATATTCGGAGCAAGTGATACCCGATTGCCTGAGGGCGGAGGCTCAGATCTCAAAACAAATCCTGCCCATGCACGTCATCCAACAAGTCCCGTTCCCAAGCGACTGCATTGCACACATTATATGAAGGGAAAATAGCCTCACAACGATACATCTGTTATTAGAAAAGAGTAGTACTAACTTACCCTGAATTTTAACTTAAATTCCAAGAATAATGAGCTTTTCAAATTGAACAAATTAGGGAAGCATAATATTGTTACGCTTTCTTCCTATAAAAGGGTTGCGTCCCTGAGCATGAATTCGTTGCAATACAGCGAGAATTAAAAAAAAAAAGAGGCAATTTGTATTCCGCTGATTAGCCGGAAACCACGCAACACACACTCACAATAATGATCAGAAGGACTTAGTACGGACACTACATTTAATTACACTCTTAACAGCTTGAATAAAAATTAAAGAGAAGAAATACCCTGCACCATTACTAGCTTGAGGTGTTAATCTGAATCGTCATCACTCCTGACCAGATGAACATTCTGCGAAGGAGTTCACACCTCATGTGTCCGGCGTTAGTTTTCGCAGATCCACTCACCGAGTTCTTACAATGAGAAACAAAAATGTACTTACATGCCCTCAAGGTAATCTTTTGGCATTTTTGCGCCAATTTAGCGCTTTGGAGAAACACAAACACACGCACAAGTAATCACGGGGGATGAAGCTCTCTCTGGGTATCACCTGTGCGGGCCAATCTATCTGATGGCCTAAGAATATTTTTCCCCAGGAGATAGCGTCTATCGTACCCAGATTTTCTTTTCACCGATTGCGAAGGGCAGAGGGTAGTGGATCATAGGAGTGGTCCCCTCTGTACCCGTAAAGGCTGCTGGTCTCAAGAGCGTCTCCTCCGCGCTCTTCTTGACGACGTGTCTTTTTGCTCTGAGATCGAACGGCAGTCGTTTCACTTCTCAGTTTGTTCCTCAGCAAGGTTGCAGAATAGTGCAGCTCGTTCCTGCTGCTCGAACTTGGCTGGTCATTTTGGACCTGGCGTCCGCTATTCGCCTTCGCTCCTTCTGTTTTCTGCTGCACGGCGATCCGAGCTCAAATATCAGCGTCTCCGCTCCAGCATGTGTCCCCGGTCTCTCCAAGTGTACTCATTTTCTTCGTCCCGAGCTCAGACTCGCAAAACTGTCTGTCTCTGCACAACGTTGCTGAATGTCATCTGGTCTTTCTCATGATGTCCGTCCCCCCATGCAACTGTAGATTTTTGGCCAGCCCCTCAACGAGCGCGCTGCCTTATCTGGTCAGCAGATTTGCATCCCCAAAGAGCGTTCTCCGAAGTTTCTTCACGGGAATTCGGTTAACGCTGAGAAAGCCAAGACAAGGAAATTTATTACCTTGTCTTTGCCACTTGCGACGTCGTTCCTGAGAGGCCCGAATGGGGAAATAAGGCATCCAAAACTCTTACAGGTCCTCTCAAAAATTACTGCTTCTCCCAGCACATTTTTGACCCCGCGTAACAATATGTGGGGTATAAAAACTGACGACAAAATCTCAGGGGTACAGGTCTCCTCTGGTTCCATACGATTTTACGTCAGCATTTGAATCCGTAGATCGTATTTAAGATGAGAATACTTTTATGACCACGAATGCTCATAGCAGAATGAAAACATTAAAACAAAAGATATAACATATTACCTAGCTGTAGATGGAAATGAAAAGGGTCGTTATTACTACTATTTTGCGTCTTGATTCTTAATAACACCCGTCCAGACGGAATATAAGACTACTTTGGCGTCATTCTAAGTTCTACGACAGCTAGTTGTTTTGCGAAAGCAGGCTGTTCTTGAAAATGACCTTGTCCTTTGTGTTCATAGAAAACGTAAAAGAGAAACTGCCTTTTCTTTTTCTTTTCCACTATTAAAACAACCCAACGTTCTCTCCGAAATAGTGTCCCTTGCTAATAACGATATCAAGATAACACAAATGTCAGTGTTATAAAAAAATTTAAAAAGCATTCACCGTTTCTTGGAAGTTAAAGCGAAAAGTTGAATAAATGCAGAAACACAGAATGAAATTCTGTTCCGTATTTCTTAAATTAACCACGCACTTGGATTTCCCCCAGCCTCTGTCATAATTTAGGATTGCGTTACTTTTGAGAGTTGAAGTGAAATTTTCAGTTTCTATTCCAACGCCTTTCGGATTTAAAAATTGATATCGTCGGCGCTTCTTAGTTGTGATAAATCGCTGGTCTCATGGCACTCAGTCTCGACATATATTTAATACCTCTAATAAAGTCCCTTCCCTGACTAAATTATTTTTGCTTTCAAATGTCTGGATGAAATGATTCCTTTGCGTATATCTGAAATGCGTTGTAATTACAAACCCCTGAAGAAGTAAAGAAAAAAAGAAAAAAAAAGAAATAAAAGGGAAGGAAAGTTGAGCAAACTTTGGAAATGCACTAATAAAACTGTCGCAGGCTTTGCAGTAAGACTTTTCTAGAGAGGCAATATGTCATGAGCGACGGTGCATGATATAGCAGTGAAAAAGTCGAGTTATTTTCTCATAACAGGTGATAATTAAGAAAGATGAGCTAGAAGTCATTCTGTATTCTGTCTGTGGAGTTGGCCAGCTAAATTATTTATGATTTGGACCGACACACATGCACACACGCACAAAAAAGGCTTTTCTTCCGGAATTTGATGAGACGTACCGTTAATTAAGTAGGATATCTTTAAATCGATATTCTTTCTCCCAAATGGAAGGTGACGTCGTGTTCTTCAGTTGCACGCAACACTGTCATTTAACCTAAAATGTGAAAAAAAAAAAAACTGTTAAAGCAAGGAGAATATTATTTTTCCCGACTAAGGTTTATTGACTACATAAAACCAGGGCTAATAAAGTCAGAGGAAATATCCATTTAAGAAACTGAGACTAATGTTTGACGTTGAAAACACCCCAAATCCGTTGTGTGAAAGGCTAAGCCTTCTCTGCCAGGTTAACATTATTTTTTTTAACATTTGAGAGAACGAAAAGCTCTGAGTTCCCCAGGGAAAATCACTAGCTCAAAAATCCATATCAGGTATATATTGTTTCTATGCAGGCCCTGCTGAAGGCTGTTTACGCACCGTTGCAAAATGTCCCTTTTGCTTCCCCTTTGTGAACTTTTAGCCTGAGAAAATGTACATAATGTTTTCAAATTTGTGTTCCATTCTATTTTCAAAAAATTAGAAATGAGGTGTTTTAGTATTATTCAAGTGCCCAGTAACACAAGTTAGTAAAATCATGTAATGCATTGATTATAATACGCTTTCCAACATACCAGAAATCATTACCCAAGTTATCACTGAAGTTATAAGGATAATGGCTATGGAAAAAACCTCCCTCCTGTGCCCTGACCTTTAATCCCATTTCTATGATATTCGACAGAACCGGTTCAGTATACCTCCGAAATAACATGATAACGTTTTGTTGCAATCGAAGCACTTTTACGTAAGCTATGATGCATAAGGGCTATGCAATAGATGCCGCTCCTGTGTCCTAACGTTTGACCTTATTTCGCCCATTTACAATAGGATTCGTCCCCAGGCCGGCCCCTACAACATACTAACATTTCATCCAAATCGAAGCATTTTTACCTAAGTTATAACGCATAATGGCGGTGGATGTGATTCCGCTCCTGTGTCCTAACCTTTGACCCTATTTCGCCCATTTTCAACAGAATTCGTCACTAGGCAGGCCCCTACAACATACTAACATTTCATTCAATTCGAAGCATTTTTACGTATCTTATGACGCATAATGGCGATGCATGTGATTCCGCTGCTGTATCCTAATCGTTGACCCTATTTCGCCCATTTTCAATAGAATTTGTACCCAGGTGGTCCCCTACAAAATACCCAAATTTCATCGCAATCGAACCTTTTGTACGTTAGTTATGACGCATAAAAGCAGTGGAATGAATCCCGCTCCTATGTCCTGACCTTTGACCACATTTCCTTCGCTTTCAATAGGATTCCTTCTCAAGTATTTCCCTACCACATACTAACATTTCATCGAAATCGAACGATTTTTACGCGAGTTATCGTACGGAAGGACATACGCACTCAACGCGTGACGTAATGGGGCAGATGGGAATCGCGACCATCTGCTCGCAAGAGTGTGACGTCATAAAAATTTAATAGGATCCACACACAACGCGTGACGTAATGAGACAGATGGCGTGACCGCGCGCCAACATCTCTATCGCGAGAGTGCGACGCCATAAGATTTCTAAGCATGGGTAATATTAATGGGACGACGCCATGACGCTAAGAACGTGGTGTCATTCGGGGTGGTTATTTAACCCACTAAACGAATTTTTCTAAAGTCGAGATCAAGGTAAATCGATTTCTAGTACCAGAAAACGGTAGGTTTAGGACTTTCATCAAAATCCTTAGAGCCGTTTTCAAAATACAATTTACATACATACAATAATTGCTCCTTTAATAATGTGGGATAAGGGCGATGGAATGGATCTCGATCCTATGTCCTGACCTTTGACCCCATTTCGTCCGTGATCAGTATGGTTCGTCCCCAGGTGGTTCCCTACCACATACTAAAATTTCATCGAAATCGGACCATTTTTACGCACGTTATGACGCATAAGGGCAATGGAATGCATCCCGGTCCTTTGTCATGACCTTTGACCCCACGTCTCCCATTTTCAATAGGGTTCCTTCCCAGGAGGTCCCCTATTACATACAAAAATTTCATCGACATCGAACCTCATTTACGCAAGTTATGACGCATAAGGGAAATGGAATAGATCCCGCTCCTGTGTCGTGATCTTTGACCCCATTTCGTTCATTTTCAATAGGGTTAGTCCCCTGGTGATCCCTTACCACATACTAAAATTTCATCGAAATCGAACCATTTTTACGCGAGTTATCGTGCGGACAGGCGGACAGACGGACGGACAAAGCTGGAGCATATACGCTTCTTCAACCTACGGTTAGAAAACGTAAACAAATGGTGGTTTCATTTACATTAAAAAATAGTTGATAGGAACTATCTCCTAAAATTACTAAGTTGTCCTATTGGGTTGATGCATATGTTCATGCCGTTTCATTTACGCTTTCCAACCGTAGGTTTAAGAAGCGTATATGCTCCAGCTTTGTCCGTCTGTCCGCACGATAACTCGCGTAAAAATGGTTCGATTTCGATGAAATTTAGTATGTGGTAGGGAACCACCTGGATACAAACCCTATTGAAAATGGACGAAATGGGGTCAAAGGTCACGACATAGAAGCGGGATCCATTCCATTGCTCTTATGCATCCTAACTTGCGTAAAAATGTTTCGATTTCAATGAAATCTTACTACGTGGTAGGGGACCACTTGGCGACGAAGCCTATTGAAAGTGGGCGAAACGGGGTGAAAAGTCACGACATAGAAGCGGGAACCATTCCATTTCCCTTATGCGTCATACCGTACGTAAAAATGGTTCGATTTCGATGAAATCTTAATCCGTGGCAGGGGACCGCTTGACGACAAAGCCTTTTGAAAATGGACGAAACGGGGTGAAAGGTCACGACATAGGAGCGGGATCCATTCCATTTCCCTTATACGTCATAACTTATGTAAAAATGCTTCTATTGCTACAAAACGTTAGTATGTTGTTCCGGAGGTACACTGAACCGGTTCTGTTGAATATCATCGAAATAAGGTCAAAGGTCAGGACACAGGAGCGAGATTTATTCCACAGCTCATATCCTCATAACATAGGTGATAACTTGAGTGATGATTTCTGGTATGTTGGAAAGCGTATCATAATCAATGCATTGCATGATTTTACTAACTTGTTTCACGAGTAATTCCCAGGTCAATAGGGACAGTGCAGATAACCAGTCGTATATCAAAATGTAGCCAGTCATATCGTGTATCTAAATCTTATTGCGTTGTGTGATTGTGGCTAATGGTTTTTTTGGTTTTCAGGTCTGGAAGTACGGAGCGTCAAGCAGAGAGTAATGAACATTTCCGACATCTGCTCCTCTACGAGTTTAACAGGGGATCTACAGCCGCCGAGGACACTCGAAAAATTTGTGTTGTGTATGGGGAGGATGTTATTGCTCCGCGGAGGGCCCGCAAATTGTTTGAGCGTTTCCGAGGTGGCAATTTAGACCTCAACGACTCTTCACGCTCAGGTCGTCCATCTCAATTTGATGAGGATCGTTTGAACCGTCTCATCCACTTGGATCCACGTCAAACCAAACGCGAATTGGCCACTGAGATGGACTGTGATCAGGCCACAGTGGTGCGACACCTGGAACGTATGAGAAATGTCCAGAAATTGGGGTCTTGGTTGCCTCACACTCTCACCGGGGACAACAAGAATCAGCGTACTGCCATATGTGGTTCCTTACCAGCCGTTATTCCGAATGTTCTCAGCAACACAGACCTTTTCTGTCACGTTACTGGAGATGAAAAGTGGTGCCTGTAAGTGAATTTCAGGCATCGGAGGGGAAGGTTAAGCCCAAACAAGACGCCCACACCACGTCCAAAACATGGCTTTGATCTTGCGAAGATCATGTTGTGTATCTGGTGGGATACGGAAGGAATTATTCACTGGGAAATGCTGCAGAGGAATCGGACCATCAACGCTGCACTCTATTGTGAGCAATTTCGCCGTGTGGAGGTAGCAATTCAGCAGAAACGGCCACATCCGCGCCATGGTGTCCTTCTCCAACATAACACACGCCCTCACAGTGTAAACATGTCCAGAATGACCATTCAGGCCATGAAATGGGAGATCCTTCCACATCCGGCCTATTCCCCAGATGTCGCCCCTTCATACTAACGCCTGTTCCGATCTCTGTGGAATGCACTTCGTGGCAGAACGTTCAACAATGATGTTGATCTCCAGAATTGCCTTGATGATTTCTTCCGGGCAAAACCTGCACGTTTTTTCAAGAATGGCATTGCAAACAATGTTGTAATACATTCCTGTATCGCGGTGAAAAAAACGGCATGAACTTATGCAACAACCCAATTGATTAACCTAGCAGGATCTGCTCCTTTGATTCCTCTCTCTACTCAGAGTGCTTTATAGATAGAGATAAAATACTCAGGTAATTTCTTATTATTTTCGTAATTTTATTCATGTGAAGAACAACAACAGCAAGAAAAACAAAACGGAAACAAAACAAAACAAAACAAACAAACAGTGATTCAGCAAACTTTTAGGGAGCGCAATTTCAAACCACCATTAACTACCACCCCTAGCATCTGCTTCGTTTGTTAAATAAGAAATACGGCACTGTAGGCGGAGGGCGGCTTCAAGCGAATATACACCGCGTTTCCTTTTCCTCAGAAAGAGAAAGAAGTGAAAGAGTAAAAATATGCTTTGTGAGATGCGACAAAGCAAGATTTCCTTTGGTTAAAGACGGTAACAAGATAAATTGGTCAGTACTACTTTAAAGTACAACCCATTTCTTCGTTCTGAGCTGTAAAACGAACCCACACAAGTTATTCATCATTTTAAAATTTTCAATTTTACTGTCAAAAGTGCTTCGGTGCTTTGGTTACCATCTTGAGCTGGCCTTATTTCCATGTTTATTTACAATATTTCAAACTATGTAATAATGTAGGCTTTTGTAAAATGATATGATGTCAGAGAAAAGACTGGAAAGTTGAGATATTAAACTGACATTGAATATTTGCTTAACCTAATGATGCCACCGAAACACGCCTTTTGTGCGAAAATAAAGCTTCGTGAAATAAAGTGCAGTAAAACAAACTCTTTTATCAAGCTGAAGCACATGGAATAATTAATACAGAAATAAATCAAGCTGTTCTTTCCATGTAACATAACCACAGTGATTTGAAAAATTTACCGTTTTGGAACGGAAATCGAACCCGTATTTCACGATTTGCGCTCGAGTAGGATAACCATTATACCACCATAACAATGAAATCCAAACAACTGGAGCATTGTTGTTTCGATATCATTGTCTTGGGTGGTGTAATGGTTAGCATACTTGAGCGCAAATCGGGAGATGCGGGTTCGATTCCTGTTCAAGGACGACGAAATTTTCAAACTTCTGTGGTTACTTTACATGAATTTTTTAACCGATATAAGAAATTGCTGCGCCGGTAGCCGTGTGGTTAGAGACGAGATCTTCTTGGTGTAGGTTGCATCTGGGCTGGTCTTTCACTTGCAGGTGAAAGATGGGCAGTCCGCATGCCCCAAGACACTGACCCTCACACTACCGGTGGTCTTAAATTAGGAACAAATGGCATTATAAGTCTGAGAAGCTCACTGGTAGCTGAACGTTGCGTTACGTGCACGGGGAACAATATAACTAGATGTTGTGATACCCATCGAAACATTCCCCATTAGGTATACATTCTGACTAAAAAATAATTTTTAAATTGATCTTTAAGAAGTGATTGCAGCGACAAATCCTTCCACAGCCGTTCCACATCGAAAACTGACTCTTTACTAGAAGAAGGAAATGCAAATGCATGCAGAATGTTTTTCACGAAAGAAAAAATTAGTCGTACATTTAGAAGCAGACATGGTCCCCATTAAAAATAAATATTTTATTCCCATAAGGGAAAAACTGTGCTTCATTCGAAATATAAAGTATACATGAATTTTTGTCATCGTAATTTATATTCGGTTCAAAACGAATATTTTCACTCGGAAATTTAGAATGGAGTATCTTAAAAAAAATATGCATTTACGCCTAATAGCGAAAGAAAAGGCATTACGCACTATCTTTTGCCTCTTCATCACTATCAAATCTCCGATCACGCAATACTTCTTTAAGAGGACAAATGAGATGCAAACCAGTTTGTGCGAAATCCGGCTTGTAAGGTGAATACAAACCAGTCTCAAACTTGAGGTTTTGAACTGTTGTCCTAGTTGCAGCCGTTGTGTGGTGATATCCATTATCGTGGTGCAGAACAATTTTCGACGACAATGATCGTATATTTTTGCCAGTCGCACATTTCCATTTCTCCCTATGCACTACCGTTATGTTACGCACCTAACATTTTGTACGTGTTCCTAAAAATGTTTCAAAATAGGTTATGTTTGACAACAGGCTCAGCAAGATACATGAGACCTTTAGTATCCGGATATCCGTTTTTTACGCCAAACTAAGGCTCATTAAAGTAAATAAATGAAGACGCATCTTGTCAGGGAAACATGGAAAACCAGCATGAACAGTAAAATAGGCCGTAAGTCAGAGATTTGTGAGTTTCAACGTGAAGGAGTCTTAGATCTTAGCAATAATTCAGTTCAGAAGATTTCTGCCCTACTCCAGCTGTCCCCCGATCAACTATAAAGGACATTATTTTGAAGTGAAAACGCATAGGAGCAAAAACAGTGAAATAGCGATCTGGTAGGTCACGCAAAATGTTAGAGAGGGACTTCTGAGAGCAAAAGCGGATGGCACGACTGTCCTCATTGGCAGTACCCACCACCGAGTTCCGAAATGCCTCTGATAGCAACCCTAGCACCATAGCGGTTCGTCAAGAGCTGATGGAAATGGGATTACACTGCCGAGCAGCCTCACACACACACCTAACATGAGCAAGATCAACGCCAAGCATCGGGTGGAGTGGTGTAAAAGTGCGCGACACTGGACCCTGGGACAGTGGAAAAGCATTCTCTGGAGTGATGAATCACGTCTCACCATCTGGCAGTCAGATGAACTTATCTGGGTATGGATGGCAGGCGAAGGCCCATACCCTACTGTGCTGTGCCAACTGTGAAATTTGTTGGTGAAGGAATCGTGCTCAAGAGCTGTCTTCTACGGTTTGTGCTGGGCTTTCTAGTTCCATGACCGTGTATCTCAAAGCTAGGGCTTTGGGAATTCTGTGCTGCCAACATTATGGCAACAGTTTGGTGAAACCACGTACACGAAGCGAAGTTCTTTCAGAAATAGTTTGATAAGATTGGGATGGAAAAACTTAACTGGCCTTCACGGAGCCCTGATCTCAACCCTATGGAACATCTTTGGGACGAATTGGAACGCCGATTACGAACCAAGCCAAGCCACTAGACATTGGTGGCCCACCTAACTAATTCTCTTATGGCAGAATGGCAGGTAATTCCTGCAGCAACGTACCAAAGTCTAGTAGAAAGACTTTTCAGCAGATCAGATAGTGTATTTTTGATAGATTAAATACTGTTGAACGTCTTTCTTACTGAGGACGAAGAGTGTTTCCACTCCATAACTTGACTCTTATTTTCTCGGTCAAAATGGTGCACCCAGGTCTCATGCTTTATGGCAGTTCTTTCCAGTAAACATGGATCTTCATCTTCGTACGTTGTTGTTTATGTTGATAGGTGAGCTCTCTTTCGGATTACAAGTGACTCACAGGTCCCGGTATACCAAGTCGTCAAGCAGCATTTCATACGCAGAAGCATATCCTTTCCGTTACATATGAGCCACAGCACACACAATACAGATCTGCAGGGGCTTGTCTTGGCACGAAAAGACCAAGCCGGACGTTGCTTTCCGGCCGGGCCTATACATGAAGGTTTAGCATTTTCTCAAAAATTGGAGAAGGTGTAGCATTTTCTCAAAGATTGGAGGTTTAGCATTTTCTCAAATATTGGAGAAGGTTTAGTATTTTCTCAAAGATTGGAGAACTTTTAGCATTTTCTCAAAGATTGGAGAAAGTTTAGCGTAGTAAAGTAAGGTTTAGCATTTCCTCAAAAATTGGCGAAGGTTTAGCATTTTTTCAAAGATTGGAAAAGGTTTAACATTTTCTCAAAGGTTGGAAAAGGTTTAGCATTTTCCCAAAGATTGTTGAAGGTTTAGCATTTTTTCAAAGATTGGAGAAGGTTTAGCGTAGTAAAGGAAGGCTTAGCATTTTCTCAAAGATTGGAAAAAGTTTAGCATTTTCTAAAAGATTGCGGTAGGTTTAGCTTAGTAAAAGAAGGTTTAGCATTTTCTAAAAGATTGCGGTAGGTTTAGCTTAGTAAAAGAAGGTTTAGCATTTTCTCAAAGAATTGAGGTTTAGAATTTTCTCAAAGATTGGAGGTTTAGCATTTTCTCAAAGATTGGAAAACGTTTACCAATTTCTCAAAGATTGGAGGAGGTTTAGCACTTTCTCAAATATTGGAAAATGTTTAGCATTTCCTTAAAGATTGGAGAAGTTTTAGCATTTTCTCAAATATTGGAGAAAGTTTAGCGTAGTAAAGGAAGGTTTAGCATTTTCTCAAAGATTGTTGAAATTTTAGCATTTTCTCAAAGATTGGAGAAGGTTTAGTGTAGTAAAGGAAGGTTTCATATTTTCCCAAAAATTGGAGAATGTTTAGCATTTTCTCAAAGACTGAAAAAAGTTTAACATTTTCACAAAGATTGGAGAATGTTGTGTGTAATACAGGAAGGTTTAGCATTCTTTCGGAAGGTTTAGCATTTTCTCAAAGACTGAAAAAAGTTTAACATTTTCACAAAGATTGGAGAATGTTGTGTGTAATACAGGAAGGTTTAGCATTCTTTCGGAAGGTTTAGCATTTTCTGTTCTAATATAAAAGCATATACTAGCGGCCACTTCTTTTTTAATTTAGAAGCAATTACTGGCGTGTACAGGAAGATTTATCATTTTCTCAAAAATTGGAGAAGGTTTAGCATTTTCTCAAAAATTGGAGGTTTAGCATTTTCTCAAAGATTGGAGCAGGTTTTGCATTTTCTCAAAGATTGGAGAAAGTTTAGCGTAGTAAAGGAATGTTTAGTATTTTTTTGGAAGATTTGACAATTTTCCCTGTACAGGAATATTTAGCATTTTGATTCTGGATTAAAGAAAAACGTTTCGACTCGCAAAAAAGAAGATTGACTTGCCGAATAAACAGATGGTAAAGATCATAGATGGAAACGGAAGACATGGAAGAACGTCGATCACCCGATGCTTTGATTAATTACTACAGCTCAAATCGAAAAGCTATGCTGAGGATTTTCTGGTAATTTTCTAAATATACGACCTCTTTTAGCAATTTCGACGCAGAATTCTTAAAAATCGAAGTGCCGCAAAAAACATATTTTTTTTTCTTGGCGGCATATAATCCGCTATAACGAAGTACATTTCTCCGTCATTTCAGGTCCACGCCGGGAATCGAACCCGAGTCAACTTATTCCGGAACAAGTCGCTCTACCAACTGAGCTACACAGACGTTCGTTCTAACCGCTATCTGCCTTTATGTCGTGTGCGTCTTGCGGCGCAGGCACATCACATCTCCCCCACCGAAAGAGGGCCGGGAGCATGGCTCACGGGTCAGCCGTGACCATGAATCTTTGCAGGCAGCCATCCGCTGTAGAACTTGCATTTGAGAACTCCCAGTCAATCTGGTGTGTGGAATGCTACGTTACATACATTTATTTTTCGAAGCAGAAGGGAGAAGGGATTCTCTTATTTTTCTTATCTTTGAGAAGGGATTCTCTTATTTTTCTTATCTCGCGGTGTGGAAAGAACATCACACCATTGCGAGATCTTGAACGGCCGGGTCATCCGGAAAATTCGGACGCCATTATAACGAAGTAAATTTCTCCATCATTTTTGGTCCACGCCGGGGATCGAACCCGAGTCCACTTATTCCGGAACAAGTCGCTCTACCAACTGAGCTACGCAGATGTTCGTTCTTGCTGCTATCTGCCTTTATGTCGTGTGCGTCCTGTGGAGCAGGCACGTCACACCACTGAACCAAAGTTTATAACTTTTGTAAAAAATAATCAGCTCATTATGTGTCAAAACATACAGTAATCGTGAACATGTGGCTCATCCTCAGAAGGAAACAATGCTTTTCATCATACTTGCAATATCTGCAAGAATTGGCAGCAGAACAGTAACAACAACAATAATAGTAATAATAATAATAATAGTAATAGTAATAATAATAACAAGAGTAATAGTAATAATAATAATATTATTAACACTGGGAAACATTTTTTTTGTTATTTTCTGTTGCATAAGACTTTTCATCTGATTCTAAGCATTTTTTCAACACTGATTTCAAATCTGAAATCGCTTTCCTCTACATGCGCTAGTTTTCATGCAATTTGAAGCTTGTGATTTTAGCAAAAAAGAACACCCACTGCTATTTCACCAGGGATATCTTGAGAACTAGACATACATCTACCCTAACCTTTGACTAATTAGGCGAATTTTTTTACGAACATCAATATTCTTTATATTTTTTGTTAATTTTGGATTCTAGAGATTTATCTGATTTGCACAAAAATAACACCTGTTTTTTTCTTTGTTTTAGATCTGATCATGGCTTTTTCAAGTAGACATAAATGTGTAAATAATCCTGATACATTCTGTTATGTATGTGGCTGCTACACACTTCGTCAAAGGCGCAATATAACTTTGTTTGTGAGGCGTGCCTATAAAGCCTATTTTGAAGGTCCGTTTGATGACCAAGACAAGAAATGGGTTCCTCATGGTGTGCTTCATACACTGGCGTGCAAAAAGTAAGGACGAGACGGTTTTTCGAATGTAACGTCGTGCAGAAGTATTCCACATCGACTCAAATCATACCGTAAGATCCCCAAGATGTAAAAATATGGGACAAGTGAGCAAAACCGTCCAAACAAGGAATCCAAAGGATACAAAGGCACTTTATTGAAAAGGTAGCTTCGAGCACAACTGGACAGAAGACAGAAACGTCCATGTGACAGGCGGCTGGCAAGAAAAATCCAGTCTTTAGTAGGGGATATATCACCCCTGACTGCGTTGCAGGATTTACAACGTCTGTCCATGCTGAGGACGAGGTTGTCAAGGAGCTGTTGAGACATCGCGGCCCATTCCTCTTGTAGCGCTAATCGCTGCTTCGGAATCGTTGCTGACTGCTGGTGACGTGCTGCCAACGGTCTCCCGAAAAGGTCCCACACGTGTTCGATTGGATTTAGGTCCAGGCACCTTGCGGGTCAATCCATGCGTTGAATATCCTCACTCTCCAACAGCTCTGTGATAGCCACTGTACGATGAGGTGTAGTGTTGTCGTCCGTGAAGAGGAACTCAGGACTCCCAGCACCTCTAAGTAGACGCACGTGAGGCAGGAGAACCTCGGTACAATAGCGGACACCAGTGACTGAACCTCCTTGGAAGATGTGGAGTCAGTACGTCTACCAATCATGATACCGCCCCAAACGAGAACTCCACCACCTCCAAACCTGTCCCTTTCGATGATGTTGGAGGTGTGATTGCGTGTTCCCTACTCTCTCCATATGTGTATACGTCCAGAATCGCTCGTCAGACTAAATCGGCTCTCATCCGTAAAGAGAACTCGACCCCATTGCTGATGTGTCCAGTTTTTGTGTTCCTGACACAACAGAAACCGCCGTCTCCGATGAGCAGGCGTTAATGGCACACACCTTACTGGTCGTCGTGCAAATAGACCACCTTTGTGAAGCCTCCTGGTCACGGTAAAAGGCGATAACGGACGTCCAGTTGTCTGTTGCATGTGCCTTGCGATTTCCCCCGCTATCTACCGTCTGTCTCCTCTTGCCTGTAGGACAATATACCGGTCATCCGCCGCCGTGGTTGCTCCTGGACGACCACTGCTAAACCGTCGGACAGCTGTTCCTGTCTTTTGAAATGCTTTTCAAGCTCGTGAAACGATGCTGTGAGCGATCCCGAACTCCTCGGCCACACTAGTCACACTTCGACCTTCTTCCAACTTCCCAATGACGCGACCTCAGGTAAAGTCATCCAGATGTCATCTACTGGATTGCCTGTTGGCTATATCACATGGTGGCAGCAACTCGATGTCGTTCAAACCAATGTATCCCGGGCAATAGCTTTCACCGAATTTCTGAGCGTACACCGCCCGTTTGCGTTATACCTATCCGACACTCCCACCCCTACGTCATGCTGCATATATACGCATGCCCTACCGTACCGGACCCTAGTCTATCTCCTGTGTCGTCTCTCGGTCCGTTCTGGCTGCTCGTTTCGCTGTTATGCTAATTTCTGCTCTTCGTCCTTAATTTTTGCACACCAGTGTACTTGTAGGGAAATACGTCGTGACTGGACAAAAGGAAAACGAAATGGTCTGTCTTTGTAGTTGCCATGGTTTCCCGAGAACCCAAAGACCACATAACTGACTGCTATTTTTGTCTGGTCAACACGCAGGGTATCGGCAAGAAAAAACAACATAAGTTATCTTATCCCTGTATTCCCTCAGTAATTCGACCCACCCTGAACTGTGAGGATCTCCCGGTTTCAGTTTTAAATGGTTTTGCCTCATCTGAAGACGAAGGCAGTGAACATGATCACGAAGAGCACGAGGGTTGTGATAACGAGCTTCAAGAAATGTTTCAGAATCCGAAGACTCCTCATTTGATACCAAACAGACATCAGCCCCTCAGCAGTTTAGCCAACCGGAATTGAACGATTTAGTGCATGATTTGAGGCTCTCCAAGAAAGCAGCTGAGTTATTAGCATCCAGGCTGCAAGAAAAAACATACTTGACCGCTCTGCAAAAGGTTCTTTTTTCCGAAAGTAGGGCCAGATTTTTGTGGGTTTTTTTTTCAGAAGACAAGCAGTTTGTTTACTGCTTTGATATCCCAGGTCTTTTCGGGTATTTAGGTGTTAACTCGTATAGTCCAACAGAATGCCGATTATTTCTGGACAGCTCAAAGCGCAGCCTCAAGTGTGTTCTCTTGCACAATGGTAATGTTTATGGAGCAGTTCCAGCTGATCACTCAGTGCGTTTGCGAGAAGAACACAATGACATAAAAATGGTCATTGACTTGCTCAAATATCATGAGCACAACCGGATCAATTGTGTGGACCTGAAAATGGTAGACTTCTGCATTGGTCAACATAAAGGCTTCGCGAAGTTTCCATGCTACCTCTGCATGTGGGACTGCCGAGCTCGAAAAAAACACTAGACCAAGAAAGAGTGGCCCATCCGTGAAACTCTAGAAGCAGGCATGCCAAACATTGTTAATGACTCAGTCGTCAAACGAGAGCATATTATTCCTCTCCCCCAACTCCATATGAAGCTCAGCTTGATGAAACAGTTCATGAATGTTTTCAACACACAGTTTCTGCTTTTTCTGCTTTGTATTTCGGAAAGATCAAAGCAGGTGTGTTCGATGGACCTCAAATTCGTGCCCTTGTACGTGATGTAGAATTTGTCAAGAAGATGAATGACAAGGAGAAGGCAACACTGCTGTCTTTCGTGGCAGTTATACAAAACTTTCTTGGTATAACAAAAAGGCAGTTAACTATGAGGTTCTCGTTACTAGAATGTTGTTTGGCTTTTCGCGATCTTGGGGGCGATTCCTCGAGAACCTTGCAGCTGTTAGTGATAAACAGGGAGAGTCCTTCCATCAAGACCTCATGACGATGGAACAGAGCTATCAATGGCCACGGAACAAAAATATGATGGCAGACTACTGCTGGAACGTCAAACGAGATTGCCCTGAGAAAGTCCACAAACGCCACAGCTACAAGCGTAAATTCGGGCCTGAATAGGACATATTTGAACTTTGCATCCTATCCTTATCAGTTGTTCTGAATCACCGATCATCTTTATGTCGAAATATATGTTCATTTAAAGTAAAAAGCATTAGTGCATACTCATATTTACCAATAATGGATAAATGTTTCAGATTTGACAAGTGGCGATATATATTTTACTCCACACAAGTGATTTGTTTGCCTTTTTACAAACTTTAATGCATATTGTGATGCACCTACACGTTTTTGTGAATACATGAAGAATATATTGGCCAAGACGGTTGTTTAAGCCTAATTTTGTAACCATAAATTCCTCAGATAGACCATGTCATCATGCGAGAGGCGTCAAAATTTTGTGAAAAATGAAAATGTTGAATTTCAAAAAGTCTTGAGCTTACAGAGGAAAACTTACTTCAGATTTGAATTCAGCACACTCAAATTAGGTAAGCACAAATGCTGGTATCAATGCAACAAAAACTCTGTTCCCCAGTATATCAATAATAATAATTTGAGCTTATTTTCATAAATATTCATTGTGAAATTTGAGATTTTTCTTTGTCGCATAACGAAAGGCATTTCTGCATTCAACGAAGGGCCTATTACCTTAATATTTTTATTAACAGTATTACATTATCAAATATCTGCTTTTAAATTTCAACTTTTGCAAGCCGTTCTAACCAGATTTCTTAAATTTCATGATTTATTGCTAAAGCTTTGCATATTTCTTTTTCGAACTCCTTTCAAGAATCCGGGTAATTTTTGAAAATATGATTGTTTTAACCACTCAGTAGAACCAATTGGATGAAAACTTTCTTTCGCATGTTCTAGAGATATAAAACTTTTCGTAATGATGTGAGTCATTACTTTCTCCAAGCTTAGATAAATCACCTGTAAAAGTAAGCCCTCATTTTCGTTGTTTCAAGAACATTAAGAGCAAAAGACTTTCTTAACTTTTGTTCGGTCCTGTAAGTATGAATCCCATCTCCTTTACGAATATAACTTGTCCCTGTTTATCATGAATCCTTTTCGATTTGTTTCAAGAAAGAAGTAGAGAAAAGGCATTTCCCCTATATATCGAATTTCTTATTTTCTTCTTCATAACAAGATTTCCTCGACTCTTATGTTCATTCGTGCGTTAATAGGTGGATAACGAAAAATATTGTAATCCTTTTCGAAGAAAAGATTACGGTCGAACTTTATCACGAAACTCAAATACAAGATGCAGATACCATGGATAGTTCTATTCCACGGATGATGTAACAGATATTATTCCTAGCTCTGAAGAAAGCGGGAGTGTATTGAAGTACAGATTTCGTGAGTGACTTCAAGGAAGAGATTTATTCCCGAAATGTCCCAATAGTGCTTCGGAAAATCCATTTCTTTTAACAGATTATTTCACTGTTCGCTCTTGTGAATCGGATGTAAGGCCCTCTGAAAAACTGGGTTTAAAGATGTGTCAAATGCATTTTACTCCATAAGAGACTTTAGAAGAAACGAAAATAATATCTGTTCTTATAAGTACAAGTCAGAAATTATTGGTTTTTAAGTAAAATTTAGTATCAGGAACTTGTAATCACTCATTTCGATAGCAAACTGTTTTTAAAATATTTTATCGAAAACCCATCTGCTCGTATTTTTAACACGACTTGGGACAAAAATGAGTGCTTAGGTTATCGGTTCGTCCATCTCTCCTTCTGTGGACACCATATCTGTGCAACTATTTATCCTATTTGAAAAATTCTTTTTGTATTGGGAAACTTGAAATGTGAGAATGATGATCCTTGTATTCCGGTTTTTTTCCGACCCACAAACTTCGCCGCTACAGGGTGTAAATGCAGGTGATTTAGAATTCAAAATGCATTTTACGCCATATATTTGCTTCTGAATATCCGATCGAAAAAAATTCCTTTTCCTTTCGATGCCATTTACAGTATATCGTATGCCATTGTAGGTACACTTTCTTTGTCAAGTAATGCAAATATTTTCTGTAAAGTTAAATTACATTTTTCAGGCTTTTGTAACTCCGATTTGAAAATTTCTTCTTGCATTGGATACAGTTCCTGATGAAAAATATTTTGCAAATAATTTTTAATTTTTCATAAAAAATATTTTGGCCACCAGGGGGCGTAAGTGTTTATTTCTGCTTCTGATGTATTTGCAGCAAAATCTGAGCTTCTGGAAACTCGATTGAAAAAAATTATTTCGGAGGCAAGTTTGACGAGTTCTTTTTGCTCGGCGTAGCTTTTTCCGTGAAAAATATTTTTTCGCCTATTTTCAACTCTTCCATTATTATTCTTCATTACTGTTCCGCTAGAAGGAGTAGAGTTACATCATGTTTCTTCTTCTATATTTCTTCTTTTAACTGTTCGATTTGAAAATCGCTTCGTCTCTGAAAAACATTTTGCTATAAAAAACTTTTGTGCGCCGTTTGCTAATTTTCGCAACATACATTGTAGCCGCTTGTGGAAGTAAGTAGTTGTTTCTGGATGCTTTATAGATCGTAGAAATAGGGCTGATCTATTTTTCTAACTGGTTCCATTGAATTTGAATAACTTTGATAAATCGTATTCTCATCGGAATGAATTCAAATGACGTGCTCATTACAACCGAAAATTAGGTGTCATCTTTCTTGTTGTCTTGTCTCTCCGTTTGTTCTTTGGTAACACAATTTTTTCGCCACTATTCTTTTATGTTTGTCAAAGAATTTAGAAGTCGAACTGAAATGTCCTACTATTATATGCAATCAAATTGTTTCCCCAAAGATCCATGTATTATTACAATTTCATCTAGTGTAAAATATTCTTATTGTCGTCCCCGAGGTAGAATGGTCGGAGATGTGTGCTGCGAATTTCCCGCCAGAAATAGGGCACAATTAGTAAGACATTTAAGACCAAGGCAGCTGGGATGGAGAAAGCGGTAGGACGTCACGATTGCCATCCCTCCGTATAGCTCTTCTTCTTGGCTCCCACGTATTCTTCAAACTGCTGTACGTTACAGAAGTGCATTGTTTCTAGTTCTTCCAGTAAATTTACCATATGGTATAGCTCATGAAAGTTCTCACATTTTTAGCACATCTTTTGTAAAAAAAGATCGTGCTTATGTTACCGGTTTGTCCGTCGGTCCGTCCGTCTGTACCCACGAAATATCTGCAACTATTAGTCCGATTTGAAAAACTCTTTTTGCATTGAGAAGTTTGCAACATGCGAATGATGATCCTTTATTTCGTTTTTTTACGATGCGCAATTTCGCCGGTAGAGGGCGTAAATGCAGATGATGTCGAATTCAGAAATATGTTTTATTCCACATATTTACTTCTAAACATCCGATTGAAAAAATTATTTTATCTTTCGATTCCATTTACGTCGAAGAGTATTTTAGATATAGTTACATTTTTAAATTACGCATAGATTTCCCGCTAGGGGGCGTAAAAGTAAATTACATTTTTCCCGATAACTCTTCTTCTAAAACTCCGATTTGAAAATTTTTTGCTTCAGCGGATGCACCTCGTGTTGGAAAATCGTTTGCGTATAATTTCTAATTTTTGGTAAAGAATAATTTAGTCACCAGGGGGCGTAAGTGTTAATTTTTGCTTCAGATGTATTTGCCATAAAATCGAAGCTTCTAAAATATCAATTGAAAAAATTCTTTCGTGGACTGATGCCACTCATATCGATAAACATTTTTGGAATATTTTCTACTTAAAATATTACACAGTTTCTCCGCCAGGGGGCGTAGATGTATATTTTATTTTTGTCAATATCGCTACTTCTAGGAGTCCGATTTGAAAAATTCCTTCTTTGTTGGATAGTGTTTTTAGTGTGACAGGTTTCTCATATAATTTCAAAATTTTCAAGTAAGTCATAGACTTTCCGCTAGGGGGCGTAGAGGTAAATTGGGTTTCCCCCTATATCTCTGCTTCTAAATCTCAGATTTGAAAACTTCTTTCTGAACCTTATACAGCTCCTGATGGGAAATTGTTTGCACATAATTTCTAATTTTTGTAAAAAAAATAGTTTGGCCGTCAGGGGGCGTAAACCTAAATTTCCGCTTCTGATGTATTTCCAGCAAAATATGAGCTTTTAAATTCTCGATTGAAAAAAAAACGTCGTTTGTAGACCTATGGTACTCATGTCGTCAAACCTTTGAGAAACATTTTCTTCTTAAAATAATACATGGTTTCTCCCCCAGGGGGCGTAGATGTATATCTTATTTTTTGTCAATTTCTCTACTTCTAGGAGTCCGATTTGAAAAATTCCTTCTTTGTTGGATAGTTTTTCCAGTGTGACATGTTTTTTATATAATTTCAAAATTTTCAAGTAATTCGTAGACTTCCCCCCTACATCTCTGTTTCTAAATCTCCGACTTGAAAAATTCTTTCTGCACCGGATACAGCTCCTGATGGGAAATCCTTTGCACATGATTTATGATTTTTGGAAAAAAATGTTTTTTCCACCAGGTGGCGTAAGTCTTAATTTCCGCTTCTGATGTATCTGCAGCAAAATATGAGCTTCCAAAATCTCGATTGAAAAAAAGTCGTTTGTTGACCGATACTACTCATGTCGACAAACGTTTTAGGAACATTTTCTTCTTGAAATAATGCATGGTTTCTATGCCAGGGGGCGTAGATAACTTATTTTTTGCAATATCTCTACTTCTAGGAGACCGATTTTAAAAATTCCTTCTTTGTTGGATGGTGCTTCCAATGCGAAATGTTTTTCCTATAAATTCAAATTTTCAAGTAAATCATAGACTTTCCGCTAGGGGGCACAAAGGTTGTAACGTATACTCTAGATTCAGTTTCTATTTGATTTTACTATCTCTTGTTATTTTATTTTCCTATGCAAATTATCTTCTCACTTAACGAGATGTTATTTCTCCCGCTGAATTATATGTGGCAACGAGTGTAAGTCATGACGTGGTGGTATGCAGTATATATAGGCGCGCTCAACTATACCAAGCAGCTTCGTTATATGTGATAGGTTCTTCCATTATTATTGTTATGTGATTTATCTACGATAGTAAGAAATACCAGTAGTTGTGTTTTGTTGGAGTGTGTTTGAGTAATACCAGGAGTTCCCCAATAAAAGGTTAAAAGTGAGTACGTTTTCTTAGTTCATATTATTGTCAGACCTCTGTCTGGCCGTTAAGTCTATTTCATTGTGTGTCTACGTTGAGTCCAGGGTATACTGTGTTTACCGCTCTAGTAAGGAGCCTTCAAGGTACTAATGTACTAAAACCGAAGTTATATTACTGAAATTCAAGATAATGAGGAACGCTGAGTAAAAAGAAGTTCCATATTCAATGAACTTATTGCACGTGCGTGTCTAACCTAAACAAACTCTAGCACTTTGAAGATTAGGCACACTTTAGCTACGTCAAGTAACTTTCCAATAACCCTAACGTGACTTAACGTAAGCTTTACTGCACTACACGCCCACAGCGGAGAGCTTTATTCATTATGATTGGCGCCCGAACATTTCTTGAACACGAGGTATTGACACCTATTGACTATGTCTTCATTACCTGAGAAAACTTCACTATTTCAACTTGAATCAAGTTTCAGTGGAGGTGGGGTTGTTTTCGACAATCTGCAGGAAGACTGTGGGTCTAACTTTGATGTCAATGATTTGCAAGTACCCAGGCATTCCTCACAATTTCGTCATTCACCAGCTTCATATCACTCTGAGTCGCACCTGAGGTATTTCAATCCTCTCACAGAAGCAAAATGCTTGCACATTTCGTGCCGCATGAGGGAGCAATTACTTTCAATGGTTTGGAGGGGTCCTTGAAATTTCTCGAGGATTTGGAGGATCATTTCGACTTATACAATATTCCTCAAGATTGCAAAGTGCAAATAGCAGGCACTTGCTTGAAAGATACCGCTAAGACCTGGTATCGGCAGTGGAGAGTATCGAACCCGGATTCTCGTTATGAGAATTTCCGAGCGGAATTTTTAGAAGCTTTTCTTTCGGCCTCAGTCGAGCTGGCTTTGAACAACAACTTTTTTCTCGTAAGCAAGGACCCAACGATAGCCCTGTTGCGTTTGCTTTAGAAACAAAACGCTTGTATAAATTATGGGATCCATATGCCAGTCATGTAGACATGTTGGACACCCTATTGCAACAGCTCGATCCATTTCTACAGGATTTTATTGAGGTCGGACACCCTGCTACAATACATGAATGCCTTCGCCTCATAGGAACGTATGAGGAGCGACCCGGCAAACATGGACCAACTAAACATGCTCAAGAACCCCGGGAGGCTTATCACGAAAATCCTCAGCAGCATAATAGGCCTAATGACTTTCAACACGAGCATACACAGGTGCAAGTCCAAGCATCGTACGTACCACCACATAGAAGAGTGGTACACCAACCGCTAGTTTCTAAACAATTTTCGGGGTACAGTACAAATGCACAATATGCTCGACCCCGTTCCAATCCACAGAATTCGGAACATTTTTATGCTAAGGGCAATAATGATTTTTCTGCCCGTGCTGAGGGAAGAAATAATAGAAGTGGGAATTTTAACAGAAATGCGGAGTTCCCGCAGCAGTTTTCACGAAGTTTTTCTAAGTGTGAAAACTTTACAGATACCAGGCAGGGCCGAGGTTTCAGACCGCATGAAAATACAACCAGGAATCCTTTAAACTTCCAAAGGAAGTAGACCAAGGGTCGGCCCTGCTTCCTGATACCAAGAATTCGGACCCTAAAATAGTATTATTGACTGTCCAAACTCCTCAGTTGCCTGATGTGTTATTGACAAGTGAAGATATTATTGTCGAGACAAAGTTCAACACTGGTTCTGAAATATCAGCCCTAAATACGAAGTTTTGCACTGAAAGTTTTCCTGCAATACACGTCCAGCCTGCGACGCAGTATTTGCGAGGTGCAAATAACGAAATATTCAGTATCACAGGAACTGTTACATTATCTCTAGGGCTGGGAAAGGCTCGTTTTACGCATTCTTTCCTGCTCATAGACGATCTACCTGTTGAATGTCTAATGGGCATTGATTTTATCAATACTTTTAAAGTTACTATGAATTTCGAACAACATGTTATTTTCTTTTCGGAACCTGTCAAAGTGATTCCTAACGATCCTATAGACATAACGAATTTATTACTGAGTAAACAACTGAATGAGAGGCAACGAAACCAGCTGTTTCACCTTTTGAATGAAAGACCTGGTTTATTTTCCGACCAACCTGGTTTCACACAGGTAGTTTATCACGTCATTGACACTGATGGTTCGTAACCGATAGCGACGAAACCTTACCCTTGTGCTCCCCATAAAAAACATGAAATGCAACGTCAAATTTCAGAAATGATTAAACAGGGCATAATAAGGGAATCAACAAGCGCCTGGGCCGCACCTGCTTTTCTTGTTCCAAAGAAACAACCCAACGAATTTCGTTTCGTGACAGATTTCCGCAAGCTAAACCAAGTCACGAAAGCGATAAATTATCCACTACCTGTCATGTCGCATATTTTACATGACCTATCGTCAACTAAATGGATGTCAACCTTGGATTTGGCAAGTGGATATTGGCAGGTTGCGGTACATCCCGACTCCGTGGATAAAACAGGATTTGTGACTCCTTTTGGGGCTTATGAATACCTGCGTATGCTATTTGGACTAGCCTCTGCACCTGCTACTTTCCAAAAGCTTATGGATACGGTTCTCAGACCTGTTCTAGGTCCCCATGTGCATGTATATTTGGATGACATTATTATTACATCCGAGACTTTTGACGAGCACCTTTCTCTGCTCAAACAGGTGTTCCAACTCATATACAATGCTGGCTTGACGTTAAAACCTAGTAAATGCCAGATAGCGAGGGACGAGATTGTATATCTGGGGTTGAGAATCACTCCCCATGGCTTATTTACGGATGATGAAAAAATCAGGCCTATATTTGACTTTCCACGGCCAAAAACAGCCAAAGAACTATCACGCTTTCTGGGAATGACCGGATGGTATCAGCAGTTCGTCTCCGCTTATGCTACAATCTGTGAGCCATTGTATGCTTTGAAACGTAAATACAAGAAGTTTGTTTGGACACTTGAGGCTAACGCAGCGTTTGAAGCACTAAAATCTGCGTTGACTCAGCCTCCTGTATTAGCTTTCCCAGATCATACTAAGGAATTTGATATTTACACTGACGCATCCGGAGTTGGTCTTGGTTGCGTTTTGTCACAAGCTGGGCATCCAATAGCTTTTGCGTCCCGTATTTTAGCCAAAACAGAACGCAATTATTCAGCTACGGAACGCGAATGTCTTGCTGTAGTGTATGCTCTTGAACAATTTTAATGTTATCTCAACGAATTGACAGTTAATATAATTACGGATCATTCTGCCCTTCAGTATTTGAATTCTGCTAAGCACCTCTCTCAAAGACTTATGAAGTAGGCTCTTAAATTACAAGAGAGCAATATCAAAATTTCGTACCAGCCAGGTCATAAGAATCAATTACCGGATGCATTGTCTCGCGTCCCGATCAGTGGGGTTCCCACAGAAACTACTCCTGGATGTCAGCCTTTACTTTTAATAGCTGATATAACATCCAGAGAGCAGATAATGGCAGAATTAGTAAATGATCCAGATTTTGGGGAAATCTATAAATTTTTGCTTGCGGGTTCACCACACCAAAGTGACCCTTCTCTGACTGGGAGGTCACAGCATTTTGAAGTCATAGAGGGTCTTCTTTACTATACGAAATCTAGGACTACCAGGGCGAACCCTTAGAATGGCTCTTTTAAACGAATTTCATGACAAACCTATTGCAGGCCATTTAGGTATTCGCAAGACCCGTTGTAAATTGCGGGATGTTGCCTATTGGCCTGGCATGTACCAAAGTGTACTCGCATACGTTCAATCATGTCACTTGTGTCAGATTTATAATTACCGTAATGTAAGACCGGCCGGTCACTTGAAATCTAGTTCAAGTTCTCATGTTTTTGACATTATTTCAATAGATTTATTGGGACCTTATCCTTTATCTGTTTAAAACAAAGCTCGTTAAGTTTTAGTACTAACCGATAATTTCTTTAAATGGGTCGAAGTTTTTCCCATTAAAGCCGCTACGGCGGAAGTTATTTGTAATGTATTAATTAATGAAGTATTCTCTAGATATGGTGCACCTAATCAAGTAGTTTCGGATAATGGTTCCCAATTTATTTCTGACATTTTTGAAAGAATGTGTGCGAGACTACACATAAAACATAAATTCATTTTCCCATATCATCCCCAGAGTAATCCCGCTGAACGAGTAAACCGCACGCTAGTTAAAATGATTGCTACATTTGTCATGGATCATCACGAGCGGTGGGACGAACATCTTGAGCTCTTTTCGTTTGCCCTCCGCTCGTCTGTTCACGAATCTACTAAGTTTACTCCCGCAGAACTTTTTTGGGTCGAAAAATTAAGACCCCTTTTGAAAATTTAACGGGGATGATCGACGAACTAAACCAGCGACCAACTCCGCAATCAGTACGAATCATGGCAGAGAAAGCTCGTGTTGCAATAATAGGAGCACAAGTGGCTCAAGCAAGATACTATAATACTAGGCGTAGGGAACCAGATCTTGTCGTTGGAGATCTAACTCTCGTGGAGACACACTTCCAGTCTTCTGTTTCTCATACTTTAGTAAAGAAATTTGCACCCAGCTACGAAGGTCCATATCGGGAAGCAAATGTGTATGAAAATAACATTATCCTTGAAAAATCTGACAATCAATTTCAATACGTACACGTTGCTCAGTGTCGCAAGTATCATGAACGAAATATAGATTTTATAATCAACCCTACTCAATCTTCTGTTCCACAGACTCAAGAGTCTATATCACACGATCAACCTCCAGAAATTTTGGACGAACCGACAAACCTTTTTGAAGAATCTCCAGTGATTTTTTTCTTCATCCTTCCCTCCACAAGACTGGCTTCCAAGAACGCAACCTGATTCTACCATACGACGAAGGCTCGAATCAAGTTCTTCAAATTCTAGTATCATTCCCTTCCCTCCAACCATTGCCAAGACTATTGCTGCACCATTCCCTAATAACTCTGCCCCAACACAAGCTCCTACTTCCTTGAATACCTCGTCGGAGAGTATTCCTGTAGGCAGAAATAAACATCGCCCTGCACGACCACTAACTTACAGCAGCGACTCAGAGTCATCACATATTTCTGATTTATCAGATATAGACAATAGTTTGACGATTCGTAAACGTCAGACACAAATTACAAACCGTCCAGCAACACCAAAAACTGGACGAAAACGCAACTTGTCTTTCCAATCTGCTTTGCCGCAACAGCGGCGAAGGCAGAGATCCTTGCATCCGCACGGGTTTCGCCCCTGGAACTTACGCTCAAGTCAAACAGGGCCGATGCCTGCTTCTACTGTCATGCCAAAAATTAGAAAGCAAAAACAAGCGATGTGGCCGGAGCCACGTCCCTTCAAAAGAATGCTGGAAGGACAACACGGGCCCCAGCACAAAGGGACAACATATTGAAAATCTGGGGAAGCCCGTTCCTGTCAGATGCAGGGAATTCCTGACCGACAGACTTCAGCCGTGCCTGATAAAGAGACTTCAGTCGTTCCTGACCGAGAGACTTCAGCTGTTCCTGACCGACAGACTTCAGCCGTTCCTGACCGTTCCTGTCAGACGCAGGGATTTCTTGACCGACAGACTACAGATGCTCCAGATCCATTCAAGTCGCAGAAAAGATCGACGCCACCAGAATTTACCAGTCCGATTAGGCCTGGAAAAAGATATCGTACTAGGGTTTTTTTATGCGTCCTCGAGATAAGTAAGTTCTCGTTGACAGGTTATTTTCTCATTATGTTGTTTTTCCTGCACGACCAGTTGGCGTGACAGCATTTTTTTTTCGTGTGGGCCTACGCATTCTTTTTGTGTATATATGTAATTTTTTTTATATATATATTCTATGTCCGTCTACTAATCCAATTTTTTTATATATATGTGTGTTAGGGGTAAAATAGTGAAAATTGTTACTGTTAGGCACCTACAGGCAATCTTCGCTGCTGATACAGTTGGTTTATAATCAACGATAAAAATACATAGAGTTGAAAATATGAGGAAGTAAATTGAAATAAAAAAAGTGATTCCTGCTGGGCAGAATAAAAATAAGGTATGCCGATGCAGGTTTGTTCTGTACACGTATAAAAAGTGTTTCCTGCTTCACAGACGACAATAGCGGCGGACACAGGTTTACTGAATTTGTTATGCCAAGCTTGAAGTTGTAAATACTGCTGCCACAAAAAAAAAGTAGGACGATAAACGTCAGTCAGCGAAATGTAAGACTACACTCAAAATTTGATAGGTTTTTCAAAAAAAAAATAATAATAAGGGGGAGATGATGTAACGTATACTCTAGATTCAGTTTCCTTTTGATTTTACTATCTCTTGTTATTTTATTTTCCTATGCAAATTATCTTCTCACTTAACGACATGTTGTTTCTCCCGCTGAATTATATGTGGCAACGAGTGTAAGTCATGACGTGGTGGTATGCAGTATATATAGGCGAGCTCAACTATACCAAGCAGCTTCGTTATATGTGATAGGTTCTTCCATTATTATTGTTATGTGATTTATCTACGATAGTAAGAAATATCAGTAGTTGTGTTTTGTTGGAGTGTGTTTGAGTAATACCAGGAGTTCCCAATAAAAGGTTAAATGTGAGTACGTTTTCTTAGTTCATATTATTGTCAGACCTCTGTCTGGCCGTTAAGTCTATTTCATTGTGTGTCTACGTCAAGTCCAGGGTATATTGTGTTTATCGCTCTAATAAGGAGCCTTCAAGGTACTAATGTACTAAAACCGATATTACTGAAATTCAAGATAATGAGGAACGCTGAGTAAAAAGAAGTTCCATATTCAATGAACTTATTGCACGTGCGTGTCTAACCTAAACAAACTCTAGCACTTTGAAGATTAGGCACACTTTAGCTACGTCAAGTAATCTTCCAATAACCCTAACGTGACTTAACGTAAGCTTTACTGCACTACACGCCCACAGCGGAGAGCTTTATTCATTATAAGGTAAATTGCGTTTTCCGCGTTATTTCTGCTTCTAAAACTCCGATTTGAAAAATTCTTCTTATATCGCATACAAGACCTGATGGAAAATAATTTTCACATAATTTCTAATGTTTGGTACAGAATGGTTTGGCCACCAGCGGGCATAAGTGTTAATTTCTGCTTCTGATGTATTTGTAGCAAAATCTGGGCTCCTGAAAACTGGACTAAATTTTTTTTCTTGGACCGATACCGCTCATATGGAAAAACCTTTTGGAATACTTTCTTCCTAAAATAATGCATGGTTTTCCCAACATGGGACGTAAAGTCACATCTTATTTTTGTCGATATCTCTGTTTCTAAGAATCCGATTTGAAAAATTCTTTCTATGTTGGAGAGCGTTTCCGGTGTGAAATGTTTCTCATATAAATTCATGTTTTTCTTAACGCACAAGTATGCAACCATAGGACGTAAGCTCACGATTCGGTTTACAGCAATATCTGAGGAATTAAAAACCCGACTGAAAAACTTCTTTCTTCCGTCAGATGCTATTGTTTTCCATACCGGTTCCATTGACTTTGAATAGCTTTGATAAATTTAATTTGCGTCAGAACGGATCCAAAAGATGTGCTTATTGCACTCGAAAATTCGGTGTCATCTTTCTTGTTTTCTAGTTCTTCCAGTAAATTTGGCATATGGTATATACAGCTCGTGAAAGTTCTTACAATTTTTAACATTTGGTTGAAAGATTTCTAGTAATTTAATAAACTTTAGAGAGTTCCAGATCGGTGTTGCGTTTCATCTTGCCGATCTATCTATAAGGATGCAAAGGAATATGCATGCGCTTTTCGTATTCCAGTGAACCTTTTTTATCTCCTTTATTAAGACATTGTGAAAAAAAAATCAATATAGCGTCCTTTTTCAGTATGAAAATCATCTAAATACGTGGCGCCAGTTGAATAAATAAATCCATCGCTCTTTCCACGTTAAGCAACGCACAGCAACCGAAAAATTGCTATTCAGCCGCAGTCGGGGAATCGAATCCCGAATCTCTCGATATCTAGCCGAGCGCGTTAGCCTTACACCCCAGCGGCTAACAATTCACGACGCTATGCGTGTTTTTCGTTTTCAGTAAGCATCTGACATCATAAATCAGTATATCCACCTTGGATCTCGCCCTTTGGATTATTGCTATAATTATATATAGCCAGTGCCGTTAATGCCCACCAGATGGAGACGTCTCAGTAGCCAAGCCCATCTTACGGATTTATGATGTCAGATGCTGACTGAAAAAGAAAAACACACATAGCACCGTGAATTGTTGGCCGCTGTGGTGTAAGGCTAACGCGCTCGGCTAGATATCGAGAGATTCGGGATTCGATTACCCGACGGCGGCCGAATAGCAATTTCTCGGTTGCTGTGCGTTGCTTAACGTAGAAAGAGTGAGGGATTTATTTATTCTTTTTCAGTACATTGGAAGACACTGATGTTAGTATGATTTCCGAAAATGGCTCAGCTGTTTTGATTTACATAGTAGATTCTTGTATTCACACACTTGATGTTAGTTGCTCATAACCCTTTAACCTGCTGGAGCGAATTAACTCGGAGTGAGTAAAATGGGCTGAAATCAGCCCAAACAAATATATTCGCTGCCTACGTAGTGGACCGAAAGCGGCTGGAACGAATGAACCTGCGCATCAGAAAGCATTGCTTTCTCCTTAGGTTTGTTATTCAAAGTGATCATTGACGCCATTTCTTCTGACTGATAACCCGCTAAAAGGGATATAACAATGCCGACGATCCTAAGAAAGGAGAGAGAAGGTATCTAAGTAACTTATTTCTACCAGTGGCATGTTGTCTTCGTCAGTGGGACTGGCAAAGACACCATGAGGTCGTGGAGTAGAGAATAAAGGATTGCAAGGAGCGCTTATTGTATTGGGCGGGACAGGTTTATGGTCTATGCTGCAGATATTTGAGGTGAGGAATTGGTTTGACGTAGCTTTGGTAAAACTCTTCCTTTATGTGATCATCTCTGTTTGGGGAATGCAGAAAATTTGGTGCACCATTTGGTTCAAGTACATCGGCCGCTTATCCCTTCAGAGACCACGATCTTAAAATGTTTTGTCGCTTAGAATACCATACACCCGAAAATGTTTGTAGCTCCTTTCCGAATATCATTTCCTCTCCCTTTTGTAATATAAAAAGGAGGATTAGTGCTGGGTCACCACTCCGAACTTCCCATCTCTAGGCTTGACACACACTGATCTTTGGGTATTTCCTTGGGGCAATAAGTGCAGTCTTCTACTGAGACCCTTAGAAATGCCGCCCCGGTGGCGCAGTGGTCTAAGCGATGGCCTCTGATCATTCGTCCGTAAGGGGTACGGGTTCGAATCCCGGTGAGGCATGGATGTTGTGTTTGTCTTACGGCACTGGCTCTTTCCGTTCCCTGGAACCAGTGACCCTAAAGTAGGGACGGGCGACTGCTTATAGCCCATTGAGTTGCTCACGGTGGTCGTTAAACCTCCAATCAAAAAAAAAAAAAAAAAAAAAGACCCTTAGAAATATAGGAGGGAGTGGCAACAGCTAGAAAATATTGTTTACATCTCTCCCTTGTCTTGTTCTTTCTTGTAAAAAGAAATGTGCTCTCATTTGGTTGAGCGAAATAAAATAATTTTTACGACGAAATTTCCCCCATAAACTCCGCTTTTCGGACATTGCAAAATATCCGCGATAAGTCAGAAAGTTAAATGATATAGCGCCGGGACAAGCCAGCTCCGGGTTTACTTCTTTGTTTAGCGACAACTGTGACGAATGAGGGGTGACTTCTGCTAATCCCTCTGATGCCTTGCAAATTCAAAAAACATAGAGGGTAGAAAAGCCTGCTCATGCTATCCGGTCGACTCGGGCGCTTGTGGATATTCGCGAAAGGATTAAGGCTTCACTACCGCATGAGCCGGTAGGTCCCGCGCCCTGGTCCCCTATTTTAGCATTGTCCTTTTGAAAAATGAAAAAAAAGAAACAATTTACCTTACTTAAAAAAAAAATCCAAACAGAACGGAATAACGATGTTGTTAGTTATTAATTAGCAAAGGGTTTCCCTACAACTGGGAAATCATTTCTCCCCAAGTGAAGAAGGCGCGAGTTGTTCACATTTCTTCTTGACGTCGGACGAATGGCTTCCCAAAAGCAGTGGGGGAAAACCTTTGCTAATAATTAACCACATCAATATTCCGTTAGGAATGCCAGTGAAGCATACGGAGCGAAACGCGTCCGGAGTACGTTAGCTTAAACAATTGGATTTAGTGTCTGTCGGGCTTTCTTTAATTTGTAAATTGAATTATCATCTACTTCACTCCCTTTGTTCTTTTTGTAAACCTTCATCTACTCATGTTTCAGTGGTTTTTTAAATCCTATTTTTAGTAGTTTCTTCACCAATTCTCAAACTTCGTGTTTTACCTATTGCTACACACTTTCTTAATTTCGATTGGTGATATCACTTGCAACTTTGATTTTAATTTTTAAAAAATAGTATTAAAAGTTCCTGTGTCTCAAATCTAGTTAAAGCTATCAATTATATTTCCTGTGAAGTAGTTTTTCATGAAGAACTACGTTGTCATGATTGAACACCCTGCGATTCAGTGGAAACTTTTAAACAACTGTTACAATTATACAGGTACATCTCAAGCATCAGCAATATAAAACTGAAAAAAAATTCCGCTAGTACAGGTGATGAAAGTTGACAAAACGTGCATATTATTTAAAGAATTACAGCATATCAAGAATTTCAGTATAGACACTTCCTGACAGAAAAGTGCCACACTGTGAAGAAATGCTCGAAAACAGACCAAACTGTACACACAGATAGCCAAGTAGGTTCTGAACAAATGATTTAATTGTCACATACAGACTACGCTCCAGTGGCCGAATATACAGGATGACCAATAAGGAGTGTGGCCCCATTTTGAGCAATACAGCGTTGAATCCGACGTCTCATCGAGGCAATCAGAGTCCGAATAGAGTCCTGGGGTATCGTGGACGTAGACCATGTGGTGTTGATCTGAGTCCACAGTTCATCATCATTTTGCGGGAGTGGGAGGTTACTCAACTGACGTCCGATCGTGTCCCATAGATGCTCGATGGGCAAGAGGTCGGGGGATCGTGCTGGCCACGGAAGTATCCGCACACCGTGTAAAGCATTCAGGATGATCAGAGCGGTATGTGGCCAGGCATTATCCTGTTTAAAAACGGCGTTTGTGATGCCCTGCAGATACGGTAGTGCCTCGGGCTGCAGCACCTCATTAACATAGCGACATGCTGTCAATGTGCCCGTAATACGTACCAGCAGTGAGAGGCTGTTCGCGCTGATAGCACCTCACACCATGATGAGCGGCTGTTAGCGCTGACACCATGCTGAGCGGCTGTAAGAGCTGATAGCATCTCACACCGTAATGAGCGGCCGTTAGCGCGGATAGCACCACACACCATAATGAGCGGCCTTTAGCGCTGATAGCACCTAACACCAGCGGCGAGCGGCTGTTATCACCTCACACCATGATGAGCGGCTGTTAGCGCTGACAGCACCTCTCACCATGATGAGCGGCTGTTAGCGCTGATAACACCTCACACCATGATGAGCGGCCGTTAGCGCTGATAGCACCTAACACCAGCGGCGAGCGGCTGTTATCACCTCACACCATGATGAGCGGCTGTTAGCGCTGACAGCACCTCTCACCATGATGAGCGGCTGTTAGCGCTGATAACACCTCACACCATGATGAGCGGCTGTTAGCGCTGATAGCACCTCATACCAGCGGTGAGCGGCTGTTAGCGCTGATAGCACCTCACACCATGGTGAGCGGCTGTTAGCACTTATCATGGTGTGAGCCCCAGCGGTGAGCGACGGTTAGCGCTGATAGCACCTCACACCATGATGAGCGGCTGTTAGCGATGATAGCACCTCACACCAGCGGTGAGCTGCTGTTAGCGCTGATAGCACCTCACACCATGATGAGCGGCTGTTAGAGCTTATCATGGTGTCAGCCCCAGCGGTGAGCGACTGTTACCGCTGATAGTACCTCACACCATGATGAGCGGCTGTTAACGCTAATAGCACCTGACACCATGATGAGCGGCTGTTAGCGCTGATAGCACCTCACACCAGCGGTGAGCTGCTGTTATCACCTCACACCATGATGAGCGGCTGTTAACGCTGATAGCACCTCACACCATGATGAGCGGCTGTTAGCGCTGATAGCACCTCATACCAGCGGTGAGCGGCTGTTAGCGCTGATAACACCTCACACCATGATGAGCGGCCGTTAGCGCTGATAGCACCTAACACCAGCGGCGAGCGGCTGTTATCACCTCACACCATGATGAGCGGCTGTTAGCGCTGACAGCACCTCTCACCATGATGAGCGGCTGTTAGCGCTGATAACACCTCACACCATGATGAGCGGCTGTTAGCGCTGATAACACCTCACACCATGATGAGCGGCTGTTAGCGCTAATAGCACCTCATACCAGCGGTGAGCGGCTGTTAGCGCTGCTAGCACCTCACACCAGCGGTGAGCGGCTGTTAGCGCTGATAGCACCTCACACCATGATGAGCGGCTGTTAGAGCTTATCATGGTGTCAGCCCCAGCGGTGAGCGACTGTTACCGCTGATAGTACCTCACACCATGATGAGCGGCTGTTAACGCTGATAGCACCTCACACCATGATGAGCGGCTGTTAGCGCTGATAGCACCTCATACCAGCGGTGAGCGGCTGTTAGCGCTAATAGCACCTGACACCATGATGAGCGGCTGTTAGCGCTGATAGCACCTCACACCAGCGGTGAGCTACTGATAGCACCTCACGCCATGATGAGCGGCTGTTAGCGCTGATAACACCTCACATCAGCGGTGAGAGGCTGTTAGCGCTGATTGCACCTCACACCATGATTCCACGTTGTCGGGCCGTGTAGCACTCCACCATGGCGGCGGAATCCGCCCGTTGGATACGTCGCATCCAGACTCACACACGGCGATCATCCGTGGTAAGACAGAAGCGCGATTCATCGATGAACACCACACTGTTCCATTCGGCACCCCACGCAGCTCTGGAGCGATACCACGCCAAACGGTGGCGACGATGGCTCGCTGTTAAGGGTAGCCTTCGCAACGGACGGATGGACAGCAAACCAGACGCAGCCAATCAGCGCGACACTGTCCGCGTCGATATCGGAGCATCCAAGCCTCCCCGTACACTCCGTAAAATGTCGCCCGTTGTGGCCTGTGGGTCTGCTACGGCATGACGTAGCAGACCGACGATCGGTGAGCTCGGACGTACGTCTCCGTGCTACGGACCCCCTACGGCTTTGCGTATATCCTTCCTGCGGCACCATTGTCTCCAAATGAGGCCGACGGTTGTGGCATCACGTGGCGTTTCTTCTGAAATACGACGCAAAGACCATCCGGCGATACGAAGGCCTACGATAACGCCTCTCGTGAACTTATCCGTTTGACGAAATCACTTACGCCGGCGTCTTAACGGCATTGGCAGCCCTTGTTTGTTCTCCAGACACGGTTACAGCAGAACCACTCACTTCTCGCGCTCGTGACCTAGACTGATGGCCTCACGCGCTGCTGGTTGTCCGCTTATATCCCGCGCGCCGTTCGTGCGAGTGGCCTGCGAACGCAATCATTTGCATCACCTGTACGTGTACACCCACTCTGCAATTTGCGTTCACGTCTTCGTGGTGTGGCATTTACTCTGTCAGGCAGTATATTTGTATATAACAAACAATTGCGAAGTACACAGAGAAAAAAAGGTTTGTTTAAAACAACAAAATAATTTTGTTGAGCTGTTTTGTAGATTTCTTTTGTTGTTTTAGCAAAACTCCATCGGAATTGCTTTGTTGGCAACACAAAATTATTTCGTTGGCTATATTTTGTTAATTCAACTATATGGAGGTGGCATCGACCTTACGACAAAGCGCATGTGATTACTAGCTATTCCATACGGGCACTACCAGACTACCACTGACCATAAGAATCTAGTTTTGTGCTTAAGATTTCGCTTTGAATTACGGCTGACTACGAAGTGAGGGCATTGTTAGAAGACTGGGAACTGTCAACTCTGATAGAGACATTCAAAGGTAAGAATTTCTAATATATCTTAATAATTCCGACTTATTTTTATGCTAGTGTTTATTGTGTCTTATTTTGGTTGAATTAAGTGAAATTTAGTGATAACTTGGCCTCACTTTGTAGACTCATAATTACAACGAACACGATAGAATCCGCATCTTATTAGATGCACAGGGGCACGTATTTAATTTAAACGCAGATTTCTGATAAAATAAAGCAATAATGCATTTCTTATAACGGCTTGCGGTTCCTGATCGCAAATAAAAATTTGTACATGAGGTAATGATGAGAGTTGTAATTTATGTATAGAGCTTGATTTCATGTATCGGCTATATATACAGGGTGTTTCAAAATTAGTGAGGCAGTCAAAGTTTGCATGGTGATAGTACTCTGGAACATATAGAACGTTAAAAAAATTACGATTTTTTGTTTTCTAACCAAAAATGTCAATAATTTGTTTTATCAAAAAACTAAGGACAACATTTAAAAATAAATCGGATTTAGAAACATGTTACACACGCACCAAAATAGTGTCAATACATCGGTATGTCAAGTACAAATCGTTCGTGGACATTCCCGAACTTAATAAACCCACCTTCAAATGCTAAATTCGCAAATAAAAATTTTCTTCCTAGTGGAGGTATAGCCGAGCGGTTAGCACGCGTAGTTCCTAAACTAAAGGTCTCAGGTTCGAATCCACTTGCTGAAATATTCTTCGCTAGCTCTGGAAAAATTTCCTCGTGACGTAAGTCTGTCGAAATTCATTTAAATACCAATAGAAAGTAAATACGGCGGGGGAAAAACAGACCGCCGAAAAATTTGGCAAACACCCAGGGTCGAAGGGCACCGGCAAATTGTTGACATCGGAAAAAAGTTTAAGGATAAAGTGACCCAGTTACGTAATTTTAAATTTTGTTGGAGCAAGAAATTACTGTGTCCCGATAACAATATGTTTGGTTGCAGCAACAAAAGGTTTTATCACAATAACAATACATACTTTTGGATCAAAGAAATTCCCCAAAATCGACAAAATTATTTTGTTAAATCAACAAAACGTTTTGTCCTGATAATAAATTTTGTAGAATCAACAATAATTTTCAACAAAGTAAATTTGTAAGTTCAACAAACATTTTTGTTGACTGTATATCGGCAACATTTTTTGGTTGATTCAATATTTTTTTTGCTGAATTAACAAAACGTTTTTCTCATTGTAGGTACCTGATGTGCGAACACTTTTCAGTCGTCTTTAAAAATTTGTTTTATAAATTTATCGCAGCATAGCTCATACAAGATTTGAGAATTAAAAGTCCATGTACCCAAGGCCCCTCAAAATTTGTTTCTCCACTTCGAAAATGAATTTTTTATTTTGTTCATTTTAGTATTCCATTTGTGGACAACGTTTCATGGGCCATTAGAAAGTGTTCAGTCCGCAACGGGTTGAATACCTTCCTTGCTTTAGAGGAAGCCTTGTTTTATTTGCGATAAGTGGCGGAAAATGCTTGATGCAATTCTGAAACGGGTCGGTCCGGGTCGAAAATTGGGAATTCTGATGAAATTCCGAAGGAAACAGGCATCGGACGGGCTTCGCACCTTAAGTCCTATTCTAATCTCAAACGTGTATACATAACAGAATCCTGAGTAACTAAATTTACAATAGGGATTCCATTTGTTAGGTATCTTGTTTTTAGAATCTTTTATTTTATTAAAGAATCTATTCATTTCAATGTACATACGTATAAAGGCAACGTTTATGGATTTGGGGAAGCTGACAAAATAGAAGTATTTAAGTAATAGTTGCAAATTATGCTAATTTTCGTAAAAAAAATAGAGTACCGAATAGTTTGAAGCTTTTTATTAAATTATTCACATTATTTGTACACGGCTGTGCAAAACTTAAGGACGAAGAGGAGAAATTAGCATAACAGCGGAACGAGCAGGCAAAACGGACTGAAAGACCACTCAGGAGATAGACTAGGGTCTGGTACGGAAGAACATGTGCATATATGCAGCATGACGTAGGGAGGGTGTGTGTGTCGGAAAGGGTATAAAGCACACGGGCTGTGTACGCTCAACAATTCGGTGAAAGCTATTGCACGGTGTACATCGGTTTGAACGACGTCGAGTTGTTGCCACCGTGTGATATGGCCAACAGGCAATCCAGTAGACGACATCTGGATGGCTTTACCCGAGGTCGCGTCATTGGGAAGTCGGAAGAAGGTCGAAGTTTGACTAGTGTGGCCGAGGAATTCGGGATCGCTCACAGCATCATTTCACGAGCTTGGAGAGCATTTCAAACGACAGGAACAGCTGTCCGAGAGTTTAGAAGTGGTCGTCCACGAGCAACCACGGCAGCGGACGACCGGTATATTGTCTTACAGGCGAGAAGAGACAGAAGGCAGACAGCGGGAGAAATCGCAAGGTACATGCAACAGACAACTGGACGTCCGTTATCGCGTTTTACCGTGACCAGGAGGCTGCACAAAGGTGGTCTATTTGCACGACGACCAGTACAGTGTGTTCCATTAACGCCTGCTAATCGGAGACGGCGGTTTCTGTAGTGCCAGGAACACAAGAACTGGACACATCAGCAATGGGGTCGAGTTCTCTTTACGAATGAGAGCCGATTTAGTCTGACGAGCAATTCTGGACGTATACACATCTGGAGAGAGCAGGGAGCACGCAATCACACCTCCAACATCATCGAAAGGGACCGGTTTGGAGGTAGCGAAGTTCTCGTTTGGGGCGGTTTCTGTATTGCCAGGAACACAAGAACTGGACACATCAGCAATGGGGTCGAGTTCTCTTTACGAATGAGAGCCGATTTGGAGGTAGCGAAGTTCTCGTTTGGGGCGGTATCATGCTTGGTAGCCGTACTGACCTCCACATCTTCCAAGGAGGTTTAGCCACTTGTGTCCGCTATTGTACCGAGGTTCTCCTGCCTCACGTGCCTCTGTTTAGAGGTGCTGTGGGTCCTGAGTTCCTCTTCATGGACGACAACGCTACACCTCATCGTACAGTGGCTGTCGCAGAGCTGTTGGAGAGTGAAGATATTCAACGCATGGATTGGCCCGCAAGGTCCCTGGACCTAATTCCAATCGAACACGTGTGGGACCTTCTCAGGAGACGCTTGGCAGCACGTCACCAGCCGCCAGCAACGATTCTGCTGCTGCGATTGGCGCTACAATGTAGAGGAATGGGCTGCGATGCCTCAACAGCTCCTTGACAACCTCGCCCTCTGCATGGACAGACGTTGTAAATCGTGCAACGCAGTCAGGGGTGATCATATCCCCTACTAAAGACTGGATTTTTCTTGGCAGCCGTCTGTCACATGGACGTTTCTGTCTTCTGTCCAGTTGTGATTGAAGCTACCTTTTCAGTAAAGTGCCTTTGTATCCCTTGTTTGGACGGTTTTGCCCACTTGTCCCATATTCGTACATCTTGGGGATCTTATGGTATGATTTGAGTCGATGTGGAGCACTTCTGCACGACGTTACATTCGAACAACCGTCACGTCCGTAATTTTTGCACGCCAGTGTATTTGTACAAACAATGTATTATTCTATATAATTCAAGACAGCACACTTGTGATGTTGAATAAGAATAAATTATCAACGTATATTCACAATTAAAAGATTTATTAGCATCGACTATAGTATCTCATAGCTTCTGGCTCGACTTCGCCAGGACGAATGGAGCGCACACATTCAAATCATTGTGACATCATAAGAGTTCTGACGGTCACGGTTTTTGGTGAGTTGTTTCCACGCGCTTGAAAGAAATGGAGTCGACGTTACATCGTTGACAAGCGGTAAAGAATTCCGGTATATGTGAAAAGCTTCTTATGCATTAAGTTTGATCGTTGAATCAGGTTTATCAATGAGCGTAGCGTTTCCAAACAGAAATTTATCGTTGTTTTCGTGACAATGCTGGGCTATAGACGACTTCTTCAGCTCACAATTCCGTACGTAGGTCTTGTGTTCCTTCACACGGAAATGTAGAGCTCTGCGGATCTGTCCTATATATGAAAGTCTACATTCATAAGGTATACATATGATAACTTGGTCTAGGAGTGCCAATATATTGTTTACTCATAAAAGGACATTAGAACGAAAATTTGAAAAATTATCTAATAATAGCAACAATAAAGATAATTCTACTTCTCAAAGTGAGGAAGTCTTTACGGATGACGAAGTAATATCTAACTTTTCCGCTTTTAACCCGAGCGAAATTCAAAAACGAATTTTACGTTACAATTCAAATTTTTCAATTTCAAAAAAGATACCAGTATCCTTTGTCGCTGCGTCAGTTGAAGAGTCCCTGACAAAAAAGCGATCTAAGCATTGATGAATAAGAAACGATTAGACATTGTGTCAGCCGAGTAGTAACATCAAATTTCTTTCCACCATTTAAACCCGGTCTCAACAAGGAAGAGTATAAAACTCTGAAAGAATTACAGTCAAATTCTGATATCACAATTACTGAAGCCGATTAAGGAGGACATTGTGTTATTCTAGACAAAAACATTATGAGGCAGAGGTTGAAAAACTTATTTCCGAGGGACCGTATAAAGAAATAAAAAATGATCCGTCGGAGAAACACTTAAAAGAAGTTCGGAAAGTGATAACAAGTTGCGTTACTCTTGACCAAAGCTGAAAAAGTTATCTGAAACCCTCTTATGCCCGTTGTTCCCTTTTTATGCACTTCCGAACATACACAAGATTGGCGACCCTTTCCGTCCCATTGTCAACTATAACGGCTCTGCTACACATAAGTTGTCCAAATTTTTATCTTCGAAATTATACACCTTAGCGACTTCTTCAAATAAAACTGTTGTAAAAAATTCCATTGAATTTGTTAATCTACTTAAACGACATCCATACAACGATCACCTCATGTTACCCTTCGATGTGAAATCCATGTTCACAAGTATCCCAGTGAATGGAGCCCTCGAATCATTGAAAGCAAGTTTCAATGAACATCATTTCAGCCAACCGGAAGTTGAAGAAATTTTGAGACTAGTAGAAATTTGTATCAAACGAAACAGTTTACTTTTTCGTGGAAACTGTTTGCAACAGAATGAAGGCCTTACAATGGGTAGCCCACTGTCGCCTCTTTTATGTGAAGTCTACATGCGTCACTTTGAGGACAAACGGTTTCAGCTAGCTACATTCGACCTGCGGATTCGATATGTAGATGATACCTTTGTCCTTGGAATGGCAGGAATTCGGAAATACCTAAATTACACTGCTGGCCACCCAAAATGCAACACCAAGAAGGAAGTATCCGATTGGCCTGAAATTCGCAGCATGCGTGACCCGCGAGAGGACATGCAAACGATTAGTATTGCAGGGCATATGCAAATTATGTGCGCCCGGCACTCGACAGAGAAGCATTATAAGAAGGGTGCACAGAAGGCGGGGTGTAAGTAGTGAAAGTCTGTTGTGCTGCCGGACATGTGCGTGGGAAGCTTCCTGATGCCTCGTCGCAGAATACGGAAGTCATTCCAGCACGTTTCGAAGTTCGACAGACGACGAATAGTGGCTTATCGCGACAGCGGTTTATCGTACCGAGACATCGGCGCCTGTGTGGGACGCCATCCAGCCACAGTGAGGCGAGTATGGATTCGGTGGGTGCAAGAGGGACGGACGGACCGACGTGAGCGATTGCCGCGGCCGCGGCACACCACCGAACGAGAGGACCATCATGTTGTGCGGCGGGCATTGACGGCACGCAACGCCACATCACGAACGTTAGTGCAGGAATGAGGGTGTGTTGCGCAACAATCTGTGTCAGCACGTACCGTTCGACGTCGTCTGAAGGAGCGGGGACTTGTCGCACGGCGCCCATTGCTCTAATTACCATTTACGTTACACCACCGTTGAACGCCGCCCCTGGACTACGGAATGGCACGACATTGTCTTCTCCGACGAATCCCGCTTCTGCCTGCAACACCATGATGGTCGGATCCACGTGTGGCCGCACTGCGGCGAGAGACTGTATGACGCCTGCATTATGCATCGCCATACCGGTCCTCCGCCTGGCATTATGGTTTGGGGCGCAATTGGATATGACACCCGCGCCCTTCTGGTACGCATCGCTGGTACACTCAACAGACACCGCTACATCTCCGACGTTTTGGAGCCTGTAGTACTCCCTTATCTGCAGGACCTGCCAGCGGCCACGTTTCAACAGGACAATGCTCGCCCGCACGTGGCACGCATCGTGCAACAATTCTTCACGGCGCACCAGGTGTCACTGCTGCCGTGGTCAACCTGTTCTCTCGATATGTCACCCATCGAACACGTCTGGTCGCTGATCGGCAACCGAGTGGGGCGGCAAGCTCCACCCGCGGTTACACCTAATGAATTGTGTCAACGTGTGGAAGCAACCTGGACCGACATACCCCAAGCCCACATCCAAAGCCTCCTTCGTTCGATGCCGCGGCATCTAGCGGCCGTTATTGCCAGCCATGGGGTCACACGAATTATTGATGTTTGTGTGTTCCGCAAGTCTCACGGGGCTGTAAGCTCAATCGTTTCATCTTTGTATCTGTTGTTATGTGTCCAGTAAATCTGGCTTTGCTATCTCGTGTCCTTCTTGGTGTTGCATTTTGAGTGGCCAGCGGTGTAGTTGAACTTATCAATTCAATTGATCCTCACATACAGCTCAAATGTGAGACTACAAATAATGCTGCTTACTATTCCTGAATGTCCTTGTGTCACGCTCTGAAGGTTCCTTTAGTGCAACAGTTTACCGAAAACTATTCGCTGTTTCCTTACCCCCACATGCAAAATCAAATCACCGATGGGAACAAAAAATCTCTGCCTTCTGCACATACGTATATCGTGCAATACATATATGCTCAGCTGAGGATTCTTTGCAGAAAGAGCTTGATTTTCTTAAACGAATTGCAGTACACAGAGGATATACACATTAGGTTATAAATAAAGTTGTCCAAAAATTTAGGAAACCACAGTGTCTGCTCACTCACGCCGGTAGACAACCCAATACGACAGAATTGGGCGGTTATCCCATTTGCTCCACAGATTTGTTTCGGAATTTCAAGAATTCTCGAGAGTTTTAATTTCAAAGTTATTTTCAAACCCATAAACAAGATAAATTTTTTCGGATCAAAAGATTACGTCGAAGACATAAATTCCTGCGGAATTTATCAGATACCTTGTGAATGTGGACTTTCATATATCAGACAAACCCGCGGGGCTTTAAATTTCCGTGTGAAGGAGCACAAGACCTACGCAGGGAATTGTGAACTGAAGAAGTCGTCTATAGTCCAGCATTGCCACATTGCCACAAAAACAACCATAAATTTCTGTTTGGAAACGCTACGCTCATTGATAAACCTGATTCAATGATCAAGCTTAATGTACTGTATTAGAAACTTTTCACATATACCGGAACTCTTCACTGCTTGTCAACAATATAACGTCGACTCCATTTTTTTCAAGCGCGTGGAAACAACTCACCAAAAACCGTGATCGTCAGAACTGTGATGATGTCACAATGATTTGAATGTTTACGCTCCATTCGTCCTGAAGAAGCCGAGCCAGAAGCTCTGCGAAACTATAGTTGATGCTAATGAAGCTTTTAATTGGGAATAAACGTTGATAATTTATTCCTAATGTACTATTAAACCTATATAATAGGTTACATTTGTCTCTAACGCTGTGACGTCATTCAATACTTGCAGTGCCATCTGCTTTTATCCGATGACCGAAATCTGAACTAAGCTCTCCGCTGTCACACGATACGTAAAACTAAACCTATATAATAGGCTATGTCTGTTCCCTAACGCTCTGACGTCATTCTGTACTTACAGCGCCATCTTCTTTTATTCGGTGGCCGAAATCGGAACTAAGCTCATCGCTATAGCACGATACGTAAAATCAAGCATAAATATCGGAAAATAAAATAAAGTTAGTAAGACAAACGACTTTATCTGTAGCAACACGCACGTGCTGGAACAACTGTCTGCGGCGTTTGTTCTGTTACGTAGGTGCTATGGATGTTTTACTTCATTTTCTTCGCATTGCAGAATAATTTCATAAAAAGGAATAAAATTGCAGAGTGATTTCATAAAAAGGAAACAGCTTTATTTTATTTGATGGAAAGGAACAAGTAAAATACTGAGAAAATAACTGCAGGCCGAGTTTTGATTCACTGTGATGAAAATTAAAAAAAAAAAAAAAATTGGTTCCGTGGAATGTTTTCTTTGTGATACAGGATAGAAGAAGATAAAGCTGAAAGAAAACGTCGCTTAAATAGAGAACGACAACGGCAATGGCGTGCAAACCAATCTTCGAATACGTTTTCACATTATTTTATTTTTAACGTACTTTGACCGTCACATGACGGATTAAAATCTATTAACCTATATAATAGGCTTCTGTCATGAGAATATTGCGAAAATTTTGTTGTTGGTGACTTATCTTCTAGACTGCCCATTAATATTGTAATTCAACCCTTTGTTATTGTTATGTACATGTATTTTACGATTCATATTATAAAAATTTCAGTCACAGATTTTTCAGCAGTGCATGGCACGGGCTATGAGATAATATATCATAATCCATGTTTTTATCAATTTATCAAAGTTGAGTTCATTTTAATAAAAGTGGGAAACCTATTAAATTCTTCGAGCGAATTATATGGGTTAATTTTAATGCAAATTGTTTGTATTAAATCTCTATTTTGTTCCAAGGATGTGACACTGAAGGGAGCAGAATGTGTCTCTTTGTGACTCAAAATAACTGTACTCCGCGATAAAATGTTCAAGAAATACTCCTTTCTGAACCTTTGTTTTTCAAACAGTTCTACAGAGTGCAAGTGTGTCTGAAGTACACACACTCGTGAAAATTTAATTTTGTGAAAAATTAATGATGTCTGCTATATCTTTTTTTATCCTACTCGTTAGTATTCTAAGACTGCTTAGATTTTCTCTCTCAGTGTTGTGTTTCTTTAACGATTTTTTGAGATCTTGTTATAACGCTGTTGTCCTGTTGTAGTTCGTTTCGCTTTTCCAAAGAAACGGAAAACATCCTGAAGTAATTATTTTGCTTCACGAAAAACGCTGTTTGAGAACTTTCCTTTGATCTGTTTTTTTTCGCAGCTAAAATTTCCTTATCTCGTTTGAGTTTCATCACGGCAGAGATTGTTGTTTGCTTCTAAGACAGTGCACGTATTATTATTGTAGCAATAGATTTCTGTTGAGCTTGTATTAGCCTGAAAAATATCACTGTAAGGAATAATCTTGCGTTTTTCACATTATTTGATTTTTAACATACTGTGACCGATTGTGTTGTACTGTGTACAGTGACTTCTGTGTAATCGTAATCTACCTTCATATATCATATAGTAAGTCAATGACGATTATAATTCCCACAAAATTTATTCTCCACCAAATTACCAAATTTCAAGAAACTCATTTCATTTCCTTTTTTATGAAAATTTACGTAAAGAAGTTTATCCATGTTTATTTTTCATGCATTGGGACACCTATGGATCCAGCCCACGTCAGTTTGGCTCAGTGAACATTTACGAAGGAGAAATCTATGTCCAGACGTAAAATTTTATATACTGTAAAAAATAAATGGTATGAATTGACGGAAAATTTCTGAAAATAACGCGCAGCAAAGTTAGCAGTGAGTGTCCGTCTTTTAACAGAATTTACGTTATTTTAAAAGTACTCGTTTCTTTAACCTCCGTATTTTTGCAGATTTTCCGTAGTCAGTAATTCCGTTTATTTCAGAAAAGCCGTTTTAAGTTTTTCCGTATTTATAGAGAAATTTCGCAAAATCCGACATGCTCAATAATACAGCCCTTACGCTAGAGTATTCTTCGGCATCGGTGTTGTGGATCGTACCCAGGCCATTTGAGTTGAAGCTGAGCGTCTTAACAACTCAACCAGAAAGTCACAGACGTCAGGCACACGTTCAACGTGAAAACTAATGGCGCGATGATGAATATATATTTTTCCATTAATCCGAGTGATTTAGTTATTTTCTTTTCTATTGGAGCTTATTATTTTGTAATTACGCATGTAATAATTTTATTTTTTCTTTAGGAGGTCTTATTACAAATTTCGGATTTTTTTCATTGGGATTTTTCGAAGAAATAGAATAATTTGGAGTTTGAGATCTTTTCTTCAATAAATTTCAATTATCTTTAAGACCAGGTGCAACGCACTATTTTATTTCATAAAACTTCTAAATATAAAATTTACTTTTGATACCTATATAGCTTTTGTCTTAAGGACTCCAAAGACTAATGCATAGACATCGTACAATCATTTGTACAATAAATTAAATACCCGGTTTCTTACAGTAACACAATGTACGAATAATAGCTGATACACGAAATGGGGAAGAAGAAAAGAAATATCGTGTGCCACAGTAAACAGAATTCATGCGATATCATCATCATCATCATTGTCAACCATTATCAACCCACTGCTAGATGAAGGTCTCCCCAAGTTTCCTCCACAACGTTCATTTTGTGCCAGTCTCCTCCATGTCACTCCCATATACTTTCGAATTTCATCCACCCATCTCCCATGTGGTCCTCTTCTGGGTCTTTTTCTGTCCCTTGGAATCCAATCTAAAATTCCGGCAGCTTTTGTATGTCTCATTTAGTTAAGTTCCACGTCTCTGCACCATTCGTAAGCACTGGAAGGATGCATTGATCAAACACTTTTCTTTTTAAACATAATGGCATATTGATCTTGAAAAGTATGCTGTTTCTTCCAAAAGCTCTCTAGGCAAGTTTTATACGCCGATTAATTTCTTCATCAATGTGACCCTCACTTGATATCTGCTGCCTAAGGTAAACATACCTGTCTGTTATCTCCAGCTTTTCTCCATCAATCGATAAATCTTCATTTCTTGTAACAGCATTGAACATCACTTTTGTCTTCTGAAAGTTCATTTTTAATCCCACTTCTTTACTCTTGTCAGCAAGATCCTGGATCATACTCTGCAGCTCTGATGGGGTAGTTGCAAAAATGACTACGTCATCAGCAAAACGAAGGTGGGTTAGATAATCTCCATTAATCTTTATCCCCTTGTTTTCCCAGCTCAGCGACTGAAAAACACCCTCCAATGTGGCATTAAAGAGCTTCGGAGATATGGTGTCACCTTGTCTCACTCCCTTTCCAATTTTTATGTGTGTTGTATTTTCAAACAGCCGAATCTTTGCACTTGCATTTTCATAGATGTTATTAATTAATGCGATGTACTATCCACAATATCCGATCACGCTACAGAACTTCAAAATCAAATAGCTCAACAGACTATTGAAATTTAACAGTTAATCAACCCTCCCCCCCCTTTAAATATTACTGTGAATCTCTCGTATTTTTCGCCATATGGATAAGGAATAAGTGAGAACGCAGTTTTTCCGTTAATATAAGATAGTAATTGAGGAAAGGTTCCTAAAAATTTCAGAATGTTTCCGTTAATAACACTTGTTGAAAACGATGATTTACCGTCAATATAAGAAAGGAATTGAAGAAAGGTTTCTGAAAATTCAGAATTTTTCTGGCGTGCGAAAACTCAGTGAAATTCAGAGGGGTTTTTTTGTCATTTCACGGATAAAGTTGAATCAGAAATATGCTTTTTTAATCTACGAAAGGAATCACGGAAAATGGCTCGTAAATTTCAGAAAATGTTTTACAGTGTACTTTAACACAACACCTTAAAACCAAGACCATACCATTGGAGAAAATGTAGCCGTTTTCTTTTCCAGAAAGCACCTGGGCATAAGAATAAATACTTCTTAACAATGTTAAATAATTTTGTTGAACCAACATCTTGAAAATGGCCGCCCCGGTGGCACAGTGGTCTAAGCGATGGTCTTTGATCATTCGTCCGAACGGGGTCCGGGTTTCGTATCCCGGTGAGGCATGGATGTTGTGTTTGTCTTACGGCAGTGGCTCTCCCCATTCTGTGGAACCAGTGACCCTAAATTAGGGACAAGCTACTGCTTATAGCCCATTGAGTTGCTCACGGTGGTCGTTAAACCTCCAATCAAAAAAAAAAAAAAATCTTGAAAATGAGGGTAGTTGTTCCTGAACATACGTACTTCCAAAGTATGCAGCTGGAGCGATTACTGTATTCATTTGTCGCTGTCGTCTTCGACTCCTCCAACATAACTGAAACAACTAATAACAAGGAACTGTATACCAACTATACTTAAAATAGAATAACTATACTAATAATCTGCATTTCTTGGCGTAGAATCGAAATCAGAGTTTCCACACTTTCGCACATTAACGAGATGGCGGTTTCAAGGAAGGTAGACAGCACACTGTAGACTGCCTTCTGTTTTCCTTCTAGGATTTTGCGTGCTAAGTGAGCATGGCTCCTCGTGTCCTTTCATAAAAATTTGCATTTGCATCTGTTCTTTTATTCTCAAGTCAAGTCATCGCGTTCTTGAAGCGTTCTGTTATTCAGTTCGCAGTTTGCTGTCTACCTCCTTTGAAAAAGACATCTGGTTGATGTGCGAAAGCTTGGAAACTTTTATTTCTATCCTACGTTAAGAAATTCCGATTACTACTGTAGTAGAGTTACACCTATGAGGCATTACATCACAATCAAAGCCCCTTTAGCCCGCAAAACAGCTGCCACTCGGCAAGGCATCGATTCGATGAGGTGACAAAAGGTATCCTGGGGTATCTGGTACCATAATATCAACAAAAGGTATGAGGTAACTTATGAGGTAGGTGGTCATAATGTATTGGCTCATCAGTGTACTACTTACAATAAATGATGCATGATAAATTGCAGTTTATGCCTATAGTAAATTACATGCGGTTAATCCTACTTAGCCTTCATAATAAATGGCATGCGATAAAAGGCTCTGTCGCCGCGGTCGACAAGTGGTCTGTTGTATGAGCTTTTGGCAAATTGTCTGAGATGAGCCGTAGTTTGAGTACTGGATCAAGCATGGGTGCTGTGGTTGCTCTATGGCTCTGGTTCACTTTCCGTGCTCGAAATTAAGTCGCGCGTTTCTTTGTTGCCTTAGACTCTCTTGAGGATCATTAAAGCAAGAAAAAATATTAATCAATCTAAAACATCATCATGAACCATTCTTAATCCACGGCTGAATGAAGGTCACCTCAAGTTTCGCCCACAATTTTGTTGCCTGAATTAATTCCCTTGCATGTCACTCTTGCTTCTTCTCGAATTTCATTCACCCATGTTTCACGTGGTGTCCTTCTACGCCGTTTGCTATCCCTTGGAATCCAATCTAGTTTTTCAGTTGTTCAACGGTGATCACTTCTCCTAGCAACATGCCAAACCCATTTCCACCTAAGAGTCATTGCTTTATTCATGATGTTTTCTATTCTCGTCCTTTTCTTGACGCATGGTTCCTTTCCAGTCCTTAATGGGTATACCAAGCATACATCCTTTCGATGCTGCTTTGAGTTCACAGCATCTTCCGTTTGTCATTTTTAGTTAAGTTCCATTTTTGGACTCATCTCAATGAATCGAAAGAATGCATTGAATTAACACTTTTCTTTTAAGGCATAGTGGTGAATTTCTCTTGAATATTCTACTGTTTTTCTTTCAAAAGCTGTCCAACCAAGTTTTGTAAGTTGCCGCAGTGGTCTTGGCGCTTGCTGCTGACCATGGGTCCGAGATGGGTTCGAGTCCCGGTGAGGCATGGATGTTGTCTTTGTCTTACGGGTGTGGCTTTCTCTCATCCCTTGAATCCCGTAGCCCTAAATTATGGGACAAGTGTCTGCTTGAAGCTGATGTCCAGTAGCTCACAGTCATCGTTAAACCCCCCCCCCAAACTAAAGAAAGAAATTATTTTACGTCGATTAATTTTTCTTCGATGAATATCTGTTTTTCAAGGTATATGCAGGCATCAATTACTTCTAAATTTGCCTCTTCAACCTATACTTCTAAATTTGCCCCTTCAACCTATAAATCTTCAGTTCTTGTAAAGTATGGTACATCAGTTTTATTTTCTGCAATATCATCTTTAATCCCACTTCTTGACGCTTGTCAGAAACTCTCTGGACCATACTCTGCAGCTCTAAGTGAGTACTTGCAAAAATTACTATGTCGTCAGCAAAATGGAGGTCGGAAAGCTACGTGTCTCTATTAATCATTGTCCCCTTTTTTTCCTAGTTCAGTGTTTGGAAGACGTTTTCCAATACGCCTCTGAACAACTTAGAAGACATGGTGTCCCCTTTTCTCATTCCCCTTTCCAATTTTTATAAGTGCTGTGTTCTCAAACAGTGATACCTTTGCTCTTGCATTTTTATTAATGTTATAGTGCAATATATGTTTTGTAAATTGATAAATAAAAACAGTGCAAAAACAATATTTGCATTTCTGTGTATCAGTCGCGAGTCTAATTTCAATGAAAAAGAAGTACACTTAATATCCGTATAGTGAAATTAGCGTATTCACGGATTGATTCCATGTTATTTCCGCTCTCCAACCGTAGGTTGAAGAAGCGTATATGCTCCAGCTTTGTCCGTCCGTCTGTCCGCCCGTCCGACCGTCCGTCCGTCCGACCGCACGATAACTCACGTGAAAATGGCTCGATTTCGACGAAATTTTAGTATGTGATAGGGGACGATCTGGGGACGAACCCTATTGAAAATGGGTGAAACAGGGTCAAAGGTGAGGACATAGGAGCGGGATTCATTCGTTTGCTGTTATGCGTCATAACTTGTGTAAAAAGAGTTCGATTTCGATGAAACTTTAGTATGTGGTAAGTAACTACCTGGAAACGAAACCTATTGAAAATGGGCGGAATGGGGTCAAAGGTCAGGGCATAAAAGCGGGATCCATTCCATTGCCTTTATGAGTCATAACATGCGTAAATATGGTTCGACTTTGATGAAAGTTTAGTATGTGGTAGGGAACCACCTGGGCACGAACCCTATTGAAAATGGGCGAAATGGGGTCAAAGGTCAGGCAGGAGGGCATAAAAGCGGGATCCATTCCATTGTCTTTATGCGTCATAACACGCGTAAAAATGGTTCGATTTCGATGAAATTTTAGTATGTGGTAAAGAACCACCTGGGGGCGAACCTATGGAAAATGGGAGAAGTGGGGTTAAAGGTCAGGACACTGAAGTGGGATCCATTCCATTGCCCTTGTGCATCATAACTTACCTAAAAATGCTTCGATTGCGACAAAACGTTGTCATGCTGTTCCGGAAGTATAGTGACCCGGTTCTGTTGAATATCAAAGAAATGGGGTCGAAGGTCATTGCACAAAAGCTAGATTTATTCCACAGTCATTATTCTCATAACTTGCGTAAAACTGCTTCTATTGCGACAAACCTTTAGTATGCTATTCCGGAGGTATACTGAACCGTTTCTGTTGAATATCATCGAAATGGGGTCAAAGGTCAGAACACAGGAGCGATATTTATTCCACAGCCATTATCCACATAACTTGAGTAATAATTTCTGGTATGTTGGAAAGCGTATCATAATCAATGCATTGTATGATTTTACTAACTTGTTTCTTATTGTTTAGATGTCTTCATAAGCATAAACTGCTAGGAGAAATTGTCTGTCTTTAATTTAAAGGTACGGATGTTTAGGTATATCAATGCACATGTTGGAGATACATGGCCATTAAAAGCAAAACAACACAGAAGAAGTACAAGTCACCCAAAAAAATTCTGAAAGAGAAACTTTAGACAGAACTTTCAAAGGAAAAAAAAAGAAATACCTGAGTAAAATTACAAACTGAAAGAGGAAATTCACTAATGCACGTCTAACTAACGTAATGAAAATTCAAGTCTAAGAGCAGATGGTCCAGCTGGATGATTATACTAACCTATTATTAATATCTGGACAATTGTCTTTTGCGCAAACACCACGTTACAGAACAAACTGTAAACATACTCGCAGGGCTATGATAAGACAAGAGCAAGACTGGGAATCCGATTTTCCCCCTATCGATAAGTTTAACTTTGAAATTTCCAGAGAGGATTGATAATAGCGTGCGACATAAGCGGTCGCTCTGTGTGTGATGTTTCAGCTGCAATAGAGATCCCTGTGTCAACGGTTGCTGTTGTGATATGAAAATGCCAGGGCTGAAACTGTAAACATCCACCAAGTAAGCCACCGAAGCAAACAGAACGCGACAGATCTACAAAGGACCGTCTGCTCAGAACTCGAATCAACATTCCCTTAAACCACGTAAAACCTACGTGAGGCTATTGGAAATGATGTAAGCACTAGTACAGTGCACAGGACCCTGGAGGACATGGGTTACCACGCTCGAGCAGTCATCCAGAAGCAGGTAATCATTTCAACTAAAGCCAGACTCTGATTAGCGTGGTCTAAAAGAACGTCTGTCTTGGTCTTAAACCAATGGAAACCGACACTTTGGATTGGCGAGCAACGCTACAGTCTTTTAGTCCTTCCTGTGTGTGCCGGTAGAATGGTAATTTCTGGACTGTATCCACCCAACAATGAAGATTGGTGGAGGCAGCGAAATGGTATGGAACTATTTCTGGTGGTTCGGCTTTTACATAATAGTCGTTTTGGACAAAACCATAAATGCTGAGCTCTACTTAGACATCCTGGACAATTATGCACTACCAGCGTTGTTGCAGTACTGTGGGGGAAGGCCCATACCTCCATCAGCAGGACAACGCACCATGTCATTCTATAAGGACAAAGCTATTATGTTCTTGTCCTGGACGATTCTACAGTACCAACGCTGTGGCAGTAAGTTGGGGAAGGCCCATACCCCTATCAGTAAGGCAACGCACCATGTCACACTCTAAGGACAAAACCATGAATGCTGAGGTCTGCCTGGACATGCTAGACAATTATGCACTACCAACGTTGCGGCAGTACTTTCGGGAAGGCCCATGCCTCTATTAGAAGGACAATGTACAATTCCATGCTATTCGCGTCGTTATATACTTATTGGAGGACATGGGCTTCAAATATTTGAACTGATCAGCTGGAAGTCCTAAGGGGAACCGCGTAGAAAATCTCTGTCACGAATCGGATTGTCGGGTGCGTGAAAGAAAACATCGCTCCATACAAGCTAACCTGAACTGCTCATTATTTTGAAGCCAAATGGCGGAATAAATATCTGTAGACAGTTACAGAAAAAAGAAACTGGTGGAGGTACTGCATGAAGATCGAAATCCGTCATGAAGGTCTGAGATTTTTGGCCTACAAAATTAACCTTTTTATAAACAAATGTTGCTTCTGACCATTCGTGTCAGATGGGTCTGGGTTCGAATTCTTGTGAAGTATGGATGTTGTGTTTGTCTTATGACACTGGCTTGCTCCTTTCCCTGGTACCAGTGGCGCTAAGGTAGGGACGCGGGACTGCCCATCGAGTTGCTCTCGGTGGTCATTAAACCCTTAAATAAATAAAAACATAAAGTATGGAAAGGTTATTTGTAGACGTGGCAATGTGTGGTTATTAATAACATGATAGTGTAACTGAACTGGGCCCCGAAGAATGAAGACTCAGGCGAAGATAGTTGGACGAAGTATTAAGAACTGCAGGAAAAGAACAATGAGAGAGAGAGAGAGAGATGAAGGCATTAACAACTTGTAGGACGTATCCTCTAATTTTAACTCTCAGTTTTAGTTTTCTTTCTCTATGTAAATTTTTAGTTCATTCTCTTTAAGTGTTTCAACTATAACGTTGTATTTTTCTCGCTCACGGAATGTTATCTGGCAACAGTCTTGAGGACAAGGGTGAATGGCGTATACATGGGTCACAAGCAAGATCACTGGGTGATAAGCAACATATATCGTGCTAGTCTTTTCGAACTATTACTGTGTTAACTAATTCAATTTAATTTGACTAAGTGCCTATTATGTTATTGGAGCTATGATTTGGTGAAGTGCGGCTGAATAAAAGGCGAACTGTAAGTAAATCCTTCTTGAACTTTATTTGAGGGACTTTGTTTTCCTTAAGGTGAGTGAATAAGAATAGTAAATTTTACTTAGTGTTCCCAAAGCTACACATGTGCACGTTCAAACCAGTAAAGAACGCTACACTGGCTAGAAACGGGAGAAGACCTCCATCCGAAGAAAGAAGACTCAGGCGAAGATAGTTGAATGCGGTATAAAGAAGACTCAGGCGAAGATAGTTGAATGAGGTATCAAGAAGACTCAGGCGAAGATAGTTGAATGCGGTATCAAGAAGACTCAGGCGATGATAGTTGAATGAGGTATCAAGAACTGCAAGAAAAGAACCGTGGCAGAGAGCGAGAGAGAGAGAGATGTAGTGCTACAAGATTAAACATATAGCATTCATGTCTCGGGTTCGAACTCAGATTAATCTGTTTGAAAATCCCCATCCTCAACCTTTGGTAAACTCTCTTCCAAAGTAAAAATAAAAACAATAGAAACATTTTTAAACTATACTATTCTTAGCAAGTTTGCTATACCCTAAGAATAATGATCTGGTTTTTGTAAATGCTTTTACAAAGCAAAGGAAAATCATCTCAATGCGAGTTGAACTCTTTGAGTGAATTTCGAGAGAAATAAGAATTTGTCAGTGAAACACCTGCACTTCCTTTATAAGTAAAGAACGTCCCTTGGAAACTAAGTTTCAATTGCATTCGAAAATAATACAAAAATTCCACAGTGCTTCTTCCGTGGGCATTTAACGAGATTCCATGACTTGTAAATTTAATTTATTCCCCACACCATCAATCTAAGTAGTAGTGGCGCACTTATCAAGCGGGGGAAAAAGCGGCAGGTTTAAGAACCGTTGTCTTAAGTGTTCAAAATTTAGGAAAAGGTGATGTCAGGGAAGGGATTTCCTTGAAGCGTTTCTTAATTATATCATCAGTTATGAATGAGTTAAGTGCATAATTTAATTTTAGCGTGAGAACGTGTTTCGAAGTAACACCTGCGTGACAAAAATTTTCCATTTTTCTTTTAGCGAAGTATTGTTCTTAGAGCTTTTCTGTTTCACAGAGATCAAGGTTCCTCCGAGACCCTTCATTTGAGAAACAAAAAACCTTTCTTTTAAAGTTTAAAGGCCACGAAAACATTTTTTCCTTTTATTTTACTTTGCGGACCACCAAAGTGGAACTAATGAAAACGCAGGTATTGTATTGAAATGAAGTGATGAAAATTTCAAACGATTTCGAAAGTTTAGCAAATTGTCGTTCGTTTTAACAAAGATAACGCGCTGGGCGGTGCAAACGGAGAAACAGTCTTTACCTCGAGTTTGAGAGAAAACACTTAAAGAAAGGTGACATTATTCTTCCTACCGCTACAAGCACGTCTCCAGTAATATTTTAAACTGAGTTTTATTTAAAGTAACTGGGAAGTTTTGCGCAAGAACTGTTACACGAATCGAATGAAAAAAGAAGTAAAACAAAAAAGACAACGTCGAATTCGTTGTTAAATAAGCACATCTCTTGGATAATTTCCGAGATGAACAGGTCTTCATTTACGGTAGTGCACCCGGGGGACGTACACAGAATCACGAAAATATCTGAGCTCCAAAAAAGGACTTGATCAACTTATAAATGGTAAAACTATTTTTCCCCGCCTGCATTTCGTTTGTTATTTTAGTCCCGTAAATGCACTGGTCATAAAAAATTAAGGATATTGCATGAAGGATGTATGAGTCTTAATCAAGCAACACACAATGAAATAACATCAGTGAGGTGTCACGTGCTTGCTCCGCAGGACGCACATGAGATAAAGGCAGATAGCAGTGAAAGCAAATGCTAGTGTAGTATAGTGGATAGCGCTCCGGAGCCTCTTTCCTAGCATAAAAATGATTGACATTTTTACTTCGTCATATTGGCGCCCGAACGTGAAGAATGACCTGGCTGATAGGTTTCCCGCAATGGTGTGATGTTCTTTCCACACCACGAGACAGGAAAAATTAGAATCCACACAACAAAAAATTATCTGGAATTTCTCAAATGCACGTTCTTCATGCGACGACAGCCTCCAGTGACCTGTGGGCCGGCCATACCGCGGCCCTCTTTTGGGGTGTGGGTGGAGATGTGATGTGATGTACTGAATGACGTCAGAGCGTTGGGCACAGACGTAGCCTACTATACTAAGTTGACCAAAGGTCCCCAATTCTTGAGGACAGTCCTCGAATTTAGTTTACTGTCCCCAAAAACGTCTGATGCCTTTCGGAAAGCAAATTGTCCTCAAATTTTGATTTTTGTCCTCAAGTGTCCTCGAATTTGCACTTCTTCATTAACTCGTTATATTTCTAATGAAAAATGTTCTTAAAAGTAGTTTTCGTTGTACTAATTTTACGACATGCTTCTTGTGAAAAGAAATTTTGACTTTTTTTATTCTTTCCGAGTTTAACAACCACCGCGAGCAAATCTAAGGACTATAAACAGTCACCTGTCTCCAATTTGGAGACTTTCGTTCTAGGGAAGAGAGAGAGAGAGAGAGAGTAAGTGCTGTAAGACAAACACACCATCCATGCCTCATTCGGGACTCGAACCCGTGCCAACTTGTACGAATCATTGTCAGTGACCAGCACTAAGACACTGCACCGTTGGCACGGTCAAATTTCGACTGCACTTGTTTTGAGTTCCTCGAAGAACTTTGGCAAAATGAAACAATTCGTCATGCAATTACTTTGGTGTGCAACTTGATTTTAATTTGGCACATGTGCCTAAGGTAACGCATTTTACTTTTGCTAATATGTTCTCGTCATCATAGTTCTACTTTGTCAATAAAAATTACCAAAATTCTACAAGATATACCCTTTTAAGACACACATTTTCATAGGCAAATCACACTTATTGAAGCAATGCAATTTTGTGAAAAAAATAGTTGTATATTTATATTGAATACGTATGTCACCAAATAAACTGCCAATTTGGGGACGACACGCCCTTTTGTCCTCAAATCAGTGTTCCAATATCTGGTCACCTTAACTATATAGTTTTTATTATGCATGGGCATAATTGGCGAAACATTGGACAAAGTAGGTTAGCAATCACACTCAAAATGGCGGCGCTGATTGACCAAGCCAGGAGAGGGCCTCCTGCACGTGACGTCACAACTTTTCTTCCCAATATCTCTGAAGCTTTCTATTTGAGACATCTTTCACAACGTAGCAGTTTTACTCTCAAGGTTAAGAAAACGGAGATAACGGCACTTCGGTAACGCCATTTCCTTGGTGACGAACCAATTTGTCCGTGTTCATTTCGTCCATATTCACTTGGTCCAGTTCATTACGTCCACCGTTCAATTTGACGCCATTCATTTCGTTTTCAGAATGGATGAAATACCGTGGAAATTTTCCATTTTGATGTACTAGGCAAAAAATAAAAAAAAATCAGCGGACATTGCTGACATGCGAATTTGTTTCCTGCTTAAGATTTTCGATTGAAGTGCAACGATTTTAAATATTATTAAAAGTAAAACGAGGAACTGAACTTTGAAGAGCTTTTTAACTCTTTAGTCAATCACTATGATATAAATCAAAAGTTTTACAAAAATATTTTAATGCTTGAAATGCATCTTCTATGTTGTTTTCCTATAGTTTTTATCTTTTTAATGCATCCATTTTTATTTTCATTATTAATTACTTATAATTTACTTCTTACTAATATTCATACGGATGAACTACACGGTCGAGTCATATTATTGTGACCACCAGCTATTATCCAGAGAAACCGCCGTGTGCAGCGCAGACAACAGTTAGACGGGCTGGGAGTGATTCAATAAGGTGCTGCAAGGTGTTCACAGGTATATGGAGCCATGCTGACTGCAGTGCATCTGACAGTTGCTGGAGGGTGCATGGTGGCAGACCCATAGAGCGAACAACACGATCGAGGTGGTCCCACAGATGCTCAATTAGGTTTAAGTCTGAGGAATTAGGGGCCCGGGGAAGTACTTTGAAATCTTTGTCGTGCTCTACCAACCAATCTCGGACATTTCTAGCTTTTCTAGCTGTGTGAAACGTCGCATTGTCGTTCTGGAAGATCCCATCCGCCCCAGGGAAGACAATCAGCATGTATGGGTGTATATGGTCTGCAAGGATGGATTCATAACGCATTCAGTCCATAGCGCCTTTTACAGACAGAGTTTGGGCCCAGAGAATACCACGTAAACATTCCCCAGACCATAACGCTGCCCCCACCAGCTTGTGTTCTACCAGCAATGGCTAAAGAGTATTTGTTCTGCGATGTTTTTCGCCTTGTACGCCAAAGTTCATCCGTTCGATGAAGCGATAAACGTAACTCAGCGGAGAAGGCAATCCTCCGCCGGTCAGCGAGGTCCAATTCCAATACTGCCGTGCAAATGTAAGCCTTTTCTGCCGATGCACCTTCGTTAGCATAGGTGCAGTGAGCATCCGTCTGCATCGGAGCTCCATACGCAGCAGGTTTCGCTGAACTGTCGTTTTAGACACACTTCCGGTAGCCACCTGGTTCATTTGGCCAGTGAGTTGCTCCACTGTAGCATGTCGATCGATCCTCACACACCTTCGAAGCCAACGTTCACCTCTCACATCAATGGCACGTGGTGCTCTGCAGTTTTCGCGTCGCTTATTCGAAATGGTGCCATTTCTCCAATCACGATACACAGCAGTAACCACAGTAGTACGCGAACAGTTTACAAACTGCGCTGTTTCAGAAATACTGCCATCTTTGGTTCGAAAGCCGATAATTATCCCTTTTTGCAAATCTGATAAATCGCTCCTTTTTTCCATGACAGCAACGAGCGATTTTTCAGATTGCCTACAGCACACCTTATATACCCTCTAAGCCAGCTCACGTCACGTGCCTTCTTTCATTGGCTACGCGCTGTTGAAGTCAAACTTAGGATGTTTTTGTGATAACATAACTCGATTGTGTATATTGCTCTGTGTATGTGTCATAACTACACTATCTACCAACAAGTATTTGGACAAATGGGATAGCAAAGGAAAACGAAGTTTATTCACCTTCAAACGTTGGTGGAATCTCCACGAGCGGCGATTAGAGCTGCGACCCACCGGGGCATACTCTCAACCAGGCGTTGTACGACGGCTAGCGGTATTTTCTTCCACTCGGCTTGGAGAAGACAGGTCAGTTCCTTCACCGATTTCGGACGGTGGAGGCACCCTTAAGTCGACGCTCCAACTCGTCCCAGAGGTGCTCGATAGGGTTAAGGTACGGACTCTGCGCATGCCAGTCCATTCGATTAACCCCATTGTCACCATACCAAGCCATGGTGGACCTCGCAACATGACAGGTGGCATTGTCATCCTGAAAGTAACATGGGTCCACCCCGTAAAACTGCCACAACGTAGGAAGCGCATGGTCATCCTAAATGGTGCAGTACGTCTCGGCGTTGAGTCTACCAGGAATTGCGACCAAGGGTCCCGTGCCATACCAGGAGAAACACCCCTATAGCATAATTCCACCGCCGCCGAACTTCATAGTTGGCACAATACATTCCGGCAGGAGGCGTTCTTCAGGCAGACGCCAAACCCAGACCCTGCCATCCGAACGGTAGAAGGTGAACTTTGATTCGTCGCTCCAGAGAACCTGTTTTCACTGTCGACGTTCTTTGTACCACGTTAGCCGAGCAGCGCTATTGGACTTGGTGATGGAAGGGTTGTGGGCGGCAGCACGTCCATGATAACCAAGCAGATGGGCTCCCTTACGGATGGTATTCATCGAAAGAACACTCCAGGATGCCTGTTGAAACTTCTTGCGGATGTGGCCCATCGATTTGGTGCGGTTCTTCCGAATTTCTCTGGCCAGCACCCGTCGGTCTCTAACTCCAAGTTTTGGGGGTCTGCCGGGTCGGGGCACATTCCGACAGTCACCTCTCATCTTCCACTTGTCAATCACGTAGGTAACTGTCTATTTTGGTTACTTCAACTCGCTGGATATGTCACGTATGGATCGGCCATTTCTGTGATACCCGACGATTACTCCTTTCTAGAAATCAGAGAGCTCCGAACTGCGTGGCATCTTGCATGCGACTGGTTGCGTTGTTGTTTCCCACACGATATTTAACGGCTGCGGCCGTGACGTGTATCAGGACCGCAGATATCGTCAATTGCAGGGGTGTCCAATTACTTGTTGGTAGATAGTGTATGTAATATGAGAAAAAATTCATAAAGGTACAATGCTGAAAAAAGTTTAGATTGATATTTACTGTGAATTTTCGATGCAGGAGAAGGAAAATAGGGACGTTTTACATAAAGGAGAAGATAGGTGGGGTGTCTGACATGTTCTTCAATTCGACACGTTTATGGCCATTGGAACAAACTTTGATTTATATCACAGGAATTGACATCGTACCACACAAAAAAGTTCAAAAGCTCTTAAAAGTTCAGTAACTCGTTTTTGTTTAAATAATATTTAAAATTGCGAGGTTTGAATCTAAAAACTTGAAAAGGAAAAAAAATCGCATATAAGCAATGTTCTCTGACTGTTTTTGTTTTCTGCCTAGTAACAATAATTCCACCAAAAGAGGAAATTTCCACCGTGTTCCATCCATTCTGAGGACAAAGTGAACGTGGTAAAGGTGAACCGCAGGCGAAGTCGAAATGAACCACGGACTAAATGAACAACGGACAAGCTGAACGGTGAACGAAATGAACTGGATCAAGTTAACATGGACGAAATAAACTCGTGTAAGGTCATAGGGAACCATTTCCGTTGTATCTAAAATCGATGCTTACGTGGTTGCAAAATTTTGGGTATTGCCGGTAGATATTTTGCTCATCAAAGCTCACAGTATAACGAAGTAAATTTCTCCGTCATTTTTTGTATACGCCGGGATTCGAACCCGAGTCCGCTTATCCCGGAACATGTCGCTCTACCAACTGAGCTACACAGACAATCTTTCTGATTCCTATCTGCCTTTATGTCGTGTGCGTCCTGCTGGCAGGTACGTCACAACAGTTTAATGCAACAAAAAATCTAAACGAATAAGAAAGCATGGAAAATTTCCAAATGAAATCAGTAACAATATAAAAGCGTATCACAGAAGAGAAATTTACGTAAGTTGAACACTTTACTTTGTAAGAGTGGCAGAAATATTTTTCGTATAATGGATGCGTCTTTAAGAAAGGAAAACGGAAAAGACAGTTTTACTATTTATTACGACTTAATCTAAAACAGGAGCTGAATTATTAAAGAAAGGCGAAACTCTTAGTTTGAAGGAAGGATGAAATAATTTCTTTTTTCTAAAAGACAGAATGAAATCTTTCAAGAAAGAAAAACTAGTGAAAAGCCTCTCATGAGGTTGTAGTCTTGTCGAAAACAACTTGACGTTTATGATGTCAGGTGTGACAGTTTTAAAGAAACTCTTTTTCCTTGTTAATCAATTACTTGATTGGAAATAATTACACAAAATTTGTAGTTCCCTAAACTTTCCCCACCTAAGTAAAGTTGAAAATTAGTTTCCCCCTCGCGGAGTTGAGAGTGTAATCCCTCTTTTTCGAGAATTCCGAAAATAGGAAATAGCGAACGATAAAGAATGTCCCATCAGGAAAATAAAGGTAGAATGCGTCCATGAAACCTGAGTAATAATGACGACCTAGCCCGCCGTTCGCTGGCTTTATTGTCTGTAAACGTCAGCAGGGCGATGTGGAGCGCTTGAGTGGCTGCCGCTGGGATCTTTAGATCTGTCGAAAGATTTACGTCAACGGGATGGCTCTGTCGGGGAAATACGGGACATAAAACCCTTTTTATTGTTGTCGCGGGGAAGTTTTACTGTTTCGCTTTGTAAAACTTCGCCAATAGCTATGACAATGTATTGCAGAGTGCTTTCACTTCCATTACTACAAAACTATGCATTCTATTAGAAAATATGTCCCTCAGAACTTTACTGCTTACGATATGAGTTAACATCGGATTTTAATGAATTAGTGAAATTGTATAAACGGCAACCCGATCAATTATGCAGAAGGGGAAATTGGGTTTACTACCCTTTAAGGATTCTATCACTCAGGGATATCGAGATATGGCTTCAAAAGAGTTCAATTTATGATTTGATCGACAAATGATTTTGGTAGTTAGTGCAGAGCTACAAAGTGCAAGATTTTAACGATTAAAAACTTAGGAATTCTTAAGTCAGTCTTATCGTTTTATCTAATATCAATTATTTCGTTAAATTGCAATATTCATGACAAGAAAAAGGTACTTACATCATGATTCGAGACAGGATTATATGTACTAAAAATCAGAAAATTATGCATGTACATATGCAGCTAAATTCCGCGAAAAATGTACTTAAAATGTAAACTACGCAATCACAGTTTAGGATTTTTTACCTTCAAATAAATGCTGTGGAAGTAGATACGATTCTTTGACTGTGAATTTATCAAACATTAACAAATCAATATATTATAATGACTAATAATAGGTAATAACTGATATAATTAATAAACGAATATATATACACTGAAGAGCAACTGAATTAGAGACAGCTGACGTTATGCAAATATGGCGCTGTGGGCGGCCCTGTAAACGGAAACGACATGACGTATGCAGCGATCCGACAATATAAGGAATCATGCGACGGGAATCAGTAAGAGTCGGACGCAGTATGGGTAAGACGAAGGATCTAAGCGCAGTTGATCGTGGGCAAATTGTCGGGGCCCGACAAATGGGTCACTCCATCTCGGAAGTCGTGCAGGCACTGGAATTTTAACGAGCCACTGTATCACGGGTGCACCGTGAGTATATCGAATCCGGTAAAACCATTCCTGCAAGGGCCAATTGCCGTGGACAACAGCGTGTGAATGAGCGGGATCATCGTCGGCTAGCCGACGATGACCAACATTAGAAGCAACACAACATTAGAAAGGAACACATGGGAAAAGGCTGGAAGCCCCTCATCGGGGAAATACTGCCCCGACCATTCCTCATAAGCCTAACCAAGATTCAGGTTTCGTGTGAGTGCAAAAGCCGAAGTCCCAAATATACAAATATTTTCAAAATAACTTTTTCCCCCGCACCCTGTCTTCCCAACCCAGTCTTTTTGAGTGACTTCCGGCCTTTTCCCCATGTGTTCCTTTCTGATTCGTCTCAATTTTAGTATTTGCGATTCTAAAGGTTTATTATGTGTTCTAATTTTGCTTATACGTATAAACTTGACTACTGGCCTGTTTGCTTTGAATTTCGGTTTGACAGTGATCTGCTATATCGCATATGTATACTGTTACCCAAAACATACATTAATTTTATGAAAACAAGATGAATACTCCTCAAACCCCATGATGTGGTACATGTGATCTAAATTTTCCGGGCCTAGGTCAAAGCGATTGCCTCTGATCATTCGTCCAGAAGGTGTCCGGGTTCGAATCCCGGTGAGGCATGGATGTTGTGTTTGTCTTACGGCACTGGCTCTATCCATTCCCTGGAACCAGTGACCCTAAATTAGGGACGGGCGACTGCTTATAGCCCATTGAGTTGCTCACGGTGGTCGTTAAACCTCCAACTAAAAAAAAAAAAATTCCGGAAATAGATCCCAACCGGAAATCGTTAATTTAAGAAATTTGTATTTAACTACATCCAGTTATTCTCGTTTTGCAAACCTACTAATTTTTCCCCAAAATACTAGATGCACATCTGGAATACAGACCGGACTTGGCATCAAAGATAAAAATCTCAAAATATTTCAATTGAAAGCTTTCTCTAAGTAAAAATAAAGTTCCAATCTGTACAAAAGAAAACAGTCCACATTGGGAACAAAGCCTAAACAAAGGGAAAAAATGCTAAGAGGGTTTCGTTGAAAAATCCAACAGATCATAACTCAGAAGGTAAGCCCAAAGCCGATGCCAGTAAACGAAACAAAAAAAAAAGAAATAATTCAAAATCAGAAGGGAATTATGCAACTTACCTAACAGCCTGTCCCAAGAGCAAACTTTCATGTCCATCATGTACAACAAAATGGCAGTTTGGACTTTGCTTCTGATTAAAGTAGCGCCCCCTAGTATCCAAATCTAATAGAAAAAGTCAGAAACAACATTCAGAGTGAGCTTTCAATTGACATTGCTGAGAATATAGCCAATATATGGCAAATATTCTAAAGGCTGTAAAGAAGGTAAAAGCACCCTGTTTTTCTGGAGAGAGCAAACATTCCGCACAATACAAGTGGCTTATTTAAAAAAAAAAAGCGTTCATCATCATCATCATCAGCAACCATTATCAATCCTCTGCTGGATGGTCTCCCGAAGTATCGTCCACGGCGTATCTTGCGCCAGTCTCCTCCATGTCACTCCCGCATGCTCTTGAATTTTTTTTTTTTTTTTTTTTTTTTTTTGATTGGAGGCTTAACGACCACCGTGAGCAGCTGAATGGGCTATTAGCAGTCGCCCGTCCCTAATTTAGGGTAACTGGTTCCAGGGAAGGGACAGAGCCAGTGCCATAAGACAAACACAACACCCATGCCTCACCGGGATTCGAACCCGGACCCCTTTCGGACAAATGATCAGAGGCCATCACTGCGCCACCGGGGCGGCGCTCTTGAATTTCATCCACTCATCTCACACGTGGTCTTCTTCTTGGTATTTTACTGTACCTTGGAATCCAGTTTCGAATTTCGGTTATCCATCGATGGTCCGTCCTTCTGGCAACATGTTCAGTCAATTGCTCGTTCTTGACAGACATTGTGCTGGTGGCTTCTACATTTTATGCATTCTAGTGTGATATACTTATTCCTGCAATCACCTGTTGCGTACCCGACAGGTTTAAAGGTACTGTGAACGTTTTGAGCTAGTTTTCTGGCGATATCGCCCTTGTATTTGTTCATATTCCTCCATTTTCATATCGTTAGCTCGTTTGTTTACGTTTGGAAACTATCAACATGGCGGCTCCCGGTCTATGCTTATCATCTGTGGGCGTGGCGGATGCACGATACTTCGCACTTCCTACGTCCATGGAAGTTTACGTACTCTCGTCCTCAGATAGGTCTGCTCAGGTGCCTCCCCAGCTGGCACTCCTGCTCCGGTACCTTCACTTGACTTGGCTGCGCCTCCTTCTGCTTTTGCCGCTGCCTTGCTGCCCTTCCTGGGTACAGCTGAGACTACCGTCTTACCTTCTGACTGTGCACCTCTTCCCTAACTGTCTTCTACGACAACCGGCTCAGCCCAGACTTCTCTTTCGAAGATGTCCTTTGCCTCTACAGCAAGGCGCTGCTTCTACGTCAGCTTCTTCTCAACCTGGTGGTCTCTTGCAATCAACACCTTTAATTTAGGTATCCAACCACAAAGTGAAGGTAACGATTTATGAAAATTTGCAAATTGGCCGTGAGTTCTATAATCTCTGGATAAAGATGTACTCTTTCATGCCTTACCGAATACTCTTTTCCCACGCTACATGGAGGGCCTTTCAGGTCATGTGTCGTCAGCGTCTATTGCAGGAATTTCTCGTGCCCCTCGGGGTATCTCAGTGCAATTCCAGCGCAAGGAGGATGCTGACATTTTCCTTGCCCACGGACTTTCGATTGGAACAAATCATCTCATCCTTTCTCCTCTTTCCAAGCCTCTGGTGATCATCACGTTGTTTTCTGTTCCACAGGAAGTGAAGAGCCTGATACTGAGCTCCCTCTCCTAGTCAATCATGCTTGCAAAACTGTATGCAAGGTCCGTCGATTTTCTGATGCTCCACTCGGAACTGGATTTGTACAAGCTACAGGACCTTGCTGACAGTTGTTGGTAGTGTTTCCCACTAAGACCGCCTTGGCTGATTGTCATACGGACGCAACGGCTGAAATTGGCTCCAGCATGCACAGCTTCAAGGTTTTCACCACTCACTATTGCACTCACTGTCTTACACAGGATCACACCACTGCGACCTGTGTACGCATGCGTCGTGGTCTTTCTTCCAGCACGCGTCCCATTGCCGACCATATTGGTTCCTCTGCCATCCCCTCTTCCAATGTTTTGCCTGACGCGACCTCGTTCTCTCCTTCAGACGCACATTTCAATCAAGGACAATGATCCCTTTTCCTCCTCTTCAGCACCGTACGGTAGTGCGTCCTCTTTCTGGGTTAGCAGAGATGTCTCCCACTACTGATGTATATCCGGCGGAGTGTTCCGACTCGGATTTGTCGGGCGGTGCTTCGGCATTCCGGCCGACTGGCTCTCTGTTCCTACGTTTCCTCGCCTTCCTGCTGCCCCGGTGTCCACCGATGCTGATCGTTTACATACTTATTCTCCCAGATACGCCAATGGATTCATCCGCCTCAACGTCGTATTCGAAACAGACTGGAACTTCCAAAGGCTATGTGAAACAGAAAAAAGGTAAAACACCTTTCTGTTACTCCTTCTGTGGCCTCATGCAGTGTCCCCGGTGTTTCCTGTTCAGATGTTTCTCCGCCTGATGACTCTTCGAACAGTATGCATCTCCGTTCTGGTCATGTCAATTCACTCTCAGATGATGAGGTAATACAGGTCATTGATAAGTTTCCTCTAGTTCCTGGACCACTGTCCAGACATCAACTCTTATGTCTCTTCCAATCTGCTCATGCGATTGTCCGTTCTGAAGAATTTCTCCACTTTCCTGATCTTGATCTGTGTGCAGCGGTGATGCAGTTTGAAGTTTATGTGCCATTTTTCAAATCGCTGAGTCACAGATCGTAGGTACCAGGTTTTCATGAGGCCATACATTCGCCGTCTCTCCTCCTTGAAAGACCTCGCTGAGAAACAATTTTGTGATACCTTACTTCCTCAAGCCGATGAACGTTAGCGCTGCTTCCCGAACCAACACTTTTCGTTCTCTCCGGCGACGTTTTCCACCTTGTGGCAGCCTGGAACTTTCTCGTTTCGCGTTTCTTCATCTACTGGTCCGCTAATTATGTGTTGTTCCGTTGTTCCCTTCATTATCACTCTCGCACTGCAGTGTTGTTTCCTGATTTTGTCATTGTGTTTTTTTTTTTTGCTCCCGCTTTTAGTACTTGGCGTACTAGTGTTTTCGTACGCCGCGGTTTATATTAGTGCTACCATTGTTAACTTTGCTCTCTTAATGTGGTTGACTTTCCTGTACTGCGTCTTGCATTTCGACCATCGTTATGTTCTACTTGGTTGGTATTTTATCATATCTTTGTACATATGCTCATAATGTACTTGTGTTACGTCGTATCTAATGATATGCCGTTATGCCATTCCTTATTTGTGTGCATCGTATTTTTACAATATATTTCCAGATTGATGTTTTGTCAGCATTGCCTCACACTGTCGGTTCCCTGATGGTATGGTCCGACCCCTTATTTGTTTATCTCTCACGCTACAATGTTCTGTAGCGTTGGTGTTATCCAACGGAGTCCGCCTCAGTTGATACCGATGTCACGGCGCCATGGTTATGTGCTTTTTATGTTTGCTCTCCAGTTTGTGTTGTATTGCGGATATACCCGTATTTCCCTCTTTATATTTTCTGTGCTGCAATATTCAGCGACATCTCTTATGTTTGTAATCCCATTATCGCAATAACCTGGATACCGCTTTGGTACCCACAGTTATCAAAACCAAAACCATTGCCATTTCAAGGATTTTACTCTAATCATGATGTCTGTTCTCCACTCTTGTCATTTTTCTTATCCACGAGTTCCTTTTTTTATCTCTCCTGGTTACACCAAGCATGTATCTCTCCACGCCTCTTTAAGTTGGTTGTAATCTTTGTATGTCTTTTGTAGTTAAGGTAGAAGTCTCTTTACCATTACCAAGAACTGGAAGGATGCATTGATTAAACACTTTTCTTTTAAGACATAATGGCATATTGCAGTTAAAAACTGTACTGTTTCTTCCAAAAGCTCTCCAACCAAGTTTTATACGTCGATTAATTTCTTCATCAATGTGACTTTTGCTTGATATCTGCTGTCCAAAGTAAATGCAGATATCAGTTATTTCCAGAGTTTCCCCATTAATCAATAAATCTTCATCTCTTGTAAAAGCATTGCACATCAGTTTTGTCTTCTGAAAGTTAATTTTTAATCCCACTTCTTTACTCTTGTGAGCAAGTTTCTGGATCATGCTCTGCAGCTCTGAAGGGACAGTTGAAAAAATGACTATGTCATCATCAAAACGAAGGTGAGTTAAATAATCTCCATTAATCTTTATCACTTTATTTTCCCAGTTCAATGATTGAATGGCATTTGCAATGTGGCATTAAAGAATTCGCGAGACATGGTGTCACTTTGTCTTACTATCTTTCCAATTTTCATTGGTGCTGTATCCTCAAATAACCGAACCTTTGCTTTTGCATTTTCAGAGATGTTACTAATAATTCTAATGCAAGCATCTTCAATACCGCAGAATTTCAAAGCCATTGTAGATAACTGCTGATAGTTTCACGGAATCAAAGGCCTTTTCATAATCGATAAAAGCCATACGTAATGGAAGTTCATATTCCCTCGTTCTTTCAATTAGTTTTGTCAGTACATGGATATGATCCATAGTGCTGTATCCCTCCTGAATTCAGCTTGTTCTCTCGGTTGTGTTACCTTTAAGCCATATGAAAGCACTTTAGTGAAAATTTTATAAACCACTGATAGGAGGCTGATTGGCCTGTAGTTCCTGAGTTCCCGAGATCCGCAATGTCAACTATTTTTATATAGCAGAATCACTGTAGCATTGTTCCAATCCTCAGGAATCTTCGCTTCATTGAGACGTCAATCTCAGGAATCTTCGCTTCATTGGGACTTCAATCTCAAGAATCTTCGCTTCATTGAGACGTCAATTTTAGGAATCTTCGCTTCATTGAGACGTCAATCTTAGGAATCTTTGCTTCATTGAGACGTTTGGTGAAAACTTGGGCAAATGTAGTTTCAATTTGTCCACTTGCTTCTTGTATGCTGTCTACGGTAATTCCATCTTCTCTTTTAGCTATTCCTCATTTCATGTTCCCGATTGCACGTGCAACGTCTGCCGGGAGAACTAGAGGTACTTTTTGGTACTGCTACCTTTCGTAATGTTTGGAGTACACGTATCATCTCTTTCATAAAGTTTTTAGTAGAACTCTTCCACTCTTGTCAAAATTTCGCCTGTATTTCTTGTTACAGTGCCATCTTCGTTTCTCAGTACTATGATCTGTTTTCTTCCTTTACTGAGAGGCTTCTTTGTTCTCTGCTTTCTTCAGGCTTTGGTTGTTTTCAGTTGATTTCCTCACTAGTTCGGAATTAAATTTCCTTACGTTTTCAGTCACTATTTTCGTATTGTCTTGCATAGCTCTATATATTCCACTTTGGAAGTTATGTTTTCTTTATTTTTCCTCATCTTCCTTCTCTTTCGCATCAGCATTTTTGTTTTTCCTGATATTTTTCTTCATATGCAACTTGTTATCAGTACCAACTATTTTTTTTTGCTGTTTCCATAAGACCCTTGGTTAGTTTTTAGTTTTCTGTTAACTTCAGAGATGTCCAATTCTTCCGATGTTTGATCTTCTAGAGCGGAGAATCTGTTCTTCAGTCCCAATTCGAAAATATTATGGTTGGTCATATCAATAGATTTTGTTTGTTTTATGAGCTTGCCACTTTCGAGTTTAGTACACACCATTCTATGATCACTTCCCTGTTCAGCACACTGCAGTCTTCGATGATAAATTTTTTGTTTCACATAGTTAAATCAATTTCACTTGTTATTCCATCGGGATGCTTCCATGTCCATTTCCTATGTAGTTTTTTCCTGAAAAAGGAGTTCATCATGAAAAATCGTTTTGCCTCTTCAAACTCTACGAGAGTATTTCCACGGTGGTTTCTGTTGCCATGCCCGAATTTACCTACCGAAGTTTCATTCTGTTGCCCGAATTAACCTACCGAAGTTTCATTCTGTTGCCCGAATTTACCTACCGAAGTTTCATTCTGTTGCCCTATTTTCGCATTGAAATCACCCACAATGTTCTTTAAGTGCGGCTTGCCTTTCTTATTTAGATGGCGAATTTCTTCGTAAAATTCATTCTTCAACTTCTTCTTCAAGATGACTTGAGGTGGGCACGTACGCTTCAATAATCTGAGCCTGCATCTTTTTGAAAGTTGGATAACGAGTCCCGCAGCTTTGTCCGAGTAACGTTCAACTTCTAGAACTGTATCTTTAAGTTTCTTGCTTATAATAAATCCAACACCACTAGTTCTGCCAGTATCTGTCCCACGATAGGGAAAGAGATGTCCACTTTTCAGTTCAGTGAGATCCCCTAATATTCTTCTTACCTCACTTAGCCCGACTATATCCCATTTGTTTTATCTTTTTGCAGTTCTTACTCCAATTCAAGGAGACTTGAATCAAAAGATACAGAACGTCCATTAAACGTAGCCCAGGTCAGCATCCGATAGCAGCATAATCAGGTCCTCCTGTGATTCCTTCATGTCACATTGGTAGCCCAGGTCAGCATCCGATAGCAGCATAATCAGGTCCTCCTGTGATTCCTTCATGTCACATTGGCCGTTGACTTGGCTAGGTACTTTCGATCTGCCTGAGACTGAGGGCCATGATTTGAGTTGTGAAACTCATCTTAGAAAGGAAGGGGGGGGTGCGTATGACCTTCACAATCGCCGCCGTTTACGTGCAGTTGCTTTGATTCGCATAAAGACGCGCTGGTCATAATGTGTTTTTTCTTTCTTTTTTGATTGTTTTTTTTATATTGGACCTGGTGGTACAAAGACATACAGGCAGACATAAACAGGAGACAGAAATTACGCAGCAACAAGTACAAATCATAACATGGTTGGCAGCATGCCAAATGATGAATTTACATAGATATATGCAGTGTTGATCATGTAACACAATGTGAACAAGAATACATCAAACATGGATTTTTTTTTGATTGGAGGTTTAACGACCACCGTGAGCAACTCAATGGGCTATCAGCAGTCGCCCGTCCCTAATTTAGGGTTACTGGTTCCAGGGAAGGGAGAGAGACAGTGCCGTAAGACAAAAACAACATCCATGCCTCACCGGGTTTCGAGCCCGGGCACCTTTCGGAACGAATGATCAGAAGCCATCGCTTAGACCACTGCGCCATCGGGACGGTCATGAATTTTACAGTATGCTACATGACCAATGTACACAGATAACCAGTGTTGGACAAGTAACACATTAAGAGCCAGTGTCGAACGACAAACACAAACATCCATGCCTCACCGAGATTCGAACCCGGACCCATCTCGGACGCATGATCAGAAGACATCACTCAGACCACTGCGCCACCGGGGCGGCCATAATGTTTTGCATCATCAGTTTGCATTATTATAGCTTAGAAAATTTTTAAGTTAATAAAAGTGAATGTTAACTGCACGATAGCCACCAAAAGTTTCCTACGTCAGTGTAGTGCACGTGATACGTACTATCAAGATATGGGGGTATTTGTGTTTACCTGCTAGAGTAGATACTTCATGCCCTTATATAGACTGGTATGTAAGTTTACTGCTTAATAGCAACTCTGAGAATGTGACTCTCCCGAGGAAGATCTAAGGTCAGTAAGGAGAAAGTATTAATCTCTGTGAGTTTGGTCATGTATTTTAACTTTCTGTTTATGTTTCTATCTTTTATACAGGGTGTTTCATTACTAGGTTGACCCGGTGAATGAATTATTTCACAAATAATTATTGTAGGAAGATTAAACTGTATCTGAATAATTGTCATTACAGCAAATGCTGGAAGTTTCGGTTGCAAACCCAGGGTGACACATTTTTCCATACTGGAAAAGGTTGAAGCAAGCATAGCAGGTGTAATGTGAGAAATTTCGGTGGTGATGTTACGCTTTAATTCGTCCAACGTGTGTGGATTGTTTCTGTACACCCTGTTCTTCTCGGCATTCCCCAAAAGAAATAGTCCGGCGGTGTTAGAACCGGGGAGCGAGGCGGCCAGAGTCTTTTAGAAAGTATTCTCTTCTCGAAGAAGGAGCTGAAAAACCGAATGGATCTTTTAGAAGTGTGGCAGGTTGCCCCGTCTTGTTGTAAATAACCAAGAGATAGCTCACGGTCGTCCAACAGGCTGTCCAACTCATCCAAGATTTCCACGTACACATCGCACCTCAGATTTCTATCTAAGAAAATCGGACGTACTATGCGTGTACGAGACAACGCGCACCATACTCTAATTTTCTGTGGGTGATGGGGCTGCGCGTGAATGGCACGCGGATGGTGTGCAACCCAGATGGGCGTATTCTGGGAATTAACATAGCCCGAAAGGTGGAACCATTCCTTATAGGGAAACCATGTTAATTCCAAAATGTCCTCATTACCTTCAATGAAACCTTTAAAGCATTGGTAGTAACGACGCCCTTTTCCCAAATCAGACGGACGCAATTCCTGCAGCACGGTGACGCGATAGGGATGCATTTGTGCTTGCTATGCAGCCCGATGACATGATGACGTTTGAAATTTCCATCTCTTGTGATGAACGCCGTAGAGATTTTGTCGGTGATTGCTCCGACCGGGCCTGCACTTCCCTCACTATATCTTCTCACATTTTCGACCGACCTCTGGTGCAAATGGGCACCAACGTACCCGTGTTCTCCAACTTTTTCACCGTTTTTTGGATCGCCTGTTTTGAATATGCAATTTCGCCATACTTTACTTGAAACGCTTTCTGACAGGACTTAAACCTGTTACCCAGTAGGAGCGCAAGAGACAAACACGTTGCCCTATCGTCAGCATTGTTTCAACTGACGAGCGGCAGCGCCAATGTGCGCGTGGAGCTGGGTCGGTGCCAGATGTTACGTCATCCGTCTTATGAATGCGATAACATGGCGCCTGGAGGCATTCGCTTTCCGATTAATTCAGGTACGTTGTACCGCAGTTTAATCTTCCTACAATGAATAACATTTCTGTAATAATTAATTTACAGGGTCAGCCTGGTCATGAAAAACCCTGTTCAAATTTTTTCACTTTTGACTCTACCTTCCGTATTTAGCGTCATATATGAACTCCCAAGTGGTTGTCTTGATATCGCAGCAGTGGCATTCTGTCAGAGGTCAAGTTATAGATAAAAACCAAAGATAGATGGCAGGCACAATCAGTGTTAAACTCGCAGGCGCTATCATCATTAGTATTTTTTGTTTTGCCATGTTTGTGTAGTAAGTTAATTGTAAAACTGTAAGTAACATCAAGTGCGTTATGTGCGTCTTCAGATGCGTAGTACGTACGTCTTCAGGTGCGATCTGCGAAGTCTTTTCTGTTACTACAAGACGATGTGCGCCATAGGAAAACAGGAAGAAAGGCCTTCAGTTGTGAAAACAAAAATTTGTCGGTGACGGAGATCGAAATCGCGTCTCATCGCACCGGAGTGAGTTGCTCTGACCGAATAAGCTACATTGACGGAATGTATCGCTGAAAATCTTCAGCTTGTCGTCTCAACACGTTCTTCATCTGTGTAGTACGTCACATAGCTATGATTTTTATGTGCAATTTTTAACTTTTGATACTTGTGACGTGTAAATCTAAACAACCTACCTTTTGTATTTCTGTTTTCTCATGCAAATTTCGTTACATCTGCGTTAAGATTTTCTTACTGAACGGCACATTAATTTCCCGGATAGCTTTCACACTTTTTCAACGGTGACGGTAAGTCAGTGTAAAATAAACTACTGTTTGTGAAAATTGCAACACCATGAAGGAATGATGGTAATCACGTGAAACTTACAGGATATGCAGAGTAGGGTAGGGCATGCAAATGATTAGAAGTGCAAAGTCATTGCGCATGTCTGGACAAGGCAGCACCCTCTGAACAGTCGAGTGCGGTGTATATAGAGAGGGCTGTTTAGGATACACACCAGTAGTGCATCGCGGACAACGAGTTATAAAAGGGTCTCCAGAATTCAATAATGCCCCGGCGACGACGAGGGGCGCAATATCACCATACGACAGAGTTTTAACGGGGACGAATGATTGGTCTGCGTGAAGGATCATTTTCGTACTGTGATATTGCGACTCCGATGGGACATAACGCCACGACATTGATGCGCGTGTGGCGGCAGTGCACCAAGGGAACCAGGTGCATCTACAATCCGGCAGTGGACAGAGAAATGTGACGACACCGCGGGATGACCGCACACCTCGACCTCATGTAATTGACTAACCGTTTAGCATCTTCGCAAGTGTTAGCACAACAGTGGAGCACTGAAACAGGTGTCGCATTGTCTGCTTCCACAGTTTAACGCCGTCTGCTGCACAGAGAACTGGTTGCACACGTTCCTTTGAGACGGATTCCCATGATCCTGAACCATCGCCACCTCAGGTTGGAATGGGGTTTTCAATACAGACAATGGCGTGCTGATTGGCATCATGTCGTGTTTTCAGACGAGTCCAATTCAACTTGGACTACCATAATGGCCTCATATGTACTAGATCTTATTGTGGTGAGCGCCGTCTTCCAGCATGCATTGCCAAGCGTCATACAGGCCGAACGCCAAGTGTGGTGGAGTGGAGTGTCATTGGGTACCATTCGTGATCTCTGCTGCTACGACTTGAGGGCAATCTCAACAGTGACCGCTACATCAAGGAAGTTGTACAGGCAGAAGTCATACCCTTCCTTCAGAGCACACCTGGTGTTTTATTCCCGCCAGGAATGTTCAAGCCCTCTTTGCAGAACAGCGGGTACCGCTGCTTTCCTGGCCTGCGCGTTCGCCAGACATGTCGCCTATTGAACATGTGCGGGGTATGGTCACTCGGCAACTGGCCCATCAAAGTCCTACAGTGGTCAGTACCAATATTCTTTGGACTCGCATACACGCCGCCTGGCAAGCAATTACCCAGGACACCATCCAACGTCTCTTCGATTCAATGCCACGCCTTTCGGGAACCCTTATTTCAGCTCTCGGAGGCTTCACAAGATACTGATTTTTGCTGGTAAAAAATGTTGTATGGTTCCGAAAATTAAATCACTTATGTACAGTTATATCAGTAATGTGTGGTATAAATTTCATTTGAATTGCATGGTTCCTTCTTGCTGTTGCAATTTTCACAAACAGTAGTGTATGTAAAGTAGATGCCGTTGAATGTGAATATTGTGGGCTTTACGGAAACGTGTAGTGGTGGAGTTATGGGTGTAACGAAAGAGCTTGTCATTATTGCAGATTTATGTGAAGCGACGAATAAGTGTTGTAGTTATCTGATTAAGGATTATATGCTAACAGAAAAGCTGTGAATATATAAGTATCAGTGGTACGTCTTGATGAATATAATCATCTGACTTCCCAGTGCGTGGAGAATAAACAATTGCATTTACGTAAGTCTTCTGCTCAATCTTTCTACTTGACCGTTAATATGTACTTAGTTGTTTTAGAGGGTGAATATGTGTTCAGCGAATTTATCCATGGAGTCCTCTTAAACATTACCTAATTAATGAAAACAACTGCATCAAGAACTTTAAAAACTCTACCTACTTTCCTTTTATAGTGAGTTGAAGCTTAAAACAGCGCATCCATTTGAGCATGATGCCTCTAATAGAGTGTTGCAATTTTATATGAATGTTTGAACATTCAATTTTAGATGAATGTTTGGGAATTACCCGCATTGCAAATTTTTCTGTTAATACTTCGAGTTCATAAATTTTCCGCTGACAGGATATTGTAGTACCTTGTTGGAAAGACTTCTATCCTGTCATCTCGTAAAATACGCATTGAGATTTATCGAATAAATGAATGAACACTTGTTATTTCATCTACGAGCCTTGTATTCCAGTAAAGAAAATTTCTGTCTTTAAGCGTACGTGCAATCTTAATTGCACCATGCACAAAAGTTGTTAAATAATAAAGGAGAGCAACTGCATTCTTCAGTGTGACGTACGCTGTATCTAGCACCATGATCAAATCATTTAAGACGGGATGCGGGTTACAACTGGGACATCCTGCACTTTATCATTTTGAAGTGTGATATGTTTTGATTAATGATAGCCTTAGAATTACTACTGCCTTAACAGAGAGAATTCACCATCCGAATGAGAGCTTTGTTCTTGAAATCCATTGCAATTAATCAAACCCCGTCTGCAGACATGTTACCAACTCCTGAGTGGGGAAACGAAAGCCTTCTTTTCTGCATGAACACCATTAGCAACTTCCTGATCTGTAGCTGGTGGATTAGTTACCGAGGAGGAAACACATCACGCTTTTGGAAAGTAGAAATAATAATTTCTGAGATCGTCCAGAGAGAGAAGTTGATTTGTAATTCCATTCACGACTTTCTTTGGCAGAGCGACTAATACGTACAGCATGTGTGTGCATGTGTGTGTAAAGCTAGGACGGGCAGAAAGCTTCCAGGAGAAAAAACATCAAGAAATCCTAAAGCACAAGAGTTTGTTTCCAGAGCGTAAACCAGAAATATAATCTTGAAAAAGATAAAGTAAGTGAAAATGTTTTGAACATCAACCAAATATAGAAAGATAAAAGATTAAATTCTTCTGCCGTCGAGATCAATTTACGCAAAATGTAGGAAAGCATAAATACCGTGTTTGCAAAACGAGAATGAGATTCTCCAAGATGTCTTTTTTTTCATTATTTAAGGTAGTTGTCGAAGCGGTTGTTGGAATTGAATTCACTGAGCGATCGGTAAAGGAGTAAACAAAATAATATTTGCTTTGGAAAGCTATGAAAGGTATCAGAGGAACGTGTTTTTCCTTTGATGTATTCAAAATATTTACGTTTAAGCGAAAACTGCAGAGAGTTTGTAAACCAATTTGTGCTTTGAGGTATGCATTTTTTATAAAAATGCGGTGACATTAATGTTAAAAGATGAGATATATCAGGAAGCCCTTTTTTTTTCACAGCAAGCTGTGAAAGGATTGCGAACAGTACAAATGCATTACGTTGAATGTAAACGCACTTCACATTAACACTTTTTTGACGTTTTATTCCATATTTTCTCTCCTGATGGTTCTGGTATATATTTCATAAGTCCTCCAGATAAGGTTATTTTGCACCACCTAGTTAACGTTAATAAATAAAAATAAAATATCAGTGGACCTAATTGTTAGCAAGGTATGAATTACGGATGCATAGTGGTTACATATTTTATCAATGAAAATACAATAAAATTTCTAATATAAATTTAACAAAATAAAAATAATAATAATAAACGCTGATCATTGGTCTGGCAGAAGGAGGACAGGGAATGATTGATCTCCTGGAACATAGACACAAAGAAATCAGTACCTTCAGAAAATACTTCCATCAGAGCAAGGGGCCACTTCACCAAGCGATAAACCAGAGTAACAAGAAGTACACAGCCCTAGACCTCTCTACCCAGAACATCGAAATTTCAACGAGGGAGCTAAAAGAACAAGCTTGGGGCAAAAAAAGTCCTACACGGAATGCACTACAACGATCTGCAATCCGACCATGTGGATAAGACTGCCTTCAATGCATGGCTAACAAACGAATCACTCTTCCCCGAGACCGAAGGGTTTGTGATGACTATACAAGATCAAGTTGTAACTACCAGAAAATACCAGAAGCATATCCCCAGGAAACGTCAGTGGAAAGAGACGCATGTCGGCAATGCCATCAAGCGCCAGAGACCATCCAACGTATCACAGCATGTTGCAGAGTTCTCATACAGAGTACACGAACAGGAAAAATCAAGCCGCCAAATTTCTCCATCAGAAATTGGCAAGAAAGCACCACCTCATTACAACTGAGCTTGTCCCCTACTACAAGTATGAGCCAACAACGCTTCAAGAGAACAGCACCCACAAGATCTACTGGGACAGATCGACTAGAACAGATAAGATTATTCCCCACAATTGTCCCGACACCGTCGTGATCGACAAGTAGAAGAAGTCAATATACCTCATTGACATATCCGTGCCCAACACGTGCAACATCCAGACGTTGCACGGAGCAAAGCTGTCAAAGTATGACGACCTACGCTACGAAGTCAAGAATGTATGGCACAAGAAAAACGTCACCACTGTCCCCATAGTAATATCAGCTACAGGAGTTGTACCTAAGACCATTTACAGCTCTATACAGACACTAGACCTTCAACCTAACAATTACATGGAACTACAGAAGGCAGCTATTCTGAACACTTGTAGAATAGTAAGGAAATTCCTGGACAACTGAGAGAAAGAAATACCCCTTCCCAGACTTGGTACGTCGTTTCCGTCCCGGAAGGAAGAGAAAAACTTTAGGAAGAGGTGGAACCATAATTTATGATTACATTAACTTTGAAACTAATGAAACCTAACGCCATTCAGTGCTTGCAGCGCCATCTGCTTTTATCCGATGGCCGAAATCGAAACTAAGCCCACTGCTATCGCACGATACGTAAAATCAAGGAGAAATACCGGAAAATAAAATAAAATTAGTAAAACAAACGACTTTATCTGTGGCAACACGCACGTGCTCGAACAACCGTCTGCGGTTTTTTGTTCTGTTACGTAGGTGTTATGTCGTGTTTTATTTCATTTTCTTCGCATTTCAGAGTAATTTCATTAAAAAGAATAACGTTCTGACGTTATAAAGTACTTGCAGCGCCATATGCTTTCATCAGGTGGCCGAAATCGGAAATAAGCTCACCGCTATCGCACGATACCTAAAATCAAAGAGAAATACCGGAAAATAAAATAAAATTAGTAAGACAAAAGATTTCATCTGTAGCAAAACGCACGTGCTGGAACAACTGTCTGTGCCGTTTGCTCTGTTACGTAGGTATTAACATCACTTTTCACTTTATATCCGATTCTGGATCTATAATCTTACGAAGGAATCCTCTAAATTCTTGGATTGCACAGGTAAAAAGAACTGCAAGGTCAACTGATATTCCAGATGATCTCAAGAAATCCGCCAAATTACCGCCTGGCCCTCAGATCCCAAAACTCTTCGGCAGACTTAAACACCACAAACCCGGCAATCCATTGAGACCGATCGTGTCCAGAACATTCGCACCGACGTACCACTTAGAAAAAGCGTTAACCAAATTCTTAACTAATCATCTACCGGAGTCGGACTTTATAATAACCTCCACTTTAGATTTTATCACGAAAATCAAGCAGCTCACCATTGAACAACGCGACATTATCGGCAGTTTCGACGTAGTTTCTCTTTACCCATCGATCCCCGTACCGGAAGCCATCAGAACATTGAAAGAGGCTATATCTAATTCATCGGTTTATTCTCAGGAGTCTTGCCTCAGCATCTTCAAATTAATGGACTTGGTCTCAAATTCCAGCTACTTCAGTTTCCGAGGGCAAATTTATAAGCAAGTAAATGGCGCTCCGATGGGATCTTCGCTCTCAGCCGTCCTTGCGGAAGCAATACTTCGCCCCATTGAGCAACATATATTCACCAACATCACCCCAAGACCTACCACCTGGCTACGATACGCAGACGACGTATTTTTCATATGGCCACACGGAAAGGAGACTCTCCCGTTTTTCCTCGATAAAATAAATTGTATACACCCTAGAATCAATTTCACCATGGAGCTTGAACACAATGGTACCTTACCTTATCTCGACGTCTCAGTGAGCAAATCGCATGACAACCGCCTACATACGGAAGTCTATTATAAACCCACTTCCGTTCCCAACCTGATGCTCCGCAGTTCATTCTGCCCTGATGATTACAAGACCGCCTTATTCCGTTCACGAATTAGAAGAGCCTTCGCTGTCTCATCCGATGCCCGTTCCAGACAATCTGAACTAAAAAACATCGTCGAATTGGCCACTGAGGCAGGATATACTTCGAACCAGATGCATAACTTTATCGAGAAAGCCAGAACCAGGAGTGCTAATAATATTTCTATGCCGCAACTTCGCTACCTGGGCTCTATTCCCTACATACCAAATATTTCCTATCAACTCAAAAAACGCGCTCAGAAGGATGAACTTCGGTGTCGGCATAAGGTCTCCGGCATCTTTATACACGATGCTTAAGAGAAATATTGACAAGCCCCCTCTTCTCAATGAGGCAGGCATTTATGCCATCCCACTAAAATATCCGGACGGCTCCAGGCGATACTACATCGGAATGACCAAACGTTCGTTTGGAATTAGAATCAGCGAACATAAAAGGGATACAAGAGACGGAAAAATAACCACTGCCCTATCAAGAGAAGTCAAGTTCAAGTCCGCCGATCCTATATGGAGTGATGTAAAGAAATTAGCTTCATACTCCACACCTAAATCTACTGCCATTCGCGAAACCTTGGAAATCTTGACCAGCTGCGAGGCTTGTAACGATAGCGTCTCTCTGGAGTTACCACGTATTTGGAATCAATTCTTCAAATAATGCTGAGATTTCTACCATAGTACCGCGTGCCCAACCAACGTGACCTCGTTTCTTCGAAATATCACGTTTGCTCCTAATCATTTATTGTCTAGTCAAGTCACCGCGTTTAAAGTGTTGAAACGTTCTATTATCCAGTTTGCAGTTAGCTGTCTACCTTCCTTGAGAAAGCCATCTGGTTGATGTGCGAAAGCTTGGAAATTTTGATTATTTATTCTACGCCAATAAATTTTCGGATTTTTAGTATATAGTTATACTATTTTGAGTTGAACATCACTTTTATTACCTAAAATTTTACATTATGTGATTTTTAACGTAGTGTGACCGTCATACGACGTGTTAAAATCTATTAATCCATATAATAGACTTCTGTCATGGGAATATTGAATGGGAATATTACGAAAATTTTGTTGTTATATATATAATTTTGTTGTTATATATATAATAGACTGCCCATTAATAATTCATCCGTTTATTAAAGTTACGTATATGTATTTCACGATTCGTGTTGTAAAAATTTCAGTCACAGCTTTTTCACTCGTGCATGGCACGGTCTATGAGCTAGTAAATAAAATCAATTAAACATGAAATAGGCTGTTATCGTACAATATGAGTACGCAAACGGTCTAGTTCCTGAATAACAGAGGAGTGCATACATTCACTCTCCGGTAATATGTGAAACATAAAAATCTTTTTATAAGCACTCATGATTGCGCTAGAACCTTTATATGTGAAATAGATGTTTTGTTAAGATCATTGCAGGGCAAGGTCGAATTTATTTTATGGATATTTTTTAAATAATGCAGTATAAAACCTGCTTCACTATATCCGTAAAATTTAAGATAAAAATAGTTCAAAAAAAAAAAAAATAGAAATCGAAATTTGTTCATGAACTGCACATAAAATATATTAAGAATTAGCTACTTTTAAAGATGGTAGGTAGAGTGAGCTGCTTACGCCATTGCCACGTGGTGATGCCCTTTAATTGTAACCTTAATCACAAATAGCCTGATGTACCTGCACACCACGCTGATGTACCTGCATCAGAACTTCTGTTTGTGATTTTGGTGACTATTGTGCAGTTAATATTCACTGTTACCAGAACTTAATATGTTTGCTAGTTCTAATAATAAAAAATCATCCAAGCGTTGCATCGGAATGGCGTTATTATAAGTCCCTAAAATGTAATCGAAGCATAGTAATCTTGGATCAGAAATTAGATGTGATAAAATGATAAGAGAAGGCCAAACAACTCCCGTGATAAATTTAGGAGAGCAAAATATTGCAAAATATTAGAGACAATATTTGAAAATAAGAGGCAAAAGATGTACACCTTTAATCTCCAAAAGTGCTTTATACAACCGGACAGCTAAAACGAGGAAAATGCCTGCGGACCTGCAAAATCAATGCCACCGTAGTGTTGCCATCTTTATAAACGCACCACGTATTTTTGATGATTTGAAATAAGAGTAAAATTACCTGCAAGTCATAAAGAAGAGTAAGTTTACCGCAAGTCATGACTGACTTTCCCATTGTAAAGCTCGTTATGGGTTTAAGAATGCAAAAATGAGGACGGAAAATGAATTGCGGATTTCGAAGCCAACAAAAAAGTTCCTGAAGAACTGATAGAAAACATAGAAGGTTGACATATTGTAGTGATCTTTGCGTTTAATGACTATAAATAAACGTGAAAAATGTCATTTTACCTAGAACACCACTTTACGTGAAGCTTGTTTTTAAATATCGTAGTTGGTTCGCATTAGTAGGAAACCGGGATAGCTTAAGTTTAATATCCTTAATTAAGCATTACAATTGCACTTCAAGAAAGCATCAATAGTTCTATTTACAGTTTTTTAAACTCTTTATTGGAGTCAGACAATAGGTAGTCAATATTCACAGATCACATTGACAACGAATATCACTTCCACAATAAAGAAACACCTTTCAATAATCACTCTAGAATCACCTCAGACAACTAACTACACTGGTCAAAAATTTTCTATGTAAATTAGCAATTACAATTAGAACAAGTGGCGTGCGTACTCTGATAAAACTACCGTGCGAGAAGTGGAAAACGGGCCGTTTCACTTCTTGGTCTAGAAGGTTATTGAATGTATTGTCTTCAGTGTAGGAATAACCAGAAATAATGTCTAGATAAAACAGGCCGTTTCACTTCTTGGTCTAGAAGGTTGTTGAATATATTGCCTTCAGTGTATGATTGACCTGAAATAATGTCTAGATAAAACGGGCCGTTTCACTTCTTGGTATAGAAGGTTGTTGAATGTATTGTCTTCAGTGTAGGATTAACCTGAAATAATATCTAGATAAAATTAGCCTGAAATAATGTCTAGATAAAACCGGCCGTTTCACATCTTGGTCTAGAAGGTTGTTGACTGTATTGTCTTCAGTGTAGGATTAACCTGAAATAATATCTAGATAAAATTAGCCTGAAATAATGTCTAGATAAAACGGGCCGTTTCACATCTTGGTCTAGAAAGTTGTTGAATGTATTGTCTTCAGTGTAGGATTAACCTGAAATAATGTCTAGATAAAATTTAAGCATTAACAACAGAAGTATAGTTGTCGGCATGTTACAGGCAAGTGTACGGCAGATGGAATGTGGCTGCTACTTTAGGAGTTTCGCAAAGTGTAGTATTTCGGCTACACACTAGATTTCTGCGGCATGGAAATGTTGGTGATCGACACAGGAGTGGTCGCCCGAGGATAACCACCAGTAGGCGATATCGGTACCTGACAGTAAGTGCACTCAAACGGCAGGAAATTGCCTTCACGAGTACGGACTGAGAACATGGAGGCCGCTGAGATATATTGCATTGACATCAGCTCACCGTCGTCAAACATGTTCCTGGATACATGACATGGAATACAGGGTGGCGCCATGTACCTTTCACAGATGAATCCCTTTCCGCTCTTTATCCCGATACTTGACTCGGATACATGTGGAGGAGATTTGGCACACGAATGCAACCACACTATGTGCAGTCCGTCCACTCTTACCAGAAACAGTCAGTTCTGGTCTGACGCAGGAGTGTGTTTTAGTGGCCGTACTTCCTTGTATGATTGGTAAGGTAACATGAATGCCGAAGTGTACCGAAACGAGATCATTGTGCACATTCTGGCACTGTTTCACGCTGCTGCTGGACATGCATTCCGTTTTCTGGATGACAATGCAACCGGTCACCGTGCATGGAGAGTGTTTCAGGAGCTGGAGAATCATGGCATTGAATCATTACAGCTGTCTCCAAGGTCTCCTGACCTTAATTCTACTGAGGATATTTAGGACGCTGTACAGCAACGTCTGGATATCCACGTTCGACACCCCAGTACACCGGGCAGACCTCCGTAACGTGTTGCCTGTCATATGGGACGAGCTACCTCAAACACTCATCAATAATGTCATTGCAAATATACCTTATCAAGTAGTTCTTCAACACAGAGGTGGTGTTATCGGGTACTGAAATCCAGAGGTGTGGACGTTCTTCGAATTTACGATTGCAGTGCTACCTTTTTGTGTGCATACATTGCACAATAAATTTCTTTCGTAAACGCGCTATTTATTGTTTGTTTTAAGTAGGTTCACTGATGTCATTTCAAAGCGTGTTACTTAAATCAGATACATTATTCTTCATTTCATGCAGTATCGCAACTTTTTGTGACCAGTTTATCTTATAAAAATATTAACAAAAACTTGAATTTTAATTTAACGTATATTAATAAATACAAAGTATCTTAACGAAACTGTTTAAACGAAATATTAACGCAAATATGATTAACGGAAGGCAGCTCAACGATAAATACAGTTTAAAACAAGTCAGCTCTCACTCCAAAACGTCGGAAAACATCATTCTTATCTTAAAGACGCCGGACAAGAAATTAGCCATTTGTAGCAATATATATAATTGTTTAATACTATATATTTCTGAGTTTATAAATATAATTTTATTTAAATATTTCTGGCTTATACAGGGTGTCTCAAAAATACACGGCAAAACTGCAAGAATGAATTCCTCATAGGTAGATAAGGAAAAAAGTTTATGTCAACATAGGTCCGGAAATGCTTGGTTTCCGAGTTATGATGGTCTGCCTATGGCACTTAACTGTCCACATTACCTTATAGTAATTGTTCAAAATGTCCATCTCCTGCCTCAATACAGGCCTCACATCGATGTCCCACGGCTCGCGAACACACTGCCAAATTCCTGGCATGTGTCGTATTGTTTCACAACCTGCCACAATTCGATGGTGGAGAGTTTCCACGTCTGCTACTGGAGTCGAATACACCAATGATTTTAAATGGCCTCACAAGAAGAAATCTAGAAGGTTTAAATCTGGTGAGCGTGGAGGCCAGGAAGTTGGTCCACCTCTACCTATCCACCGACTAGGGAAATTGCAGGGTCATCTGCAACGCTTCTTTCTCATAATATGCGATCGCATTTTATCTTTACAGAATAATTCTTTTTGATACTCTTAACACTCTACCTGTAGTGTTAAGGATTTTGGTCCCAAAAATTGATCGCGCTGGCAGATGAATCTCCCAGCCAGTCGCAAAATGAGAGCCGCGGCCCATTAGCGCGTCCCACACACGGGCTACGATAAAGGAGTGGGAAGTGTTTGTCCAATGAGGACAGCAGACCTTTGCCTGTCACTGGACCGATCCTGCCCGGGTGAAAGACGGCTGGATCCGGGCAGGATTGTTCGCGCAACGCTTTCACTTAATTATTATTGAGAGAGATTATTTTTATTGGAAGTTTAACGACCACCGTGAGCAACTCAATGGGCTATAAGCAGTCGCCCGTAATTAATTTAGGGCCACTGACATAAGGAAAGGGAGAGAGCCAGTACCGTAAGACAAACACAACATGCATGCCTCACGGGATTCGATCCCGGCCCCATCTCGAACGAATGATCAGTAGCCATCATTTAGACCACTGCGCCGCATGGGTGGCTGAGAGAGTTCTGCATATCCCTGCAGAGTCGGCATTTGGACGGAGCAAGTCTGGTCATCAGCGTAACTTACATGTAGTGTTCGTTACTGTTTAAATTTTTTATTAACAAATCCAGCTCGAGACCTCAAAAACGTGCAAAATCTTCTAAAAAAATATCTTTTTAAAACATTTACTTCGGCTTTGAATAAGCGATCATTCATATATAGTTAGTCTCTACAAAACATTTCTCAGATGTGCAATTCTTGAAACACATTCGTAAGCTCGTTTTGCTGTTCTTGAAACATATTTGGAGATCTTAGGCACACCTTTCATATGTACCTTTCAACACTGTCCAGCCATGCAAGTATTTTGTATTTTCTGTACAAATTTCAGAGTTATTTCTGCCTTTCGTGAATGTCCATTAATCTAATTAAGTTAGCAAACCTTAAATATTGACGCGTTTTCCGACGGCATGCTAAAATCATTAGTTTGTGAATTTTGAGGTCCTCAATTTGCAAAAAAAGAGCGGAGCAGAATTTTTTAAGCATGGGAAGAAATAATTGGGAGAGAGTGAGCAGATATTTCCCTTAATAGTGAAAAGCTAAAAGGTGTCGAAAAAGAGATTCTTAAAGGTATCTTGTGGTATCTGGTACCTAAACGTTACCAGCAGGTCCTTTAGATCTTGTAAGGTACGCGCTTGAGCTACCGCAGATTGAATTTATTGTTCCGACACAATCCACAGATGCTCGATTGTACTAATGTCTGGGTAAGTGGTCTTCCTCATGTGTCTCGAACCATTCTCGAACAGTCTGGGCAGTGTAGCATGATTATGCTGAAAGAAGACACTACTAGATAGGGATGCCGTCGTCATGAAAGGACGTACCTGGTCTGCATTGATGCTTAGGAAACTACGATGCTTAGGCGTCGTGGTTTCCTGAACGTAAATGAATGGATCCAGGTTTTTCCATGAGGAACATTACCCGAAGCATTACACTTCCTCCACCAGCTTGTTTCCGGTCCAAGGTACATTCTGGTACCAACAGTTTCCCAGGTAAATGACGCACACGTACCTGGTCCTCGACATAATGCAACAGGAAAAGAGATTCATTGGCCCAGTCCAGCTTATCCAATCATTGAAAGACCGGTTTTGATAGTCTAGTGGCCATTGTAGGCGCTTTCGACGTAAACCTAGGTTACCATGGACACTCGGAGCGGCTGCGGGCACACAGGGCCAGTTGGATGTACTATGTTGTGTCACATTACTCCCGTCATTAGAATTCAAATGATCTGAGAGTTACGCATATGTATCTCTTCTGTTGACTCGCTATATACGGTACAGCCTTCGCTCACCACTATCATCGATGAGTCGTAGTAGGCCCATAATTTACCAGTGATTCTTGTTTTTTTTTCCTCAGACCCCCTTTTTACGCTTTCCTAACGTAGGTTGAAGAAGCGTACAGTATATGCTCTAGCTTTGTCCGTCCATCCGTCTGCACGATACCTCGCGTAAAAATGGTTCGATTTCGATGAAATTTTAGTATGTGGTATGGGAAGTACTGGGTACAAGCCCTATTGAAAATGGGCGAAATGGGATCAAAGGTCAGGACATAGGAGCGGGATCTATTCCATCGACCTTATGCGTCATTACTTACGTAAAAATGCTTCGATTATGACAAAACTATATCATATTGTTATGGAGGTAGACTGAACCAATTCTGTTTAATATAATCGAAATGCGGTCAAAGGTCAGCGCGCACAGGAACGAGATTTATTCCACAGCCGTTATTCTCATAACTTGAGTAATAACTTGACTAATGATTCCTGATATGTTGGAAAGCGTATCGTAATCAATGCATTGCATGATTTTACTAACTTGTTGAAGGTATTAACCACGACAATCCGTGAGCACCCCATAAGCGTTGCCGTCTCGCAAATGCTGTAACCCACTCGTCTGGACAGTATAATTTCGCTTTTGTCCATCTTGCTTAAGTCCGCTGACTTCCCCATCTGAACAACAAGATTATGACTGATCAACAGTGCTCAGTATCAAGTGTTATTTATACCTTTTCATAACCTCCACACTCGCAGTCGTTTGTGGGTTGTTTTTCGCATAAAGACGCGCTGGTCATGGCTCTTATAAAGGGGAAGTCTTTTATAAAAAGAATGCCTACATTGAAAATAACAATTTAATGCACATATTTAGTTCTTTGAAATCCAAAGTATAATAAGAATTGCCTTGCATTTTATTATATTCAAGAAATCCCCACGATTACATTTGCATTTTCTTAAACGATTTCATCCTGATGCATCGCGAACGAACATGAAAATTCTTCTCATGATTCTTAAAGATTCTTAAGCCGAGCGTCGTATTATTCTGACAGGTTGATACCCTCCAGCAGATAAATATCCCTAATATAAGAGAGAATCCATCACGCGATAATTTCGTAGCAATCACACTATTCCCTCTGAAGATCCCAATCTTGCTCTGATGCGCATTGTCGGACCCACATCGACGGAGAACACGATAATATACGCTATCTCTCCTCCCTTCATCCCACCCTGGCAACATCCCCCTCCATTATCACTCACAGGGATTTTTAGAGGAAATCCCATGTCGGCATCCTCGAGAGCAGTGAGTTGACGAATGGGAGCAGACACGAAATTACACGCATCACAAACACTAGGATTATCGAAGTGGATGCCATTAATTTGGTCAGAGTCGATGAAGCTATTTGCGTTGAATCCCTGGAGCGCAATTATGACTACATCGCTATGAAAAGCAAATTATTTGTTGAATTCTTAAATGTGATTTCATTGATTGTTTCGTGGTCCCATGAAAGTTAGCAAGATAAGAATTATAATGGTAGATAAAAGCAGGCACAAAATGGATTTGGCTCTTAAGGGGAGCCCATCCTTAACGTATCTAAATATGCGTTAGGGGAACATGAAATCGCTTTCTCTGGAGTCAGTAGGCTTAGATGAGACCCTATTTTCCTTTAATAGCTTATTGTTTATTTCTACAGAAAGGGAAATAAAGGGTTTCTTAATCTCCCTGCCCCTCGTTGATTAATGGATATCTATATATTTAGAGAACACTAAAAGTACCTCCAAAAACGAATAAAATAAAATAGATTAGTCATTCTTTAAACCATGTACAACCTTTAAAATTATTTTTTTCCTAAAGATTCTATACATCGATGATCCATTACACTATGACCATCCCCAGCCTAGAGATACGACTGCGCCTGGAGACCGAACGGTGGCGCATTTGAAGTTCACAGAGCAGTATATATACAACCCAAGGACCAGCTTTTGGTCAGTAGAGGGTTCGGAGTCAGAATTGGAAAAGCTGCCGATTTATCGGAGTTTGGTAAATGATAAATTGTGATTGCCGGCGCTTCGGAACTACGGTCTCCGAAACATCGCGATTTGTGGGTTGTTCACGTGCCGCTGTAGAGAGTACGCATCAAAAGTGGTGCACAGATGGCCAAAAGATGAACCGTCGTCAAGCCATGTGTTGTCCGCAGCTCATTGATATCAGAGGGGAGCCCAGACTATCGCGCATTGTTCACAGCGACCGCAAGTCCACAGCGCGACAAATCACCCGCAGCTACAACAGTGGCTATCACGACAATGGGTCACAGCACAGAGTACATGACAGTCTTCTGCTCATGGGCTTGCGTACCACAAGACCCAACCGGGTCCCCATGCTCATTGCACGTCACCGCCGACAACACATGAAATGGGACCAAGAGCATCGAGATTGGACCGTGAATGATTGAAAGAAAACGGCCTGGTCTGACGAATCAAGATTCCTGGTGCATCACGTAGACGGCCGAGCGCTGATACGCTGATTACCAAAGGAGGATATGGGACCTAGATGCACTGTTGGGTGGAAACAGGCCGGCGGCGGCGGCAGTGTTATGCTGTGGGCGACGTTTTTGGGACACTTTAGGCCCGATTATCCCAGTAACCGAGACAGCTGTCAGGTATCTGAACACGGTGGACCAAGTTAACCCATTCATTGCAACTGTGATCCCTGCTGGTGATGGCCATTACCAACAGGATATTTTTTTCTCTTTGAAAGTTTAACGACCACCGTGAGCAACTCAATGGGCTATAAGCAGTCGCCCGTCCCTAATTTAGGGTCACTGGTTCCAGGGAAGGGAGATAACCAGTGCCGTAAGACAAACACAACATCCATGCCTGGCCGGGATTCGAACCCGGACCCCTTACGGACGAATGATCAGAGGCCAGCGCCTTAGAGCACTGCGGCTTACCAACAGGATAATGCGCCATACCACACTGCCAGTATCGTCGTGGAGTGGTTCAAGAAACTTGCTGGAGACTTTCTGTTAATGCCCTGGCCTCCAAATTAACCTGACATTAACTCAATCGAACATTTGTGTTTCTAGTTTTAAAAGCGGGTTCGCGCTAAATCACCACCACTCCGAAATGTACGAGAACTGGGGGACCTTCTGTTCACATTATGGTACTAGATACCCCAGGATACCTATCGTCACCTCATCGAATTGATGCCTTGAAGAGGTGCCGCTGTTTTGCGGTCAAAAGGGGGTCCTACAGCTGTTTAGGTTGGTGGGCATAATGTAAAGGCTCATCGGTGTATATGTCGAGTATTTACAGTCTAAACAATTCTATCAATTTTCGAGTTTTATCGGATTTTCGATAACGTAGCACAAGTAGGAAGATTTTGCAGTGCGAGCAGTAAAGCGCACGCAAAATTGCTGTTAGAAAGCACATATTTAGCATGAGGAACTACCGAAATCCCCATTTTGCTTTTAGTTTTGGGGTCTAACGACCACCATGACCACTGATATAGCCCAAACCAGAAGCGTGCAACTGTTGCATGCTTCTGGTTTGGGGCAAATGTTTCCAACGAGGAAAAAAGACGTGAGCGACGAGGACAAAAACACTATTTGAAGTCTTCTGGTGATCCTATCCCAGCTCAGGTAGAGTGCTCCTACCCTGAACACTCAGCCACTGTGTCGCGAACACCCAAAAACGAATACTCAGTTTTTGACGTATTCTTTAATTTAACTTTTCTTTTCAGTTTCTTTCTCTATGTAAATTTGAGTTTGTTCTTCTTAGCATTTTTCAAACTTAACGTGATATCTTCTTATTTAAGGTTGTGTCTATTTAAAGACTGCGTGTTGTCCTGATATATATATGTTTTAACGTTAAGAGTTGTACCGATTAATGTTATTTAGTTCTGAAGTTTACTACTAAACTGATATGTTTAACGTTCGAGTTGAAGTGTTCTGTTCTGTTGGAATGTTACTGTTCAAGGATCTGTTGACAGAATAAGGGAATCAATATGTAAGTAATCTTTTCTTGACGTTTCCTTGGAAGACTCCTGTTTCATTGTTAATGAGGTTTTTTAGAACTGATTTATGTAGTGTTCAGGCAGCCATATTTCCACGAACATTACAAGTTAAGCAATCTAGATCAATGATTAAAACAGGAACACTGAATACCTAGTCACAACAGTACTACTTAGTCCTAGATAAGTACTGTCACAACGAAAATATTGAATGGTGAAAAAAATGGAAAAAGCCGAGATTCAACTTCTAATTTTTACCTGGCAGGCACACATGAAACACAAAATGAATCAACATATCTTTCTGTAGCTTTCACACAATCTTCAAATGTTTCGGCCAGATAACTAGCTGCATTAATGACACTTTAAACTTGCCACTGCTTATTTTAAACACGTCTTTAAGCTCTCAATATTCGAATATCTGAATGAGCAGAACTTGTTTTCCAAATTGTCCCTCCATAAAGTGAGTTGAGGTTTGTACTTGAGGACAGCCAATCATCATGAGAAATGTACTCAAGCACATTGTCCTGGAGCTACAGATAGCGGTTCTGTCCTTTAGGGAAGGTGCTGAGTCCTGCGGAAAGATCAGATCTCTGTTGTTGTACATTGTCAGTTAGATGGACTTTACCAGCAACTCTAAAACTGTGTCTTTATAGACTTTGGCGTTCGTCTTTACCGCGTCAAGGAAACGCAGCTTTGCCTAACATAGGTATGTTGACCTAGAGCTGCTGTTCTCTGGTTCTGGTCTTGTGAGCGAGTGCTAAGATCTGCAGGATCATGTAATGTCTGTTGTTGAACATTGTCAGGTAAAAGGATTTCGCTAGGCTTTTAAAACTGCGTTTTTAAGAGATTAGACTCTGGGTTTTACAGCGTTTTAAAAGAAATGAACGTCTATTGAAGCGACGATATGACACCCGCAACGAAACCATCACTGATGCTAGATGATAATCACGCTGTACATTGGGAGATGTAGAGATTTTCCTTACAGCCGTGGGGATGCGCTATGTCGTTCTTCATGTTTAATTTCTTAGGCGTGGTGAACATTTTCTCGTTTGTGAAAAGCATTGTTGGCGTTCGTGAGGAGGAGGAGGATTTTTTGCTGTGTTTATCCTCATTTTTGCAGACGAGGCGTCAGCAGTTTATGAGTAGTCTGACGGTAAGCTCTCTGTTCTAGATCCTCCTTCAGCATCCTTAACGCCTTCGTTTTTCAGATTTTCAGTTGTATGGCCATAATCCTTTATTCCTGCTAGCTCGTGCGCTGATCGATCAAGTTTACAAGTCGGCGCCCAAACGCAATGACGATTTCCCCATCTGTCTCTATCATATAGTATGCCAGGTTCTTCATATACACTGAAGTTCCAAAAGTCATGGGATAGCAGTATGTAAATTTTAACTGGCGATGTCGTCGTATAAAGGCTTCGACGAACGCCACGATTTTATCAGTTGCGGGGTGTATTCTCATGAGTCAGGTTGAACAACCGCCAGTAGAAATATGGTAATCCGACGTGAGTTATGAGTTTTTGAATGAAGTGTGGTACTGGGAACCAGACGGATGCGACATTCAGTTTCCGAAGTTGTGCGAATATTCAACTTCCCTCCAACCACGGTGTCACGTGCGTACTGAAAGTAACAAATAAATCATAAACTTCTTATTCAATTTTCAACTTGCAATTACGCATTTATCTATGTTCGCATTTCATCTACATCTAGCTCATCGAGGCAAACCAGAACCAAAACCAAAACCAAAACCATCAGCGTTCCGTGGTTACGGTTCTTGCGTCACCCCCTAACAATAAGCAATCGCTAGCGGCTGAGTTGCCTCTACTAAGTCCAAGTTCCAACAAAAGCATTTAAAAGTCGCTAGAGGCGACCATATGGCATACCCGTTACTACTTGAAATGTGAACCGAAGATTAGCGGAGGCAGGCTGACATGCCGCGGCCAATTAAAGAATTCGGAAGCATCGATTGGAACAACAAGTGTGCCGCCCCGGTGGCGCAGTGGTCTAAGCGATGGCCTCTGATCATTCGTCCGAACGAGGCTCGGATTCGAATCCTGGTGATGCATGGATGTTGTGTTTGTCTTACGGCACTGGCTCTCTCCCTTCCTTGGAACCAGTGACCCTAAATTAGGGACGGGCGACTGCGTATAGCCCATTGAGGTTGCTCACGGTGGTCGTTAAACCTCCAATCAAAAAAAAAAAAAAAAGAACAAGTGCTGAAATAATTTTTTTTTATTTGAGGTTTAACGACCACCGTGAGCAACTCAATGGGCTGTAAGCAGTCGTCCGTCCTTAATTTAGGGCCACTGACTCTAGGGAAGGGAGATAACCAGTGCCGTAAGGTAAACACAACATCCATGTCTCACCAAGATACGAACCCGGACCCATCTTGGACAATTGGTCAGAAGCAATAGCTTAGACAACTGCGCCAACGGGGCAGCCTGGAAGAGTTGGAAACCCTAGATTGGAAGAAAAAGTACAGGAAAGAGTAGAGAGGAAATATACGGCTCTTGCATCTAACAGCATTCCAGCCTATAACACAGCTGATAAAGGAGTTCTGTATGTAGTACTCGTAATACAGTTATCTGAGTTAATTCCGAAGAATTTGGAATTCTATACAGGAAGAAGAAATTAAAGGAAAGAGTAGAGAGAGGAAAAGGGTGATGCATATACACTGAAGTGCCAGAAAAATTAGTACAGCAGTCTAATACTTGGTAGGTCCCCCACAGGAACGCAGGACTGCAGAAATACGACGGAGCATGGACTCCACTGGCTTCTGGAAATATGCTGTAGGCAATGCACACCATACTTCCTGCAGAGCGTTCCACAATTCGGGTGTATTCCGAGATCTCTGATTCCTGTGTTCCATAGCGGGTTGCATGGCATCCCAATTGTGTTATATCACGTTCAGATCTGGGAACTTGGGTGGGAATGGCAATACCCCAAACTCAGATGAATGCTCCTTTAACCATAATGTGGCGTCCCGACACTTGTGTGGAGGTGCATTGTCCTGTTGGAACAGGCCCAACCCATCAGAATGAATGCAGGACATGAACGGGTGTACCTCGTCAGAAAGGATGCGTACATAGCGTTGGCCGATCACAGACGTTTGTAGACGTACCAGGGATCCCAGTGAAGTCCAGCTAAACACACCATATACCATTACGGACCCCCTACCAGCCGGAACAGTTCCCTGTTGACAGGCGGGATCCATGGTTTCATGGGGTTTGCGCCACACATGAATCCTTCCATCTGCCCGATACAGTTGGAAACGCGACTCGTCAGACCAGGCTACTTGTTTCCAGTCATCAAGTGTCCAGTGGCGGTGTTGACGTGCCCAAGCGAGGCGCATAGCTCTGTGTCGAGCACCCATCAAGGGGACTCGAGTTGGACATCGACTCCCAAAGCCCAAATCTTGCAAGGTACGTTGCACAGTCCGGACGCTGATGCTTGTTGAGGCTCCAGCATTGAATTCCGATGATACCTGCGAGAATGTTGCACGAATATCGCGTGAAACGATTCTTGACAGCCGACGATGGTCACGTTCACCCAATGTCTTTTTAAGGCCACACTGCTGTCGTAGGTTGGAGGTTTTGCTGGAATTCTTGTAGTTACGGTACACTCTTGCAATAGTCGTCCGTGAAAATCCGAACTTTGTTTCTTCCTCCGAAATACTATTATGGCCCATCTCACGAGCGCCAACTATGACACCGCGTTGAAAATCGGTTAAATCGTTATTACTTGTCATTAGCATGACGAAAACAGTTCTGACAGCTGGCAAGGATGTCTATCTCTTTATATACGCACTGGCGGACGCAACCGAGTACGCGCGTAAGTGACGTTGGTATGTATTTCGCATAAGCTCGTCTGTAGCAGTTTTTCTGGCACTTCAATGTACATCTAACAGCCTTGCGGACTCAGGCAGCTACAGAAAAAGATGAATTCCGTTATTGACTGACGGAGATATTGTTTTGCCGTGAAAGATGTAAAGTTCGTAGAGATGGTATGCTTCTTGTGTTATAATGAAATCACCAGTTTTCTGAAGTATTTTGGATATTTCCCAATGCACCAACCGTGTACTGTGCTCATCAGTTTCCAGTTTTACCTATCGTGGGATTTATTAAGTCCCACCGTTTCTGTAGTTTCCAATCCTTTATTACGGCCTCTGGTTTTGTATAAGTGAGAGAGCTAACACGCAAGTAAAAACACATCATCTAAGCATATCCGGAAATCGAGCCAGGGCGGAATTTGGTCCATTAGCCGGAAGTATATGCTTCTGATCACTTGGACCCTGCTCGGCTTGTTTTAGTTAATGTACAAGTGGTTGGGCGGACATTGAAATCGGTTAATCTGTTATATGCTATTCATCACATACGAGAGAGTTTACTATGGAGATGACTTAGTATGTGTCTGAAATCCTTTTGATGCAACAAGAACTTTGCTGTCATGCTCCAAAATTTATACTTTCCTCGGGTGAAAGACGTTGTACGTTTTACACAAAGAGAATGGTCAATAAAGATTTGTAGATGAACGTAGGTGAATAATAAAACAGTTATTTCAGCTGATCATGTATCAAGACGAAGGACAACCTTCGTATGAGTCATTGCCGGAGAGAGAGAGAAAGGGAGATTGAAAGAGAGTAAATTCATGCCCGGTAAGTACATATCATACACAAACACCAAACACTGTAAAAATTGCAACACCAAGAAATACTGCTGGTATTATATTGAAACTTACGGGATTTGTACAATAGGTTAGGACATGCAAATGATTAAAATGCCAGAGAAAATGCGCCCAAGATTTACGAGCAGCGTCCTGTGAACTCTGCTGTCTTGGGTATAATAAAAAGATCGCTCAAACGAGATGTTGTAGTCAGCTCAGGTTCGATCCTGGGCAGGTACGAACGTTCGAACCACTAATTACCCACAGTGCGTTGGATGGGCACGTTAAGCCGTCAGACCCCGGGTGCTCGCATCTCCCTTCCCCAGTATTAAATAAGGGCGTCTTCTTCCCCCTTTCTACTTTGCTGCCGTGTCACTTTCCTATCGGGCACTCTAGCCCAAATCTCCTAGCTTCCCATTTCTAAGGGTTGTTTAAGACCTGGGGTCAGACACTCCCTTCCTAAAATCTTCTACATCTGATCTGATCTGATCTGATGTTGCAGTCAGTAAAGAACTGATATTGACGCAAAAGGGCGTTCCTTATGTCTCACTATGCCCAGTCGCCGAAGAAGGTCGCATTATGAACACCTGACGGATCCCGTGCAGAGCTGCTTGAGCTTAAAATATTACTGGCCTTTGTTATGGATGCTCGTGGAGTGGCTGTATGGAAAACGTATGATGAGAACGTCACCATGGCATAGGAGCGGTGTAAGTCCTCGTACGCAACAGTGACCTGTTCTGGTACACGACAACACACAACCGCACAAGGTCCGGATTGTTTGTCCCTGTTCGATAGCTGTACCTGCTGAGGAAGCGAGTGGGTGCTCACTGCATCGCAACTGAAACTGATTAAGTAGAAAGCTCATGATAATTAGTCATCAACCCGTAGAAGCATACGCACAGGTGAGAAGTTAAAAAAACTTTTGCTTTCCTTTCTAACTATGATGGACGCAAGTGTTGGTGCTGCTATTGAAGGATCATTTTAACTGTGGGTGTCCCGAATTTTCATTGGATGTACATCGTGCGTCCTCCACCCACCGTATTAACCGAATATGAACCCATGTAATTTTAGCTGCTTTGGCCACTTGAAAAGGGAGTCCTTACAACAACAAGTTGGGTTCGGATCTCCGAATCACAAGCGTTTCCCACAGACTCAATGACACTGGCAGTTTTGATTATGTTCCCGCAGACTCTATGACACTGGCACTTTTGATGACGTTCCTCGCAGACTCAATAACACTGGTGCTTTTGATGATGTTCCTAAACATTCAATTACACTGGCACTTTTGATGATGTTCCTACACATTAAATTACACTGGCACTTTTGATGTCGTTCTCACAGACTCAATTACACTGGCACGTTTAATAACATTTATTACAGACTCAATGACACTGGCACTTTTGATGATATTTCCCATCGAATGAATGACACTGACACTTTTGATGACGTTCCCGCAGACTCGATAACACTTTTGATGATGTTCCCACAGACTCAATAACACTTTTGATGATGTTCCCACAGACTCAGTGACACTGGCACTTTTGATGACGTTAGTTAACTTCCCACAGTTTCGGAACGCGATACTGATAATGAAGTGAACTACTTATAATTATCTCAAATAGTGTGACAATTGCCTTGCTGTTGCAGGAATTATGTTAAGTTAAAAGTGTTCGCTTACTTCCAGTACGTGAGATATGATATAAAAAGAAAATGTTGATTAAATCTTATTTCCTCGAGGTGTAACTTGTATTTGCTCAGAAATTTTTATAGTATCGTGAGCAAAATATGTTGATGAAACGCTATTTCTGTCCCATAGTAAATATTCTACGTTGTATGAAAAAAATCATTTTTAGAATGGAACGCTGCTTTCATCTTCAGTGGGTAAAATAGCATGTTATGCAATGCAGTTCTAAATCCTTATTTTGGGAAGGGAATATTTTTAAAAACCACTGTATCAGATGATCCCAGGTAACACAAAACATTCGTTGAAATGAATTTCAATGCTGTTAGAAATACGTAATATTTACAGAGCAAAACTGCAGTGTTCTAACGTGAACAATATGGAACGGTTTACTCGGACTCAAATTCCTTTAGGTTGCAGTGACCGAACGCAAACACAGATGGATGTCTCTGCTCAGACGATAGACAAAAGGTTTGCTACAAACTAACGTGGTCGAATATTCCATAGGAACTCCGAATAAATAGACTTTTCGAGTAGTTCACGTATATGAGCTTAACAAATACGAAGCTTTCAAATAGCGCCGCTCAGGGAAGATGCATTTGAATACTTCCATTCAAAACATTCGAGCCCACCAAATTCGAATACACCAGAAAAGTTTCGTCATATATATTGTCGGTAATTCCCGTTGAGGAATGCCGTTGAAACCCAAGCGTTGGAATCAGAAATTAGCAGATTAAATGGAGTCTTTTCCGCATGATGCGTTCGCAGGGTGAAAGGACTGTTCTGAAGCAACGCCTACAACAAAAGGATTCCACATCTGTTTTCTTCTATGCGCGTAATGATTTATTTGAAGTCCTCTACTGCAAATGAAAATACGGTGGGTTATTAACGCGAGTTGTCTCATTGTTGTAATCTCTGGGCTTTACACGTTTACGGGAAGGATAGAACGTGAGTGGAATTGTGGATCTGGAATGATCCTAAGTACCATGTTGTCTCAGTTCTGCTTCAGTGAATTCTGCATTCCGTACTTTAGGAAGAAGGAAAGTAGAGTTAAGATTTCCCAATCTCATGACCGCAACGGGTTGTGTTGTTTGCATAAGTATCTCTTGTATTGAGCGACTGAATGGTTCCCAATCAATGCAGCGTAAAATGAATTGATTTTAACATGGGTTAAATAGATATGAGCTAAAAACACTAGGTATCAAATATTTGCAACAAAAAATGCCCTTGTTTATGTTTTCCTTCAATCAGTACATTGAAGCTATAATTCATTTGATCTGATAAAATTGGGTCTTTAAAACCCGTATACGTGTTATCTTGGACTAAGACTTGTCATGCGCTTCAAGATTATCCCTGTTTCCTTGGGTCACACTCCAAAAGTTCCTAAATTGCAAACGGTTTATTGCAGACAGTTTGCTGTTTCTTTGTCCTCAGATGAAAAGTGAAATCTCCCATAGAAATAAAAAATCAGTGTTTTCTACACATACGTATAACGTACAGTACTCATCTGCTGAACTGAATATTCCTTGCAGAAACACCTTGATCTTCTTAAAGGAATTGCAACAAACAGAGGATATAGCTTTTTCATTCAGTGGTCCAAAAGTTTAGGAAATCCAAGACTGTCTGCATGCTCACGTCTGCAGACCTCCCGTGGTGCGAAGGCTGTCATCCTATTTTGTTTCTCAGATTTGCTTCAACATTTCTAAAATTTTCAAAAGCTTTAATTCCATAGTTGTTTTTAAACCCATAAACACAATAAATTTTTACGGATCAAAAGGCTAGGTCAAAGTTACAAATTTCTGGTAAATTCATCAAGTATCTTGTGAAAGTGGACTTTCATATATTGGACAGACTCGCAAGATTTTACGTTTCCGTCGGAAAGAACACAAGACTTACGTACGGAACTGTGAACTGAAGAAGTCGTCTATAGCTCAGCATTGTCACCAAAACAGGAAATAAAACAAACATTTGATTTGGTTTGAAAACGCTAAGCTTATTATTTAACCTGATACGACCATTTCAAATTGATATTTTAGAACATTTCCACATATATCGCAACACCTCACGACTTGTCAACATATGGCCTTGACTCCATTTATTTCAAGCTCGTGGAAACAACTCACCAAAATCAGAGTGTATCAGAACGCTGATGATACAATACTTAAAATATTTGTACTTCATTTGTGCTGATAAAACCAAGTTGAATGATCAGCAAAACTCTAGTAGACCTTAAAATTAAAAAAATTAATTGAGAATAAACTTGTTGATTTGATTTATCTAACCATGTTTCTTTCGAATTTGCTACTTGCCGAGGAAAATAACTGTGTTTCACAATTGTCGCTCGGCACTCGGAACTAAGTTGTAAAGTTAAACTAAATCAGTCTGTTAGATTAATATTGTGGAATCAATGCCATCCCTTATATCATTCAAACCAACCAGCACTTACGTATAAATTGCAGTTTCGGATTTGGCAGATAGGTTATGATAGTTTCCCAAGTAGAGTACGTTACGTTGTTTTTGATGTTCATTCCTTCGAATCAACATATTTTACAATATTTAGGTAAATGGCGGCCTTATTTGTTTGACTAGTAGGTATAATTCTCGTCGCACTTTTGTAACTTTCTTTATTTTCTCACCTTGATATTGTACTTAACGTCGATGGCTCTGATTAAGTTTTCATACCTCTTAGAAACATCTAATTCTTCCCCGACGTTTCTAGATTTCCTTTGGTTTCTGCTACTGGTAGCACTTCGGTGACTGCTTTTTCGTTTTTCCAGGAGGGTTATTTTTGAGTTATTCACGTACTATTCATTTACACGTTCCACGAATTTTGTAAGGTAAAATCACGTTTTTGATGCTTTTGGTTCACAGCTGCAGAGTCTGAGCACTTACTTTATTTCACTCAATGATGGCTGCATGGCATAATGCTGCAATACATGACCTTACTAAAGTGGCGTTTGACATGCGTAAACATCATGACCTTGAAGAATGGCCGCTGCTCGTCATAGCGTTCTTAATTCTCTGCTTATCGCAGTAGCCTAACCTGCTAATGCCTTACGTAGTTAGGTACGAAATAGTCTTTTTACGATGGAATGACTGTTCTGCGAGGTTTAAGCTGAAAATAATTTCTTGTATTTTACTCTCGAATGTAATCTTCACATAATGATCGCACCTTAATTTTTCTTGCTCAAATGAGGCAAAAATTTGGCGATGAATATGCCAGCAATTACGATATGAGCTATGCGCCGCATAACCGGAGATGTCTGCGCACGGTGATTTGTATCGCAAAGTAAGCATAAGAAACGAACCAGAACCACACACGATTGAGAGTATATTGCAAATATAAAATTATTAATTATGCAGTTTCGATTTAGATTTATTTTTAAATAGCATTATGGCGAAAAACCGTAAATTGAGAGTCTGTATAACAAGGGAGCCTATACTCCTATTTTTCTGAATTTGCAGCTAATACGCAAGGCAATTCAGATACGGAATATTGAATACATTAACACATCTACGTCGATGTCAATACCAGTACCTACACTGAGAGTTCAGCGATCCGCTACCACCCCTGTGCAAAGGTGCAAAGTAAGTTGCACCCAATACTGACGTAACGAGGAGGTGGGCGTCGCCCGTAGACTAAAGGGATGTATATAGGAGTCTGGTTGTTTAGTTGAGAGCGAAGTTACGGACGTGTTGAATAAAACCGAGGATTTATCGGAGAGTACGAAAGGTCACAATCTGGGTGCATGAAGGGTTGGTACGCCCATTTCGGAAACGGAGACATTTGTGTGTTGTTCGAGGGACTCCGTGGTTAAACTGTATTGCGAATGCTGCCCAAACAGCAAAACAACAAACCGGGGAAACAACTGTAAAAGCCGGAGATAGGTGGATTTCAGAGGTGAACGACGGGTGCATCGCGTTGCACAGGGCAATCTGCGCCGCAGAGTTTTGCAGTTGACGTTCCAATACAACATGGTTCAACCAGAAACAATATGCCTCTCGATCATGCATCGTACGCTATAACGGATCAGCTGCAAGAGCTTTTACGCCACCACGACTCTCCTGATGTCAACAGTCTGCTGATTTGTTAATAGAATATTGGAAACAGGTGTGCTGCTCTAATGAAGAACGATCCGTACTCCATTTTGCCAATAGTTGAATCAGTATTTGGCATCAGCAGTGTGAGGCTCTGGATCCCTTCCACATGGCATCGATTATCAAGGTCGGTACGGCAGTTGTACGATATGGGGTATGTTTATCAGGCATGGACTTGGACACTTGGTGCGAACAGATCAACGTATGGATGGACGCCAGCTACTACCAGGGACTGTTTGCGCACCATTGGAATTGCCTTGTGTTGGAACAGTTCGACGAACATGATATTAGACATATTTAATGTCCCTAAACTAATCTGATCTCAACCTAACTTAACATCTTTGGGATGATCTGGAACGCCAGCCGAGAAACACTCTCCCACTCCATAGCGGAGCTGTCGAGCTGGATGGATAAGTTAACGGATGATTGCGACGGGATTGATAAGTTAACGGATGATTGCGGCACTTCTAAGCAAAACGATTGTGCATCTAAGTATGTTTTCCTTATCTCTTATACAAGAATTTAAGGAAAACGTACTTGAATGGTTATGGAATGCATTCTAGAGATGTTGCAACGACTATCTACCAATGAACATTCCCAATCCTTGGAAAAATATCCTGTCAAAGGAATCAAATAATACTCAGAATGAAAACACCTTGAATACCCTAACACCAGATGACATAGCCACCCACTCGGCGACCCGGATCCTCCCATGAATAATCCCAGGCATGCGCAGTGAACGCACGGATTGAATCCTGACACCTAGCCTTCTGTCATTTAAGGTCGGAATCACCAATTCGTGAGCACATCTGAAGATGATCCCAAGAGGGGTCGAAAGATCTTATATTGTTTTAATATGTCATTTAGATCATTTTCACCACATTTGGTGTGTACAGGAACATCAGTTCTTTTAACTTTTAGTTATTTTAATCGTGCATAGAACGGTAACCTTTTATTTCAATACTAACTCAGCACGAACTTTCATCTATTTTGGCATTCTAGAGAGTTGCCGATTTTAGCATGTGCAAACGAATTGATTGCAGATCCCTACAAAACTGTACTGACATTTGGCAGAGTCGATGCTATGCTGAGAGGAGCACAAGTTTTAGTTAGTTTCAGTTTTAATTAGGTAGTCATAATTAGTTTTAGTTAGGTGGTCGTAATTTGTTTTAGTTAAGTGGTCATAATTAGCTTTAGTTAACTGGTCATAATTAGTTTTGGTTAAGTGGTCATAATTCATTGAGCACTTCATGTAAATATTTCTATTTACAATGTACATACACATACATATGCGTGTGACATTTCTTCTCGATTGTATATCTATGCAACTAATGAATATCATACTGTATACATGCCTACATCATATTAATACATATCACACTACAAAACTATGTAAATTTTTATGGATAAGCTTGTTAAAATTTGTGACTAATGTTGAAAACAGGCAGCTGTATTACGAAAGTCCTACCAGTCTAAGAATTAGTATGAAAAAAAATCCGTGACGAATGGATTACGAATATTTGCAAATGCCTAGCAGTCATACAATCCTATTATTTTTCTGTTTCGGAACGCAGCATTTAATTGTTCCCACGTGGAACTTTTCTTGGTAAACTTGGAAAGTGATTCCCCTTTAAGAGGGAATCGAACACTCATCTCCCGATATCCGTTCAACTTGCGTCGTTGTCCAGGGTAGTGTAACGATATCAAAACGGAAAGCGGGAGATTCGTGTTCGATTCCCTCTCGAAGGTGAAGCACTTTACAAGTTTTCTAAGACCGTCACCTCGGAAAACTTGATAAATTAACGGATGATTGCTGCACTTTTAAGGCGGTCGTCAAGTAATTTTGCTTCCTATACTTCCAATGGAAAAACCTTTGTACACATTTCTTTCACAATTAGTGTGTTCCCAAGTATCAAAATTTGAACATCGATTAAAATAACTTCATATTATAACTTGGAATACTTAATATTTTCTAAAACATAACCATAATTATATTTAAAATCCATAACTTTTCCTTTGGTGGTGTTGAAACCAGAAAAAAGATGACGCGACCTGTATTTTCATGACGTCAGTAGACAAACAAATGTTGGATTGCATAATTATGGTTATGTTTTAGAAAATATTAAGTATTCCAAGTTATAAAATGAAGCTATTTTAATCGATGTTCAAATTTTCATCGTTGGGAACGCATTAATTGTGAAGAAAATGTGTACAGAAATTATTCCATTGGAAGTATAGGAAGCAAAATTACTTGACGTCCACCTTAAGCAAAAAGATTGTGCATCTAAATATGTTGTCCTTATCTTCTACACAAGAATTTAAGGAAAACGTACTTGAATGGTTATGAAATTTATTCTAGAGAGTTGCCGATTTTATCATGTGCCCCAAACGTACTTCCTTTAAGAACCCTATCCATGCAGTCCATAACCATTCAAGTACGTTTATGGTGTAGCAAAAACTTGTGCTTCTTTTCCTGTTTTTCCTTCTTTCCTAGAGTTCTAGCCAACCACCATTTCTGGTATTTAACCGGAACACCCGGCAGAAGAAAGACATTAAGTGCATTTTTATGCTGATTTCAACAATTTGCTAATAATTACCTTGCCACTCTGAGAAACACCGTGAAAAAAAAACTTCGAAAAATTGATGCACTGTGAATGCAAGTAACATGCTTCTGACACGTCCTAAAGACTTATTTTTTTTTATTGATTCATACGGACATCATGTCATTCTTGAATGACAAAGTATGCCACTTGAGATCACGATTCAATCAGAAAATTAATTAACTGCCTAAATTATGGAATTTAATTCGCTGGAAAGGTTGGGGAAAAAAAGACTACACAAATTTCTATCTCAACTCGTTGCTTTCTTCTACATGCATTTTTAAAACACTTTTTCTAGTCTTCTGCAAAAGAAACAACTTCTTTTTTATGTAACACAAAAAAAGAAGAAGCTGAACAAAATCTACTTCCATGCACGTTGTAATGAGTGTTTTCTTTTCTTCAGAAGAAGTAGCTTAAACTGTATTATCAAAGTTTCCACTTTTGAAGATATGCTGTACGCATTGGGGACAGGATTTACGTCAAAAACGTTTTTACGGCATTTAAAAAATAAATAAAAATATTAAACATCCTCACAGTGCCAAGTCAGAAGTGATATCGCCGCACATATAACAAAGACAAGAATTAAAGAGTTGCTTTTCAGATGCAAAAGCATATAACCGGACAAAAAAAAAAAATGAAGACAAGGGTTTTCGCAAATACACTCATCGTCAAAAAGAAATTGCACCAACATGGACGTGTCGGATTGCAATGATATTCGGGAGGAAGGTAAAGGTTGCAAAGAACAATAAATGATTAAACATCGAGACTGATATAGGCAATATTTATTGAGCTACACTCCAATAAGTAATATCAGTATAGCGTGGGGCCGCCATGTTTGCTCACACAGCATGCCAGACGTTTCGGCATGGAGTTGTACAGGTTCTAAATAGTTGTGACGTACCTGCCAGCAGGACGCACATGACATAAAGGCAGATAGGATTCAGAACAAATGTCTGCGTAGCTCAGTTGGTAGAGCGACTTGTTCCGGAATAAGCGTACTCGGGTTCGAATCCCGGCGTAGACCAAAAATGACGGAGAAATTTACTTCGTTATAATGGCGCCCGAACTACCCGGATGACCCGACCGTTCAAAATCTCGCATTGGTGTGATGTTATTTCCACACCGCGAGATAGGAAAAATCAGAGAATCCCTTCTCCAGTGCTTCGAAAAATAAAAATGTGTGATGTTGCATTCCACACAGCAGATTGACTGGGAGTTCTCAAGTGCACGTTCTACAGTGGTTGTCTGCCTGCAGCGATTCATGGTCACTGCTGACCCGTGGGCCATGCCCCCGGCCCTCTTTCGGGGGGGAGATGTGACGTACCTGCCAGCAGGAAGCACATGGAATAAAGGCAGATAGGATTCAGAACAAATGTCTGCGTAGCTCAGTTGGTAGAGCGACTTGTTCCGGAATAAGCGTACTCGGGTTCGAATCCCGGCGTAGACCAAAAATGACGGAGAAATTTACTTCGTTATATGGTGTCCTGCGATAAGCCATCCCATGCAGCTTGAATCTTATCATGCAGATTGTGCGGTAGAGGTGGAGTGTGGATAGCGCGTCCAAAAGCTTCCCACACATTTTTAATCGGCGATAGATCTGGCGATGCGGATGGCCATTGCAGAGTGTCAGTGCCTTGAAAGCAAGCTCTCGAGACAACAGCAGTAAGCGGACGAGCGTTGTCCTGTTGGAAAATCGCACCGGAGTGAGCGTTCAGAAAAGGTAGGGCCACTGGCTGCAGGACATCAATTACGTAATGTTGGGCTGTCAAAATGCTTGTAACGAACACCAAAGGTTATCTGGCGTCGTATGCAGTTGCACCCCACACCATGACACCAGGAGTTTTGGACGTGTGACGCTCGACAACAAACCGTTCGTCTTGGCGCTGACCACGGTGCCTCCACACAAGGATTCGGCGGTCGTCTCCTCCAAGACAAAAGCGCAACTCGTCACTGAAGAACACCCACTTCCATTCTGCGTGGCTTCATGACAGTCTGGCAGGACAACACTGCAGTCTTTGGCGATGATGCACTGGGGAGTCGTCGTAAAGGTCTACGTTCGTGTAGTTCTACGTCGTGCAGCCAAATGCCAGTAGCGCTGACACTAATTGGACGATGCATGGAAGGCACCACTGCTCGCTGAATATCAACAATCATGGCGGTTGGGTCACTCTGCACATGTCGGACAACCCGTCGGTCCTCCCTCTCCGTTTTTCGTCTAAGTCTCCCAAACCCTTTTCTGTCACTGCTGCGAGCCTTGTTCTATCCACTGCCGAGAACAGCGTACTATTGTGATATCCGCGTGACTGATATTGCGTGCAATAGAGTGATAAGACCATCCTGCTGTCCAGAAGTCCGACGATGCGGCCCCTCTCGAACTCCTCCAACTGCTCGCACTGCTTTCGAACTTTTCACCGAGGCATACTTCACTTGCAAAGGATGCAACCAACAGAACAGCACGAGTCAGAATGGAAAGCACGTGCAACGGGACGACCTTATATAGCCGGTCAGTCACAGCGCTACGACCCCTCTTTGCTTGCGTCACTTGCGCGGCCGAGCGTGATACTTGAATCATTTGCACGTCTCACTATTTCAATACGGTATTTTGCCTCTATTTGAATAAATAATTTATTCTAAAAGTTTTTTCAACTGAACAAAAACAAATATTTTCCTATATCTTTTATTTGAAAATGTATAATTATTTCTCCACATAATCAACTGTTATTTCAATACACATATACCAAGTTTCAATTTTCACTCCTTTTAAGGCATTAAAATTTTGTTTCTAAATTAACTGGCCTGCTCCCTCCCTACTGACATATCTTCTCCCTGACTTCTTAAGTGATGATCTTCAAGTATTTTCTTTATTTTAGGAAAGAGGTGAAGATCACTCGGAAAGAGTTCTCTGTTACACGGAGGAAGTGCCAACAGATCATACCCGAGACTCTCGATGGCTGCAGTTTGGTAGCATTAGTGTGAGATTAAGCGTTGTCCTGTTGGAGACGTAGAGTTGAAGATCGCTAGGAGCGTGAGCTGGGTTATACGGAGGTTATGGCGGCGAGTAAATACGAGGCACTCAATGGTGGCAGTACTGGTGTGTGACCAAGCGTTATCCTGTTGGAGATTCAGAGGTGGAGATCGGTACAAGCGAGTTATGAGCTATAGGAAGGTGGTGGTAGTGGGTAAATATGAGGTTCTGGATGGTGGCAGCTGTGACGCCACTAGTATGAAGCCTAGCCTTTTCCTGTTGGATAAGTGTTTGACTACTCTGCCCTGCTTTCCTTCGAATAAGTATTTTCAGTCCCTTCAGAGTTTCAATGTAATGTTAAAAATTCACTGTAGCCCGTTTTTCAAAAAAATCAGCAAGCACAAGTTCTTCACTATACCAAAAACAGGATATAGTAAATGACTTTTGGGAGCAATCTCTGTTCGAGATGTGACAACATCACCTTTCCAACAGAGACGTGCTCCCAAAATTTGGCTTATTACTTCAATTTGTTTTCTCCACTTTATATTTACACTAAATTATCCAGCGTCGGATAGTGCTCACGTCAACATAGTCCCATGAACTAATTGCGATTTTCGATTAATGTCTCTGATGGTGAAACTTTTCCTGCAGTGAAAATTAAATGAAGGCTCGCTGTTCGAACCACATATCTGAACAGCCCCTCTATTGTACGTCGCACTGAGTAAGAACTGTACCAAGCTGAGGGACATCTTCTCAGCTATGGTGGAAGCCGGAACTCGTGTGACTTCTTGAAACTGGCTTTAACTGATTTTATTCACACTTTACGCGAATGTTGTAGTGGGGTCAGGTGATCTAATGTAATTAGAGTGTGGAGTAACACTGGATGCTCGCTTGGAGGAGTGTGAGCATGAGGAATCCCGTGTACGTTTGGAATGTGTAAGGGAAAGCAGTAATAAGGGTATAGCGCAGTAATAAATGTATTGTTAGCTCATAAATTATTGTCGGCTGTGGATATTCGATGCCCGCGTTGATAAAACGGGGCTTCAAATACCCTCATTAGGCGTAGAGACGTGCTTCAGTAAGTCAAATAAAAGATGATTTGCACCAGAGAGAATGCCAAATGTCATCTGAGTTCTAGTTCCGCTGCCTGCGTTACAAGAGCAGAATACCTATCCGCACACCATTGTTGTCTGCAGCGAACAAGACAAGACGACTCTAGAGGGTTGTGGAGCAACGAGGACGGACATTAAATATTTATAAGAGATCACATGGTCTGACGAATCGTCTGAACAACTGCATGATGCCAATAGGAAACTGAGAATTTGGTGACAGCAGCATTTTAAAGACCGACAGGCCCAAGCCTAATTAAACACCCTTCCTGACGACGTTCATTCAACCAGTGTCAATCTCTACCCCCATGATCATGGGTAACCCTAGAAGAACAATGCACAATGCCCACATTGCCACAGAGTAGTTTCAGGAAACAATGCAGACCCGATCACGCTTCATTGGTCGCCTCATGCTCATGGAGATTTTATAGGATGAAGTTCAACTGGACATTTGCAGTCTGGACGACATGTCCTCCAAATTTCTTGAACTGCAAGATGCTATTCGACTTCCATGGGCTAATATTTTATAGGAATGTTGCCAGAAATTTTTTTGAATCAAGCCGAAGTGAACTTCTGGTATTCCGAAAGTCTAACGTAATCTAAGACATTTTTAGGTACGTAGATTGATCAATAAGTAACTTTCAATGACCTTTGGCGACACATTAAGGATATCTAAAGCGGTGTCTCTCACCGTCATTACACTATCCTGAATAGAAGGAATTGTTCGGCACTGGAATTTGAATAAAGGAAAATGTGGTCTGCAAAAGATTCAAGTGAAAATGGTGACCACTCAACAAACATCATCTTTGCGAGATACATGAGACAATTAGGTTTCAATGGACATCTGAATAAAAGGTAACGTACAAAGTTTTGACAAACGTCTCTTAAAGAAAAAAAAGCATTTTTTTCATTACTTAAAAAGCAGTGCTAAAAATTGTCTTCAAAGAGAATTTAATATGACGAAAGTTACACCATGATGCATCACGTTCAATTCATTACTTCGACGAATTCTACTGTGGAAGAAAAATGATGTTCCGTATCATGCGGAGTCGTATGTGCGTCTCACATTGTAACACATAAAACAAAGGAAATATGACATTCTGGCTACCTATTATATTTCCGTGTCAGAAATGTTTTCTCTGCGTTCTTGTCATGCATATTTACATCTACTTCTACTAGCAGGACCACATATCTTTCATACACTGGTGTGCAAAAATGAAGGACGAGACGGTTTTTCGAATGTAACGTCGTACAGAAGTGCTTCACATCGACTCAAATCATACCATAAGATCCCCAAGATGTACGAATATGGGACAAGTGAGCAAAACCGTCCAAACAAGGAATCCAAAGGATACAAAGGCACTTTATTGAAAAGGTAGCTTCGAGCACAACTGGACAGAAGACAGAAACGACCATGTGACAGGTTGCTGGCAAGAAATATTCAGTCTTTAGTAGGTAATATGATCACCCCTGACTGCGTTGCAGGATTTACAACGTCTGTCCATGCTGAAGACGAGGTTGTCAAGGAGCTGTTGAGGCATCGTGGCCCATTTCTCTTGTAGCGCCAATCGCAGCTGCGGAATCGTTGCTGGCGGGTGGTGACGTGCTGCCAAGCGACTCCTGAGAAGGTCCCACACGTGTTCGATTGGATTTAGTTACGAGGACCTTGCGGGCCAATCCATGCGTTGAAAATCTTCACTCTCCAACAGTTCTGCGACAGCCACTTTGCGATGAGGTGTATCGTTGTCGTCCATGAAGAGGAACACTCAGGACCCACAGCACTTCTAATTGACGCACGCTAGGCAGGAGAATCTCGGTACAATAGCGGACACCAGTGACTGAACCTCCTTGGAAGATGTGGAGGTCAGTATGGCTACCAGTCATGATACCGCCCCAAACGAGAACACCGCCACCCCCAAACCGGTCCCTTTCGATGATGTTGGAGGTGTGATTGCGTGTTCCCTGCTATCTCCAGATGTGTATACGTCCAGAATCGCTCGTCAGATTAAAGCGACTCTCATCCGTAAAGTGAACTCGACCTCATTGCTGAAGTGTCAAGTTCTTGGGTTCCTGGCACCACAGAAACCGCCGTCTCCGATGAGCAGGTGCTAATGGCACACACCGTACTGGTCGTCATGCAAATAGACCACCTTTGTGCAGCCTCCTGGCCACGGCAAAACGCGACAACGGACGTCCAGTTGTCTGTTGCATGTGCCTTGCGATTTCTCCCGCTGCCTTCCGTCTGTCTCTTCTCACCTGTAGGACAATATACCGGTCGTCCGCCGCCGTGGTTGCTCGAGAACGACCACTGCTAAACTCTCGGACAGCTGTTCCTGTCGTTTGAAATGCTCTCCAAGCTCGTGATACGATGCTGCGAGCGATCTTAAACTCTTCGGCCACACTAGTCACACTTCGACCTTCTTCCAACTTTCCAATGACGCGACCTCGGGTAAAGTCATCCAGATGTCGTCTAATGGATTGCCTATTGGTCAGACCACACGGTAGCAGCAACTCGACATCGTTCAAATCGATGTACACCGTGCAATAGCTTTCACCGAATTGCTGAGCTTACACCGCCCGCGTGCTTTATACCCTTCCGACACCCCCTCCCACGTCATGCTGCATATATGCGCATGCCCTACCGTACCGGACCCTAGTCTATCTCCTGAGTGGTCTTTCGGTCCGTTCTGCCTGATCGTTCCGCTGTTATGCTAATTTCTCCTCTTTGTTCCTAATCTTTGCACACCAGTGTAGTTGCACTCACGGACCTGATCATTGTCAACATCCCTGTCTCCACGAGTGGTAGCTTGCCATAAGATATAACAAAGACGTCACTGATCGTTGCGAAATACGTACAGACGACATGGACAAGGTTCGTCAATCCGCCGCTATGAAACCATGAAATGGGAAACGAGAACAACTTATCATATTTATTTTTTCTTTTTCTTCATTTATTATTTGGGAATTTAACGACCAGCTTGAGCAACTGGATGGCCTAATTGAGGGTCACTGGTTCTAGGAAAGATAGTGATCCAGTCCGTAAGATAAACACCATCCGTGCCTCATCGGGATTCGAATCCAGACCCATCTGAGACGAATGGTCAGATGCAAGCACTTAAACCACTGCGCCTCCGGGCAGCTCCAAAGTTTGAAAAGGGGATGTGTATAGGCGTGAATAAGGTGGGACAAAGCGAACTCATTGCAGGTGAGAATCAGTACTGACACCAACTTGACTGCTTGAAGACTGGTTTAGAAAAAAATGCCAACTACTAATTAATGAAACAGGATTTTATGAGCGTTTAATGACCACCGTGAGTAACTCAATTGACAACAAGCAGTCGCTCGTCCTAAATATGGAGCCACTGGTTCCAGGGAAGGCAAAACCCACTGTAGTACAACAAATGCACCACCCATGCTTCATACGGGACCCAAAGCCGGGTTTGTCTCGGATGGTCAGAAGCCAGCGTATAGACCACTGAATCACCTGGACGGCCAAAGGGAGGTCACGTGTCATCATCATACTGATTTTCTCCATGCTGCTCGTAGACAAGGAAGAAGCTTTTGCCTCGTATATGTTTATTACACTGGTTAAGTTCTCATTCTTCAATAGACATTCCCATAATTGGTGCTAAGTCGCACACCAAAACAGGCGCATCCTGGACATGTGATACCGTAGGATGACGACAGACACAACAGGCGTGAGAAAAGACGAAAGCTTGTCGGTTTTTTTTATTGGAGGTTTAACGACCACCGTGAGCAACTCAATGGGCTATAAGCAGTCGCCCGTCCCTAATTTAGGGTCACTGGTTCCAGGGAAGGGAGAGAGCCAGTGCCGTAAGACAAACACAACATCCATGCCTCACCGGGATTCGAACCCGGACCCCATACGGACGAATGATCAGAGGCCAGCGCCTTAGACCACTGCGCCACCGGGGCGGCCAAACTTGTCGTTCTATCAGGTAAAACACTTACAGCAGTCCTGCATTCGATATGCCTATGATAACAGTTGTACGTGGGATCCTTTCGGTTGCTAAACTTCTTTTTGCTTGGTTATGTTGCGTCCCTCTTGAAAATACACACGAGTTTAACGAAAACTTTAAAAGTGCAGTGCGATAAAATATTTAAAATATCGCGTCATTGTCCTGTAACTTGGCAATATTGTTACCAATGTCTAAAGGTCGGCCATGTGGCGCTGTGATCTAAGCGATTGCTTATGACTAGGGCAATAATTCTGTTGGGGCGCGAATCTCCGCGATTTTTTTTTCGCGAATTTTACGGGATTTTCTGTAATTTCACGAATATAAAATATATCTGCGAATTTCAGATTTTTTACCTATTTTTGCCTAATTTATATTATATTTTTTTTATTACTGTATTTTTCATAATTAAATAATTAATACTGCTTTCGTTAGAAAAAGGTACCGCAAAGTAATCCTACTCGAAAGTCCAAACCAGTGCTTTAAACCTTGAATTACCTCTCAAGACTGTTCGTTACGAAGATACTCTTTTCGAAGAAGCTTGACGGGTAATTCAAGGTCACATGCACTCTACTGAAGAGTGCGCACGTGGTCGTTCGTGATTTCCCCGCTACTGTGAATGACCTTTGCGACTTGCCGGATTAGTAAACCGTTAACTGCAAGTCGTCAGTTGTGTTAGTAATTTTTGCTGGGAAAGCAGCTCACAGAAAAGAGTGTTTTGCAGAAGCTCAGCTTAGAAAACTTGTTCTTTCGTGTGAGTAGTTTATGAAGTTTCTAGATATTGTTTTTACTTTTGATAATGAGCCACGTGAGTAAAATGAGTGCATCTAAAAGATGCAAGCAGTACAGCACGGGAACGTTTCATGTGAACAAAAGTCTATTGTTCTGTTCGTATTGCAACATACCAGCGAATGTTTTTAAAAAAGGACAGTTGTGAAAAGAATTTAGCAAGCAAGCTGCATAAAAAAAGGTATGTCTGAATAGTCAACCGAAAATAATGCAGAAATGTGTTGATGAATTAATTAAGGAAAGAACTGCACAAGAACAACATCGCTCAATGGAACTTTCGAAATTAACTGGTGCCTTTAGTGCAGCCAGCATCCCACTTTCCAAGCTGGATAAACCTACATTAAAACATTACTTGGAAAATTCGTTGAAAGATATGGGTGTTATTCCAAATGCAAATTGGATGCGGAAATGTTATTTGCGGAAAATAAATGATATTCGCAAGCAACAAGTGAAATATTTTTTAAAAATCAGTATTGGGTGTAAGTATCGTAACAGACGAAAGAACTGATTCAGAAGATAGATACATTTTGAATATTCTTGCTGTTCCATCAGATGAACCGAATGTTGAAAGCTGCAAGGATGAAACCTCTTTGAATGCAATCTTCCTTGAGTGCATCACTTTGGAATCCGCAAATTTTAAAGCTGTCAGCGAGGCAATACTATGAAATACCTTTTGCTAATATAACCGCTTTTGTGACAGACAATGCATCCTTACATGTCCAAAGCGTTGGGAAAGAGCCTGAAAACCGTATTTTTGAATTGTGTTCACGTCACCTGCAATGCGTATCATTTAAATCGTTCGGGCGAAATTTGGAAATTTGGCAGAATGAATTTGAAAATGTTAAATCTTTAGTAGTTGCTGTTAAACGTGCCTTCACAGCTTGTTCCTCCCGTAAAGGACTTTTTCGACTATTTTTTGCAAGAGATGGGCAAAATACCTTGCTTACCACCAGTACCTGTGCAGACTGGGTGGAATAGTTGGTTTGAGGCAGTGCATTTTCACTGCAAACATTTACAAGACTATGCGGAGTTTTTTGAAAAAGAAAAAGACAACGGTAGCATTTGTATTGTGGATAAAATCATTGGTTATTGTCAAGATAGGGATTTAAAAGAAAATCAGAAGCATGTTGATGTTCATGCGCCGTATATTTCCGGACAGCTCACTTTATTTGAAAAACAGCGATTTTCCCCGCGCAAATTATATAATGAAATGTCGGACATCACCAATAACCTTCTTAGCAAGAGTCAAAACTACTCTCACGTCGCTGCTCTATCAACTTGTTATGAAAATATTAAGCATTATTTTTTTGAAGACAAAAAGCATTGATTTGGTGAATCAGCCACAATTTTTTTCAGAGCATGTAGGGTGTTTGATACGGATCAATGTAAGTCCTTGGACCTTTTAGACGACGAAGAAGATTTGTTTGCCGCCCCGGTGGCGCGCCGTATATATATTGATGTTCATGCGCCGTATATTTCCGGACAGCTCACTTTATTTGAAAAACAGCGATTTTCCCCACACAAATTATATAATAAAATGTCGGACATCACGAATAACCTTCTTAGCAAGAGCAGTTGCTGTTAAACGTGGCTTCTGACCATTCGTCCAAGGTAGGTCCGGGTTCGTGTCCCGGTGAGGCATGGGTGTTGTGTTTGTCTGACGGTGCTGGCTCTCTACCTTCCCTGGAACCAGTGGCCCTAAACTAGGAACAGACGGCTGCTTATAGCCCATTGTGTTGCTCATGGTGGTCGTTAAACTTTCAATCAAAAGAAAAAAAGCTTAATGACGTCACAGTAGCAGTGTGAATATAGACGCCCCACTTGCGACGTGCACCAAACAGGAGCAACGTTCTGTCATCCGTTTTTCGAGTAGTGTTGGCGTAAAACCTGTTGAAATTCATCGTCGAATGAAATTGCAGTATGGTGAGGCATGTCTGTCACCCCAGCAAGTGTACGAATGGACTTGGAAGTTTCGACATGGTCAGGCACATAGAATAATGACACCAGAGTTCATTACAGCAGCTGGAGGCATTGTGATGGGAAATCGCCGAGTGACTGTGGATGAAATAGACACACGTTTGAACATCAGTCATGGTCGAGCACCACATCATCCCTGGCTCCAGTTCAACAAAGTGTCTGCAAGGCGGGTGTCACGCCAGCTGACTCCAGAATTGAAACAACGACGTGTTGATGCCTGTCAAGAACTTTTGTGACGCTTTGAAGCAGAAGGCGATGGCATCCTACAAAGAATTGGAACTTGAATTGAAACCTGGGTTCATTATTATCAGCCAGGAAACCAAGAGAGCGCGCAAGGAATGGGGCCAACCCTTCTCACCAAAACCGTAGAAGTTCCGCATGTACCAACTGCAGGGAAGATTAATTTGGGATGAAGGAGGCGAAATTTTGGAGCACTAGGTGGAACACTGTAACCAATGACACTATGCCGATTTTATTAGGAATCATCTTCTTCCTGCAATTACACCCAAATGACGTGAACTTCTGAGTACTAGTATCTTGTTGCAACATGACAACGCTCGGCTCCATACTGCTTGTGCAACGTCTGCAACCATAAAAGACCTGCACTTCGAGTGTCTTCCACATTCTCCGTATTCACCAGACCCTGCCCCAAGTGATTACCACATCTTTGTTCCACTCACAAATGCGATTGGAGGAAAGACAGATCCGATGAAGAGGTGCAGCAGATAGTGCATGATGATCACGTGACAGACACACTTTTTTCTTCAGGAATCTATGCACTTTGTAAGTGCTGGAGGGCTTGTATTTCACAAAATGGAGATTACATTGAAAAATGATACAGGTGTGTACCACTTTTGTTCAACAAATTGTGAGAAAAAATTATTTAAGGTATACAGTTGATTCTCCCTTGTAACTTCAGTGTACGAATTTGTGCCGGGTCGACCAGCCATCATCAGCGGAACTTCATGTTAAAATCCTACATGATGATGGCTTCTCCAGGACTTCTTGTTAAAATCCCGCTGATGATGGCTGGTCCTATTCAGCAGAAATGCGTACGGTAATATTTTTGTAATAGTTTAAGGTTTTTGAAACGGAACATGCAATAAAGATTGACGAAGTATTCCAATTCTAATGGAAACTCTCAAACCTATTATGGTTGCAAATCTACCTCTGACCTTACAGGGCCGTAGCTAGAGGTATTGGCGCCCGGGGCAAGCAGTAAAATTGGCGTCCCCCTGCCCCAGTCCAACTAGAACAGGCGATGGTGTCAGATTTTATTATATACCTGTTTGCAGATATAGTACAATACCTGTATAAAAAAATATTGCGATTTTTATTGTTATTTGCAATTATTGTCCCGTATATAATTTGCTAATTGTATGAAATAGTAATAAAATGTAAATTTTTTTGTATAAAATATTGCTCATAATATAATATTAAAAAAAACCAACTTATACTGGTAATCCTATTCAATAGCCTGTGGTGACTATGTGGGCTTCAATAGGGATTGTTGAAGACAGAAAAAACATTGAACATAGTTTGAATGAAGAATACTTTTTATTTATAATTAATTGCTACCTCAAGTGCTTATGAACAACTGAAAAAATAAGTACTAGTAGCATTTGTTTAAAATTATGCTTAAGCCTTAACAGAATGATTTTGTATTTACAAATGTACCTTTCGAGCTTTAACAGCAGCAAAATCATTTATTATTTGATCATAATTAATAGTTTTAGCAATATCTTTTTCTATTCACAGAATTGCCAGGTGCGTTAACCTCTCTGGTCCCATTGATGATCTTAAGTAATTTTTTATTATTTTCAGCTAACTAAAACCTCGTTCACTAGACGCATTAGTAATTGGTAATGTTAAGAATAATCTGAAAGCAATTATTAAGTTTGGATAAGATGTAGCAAGAGACATTTGGTGGATTAAATTTAATAGGTCTAGAGAGGTTGCTTTTGAAAAATCCTGATTTTTTAAAATAAAGAAGTGGCCTGAAACTTAAAACTAGCTATTTCCCCCTCTATTTTAGTAGCATCCAGATCCTTATCATATTTATTTGCTAAGCGCACTGCACTAGCCTTTAACTCTTCTACGGTCATAGATTGTAAAGACTTGCCCGTTAAGAAATTAAAGTCATCTAACACTTCAATCAAACATTTAGAGCGCCATTCCATTTGTTCTAAGACTTTGTCCAAAACAACATAAAAGTCCATACTGAACCTTTGTTTTCCTGTCAAAACAGTGTCCTCACTTTCTTCCAATGTCAGTCGTTTCCTCTTCCTTGCCCTTTTCTCCTCGAAGAAGCCGTCAATAGATGTTGCGGCACAGATGCCCGATGCTTCGCCCAGTATAACATCAATCCCTGTATCCCGGATGTCTTGTAAAGCAGCTTTCAATCGTGTCAAGTGACTAACTGCAGAGTCCACGGTCACATCTTTGCGCTGTAGTTGTTCATTCACGCGGGAGATCTGATTTAGTATTTTGTCCCACATAACAGAGTAACAAACAAACTTATAATTAATTTGTTTCAGAAGATTTTTAACCACTGATAAACAGTCATCATGGAATTGAGGGTTGTCAGAAATTTCCTCTAAGGCTTCGAGGACTTTATCAAGCTGTGAATAAAGTGCATGAACAGCAGGAGTATTTGGATGCCCATCTTGTATCACAGTGACGCTTCAGAGTGGTAGAAAGTTTGTTGGATAATATTTCCCACATTTTGACACTGTGAGCAAATATTTTGTACAGTTCTTGCACTGTGCCAAAAAATGTGATAATATCTGAAGAGACTCCAGCAGCGTGAACACCAACCAAGTTCAATGAATGAGCAGCACATGGCATAAAACGTGGATGGCTGCAAATTGCTTGTATACGGGCCTGGACTCCTGAATACTTCCCCGCCATGTTTGAACCATTATCGTATGCTTGCCCTCGGCAATTACGAATGTCAAGCCCATCGGCTTCTATTTTTTGTAGAATTTCTTCGGTTAAACCAGCCCCAGTCGTTTCAGTAGTTTTTTTATGAAATCGATGAAACTTTCTTCAATAGAGCAAACATCCTCTGAAACTTTCACGTACCTAATAATTCTGGCATATTTGTTCCTGATGGGCTACATCTGGTGTACAATCAAATGAAATTGAGAAATATTTTGCCTCTCTTATGTCTTTAAGTATTTCTTGGCGTACAGTGTCACCTATTAAATTGATGAACTCGTTTTGAATTGTTGGGGAAAGGTAATTTGGAATTTCTGGTTTTTCTTCGGCTATGGTAATATACTCTTTTAGCTGTTTATCATAATGAGAAACAAACTCTAGCAAATGTAAAAAAATTCCACATTTGTCTTCACCTATCTTTGTACTTGAACCTCGAAAGGCCAAGTTGTTGACTGAACAAAAAAATGCAATCGACAATGATTCTGAGAATGTGCCGCCATTTCTCTTTTTCTTTTGTAATCATTTGCTGTAGTTCAATATCAATTGCACAGCCCTCTTTAATCCTTTTTTCAAAGCTTTTCCAGGAAACATAGCACTCACGGTGCTCTACAGAATTTTCATGCTCTGGAATTCGAGGGTGTAATTTTTTCCACTCAGAAAATCCCACTTTTGGATTTGCCAAACGTGATTTCAAATGCTTTCCAAATAGAATGCAAGGTAAACAATAAATAACCTTTGTTGCTTCACTGTAAATTAACCAATCCCGCTCTACATTTTCTCCATTCAAAAGTTTTTGTGGAACCAATTTCCCGTAAAATGCCTTTCTTCTGCATTAATTGATAAAAGAAAATTACCATTTTTTATTTTGTTCTGGACCGTGTTCAACTAACAAGCTTCTCACCTGGTTATTCAAATCAGGCCATGTTGTGGGATCATTAAAATTAAGCTGAATTTTGGTTTGTTCATCTTCCAAATCCTGTTCCTGTACGCCTTCATAAGGACTCAATGTAAGAAAGGACGGGTTAAAATAAGGTGTAGAATCATCTGAATGCACACTAGCACTACCAGTTATATTCTCAGTTACTTCAGTAACGTTTTCATTTTCTAAAAGTGTTGATGTAGATGGCTTACTTTCAATCACTTGCTGTAGTGGGAGCGCAGCGGTTGAGGGATCCACCTTCTTTACCCATCCTAGTTTCTGCCACTGCTTGGCTTGGACTGCGTTATCCGCCTCTTGTTGTTTTTTTCGTTTTCTGCCTTGTGCTAAAGACAACTTTGTAGGTCCCATTTCGACACACACACGCACGTCACGTGGCACAGTGCACTAATTCAGCGCGCTACTCAATCAATCAAGCTATACAGACAACGTTAAGCAAACAAAGGTCGTCACAGTGTCACGGCAAATATTGCATTTAAACTGTCGCAACCTTAACTGAGTAATGTTTGTTCCACGCATGCGCACTGTAGGCTTCCCTGTCGACGAATCGTCGCCATCCGTCATTCGTTCTCAATACACGTAAGGAGTGATGGATCATGGACAGAGGAAGCCGTAAAGGTCACAGCACCCGTCGCCTACATTTCACCCCCTGAGACATGCAGCCGTGGTCGATGACGTACCTGCACTGGCCAAAAGCCTGGGAGCTTTCTGTCAGAGCACCACATGAAAGGCACTTTCAGTCAAAGTTACTACCGTATTTAATCGATTACAGCGTGTCATCTACTGCAAGGCGCACTCAAATATCAAAAATTATCTTTTTGGGAAACAAAAGTTCATGATTTTTGGGGGAAAACATCTGAAAACATTGATGTTATAGTATAAATTGGATAATTTTAAATGAACATTTTCTGTTATGCATGCTCTTTCTTTAAAAAGTATTTCGCTCAATATAGCAAATATACTTTTCTGATCTCAAAATCAAAAATCATATGATTTGAGGTAAAGTGCTGGAATTACAATGCATCTTGATATGTCTTCTGGCGTCCATTTTAAAATCTGTTTCTTCTCGCTAAGGGCATCAGTTTGGGTTTTCAGTGTACAACTTAAATAAAATACAACGTGAAACAAATATGATACACCAAGAAAAAGTGCTGGCGTAAAACACCGTCATAACAGAGGGAAATTCTGTCCTGGAGGGAACTGAGCTGAGCCAGAAGGCCAGCGTGATGACGTAGAAACAAGTACACTACCCATTTTTTACCCAACCTTTCAGACACGGGTCGGTGTTCAGCACTTCAAAGGGGCGTACTAGCCCTTCGCCTCTAAAGTCCTGGCCTACACTAGTCGCTGCGCGCGCGTCTCAAGTGTTTCATAAACATAGCAACTAAAATGTACTGTCACAACCAAGCCAAATCGATCCGAATATTTGGCGTTCGGACGATTGGAGTTCTCCTTTAATTTAGGTTTCATCTGGTCGCCATTTTATTCTTAAAGCATAAAGAAGTTTAAATTTTATACATTTTTTTAATTACGCGTATGAATTAATTTCACATTTTTTACATTTATATAAAAAAATCTACGTCTCGATGGCGTCCCCCTCCAGCTCGGCGCCCAGGGCGACCGCCCCTGCTGCCCCCCCTTTCTATTACAGCTATAGAAAGTAAACAATTGCGGAAAGAACAATTAAATGAATGAGTCCGAGACTGAAGCAGTGTTTACAAGAATATCTTCTAAATTCTAGTACTGGACAGTAGTTATTATGAATTATTATCGCAAGACGCACCAGTCTAGATTCGCCAAGCTTTCTAAAGCCGAAACAATATGCAGAGAACAGATTAATTTCATGAAAACATATTACCATTTTCAAAATATTACTTTTAATTTGGTGTTTTTCATCTGAAAATAAAATAAAAGATTTAAAAAAGAAAAGGTTGTTTGAAGTATCAGGCAAATAAATTGCTGTTTCCTTAATAAAACTGAATACATGGGAAGAAGTTGAAACATATTTTTGCTTGAATTTTCTGAAAACGTTGAGAGGCTGAAAAAAAAGTGTCTTTTTAAGCATGATGCGGTAGGGAAATATTTAGCAAAGCGATAAGGCCAAGTTGCCCTCAAGGCAGTTCATACTACCAGCTTTAGAATTATGAGAACGACATCAACCCGTATGTTCGCATGGGTAAAAATATACAAGCATTAGTAGACTCTTATTCACAGTAGCCCGTTCTCTAGGTCAAATGAAGGATGAGGGTAACGGTCAGATTAGTTTCATTTCGAGTCAAAAAATCTCTCAGCGTTGGAAAGTGATTTTCAATCACTTATCTTTTAACAAACTGAATGCTTATAAAATAGAAGTTTGAAGAAGAACAGAGAAATAGCTGTGTAAAGCAATGTAATCATATATATTTACAGAAATTAAAATGACAGTAGGTGGTAAAATGACGTTGTGTGTAGTGATTCTTACACGCATGCGTGTGGGCGTGATTGTGTGTTAACTGAAATACCCATGCTTTATGGTAAAAATCTTTGATGCGTTCATCGGTAATACAATACGTATTACCGAGTGAAATTGACAATGTGTATGACCGAGAAAAGACGACAATGACCGAGTAAAAGATGTCGGAATATTAGAGTGTAACTGAGAAGTTACTTGCGTGTGCGAAAGCAATGTATGGGTAGAAGATCATAATGTACGTATAAATGGTTTATCGAATTGGCTTCAATTCAGTTTATTTAGCTGTTACATTAAAATAAAAAATACAGTGTAATATAACAACAGTAGTGTAAGTAATTATAACAGCAAGGGAGATCTGGGAAAAGGCCACAAAAGTCCTGACAAGGCCCTGATCTCCCTATACAAATGTAGGCAAATCAGAGTTACACCTGAGAGCATGGCACATAACATTCAAATGTGTTAGTAGAAATCATTATTAGTAAAGTTGTTCCCTCTCCCCGCTTTTTCTCCACATTTCTTCCAACCTTCCTCACCTTCCCACTACTTTGCCATTTATGCACCCACTTTCCGATTTTATCGCTTTGCCTTTTTTAGCACGTCTTTTGTAAAAAAAGATGAAAACCGCAATGTGCGCTGACAGAAGTTACGTTACACTAATTTTGGTTGATCCTAATTTCGATTTAGCATGACATTTGTAATACCCATCATCAACCTGTGATATTATCTTTTAATTTAAGGTTGTTATGGCTGAATAATGAAAAACAAGTTAGTAAAATCATGCAATGCATTGATTATGATTACTCAAGTTATGAGGATAATGGCTGTGGAATAAATCTCGCTACTGTGTCCTGACCTTTGACCCCATTTCGATTATATTCAACAGAACAGGTTCAGTACACCTCAAGAATAACATACTAAAGTTTGGTCGCCATAGAAGCAGTTTCACGCAAGTTATGAAAATAATAGCTGTGGAATTAATCTTGCTTTTGTGCAATGATTTTTGACCCCCCATTTCGTTGATATTCAACAGAACCGGTTCACTATACCTCCGGAACAACATGATAACGTTTTGTCGCAATCGAAACATTTTTTGGTAAGTTATGATGCACAAGGGCAATGGAATGGATCCCACTCCAGTGTCCTGATCTTTGACCCCATTTCGCCCATTTTCAATAGGGTTCGTCCCCAGTGGCTTCCTACCACATACTAAAATTTCATCGAAATCGGACCATTTTTACGCAAGTTATGACGCATAAGGGCAATGGAACAAATCCCGCTCTTATGTCATGCCTGACCTTTGACCCCATTTCGCCCATTTTCAATAGGCTTCGTGCCCAGGTGGTTCCCTACCACATACTGAAATTACATCGAAATCAAACCATATTTATGCATGTTATGACGCATAAAGGCAATGAAATGGATCCCGCTTTTATGTCCTGACCTTTGACCCCATTCCACCCATTTTCAATAGGTTTCGTTCCCAGGTGGTTCTTTACCACATACCAAAATTTCATCGAAATCGAACCATTTTTACGCAAGTTATGACGCATAAGGGCAATGGAATAAATCCCTCTCTGATGCCCTGCCTGACCTTTGACCCCGATTTGCCAATTTTCAATAGGGTTCGTCCCCTGGTGGTCCCCTACCACATGCTAAAATTTCATCGAAATCGAACCATATTTACGCAAGTTATGACGCATAAGGGCAATTGAATGAATCCTGCTCTTATGGCGTGACCTGTGACCCCACTTCACCCATTTTCAATAGGGTTCGTCCCCTGGTGGTCCCCTACCACATACTAAAATTTCATCCAAATCGAACCATTTTTACGTGAGTTATCGTGCCGACAGACAGACGAACGGACGGACAGACGGACGGAAAAAGTTGGAGCATATACGCTTCTTCAACCTACGGTTGGAAAGCGTAAAAAATATTAGAGACATTCATACACATTAGATGAATCGAAACGGGCACGAGACTGCAAGCTTAAAGCACAAGCAACTTCTCATTGAGTTACTACATTTAAAATTACGACTTTACTGCACTAATCCTTTCTAAAGAAGATACTGATTATCTGAAATTTATATGAATTTATTTTTGTATTGCTTTCCTGTTAAGGCGGCTTCCCCAGGAGGCCTCTCTCCATAATAAAAAGTTTCATAACACTTGCTTTTAAATTTTCCTACCAAAAAGTGTCCTGGTCTTATGATAATAAGGTCTTGAGAACTAATTCCTTCCATACCATAATTTGGATTGCAGATTAGAGCAATGGTGCCTGATCTAGTTAACCTCGCGTGTTTCCAATCAGCAAGGGTTTGTATTGATTTATTTCGCAAAATTTTAGTGTACTTCAAATCCATGATAATTTAAGTATTTGTGAGTTTCCATTAATCTAAGTTAGAATATATATGAATTGCCTGAAGTCCTTACTCATATGACACATACAGAAAAATGAATTACTAGCAAACTATGTTAACTAAAGGGTTAAAATACTTGTCTACTATTTCAAACCATTAACAGATGAATGCAGCACTTATAAAACTGATAACTTCGTTTTGTAATTGCAAAATGAAATGAAATATAAATCTAAAGAAATTGCAAAGCATGTGTATAAAACAGATTCAAGCTGCGTTCATACGTTTAGACTTACAACATCAGCTATAAGAGACCCACCATGTAACAGATTACATAGGAAAAGTACATTTAACTTTGTAAGATCTTAGGCTAATAAAGGTGTTTTTATTTAAAAGTTTAGAAAAGTTTTTGAATTAAAATTATCAATAAGTTCTTCGTTATATATAATTCAACTATTCATTTCATCAAAAGCATTTGCTTCGCGTTCAATATCAATAGGCTTAAATGAAGAGCACTCACCTAAAAAAAACATTTGTTTTCAGTATTTCAGAAGACCAACTAGGTAAACTACATATTATGGTACCATTGCTTCTTTTACAGTTTTCTTCTCACTTTATTACTTTTTTGTTAAACAATATGCAACGAAAATTAGTTAACACGAAAACCAATAAGGTATTAATTAAAGTATAGGTATTAATTAAAGTATAGGTATTAATTAAAGTATAGGTATTAATTAAAGTATAGGTATTAATTAAAGTTTAAATTAATTAAAGTTTAGGTATTAATTAAAGTTTAAAGGAAGCAAACAAATGTTAAATCAGAAATAGATTTTTTGATACGTTTTCTTTATATTTAATTTTATTGTTTATTGTGGTATTTTATTAGCTAGTATTTGAATTAAACGTTTGAACCTATGAACCTGTATTGGAACCTTCGCCTGAAATAAACATTTCAGGCAATGTCACTAAGGAAGGCTCTAACTGAGACTTCTAAAGGCCATATTGGAAGCTTGTACATATTTTAAAGCATGTAATCGAACCACAAAGACTTTGTGTTAAGCTACAGAATTGTTAAAATCAGCTTAGGGTGAGAAATACAACACAGAATTGATGCCCTCCATTTGCTCTAACAATGTATGTATGCATGTCCAGATATCTCATGCCGAAATTGGCACTGAAAACATTTGTAATTTCGATTATGTAGCTTTTAAAATACTAAACATTATTTGTACCACAACTCAAGCTAACTGTTTTACGCCTTACCATCTTTCAAATCAATTTTAATTATTTCTTATTAAGGCACGCTGTTAATGGGAAAAACTTTCAAAGATGTACCTGTATGAGACAGACTTACTTGTTAAGTTTCGGAACTTACAGAAAAATAATTTTAACTTTTTATTTAAATTAAAGAAATAAAGAAAAAGAATCTGTACATCCCTTGCAATATTTTGTCAGGTAAATCTATTGCTTTTAAAGTTCTTTCTTAAATGAAAATAATGAGAGTTTTCGACTATTTAAATAGTTGCCGTTACACTTCGGCACACAGCATGTATACTGCATCTTAGTGACTACTAAAATTGAAATTTTAAGCTCACGCAGAACAAAAGACAGTAATAATGAAAGCACTTGCACGTGGTTAGAACTTTGGCACGAGAGCTACGGTAGTGTGCCCCAGTGCTATTGAGTGTGTCCCAGTGCTATTGAGTGTGTCCCAGTGCTATTGAGTGTGTCCCAGGGCTATTGAGTGTGTCCTGCTCCTGCCGGCGGGCCATGGGCGTGCTGCGATCACAGTGTTTGTCATTTTCTTGTAGGACTTCCGTCCACAGTGAGTAGATTTTAGGTCCCAGCCACCTACAGCGAGATCGCCTTTTGGGCAGGACACAGAAACGGAAGGAATGAGAGCAAGTCTAGAGACTTTGACAGAACAGTTTGTAGTGAGATTAGAGTACAGTAGATGGCGCCACCGTACAAGCACGATGTTGCACAAGGAGGGGTGAGAGAATTCCAGAGGGGGTGGTGCATAGGAAAGGATACCCATTTAACCAGTGGGTCCAGCCTGGGGACCGTCACTTAACGTGCTCGTCCGATATTCAACGATTGTTAGTAAATCACACTATCTCTGAAAGATCAGTCCAGGTTCGAACCTGAGGAACTCGCATTGATAGTCTGACTCGCTAACCACTAAGCCATCCGCGGCGCCATGGGCGTGCTCGCCGGTCCCTTAGGGTCGAAGGTCACGAGGGTGATGACGTCAGGGCCGGGACCGGAGTTTGTCCTCAGGCCTGTCTTCGAAGGTCACGAAGAAATGCCTCTTCTCGAAAATAGGTAAAAATGCCCAGTTCTTGAAAACAGCAAAATACGCCGGCTGTTGACTGATGTTTTCTTACGTCTGGTCGAAATACGACTTCTTTTTTTATTTCATGAAGAAAAATAAATATGAATTTCAACTAAACAATCGACAAAACTAGTCAGAACATTTTCCCTATTGAACCACAAAACGTTACCTATATTTATAAGGACATCGTACTCAGCAAAAACACAAGTGTTTGAAAACTGCTGGCTAAGAGCTGGCAGTGAGGGGTCACTACTGGTTAAAATATGCCGCTCACGGCACGGTAGCGGTTCGTTGGTGGCAGCGCCATCAGTTGGCAGCCATCGACGGCCCTCCAGCATCGCCGTGAACTGCGGCCCTCCAAGCAAGTGCCACTAGTAGCCCGTAGCTGGCAACCTAAGCAACCCCAACACGACGTGGAGCAACGGGACTGCGCATGAGCAGAAGCAACACGCGCTGTGTCTCTCGTGGTACCAGTTAGTTGAGGACGACGTTATTGCCATTGTGCTATTTTAGTGGATGTTAAAAAAACGTCATATGAGAGAGGCGAATTAATTTCCTAATGAAATTCCACGTCGACGAAGATTACCGTCGGAAGAAAATTATATAAATAATTATTCATGAACTATAAGAAGTAGTCAATTACTCTCATGCATTTATAGAAACTCATTTCGTAGCGAAATTCATCAACTAACACACAAAGAATCGAGAATACAGACAGATATGAAATACACCCACTCCATTCCCATGCATAACAAGAAATCATTTCTGTGTAATCTTTTTTAACATACACTGAACCGCTTCAAACAAAAGTCCCAGAAAGACATTAAAAATCGTTATGTTGAAAAAAAAAAGAATTATACACGTACAAAAGTTATCAATTATTTGAAAAAAAAAGAAAAAAAAAGAGCAACGCTATGTGGATATAATGCCATCCATGAGTTGAATACACAAGATTGAAGGAATTCGCTGCTAGAAATAACGACCAGTAAAATAAAATATTTCCTCTTTAGAACAAATGTAGCTTCAGACCGTGGAAAGAAACGATACAGTGTTAAAAATATAACAGAATGTGACATGACGGGTAAATATATGAATTTAGACAATCGCTTTTCAAGACCACAGGGACAGCAGAAAACTTTGGAAAGCGCCTTTAAGTTGGAACACTCGTTGAAAATGAGTGAAGTTCCCTTGAGCTAAATAAAACCAAACATTACGTGGAAAAAATAAATTTATGAATTATATGAAACGGTCATTTATGAAAATAGCTCGCAATATTGTAAAATTAAAAAGAGAACGCTTAGTTTTACATCGCGTAGGAAAGAGGCTCAGCTTAAAGCAAAGGCTCTTGCGTAGCAAACCAGCGTAGTGGCCAGAGCGACCGCCCAGCAAACAGACTGTCCGAACGCGCGTTTTTCAGGACCTGTTAAAAAAATATCCCCAGCGCCGAGTTGTCATGAAAAAGATTCGTTGGTGGAAAGAAAAAAAGTAGTTGTGCCTTTGGGAAACTGCGGTTAAATATTTTTTTTTATGGCTACTACTGGGAAGTTGACGGACAAAATTCGGTAAGCCATCAGTTACGTCGCGTGATTGCCGGCTGCCACTACCGGGAAACTAACGGACCACATTTCGCTAGCCATCATTTAAGACACGTGCTTGCAGGGCCGCTTGTGGTAGCAACTGCCTGTGATGGATAACTGATGGCCCTGTTCTGGCATATGACAGCTGATGGGGTGCCAACTGTTGGCCAGCTGCTGGCTTGAACTGCTGGCCCATGTGGTGGTCGCCGGTGCATTTTATTGACTGTTGGGTAGCGGCAACGTAGTGCTGGGCCATTGCTGGCCCTGATGGCTGCCAGTGCTGGCTTGAGCTCTGGCCCAGCAACACTGTTTTCGCTGGGGTATATAGTGTGTTCCTGAAATGGCAGAAGAAACTCATTGTTAGAAAGAACAGAGCAATGTTTACATGGAATACATCGTATTAGCAAGGGTCAGTAACGCATTGAACCTGAAACTCTTACAAAGCCCCTAGGCCTAGAATTTTCTGGTGCACCCTTACACCCGTATTAACGTATGCGATGCTTTGTTTATGATGGTGGCTTTCTTTTTGTCTTACCAAGTGTCTAAAATTCAGTTGGAAAGCTTTGTTTCAATAGCTTCCCTTGTCATGTGCCACTCTCTAAAAGGAAATATCTTAGGCGCAGTTACTGTTCGTTGATGAACCGTGCACGTGTTCCTTCGAACAGTGAGCCTCTTCTGCCAATTTGAGAATAAACTACGATTTCCTTTTGATACTTGTTAACGTCATGTGGTTGAACAGAGGAAACTTTCTGAGTAGTTTGTTGATTGCTTATTTGAAATTAAGAGATTTCTTCATGAAATTAAGAGAAACCCCATGTTTCTTACAGAAGTAAGAAAACATAAGTGAGCTGGTGCTGTACACTGTGCGTCAAAGAATTTTTCAGACTGGGTCTGTAAAATGAAATAGAAACAAGAAATTATAATTTGTATTGGTTTGTTATTCAAAATAAGTCTCTTCGGCTTCAATACACTTATTACAGCGATTTAATAATGATTCGAATGCCTGTTCCAGTTCACTTTGCGGAATTGCCTCCAAAGCACGCGTCTAATCTATCTGTTTGTATGGTCGAAACATCATCAACAAAACACACTTTTAACGTCATTTAAAGTTTTGGGAACAAAGAAAAGTCACAGGGTGCTAAATCAGGCGAATACGGTGGACGATTCAACACACAGACGTTATTTTTCGCCAAAAATGTACGAACAAGAAGTGAGGTGTGACTGGGTGCATTATCGTGCAACAAACACCAACTGTTTTTATCACGATATTCTGGACGAATGCGACGAATTCTGCCCATCAAACGCCTCAAAACATTTAAATAAAACTCACCAGTAACTGTTTGTCCACTTGGAACAAATTCTTTGTGGATAATACCCTTACTATCGAAGAATGTAATGAGCATTGTTTCGATTTTCAATGGAACTTTCCTTGTTGTTTTCGCTTGTGGCGAGTTTTTTGACTTCCATTCCGCACTTTGTCGCTTTGTTTTAGGATCATATTGAAAACACCATGTTTCGTCACCAGTAACAATCGATTTTAAGAAGTTTGGATCATTTTCAGCGGATGAAATGATGTCTCTGCAATGTGCACTTCTCCTTGATTTTTGTTCATTGGTTAACGTGTGTGGAACAAATTTAGCACCGACTTTTGTTTTGCTCAATTCTTCATGCAGGATGGTTCGAATCATTTCTTTGTTGATGTTTAAAGACTCTTCCATCATTCTTAGTGATGCACATCGATTGTTTGCCACGAAATCACGCACTTTTTCAATAATCTCAGGTGTCCTAAATGAACTTGGTCTTCCGGTATGCTTATCATCTTCTAGCGTATCTCTTCCGTCCAAAGAACGTTTGCGCCACAGGAAAACATTTGATCTACTTAAACAAAACTCACCGTAAACTTGTTTCATCATTTGGTACGTTTCCGAGGCACTTTTACCAAGTTTTGCGTTAAATTTAATAACAGCCCTTTGTTCCATCTTAATAATTCAACATGAAAAAAATTTTACTTCTCTAATAATCGGCCGTTTCGTTTGAGTAACTTTAACAACTGCATAGTACTTTTGGCAGAAAGCAAGCAGATGGTCACGGTTTATAACGCATTCGCGATTACACTGGTGGTGCCACCGTAGGCTGAAATCTAGCGCCTGCCTTAAAAATTCTTTGACGCACTGTGTATATTTCTACTTTCGAGATGTGGGCATTTCCCCCTATTTTCGAGAAGTGGACATTTTTTTTCTATGGGCATTTTCCCTATTTTTGAGAAGTGGGCATTTTTTCGTACATTCGTGTAGTGCCAAAATAAAGAGTTCTGGAATATGGTGGATTATGCCTTTGAGAATTTCCGTGTGTGCGTGTAGGTTCATTGTATGTTGATTATATAGTCCTGTTGTCTGAGATTAAAAGTAAGTTGAACAGCATGTTGTACAGGATGAGAGAAATCGGCATGGAATTCGAGTTATGTATTCTTCAAATTTCAAAAAAAATTCTAAAAATCATTTTATGAATTTTTAAAACAAGCATTCTTCATTTCTATAAAGATTCCCTCCAAATTTCCAAAAACAAAATTCTAAAAAAATACTAAAAATTATTTTATAAATTTTTAAAAATGAGCTTCATAGGAATCAAACTTCTTTAAAATAACAGAACACTCCACAAATCTCACCTTTCTCGGTCATGACGTTATTTTCTGTAGAGAAGGAATCCAGAAAATTGAACGTTTCCAGAGCCATTTTGTTTTACAGCGGAGGAGTTAAAGTGCGGTTCGCTAAAGATCAGTCATCTTTACGCTTTCAGTATTGCCATAAATTTTTTAGCTGCTGTCCCGAATGATTTATTTTCTCTAATTTTGAGGGATATTGGTTTTTATTCTCTGACACTTACCGAGGGGAAAAACAAGTTTCCTCTTTAATTTTTATAAGTATGATAAAGCTCATGCTTACACTTGTTTCGACGAAAATTCCAATTCATTATCCTGTTACTTCGTGAAAACATCTTTAAATAGTACCTTGCTGAAAAGTCCAGAAAAGAAAAAAAATGTATACTCTCAGAGGAATCTCTTTACTTAATAACAAAATGGTTCTGACAGGAGTTAAAGTTTCCACAGGCTTTTAATGAGGCTTTCATGTCCGTAAAATATTGGTTTCTGATGAAAAAGTAAGGGACACTCGGGAATATGAAAAAAAGAAAATTAATTAAACCCATAAATTACGTCGTTTGTAGTGCGTGACACGGCTTGTTAATTTGAAAAAAAAAAAAAAGGGGGAGAATGCAGTCCGGTATAGATTTTTCTCTTCTTTTGATTAGTACAAATGACGTACGTTTATTAGATGACTTGAATGCATTTATTTCAACATGTCACAAAGACATGAAAAAATACGAAATAAAAAACAAAAACAGATGAGAAGCACATTAGCCTTCTGTTTTCCTCGTTCTCCACGAAAAAAATTATTTTACCTTAAAAATATTGCAAACTAATTATCGTCGACTGAAGTTGGCATGCCTCAGCAATTGGCATGTATTGAAGGAATGAGGCGGAACGTTTTAAAGTATACAGAGTTTTTTTTTCTAATTGAAGTGCTCGCTTCCTTGATTTTGTGATTAAATGATACTGAAGTGTGTTTACTTCGACATGAAAGGACATGCATACGTCTGACGCATCACAAAAGACGAGAAAACAGAAATCGCTACAAATAAAAACCGGCTGTTAAAAGTTTGGATAATGCAGCGCGGACCTTATATTTTATCTTGTTCAGTAAAATGATATGAGAAGAGTTTTATGAAATTTTTCATTGATTCAGCCACTTTCTGAGAAAGTGTGGGATGCTGTGAAATTCACAAATTTTTCAGTTGGAAATTCGAAACCACGCCTTCTAGCTCCGGTGTAGGTCGTTCTACTGGATAAAAAATACCGACAGAATTTATCTTTGCAGAATTGCCGTCTTGACATGTACTTCACCTCTGTAGTACGTCACATCATCTTCCTTCTTCTTTTTTTTTTTTTTTTGAAGCGAAGAAGGTTTCCAGACGATACGTGGAAAGAACGTAACACATTTTTCGATGAACCCAACTGCCAGTAGATCCAGTTTCCCCAATCGGGTGCCAATGTGAAATTCACAAATTTGCCCGTGGTGGAATTTGAAATCCCGCCTCCTTACTCCGAAGCCAGTTGATCTACCGACTAAACTACACCGACAAAATTTATTGTTGCAGATTTACCGTCTTGACATGTGCTTCACCTCTATAGTACGTCTCAATGCATGTTATTTTGGGAACATGTCTAATTTCTGGACCTCCTCTGACACTGGAAATAAATCTATAAATGTACAGTGATTTATTAAAAGTATTTACCATGCAGCTGTTTTTTTTAAAACAAGTTAGTAAAATCATTCAATGCATTGATTATGATACGCTTTCCAACATACTAGAAATAATTACTCAAGTTATGAGGATAATGGCTGTGGAATAAATCTAGGTCTTGTGCACTCAACTTTGATCCCATTTCGATGATATTCTACAGAACCGGTTCAGTATACCTCCGAAATAACTTGATAAAGTTTTGTCGGAATGGAAGCATTTTTACGTAAGTTATGATGCATAAGGGCTATGGAATAGATTCCGCTCCTGTGTCCTAACCTTTGACCCCATTTCGTCTATTTAATAGGCAGGCCCCTACAACATACTAACATTTCATCCAGATCCAAGAATTTTTACATAACTTATGGCGCATAATGGCGATGGAAGTGATTCTGCTCTATGTCCTGACCTTTGAACCCCATTTCACCCATCTTCAATAGGGTTTGTTCCCAGGTGGTCCCCTACCATATACTAAAATTTAATCGAAATGGAACCTTTTTTGCGTTAGTTATGACGCATAAGAGCAATGGAATGGATCCCGCTCCTATGTGCCGTGACCTTAGACCACATTTCACCCATTTTCAATAAGGGTCATTCACAGGTGTTCACCTACAATATGCTAAAAGTCCATCGACATCGAGCCATATTTACGCAAGTTATGACGCATAAGAGCAATGGAATGGAACTCGCTCCTATGCCGTGACCTTTGACCCCATTTCGTCCATTTTCAATAAGGGTTTGTCCCCCAGGTGATCCCCTACCACATACTAAAATTTCATCGAAATCGAACCATTTTTACGCGAGTTATCGTGCCGACAGACGGCACGGACAGACGGACAGACAAAGCTGAAGTCCATACGCTTCTTCAACCTACGGTTGGAAAGCGTAAGAAAGAAATAGATTTGTGATAAGGTTTTCGAGTTTTTAGGTTGTATAACAAGGAGCTCAGGCGCAGTTATGAAATGTCTGTGTGAAAGATTTCATTCTTATAAGATTAAGTTACCTATCCTGTAAGAAAAAAAGAAAAAAAAAAAAAAACTTAATGAATGTCACACCTTTTGCCGAAACAAGAGATGTAAAATATAATCAATAATGTATAGTCGAACATCATCAGAAGGAACCCACAAAGCATAAAAAAGTATGGTTTGTGGTTTCCCTCAAAAAACTGACAATATTTGTCAATTTAATGACTAGGGCACTGATATCGTGCTGAGTCACCTTGGATACCATAGCTTCTGAAACTGTTCACTGGCACTTTTCGAACCTCCACCCCACCCCCCACCCCCTCTTTAACCTACACGATAAAAAAAGTAACGGTTAGTGCTGGGGAGCTACAGAAAACTGCCGGCCAAAAACCATTTTATGTCTATTGAAATTCATACGTTTCCCTGGTTTTCCTTGGTCATCACATTCTTCCACGAAGAGGAGAAGGGACGTTTTGAGACAGAATTCTCCGGAGCCCAGAGGAATTTAATTCATGGTTTACTTTTTTTAGCACGGCTTTTGTTAAAAAAAAGAGAGAAAACAAAGAAAAAAGAAAGTTCGTCCTTTTGTTATTGCTTTGACCGTCTGTCCGTCCGTCCGTCTGTACACACCATATCTCTGCTTCTAAAGAGTCCGATTTGAAAACTTCTTTCTTTATTTTCGAACGTTTCCAGTATGAAATGTTTCACATATAATTTCAAATTTTTCTTAAGGCACAAGTGTTTCACTGGAGGGCATAAGTTCACGTTTTCTTCTACAGGAATATCGGCGGGAATAAAAACAAGATTGAAAAAATTCTTTTTCAGTCAGATACGGCTATGAAAACTCTTTGTGTGTATTTTTTTCCCAAACTAATGCACCTTTTCACCGCTAGGGGCGCAATTGTTTAATCTATTTTTTTTTCAATGTCTTTGTTTCCAAATGAGCGATTTTAAAAAAAAACACCGGATGTCATTTATATTGTGGAACACTTTAGGTTTGCTTTGAAGAGTTTTGTAGTTCACATTTCTGTCCTTAGGTGGTGTTTTTGTACGTCTGTTTTTTTTACTGCTGTATCTTCGCTCCTAAAAACCCTATTGATAAATCTCTCCACCCCCCCACCTTTTTCTTTAATTGGAGGTATAACGACCACCATGAGCAACTTAATGAGCTATAAGCAGTCGCCCGTGTCACTAATTTAGGGTCACTGGTTCCAGGGAAAGGAGAGAACCAGCGCCGCCAGTGCCGCAAGACAAACGCAACATCCATGCCTCACCGGGATTCGAACCCGTACCATGCTTAGACGAATGGTCACATGCCATCGCTTAGACCACTGCGCCACCGGGGCGGTGTTTCGTTTTTGTGCTGTAAGCCATTCGCTGTAGTAAAATGGGGAGGATTATTCTCTTTAAATAACGCACAGCTTTTCCGCTAGGGGTCGCAAAGGTCTAAACTTTTTTCTCGCAACCTCAGTTTCTGGGAAGCGTATTTGAAAAGTTATTTTTCTTTAGCATAGCTTTTACCATGAAGAATACGTTCCCCATATCTTCAACTTTTCCTTTATGCAAAATTCTTTCTGTTGGATATGTAGAATTATATCATGTTTCCTCCTATATTTGTTCTTGTAATTGTTCGATTTGAAGATTTCTTTGTGTTTGATATCTTTCTTCTGCTATGAGAAACATGTTTGTGCGCCATTTGTTAATTTTCGTATCATAATTGTTAGCCGCAGGTGAAAATAAGGAGCTGCTTCAATTTCTGAATATTTGATCGACTGTACAACTCCCGTTGATTTATTTTTTCTAACCGGTTCCATTGACTTTGAATAACTTTCATAAATTTTATTCGCGTCGGAAAGGATTCAAAAGACGTGCTCATTAAATCGAAAATTCGGTGTCTTCTAATTGTTGTTTTTAGTGAAACCATCATTATTGATTATGACTTCTGCTAATCCCGCAGAGGCCGTGATAATTCAAAGAACACATGGGTGTATGAAATTTTACTCACTCTAGACGGGCGATTTGGTGGTATTCGTCGTCGGTACATACAGCCGATTTCGGGCGGTATGGTCACACACACACACACACACACACACACACACACACACATACATACACGCGCGCGCGCGCACACACACACGCACACAGAAACTCCAATCGTTGCTTGAGGCTCAAATATCGTAAACAGGAAAACTTATTCCGGATGTCGAATTCTACAGGGTGTACAAAAAGTCTGGAACCAATGGAAATTTACCCTGCATGTACTTGTAAAATATATTTTCTTTTACAGGTGAAAAACCAATGGTAAAAATGTGTTCTTCTTTATTGGTTAAAATGGCATTAACACTTGTAGCTAGTACTCTAATTTAACTTTCTTTCTTGGATCTTATTACACGGTCGAGTCACATTATTGTAACTACCAGTTAATAACCAGAGTAGCAGCCGCGTGCAGTGCGGGCAGCAGCTAGAAGGCTGAGAGTGATTCAGTGAGGTGTTGGAAAGTGTTCACAGGTATGTGGAGCCGTGCTGACTGCAATGCATCTGACAGCTCCGGGAGGGTGCGTGGTACAGGATCCATAGAGCGAAGAACACGATCTAGGTGGTCCCACAGATGCTCAGTTGGGTTTAAGTCTAGGGAATTAGGGGCCCAGAGAAGTACTTTGAAGTCTTCATCGTGATCTTCCAACCACTCTCGGGCATTTCTAGCTGTGTGATACGTCGCATTGTCATGCTGGAATATTCCATTCGCCCCAGGGAAGATAATCAGCATGTATGGGTTCACGTGGTCTGCAAGGATGGATTCATAACGAATTCAGTCCATAATGCCTTTCACAGGCATGAGTGGGTCCAGAAAATACCACGAAAACATTCCCCAGACCATAACGCTGTCTCCACCAGCTTGTGTTCTACCAGCAATGGCTAAAGAGTATTTTTTCTCCGATGTTTCTCGCCTTATACGTCAAAGTTCATCCGTTCGATGAAGCAGAAAACGTGACTCATCGGAGAATGCAATCCTTTGCCAATCAGCGAGTTCCAATTCCGATACTGCCGTGCAAATGTAAGCCTTTTCTGCCGATGCACCTTCGTTAGCATAGGTGCAGTGACCAACCGTCTGCATCGGAACCCCGAACGCAACAGAGTTCGCTGAACTTTCGTTTCAGACACACTTCCCGTAGTTCCCTGGTTCAATCGGCTAGAATCCAGTAGTTCCATGGTTCAATCGGCTAGAATCCAGTAGTTCCCTGGTTCAATCGGCCAGAATCCATGATTAAAAATCCAGCTCCACAGTAGCGTGTCGATCGGACCTCATGCACCTTCGAAGCCGACGTTCACCTCTCACATCAATGGCACGTGGTGGTCCGCAGTTTTCATGTCCCTTATTTGCAATGGGGCCATTTTTCCAACCACGATGGAATTTATTGAAATTAGTAAAACATCCTTACTAGCATCTTAGGGAGTTTCCATTCTTTATTTGTGATAACATTCAAAAGTAACAAAAGAGCACCTACACTGCTGGCCACCCAAAATGCAACACCAAGAAGGAAGCATCCGATTGGCCTGAAATTCCCAGCATGCGTCGCCCGCGAGAGGACACGCAAACGATTAGCATTGCAGGGCATATGCAAATCATGTGCGCTCGGTACGCCACAGAGAAGCACTATAAAAAAGGGGCACATAAGTCGGGGTTTAAGTAGTGGAAGTGTGTTGTGCTTCCGGACTTGTGCGTGGGAAGCTTCCTGATGCCTCGTCGCAGAATACGGCAGTCATTCCAGCACGTTTTTGTGTTAGACAGAGGACGAATAGTGGCTTATCGCGACAGCGGTTTATCGTACCGAGACATTGCCGCCCGTGTGAGGCGACATACAGCCACAGTGAGGCCAGTATGGATCCCGGCGCCCATTGCTCCGATTACCATTGACGTTACACCACCAACGAGTGCGGCGACAGTGGGCCGTCGAACGCCAGACCTGGGACTACGGAATGGCACGACATTGTCTTCTCCGACGAATCCCGCTCCTGCCTGCAACACCACGATGGTCGGATCCGCGTGTGGCGGTACCGCGGCGAGAGACTGTGTGACGGCTGCATTATGCATCGCCACACCGGTCCGTTGCCTGCCGTTATGATTTGGGGCGCAATTGGATATGACACCCGCACCCCTCTGGTACGCATCTACGGTACACTCAACAGCCATCGCACCATCTCCGACGTTCTGGAGCCCGTAGTCCTTCCTTACCTGCAGGAGCTGCGAGCGGCCACGTTTCAACAGGACAATGCGTGTCCTCACGTGGCACGCATCGTGCAACAATTATTCACGGTCCACCAGGTGTCACTTCTGCCGTGGCCCGCCTGTTCTCCCAATATGTCGCCCATTGAACACGTCTGATCATTGATCGGCAACTGAGTGGCCCGGCAAGCACCACCCGCGGCTACGCCTAATGAACTGTGGCAACGTGTGGAAGCAGCCTGGACCGACATACCCCAAGCCCACATCCAAAGCCTCTGTCGTTCGATGCCGCGGCGTGTAGCGGCCGTTATTGCCAGCCATGGGGCCACATGAACTATTGATGTCTGCGTGTTCCGCAAGTCGCACGGGCCTGTAAGCTGAAACGTTTCATCTTTGTATCTGGTGTTATGTGTCCAGTAAATCTGGCTTTGCTATCTCGTGTCCTTCTTGGTGCTGAATTTTGGGTGGCCTGCAGTGTAGATCTTCGTCTGCGATGCTGATGCTTCAATTACTCAATTTCATACTCAATTTCACCAGATGAAATGTTTGTCGTGTTTTAAAATTTAATGCCTATTTCTAATGTGTTTGATGGAAAACGTTGGTTTTGTCAAGAGCCCGTTTTCTTCGTTTACAAATTATGCACGGTATTAAAAAAAACACATTTCAGATAAAGTGAACCGGATATTTTCGGTGGCGTTATTGAATGCTTGTGGTCTATTGTAGTTTTCCAACTTCGTATATTTTTCAGGCTAATCATGTGGAATAAAATAATTTTAAATTTAGGGCGCCGTTCTTTTGAATCAGTGCTCCAACCGTTGCGACTGGCGGCTGCTTATGAGCTACTGAGTTGTTTAGAGTAGTCTTAAAATAACGGGAAAAAAGCAAATAAGCAGTGGCCCAAAGTTAGGGATGGGCGACTGCTTTATAACCGTTAGTTTTGTTCACGGTGTCTGTTGAGCTCTTCTTCCCCACCCCCAAAAAGCATAAGTAAACTCCGCCTTTTCTGAAGAGTTAGTGCTGTTTACTTGTACTTGGCACAATAACGTATAGCAGTTACCTAGTCATTCTGGGGCTTTGCGCTTAGTTCACTGGAAGATTTTTAATGAGGTAATATCAACAACATTGTTAATAACTATAAGGTCTAATATTTCATGAAGTCGGCGTTCCACCACATTTATTATCGATGCCTCTCAATTTCTAGCTAAAATCTTTGAGTGCAGTATTTATTAGTCAGTTTTTGCAAAGCGTCTGTTATATAAAGTGCGTTATGCTTTCCTGGGCAATTTGACTCATTGTCATGCTATTGAGAGAGCGTTAGAATGACCCCTACCTCAGACCATCACTACCACTAGACGCACTGAGCTGGACGATGCCAAATCAGACGTTTAATTCTGTTGCCTTGTGAATAACAAAGTACAACTCAGTTTTCTCCTTTTTTTTTTTTTTTTTTTTTGGTTGCTGACATTCACCATGGATTCATCAAATATTCACATATTACAAGTCTATATTGCCAGTAACTGTTTCTGTAGGACAGCGTGGTATATCAACCTATAGTAGTTTGTTGACTGGCACACCTTCGATTCATATGTACACTTGTCTATATAACTTCCATTAATATACACTATCCACCAACAAGTAATTGGACACCCCTACAATCGACGATATCTGCGGTCCTGATGCACGTCACGGCCGCAACCGTTAAATATCGTGTGGGAAACAAAAACGCAACCAGTCGCATGTAAGATGCCACGCAGTTCGGAGCTCTCTGATTTCGAGAAAGGTGTAATCGTCGGGTATCACAGAAATGCACGATCCATACGTGACATATCCAGCGAGTTGAAGTACCTAAAATCGACAGCGGCCTACGTGATTGTCAAGTGGAAGATGAGAGGTGACTGTCGGAATGTGCCCCGACCCGGCAGACCCACAAAACTAGGAGTTAGAGACCGACGGGTGTTGGCCAGAGAAATTCGGACGAACCGCACCAAATCGATAGGCCACATCCGCGAGGAGTTTCAACAGGCATCCGGGAGTGTTCTTTCGATGAATACCATCCGTAAGGAAGCCCATCTGCTTGGTTATCATGGACGTGCTGCCGCCCATAAGCGTTTGATCACCAAGTCCAATAGCGCTGCTCGGCTAACGTGGTGCAAAGAACGTCGACAGTAGACCGTTGAAACAGTGGAAACAGGTTCTCTGGTGCGACGAATCAAGGTTCACACTCTACCGTTCGGATGGCAGGGTCTGGGTTTGGCGTCTGCCTGGAGAACGCCTCCAGCCGGAATGTATTGTGCCAACTGTGAAGTTCGGCGACGGTGGAATTATGCTATGGGGGTGTTTTTCCTGGTATGGTACAGGACCCTTGGTCGCAATTCCTGGTAGACTCAACGCCGAGAATTACTGCACCATTTTGGATGACCATGCGCTTCCTACGTTGTGGCAGTTTTACTGGATAGACCCATGTTACTTTCAGGATGACAATGCCACCTGTCATGTTGCGAGGTCCACCATGGCTTGGTATGGTGACAGTGGGGTTAATCAAATGGACTGGCCTGCACAGAGCCCGGACCTTAACCCTATCGAGCACCTCTGGGATGAGTTAAGGGGTGCCTCCACCATCCGAAATCGGCGAAGGACCTGACCTGTCCTCTCCAAGCCGAGTGGAAGAAAATACCGCTAGTCCGTTGTACAACGCCTGGTTGAGAGTATGCCCCGGAGGGTCGCAGCTGTAATCGCCGCTCGTGGAGGCTCCACCAACTGTTGAAGGTGAATAAACTTCGCTTTCCTTTGCTATCACAGGTGTCCAATTACTTGTTGGTAGATAATGTAGATTGCAGAGTTGGGAAATATTTTCAAGTTGGAAGACCACATTAACTTAGCTGTAATCTAACAAGGCCACACTGAAGAAACTTCAATTAGATATACTTCAAGATGTACATTATTTTGTAAAAATCTTACTATTCACTAACTAACTTCAAAAATGAAAAAAAGAAGTTATTTCTACAGTTAACTAACCTTTTAATGACTTTGTTGTGACTGCTTTTTGTTTGAAAGTGTTTGGATCATTGGTTGGAACATGGAGGCCTCCACACTTAGATGATCGTCTAGATCGGTATCCGTCATTTGTAACCTTAGGGACGCCTTGATTTGGGTTAGGTAGGAGAATGTAGATTTGCAGCACTAAGTGGTTGAAAAGCAAGAAAGCATTTCTCGTGCATGTTGCAGAAGTGGAAATTCAATTTCATTTTTTCACATTTCAACTTGATTTTTCTTAGCGTCAAATAAGGACTTTAAAGTGTTATCTTCTGACAGCTCAACCAATTCCATCTGTAATTTTTTAGGAGCCATAGGACGAAATCTTGAGCGTGTCAGTTGTCAAAATAGCCTTTACGACATACTAATTTTTTAATTGTGGCCTCCAGTCGAGGTGCATTATTTCTTTTGAATCTTCTTTTACACTTTGGTATTTTAAATACGGTCATTTTAAGATTAACATAAAAATAATAAAAAACAAACAAAAACATCTATATATTTAAAACATAAGGCCATTTTTTTCTGCAATCCGCCAGCGCCAACAACTGGAGCGATTTTCACGATTTTATTTTTAAATGAAAGCTACTGACCCACAGATTTGTCATCGCTAATTTTTATTGTCACACGTAATTATTTTTTGTTGCCATGGCTATTTGTTTGTATAATCCACCGTAAGCGAAACGATACACGGGAAATTTAGAACTACTTGAAAGCGTTCTGATTCGGTAGTACAGCGAAAAATAATGAAAAACAAGAAAGATGACACCGAATTATCGGGTGTAATAAGCACGTCTTTTGAATCGGTCTGACGCAAATTAAATTTATTAAAGCTATTCAAAGTCAATGGAACCGGTATGCAAAACAATAGTATCTGACGGAAGAAAGACGTTTTACAATCCGGTTTTTAATCCCTCAGATATTGCTGTAAACGGAATCGTGAGCTAACGCCCTCTGGTTGCAGACTTGTGCGTTAAGAAAAGTTTGAATTTATATGAGTAACATTTCGCACCGGAAAAGCTCTCCAACAAAGAACGAATTTTTCAAATCGGACACTTAGAAACAGAGACATCGACAAAAATAAGATGTAACTTTACGTCCTCTGGTGAAACCATGCATTACTTTAGGAAGAAAGTATTCTCAAAAGGTTTTCCCATATGAGCGATATCGGTCCAAGAAAAAAAAAATTGGTCGAGTTTTCAGGAGCCCAGATTTTCCTACAAATACATCGAAAGCGAAAATTAACACTTATGCCCCCTGGTGGCCAACCCATTCTTTACCAAACATTAGAAATTATGTGAAAAATATTTTCCATCAGACTTTGTATGCGATACTGGAAGAATTTTTCAAATTTAAGTTTTAGAAGCAGAAATAACGCAGAAAACGCAATTTACCTTTGTGCCGCCTAGTGGAAAGTCTATGATTTACTTGAACATTTTGAATTTACATGAAAAACATTTCGCATCGGAAACACTATCTATCAAAGAAGACATTTTTGAAATCGGACTCCTACAAGTAGAGATATTGACAGAAATAAGATATACATACATCTATACACCCTGGCGTAGAAACCAGGCATTATTTCAAGAAGAAAATGTTTCTAAACGGTTTGTCGACATGAGTACTATCGGTCTACAAACGTAGTTTTTTTTTTTTTTTTTTTTGATTGGAGGTTTAACGACCACCGTGAGCAACTCAATGGGCTATAAGCAGTCGCCCGTCCCTAATTTAGGGTCACTGGTTCCAGGGAAGGGAGAGAGCCAGTGCCGTAAGACAAACACAACTTCCATGCCTGACCGGGATTCGAACCCGGACCCCTTACGGACGAATGATCAGAGGCCAACGCCTTAGACCACTGCGCCACCGGGGCGGCGACGTTTTTTTTCAACCGAGATTTTAGAAGCTCATATTTTGCTGCAAATACATCAGAAGCGGAAATTAAGATTTACGCCACCTGGTGGCCAAACCATTTTTTCACAAAAATTAGAAATTATGTGCAAACGATTTCCCACCAGGAGCTGTATCCGGTGCAGGAAGAATTTTCAAATCGGAGATTTAGAAGCAGAGATATAGGAGGAAACGGAATTTACCTCTACGCCCCCTAGCGGAAATTCTATGATTTACTTGAAAATTTTGAGATTATATGAAAAACACGTTACACTGAAAACACTATTCAACAAAGAAGAAATTTTTCAAAACAGACTTTTAGACGTAGAGATATTGACGAAAATAAGATATACATCTAAGCCTCCTGGCGGAAAAAACTGGGGAATATTTTAAGAAGAAAATATTCTGAAAAGGTTTATCGATGTTAGTAGCATCAGCCCACGAAAGAAGTTTTTCAATCGATATCTTAGAAGCTCAGATTTTATGGCAAATACATCAGAAGCAAAAATTAACGCTTACGCCCCTGGTAGGCCAAAGTTCTGTTTACCAAAAATTCAAAATTATATGCAAAAGATTTTCCATCACGAGGTGTATCGGCTGAAAAAATAATTTCAAATCGGAGTTTTAGAAGAAGAGTTATCGGGAGAAATGTAATTTATTTTTACGCCCCGTAGCGGAAAATCTATGGGTAATTTTGAGAAATAAACTATATCTAAAATACTCTTCGACATAAATGGAAACGAAAGATAAAATATTTTTTTCAATCGGATGTTTAGAAGAAAACATGTGGAATAAAACGTAATTTTGAATTCGACATCATCTGCATTTACGCACTCTAGCGGCGAAATTGTACATCGTAAAAAAATAACGAAATGAAGGATCATCATTCGAATATTTCAAGCTTCACAATGCAAAAAGAATTTTTCAAATCGGACTTATAGTTGCAGAGTTATCGTGGGTACAGACGGACGGACGGACAAACCGATAACATAAGCACGATCTTTTTTCACAAGAGACGTGCTAAAAAGAAACGAAATAGCCACCGGAAAGAAATAAGTTTTCCAAACGTGAAAGAATTATCCAAATCGGTTCAGTAGTTTCCGAGATTACCTCAAACACACAAAGTTTCTGTTTTTATATATTAGTATAGATTATACACTATCTACCAACAAGTAACACCCCTGCAATCGACGATATCTGCGGTCCCATTACACGTCACGGTCGCCGCCGTTAAATATCGCGTGGGAAACAACAACGCAACTAGTCGCATACATGATGCCACACAGTTCGGAGCTCTCTGATTTCGAGAAAGTTGTAGTCGTCGGGTATCACAGAAATGGCCGATCCATACGTGACATATCCAGCGAGTTGAAGTACCCAAAATCGACAGTGGCCTACGTGATTGGCAAGTGAAAGATGAGAGGTGACTGTCAGAATGTGCCCCGACCCGGCAGACCCACAAAACTGGGAGTTAGAGACCGACGGGTGCTGGCCAGAGAAATTCGGAAGAACCGCACCAAATCGATGGGTCACATCCGCGAGGAGTTTCAACAGGCATCCGGGAGTGTTCTTTCGAGGAATACCATCCGTAAGGAAGCCCATCTGCTCGGTTATCGTGGACGTGCTGCCGCCCATAAGCCTTTGATCACCAAGTCCGATAGCGCTGCTCGGCTAATGTGGTGCAAAGAATGTCGACAGTGGACTGTTGAACAGTGGAAACAGGTTCTCTGGAGCGACGAATTAAGGTTCACCCTCTACCGTTCCGATGACTGGTTCTGTATTTGGCGTGTGCCTGGATAACGCCTCCTGCCGGAATGTATTGTGCCAACTGTGAAGTTCGGCGGCGGTGGAATTATGCTATGGGGGTGTTTCTCCTGGTATGGCACAAGACCTTTGGTCGTAATTCCTGGTAGACTCAACGCCGAGACCTACTGCACCAATTTGGACGAGTATGCGCTTTCTACGTTGTGGCAATTTTACGGGGTGGACCCATGCTACTTTCAGGATGACAATGCCACCTCTCATGTTGCAAGGTCCACCATGGCTTGGTATGGAGACAATGGGGTTAAAGAAATGGACTAGCCTGCGCAGAGCCTGGACCTTAACCCTATCGAGCACTTCTGGGACGAGTTGGAGCGTCGACTTAAGAGGTGCCCCCACCGTCAGAAATCGGTGGAGGACCTGACCTGTCCTCTCCAAGCCGAGTGGAAGAAAATACCGCTAGCCGTCGTACAACGTCTGGTTGAGAGTATGCCCCGGAAGGGTCGCAGCTGTAATCGCCGCTCGTGGAGGCTCCACCAACTTTTGAAGGTGAATTACTTTTTGGTAGATAGTGTATAAGGATACCAAAAAAAATTGTTAAAATCCAAACTGACAAAATAAAACACATTTTTCACCCCACTGTGTAGTTATCTAGACACAATATTATTTCGGGTCACTCAAAGAATGCCTCACTACTCCAATGCAAGCCCGTCAACGACGGGTAAACACATGTTTATACAATAATGAGGAACGTCATCGTTAAATTCGTATACGAGTAGTTGGAAAAAATTAATGGGAATATTAGGAACATTTTCTTGTTGGTGACCCATCTTATAGACTGTCCATTCATAATTCAACCGCTTATTATAGTTATGCATTTTATTACGATTCGTGTTATAATACAAGAAAAAATTCAGTCACAGCTTTTTCAACTGTGCATGTCACGGGTTACGGACTAGCAGTAATAGAAATAAAAGGATTTGTTCTGCAAAATTTCGATTCATTCAAAAAGTCTGAGGTTCCCTACCCCTGGGTTAGTGCATTCTTCTTTATGCCAGTACTGTGGAAAATACTGTATTACGATGTAATTCATATCGTCTTCAATTCCATTTTAATACAAGGTGTCATGCAGCTTTGTCATTGACGCCCTGAAATTGGTGTGTAGCCAAACGTCCGACAACTTAGGCTACTTCAAGCTGGCGTACATGGTATGTCAATAAATTTCTGTTAATGCTGTCTTAATCCGTCAAAGGAAAGGTTGTGAAAGGTGCGGTAACTTTCGCTTTGCAGTATCATCCCAAATGTTCATTTGCTGGATTATCATGAACACTCCTTTATCTGCGAGGGGACGCTTCTACAGCACATGTAAATAATGTCATAGACTCGGCTTGTGACATATAGAAAGGCTATGGGCAGTATACGTGTCAGTTTTTCAACACGTGACAGTCGATGGGACATTCGTTCCAGCAAAACAGACCATTCACGAATCTTCCATTAATAGCAGAATACAAAAAACAACAACTAAAAATTTCCCACTGTCGCACGCTGGCAATCTACTTAAAAACTAAATGAATACATAACATTAAATAAAACAAAAAATCATAGATATACTTCTTTGTTAATTCGAAACTTACCGATCCAGATATGCAATCAATTTTCTTCTTCACCCATTTTTTTTTTGAAATTAAAATTCGCTGGGACACTACCAGCTTTAAAATGGCTTCGATTCATAACATCAAAATATTTAAAAACTTCCTCGTTAAAGTGAGCAGACTATATTCGGTATTCCAGATTGGAATTGAAATCATCACGTTTCATATTACTCAGCCAACTATACCTTGAGCAAAAGTTAGGTATGTCGTAAGTAAATATATGAAAAATCGCGATATTCGTGAGCCCCTGCAACGTATTCCTTGTTAAGCAATGGGAAAATGGTTGTAAACAATCCATTACTGGTCCGCAGACACCGAACATTTTCCTCCATGATGCAATGCCAGGTGAAAAAGGTCAATTCTCTGCATTTTATGTCTACCTATTGCCTTGAAAAAGCCTCCCAGTGGGCAGCAAAAGCTTGGTGATCTACATACTTTTTTACGCCAGCAAATAAACGGATTTTGCTAAGCTATGAGCGTTTTTAAATTAAGCAAAGCCTGGTGCACTTTTAACTAGTATTAGCAATTTCATCTATCATAATGAACGTATATTTAAAAATTCGTATCTCTCCATTCTAAAAAAGTGCCGCCGCCGCTGTTTTAGAAAATTCGCAACACTTGCGCTTTCCTAGCTCGCAGCGCAAAAACGTATTAAACAAAAAATATGAAATTTATATCGCTAGTAGAGATTTGTTCGAAGAAAACGCTGAAATAAACCGTTTTTCGATTCTGGTTATACTTCCAGAGCTATTGTGTTTCAAAGTTAAGTTAGGCGAAAAAGTGCTATCAGTTCGCGTTCCGGACACACCAACAGCAACAGAACCATCAAACTTTATAGGCATGTAAGAATATGGCCGAATTTTTGTACCTCATCGCCCTTTTTTTGAATTGCGATTTAGTTTATAAGAAATAAACGGGTATATGGCAAACTACAAATCATAACGCATTGCAATTTTTACAGCATAAACTCACAACTATCATCCCTCTTTTACAAAAAAATAATTAAGAAAAAGTAATTTTCTGATTTTTAAGCATTTTTTAAAGACGCAAAGGAAAGAAACGAACGGCTTACTCCGTCTTCATAGTTAACCACACAGGAAAGTTCTGGTCCATGACCTGTAAAACAAGTAATGGATTTTGACACTGCTATTTTAGCACTCTCTTCTTTGTGTTCTGGTCCCATGACCTGTAAAACAGTTACGGATTTTGGCGCAGTTATTTTTAGCACTCTCTTCTCATTGGGTGAAAGGACAGGCTGTAATCAAACTGGTAATGATGCAATGCTTAATGACGTAGCGACGCTTTTAAAGTTCGGTGTTTTCCTCCGGCAGACGTGAACACCTACGTAAATATAGGCTTTCGCCTCGTATCTAAAAAACAAAGAGGAAAGATGCGAGTGTGTTCGTCCGCGAATCGTGAACCACTTCCAAATGACCTAGAGATCTGAAAATCGGCATGCTGTTAGGTCTCAAGGTGCGGATACCTAGAAAAGTCCATGAAAAAATGGCGGCTTTGGAATATTGTCTGCTTGAACTTTCCGCGAAATGTCAGACTACTTTTAAATTACTTAGAGATCTAAAAATTGGCATGCTGGTAGATTTTAAAGTCCGAATACCTGCAAATGCACGAAAACCAAAAACCAAAAAAAAAAAAAAAAACAGAGCCTTGGAGCATTGTCTGCTTGAACTTTTCTACCACTTCTACACCTAGAAAAATGTCTGAAAACCAAAAAATTCAAAAGGGTGGCTTAGTTTTACAGTTTTAAAATGCTGATAGGTTTAAAGATAATTTTGCCAGAATCATTGAAATGCTTTGAAAATTTAAAAGTTTGATTTAAAATTAAGTGGCGTCAAAGCTTGCTCCGTTTTACGTTAAACCGTATGCATTGACGTCACGACGCTTTCCTAAATCCTAAAACAGTTACTGATTTTAAATTACTTTTCTTTCCCTTAATTACTTTTCCCTTTCTTTAATTTTATGTTCAAAAAATGATTATATAAATTAATCGTTCGGAGAACGGACATGATTGCTAGTTATTTAAGAAATACTAATTAAACAACATTTTAACATGCCTGAATGTTTACTGTATACGGTAAGCATACTATATTGTATTTTCAATTTTATTTTAAGCTTATTTGTTTGAAGTAGTGATTAAAATTACTGGAGAATCCGTTAAAAGGCAAAAAATTATTTCCCAGCTTCTGAAAAGTTCTTACTTGATGCAAAAAGTGATTCCATTTTTGAAAAAAAAAATGGAATCACTGAAAACATTATTACGAATCACCTATTACTTTTGAAACATCATACAAACTGATTTTAAAATGCAGACCCGTGAAAACCAAGATCATCTAATTACTGAGAACTAGCTATATCAGTAATCTGGGATGTGTTAGAAACAACTACGTACGCAGACATTTTGTGAAAAAGTACTTTTATAGAATATCAGACAACTGGTTTTTCGATGCTGTTGTTGCAAATAGTTTCAAAGCCGAGTTGTTTTCCTTCTTTTTCGGAACTCTACCAATGGGAGAGTGAGGTAAATTCCTCCACGTAATAGGCGTTAGTTGTCTAATGCTGTGAGTTTCTTTCCTCCATCATTGTGTTTGCACATCGTAATTAACAATCTCCTGAGGAATAATAAAGCTCCTGTTCTCCATCGAAACTCGCCTGATGTTCTAGAATCTTCTTCTTGGGAACTGACACCTGTTTGATGTCTCTGTGTGTGTGCAAGCTTTGAATTTTCTGTTAATTCTTTACCCGCCGGAAATTCGCTCCGATAAAACTGATTTCTAAAATAAATGATTGCTCACAGAGTGTACCATGTTATCGTCCTGCAGTTCTTGCATACATTATTCGAAAAATGTTTTAAAACTCTATTAATATTCCATCTCTTTTTTTTGTATGCAGTCTTTCAATCTCATTAATGATCTCTAAACCAGTTTCTGTCGAAATCTATTAACAGAAAATGTTTTGGTACATATTATACACTCCTTTGGGAAAGCTTTCGATGAGCTTAAAATCATGGCTCTATCGTTTTTTATTAATTCGTACTTTAATTAGCCCTAAATAATTTAAAAACTCTATTAACATCGAACTGTTTCCTTTTTTGGGCACTCAGTTTCATTAATGAACATAAAAATCTTTTGCTATCCAAATTTTGTGAAAGGCGATGTTTCAGTGCATAATTTAGCCCACACCTATAAGGTCTCAGTGAAGCTGAAACGATGCTTGCTATATTCTTTCCCTCCTTCAAATTTTTCGGAAGAGGATTTTCTTGTAAAAGTTGTCATCCCATTCTCTAATCTTCTAGGGAGCACAATTAATCCGATTTTCTGCCATTAGCTTCCTTACGTAAATCATTAAGCACGATAGCGTAAGACTCCGAAGGCTTTTGCTTCTGAATTAAAAAACCGTAATCCCGTGCCTTTTTTTATATTCATGATCTACAGTCCGTGTTACTGCCTTATCTTTGTTTATTCTCTTTTTTGCACGTCTTTTGTAAAAAAATATCGTGCTTCTGTTATCGGTTTGTCCGTCCGTCCGTCCGTCTGCACCCACGATATCTCAGCAACTATTAGTCCGATTTGAAAAATTCTTTTTGCATTGGGAAGCTTGAAATATGCAAATTATGATCCTTTATTTCGTTTTTTTGTACGATGTACAATTTCGCCGGTACAGGACGTAAATGCAGATGATGTCGTCTTCAAAAATACGTTTTATTCCACATATTTGCTTCTACACATCCGATTGAAAAAAATATTTTATCTTTCGATTCCATTTATGTCGAAGAGTATTTTAGATAAAGTTACTTCTTCAAATTACGCATAGATTTTCCGCTAGGGGGCGTAAAAGTAAATTACATTTTCCCCGATATCTCTTCTTCTAAAACTCCGATTAAAAAAATTCTTCTTCAGCGGATACATCTCCTGATGGAAAATCTTTTGCATATAATTTCAAATTTTTGGTAAATAATACTTTGGCCACCAGGGGGCGTAAGCGTTAATTTTTGCTTCTGATGTCATCATTATCATCATTGTCAACCATTATCAATCCACTGCTGGACGAAGGTTTCCCCAAGTTTCCTCCACAACGGTCTGTCTTGTGTCAGTCTCCTCCATATCACTCCCGCATACTTTCGAATTTCATCCAACCATCTTCCATGTGGTCTTCTTCTGGGTCTTTTCCTGTCCCTTGGAATCCAATCTAAAATTTCGGCTGTCCATCGATGATCTGTCCTTCTGGCAGTATAGCAGAACATCATTAATGTATCGTTGGCCAGTCATAGTCCCAGTTGGAACCACGTAGAGGGACGTACGGCCATTGATCATGATGCCAGCCCATACCATGACACTACATGTCGGATATCAGTCTCTTTCCTGTATGTTTGCTGGACAATATGCAATACCACTATCACGCCAGATCAGTTGTCGTCGACAATCAGATGATAGACTGTATCTACTCTCGTCTGAGAAGAGGACAGCAGACCAGTCGTTATCAGTCCAATTGCGATGTTGATGGCACCATTTCAAACGGGCGGTACGGTGTCGTCTGGACAATGGGATGCACACAACAGGACAGCGGGCGTATAGTCCTCCTTCATGCAAACGTCTGGCGACAGTTTTTCGGGAGATCCGATTGCCAGTAGCAGCCATAAACTGATTTGCTATCTCACTAGCTGTGCAGCGCCGGTATCTTTTTGTTGATAGCACTATGTACCGATCTTCTGCAGGTGTCGTACTGCGAACACGACCTCCCCGTGACATTTGCTACACTCTCCATTTGTTTGAAATTATTTCCAAAGCCTTGAAACAACACTGTGGCTGACGTCGAACTCCCTGGCAACATCTGTTATTTTTCGCCCTTCTTCAATCTTGCCAATAATACGGCCACGCGTAAAATCATCTAGGTGATGTCGGGAAGACATACTGAAAATTGCAAGTTCGTCAATTGATTCTTTCCCTTTCAACTTTGCGTTTGAACAACAACGGTCAATACGCGTCTAATCCTTTATATCTCTTATCAGCGCTATGACGTCACGAACAAGTTCGGCAATCCAAAATTTGCATACGCACAACACGTCTTACTGTATCCCGCACTTATGCTAATTTCCACATTTTCCTGCCTTCCATTTTATGGTTGCTATTTTTGCTATTGTCATCCGTCCTTAGCAATTGTCCGGCAGTGTATATGTATAGTTTGTTTGCCCGACGTGGTGCCCACTTCATGTCGGGCAAACAAACTCGTTCCAAAATTTTGTAACTTTTACTTTTGTGATCTCTTATCTACTTACAATCTACATTCTACCTTCAAGATCAGACATTGTAACATTACACCCTAAAATATCTTTGTACTAACCACTTCTTAGGGCCACACTTAAAACAATGTTTCCTCCGAGTCGCCCCCGGAGACTTATAACACCCGTTCTTTACATCCACTAAAAACATTTATTCAACATTATAGAAATTGGATTATTTCAGAAAGTACCTAGGAAATTACAGCTAAATTTGTTCACTTTGTTTCTGAACACACCTGGAGTTTAATTTTCCAACTTGGTTTTACGTCTTAACCGCTACTCTCTAAGAATGACTTTGTTTATGTCATGAAGGGTTTGGTGGAAGGATTTTTGTTGCTGTTACTATCTTTTAATCTTGTAGGGAGAATTTTGACTCAGTTTTCGTTTTGATGCTCCTTTTTTGTTTATACAACAGTACATGTAACATTATTGTTTTGGTAAGGTGCTTTATAGTTAATTTTTTAGTTCAATTTTAATCCCAGTGACTCTTTTGTATTTCCTATAGTTCAGGTAGGGAAGACAGAATGCATCAAAATTTACAACACAAAATTTCAAATTGATTATCCATTATTGTTTTTTTGAGATTTTTGTATTCTCATGAAACCTGAATTGAACTTGTATGCTCAGGGCCTCTGGATGTCTTTCCCTGAAGAGTGATCCAGCGGTTCTGAGTAAACGTTTCTTTATATATATATTCTTAACGTTTCGTCATTTTGTTATTCACTTCACCTTTTTTTTTCAAAGGTTTTTGGCCCTATTTGTTTGTTTATGAGGGTAGATTGCTTGTATGTTAATATTCTGTTACTTACACTAACTACATCTAATACTTGCAGCATTGCGCAGTTTTGTTGTGGTTTATATTATATTACATGAGTGAAAATTTAACTTTCCTATGCTATATATATATGTGTGTTTGTGTGATATGGTTATATTCAAATTAATCGGAAGCTTGAGACTTGGTCGTTCTCGGTGGTGTAGTGGCTAGCACACTCGGGTGGTGTAGTGGCTAGCACACTCGGGCGCTGTCTGGGTGACGCGGCTTCGATTCCCGCTCCAGGACGAATCGGATATTATCTGACTTACCATCCTTGTCATATTTACCCCAAAAAACGGATTGTCATTTTCAAAATTTTTATTATATGGTTTAATCCCGTATTTCGTTCATGACACCTGATTTGTTAATAAAATTTATTTTCTGTCTGCATGGAATATAAGGAGCTGTAGTTGCAGTGGGATTTAATATTTGGTAGCCATACCATTTGCAGTACGTAGGGCTTTCACCCTCTCAGGCATTGTGGAAATGAGATCAGCAATGATGCTTTGTGGAATTTGAACTCACGACTCACGTAACAAGGCCAGCAGGTGTACCTTGTTGGTTGATTTCTGTGGCACCCGTTGTAATTTTTCATACAACAGGGCTCAAATATGTTCAGTTGTGTTCAAATTAGTGCTCTGGCTGGGCCACGACATTTTCTGGATGTCATGTTTGAGTGCGTTTTGTTCTATTACATGGAGCGCCATTCTCCATGAAAAAGGATGTTCCCTTTGACATCTGACCACTGGAGAATGTTGGTAGTAAGCCCCTCTCAAGGATGGTTATGTAATATTGAGCGTTGATGTTGCCTTCACATTCTATGAAAACTGATCTACCAGTCATCCATTTGGCTTCCTATCATGACTGTAAAACACCGCCATGTTTCACAGTTGGCTGTAGTCTTTCAAACTGAATTCCTGGCTGGGCAATCGCCACATCCAGGACCTACCACTATCTGAAAATTGTGGAAATTGGGACACATCAGGGAATTTTACAGTATGCCAAAATGCTAAGAGTCTCTTATCATGTCTGTCGCCCATGCCAATCTGCGACGAATATTTGCTTCTAGCAAAAGATATTTTCGTTGAGCGCTCTTCCATGATAGCCAAATCGGTGAAGATACCGCTGGAGAGTTTTGGAACTCACTTGGAGCTATTCTGCAATCTCAGCGGGCTTGCAGCGAGGATTGGTTTCCACAGAACGCTTGACAACCCGAAGACACCCCTGTGATAGTCCAGGGCGACCTGTACGTGATGCTGGTGCTTCCTTACCTGCCTTTTTGAATTCCACTAGCACTCGATCAACTATGGATAGATGAATTTGCAGGTTTGCAACAATCAAACGCTGACTGGCTCCGAGATACGATTACCGCACGATTCGTCCTCTCTAAAAGTCGCTTACTTCTTTGGCTCTCTTGGGTTGAGACTTGTTCGTTTGGTGTACCTACTCACTGTGGTTGTCCTGCAAATTATATTAAACGGATTTCGAGCATGCAACGCAATATAGACTCCACTCCACAGCAAAAATGACATTACGACAGGTGCATATTTACTTATGTCATGTCAGTGCATATTTTATGAAACCAATGATCCTAAATTAGAAATGGCCGACTACATATAGCTAACTGAGTTACTCACGGTGGTCGTTAACCCTCCTCCCTCTCCGAGAAAAAAGAAAAGGTTTAACTTTTCACACACCTATTTACCACACTTTATGCAATTTTGGAATCAGGCAAATGTGTTCCATATACCGTCATGATGCCCGTATATATCTTCTAAGTTCTTGAGTAATCAATGACATGTGAGGAGCCTTTATTTTCAAAGAGTTTCAAAATTTGAATACTTGAGAAAAACCTTTCTTCTTTGGTTAACGAATGGAAAACTGCAAAGATACTATGTGGACAAAAGTGATTAGACCTGTTAGTAAATAGACAAGTTAGTAAAATCATGCAATGCATTGATTATGATACGCTTTCCAACATAGCAGAAATTATTACTCAAGTTATGAGGATAATGGCTGTGGAATAAATCTCGCTCCTGTGTCCTGACCTTTGACCCCATTTCGATGATATTCAACAGACCGGTTCAGTACACCTCAAGAATAACATACTAAAGTTTTGTCGCAATAGAAGCAGTTTTACGCAAGTTATGAGAATAATGGCTGTGGAATAAATCTTGCTTTTGTGCAATAACCTTTGACCCCATTTCGATGAAATTCAACAGAACCGGTTCAGTACACCTCAAGAATAACATATTAAAGTTTTGGCGCAATAGAAGCAGTTTTACGCAAGTTATGAGAATAATGGCTGTGGAATAAATCTTGCTTTTGTGCAATGACCTTTGATCCCATTTCGTTGATATTCAACAGAACCGGTTCACTATACCTCCGGAACAACATGGTAGCCACATACCAAAATTTCATCGAAATCGAACCATTTTTACGCAAGTTATGACGCATAAGAGCAATGGAATAAACCCCGCTCTTATGCCCTGCCTGACCTTTGACCCCAATTTTCCAATTTTCAATAGGGTTCGTACCCAGGTAGTTTCCTACCACATACTGAAATTTCATCGAAATCGAACCATATTTACGCATGTTATGACGCATAAAGACAATGAAATGGATCCCGCTTTTATGGCGTGACCTTTGACCCCACTTCACCCATTTTCAATAGGGTTCTTCCCCAGGTGGTCCCCTACCACATACTAAAATTTCATTGAAATCGAACCATATTTACGCAAGTTATGACGCAAAAGGGCAATTGAATGAATTCCGCTCTTATGTCGTGACCTTTGACCCCACTTCACCCATTTTCAACAGGGTTCGTCTCCAGGTGGTCCCCTACCACATACTAAAATTTCATCGAAATCGAACTATTTTTACGTGAGTTATCGTACCGACAGACAGACGGACGGAAGGACGGAAAAAGCTGGAGCATATACGCTTCTTCAACCTACGGTTGGAAAGCGTAAAAAAGGTCGTCTTGGACTATACCTCACTCGGCGCTCAAGTTAATCCCATAGATGTACAGTGGGATTGAGGTCCGGACTCTGAGCAGGACAGTCCATCTGCGAGACTTGATTTTCCTGACACCACCCCACTGTAACCCTGGAATTTGACAGGTAGCATTGTTGTCCTGGAAGAAACAATCACCGTGTCCGTAAAACCGCCACAACGTTGTGGGCATTGAATAACTCAGGATATCACTATACAGCACAGAGTTCATATTGCCATGAAGAACAACCAATGGAAATGATTCCGTACCAGCTGAAATAGCCCCATACTATAATTCCATCGGCTCCGTGCTTCACAGTCGGCATTGTAAACTACGGAAGCAGTCGTTCTCCGTGTAACCGCCGACCACAGACCCATCCATCTGATCGGAATAAGTGAAGCGGAATGCGTCGCTCCATCATACCTGCCGCAATTGATCCAATGTCCAATTTTTGTGCTGTTGACCCCATTATAGACGAGCGGCTTTATTGGTCTTTTTGATGAGGGATGTATAGGCGGCTGCTCTACAATGATATCCGAGTGATGGGCCTTCCTTCGAAGTGTCTTAGTGAAGACCATAACATCTGTGGCCATCTAGAACTCATGTGCCATGGCGTACATTGATCAGGACCTGGTTTTCCGAATCTCCCTCTGCAGCACTCTCCGGTACCTTGGTTGCAGATTCGTGGGTCTTCCAGGGCGAGGTAAATTCCTGCAATGTTCGGTCTTCTTCCACTTGTTGATGATAGAGACCACAGTCGATTTAACGACCTGTCTGACATCAGCCATGCTTCTTATACTCCAACTTAGCAGCCTATTATAACGCCCTCTTCAAACTCGAAGACCGATCTCTCCTGCTACCCATTTTATCAGCAATTGAACTGAGCATACTCATGTTGCTCTTTGTATTCCTTATCGATCACGTGTCTGCTGCGGGAGCACACCGTTGCGACTGCGTCGGTTGTCCAATTACATTTGTTCACATAGTGTAATGGAAGTGGGAAACAATATAGAATTAATTCCTTTCTGGATTTGTGTAAAAAATTTCAAAAAGAATGCTCTATTCGTTTTGCCTTTAAAGCGCCGTCGCAGTGGCCTAGTAATCAAAGGTGTAAGTTTGGGGCTAATCTTTCGAGATGGGCTCAAGCTCTAGATGATGAATGGATGATATACATCGTGTTTCAGCGGGTAGTTCCACTTTTGAAATAGGTAAGTCGTTCGAAGTAAGAAGAAAACAGTAACGTAACTACGTGTAAATGAGAGGTTAGTAATGGGAGAATGACTTATCATAACATCAAGTGCTGAAAGTTTCCCCACTCATTTTCGAGACACATATTGTTTATTTCGGTTGTGATGATTTCCCAGGGATCCTGATCGTCTTACGGGATCGGCTCTTCCCCTTGCCAGGAATCAACTGTCCAAACTTAGGGACGGGGGACTGCTTTTAGCCCATAAAGTTGCTTATGGTGGTTGTTAGACCCCAAACAAAGAAAAAAGAAGCTCGTAACACCTAGTATATATTTGAAGAACAGTTTGCGAACAATGGACGTTTATAGATAATTTATTCCTTTTAAGAGGCGAAGGAGGAGGAGCTAGGTTTTAATGACTACGATGAGGACCTCCCAGGGCTGTGTCTCCCACTCCTAACTTAGGGCCAGTAGTTCCAAAAAAAGGAACATAAGACAAATACATCATCCGTGCTTCTTACGGGCTCGAATCCGAATCTATAGCGATAAATGTTCAAAAAGCGCGGTGGAACACGTTAATCTCAGTAATGGCATTAATCGGATTATTGCACTCAGAAAAGAAGATGATACTGTAACAACAAAATGAGGCGAAATTTTGAGGACAGTAAAGAGAGCTTTATACAAAATTGTAATATAAAATATGACACATCCATTACAGACAAAAATAAACACAGGCACCAAAGTGGTCCCTGTACACCTGATAGAAGTTGCCTATGCAATTAGGAACATCAAACTGGGAAGAGCTGCACCTACAGTGGATACTGCTCAAGAAGCCATTGAAGAAACAGAAATTACACTCGCCAAAGTTTCTATTAGAAGCGTTAATGGCGAAAACAATTCCACAGTATACCTGCTATACAAACAAAGGACCTTGAAGATATCAAGAAAGAGAGACCGGTCGGCCTCTTACCAGTTATTTACAAAATCTTCTGTAAGGTACAGTCACATCCTTTGAAGGAAATCCTAAACATTTCATACAAAGAGAACAAGTTGGGTTCAAGGAAGGCTAGGGCATTATATTAGGTGTACAACTAAGTTTTAAAACGTTTCTTGTGTGACGTACACAGCTAATTTACATATCCGACATTCCCCCGCGGTGTTGTCATGTGGTCGTAACTGGTCCAGAGTATAAAATGTGACACAGAAGTTTGCCCAACAGTCAAACGCACTTGAACATCGGTAGGTGAAAGATGGCAAGCGATACGGCATTTATTAGACACTGCATTCGTTACGAATTTCATCAAGGAAAAAGTGCTGCAAAAGCATGTGCATCGATCAGTTTTGTTCAGGGGGATAATATTGAATCGAAAAGCACGTGTGAGTTTTAGTTTGTTTTAGATGTTTTAAAGCAGGGGCTTTTAATGTTAGCGATCAAAAAACGTTGCGGCGCGCCGCAGAAGGTTGCACATGAGGAACTGCAATTATTGCTGGATAAATATTCATCTGAAACGCAAAACGAACTAGCTAAACAACTGGGGATAACTCAACAATCCATTTCCAATCGTTTACGCGCAATGGAAAATATTCAAAAGGAAGGGAAATGGGTGCCACATGACCTGAGCCAGAGGAAAAAGGGTGAGCGTGTCATGAAGTGTTTAAATCTGTTGAATAAACAATACAAAAGGTGTTTCCTGTGGAAAATCGTTAAGGGTATTGAAAAGTGGCGACAAACCTAAACGCAAAAGATACAGGGTACACCCGGTGGAGCAAAGACTTCGCCACCGAAACGCAATATTCACTCCAAGAAAGTTCTGCTGTGCATCTGATGGGATATGAAGGGTGTGCTCTGTTATGAAGTATTCGAACAGGGCCAAACTGTTACTGCTGATCGCTACAAGCAACAATTGCTGCGATTAAACCAGGAAATCTGTCGGAAACATCCATTCACAGGCAAAGGAGTACTTCACGTGAAATTACTGCATGACAACGCTAGGCCGAGTGTAGCGAAATCGGTCAAGGAAACGTTGTTGACGCTTGGCTGGGAAGTTTTGGAACAAGCGGCGTATAGTCCAGACCCTTCAGACTATCATTTGTTCCGATTGACGCAACATGGTTTGTCTGCTGTATAGTTAGTTCTGGACATGTGACGAAGTGCAAAAATGGGTTGACGACTTCATCGCATCACACGACGAAGTATTAGTCATGACTGGAATCCGTCAGCTTCCCGACCGACTGCGGAGGTGATAGATATTTACGCGCATACTTTGATTTGTAAAGGTATTGTCGTTTTCTCTCAAATTACATGTTGCGTTGTCTTAAAACGCTTCAAAACTTATTTGCACACTTAATACACTGCTGGCCACCCAAAATGCAACACCAAGAAGGAAGCATCCGATTGGACTAAAATTCGCAGCATGTGTCGCCCACGAGAGGAAATGCAAACGATTAGCATTGCAGGGCATATGCAAATCATGTGCGCCCGGCATGCCACCGGGAAGCACTATAAGAAGAGTGCACATAAGGCTGGGTGTAAGTAGTGGAAGCGTGTTGTGCTGCCGGACCTGTGCGTGGGAAGCTTCCCGATGCCTCGTCGCAGAATACGGCAGTCATTTTAGCACGTTTCAGAGTTTGACAGGGGACGAATAGTGGCTTATTGCGACAGAGGTTTATGGTACCGAGACATCGGCGCCCGTATGGGATGACATCCAGCCACAGTGAGGCGAGCATGGATTCGGTGGGTGCAGGAGGGACGGACGGACCGACGTGAGCGATTGCTGCAACCGCGGAAAACCACCGAACGAGAGAACCGGCATGTTGTGCGGTGGGCATTGATGGCTCGCACCGCCACATCACGAACGGGTGAGCTGCGCAACAACCTGTGTCACCACGTACCGTTCGACGTCGTCTGCAGGGGCGGGGACTTGTCGCACGGCGCCCATTGCCCCGATTACCATTGACGTCACACCACCGGCGAGTGCGGCAACAGTGGGCCGTTGAACGCCGCACCTGGACTACGGAATGGCACTACATTGTCTTCTCCGACGAATCCCGCTTCTGCCTGCAACACCACGATGTTCGGATCTGCGTGTGGCGGCACCGCGGCGAAAGACTGGATGACGCTTGCATTATGCATCGGCGTACCGGTCCGTCGCCTGTCGTTATGGTTTGGGGTGTAATTGGATATGACACCCGCACCTTTCTGGTACGCATCGCCGGTTCACTCAACAGCCATCGCTACATCTCCGACGTTTTGGAGCCTGTAGTCCTCCTTTACTTGCAGAACCTGTCAGCGGCCACATTTTAACAGGACAATGCGCGCCCGCACGTGACACGCATCGTGAAACAATTCTTCACGGCCGCACCTGGACTACGGAATGGCACTACGTTGACTTCTCCGACGAATCCCGCTTCTGCCTGCAACACCACGATGTTCGGATCCGCGTGTGGCGGCAGCGCGGCGAGAGACTGGATGACGCTTGCATTATGCATCGCCGTACCGGTCCGTCGCCTGGCGTTATGGTTTGGGGTGCAATTGGATATGACACCCGCACCCCTCTGGTACGCATCGCCGGTACACTCAACAGCCATCGCTACATCTCCGACGTTTTAGAGTCTGTAGTCCTCCTTTATCTGCAGAACCTGCCAGCGGCCACATTTTAACAGGACAATGCGCGCCCGCACGTGTCACGCATCGTGGAACAATTCTTCACGGCCCACCAGGCGTCAGTGCTGCCGTGGCCCGTCTGTTCTCCCGATATGTCCCCATCGAACACGTCTGGTCGCTGATCGGCAACCGAATGGCCCGGCAAGCACCACCCGCGGCTACGCTTGATGAACTGTTGCAACGTGTGGAAGCAGCCTGGACCGACATAGCCCAAGGCCACATCCAAAGCCTCTTTCGTTCGATTCCGAGGTGTGCAGCGGCCGTTATTGCCAGCCATGGGGGCTACACGAACTATTGATGTCTTCGTGTTCCGCAAGTCGCACGGGCGAGTAAGCTCAATCGTTTCATCTTTGTATCTGTTGTTATGTGTCCAGTAAATCTGGCGTTGCTATCTCGTGTCCTTCTTGGTGTTGCATTTTGGGTGGCCAGCAGTGTAGATCATGCCCATGCCGTTCAGAGAACTAACTGAAAGAAGAAATAACTATGAACTCCCAATGTGTTGGCTTTTATTGATTAGGAAAAGTTCTTAACTCCAGGCGCCCAGCAGAAATTATAATACCTTCGAAATTCTTTGGTCTTGAAGATGCATACATTAATATTGTTAATAACATATACCATTATGCAGGTGGAAAGGTTCGATTGTTCGGGGTGACAGCTCGTGTAAAAATTTAAAATGGGGTGAAACAGGGTGATACCATATCTTCCAAGCTGGTCGGTGTCGCACTGCAGAATGTCGTTCAATCATTGAACCACAGGAAAAGAGTTAATGGCAATCGATTAACTTGCCTTTGCTTACGATATAGTTATTTTCACAAATAACCCCTCGGACATGTAAATATCATCACTGAACTACCTAAAAAGGGTAACGAAGTGAGATTAAAAGTGAACTCAGAGAAAACGAAATTGATGGATAGTGCTTTTCCAAGAAATAAGGAATTAGAGATTTATAGGTCGGATTTTGAAGTAGCTGACGCCTACAGTTTCATTGAACAACAGATATCAAGCAAAGGTGACATCGAAGAAGGAATCAATAGACGAATAAAACTTGGCTGGAGTGCATTTCGAAGAACCAGTACGAATTTTAAGAACTAGTTGTCATGCGTCTTAAAAGAAACGTGTTTACTCAAGGCATCCTAGTGTAATTACACTGAAGAGCAATTGAATTAGGGACAGCTGTCATAATGCAAATGTGGCGCTGTGGGTGGCCCTGTAAACGGAAACGACATGACGTATGCAGCGATCCGACAATATAAGGAGTGATGCGACGGGAATCAGTAAGAGTCGGACGCAGTATGGGTAAGACGAAGAATCTAAGCGCATTTGATCGTGGGCAAATTGTCGGGGCCCGATGAATGGGTCGCTCCATCTCGGAAGTCGTGCAGGCACTGGGATTTTCACGAGCCACTGTGTCACGGGTGCACCGTGAGTACATCGAATCCGGTAAAGCTATCCCTGCAAGGGCCAACTGCCGTGGACAACAGCGTGTGGATGAGCGGGGTCATCGTCTGCTAGATCGCATTGTAACAGCGAATAGACGGGCCACAGTGCAAGAAATCACTCGGCAATTTAACGCTGGTGCACAAAAACGAGTAAGCAGCCACACCATCCAGAACCATCTTCTTGCTATGGGGTACGGAAGCCATTGTCCCACGAAGGTACTGCTGCTGACGGTACATCACAGGGTGCAAAGATTAGCATGGGCACGGGAACATCGCCACTGAACCCTAGACATGTGGGAAAATGTTGCTTGGACTGATGAATCGAGATTCACGTTGGTACATGCGGATGGCAGGATGCGAGTACGGCGCAAACCACATGAAGCGATGGATCCTTCTTGCGAGCAGGATACTCTTCAAGCTGGTGGTGATGGCATTTTCATCTGTGGACTGAAATGGGACCCCTGGTGCGCGTGGCATCGTCTCTCGCAAGTCAACGTTACCGGGTTATCCTGGATGACCATTTGCTCCCGTTTGTGCGTCTTCAACATCTCACTGGGGACCTCATCCTGCAACAAGACAATGCACCGTGCCATCGCTCCCGAATTGTATCCGAATGGTTGGATGAACACTCCACCGACGTGACATCGCTTTCTTGGCCAGCTAGGTCACTTGACCTGAATTCCACCGAGTACATCTGGGATGCCATCGAGAGAGATGTTCGAGGCTCTGACCCCCCTCCATCAAATCTTCGTGAACTGTGAGAGCTTGTTCAGGGGTCGCGGATCCGTAAGGCTTCCCAACGCTTCCGGTGTTTTGTCGAGTCCATGCCGAGACGAATCGCCGTCGTCATCAGATCGAAAGGTGGTAATACACGTTACTAAACAGGTATCTCTAATTCAATTGCTCTTCAGTGTATTTACTTATCAGAGACATGGGAGGCCACTTAACTACAAACGACGTACCGTGACTAAAGACTACTCAAAGAAGCATGAAGAGTTATTCTTCGTGTGACTAAAGAAGGTAGGAAAACGAACTCATGGATCAGGAAAAAAGCCGAGTGAATGACATCATCAAACTAAAAATCCTGCGGTGGTAATAGGCTGGACGAAATGCTAGAAGAACTGGCCAACGTTAGAAAAAATACTAGATCGGATACCAAGGGCCCAGAGAAAGGCAATGTAAGTTATAGGTGGATTAAATTAGAAAACATGGCAATGTTACATGGAATAGAATTATTCTAGACGAAACATTGTGGAAGGCACTCGGGGAGACCTTCATTCAGCAAGTTGATTTATAATGGTTGACGATATACACTATATTGACAAAAGTCATTGGACACCTAGAAGAGAAACACAACATAAAATTTATTGACATACATTAGTACGGTGTCAGTCCACCTTTGGCCTTAATGCATGCCCTGACCTTTCGAGACATGCTTTCGACAAGGTTTTGGAACGCAGCGATAGGTATGCGCTTTCATTCAGTACATAATGCTGCCGCTAACTGTTTATTAGTAGTAGGCCTTGGTTCTAATCTTCTAATGCAGCGCTCTAATTTGTCCCACAGGTGATCCATGGGATTCAGGTCAATGCTGTGTTCTGGCCAGTCCACACACGATATGAAATTACCGTCAAACAATTCCATGACAGTCCTTGCTTTATGGCTCGGCGCACTACCCTGCTGGTGCCAATAAGGCTCGGTTCCATAGTATTGCCACAGAGTTGGTGGTGCATAATTGTCCAGAATATCCAGGTATACGTGCTAGTTAACAGGTTTGTCCACGATAACCAGTCGGCTGGGACCATATGGCGAAAAACAGCGCCACATGAGAACACGGTCAGCTCCAAACTTGACTATAGGAACAGTACACTGTGGTAAACAACGTTCCCCCGGCTGCCGCCATACCCACACACAGCCATCGGTCTGATGGATCGTGTATTTGGATTCATCAGTCAATAGGACCCGTTTCCATTGATCTACGGTCCACGAAAAATGTTTTTTACACCATGCTAAACGACGAGTGCAAAGGCTTATGAGCAGCCGCGCGACCACGGTAACCCATGGGATGAAGTTCTCTGCGAATGGTACGTGTAGATACCGAGTTTCCAGCATCGTTATTCACCTGTACATAGAGGTCTTGTGTGTGCAGTTCTTCGTCGATTAGCTGTAACGATTCTCCTGAGGCTTCGACGTCCTCTATCACTGATTTTCTTTGGTCTGCCGGTACGTTTTACAGCTTCAGGCACGCCATGTGTCTTCCATTTATTCAGTACATCCAAAACAGTTGACTTACGTATGTTTAAACGCCTCTCGATTTCTCTTATGGATAAACCACTAATAAAACACCCAACAATCTTTCATTTCTCAAAGTCAGTTCTCTCCCTCCGCGGCATTTTCACTCAGCCTCACAGTGCGATATGATCGCGGTCAGCTGCAGCCTTGTTTTTTTTTATACTGTTTGCAGCTGTACTTCGCATCTTAACAAAGCACTGAATCCGTTCGTTTGCTTTGGAAGAGGTGTCTGGTGACTTTTGACAATATGGTGTATATGTTGTGAAAGGGTGTAAATGACACTTGACACTGATATCTATTAATCGGTGTTGTTCTTGTTTTTCAGATAGGAAAGGCAGCAGACTTAAGCGAGTTTTACAAAGGCTAAAGCATAATGGCCAAATGATGAGGTAAGAGCATTTCCGAGACGGCAAGGCTTGTAGATTGCTTACTGTCAGCCGTGGCTAGTACCTTCAAAAAGTAGTAGGAGGGAAAAACTACGAGCCGCCGGCAAAGTGTAGGCATACTACGGCTCATCGATATTAGAGGTGAGCGAAGGCTATCATTTATGGTACGAGCCAACAGAAAGAATGCTGTGCTAAGGTGTGGGCCGACCACGGCTCATCGATTCTAGAGGTGAGCGAAGGTTATACCAAATGGTACGAGCCAAAAGAAGGGATAATGTAGCAAGGTGTGGGCCGACCACGACACATAGATTTTACAGGTGAGCGATGGCTCTCCCGTACGGTACGAGCCAACAGAAGAGATACTGTAGGAAGGTGTGGAACGACCGCGGCTAATCGATTCTAGAGGTGAGTGAAGGCTATCCCGTATGGTACGAGCCAACAGAAGGGATACTGTGCTAAGGTGTGGGCCGACCACGGCTCATCGAAGTTAGAGATGAGCGAAGGCTATTCCTCATGGTACGAGCCAACAGAAGGGATACTGTGGCAAGGTGTGGGCCGACCACGGTTCATCGATGTTAGAGGTGAGCGAAGGCTATCCCGTATGGTACGAGCCAACAGAAGGGATACTGTGGCAAGCTGTGGACCGACCACGGCTTATCGATGTTAGAAATGAGCAAAGACTATCCCCTATGGTTCGAGCCAACAGAAGGAATACTTTGCCAAGGTGTGGTCCGACTACGGCTCATTGATGCTAGAGGTGAGCGAAGGCTATCCCGTATGGTCCGAACCAAGAAAATAGATAATGCGACAAGGTGTAGTCCATGGCTCATCGATTCTAGAGGTGAGCGAAGGTTATCCGGTATAGGACGAGCCAACAGAAGGGATGTCCTGGCGCAAGTCTCCAGTAATTTGAATGCTGGGGACTAGAGTAATGCTGTCACAACACACGCTGCATCGAACCCTGGCGAGCATCAAAACGTGATCTTGAATGATTGGAAGAAGGTTGTGTGGTCTGATGAATCCGTTTTCCAGTTGCACCATGTGGACGGTTGGGCACATGAGCGCCGTTTAACTGGACAAGTGTTGTCACAATGATGCGCCGTTGGAGGAAAACAAGCCGAAGGAGGCTTTGTACAATCTTCTGCTGGGAACCCCTGCGTCCAGTCATGCATGTGCAGGGAACCATGATATTTTCAGCCAAATTTAGCAATATTGCAGACCAGGTATATTCTTTCAGGGCAAAGGTATTTTTCTCTAGTACTGCCTGGATTGCTGAAGATTGCCTCGCGAAAGATTAGGAAGACTTCCTGTCCTCCAGATTCCACAGAGTTCAATCCAATCGAGCATCTATCGTTTGTACTGGAACAGCAAACCTGATCTGGGGCGGCTCAACCACGTGACTTACAAAAGATGCTGGTAACACTTTTTTTAAATCTTGTAGCGTTCATGCCTATTCTAATAAGATCTGATGATCTGGCGGCACGTGGAGCACAAACATCATATTAGGGGGGGGGGGGGGGCAATTAGGTTGGGTATGCGCTGTTATGAAAAAAAAAACACGCAAACATTTTGTTATGTATCCCGAGCTGAAAAATTCAGGCACTGTTTTTGAACATATGAAATCATTCCTTTTCTTTAGCGGTCGTCTAACTGCTTATGGCAAAGATCTTTACATACACTCAATTGTAAGAAAATTCTGAATTTCCTGTGCAAATACTAGAGTAATGAATGAATTTTCGGTATTTTTTTTTATGAGATTTAAATACAGGACGAGGCTTACTTTCTTTAACCAGCTTTACACAATCTGCAAATACTCTGGCAGAAAGTGAGACACTTAGTACATTGTCAACCTAAATGGATATCAAAATTGAAGTTGTATGTTTAAATTTGAGCTCTGTGACGTTCCTGCCCGCAGGACGCACACGACATAAAGGCAGATAGCAGCAAGAACGACCGTCCGCGCAGCTCCGAAAAGACAGAAAAACAGTAACTCGTAGCAGAACGCTGAAGAGTGTTTATGCCTCCACGCTATTCCAAAGGCAAACAAGTATTACCAGTGGCGCCTTTTTAAGCGAGCACACCCTAGAAAGTTGAGCCTCTGCGTTGAAACTACAAGAAAATAAAAACATGACTTGTAGCGCCATCTGGAGAGCTTTGTATTCCAATTTCTCTAACGACCTGGGGTTTCAGCTCGTAAAATAGCACTCCTTTAGTTGAAAATATTAGTTACAAGATTTGTTTACTGAACGAAGCAACGAACATTATCTTCTTCACGAAAGTATTGCACAAATGGAATAAATTTTAACTACACACGCAATGCCTGAAGACAATCTTCAGCGAGTTTTATTAGAAATGCATAAACCCCCCCCCCCAAAAAAAAAACCAATGTAGCAGCAACTCGTATCATACTGTTGAATTGTAATGCTCCGTGGTAATGCAAGCTGTGCTCCTTTTGGCCAGCGCACCCTGAGTGTTCCGCTGTTACGTTTGAAACCACAGGAAAATAAAAACGTGACCTGCAGCGCCATCAAGGGAGCGCTTGTACCACAGTTGCTTCAACGTCTTCGGATGTGCGGCCGCAGAACCGCACACCAGACGATTTTAGTGCAAATGCGATATGCTTATTGAATGAACCATTATGTACACTATCTACCAACAAGTAATTGGACACCTGTGATAGCAATGGAAAGCTAAGTTTATTCACCTTCAACAGTTGGTGGAGCCTCCCCAAGCGGCGATTACAGCTACGACCCTCCAGGGCATACTCTCAACCAGGCGCTGTACGACGGCTAGCGGTATTTTCTTCCACTCGGCTTGGAGAAGACAGGTCAGTCCTTTCACCGTTTTCGGACGGTGGGGCACCCCTTACGTCGACGCTCCAACTCGTCCCAGAGGTGCTCGATGGGGTTAAGGTCCGGTCCCTGCGCAGGCCAATCCATTAGGTTAACCTCATTGTCACCATACCAAGCCATGGTGAACCTCGTAACATGACAGGTGGCATTGTCGTCCTGAAGGTAACATGGGTTCACCCCGTAAAACTGCAACAACGTAGGAAGCGCATGGTCATCCAAAATGGTGCAGTAGGTCTAGGCGTTGAATCTACCAGGAATTGCGACCAAGGGCCCCGTGCCATACCAGGAGAAACACCCCCATAGCATAATTCCAGCGCCGCCGAACTTCACAGTTGGCACAATACATTCCGGCAGGAGGCGTTCTCCAAGCAGACACCAAATCCAGACTATGCCATCCGAACGGTAGAGGGTGAACCTTGATTCGTCGCTCCAGAGAACCTGTTTCCACTGTTCAACGGTCCACTGTCGACGTTCTTTGCACCACGTTAGCCGAGCAGCACTATTGGACTTGGTGATCAAAGGCTTGTGGGCGGCGGCACGTCCATGATAACCGAGCAGATGGATTTCCTTACGGAGGGTATTCGTCAAAAGAACACTCTCGGATGCCTGTTGAAATTCCTCACGGATGTGGCCAATCGATTTGGTGCGGTTCTTCCGAATTTCTCTGGGCAGCACCCGTCGGTCACTAACTCCCAGTTCTGTGGGTCTGCCGGGTCAGGGCGCATTCCGACAGTCACCTCTCAGTTTCTACTTGCCAGTCACGTAGGCCACCGTTGATTTTGGGTACTTCAACTCGCTAGATCGGCCATTTTTGTGATACCCGACGATTATACCTTTCTCGAAATCAGAGAGCTCCGAACTGCGTGGCATCTAGCATGCGACTGGTTGCGTTGTTGTTTCCCACACGATATTTAACGGCGGCGGCCGTGACGTGTATCGGGACCGCAGATATCGTCGATTGCAGCGGTGTCCAATTACTTGTTGGTACATAGTGTATATATATATATTTATGTATATATATATATTTATATATATACAGAGAGAGAGACTGAAGAATTTTATGAGAAAATTCGTCATCTAAATAATAAAGGGAAACAACACTTGAAGATCATTATGAGAGATTTCAATGCGAAAATAGGGCAACGACAACAGAATGAAACTTCAGTAGGTTAATTCGGTCACGGCAACAGAAACCAGCGTGGAAATACTCTCGTAGAATTTGCAGAGGCAAAAGGGCTTTTCATCATGAACTCCTTTTTCAAGAAAAAGCCGCAAAGGAAATGGATATGGAGGCATCCCAGTGAATTGACAAGTGAAATTGATTTTATTATATGTAGCAAGAAATTTGTCATGGAAGACTGTAGTGTGCTAAACAAGTTAAACACAGGTAGAGACCATAGAATGGTAAGATGTAAGATGCACCTCAATGCCAAACTCGAGCGTGGCAGGCTCATGAAACAAATAAAGTGTATTGACACGACCAATCTTAAAAAAACATAATACCTTCAAATTGGAACTGAAGAACAGATTCTATGCTCTAGAAGGTCTAACGTCGGAAGATGTGGACATCTCTGAACTTAACAGGAAACTAACCCAGGCTTTTATGGAAACATCAACAAAAATAGCTGGTACTAAGAAAAAGTTGCATACGAACAAATTAGCAGGAAAAACCAAAATTCTGATGTAAAAAAGAAGAGAGATAAGGACAACTAAAGGAGATGTGACTTCCAAAGTGGAATATATAGAGCTATGCAAGACAGTGCGAAAAAGTATCACTGAAAATGTAAGGAAATTCAGCTGTGAACTAGTGAGGAAAGCAATTGAAAACAACCAAAGCCTCAAGACAGCAAAGGGACATCTGAGTAAAGGAAGAAAACAGATTATGGCTCTGAGAAAAGAAGATGGTTCTGTAGCAAGAAATAGAGGTGAAAATTTGACAAGAGTGAAAGATTTCTACTCAAAACTATATGAAAGGCATGATACATGTACTCCAGACATTACAAATGGTACCAGAGTTCTTCCAGTTCTCCCAGCAGAAGTTGCACATGCAATCAAGAACATGAAGCGGGGAAAAGCTCCAGGAGAAGATGGAATTACTGTGGACATCATACAAGAAGCAAGTGGAGAAATTGAAACAATACTCGCCCAAGTTTTCACTCGACGCCTTAATGAAGGGAAGATTCCTGAAGATTGGAACAAAGCTATAATGATCCTGCTACATAAAAAAGGTGACATTGAGGGTCTCAGGAACTACAGACCTAACAGCCTCCTATCAGTGGTTTATAAAATCTTCACTAAAGTTCTTTCACACCGCTTGAAGGTGACATTGGACATGGCTCAACCGAGAGGGCAAGCTGGATTCAGAAGTGGCTACAGCACTATAGATCATATCCACGTACTGATAGAACTAATTGAAAGAGCGAGGGAATATGAACTTCCATTATGCATGGCTTTTATTGACTATGAAAAGGCCTTTGATTCGGTGAAATCATCATCAGCAGTTACAATGGCTTTGAAATCCTGCAGTATTGAAGATGCATACATTAATATTATTCATAACATCTATGAAAATGCAAGTGCAAAGATTCGGCTATTTGAGAATACAGCCCCCATAAAGATTGGAAAGAGAGTGAGGCAAGGTGACACTACATTTCTGAAACTCTTTAATGCCACATTGGAAAAAGTATTTCAATCACTGAACTAGGAAAACAAAGGGATAAAGATTAATCGAGATTATCTAACTCACCTTTATTTTACTGATGACGTAGTCATATTTGCAACCACCCCATCAGAGCTGCAGAGTATGATCCAGGAACTTGCTGACAAGAGTAAAGAAGTAGGATTAAAAATGAACCTTAAGAAGACAAAAGTGATGTTTAATGCTTTTACAAGAAATCAAGATTTATCGATTGATGGAGAAAAGCGGGAGTAACCAAATACCTACATTTATCTTGGACAGCAGATATCAAGTGAGGGTCACATTGATGAAGAAATTAATCGGCGTATAAAACTTGCCGGGAGAGAATTTGGAAGAAACAGCATAATTTTCAAGAGCAATATGCCATTATGTCTTAAAAAAAGTATTTGATCAATGCATCCTTCCAGTGCTTACATATGGTGCAGAGACGTGGACCTTAACTAAAAGAGACATACAAAGACTGCAGACAACTCAAAGCAGCATGGAGAGGTGCATGCTTGGTGTAACCAGGAGAGATAAGATGAGGAACTCGTGGATCAGGAAATTGACAAGAGTGGAATACATCATGATCAGAATAAAATTACTGAAATGGCAATGGGCTGGACATATTGCCTGAAGGACAGACTATCGATGGACAGCTGAAATTTTAGATTGGATTCCAAGGGACAGGAAAAGACCCAGAAGAAGACCACATGGAAGATTGGTGGATGAAATTCGAAAGTATGCGGGAGTAACATGGAAGTGACGGGCACAAGACAGGCCGTTGTGGAATATAAACTTGGGGAGTCATTCGTCTAGCAGTGAATTGATAAGTGTTGTTGATGATGATGATGATGATATATATAAAGTTATCTCTCAGTCGTCTCTGGGGCACTCATTCTTTTTCTTTATTTCTTCACCCCCCCCCATCTCAAGCCTGTTATTCTCTCTGTTACTCGATATAGGCCTGTTTCTGTTATGGGTTTCTTGTACTCTGACTTTCTCTCAGCTCTTGTCCAGTGTTTTTGATGTTTTTGCCGAACACTAATTTGATATTGAAGTCGAAAACAAAAATGGTGAGCAAAAATTTGCAGGATGAGTTAGAAGTATTTTGTAAGCAAAATGCAGAAGCAGAAGTTATAAACTTTTATTCATCCGTGGATCTTTTGCATTGCTGAGTGCGATATTTATGATATAAGGCATTTTGTAATTATGTATAACGAAAACATAAAAAAGTTTCTCCTGAAAATTCCTGGAATGTGGAAGATCCAGTGACGAACAAAAGTTTCCGCTTTCGAAATGTAGTACATGTGTCTTGTGCAGTCATTTTTTTCTTGTTTACTGCTTGCTACTCGTATGTGCTCTGCGTTACTCACATCAAAGCTCTCCCTCCTCCCCCTAAGTTCGGTTTCTTTGCTGATTTTGTATATGCGCATGCGTGCGTGTGCTTTTGAAAGAAATTGGACAAATATTTTGAACTAACCCTAGAGGTAGGTAGACAGCAGATCTTCTTAATAATGATCTGTTTCTTTATAAAAGTCGGCGTATCTGATTCTCAGCAAAAACAACTTCTTAGATCCTTCTAAGTAGTTTTCGTTAGTTCAATGAAATAAAATAATACGGTTTTCGTTTCTATATAATGCTATGTGTAGATCTGAAAGGTGTAAGGGTTGCAACGCTTTCACGGTCAAAATAATTCGCTGAAGAGGAAAACAGATCACTAGCGAATAAAACGGTTCAAAAGAAGGACAACAGTGTTGTCGAAAGAAAACTGAGAAGGAGAAAAAGGAATGTGGAACCAAACGAAATGTAGTAAAGGGACACCAAAAAACAGAACATAACAGGAAACATCTAGAAAAAGGCCTTGGACAAAGCAACAAATAAAGTGTCGTCAAAACCAACATATTATCTAAAATTTCGCCGGATATAAAGAAAAACCTGACAAATCAGATAAGGTGTAATGTTGACACCGGTACTTACCTCAAAAATGAATGAAAGCATCTGAGATTGATTCAGCCATCTGAAGCGAGTCGTTTCAGAGGAAAGATAAAAGTGCATTATTATCTACTGTTACATGATACTGAGGTTATTCAGTGACCCATTTCTTCGTTCATTACTCTGTGTTTAAAGACAAGATGGTTATGCGTAGCTTTAGTTCGTTTTTCTTTACGATGGAATTCGTATAGTTGCGAAGTAATCAAAAACTAATGCCATATTCTTAGCAAATTCTAACAAATTTCATCAACTGAATTCATAACGTAACCATGATTTGCTAACCAGATTAGAGTGTTACGATTGAAAAATCAGCTGTAACGAGAACGGCTTCTTAAAAATATTGAAATTTTTAAAATATTTTTAAAAGCCGTTCTCTAACTTTACGATGAAATTCGTATCGTTTCGAAGTAATCAAAAACTAATGCCATATTCTTAGCAAATTCTAACAAATTTCATTAACTGAATTCATAACGTAACCATAGATTTGCTAACCAGATTACAGTGTTACGATTGAAAAATCAGCTGTAACGAGAACGGCTTTTTAAAAATATTGAAATTTTTAAAATATTTTTAAAAGCCGTTCTCGAACTTTACGATGAAATTTGTATAGTTGCGAAGTAATCAAAAACCTATGCCATATTCTTAGCAAATTCTAACCAATATCATCAACTGAATTCATAGCACAACCATGATTCGCTAACCGATTTAGAATGTTACCACTGAAAAATCGGCTGTAACGAGAACGGCTTTTTAAAAATTTTGAAATTTAAGAAATATATATACAGAGGGCAAGTAGAAAGTTTTTTGCAATATTTGGATCACTTTATGTCTTCATATGTACCTTTATGACGAAAGCTGGCTAGCATTCAAAGTATAGGTCTTCCTGTTGCACCGTCTTTACCCATCTGTCTGCCAGTTCTTCGATTCCGCGGCGGTACCAGTACTTGTCCTTCCAGGCGAAGAACTCCTTCACCCCAGCTGCCACCTCCTCCGGCTTGTTGAAGTGCCACCCGCGAAGGAAGGGGGGGGGGGGGCCATGAACCGGAACAAATAATAATCCAACGGGGCAAGCTCCGGACTATATGCTGGGTGTGGCATCAGTTTGATGCCCTCAAGTTCCAGGAGTTTTGCCCGGGTTGTTTGCGTGGTATAAGGCCGAGTGTTGTCCTTCTGTAGGAGAGCCGACCGTTTAAAGCACATTCGTAATGGATTATTCCCACGAAATCCCACCAGACGCAGATCATCACCTTTGTGTTCGAAGCACCCAGGTTTGGCAAAAGGTTCTGGAATCTGTCCCGGGATCAACCACTGCCGTTGTGTGCTAGGATTACGGAAATAGACCCACTTTTTATCGCAGGTAACAATTCTTTTGGTGAAACGCACATCGCGCGGGTTTTCTAGGAGTTTCGCGCACATTTCCGCTTTGCGGTTTGCTTCATCTGGCGTCAGTTCATGAGGGACAATGCGGCAGCTCCTGTAGACCTTGCCGAGGTCCTGAAAGTGACGAACCACGGTGTTCTGTAATATGCCCAGCTCGCCTGATAATTTCCGAGAGGTAGTTGTCGTATTTGCTTCTACCGCCTGGCGCACGGCCTCCGAATCCGCAGCCTACCTGACCGTGGCTGATTTTCGAGGTTTCTGCCACTTGAGCAAAATTTCTTGAAGAATCTGGGTGCGGTGATGTGGTCCACGGAACCTTTCCCTTTCGCATGACAAATGTTTGGTGCTCCCTGTGCAGCGTTTTGGCCAAGTTCAAACTCCTAAAGCGAAAGTTCCCTAATTAGCCGGTTGTGGCTGTTCAGCTTTTAGCCGTTCCAACCATAGACAGAACGACGATGTGCAATGCTGTTCACAGCAACGACTACCACTTTATATTCCTTTCGACTGACTGCAGTGCGCGACTTGAACTACTTTAAACACGTGACATATCCGCCGCAGCACATGCGTTTATACAAATATTGGAAAACTTTCGACTCACCCTCTGTATTATACACTCAATGGATAAAACAGTAGAGATGCTTACCTAATACCGTGTTGATCCTCACATAACGCGAAACACTGCCTGCACACTCCGAGGCATTGACTCCACCAGATTAAGGAGTGCTTCTGGAGGTAATGTCAGCCATGCGTGTGGCAGCAATATCCATAACTCCGCCCGAAATGTAGGTCGAAGATACATAGATTTGATGTTCCGCTCCATAACATCCCAGATAGCTTCCACAGGGCTTAACCCTTTAACGACCATGATCCAAAAATTTTGTATCACTATAAATACCATAACGCCCGAAACTGTCTGTTGTTTCACTTGTTTGTTTAATAACAACAGTAGTGACTGAGAGTGACTTCAGCTGATCCCTAACACTTCGAGAAAATTTGAAGAACAAGTTCGGGTAGGAAATATGATTCACTCTAGACAGGCGTTTCAGGCGGCTATGGCCGTACGGGCGTTTTGGGCGTTATGGTCGTTAAAGGGTAAAATCTGGGAAACTTGGGAGCCACTGGATGGTTCCAAACTCAGATGAGAATTTCGCGAGATATTCATGGGTGGTTGCATCCTGGTGCGGAGGCGCATTGTCGTGCTAAAACAGACCCAGACCATCAGCCGCAGGATGCCCGAAGGCCATGAAAGCGTGTATGTGATCAGCCGACACATTCTGCTCGCGCGCAGCATTTAAAGCTCTCCAGATGTACTAAGGGGGGTGGTGGTTCTGTAATAGTATGTAATAGTATGCTCTACGTACTATTACAGAACCACCACGGCCTTGAACAGAGCCGACCTAGCACGGTGGGGCCATGACCTCATGCTGTCGACAACACACGCGCACTCTCCCGTCAGCTCCGTACAGCTGCAAACGTGCTGAACTGACGGGAGGGTGATGTCTGGAAGAACGGAACTGAGACGGAGTTATAGTATTAAAATAAGAAGCCTTCTTAGCAGCTGGTAATATGCGTATCGCTCCAATAATTTTTCCTGCACCGAGAAAGCACAACAATTAATAAGGCATCTCGAACTTCAGGCCGAACAGGAGTCAGAGGGTAGTGCTCATCAGATGCGTGTCCTTAATATCAGTTCCGTGTACCAGAACAGTGTCGTCATGCTCTCGAGTAGAGAAATGGACCATAACTCCTCACCGAGAGCATGTAACGACAGGGACTAATTTTTTTAGCACAATACGTTCGGCTAGTAAGGCATTGATGAAGCGTCGTGTTGTTCAGCGCAGGGAAATACTAATCATACTTAAGTTTGTGGTAATAGATCGACCCTCAATAGAGTCATCAGAGAAAATCACTTGCACCAATTAATATTTCAGAAATACTTTTTTGGACATTGTCCATCGAAGCAGCGGTTGGAAGAGATACAGATACTTCCTTGTCCATCGAAGAAGCGGTAGGAAGAGGTAGAGATACTTCCTTGTCCATCGAAGCAGCGGTAGGAAGAGGTACAGATACTTCCTTGTCCATCGAAGCAGCGGTAGGAAGAGGTACAGATACTTCCGGGTATCGTTCACTTGATCGAAAGGTCACTTGACCGAAAATCACTTGATCGAAAGATACATTTCACTGTAGGGTCACTTGACCGAAAAGTTCATTTCACCGAAAGATCACTTCACCTAAAAGTTCATTTCATCGAAAGGACATTTGATCAAAAAGTTCATTTCACCGAAGGATTACTTTACCTAAAAGTTCATTTCACCGAAGGATTACTTTACCTAAAAGTTCATTTCACCGAAGGATTACTTTACCTAAAAGTTCATTATATCGAAAGATCATTTCACCGAATGGTCAGTTTATCGAAAACTTAGAATTTTGTTCTTAGTGGTCTGTTGGAGTGTGGAGCGGATTTTTGAAAAACTGGCCACCAAAACATTATCGGATTGTATAAAAAATACACTTTTAATTTCTATGAAACGCCTTCCCATGAGTAGGTTTTTCGAAATATAACATTAATTATAAAGCCTAGATCTGTCCTCCAAGCTCATTTTCATAAGGGTTACATAGCAAATCAAGTAAATAATGTTTCACTTTTACTCAACCACAAAACATCAATTTTTTGACCGTAGGCCTAGATACAGGAAATTTTAACAGATTTTAACCCTACTCATATTCAAAAGCATTACATAAAATGTAAAGTAACTTTTTATGTAAACCTTATGAACATGAGCACGCACGGTTAAAATTTGCTAAAAAGGCCTAAGTCGAGATCTAGGGCCCTAAAATTGATTCTTTTTGCCTGAAAAAATGTGCGACATTATTAACTTGACTTTTTATGTAAACCTTATGAACACGAGTTCACGCGATTAAGATTGGGTAAAAAGGCCTAAGCCAAGGCCTAATGACCTAAAAGTTATTCTTTTTGCCTGAAATAATGTGCAACATTATTAATTTTACTTTTTATGTAAACCTCATGAACATGAGCACTTAACATGACTTTTATGTAAACCTTATGAACATGATTAAAATTTGCTAAAAAGGCCTAAGCCGAGGGAAAAATATTTGTCTTAAAACTAAATCTTTGCACTCTCTGTGACACGGAGAAATCAAAAGAGCAATTTGAATATAAGACCCTAACGTTTCGGTGGTCTGTCTGCCGAACTTGCACCATGCTTCAGGAGATCTTGGAATGAAATCCAAAGTTTTCGATAAACTGACACTTCAGTGAAATGACCTTTCGATGAAATGAACTTTTAAGTAAAGAGACCTTTCGGTGAAATGAACTTTTCGATCAAGTGAACCTTAGGTGAAATGTACCTTTCGATCAAGTGAATCTTCGGTGAAATGAACTTTTCGATCAAGTAATCTTTCGGTGAAGTGATTTTCGGCCAAGTGACCCTTCGGTGAAGTAAACGTCGGGCAAATGAACCAGACCCGATACTTCCTTGTCCATCGCACCGTATCGCTCGCTAACGTAAGATACAGTAAGTTTAGAGGTAAGTGAAGTAAATGTCGTGCGGGGATACCAAAATGTTCAGTAGTTGCTGTAAAACACGTTACAGCTACATCAGCCAAAGAACTAGCAGGCTTATCAGACATTGAGATGCGAGTAGATATCTAGAAGCGAAAGTTGTCGGTACACGCACAGGCGTAACCATTAGGAAGGGAGTCGGGGGGTCAGGACCTCTCCAGATTTTCAGAGTAGGGGATCCCCAATGTAAAGGACCCCCACAAATGTTTCAGGAATATAATGTTATAATGCACACTTTTTCATGATGTGAACCGACTTAATTTATTAATATAAGATTGTGATTTTTCGTAGAATGCAAACATGTGTATAATGTGTACTTAATGAAACAGCGATATCGACACCTAATAAGCAAAGACAGCTCTACAACTTTGTAATTTACATTTCTGCCTTATCTATCATAGTTTTAAAGTTGTGTTCGCGAAGCTCCACAATTCGCCAACAAAGGCGCATGTGGAACTTAGCAAACACAACTTTAAAACTATGTCGTGCCCGTTAGATCGCGCTTTAGCAACTGCTTTGCTTCTGCGTGTGTATGTAGAGGAGGGGGGGGGTTATATGATTATATATTAGAATATATGATTATATACAGCATGTATATAATCATATATTCTGCGGGGGTCCGATCACTGTGTATGTGTAATCGGATCCCCCCCCCCCCCCACACACACACATTTTGTAACATGGTTACGCCACTGGGTACACGTACTAGTAGCCTCCTTTACGAAACTCGGTGATGCCATCACGTGATCCCCGGTAAACAAAGGAGCAGCGGCGTCCAGAACGCCAAAGCAAGTCAAAAGTCAAAATAAGAAACGATAACACCCAAAGAGCGTAAAGTACAACACAAAATATACTCATGAAATGACGCACTAAGAATGATGTCACTCACGGAACTAACCAAAGCGTGATCGCACTCTATGTCTGTAGGGTTCACTCGACGCACTCGATGTCTGTCGGTTAAATACGTTGGTTCTATCGACTATGTTCCTGAGGTTATACACCTTTTAAAAAAAGGATTGTCATAAACAGAACATAGCTGCTGGCATACGCACGCATAAATTATTTTCCTTGATTAAGAGGGATCGGGACAAGTTTAATACGTTCCAAAGGCACGGTGTCTATTCTATTCCATTAAAAGCTACTGAGTCTGATATACAGGACACCAATTACATAGGATCCACGATTCGAACTGTTGCTACCAGTATTTCTGAACGCATGTACAATGTCCGAACTGGATCGGGTACCACTGCCTTATCCCGACTAGTTAAACAAGGCCAACACATCATGGACTGGAACAACAACAAGATCTTAAGCATCACCTGCAACTAAGAATATTCACTGAAAGCATGTATATAACTCTATTTGATAACCAATGTTGTAATGACGACATGCCGTCGACATTTCCCTCATCATGGAGACATTTTATTTTACACCATTGTACATAGCGTCGTAATCCGTAATCGTGTTTATTGTATCTTTGTATATTTGCCATGTTTATATATTTAACGGGATGTAAGGTCAGGTGATGCGTAACATCACAGCCTCTCCTTGGCAAATGTCAACCCCGCCTTCTCGTGGTACATCCTGTTCCCACTAAAGGGGCTCTGACGACCACCAATAGCGGTATAACTATACCATCGGGATTAGAGCAACTGCTATCCCACACTCACCAACCCGCTTGGCCAGCGTGGTGAGTTATGGCCAAACCCCTCCAAAATGACTCCACAACTTAAATCTTGGCCCTCAGTCTCCGGCAGCTGGAATGTACCTGGCCAAGGCAGCGTCCAGTGCGACATGAAGGCAGAGGGTGCTAAGAATCCCCGGAGGACCGGACTAGGCTGCCATCTGATGCTGACCTTGGCTACGTACAACGGACGCTCCCTATCTTCTGATTCAAGGCTTCTTGAATTGGAAGAGGAACTACAAAGGATCAAGTGGGACATCGTCGGGCTAAGTGAGGTAAGGAGAAAAGGAGAAGATCTCATTGAACTGAAAAGTGGACATCTCTTCTACTATCGTGGGACAGATACTGGCAGAACTAGTGGTGTTGGATTTATAATAAACAAGAAACTGAAGGATAAAGTTGTAGAAGTTGAAAGTTCCTCTGACAGAGCTGCGCGACTCGTTATCCAACTCTCGAGAAGATACCAGGCTCAGATTATTCAAACTTATGCACCCACCACAAGTCATGCTGAAGAAGAAATTGAAGAATTTTATGAGGAAATTCGTGATCTAAATAATAAAGGTAAGCAGCACTTGAAGATAATTATGGGAGATTTCAATGCAAAAATAGGGCAACGGCAACAGAATGAAACTTCAGTAGGTAAATTCGGTCACAGCAACAGAAACCAGCGTGGAAATACTCTCGTAGAGTTTGCAGAGGCAGAAGGGTTTTTCATCTTAAACTCCTTTTTCAAGAAAAAGCCACACAGGAAATGGACATGGAGACATCCAAATGGGACGACAAGTGAAATTGATTTTATTATGTGTAACAAAAGATTCATCATAGAAGACTGCAGTGTGCTAAACAAGTTCAACACAGGCAGTGGCCATAGATTGGTGAGATGTAAGATGCACCTCAACACTAAACTCGAACGTAGCAAGCTCATAAGACAAACAAAATGTATTGACATAACCAACCTTAAAAAACACCATAATACCTTCAAATTGGAACTGAAGAACAGATTCTCTGCTTTAGAAGGCCTAACATCGGAAGAAGTGGATATTTCTGAAGTTAACAGAAAAGTAACCAAAGCTCTTATGGAAACAGCAACAAAATTAGCTGGGTCTAAGAACAAATTGCATGTGAACAAATTATCAGGAAAAACCAAAATGTTGATGCAAAAAAGAAGAGTGATGAGGACAACTAAAGAAGATGTGACTTCCAAAGTGGAATATATAGAGCTATGCAAGACAGTACGAAAAAGTTTCACTGAAGACGTAAGGAAATTCAACTGTGAACTGGTAAGGAAAGCAATTGAAGACAACCAAAGCCTAAAGATAGCAAAGGGACATCTCAGTAAGGGGAAAAAACAGATTATGGCACTGAGAAAAGAAGATGGTTCTGTAACAAGAAATAGAAGAGAAAGTTTGACAAGTGTGAAAGATTTCTACTCCAAATTATATGAAAGGGATGATACATGTACTCCAGACATCATGAAAGGCACCAGTACCAGAGTTCTTCCAGTCCTTCCAGCAGAAGTTGCACATGCAATCAAGAACATGAAACAGGGAAAAGCTCCAGGAGAAGATGGAATTACTGTAGACATCATACAAGAAGCAAGTGGAGAAATCGAAACAGTACTCGCCCAAATTTTCACTCGATGCCTTAATGAAGGGAAAATTCCTGAGGATTGGAACAACGCTACAATGATCTTGCTACATAAAAAAGGTGACATTGAGGATCTCAGGAACTACAGACCTATCAGCCTCCTATCAGTGGTTTATAAAATCTTCACTAAAGTTCTTTCACACCGCTTGAAGGTGACACTGGACATGGCTCAACCGAGAGAACAAGCTGGATTTAGGAGTGGCTACAGCACAATAGATCATATCCACGTACTGAGAGAACTAATTGAAAGAGCGAGGGAATATGAACTTCCATTGTGCATGGCTTTTATCGATTATGAAAAAGCCTTTGATTCGGTGAAACCATCAACAGTTGCAATGGCTCTGAAATCCTGAGGTATTGAAGATGCATACATTAATATTATTAATAACATCTATGAAAATGCAAGTGCAAAGATTCGGCTGTTTGAAAATACAACACACATAAAAATTGGAAAAGGAGTGAGACAAGGTGACACCATATCTCCGAAGCTCTTTAATGCCACATTGGAAAATGTCTTTCAATCACTGAACTGGGAAAACAAAGGGATAAAGATTAATGGAGATTATCTAACCTACCTTCGTTTTGCTGATGACATAGTCATTTTTGCAACTACCCCATCAGAGCTACAGAGTATGATCCAGGAACTTGCTGACAAGAGTAAAGAAGTGGGATTAGAAATGAACTTTCAGAAGACAAAAGTGATGTACAATGCTTTTACAAGAAATGAAGATTTATCGATTGATGGAGAAAAGCTGGAGATAACAGACACGTACGTTTATCTTGGACAGCAGATATCAAGTGAGGGTCACATTGGTGAAGAAATTAATCGGCGTACAAAACTTTCCTGGAGAGCTTTTGGAAGAAACAGCATAATTTTCAAGAGCAATATGCCATTATGTCTTAAAAGAAAAGTGTTTGATCAATGCATCCTTCCAGTACTTACGTATGGTGCAGAGACGTGGACCGTAGATAAAAGAGACATACAACGGCTGCAGACAACTCAAAGCAGCATGGAGAGGTGCATGCTTGGTGTAACCAGGAGAGATAAGAAGAGGAACACGTGGATCCGAAAAATGACAAGAGTGGAAGACATCATGATCAGAGTTAAATCCCTGAAATAGCAATGGGCTGGACATACTGCCAGAAGAACAGACCATCGATGGACAGCCGAAATTTTAGATTGGATTCCAAGGGACAGGAAAAGACCCAGAAGAAGACCACATGGAAGATGGGTGGATGAAATTCGAAAGTATGCGGGAGTGACATGGAGGAGACTGGCACAAGACAGACCGTTGTGGAGGAAACTTGGGAAGACCTTCGTCCAGCAGTGGATTGATAATGGTTGACAATGATGATGATGATGATATATTTAACAAGAGCGCATGGGTGGGCTATAGCGGCGGCTCCATGCCAATGCATTGTGGGTTGTTTTTCGCGACTTTGTAATCCCGGAACCATCACTCTGCAGTGCCCGATAATGGACCCATAGTTGGTCTGAAAGATCTCGCATTTATATATGGTTTTAAGCTGTAAATAATAGTTCATCTCTTAATCGGCAATTATCTCCATTGTTTGGTACGGTGTCTAGACAGCCATCAGTTATTTTGGTGTCTGTAGGGCAGAAGAGACACAGGGTTCGGCTTGTGCTGCAAATATACGTTATTTATGGGGGGTTTGTGGCAAGAAACGTTCTGATCGTGCGAGGAATAAAGATGATTTGCGCATTTGTAAGAAGCGAGGTGTTGTTAGTAGGTTTGAGAGAAATATATCGAAGGTGCTTTTCCCATGTTCAAGGAATGCTTGTTTGAAGGTTTAACAACCACCGTGAGCAACGCGATCTGCTATAAGTAGTCTCGCGTACCTAATTTAGGGCAACTAGCCCCAGGGAAGGTAGAGAGCCAGTGCCGTAAAACAAAACAAGGCAAAACATCTATGCCTCACCAGGATTTGAACCTGAACTCATATCAGTCGAATGGTCAGAAGCCAGCGCTTAGGCCACTGCGACACCGGGACGCCGTTGAAAGAATGAATGATGAAATGCTAACTAAGTGAAGAATATTTTCAGCCAAAGTGGAAGGGAATATAGGTAGAGCAAGGACGAGGTAAGCATGGCAGAACCAGAAATGGCAGCTCTGGTTACCCAGTGGTGTAAACGATGGCTTCTGATCATTCGTCCGAGGTAGGTCCGGGTTCGAATCCCGCTGAGGCATGGATGTTGTGTTTGTCTTACGGCACTGGCTCGCTTTCTTTCTTGGAACCAGCGGCCCTAAAGTAGGGACGGACGACTGCTTATAGCCGACTGAGTTGCTCACGGTGGTCGTCAAACCCCAATAAAAAAAACAACAACAAGAAAGATGACACTGAATTTTCGGTTTTTATCAGCACGTCTCTTGAACCCGTTCTGACGCGAATTAAATTTATCAAAGCTATTCAAAGTCAATAGAACCAGTTTGGAAAACAATCAGCTGGTTCCAACAATCGATAAAACATCCAGAAATAGGAACATCTACCTGGTTCCACTAGCGGTTAAAAAGGAAGTTACGAAAACTAACAAATGGTGAACAAAAGGTTTCTCATGGTACAAAGAAGGTACCAGAGACAGAGATTTTCAAATCGATCAGCTGAAAGGAGAAATATAGAAGGAAACATGATATAAGTCTACTTCTGGTAGCGGAAAACTTTTGCATAACTGAAAAGTTCAGAATAGGGGAAAAATATTCTTCATGAAAAAAGCTATGCTAAGGGGAAAATAACTTTTCAAGTACGTCTCCCGGGAGCAGAGAGAGTGAAAAAAAAAAAAAAAAGGTTTATAACTTTACGCAGCTAGCGGGAAATCTGCGATATTTAAAGAGAATAATGCACCACACATCTGTTGTAGCGATAGGTATACAGTAAAGAAAATCAATTCTCAATAGCGTATTTAGAAGCGGTGATACAGCTGCAAACTGAAGCACAAAAACACCACCTACCAACAGAACTGTGAACTACAAAATTCTTCATCTGCTAGCCTAAAGTGTTCTACAAGGTAAATAGCATCCGATGCTGAACGAATTTTTTAAATCACACATGTAAAAACAGGGATATTGAGAAAAAAGATTAAGCATTTGCGCCCCTAGCAGCAAAATTGTGCACTATTTTGGGAAAGAAATTACACACACAGAGTTTGCAGAGTTAGTAGTATCTGACAAAAGAAAAAAAAAATTCAGTTGGGTTTTTAGCCCCGCTGATATTGCTGTGAATGGAAACGTGAACTTACGCCCCCTGGTGGCAGACTTGTTATCTAAATACATTTGAAATTATTTGAGGAACATTTCGCAGCGAGAACGCTCTCCAACAAAGAAAGAGTTTTTCAAATCGGACTCTTAGAAGCAGAGATATCGACAAAAACATATGCATGTACGCCCCTGGAGGAAAAACCATGCATTATTTTAAGAAGAAAGCCTTATCAAAAGGTTTTTCAATGCGAGCGGTATTGTTTTCAGGAGCACAGAGCTTGCTGCAAATACATCAGACGCAGAAATTGATATTTATCCCCCACACACCCCATTTGGTGGCAAAACAATTCTTTATGAAATATTAGAAATTATATGCGAGATATTTCCCATCAGGAGCTGCATCGGGTGCAGAAAGAGATTTTCCAAATCGGAGTTTTAGAAGCAGAGATATCGGGGAAAACGCAATTTGCATTTACGCCCCTAGCGGAAAGTCTATGCTATACTTGAAAATTTTGAAATCATACGAGAAACATTTGACACAAGAAGCGCTATCTACCAAAGAAGGAATTTTTCCAATCCGACTATGAGAAGCAGAGATATTGGCGGAAATAAGATATATATCTCCGCCAACAGGCAGAAAAACCATGCATTATTTGAAGAAAAAATATTCTCAAATGTTAATAGGCATGAGCGGTATCGGTACGGAATCTTTTTTTTCTATCGAGCTTTTAGAAGCTCATATTCTGTTGCAAATACCCACGAAGAGGAAATTAAGGCTTACGCTCCCTGATGGGCAAATCATATTTTATAAAAAAATAGAAATTACAATTAAAACATTTCCCACCGAGAGCTGTATCCGGTGTAGGAAGAATTTCTCAAATCCGAGTTTTTGAAGCAGAGATATCGGGGAAAGCGCAATTTACCTTTATTCCCCCTAGCGGAAAGTTAATGAGATACTTGAAAATTTCGAAACTATACGAAAAACATGTCGCACCGGAAACTCGATACAACGAAGAAGAAAATTTTCAAATCCGACTCTTAGAAGAAGAGATATTGACAAAAATATGATATACATCAATGCCTCCTGGCGGAGAAACCATGCGTTATTTTAAGAAGAAAATATTTCGAAAAGGTTTATCGACGTGAGTAGTATCAGTCCAGCAAAGAATTCGTTGCCGCCCCGGTGGCGCAGTGGTCTAAGCGATGGCCTCTGATCATTCGTCCGAAAGGGGTCCGGGTTCGAATCACTGTGAGGCTTGGATGTTGTGTTTGTCTTACGGCACTGGCTTTCTCCCTTCCCTGGAACCAGTGACCCTAAATTAGGGACGGGCGACTGCTTATAGCCCATTGAGTTGCTCCCGGTGGTCGTGAAACCTTCAAACAAAAAAAAAAAAAAAAGAATTCTTTCAGTCGAGATTTTAAAAGCTCATATTTTGCTGCAAATGCATCAGAAGCGGAAATTAACACTTACGCCCCCTGGTGTGGCCAAACTGTTTTATACCAAAAATCAGAAGTTATATGCAAAGTATACTTCTCCAGGAGCTGCATCCGCTGCAAAAATAATTTTTCAAATCCGAGTTTTATAAGCAGAAATATCGGGGGAAACGCAATTTAATTTTACGCCCCCTAGCGGAGAATCTATGCGTAACTTGAGAAAGTGACTGTACCTAAACTAATCTTCGACATGAATGGAATCGAAAGGTAAAATAATTTTTCCAATCGGACGTTTAGAAGCAAATATATGGAGCAAAATGTATTTTGAATTCGATATCATCTGCATTTACGCCCTCTAGCGACGAAATTGTGCGTTCTGTAGAAAAAAGAAAATAAAGGATTATCATTCGCACATTTCAAGCTGCCTAATCCAAAAACAATTTTTCGAATCGGACTATTAGTTGCAGAAATATGGTGTCTACAGACGGACGGACAAACCTATAACATAAGCATGATCTTGTTTTACAAAAGATGTGCAAAAAAAGAACAGAAATGACTAAACGGGAAAAAGATAATCAGTCTGAAGTGCAAAAGATCTTGTGGGAGAAGTGTAATGGATAATGATGCTCGAGTTTTGTGCCGAGATCTCCGTAAATGGAAACGTTTGATAGACAAATATTAAGAAAAATTGGATTTTATTCACTTCAGTGCGAGTGACAACTTTAAATTTTAAGGCGTCTGATGTTTTTTAAATTTTTGCTTATTATTCAAATTTGAAGGATATATATACATACAATGACGGAAAAAAGAAATCCCAACACCAAGAAGGGGTTTTGTTAGATAAACGACAGTTGGTAGGCGGTGAGAGTACATCTGTAAGATGACGACTATGCCAATTTCGCGCTCGGCGCATACGTGTGGCAGCAGTAGCGCCCCTCGGAACATGCAAAGCAGGTTTGCTGTAAATACGCGCTGTAACGTTCGTGAGCATTAGTTATTGTTGAGATTCGACGTAGGGTGTTGATGTTTGTCAAGAATGCCTTTAAGAAGACGAAGAAGCCATTATCAACAGCTCACGGAGTTTGAACGAGGCCATGTAATAGGGCTACGAGAAGGTGGATTTTCTTTCCGCAATATTGCAGAACGACTTGGCAGGAATGTAGCCACTGTGCGTGATTGTTGGCAGCGGTGGTCAAGGGAAGGTACTGCCTCAAGAAGACCGGGTTCCGGCCGGCCACATGGCACTACTCAGAGGGAAGACCGTCGTGTACGGCGTATGGCCGTGGCGCATCGTACCGCGTCTGCGGCAGCAATTCGAGCTGCAGTTGCCACCACAGTGACACAACGAACTGTTACGAATCGGTTGCTTGAAGGACAGCTCCGAGCCAGACGCCCTGTAGCGTGCATTCCACTTACTCCAAACCACTGCCGTTTGCGACGTCAGTGGTGTCAAGCTAGAGCTCATTGGTGGACGGAGTGGAGATCTGCTGTGTTTTCTGATGAAAGCCGGTTCTACCTGGGTGCCAGTGATGGCCGTGTGTTGGTTAGAAGGAGGTCAGGTGAGCGCCTGCAACCAACCTGTCTGCGGCAGAGACACACTGGACCTACACCTAGAGTTATGGTCTGGGGAGCAATTTCCTATGACTCCAGCAGCACTCTCGTGGTTATCCCACGCACCCTGACGGCACAGTTGTACGTCGGTCTGGTGATTCAACCTGTTGTGCTGCCATTCATGAACAGCATTCCAGGGGTGTTTTCCAACAGGATAACGCTCGCCCGCATACCGCTGTTGTAACCCAACATGCTCTACAGAGTGTCGACATGTTGCCGTGACCTGCTAGATCACCAGATCTTTCTCCAATCGAGCACGTATGGGACATCATTGGACGACAACTCCAACGTCACCCCCAACCAGCATTAACCGTCCCTGTATTGACCGACCACGTGCAACAGGCATGGAACTCCATCCCACAAACTGACATCCAGCACCTGTACGACACAATGCATGAACGTTTGCATGCTTGCATTCAACATTCTGGCGGTTACACCGGTTTTTAATATACCAGCATTTCACATTTAAAATCGCTCTTCTCGCGCTTACATTACTCTGTGATCTTGAAACCTTAATCGATTATATGTGTTACCTATACAAATGTATTGCCGCCATTTCATTCCTCTACAACTATTTTTTCGTGGTGTTGGGATTTTTTTTCCGTCAGTGTATGTGCATAGTATAACTTATTGAAGTTGGTCGACTACATTCTGTCTGTTGGACAAGACTCCAAACACCATAGGCCTAGAGTATTAAATATCAAGGAACGCTCGACAAAAGAAAAAAACAAAAACGATGACTTTCATACACTACATTTCTAAAAATAAATAATACGATAAATAAAAGTGTTATTAATCGTTTTCCACTAGTAAATTTTGAACATTTCTGAAAAAGGAGCCGTTTTTCATTCAATCATTAAGCTTGTGAATAAATTTGAATGTATTACAACAAAAGATGTTTTTTCTTTGTTTGGGGTTGTAATAACCAACAGAAAAAAAAACTCAATAAAATATACATTCTTCGTAAAAAAAAAAATAAAAAAAAAAGGAAAGGAAGAAAAGAAAAGAAAACGAAGAACCAAGAACGATTCATCCAATAGCGATGAAAACTGGTACTTGCAAATGTACATTTATAGAAAAGAAAACTCTTGTAATTGCCGAACAGTTGGTCCACTTTTTCGGTTAGAACAGCTACAAGAGTGGAACACGTCAGTATGTTGGAGCGACACCTCTTGCTCGCATATAAACGGTTACCTGGCGTAGCATAGACTCAGATACAGTCTTGAGGTTATAGCATGCCAGATGGTGTCCAAATTGAAGGATAGTTCGCCGACATTCCGGCATGGGCGTAGCTGGCGTTGCATCAAGTCCCCAAAATGTTCGATCGGTGAGAGATCGGGAGATCCGGATGGCCATGGAAGGGTATCGATATTAAGAACACTAAGAAAAAAGATTTGTTTGTGACAACAAAATAATTTTGTTGAGCTGTTTTGTCGATTTATTTTGTTGCTTTAGCAAAACTCCATCGGAATTATATTGTTGGCAACACGAAATTATTTCGTTGGCTATATTTTGGTAATTCAACTATATGGCGGTGGCATCGTCCTTACGACAAAGCGCATGTGATTACTAGCTATTCCATACGGGCACTACCAGACTACCACTGACCAGAAGAATCTCGTTTTGCGCTTAAGATTTCGCTTTGAATTATAACTGACTACGAAGTGAGTGCACTGTTAGAAGACTGGGAACTGTCAACTCTGATAGAGACATTCAGAGGAAAGAATTTCTAATATATCTTAATAATTCCGACGTATGTTTATTCTAGTGGGTAGATTGCGGACACCCAGGGTCGAAGGGCACCGGCAAAGTGTTGCCATCGGAAAAAAGTTTAGGGACAAAGTGGTCCAGCTACATAACTCTAAATTTTGTTGGAGCAAGAAATTACTGTCACGATAACAATATGTTTGGTTGCAGAAACAAAACGTTTTATCACGATAACAATACATATTGTTTGATCAAAGACATTCCAAAAAATCGACAAAAATATTTTGTTAAATGAACAAAATGTTTGGTCACAATAATAAATTTTACAGAATGAACAATAATTTTCAAAGAAATAAATTTGTAAGTTCAACAAACATTTTTGTTGACTGTACATCGACAAAATGTTTTCGTTGATTCAACAATTTTTTTGGTAAATTAACGTAACCTTTCTTCTCAGTGAAGGCAGGCCTGGGAGAGCCGTGCCGTGTGTGGCCGAGCATTATCCTGTTAAAAATTGTTCTGTGGTGCTGCGGCAGGAATGGTGACACAACAGGTCGCAGAATATCGTCGATGAACCGTTAAGGCGTGAGGGTGGTACGGAGGACTACCAAGGATATGCGGCTATAGTAAGAAATGGCTTTCCAGATAGTATTTCTGGTGTGCTAGCCGCGTACAGTTCCACGTTACGGACACGATCCGTGCGCTGGCCGGTTCGACTTCAGTCACATATGCCCTGGTCATCTGCGCCAAGTTCAAGCCGTGACTCATCACTGAAGAGAACACGACACCACTGGACACTATCCACGGTGATAGAGCACGATACCACTACAACCTGTGCAGGCGATGGACACTGGTCAATGGTAGGAGGCGGAGTGGCCTCCTCGAATGTAGTCCTGGTGCCGCAAGTCGTGTGGCAACGGTCCTGATGGCCACTTTCGTACCTGTAGACGACGCAACACGGCCACGGGTGGTTGAGAGAGACCAAGTTGGTTCTGTTCGTACTCTTCTCACAATCGCTCAATCCTCGCGTTCTGTCGTTTTCCCCAGCCGTCCACTGCCAGCGTGCCGTTGGTTTGTGCCTTCCTCGACCCATTGGCGCCGACATCGTCTGATTGCCGAGTCGGTCCGACCCAAATGCTTAGCGATAGGGCGATTTGACCAACTGGCCTCTCTCAGCCAATTATATGTCCTCTCTCAAACTTGCTCAGCTGCTTGTAGTGTGCACGGATACGTCGTCGAGGCAATCTCACAGTCCGTGGAGGTAAATGCAATCGAAATTCGCTGTCACAATTGTCCCTGAGTGCGAGCTTTGCTCGTGATTTACCCTCTTTGATGCGACGTTCCATTGCGCAGTGGCGGGCCATTAATTTGTCACTGGTTTTTTTTTTAATCATTTGTGTATTCGACCCTGAGGTCTTTGCATGAAAATTTCATCAAGATCAAACGATTTTCACTTTGTGTTTCGTTTTTTTTTTCGTTTTTTTTCGGAAGAGAAGGTATAAGTATTCGCCTGTCTCTAATCTGAGGCAGAGGCCACTGGTTCCAGGAAAGGGAGAAAGCTAGAGCCGTAAGATAATTGTACCATACATGCCTGGTACCCATCTCGGGGGAAAAATTGGTATCCAGCGCCTCGTTCAACTCGGCCGTCGGGACAACTTCTTGTGTATTTCGTTATAGTTTTTCTTAATAGCTCTTTCTTTTTCAATAGGTCAGAAAAATGTTTTCTTAATTGAATTCGGCATAACATGGTAACTGATATATTTATTACAAAATTTATTTATACTAAAATAGTATATTCGAGATATACTATTTCAAAAGTTTGTGTTGAATATGTCAATTTTCATTTTTACTGATCTATGGCTAATGCTAACAGATAGAAACATCTTATTTCATAAGTTCTAATATTTCAATACACAAATTGTCGAAAAGAACCCTTTGGTTACCATGCAGAAATGCTCAGATTTCAGTGGGGTCATGCTTAAGCAACCGAGCATGCTCGTAGTCGGCGCCTCTGCGTGACTATATTACCACTGGTTTAGCCTATTTTTATAAAGATATAAATAAGATTGCTGTGGGTTTCGTTGTCCTGTAGTTCTTGAAAGACGAGTTCACTGTATCTAGTTGTATCTGTAAACCTTGCTCCTCTAGTAGAAAATCATTGTTCTAAACATTTTAATTTTCCAGTGCACTTAGGCAGGGCAAGTCTTAGCACCCTTGGAGCTCCTTTCGAAAGTATTTGTTGATATCATCACAAATACCGACTGGCAGTGCAATTTGTGTGCTGAATTGTATGTGTTTTCAGTCACGTATAAAAGATATACGATCAAAATTAACAATCGCGCGCTTTGATTTTAAGAACAACGTCAAGAAAGAACGCTCCTTTTGCGCTTAATTGTAGCAATACTACAGGGCGAGTCAAAAGTCCTTAGACAAACTTTAAGATTAGGTCAGGCATACAAACACACGTCTTTTTTACATAGAAACTTGTGGTCGCAAATGCAACGGACGACAGCTAGAGGGGGTTCTTTGCAAGCGAGTGAGTTGGGACGTGCGTGGCAGGATCATTCGAGGCGCGGACGTTGCGGAAGTAGAAACCAGGAGTACGCTCGTACGGAGATGGCAGATATGCATTTAGTTTATGGGGAAGCGAAAGGAAATGGCCGTGCAGCAAAGCCTTTGTATCGTCAACGCTACCCATATCGGCGAGTGCCCCATCATCAGACGTTTGGGCGTTTGCAACAAAGATTGTGTACAACAGGGTCATTCGAAGTAAGCAAACATTGTGGCCGAGACCGAACGACGCGTTCACCTGTCACGCGAACCATTTCTCGCAACCTTGGCGTTTCGCAATCCTGTGTGATGTGCGTACTGTACGATGAGTGTTTACACCCTTACCACTTTCAACATGTCCCGACCCTCGGAGCTAGAGATTAGCCCCTGGGGACTCGCATTTCCAGTTTGGTTTTTGCAAGTAGCTGCAGCGCTGGCCGATTTTCCAGTCTGGGTTTGTTTCGTGGAAGGAGCTACATTTTCAAGGGACGGTGTCCTGAAGATGCATAACTGGCACGTGTGGGCGTATGAAAACACACGCGCAACAAGGCCGCACGGTGCACAACAACGATTCACCATAAATGTTTGGGCAGGCATTGTGAGAGATTGTTTGCTAGGCTGACACATTCTGCCACCACGGATCGACGGAAGAACGTATCGGTTTTTTTTTTTGGACGATGTCTTAACAGAGTTACTCTATGACGGCCCGGCAGGCATTGGCCGTAACATGTGGTTTCAGCACGTCAGTCAGATTTTTCGGCCCTATCTCGATGCAACTTACTCAGCGAGATGGATTGGCAGGGGCGGCCCCGTCATGTGGCCTCCACGATCCCTTGATTTGTCCCCCTTGATTTCTTCCTCTGGTGCTACATGAAGAACCTTGTTTACGTAAACCCTGTGATGACCGACGAAGGCCTCGTCGCGAGAGTCATTGAAGCAGCTGCACGGATCCATGAGAGGCCTGGCATCTTTGAAAGTGTACGACGGTCTATGCGTCGACGTTGCGAAGCGTGTGTCGCATCGGACGGCAAGTCCTTTGAGCACTTACTTTAAGTAGTAAGGTATTGTAAAAGGTTTGTTGTTGGTATCATCATCATCATCATCATTGTCAACCATTATCAATCCACTGCTAGACGAAGGTCTCCCCAAGTTTCCTCCACAATGGACTGTCTTGTGTCAGTCTCCTCCATGTCACTCCCGCATACTTTCGAATTCCATCCACCTATCTCCTACGTGGTCTTCTTCTGGATCTTTTCCTGTCCCTTGGAATCCAATCTAAAATTTCGGCTGTCCATCGATGGTCTGTCTTTCTGGCAGTATGTTCAGCCCATTGCCATTTCAGGGATTTAACTATGATCATGATGTCTTCCACTCTTGTCATTTTTCGGATCCACGAGTTCCTCTTCTTATCTCTCCTGGTTACACCAAGCATGCACCTCTCCATGCTGCTTTGAGTTGTCTGCAGCCTTTGTATGTCTCTTTTAGCTACGGTCCACGTCTCTGCACCATACGTAAGCACTGGAAGGATGCATTGATCAAATACTTTTTTTAAGACATAATGGCATATTGCTCTTGAAAATTATGCTGTTTCTTCCAAAAGCTCTCCAGGCAAGTTTTGTACGCCGATTAGTTTCTTCTTCAATGTGACCCTCACTTGATATCTGCTGTCCAAGATAAACGTACGTGTCTGTTATCTCCTGTTTTTCTCCATCAATCGATAAATCTTCATTTCTTGTAAAAGCATTCAACATCACTTTTGTCTTCTGAAAGTTCATTTTTAATCTCACTTCTTTACTCTTGTCAGCAAGTTCCTGGACCATACTCTGCAGCTCTGATGGGGTAGTTTTAGAAATGACTACCTCATCAGCAGAACGAAGGTGGGTTAGATAATCTCCATTAATATGTATCCCTTTGTTTTCCCAGTTCAGTGATTGAAAGACATTTTCCAATGTGGCATTAAAGAGCTTCGGAGATATGGTGTCACCTAGTCTCACTACCTTTCCAATTTTTATGTGTGTTGTTTTTTCAAGCAGCCGAATCTTTGCACTTGCATTTTAATAGATGTTATATATATATGTTGTTGGTATATGTAACTGTAATACTACGTACTACTTGCCATTGTACTGTTGTTATTCATACTTAAACCTTAAACCTGTGTTGTACCTGCGTTGTTGTGTTATATTTAACCTGTATTGCATTACACCTGTGTTATACACTTTATCTGGTATCTTTTTGTTTTGGTTAAATCACTGTCGAAGAGCCCCCTCTAGCGGTCGTTGCGTTTGCCACCACACGTTCCTATGTCAAAATGACTTGTGTTTGTATGCCTGACTTACCCTTAAAGTTTATCTAAGGACTTTTTATTCACCCTGTATATTGTGGGGATTTGTTGTGTTGTTTGTGAGTTTAATTACCACCACGAGCATCTCAATGGGCTATAAGCAGTCTGCCGTCCCTAGTTTAGAATCACTGGCTCCAGGGAAAGGAGGGAGAGCTGGTGCCGTAAGACAAACATAATATTCACGCCTCACCAGGATTCGAACCTTAACCCATCTCGTACGAATGGTTAGAAGCCAGTGCTTAGACCACTGCGCCACCTGGGTGGAAGTGTTATAATTAGAATTGTTCTAGAGAGAGAGAGAGAGAGAGAGAGAGAGAGAGAGAGAGAGAGAGAGATCTTCCATCTCTCTCCAATTGTGATCACTCATCCTCTGGAATTACAATATTTGCAGGGTACTTTTCTCTCTTTTCTCGGTGATTCATAAAGGAGTATACAATTTCAACGCACTATAAAACAATAACAATGTAAGATATTTTATGTTACCTCTAACAGAATTGTAGGGAAATGTTCCAAGTTTTTTTAGAGACAATCGCATATGTTCTGTGTGTGCACCCTTAGTCACAGGACACACATCGAGCCGATACTCCATTCCACCCAAACGCGAAGCACGATATCTGAATCAAGTGCAGTGATAGTGGTTGTGATACGCTGTTTCAGCTCCGCTAGATCAACAGGAAGGGGAGGGGTGAATACCTTGTCCTTTACGTACCCCTACAGGAAAAAGTCACAAAGTGTTAAGTCAGGACTTCTGGATGACCACTGGGTCAGTCAACAACACAAAACGCCTTCTCCACTGCAGACGCTGCCATTTTGACTGACTAGTCGCGTAACGCGCGCGCTCTCGCCTACGTCACTTCCCTCAGCAGCGGGACACAAACTTTATGAGCACTTCTACCTAACGGTTCGCAGTTGTAGGGCCGCGGGTGGCCTAGTGGGCAACTTCGTGACTGCCATGGAAAGGACCTCAGTTTCGATCCCAGGCAGGTACGAACGCTCGACCCACTAAAAATATCCGTCGTGCGTCGGATGGGCACGTTAAGCCGTCGGACCCCGGGTACTGGCCCCCCGGTAATAAATAAGGGCGTCTTCCTCACAATTTCAACTTCGCTTCCGTGTCGCTTTCCTATCGGGCACTCTAGTCCAAATCTCCTAGCTTCCTATTTCTAAGAGTTGTTTAAAACCTGGGGTCAGACACTTCCTTCCTAAAATCCTCTACATATGATCATGGTTCGCAGTTGTGATCCGTGTCTTCAACTGTTACTGTTTTACAGCATCTGGAAATGAATCACCCTGTATATTCTACTATTTCACAAAAAATAAAAATAATTATTTTTTTAACTCGGCGACCCCCACCGTACTTGGCACTGTCTTTGCCGCCTAAAAACCAGCCTTACACGTAGGCATATACCTAGAAAACCGTTGTAAATGACTCAGATTTTATCGAACAACTCAAACTACCAACATTCACAAAAAATCGTTGTAAACAACTCACGTTATACCTAAGATTTCAAACTACCCATATTCGCAAAAAGATGTCTTGAGAAACTCACATTTATTTCTGAGAACTCAAGCAACTCTTATTCTTAAAAAACCCGTCATAAAAAACTTACGTTATATTTAAAAACCCAAACTGCTCATATCCGAAAAAAAATCATAATTGAGCAACTTGGCACAAAAACAGTTTTCGCACTCCAGCAACAGAAAATGCGAAGGAACAGAGCAGAAAATACAGAGGAACACATATCAAGTGCATCAAACTTCTAACAACATATTTTCAATGTAAAGTAAATCTGATGAATAATGTAAAGTACATCTGATGATAATAATCGTATGCAGTATTAAACATAAGTCCAAAAAACCCCTATAATGTGTTTAAATGCACAGGCAGTGAGTGATAAGCGAAACCAACATGAGGATTTCTAAAAAAGAACAGTTAAACGCAGGTACAAAAGTAAATTTACAAAACCAAATAATAATAGAGAAAATACCCTACCAATCTCTTATAAATATGTGAGGTACATATCGTATTCAGACACAAAAGGAAAATTCAGTACGTGTATACTAGAAGCACAAGAAGCTGTCTTAAATACAGAATAAATCAGCATACTGAAAATTGAAAAAATATAAAGAATTAACCAGTCATAGCGAATTCTTCATAACTGTAATCCCGAATGTGGAGAAGTTAAACACATACAGCTCAGAGCATAAGAAGACGTAAGTGTAGATAAGTTTGTTTCATCGGAAGAGCCTATAAAACACAATTGAGGAGCTTACAGCAAAGGGGGGGGGGGGACTCTATTGTCGACGTTTTGTGGGAAAAAAGGAAAAACTGTTTATAAAAAGTTCGTAAAATCATGCAATGCATTGATTATGATACACTATTCAACGTACCCGGAGTCGTTAATCAACTTGTTACATAAGTTATGAGGATAATGGCTGTGGTATAAATCTCGCTCCTGTGCCCTGACCTTTGACCCCATTTCGATGATATTAAACAGAATTGGTTCAGTATACCTCCGAAACAACATACTAAAGTTTTGTCGCAATAGAATCATTTTTAGTCGAGTAATGAGGAACACAGCTGTGAAATAAATCTCGCTCCTGCGCCCTGACCTTTGACTCCATTTCGATGTTATTAAACACAACCGGTTCAGTATACCTTCGGAACAACACGATAAAGTTTTGTCGCAATCGAAGCATTTTAGTCCAGTTTTGAGGATAATGGCTGTGGAATAAATATCGCTCCTGTACCCTGACCTTTCACCCCATTTCGATGATATTAAACAGAACCAGTTCAGTATACCTTGAGAACAACATCATGCAGTTTTGTCGCAATCGAAGCATTTGTTTGTACGTAAGTTATGACGCATAAGGGCGATGAAATGGATCCTCTCCTATGTCCTAAACTTTGATCCCATTTCGCCTATTTTCAATAGGGTTTCTCTCCGGGCTGTATCCTACCACATACTAAAATTTTATCGAAATCGAACCATTTTTACGCGAGTTATCATGCGGACGGACGGACGGACAGACAGAGCTGGAGCATAAACGCTTCTTCAACCCACGGTTCGAAAGCGTTAAAAAGTACGCTTGAGCTGAGGTTGGCAAAACATTCCCCACTGTTAAGATAACACTACCTCCAATATATACATGTAATTTCTGAATGTTTTTTTTCTAAAATGAATATAGGATAAATATAAATAAATTGGAGCTGCCCCTTCTTGCATCAAAATGTGATACATTTCATTAAATTTCCCATTTAGTAAAGAATAGAAAAACTTAATAATGTTAATAAAATGTGTTTAATGACCACTAAACAATATTACAAATATCTTTGTTAATAAACAATTAAAATATTACAATTTTATTTATCGGCTTGCATTGTACCTGCACCAAACGGTGACGGAGGCAGTTCTCAAAACATTAATATCTCACCCATTTCTTATCGGATCTGCCTCGTTCTGACACCAATCTATCCGGCATATTTTTCTTAGATTAATAAATATACTAAGTAAAAATCGACCAAAAAATGGAGCTTCCCCCGTTTTGATGAAAGCTCTTCAATTGCAATCATAGTGACAAATTTATCTCACCCAAACGATTGGAAGAAATAATTACATCTGAAATTCAGAAACAAAAATAGCAGGCAATAGATGGTGCCAACAGGACAACCAAATGTCCTATGAAATTTTCGCAAACCACAAAACCGAAAGCTTAAGAATGGTGGCATGGTAGAAACTAACCCTTTCTGCTCACGTCGTCAGCAGATGAAGAATAAATCTGATGATGCCTTTTGAGTGTCACCTGTGAAATGCCTTACCTTTTTAGTGAATAATAGACAATGATATTGTCCGAAAGTACCAGCATTAAGAGCCTTAACACTTGATATTTTTAGAATCAATCTTTTAATTATTAATAGATTTTAAAAGCTTTCAAGCTCCGAAGTGAACTGGCAACTTCAGCTTTCATAGAAGAGTTTTGAAGAATAATGAAAGTGTTTCGATACTCTACAGAGACAAGATTTGCATTGTTTCTTATTTCAGAGATTTCTAGACAAAGAATCACCGCAGTAATTCTGGTTATTAGAAACTTTCCGAACACTCAATGGATCTGAGAAGATAAAGCCAAGAGTGTTGCTGAACTGCGGGAATTAAACCAAACAACTTCAGTAAGGTATGCGCTTCAAATATGACCAAAAATCATGGATTAACTCTATGTGTAAAAATATCATATATTGTATGTGTAAACGTTTAGGCAGAGGTATCTTCACTGCATTCTCGAAAAATCGCCTAAAACCTTTGGTAACAGTAAGATATATAGTGCGAAATACACTGGCGGAAATTTAAAAAAGAACACCTAGAAGGAGACGTCTCACACCAACGAAATTTATACAGCATAATAACGGAATACAGAGGATAACGTGATCAAAACATTATGGCAAAATACAGCTGTATTTGCTGGTAAACTGAAAAATAATATTTCCATGGGACATGGTTATTATGAGGTTGAACCGCCATGAACTGCGTCACACTGTGCAATTCTGGCATGGAGTCTGTCGTACAGATGTTGGATGTAAGTTTGGGGTATTGAGTTCCAAGCATCCTCAACCTAGACGCGTAAATCGGGAATGGTCGTGGTTGGCCGTGGAGACCGGATAAGTCGTTGTTCCATAAAATCCCACACGTGCTCAATGGGGGACAAATCCGGTGAAGGTGCAGGCCATGGAAGTTGTCCCACACCCTGAAGTGCATGTTGCGTTGCACGTGCCGTGTGTGGGTGTGCGTTATCTTGCTGGAAAACACCACGATGGACCAACCTTACAAATGGCACAACAACGGGCTGAATGATGTTGTTGATGTAGGAGGTGCTGTTTAACGTACCCGGTACAAACACTAGTTGTGTACGGGTGTGATAGCTGATCGCTCCCCACACCAGGAGACCAGTTGTAGTTCCTGTGTGACGCTGGCGGATGCAAGAAGGGTGGAGACGCTCCCCTGTGCGTCTGCGAACACGCATACGGCCATCGGAGGCACCCAAGCAGAATCTGCTTTCATCGCTGAACACGACAGATCGCCATTGCGTTCTCCAGTGCAGACGTTGGCGACACCACTGCAGCCGTTCCTGACGGTAGGCAGGAGCCAGAGGTACACATGCCAGAGGCACACGTGCACGTAGTCCTGCATCCAGTAGACGGTTGCGGATTGTTCGCACAGTAACTTCAGGTGCAACGGCAGCTCGGATTTACGTCGCAGTGGATGTTCTGCTTGACAACGCCGGTCTTCTTATGCGTCGATCGGTCCGCTCATCAGTCCCTCTGTGACTCCCGGTTCCACGTCTTCTCGTGTAGGAATGTTCCTCGGACTATCTACGCCACCATCGTACCACCAACGATACTTCACGTCCAATTCGCTCCTTAATACGACGATACAACCACCCGGCCTCGCGGAGTCCGACTAGACGACCTCGCTCAAAGTTCGATAACTGCTGAAATCGTACACGTCTTCCATGTCCAGGCATTGCAGCTTCTTGAGGGTCTTCGCACGTGTCCGTACGCCGACGACTGATTACATTCACTTCGCCGTACTCCTTAAATACCACCGATGATAATTTGCATATTATGCCGTTCTGTGGCGTAAGCGTTCACCGGTTGGTCTCGAAATTAACATCACACCTACGTAAACTCGACCCCATTAACATATGTAAATTTCATGATCGTCTGCCAATTCCTTCTTGGTGTTCTTTTTTCACTTTCCGCCAGTGTATAACTGTTTTATCATTCTAACAAAAACTATTTTCAATAAGGTATTTGGAAGGAGAGTTCTCGTGTTACAGACTGGGAGTTACAATGCAGTTATACGCAATTCTTCTACTCATGTGGATTATGTAAAAATATACATCTCGAAATTTTTTTGACAGGCTCAATTCGGAATTTCGTATTCCTAAATTCGCGAATAGGTCTTATTTTGCCAATGAATGTTTGAGATCTCCCAGCTCCGCGCATTGATCGTATTTGGAAGAGTTCCATTATGTCGCAGAATTTCATCTGAAGATAATTCAAAAGGTTTACCTTTTGCAACTATTTCTAGCGAAGATACTCAAAACTGGCGAGTTGTTATCAAAGACTGGCAGCTGAAGTTTCAAACCATACTTACAGTACTACTACCACAGACATGAAACACAGATCTGCTACAGGCCGAGTAGTTAAAAGCCTAGATCTCTGGCTAGGTGTCAGAGCTGGAAGCTGTTTAAAGTTCCGGATAAGGCATAGTGGTAGGGCGCTGGCTTTCTGTGTTCCATGAAGCAAGTGGTCCCAAGTTAGGAACAGATGACTGTTTCTGGACACTACAGTTGCACGCGGTGATCGTAAAATCCCAAAGAAAAGAAAAATTCAAATCTGGTGTTAAAAACGACTTCCATTGCAGTTCGTAGTGATCAATACTATATATCGGGCAATTTTCGCCCACGAATTAGAGCGCGATTCTCTAGTTACCAATATATGATTTTATAACAAACATTTATTGAATAGTTGAGATGCAGGCTCGCTCTGACGAACATTTCAGAATCTAAAGTTTAGACCATTGCGCTGGTGGAAAATACATTTCTGGGGTCAAAAATGATTTGGAGTAAAGAAATGGAGTGACCAAAGACTGAAAACTGATTCTTAAAAAAAATACGAAGTTCTAAAATTATCACGCTCTTCTAAAGCGTACTGCACGTTTAAAAGGTGACGTAGGGCTGTTCAGTGGGCAGTGACAAAAAATCTGTTTACCATCATAACATGGTACACATTAACCGTGACAATTACTTATTCCATTAAAATTTGTTGCCGCCCCGGTGGCGCAGTGGTCTAAGCGATGGCTTCTGATCATTCCTCCGAGATAGGACCGGGTTTGAATCCCGGTGAGGCATAGATGTTGTGTTTGTATTACGGCACTGGCTGTCTTCCTTCCCTAGAACCAGTGGCTCTAAATTAGGGACAGGCGACTGCATATAGCCAACAATGTTGCTCACGGTGGTCATTAAACCCCCAATAAAAAAAAGTCACAACCCGGTAATCACATTCGCAAATTACCCCACTTTTACTTATAAGGAAGTAAATTTCCCCGTCATTTTTGGTCTACGCCGGGAGTCGAACCCGAGGCCGCTTATTCCGGAACAAGTCGCTCTACCAACTGAGCTACGCAGACATTTGTTCTGATTGCTATGTGCCTTTATGTCGTGTGCGTCCTGCTGGCAGGTACGTCACATACTTTCTATTGCACTAGATTAGTACACTGAAATTCAATAATCGACGTATATCCAAAGATTACCCGTATTGTTAGCACGTTTCTTTTTTAAAAGGAATTGCCTGTTGCTCAGACTGAATGTCTGCTGCGGGCAGCACATCTTTGTAATTATTCGTCAAATTTGAAAAGTGAAAGCTTGATCTATAAGAACGGTGATTCACTTTTACGGCTGCCTAATCTCCTACCATTCTCAGTCCCCTGCTGAACGAAAGTGTCCCCCTAAGTCTCCAACTGTTGTGAGCAATTCTTTCCCATGTCACTCCAGCATGCTTTCAAATTTTTTACACCTTTCCTCAACGTAGTTTCTGCTTTTTTTTTGTATGTTTGTGTCCATCCAACCCAGTATTTTAGTTTTCCAACGATGGACAGTTATAGAAAGGGCGTTGTGATAAACCGCGCCAAATCCTCATCGCGGGCGTGGGGGTGGGGGAAGGGAGGTTTCAAAAGATTTTACAAAATCTTTTGCGGAAACTTCGTATGAAACTGAATAAAGAAATAGTCACGAATCTTTTACTTCAGCTTTTGAAAAAAGTATTAAAAGCAAAAGCAATCTGAGATTGTTTTTTCCACGGCTTAAGGTTATAAAAGCTAGATCACGGGGAAGCAGTTATTCCAGACGACTTCGAGGCCGCTCTTCACAGTCATAAGAATAGTACCTATATGTATATTAACAAGGGAATGCGAAAGAAATATCTTTTCAGTGAATTAAGTTTTATTCCATTGAGGATAAGGTGTTTGTGTGAAAGTTTTTTGCACTTAACTACAATGTTTCAGAATATAATGAACCGAATGGCGTTTTTCGTGGGGACGAAGAAGCAGAGACCTGCGTTATGTTTTTTATACCAGTTAAGAGGAATTTCTAATATGCAAAGCATTGTGGTATGTGTTTTTTATATTCAACAGCAAATAAGTTGGTTTACTTTTTTCCTGTGCCACACAACTTATTAATTGTTACTTATTTGCTTGTGTTCTGTTTTGTATTTTCGTATAAATCAGAACAGGTCATTAGACACGGAAGTTACGTGCTGTGTGTGTGATTACGAGGCGGGCATTTCAGAGGCTAGCTTAAATTCTCTAAAAATGATAAAATTTGCATGATATGATTAACTTTGGAGTAAAATATTTGCAGTACTTTGCAATGGTATAAAACTACAGCAATAATTTAAATTACAATGTGCACATTTGTGTTAGATGCATACAATTTTACGAAAGATGCCTGTTTGCTCCGAAGAATTTGCATTATTAAAACGGCCATAAGACCTAGTTTATTATATGGACTTTAAAAATTTAAGTAATTGAAAGCTGATAAACTTTCGCAAAAGGAACATTAATTTTTTGTTTAGTTTTGGGAGATGGCCTTAAGTTTTACAGGTATGCCACTTTTATAGCCGTATGTCAGTCCCATTGTTCTTATCTCCATTCCTGTCCCTTGGTATCCAGCCTAGTACTTGTTGTTCAACGGTGGTCAGTTGTTGGTATCCAGCCTAGTATTTGTTGTTCAACGGTCGTCAGTTGTTGGTATCCAGCCTAGTATTTGTTGTTCAACGGTGGTCAGTTGTTGGTATCCAGCCTAGTATTTGTTGTTCAACGGTGGTCAGTTGTTGGTATCCAGCCTAGTACTTGTTGTTCAACGGTGGTCAGTTGTTGGTATCCAGCCTAGTACTTGATGTTCAACGGTGGTCAGTTTTTGGTATCCAGCCTAGTATTTGTTGTTCAATGGTGGTCAGTTGTTGGTATCCAGCCTAGTACTTGTTGTTCAACGGTGGTCAGTTGTTGGTATCCAGCCTAGTATTTGTTGTTCAACGGTGGTCAGTTGTTGGTATCCAGCCTAGTACTTGTTGTTCAACGGTGGTCAGTTGTTGGTATCCAGCCTAGTATTTGTTGTTCAACGGTGGTCAGTTGTTGGTATCAAGCCTAGTACTTGTTGTTCAACGGTGGTCAGTTGTTGGTATCCAGCCTAGTATTTGTTGTTCAACGGTGGTCAGTTGTTGGTATCCAGCCTAGTACTTGTTGTTCAACGGTGGTCAGTTGTTGGTATCCAGCCTAGTATTTGTTGTTCAACGGTGGTCAGTTGTTGGTATCCAGCCTAGTATTTGTTGTTCAACGGTGGTCAGTTGTTGGTATCCAGCCTAGTACTTGTTGTTCAACGGTGGTCAGTTGTTGGTATCCAGCCTAGTATTTGTTGTTCAACGGTGGTCAGTTGTTGGTATCCAGCCTAGTATTTGTTGTTCAACGGTGGTCAGTTGTTGGTATCCAGCCTGGTATTTGTTGTTCAACGGTGGTCAGTTGTTGGTATCCAGCCTAGTACTTGTTGTTCAACGGTGGTCAGTTGTTGGTATCCAGCCTAGTATTTGTTGTTCAACGGTGGTCAGTTGTTGGTATCCAGCCTAGTACTTGTTGTTCAACGGTGGTCAGTTGTTGGTATCCAGCCTAGTATTTGTTGTTCAACGGTGGTCAGTTGTAGCCATATATCCATCCAATTGTTTCTGGGTCTTTGCCTGTCCCTTGGTATCCAGCCAAATATTTCACTTCACCAACGGATGTCTGTTTTTCTAGCCATATGTCTAGCACATTGCCATTTGATTGTTCTTATTTTGATCATGCCATCCACTCTTGTCACTTTCCTGATACAGGAGTTCTAATCTATCAGTCTGCAGCTCTGAGGGACTGTTTGAAAAAGTGACTGCCAGCAAAACGAAGGTAGGTTAAATTAACCCCGTAATCTTTATTCCCTTATCTCTTCAGTTCACAGTTCATTGATAGTCTACACTCTTTCCTGGAAATGCGTAGGGGATATGGATGCATAACTATCCTCTAATGAGGTGTAAGTGCGAATGATATTGACTTCGATATGTTTTCATATTGCCTCTAAGATTCCGATAGGGGACATTATCTTTTACGATTAAAGCAGTTTAAGCATGCATTTTTCTTACACTTTCTGCTTCAAATAACTCACTTTCACCAATTGTTTTTCTCGCTGTCTGCATCTGGAAGTCCAATTTCAAAACTTTTTGCGTCGCATAGCTTCTACGATGCTGAGGAATATGGTTTATTATTTCATAACTAGTTCTGCTGCAAGGGAAGGCGGTTAAGCTTATACTTCTGTTTACAACACTAGCTCCGCTTCTGAAACGTGACTGAAAAAATCTCATGGAAATTCATTTTTAGCAGTAAGTAGTATCACAATGCAAAAAAAAAAAAAAAAGAAATATTGCGGGCACATTTTCTGCAGAAAATATTTTTTTCGGAAGTGGAGGCGCAAGCATGTATCTCATTTATCTTTCTGTTTTAATTTCTAGATACCATATTTGAAAAGTTACCATTTCCCCGTCAGTTATCTTCCAGTACGCAGAACGTTTCTAAGCATACTTTGATTTCTCGGGGAAAAGAGCCCTGATAGGAGGTTTTAGTATATATTTATATTTTAAACTGAATTTCCTGTTGTAAAAATTCGATTGAAAAATCCTTTTGCACGGGATTAAATTCTTTATGATGAAACCTGAGATCACTATTAAGTGAAGTAGCACAATTTTTGTGGAAGTAGCAAAAATGTTTTTCTGTGTTATTCATGACCAAGAGCGTTGAGATTTTGCCAAACCACATGCACAGAATGCGACAGGAGCTGTCGGATTCGTTCACTGTATCAGAAACAAAAGCACAGTGTTTTCACCAGAACAATGTATGCAATTGATACCGAAATGTAAGTTGTCTTCAGGTAGATGGATCAAGGTAATGTTCCCAGTTAAATGCAGCTTTGGTCTCGTCAATTCCAAACAGCATTTGATCTGGAGGAAACGTAAGACAGTGCACGATACCAGAAAAATTACTGAACGAGACAGATATGGGGATCGCGACGTCATGGTGTGAGCTGGTATCATAATCAATGAACTTGCCGAATTTTGAAGTGGTCTAATCTAGAGACAACTTCCGGGCAGAGGTACTGCAATGCAATTCTTCGTCATGTTCGTCTGTTATCCGGGGCTGTCTGTGGGTGAATGTTTCATTTTCTATGAACAATAACGCCTTTTCTTATCGCAAAGCAACTGTGGATGAAATATTTATTGGCTGAGGAGCCTTAGTGGCGCAATGGTCTAAGCGCTGGCTTTTACTAATTCCTCCGGGATGGATCCTAATCCCGATGAAGAATGGATGTTTGTCTTGCTGCACGGGTTCTCCCTTTCCTGGAACCAGTGCCCGTAAATGAGAAACATGTGACTGCTGTGACTGCCATAGAGGTGTTCATGGTTGTCGTTAAACCCTCAAGCAAAAACTTTGGCTAGAAAGGATATACGTTGGACAAGGTGTCCAGCGCTCTTCCCTGATCTCAATCCAGTGGAAAACGTATAAAACACTCTAAGGAGACAAGTTAAGTAAAGGAATCTGCCATCATTTTGCAGACGAATGGTCAGAATTGCGTCTTCATTTTCGTCTGAGAAAGTCCCGTGGTTCGAGTCACGGTTAAGGCATGGGTAGTGTGCTTATTGGGCTAAAACCAGTGGCCTTAAATTAGGGACTGACTAATGATAATCTATAAAGTTGCTCATAGTGGTCGTTAACCCTTTAACGACCATGACTCTAAAATTTAGTATCACTCTAAACACAATAACGCCCGAAACTGTCTGTTGTTTCACTTCTTTGTTTAGTAACAACAATGGTGACTGACGGTGACTCCTGTTGATTCCCCTTAGGTCTTGAAAATTTAAAGAACAGGTATAAGGGTAGAAAATCTGACTCACTCTAGACAGGCGTTTCGGGCGGCTAGGGTCGTTTGCATGTACGGGCGTCTTAGCGTTATGGTCGTTAAAAGGTTGAATCCCTAAATAAGAAAAGCTAGAAAGTTTTCAGACTGGGTATTGTAAAATGTCAAAAGTAAATGCCAATAGTGTTCTGCACAGTAAAAAGAGTTATCGTTATGAATTGTACTACTTTAATGCTTTTATCAAAGCGTATTTAACATACGTCCTCAGACAAACAAATTCTTGTTGGTAAATTATTGCTGGAGGTTAGCAAAGGGAAAGAACGATGCTTACATTCCATCAGTAATTCCTTTCCTATAATTACTCTGGCCTAACTTTGGCCCTGTCTGAGTAGCCTCAAGCACATAAGGCTAGGAGTTGTTTGATCATAATACACTGCTGGACAATTGCTAAGAACGGATCATAAACGGCTATATAGCGCATTAAAGAGTAAGTGTGGTTGGATGCCAAGTGAAATAAAATAATGTCAGAATGCCAGGACATTACAAGAAAGACAATTTATTGTGCTCTGAAATCCAGAAGGCTTTGGAACGTGTTCAAGGGACAAACAGGCCATTTTGTGCAGAATACGTAAACGTGAAAAAAATGCAATAGCCGTCCGCAGGAGTTCCGGCGTAAGATTTCAATACGGGATATGGCCACCATGGAGGGCGATGCAAGATTCCACACGTCGTGTCATGCTTTGCACAACATTATCAAGCAGTTGCTGGGGTAATTTATCCCATTTCTCTGTCATTGCACGGATAAGGGTGTCCTTGTTTATTGGAAGGCATTGGCGACCAGCAAGACTCCTCCCCAAAGCATCCCACACATTTTCAATATGATTCAGATCTGGAGAACGTGCTGGCCATACGAGGCGTTGAATATCCTCGCTCTAAAGACACTCCTGGACAGCGAGTGTTCGATGACATGTTGCGTTGTCGTCCATGAAAATGAATCTATCACCGACAGCACCACGGAACATGCGAACATGAGGTAGCAGAATATCATTAATGTATCGTTGGCCAGTCATAGTCCCAGTTGGAAGCATATAGAGGGACGTACGGCCATTGATCATGATGCCAGCCCATACCATGACACTACATGTCAGATATCGGTCCCTTTCCTGTATGTTAGCTGGACAATATGGAGTACCACTATCACGCTAGATCAGTTGTCGTCGACAATCAGACGATAGACTGTATCTACTCTCATCTGAGAAGAGGACAGCAGACCAGTCGTTATCAGTCCAATTGCGATGTTGATGACACCGTTGCAAACGGGCGGTACGGTGACGTCTGGACAATGGTATGCACACAACAGGACGGCGAGCGTATAGTCCTACTTCATGCAAACGTCTGGCGACAGTTATTCGGGAGATCCGCTTGCCAGTAGCAGTCATAAACTGATTTGCTACCCCACTAGCTGTGCTGCGCCGGTGTCTTTTTGTTGATAGCACTATGTACCGATCTTCTGCAGGTGTCGTACTGCGAACACGACCTCCCCCGTGACGTTTGCTACACTCTCCATTTGTTTGAAAAGATTTCCAAAGCCTTGAAACAACGCTGTGGCTGACGTCGAACTCCCTGGCAACATCTGTTATTTTTAGCCTTTCTTCAATCTTGCCAATAATACGGCCACGCGTACAATCATCTAGGTGATGTCGGGAAGACATACTGAAAATTGCAAGTTCGTCAATTGATTCTTTCCCTTTCAACTTTGCGTTTGAACAACAGCGGTCAATACGCGTCAAATCCTTTATATCTCTTATCAGCGCTATGACGTCACGAACAAGTTCGGCAATCCAAAATTTGCATACGCACAACACGTCTTACTGTATCCCGCACTTATGCTAATTTCCACATTTTCTTGCCTTCCATTTTATGGTTGCTATCGTTGCTATTGTCATCCGTCCTTAGCAATTGTCCGGCAGTGTAGTAGGTGGTTCTAAGGCTTGTACGCGCCCAGTGCCTTTAAGAGCGAAAGAAACAAACATGTCCTTTCTGGTTTTTTATTGAAGGTTTAACGACCACCGTGAGTAACTCAATGGGCTATAAGCAGTCGCCCATACCCCAATTTAGGGTCACTGGTTCCAGGGAAGGGAGAGAGCCAGTGCCGTAAGGCAAAACACAACATGCATGCCTTACCGGGATTCGAACCCGTACCCCTTTCGGACGAATGATCAGAGGCCATCGCTTAGACCATTGTGCCGCTGGGGCGGCCATGTCCTTTCTCCGGCTTTCAGTTCGAACGCAGAACTAGAGTTGAAAGGCCTGTGTGATTGAAAATATCACAAAGCGGGTGGAATTCTCTGAAGCCCTATTCTAATCCTATGTTGCACTTCGACGCAAGCTGAACATTATAAATTCATTCCCATAGCGTCATAATACAAATAACGAAGACTGGATAACGAAAAAGAGTACTTGAGGTTAATGAAAGCAAAAAAAAAAAAAAAAAAAAAAAGACTTCCAAACTGTACGCTATTCCTAATACGTTTGCTATTAAAATTGTTTTTACATCAGCTGAATAAGTGTAGTTCATATGGTACTGATAAATGTTTAGGTCACTGCTTTGACGTTCATACAGCTGCCGACGAAATACTCTTGTTAGTGACAGTGCTTAATATCGACCGCAACTCAGAGGGATTCTTCATAGAGCAGGGAGCCAACTATTACGTCTGCAGCTTTCCAAAGTTTGCGGGAAGAACGACCATATGAGAAGTAGATCGATTGGAAAAACTCCTGGCTCGCTGCACTTCTATGCTTTCATTTTCTGAAGTCTCTGGACTTGATAGTAAGCCTTCTTTGCATGAAATTTCCCTTTTGGGATTCCAAAGGCAACCAAAAATCGAAATATTGGTGGAATTTCCATAACATATTACGTTTTGCTTCTGTTGAGGACTTTGTCTTCAGTCTTGCTAATGGTTCCGAGATTTTGTCTCCGTATTCAGGATGGACAGTAATGTTCTTTCGGAACTTTTCTTTTTACGGAAATGCAAGAGTATATTTCAAACTTCTAAATTGTTTTGATATATAAAATTTTGAGACAAGAAGCTGTAACAGTGACTAAAATCAACGTACGATGAAGCTGTTGAACATGAAAACGGAAATAATTCTAAACAATGAGGGAATTTAGGAGCAACTACTGCCCTTGCGAATATCTACGCGGGAAAAATGCCCTTGCGAATATCTACGCGGGAAAAATGCCCTTCCAAAATCTAGGATATAATTTCAGTAGACACTAATATTTATATATAGGATTTACAAGTGTATTTAAATTCAGAATTCTCGTTCCACTGAGAATTATGCAGTCAGCCTGTCAATTATTTGAGTGGTGAATTCACTGAAATTTACTACACGAAATTTGAGGTTTTAGTAAGAATATTATATTGCCACTGAAGTTGCTTAATTATGCAGCATAAACATTTTTTTGCGATGTAGATCAGCCTTTTTCCAAAGATTTAAGTTTTTCTGTTGTTGCAAATTATAACTTCATACTTGCTGAAAGCAAAATTTCCTGATATTGCCCGAGATGACATTTTAAATTTCGTTTTCGCATCTTGATGTGAGCTAAGTTTGTTTTTTAAACCTTGTTTTGACATACCTGAAAATATTTTGCCGATATCTAAATGCAGTTAGTCTTACTTTCGCTTACACGCAGGTCGAAAATTTACAAAAATCTTGAAGCGAAAAGTTGCTTTTCAGTGGAGCAATTTAAATTTATTTCATCACAGATGGTGTTCCCAGATAATTTTCATTATATTTCCCTAGTACATAACATCATCGGTATCAGTTTATTCAGTTTTTCCATTTGCTTTAGAAAAGAAATAAATTATTTTATTTCAGGATGTCAGTTGTCTTAAGAAGCAAGTCTCAAAGCACTGTTGTAATGCAACTTAGAAGTGAAATATTGAAGTAACGTTTTCTTTGGATAACATGGGTTATTACATCCGTGATTAATACTTTCAGCATTTCTGTGAATGCACAATCTTGTCTCTAGAGAAAATTAATGTGTATTCCTGTTTACCTCGATCGTTTTTACTGCATTTTAAATATCCAACAGATACATCACTGCTGTTTTAAGTTCCAACTGAGTATTTATTTGTCCACAACTTGCACTGTGACCAATATTTTGCGTACATGAGCTTCGGAAATGGGTTTTTTCGCCGTTAGAAATATAAATATTTTCCCATGGTTACCTCTGCTTTTTTAATTCCAATTTCAAATGTTTTGTCTTCGAGTACGTTCTGCCTTAAAGACCGTTTCCAATGCTTTCCTCCCCACTTCTAAAAAAATAGCTTATCGTATCACATGTGCATGCGTTTGTCCGTGGACACGATCTTTTAAAATCAATAGACCGATTTAAAAAAATTATATTTGCATTGAGAAGCCTGAACTAAATATTGAAGTACACACTCAGGGTTCACCAGAGCAAATGAAGATACCCCAACACAAGATTTCTCCACGACAACTTCGTTTATCATTTCTTGATGATTGGTATACCTCAAAGTTATTACGTTGACACCAAAACATTCTAACCAGATAACGCGATTTACTTTTACCACTCACTCTTGAATTCCCCAACCGCTTTCATATGTATTTAATTACATATCAATAACACCAACTACTTTAAACACAAATATTATGAATACCTTCGATGTTTCAGAGTGGTGACTAAAGATTAGTCATGGAATAAGCCAACTCATTAAAAAGAAATACTTAGAAACTAATGATAAAAATAAAGGCAACAAGGTGACTTCGTATAGCTTAACATTGAAGATTCTTGACACACCGACATCTCACAAGTTGAAAATGTTTTCTTGACCTGACTAATCGTGATGCTAAAAGTGAAAAAAAACTTTAGGAGCCAGACATGACGTTAAAATCGGAAAGTATAGTGAGAAATAACTAAAATTTACGTAAGAGACAAACTTAAGTAGGTAATACACTATCTACCAACAAGTAATTGGACACTTGTGATAGCAAAGGAAAACGAAGTTTATTCACCTTCAATAGTTGGTGGAGCCTCCACGAGCGGCGATTACAGCTGCGACCCTCCGGGGCATACTCTCAACCAGGCGTTGTACGATGGCTAGCGGCATTTTCTCTCACTGGGCTTGGAGAAGAGAGATCAGTTACTTCACCGATGTCGGACGGTGGGGGCACCCCTTAGGTCGACTCCCCAACTCGTCCTAGAGGTGCTCGATAGGGTTAAGGTCCGGGCTCTGCGCAGGCCAGTCCATTCGATTAACCCCATTGTCACCATACCAAGCCATGGTGGACCTCGCAACATGACAGGTGGCATTGTCATCCTAAAAGTTAAATGGGTCCACCCAGTAAAACTGCCACAACGTAGGAAACGCATGGTCATCCAAAATGGTGCAGTAGGTCTCGGCGTTGAGTCTACCAGGAATTGTGACCAAGGGTCCCGTGCCATGCCAGAAGAAACAACCCCATAGCATAATTCAACCGCCGCCGAACTTCACAGTTGGCACAATACATTCCGGCAGGAGGCGTTCTCCAGGAAGACGCCAAACCCAGACCCTGCCATCTGAACGGTAGAGGGTGAACCTGGATTCGTCGCTTCAGAGAACCTGTTTCCACTGTTCAACGGTTCACTGCCGACGTTCTTTGCACCATGTTATCCGAGCAGCGCTATTGGACTTGGTAATCAAAGGCTTGTGGGCGGCAGCACGTCCATGATAACCAAGCAGATGGGCTTCCTTACAGAGGGTATTCATTGAAAGAACACTCCCGGGTGCCTGTTGAAACTCCTCGCGGGTGTGGCCTATCGATTTGGTGCGGTTATTCCGAATTTTTCTGGCCAGCACCTGTCGGTCTGTAACTCCCAGTTTTGTAGGTCTGCCGGGTCAGGGCACATTCCGACCGTCACCTCTTATCTTCCACTTGCCAATCACGTAGGCCACTGTCGATTTTGGGTACTTCAACTAGCTGGATATGTCACGTATGGATCGGCCATTTCTGTGATACCCGACGATTGCACCTTTCTCGAAGTCAGAGAGCTCCGAACTGCGTGGCATCTTGCATGCGACTGGTTGCGTTGTTGTTTCCCACACGACATTTAACGGCGGCGGTAGTGACGTGTATCAGGACCGCAGATATCGTCGATTGCAGTGGTGTCCAATTACTTGCTGGTAGATAGTCTATATCTCTCTATTCTAAAAATAAGTAGCTGCTGCTGTTTTAGAAATTTCGCGACACTCTTGCTTTTCCTAGCTCGCAACGCAAAAGGTATTGCACACAAAAATATGAAATTTACATCGTTCGTAGAGAATTATTTGGAGAACACGCTGAAATAAACCGTTTCTCGAGTCTAGCGGAACTTCAAGAGCTATTGTATTTCAAAATTTTAAAGTAAGCAACAATGGGCTATCAGGTCACATTCCGGACACACTAACAGCAACAGAAACACGAAACGTTGTAGGCATGTAGTGCCATGACCGAGTTTTCGCACCTCGTCACCTTTTATTTGAATTTCGATTTAGTTTACAAGAAATTAAATTTCTAAATTTCACGAAATTCTCTATTTCGCGATGGTATCCATTTAAAAAAACGGATATATGGCAAACAATAAATCATAACGTATTGCAATTTTTACAACATAAACTTACAGCTATCGTCCCTTATTTACAAATGAAAAAATTAAGAAAAAGTAATTTTCTGATTTTTAAGCATTTTTTTAAAGACTCAAAGGAAAGAAACAAACGGATGGTCTGTCTTCACGATAACCACATAGGAACGCTCTGGTCTCGTGACCTGTTGCTATGGTGACGCAGAGAATTTTTTATGCATATGTTTTGTTGGTAAAGCTATCTCAGTTGTTTAAGGTGGACGTCAAGTAATTTTGCTTCCTATACATACAATGGAAAAACTTCTGTACACATTTTCTTAACAATTAATGCGTTCTCAAGGATGAAAATTTGAACATCGATTAAATTAGCTTCATTTTATAACTTGGAATACTTAATATTTTCTAAAACATAACCATAATTATGCAATCCAACATTTGTTTGTATACTGACGTGATCAAAGTACAGGTCGCGGCATCTTTTTTCTGGACAATTAATGCGTTCCCAAGGATGAAAATTTGAACATCGATTAAAATAGCTTCATTTCATAACTTGAAATACTTAATGTCTTCTAAAACATAATCATAATTATGCAATCCAACATTTGTTTGTCTACTGACGTCATCAAAGTACAGATCGCGCTATCTTTTTTCTGGTTGCAACACCACCAAAGAGAAAGTTATTGATTTTTTATATAATTATGGTTATGTTTTATAAAATATTAAGTATTCCAAGTTATAAGATGAAATTATTTTAATCGATGTTGAAATTTTGATCCTTGGAAATACACTAATTGTGAAGGAAATGTGTACAAAAGTTTTTCCATTGGAAGTATAGGAAGCAAAATTATTTGACTTCCACCTTAACGGTTTAGCATAACGGTTTACGGAAATGCTTTTGGACTGCTTTTGTTATTCTTGGTAAATTTAGTAAGTGCCATAAGTTCAAACGACAAAAGTCCGACCTTCCGAAAATTAACGACAGTAAACAAAACTCTGAATTTTCGGAATAGCAAGCCTTATTTGCTTAAAAATGCAATAAAAATTGAAATGTATATGAATTTTTCAGTTTTTATTTCATGTGATATTCTTGGAGATAGGGCTGCAGGCCCTGAGTGCTACTCTGGAAACGAGCGTAGCGATCCTAGAGGCGCAGCCCCTAGTAGATAAAAAAACCCATCGGAGGCAACTTAGGTAGGTAATACGTGGGAAAATCAAAACATAAAGACAGAGTACCCTGTAATACCAGTAACTGTGAGCAAATAAGCATAGTGGTTCTCACTTCTCCATATAGTCACTATGCAGGTCGAGTAGAAACTTGTATCGTTTCACTAGTTTAATTCCTGGGAGAAACTCTCGAATCCCAGTCTGCTTCCTTAACCTTATCAGTGGTGAATCTGCGACAGCGTAGAGACTCTTTTAAATGGACCGAAGACTTAATAATCGCATAGCGCTAGATCAGGGCTTGTAAGGCGGACGTGAAAGGCGTTCAAACCCCAATTGCTGCATTGCCTTAACCTTTGTGGCTGCTATATGGGGACGTGCATTGTCGTGGTGCAGCAAGACTGTTTTTGATAGAATTCTTCTTTTGTTGCGAATTGCAGGTTTGGTTCACCCTAAGTATAGCACCGAACGTCGTACTGGTCACTTTTTATCAATTTTCCTGAAAATACGCCAGAATAGGACCGTTCATGTCCCAAATGGTCAGCAGGATTTTCTTGATTCGTAGAGGGCAGTCGTGTTTGCATTTTTAAAAATGGAATCGGGTGTTTCATTGTATGCTTTGCCTTTTGCTTTCCGGTTCACAATGATGAGCCCATGTTACGTCGCAGGTCATAATCCGCTCCAAAACACTCTGATCTTCGTCATAACGTTTCAGGAATTGGGTCGCAAACTCCACGCGCTGTTGCTTTTGAAGTCCATTAATCTGTTTGGGTACACATCTTGCGCAAACTTTACGGTACCTCAAGTCATCACGCCCTATGGCATGTGCGGATATCCAAATTTTCAGCAACAGCGGACAACGTGATCAGTCTGTCTTCTGTAATCAGGTCATTCTCCCTGTTGATTTTGGCTTGTGTGCGTGATTTTGATGGCCGACTAAATCGAACTTCGTCGGTTAAACGTGTTCTTCCAGCTTTAAACCTTTCTACCCATTCATACGCTGTTTTCGTTTCCGTACTGAGCCAACATCCTTCGGGGAATTTCAGCAGGTTTTACTCCTTCTGCCCAAAGAAATCTTACGATGGTACGTTGTTCAACAATGGTCAAAGTCAAATAAATATGGTCAAAATCAATAAAATCAAGTCAAATAAATATGGACGCAGCGAAGCGTCCATATTTATTTGACTTTGATTTTAACTAGACTAACGGGAGAGCGCTGCGCGCTGTGCGTGCTCGAAGTACACATAAGCCATTACGAACGTGTTTATTGCGTCATCTATCCGTTGCGGTTACCGCGTAGTTTCCAAATTGCCTTTACTGATTGATTTATCTACGTATGTCACAACTCTCAGAACAATCCATGATCTCAGGGTCGTTTTTGCAATGCCAGACATCGCTGCTGGTGGACGTTAATCCAAATACTACTAAATTCGGAAGATATTATATCCATATTACTTCTAAGCGTCACATCTAAATAATTCTAAAACTCTTACAGGAACAATGTCCAGAGAAGTATACCTGCTGCATAATCTGTTTGGTATCACGTGACACCAGCAATAAAGTTAGATGGGACGGTGTGGATCTGTATAACATGGTTTGGACTTGAAACCGTTGGCAATCACAAAAATCCTCAACATGTCGCGTACTGAGCTGTTGGTTGGTTGGTTGTTGGATTTTATTGGCGCAAGGGCCAGGTTTGGCCAAAGAGCGCCAGACAAAGAACGATCAGCCACAGATTTTTAAAAACGTGGAAAATGATGAAGATCAGACAGGCTTGGTAAAAGTTGAAAAAGAGTATGAAGAAAGCAGTGAAGAAAAAGGTAGTTAATGAAGTTTATTAAAAGTAACATATTTACTAATGGAAAAGGACGAACCGTCACTCTCCTCCCCCCCACACTCCTCTGCAATGCTGGCAGAGGGCGGGGACGAACTGTCACTCTCCTCCCCCCCATGTTCCTCTGCAATGCTGGTAGAGGCTGGGGACGAACTGTCACTCTCCTCCCCCCCCCGTGTTCTTCTATAATGTTGGGTGAGGGTGGGGACCTCGCTGAGGCCGAGACAGTTTGATGGACACCGCACACCTTTGCGGATTGAGGGCCGGGTCTTCCGCACGTGCAGGCTGTCTGCTGGGAACCGGAAGAGGCGGGCGTCTTCAAAAGAGAAGGCGAAGACGCAGCTGGTCGAATAAGCTGGAGCTCGGTGAAATCCACCTGTGTCGCTTGTTCAGCTGTAGATCGCTTGGCAAGTGCGGCGAGAGCTACAGGGCGCGGAACAAAAGGCTGCACGGGTTGTGGCTGAGACTTAACAACTGCGGCAAAAGTACGCTGTCGGGTGGTGGGTATACCCAACTTGGCCTTGGCAGCAGGGTACGAGAGGCCCTCCAGGGTCTTGAGGCGCTGGATAGCCATCTCGTCCTTCCATTTCATACAGGTGCGGGAGTAAGCTGCATGGGCCTCACCACAGTTAACACAGCAGGCCGCAGAAGTGCAACCTTCCCCCGTCATGTTCACTGGAGCCACAATTAGCGCAACGAGCGGAACTCTTACAGAAACGTTGTGAATGCCCGTACCTCTGGCATCTGAAACAGCGCAGAGGACTGGGAATGTACGGGCGAACTCCACAGACCAAGTAGCCAGCCTTGATTTCGGTTGGAAATTTCGGGGAGTTAAAAGTCAAGATCACATTTTTAGACTTAATCAAAGAACCATCGCGCCGAAACATCATACGGCGTGCAGCAATAACACCTTGATCTGCAAGTTCAGTCACCAATTCTTCTTCACTGCATGGCAAGAGATCAAACTCCGAAATAACACCCCGAGAGGTGTTAAGAAACGGGTGAGGTGTCACTTTGACAGGAATGCCTTGAAGACTAGTGAGGTGCAGAAAAGTGTTACTCTGAGAAACACTGCAAGTTTGGACAAGCAGGTCCCCAGAGCGAAGCTTCCTCACAGACTTCAAAGGGCCAACTGCAGCGTCCAAAGCTTTAGAAATGAAGAATGGAGATCTGGTGGACAGTCTCTCATTCGGATCGATGGATTCCACAACTAAGTATGTAGCATGCGTATTCACAACAATCGAGGGGAGACGACGCTTCGGAGCGACTGGTACAGCTGCCGAAGAAGAGGTTCCACATTCTTGGTCCAGATCATGATCTAAAGATCTTTTAAGGGTATGAGACTTGGTAGGTTGAGAAGACGAAGGAGAGTCGTTGTCAACGATCATTTGCTCAGGTGACTTGAATTTGGAGCGTTTGTTTTTGGGTTTACCCATGAAAAAAAGGAGAAGAATTCGTCTGCAGACTACTCCACCCACCACCGAGCCCTACAAGGGAGAACTGGAGGTCTGCAAGCCAAGAAAATGACGCTGGACACAGTTCTGGAGCTTATACGTTGCAGATATAGTCCGTTGGCTGTGATCACACGCACTCGGCGGACACTTCGGCCTCCGGGTACCGTCATGCCAACGCCTTTGGCATGATCCCACAGCCCCCGGGCTCACCCTGCCGTGCTATACGACAAAAAAGCCGCTAAAGCCCTGCACACAACTTGGTACAAGACTTCTGACTAGAGGTGGGTTAGTCTCTAGCCTCCCGTTTACAGCGAAGCCGGGGTCGAAGAGGAGTGTTGGTACACAGGAGGCACTTATCCGGTCTCCTGCGACCTCAGCCGCCAGACATCCCATTTCCGCCTCACGGGTCTCCGCACGCGGCAAACATGCAGGTAGGTCTAGCACCCAAACCAGCTAAAAGGAAAAAAAGAAATCTAAAGAAGACAAATCCTGGAAGGGAACCTAAACGGAATCTCAGCAACCTACGAACTGAGCGGTTAATATAAAACAGTTAGTGGTGGAGGGTAACAAAACCACAAGACCGGGGTGTTAGTACATAACGTGGTAGCGATTAGGTACAGAATACAACACGGGCAACTAGCCAGTGGAGAAAATAAGGAAAAACGAAAAAGCGAGACACAAGACCAGCTCGGGATCGTGGGGCCGCGACTCCCCAACAGCTGGATGAACAGCCGTCCCTGCAAACACCAAAATAAAAAACAAGCGGTGGCATGACATAAGATGTTGACCAGTCACAAGGTCAGCTCGGGCCGTGGGGGCGCCGCTCCCCAAATAACTGGAAAACCAGTTATCCCCGTGCGGGGACTGAGCTGTTGGACAATTGTGATCTGCACTGTGGCATTTCTTTTTGCTATTAGGTGTTACGTGTTGCAGCGTAGTAATTTAACGTGCCAAAAAGCCAATTGTTAGCACCTGGTCTGAGGAAAATGAAATAAAAGAATTAGCCTGTATATTCCAATGTCATGCTCTGAATAATATATAATGGTTTTGGAAGGAACTGGATCGATAGATCGAAGAGAGGCTTATTCCCCATCCTTCACTGTTAATCTGATGATTGCATTGGAACGCAAAATACCAGATTCTTATCGTAGTTTTTTTTTTTGATTGGAGGTTTAACGACCACCGTGAGCGACTCAATGGGCTATAAGCAGTCGCCCGTCCCTAATTTAGGGTCACTGGTTCCAGGGAAGGGAGAGAGCCAGTGCCGTAAGACAAACACAACATCCATGCCTCACCAGGATTCGAACCCGGACCCCTTTCGGACGAATGATCAGAGGCCATCGCCTTAAACCACTGCGCCACCGGGGCGGCAATTCTTATCGTCAACCTGTGAAAAATATTTCTTGATCACTTTTGTCACCTATGCAAAAGACGGGCCCACATGTTGTTTTCATTTTTCAATACTACTATTTTTATCCTAGAAAAAAAATGCCGCCCCGATGGCGCACGGGTCTAAGCGATGACTTCTTATCTTTCGTCCAAAAGGGGTCCGGGTTTGAATCCCGGTGAGGCATTGATGTTGTGTTTGTCTTACGGCACTAGCTCTCTCCCTTCCCTGGAACCAGTGGCACTAAATTAGGGACGGGCGGCTGTTTATAGCACATTGAGTTGCTCACTGTGGTCGTTAAACCTCCAATCAGAAAAAAAAATATCCTAAAGACTTTGATAGGATAACGTTTTAAGGTAAGAAAGTGATGACGTAAAGAAAAAACATGCAGAAAAGTAACACGCATTTCTGGAAGGCATCAACTAAACACCGTTCCTTCGAAGCGCGGTGAGTAATGATCAGAAGTGTACTATATGTGATAAAATAGCTGCTTCTATTACAGTTATAAAAACTTAATTTATTGAAGTAAACTCGCTGAGTTACGACCACGTACCTAACACTTCGCCATTCCTCCTATTTTACGGAAATGTAGTTGTCTAGTTGTGTAGAGATCTGCAACAAAGCTGTGTTTGTAACGCAATCTACAGTTCCAACTGCTTCTTTTGGCGTTCTACGATGACCCGTAGATGTTCGTATAGGTTGAATTCAGGTGAGTTTGCGGGATCATTCGATATGTCTCGTATCAGCGCTGTTTGCATCAAACAATTTGGGCACGAGGGGGATCGAAGACATTACCAATCCTGGAAGGACCCATCCCCCACTGAGTGAAAGTAAAACATTCTGGCGTGCCCCTGGTAGTACTTGGCGTCCATAAGGTACCAGAGCCTAGTTCATGTCAGCTTAAACGCTTTCCATACTCGTATTATACAACTAACCATACTGGCGACGTTTTGGAGCCTGTAGTCCTCCCTTATCTGCAGGACCTGCCAACGGCCACGTTTCAACAGGACAATGCGCGCCCGCAAGTGGCACGCATCGTGCAACAATTCTTCACGGCCCACCAGGTGTCACTGCTGCCGTGGGCCGCCTGTTCTCCCGATATGTCGCCCATTGAACACGTCTGGATGCTGATCGGCAAAGGAGTGGCCCGGCAAACACCACACACGGCGACGCCTGATGAACTGTGGCAACGTGTGGAAGCAGCCTGAACCGACATACCCCAAGCCCACATCCAAAGCCTCTTTCGAACGATGCCGCGGCGTGTAGCGGCGTGTAGCGGCCGTTATTGCCAGCCATGAGGGGGTCTCACGAACTATTGATGTCTGCGTGTTCCGCAAGTCGCACGGGCCTGTAAGCTCAATCGTTTCATCTTTGTATCTGTTGTTATGTGTCCAGTGTCCTTCTTGGTGTTGCATTTTGGGTGCCCAGCAGTGTACATACAGGGTGTCCGAATAATGACTGTGCATTTAACGTACGAATTGCAGCAATGTAATTATAAAAAAAAATTTGAACGTAATTACCGTAAAAGTGACCCGCCACGTGGATGTTCTGTGTCCGGTAACCTTCATGTATCCCCACTCCGAGGCGCGCACCGCTGTCATTTCGAGCGAAGGTCATTCCCGAGTGCTTGTTCAACGGAGGCAGACGTGTCGATTGATCACTTATCTCGGCAAAAGGACAATTGTGTTGACAGTCGAACAGTATTTTTGGTGAAACATGTATTTCGCCATGACGACAAGTACACCGACAAAGTGCAAAAAAAATTGCTAGGTAATTTCGTGATGCAGACATCCCTCACCGCAATGCGATACGTCAGCTCATAGCAAAGTTTCGGGAAACTGGTAGTGCTCTGAATGGCCCTAGTAGGCCATATACCAGACTAGACCGTACAGGATAGGCCATCATGCAGATTAGACCGTACAGGATATCTATGACAGCATACAGAGGAGTCACTCGATATTCTGAAAAGGAAGTTGCTTTTCCACCAGTACAAAGAGTGTATGTCGTGCATCAGCTGAAAGAAATAGAACACGAGGCCAGCATTCTGTACTGCAGGTGATTCAAAGAGTTCCTGTTTGAAAAAGGTGAGGACATTATGAACGTGACTTTCTTTACAGACGAGACATGGTTTCACCTGTCCACAACCAGGTCAGGGTTTTGGTGTGCAATGACTCGTGCGCGCATTATTGGGCCCATTTTCTTCGGTGAAACCATTAACTCAGAACATACCCTGAAAAAGGTCTTCACCAATGTGCAGGAGCGTGTGCTGAGAAGTCTGGACGTCGGTGGTGCCCATTTCTAACTCCTCCAGTAGGAACTACAGTAGTTCGACATGGTAAATGTTACTTTAAGTGCACAGTTATTTTTGGACACATGTTGTATTCTGTGTAATATTTCAGTTACCCAATGCCGGTCAGTTCCTCTCGCAAGCAATATGTCCAACTCGAAAACAGTTTTGTATTTTTACTTTGATCATGGTATCATCCACTCTTTTCATTTTTCTGGTTCAAAAGTTCCTCTTTGCTTGTGGCCTCCAAACATGCACTTCTCCATGCATCTTTCAGTTGTCTGCAGCCTCTATATATCTATTTCATTTAACCATGTCTTTGATCCACAAGCATGAAATGTAAATATAATTCGAACCTATGGTGGTACATTAAATTGCTCGATTGCTGCTAATAGTCGTGGCACGCATCAGTAATTATGAGATATAACAGCAGAGAATCTTCAACTTACAGTATGCGATCGGCATCGTATTCATGCAAAGTACATAGAGCCGCATTTTCATTTCTGAATGACAGCCACTAACATTCCCTGAAGACTAGGAGAATGAAACTCCAATTTTAAGTCGCCAAGGCACCGAAACTGGCGAAACAAATCATAAATTCTGTGAATGAAAAAATGACAAATTATGTCGCGGAAAAAAACTATTGAAAATTGGTGCAAAAGTTGTATTTCAAGTTTTAATCATGTCGTAAGTAGTCATTCTTGCTCCATCTCTTGAGCTGCGTCCTGCCCCTACCTAGTTGCACCTGTGTGTCTCTTATACACCTTCAAATGGAGGGTATCGATAATTTTTATGGATGCAACTCAGAAAATTTGAAGAGGTGTTATTGGAAGGGGGAGGGGGCTGAATACCTGGTATATTAATTTCCAGTATGCATTAATTACAATTGCCTTTCCCCTTCGAGAAAAATGACCCATGCATTAAACAGCAATTTTTACTGAGTATCATGTTAAGTGCGATTAATTGGCGCTAGATGAATTACTTCAAAACACAAGTCTGAAACTAATCTTTGTTTCTCATGCTTTATTTTGCAACTCACTTTTCAGAAATGAAAAACCTTTGCTAACAAAGCTAGAGCTGAACTAAAATTAACATCTCAAACCCATTTCAAATTGTTTCAAATAGTTTGGGAAATCTTAGTAACTCAAATTTAGTTTTTAACGCTTTTTAAAATAAATAATTCCAGATGTAGAATAAGATATTTAAAGCATACACCGTGAACACATGTTAACAATAATTTTATTAAATTCAAATTCTCATCTGCGATCATCTGATACGTTGAAAAAAAAATAAGTTAATGAAGTTCGAAAGAGGATTACAGAAGTCTTATAGTCTTAAATGAACTCCTTTCTTGTCATGCTCACGCAAAAGGGGATTTGTTTCGAATTTATTTCTCGACGCCCAGAGGCATTGCGATCATTGTACGCAAGGGAAATGACACAGGAGAGAACATTCAGCCCTCTTGTCGTAATTGATAATCGCGAAAAACAGGCTGATGAATTAATTTAGTTGAAAAGGGAACGGACATTCAAGAAATTGATCAGCACTGGAGTAATTTGCAATCAAAGCACCGAATTAAGCAACTAATAATTGTTTTCATCGAGGGAGATGAGTTTCTCTATAAGGCTGACGACACCTGATATTGAGGTTAAGGATTATTAATGAGGCGAGATGACAGTGTTATTGGAACAAGTTTCGTCGTTATCATTGCTCTGACACGCGTTCTATTCAGTGTAATTTTGTATCTGTAACTAGTACACGGGATCGCTGCTCGTTTAGTAAGAGGAAGGATATTGCCCCATTACACGTTGTGTTCTTCCTTGGTAATTTTGCCGGTAACGAGCTTCTGAAGACGCATTCAATACGTGAGCAGAGGTTCGCCTGCATATTTCCCTTTCAAATTCAGTCGTTCGCCATACGAAGCTCATTATAATCATTCCACGGGAAATATTGCTGAATTATAAGGTAGGAGACTTGGGCTGTGTGTTCGATTATTAAAGTGATCCCAGCTAACGATGTAGAATCTTTCGCGTGACATCAATTTGTACGAACTTTGCAAACATGCGTTGTTATTTCAGGATGAGGGTTTTGGTATGGCGACACATTTGTATCAGAACATAAATTTCATGCTGAATCTCATTTTTACGCTTTCCAACCGTAGGTTGAAGAAGCGTATATGCTCCAGCTTTGTCCGTCCGTCCGTCCGCACGATAACTCACGTAAACATGATTCGATTTCGATGAAATTTAAGTATGTGGTAGGGGATCAGCTGTGGACGAACCCTCTTGAAAACGAACGAAATGGGGTCAAAGGTCACGAGATAAAAGCCGGATTCATTCAGTTGCCGTTATGCGTCATAACTTGCGTAAATATGTTTCGATTTCAATGAAAGTTTAGTATGTGGTAGGGGACCACTTGGGGACAAATCCTCTTGAAATTAGGTGAAGTCGGGTTAAAAGGCAGGACATTGGAGCGCGATGCATTCCATTGCCCTTATGCGTCATAACTTGCGTAAATATGGTTCGATTTCGATGAAATTTTAGTATGTAGTAGGGGACCACCTGGGGACGAATCCTAGTTTAAAATGGACGAAATGGTGTCAAAGGTCAGGACATAGGATCGGGATCCATTCCATCGCCCTTATGTGTTATAACTTACGTAAAAATGCTTTGATTGAGACAACTTTATCATGTTGTTCCGGAAGTATACTTTACGGGTTCTGTTGAATATCATCAAAATGGGGTCTAAGGTCAGGTCATAGGAGCGAGATTTATTCTACAGCCATTATCCTCATAACTTGAGTATTAACTTAAGTAATGATTTCTGGTATGTTGGAGAGCGTATCATAATCAATGCATTGCATGAGTTTACTAACTTGTTTTTTTTTTTGACAACTGCTAAAATTTGTAAAAGAACGTGAGCTTTAGTTATAGATGTATATAGATTGGCATAAAATTAATGCCCTCCTAAAAGCGATAAGTTATCGTCTGAGTTAGGCCCAGGGTTGGGTCCGTGATCAGGAATTTGTGGTGTTTGACGCTGGATTCAAATCATTGGTTTGAATAGGACCTGGGTTCACGTCCCGAATGAAACCTGGGTTGTTTTTCATGACATGGCTGCGTCCCATCCCTGTTATCAGTGGCCCCCTAAACCAGGGAAATGCAGACTTCTTAAAAACTTGGACCCTGATAATCCTTCAAAATTTATTACAACGGCCGCTCCATAAAAACTGAGAGTAAAATCGCACCAAGTGAAGAAATATAGGTACAACAAAATATGTTATTCTTTCCCAAAGTATCTTCCCTTGGATGATATGCAACGGTCCCATCGTTCAGTCCACTTTTCAAGGCATGTGGCGAAGACATTTTGTGGAAGCTGATTTAGCGACCCCTGCACACCTTGAATAATCACGTGTTGAATGTTGTGGCATGGAATGTACCCTTCATTCTTGGAAACAACCAGAAATCGTACGGGGCGAGGTCAGGACTGTAGGCAGGTTGTGGCATGATGTCAATACGGTATTTTTTAAGAGACTGTTGAACACAAACAACCACATGTGGGCAGGAGTTATCATGGTATGGGGTCCACTTGTCCACCAGTTCCGGTCTCTTAATCGATACGTGTCGTCGCAGACAATTCAAGACTGAAATGTAATTCTCAGCATTGACAGTAATTTGTGGAGGAGCGGCATGCTGGTAGACTACACCTTGATGATCAAAGAAAATTATCATCATCACCTTCCCTGCTGTTTTGGTTTGGCGGACTTTTTTCGGAAGAGGCGAGCCTGTGTGTTTCCAGACACTCGTTGCGCGCTTCGTGAGGGGGTCGAAATAGTGAACCCATGTTTCATCGGCAGTTATAACTGGGTTTAGAAAGTTTAGATCTTTTGCAATCATTTGTTTCCACACATGATACCTGAACTCTGCCTAATAATTGTTTTCTCGTCCGGTGATGAGGTACCCATCTGGAACACTTAAGATGTAGCAATCATATGTTGCACAGAATGCGGATTGCAGACGTTTTTGAAATATTAGCTGACTCCGCTATGTATTCACACGTCATTCATGGATTTTCTTGCTGGATTGCCCAACAGTGTTAACAATACGTTCCGTAACAACACTTTAAATTCGACAAGCCTAGGAGCGAGTTCTGCCAATAAACACTCTTTCGTGAAATCATGGTGCCATCTAAAAATCGTTGACTCACCCAAAGATTTATCTTTGTATGCTTTTTTCATTAAATCAACTGTTTCTGGAGCGGGTTTACCCAAACGTTAGCAAAATTTTATCGCGCAATGCATTTCACTTCTTAACTCTTAATCACTCACCTCCACAGCTGTATGGAGAAATGCAGACACACCCTAAACAACTGCTCAGTCACAAAACCAGAATAGTCTGCCTCGGTCAATAACTGATGCTATAGATACTTCCTTAATTCAATTAGTCGTCTGCGTAGTTATTTTTGCCCTTCGTACTCTTGCCAACTCAAGAAAATATACTTTCAATTTTTATGGAACGGCCTTTGTAGTTCCGGAAGACATGTTTTCTTTGTAATACAGCATTTGTTAGAATTCTTTACTGGCATCGTCATCATGCAGAATAAAATGAAGAGAATTTCAAACTGAAATACCTGTGGACCAAAGTCTGTGGGTATGTAATTTCCCCGTGAGTTTTTAATGCTAACGCGAAACTGTCGTTTTGTGGATGTCTAGTTTAAGACAGTTTCAACAGAGGAACATTGGCAAAAAGTGTTGGTATTACTTACCTATAAGAAGTGGGATTAAAAATGAACTTTCAGAAGACAAAACTGATGTTCAATGCTTTTACAAGAAATGAAGATTTATCGATTGATGGAGAAAAGCTGGAGATAACAGACACGTACGTTTATCTTGGACAGCAGATATCAAGTGAGGGTCACATTGATGAAGAAATTAATCGGCGTATAAAACTTGCCTCGAGTGCTTTTGGAAGAAACAGCATAATTTTCAAGAGCAATATGCCATTACGTCTTAAAAGAAAAGCGTTTGATCAATGCATCCTTCCAGTGCTTAGGTATGGTGCAGAGACGTGGACCTTAATTAAAAGAGACATACAAAGGCTGCAGACAACTCAAAGCAGCATGGAGAGGTGCATGCTTGGTGTAACCAGGAGAGATAAGAAGAGGAACACGTGGATCCGAAAAATGACAAGAGTGGAAGACATCATGATCAGAGTTAAATCCCTGAAATGGCAATGGGCTGGACATACTGCCAGAAGGACAGACCATTGATGGACAGCCGAAATTTTAGATTGGATTCCAAGGGACAGGAAAAGACCCAGAAGAAGACCACATGGGAGATGGGTGGATAAAATTCCAAAAGTATGCGGGAGTGACATGGAGGAGACTGGCACAAGGCAGACCGTTGTGGAGGAAACTTGGGGAGACCTTCGTCCAGCAGTGGATTGATAATGGTTGGTAATGATGATGATGATTTGAGTCATAATAATCATCATAATCAATAACCATAGGTACAATTCTAGCAGGTGTCTGTTGCCATTTTCACTATATTGCCCAGCACGGGGATAACTGTTCTTCCAGTTATTTGGGGAGCGGCGTCTCCACGGCCTAAGCTGACCTTGCGAAGGGTCATTTTTGCACCAGCCTCAGTTGTAGGTTGCTGAAGTTGTGAATATGCGCCAGCTCTGGATTTTATTTTCACTTTTTCTTTCCTGTCTTCTCCATTTTATGTTTTCTTTGTTTTTCCGAGCTGGTTAGCTAGACCTACCTGCACGTTTGCCGTGTGCGGTGACCCATAAGGTGGAAAAGAGGATGCTGGAGGCTGAAGTTTCTGGAGGCCTGAGTATTGCTGTCGACAATTGCCAACACTCCTCTTTGCCCTCTGCTTCCCCCTAAACGGGCGGCTAGGAACTAACCCACTTCTAGTCAATGAGGTCTGTAGCCGAGTGGAGCCCACCAGACCTCTAAATGCTTGTCGTTTCGTACGACAGGGTGAGTCTGGGGATAGGGTGGGCAGGCCAAAGGGGTGTTCCCCAGGCACGGGAAAGTCTGGGTGTACGCCGAGTGCATGTCTGCCCTATCAACTTGCTATATACGCTTCCTATCCTTAGAGCCGTGTCTTGCGTCCACTTGGGCTTGCGGACCTCCGGTTCTCCCTCGTCCGGCTCGATTGTGGGTCGGGAAGTCGGCGGACAAATTCTTAATACTTTTCATGGCTCTCAATTCTGTTTCCCAAGAACCAACAACCAAAAAAGGTATTGAGGAAGGCTTAGATCCTTGCACCAAAAAGCATGTGCCTGATTCTTCGAATGCTAGTTTCTTTTTTGTGCACTCATTGGACCCTAGAAAACCTTTGAGTGCCAGAAGTCCATTTTGGATAAATAAAGCACTTCAATCCATTGCAAGCTCTCCTAAAAGCGTAAAGAAACTCCAATCTGGAGATCTTCTTTTATAGATGTCCACTGCGGCCTACAGTTCCATACTTCTTAACACCACCATGTAGCTTGAGACTCCAGTCAAAATAACACCACATGGATACTTAAATTCACCTCGAGGTGTTGTCTCCTCTCAGGACCTCATTGGTTATACTGAGGATGAACTACTTGAAAAACTGAGGAGTCAACACGTTACGGGTTTGTGGGGTATTCTCTTCAGGCGGAATGGGCAGTCCGTCCCATCCCGCAAAATCATTTTAACAATTGACAGCCCTTCCCTGCCTACGTTCATCAAGGCAGGGTATCTTCACCTTGAGGTCCATCCGTACATATCTAACCCGTTGAGATGTTTTAGGTGTCAGTGTACGGCCATTCTCAGCAGTCGTGCAGTAGCAATCCTAGGTGCGGACGCTGTGGTACCACAAACCATCATTTATCGGAATGTGTGACCAAGGCCGAGTATTGTGTGAACTGCAAGGGTTCACACGCAACATCAGCCAAAGATTGTTCTAAGTGGAAGGATGAGAAAGAAATTCAAAGGCTAAAGACGTTTGAGAATATTTCCTATCCTGAGGCCAGAAGGAGAGTAGTTCCTGTTTCTTCTGATCGGCGATCATATGCATCAGTGGTGGTTGACAAATCTACGGTTGCCATTCAAACCGACATTCAGACCCTCCTAAATGTCCCTACAAGCTGGACGATATCATCGCAGTTGGGCTGGAGGAATTCCAGTCTCGAGCTAGGGTCTGAAAGCGGCACCCACCACTTCGCTGAAGCATACTCACCCCGGCACCAGCAAGGGAACTCGGGCCACTTCTTCTGGCAAAAACACCAAAGTCAAGGTTAACAAGAAGAGTGCTTCTTCTCCAAAATCTCGTCAAACTACTCAATGGCGAGCGAATCCCGTAAGACACTTGAGACAAAACATGCTCCTATCTGGGCTCCTAGTCACATCCCCCCAAATTTCTGGAGCATTCGTCAGAGGAGATGGATGCTGACCTCGTTTGAGCAGTCAGTAAAATTAATTTCATTTTCTTTTTAATTTCACTTTTAACCATGGCTTTAATCCTTCAGTGGAACTGTCGAGATTTTCGGACTAGTTTTGATGACGTGAAACATCTGCTTTCGTTGTACTCTCCGGTGTACCTTTGTCTACAGGAGGCAAAACTTAAACCATCAGACCTGCTTCCAGGTCGAGGCTGCAGTGCATTTCGGACATGTAACGTATTGGGAGATATAGCCTATGTGGGGGTCGCTATTCTTGTCCCTCACAGGGTTCCGGTATCTTCCGTTGCGGTATCCACAACTGTGCAGGCCGTGGTGGTTCGTATTTCTGTGCCTGTGCTTATTACTGTCTGTAGTGTCCATCTGCCGCCGGATAAGGATGTGAGCGTCTCTATTCTGGAGAGCTTGGTTGATCAGCTGCCTGCACCCTTTCTTCTACTGGGTGACTTCAATGCACATCCTCCTTTGTGGGGTAGTGTCTGCATCAGCGCGAGAGGTCGTCGCATAGTCTCTTCTGTCATTGGCCTCTTTGTGCCTTTTTAACACCGGTGCTGACACGTACTTTCATGAGCCGACAAGATCCTTCAGTGCGATCGATCTAACTTGGGATCACCATCGATTATTGCTGACTGATCGTGGAAGGTGTGTAACGACCTCCACGGGAGCTACCAATTTCCAATTGTGCTCTCGCAGCATGCGAACATGCCAACTTCTGCCTCCCGCCTTCCCCGATGGAGGATGGAGCGTGCCAGATGGGAGGTCTTTACATCGTCCGCAGTAATATTTCCTACCATGGTGACCCAAGAGTCAATCGACGCAGCTGTTCTCGATGTCACAACTTGCATTCTTCAGGCGACAGATCTTTCTATACCAAAAACATCTACGAAGCTCCCCAGAAGTCCGAAGCCTTGGTGGACTCTCAATGTGCAGCGGCTAGGAGAGCTCAACATAAGGCCTGGTCTACGTTTCGGCGATATCCAACGGATGCCAATCTCGTTGCATTTAAGCGAGCAAAATCCTATGCTGGGTTCGTACGTCGACGTAGCAAGAGGGAGACTTGGATCCAGTATGTTTCATCTCTCACTTCACGTTCCAGTTCGAAAGTGTGTGGGACAAAATTCGTAAGATCCGGGGTAACTACAGCTCTCACTAGATCTATATTCTCGAGAGTAACGGCTGCCCATATGCTGAAGTCGGGGAGATTGCTGATTGTTTGGGGGGAGCCTTTGCCTCCGTGCCGAGTGACCTGGCGTATCCTTCCTCCTTTCAGAGGAATAAAACAACTGCGGATCGCCAGAGAGTCTACTTTGCGCCTTTCCGTAACACCGACTATAACTTCCCCTTTAGCATGGTTGAACTACGGGTGGCTATGTATCGGTTCTTCGCTACATCTGTCGGTCCTGATGGCACCTACTATGACATGCTCCGTCATCTATAGCAGTCGTCTCTCGATAACCTTTTAATCTTGTACAATCGCATTTGGTTGCAGCACAGTTTCTCGGAATCTTCACGAACAGGATTTGTTCTGCCTTTTCCCAAACCTGGCAAGGGCCCTAAGTCTCTCTCTAGTTATCGTCCAATTGCTCTCGCTTGCTGTCTGTGTAAAGTTCTGAAGCGCATGGTTGATTCCCGGTTAATTCATATTTTAGAAGAAAATCACGTGCTTTTATCATCACAAAGCGGCTTTCACCGTCATCGTTCACCTAACGATCATCTCCTGCACCTTGAGACATCTGTGCGCGAGGCGTTCGTGCGTAGGCAGCACCTGGTTTCTGTATTCTTTGATATTGAGAAAGCCTATGATCGAGCGTGGAGGCACGGGATTATCCGCGACCTCCACGCATGCGGGTTGCGAGGAAATCTTCCAACCTTCATTGTAAATTTTCTTCGCAATCGGCTGTTCCAGGTGCGCCTGGGAACTACGCTCTCGACCGCGTTCCATCAAGAACAAAGTGTTCCTCTAAGTTGCATTTTATCTGGTCACATTGTTCATCCTTCGCATTAATTGTCTTTTCACGAATCTTCCTCCTACAGTTTCGGCTACTGTTTATGTTAATGATTTGCACATATTCTGCTAGTCATCAAGCATGAATTTTATTGAAAGGCAGTTGCAGTCTGCTATTAACCAGATCTTTAAAGCGGCGAATAGCAATGGTTTCGTTCTTTCTCCCGACAAGGCAGCGTGTGTCCATTTCTGCCGGAGGTGTGGCCTCCATCCTGACCCAGAGCTCTATTCAGAACTCTATTTAGACCATGCAGCTATTCCAGTTTTGCCGGAGACCAAGTTCTTTGGATTGACTGTCGACCGTGCGCTTACGTTCCGTGCACACGTTCGGCGGCTCAAGATTTCCTGTCTGCGTGCTCTGTCTATTCTACAGATACTTTCCAACGTATCATGGGGTGCAGACAGGATGTCTTTGTTTCGCATTTACCATTCATTACTATGGTCAAAACTGGATTATGGTTGTATCGTGTACTGCTCTGCGCGTCTTTCCGTTCTCCGGCCTTTCCTTACTGTTCACCATCAAGCGCTGCGTCTTTGTACGGGAGCATTTCGAACGTCTCCGATTCCCAGCCTTCACGCTGACGCGACCGAACCATCTCTTGAATTTCGCCGTCTCCAGCTGTCTGTTCAATTTTACTTGAAACTTCGATCTCTGCCAGACCATCCTTTGTACGATGCAGTTTTCCATCCCCAGCATGCTCGTTTATTTGAGAACCGGCCCTCGTGCATTCCAAACTTCGGTCTTCGTATGGCGGCCGTAGCTCGTGATGAAGGGCACGACCTTTCACTTGTTGGAGAGACCAGGGACTTTGGGGATCCTCCATGGCGCCCACTTGGTGTCATGGTTGATACCACCTTCACATCGTTTGATAAATCTTCAATCCCTGCGTCATTGTACCAGCAGCTCTTTGCTGAGCCCCGTTCCCTCAATTCTGACTACACTCCTGTTTTCACTGATGGCTCCAAGATGCATGGAGTCGTTGGATCCGTGGCTGTCTGTGTAGAAGACGTCTCTGTAGCGCGGATCCCGCTGAGGCCACGGTGGTTTCGGCGGAGATGCAAGTTGTGTATCTCGCTCTTCTCCATGTTCAGTCGAGTTCTCATCATCGTGCTATGGTCTATACGGATTCCTTAAGTGTCTTGCAGTCTTTGTCATCTGCGGATTGCCGTGACCATCATTTTCTCTTGGATGTGAGACGGTTGCTTCGTCGTTTGCTCGAGGCCGGTTTTCAGGTTCAGTTTTGTGGGATTCCTGGGCGTGCTGCAATCTAGGGTAACGAGTGTGCCGATGCGGCTGCTAGAGCTGCTTCCTAATTGGTCCTCACACCTTGCCACTGTTTCACCAAGATTTCCGCTTTCTTGTTCACGATCATATCAAACGAACCTGGCAGGGTCTGTGGGACCAACAGGTGGAAAATAAACAGCATAGTATTAAACCTATTCTTGGAATCTGTAAATCTTCATATCGTTTGAACCGTAGGGAGGAAGTGATGTTTGCACGTCTCCGCATTGGGCATTGTCGTTTCACACACCGCTTTTTGCTGTGTGGCGACACTGCGCCGATGTGTGAAACGTGCAATTGCCGACACACCGTCACTCATCTTCTGTGTAGCTGTGTTCGTTTTCGTGATGTACGTTTTCATTGCTTTCATCCTTATTTGTTGACAGAGTACGCCGCTACCCTGCAGCGGCTCCTAGATGACCACTGCGATACTGTCGCTGTCTTCTCATTTTTTAAACAAATTGACGTTTTTAAACGTATCTAGATTTTAGCCCTTCAATCATTCTCATTTTTCAGTTTTACTGAATCAGCCAGATCTTAATCATTATACCATGTTTTTAATACTGTTTGTTTAATTGTCTTGTGTTTGGAGCTCTTTGGCCAAGCATGGCCATCGCGCCATAAAAATCAACCAACCAATCATCACTATATTGGCCCGTTGAAGTCTGTTTATTGCGGAGTGGCTTAGTTCTTGAAGAGTTCCACCGCACCAGTCTTAAATATCGTCAGCCCACACACGGTGAGAGCGTCCTCTTGCATTTCTTCGGTTCATTAAGTCAAACACCAATGTCTTTATCTTTGTCATTTTTCATTCAACAGATGTGTCCAAAAAGTCTGTATTCTCTGTACGATTTTTTGGAACAGGATCTTTTTTTAGTTGTATTCTTCTGTACACTTCATTTCTTACCCTCTTTTTCAATCCGATTCGTAAGATTTTACGATAGCATTTTCTTTCAAAAGCAAGTATTCTTCTCCGATTCCTTTGTCAATGTCCAAATCTCGAATCCGTATAGCATGCTGCTGAAAATGCATGTTTCGAGAATGCTTAACTTAGTTTTGAAGCTAACAGCTCTGCTTTTCCAAATTGTATCCATGGCTTTTTAAGTGTTGTTGCCTTTGCAATTGTAATTAAAATTTCGTTTTTTGCTCTTTAAGTCATATGTTACACAGTTTCCGCGATAAGTTCATTTTTCCACATTTTTAAGTTCTTTGCCTTCCAGAATGATCTTTTTCCTGATCTTTTATATTTGAGTGCTCCTGTAGTAACAGCCTACGCTCATTGGTGTCCCTAAACAATCATTTGAAGCGGAATATTTTCGAAGGCTTATGAGCTTCGCGGAAAAATAGCAAAGTTTGTAAACGCCTTAAAATAATGATATATTCTTAAACAATATGTTGGGTCATGAGGGTTCCCAAACAATTTGGGAGAAGCTATTGTGCTGGAGAAATTGTGAACACGGATGCTAATAAGAACGACTAAGAGTATCGGCGTGTTTTTTGTGTGTGTGGGGCGGGGGAGGGGGTTAAAGACCACTGTTAACAACTAAAGGCTACAAGCAATTACTCGCCCCTACTTAGGGCCCTTGACTCAAAAGAGCACAACCAGTACAGTAAGACAAACACCATGTCTCATCAGTGAATCTAACCCCAGCTCACTCTGAGAAACGGTGAGAAACGAGCGTTTAGACCACTGAGGCGGCGGGGATGGAGTTCTGGTCAGGATAAATACTAAGATTACTATACTGAATATTTCTAAATGTGAATAGCCCTGAAACAACTCAAGTGTGGTTAGCGTTCTTGAATAATTATGGATTATTTGGATTCTGCAAAATTGTCGAAACGATGTTTAATAACGGTAGGTGGTCAGATGTCTTGCAATAATGGCAAATAACGACGGTCGTGGAAAAAGTGAAGGTCTTGAGAAGTGAGGATCGTAGCTAAAAGCTGAAGTTCATGGAAAAGTAGCAAACAAGCTGTGATTAATAGAACCATAGCCAGAAGAGTGAATGAAGTTTATGAAGGAAATAGTTTGATAAAGAGGGTAAGTAAATGTGGAGGAGTGGTAGCAAAGATAATGCAGGAGTCATGGAACAGTAGACAAGAGTAGATTCTGTAACACAAAAATAGTAGAATTCACGAATTAGATGTCAGTGGCCAAAGGAATGAGAACCATGAAATAGTAGACAAGATGGTAAAAATTACGGTTATGGAGTGGAAGCGTAAATAGTGCAGGAGTCATGGAACAGAATCCAGGAGAGTAGAATTTGTGGCGCAGAAGAAATAGATTCATGACACAGCATCCAATGATTAGAACAGAATCCAGGAGAGCGAAATTTGTGACGCAGGAGAGAAGGATTCATGAAACAGCATCCAATGATTAGAACAGAATCCAGGAGAGTAGAATATGTGACGCAGGAGAGAAGGATTCATGAAACAGCATCCAATGATTAGAGCAGAATCCAGGAGAGTAGAATTTGTGACGCAGAAGAAATGGATTCATGAAACAGGATCCAATGATTAGAACAGAATCCAGGAGAGTAGAATTTGTGACGCAGAAGAAATGGATTCATGACACAGCATCCAATGATTAGAACAGAATCCAGGAGAGCAAAATTTGTGACGCAGGAGAGAAGGATTCATGAAACAGCATCCAATGATTAGAGCAGAATCCAGGAGAGTAGAATATGTGACGCAGGAGAGAAAGATTCATGAAACAGCATCCAATGATTAGAACAGAATCCAGGAGAGTAGAATTTGTGACGCAGAAGAAATGGATTCATGAAACAGGATCCAATGATTAGAACAGAATCCAGGAGAGTAGAATTTGTGACGCAGAAGAAGATTAATGAAACAGCATCCAATGATTAGAACAGAATCCAGGAGAGTGAACAATGTTACGCATGAGAGAAGGATTAATGAAACAGTATCCAATGATTAGGGCAGAATCCAGGAGAGTAGAATTTCTAACGCAGAAGAGGATCCATGAAACAGCATCCTATGATTAGAACAGAATCCAGGAGAGTAGAATTTGTGACGCAGAAGAGGATTCATAAAACAGCATCCAATGATTAGAAAAGAATCCAGGAGAGTAGAATTTGTGGTGCAGAAGAGAAAGATTCATGAAAGAGCATCCAATGATTATTAAAGTAGCACGGGGTAGTCTGCCCGGGAGCTTTGGGCTTATCGTCCAATTCTGCCCCTCGTTCAAGTGCCAGATGAGGCACGAGTTGAAGTTTTTGTGCTACAGAATTAGTGGTAGCTCTCACTGAAACGAGTTGCTACAAATTAAGTACGGATGACAGCTTCCAGAGTCACTGGTGGTGATCGTTAAACACAAAACAACAACAAAAGTATACAAAAATACGAGGTAGTGATGCTATGGGACACCAATCATAATATGTTGTACGTTGTCAGAGCCAGTTGTAGTCCCTTCAACAATGCCATTTCCAGTTTCTGAAGCAATTTAAACTTGAACACTAGTTTGGAGTAATCAATATTCTGGAATAACAGTATAGGATATTTCCTGGCTGGGAACAAACACTAAACAAGGTTTACACGGTGACTTGGAAAACATATCGATAAAACTGACCTTCAAAAACATTCCACTAATGGTTCAAGGACCTAGGACAGGAGGTTGACTTCTCCTGCAGCTGATCCTGAATTCGAATAATGGTAAGACATGGATGCTATGCCCCATGTAACGACATTGGTTCTAATTCCTCAATAGAAATAGTGTCTAGATTATAAATGATCGAGTTCATCTTGTCTTAGGGTGTTGAACACTAAAAATCATTTAAAAGTATGAAAGGAATTGGAATATTAAATATGCAGTTGTATTTAAAACACACCGGGCCTTGCAAATTCAGCTACTGTGTGTAAGTGTATAGTTTCACTTGCAATTTTATCCCCATGTCTAAAAATCTGATTGAAAAATTGTTTTTCACTATAGTGAACGAAAAGGATTTGCACTGGCCGCCCAGGTGGCGCAGTGGTCTAAACACTGGTTTCAGCATTTTTGTTCGAGATGGGTCTGGGTCCTAATCCTGGCGAGGCATGCGTGTTGTTTGTCTTACGTCGCTAGCCCTCTCCCCTGGAAGCAGTCGCTCTAAATTAAAGACAGGCGTCTGCTTGTAGCCCATAGACTTGATCCTAGTGGTCGTTAAGCCCCCTCCCCCTTTCCCCAAAAATTGTACTGTCTAAAATTCACGAGCCATTTTCAGTTATTCCTTTCGTGACTTAACGAAGTATTCTTGATTCAACCTTTTCAGTGAACTGGCCGGAAAAATCTTAATTTCACAGTTTTTTATGCGCTAGGAATGCTCTGAATGTTTTCATAAACCTTTCCGCAAATCCCCTTCATATATTAACGAAAAATTCTGTTCTCATTTTTTCCTTATCCATATGACGGAAAATGTCCGGTAATGGGAATTCGCGAGAACACTTGAACTTTGTATAACTATTACAAATTTCACTGGTCGGTCGTTTGACCTGATTTTGAAATTCGGCTGAGAGATTTGACATTGTGGATAGCATATCGCATGATATTTTGGTTATTGCGGAAATGAATATTCTGTCTTCTGTTCCGCCATTTAATGCACTAGGTATTGTATATTGTTATCATATGAATCCAGGTGAGTACATTACTGTACGGGTGATTATACATGATTATGTATCTGTCTGTGGAGTCATTAAGACAAAACCTATTATTTCTGTCAAGAATAAATTTTGTATTTAAGAGTTTTGTGAAGTAATACTATATGTACTACGTCTCACCTTTTAAACGTAACCAAAAATCATTCAGTTTAAAAACGTCCTGTTGCTTCGAAAAATCGCTATGGAAAAAAAATGAAGATTTTGATATGCCCTCTTCCTGAAAAGTATCAAGTAACCTCAAAAGTATTTGCCATTTTCTAGGAAGCTAAAAAAACACCTCGTAGTGATTGAATTTGCGGAAAAATGACGTCCATCGTCAGCTGAAATGATTCTAATGAGCATATGAATCAGATGAGTATGCAGTTTGATGGAGGAATGACGTGCGATTACAATGGCGGAATCAGTGGAGATTATTCGTGGTTGTTTATTATACGAACTTAAACTCGGTTCTTTTGCTGCAGAAACAACACGTCGCATTTGCTTAGCATTTAGGGCTAAATTTCAGGGACGGAGATGAATCCCTTAAAAAAAAGTCCCTGCGTGGTCGTCCTGTCAGCCGTGGCACAGAAGCCATGAAAGTTGCTACTGAGCAAGACAGTAACTCAACATGCCAGGAACTAGTCCAGTTATTTGGCGTTAGTGATCAAACCATCCGAAGACATCTGCATGCAAATAAGTAAGGCATACAAGTTTTCTAAGTGGGTCCCCACAAATTGTCCGCAGTGAACAAACAGCAACGTGTCTCAGCTTATCTTGCATTGCTGTCTTGCAATGTCAAGGAATCATTTTTGGATAGGGTACTCGCATGTGATGAGAAGTGGATCCAGTACAGCACCCCAAAAAGTTAGACATTGGTTGTCCACCAGTGACTCAATTCCTCACACATCGAAGACAGCACTGCATCCACTGTACCGGGGAAACAACAGTGTACGTATGATCTTGTGAAATGTTTTCGCGATACGGATAGTGTTAAGGGCATTCGTAGAAACCGCCAATCGTCTGTGGTAACACCCTCCTTTCTGGAGGAATTTCATCTAACCCTAAAGTACTCTCCCCGGAAGTAAAGTCACTTTGGCGGTTGTGACATGAGCCGGGAGCATTTTATTCACCCTGCCATGGGCCTACTAAATGTCTGAACTATGGCCATACACAGTTCGGGTAGTGGAATAATAAAGTCCTTTTGATTCGGCAAAGCGCATCCCAGCAAAAACAATGTTGCTCGGCCAGCACTAAAGCCAGCAGTGGAACAGCACTATGGTGGAGCGGCCCAACCGTCAATATAATGTCCCGGCGGCCACCACATGCGCCAGCAGTTCAGGCCAGCAGCTGACCAACATTTGTCACCCCATCAATTGTCATAAGCCAGAACACGGCCATCAGTTATCCATCACAGGCAGTGGCTGCCACAGGCGGCCCTTATGCGGCCATGCAAGCACGTACCATAAAGGACGGCTAGCCTAATGTGGTCCGCTAGTTTCCGGGCAGTGGCAGCCGGCAATCACGTGACGTAACTGATGGCTTGCCGAATTATGTCCGCCAATTTCCCAGTAGTAGCATAAAAACATAGATAACCGCAGTTTGCTAAAGACACAACTACTGAATGGCGATATTTTCTCAACAGGTCCTGAAAAACGTACGTTTGGATCTGGCTGGAAATGAACCAACGACAGTCCTCATGCAAAGCGGACCCTCGAACCACTATACTGGTTTGCCACGCAGAAGTCTCTGCTTGAAGCTGTCTATTTCCTGCGCGATGAGAAACGAAGGGTTCTATATTTAATTTTACAATACTGCAAGGTGTTTTTCGTAAATGTCCGTTTCATATAAATCATCAATTTATTTTTTCAACGTAATTACTTTATAAGGGAACTTCACTCATTTTCAACCAGTGTACCAAATTAAAGACGCTTCTCAAAATTTTGTGCTGTCCTTATGGTTTTTAAAGGCCATTGTTTCATTAATACATTTACCCGTTCATGCCACATTCTGTTACATTTTTCACGTTGTATCTTTCCTTTCTACGGTCCAAAGCTACACTTATTTGTTCTAAACAGGAAATATATTTTATTTTACTTGTCGTTAATTTTAGCAGCAAATTCCTCCAATCTTGTGTATTCAACCCATGGATGAGTACATTATATCCACTTTTTTTAAATAATTGATAAATTTTGTACACGTATAATTCTTATTTTTTCCCAACATAACGATTTTTTAATGTTTTCCGGGACTTTTGTTTGAAGCGGCTTAGTGTATGTTAAAACGAAAGATACAGAAATTATTTCTTGTCATTCATGGGAATCGAGTGGGTGTATTTCAATGCCTGTCTGTATTCTCGGCTCTTTGAGTGTCAGTGCAGGAATTTTGCTATTTCGATAAATAAATGAGAGTAATTGACTATTTCTTACAGTTCATTAATAATTATTTATATATTTTTCTTCCGACGGTAATCTTCGTCGACGTGGCATTATATTAGGAAATTAATTCACCTCTCTACTTATGGCTTTTTTTCTTAGCATCTACTGAAATAATACGATGGCGATAGCGTCGTCTTCAACTAATTGGTACCACGAGAGAGACAGCACGTGCTGCATCTGCGCATGCACATCCCTTTGCTTCCACCTCGTGTTGGGTTTGCTTTGGTTGCCACCTACGGGCCACTAGTGGCACTTGCTTGGGGTCTCGCAGTTCACGTCGATGCTGCAGGGCCATCAATGGCTGCCACCAACGGACACCTACCGTGCCGTGAACTGCAGATTTCAGCCGGCAGTGACCCATCACTATCAGCTGGTGGCCGGCAGTTTCCCAACACTTGTGCTTTTGCCGGGATTGCCTATTTCCTATAGTTTAAGAGGTTCACGCGCAACAATATAATTAACCAACTTAACAGCACTTTTTTCAGTGATGAGGAATGGTGTTTAATTTAAATGGATTTGTGAATAGTCAGAAAACTCGCATCTGAGCTGCGGAAAACCCTTTCTGAGAGTGAAGGTTGCACTTCACTCTCAGAAAGTTGGAGTGTGATTGGGCATTTCTAGGCGAATTGTGGGGTCATGGTCTTTTCGATACAACTGTTCCTTCAGCAGTTTACGCACACGTTATCCATCAATTTGAAGCGATACCTGAAGAAGAGGAACAGTTTTTGTCGGTTCCAACAAGACGGTGCAACGTTCTACACGTCAGATGAGAAAATGGTGATTCTTCGTGATTCCTTCCACGATGCATTAATCTCGAACAACCTGTGGCCGCCTTGATCACCGGATTTGACTTCTCCAGATTTTTATTCGTGGAGCTGTCTGAAAGATAGTGTACCACAACAACCCTAGAACGCTGCAAGAGCTGCAAAAACATCAGTCTTGAGGACATCCCTGAAAAAAGTGTCCACAAATCCGTTTCATCGGGTTAATGTGAATCCAACAAAATGGTAGACAATTCCAGCATCTTTTGTAAAGGTTTTCCAATTACACAAGTATTAAATTTCAATGGTAAAGTTTTTAAAATAAGTTTTTCATTATATTCAAGGCACAAATTTTTAAAATCAAAGTTCGGGGAATTTTGAATTACTATATGTAGAAGTGTGTTAATAGTATATAAAACGTATAGCCTAAAAAGAAAAGGTTCCCTGAGGAGAGCTACAGCTCGGCAACTTTTGAGTTTAGCCTACACTTAATAAACGGATAATTTAAGACAATTTTTTGTCAGTGGGTATGTGATTAGTATTGGTGTGTTTCTTTCCTGTTATAATTTTGTTTCAGGTTATGTTCGAAAGACGCTTTGTGGACGATGCGAGAATTTAATGCCTTTGACGTATTTTGTTGACACTTTTTTACCTAAACCTATTTTTTCTTTTGACATATGTTACTGTTTTACCTAAAGGTATTTTTGCTTTTGACATATTTTGCTAACACGCGTCTTTATCTGAACCTTTTGGCTTTTGACATATTTTGCTGATACTTTTTTACCTAAATTTCTGATTCCCCTACTTTTGGCTTTGACATATTTTGCTGATACTTTTTACCTAAATTTCTGATTCATCTACATTTTGGTTTTGACATATTTTGCTGATACTTTTTATTTAAATTTCTGATTCATCTACATTTGGTTTTGACATATTTTGCTGATACTTTTTTTACCTAAATTTCTGATTCACCTACTTTTGGTTATGACATATTTTGCTGAGAATACATTTTTACCTGAACAGTGTTGTTTTTGAGTCTTTATAAAAGAAAAGAAAGTAAATAAAACAACAAAAGCAAAACAAAAAACAAACGACTTCGAGGAAGTCTTTCGATATTAATGAAACTCCACATACAAGTACCTCAGGGCCGAATATGTAGAATGATTAAAAAGTAACTACCAATGATTAAATAGTGGTTCACTACAGCGCATGGGCACTGCGCATCGAAGAGGATATATCAAGAGCAAAGCTCTCACTAAGGGGCAATTGTGACAGAGGATAGCGGTTGCATTAAACCTCCACGGACTGTGACGATGCCTCGTCGTCGGATCCGTGCTTACCACAAACAGCTGAGCAAATTTGAGAGAGGACATATAATTGGCTGAGAGAGGCGAGTTGGTCAAATCGCCCTATCGCCAGGCATTTGGGTCGGACCAAATCGTCAATCAGACGATGTTGGCGCCAATGGGTCGAGGAGGACACAGCCCGACGGCACGCGCGCTGCGCACGGCCGAGGGCAACGACATGATGATATGATGATACACGAGTATCGGGCGATTGTGAGAACTGAATTTCTCGCTTTCAACAATCTGGGGCCGCGTCATGTGGTCTACAGGTACGTTAAAGGACCATCCGGACCGTTGCCAGACGGTTTGCGAAACGTCGACTACATTCGAGGAGGCCTCTGGCCAACGAACATCTCTGGCACCGGTTGCAGTGGTGTCGTGCCCCATCAATGCGGCATGGTGTCCAGAGGAGTCGTGTTGTCTTCAATGACGAGTCACTGTCTGCAGTTGGCGCTGATGACCAGCGCATACGTCTCTGAAGACGAGCCGACCAGTGAATGGTTTCTTCCTTTACCGTGGAAAGGCACAGCTCGCGCACCGGGAGTGACTCTCTGGGGAGCCATTTCCTACGCTAGCCGGACACCCTTGGTAGTCCTCCGTACCACCCTCACGGCTCAACGGTACGTCGACGACTTTCTGCCACCTGTTGTGTTGCCATTCCTGTTGCAGCATCACCGAACAATTTTTCAACGGGCTAATGCACGGCCACACACGGCTCTCCTGTGCTTGCCTACGTAATATCGACACCCTTCCATTGCCATCTCGATCGTCGGATCACACACCGATTGAACATATTTGGGACATGATGATACGTTAGCTACACCCATCCTGGAAAGTCGTCGAACTGTAACGCAATTTGGACACCATTTGGCATGCTGTACCTTAGGACAGTACACGTGAACTTTATGTGTGTATGCCAAGCAGGGTAACTGCTTTTATCCGAGCCAGAGGTGCCGCTAAAACGTACTGCCTTATTCCAGTTGTGTTTCCGTTTCATCCGAATAAATGGCCCTGAGCTGCTCTGGAGTTTCAATCATTTCCTTTCCTATAGATGTACATTGCTCATACTAATTTTCATCTAGATCGAATGATTCCTTCCATGTAGTACCTCCTTCCTTCGGGCGTTTTTTTTGTGTGTGCAAAGGGTGTATTTGTGGATATACTTATTTACAGAAACCTGTTTCTGCTTTTGGCATATTTTGCTGATATACGTTTTTAGCTAAACCTATTTTTGTTTTTGGCATATTTTACTGTTACTTTTTACCTAAACGTATTTTATCACTTTCAAAAGTACTTCCAGTAATTTTGAACAATACTGACACTTTCGTCCTCTATCTCTGCAAAGTAAACTAGGAAGCAGGGGCAGATTATCCCACTTGGATACAGGAACATTTCCCGATCGACCACTGGAGAAATTGCCCGTTTTCTCGTAATCCTTCAATATACATTTTTTTAACGAAGTAATAATTATCGCTCATGAATAATAATCAGTAACTTCATTTGTGCTTCATATCCGTCTGAAAAATTATTTTCTTAAGAAAAAAAGCGTTTCTTTATCTGTAATTTGGGCGTTTGCTTTGAAAGGACATAGCAAAATTCTCGGCACTTATGGGAGAAAAGTGCAGCCGGACCCAGTTAATGAAGCAAAAGCTAACTATAGTTAGACGTGGTCGTTGGAATTGTAGTTCAGAATAAATGGTAAGCCCTACCATCTTTTTTTTTTTATTTTGACGGAGACACTAGCACCCATTATGATGGCCCATCACCCTCAGACCCTTTTCCACCTGCAGACATAAAGCGATTTTCCGGCAGACACATTCCGAAACATGTGTACCTCCCGCATTTATCTTAAAAGTAACAAAGATTTACCACTGAATTAGTTCATATGGATCAAACTATGGGTCAACTGAAAGAGGATGTACCAATAACGTAAATAAATGTACCAATACCTATTTATTTGGTAACTTATCACGCAGTTCGTGATCAGTGGCCAAATCCAAAAATTAATTGTGTAGGAAAATTGTTATGTCGCATGTGCACATTTCGACTCTCAGAATAACTTTTCCGGTGGTTAAGTTGGAACAGAGGTCTTCGAGAGACTCCTGACTTTTGTCAAAATCACATTTTTCAAATAAAAAGGGTGTCCCGTACGAAACCCCATTTTGAGCGGGGGCGGGGTTTGATGCTATCTTCAATCATGAGCGGATTTAGAAAATTATTCAATCATGAGCCGATTAAGAAAATTCTTTTACCGTTAAATTGTTTTTGAAATTCGTTCACGACTGAATTCGTCATAAAACGCATGTTTCGACAGTTCTTTTTCTTCCAGGATCCAATAAAATATGTTTTTCATGAGATAATGTATGAAGTGTTGTTCCTCTGTAAGTGCGTGTGTTTTTGTAAAGGACCGCAAGACAAAAATTCCCGGCCCGGTTTGATCGTCCCAATTCGCCCCTGCAAGGAACAATCTGTTTCATTAATTTATGTTAAAATGGTATCAAAACGTTATACGAGTATCTTGTGAAAGAGAAATATCATCCCTCCCAAAGTGATAGATGTATTGGGTGTAATGATTTTCACAGCAACTAATTTCATACGTAAATTATGTAAATACCGCATGTTTACAGAACATAAGGTGCATTCTTTTGTTCGACTGAATAAACAGAATCCGCTGAATAACTGTGGCGGTTGCAGATTAGACATTGAACGTAGTTATATATATATATATATATATGAATGCTTATTAACATGCAAGAAAGCGTGCAGATGCCATTATGAAGGCTCCGTGACTTCGAATACAGAACTTCTTCTTTCGTCTTCTCACTGCTGAGTGGAGTGAACGAATGAGTCACGGAATAATTTGCGTCGACAAACTCCAAGGGCTGATTTCACGGCTCGCTGCTTAAATACCGTGACCACTAATTGTATTTACGGATCGCTACTTCTACCAGGAGTGGAAAGAGACCTCTCCGTTTCCGACGATATTAAACCACTATTCAGCCGTGAATGCTACATAACATTTAGCGATGTGATACGTTTTGGCACATGGCGAAGATAAAAACGAAACACCCCTTCCCTCTTCCTTTATTCTGAGATCCTGTTTCGCTTAAAGGCTACACTTAATTAAATTTATGCTTGTGTTACAGGGACGAAGCGCTGTTTTCTTTTCGTAGTTAATGAGTAATTTCGGCTGCAGCTTTGATAATGAAAATGCAAAGTGTTATTATTAATATTTTTCGGAAGTCTTAAAACACGCTTCCCAGTAATCAATGCGAAACCAATCCATTTGTGGCGAAATATTCCTCTCCCTCAACTCAGAGGAATTTAATCTCGGCAGTCATTCAACCACAGAATTCCGGACATTTTCCTTATTTTATATGCAGTAAAACATGTTTTTGGCTTTGTCACGTCTTTCATATTTCGAAAAAGAAAAAAGGAATGCCGTTTTTATACATCGTAAATTTTTTGTATGCATGGCTAAGCATATTTGCAAAGCATCGCGAAATGCCGTTATGGAAAGCTGCGCTAAATTACTTGCGTGCAATTTTGCTTAAGAGAAAAGTTGGACTTATTTCCGAAAAAAGGATGGAAACGACTAACTTGAAAAAGGGCAAAGATATAATAGCGGCTTATGCCAAAGTATTCTCAGCTTTTTAAAAAGAGGTGTACTGCCGTGCCCTTCAGCTTTTGACCTTTTCCATCACAATTCAGGCAAGGATTGTCAGTTGACCACCTCCAATTTTTTTGAAAAAATTATGGTAGCTACTCCTAACAGAGGTATAAAGTACGGTAAAAGGATTTTTCACAAAAAAAAAATTTTTGATCGAGCTACAGCACTTTGAAAATAGGCAAAAAATACACCCGTGACGAAAATAATGTGAGACACCAAATTTTTAAATGTACACTGCACAGGTAGAGAATTGAATTTTTATTTATTTTGAAGCTATTGAATTGGCCTTTCTCTGTGTTTACAGAAATCGATAAAACGAATATTGCTAGATGGCAAAAAAGTCTATATTTATTACAAAAAAAATTTATTTTCTACAAATTTAGGACTTTTTTTTAAGAAAAAGACTTATCAGGTGGGTAAGTGTGCCAACCTGCACTCCTACTAGGGTTGTCTTAGCAGTAATTTTATTTTTATCCTGTGATGCGTGCAACTCATAAAATTAAATTTTAAAATACACAAAATTTCAAAAGATCAACATTTTCGAATTGCAATATCTTAAAAACCTAATTGTAGGTAGGAATCAGGTTACTGGATTTTTGCCTTGAAATTTTCCTACAAATTTTTGAAAACGCGCTTCTCTCCTATTCAAACCTCACGGTTAGGATATTATTAAAAAAATTCGAAAGATAGTTCTGAAAAGTTTACCTGAGTATATATTGCAAATTGCAGTGTCAATCCATATTTTAAAGTCAATTTTCTGATTTTTAATAATTGTCACCTATGTACATGTTTAATCTTTTTTAAATCCATAGTCTGTACACATACAATACATTATCTCAGTTTCAGTTAAGGTTCAATTTCTATTTACATAAGAAAAAAGGCCTCAAAAAACAAAATTATGAGCTTACCATTATAACTACAAATTATTCAAACTGAGAAAAGCTGCTGGATTTTATTGATTTCCTTCTCATCAAAATTATGAAGTCATGCAGAACGTCCAACAGGAGTTGGGGCATTCACTTTTAGAAGTACATTTTTTAAGGGCACTTGACCTGTTTTCTTGCCAGATTCTTCTGGCCACCAAAAACCTCTGGCTGGCCCATGAGGGTGCATGAAAGATACTGTTATGTCCTCGAATTATTTAGATATGTTTGTAATCTGCCCAATCCATCCACCAGTTATCGTCATAAATGCATCCTGTAAATTCTTCTATTTCAAAATCATTCACAGAAAATGGGTTCTTTTTTTTTGTTGGCTTGAAATTGCACTGCTTTATGTGGGTGCCGGACTGTTCTGGCCATTGATGGTTTATTTCCTTGTACTAACCAGGAATTATGTGATTGTATTCCAACAACAGATTTTACTGTATTCCAATCTTCTAATTTGTTGGTTCGATAGGATTGAACTTCACAAGTTGTGAAGAGTAGAAGTTTAGTCTTTGGGATCAAGGGGTAGACAGTTTCAACAAATGAAGGTGCATCTCTTATACACTATCTACCAGAAAGTAATTGAACACCCGTGATAGCAAAGGAAAACGAAGTTTATTCACCTTCAATAGTTGGTGGAGCCTCTACGAGCGGCGATTACAGCTGCGACCCTCCGGGGCATACTCTCAACCAGGCGTTGTACGACGGCTAGCGGTATTTTCTTCCACTCGGCTTGGAGAAGACAGATCAGTTTCTTCACCGATTTCAGACGGTGTGGGCACCCCTTAAGTCGACGACCCAACTCGTCCCAGAGGTGCTCGATAGGGTTAATGTCCGGGCTATGTGCAGTCCAGGCCATTCGATTAACCCCATTGTCACCATATCAAGCCATGGTGGACCTCACAACATGACAGGTGGCATTGTCATCCTGAAAGTAACATGGGCCCACCCCGTAAAACTGCCACAACGTAGGAGGCGCATGGTCATCCAAAATGGTGCAGTAGGTCTCGGCGTTGAGTCTACCAGGAATTGCCACCAAGGGTTCCGTGCCATACCAGGAGAAACACCCCCATAGCATAATTCCACCGCAGCCGAACTTCACAGTTGGCACCATACACTCCGGCAGGAGGCGTTCTCCAGGAAGACGCCAAACCCAGACCCTGCCATCCGAACGGAAGAGGGTGAACCTTGATTCGTCGCTCCAGAGAACCTGTTTCCACTGTTCAGCGGTTCACTGTCGACGTTCTTTGCACCACGTTAGCCGAGCAGCGCCACTGGACTTGGTGATCAAAGGCTTGTGGGCGGCAGCACGTCCATGATAACTGAGCAGATGGGCTTCCTTACGGATGGTATTCGTCGAAAGAACACTCCCGGATGCCTGTTGAAACTCCTCGCAGATTTGGCCTATCGATTTGGTGCGGTTCTTCCGAATTTCTCTGGTCAGCCCCCGTCGGTCTCTAAATCCCAGTTTTGTAGGTTTGCCGGGTCGGGGCACATTCCGACAGTCACCTCTCATCTTCCACTTACCAATCACGTAGGCCACTGTTGATTTTGGGTAATTCAACTCGCTGGATATGTCACGTATGGATCGGCCATTTCTGTGATACCCGACGATTACACCTTTCTCGAAATCAGAGAGCTCCGAACTGCGTGGCATTTTGCATGCGACTGGTTACGTTGCTGTTTCCCACACGATATTTAACGGCGGCGGCCGTAACGTGTATCAGGACCGCAGATATCGTCGATTGCAAGGGGTGTCCAATTACTTGTTGGTAGATAGTGTAGCTTGTGAAGCTTCTTTCCGTAAGTTGAATTTAGTAGCAAAATGTTTGCACAGGCCACCCACACCATCACATGCACTCTTGCATTGGCCTGTGGCTGAGAAGATCCACTTCGTTGTTACATTTGGTCCCCCTTCAGAAGTTCATAGAACTGATATTTGTTTTTGAAGTGCCCGGCTGCTCTATCTGAGATGTAAACAATTGTTTTAAATTCTTCCAAATGACAAGTCTTAGCAATTTAACTTTTTTGAGCAGAATGGCACACTGAGCATGCGCTGTATCATGGCTTATGTCATTGCATGCTACCACAATGCATGTAAAGAGTGAGATCTGGACAATGTTTGCCAGTAGTAACTTTGCAATTCATCAGGTAGAGTTTACAGATGAGTTTTGAGCAAAGTCAAAGTGCAACACCAACACTGGACTATGTGCTGCAGACTGTTTAACCGCTGCCATTCCATTTCTCTGGATACGCTCATTATAAATTACAGAAGTGTTTCTTCCTCTCTCGATATCCCCACCCCTACAGTAGCTCTTATTTTCATTGATTCCCCCAATGATTCTCAAGCAGCCCTTAAAGTCTTAATAGGTGTTTCCCAGTACTCCACAAAAATTGCACCGGGCAGTACCATTTTCAGTGCCACAGCTTTGGAAAATCAAACTCTGAAATCATATCAGCTGCAGTTTAGTCCAAAAATTATTGCAAATTGCAGTTCACCCATGAGTCAAAAATTGCCTAAGTTTCATGAAATCGTTCACCACCATTTTCAATGTTACTAATTTGTCTTGTCATTTTCAGATTTAGTCACATTTGGCGACTTGGTGAATGCTTAGTGCGAGCACTGCCGGGAATTGTCTCTCCTGCTATTAAAACTTTACTAAATGTTTACAGTTCTCATTTTTTCACTGAATTCAAAAACTTGAAAAAAAAGTGCCATTTTTCAAAAATTGGAAAAAAAAAGAAATTGAAAAACAAGTGTCATTTGCAAAAATATGTAACAAAATTTCAAGGCAAAAATCCAGTAACCTTACTCACCCAGTAAACTACCTACCATTTGGACATTGGACAAAATTTCAGAATTTTAAAAAATGGGGTTTCTGAGATATTGCAATTCAAATATGTTGATTTTTTGAAATTTTGTATATTTTATAAATGAATTTTATGAGTTACAAGCATCACAGGATAAAAATAAACTTACTTCTAAGACAACAGTAGTAGGAGTGCAGGTTGGCACACTTACCCACCTGATAAGTCATTTTCTTAAAAAAAAATCCTTAATTTAATTGAAGAAAGACCAATTCAATAGCTTCAAAATAGAAAAAAAAATCAAGTCTCTACTTGTTAAAGTTCAGGAGCAGGGTGCACTTAAAAATTTGGCATTTCACATGACTTTCGCCAAGAGTGTATATTTTGCCTATTTTCAAAATGCTGTTGCTCGATCAAATTTTTTTATGAAACATCCTTTTGAAGTATTTTATACCTCTATTAGGAGTAACTACGATATTTTTTTCAAAAAAATTGGAGGTGGTCAACTCACACATGTTGGTCATGCCTGCCTGAATTGAGATGGAAATGGTCTTTTGCGAAAGGATTTTCTGATGCAAATTCCTGAATACTATTTTATTGGAGATGTCGATATCTTATACACTGAGTGGCCACTTTATTATGACCACCTGCACAGTACTTCGTTGTACCACGATTTGCCTTTAATACTGCGTCGATTCTTCGTGGCATGGCTCCACGAGATGTTGATAGGTGGTTTGTGGAATCTGAGACCATGCTTGATGAATAGCACTTTCCAGGAATGTGAGATTGCAGGATTGTGGATCCAGCTGTCTGATGGCTCGTTCAACTTCATCCCACAAATTCTCAATGGGGTGGAGATCTGGAGATTGTGGGGGCCACCTAAGCAAAGTAAACTCACCGGCGTAACCAATCTTGTACAATACGAGCACTATGGCAGGACGCATTATCTTGTTGAAAGCAGCCATCGCCATTGAGATAAACAATCCACATGACAGAATGCACTTGGTCCGCAACGATGTTTAGATATAATGTGCCAGTCAGACGTTGATCAACACGAATTAAAGGCCCCATGCCAGGAAAACATTCCCCAAACCATAACGTTGCCTCCACCAGCTTGAAGGGTTGTAGCAATGCATTTGAGGTCCATGCTTTCGTGCTGTTTCCGTCAAATTCGCACTCGGCCATCGGTGTGGTGCAACTGAAAACATGATTCATCGGACCACATAATTTGTTTCCAATTATTGACTGTTGAATCCTTGTGCTCCTGTGCGAACTGGAGACGTTTTCTCTTGTTTTGTTAATTGCAGACAGCAAAGGTGTTCGAACAGGCCTTCGGCTGCCATATCCCATCCAATGCAGTGTATGGCGAACAGTGCGTGCAGAGATCATTTGAGGGGATCCTTGATTACGATGGTCTGTAATTTGCTACACTGTTGCCTTTCTGTTGTCTGTTACCAGTATGGACACTCTCCGTTCCGCCGCAGCAGTCACTAATCGATGACGCCCACACGTTGCACGTAGAAACCCAGTTTTATGGCTGACAGTCCAGTCTTTAAACACTTTAACAACGGCCGCCTTGGAACATGTCACGAATGCGGCTATTTCGGTGATACTTGCTCTATGTCTCCGAGCTCCTAAAATCATCCCACGTTGAAAGCCCGTCAAATCGCATTTTTTACCCATCTCCTCACCCAAAAATGACTTCTACTACTGTCGCAAGCACTAAGCTTTCCCTTTGTATACTAGCCTAGCCCTCTGGCGGCAACAGCGTGCAGCCATCGCTGATTTGCTTAAAACTGTCAGGTGATCATAATAAAGTGGCCACTCAGTGTAGCAAAAAGCAGCATACGTTATGGATTTCCAGCTACGTGAGTCCGCTTTATATTCGGTAAGTGTCATTCTGTAGATAACGCATATTAGGAACAGTACTTGTAAGCCATTTATGCTTCAAGGTCGTTTACCCAAGAGGATATTCCTAACCTTATAAGGTCAGGTGATGCGTAACATCACAGCCTCTCCTTGACAAAAGTCAACCCCGCCTTCTCGTGGTGCATCCTGTTCCCACTATAGGGACTCTGACGTCCGCCAATAGCGGTATAACTATACCTTCGAGATGAGAAGAAATGTTATCCCACACTCACCAACCCGTTTGGCCAGCGTGGTGAGTTATGGCCAGACCCCTCCAAACTGACTCTACAACTTAAATCTTGGCCCTCAGTCTCCGGCAGCTGGAATGTACCTGGCCAAGGCAGCGGCCAGTGCAACATGAAGGCAGAGGGTGCTACGAATCCCCCGAGGACCAGACTAGGCTGCCATCTGATGCTGACCTTGGCTACGTATAATGGACGCTCCCTATCTTCTGATTCAAGGCTTATTGAATTGGAAGACGAAGAACTACAAAGGATCAAGTGGGACATCGTTGGGCTAAGTGAGGTAAGGAGAAAAAGAGAAGATCTCATTGAACTGAAAAGTGGACATCTCTTCAACTATCGTGGGACAGATACTGGCAGAACTAGTGGTGTTGGATTTATAATAAACAAGAGACTGAAGGACAAAATTGTAGAAGTTGAAAGTTCCTCTGACAGAGCTGCACGACTCGTTATCCAACTCTCGAGAAGATTCAAGGCTCAGATTATTCAAACTTATGCACCCACCACAAGTCATCCTGAAGAAGAAATTGAAGAATTTTATTAAGAAATTCGTCATCTAAATAATAAAGGTAAGCAGCACTTGAAGATAATTATGGGAGATTCCAATGCAAAAATAGGCCAACGGCAACAGAATGAAACTTCAATAGGTAAATTCGGTCACAGCAACAGAAACCAGCGTGGAAATACTCTCGTTGCGTTTGCAGAGGCAGAAGGGGTTTCCATCTTGAACTCCTTTTTCAAGAAAAGGCCATACAGGAAATGGACATGGAGACATCCAAATGGGATGACAAGTGACATTGATTTTATTATGTGTAACAAAACATTCGTCATAGAAGACTGCAGTGTGCTAAACAAGTTCAACACAGGTGGTGATCATAGATTGGTGAGATGTAAGATGCAATTCATCACTAAAATTGAACGTGGCAAGCTCCTAATACAAACAAAATGTATTGACATTATCAACCTTAAAAACACCATAATACCTTCAAGTTGGGACTGAAGAACAGATTCTCTGCTTTAGAAGGCCTAACATCGGAAGAAGTGGATATTTCTGAAGTTAACAGAAAAGTAACCAAAGCTCTTATGGAAACAGCAACAAAATTAGCTGGGTCTAAGAACAAGTTATTATGTTAATTATGATAAAAATTATTGGGCGGATGTTCTTTGTAGACTTTATATTTAACAACTATATATATGATCAGAAGAATATTCTAGTACAAATTATGGGTGTCTCTATGGACACTAATTTTTCAATTTTATTGGCCAACTTGTACCTACATGCTTATGAAGAAAAATACCACCATTTAGAAGTCAGATCTTTTCTCTATGTTGATGATTTGATCTATTTTAAAAATAATATTGCAGACTTTAGACCTGAAGATATCTATCCCAGGGGTCTAAATTTACTTAAGACAGATACAGATATAAACAAGATTAATTTTCTTGATTTGTGGATGGAGTTCATGGGACGTAAACCAGAACTAGATATTTATGGTAAAAAAGAGCTGTTTAATTTTAAAGCAAAAATATACAGTCATTGACTGTATATAGTCGGCGTATAAAACTTGGATGGAGAGCTTTTGGAAGAAACAGTACAATTTTTAAGAGCAGTATGCCATTATGTCTCAAAAGAAGTGTTTAATCAATGCATCCTGCCAGTGCTTACGCATGAAGCCGAGAAATGGACCTCAACTAAAAAAGACATACAAAGACTGCAAACAACACAAAGAAGCATGGAGAGATGCTTGTTTGGTGTAACAAGGAAAGATAAGAAGAGGAACTTGTGGATAAGGAAAATGACAGGAGTGGACGACATCATGACCAGAGTGAAATCACTGAAATGACAATGGGCTGGACATGTTGCCAGAAGAACGGACCACCGATGGACAACCGTAATTTTAGACTGCGTTCCGAGGGACAGGAAAAGACCCAGAAGGAGACCCCATGGGAGATGGAAGGAAATTCGAAAGTATGCTGGAGTGACATGGAGGAGACAGGCCCAAGACAGACAAATGTGGAAGAAGTTTGAGGAGACCTTCATCCAGTAGTGGATTGATAATGGTTGATAATATATATATATATCATCATCATCATCATCATTGTCAACCATTATCAATCCACTGCTGGACGAAGGTCTCCCCAAGTTTCCTCCACAACGGTCTGTCTTGTGCCAGTCTCTAAATGTCACCCCTGCATACTTTCGAATTTCATCCACCCATCTCCCATGTGGTCTTCTTCTGGGTCTTTTCCTGTCCCTTGGAATCCAACCTAAAATTTCAGCTGTCCATCGATGATCTGTCCTTCTGGCAGTATGTCCAGCCCATTGCCATTTCAGGATTTAACTCTGATCATGATGTCTTCCACTCTTGTCATTTTCGGATCCACGAGTTCCTCTTCTTATCTCTCCTGGTTACACCAAGCATGCACCTCTCCATGCTGCTTTGGTTGTCTGCAGCTTTGTATGTCTCTTTTAGTTAAGGTCCACGTCTCCACACCATACGTAAGCACTGGAAGGATGCATTGATCAAACACTTTTCTTTTTAAGACATAATGGCATATTATTCTTGAAAATTATGCTGTTTCTTCCAAAAGCTCTCCAGGCAAGTTTTGTACGCCGATTAATTTCTTCATCAATGTGACCCTCACTTGATATCTGCTGTCCAAGATAAACGTACGTGTCTGTTATCTCCAGCTTTTCTCCATCAATCGATAAATCTTCATTTCTTGTAAAAGCATTGAACATCACTTTTGTCTTCTGAAAGTTCATTTTTAATCCCACTTCTGTACTCTTGTCAGCAAGTTCCTGGATCATACGCTGCAGCTCTGATGGGGTAGTTGCAAAAATGACTACGTCATCATCAAAACGAAGGTGGGTTAGATAATCTCCATTAATCTTTATCCCCTTGTTTTCCCAGCTCAGTGACTGAAAAACACCCTCCAATGTGGCATTAAAGAGCTTCGGAGATATGGTGTCACCTTGTCTCACTCCCTTTCCAATTTTTACGTGTGTTGTATTTTCAAACAGCCTAATCTTTGCACTTGCCTTTTCATAGATGTTATTAATAATATTAATGTATGCATCTTCAATACCGCAGGTTTTTCAGAGCCATTGTAACTGCTGATGGTTTCACCGAATCAAAGGCTTTTTCATAATCGATAAAACCCATGCACAATGGAAGTTCATATTCCCTCGCTCTTTCAATTAGTTCTCTCAGCACGTGGATATGATCTATTGTGCTGTAGCCACTCCTGAATCCAGCTTGTTCTCTCAGGTTGAGCCATGTCCAGTGTTACCTTCAAGCGGTGTGAAAGAACTTTAGTGAAGATTTTATAAACTACTGACAGGAGGCTGATAGGTCTGTAGTTTCCGAGATCCTCAATGTCACCTTTCTTATGTAGCAGGATCATTGTAGCGGTGTTCCAATCCTCAGCAATCTTTCCTTCATTAGGGCATCGAGTGAAAATTTGGGCGAGTACTGTTTCGATTTCTCCACTTGCTTCTTGTATGATGTCTACAGTAATTCCATCTTCTCCTGGAGCTTTTCCTCGCTTCATGTTCTTGATTGCATGTGCAACTTCAGCTGGAAGGACTGGAGGAACTCTGGTACTGGTATCTTTCATGATGTCTGGAGTGCATATATCATCCCTTTCATATAATTTGGAGTAGAAATCTTTCACTCTTGTCAAAATTTCGCCTCTATTTCTTGTTACAGAACCATCTTCTTTTCTCAGTGCCATAATCTGTTTTCTTCCCTTACTGAGATGTCCCTTTGCTATCTTTAGGCTTTGGTTGTTTTCAATTGCTTTCCTCACTAGTTCACAGTTGAATTTCCTTACGTCTTCAGTGATACTTTTTCTTACTGTCTTGCATAGCTCGATGCCTTAATGAAGGGAAGATTCCTGAGGATTGGAACAATGCTACAATGATCCTGCTACATAAAAAAGGTGACATTGAGGATCTCAGGAACTACAGACCTATCAGCCTCTTATCAGTGGTTTATAAAATCTTCACTAAAGTTCTTTCACACCGCTTGAAGGTAACACTGGACATGGCTCAACCGAGAGAACAAGCTGGATTCAGGAGTGGCTACAGCACAATAGATCATATCCACGTACTGAGAGAACTAATTGAAAGAGCGAGGGAATATGAACTTCCATTGTGCATGGCTTTTATCGATTATGAAAAAGCCTTTGATTCGGTGAAACCATCAGCAGTTACCACGGCTCTGAAATCCTGCGGTATTGAAGATGCATACATTAATATTATTAATAACATCTATGAAAATGCAAGTGCAAAGATTAGGCTGTTTGAAAATACAACACACATAAAAATTGGAAAGGGAGTGAGACAAGGTGACACCATATCTCCGAAGCTCTTTAATGCCACATTGGAAAATGTCTTTCAGTCACTGAACTGGGAAAACAAAGGGATAAAGATTAATGGAGATTATCTAACCCACCTTCGTTTTGCTGATGACGTAGTCATTTTTGCAACTACCCATCAGAGCTGCAGATTATGATCCAGGAACTTGCTGACAAGAGTAAAGAAGTGGGATTAAAAATGAACTTTCAGAAGACAAAAGTGATGTTCAATGCTTTTACAAGAAATGAAGATTTATCAATTGATGGAGAAAAACTGGAGATAACAGATACATATGTTTATCTTGGACAGCAGATATCAAGTGAGGGTCACATTGATGAAGAAATTAATCGGCGTACAAAACTTGCCTGGAGAGCTTTTGGAAGAAACAGCATAATTTTGAAGAGCAATATGCCATTATGTCTTAAAAGAAAAGTGTTTGATCAATGCATCCTTCCAGTGCTTACGTATGGTGCAGAGACGTGGACCTTAACTAAAAGAGACATACAAAGGCTGCAGACAACTGAAAGCAGCATGGAGAGGTGCATGCTTGGTATAACCAGGAGAGATAAGAAGAGGAACTCGTGGATCCGAAAAATGACGAGAGTGGAAGACATCATGATCAGAGTTAAATCCCTGAAATGGCAATGGGCTGGACATACTGCCAGAAGGACAGACCATCGATGGACAGCCGAAATTTTAGATTGGATTCCAAGGGACAGGAAAAGACCCAGAAGAAGACCACATGGGAGATGGGTGGATGAAATTCGTAAATATGCAGGGGTGACATGGAGGAGACTGGCACAAGACAGACCGTTGTGGAGGAAACTTGGGGAGACCTTCGTCCAGCAGTGGATTGATAATGGTTGACAATGATGATGATGATGATGATATATATATATATATATTGATGAAGAAATTAGTCAGCGTATAAAACTATATATACACTGGCGGAAAGTGAAAAAAGGACACTAAGAAGGAGACGTCTGAAACCAACGTAATTTATACAGCATAATAACGGAATACAGAGGATAACGTGATCAAAACATTATGGCAAAATACAGCTGTATTTGCTGGTAAACTGAAAAATAACATTTCCGTGTAACATGGTTAGTACGAGGTTGAACCGCCATGAACTGCGTCACACTGTGCAAATCAGGCATGGAGTCTGTCGTACAGATGATGGATGTAAGTTTGGGGTATTGAGTTCCAAGGACCCTCAACCTAGACGCGTAAATCAGGGATGGTCGTGGCTGGCCGCGGAGACCGGATAAGTCGTTGTCCCATAAAATCCCACACGTGCTCAATGGGGGACAAATCCGGTGAACGTGCAGGCCATGGAAGTTGTCTCACACCCTGAAGTGCATGTTGCGTTGCACGTGCCGTGTGTGGGCGTGGATTATCTTGCTGGAAAACACCACGATGCACCGACCTTACAAATGGCACAAGAACGGGCCGAATGATGTTGTTGATGTAAGAGGTGCTGTTTAACGTACTCGGTACAAACACTAGTTGTGTACGGGTGTGATAGCTGATCGCTCCACACACCAGGAGACCAGGTGTAGGCCCTGTGTGTCGCTGACGGATGCAAGAAGGGTGGAGACGCTCCCCTGTGCGTCTGCGAACACGCATTCGGCCATCAAAGGCTCCCAAGCAGAATCTACTTTCATCGCTGAACACGACAGATCGCCATTGCGTTTCCAGTGCAGACGTTGGCAACACCACTGCAGCCGTTCCTGATGGTGGGATGGAGTCAGAGATACACATGCCAGAGGCACACGTACACGTAGTCCTGCATCCAGTAGACGGTTGCGTATTGTTCGCACAGTCACCTCAGGTGCAACGGCAGCTCGGATTTGCGTCGCAGTGGATGTTCTGCTTGACAACGCCGCTCTTCTTATGCGTCGATCGGACCGCTTATCAGTCCGTCTATGACTCCCGGTTCCACGTCTTCTCATGTGGGAATGTTCCTCGGACCATCTACGCCACCATCGTGCCACCACCGATACTTCTCGTCAAATTCGCTCCGCAATACGATGGTACGAATACCCGGCCCCGCTGAGTCCGACTAGACGACCTCGCTCAAACTCCGATTACTGCTGAAATCGTACACGTCTTCCATGTCCAGGCATTGCAGCTTCTTGAGGGTCTTCGCACGTGTCCGTACGCCGACGACTAATTACATTCACTTCGCCGTACTCTTTAAATATCACCGACGATAATTTGCATATTATGCCGTGCTGTGGCGTAAGCGCTCTTCGGTTGGTCCCGAAATTAACATCATACCTACGTAAACTCGACCCAATTAACATATGTAAATTTCATGATCGTCCGTCAATTCCTTCTTGGTGTTCTTTTTTCACTTTCCGCCAGTGTATATAAACAGACAAAGCAGAAACTACAAAAAAAAATGAAAATAAACTCCAAAGCCAACAAGCATGGAGTAAGAAACAAAAGGGGTATGCAGAAAGTGTCGAAAACTCTGAGCGTTGGCTTTCTCAAGAACCAGCATTTACTCACTTTCTCTGCATTTACTCACTTTCACAAAGACCTAGTTAAAAATGGGTTTCTGCTAAGTCATAGATGCAAATATAATTCCCCAAAAATTACCAAATTAACTGTACCGTCCACAAAGACACAGAAACTTTTAAATTAAGCATACATTTTTTTTAATTTATGTTTAATTATAAGGTTACCGCACCTTTGTGGGTGGTTCAGTTATTTTGTTAATTTCTGGGGAATTATATTTGCATCTATGACTTAGCAGAAACAATTTTTAACTAAGTGTTTGTGGAAGTGAGTAAATGCAGAGTTTTGCTGGTCCTTGATAAAGCCAGGGCTCAGAATTTTCGAAAATTTCTGCATCCCGCTTTTGCTTCTTACTCCCTGCTTTTGTTGGCTTTAAAGTTTATTTTAATTTTTATTTTTGTTGTAGTTTCTGCTTTGTTTGCTGTTGTTTCTGAGAATTCTTCACAGCTGCTTCTGCGTGTTTTGGTCTTCAGAATGTAAGTTTGTAAAAAAATTATTTAGTATTTTTTATTATTAATATTTGTTATTGGCTAAAGTTTGGTTTACGGTGTGCGCATATATATGTATATATATATACACTGCTGGCTACCCAAAATACAACGCCAAGTAGGACACGAGATAGCAAAGCCAGATTTACTGGACACATAACAACAGATACAAAGATGAAACGATTGAGCTTACAGGCCCGTGCGACTTGCGGAACACGCAGACATCAATAGTTCGTGTGGCCCCCATGGCTGGCAATAACGGCCGCTACACGCCGCGGCATCGAACGAAAGAGGCTTTGGATGTGGGCTTCGGGTATGTCAATCCAGGCTGCTTCCACTCGTTGCCACAGTTCATCACGGGTGGTGCTTGTCGGGCCACTCGGTTGCCGATCAGCGACCAGACGTGTTCGATGGGCGACATATCGGGAGAACAGGGTGGCCACGACAGCAGTGACACCTGGTGGGCCGCGAAGAATTGTTGCACGACGCATGCCACGTGCGGGCGTACATTGTCCTGTTGAAACGTGGCCGCTGGCAGGTCCTGCAGGTAAGGGAGGACTACAGGCTCCAAAACGTCGGAGATGTAGCGGTGGCTGTTGAGTGTACCGGCGATGTGTACCAGAGGGGTGCGGGTGTCATATCCAATGGCGCTTCAAACCATAACGCCAGGCGACGGAGCGGTAGGGTGATGCATAATGCAGGCGTCATACAGTCCCACGCCGCGTTGACGCAACACGCGGATCCGACCATCGTGGTGTTGCAGGCAGAAGCGGGATTCGTCGGAGATGACAATGTCGTGCCATTCGGTAGTCCAGGTGCGGCGTTCAACGGCCCATCGCCGCTGCACTCGCCGGTGGTGTAACGTCAATGGTAATCGGAGCAGTGGGCGCCGTGCGACAAGTCCCCGCTTCTGCAGACGACGTCGAACGGTACGTGCTGACAGAGGTTATTGCGCAGCACACCCTAATTCCTGCGCTAACGTTCGTGATGTGGCGGTGCGAGCCGTCAATATCCGCCGCAAAATATGCCGGTCCTGTCGTTCGGTGACGTGCCGTGGCTGCGGCGATCGCTCACGTCGGTCCGTCCGTCCCTCCTGCACCCACCGAATCCATACTCGCCTCACTGTAGCTGGATGTCGTCCCACACGGGCGCCGATGTCTCGGTACGATTGGTCCTCTGTCGAACTCCGAAATGTGATGGAATGACTGTCGTATTCTGCGACGAGGCATCAGGAAACTTCCCACGCACAGGTCCGGTAGCACAACACACTTCCACTTCTTACACCCCGCCTTTTGTGCACTCTTCTTATAGTGCTTCTCGGTGGCATGCCAGGCGCACATGATTTGCATATGCTTTGCAATGCTAATCGTTTGCATGTCCTCTCGCGGGCAACGCATGCTGCGAATTCCAGGGCAATCGGATGCTTCCTTCTTGGTGTTGCATTTTGGGTGGCGAGCAGTGTATATATATTTGATAATTTATATTTATATATATTTAATATATATTTGATAATTTTATTGATAATTGTATTTTAAGAAAATAAATGATAATTGCATTTTAAGTTAATATAAATAATTACAGTGGAGCCTCGGTTATTTTTCTCAGTTATACGTTTTCCTTTTTATACGTAATTCTGCGTTAGTTTTGATATTTTACTTTAGTTTCTAGGGTTTGATTTTCAACTCGTTTATACGTAATTCATTTATATGATTTTGGCGATTGTAAGTTGAAATTTGAATTTCAGATTATCAAAAACACGCGGTCCTTTTAATCGTAACCCGGTATGTTACCACTTTGAAAGACATGAGACCACTTTTTTGCGTTCTTTTTTGATGCAGCCAAAGTTGAACCATGATAATCAGAGATGGGTATGCTGTTTACTTTCGGTTTGGATAAAAATTTGGTTTCCTATTTCATAAATCAAACACGAATGGTCTATTTAAAATTGATAAATTTCTGGAACATAACTTTGGATCTATTTCATGGCGTTATGAAAAGGAATGTTAAATACACTGGCGTGCAAAAATTAAGGACGATACGGTTTTTCGAATGTAACGTCGTGCAGAAGTGCTCCACATCGACTCAAATCATACCATAAGATCCCCAAGATGTAAAAATATGAGACAAGTGAGCAAAACCGTCCAAACAAGGAATCTAAAGGATACAAAGGCACTTTATTGAAAAGGTAGCTTCGAGCACAACTGGACAGACGACAGAAACGTCCATGTGACAGGCGGCTGCCAAAAAATTCCAATCTTTAGTAGGAGATATGATCACCATTGACTGCGTTGCAGGATTTGCAACGTCTGTCCATGCTGAGGTAGAGGTTGTCAAGGAGCTGTTGCGGCATCGCGGCCCATTCCTCTTGTAGTGCCAATCGCAGCTGCGGAATCGTTGCTGGCGGCTGGTGACGTGCTGCCAAACGTCTCCTGAGAAGGTCTCACACGTGTTCGATTGGATTTAGGTCCGGGAACCTTGCGGGCCAATCCGTGATTTGAATATCTTTACTCTCCAACAGCTCTGGAACAGCCACTGTACAAAGACGTGTAGCGTTGTCGTCCATGAAGAGGAACTCAGGACCCACAGCATCTCAAGGCAGGAGAACCTCGGTACAAAAGCGGACACCAGTGACTGAACCTCCTTGGAAGATGGGGAGGTTAGTACAGCTACCAAGCATGATACCGCCCCAAACGAGAACTGCGCCACCTCCAAACCGGTCCCTTTCTATGATGTTGGAAGTGTGATTGCGTGTTCCCTGCTCTCTCCAGATGTGTATACGTCCAGAATCGCTCGTCTGACTACATCGGCTGTAATCCGTAAAGAGAACTCGACCCCATTGCTGATGTTTCGAGTTCTTGTGTTGCTGGCACCACATAAAACGCCGTCTCCGATGAGCAGAAGATAATGGTTCACACCGTACTGGTCGTCGTGCAAATAGACTACCTTTGTGCAGCCTCCTGGCCACGGTAAAACGCGATAACGGACGTCCAGTTGTCTGTTGCATGTGCCTTGAGATTTCTTCCGCTGTCTGTCGTGTGTCTCGTCTCGCCTGTAGGACAATATACCGGTCGTCCGCCAACGTGGTTGCTCGTGGACGACCACTGTTAAACTCTCGGACAGCTGTTCCTGTCGTTTGAAATGCTCTCCAAGCTTGTGAAACGATGCTGTGAGCGAACACGAACTCCTCGGCCACACTAGTCACACTTCGACCTTCTTCCAACTTCCCAATGACGCGACCTCGGGTAAAGTCATCCAGATGTTATCTACTGGATTGCCTGTTACCGATATCACTCGGTGTCAGCAACTTGACGTAGTTCAAACCGATGTACACCGTGCAAAAGCTTTCTCCGAATTGCTGAGCGTACACAGCCCGTGTGCTTTATACCCTTCCGACACTCCCGCCCCCTATGTCATGAAGCACATATGCGCATGCCCTACCGTACCGGACCCTAGTCTATCCCCTGAGTGGTCTTTCGGTCTGTTCTGCCTGCTCGTTCTGCTGTTATGCTAATTTCTCCTCTTCGTCCTTAATTTTTGCAGACCAGCGTATGTTACCAGTATTCATTAACATTCTTGTTTCAATGGATGCCATCAGGAATTCTAAGAAAGAAAAGCTCTTAATTTTTAATTCCATACTGAAGCACTGATCTGATTCTTAGCTATGAAGATTTCCTTTAATCTAGAAACAGGATTTCATAGACAGTCGTCAGAAGTTCGATTTTCCAAGGCTTTATGATATTTGCGATGCGATAAAATTATAATTTGTAACGCTTTTTTTCTTTCGCCGTTCATTCGGCTTTAAAACATTTATGAATGGAATACGGGATTGCACCATATAATACAAATTTAGAAGATGAGAATCCGTTTTGTGGTGCAAATATAACAAGAATGGTAAGTCAGACAATATCCGAAAACTTGAAAATTTCGTCGTCCTGAAGCAGTTTAATTTTCAAGTTTTCGGGTATTATCTGACTTACCATCCTTTTGATATTTACACCACAAAACGGATTCTCATCTTCAAAATTTGTATTATATGGTGTAATCCCGTATTCTATTCCATACATGATTTATCTGCTCCTCCGGCAATCACGGGATAGAATTCCTTTACCTCCAGATTAGCTGAACATGAATGCCAATTGCTTCGACTAGCAAATTCTGTGATGCTTATATTCAAATTAATCGGAAACTTGAGACTTGGTCGTTATGACTGGTGTAGTGGTTAGCATATTCAGGTGATATCCGGGAGATGCAGGTTCGCGATCCAGGACAACGAAGTTTCAAGTTTTCGGATATTATCTAACTTTACCATCCTTTTCATATTTACAATACAAAATGGATTCTCATCTTCAAAATGAATCATTATTAAAGAGTTTTGTACTCCTGTAAAGCATAGATTTTACAATAATATTTAACCGTTTCAAATTTAATTCATACGTTTTTATACAATTATCTTTTTTTTAAGGTCATCCCTTAGCAACACGTATAACCGAGGTTTCACTCTGTAGGTAGCTTATATTCGTAGAGAACTTAGTTGAACATATGTTCCAACTTTATGAATAATTTAGTATCCACTAACGGCCAGAAAGGAAAAGACATCTATATTATAACTTTATTTGTTTCACTTAAGGAAAGTTCAGTAAAGAAAATTTCAAGTCAAGTGATCTGAAAAATAACAGACCCTCCCACACACACTAAAAAGCGTTTTAGGAAGAACATAAGACAAAATGGGCAATCGAATCCAAATTTCAAAGATATATAGGATTGACTGGTATGTACGAATTACTTTATGGCTTCCTATGGTATAAAAGATCCCAGCTACGTGTCTGAATTAGGAAGCATCAGGTCAGTGTTGTAGTGACCCTACGTACAGTCATATGCGTGACGTTTATATTGTAAACTAGCTAAATACCCGTTCTTCGAACGTGAAAACAAGCAATTTCTTAAATAATTGAATAAACAATTTCGTTCGAAACTGTACATTTAAAAGCTAGCAATTCAGATGTTTTTGGAAGCGTGAGCAAAATTGTGTTGCCATCGCTAATATCTCAAGGGGAAACTTATCTTTTTCAAATTTCAATTACTATGAAAATCTACCCGCGTATTTACTTATTCACTGCAGTCACCTTACCATTTATATAACGTCACCGTTGCTTCGGTGAAAACGAATGTTGGTAATTTGATTTCTCTCTATTCTAAAATAAAAAATAACTGCCGCCACTGTCGCTGTTTTAGAAATTTCGCAACATTCTTGCTTTCCCAGCTCGCAACGCAAAACGTATTGAACACAAACATATGAAATTTACATCGTTTGTAGAGAATTGTTTGGAGAGCAAGCTGAAATAAACCGTTTCTCGATTCTAGCGAAACTTCAAGAGCTATTGTATTTCAAAGTTAAGGTAAGCAAAAAAGTGCTATCAGGTCGAGTTCCGGACACACTAACAGCAACAGAACCACAAAACTTGTAGGCATGTAGTGCCATGACCGAATTTATGCACCTCGTCACACGTTTTTTGAATTTCGATTTAGTTTACGAGAAATTAAATTTCTAAATATCACAAAATTCTCTATTTCGCGATGGGATCCATTTAAAAAAACGGATAAATGGCAAACTATAAATTATAACGCATTGCAGTGTTTACAGTATAAACTTACAAGTATCGTCCCTTTTTTACAAAAAAATTAAGAAAAAGCCATTTTCTGATTTTTCAGCATTTTTTAAAGACGCAAAGGAAAGAACCGAACGGCTTGTCTTCATAAAGTCTCTATTGCTCAAAATGTTGGGGAAAAAAACCCTGAAGAAAATATATGCAAGTACAAAATAAATATAGTAACAAGAAATGGGAGAGAACAAGGTGATCGCCGGCATTTAAAAAAAAACAAATAAATACAATGTAAAAGGTGTGAAAAAGCGGGCGCTCACAGGATGCCCAGTTTAACAGTAGTAAAAATTATAAGTCAATGAAACCTTTGATGACAATAGTAATAAAATGTGTCTGTGAGTTCACCGAAAACGGAAAAAATAGACGGTAAAGCAGTAAGAGTTCAAAGGTAAACAATTTCAAAACAAAACGCGAATTCAGTAGTAAAAGTAAGTCTTACACATGGGCAGAAAAGTAGACAAAGAACACTAATGAAGAACACTTATGATGGAATAAAAACACTGTAGTGGAGAGCCGAAGGTTAAGCCAGGAGTTCCACGACATTTTCGACGACTTGGAACTAAGGCTGTTGTGGTGACCAAATAGACATGAAGTCTGGAACAGTGTTATTTGCCTGTACAATGTCAAATTTGAGTTGTAGTCTGACTGTAACGGAGTGACGATATCTGTGGCAGAGGAAACGACGAGCTATGTGATAACGGCGGAGGGAAGGTTGGTCGACGCTGCGATGATAGTACAGATAGACTGTATACTTTTCTTGTAAAATTAGAAAGGAGCATACTTGATTATGCGTGGGAGCCGACGGATAGTGGTGACGTAACACAAGATAATGTGACATGGTGTGAAGGTGAGCACAAACTTTTTGAAGGAAAGAGAACATCAGTGAGAACAAGGGCTGTAACATCAGACATAAGAAGTATGCATGATGAACGTCTCCGAGGGTTGAACAAAAAAAACCAAAAAAACAAAGAGGTGAAGTGAGATGACAGAAACGGTGAAGAGTTCGTGGAGTGAGTAGGCGGCGATGAAGAGGTAACCAATGAATGTCACGAGCTTTTGGAGAGGCGAGAGTAGTATGAGAGTCTGTCCAGGTGGTTGGCAAATCTGAAAATGGAACATTGGGAATAGGCATTGGTTCAAGAAAATGCGTTAAAAAATGCTGATAAAGAAGTTTGACAGTAACCTGATGAGGAAGGAAAGGAATTTCATTGAGATACACAAGAAAAGAAAGGAAATGAGGCGCTGAAGGTTGCGAGATAAGTCCATGTTGATCTGCAAGAAGAGGGTAGAGTCGACGAATACTGACTTGAAGTAATCGCAGCTGAGAACGATGAATGGGTGAATCCGAAAGAGGAGGAGTGATCTGGGAGAGCGATTTCCAGCGAAGGTTGGAATCAACGAGTTGAGAGACTCGCACCACGTAACTGGTGAACCAGGTGGAGAAGTGCAAATATGAAGAAGCAGAGGAGCGGATAGCAGAAAAAAAGAAGAGAGGTTAAGCAAGGAGATCGTTAGTAGAGGCAGGGGGAAGGCGAATAGGATATAAGGAACGCCAGAGAGTAAGAGTGGATCTGTAAATCTCAGGGAAATGGCTCGGAATGAGAGGAAAGAGGTCCATGCGGAGCAAAGTTGAGACAGTGAGGTGGGGACTTCGGGGAAGGAGAAGCGTGTCGACAATGGTTTGAGATGAAGAGGGTTGGAGAGAGAAATTCCGAAGGAAATTTTGAAGGTGGAAAGCTTTGAACTTCAGAGAGATATCGAAGAGAGAGAGAGACCACCAAAAGAAATAAGAAGAACAAGAGTGGAGTGCTGCACCCAATGAATGACATTCTAGACGAAATTAGTGAAGGTATGTTGAAGTTGGCGAAGCAAAAACGGTGTAGGAAGGTGCGCCATCCAAGCATGAAAAAGATGGCTGGAAAAAGGTGTTGAGGAGGTAGGCACGGCTGAGGAACGACCGAAAACGCTTGAGACGGTGAAAAGGTGCTGTGCGGCGATTGACCTGCTGAACCAGGGGAGTCCAGGTAACAGCTGCGACCGCAAAAGGGCTTCCAATGTAGACTCCGAGAAGTTTGTCAAAGCTTGAAGACCAGCGGGCACCCCATGGGCGGTCAGCACGAATCGTCCACGACCCAGCCCATAATCCAAAGCATTTATCCATGTTGAGTGAAGAACCAGAGATCGCAGCATATTCAAGATTGGTATTTCGAAGAGTTCCAAATGCTCCCTCAGAACGGATGAAAACTGTTAAGTCATCTGCGTATGCCGAAAGAACTGTGTGGTGGTGACGGATGCACGCAACTCCACGCGGAACTGAGGAAAACAAACGAGAACGGAGATAAATCAAAAGCGGTTCAAAAGAGAGAGCAAAGAGTTGATCCGACAGTGGGTAGCCCTGCCGGATCCCAATAGCGAAAGAGGGGAGAAATGCTGAAGTACGAAAACTAAAGAAGGAGTGAGAGTAAAGATTGGAAAGCGCCAAACGGAAGGAGGAAGGAAAACCAAACTGGCGAAGAACAGTGAAGAGATATGAGTGGTTAATTGAATCAAAAGCTTGACCCTGGTCGATATTGAAAATTGCGAGAGGTTCAGAGAGTCCAGAAACAAGAGAGTGTAAGTTACGAATGACAGTGATGTTAGAAGCGATTGAGCGAGAAGGAACAGTGTAGGTCTGATCAGGATGGATGATGTGCGAAAGATTTGGATTAAGACGAAGAGCAAGAACTTTGGCAAAGATTTTGTAATCGGTATTTAGAATGGAAATAGGCCGCCAGTTTGTCAAGAGTCCAAGGTTGCCAAATTTTGAAATAAGGCGAAGTAGAGCAAAGGAAAACGTTGATGAAGAAAAGGAAGACGACGAAAAAACGAAGTTAAACAAGGCAACAAGAAGAGGACGAAGAGTTGGAAGAAAAGCCTTATAAAAAGAAAGAGGAAGACCGTCTTCACCTGCTGAAGAACGATCATTAAGACTGATGAGATTGGAGCACTGAGCGAAGAAAAGAAATATTGAGGGACTTGAGGAAGACCGTGAAGAAGTGCAGAGGAATCAGCTGGAGGCATCTGATAAGGTTTAAAACTACCAGAAACGTAAGAATGAGAATGATGGCAGATGAGGGAGGGATCTGCCGTGGTAGATCCTTCCGGTAAGAAAAGATAAGCGGTGGTATTGTATTTAGTTCGATGTTCTTCAACATGACGAAGACTTTGAAGGGGATCATCAGGAAAGTGAAAAAGGATGAACTTCAAGCGAGTAGTCAGAGCAGATATAGCCGATGATTGGAGACGATGATGAAGCCGGGCCTGCAGGATTTCAAAGTTAGGATCGGTGTGCGAGGTAGACTGAAGAGAACGGCGGATTGAATCTATGTCCATAAGAAGATTAGTGCGAACAGAAAAACAAAAGCGTTTAGCAAACGCAGCAATGGAATGCTTGGTGGAGAGCCACAGAGCTGCCGGTTCAGCAGTGAAGGGAGGTTGATTGACTGATTACGCAATAATGGAGTTTACATGAGAAATAAAAGTTGGATCTTGTAGGCAGAAATCATCAAGGGCCCAAATCATTGGGTTAGGGACACCAGTGAAGGGAAGATGAAATTGTAGAACGACTGGACGATGGTCGGAGGAAACAGCTGGAGCATCTGAAACAGAAACAAGGGAAGAACGCAAAAAACTGGAAACATAAAATCGGTCCAAACGTGCAGCAGCGTTGGAGGATCCGGCAGGAGGAAACCAGGTGAAATCACGGGTCACAGGATGGAGAAGTCGAAATGTATTTTGGAGATCAAAATTAAAGACCAGTTGAGTGAGTTGCGAAACCAGAGAAGAGCGGAAATCTTGGGATCCATCACGATCGTAAAGAGGTTGCAGCGAACAGTTAAATTCGCTAGCCATGATCACAACTTCAGAAGACGGAATCTCAGCGAGAACTGGTGTTACATGAAGAATGAGGGATGTAGCTTCTGAATCAGTACGAGGAACGTGCAAATTTAACAAATGAAAACGGGTAGAAAGGAAGCGAAAAGAAAGGTATTGAACAATCCCTAGCAGGCTCTGTGACTCAACAACGTCAGACAGAAACGGAAGAAAACGATAATGAATACCAGTTGCGGTGCCGGACCCCAAATGGGCACGGAAATTGTGAAAAAATACAAAAGGCCAGCGTGGCCAGCGGGAAATGTCTGTCAAAGGAGAACAGTTTGTTTCCTGCAGGAGAATGGTGTTAGCTTTAAGATAACGAATATCTTCGAAGACAAGAGCATTAGTTGCCAACGCCGCAAAGCTTCGGCAGTTGAAACTAACACAAATCAGTTGGGATATCATGAACAGGCTGTAGATGGTTTTCGAGTTCAGCTGAGAGCTTCTTCAACAGGTATGAAAGACGACGCTGAAACTGGGCAGCATCAGGAGCAAGGGTTATATTGCTCAAATATTTATCAAGTAATTGAAGTTGTTGAAGCATTTCAGGTAACCTATTTAACTTGAACTGAATACACGGGATTGTTAGCAATTTGCGTTTTTTAGGGTGTTGATTTAGTTCAAGAAATTCGGTGTATGTAAGCGGTTGCACTGGAACAGAACAGTCTTTGAAAAAAGTTGAAAGCTTGGTTATGGTGGGAACAGAAGAATCATCTTCATCAACATCCGATGCAATCGATGCTGATTCACTTAAATTAGCAGCAACGTTCATATCATCTTCAGTAGGGAAGCAAGCGAATCGGTTTGTTGTACGAAGTGGAGAAGAAATATTCTCCACGCCAGGTGAGGTTCCAGAGGAAGTGGCAGAAGATTTGGTCCGAGAACGCCTTGAGCGTCACGAACGCTTTGGAGAAGACTCCGCAGAATTTGGGCGTTTCCCGGAAGTTTTGGGTCCAGAGGAGCCCACAGAAGAAGGAAGAGGTGGAAATGAGATGTCATCAATGAGAGCAGATTTGAACAGTTCAGAAGCAGACGTTTGAATTTGCGAAACAGGCTGTAAAACGGGTGCCAATTTGTTGCACGGTGGTGGCGCTTGAGTGCTGGGCAATGAAGACGCAGAAGTTTTGAAAGAAAGCAGCTGTTCGGAATTGAATGGTAAAGAAGGTTCAGTGTTTGGCAATAACTGCGTAGTTGTTTTGAAAGATAGCGCCTACTCGGAGTTGTATGGTAATGGCAGTTCTGAAACAGGTAAAGACAACGAAATATCTGCAGTCATGGAAGGAGCAATCAGCAGAGATGGTGACGTGGTTGACATAGGAGCAACAGTTTGTTCAGTAGTAAGGGAGGAAGAAGTGGAAGATGGAGGTGCATCGGGAACCTTCATCGAAGGGACAGCACCAGGTGCAGGTGTGCGGTGAGGGCACTCAGAAACCAGGTGTCCCTCAGCTCGGCACCGGAAGCACTGGACACCAGCAAATAAGTTAAAAACGTATGTTCGTGTGTCCGTAACAAGTTGCAGAGTTGTGGGGCGGTAAGAAATGGCTTGGTCAATGGGGATAATAACACGATATTGGCGACGACCCCTTGCACAAAGTTGAAAGGAGAGTCTCTGGCAGCAGCTGGAAGAAATTTTGTCTCTCCCACTACTCGACCAAGAGTGCCGAGTGCAGCAACAAGTACGTTGTCAGGAATAGCAGTAGGCACAGGAGATAATGTCACTGTGACCGGGCGCTGTGCAGAAGCAACAGGTTGCAAGTGAAAGGAGCCAATATCAATGCCTGTAGCAAGAACGGTGTCGGTGGCTTTTTGGTGAACAAAATGAACGACAACACCCCCTCCAATGCGAATAATTGAAACGATGCTTTCCTTGGGAACAACTTTAACCAAGGCCTCCAAATAGAGGGGGAGGGGGTGTCACGAAGAGACGGAAAATACACACTTAATAACAAAGCTGAGGAAAGTTCTTTACCTGCTGGTGAGTCGTCAGAAATCTGAATCTTGAGAACTTTATCTTCTCTAGAAAATTCTGGTTGCATGGAAAGAGGTGCATGAGATTGGTTTGGACGAGCAGTCGTAGCATACGAGCGTGGAGGAGTAGCAGCCGTGGCAGCAGAACGTGACTCGGCACCCAGGATATGCAAATTAGGACGAAGAACATTCGATGCAGAAACATTAGGACGAAGCACATTAGAAGCAGAAACACAATTAGAAGTTGACAAATCCACATTTGAAGAGGTCATAGTTGTCTCACAAGCGGTCGATGTAGCCAAAGAAAATCCAGCGGAGATAAAATCAGCAGACGGAACTTGCATTTGTACTTGGGAAGCAGCCATAATGGCCGCTAAGCCGAACAACACAACATCGTGTGCTGCAACTGAGTCACACAGAAGAAACACAAAATAACGTAACAGGAGGCACACACCTCACTTCAAGTGAGGCAAAACGGTGAAAACACAACGCAGTCAACACGAACCACTAACGCAGACGATAAATTCACAGGAAAAAAACATTTTTTTACAGACGCAAAGGAAAGAAACGAACGGCTTCTCTGTCTTCACGATAACCACAGAGGAACGTTCTGGTCTCGTGACCTGTTGCCTTGGTGACGCAGAGAATTTTTTATGCATATGTTTTGTTGGTAAAGCTATCTCAGTTGTTTAAGGTGGACGTCAAGTAATTTTGCTTCCTATATTTCCAATGGAAAAACGTCTGTAGACATTTTCTTCACAATTAATGCGTTCCCAAGGATGAAAATTTGAACATTGATTAAAATAGCTTCATTTTATAACTTGGAATACTTACTGTTTTCTAAAACATAACCAGAAGTACGCAATCCAAATTTTTTTGTCTACGGATTTCATCAAAGTACAGGTCGCGCCATTTCTTTTCTGAACAATTAATGCATTCCCATGGATGAAAATTTGAACATCGATTAAAATAGCTTCATTTTATAACTTGAAATAATATCATCTTCTAAAACATAACCATAATTATGCAATCCAACATTATTTTGTCTACTGACGTCATGAAAGTACAGGTCGCACCATCTGTTTTCTGGTTCCAACACCACCAAAGGAAAAGTTATCAATTTTTTATATAATTATGGTTATGTTTTAGAAAATATTAAGTATTCCAAGTTATAATAGAAAGTTATTTTAATCGATGTTCAAATTTTCATTCTTGGGAACCAATAATCTTGAAAGAAATGTGTACAAAAGTTTTTCCATTGGAAGTATAGGAAGCAAGATTACTTGACGTCCACCTTAACGGTTAAGCACAACGGTTTACGGTTTACGGAAATGCTTTTTGGACCGCTTCGGTTTTCCTTAGTGGTAAATTTAGGAAGTGCTACAAGTACAAACGACAAAAGTCCGACCTTCCAAAAAATAACGACAGTAAAAACAAAATCTCCAATTTCATAATAACAAGCCTTATTTGCTTAGACATGCAATAAAAATTGAAATTTATATGAATTTTCCAGTTTTTATTTCATGTGATATACTCGGAGATCGGGCTGCAGGGCCCGAGCCCTACTCTGGAAACGAGTGTAGCGAGCCTAGTTGACTAAAAAAAACCTTGACATTCGATATGTCAAACGATAATATTAATGTTTAAATGTAAAGCATATTATGATATAGCACTTTTTACGTGATTTTTAAGGTTTCTTTGTTAAATTCAGAACAAATATATTTAAGTCACAATATATACTGAGCAGTTCAGCTCAAGTCATTCGAAACTTATAGCGGGGCTTCAGTTGCTGAGCAACAATGGCTCTATCATTGCAAAAAGTCCTAGCGTTATCAAAGCTGGGTTATTTAAACAACCCATTTAGACCCACTTAAAATTATCGTAGGAAAAAATCCTTCCTTAGTGCGCTTCTATGTTGTAAAGGGAACATTCCTGCGAAATATGATAGTTCTGAGATTCGGTGATGAGTCAGTGAGGGCTTTCAGTTTTATATGTACAGATTAGCAATGTAATCCGCAGACACTTTTTAGATCTTAATCGTATGATGCCAATTCTGATTCGTAGATCACTTATATCAAATAGGATTTAATCTTCTGAATATCAACGCTTCACAGTCTCTTCTCAGTTGCTGTATATCTCCACAAACCACACAGCGTTACCAAAAATGTGCAAGCTATTCAGAGAAGTAATCTACCCTTCAGTTTGCAAATGTTTACCTGTCTGCCAGGAGAACTGGTTACCTTAGAGCTTGTATATTTCTTTATCTGCTCGAGATGTATAATCAGGGTTCCCACTCAACCTGAAAAACAGGGAAAACCTGGAATTCTCAGGGAATTTGAAAATGGTTCCAAAAATCAGGGAAACCTCAGGGAAAATTACCCTTTTTTGTAAAAATCAGGGAAAACTCAGTCTAGAATTTGGTAGATCTTACTTTCAGTTTTTTTAAGTATTTTCTTTATTCTCTAAAAAAAGATTCCAATTTGAATTTTTAAAATTGCCTTGTTATTAAGCTTTTGTTCAAGTTCTGCAGGCAGTTGTTATAACATGAAGCAATTAGGCACAATGGCTCCTGCTTGAAGAAACACTTCACAAGAGAACCAACCAAATGATGGATTAAAGTCCTTTGTCTGTTGGTCCTCTTGAAACATGTTTCTTTGAACAGAGCCATTCTATCATTTAAGATTAGCTGCATTGTGTTACAGAACAACTGAAACTATTCAACTGACAGATTTTTTCTTACATATGACTTAGTAGTATTAGTATTAAAAGAAATCCGTCTTGTTGCACGATGATATTTATTCAGCTAAAAAACGAACTCTATATACAGTTATAAATATAATGATCCGATTTATTGGTGTCTAAAGTAAGAAATCACACAAATTTCACTCCGCAAGCTTTCTCCGTCAACGGACGGCTTCATCAGGCGGTTACATAGAGAATATAGAATCAAAATTGTAGACAGAACGTTAATTCTAATATGACAAATGAAATCATGCGTGAAGACCGCGCGCATAAATAACTACGAACGTGGTGAATACAATATCTTAAAAGCTAATGCAAAAGCAAACAATGTAAACTTTAGGAAGAAACTAGAATCATGAAGACCATCTTGCGAAGCCTAGCAGATGGTTCTAAGCCACCGGCAGTTCGAAAGAGACATCGGTGTTGCATACATCCTGTTTCGTTAATATCTCAAATGTTTCCCTTATGGCAGCTGTTCTTACGTCTCCATATGGTGCGATTTTCGAGATATTCTGCCATTGGGGTTGAGCTTGATGGTTAGCTACTTCTTTGGCAAGTGACGTAGAAAGTTTCTTTTGTGCAACGTCCCTCTTATGCTCATTCATTCTCTCCTCAAATGACCTTTTTGTGAGACCTACGTAAAATTTAGTTGAGGAGTCTGGGTATAATAATGGGATGCAATAGATGTCCGCATCTGTGAGCTTCAAGGTACTATTACTTCTTGCTGTGCTGAGGACAGTTGCCATATGTTTAGAAGCTTTAAGGCCAACATCCAATCCTTTCTTCTGAAAGTGATTTTTAATAAAATAAGATATTTTTGGGATGTACGGGATCGAACCAACAAATTTTAAAGGTGCTCTTCTGTTCGGTGTAGCAAGTGTGTTGGCTTCAACTTTCGCTATTGTGTCCTCTACGCGGGAGACGTCAAACCCTCCTGCAAAGGCAAAATCTTTCAAAGACTTAAATTCGGCATCATAGTCAGATTTCAAGGTGCAAAAATCTTTGGCTCTTTTAGCCCGGTATTTGAATAGAGCATACTTGTGTGTTGTTGGGTTGGCTGATCCTGGTGGAATAGGGTTAGGTACGTGCATGGGTTTATAGTAGACTTTGGTAGTGAGTGTACCTGAAATCGATTTCTTCACAAGTACATCTAAATATGGTAACTCTCCTTGATTTTCTATTTCCATCGCAAATTTAATGTCTTCATGTATGTTGTTTATGTCTACCATAAAGTCTTGCAAGTAAGGCTTCTCCGTGCTCCCAGACAAAAAAGATATCATCTGCATAGCGTAGCCATACTCTTGGTGTCCTGGGAAGAGTGGTGAGTATGATCTCTTCAATAGGTCTCATGATGGCTTCAGCGAGTATTGGAGACAAGGCTGAACCCATCGGGACTCCTTTTGATTGCTTGTAGACGTGGGAGCCATAGGTAAAGAAGTTGGATTCTACAGCTAAGTCAAGAACAGCAAAGATATCTTTCAGAGCTTCTTTATCATAAAGGTTAGCTCCAGCCAGGGTTCGTTTGATGTTTTGCGTTGCTTCTGGTATTGGAACAGAGGTGTAGAGGGAGATAACATCAAAGCTGCCAATAAGTTCATGTTGTGCAATGGTGATACCTTTTAGCTTGGAGATGAAGTCATTCGAGGATCTAAGGACTCTGTCTGTGTTCGGAAGGAATGGCATAAGAAAAGTTGCCAGGGCTTTCTCAAGGTGTTTTGATGGTGCTTTCTTCCTTGAAACGATCGGTCTGATTGGGTTGCCCTCTTTATGGTGCTTTAATCTCCCGAATAATTTGGGTATGGATGCCCCAGGAGGGAGTTTCGCTGCTCGCTTGATGACGCCTGGAAGGGCTTTAAAATTAGAAGCTTTCCTGACTCTTGCTTTCCATATGTTGAGAGGGTCTTTTGTCTGCATAACGGCGTTCGAATCAATGAAAGAACGACTTTTTATGTCGTAGTCTTGCTCGTCCATTATGGCGATCTGCCCCGACTTATCAGTTAGCAGTAAAACAATGTCTCTATCATTTTTGAGCCTCTTTAATTCATTAGGGAGCTTCTGAATGTAATTTCTACTCCGTGCCTTCGCGATACTTGTAAGCATGGCTGCGCATTTGTATCTGATAGGGTCACGCTCAGAAACTGGCAAATGTCGTTGGACACTTTCGATTTGTGGCACCACTTCTTTGTATGTAAGAGGTCTCTCAAATGTAAATTTCGGGTACCTAAGAGGTCTCTCAAATGTAAATTTCGGGTACCTAAGAGGTCTCTCAAATGTAAATTTCAGGTACCTAAGAGGTCTCTCAAATGTAAATTTCGGGCAAAATACAAAGAAGTGGTGCCACAAATCGAAAGTGTCCTACGACATTTGCCAGTTTCTGAGCCTGACCCTATCAGATACAAATGCGCAGCCATGCTTACAAGTATCGCGAAGGCACGGAGTAGAAATTACATTCAGAAGCTCCCTAATGAATGAAAGAGGCTCAAAAATGATAGAGACATTGTTTTACTGCTAACTGATAAGTCGGGGCAGATCGCCATAATGGACGAGCAAGACTACGAAATAAAAATTCGTTCTTTCATTGATTCGAACGCCGTTATGCAGACAAAAGACCCTCGCAACATATGGAAAGCAAGAGTCAGGAAAGCTTCTAATTTTAAAGCCCTTCCAGACGCCATCAAGCGAAGAGCGAAACTCCCTCCTGGGGCATCCATACCCAAATTATTCGGGAGATTAAAGCACCATAAAAAGGGCAACCCAATCAGACCGATCTTTTCAAGGAAGAAAGCACCATCAAAACACCTTGAGAAAGCCCTGGCAACTTTTCTTATGCCATTCCTTCCGAACACAGACAGAGTCCTTAGATCCTCGAATGACTTCATCTCCAAGCTAAAAGGTATCACCATTGCACAACATGAACTTATTGGCAGCTTTGATGTTATCTCCCTCTACACCTCTGTTCCAATACCAGAAGCAACGCAAAACATCAAACGAACCCTGGCTGGAGCTAACCTTTATGATAAAGAAGCTCTGAAAGATATCTTTGCTGTTCTTGACTTAGCTGTAGAATCCAACTTCTTTACCTATGGCTCCCACGTCTACAAGCAATCAAAAGGAGTCCCGATGGGTTCAGCCTTGTCTCCAATACTCGCTGAAGCCATCATGAGACCTATTGAAGAGATCATACTCACCACTCTTCCCAGGACACCAAGAGTATGGCTACGCTATGCAGATGATATCTTTTTTGTCTGGGAGCACGGAGAAGGTTACTTGCAAGACTTTATGGTAGACATAAACAACATACATGAAGACATTAAATTTGCGATGGAAATAGAAAATCAAAGAGAGTTACCATATTTAGATGTACTTGTGAAGAAATCGATTTCAGTTACACTCACTACCAAAGTCTACTATAAACCCATGCACGTACCTAACCCTATTCCACCAGGATCAGCCAACCCAACAACACACAAGTATGCTCTATTCAAATACCGGGCTAAAAGAGCCAAAGATTTTTGCACCTTGAAATCTGACTATGATGCCGAATTTAAGTCTTTGAAAGATCTTGCCTTTGCAGGAGGGTTTGACGTCTCCCGCGTAGAGGACACAATTGCGAAAGTTGAAGCCAACACGCTTGCTACACCGAACAGAAGAGCACCTTTAAAATTTGTTGGTTCGATCCCGTACATCCCAAAAATATCTTATTTTATTAAAAATCACTTTCAGAAGAAAGGATTGGATGTTGGCCTTAAAGCTTCTAAACACATGGCAACCGTCCTCAGCACAGCAAGAAGTAATAGTACCTTGAAGCTCACAGATGCGGACATCTATTGCATCCCATTATTATACCCAGACTCCTCAACTAAATTTTACGTAGGTCTCACAAAAAGGTCATTTGAGGAGAGAATGAATGAGCATAAGAGGGACGTTGCACAAAAGAAACTTTCTACGTCACTTGCCAAAGAAGTAGCTAACCATCAAGCTCAACCCCAATGGCAGAATATCTCGAAGATCTCACCATATGGAGACGCAAGAACAGCTGCCATAAGGGAAACAGTTGCGATATTAACGAAACAGGATGTATGCAGCACCGATGTCTCTTTCGAACTACCGGTGGCTTGGAACCATCTGCTAGGCATCGCAAGATGGTCTTCATGATTCTAGTTTCTTCCTAAAGTTTACATTGTTTGCTTTTGCATTAGCTTTTAAGATATTGTATTCACCACGTTCGATGTTATTTATGCGCGCGGTCTTCACGCATGATTTCATTTCTCATATTAGAATTAACGTTCTGTCTACAATTTTGATTCTATATTCTCTATGTAACCGCCTGATGAAGCCGTCCGTTGACGGAGAAAGCTTGCGGAGTGAAATTTGTGTGATTTCTTACTTTAGACACCAATAAATCGGATCATTATATTTATAATTAGTTTTCTGGTGTTGGCGTCCCACAAGCTATATATCTATATACAGTTTAAAAAACACATGAGCACTTTCGGTGTCACATTGACACCTTCATCAGATGTGATTTCACCATGTGGTTACATGCTGGTCTTAAGTACGTCTAGTAGACGCATCATGGGAAAGGCAATGTCAATGTCACATGATATACCAGATAACAAGACAATAAAAAAAAGCATAATTAGCCAATGTAGATCACTTAACAGAAACAATTGCTATTGTGCTGTCCTTCCCAACAAGATTGCTCCAAGGTTCAGGTAAAACATAAGGATAATAGTCATTACAGCAACATGTATTAAAAGCCGAAATATAGAGGCTTTCTGTAAATAACAAGGAATAAACAGAGTTAGGTGTGTTTATGATTTTAGCGTTGTCTCAGTCTGGGATGAAATTTCCAGCACTTATGGTTCTTGCAAAAGAGGTGCTTTGGTGATTCATTTCCAGATCATATCTGTGTTCATTTAATCTCAAATCCAATTTTCTTTTAGTATCACCCACATAATGATTATTTAGTTCACCAGAGATAGTTTCGAGCATAGGAATAACATACACACCCCATTTTTAACCTTTGTCAGTTTTGTCACGATCGTTGCGGATAATAGTATATAGATTGCATGATCGTATTCCAAATTGTATTTTATGACGAGAACATATGTTGGTAAGGAGGTTTACAATATGTGGATTAAAATCAACAGATCCAACATACTTTTTAGGCACTTGTTCACTAATTAAAGCAGTTGACATAGAAGACCGTACTTTATTGTGCACCCCTTAAAAACGTTGTCCGGGTAACCATGGTTTTTAGCGAGGGATGATATCCATTGTAGTTCTTGAGCTCTGGCATAATGGCTAGAAGAATGTGAATATGCTCTTCTAAATAGGAAGTGCAGAGCAGAAATTTTATGCTGAAAAATGTGAGCAGAATTGTACGGAATTAGAGTGGGTGTGGAAGTAGGTTTTCGATAAACGGCAAAAGACAGGGAATTGTCAGAAGGGTTACGAGTAATTTGAAAATCAAGATAAGGTAAGACGAAATTATTTTCAAGTTCTATCGTGAGCTTGATGGAGGGGTATTGAGCAGACATAGCGTTGACAAACTGGTGTAACTGATTTATGGTATATGGCCAAATTACCAAGATGTCATCAACGTAACGGATATAGAGACTAGGTTTTTGTGGGAATTCTTGTATGACTTTATTTTCAATATGCTGTAGAAGAATTTCTGCTAAGACTGCGGATAAAGGTGAACCCATGGCTGTCCCGTCAGTTTGTTGGTAAAAAATTTTATGAAATTTGAAGAATGAACGCTTTTTAATGAGATGAAGAGCATTCATTATGAAAGCAATATCATTGGCAGGAATGTCGGAATCAATGAGCAAAGCTTGAATCAACTGAAATGTAGCTTCCATAGGTACATTCGTGTATAACGAAACTACATCTAGGGACGCCAAAAAATAGGAATTTGGTAATGGCTGAATTAACTTTAACCTATCAATAGCTTGTGTGGTGCTCTTTATTGAATAGGAAGAATTCACAGTAAATTTGGTGAGATAACTTGCCAAAGCTTTTTCCAAAGGTCGGGTGGGGGCAATGTAACCTGATACAAGAGGGCGAATAGGGTACCCTTCCTTGTGTAGTTTTAATATACCAAATAAATCAGGCACATGGCAGCCGGGGGGTGGATTGAAGGCTTTTGAAAAGGAGTCCGGAGGAGCTGAAGAGTTCTTAAGGCGGCTTAAAGCACTAACAGTAGCCCTGGTGGGGTCTCGTTCCACTATTACATGAGGTACACTAGAAATGGCATTGAGCATTTTTTGAATATAATCACTTTGACTTAAAATCACAACTTGACTAGTTTTATCAGCTAAAAGAATGGCAATATCTGGGTCCTTTTTCAGTTCAATCAGCTGCTGCATTTCCTCATGAAGCTGGCATTCTTCGGTGGTTTTACACCGTCTTGGATTGTGTTTGTTAAGAGACCTTGCGATTTTCATTCTTGCGAAGTTCCTATCTTCTATTGGAAGTGAATATAGAATTTTCTCAATTTGCGGAACTGTTTTGAATAAGTCCACTTTACGTTGATTAGGGTAAGCGAACTTGTAACCTCGTTGCAAGGCTCTTAGTTGAATGGGATTCAGAGCTTTATCACTTAGATTTCTGACTCCATTATGTGAATCAGAGTTATAGCTGTCATGGTCCATATGACTTATTTCTATGGAAATGTATTTACAAATTCTGTGTGGGTAGTATTCACAAAAGTCCACGGAACTTTGGTACAGAAAATAATGTACACATTTAGTTTTTATTAATGAAAAGCAGGTAAATTTATAAAGACAAATTACTTAAAGAATTTACAAGTGTGTGCTTTGGTGAGAAAAATGAATGGAATGGAATGAAATGTAACAATTCTTTGCAACATGCCACTCTGGAAAACTTTAAAAACCACCTGGAGAACCTGGAAAAGTCAGGAAATTTTTTTATTGCTTTCGAGTGGGAACCCCGATAATTCCTTTCACATTGTTTTGGGTATAAAAAACTGTTTAACTGAAGTCCAAATTCCGCTTCTATATCTTACTGCAGTGCCACCTCTTCTGAATATTCATATACATAGTGACAGAATTAATGTGACGCAATGTTCGAAATTCCTAGAATCATGCAAGTTTTGCGATGTTTAATTACGAGGTAATTCATATTCAGTTCGCCTTTCAGCGATAAATTAAGCACACGAGTTTATGATATAATTAAGCACATTGATATAATTAAGTATGATATAAATTAAGCACATTGTATTTTATGAGCGAAAGAAGAAACAGAAATGAAATCAATCGTGCAAGAATCCCGAAGAGCCACAAATGATGATTTTTGAGGTAAGTGTCATCAGCTGCAGGTTATTACAGACGCACAAAATATGGCCCCATCGTAATTAAGCGCGTGACAGTCTGACATAAATGCACCTCATGATAGATGATGTCAGCGTTCTTACAAAAGCTTTTCTTCATGAATTAACAAATTCCAATAAGGCGCGACATGAATGGGATGCTTTATGTTAATTAGAAACGGTAATTAATATGTTTGCAACTTAAAGCTATTTTAGAATTCCTTTACTTAAATGCAAATGGAACCGTTAAGCACATTTGCCCCCGAAAATGAGATTTCTCGAAAAGGAATCTGATCTGTTCCGGAACTTCCAGATGCTCAATGACGGCAGAGTAAATTAGCTGGGTTGACAGTCTGGTACGATGTGAATATGTGAGGTCTCTTGTTACCTTTAATGGGATTGAGCAATCCATTAACATTAAAGCCTGTCCTGCATAAAAGGCCTAGGGTCTTGTAGGCATGTGAAATCTTCTCTTGATGAAAACAGACTTAGTCACGCAATGTGTGATATTTAGAGAATGACTCATTACACAGATAAATTATGCAAGTGGTCCTTCCTGATGTGAAATTTCAGCAACATATAAAACGAAAAGAAATATTAAAAACATCTTCAGATTGAATGCTGCTTAGTAAAGAAGTGCAAAAAAATTGTCAAATTGTAGTAACGCAGAATTAGGACTAATTGCGGCAAGAAGCTAATGATTGAATTAAAAACAAGCGTAATATCTAAAGCTAGTATTGCTCCGATAAATGGCGCTAGAGAAGATGTGGCCTTGGTATTCCCGCCAATCCAAAGCCAAATGGCCTCAAATTGGTTTTATATATGGTAGTCCTGCACGGGCCAGGCCTGCCTGTAATTTAAAACTTACGGGCCGCGCTTACAATTTCGTTGGCGGGCTTGGACGGGCCAGCACCGAGTAGTCAGGTTGTTATTAAATTTAGGTCATTCTGTTTTTGAAGTCTCTCTTTCCCGTCCTGTGATCATACTTTTTGTTTCTCGCAATCATTCTTCTCTACCGCATTGTGCTACTTTTATTTATTTATTTATTTATTTATTTTGCGCGCATCTTTTCATCTTTGATTTTTGGCAATGGAATTCCCCTTTGAATCCATATTCCATTTCTTTCGGAAGTTTACACCAGAAAAACACTTGCTCCGTTCGATGATTTGCATTTATAGGAATTAAGAATCAATTAAAGCTTCAATATGAGCTAGTAAACTTTTCTTAGGCAAGCAAACTATTCTGACTTTTTAATTTTGATTTGCTATTTGCTTTGTTTTAAATATTAATGAATTGAGTAAATTTAGAGGTTCGAGGAGCAAAACAATCGGAAAATTGTGTTGCATTTGGATTTTGGGAGTTATATCCTTAACCTGAAGAATTAAAATCAAAGACGTCGGGCCAACAAAACGGAATCATATTCTGCGTACGAGAGTTTGTTGTATTAACTATTAACCATTAAGCATGTTATTGTGTGTGCGTGTGTCCAACTGAGCATCAAGTTATATTATGTTCTGGGCAAAAGTGTCAAATAATACGGTACTTGGCTCGTATAAACAGTGATCTGACCCTACGAAGGGTTCGATTATGAAATGATGATAATTTACTTAAGTTCACTGAATACTATTTATTGCATTTGTCGTATTTCGGGTTACTGGTGTATTAGTTAACTTACTTATGCCCTCTTTTTACACGAGTTTCGAGTTAGTCCAAAAAGTTACAGTACAAATACCGTCTGTGTTAAAGCAAGTGACAGTTACGCAAATGAAACCTGTGACGGACCTGAATGGCCGGGATCGAACCTAAAAATATTGCCTCCGCAGGGCTCTAATATATGGACGTTCTTTGCGCTAAGTGTGTGACATCATCTTCTGAAACCGAAGAATAGGAAAAAGGTTAATACAAAATTAATAAAAAGTTTAGGAGACATGAAATTTCGTGAAAAACTGCGATAGACTCCAACGAAGACAAGAAATATTAGTTTTAGGATGGTAATGCGGTCGCGAGTGAAAATGCGTTTATAGTTTAGGCGGTTTGAAGAGGGAAGGGAAAATATAATAGGCGATGGGCAAAGTGGACTGCTGAAAGCAAAGCTGCCGGCCTCAATTTATGGCCAAAGTGCACAATTTACTAGTATAGCAGTCGATGGGTATTGAGTTTTCCTAGTGGTTAGAACAATAGCCTTAAGATCAAATGGCAGTGGGATCCAACCCACGTAAGTTGTGCTGCTCTGACCCACTAAATGTTCGACAAGCGATGGATGTGCACGCGAAGCCCTCGAACTCAGGGTACTTGAGCCCTCATTACAAATAAGCACGTCCGTTACTTTCTTCATCTTTCTAAGACGTCATAGTCTCTACTCGTACTTTGAATCTTTAATTTCGTTGAGCTGTCTATCCTCCAGTGTATTCTCTTCCTACCCTCTAGCGAACCTCTACGTTTCATGTAATTTCTGATACGCCCCAGCAAAAACACTAGTATTGGCCAGTTGACAGTGAAGATCCACTGCTGGCTGAAATCTGCAGCTCACGGTACGGTAGTGATCCGTTAGTGGCTGCGCCTGAAGTTTGCTTCGGTTAATGGCCCTTTAGCATCGCCATGAATTATGGGTCTCCAAGCAAGCGCCACGAGAGGTAGCTGGCAACCGAAGCAACTTCAACATGACGTGAAAGCAGCGGGGCTGCACAAGCGCAGAAGCAACACGTGCACAGTCTCTCGTGGTTCCTGTTAGTTGAAAACGCGGCTGTCACCATCGTGTTATTTTACTGGATGTTAACCATATGTAGAGAGACGAATTAATTTCCTTATTAAATGCCACGTCGACGAAGATTACCGTCGGAGTAAAGTTATATAAATAATTAATGAACTCTAAGGAATAGTCAATTACTCATGGATTTATAGATACTCATTTCGTAGCAAATACATACGCACTCCATTCCCATGGACAACAAGAAATAATTTCTGTAAACTTAGCAAATGTATCGTATATTCATATTTCGTTAACATGCACTAAATCGCTTCAAACAAAAGTCCTGGAAAGACATTAAAATATTTGTTATGTTGGAAAAAAAATATTCGCGTACAAAATGGGTATTTTCATTACTAAATGATCAAGTATATGAAGAAGAAAATAACAAACAATGCTATGTGAATATAATGCCCTCATCCAAATATAAAGTAAAAAAACATGTCCTACTATTTAAAATAAATGTAGCTTTGGACCATGGGAAAAAAAGATACAGCGTTAAAAATGCAACAACGTGACATGAACTGTTAAATACATTAGCCAATCGCTTTTTAAGATCACAAAGACAGCACAAAACTTTTCAAAACGTCTTTAAGAAGGTACACTCGTTTAAAGTGAGTTAAGTTTCCTTACCGTAAATAAAAAAAATCGTAACGTTGAAAAAATAAATTTATGAATTATACGAAACGAACATTTATATAAAATAACTCTCCATATTGTAAAATTAAAAAGAACCCTTCGTTTGACATCGCGCAGGAAGGAGGCTCACTTCAAACAAGTGCCCGCACGTGGCAACCTTGCGTAGAAGCTAAAGCGTCCGTTTTGCAAACAAACTGTCGTGAAATTGCAAAACGAACAGTCCACTGGATACACCGGACGTTTTTCCACACCTGTTGAGGAAATTTCTCCAGCGCATTGACATTATGCAGATAAGTTTCGTTGGAAAAAAAATAGTTGTTGAACATTTGGGAAACCGTTTTTTTTTGTTTTTGTTTTTTTGCCACTACTGGGGAATTGGCGTACAAGGTTCCACAAGCCATCAGTTATATCACGTGATTGTCATCTGCCACTGCTGGGAAACTGAAGGACCACAATGAGCTAGCCATTGTTTATGGCACGTGCTTGCAGGACTGCTTATGAGTCGCTTGTGGCAGCTACTGCCTTAGATTTATAACTGATGGCCCTGTTCTGGGATATGACAACTGATAGGGGTGCCAACTGTTGACCCGATGCTGGCGTATGTGGCGGCCGCCGTGATGTTTTGCTGACTTTTGGGCAGCGGCAACGTAGTGCTGGGCCACTGATGGCTGCCAGTAATGGTTTGAGTGCTGGCCGAGCAAGACGTTTTGTTGGAGCAGCACAAAACTCCCGTGGGACATAGGTTGTTGCTTCTAAATCTTCCCAGTGGGTGTAGACTGAGATTTTGCAGCATGCCGCTGGTGGAGATCTTGGAGATTTTTTTCTTTTTAGTAAATGACATAAGAACCGAGGATTTATCACGACACTTAGTTAAAAGGTACTACCAGCAAAGGTAATAAAGTGCACGTATTAAGTAACCCAGAACACTTGTTCTCCATCTTAATATCTGCCGCTCCAAACAAGTTGAATTATAAAGATGCGAGAAGAGCAATTAGTCATGCGGAGCGTACGGAGATGGTCGCACACTGAACACAATCACCACATTGAAAATTGTAGCTAGTGAGTTAAATGTGAATAAGAGACTAATAAGTATTTCAGAGTTTGGGAGAAAATATGAGCAAAGTTTTAATGTTCGAAGAGAAAGTTCTGACAAGAAGCATCAAAGATTTGCATTCAAACAAGTGATAGAGAACGTGGTTTCCTATAGAGCATTATTACTTGGAACGAGATTTTGTGCTTTTACTGTAATTTTGCCTTGAATGATGATCAAGCTCACCGAAGCAAAGATTTTCTCAATTCGCGTTTCAACGCCATGTTGATCGCATTCCACTGATCTTAAAAGTAAGGATTTTTTTCAGAACGGAGAGTTATGACAGTATTTCCTTTTTACATAGATGAAGCAGTTTTCGGCGGCAATCAATACACCCACATGTTTCAAGCGTTTTTCAGCAAGAATCAAAGCCAAGTGGGTATATTTATAGTGTTATGGGTGGCGGCTGTTGCCAGATTACTCGCCTTATTATGCAAAGATCAACGTGAAGACTTTTCAGAGTTTCTGGCTCACAAGCAAGTTTTAGTGCTTAACCACAGACCTTTAAGTCCTCCATTTGGCCACATCACACTTTTCTGTTTCCCCGCAGAAATAACTTCGTGACAGGCGTGTATCACAATGGTTTTCCATTTCCTTTTTCGAACTTTGTAACATATGCATTTCATCTCTTAAACTATTTTTGAAGGCATTTTCTTTATTAATAATTATCTTCATTCCAATTCATTCTTATCAATGTTTGGACGCATTACCTATCAGAAAATATGTCTGAAAGGCTAGAGGTGCTGAGTTTTCACTATTCGTCCGATATGTCATTGCGTTCGACTCCCTCATGAGTCCGTCTTACGGCAACTTCACGTGTACCTCCGAATTTAGCCCAACATTTTAACGGGTGGCTGCTTTAATAGCCCTACCAAGTTGTTCATGCAGTAGTTAAACCCTGAAATAAGTGTTGGAAAAGCTCGTTTAGAAAGGGTTCATAAATTCGCACTTTATGAAAATTTAATGAAATATTTTAAAAATTAAACGAACTCTAAATTAAAGCAGCTGTTAACTTAAGAAGTTAGTAAAATCATGCAATGCATTGATTATGACACGCTTTCCAACACACCAGAAATTATTACTCAAGTTATGTGGATAATGGCTGTGGAATAAATCTCGCTCCTGTGTCCTGACCTTTGACCCCATTTCGTTGATATTCAACAGAACCGGTTCACTATACCTTCGGAACAACATGATAAAAGTTTTGTCGTAATTCAAGCATTTTAGGTAAGTTATGATGCACAAGGGCAATGGAATGGATCCCACTCCAGTGTCCTGACCTTTGACCTCATTTCGCCCATTTTCAATAGGATTCGTCCCCAGTGGCTCCCTACCACATACTAAAATTTCGTCGAAATCGAACCATTTTTACGTGAGTTATCGTGCGGACGGACAGACGGACGGACAAAGTTGGAGCATATACGCTTCTTCAACTTGTGGTTGGAAAGCGTAAAAATGAATGATTGTCGTTTTTAATTACGAGTTATTACATTATACTCGTTTCAATGCATTGTTTTCCAGTGATTGCCATGATTACCATATGATCATTAAGGGAGGAAACTATTTTTCTTTTCTGTTATCAAAATCTTCAACTTACGTCGCACGAAATAACTGTTTTGTACAGCTTCACATGAGTTAACCGAGGATCTAGCGATAAATTCAATCATAATACATTTGCAAAAAGTTTAAGTTCAGTTAAAAACGATTAGTATTGCGATAACAGTTCCATCATTCTGGTACGAAATGGAAATTCCAGGCTTGAGATAATGATATCACCCCGAAATTTGAAATGATTGCGCTTCCGACTTGATCAAAGATGACACAGTGTGGAATCTCTTTCTCAGTTGTTAGTTCTCTGATACTGTCGGGCACTTGATTCTGAAATATCGAACTGCTTGTACCCTATCCGATTTGTCTGGAGATAATTTCCTACCCCTGTGGTTCCTTCCTTTTACTGGAAAAAGTAGCTAAAAATTAAGGACTGTTGGCATATAATAGCTTTTACTAGGGAGGGTATATACAAACTTTGGAATGTATACCTTAATACATACACTGAAGTGCCAGAAAAACTGGTACACCAGTCTAATACTTGGTTGGTCCTCCACGGGAGCACAGGGCTGCAGGAATACAACGGGGAATGGACTCCACTAGCTTCTGGAAATATGCTATAGGCAATGCACGCCATACTTCCTGGAAAGCGTTCCGCAATTGGGGTGTATTTCGAGGTCTCTGATTCCTGTGTTCGATAGCGCGTTGCATGGCATCCCAAATGTGTTCTATTACGTTCAGATCTGGGGACTTGGGTAAGGGGAGATGGCAACACCCCAAACTCAGATGAATGTTCCTATAACTATAATGTGGCGTTCCGACACTTGTGTGGAGGTGCATTGTCTTGTTGGAACAGGCTCAACCCATCAGCACGAATGCAGGACATGAACGGGTGTACCTCGTCAGAAAGGATGCGCACATAGCGTTGGCCGGCCACACACATTTGTAGACGTACCAGTGGTCCCAGTGAAGTCCAGCTAAACACACCCCATACCATTACGGACCCCCATTATCTGGTACAAATCCCTGTTGACAGTCGGGGTCCATGGCTTCATGGGGTTTGCGCCACGCACGAATCCTTTCATCTGCCCGATACAGATGGAAACGCGACTCGTCAGACCGGGCTACTTGTTTCCAGTAATCAAGTGTCCAGTGGCGGTATTGCCGTGCCCAAGCGAGGCGCATAGCTCTGTGTCGAGCACCCATCAAAGGGACTCTAGTTGGGCGTCGGCTCCTAAAGCCCATATCGTGCATGGTACGTTGCACAGTCCGGACGCCAATGCTTGTTGAGGCTCCAGCATTGAATTCCGATTATACCTGCGAGAGTGTTGCATGCCTGTGGCGTGAAACGATTCTTGACATCCGACGGTGGTCACGTTCACCCAATGTCTTTTTACGACCACACTGGTATCGTAGGTTGGAGGTTTTGCCGGAATTCTCGTAGTCTCTGTACACCCTTACAATGGTCGCCCGTGAAAATCCGAACTTCGTTTCTACCTCCGAAATACTATGGCTCATCTCACGAGCGCCAACTATGACACCGCGTTGAAATTCGCCCAAATCGTTATTACTTGTGATTCGCATGCCGAAAACAGCTCTGACAGCTGGCACGGATGTCTATCGCTTTATACACTATCTACCAACAAGTAATTGGACACCCAATTACCAGATATTTTCGTAAATTGAATCATAAACTAGTTATGGAAGAGTTTCACCTGGATTTCTTAATTAATTGCAGATATCTTAACGTAACGCCTAAATATTTGATGATAAGAATTAATATTCTACTTAGCAAGGACGCAATAATTGTACTTATGACTGAGCTTAAAAGGCTTATCTCCGAGATTAGACTAAAAAGAGGATATATTTATTACTTACAGCGATAGACCTATAATGCGTACCAATGTATGACTCAGCAGATTCATCCTATTAATTTGGACAGACACTTTATAACTACAGGAATCTGCAGTTCAATAGTAGAACGCCGTACAGCGGGTCATATAAAGAAACTTAGAAATCCGGTAGCCTGTGAAATATTAAATAGCTGCTAACCAGAGAACTAGAAATACAACAGAGTTCTTGTAGTGTTCCACCATATATTAATCTAAGTGACGTTCAACTAAATCAGATACGAGAAAAAGCACTAAAACGAGGTTTAAAATTTGCTTATCCAGTTACTCACTTAAATAAGACTCAACTTATTCCAGAATTAGAAGGTATCATCGGGTTCCTACCTCAGCATGAACAAGAACAAGCTAGATACAAGATTTTGAATGACTTCAAATCTTTCAACAGTCGAATCAAATATAATATACCCAAGACCTTTAAAAAATAATGTATACAAATAAAATATATAAGAAGAAATTCTCAGTTATCTCTACTAGCAGCAAATAAATCAAACTAATTGGTAATACTGAACTCAACGGACTATAACACTAAAATGAGTGAAGCAATAAACAAAATTCCACATAAAGTTATCCAACGAGACCCGGCATCAGCCACTATTGCAGCCCTAAGTAGACTACGTATTCACAGGTCCCTTTCAGTATCTATTTCTAGGAACATGCATCCACCTATTGGCCCACGGGTGCCAGAATTATTTGGAAAGATGAAATTACACAAGGATGGTAACCCTACAACACCGCTTGTTTCATCATATGCTAATCCAACAAGACCGCTTGAACAAGCTTTGACTGTATATCTACGGAACCTAACTAATTCATCTCAATTCTCAGTAAAGAGATCTGTGCAAGCTCTTGACAAACTCAAATCTTTCAATCAGCACAATACCTCCTCCTTTATTACGGCCTCTCTGGATGTTGTCTCGCTTTTCCCTAACATAACAGTTCCTGTAGTTCATGACCTCATAGAATCCAAACTGATTACTCAATGTAAAATTCCTCTTCCAGAAATTCAAGCTATATAATATCAGCTCTTAGATTGGTTCATCAACGTACATACTTCAAATTTAACCACCTTATCTACCGTCAATGTGATGGAGCTCATATGGGTTCACCCCTCTCCTCTTTACTTGCAGAATTACTTCAAGAACTGGAAAACAAAATATTGGAATCATACACAATAAACCCACTCCTTTACAATAAGGTACGTAGATGATATCCTCGTCTTATGTCCATCTTCTAACGAAGACCTAAACAATTTCGCAGAATGTCTAACTGCTCAATATCCTATTCTTAAATTCACAGTTGAATTAGAAGATAATCTGACATTGCCATTTCTCGATATTCTTTTACACCGAACTCAAGATTCTTCAGAAATCACGTATTCTGTTTATAAAAAACCGACTTCTACTATAGCACAAATACCAGCTACCTCGACACACTCTTTAAAACAAACTTTCATCTATTTATTATCATGTTAGAAGAGCATTTACTCATTCTTCAAGTATGAAACTACGTAGAGCAGAACTTAGACAGATAAAAGACACAGCTAAAAACTACGGATATTCCCTGCCAACAGTTGACAACATCATTAACAAAGTGAAGAGAACAAAAACCACTACGTTATCGAGAGACCGTACTTCTACAAGATATGTAGGCTCCATGGACTTTATTCCTAGAATCTCTCGTTCCCTCAACAACATTTGCCGACGTCATAACCTGAACTTTGAGTTAAGGACAAGTAACATTTTATCTACACCTAAAATGTAACACTAAGAAGGAAGTATCCGATTGGCTTGAAGTTCGCAGCATGAGTCGCCCGCGAAAGGACATGCAAACGATTAGCATTGCAGGGCATATGCAAATCATGTGCTCCCGGCACGCCACCGAGAAGCACTATAAGAAGGGTGCCCAGAAGGCGGGGTGTAAGTAGTGTAAGTGTGTTGTGCTGCCGGACCTGTGCGTGGAAAGCTTCCTGATACCTCGTCGCAGAATACGGCAGTCATTCCGGCACATTTCGGAGTTCGACAGAGGACGAATAGTGGCTTATCGGGACAGCGGTTTATCGTACCGAAACATCAGCGCCCGTGAGGAACGACATCCAGCCACAGTTTATCGTACCGAAACATCAGCGCCCGTGAGGAACGACATCCAGCCACAGTGAGGCGAGTATGGTTTTGGTGGGTGCAGGAGGGATGAACAGACCGACGTGAGTGATTGCCGCAGCCGCGGCACACCACAGAACGAGAGGATCGGCATGTTGTGCGGCGGGCATTGATGGCTCGCACCGACACATCAGGAACGTTAGCACAGGAATTAGGGTGTGTTGCGCAACACGTGTGTCAGCACGTACCGTTCGACGTCGTCAGCAGAAACGAGGACTTGTCGCACGGCGCCCATTGCTCTGATTACCATTGACGGTACACCACCGGCAAGTGCGGCGGCAGTGGGCCGTTGAACGCCGCACCTGGACTGCGGAATCGCACGACATTATCTTCTCCTACGAATCCCTCTTCTGCCTGCAACAACACGATGGTTGGATCTGCGTGTGGCGGCACCACGGCGAGAGACTGTATGACGCCTGCATTATGCATCGCCATACCGGTACATCGCCTGGCGTAATGGTTTGGGGCGCAATTGAATATGAAGCCCGCACACCTCTGGTACGCATCTCCGGTACACTAAACAGCCACTGCTACATCTATGACGTTTTGGAGCCTGTAGTCCTCCCTTACCTGCAGGACCAGCCAGCGGCCACGTTTCAACACGACAATGCGCGCCCGCACGTGGCACCCACCGTGCAACAATTCTCCACGGCCCACCAGGTGTCAATGCTGCACTGGCCCGCCTGTTCTCCCGATATGTATGTCGCCCATCGAACACGTCTGGTCGCTGATCGGCAACCGAGTAGCCCGGCAAGCACCACCCGCCGCTACGCCTGATGAACTGTGGCAACGAGTGGAAGCAGCCTGGACCGACATACCCCAAGCCCATATCCAAAACCTTTTTCGTTCGATGCTGCGGAGTGTAGCGGCCGTAATTGCCAGCCATGGGGTCCACACGAACTATTGATGTCTGCGTGTTCCGCAAGTCGCACGGGCCTGTAAGCTCAATCGTCTCATCTTTGTATCTGTTCTTATGTGTCCAGTAAATCTGGCATTGCTATCTCGTGTTCTTCTTGGTGTTGCCATTTGGGTGGCCAGCACTGTATTATTAAAAAAGATCGATCGTGACCGTGTAGAAGAGCAGAACAAACATGGAATATATAGTATTCCCTTAAAAGCACTAAACACCACAGAACATGCAAATACATGTTATATTCGATCAAAAACTTGGACATTAAAAACAAGATTAACTGAACACAAATATAATGTTAAAAATGGCGCCATGACCACAGCTCTATCTCGCCTAATTCATGGACGTACCCACTTCCCAAAATGGTACGACGCAATGTTTCTTCCCTCTCCTTCGTGAAAATCAAGATTATTATCAGATAGTATTTATATCCACAAATTTGCACACAGATGGTGTAATGTAGAAGGCCCAGTAAACATCTTCAACCTTGGAAGGTTTTACTTAAGAATAATTTATCTGTATAAAAGTTTCACCCAACCTAGAAGAAGATGCCGTTCACGTGTGTGAACGTAACACGTGCATTGCGCGATATATATCATTATCACTACGATGTTTAGGTTTATTTAAAATTGTAACGTTTCTTTTATTTATGTTATTCTGAAGATAGATTCAATGTGTAGTCCGAAAGATCTTAAAGATTATTTATGTACTTGTAACTTGTTATTTCTTAATGCAAAATATTTCACGGAAGTTTGAATCGTGCTAAGACGGTTTCAAGGTCAATATGCATATACTTCAGCACGACAATAATAATATTTGAATTATCAAGCAAATTCAATTTTGTCGTTTTTGCGATAACTTATGCATCCACATCAGGAAGAGAAAGAATCTGAGTCTACAGCAACGAAGATGGACTACTACAAGTGCATAACGTGCTGCTTGTGGAAGGCGGTGATGAAATCAAACTGGATTACCAAACGAAAATGTTGAAAAAATGTGTGCCTCGACTGTATCTGCAAATCCAAGGGAAAAGGAAATCGAAGTATTAATCTAAGCATCGAATCTGATACTGTAATGACGGGCGTAACTCGAATAATGTTGCATTATGGCCAAATGACATAGGTTCGAATAACAATATAATTGACCTTTATTTGATTTATAAACCGCAAAATGTCGGTAATATTGAATATGTGAAAGTCGTGTGTGAAACTATCTACCGGAAATATTGTAGAAGCTTTAATGAATCGCACTTCGATTGAATAAAAAATAATGGAACCAAAGAGAAACGGAAGTGGTTAATTTTCGTCGGACACATGCGCATCAGTATATTGTTTTGTTTGCGAACCTTTCACGAAAGTTGTAGTATGTAATAAAATGAAAACGGGACGTAATGACTGGAGAAGTATTTCTACAACTTTGACTGAGCATGAGCGTAGTCGAGATCATGTCCAAGATATGCGTTCATATAAAAAAAGATGCTCAATAATGGGACGCATCGACACCTAATTCGTGAAGTAAATACGTGCAGAATGAAACTATTTGAAAGAAGTATTGAAAGAATCATTCCAACGGTCAAATTGAGTAAACTAGGATTGACGTTTAGGGGAAGCAGCGATAATATTCAGTCTGAAAGAAAGGAAAACTTCTCAACATGATTAGAGTATATGAGTAAATTTGATTTCTTTTTAAGTGACATTTACAAACGCACGGAAACTGTAGCCAAGGGAAAACTAATTTATCGCGTCATACCTGTGACGAGTTAATTCACTTAATGGGAGACAAATTGCTGAAGTAAAAGATTCCACATACTTTTCGATTGTAATAGATTCGACAGCGGACATATCGCACGTATATCAGTTAGTTTTAATATTAAGGTATGTCGCGGCAAACGGAGAAATTAAAGAAAGATTTATTGGATTTGATGGCCATCAACGAGCATAAGGCTGCGTACTGAGAAGAAATTGTGCTAAAAGTTGACAAAAGTTGAATCATGCGAAGTTGAAAAACCAGAATGTCTATTAGAAGCGAAAGGGCTGTTAAAACAATTCCAGGAGTTCGAAACAGTTATGTTAACCATACTTTAAAATGCGGAGCTGCAAAGAGTAAATGCTACCAACAAATACTTGCAGGAGCCTAAAATGAATATTTTGAAAGCTATGATTTCGTTAATATAATTAAAAGCAATTATCATAAGTTTGAGAAGTAATTTTCAATCCATAAACACTGACCTCAACACTTTGACCAACAACCATAAATTTAATGATGAAAGATGTCGATTGAAAAAACGGAAAGCTTTTTTTGATGAGGTATTTCATCACAAAAATCGCGTACGTTATATGTGACACATCAACTTCTGAAATTCACCTACAGAAGTCTATGAGGACTTATTAGGCATGTTTGCTATTTTTTTCAACATCAAATAACAAGTGATGAAACGCGGTTATCTGCTTTGCGACTGAAGGCATACAAACAGGACACTGATATAGACCACAATTTTTTCAGTTTTTCAAATTCATTAAAAAAGTTGTTAGAAGTCCCATGGATATGTACCAATGCTTTAACGATGGACTGCGATCAATATTTCTAAATGTCGAAACAATACTGGACTCTTTGGACAATGCTATCGGCGAAAGGTTCTTTCCAGTTTTGAAGGTAAAATATTATTTCTTCTTGGTTACTCAGCCCAAGGACTGGTTGTTCAGTAGATGTACTGTCTCTCGATCGCTCTATTCTCCGCCGCTCTCCTCAAGTCATAGTATGTTCTGGTATTAGTGTCATGGAGTAGCTGTGCCACAAAACTATTCCTTGGCCGTCCTCTTCTTTTCTTGCCTTATAGTATGTCCTCTAGTATTAGTGTCTTGGAGTAGTTGTGCTACAAAAATATTCCTTGGCCGCCCTCTTCTTTTCTTGCCTTATAGTATATGTCCTCTGGTATTAGTGTCTTGGAGTAGCTGTGCCACAAAACTATTCCTTGGCTGTCCTCTTCTTTTCTTGCCTTATAGTATGTCCTGGTATTAGTGTCTTGGAGTAGCTGTGCCACAAAACTATTCCTTGGCCGCTCTCTTCCTTTCTTGCCTTGAAACTTTCCTTCCAAAACTTTCAGAATCGGGCCTCCATGGCTCAATGTGTGTCCGATCCTTAACATTATTCTTCTGTTAAACATATTGGTCGGAATCCTGGGTTCTCGCCCTGTCTTCAGGACCTCGTCGTTAGTACCTCCATCGAGCCAACTTATTCTCTCCATGCTTCTATATCTCCACATCTCAAATGCCTCCAGCCTTTTCAATTCCTTCTTGGTCAATGTCCATGTCTCAGAACCGTAGAGAGCTACTGGCAAAACATAAAACTTTTAAATTATCTTCCTCAATTTTAAATCTATATTTCTGGCAGTCCGTAGTCTTTTACTCTCCCTTAAGGCCGTTTTTGCCAACCCTAGTCTTTCTAATTTCCTATTTGCCGCCCCGGTGGCGCAGTGGTCTAAGGCGCTGGCCTCTGATCATTCGCCCGTAATGGGTCCGGGTTCGAATTCCGGTCAGGCATGGATGTTGTGTTTGTCTTACGGCACTGGCTCTCTCCCTTCTCTGGAACCAGTGACCCTAAATTAGGGACGGGCGACTGCTTATAGCCCATTGAGTTGCTCACGGTGGTCGTTAAACCTACAATAAAAAAAAAAAATTTCCTATTCACATCTCGTAAGTTCAGTAATAATTTAACCCAAATAGTGAAATGATTTAACTTGGTCTATGATTTATCCTTAAATTTTAACGAATGCAACTGTATCCTCCCCTATTGCCATTAGTTTTGTTTAATTTATCTTCATTCAATAGATAATCGCGTTTTTGCCTGGTTGTCCGCAAACGTGATGGCCTTAATTATCTCTCCATTAACCGAAACTCCTTCATTGACGCTCTCCAAGGACTGTTCCATCAAAATCGGCATGAATACCAAACAGACCAGGTGTCAACAAGCATCCTTGCCTAACACCTTTATTTATTGGGACTGGATCTGTCATTTCCTTTTGAATTGAAATCAATGCTTCTTTATTTCCATAGAGATTTTTGGTAAGCTGGATACTGTTATCTATGCCGAGTCTTCTTTGGATTGTCCAAGGCACTCTATCAAAGGCCTTCTCATAATCAATGAGACATACTTAGAGGGAGCGCCCCCTGACGATCATTTTTTATCCAAGAATCTCATCGAGCCAATCGCATCCCTAGTACCCTTTCCTCTTTTTAAATCTGAATTAGAACTTTCCCAACTCCTCTTCCAGCTTATAATCCAATCTCTCTTTAATCTTAAGCAGGATCTTGGATGCACGTGAGATTACACTGTTCACACTCCGTTGCATTGGGCTTCTTTGGAATTGGGATAATTATGGAGGTCGTATGATCAGCAGGCCAAATTCCGTTTTGATAGCAACAATGTAGAGAGAGGAATAATTGATTCATTAAAGATTCTCCAGATGCATTCCGTAGTTCAATGGGTATCTCATCTACCCATGGAGCTTTGTTGTTTGGAATTGATTTTAGCGCCTCGCCAAATTGCTCTCTTGTAATTTTCAGACGCTTCTCAAATCCGCCATTGACTGTCTGAATTTAACCGATGTGGTCCTTGATCCTTCTCATCCTTATATAGTTTTGACACATATTCTTTTGACCTCTTTTTTCTTCTTTGGGTCATTAAAGCGTTTTTCCTGTTTGTTTTGGATGGTACGGGAGGCACTCCTCTCTTCCTCTGTTCCTTCACAACGTTCCATCAATCAATATTACAAAGAAATTCATTAAGACAAGTATTGTTTTATCTATATTTATAGAATCAGAATTTTTTTTATTGGAGTTTAACGACCTCTGTTAGCAATTCATTGAGCAATAAGCAGTCTCCCGTCCCTAATTTAGGGTCACTGGTTTCAGGGAAGGGAGAGAAAGAGCGAGAGAGACAGCGCCAGAGCCTTAAAGATAAACACAACACCCACACCTCACAAGGATTTGAACCCGGACCCCTTTCGGACGAACTATCAGAAGCCATCGCTTAGACCATTGCGCCACTGGCACGGCCGGAAGAATTAGACTTAACAAAGTCTCTCAATTATGATGACATAATCGACACTTTTTTCAAAACCAATGCGCAAAATAAAGTAGTTTAAAATTTTTTTTGGATTTTTTTTTTTTTTTTTGGATTGGAGGTTTAACGACCACCGTGAGCAACTCAATGGGCTATAAGCAGTCGCCCGTCCCTAATTTAGGGTCACTGGTTCCAGGGAAGGGAGAGAGCCAGTGCCGTAAGACAAACACAACATCCATGCCTCACCGGGATTCGAACCCGGACCCCTTACGGACGAATGATCAGAGGCCAGTGCCTTAGACCACTGCGCCACCGGGGCGGCAGTTTAAAATTGCCACCATACTACTAATATGTTTATTTTATCACACTCCGACATACATTCCAGCCAATTTGATATCACTAATAAAAAGGGCCTCTACTTCAAACTGCACTTAGGGACTGAATGTTTAAATCCGGCTGCCATATACTCTCCGGGATGCGGGCCGCGTGTGGACTAGTGGGCAACATTCGTGACTGCCACGGAAAGGACCTCAGGTTTGATCCCATGCAGGTACGAACGCTCGATCCACTAAATATTCGCCGTGCGTCGGATGGGCACGTTAAGCCGTCGGACACCGGTTACTGGCCCCCGGTAATAAATAAGGGCGTTTTCCTCCCCCTTTCTACTTCGCTTCCGTGTCACTTTTCTATCGGGCACTCTAGCCCAAATCTCCTAGCTCCTATTTCTAAGGGTTGTTTAAGACCTGGGGTCAGACACTCCCTTCCTAAAATCCTCTACATATGATCACTTGATCTTCCGGGATGCGCAGTTCTCATGCGCAGTAGAGAGCCACTATTTCGTCATTTGTCTATTTAGTCATTGGTCTATTTAGTTATTGGTCGTTATTAATCATTTGTCATTGGTCGTTATTAATATATTTAGTCATTGGTGGTAATTAATATATTTATTCATTGGTCGTTATTAATATATTTAGTCATTGGTGGTTATTAATATATTTAGTCATTGGTTGCTATTAATATATTTAGTCATTGGTGGTTATTAATATATTTAGTCATTGGTGGTTATTAATATATTTAGTCATTGGTGGTTATTAATATATTTAGTCATTGGTGGTTATTAATATATTTAGTCATTGGTTGCTATTAATATATTTAGTCATTGGTCGTTATTAATATATTTAGTCATTGGTTGCTATTAATATATTTAGTCATTGGTCGTTATTAATATATTTAGTCATTGGTGGTTATTAATATATTTAGTCATTGGTGGTTATTTATATATTTAGTCATTGGTTGCTATTAATATATTTAGTCATTGGTCGTTATTAATATATTTAGTCATTGGTGGTTATTAATATATTTAGTCATTGGTTGCTATTAATATATTTAGTCATTGGTGGTTATTAATATATTTAGTCATTGGTGGTTATTAATATATTTAGTCATTGGTTGCTATTAATATATTTAGTCATTGGTGGTTATTAATATATTTAGTCATTGGTTGCTATTAATATATTTAGTCATTGGTCGTTATTAATATATTTAGTCATTGGTGGTTATTAATATATTTAGTCATTGGTGGTTATTAATATATTTAGTCATTGGTTGCTATTAATATATTTAGTCATTGGTCGTTATTAATCATTTGCATATTCTGTCCTGAGGTACTGGCTTGAGGAGCTTCATCAGGATCGAACGATTTCCTCGGGGTGGGGGGGGGGGCTTCGCTTAAAAAAACCCCCAAAGGGTCTTGTTTGTTTTTTTTAAAAAAACCGCAAAGGATCTTGTTTTTTTTTTAAAAAAAACCCCAAAGCTTCCCTCACGGTCATATTGACGTCACTGATAATCTTTGTGATATGCCAACTCGCAGTGACAGGAGTGGTGTAATTGTCTCGAAGTGTAGTGTTTGTATCGTGCACCTAATCTTCAGTGCAATAATGAGAAATGATGAAAGTACTTCATGTTCTTCACAGAAATCGCAGGTTTTTGTCTGATAGGAACCACAATGACGAACATGTTACTCTCAAGTATTGATGTGAGATGTTTTTGGGCACTTGTTCTGTCTTCTGAAATAGCATAAAAGAAATAAAGAAGGAGCTAGATTTGAGTGCAGCATTAGAGCGAAAGAAATTGTGTTAAACATAATGCGAATTTTCCATGAGATTTTGTTGTCTTCGACAAAATTTCTTCAAATGATATAATTTTGGGCTTGATATGAGATCAGAAATTTTCTCGCTCAGGAATCGCTTAGTGTTTGGCATTTAATGAGGAAGAGGAGGGAAATATTGTTACAGGAAATGAACAAATCTACAAATTAACGGTTAACTGAAAACTCCTTTATCCGTTCGAAATTCTTGTTTATTTGACAAATATGCGCGTTTATTATCTGTAAAAGATGTGAAGTTATGCTAGTGTAGTTAATAATTATCCAAACACACAAATAGGCATGTCTTTTGGTATTTGGTCTTTGAGGGAATAAGTAGATATACAAATACATTTTTGTTTTTCTTTGTCTCTCAGGAGTACGGTGGCGGCAAGGAAATATGTATACTTAAAAGTTGTCAAGGTGAAAAACGATTTGCTGCATTAATTGTGTTGTGTTGACGTATGTTATGCTCACGCATTTGTTTTCTCCTTTCAATCTCTAAATCGTGCTTTGCTTGTGAAGCTTTTATGTACATGTAGTTCTAATTAAGCGCAGCCATTGTTGAGATTTGTGCGTGAAGTCTGTTGTGAAATATTATGAAAGTGGTTAATCAGTTGTGCGTGATTCTACTTCAGAGTACAACTTCCTGTGAATAATTTGAGTTCCTGGCAGCTTTTTAGAATAGCTAACTTAGAGTTCTTTTGGTGTTGTATTTGTGGGTGGTTTGGTTTTCAAAGTAATAAACCCTCGCATTACTGTTAGTGTTTCAATTTATTTTTTTCAAGACTGACTATATCTGCAAATTATGAAGGGTGGAGCATTATTACCACTCTGCATTTCACGTGGAGAAATTACGAAAAGAATCAAACCACATTATAATCTGGAAAGTTTTTTTGAGACTGATTTTAGATGCAGAATGAACCCGTTGTTTTGGGAAAACATATCAAAATTTAGTCACGATAAATATTTAGTGCTTCTCCACCTTAGTTTTGCTTTACGTATAACCCAGTTTCGTCAGGAGGAAATGGCACGCATATATTTAAAAGGTTGTGGAATCAGACTCCCACGGACGCGAATATTACTCAGAATGTCTCAGACTCTTGTGGGAAAATAAAATGTATGCCATGCCGTTTACGATTCGTGAAGAATTTTTAAATCTTATCGAAAGCTTCCAAACCATAAAGTTTGATCGTGTTTCTCAAAACGCTTGTCCTTTTCGAACAGATTTATGATCGTTTCCATAATACACTTCCTGACAGAGAAAATGCCACACCACGAAGACGTAAAAGCAGCGCCATGCAAATTGCAGGGTGGGTGCACACGTACAAGTTATGCAAATGAGTATGCTTGCAGGCCAAAGGCACGAACGGCGCGCGGGATATAAGCGGACAACCAGCCCGTGAGGCCATCAGTCGGGACGTCGTCACCGCCGCGAGAAGTGAGTGGTTCTGCTGTAACCGTGTCTGTAGAAAGAAAATGGGGTGCCGATGTCGTTAAGACGCCGTCGTACGCGCTTTCATCAAACGGATGGGTTCACGAGAGGTGTCATCGTAAGCTTTCGTACCACCGGTTGGTCCCTCCGTCGTATTGCGGAAGAAACGCAAAGTAATGGCCACAACCGTCGGTGGCATTTGATGACAGTGGTCCTAGAAAGGATCTGTGCAAAGTCATAGGGGAACAGGAACACGGAGGCGGACGTCCGAATGTACCGATCGTCGCGTCAGACGTCATGCCGTAACGGTTCCACAGGACACAACGGGCGACATTTTGCGCAGTGTACAGGGAGGCTTGGACGCCCCGATATCGACGCGGACAGTGTCGCGCCAATTAGCTACGTCTGGTTTGCTGTCCAGTTGTCCGTTGCAAAGGCTACCCTCAACAGCGAGCCATCGTTGTCACCTCTTGGCGTGGTGTCGCTCCAGAGCTATGTGGGGTGCCTAATGGAACAGTGTGGTGTTCAGCGACGAATCGCGGTTCTGTCTCACCACGGATGATTGCGTGTGTGTGTCTGGAGGCGATTTGGCTGCCAACGGACGGATTCCTCCGTCATTGTGGAACGCCACACGGCCCGACAACGTAGAATCATGGTGTGGGGTGCTATCAGCGCCAAATACAGCTCAACACTGATAGGCATTACGGCCACATTGACAGCCCGCCGCTATGTTGATGAGGTGCTGCGGCCCGTGGCACTATCGTATCTGCAGGGCATCCCAAACGACGCCGTTTTTTAAATGGATAACGCCCGGCCGCATACCGCTCGGATCAGCCTGAATGCTTTTCACGGTGTGAGGATGCTTCCGTGGCCAGCACGATTACCCGGCCGCATACCGCTCGGATAAGCCTGAATGCTTTACACGGTGTGCGGATGCTTCCGTGGCCAGCAGGATTACCCGACCCCTCGTCCATCGAGCATCTGCGGGATACCATTGGACGTCGGTTGAGTACCCTGACACCCCAGCACAATGAAGATCAACTGTGGACTCGGATCGACACCGAATGGTCCACGTTACCCCAGGGCTCTATTCGGACTCTCGATGACATGTCTGATTCAACGATGTATCACCCAAAATGGTGGCCAAACTCCTTATTGATCATCCTGTATATTCAGCCACTGGAGCATAATCTGTATGTGACAATTAAATCATTTGTTCAGAACCTACTTGGCTATCTGTGTGTGCAGTTTGGTCTGTGTTCGAGCATTCCTTTATGGTGTGACATTTTCTCTGTCAGGCAGTCTATTAAGCTATCGGATACTTCTTTTGTTTACATTTCTGTATGTTAGCGTTGTACTTCAATGGGCATCTGAAGATCCTGGGGAAACTGCTCCGTTGGTGTAAATTGGTCTAAGTGCTGGTTTCTGGCCGTTTCTCGGAGAGGGACCAGGCTCAAGTGGCATGGGTTGTATGTTTTGCTTACCGCAGGGGATACCTACTTTCCCTTGAACTAACAGCCCCGAACTAGGGACGAGCCACAGCTTATAGTCCTCACAGTTGCTCAGTGTGGTAGTTAAACCCGAAAAAACACATCCAAATTAGCCCTAAGGGTGTTGTACCCTATTTGCGAAAAACCACTGCCTTGGGATTGCACAGATAGTCCAAGAAATTAGATCTTCGACATGGTCTTTTGACCCAGAGAGAATTGTTTTGTGGGTTTGTCCATTAATAACTACAAAGTATAATTTCGAATTTTCATAAAGGCTCCACAGATTGAGATTAATCAGCATCTGTTTGGAAATTTAAACAGCGATACTATTTATATATCGCAGACAGATGAAGAGCCAGTAAGCCCGTCTTGTCCTATTCCTAACTAAGAGTTCCTAACAAGAATGTTTCATTGAAATTTAAAACTTCTGCACCCTTACCTCTTATTGGTTTGTGAGGATACCTACACTGGTGTGCAAAAATTAAGGACGAGGAGGAGAAATTAGCATAACAGCGGAACGAGCAGGCAGAACGGACCGAAATACCTCTCAGAAGATAGACTAGGGTCCGGTACGGTAAGGTATGCGCATATATGCAGCATAACATAGGGAGGAGGGAGTGTCAGAAGTGTATAAAGCAAACGGGCGGTGTACACTCAGCAATTCGGTGAAAGTTATTGCACGGTGTACATCGGTTTAAACGACGTCGAGTTGCTGCCACCGTGTGATATGGTCAACAGACAGTCCAGTAGACGACATCTGGATGACTTTACCAGAGGTCGTATAATTGGGAAGTTGGAAGAAGGTCGAAGTGGGACTAGTGTGGCCGAGAAGTTCGGGATCGCTCACAGCATCGTTTCACGAACTTGAAAAGCATTTCAAATGATTGGAACAGCTGTCCGAGAGTTTAGCAGTGGTCGTCCACGAACAACCACGGCGGCGGACGACCGGTATATTGTCCTACAGGCGAGAAGAGACAGACGGTAGATAGCGGGGGAAATAGCAAGGCACATGCAACACACAACTGGACGTCCGTTATCGCCTTTTACCGTGGCCAGGAGGTTGCACAAAGGTGGTCTATTTGCACGACGACCAGTACGGTGTGTGCCATTAACGCCTGCTCAATGGAGACGGTGGTTTCTGTGGTGCCAGGAACACAAGAACTGGACACATCAGCAATGAGGTCGAGTTCTCTTTACGGATGAGAACCGATTTAGTCTGACGAGCGATTCTGGACGTATACACATCTGGAGAGAACAGGGAACACGCAATCACACCTCCAACATCATCGAAAGGGACCGGTTTGGAGGTGGAAGAGTTCTCGTTTGGGGCGGTATCATGCTTGGTAGCCGTACTGACCTTCACATCTTCCAAGGTGGTGCAGTCACTGGTGTCCGCTATTGTACCGATGTTCTCCTGCCTCACGTGCGTCTGTTTAGAGGTGCTGTGGGTCCTGAGTTCCTCTTCATGGACGGCAACGCTACACCTCATCGTACAGTGGCTCTCGCAGAGCTGTTAGAGAGTGAAGATATTCAACGCGTGGATTGGCCCGCAAGGTCCCCTGACCTAAATTTAATCGAACTCGTGTGGGACTTTCTCGGAAGAAGCTTGGTAGCACGTCACCAGCCGCCAGCACCGATTCGGCAGCTGCGATTGGCGCTAAAAGAGGAATGGGCCGCGATGTCTCAACAGCTCCTTGTCAACTTCGTCCTCAGCATGGAGAGACATTGTAAATCCTGCACGCAGTCAGGGGTGATCATATCCCCTACTAAATACTGGATTTTTCTTGGCAGCCGCCTTTCACATGGATGTTTCTGTCTTCTGTCCAGTTGTGATCGAAGCTACCTTTTCAATAAAGTGCCTTTGTATCCTTTGGATTCCTTGTTTGGACGGTTTTGCTCACTTGTCCCATTTTCTTACGTCTTGGGGATCTTATGGTATGATTTGAGTCGATGTGGAGCACTTCTGCACGACGTTACATTCGAAAAACCGTCTCGTCCTTAATTTTTGCACGCCAGTGTATATCAATTATCTGAATCAGTTTTGGTTTGTGTGGCCGTCCCAGTGGCACGGTGGTCTAAGCGATGGCTTCTGATCATTCTTTCGAAAGGGGTCCGGGTTCGAATCCTGTTGGGGCATGTATGTTGTGCTTGTCTTACGGCAGACAAGCACAACATACATGCCGCAACATACATGCCCCAATTTTGTATGTATGTTGGGGTGGGGAGTCAGAGCCTCCCCACCCCAACATACATACAAAATTTTCGTAAAATCTAGTTTTCATTTCAGAACCATCAAATTTGGTATCATGAAACTCTAACTGAGACACTAGACGGTTTTTGGAAGGGGTTGGAGCCCGCGGGGTCGGAGCCCCCAACCCTCATAAAAAATTTCGTAAAATCTACAGTTTTCATCTTAAAACCACCAAATTTGGTATACTATCTTATGGTACTCTAACTTAGACGGCAGACCGTTTTTGGAACGGGTCAAGGCCCAGGGGTCAGAGACCCCACGTGCAAAATTTTCTTAAAAACTACAGTTTTCAATTCAGAACCACCTAATCTGGTATACTATCTCATGGTACTCTAACTTAGACGCTAGACGGTTTTTGGAAGGGGTTGGAGCCCGGGAGTCAGACCCCCCCCGAATAAAACCTTTTTCGTAAAATCTACACTTTTCAATTTAGAACCACCAAATTTGGTATACTATCTCATGGTACTCTAACTTAGACAGTAGACCGTTTTTGGAACCGGTCAAGGCCCGGGGGTCAGTGCCCCCACATACAAAATTCTCTGAAAAACTACAGTTTTCAATTCAGAACCACCAAATCTGGTATACTATCTCATGGTACTCTAACTTAGACGCTAGACGATTTTTTGAAGGGGGTTGTTTTCAATTTAGAACCACCAAATTTGGTATACCATCTCATGGCACTCTAACTTAGACGGTAGACCGTTTTTGGATCGAGTCAAGGCCAAGGGGTCAGAGATCCCCTCCCCCATAATTTTTTTTCGTAAAATCTACAGTTTTCAATTCAGAACCATCAAATATGATATCACGAAACTCTAACTTAGACGCTAGACGGTTTTTGGAAGGGGTTGGAGCCCCCGCTCCCTCATAAAAATTTCGTTAAATCTACAGTTTCCAATTTAGAACTACCAGATTTGGTATACTATCTCATGGTATTCTAACTTCGACGGTAGACCGCTTTTGGAACGGGTCAAGGCCCTGGGGGTCAGAGCCCCCACATACAAAATTTTCTGAAAAACTACAGTTTTCAATTCAGAACTGGTATACTATCTCATGGTACTCTAACTTAGACGCTAGATGATTTTGGAAGGGGTTGCAGATTTTTTTGTGAAGGGGGTAAGGACCCCTTTCATAAAAATGTCGCAAAATCTTGTTTTCAATTTAGAACCACCAAATTTGGTATACTATCTCATGGTACTTTAACTTAGACGGTCGACGGTTTTTGGAACTGGTCAAGGCCCGGGAGGTCTGAGTCCCCCCTCCCCCCGCACACACACAGACATACAACATTTTCTTAAAAACTACAGTTTTCAATTCAGAACCACCAAATTTGGTATCATGAAACTCTAACTTAGACGCTAGACGGTTTTTGGAAGGGGTTGGAACCCGGGGGATGAGAGCCCTCCTCCTCATAAAAATTTCGTAAAATCTACAGTTTTCAATTTAGAACAACCAGATTTGGTATACTACACATGGTTATCTAACTCAGACGGTAGACGGTTTTTGGAAGGGGTCGGGGCCCGGGTTAAGGGAGCCCCATGCAAAATTTTTGTAAAAAGTTTCGTTTTTTACTCTTAAGAATACCCTATCTACGTTCTAAGGCGCTCTTTGGCTCTTTGAGGGCCTTGCACCATAAACCATCAACCAACCAGCTAACCAACCTACGGTCTAAGTTAGGGACTGTAGATAACAATAAAGTGCAAAAATATGCGTTTAATGGTCTATTAAAAACACAAATCAATATAGTTTAGCTTTCACTACCAACGAGCGGTTATCAGAAAGAAATATAATGTAATGTAAATAGAGAGTTCCAGGTATTCAAAATTCAAAACGGTAAGAAAAAGATGATCAATGCCAATGTGAAGTCGTACGCATGCGACATCACATAGGTACATTGCATTTCTGTGTCGCGGGATTCACAGAAGCATACGCCAGATGTACGGCAGTTCTATAGATGTCTCCTAGAAGGTAAGTATTCACATTCCTTTTTCTTTCTTTTTTGTTTCGCAAAATTAAATTAACTAAATCAAAAAATTTAAAATAAGTTTACTGGAAAATTGCAGGAATATCTTTTTCATTCATTAACTTTCACCCGCTGAACTTGGTGATTCCACAAATAGTAATATGTACCTGGCAAATAACTGGTATCCCTGCTAGTACAAGTTATGTTAATGAGTTATTTGCGTCCAGTTCAATCTAATATGTCCATAGAGCGTTTGGGGCAGTATGAAAAATACATTTCAACGAGTGCCGCTACGGCGGCGGAGTGATCTAGGCGCTGGCTTCTGACCACTTGTCGAGAAGGATCCTGGTTCAAATCCCGGTAAATCATGGACGTTGTGATTGACTTCTGGCACTAGCTGTCCCGCTTCCCAGGAACCAGTGGCCCAAAATTGGGAACGTCCGACTGCTTATAGCCCACTGAATTAATCACGGTGGTCGTTAAACCCCAACAACAAAACAAAAAAAAGATTGCGACGTGTCCATTGCTATTTGTTATGGACCGTACAAAAAGTATGTTTTTGATATCAACGTGTCCACTTCCATGTAGGCTGGTCATAAAATGTTAGGGGACCGTACAAAATTGCACTTTTGTTTTCACCTTGTCAGCGCTTCGGTATATGGTTGAAGTATACGTATATATAGTTGGGCCATTTCAGCACATAGTTTGGTTTATATAGAAAATAAAGATAATGTAACATTTTTACTCAGCTACAACACATTAATCCCAAAGGCTATTTGTTAAAAATCTTTAATCCGCCGTGCTCATATTCACAACGTTAACATAACATGTCAAGTTATTAATGTTGCAGTTTTACCCTGTCACAAAACTTTAGTTACAAGACCTTAGGCGTAAACTTTTTTAGGAATTTTTATTCCGACGTATTCATAAGGTTTCGATAACATGCCAAGGTTATGGTACTGCGTTTTGACTGAGGCACAGAAATTAATAAACAGGCCTTAAGCCTTTTTATGAGTTTTCAATCAACCGTGCTCATATACATAAAATTTTCAGAGAAAGTCAAGTTTATTGTGTTGCGCATTTACTCGAGCATAAAACTATAAACAGCCATTAACTTTCCCCCGCTGAACTTGGTGATTCCTCAATTCATCCATTAACAAGTCTTTTAAGTTATTGTATGCTATGGTCATATTGATAATGTTTGATGACAAGTCAGGTTAATGATGTTGCCCTTATTAAAGACTTAAAAAGGTGTAGAGGCTAGTAATTATTATTTGAAGTCAAAGTAAAAGCTCATTTTTAACTTGACTTGTCATGAAATCCTTATGAATATGGCATTTATTTTATTTTGTACATTTTACAAAGCCTATGTATTTTTGTTTTGTTTTGGCATTTCTTTTATTTTGTGTTGTACTTGTTACATAGCGTTTCGCATTTTTGCAATGCTTGTGACTTGTGATTGCATTTTGAATTTCTATTTGTTTCACATTTTGGATTACTTTTTGACATTTTATGTTTTTGACATGCTATTTTGAAAATTTTGTATTTTTTAATTTTGCGTTGTGTTTTACATTCTTGCATCTTCGGCGGAATTACATTCTTGAAAAATTCAAATACAAGTTAGTAAAAGGTATAATTCAATTAATGAGAAATACCAGCACATTTTAGTAAAGAGTAGAATTATATGAAATTCCTCTTAAAAAGTCCAGAATGTTAACATTGTCTCTATGCGCCAAAGAAGTTCGAATTCCTTTTTATCTTGCCAGCGTTTCTCTTCTGGGTGGATTTGTTGGAATCTCTGCTATCACTCTTTCGATTTTAGCCATAGTTGTTCTCTGCTCTTTCGCAATTTCACTGATTTTTTCGTACAGTCACAGTTATTTCTCTCTCAGAATTGTATTCCATCGTCTGTCTAATCTTTCAAGTTCGTTTTGTGTTCTGGGAAATCCAAATAAATTGTTTTCACTTACTGACCAAATTGTTGGCGGGAACAGCGGAGGGCTTCTGCTCGGATTGTTTCTTCTGCTTCCACGAAATTTTCCAAGAACATAATTTTCCCCAAACCACTGAACTACAGAATCTTCATATTCTAGTAAAATTGATTTCACTTCTTCAAAAGAAGCTGGAATTTCATCAGATGAAAAAAGGCGAGTGCTTGCAAATGTCTGACTTTGAGAGCAAACTCACTGTTTTCCCTATATTCCAAGGCTATGCCAGAGGATGGATATTCCTCAGCACATTTTTTTCCGAGATGAAACCAACAACATTTGTGTGTGCTGCTTCCAAATTCCTTTTTAGCAGCATTATAACGGTACCTATTTCAAAATCTATTGTTATGCGTATATTGTGGTGCAAGCTGAATATCATAGTCTGATGCATAGTCTTGTAAATCCTACAAAAATACTGTATAATAGTATTATATTCTTTATACTTGCTGGAAAGTAACCCATAAACTAGTGGGACAAGTCTGTGCATCTCTGGATTTGTTTCAACCATAGCATGAAGAATACATAATTGCCTAAAAAGGGATGAACAAGTTTCAAATGTCCCATCCATAATCCAGAGGGGTGCTTCTTTAAGCTTTCGTAAGTTATTCTCTGTTAAAAATAAAATAATTCTTTGATGTCCAAATGCGCTATCTCTGCCAAGAAATTTTGCACCATCTCCTCCTGTAAATTTATTGGGGCATCGATCCGTTCTGAAGTCGTAGGCTCCGCAGGCATGTCTTCTCTTCGTATTCGTTTTACAACTTGCCTTAGTGCATCCATATTAGGCATGTAAGCTGCATTTACTGTAGCCATTGACGTTGTCACGGTTTGAATAATTTGTGCAGGGGCTTCGTCCGTATTTCTCGCTCGTTCTTTTAATTGCGCTCTTGCAACAGCAACATCACTTTTCTCCGGTCTTGGAGCATAATTATGTGGTTTCTCATTGCGCATCCTGTGTTTATCTCCAATAAGAATAATACTAGAAAAGCCAGTACAATTTTTATAATTTCTTTCAATACAGTGACAATACCGTAAATCACCTCGCACTCTGTTATGGCAAAATAAATACCCTTTCCATTTCAGCAAATCATTTTCTTTTTTGTGAGTTAACTATTTATGTTGCATTCTTCATCTGCATAGTGCCTTCGGAAAACAATGCACTTTCTCTTTCCAAAATATTTAGAATGATATATTTCCACTATTATCACTTGACAACGCACAACAAAGGTTTCAACAAGCACGTTCTCTGTTCTCCAGTCAACTACGAACTGATGAGCAACCATTCAATAAAACACTCAGAATACAGACAATCACGTGAAGCTTGTTCCTCCAGTTAGGGTTTAAGCGAAGTTCAAGATTTTCGTACCTGCGGTCACAAGAAGTGGTTAAGTTTAAGGATCGGCATCTTATCTTTTGTTTTTCCAAAACGCAGAGGTACATGTATTTTACAGCTGGGACGCTCCAGGCGGGGGATCAACAGATGCGAAGAACCCGGGAGCCAGGTTCCGGAGGCGGCAGCAGTCGCGGACTGGGCAGCTGTACTCTGGGCCGGTAGGCGTCATGCTAATTCTCAAAAATAAATTCAAATTTTTTCTGTGTTGCACCATGCGTATGAAAGAAAATTGTTATTCTGAAAAGACAGTTTGTTTACCCCGTAACGTATTAAACGAAACCTACGTCCCTACGTGCCAAATGATCTGTAAGCCAAACACAGTTTTTCATGCAACACCTTCCCCCGACTTTCTAAGTTCAGATCTGCCTCGTTCGACTTATTTCCTGTACCGCCCCTCTCTTTCGCTAATTGCAGTTAATTGCCGTGAAATTGGTGTTTTACGTTGGGGTGTATTGCCGTGTATCCTGAAGACTATACTAAAAGCGGTGAACCCCAGGGGAAAGGCATTGCATCAAAAGCAACAGAAATCCAATGCGAGAGCAAAACTTTGTTCGTTGGCATTACATCCAAGCAATTTAGGCGAAGTAGGAAGTGTGTTTTTCTACTACGACACCAGAAGATTGTCGCAAATGCTCAGGCAATTACGATATAGATGTGTCCTTAAGACTACTCTTTCAAGACGTCCAAAGGCCGGCACTAGGGGATGGGGAGGGATACAGTGCGGATGATCTTTTTTGTTGCAGTTAGAAATTCCTAAGCTCATTCTTCCTTAAAACACTGCCTGGTTACCAGTAAGTACTGTCTCATGCCTTAACCATTGCACAGATTTGTTGTTTTTGTTTTCATTCTTTGAGTTAACAGCGGGAAAATATCTGAACTGCGTTGTTTCAGTTGGAAATATTTTTTTTACTTCAGCAATAGGACTTCACGTATAGTTGCAAAATACTTCGATAGAATAAACATACCTTACATAAAGAGTTTGCATGAGAAAATAGATTAATAATAAGGAAAATATTCTAAAACCAAAAAAAGAAGTTGTGGAGCCGAAAAAGCTAGGTAGAGAAAACAAAAGGCTGTAAAAAAGTTCATATTTAAAGAAACCTGTAGTCGCTTAATGAGTAAGTGGTATAAATCAATACAAAATCATGTGCTGTATTTGAAAAAAAAATTATAAGCAAGTAGGCATCGTGACTGTCCACAGTTTCCCCTTTTCATCCTGTCGACATTACAACCACCACAGAAAAGAAAATAACAAAAACATAACAAAAACACCCATATAAAGAAAAATGCCCAAAACATAAAAACAAGTAACCACAAAAAATGAAATGCCCAAAACATTAAAAAAACTGCAACCACACAAAACAAAATACCCAAAACATGGTAAGAAATTCTGTTGAAAGCACAATGAAGGTAAACGATAGGAGAAATATATGTTTTTAAAACTTAATACAAGTGTCAAAACTGAAATAAAAAGAAAGAAAAAAGAAATATTCCAAATTTCATTGTTACTTTAGATATTTTGACCTGTTGACATTTCGTAAATTGTACTTGCACTCGGTCAAAAAATATTACTTACAAGGACTCTTTAGTAACTCTTAATCGCTGTGGTCATATTTATAAGGTTTGCATAACAAATCAAGTTAATAATGTTGCGCTTTCACTTAGGCACCAAATACTAATTATTGGCCGCTAGGCCTAGGCCTTTTAAATAATTTTTGATAAGCGAAACACTCTTAAATTTATTTGTCATGCAAACCTCATATGATCACAGCATTATAAAAATTACTATAAATGCATATGCCTAGGTCTCGGGCGTATCTATTAATGCTTTGTGCTCGAGTAACATTTAAACAGAATTCATTTTATTTTCTATGAAAACTACATAAATATCAGCTCGGAGGACTGAAAACTATCAAAAGGCCCAAGGCCTAGGGTCTGCTTAATAGTTCCAACCTCAGAAAAGCGCATTGCTAAAATCTTGGACTTCTATGAAAACCTCATGAAAATTAGCACGGCAGACTGAAAATTGCTAAACAGGCCCAGTCCTAGGACTTTCTAATTATTGTTTTGTACCTGACTAAAAGTGTAACATTATCTTTAGTTCTTACCAGCAGGGATACCCGGTATTTCCCGGGAAAATATTACTATTTCTAAAATCACCAAGTTCAGCGGGTGAAAGTTAGTGAATGAAAAAGCTATTTCCGTAAATTTCCAGTAAACTTATTTTAAATTTTTTGATTTAGTTAATTTAATTATACGAAGCAAAAAAGAATTTACATTATTTACATTACATTGTATTTCTGCCTGATAAGGCAACCGTTGGTGGTGAAAGCTAACGTTTATTAATATTTGTTTTTAATACACCATGAACCGGATATATTTTCACTTTATTGTTATCTACGGCCTTTAACCTAGACCGTAGGTGGGGTAATGGAGTGCTGTATTCGGATGCAGTTCTTAAGAGTAAACATTGTAATTTTTAAGAAAATTTTGAATGGGGCCCCTTCACACCGGGCACCGACCCTTTTCGTCTGCGGTCTAAGTTACAATACAATGAGGTAGTGTACCAAATTTGGTCGCTCTAAATTCGAAACTCTAGGTTTTACAAAAATTGGCATGGCGGGCTCTGACCCCCTGGCTCCAACCGTTTCCAAAAACCGTCTGCATTCTCAGTTAGAGTACCATGACATAGTATACCAAATTTGGTGGTTCTAAATTGAAAACTGTAGATTTTACGAAATTTTTTTATGGGGAGGGGCTCTGACCCCGTGGTTGACCCGTTCCCAAAACCGTCTACCGTCTAAGTTAGAGTACCATGAGATAGTATACCAAATTTGGTGGTTCCAAATTGAAAACTGTGTTATGAGGAAAAAAAATATGGATTGATGTTATTTATCAAAAGAGACTATATTTATGCTGATATTGAAATTTATATGGAAATTATAGAAAATTTAAATTTGGGAGATGGGTAGATGCATTTCGAAACAAAACTGAAATTTTGATTAAGGCCATGAAACAAAATAGAAAAATAAAATAAAATGCACCACTGAATTTGGTAACTCCCAAAAGTTACTATTGTGTTGTTTGCGTTTGATGAGTAGATACACCTGAAAGTGTTATAACGGAGTAAATTTCTCCGCCATTTTTGGTCCACGCCAGGATTCGAACCCGGATCCCCTCATTCCGGAATAAGTCACTCTACCAATTGAGCTACGCAGACGTTTTATTCTGATTCCTATCTGCCTTTATGTCGTGTGCGTCCTACTGGCAGGTACGTCACATCTCCTGGTACGTTACAGTGTAAGAAAAGGTAACTATTGTTTGCATGTGTACCAAATTTGTAAACAATAAAATTTAATGGCATACAATGTACACGTGTAAATAACCTTTTGGAAGTGGCGATGATCAAATTAGCTAGTTAGGACAAAAACACTGAGTTTACCACTATAGCCTCAGATTACTTTCCCACCTCAGTCATTGCTGAGGGGGATGCACTTGAACCATGTGATGAAAATTTGAACTGAAAATATCTAAAACTTCACACTGCACTAAGGTTTAGGTTTTTGAAAGGCCACTTGGCCTATATTTATTGTAAAACTTAACAAGTGTGAGAGTAAATTTTGACACAATTTCAAACCCGGCCACTGGGCCTAAAAACAATAAACATCCGACAGCTTAGCAAATATCGCACCAGTCGCAGTACCAAAACAAAATATAAATACCAGAATTCCATTGAATTACACCGCACAGCACAAACACTTGCTTTAACATGGTGTACAACTTAAGTATGTGGAAGGTAAATCTCTCTCTCTCTCTCTTGAAAAAAAATATTATTATATGCATATGTTTACACTATGTTATTCTAATCGCTAAAGCCAACACTCTCAGACCAGTCTTCTGAATTCACTTTTTAACTTTTTAACTAACATATCAACTGCCAAAATTTTACATAATGAAAAGTTATTTTATACCAGGTTCTACATTTCCGGGAAAATTTGTCTTAAAATCTACATATCCTAACCACGTAGCATTACCTGACACTGAACCAATTCTCGACACTGTACAAAACCCAATACACTAAATACTCTACTTAATTTACTCACAAGTTATCATAAAAATCCAACTATTCAAAAATTTTCCACTATAAGTCCTCCAAATCTACCAGCACCCACGTAGAACTAAACTCGGGCATTAAAGCCAAACAATCATCTCACTCAACCACTTGCCTCGCAAAAACACGATTTCACTGCAGGAACAACAAAGTTTGAGTCTAAAGGCGGGAATGGGTCGTGAATCCATTCCCAGCTTATACAGTGTAGTGGAGCAAAGTGCGACCTAACCCTTTTCTGTTCCTTCACTCTGATTTGGGGACAACCCATATCACTCCCCTCATAGGTACCACCTCCTATGGACCAAACAAGCTTACTCGGGCAGAAAACAAATCCCCAAATTTGTTTCGTGCACCCTTTCAGACCCCGCGGCATTGTCTACATAGGGTAAAGTATCCCACAAGAGTTCTCTTGTCCCCAAAATATCTCTTCATCTATTTTCCAGAAAATTCAATACATCACCCTTTTTCCCAGAAAATTACTTCTTATCCTATTTTCCCCAGGAACACACTTCATATCCTTATTTTCCCAGGAACACACTCATTTCCCAGAAAATCTGTTATCTTTATTTCCCAGGAACACACTGTACATATTCATTTCCCAGAAAGCTCAATAACACCATACTTGAAACACTATACCAAACCTTACTTTATTTCCTGAAAAATCTATACATCACCATACTTCCTAGATCACTCTTTTCCTGAAAAATCATCACTTCTTGAAGAAACACAACAGCTACTCGGGTTCTTTTTTTAGTCACACTATACATATGCTCATATCTGCCTGTATGCCCAATTCTTATATTCTTTCGCCCATAAAAACCTGTTTTTCTAATCTACGGGCTGAAACTAGAAATTAGCTCTCACTAATACAAAAATTAAATTTTAAAGAGTAATTTAGGACATAAATTAACCAAAACACTAAACCAAAATAATTACCAGCCTACAAGAAAAATTCCCAACTACATGGCACCTACGCTAAGTTCATAAATACAAATTCTACTTCACAAATACAAAAATCACCGAGCACAAAAAGAGTTAAATTTCACCTAAGAGAAATACTGGTCTGGAGAGCTGTTCGTTCCGAAATAACTTAATACACTTATTATATCATCTATCCCTACATGACCCAGTAAATTATCCACTTCCACGTTTCGTTTTGTTTTTCAACTACCTATCCACAGAAGATGACATGAAATTTATTTAAACAGCCTAACATTAAATCAGGTGGTTTCATTCCTTAAGCACACCAGAACACTAAATTACAAAAAAAAAAAACCTGAATGAAAACATTTACAATTTTTTTTCTTTCTTTGCAACATATTTTTCCGACAGCCCCATTTTAAAACCCACTCGTTTTCATAATTGTAAGGACCCCACAGCATTATACAAAGAAAAAAGGTCAAGGAAAAATTTACCTTTAAGACTGGGGCAGCAACACTTCTTGACAAGCACACTAACCGTCGATAAATAAAAAAAAGTTTCACAGCCTAATAATTTTTTCAAACTTGACTTAACAGTCTCTCCCTCAGAGAACATCAATGTCCCGGGTGATTTTTCTCTTTGCCTTTCTTCACCTCTCCAAAATGTTTTTTTTCTTTTTTTTTCGTTGACACCGCGTGCCTGGCCAACTCAACAGGAAACAGGACAAAGGCATTTTCTCTACTGTTGGAACCTCGGTTGTAGTGCAGCTCCAGGTGATGTCGTTCAGGAAACCTGACTGGCTTTTTTTTTCGGAATTTCCAGTGCCAGGAGGAACTTGCCCGAAACTCTATCAAAGAGTCGTGGGTGTAGATGGTGGGCCCTCTCCTTCAGGTATATCAATAGAAGGAGAAACATTTTTTTCTCAGCTCTCCCCTGGTAGGAATTGGGTCTGCTTCTTCCTCCGCCATCTTGTAGCGCACATACTGGCATTCAGATCCTACCCAGTGGTCGTCCGTTACTGGATTCATCATTGGACATTTTTCATCTCTGGCAAGGAGATCCTTGCAAATCATCATTTTAGCTGTTGTCATCTTTTTGATTCCAATACGAATTTTCATTCTGACTGCCCCTCCCCACCAAAAAGGCGAGGAGAGAAAATTTAGCTTTCCGCTGTCAACTGCCGACCAGCTAGCGTAGCGACCAGAACAAAAGTGTCACAATTGTACAAAAGCACTCGGTGATGTTTTTAGACTGCTGACCTCACATTGCCTGACCTCTACATCATAACAGCAGTTCCCCCAACGGAACTTCTCTCCCACGCCTGGAGTGACCTCTGACCTTCACACGTAAGCAAAAGGGGGGGGGGACTGCGTATTATTTCGCCATGCTATTCTAAAAATAGCTTGCCTCACTGTCCAGAAAACCCTCTGCGAACACACTTTTGAAGCCTCTAAAATCCTTTGCCTAAAAATGGCGGTCGCTGAAAGAAAGATTTTTCTTTTCTCACAATTCTCTTCAGTAACGCCTTTTCCCCATTCCGTGATTGACTGCGAATAATTTTGTTTTCTAAAAGGGGTTGATGCTGTCTTCTTTTGCTCGCCCCTTTTTTTCCCTTTTCTTTTTTTTAAAGAAAAAAATGAATCAGGCCAAAAGGAAAAAAAAAAAGTTTAATGTCTATTATTCCCCTTTCTTTTAAGAAATTTTGTTTGCTTGGTTAGGGCATGTGAAGTAAAATGAATATGGCCATTTATTCCCTTATCTCACTGCCTCTTCCAAACACAATTTTGAAACGTAGGACTGTAGAGAATTTTCATTCTGTGTATTTTATTTATTTATTTTCTATTATTTTTTTATTTTCGTAAATCCCAGCGAAGTGATCAGGTTCCCCAAAATTTACGAACATGAAAATTCTCGACAGGACAACTGTAGATTTTACGAAAATTTTGTATGGGGGGGCTCTAAGCCCCGGGTCCCGACCCGTGCCGAAAATCGTCTACCGTCTAAGTTAGAGTACCATGATATAGTATACCAAATTTGGTGGTTCTAAATTGAAAACTGTAGATTTCATGAAATTCTTTAGGGGGGGGGGGGGGGGAGGGGCTCTGAACCTCGGGCTCCGACCCTTTCCAAAAAACCATCTACAGTCTAAGTTAGAATACCATGAGATAGTATACCAAATTTGGTGGTTCTAAATTGAAAACTCTAGTATTTACGAAAAATTTTTATGGGGGGGAGCTCTTACCCCGTGCCCGACCCGTTTCAAAAACCGTCTACCGTCTAAGTTAGAGTACCGTCAGATAGTATACCAAATTTGGTGGTTCTAAATTGAAAACGGTATATTTTACGAAAATTCTGTGGGGGGAGGGGGGGGGTTCTCACCGCCCGGGCCTTGATCCATTCCAAAAACCGTCTCCCGTCTAAGTTACAGTTTCATGATACCAAATTTGGGAGTTCTAAAGTGAAAACTATAGATTTTACGAAAATTTTGTATGTGGGGGCTCTTACCCCCGCGCCTTGACTTATTCCAAAAACCGTCTACCGTCTAAGTTAGAGTACCATGAGATAGTATACCAAATTTGGTGGTTCTAAATGGGAAAACTGTAGATTTTACGAAAATTTTGTCGGGGCGGCGATTCTAACCCCCGTGCCTCGACGTGTTCTGAAAACCGTCTACCGTCTAAGTTAGAGTACCATGTTATAGTACACCAAATTTGGTGGTTCTAAATTGAAAACTGTAGATTTTACGAATTTTTTTATGGGGGGGGCTCTGAACCCGGGGCCCCGACCCTTTACAAAAAACCGTCTACAGTCTAACTTAGAACACCATGAGATAGTATACGAAATTTGGTGGTTCTAAATTGAAAACGGTAGATTTTACGAAAATTTTGTACGGGGGGGGCTCTAACCCCCGGGCCCCGACCCGTTCCAAAACCCGTCTACCGTCTAAGTTAGGGTACCATGATATAGTATACTGAATTTGGTGGTTCTAAATTGAAAACTTGATTTTACGAAATTTCTTAGGGGGGGGGCTCTGAACCCCGTGCTCTGACCGTTTCCAAAAACCGTCTAGTCTAAGTTAGAATGTCATGAGATAGTATTCCAAATTTGGTGGTTCTAAATTGAAAACTGTAGATTTTACGAAAATGTAAAATGTTATACGGGGGGGGGGGTTGCTCCGACACCCGAGCCCCGATCCGTTCCAAAAACCGTCTCCCGCTAAGTTAGAGTTTCATGACACAAAATTTGGTGGTTCTGAATTGAAAAATATAGATTTTAAGAAAATTGTGTGTGTGTGGGGGTCTTACCCCGGGCCTTGACCCGTTCCCAAAACCTTCTACCGTCTAAGTTAGAGTGCCATGAGACAATATACAAAATTTGGTGGTTCTAAATGGAAAACTATAGATTTTACGAAAGTTTTGTGTGGGGGGGTTTAACCCCCTTGCCCCGACACGTTCTGATAACCGTCTACCGTCTAAGTTAGAGTACCATGATATAGTATACCAAATTTGGTGGTTCTAAATTGAAAACTCTAGTTTTTACGAAAAAAATTTATTCGGGGTGCTCTGACCCCGTGCCCGACCCGTTCCAAAAACCGTCTACCGTCTAAGTTAGAGTACCATGAGATAGTATACCAAATTTGGTGGTTCTAAATTGAAAACTGTAGATTTTACAAAAAATTTGTCGGGGAGGGGATTCTAACCCCCATGCCCCGACGTGTTCTGAAAACCGTCTACCGTCTAAGTTAGAGTACCATGAGATAATATACCAAATTTGGTAGTTCTAAATTGAAAACTAGATTTTACGGCAACTCTGTAGGGGGCTCTGACCCTCCCTCCGTCTCCAACCGCTTCCAAAAACCGTCTACAGTCTAAGTTAGAATACCACGAGATAGTATACCAGATTTGGTGGTTCTGAATTGAAAACTGTAGATTTTACGAAAATTTTATATATGGGGGGCTCTGACCAACCGGGCCCTGCCCCGTTCCAAAAACCGTTTACCGTCTAATATTTTTAGTGCCAAAGAAAAACGTAATATTCCTATCCTATCTGTGTCCAAACTTTCATAAATTTGATCAGGGAGCAAGACGTTCGAAATCGTACGTTTTCCTGCATTCGTTTTGTATGTAACCAAAATCTGTAAACGCGACGAATTGACGTAGTCGACGAATTTGTCCGCGACGAATTGACGCATGCGACGAATTGACGTAGTCGACGAATTGACGCACGCGACGAATTGACGTGACACCAAATGGGGATACAGCCACGAACTGTATTGAAATTCTTTCCACCTTTAAGCGACAGGTGTACATGAACCAAATGGTGCCGAAAGTTTTCTGCTTTCTCCAAAGGGAAATGTTCACATAGCGGCCTGGTTTTACTAAAGCTACTGCGAAAACGTTCTCTTCCCTTCTCATCTCATTAATACCGACCAGTCACTAGGAATAAGTGCATCCTTCTATTCTTTTATTCTCTGCCCCACGACCCAAGCTACGATGAGAACTGCCAGTGTTTGGAAACAAGTGACTCAGCAGTCTTCCTCTCCTTTCAAAATAGTTTATGCACTGTAAAATATTTACTGTAGATTTTACGGTTTTAAACCGTTTTCCAGGGTGCCAACAGAAAACCGTAAAATCTACAGCTTTATGCAGTGTTGGAGCAAAGCTGTAACTTTGCTCAAACACAATCAACTCATTCTTTCCAGCCAAATTTGTGTGTTTTCGTGATTATTTGGACTGTGACTCGCTCCAGCAAAATTCTGTGCTGTTTCCGTCATTAAATGCAGTGATGGAGCAACTACATAAAACTGTAGATTTTACGGTTTTGTGTTGGCACCCTGGAAAACGGTTTAAAGCCGTAAAATTTACAGTAAATTTTTTACAGTGTACGATATTGACTGATTACCTGCTAAAAGAGCTATAAAAAGAAGTAGAGGTGTGAAAATTTTTAGAATAATTGTGATTTTCCGAAGTTTTGTGTTTCTTGTTCTAAATAAATGCAATATTTTATAAAATATTAGTTTAATTTTTAGGTATGAATCATTTTTCATCCTTTAAGAATGGTTTGGAGGGTATGTTTTTAAATGTTGAGTGACGTTACAGCATGTAGGAACATTTGTTCCGAAGTGCGTCGTACAATGCAGAGAGACATTGGCTCATAAGCAGACGATTTTAAAAAGTAAGGTTATGTTACGTTTTGGTGATGTAGTACTTATTTTCTCTTGTTACAGGTTACTTGGAGAACTTTTTGTGCAATTTGTAAAGTTTTAGGGTCCATTGTTTGAAGTTTGTAGTTAAATTGTTACGTCGTTAGTGTTTCGGTGATCATTTTTTGAATACGGGCAAGACAAGTCATCTGTCTCCTAGAAAAGTGGCTTTGGCCAAGTGTCTTCTGAAAGAAAAATGTTATACACAAGGAGAAATAGCAGATAGATTAAAAATTTCACAGACATCTGTGTAGATTGAAGAAGTCCTTGGATTCCGGCTGAGCGTATGCACCCTCTCGGGTCAGAAAATGTGGATGGGAAGAATAAATTTAGTCCAAGAGCAAAAAGGAAACTTACTGAAATTGCTAAGAAAATCAGATGAGCCACCAGCAAGACTATCGAAAAGTACGGGGTAAATGTTTGTGATTCTTCTATCCGTCGAAGACTGATTTCTGCTGGACTCCGTACACGCCGTCCTCAAGAAAAGGTTTAATTCGCACTTGCTATGGCAAAGAAGATACTTGCCTGGGAAAAAGAAGTCCAAGAGCAATTCGGAAACGACTGGAGCAAGGAAAGAATATGTACAGTTCCTGTAATTAATCAGTTCATTTTAGGTTTCATTTTTTTCTCTGAAATCATGAGTAGCGTACCGACTACAGAACACAAAACTGAAGGGATTTCGTGGTACGCAGAATTGTACTGTTTGTTATTTTTATCTTTCAGGAAAGTTTTTCTGTTGAATCCATGTTTGTTATACTGGAAGGAAGCAACCAGCATGTCACGAGAAGCGCCCATGAGGAATTCTCGTCCCATTGCGTAGCACAAACGGTCAATCATTGCACCTAGGTGATGGTCTAGAGTGTCATGTCAGCTCAAGGTACAGGACGTCTATACATTGTAGAAAGTATGATGAACCAGCATCAGTACAAAAAAAGTACTTGTACAAAGTTTATCCCACAATTGAAAGACTGGTTCCCAAATGGTGAGTTAGTCTTTATGCATGATTGCACATCGTGGTATGTTACCAAGTTTTAAATGACAATAAAAAAATTCTGCCATGGCCTGGAAACAAAGAACGCCCATAGAGAACCTCTGGTTCATTGTGAAGAGGAGACTGCAGAAAACCAGCACTACGACGAAGATCACCCTTATAGAAACGCTTATTGAAGTTTGGAACCATGATGAAGAAATCAGACTTGTACGGAACTTGTGGAAAGCATGCCAACACGCATTGAATTTCTGATAAAGAGCAAGGGAATGCATAATAAATACAAAATGTGTCATTATCGTTGAGATATAGGAGTAATTCATTGATATAACTTGTTTTTTGTATGAAATTCCGAATTATTCTAATTTTCACACCTCTGTATCAGCCAATCATCCTTCTAAATGACAACTTTGAAGGACTTAGGTATGGATAAAGCAACGCTTTCTGACGCTCAGTTTTACTCGTTCCAGCTGCGCTTGCCCTACTTCTTTGAAAGCGAATATATTCGTTAGAGCAAATTTCAGCTCAATTTGCTAACCCCGAGTTAATTAGTTCGAGCCGTGAAAGGGTTAATTTCCTGACAACCAAGAAACTCAACAACGAACCACCGCAGCAATAGCTAATTATGAAGTAGAACTGAGATACCAGGAAAAAAGGGTATTAGCAAGATTCACTGCTCTCCAACAATATGAAATATTTAATGAAATTCATACCCTGAAGATATAGGGTTTTAATTACTTATTTTATTTAAAACATCGACGCACAGCTGCGCCGCGAAATGGAACTGTTTCATTTCACCAAAGTTCTTTCTTCAGAAGTTTTCCTTCCAGATTCATTTCATTTTTATTCTTTCTCCATAACGTTAATGCGTTTTCTGCTAAGTGCATTTCCAGGCAAAAGAAAGGAGCCACTAAAATATTCCGCCTTCCGAGAAATACATGTTATTTTCGCAGCAGGCATGAAGCAGATCTTGACTTGACTGGAAAATAAAGATAACAAAATCCGCACTTGAAGAATATATAGTTTGGTGGCTTGTGGTCGTTGCATATCTCTTCCCAGATCTCATCGCGGAGAATTAAGCCCGGCTTCGTGGTACGCAAGAACCCGGATGAATCGTGAATAAGTGATGAGGGGCGTGCTGGAGATCTGACGCAGAAGCGCAGTTTTGCCTGCACTCGAGAAATGATGCTTTATTCATGTATTGGATGCAGTGTTTTCTGGCGAACACTCGCTGAGAGAGTTCCGAAATTGGGCGATCGTCCCCAGAAATACGTTGTCACTCGGGATAATTGTACTTTTCTCACCTTTAAAACAGAATTGGGATAAAGATTGCTTCTGTGAAGAAGAGACACTTGATAAATCCCTAAACGTGGTATTAAACATACATTGGTACATCTCTTTCGCCTTTATAAGAATATTGACAGAAGAATATGCATGGAAGAGGAAGATTTCTTCTGAGTCATGTAGAAGACGGGTGTAAAGGCGCTAGCAGATTATTGGTAACCATCAAAGAAAGTATCAACAGTAGTAGTTCTGCGATTAGATTTTTTTAAGTTTACAAACATTAAGGACACCGACAAAATAATATCCTCTGTATGAACAATCAAGAGACGCATATAGCGTATTAAATCAGTTTATTTTTGTGGCGTAGTAAGTACAAAGATTCGCCAAGCTTTCGCACTCCACTGGGAGGCTTTCTCAAGACAATGATAGACAAAAAAATACAGGATCCATCACATATGTTCCAGGCTTTACATATTGGTTAAAGAATTTATTACATAAATACAACATATTGACAGCACTGAAGTCCCCGACCCCGTTATCACATATGATATCAAGATGCAGGAAAGACAGTGTGAGAAAGAAAAGGCCGATGTGAACGCTATACCGTTGGTATATCCTGACAACACGGAAAAGATATATATCGGAATGACAAAGCAATCCTGGGACACTAGATGTAAAGAGCGCGTGCGAAGAGTCAGCCAGGACATGCATGAATACAGCCCTGGCAGAGAAGTCGTGCATTCATCGGCAGCTCCTCTATGGAATAGTATTAGAAGAATTGCTTCATGCACGAACTTTAAAGAGACTGCCATCAGGGAAACAATCGAAATCTTATCCAGCCACCTAGCGTGCATTGATATAGTTTCTACTGAACTACAAAGAGCTTGGCATGCGTTATTAAAAGATGGAAACACATCGCGACACGCCGTATAATTGCGTGATAAAAATTCGTGTAATACGCTCGTGATGTCTCTTGCGTTATTTTCAAAAACCGTCTTTCTTCTTTGTTCCAATTCCTTGCATTGTTATGTCTACAATTTCCTTGAGAAAGCCTCCCAGTGGAGTGCGGAAGCTTGGCGAATCTTTGTACTTACTACGCCACAAAAATAAACGAATTTAATAAGCTATATGCGTCTCTTGAGTATCCTCTATATGAGCCGTTCTCATAAAGTATTGAATAAATTATTGTGAACAGAAATCAGATGTTTTCATACCATTAACCGTTTTTGGCCTTTTTTGATACCTTCGTAAGAAAAAAAATATAAGAAATTGATGTGTATGGCTTTCATCAGTGGTACACAGTGAGAAACACTTGCCCTTCGGAATAAGTTTCTTCATTAATATCTCAAACTTACTTGGAATTACTGCAGCAAAAATGTTATAACTTAAATACATTTCTTTGAAAGAAATAACACTTTGCTTTAGTTTCCGTTGAGTTAGTTTCTTATCGCTAAAAACAGGAGGAAAATGGCCAATTGAGGGTGTAAAATTCAATTTCATTTTTATCGTTAGCCTTGCCCCGAACTCCGCTGGAGGAATATATATCAGGGTGAGTCAAAAGTTCGCCCCGTTTGTAAGTAAAATCTTCAGTAATGCAAGAAAGGCATACACAGTCACCTCATTCTGAAAGGTACAGGTTTGTCAACGTTCCATCTAAGCTTCCACCGCAAGGAGTTTTCCACTAGGCAGGTTTCGTGGATAGAAATTGACGCCAGATTCCACATCTTTCACTGAAGTGAAATACTGTCTTGGTAGGAAATCCTCGGATGAGTGAGATGGTAGTCTAATAAGGAAAGTCGGAACTGTATGGGGGATTGATTAGGATCTCAACCGCTTCCAATCCCTGTCATTATTTGCTGCCTCCTCGCTGGAGGTTTGACTTGGGACATTATCCACTGACAGTAATAAAGCCGGCTTCCTATTGATGAGCACTGGGTAAGTTGGCACGGAGTAGTGTTGCCAGTTCGCGGTTTTCTCGTGGAATTGGGCTGCCAAGATTTTCATTAGTGGGTAAACATCGTCGGGTCGCGGGGATTTTGGGCGGTTAAACCCATAACCGTTAGCGTAGACTTCTCGTATTTATTCGAGCATAGCCCCCTTAAGGGTAAATGCTTTCAGCTTTGCTTGCAAACCTTTTGTCTCGGTGGCAACAAGTTATGTTAGAAGCCGCCGCTAGATGTCAGGTCCGTCAAGTTTTAGGGCGATCGGATCTTAAGAGCAACACAAACAAACCGTACTTTGAATTTTTAGTGCCGTGCCTATTCTGAAAGAATTTAATTATTAGAACCAATTATTTCAATCTGAATGTGTTAAACTAAATAGCTAAAAACATTTTTCCAAATTTTGCTATTTAGATTCATAACATTTTCTGTTTTACGAGTTGGACTATTCTAAATTGACAGAATTAGATGTCGAAAGGGATTTTAGTCACTTGACTCTTGATTGTTTAGATTTAGGATCCCCTTTCAAACGTCTGTCATGTGATCAACTAAAATGTGATCCAATCACGAAGGAATTAAATGAAGTAAAACTGAGGAGCAAAGAGTTCTTTGCAAAGTCAGCTGTAGATATTAAAGGAAGGCTGTCTCCAAATATGAATCTTTCGGATTAATTGAAGTTATCAACCAGCAAATTCTGTTAGTTTAGTGAGCACAGATCTTGAGTTTCTGAAAAAAATGCCATTTACTGTTTTAGTAGATGCAACTGAAAGTCAGCTAGATCACCTGAAGTTTAAAGATTGGGATATCAATGCTGGATCTCTGAAATTTCGGAAAAAGGTAATGATTTTTAAAGATTCTGCGAGTGAATGTCCGTACAAAGACTTGGCAAAATTAGCTTTAAACCTTTTGCGTCTTCCACACAGAAATGAATCTGTTTAGAAGGTGTTTCCAATAACGAAAGTGATCAAAACGGATTTGAGAAATAAAATGAAAACTGAGAGGCTTCAATCTATAATGATGTTTAGACTCCCTGAAGTTACGAAACGTATGCTGCAATAATTTCGAAACACTGGCAAAGACACTTACTTTTTACTGCAGACATTTACAAGAAAGGACGATGGGATCGTCAATATAGAATCCTGACATTAGAAGTGTTCACTTGATTTTCTCTGATATTCAGTTTATATAGAAAGAAGCAACCCTCTGTTTATTTGATACTGTACATACTTAGCCAGAAGGCAACAGGTATTGTAATATATTTTAAAATAATATGAAAAAATGCACTACTGAATAAATATTAAACTTTTGCTAGTAAAAGTAAAAAGCGTCTTTATAGTAAAATTAAAAAAAATATTGTATTTAATTTTTTCAAATATTGGGCAGTTTTAGGACATTGTTTTTTAATAAGGGGGATTTTGGGCTGGTTTTCAAAAATGTTTGAGCGGGTAAAACAGGCGCATAGCAGCACTGACACAGATTGTCTGAGGCAGTTATTCGCGCGGTGCAGACGTTCTCTTCCACAACCTGACTATCTGGTATGAATTTCCAGTGCTAAGGACTTCCGCAATTCCAGAAAATTCACACGACTTTCCTCTCGAACAAAGTCCCTCTTTGCACCACTGATTCTGCTCCCTGGCATTTTCCCAGTCACTGGTTCCTGGGGGTAGGATAACATAGGAATATCAACTTTTCATCAATTGCTACGATACACCAAAACCTATCTTCCTGTGGATTCGAAAAGAATCTGCGACAGAGCGACAGGTATCACCTGCTGTGGTTTCAATTCATAGGGAATCATTCGATATGGTCTGGAGAAGAAACAAAGCTGGTGCAGGTGACCAACGATAGCGGACTAAGAAAAACCCATCTCAGCTACCAATTGTGTACTGGTGTCAGTGATGGCATTCTTTGGACATCCTAACCTCCACTTCTTTTCGCGACTGGCGTCCCCAGCGTTTAAACACCGGAACCACATTCGCACAGTGCTGCCCTCCACCGTCTTCTCGCTTTAAATTGTACAAATTTCCTTCTCTGCTGCTCCAGAGTTTAACCTGCGTTTCCAGTAATGGTGTAGAAACACTCGAATAGCACTTTTATCGACCTCGAATCTTTTCTCACCTGATAACGCAATGTGGCTTTGTGGCAAACTCACGTTATCAGCCTCGCGTGATTACGTCATCGTTGAACACTGTCAACGTTGGCGCTGGCTTCGCACAGAAATGAAGGCCTAACTTTTCATGTGTAGCTCAAAACGGGATGAACTTTTCTCTCACCATGGTAAATACATATATATATGTAGGGCGTTGAGTAAGTTCTTGACATAGATCTGCAGAGCGAAAACTGCGCTTACTTCAACGAAACATTTACTGTCCTCCACAATTTTGCAGTCGTCTACGCTGCCGATTGTTCAATGCTTAGTGGTACTCTTGTTGGGAATACCTTTCACAATTGAACTCATTTTGTAAGGTCTTGCACCCTCGAAAAAGTCATCCAGCAAGTTTTCTTCTTTTTAAATAACCAATAATTGCACGTTGCAAGTTCGAGTAAATGCGCTAAATAGATGAGCTCTATTTTTTTCCCACTTCAGATACGCAGTAATATGTCGGGATTTGTGAGCACTGGTATTGTCATGAAATGTAAACCATGACACGCCTGTTATATATAGACTGTTCCTTAATCATAGTGGACAAAATGTAGTACCAGCCATTTCTAGCACGTCTTTTGTAAATAAAATCGTGTTTATGTTATCGGTTTGTCTACCCGTTCCTCAGTCCGTCCGTCTGTGGACACCATATCTCTGCAACTATTAGTCCGATTTCAAAAATGCCGCCCCGGTGGAGCAGAGGTCTTAGCGATTATCTACGATCATTCATCCGAAAGGGGTCCTGGTTCGAATCCCGTTAGGCATGGGTGTTGTTTGTCTTACGGCACTGGCTCTCTTCCCTGGAACCAGTGACCCTAAATTAGGGACGAGCGACTGCTTATAGCCCATTGAGTTGCTTACAGTGGTCGTTAAATCTCCAATGAAAAAGAGAAATAAAAACAAATTCTTTTTCATTGGGAAGCTTGAAATGTGTGAATGGGGATACTTTATTTCGATTTTTTATATGACGCACATTTCGCCGCTAGAGGGCGTAAATGTAGATGTCGAATTCAAAATACATTTTATTCCATATTTGCTTCTAAACTCCCGATTGAAAAAAATTTCACTTTTCGACTTCATTTATGTCGAACACTGTCTTAAGTGTCATTTTTTCAAGTTACGCATAGATTTTCTACTAGGGAGCGTAAAAGTAAATAGCGTTTTCTCCCGATATTTCTGCTTCTAAAACTCTGATTTCAAAGTCTTTCTGTAGCGAATATAGCTCCTGATGGGAAAACGCTTGCGCGATTTCTAATTTTTGGTTTAAATGGTTTGGCCACCAGGGACGTAAGTGTTTAATTCTGATTTTTTTGCAACAAAATATGAGCTCCTGAAAACTAGATTGAAAAATGTATTCCATGGACCGATACCGCACACATCGAAAAACCTTTCGAGAATGCTTTCTTTTAAAATAATGCGTGTTTTTTCCACCAGGGGGCGTAAATGCATAGCTTACTTTTTGTCATTAGCTCTGCTTTTATGAGTATGATTTAAAAAATTCATTTTGTTGGAGGGAGTTTTTGCTGAAGAATGTTTCTCATATAATTTCAAGTTTTTCTTAACGCAGAATGCTGGGATCGTAAGAATAGGGCGTAAGATAACATTTTCGTTTACAGGAAAATTTTTGGAACTAGAAACTCGATTGATTTTTTTCTTCGGTCAGATACTACTAGCTAAGCAAACTTTGTGTATGTACGTATTTTCTTCCCGAAATGCGCAATTTAGTTGCTAAAGGGCGCAAAAGTTTAATCTGTTTTTTGTCAATATCTCTGCTTCCACATGTTCGATTAAAAAAAATTTTTCAACACCGGGTGCTGTTTACTTTGTAGAATACTTTAGGCTATTTATTATATGAAGAATTTTATAGTTGACATTTCTGTCAGTAGGTGATTGTGTTAATCAGTTTGCAGCTGTACCGCAGCCTCTAAAATTGAGAAATTTCTTTTTTACTGTATGCCATTCGCTGCGATGGAGATGTGGAGCATTATCCTGATTAAATAATGCAAAGATTTCCCGGTAGGTGCGTATATATACAAATTGTAAAAACATTTTTTTCGCTATTTTTGCTTTCGGGAGACTTATTTGAAAAGTTTTTTTCCATGGCGTAGGTTTTTCCACGAATATTTTTCGTTTATTTTCAATTTTTCCGTTATGCAAAATTCTTCCGCTGGCAGCCGTAAACTTATTTCTTTTTCTATACTTCTAATTTTAACGGTACGATTGGAAAATCTGTCTCTGATAACTTCCTTGTGGTATGATAAACTTTTTGTGCCCCATTTGTTAATTTTCGTAATATGCTTTCTAGCTGCTGGTGAAACTAAGATGTTTCTATTTGTGGATGTCTTATCGATTGTAGAAACCCGTTGAACGTTTTTCTAACCAGTTCTATTGACTTTAAATAGTTCTGATGAATGTAATTTGCGTCAGAATGAATTCAAAAGACGTGCTCATTGCAACCGAAAATTCGGTGTCATAGTTCTTGTTTTTTTTTTTTTTTCAGATGAGATGTCCACATACCATTGCAATTAAAAAATGTAAACATCTCCCTTTTAGCTGAAATCTTATTGGATTTGGTGAAGCGGTTCGCCTTCTGCAAACCCCTGACATTGTTGCCGATATTTTTGCGAGTTGTAATAAAACCGATTCTCATCACCTGTAACAATTTGTTAATAGGTTGTGGTACATTAGGTTCAAACACTTACTGCGTTTCCTTGAAGGAGATAACTCTAATGTTTTTTTCAGTTAGTTTGTGGGGTAGTCCATATGATACCGAACTTTTGTACCATAACAAATAGCTAGACTGCATTTGGGATTCTACGGAGACTTTATAAGGTTTTTAAAGTCTCCATTTCTCAAATGTTGGGAAACTAAAATATACTGTTTGCACATTTGGGCCAAACAGGGAATTTTTGTAGTACTCAAAATGTAAACAATGACACCCCCTAATTATAGAGTTTCCCCGATCATGATAAAATAAAAATTAGCCCTAAAACACCCAACCAACGATAATAGCGGCCTCTGGGAAGAGTGTTAATGGACAAAGCAGGCGGCATAGATTTCAACAAGTGGGAGCTATTTGCGCGGTCTGCTATACTCCCAAATGACTCCCAGTTGTTTAAACGGGACTGTGATATATTGTGAGATGCTTAGGCTGGCCTTTTCTCAGCAGACCAATAATCATCCTGATGGATTGTGCTGTGACTGTAGTGACAGTGTTTACCATAAGAGGTATAGCTACCCGTAGCGAGATCTCTGGCCTGTATTGACATACCACTACATGAGATAATCCTTTCTTCCCAACACAAAAAGATAAACACATCTGTCATATCTGTTATCTTCTGCGGTCTTTAAAGGAACCATCCAATAACGCTTGGTGGTCACTGGATTTTAATGCGTTGCCTTCAACGTATTGGGTATCTATGACCGGCAGGAGCATATTCTCTAGGGCAGAAATTAAAGGACGTATTTAAAAGAATGGTAACAATCTTCTCTAAATCACGATTTTGTTTTGATGCCGTTGATGTTCATATTAGTGCATATAATTGCCAGACTGAATCTAACGTACGTCCAAATATGCCATACTCGGAGTTTTGATGCTTTCTTTTGCAGCATTCTCCATCGGAATATACCCTAATGAAATTTTTCACAAGAAATTATACATCCCCATGTGGTTCGCGTATCGCTACTATTGTCAACTACCTCACTTGATCAGCGATTTATTCTGTTGAGCGCATCTCGTGTATCTTTTAAAGTTTCCCAAAGTATCCTCACCTAGGAGAGGCATTACATGTCTGCCTCCACGAGTGGTAAAAATTGTGGAATGTTTCACAGAAAGCTGTTCAGGGCCAACTAGCGTGGATGCCAGTCTTTTAGAGTAGCCAATACTGGAAACTTTAGATATCCGTAACGAGGCATCACAGCTTTTACCACGGATACCTTTTGTGACGTACCTGCCAGCAGGACGCACACGACATAAAGGCAGATAGCAATCAGAACAAATGTCTGCGTAGCTCAGTTGGTAGAGCGACTTGTTCGGGAATAAGCGGCCTCGGGTTCGAGTCCCGGCGTAGACCAAAAATGACGGAGAAATTTACTTCGTTATACTTTAGGTATTCGCAATAAAGCATCACAGTATTTTCATTGGTAACTATTGCACTGATCAACAAAATTCAACATTGTAATTTTTACTTAGACTTAAAGCTAATATTTCAATTACGTGCGATGTAGAGTGCACAGAAATGACAAAAATCTCTACTTGGTTCTTATGTTTTTTTTTAAATGGAGAATTTGTTTTTATGCGTTACTACAAAAGCATACATTGTCACAATGCATTATTACTATATATACATAAGTTGATTCTTCAATAGAATATATAAAATGTACAACAGAGGCTTTGTTTCTATACGTTACTACTGTATAATGTAATAGTATTTTATACGTTACTACAATATATTTGCATACGTTACAATGAATTAGCATTTTACAATGGGAACACATTTTAAGTGTATTAATGTGCTATATTAGCAAAGTTTTTCCATTACATGCTTTACTGATCGCTTGATGGATCAAAAGCCGGCAGCAAGCATCGCTTCACCCCAATGTGCACGCTAACGGTTTCCCATGACAGATATCTGCTGGGGAAATCGTTCGCCATGTTCGTGATTAACTGCTCCTATATTATCGAAAAAACAGTCTAGGTGAGAATGAAGGAAATGCTGTTTTAAAGACATGGGACAGCCCAACTTTTGAAAATGTTTCGCCAGCTTTTGAACTATTGCTCTTATAGTTTGCAGTTTTAGTATTTCCAGGGAAATTTGCACAACATTCTTGAATGCCAGCCATGCTTCCTTTTCTAGTTTCTGAAGAACACTTTCTAAACGGTCATTCTCCATGGGTTTCGAATGTCAATACCAAAAAATACTCTCTTTTATTTTAGCATCCCCCTATATAAGAGAAGAAATCTCTGATAAACCTAATATAGAAGAGAAGAAATCTCTGATAAACCTAATTGCCCCACTGTCTCGGTCCAAAGCTTTAACAAAAATTTTAATCAACCCGTGTCGGATGGGCAGTGGTGAAAGAAGTATGTCCGCTGCTTGTACAAGAGGTTCGTTCACTACATTCTTAGCACCAAGCTTCGGACACTGCCGTGAAGGACAGTGTTTCTCTTACATGACAGTGTTTCTCTTTAGTGCGACTGTCGCATTCGCAAAGGAAACATGAATATTTAGTATATCCCAGTTGCATTCCTAGTAAAAGGAAAATGACTTTCAAGACACCACAAGTTTTCCAATGAAAATCAACTTGTACTCCAGCACATGTAATAGTTTTTTCAAGGAATCCTGGGCTCTTTCCCCCATGAAGCGTACCCAACACGAATGGAGTTATATTTGCTGCCAATGTGTAACAGTACTGCTTTTAAACTCATTTTCGAAGCATCCGTAAACAGTCACTATTCCTCTGGCTTGTTATACAGATCTAAAGATCACATCAAGTTGGAAATGTCCCAAAAGCATATCTCGCCCTCTTTTTCATAAAAACGAATAAAGTCTTTGTGTCGATCACGGTACACGGAAGTATGTACATTAACATCCAATATGTTTCACTGCTTAAACCTTGATCCAAGCAATTCACCTTTATTTTTGCTTAATCCCAGATCACGAACGAGGTCATTGAGCTCTGCTTGGGTGATCTTATGAGGCGTTGAATGTTTATCTGATGGAATATAATCCACGTCTTTTCCACTTTCCTGACCAGTTGCATTCCTCTTCATCTGAATGACATATTACGGGTGGCTGTGGTACAGGATGCGTATCACTGTAAGGTAATGGCCTTATTGCGGAATCGATGCTGGGATATTGCACATGCTTTTGTTTCTTAAAATTACGTCCTTTTACTTCTGGAGTCATACAAAAGTATCAATCTGTTACATGATCTCTAGATTCCTCCCCAGATCGTCGGTATGGCGAAAAACATCGATGTTCTCTTTTTTCTAATCCACTCTCGAAGCCGAATCAAACAGCTTTCAGAGTAGTGATGGGCAAAAAGTATTCATTAACCGAATACGTTATTTGTGAACTGAGTAGTCAGTTATAAACCGAATACTTTAGTCATAAACCGAATACTTTAGTCATAAACCGAGTACTTTAGTCATAAACTGAGTACTTTATTCGGAAACAGAGTACTTTAGCCATAAACCGGATACTTTATTCGTTAAGAGAAAACAGCATTCGGAAACGGGAATACGTTATTCAGACACGGAATTATTGATCCGGAAACCAAATGAAAGAAGTATTAAGCGGAACAATGTGTCCTGTTGACCTCTGAGGCTCAGGACTTCGACTGAGTGGTGTTTCGTTCCACCACAGTAGTTAAACAATTGGAGTCCACGACGTAACCGCACAGGACAGTGATTTAGCGACTGTGCCTCAAGACTATACCTTGACAGCTTTTTATCGCGTCTAACGCAACATGTGACCCGGAAATGCTAGTTTCAGGACACTCATGTACAGTGGTGAAATGTCCCTGTAGTTAGCGAAAGTAACATAAAATACAGAAACAGAACTAATTGTGGCTCCGCCCCCTCCAATCTGGAAATGCCATTCTTAGGGCACTGTGAGTGATTAATTGCTGGAATTAGTTTGCCAACTGCCGGAATTGAAATAAAAAACGGTAATACCGGCACACAAGAAGATATTGGTGACTCCATAGTTTCTGGTGTTCACGCATTTTTGTATTTTATTCAACTTTATGGCACTGCTAACCAAAATTAAGCACTGAAACCGCATGAATAATTATCGTAATCATAGCCTTTTAGTTTTGGAGGTGATACCGCCCCCAGTGTGTTATATTCACTTACTTTATATACTTGTATGTAAATCGAATGTCCACGAAGCCACCCCAATATATTTCTCGTTATGGCATCGTTGAATTTGACTTTCACGAACTGCTAAAACAGGAGGTTACTTCACGCGAGGTAAAAGATCTACGAGGTAAGGTCATGTGAGGTAAAGGACGAGCGAGGTTGTCATGCGTGGTAATTCCGTGATACGATAGAGGTAAGGCCTCCCTCTCCTCCCCAAAGAAAACCCAACTGAAATTCTCTGTGTAAGTCAATAATGGCGGTACAGAGCTGAAATGCGGTTGGTGTGTGGAGAAAGTAAAGTACAATAAGACAACACTTCAGTGATTCAGTGTAACAAAGAGGAGGGAGTGGCGCTCCCCGTTATTTATGTATTGTGTTCTTTGAGGACTTCATTGTGCTGATTATAACATTTCAGATGCGTATTACCAGCATTAATGTCTGAAATATACAATTTCAGGCTGGAAACGTTACGGACCCATTAATGTGTTACGTATTTCCCTAATTTATTTCTGCTGTGACTAAGTACACAGGACATTTCACCACCATTAGTGTCATAACAAATCGCATGTCCGGTAACGGTGTGAACCACGTTGTCGATTGCGTCCCGAGGTAATGTAGTTCGAGTACGTACTTGCAAGATAACATTGTGATATGCATTACAGTCCACTTTGGGGATATCATGCCTTTTCTGTTGACACCATTAATTGGTGTGGATTGAGTATTTCATTTTCTTTCTACAAATGAAAATAAAGCATTCGACAGGAGCTACAATCATTGTTGTCGTTCCGCTGTAGGACTTGATATCTTCGTTTGTATGTGAAGATAGTATCCGTGCAGAAATATGCAAACCACCTTTCGGAAATCTCCCGCCGGAAATGACAGCTGGCTGGTATTTGGTGGCCTGTGTATGTGGTCCAGGATTAGGGATTTTCTTGCTGCACTGGATTAGCTGTGCAATTGCTACGTTTCAGTGACGAGTGCATCTCTTCATGTGACGATAGATTTCGCTCTTTTTCGTTCACATGTCTGGGAGGAGACGAAATGTATCGGTCGTGTATGACCATTGTACGAGACTGTCGTAGGACCTAGCTGAATGCAACAAATGTAATAAACAGCTGAAATATTTTGGCAGTACTTCCAACATTAGACAGCATTTCAAAAGAAAACATCCAGATGTGGCGGCTAGATTTCTAGCGGAGATCGATAACTAGCAGTGTTATTTTACAGCCAGGCACCTCCTCAGATCCGTGTGCAGTTGACGCTCTCTTTGTGCCAAAGCCAACAACAGCCAAACGCAGACATTACAAAAGTAGGATGTTTCTGTCGCCTACGGAAGTTTCGTCAATGGATAGGGTTCTTATTGAAATGATAGTTACAGGCTTACAGCCACTTTCAATTGTGGAGAACAGTGGATTCATTAATTACTGTAAAACATTGCAACCATCGTACTATATCTCCAGTAAAAAAAAACAAAAAAAACTAACGCGTCAGTTATTGCCTGCAGAATACGAAAAGATTCGAGGATTTGTACAAGATCAACTGAACAAAGTTCAGGATGTATCTACTACATCTGAGATATGGACCTCGGACGCAAACAACGCTTTCCTGACAGTTGCAGCTCATTACATTAATAATGGCCAGATCATTGCATGTGTGCTACGGACGTCACACAGTACAGCATGTCACACAGTACAGCATGTCACACAATATAGCATGTCACACAATACAGCATGTCACACAGTACAGCGTGTCACACAGTACAGCATGTCACTCAGGAGCTGCGATGTATCTTCGACATGTGGAACATCTCAAACAAAACAGTGACCATCGTTGCGGTTAATGGATCCAATATGTGGTAGAGAATTATTTAAAAATACCCAATCTCTCGTGGGTCGCTAATACTAACAACTTGATTGTCAATGACCTAGTTAGGAAGGAAGCTATGTCATCTTTACTTGCAAATTGCAGGACGCTAGTAACGCATTTTAAAAGCAGCGCATTCGCGGCTAAAACTCTGCGAAAACTCCAGAAACAGATGCATTTACCTGAATTAAAAGTTAAACGGGAAGTTTCTACACGATGGAATTCTCGGCTCTGTATGCTACAGAAATTAGTAGAACTAAAGGCTCCTCTCACTGCAGCTATTATTTTACTCCCTAAAGCACCGAACGTGATTTAAGCCTGCCAAGTGGGATTTGATTGAAGGCTACATTACCCTATTTCGACCACTTGAGATAATGACAAAAGAAGTGTCCGGTGAGAAGTACATCACAATTTCCATGGTGGCTCGACTCGTAAGAGGAGTTCAGCGTTCGTTGCATAAACAAAAGCCTACAACTGCGCCAGGGGAAAAACTCCCGACTATTATACTTGCCATTGTTGCCATACGCCTTGAAATTTTACAGAACCTCCAGATTGTAGCAAAAGCTTTATTTATTTTGGATCCCTGTTTCAAAATGACCGCTTTTGGTTTAGATGAAGGTGATGAGTCTGGAAATAATGCGAAAATATGGGTCATGAAAGATACTGAAGCCATTTTAGAAAGCCAAATAGCTGCTTGTAGCTAAGAAGAAGAGTCGACATCGCCCGGTAAGGCAATCCATCAATAGAAAGTTTCCCCGTCGTCTTAGGTATCCATAGTCTTCTCCAGGGAAACTTTCTATCTGGGAGCAATTCGAAGAAGATAAATCGCAGATGGAATCAACAGTGACGCCAGCAAAAAGTGGTGAAATGTTAGTACAGAGATGTTTACAACTACCGTTACTAAGCAGACAAGAAAATCCGATGGATTTTTGGGAATCGCATAAATGGGTGCTACGTGAACTTTACGAATTATCAACACAATAGCTGTGTGTACCCGCTACATCTGTCCCTTCGGAAAGATTATTTTCTAAAGCTGGACATGTCGCAAATGACAGAAGAAACCAACTTTCGCCTAAGCACATGAATTCCATCCTTTTTTTAAATGGAAATTTGAAATCAATGATTTCACATGAACAGAACCGAAATCATATTCATATGTCTCATTAAGCTTTTTTCGCACGTGGACCCTACGTGCACATGGACTAAATAAGTACGCGAACTGTACAGTATTTCGTATCGTTTCTATACAACATACTTTTTCTGCCCTTCTTCCTTTCAATAAGTACTAATTCACTTTACTGATTTATGTTTCCATTCCACAGGTAAACGAAATCGTTTCGCGTTTCGTCATTTCTGCAGAGTAGTGTATATGGTTTTGCATTGAGTACATGTTTTCCAAATTAAATCTGTGGTTTTCGACTTAGTTCGTCGATATGCGAATTTAAATACAGGATTGAAGAAAACAGACATCCGCACACTACTAACGTCGTCTGAACATCATTTCAGGTGTACTGTGGTAGGGCCACCAAAATTGCTTAAATCCACGTATTTCCTCCTATTTTATGTACTTCCACAAACTACAAACAACCCTCTAGCATTTCACTGCCACTGCCTTTAAACCATAACACCTCAGGGTTTCAGCGACCTGTGCTCCAGTTAGTTGTGAGCATCTCAGTTATGGTCTATGTCATTGTACTTTATATCACTAATGTACTACTCAAATGTCAGTTCCACACAGACATTAACGATATCACGACATTACCCGCAGGACAGCACCTCGCGCTGCGATACCACCACGGTATGTTACCTCCCGTTTTAGCAGTTCGTGAAAGTCGAATGCAACGATGCCGTAGCGAGAAACACATTGAGGTGGCTTCGTGGACAATCGATTTACACACGAGTATATAGATTAAGTAGATATAACACACGGGGAACCGTGTCCCCTCCAAACCTGAAAGGCTATAACTACGACGATTATTCGTGGAGGTACAGTGCTGAATTTTTTTTAGCAGTGCCATAAATTTGAATAAAATGATGAATAAAATACCACAAATTGGGGCGTCACTTCTATTTTATTATTTGCCTGATTTGCGGTTTTTTAATTCAATTCCGACAGCTGGCAAACTAATTCCAGCAATTAATCACTCACAGTGCCCTAAGAATGGCATTTCTGGATTGGACACAATTAGCTCTGTTCCTGTATTTTATGTTACTTTCGTTAACTACAGGGACATTTCACTGCTGTATATGAGTGTCCTGAAACTAGCATTTCCGGGTCACAGGTTGCATTAGACGCGATAAAAAGCTGGCGAGGTATAGTCTTGAGGTACAATCGCTTAATCACTGTCCTGTGCGGTAGCGTCGTAGACTCCAGGTGTTTAACTACTGTGATGGAAAGAAACACCACTGAGTCGAAGTCCAGAGCCTCAAGGGTCAACAGAGCACATTCTTCCGCTTAATATTTCTTTCATTTGGTTTACGGATCAATAATTTGGTTCTTGAATAACGTATTCCGTTTCCGAATACTGTTTTCTCTTAAAATAAAATATTCGGTTTATGACTAAAGTATTCGGTTCCCGAATAACTGCATAGTTCACGAAGAACGTATTCGATTAATGAATACTTTTTGCCCATCACTAGTTCATAGCAGAACAGCGCCCATGGCTTATTCTGCTCTGCAATCTAACATCCATAATAATGTTTATAGACTGTTCTAATTAAAGGGGTTATAAGTCTCCTACGTTTAACACTCACAATTTCGCCACATATATGACAAAAACTATTACTAAAAATTCACTTATTTACGAGACATAATTACTGCCATAAGTTTCTGTTCGTGAGCTCATTACGTGCTGCACTGATCGCTGTTATATCTAAATGAACGAAGCTTTTCAGCACCGCGCCAGAATGTCTGGCTTAAACTGCCTCACTGGCACCTATACCTATTGCATCATCTACTTCCGATGTCGTTTGTCTGCATTCAAAAAGCACTTAAAAAGGCAGTAAAATAAGGTCACAGCGATAAATTCAAACATGAATATCGCCGAAGTGATAACCAGCTTTACTTTTTTATGATTACTTTCGATATCCCCGAAGATATGGATATTGAAATTAGTTGCAATTTCCCTGGGAAGATGTTTTTTGTTGATCAGTTTTATTTGGCTAGATTGGTGCCATATGGTACAATAAGTGTGAGATACTTTACACACCATCGGAGTTGTGATGTCGTACTCTTCATTTTCCCTAACATTTTCCAACAAGATAATATACACCCCCACGTGCAATACCCTGTTGTGTCAGTGATTTCATCTTCGTCCCTTGGGCAACCATGTCCCCAGATATTTCCCATGTTGAACCCATTTGGCGTATGCTTTGGTCGTCTCCTAGAGCCAGCAAAGATATTCGGCACCCTACTGGTTCAATGCGAAGAATGGAGTGTACCACAGGGTACTGTTCAGGACCTACATGAAATTGTGCGACAACGCTTTGTCAGTGAATCGGCAACAGTGAAAGATATGCTCCTTACCAAGGACGGAAAAATATATCAGCTCCTACCTCAATCTGTAATTCTTGTCATTAGACAGCAGCCTGTTGCTTGATCAGATTAGAGCAGCCCCTATGTACTGCATAATAGCGTTGCAACTTTCCTGTTTATGTATGTGCATATACTCACCTCCTGGTGTTAAAATCCTCTAGGTAACCCAAATTTGATGAGTCACTTTTCTAGCGAAAATAGTTTATTCAAGAACTTTCCAATTAGCATGGCAACGCGGAGCTGACTGCTAATTTAGAATCAGGACACCTATCACCCGGCATGTATCTTTTCAAGATAAGTACGTAAGAGCTGTTTATTTTAATATGCTCACTAACTAGCTATGTCACTAACGGGAAACGTTTGATTACTCTGGGAAGCCCAAAGGCAACTGACAGGGGAACAGCGTTTTGGCAGGAATGGAGACAAGATACCCTTCTGGAATGTTAGTGGCTTTTTGTCTTAGGGTTTAACGACCATCATGAGCAACTCGATAGGCTATCAGTAGTTGCTCATTCGTAATTTAAGGCGGCCACCCCGGAAGCTAGCTTCTGACTGTTCGTTGGAGAGGGGTCCGGGTTTGAATCTCGGTGAGGCATGAATGTTGTCTTACGACACAGGCTCTCTCTTCCGTGAAACCAGTGGACCTAAATTAGTGATGGACGACTGCTTACAGCCCATCGAGTTGCTCTTGGTGGTCCCTAAACCGACACCTCCAAAAAATTAGGACTACTGGTTCCATGGAAGGTGGTGACCCAATTCCGTAAGACGAACTCAACATCCATGCCTCACCGATATTCGAACCAGATCCTGTCTCTGAAGAATTATCAGAATCCAGCACTTTAACCCTGAACCACAGGGATGACCCAGGGCCGTTTTATTCGTAGGGACCTGGCAATGCATTCAACCTTAATTTTTGCCAGCCTGTTAATTTCAGGATTTTCCAGCACCTCCCAATTTAGAAAGCCTAACACTCTGTGAGCGTCGGCTATTTTTTTCTTTTTTGCAAAGACTGATAATACTGTAAAGTAAAACAGTTTTACAGAAACTGGACGCTTCCAGCGCTTTCCCCCGTTTCCTGTTTTCACGCATGGATTTACGATTTGCAGGGAAAACTACCGCGTCCGGTGTTACGGGATTTTCAGCCATCCATATAACATATGTGCTAGTATTACTATTAGGGGAAAGCAAAAGTTTCCGCCGTTTTCAGGAGAAAGAAGACATTAACAGTCAGGAAACCAGTACACATTTATACAACGAACTATTGGCAGTTAGCATCATTGACCTTTTGCCGTTTTCCAGGCAACAAATGAATGCCTCTGTGATAGAAGAACTTGGGTTTTGAGCTGAAGAACGTAGTGACGAAATTTTCCACCTCTGGAACTGTGGTGAACCGCTGTTGGGCTAGGGCATGTTGCATAGAGCGAAACAGATGAAAGTCTAGGGGTCAATGTACGGGGAGTAAGCCGGGTGCGGTACAACCTCCCAGTGTAACTGTTCAAGGGTTGATTTTGTGGTGGCATCGACATGTGGTCTGGCATTATCGCGTAACAGGATGACTGGGCGGCGTCCTTTACCTAACCATAGGCGCTTTTCCTCGGTTTCGGAGTCCAGTTTCATCAACTGATCGCTATATCTTTGTGCAGTGATTGTTTCGCCCGGTTTCAACAGTTCAAAGTACAGCACTCCATGCGTATCCCACCGCACACACACAGCACCACCTTTTGACCGTGAGTTTCCTGTTTTGCACTGGATGTTGATGGCTGGACTGGGTCGACCCAGGATCGCTTGCGTACTGGTTTGTCGCAATAGACTCATTTTTCATCTCCGGGGATAACCTTCCACAAGAAATTCTTCCCTTGAAACCTCTTCAGCAACGACATGCAGATGCCCAATCGTTGACCAATATTACGCTCCGTTAAATTATGCGAAACCCACTTACCAATCTACTGGATCTTCCCCAAGACCTGTAGATGCCGTACCACCGTCGATAGAGCCACTTTCAAACGGTTCGCCCTTTACGTTGTCGATTGTGTGGCATCCTCTTGCAACAGCTATTCTAGTTCCCCGTCTGAGAATTCCTGTGTTCTACTTGCACGTGGCTTGTCTTCCAAGCTTAGATCACCTTGCTTAAACCTGGCAAACCATTCTCGACACGTCCGCTTTCCCATAACCGTTTCGCCACAGGCCTGGGATATTGAACGGTATGCTTCACTCGCATTTTTCCCTAAATTAAACATTAATAACAAACAGTGCCGCAAATAAACTTTATCGACCGCCATGTTTGGCTTCATGTACGAACTGACAGCACGTGTTGCAGGCCGGTCAGACCCCTCCAGCGGCCAGTAGCGGGGGCGGCGGAAACTTTTGCATACCACCATTAGTTTCTCAGTTGAATGAAAACGTAGCAAAAAATGTGCAGGGAAATTTTGTCTCAGTTTCTCAAATCGTGCATTTGAATGTTGTGATCACGTGAATGAAAACAAAGCAGACACTACATCACTGTAAGTGCTTGGCCCTAAACTACATATAGGTAACATGTATTATGAATATATTACGTACGCCCGTTCGGTGAAGGTGAAATTTTTATTTTATGTATCCGGTTGCACCACTGCATTTTCATTTTATATATAGGTAACATACGGTATGAAAATATTACGTTCCCACATTCGGCTTGGGGGAAATTTTATTTTATATATTCGGTTGCGCCACTGCATTTTTCTGGCAAATTGCGCCACTGCATTTTTATTTTATAAATAGGTAACATGCGGTATGAAAATATTACGTACGCCCGTTCGGCTTGGGGGAAATTTTTATTTTATATATTCGGTTGCGCCACTGCATTATTATTTTATAAATAGGTAACATGCGGTATGAAAATATTACGTACGCCCGTTCGGTTTGGGTGAAATTTTTATTTTATGTATTCGGTTGCGCCACTGCATTTTTCTGGAAAATTGCGGCACTGCATTTTTATTTTATAAACAGGTAACATGCTGTATGAAAATATTACGTTCCCACATTCGGCTTGGGGGAAATTTTTATTTTATATATACTCGGTTGCGCCACTTCATTTTTCTGAAAAATTGCGCCACTGCATTTTTATTTTATAAATAGGTAACATGCGGTATGAAAATATTACGTACGCCCGTTCGGTTTCGGTGAAATTTTTATTTTATATATTCGGTTGCGCCACTGCATTTTTCTGGAAAATTGCGCCACTGCATTTTTGTTTTATAAATAGGTAACATGCGGTATGAAAATATTACGTACGCCCGTTCGGCTTGGGGGAAATTTTTATTTTATATATTCGGTTGCGCCACTGCATTTTTCTGGAAATTTGCGCCACTGCATTTTTATTTTATAAATAGGTAACATGCGGTATGAAAATATTACGTACGCCCGTTCGGCTTGGTTAATTTTTTATTTTATATATTCGGTTGCGCCACTGCATTTTTCTGGAAAATTGCGCCACTGCATTTTTATTTTATAAATAGGTAACATGCGGTATGAAAATATTACGTACGCCCGTTCGGTTTGGGTGAAATTTTTATTTTATATATTCGGTTGCGCCACTGCATTTTTATTTTATAAATAGGTAACATGCGGTGTGAAAATTTTAGGTACGCCCGTTCGGTTTGGGTGAAATTTTTATTTTATATATTCGGTTGAGCCACTGCATTTTTCTGGCAAAATGCGCCACTGCATTTTTATTTTATAAATAGGTAATATACGGTGTGAAAATATTACGTACGCCAGTTTGGTTTGGGTGAAATGTTTATTTTGTATATTCGGTTGCGCCACTGCATTTTTCTGGAAAATTGCGCCACTGCATTATTATTTTATACATAGGTAACATGCGGTATGAAAATATTACGTACGCCCGTTCGGTTTGGGTGAAATTTTTATTTTATATATTCGGTTGCGCCACTGCATTTTTCTGGAAAATCGCGGCACTGCATTTTTATTTTATAAATAGGTAACATGCTGTATGAAAATATTACGTACGCCTGTTCGGTTTGGGTGAAATTTTTATTTTATATATTCGGTTGCGCCACTGCATTTTTCTGGCAAATTGCGCCACTGCATTTTTATTTTATAAATAGGTAACATGCGGTATGAAAATATTACGTACGCCCGTTCGGCTTGGGGGAAATTTTTATTTTATATATTCGGTTGCGCCACTGCATTTTTCTGGAAAATTGCGGCACTGCATTTTTATTTTATAAACAGGTAACATGCTGTATGAAAATATTACGTTCCCACATTCGGCTTGGGGGAAATTTTTATTTTATATATACTCGGTTGCGCCACTTCATTTTTCTGAAAAATTGCGCCACTGCATTTTTATTTTATAAATAGGTAACATGCGGTATGAAAATATTACGTACGCCCGTTCGGTTTGGGTGAAATTTTTATTTTATATATTCGGTTGCGCCACTGCATTTTTCTGGAAAATTGCGCCACTGCATTTTTGTTTTATAAATAGGTAACATGCGGTATGAAAATATTACGTACGCCCGTTCGGCTTGGGGGAAATTTTTATTTTATATATTCGGTTGCGCCACTGCATTTTTCTGGAAATTTACGCCACTGCATTTTTATTTTATAAATAGGTAACATGCGGTATGAAAATATTACGTACGCCCGTTCGGTTTGGGTGAAATTTTTATTTTATATATTCGGTTGCGCCACTGCATTTTTATTTTATAAATAGGTAACATGCGGTGTGGAAATTTTAGGTACGCCCGTTCGGTTTGGGTGAAATTTTTATTTTATATATTCGGTTGAGCCACTGCATTTTTCTGGCAAAATGCGCCACTGCATTTTTATTTTATAAATAGGTAATATACGGTGTGAAAATATTACGTACGCCAGTTTGGTTTGGGTGAAATGTTTATTTTGTATATTCGGTTGCGCCACTGCATTTTTCTGGAAAATTGCGCCACTGCATTATTATTTTATACATAGGTAACATGCGGTATGAAAATATTACGTACGCCCGTTCGGTTTGGGTGAAATTTTTATTTTATATATTCGGTTGCGCCACTGCATTTTTCTGGAAAATTGCGGCACTGCATTTTTATTTTATAAATAGGTAACATGCTGTATGAAAATATTACGTACGCCTGTTCGGTTTGGGTGAAATTTTTATTTTATATATTCGGTTGCGCCACTGCATTTTTCTGGCAAATTGCGCCACTGCATCTTTATTTTATAAATAGGTAACATGCGGTATGAAAATATTACGTACGCCCGTTTGGTTTTTGTGAAATGTTTATTTTGTATATTCGGTTGCGCCACTGCATTTTTCTGGAAAATTGCGCCACTGCATTATTATTTTATAAATAGGTAACATGCGGTATGAAAATACTACGTACGCCCGTTCGGTTTGGGTGAAATTTTTATTTTATATATTCGGTTGCGCCACTGCATTTTTCTGGAAAATTGCGGCACTGCATTTTAATTTTATAAATAGGTAACATGCTGTATGAAAATATTACGTACGCCTGTTCGGTTTGGGTGAAATTTTTATTTTATATATTCGGTTGCGCCACTGCATTTTTCTGGCAAATTGCGCCACTGCATCTTTATTTTATAAATAGGTAACATGCGGTATGAAAATATTACGTACGCCCGTTTGGTTTGGGTGAAATGTTTATTTTGTATATTCGGTTGCGCCACTGCATTTTTCTGGAAAATTGCGCCACTGCATTATTATTTTATAAATAGGTAACATGCGGTATGAAAATATTACGTACGCCCGTTCGGTTTGGGTGAAATTTTTATTTTATATATTCGGTTGCGCCACTGCATTTTTCTGGAAAATTACGCCACTGCATTATTATTTTATAAATAGGTAACATGCGGTATGAAAATATTACGTACGCCCGTTCGGTTTGGGTGAAATTTTTATTTTATATATTCGGTTGCGCCACTGCATTTTTCTGGCAAATTGCGCCACTGCATCTTTATTTTATAAATAGGTAACATGCGGTATGAAAATATTACGTACGCCCGTTGGGCTTGGGGGAAATTTTTATTTTATATATTCGGTTGCGCCACTGCATTTTTATTTTATAAATAGGTATATACGGTGTGAAATTATTACGTACGCCCGTTCGGTTTGGGTGAAATTTTTATTTTATATATTCGGTTGCGCCACTGCATTTTTCTGGAAAATTGCGCCACTGCATTTTTATTTTATAAATAGGTAACATGCGGTATGAAAATATTACGTACGGCCGTTCGGGTTGGGGGAAATTTTTATTTTATATATTCGGTTGCGCCACTGCATTTTCTGGAAATTTGCGCCACTGCATTTTTATTTTATAAATAGGTAATTTACGGTGTGAAAATATTACGTACGCCCGTTCGGTTTGGGTGAAATTTTTATTTTATATATTCGGTTGCGCCACTGCATTTTTATTTTATAAATAGGTAACATGCGGTGTGAAAATTTTAGGTACGCCCGTTCGGTTTGGGTGAAATTTTTATTTTATATATTCGGTTGAGCCACTGCATTTTTCTGGCAAAATGCGCCACTGCATTTTTATTTTATAAATAGGTAATATACGGTGTGAAAATATTACGTACGCCTGTTTGGTTTGGGTGAAATGTTTATTTTGTATATTCGGTTGCGCCACTGCATTTTTCTGGAAAATTGCGCCACTGCATTATTATTTTATACATAGGTAACATGCGGTATGAAAATATTACGTACGCCCGTTCGGTTTGGGTGAAATTTTTATTTTATATATTCGGTTGCGCCACTGCATTTTTCTGGAAAATTGCGGCACTGCATTTTTATTTTATAAATAGGTAACATGCTGTATGAAAATATTACGTACGCCTGTTCGGTTTGGGTGAAATTTTTATTTTATATATTCGGTTGCGCCACTGCATTTTTCTGGCAAATTGCGCCACTGCATCTTTATTTTATAAATAGGTAACATGCGGTATGAAAATATTACGTACGCCCGTTTGGTTTTTGTGAAATGTTTATTTTGTATATTCGGTTGCGCCACTGCATTTTTCTGGAAAATTGCGCCACTGCATTATTATTTTATAAATAGGTAACATGCGGTATGAAAATACTACGTACGCCCGTTCGGTTTGGGTGAAATTTTTATTTTATATATTCGGTTGCGCCACTGCATTTTTCTTGAAAATTGCGGCACTGCATTTTAATTTTATAAATAGGTAACATGCTGTATGAAAATATTACGTACGCCTGTTCGGTTTGGGTGAAATTTTTATTTTATATATTCGGTTGCGCCACTGCATTTTTCTGGCAAATTGCGCCACTGCATCTTTATTTTATAAATAGGTAACATGCGGTATGAAAATATTACGTACGCCCGTTTGGTTTGGGTGAAATGTTTATTTTGTATATTCGGTTGCGCCACTGCATTTTTCTGGAAAATTACGCCATTGCATTATTTTTTTATAAATAGGTAACATGCGGTATGAAAATATTACGTACGCCCATTCGGTTTGGGTGAAATTTTTATTTTATATATTCGGTTGCGCCACTGCATTTTTCTGGCAAATTGCGCCACTGCATCTTTATTTTATAAATAGGTAACATGCGGTATGAAAATATTACGTACGCCCGTTCGGTTTGGGTGAAATTTTTATTTTATATATTCGGTTGCGCCACTGCATTTTTATTTTATAAATAGGTAACATGCGGTGTGAAAATTTTAGGTACGCCCGTTCGGTTTGGGTGAAATTTTTATTTTATATATTCGGTTGAGCCACTGCATTTTTCTGGCAAAATGCGCCACTGCATTTTTATTTTATAAATAGGTAATATACGGTGTGAAAATATTACGTACGCCAGTTTGGTTTGGGTGAAATGTTTATTTTGTATATTCGGTTGCGCCACTGCATTTTTCTGGAAAATTGCGCCACTGCATTATTATTTTATACATAGGTAACATGCGGTATGAAAATATTACGTACGCCCGTTCGGTTTGGGTGAAATTTTTATTTTATATATTCGGTTGCGCCACTGCATTTTTCTGGAAAATCGCGGCACTGCATTTTTATTTTATAAATAGGTAACATGCTGTATGAAAATATTACGTACGCCTGTTCGGTTTGGGTGAAATTTTTATTTTATATATTCGGTTGCGCCACTGCATTTCTCTGGCAAATTGCGCCACTGCATTTTTATTTTATAAATAGGTAACATGCGGTATGAAAATATTACGTGCGCCCGTTCGGCTTGGGGGAAATTTTTATTTTATATATTCGGTTGCGCCACTGCATTATTATCTTATAAATAGGTAACATGCGGTATGAAAATATTACGTACGCCCGTTCGGTTTGGGTGAAATTTTTATTTTATGTATTCGGTTGCGCCACTGCATTTTTCTGGAAAATTGCGGCACTGCATTTTTATTTTATAAACAGGTAACATGCTGTATGAAAATATTACGTTCCCACATTCGGCTTGGGGGAAATTTTTATTTTATATATACTCGGTTGCGCCACTTCATTTTTCTGAAAAATTGCGCCACTGCATTTTTATTTTATAAATAGGTAACATGCGGTATGAAAATATTACGTACGCCCGTTCGGTTTGGGTGAAATTTTTATTTTATATATTCGGTTGCGCCACTGCATTTTTCTGGAAAATTGCGCCACTGCATTTTTGTTTTATAAATAGGTAACATGCGGTATGAAAATATTACGTACGCCCGTTCGGCTTGGGGGAAATTTTTATTTTATATATTCGGTTGCGCCACTGCATTTTTCTGGAAATTTGCGCCACTGCATTTTTATTTTATAAATAGGTAACATGCGGTATGAAAATATTACGTACGCCCGTTCGGCTTGGTTGAAATTTTTATTTTATATATTCGGTTGCGCCACTGGATTTTTCTGGAAAATTGCGCCACTGCATTTTTATTTTATAAATAGGTAACATGCGGTATGAAAATATTACGTACGCCCGTTCGGTTTGGGTGAAATTTTTATTTTATATATTCGGTTGCGCCACTGCATTTTTATTTTATAAATAGGTAACATGCGGTGTGGAAATTTTAGGTACGCCCGTTCGGTTTGGGTGAAATTTTTATTTTATATATTCGGTTGAGCCACTGCATTTTTCTGGCAAAATGCGCCACTGCATTTTTATTTTATAAATAGGTAATATACGGTGTGAAAATATTACGTACGCCAGTTTGGTTTGGGTGAAATGTTTATTTTGTATATTCGGTTGCGCCACTGCATTTTTCTGGAAAATTGCGCCACTGCATTATTATTTTATACATAGGTAACATGCGGTATGAAAATATTACGTACGCCCGTTCGGTTTGGGTGAAATTTTTATTTTATATATTCGGTTGCGCCACTGCATTTTTCTGGAAAATTGCGGCACTGCATTTTTATTTTATAAATAGGTAACATGCTGTATGAAAATATTACGTACGCCTGTTCGGTTTGGGTGAAATTTTTATTTTATATATTCGGTTGCGCCACTGCATTTTTCTGGCAAATTGCGCCACTGCATCTTTATTTTATAAATAGGTAACATGCGGTATGAAAATATTACGTACGCCCGTTTGGTTTGGGTGAAATGTTTATTTTGTATATTCGGTTGCGCCACTGCATTTTTCTGGAAAATTGCGCCACTGCATTATTATTTTATAAATAGGTAACATGCGGTATGAAAATATTACGTACGCCCGTTCGGTTTGGGTGAAATTTTTATTTTATATATTCGGTTGCGCCACTGCATTTTTCTGGAAAATTACGCCACTGCATTATTATTTTATAAATAGGTAACATGCGGTATGAAAATATTACGTACGCCCGTTCGGTTTGGGTGAAATTTTTATTTTATATATTCGGTTGCGCCACTGCATTTTTCTGGCAAATTGCGCCACTGCATCTTTATTTTATAAATAGGTAACATGCGGTATGAAAATATTACGTACGCCCGTTGGGCTTGGGTGGAAATTTTTATTTTATATATTCGGTTGCGCCACTGCATTTTTATTTTATAAATAGGTATATACGGTGTGAAATTATTACGTACGCCCGTTCGGTTTGGGTGAAATTTTTATTTTATATATTCGGTTGCGCCACTGCATTTTTCTGGAAAATTGCGCCACTGCATTTTTATTTTATAAATAGGTAACATGCGGTATGAAAATATTACGTACGGCCGTTCGGGTTGGGGGAAATTTTTATTTTATATATTCGGTTGCGCCACTGCATTTTTATTTTATAAATAGGTAATATACGGTGTGAAAATATTACGTACGCCCGTTCGGTTTGGGTGAAATTTTTATTTTATATATTCGGTTGCGCCACTGCATTTTTTATTTTATAAATAGGTAACATGCGGTGTGAAAATTTTAGGTACGCCCGTTCGGTTTGGGTGAAATTTTTATTTTATATATTCGGTTGAGCCACTGCATTTTTCTGGCAAAATGCGCCACTGCATTTTTATTTTATAAATAGGTAATATACGGTGTGAAAATATTACGTACGCCTGTTTGGTTTGGGTGAAATGTTTATTTTGTATATTCGGTTGCGCCACTGCATTTTTCTGGAAAATTGCGCCACTGCATTATTATTTTATACATAGGTAACATGCGGTATGAAAATATTACGTACGCCCGTTCGGTTTGGGTGAAATTTTTATTTTATATATTCGGTTGCGCCACTGCATTTTTCTGGAAAATTGCGGCACTGCATTTTTATTTTATAAATAGGTAACATGCTGTATGAAAATATTACGTACGCCTGTTCGGTTTGGGTGAAATTTTTATTTTATATATTCGGTTGCGCCACTGCATTTTTCTGGCAAATTGCGCCACTGCATCTTTATTTTATAAATAGGTAACATGCGGTATGAAAATATTACGTACGCCCGTTTGGTTTTTGTGAAATGTTTATTTTGTATATTCGGTTGCGCCACTGCATTTTTCTGGAAAATTGCGCCACTGCATTATTATTTTATAAATAGGTAACATGCGGTATGAAAATACTACGTACGCCCGTTCGGTTTGGGTGAAATTTTTATTTTATATATTCGGTTGCGCCACTGCATTTTTCTTGAAAATTGCGGCACTGCATTTTAATTTTATAAATAGGTAACATGCTGTATGAAAATATTACGTACGCCTGTTCGGTTTGGGTGAAATTTTTATTTTATATATTCGGTTGCGCCACTGCATTTTTCTGGCAAATTGCGCCACTGCATCTTTATTTTATAAATAGGTAACATGCGGTATGAAAATATTACGTACGGCCGTTCGGCTTGGGAGAAATTTTTATTTTATATATTCGGTTGCGCCACTGCATTTTTATTTTATAAATAGGTAATACACGGTGTGAAAATATTACGTACGCCCGTTCGGCTAGGGGGAAATTTTATTTTATATATTTGGTTGCACCACTGCCTTTTTTTTTTTTCAGAAAAATGCAGTGGCGGTTGTCTGAAACATAAGTTGCTGAAAAAGGGAGAGGGTTGACCTAATAAAATGCATATTAATTTCTTGAACATTGTTCTTTAAGCGTTATTACTGTTGCACGGTACAAAAGGCAAAAACATAATTTGCATGATCATACAGAGGGTGAGTCGAAAGTTTTGAAATATTTGCCGAAATGCATATACTGCTGCGGATATGTCACGTGTTCAAAATATTTCAAGTCGCGCACTGCAGTCAGTCGAAGGGTATATAACATGGTAGTCGTTGCTTTGAACAGCATTACATGTCGTATTTCTGTCTGGTTGGGACGCCTAAAAGATGAACAGCCACAATCGGCTAATTAGGGAACTTTCGCTTTACGAGTTTGAACTCGGCCATAACGCTGCTCAAGCAACACGAAACAAGTGTCATGCGAAAGGGGAAGGTTCCGTGGGTCACAGCACGGCAACCAGAAGATTAAAAAAATTTCGCTCAGGTGACAGAAACTTCGACGATGAGTCAAGGTCAGATAGACCGCGAACCGTGGATTCGGAGGCTGTGCGCCAGGCCGTAGAGGCAAATCTGCCAACCAGCACTCGGAGATTATCAGCCGAGCAGGGCATATCGCAGACCACCGTGGTTCGTCACCTTCAGGAGCTCTGCAAGGCCTACAGGATCTGCAGCATTGTCCCTTACAAACTGACGTCAGCTGAAGCAAACTGCTGAGTGGAAGTGTGCAGAAAACTCATAGGAAACCCGCGCGATATACGTTTCATCAAGATAATTTTTGCGTGCGATGAAAAGTGGACTATTTTCGTTATTCCCACACACAACGGTAGTCATTGAGTCCGGGTCAGCTTCCTGAACCTGTTGCCAATCATGGGCGCTTCGAGCACAAGGTAATGATCTGCGTCTGGTGAAATTTCGAGGGGATAATCCATTCCGAATTTGTTCCAGACTGTGAGACCATCAACGCCAACCTATGCGCTGAACAGCTGGAGCGGATGTATGCCGTTTTGGAGAAGTACCTGGAACTTGTGAACAGAAAGCGGGCTCTCATACCGCGCGAACTACCCGGGCAAACTCCAGAAACTGGAGGGCATCGAAGTGATGCCACACCCAGCATATAGTCCGGATCTTGCCCCGTCGGATTATTACTTGTTCCGGTCCATGGCCCACTTCCTTCGTGAACGGCACTTCAACAACCAGGAGGAGGTCGCAGCTGGGTGAAGGATTTCTTCGCCTCGAAGGAAAAGAACTGGTACCGCCGCGGAATTAAACTACCGGACAGATGGCTAAAGGCGGTGCAACACGATGGCCCATACTTTGAATCCTAATCAGCTTTTGTCTTGAAGGCACGTATAAAGACACAGTGATCAAAATATTGCAAAACTTTCGACTCGCCCTCTGTATTACATCAAATTACGTTAAGAAACCAGCATTCTGTAACAGTTTGTAATACATAACCAACGCTAAAACGTGTCAAGCTTACTCAAAAGTAAGAGTGAAATTTGCGCTGAGGATTGAATTACACGGAGGAGCAGAAAACTGCATTTTGATTTTAAAATACAGTCCTGTTTGTTCATCTTTTGGGATTTTTAGTCTCATCCGCTACATGCTATTCGTATCCACTGCTGAATGGTGTCCTCGAAGGAGCTACGATCGGACGTATTTTGTAGGATCAAACTGGGTTAGCTGACGCCCCTCAACTTTTATGAATGACAATGAGGTTATTGCTGTGATTGAAAGAGAAGACCTACCTGGGGTGATTATCAAAGTCGTTTAATATAATTTTCTTTCACATTTACTAGAAGATATAGTATTAATTTGCACAGTTCACTTTAAGCTGTTGCTTAGGTTTTTCTAAACCTTGAAGTTGCAGATATTCTCTAAAACCACGAATCGTGTCAACTTTTATAAAGTTGAAACCTCTTAGATAAGTTCCTGATTTTCTGTACACGACACAGTTTGTTTCCCTTTATATATAACCTACCGCTCTACAAAGGTTGTACAGAAATACAGTATGTACATGAAAGAAACAATTCGATGTGCAACTAGGAAACATAATTAACCAAACGGAAGGGGTTAATTCCTGCCATATGCTCCCTCACATGTTGTGTTTATTACGGTGTCTTCAATAATTGTTCAAAAACTCAACCAAAAATTTTGTGAAGGTGCCGGAAATCCTTCTCGGTCCATTGCGCTAAAACAAATAGCTGGCTATAGTTATGGAAATGAAAAAGATGTAAAAACAAACAGTGCAAATTATACCACAAATATACTACTGGAACCCTCCGCAGATGTTATCCCTGTTTCTAATCAGAGTATGGTACAATACTGCACTGATATTGACAGGGATTCAGCATTACAATTCATTCTTTAGTCCAGCTAAGACAACGGAGCATCAACTGAATATCAATTGATGAACTTAAAGTTTACCTGTTAAGTCTGACAGCAACAACTGGAAAACAATACAAGGCAGTGTCAAAATAAATATTTGACAAAAAATAAATACAATAATAAAGAAACTACGCAGGCCATTATTCACAAGCTTGCTGGCGGATACTCTCTACTGTGCTATGCCACGGCGAAAAGACGATTACTGCTGTTAAAATGAAAGTCACCGGAAAATGTTTTTCTTCCTGCGCCAGCAGCTGAAGTGACTACAGGAGAAATCCGTGGAAGCAACAAATGCATACTGAGAAATTTCCATCAGCACACATGAGACCAATGTTTTCGAAATTACGTTGGCCCAAAAATAAAATCTCTCGATGCCCAAAGTCTTGTCAGCAGATCGTAAATCATATCCAATCAAAAAGCAAATTTTACCTCTAGGATGCCTCTTACTTTGAAGCATTTCCGGGAAGTTTAGAATCATATTCTTGATTCAAGAATTTCAGCGCCTGTATCACACCATATTTGCTGTAAATATGAGTACAATAATAAATCATCTCAAGTTTGACATTTCGTCGTCGGAAAACTGTTTTTGGGGTCAGATAAAGAAAAGAACGATACGTACGTTCAGCCAAGTCGTAATGCAATCGCTAAGCTGGTCTACTGCTGCACTTCGGCCAGATCTGTATAATGAAATTGTCGTTGCTGCCGTACGAATAAGCAATGATCATAAAAATCATCGAAAATTTTAATTAAATTTTAATTCTGTATCAAGCATGTGCAAGGTAACTTTCAGTAAGTATGGTGGTAGGCCATGAGATTTGCGTGCACCATTAAACTTGAAAGGCAAAGGAGGAAAATGTACAATGGAAATGCAGAGATTTTCCCTCACGCCATATGTTCGTGTCCTAAAGATGATCTGGGGAATTCCTGGCAAATTTTCAGGAACCTAGTCACTACTGAATAAGATTACCATAGCTGTGAACAGCATGCAACCTGTTTGCGATCTGATAAGTTTTGGAAATATCTGCATTCCATGTAGCGTTTCAAATGACTGCCACTGATGTAGAAAAATGTCTTGAAATAAAAACTTTTCCTCCTTATAAATTTAGAAACACGTTTTCTTAGTGTTTATCACCAGGTTGTTGATTTTCCAGGAATGATGTTTGAAATAATCAAATAGGCAGGCACTTGTAGCATTTTGTTACTACAGATAGAAATATTTACTGGAATAACTGCTTGACCAATTTATTGTTCGTAAAGTGATTACCTGCCAGCAAATCATTGTTTTTCATAAATTTCTCAGGCCCAATTAAAAATCGCAGAAAGAAGGAAGAGGTAAGGAGGGAGAGCACAAGAGAAACATTGATGGGGAGAGTCAAGAGGTGATAAAGAGAAAAGAAATTGAAAGAAAGGTAGAGATGATGAAAAAATATTGGAGAACAAGGGAGGAAGAAAGAAAGAAGCGAAGAGAAAGTAAGGAAATCAGGAAGTGGAAGGGAGTGAACCTAAAAGGGAAAATATGAAAGGGAAAAAAATACAAAGTGGGAGAAGTAAAAAAAAAAAAAAAAAAAAGCAAGAGGTTAAGGAACGATTAGTAAAAGAGGAAGTTGAAGAGCATAAAATTAAGAGAAAAATAGGAAGAAAGAGTGAAAGTGAAAAAGTGAAGCAAGGGCGAAAAAGAAAGGAAACGTGGATATGAACTGACTGAAATGAAAGTAGAGGCAGAAACTGAGTGAGAAAGAAAGGGAGGTAGCTGGAAGGAAGGAGAGAAAGTGAACATAGAGGAAGTCAGACGAAAAGAATAGAGATGGGATGAAAGAACGCGCGAAATAAGTTACAGAATGAAACCAAGAGCGTGAAAGAAATGTGGGAAAAACAGGAAAATTTAGGTGAAGTAAGCAAAAGGGAGAGCGTGAAATTAAGAAGGCACGCTATCCAGAGAAAACAAATTTTGCTCATTATGCGTGAATAGCTAACACAACACAAATTGATACTTAAAGTAATTTATGGATATTAAAATATTGAACTAGGTTTTTGAAAAGTTCACAACAATCAAATACAAGGTGGAACATAGTTGCAGCTGGAAATCTAACTTTCATCTAAAGACTATAAAGCCAAATCCTAGAATACTGTCCGCGGTTGTGAACTTTACACCAAGACTTGCAGCCAAAAAAATCAAATATATTGAAAAGCTTGCATTAACTTTGAAAGAATAGTTATAATGGAAGGATTACACAACTCGCAACCTGGAAAAAACTGTGCAAAACAAAGGCAGTTGACAGTGACAAAGTCGTAGAAATGAATTTTAGAAAAGAGTACTTTTTAACTAGAAGTTAACTAGAAGTAATTCCAAAATAAGAGCAAAAAAACAGCAAATGATAAAATATAGTAAACTTACTCTCCTTGCCATTTTTACAAAGAAAAATAAATTCTGGATAAACTAAAAATAGCTACCGCAAAAGAAAAACAAAACAAAATACGACAAACCTGAAAACACAAATACATGACATAACTGACACAATCTTTGCAGAAACAATCTTCTTTCCTCAACCCTAAGGTTGGTGGGTAGCATTGGTCATCATCAACAAAGGAATTCTTTCCTGAGTTATAAGCTTGATATTCAGGTAGGGTCTTCCTCTTGTTATTTGATTCATATATTGCATTCTTGGGCGTCCTCTTCCAGCATTTCCTTGTATTCTACCTTCAATCAAATTGGCACGCCAATCCAAGTGTCTAGAGGTGACCTACCATGCTGTCTCTTCTTTGTATAGTCCATAGTATTTACTTTTCTGAGCTATTTTTTTTAACACTTCCATATTTGTCATTATTTCTTTCCAATCAGTTTTCATCATACGTCGCGAGAACCACATTTCAAATGATTGTAGCTTTGCCCTGTCCGGTTTTTGCAATGTCCAAGTTTCAGATGCATAATGTTCCATATAAATGTCTTAATGAAAATTTTCTGTTTCCAATGAGATGAACTTGGATGCTAACAGTCCTCTTTTCTTAATGAAAGCATTCTTTGCTTGTGCTATCCTAACTCTTACATCTTTTACATTTCTTCCATCAGATGTAAAAATGCTACCTAGGTAAATGAAGTCTTTACCCTTGAGGTACTCTTTTTCCTTTTAATATGATATTAATCTCTTGATTTCCGTCCTTGGCGCATTTTATTACTTTTTTTTTTCAGACTAAGGGCTGCGCCTCTAGGCTCGCTACGCTCGTTTCCAGAGTAGCGCTCGGGCCTTGCAGCCCGATCTCCGAGTATATCACATGAAATAAAAACTGGAAAATTCATATAAATTTCAATTTTTATTGCATGTCTATTTTAATAAGGCTCGTTATTCCGAAGTTTCAGTTTTTTATTACTTTCGTTAAGTTTTGGAAGGTCGGACTTTTGCCGTTTGAACTTATAGCACTTACTAAATTTATCACTAAAGAAATCAAAAGTGGTCCAAAAAGCATTTCCGTAAACCGTTATGCTAAACCGTTAAGGTGGACATCAAGTAATTTTGCTTCCTATACTTCCAATGGAAAAACGTTTGTACACATTTCCTTCACAATTAGTGTGTTCCCTAGGATGAAATTTTGAACATCGATTAAAATAACTTCATATTATAACTTGGAATAATTAATACTTTCTAAAACATAACCATAATTATATTAAAAATCAACAACTTCTTTGGTGGTGTTGGAACCAGAAAAAAGATGGCGTGACATGTACTTTGATGACGTCAGTAGACAAACAAATGTTGGATTGCATAATTATGGTTACGTTTTAGAAAATATTAAGTATTCCAAGTTATAAAATGAAGCTATTTTAATCGATGTTCAAATTTTCATCCTTGGAAACGCATTAATTGTGAAGAAAATGTGTACAGAATTTTTCCATTGGAAGTATAGGAAGCAAGATTACTTGACGTCCACCTTAAACAACTGGGATAGCTTTACCAACAAAACATATGCATAACAAATTCTCTGTGTCACCATGGTAGCAGGTCACGGGACCAGAACGTTCCTCTGTGGTTATCGTGAAGACAGACGAGCCGTTCGTTTCTTTCCTTTGCGTCTTTAAAAAATGCTTAAAAATCAGAAATTGACTTTTTCTTAATTTTTTTTGTAAAAAAGGGATGATAGTTGTGTGTTTATGCTGTAAAAATTGCAAAACGTTATGATTTATAGTTTACCATAAATCCGTCTTTTTAAATGAATCCCATCGCGAAATAGAGAATTTTCTGAAATTTAGAAATTTAATTTCTCGTAAACTAAATCGAGATTCAAAAAAAGGGTGACCTGGTGCAAAAATTCGATCATGGCCCTACATGCCTACAAAGTTTCGTGGTTCTTTTGCTGTTAGTGTGTACGGAACGCGACCTGATAGCACTTTTGTGCTTACCTTAACGTCGAAATATATAGCTCTTGAAGTATCTCTAGAATGGAAAAACGGTTTATTTCAGCGTGTTATCCAAACAATTCTCTACAAACGATGTAAATGTCGTATTTTTGTGTTCTATACATTTTGCGCTGCGAGCTAGGAAAGCAAGAGTGTCGCGAAATTTCTAAAACAGCGGCGGCGGCAGTTACTTTTGTTTTTAGAATAGAGAGATTTATATTCATTTTGCATTGATCTTAAACAATCTTGTTTAATTATTCTAATGATTCTTGTAAGTCCTTTGCATTATCTGCTATTCTGATATGTCATCAGCAAATCGTATTGTGCTGTAGATCCTGCCATTGACATTTACTCCTTTGCCATTGTTTTCAGCAAATTTTTTTATGGCTTCCTTAATGTAAACATTGAAGAGAAGGGGTTACAGTTCACATTCTTCTGACTCCTTTGCTTATTTTTTCTTCATTTTCCTTTTTTCTTATTAGTGCCGTTTGATTTTTGTATAATTGATATATTATTTTTCTGTCATTGAAGTCTATTTTATAATTTTTGATAATTTTGAACAAAATGTTCCAGTCAACTATTATCAATGTCTGTAAATACAATGCATACCGATTTGTTTATTCCCAAAGATTTTTAAATTATCAAGCGGAAACTAGTTTCTCTAGTTCCTCTGTTTTTCTGAAACCAAAACTGATCTTCTGAGAGATGTTCCTTTAATATTCCTTCTATACGATTATAAATGATTTTTGTCGAAATTTTAGAACTAAGTGATATAATTCTATGTGTTTCAAATGTAGATGCTCCTGCTTTTTTAGGTCTGGCCGTCATTATGTTTCGCTCAGTCTTTTGGTAGTTCCCCAGTTATACACATTTGGTTGATTAATTTATATATTTCTGTTTTAACTCTTTCACCTAACGCTTGAAGTACTTCTGCAGGAATTTGGTCAGCACTAGGTGCCTTGTTTTATTTGCAGCAACAGCCAATGAGCACTGCTATATCAAGTACGTATGATGTGTTTGTATACTGTATATGGACCTCTGCTTTTTTACAAAAACTCCTTTTGCGTACACTGCATTTCGAAGCAAGAATCTAAACAAACGAAAAAATCGCAAAATTTTTGAACAGCGTGATGCACTCGTTTCTAAATCCTCTCTTCACAGTTCATTTCTTGCACAAATGTTTCTCTACTGCGTTTTCGCATCGAAAATTAGTCTCTGGTTTCTAGAAAAATCTAGTCAAGAAATATCATTCATAAGAAGTATTTTGTCTGCTACAAATATCAGATTGTTGAATAGCGAAAGAAATCCTATTTCCAATTCAAGCATAATCTGATCTACTTGATGCTGCGAAGGAAATGACATCGTGAGACACAATATTCGCATGATACGGCGAAAGGAAAACAAATGAGAATATTTCTCTCCTGTGTTCTTCTTATCTCTGGCTCTGTTGCGTAAAACCAAACATGAATTTCAGTGTCGCAAAACTAGATGTTCCGAAACGCATTTCAATGAATTATTTTGAGCTGTCGTCAATAAGATACAGGAAGATTCTTGAACACAGAAGATTATACTGCAAATGCTCTTCTATCATATGCTGGTTAAAGCTTCTAAATTTTGCTTTTGTAGGTATATATTCTTCACACGAAAACAAAATTTTAAATAAATAACAATTCTAAGTTATGGGGGAACGCACGAAAGTGCACACTAAAATATGGATGAACAAGCAAATTCAGACGATCTTACTTTTTATTCTTGTCATCGTGTCACGCAGCCTTCTGTTTCTCTTTCAAAACAAAAGGAAATCCCGTTTTGCTCTTTTTTATTTTCTATTTTAATGCAACCTTTGCATTTCTTTACATTTTTGTCTTTTAAATTGTCTTTTATTTTTGCCGGCCTTTCTAAAATCAAATGCCAGAGACGACGTCCAACGTTTTCTCAATGGAAGAAATCGTAAGCTTCAGAAAGGTCCGAATTTCCTACAAAGTATAAAACATTCTTTAAAACATGGAAGCCGTTTTGGGACACTCGAGGTGAGGTAAATCCCTGAACGTTACTAAGACTTTGCCCCTAGACCATACCATACCTTTTGCTTTAGGTCTGGTTTGGTAAAAGGATTTTATAAAAAACACAACTTTTTCGTGGAATGGTAGCTTTCATACAGAAACACACGAGTCTTAAAATTTCACATTACTAAACTTTAAAGCCTCTCAGGCATACCCTGCAGTCAAGAATATCTTCGCAAAAGTCGAACAAGTTTCACATACGCGAATGAATCTGAAAAATTATGCTGCAGAACAATAACATTGGAAGAAACTGTTTCTTTAAGAAATTTCCACCGATTGTTAAAAGTGACATGTTAATACAAAGACAGACTTACTTTGCATAATTATTTGTCAAATTAAAACACATAAGAAAATGGGAAAAACACTGATACTACAGTCATTTGCAAAAGTTTAAGACCACCTGTTGGTATTAGGATATTTCTTCCGTTCGCGTCAGCTACTGTCTGTATTACTCAACTTCCTGTCGGTGTTGCATCATCCTACAGCGGAAGCTGTTGATGAAGTTGGGGGATGCGTGCGAGCGTCAGTTTGCTGAGAGGTTTTGTACGTATTTCCTATATAGCAAAAAATGGGCGAAAAAACGTCATTAAGTGTTACTCAGAGGGCACAAATAGTGATTTTACATCATGGAGGATACTCCGAACGTGACATAAACAGAAAGGTGAATGTGAGCAAGACTGCTTATCATAATACGTCATTAAGTGTCATTAAGTGTTACTCAGTGGGCACAAGTAGTGATTGTATATCATGGAGGATACTCCGAACATGACATAAGCAGAAAGGTGAATGTGAGCAAGACTGCAATTCATAATACGTCATTAAGTGTCATTAAGTGTTACTCAGAGGGCACAAATAGGGACTTTGCATCATGAAGAATACTCTGAACGTGAAATAAGCAGAAAGGTGAATGTGAGCAAGACTGCAATTCATAATACGTCATTAAGTGTCATTAAGTGTTACTCAGAGGGCACAAACAGTGACTTTATATCATGAGGGATACTCCGAACGTGACATAAGCAGAAAGGTGAATGTGAGCAAGACTGCTATTCATAATACGTCATTAAGTGTTACTCTGAGGGCACAAATAGTGATTTTTTTTTTTTTTTTTTTGGTTGGAGGTTTAACGACCACCGTGAGCAACTCAATGGGCTATAAGCAGTCGCCCGCCCCAAATTTAGGGTCACTGGTTCCAGGAAAGGGAGAGAGCCAGTACCGTAAGACAAACACAGCATCCATGCCTCACCGGGATTCGAACCCGGACCCCGTTCGGACGAATGATCAGAGGCCATCGCTTAGACCACTACGCCACCGGGGCGGCAAATAGTGATTTTACATCATGAAGGATACTCCGAACGTGACATAAGCAGAAAGGTGAATGTGAGCAAGACTGCTATTCATAATACGTCATTAAGTGTTACTCAGAGGGCACAAATAGTGATTTTATATCATGGAGGATACTCCGAACGTGACATAAACAGAAAGGTGAATGTGAGCAAGACTGCTATTCATAATACGCCATTAAGTGTCATTAAGTGTTACTCAGAGGGCACAAATAGTGACTTTACATCATGAAGGATACTCCGAACGTGACATAAGCAGAAAGGTGGATGTGAGCAAAACTGCTATTCATAATAAGATCACAAAATGTTGTGATACAGATGAATTTAACCACTGGAAGAGAAGTGGACGTTCAAGTTAAACAACCCCACGTGATGGCAATACCATAAGGCGAATAGTTATGCGTTCCCCGAGGAGTTCGTGCAAGAAAATCAAGTCCTTTCTACATTCAAGAGGGTCTGATATTAGTATCAGCACTGTTTTCTGAGGTCCGAGCAAAGATTTTGGATTAAAGTCTTACAAACGTGCACATAAACCTAGACTAACATCTCTCATGGTAAGGAAGAGACTCCAATTTGCGAAGCGTTATCAACCGTGGACCGCTGAAAATTGGATCCTAGTTCTTTTATTCCGATGAATTAACTGTGCGTCAATTTGAATCACGTGAAGCACATGTTCGACGACCAAAAGGTTTCAAGAAAAGTACAGATCACCGTGAGACATCCGCCTGGTATGATGATATGGGCTGCTATGTCAGCATCCGGTACAGTTTCGTTATCATTTCTGCCGACAGGTACTACCATGACTGGTTCTTTTTATTTGAAATGTTTCGTGAGAAGCTGTTAACTCATATGCAAGCGCATAGATGCACAATATTCATGCATGATGGTGCTCCATGCCACAGATCAAAGACAGTAAAAGACTAACTACAGAGGAAAACCATACCTGTGCTTGACTGGCCCGGTGTTAGTCACAACTTTAACCCCATCGAAAATGTGTGGACTATTTTAAAAGACAATGTAGCAGAAAAATATACATCAAATTTCCCATGTTTTGAGTGGCGCGATAAAGTATGTGTGGTACAAAGACATTCCAAGTAACGGCTCCAAATCCCTCATTGGGAGAGAGTATGCCAGATCGTATTCTGTCTGTTATACACTGCTGGCTACCCAAAATGCAATTCCAAGCAGGACACGAGATAGCAAAGCCAGATTTACTGGACACATAGCAACAGATACAAAGATGAAACGACTGAGCTTACAGGCCCGTGCGACTTGCGGAGCACGTAGACAGCAATAGTTCGTGCGGCACACATGGCTGGCAATAACGGCCGCTACACGCCGCGGCATCGAACGAAAGTGGCTTTGGATGTGGGCTTGGGGTATGTCGGTCCAGACTGCTTCCACACGTTGCCACAGTTCATCAGAAGGAGCCGCGGTTGGTGCTTGCCAGGCAAGTCGGTTGCCGATCAGTGACCAGACGTGTTCGATGGGCGACATATCGGGAGAACAGACGGGCGACGGCAGCAGTGACAACTGGTGGGCCGTGAAGAATTGTTGCACGATGCGCGCCCGCACGTGGCGCGCATTGTCCTGTTGAAACGTGGCCGCTGGCAGGTCCTGCAGGTAAGGGAGGACTGCAGGCTTCAAAACGTCGGAGATGTAGCGGCGGCAGTTGAGTGTACCGGCGATACGTACCAGAGGGGTGCGGGTGTCATATCCAATTGCGCGCCATACCCTAACTCCAGGCGACGGACCGGTATGGCGATGCATAATGCAGGCGTCATACAGTCTCTCGCCACGGTGCCGCCACACTCGGATCCGACCATCGTAGTGTTGCAGGCAGAAGCGGGATTCGTCAGAGAAAGCAATGTCGTGCCATTCCGTAGTCCAGGTGCAGCGTTCAACGGCACACTGCCGCCGCACTCGCCGGTGGTGTAACGTCAGTGGCAATCGGAGCAATGGGCGCCGTCCGACAAGTCCCCGCTCCTGCAGACGACATCGAACAGTACGTGCTGACACAGGTTTTTGTGCAACACACCTTAATTCCTGCTCTAAGGTTCGTGATGTGGCGGTGCGAGCCGTCAATGCCCGCCGCACAACATGCCGGTCCTCTCGTTCTGTGGTGTGCCGCGGCTGCGGCAATCGCTCACGTCAGTCCGTCCGTCCCTCCTGCACCCACCGAATCCATACTCGCCTCACTGTTGCTGGATGTCGTCCCACACGGGCGCCGATGTCTCGATAAGATAAACCGCTGTCGCGATAAGCCACTATTCGTCCCCTGTCGAACTCCGAAACGTGCTGGAATGACTGCCGTACTCTGCGACGAGGCATCAGGAAGCATCCCACGCACAGGTCCGGCAGCACAACACACTTTCCACTACTTAACCCTCGCCTTCTGTGCACCCTTCTTATAGTGCTTCTCGGTGGCGTGCAGGGCGCACATAATTTGCATATGCACTGTAATGCTAATAGTTTGAATGTCCTCTCGCGGGCGACGCATGCTGCGAATTTCAGACCAATCGGATGCTTCCTTCTTGGTGTTACATTTTGGGTAGCCAGCAGTGTAGAAAACAAAGGCGGCCACACAAAGTACTGATTTCGGTCTTTTAAGTGTTTATGTGTATTGTGTTTTCAAACATCTCTCTGGTTAGTACTTAGTTGTTTTTTTTTAAATCCTAATTTTCAATAAATTGACAGGTTGCCTTAAACTTTTGCAAGTGACTGTAAAATGGGAGTGTCCTCACATGGCTGAAGATGGGAACCACACATATGTGGTGTGGAGAGTATGATGACAGAACTACATATTTCAGGATAAGGGACACGTATGCAGATGTGGAACCAATCCTATGCACATGGCGATACACATTTAAAGTTGAGGTATAACGTATGTGGAGATGAGGAGGCACATTTAAGAAGTAGGTAAATTACATGTATACGGAGATGGAAAAGTTCACATATGAAGCTGTCCAAACAATGTGTACATGTCTAACAACTATACGTAAAGGAAGCTGAACAACATATCTCAAGACAGAAAGGTACATATATAAAAATGGCGAGCGATATGTTAGATAGAGACACACACATAAAACGTAGGGGAATTACATATGTGAAGATAAAGATAAGGCATATGGATAAAAATGGCAAACCAGCATGTGGAGATGGACACGTATAATAAAGTTAACTACATATGAAAAAACGGAGAGGACCAAGTATGAAGATGGCGAACCACACATGTAGAGGTAGACTTCCATAACTGTTTTATTAAAATCTATGAGAACGTAAATACAAGTGAGGTACGAATTTTGAAGATGACAATCCGATTTTTGGCGTAAATGTGACAAGGATGGTAAGTCAGATAATATCCGAAAACTTGAAAATTTTCATCGTCCTGAAGCGGGGCTCGAACCCGCGTCGCACTGAAAATGTCCGGGTATGCTAACCACCACACCACCCAGAACGACCAAGTTTCAAGTTTCCGATCAATTTGAATATAACCATCACAGATACATGATACGAGTGAGGTAATAATAAGGATAATAAACCGTACTTACAATGAACTGGATAAAACATGAAGACCAGGTATATTTGAAGTGTCGTACAATGGAGAAAAGAACTCCATTGGTATGCTGAAACCAGTGCGTAAGCAAAACGTCCGGAAGTGAGTGTCATAATGAAAGAGTAAAGCACTATAATAATCCGACGAACAAGTTTATGAGAGAGAAGGTCGAAAAGTTATCGTTTACGTCCAATTGTGTGTTGAGATTTGGCCAATGGGAAGAGCATCACAATCTGAGACGACACTGTTGAGATGAATGGACAACCACCCGGTCGATTTTGACCAGGTGGAGTGAAACTTGGGAAGTTGTGAAGTCTGACGAGCTGCTGTGAATGCTAGTTGAATCCGAGAGGTGAGCATAGACCGAAATTGAATAATCTGATGACGTGCGTAACGAAATGGAGTGGAGAGGTAGAAAGACATTTGTGTTAAGACGATGAACTACGTATGTAGAAACAAGTGTGAAGATATAAAAGAACACATATAAAAGATGAGAAATCACGCATATATAGATGAAGAGATACACATATGAAGATGAACTATACCTGCAGATTTACCTGGATTTAAATTAAATGTTAAAACATGATAAAATTTAATATGAATCTTCGCATAAAGTTAATAAATTTATAATTTTACTTTCCGCATATTATTGAAAGAATTCAAAGGCATATTATAGTATCACTCTCTCCATTCATCTATCCATATTTACATATTCCCATAACTATAACCCATGACAGAAATATTTCCTTTCTATCCCGTAAAATGCGCTTTCAAATTTCTTTGAATGCCGAGTTCTTCCGCTTGGCGGGGTAAATATATTTCGGTTTAGCACGATGTTTACAATCCTAGAAGTGCCGCGAATATGTAATTCAGAAGTGTGCTTAGTCTCCATCTCAATCTTGGTAAAAAAGCGAATTTCGCTGCAGAGAATGAAAACAGATTGCAGCTGCATTGTGTGCTGCTGAAATCCGGCTGACTGTTTTCAAAACTGAAGCTTGAACTTATTGAATCCTCCTACCTTAGGACAGAAACGTTTATGGCCAAATTAGTAAGTAATCTTCTTTACTGCTTGAGGGGATCGTGGACTATTTACAGCATCAATTGAAATGAAAATTCTGAAACACAATTAGGAGCTATTTAAACTGTGATTATTTATACGCTGTGCGATCAAAAAGTTCCGAGACTAAGTACGTAGCGCGCCAACAGATGGCAGTACGCTGGAGCACCGGTTGAGGGCAGTGAGCTCCATGAGTCATTGTGCCGAGTGGAGTCGTTCTGTGAACATCGGGAGCTGTGCTACACGATATTTGGTGACCACGTGCAGAACACAGCTGCGATTTCGGTATGGACTGCAAACTAGAGCAGCGAACGAACATCAAGTTCTGCGTCAAACTCGGCAAATCCGGAACGGAGACGCATGAAATGTTGTGGAAGGCTTATGGCAATAAAGCAATGAGTCGTGGGAGATGTTTTGAGTGGTACTCGCTCTTCATGAGCGGCAGAACGGCACTGAGAGACGACGAGAGCTCAGGGCGACCGTCTACAAGCAAAACCCCAGAAAATGTGGACAAAATTAGGGAAATGGTGCACGAGGATCGTCGGAGAACCATTCAAAACATTGCTACCATCGTCAATGTGTCATACGGAACAGTGCAAGAAATTCTGACATCGGTTTTGAACATGCACCGCATTGCTGCAAAGTTTGTGCCAAATATTCTGAACCCCGAACAGAAGGCGCTCCGTGTCCAACTCTCTCAAGATCTTCGTCAGCAGGTGGTGAATGAACGAACGTTCCTGTCGTGGGTCATCACTGAGGACGAGACTTGGGTCTACGGTTACGACCCGGAGATCAAACAACAGTCGTCGCAGTGGAAGAGCCCGCCATATTTACGACCGAAAAAGACCCGACATGTTCGGAGCGCCACCAAAATCATGCTTATCGTGTTCTTCGACATTCGTGGGTTCGTGCACCGCGAATTTGTCCCCCAGGGCCAGACCGTCACCGCCCTTTTTTTTTTTGATGATCTGCGGCTCTTAGGGAGGACATTTGCCGCAAACGACCTGAAATGTGGCGCAGGGGAATTTCCTGCTCCATCACGACAATGCAGCAGCTCACAGAGCGTTAGCAACACACCAGTTTTGCAGCCGCAACAGCATGACTACCCTTGCTCACGCGCCTTACTTGCCGGATTTGGCCCCCTGCGATTTTTCTGTTCCCGAAGATGAAGCTGAAGCTCAAGGGTCGCCATTTTGAAACCGTGGACGAGACACAGCGTGAATCGCAGACGGTGCTTGACACGATTCGCGAACAGTACTTCCATGGAGCGTTTCAACAGTGGCAAAAACGCTGGCAGCGGTGTATCACTGCCCAAGGAGACTACTTTGATGGATATCATAGCCATACTTAAATAACGTAAGTACTTTGTTGCATATCGGCCTAGTCTCAAAACTTTTTGATCGGACCTCGTATTTCCAACACAAGGGAAAATTTGAATTTGAAACGAGCTCTGGGGTGAACATCCCTATATTCCCCTGCAGTTTGTCAAATTTCAAGTTTCTACGTTCAGTAATTTCTTTTGTATGCTACTGATAGATGTAGTAATTTTATCAACATAGAAGATTATATCATACATTAGTAGGAAATATGAATGAAAAATCCAAATATTTCATAAACGAGTCAACATTAGTATTCGGCTGGTGAAGAACATACACAAAGCAATTCTAACAGGTTGGCACTGAACAGGAGAGGGTAAAAATTAACCAGAAGCACCGAAGAGGATATATATTCTGATTTCATAATGATGGCACATATGTTCCTCACGCTGTATAGGAAGACACTGCACAACCAATCAAAGACATGGATTGCTGGAACCGTATTTTAGCAAAGGCCTTTAAATATTCAATTGCAAAAACAAAACAGCAGATAAATACTAGTAAATATTTTAAGTTCTGTAAATTATTTGCAGCACCCCAAGGAAAATTAAAATACTAATAAGTAAATTAACTTCTGCTTGAAGTATTTTGAGACTGATGTAACGGTTAAGAAAAGTTAACTTTTCACAATGCCTTGAGGAACATGACGTTATGAGCCTTCTTGGTGCGACCGAGAACCTCGGATCTATACTAGTTGTCTCCCCCTTCCTTCAAATTGAGGAAATGTCAAATGTACCGCTACTACACTTCTGTTAATTTCAATCTCCTATTTGTTTTTCATTTTAATAGCTGATTTCCCATATAAAAAGCTTTTTTCAAACGTTAGAGTGCTGACCTGTGGCCGAGAAGTACGAGAACCTGGCCTCTAATCATTCGTCCGAGATGGATGAAGGTTCGAACCCCCGGCAATTTGCTTGTTAAGTACTGAAATCTTTGGCACTGGTCTTCTCTCTTGCTGGAAACCAGGATTATGAGTCAAATCTTTGCTGAAAAAATTTCTCGAATTTCAGTTACATGCAAATAGCACGCAGGTGTAAGCGTAAAATTTTTGTTGTCATTTCCTCCACCTCTCGACTGTAAGACCAATACTTAAGTTTCGAAATGTTGATCTGCTGATTTTTCATTCTCGCGGACGGAAAAAACTAAGATTTCAGACATCACTCTTTCCGTCCTTTCCCTCGTGAGTTTCTCTGTCCGCAGAAATTATATTTCTGCTCCTAACGGCCGGCGAGAAATTCATTCTGTAACTATCATACAGGCATTCGGACGGAAAAACGGCGGATGAACAGAACAGACATCGGTAATCTTGTCTATCATTCAATCACAAGGTTTCTTCAATCTGAGTATAAGAAGGGGATATGTTTTTCGTGGACACATGGATGGTGTGAGAATGGACATCCATAATATTATACGCATGCCCGTAAGACGCAGAACGAGCTTCGTTACTTACCATTCGAAGCAAAAATTGTAATTTTCGGGGACAGATAAACATACTGACGGAGGAATGGACGCAAAGGACGATATCTGAAATTATGTGGGCAACTTCATTCTCTGCCCCTAACCGCAAGCGATCATAGAACGTCGGCAAATGCAAATAGCTGGTTGCGATAATGGCTGATTGCAGGGCCCTTTCCAGGTAACCGTAACCGCTCACAGCTGTAGTGATAGAAGGGACGAAAGGTGACGGTGAAAGCAATGTCGTTCGAGAAGCAACATTTGAGGCTCTGCCTCCTGTTCGCGTTTCAGATGAACAAAAATTGCCGAGAAAGCCCTGCAAATGGTATGTGCTACTTTGGGTGAGGCTTCTGTGTCCTACAGTGGTATAAGAAGTGGTTCCAACTGTTTAAGCAGAGCAATTTCGATCTCCGTGATGCAGAACGTCCGGGACAGCCACAGAAAGTTGACGATGAGGAACTGGAACACACAGTCAGAGCTCGCCCAGGAACTCGGAATAACACGGCAAGCCATTGCAAAGCGCCTGCACAAGCTTGAACGGATTCATAAGGAGGGTCGTTGGGTACCCCACCAACTCACAGCTGCAAACAAGTCTAGGCGCTAAGATGTTGCTGTGTCCTTGCTCTACAGATTCAAGAAGGATTTTCTCTGCAAGACTTTGACCTGTAATGAGAAGTGGAGCCTCTTTGATAATTCTAAGCGGTGCAAATCGTGGGTTTATCTAGGTCAGCCTACTACCAGTACCGCCAAACCGAATATCCATGCCAGGAGGTTGTTGCTGTGCATATGTTGGGATCAGCCCGGTGACGTATTCTATGAGTTGTTCAAACTTGGTGAAATGGTTAACGCTGAGCGTTATTGTCAGCAACTCTTTGGGGGAGTGATGCACTGGAGGCGAAAATGCCATACACCGGCAAGGGCAGAAGGTCGGTCCTGTTGCTTCAGGAAAACTGCTTTAAACACGATCACCGACCTGGGATGAGGGATTGTGTCCCATCCTGCGTATTCTCCAGACTTAGCCCCGTCGGATTATCACCTCTTTCGCTCCCTGCAACATCACCTGAGTGATACGCACTTTACTTCTGTCGAGGAGGTCCACACAAGTATTGATGACTTTATCAACTCGAAACAGCCCTCTTTTTTCCGCAGTGGCATTCGGCAGCTCTCTGACCGATGGCTGAAATATAACCAACACGACGGCGATTATTTCCCTGATTAGGTACGTATTGCTGTCAACGTGTCGTGCCTGTGGCCGAGAATTAAGTTGCACACCTAATAAAACAGTCCTTTCAGTCCATACGAAAAAAAAAATCAGATCAATATTTCGAAGCTTATGCATCGGTCTTGCGAGAGGGACGGAAAGGAAAGACAACACAAATAGGACGCTTCGTTGCGTGAGATTTGTGTGCGACTAAATTCGGGAATGTGACGCGAAACCTAAAACCTGTGGTAAGAAATTAGGGAGGGGCGGTTGCTTTTAGCCGACTGAGTTTTTCAATGCGTTCAAGTCCCAAACAAAAACCATTGTGAATACTGTTATCATCATAAGTAATACCTGAAGCCATACTTCGTTACTTCCTTTTTAGTTAGCCGCTTGAACTTTACTAGAAATATTCTACTAATCTTCTTCTAAAGGTGCATATGAAATGCGTTTAGAATACACTTTCCACATCCCAAACACATTAATAATTTGGAGTATCTGCTTTGATATGTTATTTGATTTTTTTTTTGGTCGCAATCGAAACTATAGATTGGGGAAATTTTCACAGAAACTAAAAAAACTGCTTACGCTTTCGTATTTCACCTCTATCGAATAATAACGTTAAACTGCAAAGCCTTTGCGTTAGATTAGTGATTCTTTTCATTTCTTTTTCTCCTGGGAGTGGCTAAAATTTCCCTCATTTCTGGGAAACAATTCTAAGGCGTACATGGAATTCTCTCTGGATACATTTCGTTTGGAGAAATAATGGCAGAATATCGATGTTTAATGACCTGAGCTATTTCCTTCCTTTTTTTTTTTTTTTTTTTTTTTGGAATAACTAAACGTATAATGTTATTGGTATTCCATACTCATTATTTTAAGGAGATCGGAAACGGAAAATAAAATGACTTTTTAATTCTTACTCATTTCATGAGCAGGTTTACAAGAGAACAAGGGAATCCTTCCCATTACGAGAAATTAAAAAATCAATATCTCTGAGGACTTTACGGCTATGGTGTTACCTCGAATGATAGTGACCGGATTAGAGTCTAAAAAAATATAAAAAATAAAAATTAATTATGCACAGGCTCATTTGCTATAAAAGTTATTGCTATTAGGACATTTTGCTTTTGGGGAGGAGAGGATGGGACAGAGTCAAATGAAAAGGGGGCATTTCATGCAATGGAAAGCTTTTGTACAAAACCCAGTACTTCCTTAAAGATGTAAATCCGTTTGTTTTAATACGCTGCTTAATTTTTGCAATAAACCTTGGGAATGAATAAAAATCTCCATGAATGACTGCAAGCAGGTATTGAATAACTGAACTTCACCAATACGAAGGGAATCTCATTCGCGTATGTTGTAAGTTATACTATAACCAAAACTTTATGCAAGGCGCGTGCAAAATTTGAACGTTGCCCCGGTAATGGAGCGACCCAGACTTCTGGGTAATCGTAATTTATCGTCTATCATTGGGCATGGGTGGTGTGTTTGCATTACGGCGATGTTTGTTTTTTTGTTTCTTCCGTAGCATCTGTGCTCCTAAAATTAGGGGCTGGGGAAAACTAAAGTCAAATCGTCTAAATATGCACCTATATCGTAACCTGAAACCCAGGCAAAAAAGGGCTATAAACTCTAAGGGCTATAAGTAGTTTTCTGTGCACGGTTCGCGAAAGCTGGTTAACAGTCAAAGAGGTAGTAAAGGCTAGGGCAGCTTTTTGTGACGTCACAATGCCGTCATCCGGCGCACACACGAGCGCGCGCACACTCAGACACAGCTACCTTTCGGAGAATTAGTGCTTGTCTACGCTAACGGAATCTGGCTCACAGATCAAAAGGAAAACAAATGTGAGCAGATAATCTTTAAGTTCAGATATGAGGTTGATAATGTTTCTAAACTTCTTTATTCCTTCAAGTTTTAAGATTACATTTGTGTTTAAAATTCAAAGAATCTCTCTTAACTCTAGCGATAACAAACACGGACAGTGGAGTGATACATATTATCAAGCATCCAATTACGTTAAATACACTGACGGAAAAAAATCCCAACACCACGAAAAAATAGTTGTAGAGGAATGAAATGGCGGCAATACATTTGTATAGGTAACATATTTAATCGATTAAAGTTTCAAGATCACAGCCTATTGTAAGCGCGAGAAGAGCCATTTTAAATGTGAAATGCTGGTACATTAATAACCGGTGTAACCGCCAGAATGTTGAATGCAAGCACGCAAACGTTCATGCATTGTGTCGTACAGGTGCTGGATGTCAGTTTGTGGGATGGAATTCCATGCCTGTTGCACTTGGTCGGTCAATACAGGGACGGTTAATGCTGGTTGGGGGTGATGCTGGAGTTGTCGTCCAATGATGTCCCATACATGCTCGATTGGTGAAAGATCTGGTGATCTAGCAGGCCACGGCAACAGGTCGACACTCTGTAGAGCACGTTGGGTTACAACAGCGGTATGCGGGCGAGCGTTATCCTTTTGGAAAACACCTCCAGGAATGCTGTTCATGTGGCAGCACAACAGGTTGAATCACCAGACCGACGTACAACTGTGCCGTCAGGGTGCGTGGGATAACCACGAGAGTGCTCCTACTGTCATAGGAAATTGCTCCCCAGACCATAACTCCAGGTGTAGGACCAGTGTGTCTCAGCCGCAGACAGGTTGGTTGCAGGCGCTCACCTGGCCTCCTTCTAACCAACACACGGCCATCACTGGCACCCAGGCAGAACCGGCTTTCATCAGAAAACACAACATATCTCCACTCCGTCCTCCATTGAGCTCTAGCTTGACACCACTGACGTCGCAAACGGCAGTGTTTTGGAGTAAGTGGAATGCACGCTACAGGGCGTCTGGCTCAGAGCTGTCCTTAAAGTAATCGATTTGTAACAGTTCGTTGTGTCACCACTGTGGTGGTAACTGCAGCTCGAATTGCTGCCGCAGACGCAGTAGAATGCGCCACGGCCATACGCCGTACACGGCGGTCATCCCTCTCGGTAGTGCCACGTGGCCGGCCGGAACCCGGTCTTCTTGAGGCAGTACCTTCCATTGACTACCGCTGCCAACAATCATGCACAGTGGCTACATTCCTGCCAAGTCGTTCTGCAATATTGCGGAACGAAAATCCACCTTCTCGTAGCCCTATTACACGACCTCGTTCAAACTCCGCGAGCTGTTGATAATGGCTTTTTCGTCTTCTTAAAGGCATTCTTGACTAACATCAACACACTACGTCGAATCTCAACGATAACTAACGCTCACGAACGTTACAGCGCGTATTTACAGCAAACCTGCTTTGCATGTTCCGAGGGGCGCTACTAGCGCCACACGTATGCGCCGAGCGTGAAATTTGCATAGACGTCATCTTGCAGATGTACTCTCACCGCCTACCTACTGTCGTTTATCTAACACAACCCCTTCTTGGTGTTGGGATTTTTTTCCGTCAGTGTATGTAAAAAAAACAACTAAAGTAGCTGAATGTGTTTCAAAATGCATGGTAATTAAATTATCATAAAAAAAAATCCTGTAGAAGATTAATGCTTCTCAAAATAAGACTTTCGTTTACTTGATGTATAATCGAAACAAGCTTTGTTCCCTTTTTGTTTCAGAGGATATTGCTTCAACAATAAAATTTTCGAGTTTCCATTGTAGGTATAATTCAGTTACAAATACTTAAATTTTTCTGGCTATTTTCTTTCATCCGAAGAACTCATTTTGCGATAAGCTAAGACGTTCAGGAAAGCACATATCAGTAGACGTTTGAATAAATTTAAAAAATTCAGCTTTGTACTGAACGCCTTTTCTGAAAAGGTAAACGTTCTTTCTTTTTCCCAAAAGAGTTTTAATTCTAAAATTAGGGAATGCTGATCATTCTTTTCGAGAATCAAATTTGCTTTCACATAAGTTTCTGAAAAATTATGTAAGCTAATGAAATAACACTGAGTGTTTCATGTTACGGATACTCAAAGCCTCCTGTATTAAGAAAGTTAAAACACTATATGGTGTTTCATACCATTTAATAAATGATGCTCTCTTCGCTAGAGATTTCAACACTTTCATCACTTGTTGAGCAAAAAACTGATCTAAATGCAGAGCGACTGATATTACCTATGTGAATAGAAAAAAAATTATATCAAGTATGTGAATAAAAAAATTCGTTACGCACATTTTGCTTGCAGATTTGAAAGCAGAGTAGTTTTGTTTTTGTGAAATATATATCTGACATTTGTGAATTGTTTTCAGTTATCTTGAAAAGTATGGGTTAGAAGTATAAAATAAGTACCAGAATTGAAAGGTGAGTATAAAGAAACATAAGTGCTGTATCATGTTAACGATGTGTATCTAAATAACGACCTACTTCGTTTGGAATAAGGAAGACATAAAAGCACCTTAACTTTGGTACTGTTAAGTACTGAACTACTCGCATTGAATGAAATAAAATCACAATGATATACATACATTTTGGATACTTAACACTCATACACATTCCAAATCAGCTGACACAACAGTTACAATTGAAATCCATCGGAAACAACTTAAACACTGGTGGCACAGTGGTCTAAGCGATGGCATCTGATCATTCGTCCGAAAAGGGTCCGGGTTCGAATCCTATGAGTCATGGAGGTTGTGTTTGTCTTACGGCACTGGCTCTCACTTTCCTGGAACCAGTGACGCTAAATTAGAGACGGGCGACTGCTCGTAGCCCATTGAGTTGCTCACGGTGGTCGTTATACCCCCAATAAAAAAATCTTCGATCTACGATAAGTCAGGAATCATTGTAGAATCTGAATTATATTATTTTCACTGGAGAAATCTGACTGGTAAAAGAGCACGCGAATAATTGGATCTCTTGTTTCGTGTGACCGGGTACGTGCGCTCTCTGTAAATATACCTTTGTTATACATTGAGCAAAATCTTTGTGTCGTATTTATCTAACAGTGCGCATATTTTTACATTTTCTGTGGCATTTTAGCAACCAGTGAATTTCGAAGACAACATAAATGCACTTATGTGAGATGAGCAGGACTTGCATTTCTAAACGCGTTTCGAAACTTTGTGGGGTGTTGCTAACGCCACATAAGCTAACAGAATGACAGCCTCCTTAGATCGTAGTTCTTATCTCATTTAATGCACCTTGGATTGAAATTCCGTTGCTATTTAAGTAAACGTCAGGATATAAAATAAAGCACTGAAGTAAACATCGTATCTATTGAGTTATTTTGAATTTAACAATCAGATATGAATCTTGAGTCTCAGTTCTAGTGCAAATTAAGTAAACATTAAGACATCGTTATTGATTCGAAGTTCTAATGCTATTTAAGTAAATATTAAGACATTGTTCTTGGTTCGCTGGTATTATCCCATTTAAGTTAAAACATAGTTAATTTTGTCTCCCAATGCTACTGCAATTCTGATAACATCCAGACAACGTATTTGGTTAGTAGTTGCTACGGTATTCAAGTTAAGACTCAGACGTGGCTCGTGATGTAGTTAACGAACGGATATCGTTCCCACAAAACATGATTTCTCTTGCACGAAATTAAAGAGAACCGCGATGGGAAAAGGCAGTTGTAAAATTTAAGTCTATGTAAAACTACACATGCCGTCCTTTGATTTGGGAATTTTTATTCGATAGTGTGGGTGACCTTTTATACCACTAATTACAGCAAGTATGCGATTTGGCATTGGTTCCTCAAGGTGTTTAAATACATCTACCGCATACCAGGGGTTCACCAGCTAGTCCTTCAGTTGGCTTAGATTTGAAGGAAGACAACTGAGCTACCGGATCTGCTTTTCTGACATGTCCCATGCATTCTTGATATGGTTGAGATCCGGGCTTTGGGGTGGTCAAAAAAGATGCTGGAAATCGTTATGCTCTCTATACCGCTGCTGAACACATTTTGCGCGATGAACAGTAGCATTATCGTCTATGAAACAGCCGTCACATGCTGGGTAAGAAGTCAAAATTGGAGGACGTACTTGATCTGCAACAATATTTAGGTAACCCTTGGATGACATACAACCTCCAAGAAATATCAGGGGACCCGTTCCGTACCAACAGAACGTGCCCCACGCCATGACACCACCTCCACAACCTCGATTTGTGATTACACGGCAAGCTGGTTCCATTATTTCATGGGGCTCCCACCAAACTGTCTACCGTCGACACACAGCAAGATGTAGCGCGACTCGTCTGACCACGTGACTTTTTCGCAGTCTTCCAGTGACCAGTCACAATATTCCTGACATCTTTGTAGACGAACTTTCCCGTTCTTCGTAGAAATCAATGGTTTCCATATAGGCTTGCGACTGACAATACAGGCCCTCGTGAATTCCTCGCGCATAGTTTGTTGAGATATACTGCACAGAGGAAGTCCCACCAGGAAAGATTGTTTGTTTGTTTGTTTGTTTGTTTGATTGGAGGTTTAACGACCACCGTGAGCAACTCAATGGGTCGCCCGTCCCTAATTTAGGGTCATTGGTTCCAGGGAAGGGAGAGAGCCAGTGCCGTAAGACAAACACAACATCCATGCCTCACCGGGATTCGAACCCGGACACCGTTCGGACGAATGATCAGAGGCCATCGCTTAGACCACTGCGCCACCGGGGCGGCACACCAGGAAAGAGTGGCCCCAAATTAGGGCCAAGCAGCTGCGTACAGCTCCTTTGTATCTAACTGTAGTCATCAGTCCTCCCTCCCCTACCTCAAAAAAAAATCCATGATCATGGAGCAGGAGACTAACCGAGATGGCCCAATTATTATTTTTTTTTTTTCTAAAGACTACTCTTGACAGAAGAAATAATTATCCTGAAAACGGGAGACTACAGGAAAGTGCATTGCTTGTTTCTTGGAGAGTTGGCCACGTGGTTGAAAAATATTTCCAGCCTCTCGTAGCCATGTCTTCAGTTTCCTCCGGTATCTTTTGCTTACCAACATAAAGTAGTTTTTAATTCTGTATGTTATGCAAGCGTAAGAACATGGTTCCATAATTGTTCCGGAAAAATGAGTTTTAAACATTTATAGCTGATTTCGGAATTTAAAATACTTTCGAAAATTACCATACGTCAGTCTACAAAGGCATCACAATTGCATTTTGCTTACTTTAGCATCTCCAATTTTAATCATTCTAATGCGATAAAATGTAAACAAAGCATTTCACTCCTTATGAAACTGCTTGGTGTGGAGTTTATCTTTTGAATCCTGCATAGGAAATTCATTAAGTTCTATTTCAAAATGTACTGGTTTACTTACAGCGCTCTGAAAAGTTAGAAACAAAATATGTTTATGCGTGACATCATTAATATTGCAGATTTATACTGCAAGAATAATCGGGTTACTTTGTTACGTTTTAAACAATACGTAGTTGCATATTATGCGTTCCATGGTAACTATGCTTTTAGTTTAAAACGTCGACAATTCACGCGAACAAACTTCAGTATTAACAAGTTAGGGAAAGCAGCAGACTGGATGCGTCTCATTATGCAAGGGAATTTTGTTTCCATATATTAACCCCGAGGAAAGCAGTTTAACACTATGGTAAAGATGTCTCTCATTCTGAAAGAATATCTTCCGTAATGACTTAATTTCTAAAACTAAGAAGAAAAGATACTTTTCGAGAGCGCAGGATAGCTTTATATGCAAATATCAAATTTATCTCAGAAGTTTGGTGTATGTTTCCCTTGGCATTATGCTTAAGAGAACATTTTAGTATGGTTCTTCACCCCATGAAAATAGTTTTTAAAATGTGTGACTGATTCAAAATAAACTAGAATATGAAGCCATTACGCGGTCGGATGGGGAACTTTTTAATCAGATTCGTTTGGAAAATGTTAAAACAATCGAGGAAAATGTTTCTACAGAGCGTATCTTTGCAATTAAGGTTTAGATGTTGAATACATTGCTCAGCACAGGAAATGTCACACTATAAAGAATGCACGAATGAGACGAAACTTACCACACGTGCAGACAAGTAGGTGAGGTAGAAGTGATTTAATTCTAAGCGATTAAATGAATGCGATGGGATAGACATTATAATGAGGTACGAGTCCGTAGGTCGTATGACAGTCATGATGGTCCAGCGAAACGTGTGGTGCATTTCACTTCTGTGGACAGCCATGCATGGTCCACACAAGTGTTGAGAAACTGAAGGCCGCCAACAGGCAACGATGGTTCATTGCTGGCTGAAATCTGCCGCTCACGGTACAGTACTGATCCGTTGGTGGCAGAGTTATCCGTTGGCAACCTATATCATACAACCGATAGCCCTGACGCATCGCTGTGAATTACATGCCCCCAAGCTAGCGACGCTAGTTGTCCGAAGCTGGCAACCGAAGTAACCTGAACATGAGATGCAAGAAGCGGGATTGCGCATGCAACACGTTCACAGTGTTATGCAAATTAGTTGACGTTAACGCCATCGTCTAATTGTAGTAGCTGCTTCTGTGCTGAAGATTATTACGTATTATAAAGGATCAAATAAATGAAAGCTAAAAGGTTTTTTAAACCCACATTCTCTTAACGATGTTAGTTTTGAGCTAAAAAAATTTGAATAGCGTACTCAAAAAGCTGGCTCGTACTTCTTCCCAAAATTCGTTCTATCAGGTGAGCCGATTACCGATTTATTTTAATTGCGGTATAATAATGTGAATATTTTGTCTTTGGTGTTTCATTAAGACAGGGACGTTTTAAAAAAGTGACAAAAGCACGTGTAAGCTGAGGAAATAGGCAACGTCCCAACATTCAAGCACAATATGATACGAACACATAAGTGAATCAAACATTCGCGTCTCAAGACCACAAGCACTTCTCTGAACTTCGAAAAAACGTCTTTAAGTTGTACATCCGTTGAAAATGAGTGAAGTACCCTCATGTAAAAAAATATCGTTACGTTGAAATAATAAGTTAAAGAATTATGTAAAACGGCATTTACGAAAAATAACTCGCACTATTGTAAAATTAGAAGAACTCTTAGTTACGCATATCGCCCAATATAGAAGCTCATTTCCACGCAGACTCCCCAGCAGGAAACGCGGTGTTGTGATTATGGTATCCGCTTTTGCAACTGAATTGTCGTGAGTTCGATGCTAGCCTGAGAGCAGCGGATTTGTTTATTTAGATCGGCGGAGAAAATTCCCCCTGCCATGTGGCGTCACGCAGTAGAATTTCCTGATGGAGGAAAAATAGCAAAGACCGAGTCGTGACTAGAGCTGAGTTCGGGCTCAGTTTTCGGAGCCCGTGGTATATCAGCCCAAGCACACCCAAGCCCGAATTTTATATTGCAAGATAGATCCCGGGCCCGAAAGAGCCCGAAAACTGGTTAACCTGTTTAACCATTAACAAAAAAAAACATTTCTTTTTCCACATTTCCACTCTCTCCTCCTGGTGCAATTAACCACTGTATTTCTCAAATGGGGAGTGGAGAAGGTACCTCTATCTATATTTACAATGTAGCTGAGATTTTCTTTCGACCTGAAGTGTTTCGGGCGGCCGGGAATCCAAAATAATCGGGCGGTGCTGCAATTGTATGTTGCTCAAATAATGCTAATGTTATCACGCCATAATGCGCTGCGATATGTGCGTTGCTAAATAGAATTAGCAGGGAGCTACTACGTGGAGATAGGGGGTAAATTATCGTCGGCATGCTATCAACTATCCACTATCTAAAGTTCTTGAAAAAGCTTTTTCTTCTCTGCAGAAACACACTAACGCGAAGCCTATGGCATTTTCTACCCAAGCCCGGAATAAATAACCACCTCGAATGCCCGCTCCCCAACCAGAACCAATTGCCGAAGAATTCCCTTTATCAACTATAAAGTGTCTCATTTGCTAAATCATATAAAATCACTTATATATACAAAATTCTCTCGCTCTTCCGCTATCTAAGAGTCCGAGCCCGAACCCGAACCGCAGTAAATATTCTACAGCCCGAGCCCGATTCGGTCCCGGGCTTTGCTTCGCGCTTTCGGGCGCGGGCTCAGCCCGTCTCAGCTCTGGTCGTGACATCGACCACGTGGAGGGAGAAATGGTTGACCGGGAAGCGTTGGGTTGTGACGTCATCTTCCTCCAGAACAGTGATGCCTTTTCAACTTCGCGGAAAACCGAACATGTAGTACACACAAAATAACGCTGTTCGTGAAACGTTGAGCATACTGCCATTTTAAATTCTTCTTCCGATGTTAGCCTGTGATGAATAACTAATGGTCCTGTTGTTGTACACTATTTACCAGCAAGTAATTGGACACCCCTGCAATCGCTGATATCTACGGTCCTGATACACGTCACGACCTCCACCGTTAAATATCGTGTGGGAAACAACAACGTAACCAGTCGCATGCAAGATGCCACGCAGTTCGGAGCTCTCTGATTTCGAGAGAGGTGTAATCGTCGGGTATCACAGAAATGGCCGATCTATACGTGACATATCCAGCGAGTTGAAGTACCCAAAATCGACAGTGGCCCACGTGATTGGCAAGTGGAAGATGAGAGGTGACTGTCGGAATGTGCCCCGACCCGGCAGACCCACAAAACTGGGAGTTAGAGACTGACTGGTGCTGGCCAGAGAAATTCGAAAGAACCGCACCAAATCGATGGGCCACATCCGCGAGGAGTTTCAACAGGCATCCGGGAGTGTTCTTTCAATGAAGACCATCCGTAAGGAAGCCCATCTGCTCGGTTATCATGGACGTGCTGCCGCCCACAAGCCTTTGATCACCAAGTCAAATAGCGCTGCTTGGCTAACGTGGTGCAAAGAACGTCTATAGTGGACCGTTGAACAGTGGAAACAGGTTCTATGGAGCGACGAATCAAGGTTCGCCCTCTACCGTTCGGATGGCAGGGTCTGGGTTTGGCGTCTGCCGGGAGAACATCTTTTGCCGGAATGTATTGTGCCAACTGTGAAGTTCGGCGGCGGTGGAATTATGCTATGCATGGGGTGTTACTCCTGGTATGACATGGGACCCTTGGTCGCAATTCCTGGTAGACTCAACGCCGAGACCTACTGCACTATTTTGGATGACCATGCGCTTCCTACGTTGTGGCAGTTTTACGGGGTGGACCCATGTTGCTTTCAGGATGACAATGCCACCTGTCATGTTGCGAGGTCAACCATGGCTTCGTATGGTGACAATGAGGTTAATCGAATGGACTGGCCTGCGCAGAGCCCGGACCTTAACCCTATAGAGCACCTCTGGGACGAGTTGGAGCGTCGACTTAAGGGGTGCCCCCACCGTCCAAAATCGGTGAAGGAATTGACCTGTCTTCTCCAAGCCGAGTGGAAGAAAATACCGCTAGCCGTCGTACAACGCCTGGTTGAGAGTGTGCCCTGGAGGGTCGCAACTGTAATCGCCGCTCGTGGAGGCTCCACCAACTGTTGAAGGGGAATGAACTTCGTTTTCCTTTGCTATCACAGGTGTCCAATTACTTGTTGGTAGATAGTGTATATGACAACTGATGTGTCCCACCTGTTGTCCCGCTGTTGGTCCTGTTGTGGCATGACCACTGATGGGGTTCTAGCTGTTTTCCCGTTGCTGGCCTATGTGTTGTCCGCCGGGACATTTTGACTTTTGGTCACCGACGCCATAGTGCAAGGCCACTATGGCGCCGGTGACCAAAAGTCAAAATCTCACTGATTGCACGTGCTTTCTACACGGAGATCACTGAGGTTGAGTGGTCCACACGCTGAGGTGACTTCGTGAAATACTTCTTTGTGTGATATATTTTATGTCGAACGGTGTGATTCGCTTCATCTACGATGTGATACGCATTCAAATATCATTAAATACGACAGATGAACATTCTAAATAGGAACAAAAAGAAAATTTACTTCTAGCATCTGCAGAAACAGCAAACACCCTTGATTTAGTTGGCTTTGTCTTGACTCTCTTCAAGACAAAGCCATGACACTTTCTTACGTCACACTATCCATCCGATTTAGGCAATTTTCTTTACAATGCCTTTTTAAAAAAATGGTTACTGTAGAACGTTTTAATACAGGGTTGGGGAACATGCGGCCTTTTAGGTGAATTCAATGTTTTAAGAACAAATCTTTTTATTTTTATTAATGTTTTTGTTCGTCTTTTATTTTTATTTTAATCTCAAAATGACCGTATTTAAAATACCAAAGAGTAAAAGAAGATCCAACGAAATGTTGTTCCCCGACTGACGGCCACAATTAAAACATTAGGAAGTTGGCTATTTATGACACATATTACGCTCATGATTTCGTTCTATGGCTCCTAAAGAACTACAGATGGAATTGATTGAGCTCCCAGAAGATTGCATTTGTGACCTTAAGGGCGTCTTGCCATCCCAGAAAATGGCAAGACGCCCTTAAGGTCACAAATGACGGATACCCATCCAGAGGGTCAGTTAAAGGGCTGACTTCCATGTTGCAGCCAAATATTTAAATGCTTTTTGACCAAAAGCAGTCACAACAAAGTCATTAAAAGGTTAGTGAACTTTCAAATAAACATTTTTTTTTTCATTTTTTGAAGTTAGTACATAGTAAGATTTTTACAAATTAATGTACATTTCGAAGTGCATCTAATTGAAGTTTCTTAAATGCGACCTTGTTAGATTACAGCTGGCTTAGCAAGGCCTTTCAAGATGAAAAACTTCTCCACCTCAGTTTTAATCTCTCCATTATTAGCACGTCTTTTGTAAAAAAAGGTTGTGCTTATGTTACCGGTTTGTCCGTCCGTCCTCACGATATCTCTGCAACTATCAGTTCGATTTAAAAACTTGTTTTTGCACTGTGAACCTTGAAATATGCGAATGATCCTCTATTTCGTTTTTCTTTACGATGTACAATTTCGCCGCTAGAGGGCGTAAATGCAGATGATGTCGAATTCAAAAATACGTTTTACTCCACATATTTGTTTCTAAACATCCGATTGAAAAAATTCTTTTTTTATCATTCGATTTCATTTATGTCGAAGAATATTTTAGATGTAGTTACTTTTTCAAATTACGCATAGATTTTCCGCTAGGGGCGTAAAAGTAAATCGCATTATTCCCGATAACCCTTCTAAATTTCTGATTTGAAAAATGTTTTCTTCAGCGGATACACCTCGTGATGGAAAATCTTTTGCATATAATTTCAAATTTTTGGTAAACAATACTTTGACCACCAGGGGGCGTAAGGGCTAATCTTTGCGTCTGATGTATTTGCCATAAAATCTGAGCTTCTAAAATATCGATTGAAAATATTCTTTCGCGGACTGATGTCACTCTTATCGATAAACCTTTTTGGAATATTTTCTTCTTAAAATATCCCACAGTTTCTCGGCCAGGGGGCGTAGACGTATATCTTATTTTTGTCAATATCTCTACTTCTATGAGTGCGATTTGAAAAATTCCTTCTTTGTTGGATAGTGTTTTCAGTGTAACGTGTTTTTCATATAATTTCGAAGTTTTCAAGTAATTGATACATTCCGCTAGGGGGCGTAGAGGCAAATTGCATTTCCTCCTATATGACTGCTTCTAAATCTCAGATTTGAAAAAATCTTTCTGCACCGGATACAGCTCCTGATGGGAAATCGTTTGCATATAATTTTTGAAAAAAAAATGGTTTGGCCACCAGGGAGCGTAAATCTTAATTTCCGCTTCCGATATATTTGCAGCAAAATATGAGCTTTTAAATTCTCGATTAAAAAAAACTTTATTTGTAGACCGATACTACTCATGTCGACAAACCTTTTTGGAAACATTTTCTTCTTAAAATAATGCATGGTTTCGACGCCAGGGGCGTAGATGCATATCTTATTTTTGTCAATATCTCTACTTCTAGGAGTCCGATTTTAAAAATTCCTTCTTTGTTGGATAGTGTTTGGAGGGTGACATGATTTTCACATAATTTTAAAATTTTCAAGTAATTCGCAGAATTTCCGCTACGGGGCATGTAGGTAGACTCTCCCCCTACCCCCCCCTATATCTCTGCTTCTAAATCTCTGATTTGAAAAATTCTTTCTGCACCGGATACATCTGCTGATGGGGAATCCTTTGCACGTAATTTCAAATTTTTGTAAAAAATGGTTTGGCCACTAGGTGGCGTTAGTCTTAATTTCCGCTTCTGATGTATTTGCAGCAAAATATGAGCTTCTAAAATCTCGATTGAAAAAAAGTCATTTGTTGACCGATACTACTGATGTCGACAAACCTGTTAGGAACATTTTCTTCTTGAAATAATGTATGGTTTCTACTCCAGGGGGCGTAGTTGCATATCTTATTTTTGTCGATATCTCTGTTTCTAAGAGTCCGATTTGAAAAATTGTTTCTGTGTTGGAGAGCGTTTCCGGTGCGAAATGTTTTCCCTATAAATTCAAAATTTTCAAGTAAATCATAGACTTTCCGCTAGGGGCACAAAGGTAAATTGCGTTTTCTGCGTTGTTTCTGCTTCTAAAATCTCCGCTTTGAAAAATTCTTCTTGTATCGCATACAATACATGATGGAAAATATTTTTCACGTGATTTCTAATGTTTGGTAAAGACTGATTTGTCCACCAAGGGATATAAGTGTTAATTTCTGCTTCTGAGGCATTTGTAGCAAAATCTGGGTCCCTGAAAACTCGACTAATTTTTTTTTTCTTGAACCGATACCGCTCATATGGAAAAACCTCTTCAGGCTACTTTCTTCCTAAAGTAATGCATGGTTTTCTTACCAGGGGACGTAAAGTCAGATCTTATTTCTGTCGATGTCTCTGTTTCTAAGAGTCGGATTTGAAAAATTCTTTGTGTTGGAGAGCGTTTCTGGTGCGAAATTTTTCTCATATAAATTCATGTTTTTTCTTAACGCACAAGTCTGCAACCAGAGGGCGTAAGGTCACGATTCCGTTTACAGCAATATCTGAGGGATTAAAAAACGGATTGAAAAACCTCTTCCGTCAGATACTATTGTTTCCCATACCGGTTCGATTGACTTTCAATAGCTTTGATAAATTTAATTTTCATCAGAACGGATTCAAAAGACGTGCTTATTACACCCGAAAATTCGGTGTCATCTTTCTGGTTTTAAATTTGCAGTTAAAAGGGGTTAGAACAATGAAACTTATGGAGTTTTCTTTTGCGTTTTTGAACTCAAAACAAAGCATAAAAGAAATAGGTTAAAAAAATTTTTAGTAGCGGTTATTTACTAAACGTCAGGATATTTAGGATTATTAATCCGAATGAATAATGACGTGCCATTATTCATTCGGATGAATAATGTCACGTCATGAGGAATTCATGACATTCTTCTTCCTGGGAACATGAAAGCCATCTAGACCGCACCTGTGGCTGAATTTTCTGAGGCGCTGTCCTCTGCTGATTCGTCGGAGATAGGCCTGGGTTTGAATACCTGAAGCCGCCCCGGTGGCGCAGTGGTCTAAGCAATGGCCTCTGATCATTCGTCCGTAAGAGGTCCGGGTTCGAATCCCGGTGAGGCATGGATGTTCTGTTTGTCTTACGGCACTGGCTCTCTCCCTTCCCTGGAACCAGTGACCCAAAATTAGGGACGGGCGACTGCTTATAGCCGATTGAGTTGCTCACGGTGGTCGTTAAACCTCCAATCAAAAAAAAAAAAACCTCAAGACGGGTGTTTTGCGCCTGTCGTATGGTGAAGGCTTTGTTCTCTCTCTGGAACCAGTGGCTCCAAATTAGGGTAGGGCGACTGCCTGTGCCCCTACTAGTTGCTCACTGTGTTAAAACTCGAAGCAAAAATAGCCATCCAGTGCTTTATTAATAAAATAATCACTATTTAATTTAAAACTTTGGAAATGTACTTTATATTATGCGTGAATAAAGTTATCATCTTATGCTTGAAATTTTAGAACTTCTGCACTTAATAACATTTCTAACAATTAAACCACTTCAAGAAAGCAGAAAGTTGTAACCGATAGCTTACTATTTAAATGGTGTAAATTCGCGATAACCGTTACTGTATACGCAAAATAAATAAAATTTACTGATATCCTCCAGAGAGATGAGTTCAGCAACTTTCTGCCACTCCGGCTCTACTAGAGTATAGGCTCGCTACAGAGTAAAGATACACTGCTTTGAACTATGCATATCGTAACTTAAATTGCAATTATAAGTAACTTAGCTGCTTGTGTTTTAATTTTTCTCAGTTGATTTCCTCAGCATGCAAATTCTGTTAGATGTAAGCTTTATAACTTCAGTTATTTTCATTCCATAAAATGTCATATGCATGTTAGAATTTTTATATCGATCAGGTCTACTGTTTTTGGGCCCGGGTTTCTTATGTGGAGTCTAATAATCTATTTCCCTAGATGATCTTCACTGGTTGTCTTGGGTGCCCGGCACGTTTACTTTGAAAAATGCAGTACTCAAAGCAGGCGTGTATAGCCTAAATAATGGTGCATGAAATACTTAAGTTAGTTTTTGGAACACGAGGTAAGAAAGACAGACAGGAGCATTCGTATTACGACGCTAGAGGTGAAATTCAAGACAAACTACTGCGTAAGTATTTACCAGAAATCTTTTCATTAATCAAGAAAGAAACTTAGAGATTCGAAGGCGATCAGATACCGCCTTTATTCTAACCACAAACTATGCCAACAAGCGATCTTACTGAGTTCCTCAAATGACTCCGCAGGCAGTTACCAGGAAACCAGTGTTCGAGTTCAGGGGGAGGTATATTTGCAAAGCTGAGACGCAAAAGAATTGACGGAAGAGTTCCATCGGGGGTGGAGGCTGCGGCTTAATTTGATTCAACACGGGAAAATATACCCTGCCCGGACACTGGAAAGATTGACAGATTAAGAGCTCTTTTTGATTTATTGGGTGGTAGTGCATGACCTTTCTTAGTTAGTGGAGCGATTTAGTTGATTAATTCCGATAACAAGCAAGACTCTGGCCTACTAATAGGTGTTCCGATCACTTCAGTTGGGCGTTCATCTTAGAAGGATAATTGAAGTCTAGCCGCACGAAGCAGAGCAACAACAGGTCTGTGAGAAGTACGGGTCCACACACGCGCTACAGTGAAGGAATCGGCGTGTGCTTTACCTGTCCTCTAGGACTGGGTGACTTTAAGGTGGTTCCACCTAAATTCTCCGCCTTATGTTTCCAATGGTAAAATTTCTTTACATAATTTCTTCCTAAATAATGTATCCCCAGGGATTAAAATTTACACATCGATAAAACTAACTTTAAGTTACAGCATGGAATACTTGATACACTGGTGTGCAAAAATTAAGGACGAAGAGGAAAAATTAGCATAACAGCGGAACACGCAGGCAGAACGGACCGAAAGACAACTCAGGAAATAGACTAGGGTCCGGTACGGTAGGGCATGCGCATATATGCAGCATAATGTGGGGAGGGGTCGGTACGGTATAAAGCACACGGGCGGTGTACGCTCAGCAATTCGGCGAAAGCTATTGCACGGTGTACATCGGTTTGAACGACGTCGAGTTGCTGCCACCGTGTGATATGGCCAACAGGCAATCCAGTAGACGACATCTGGAATACTTTACCCGAGGTCGCATCATTGGGAAGTTGGAAGAAGGTCGAAGTGTGACTAGTGTGGCTGAGGAGTTCGGGATCGCTCACAGCATCGTTTCACGAACTTGGAGAGCATTTCAAACGACAGGAACAGCTGTCCGAGAGTTTAGCAGTACTCGTCCACGAGCAACCACGGCGACGGACGACCGGTATATTGTCCTACAGGCGAGGAGAGACAGACGGCAGACAGCGGGAGAAATTGCAAAGCACATGCAACAGATAACTGGACGTCCGTTATCGCGTTTTACCGTGGCCAGGAAGCTGCACAAAAGTGGTTTATTTGCATGACGACCAGTACGATGTGTGCCATTAACGTGTGCTCATCGGAGACGGCGGTTTCTGTGGTGCCAGGAACACAAAAACTGAACACATCAGCAATAAAGTCGAGTTCTCTTTACAGATGAGAGCCAATTTAGTCTGATGAGCGATTCTGGACGTATACACATCTGGAGAGAGCAGGGAACACGCAATCACACATCCAACATCATCAAAAGGGTCCGGTTTGTAGGTGGTGGAGGTCTTGTTTGGGGCGGTATCATGCTTGGTAGCCGTACTGACCTCCATATCTTCCACGGAGGTTCAGTCACTGGTGTCCGCTATTGTACCGAGTTCTCCTGCCTCACGTGCGTCTACTTAGAGGTTCTGTGGGTCCTGAGTTCCTCTTCATGGACGACAACGCTACACCTCATCGTACAGTGGCTGTCGCAGAACTGTTGGAGAGTGAAGATGTTGAACACATGGATTGGCTCGCAAGGTTCCCGGACCTACATCCAATCGAACACGTGTGGGACCTTCTCGGGAGACGCTTGGCAGCACGTCACCAGCCGCCAGCAACGATTTCGCAGCTGCGTTTGGCGCTACAAGAGGAATGGGCCGCGATGCCTCAACAGGTCCTTGACATCCTCGTCCTCAGCATGGACAGACGTTGTAAATCCTGCAACGCAGTCAGGGGTGATCATATCTCCTACTAAAGACTGGATCTTTCTTGGCAGCCGCCTTTCACATGGACGTTTCTGTCTTCTGTCCAGTTGTGATCGAAGCTACCTTTTCAATAAAGTGCCTCTGTATCCTTTGGATTCCTTGTTTGGAAGGTTTTGCTCACTTGTCCCATATTCATACATCTTGGGGATCTTATATTATGATTTGAGTCGATGTGGAGCACTTCTGCACTACGTTACATTCGTAAAATCGTCTTTTCCTTAATTTTTGCACGCCAGTGTACTTGCTAAAACATAGCCATAATTATATATAACAATCAATCTTTTTTCTTTGAGTAATGTTCAGACTGTAAATAGATGGCGCGACCTGTACATGGATGACGTCAGTATACAAACAAATGTTGGATTGCTTAAATACGTTTTGTTTTAGCAAGTACTGAATATCCTATGCTATAACTTAAAGTTAGTTTTATCGATGTGCAAATTTTCATCCTTTGGAATACCTAAATTGCTTAGAAAATATGTAAATACATTTTACCATTAGAAACATAATGCAGAGATTTTAAATGGAACCACCTTAAAGAGTATTTTGCCAACTTTAAAGCGTTGGGACAAGAATCTACACACTTTAATTCCTTCTTCAACCGTATTTAAAATTTCGATTTTTTTTCAATGTAAATAGTTTTCTTTTTGTCGCAATTTATAAAACCAAGAAGTTATCCTAATAAAAATTTCCTACATTTCCTAGTAGATACGCAATCACAAAATCATTGTTAAACTAAAACGATAGTGACAATTTACAAAATGAAAATAATAAGAGAATGAACTGATTCACTTTCAAAGAGAGGAGGTCGGCTACAGTTTTCCTTCATTTTCAGGGTATTTAGATTTTGTTTAAGATATCGTTCTGGTTTTCCAAAGGGGAAATTTTTTGTAACAAAACGAACTGTGGACCGCACTGGGAGTGTGTTGGTGTTGAAGAAAAATTTGGTTTGGGCAGTGATTTTTTTTTATCCTCTTTGGAATGAAGCAAACAGATTCAGGATATGTTTGGTATAGGCGTTTGGGTCACTGTGGAAATCCAAGGTTGCTCTTTTGTCCAATTTTAAGAAAATGTCCGTATTATTGAAACCACAGACAAGTAGATTTATAATGGGTATCTTGAGGACAAAACGTCCTCCAGCTTTTGATATAAAGAAACTCTTCGCGACAAAAAATTGAAGAATTTTCGCTTGAATGTTTGCGTTTTTAACTGTTTCATGACCAAGAACACAGTCAGTTTTTCGCAGGGCTCTTTTGGGAAGTACATATACCGAACGGTATATATATCTTGGGACTGGGATCACAAAATTATCTGCTAAATGGTGCCAGCTGTTCGGATGTGTCAGTTCGGGAAGTACTTTATTGTACGAAAAATTGAACGCATGTCAAATTTTAAATTGAGCGAATTTAACTTTTTTTATTTGTATCTATGACCTTTTTCATTTGTATATGTGTGATGATAATACTAACAAGCGAAAACATGTGAGAATTTTGTTCCTTTTTGTACCTCAAGGGAGACTGTGGAAGAAAGAAAGCTTCTCTAACAGTATCTTAAATAAAATTGTGTTTAGAGATTCAGCCTTCCCTACTTTATGGACTCAGTTCTACGTGGCGCAAATTTTGAATTTTTGAGAAATGGTCTCATATGTATATCTAATCACACTCATTTACTTGTAATACGTGAAATAGTCTTCATTGCTATTAGAAGAACAAGTAACGAAAAATTGCAAAAGAAAATCGCAAAAACCTCTTGCTGTGTGTTTAAAAAATAACTGACGTTAATTATCTGCTGCAATGGAAAGTTGCGTTTACTGCAGCACTATACAAACACTAGACAAAAACATAAACTTTATTTAGTATAGAGTAGAGCCACCATCGTTGAGAATGACGTCAAGTATGCTTCGCGGCATGTATTCTATAAGGTGATTCAGTTCGTTTTGGCTCAAAGGTAGCCATTCTTGCTGCAAAATATCACTCAACTCTCTCGGTTTTGAGGGATTACGAAACTGACGCTGAACAACTGTTTCCAGCATGCACTACAGATTTTCAATAGGATTGAGATCACGTGATTGTGGATGCCAGGAGCGATGATGGACGTCATCGTGCTCATAAAACCATTCTTTCACGACTCTGGCACGATGTGTTCGTGCATTGTCATCCACTTGGTCGGCTTTCACTGGGGTCATCAAATCGAGTGTGCAACAACATAGTTATACCCCATAGCATGATGTCATCTCCAGATGCTTGGCTTGGGTTTACAAGGTATGCTGCGACAATCGCTTCATTAGCTTCTCACCATAGGCTCTGGCGACCATCAATGCGAAACAATGGATATTGTGATTTATTTTAGCATTTTACTTTTTTCCATTATTCCACTGTCCTTTCACGAACTCTCTAAGCTACTGTAAGTGAATTGTCCTGGTTTTTTTATTTTATTTTTTTTTGTTGTTAAAACAATTGGCTTTTAAACGGGCATACGACTTCCAGGACTCAATTTCTTTAAATCTCAGCGCATGGTTCGGGCCGAAACGGGCTGCATCTTGTCTTTGTTAAATTCCGTAGGATATTGAGAATCTGCTTGTCTTTTATTCATTAAACATCTTTGAAATGGTTGCTTCTGGGAAACAAGTAATATTCTTCGTTTTATTAAAGGTGGCAGCAACTAAACGTATACGCCTATAATCAGATTTTTTTCAAAATTTAATCTCGGATATTCGCCAGTGGACATTCGTTACTCCAGCCAAATAATCAGTACGGTCTGTATAACGGAAAACGCAAAACTTCATAACCTATGTTAGTGTTGCATTTGAATATATTGACATTTAATTACTGCCTTATCACAGAGGTTCATAACCTTTTGGTCAGTATGTGTATTACAGGACAGACGATAACAATTATGTATAACCTTTGTTATTTTTGGCTAAAGCTTTCATGCCGTCCTCATTGATTTTTTGGTGTGTAGTATATGATATTGACAGTTTAAATCTTTTCGAGTTACCCTGCTTTCGCATTAATTGCAGAATTGATAAATTGCTCAATTCGTGATTTTTTTAAATGCAGTTTGACCAAAGGAGGAAGCAAATCAAGAATGTTATTGAACCTGAATCTAGCGCCTTTCGACCTATTGAGAAGGGTAAGAAAATGTTATGCAATTATTTTTTGTGCAATATCGAATTTCATTTCTATTAGGGTTTGTGAAATAATTAACTGAATAACACATCTGAACATTTTGGTTTTAACTGTATGAAAGTTAATTTAACCAAAGTCACCAACTTTGAGTGAAGAACTGGCACCGTTGCCAAAGTCAAGTAACTCATTCTTCCATAGCATTTATGAAAGAAACTAAAGACCGCAGTTTAGTGCAAACAGTCTTTTCTTTGCGATAACGTGATTCAGGTGCCAGGAAGTATTGTTTCATTACTTTATCTTTTCTAACTTTATTAGAAAATGTATAGGAGAAGTTTCCGACATTAATGTTTCCAAAGTTACAATCCTTTCAAAACAAGTTGCCTACCTGAACACATCAAATATACATCCGACTTATGAGGAAGTGATTATTAAAGGAATCTACATGTAATGCAATTTTCAGTAGAAATAATGTTTCGACTATGGGAAGAAAGAAAGAAAGAAAGCGTTCCTCGTTCACTGGTGGAAATGGAGTGTAAGATCGTCATGCAGCAAGAGGAATTGAGTGCCAGTTCTCCATTCATCGATAAGAATTCAACACTTAATTAAACAAGGAAAATTCATCATTCCAAATTAGGATTCAGCCCAAATTCACCATTAAAGAGTAGCAATTATGTTCAATCCTGCACTCAACTATTCAACACTAGGAAATGATTACAAAATTTCTACACTGATCGGAATTTAGTAAAACTTCATCATTCAATAATAATCTAGCGAAAATTCTCTAATAAAAAAAGCATAAATTCAGGGTCTCCGTTGATCACCAGAAATGGAATATGCACTCTCCATTCTACAACAAATATTTAGTACAAATTTACAATTCAACGGTAAAGAATTGAATGGAAATCCCCTATACATTTACAATGATTTAGTGCAAATTTCTTATCGACGGTAGGAATTTAGTGCAAATATCTTATTCATTTATAGCAGTTGGGTACAAGTTGTCCATTAAGCCATAGAAATTCTGTTAAAATACCTTATTCATGTACCGCAGTAAAATGTAAATTGCCAATTCAGAAATAGGAATTCAGTGCAAATGCTCCATTCGACAGTAGGAATATAGTGAAAATTCTTCATTCAACATTAACGATTTTCCATCCATATTTTTGTCACTGTTATTCATAAAGCTGTTTCAGGGTAAAAATCATGAGCTTCGCATAAAATATCACGAGAAACATTTTGGATATTTGCTCTGTTTTAAAACATTCTTTTTCGCACTTTTACTTAACGTGCACATGCTTTCACAAATCTACAAGTATTTTCAGAATTTACACATGCTTTCACAAATCTACAAGTATTTTCAGAATTTACACAAAGAACAATTTCGGACAACCACTAGAAACTCAAATATATTTTTCATGCGATTTCACATGCGCAAGCGCATTGCAAATTTCACATCCTCAGTTTTTCAGAAGGGTTTCAATATCTTTTCTTCTCTGTTCATAGGATTTTATTTAAAGTATAATTGTTTCAACCATAAAATTACCATCATTCAAAACTGGAATGCTAGTAATACACAAGCACTAATACTTTTCATGTATATATGAGTTTTCAAGATATGCAGGGGTGTTTTAAAATTGAGATTTATAAATTTACATGGGAATTTACGGAATTTTAATCGTAAGTTCTGTATACAGAATGGAAAATTAGCGCCAGTTTTAGATGGGATAACTTTCCATTGTGATCAATTCAAATCTGGCAATGAACTTTAGTTCTAACAATGAAATATTTGTGACTTGTTAGATACCTAGAATTCAAAAGTGGAATTAATTTAAATTCGCATATAGAGCAAAAGAGTTTTTTTCTCTAAATTTAAATTATTTCGGAAATTGCAAGAAAAGAATTGACCTTTGTGCTGTTAGCGCTTTACTTAGTAAATCCACCAATGAAGACATATAAACGGTAAAAACTTTCTTACCTTTAAAGCTGTGACAGATGAAAAGAAACTGTAATAATCACTGGAAAAATAAGTTCCATATAGAAAACATATTTAAACAAGACATTAAAAAGTCATTGTAAAATTGAATCTCAAAAATTTAGCCTTCACTGAGTCAAGCTACAGCAGCAAACCTACTCTTTTTAAGAATATTTAATTAGGGATAACAGCTTAATTTCGTACAACTGCAAAAGTATGGCTTTTTTTCGAATGGGTCAAAGAGTTACAACTCTTTTCTTTTCTTAATGTGTGGGAAAGTTTCGAAACTTGCTCCTTTTTTAAGGCAGACTTCGAAATCTTTTATGAAACTGAAAGTACAGAACACAAAGCTGACAGCCATTTCTTTAATCTTTAAGGCATTAATGTTCCTTTTATTTTTTCCATAAAAAGTAATGTATTTTTCTATTCTGTTCCAACAAATTCGTTCTAGAGAAAAGGAAAGCTGGAAAACATAGTTCATTTTGAAACAAACAAGAATAAAATAAACAAAAGAAACACGGGGTTTTATGTTCAACACTGCGTTTGTATTTTTTAATCGAAATAGATATCGATAAGCGTCTTTTAACGACAAACTTGCGTGCGTTCTTTTTTTTTCTTTATTTCCTTGTTGACATTGGAATGGAAATATTGGAAGTAAAAGATAGGTTCTCCTTTGATAGTCCGATGGTTTTTCTGGCTCATTAAACTGCTGATGGATTAATGTGAAAAAAACCTCATCGTAACTTCATGTAGGGTGAAAAGTCCTCATAAATCATAGCTTTGCCCTTGTTAATTTACTTGATTGTACATGCTTCATTTGCATAAGACAATAAAGAGTGGTTGCTGTTGTCTTCCAAGCAATTAATCTATTCTGATCTTCAAAATTAGTGTTACCAATTTCGTTCGGTGTAAGACGACTTGTTCAATGTAGCTTAAGTTATTGAAATAGCGTTCTCGCCAAAAATGGCATTAAAAATTGCAAGAGCCTTTATAATCCATTTTGAATTCTGAATCTGTTTGTAACTAATAACATTTTTCCAGATTAGTATTACAGAATTCCATTTGTCTAGCAAAACGTTTTTTATTAATTATCCATAACTCACTCATTTTCTAACGCTTTTGCCAAATTTTGGCACCATTACTTTGGAGTGCAAACTCAGCTTACTAAATGAATTATGGGACCTCGGTGTGATTTGGGAACGTAAGGATTGACTGAAGTTCTACAGCTGCAGCACTAATATGGAAAAAGTTTTAAAATGAATTTGGAAATGAACTGAAATTACAGTAGAATCCTTTTATGACAAGGAATTAGAGACCGCTGAAATCCTCTTTAAATCCAGGCACTACAATAAACCTTCTATCTTGGACGTTTTGTCCGTTATTAATGTTTAGGGTTTTCTACTTGAAAACTACATTACATTAGCTGTTGTCTAATGACGCACAGGAAGTACTGAACTTTCCAATGCAAGGCCTACATGGATGATGAAAGAGATTTTAACCGAGTGGAACGAATTAACTCCGGGTTAACAAAATGGGCTAAAGTAAGCTCGAATTAAATGTGTTCGCTGTCTAAATGTGGGCTGAATGCGGTTGGAATGTAAACGTAAGCACCAAACATCGTTGCTTTTGCCTTGTTATTGAGAGAGAGAGAGAGAGAGAGAGAGAGAGAGAGAGAGAGAGAGAGAGAGAGAGAGAGAGAGAGAGACAGCGAGAGAGAACATGTTTGAGTAAATTGTATCGACCCAGGGGCATGATGTTCGTCAGTTGGACTAGCATTGTTTCTTGGGGCATGAGACCATATTTTGGATCATAGATTCCCTGTCATGTGCTGGGTCACGGAGCAGAGAAAGGAGAACTAGAAGAGAGCACTTTCCACCAGTGACAGGTCTCTGGCCGTTAAAGGGTGAAGGGAGAGATAATGTTTGGCCGCGAAAACAACCAGCTTTCGTAAAACCCGCCCGCTATATGTAACTAATTCTGTTTGTAAAGCGCAGAAAATTTTGGACGCCATTTGGTTCTGGTACATCGACCGTTTAAAAAAGGTTAAAAAAATATTCAGGAGAATTCCGTGATATACAATTCCAGGAATTGTCTCCTGTTTTCCCCCTGGCCACACATTCCCCATTCCACTATTCCCCTATTTCTCCCTGTGATTGTCGACCAGAAATCGACTCAATACATGTCCGTCCATCCTCTTTTTGCGTAGAGTATGGCTGCTGTTTACAATTCTGATGACGCAATACGCCAAGTTATAGCTCTTTGGAGTGGGTAGCAGAGATTTTCATGCACAGTTTAATTACTGCGGATTTGATGTTTTCCCTTCCCATTGCTTTTCTATCAAAATTCTTCCACTAGTGTACTAAAATTCCACTGAGCTGTTGCAATATTGTCCTGAGTGTTACTATCTCGATTTTTGTACTTCAGGACAGTGTGCAACCTATTTTCTGTCTCTCTCTCGTTCAAAATGGAATTTTATTTAATTTTGTTACTTCTCTTGCTAAAATGATCTTAGTTGTTCTCCCTATAGTTAAATCCTGTATTTTATTAATTTTTATTTTAAAAAATGGTCAAATTAGTTTTGAATTAGAACTATACCAAACCAAAGTTAATAAACACGAGGTCTTCGTAGATACGAGCTTGTTGTAGGGAAGTTCACAACAACCAAAGGTAGCACCCCCACGCATATACCTGCGAAACTTCTAGCAGCAGGGTACAGAAAAAATAAGACAGTAACCTAGCTTCCTGGTTTTTCCTGAAAACTATTTAATGCAGCCCGCCTGTGTTTGATTTGGCAGATATTGCCATACCTATAATTTTGAAATAATTCAAAGAAAACTAAACATACAAAATCGTAGATCTGGGATTCTAAAACAGAAATTGTTTTCTTTTACTGAGTACTGAAAACGAAGAACAAATTATACGCCGCCACGGGGTCTCAGTTGCCAAAGCGATGACTTATGACCATTGGTCCGAGAAGGGTCCGGGTTCGAATCCCGGCAAGACATGGATGTTGTGTTTGTCTTACGGCACTGGCGCTCTCCCTATCCTGGAACCAGTGGCCCTAAATTAGGGACGGGCGACAGCTAATAGCCCATTGAGTTGCTCACGGTGGTCGTTAAGTCTTCAATAAAAAAAAAAAAAAAACTTGTACACATTTACACGAACAAGTATCATGTACCATGAAATTCCCTATGTAACTTATTTTAAAATAGTTTGAACTAAAGGTGTTGGAAAGTTTTAACGCACATACGTAATTTGGCCTGTTTTATTAAGGAGTCTGCGGAAGATAACGAATTACAGAAGCATCATCCTGGAAATCTCACGATACTGAAGATGCATGCGCCGACCAGGTGGCGCATGGATGTTGTGCCTAACTGAATAGAATTCCCAGTGAGGCATGGATGTTGTGTCCCGACATCAATGCCTAACTGAATATAATTCCCAGTAAGGCATGGATGTTGTGTTCCAACATCCATGCCTAACTGAAAATAATTCCCAGTGAGGCATGGATGTTGTGTCCCGACATCCATGCCTAACTGAATATAATTCCTAGTCAGGTATGGATATTGTGTCCCAACATCCATGCCTAACTGAATAGAATTCCCAGTGAGGCATGGATGCTGTGTACTGCCTCTTTCCCTTACCTGGAACCTGGAAATCTCACGATACTGAAGATGCATGCGCCGACCAGGTGGCGCATGAATGTTGTGTCGCAACATCCATGCCTAACTGAATAGAATTCCCAGTGAGGCATGGATGTTGTATCCCGACATCCATGCCTAACTGAATAGAATTCCCAGTAAGGCATGGATGTTGTGTCCCAACATCCATGCCTAACTGAATAGAATTCCCATTGAGGCATGGATGCTGTGTCCCAACATCCATGCCTAACTGAATAGAATTCCCAGTGAGGCATGGATGCTGTGTCCCAACATCCATGCCTAACTGAATAGAATTCCCAGTGAGGCATGGATGTTGAGTCCCAACATCCATGCCTAACTGAATAGAATTCCCAGTGAGGCATGGATGTTGTGTCCCAACATCCATGCCTAACTGAATAGAATTCCCAGTAAGGCATGGATGTTGTGTCCCAACATCCATGCCTAACTGAATATAATTCCCATTGAGGCATGGATGCTGTGTCCCAACATCCATGCCTAACTGAATATAATTCCCAGTGGGGCATGGATGTTGTGTTCCAACATCCATGCCTAACTGAATATAATTCCCAGTGAGGCATGGATGTTGTGTACTGCCTCTTTCCCTTACCTGGAACCAGTGACCCGAAATTAAGGACGGGCGACTGATAATAGCCCACTGAGTAGCTCACTGTGATCGTTAAATCTCCAACCAATAAAATGGTGCATACTATTAAAAACATTTATGAAAAAAAAGTGCAAAGGAGAGAACAATACGACCAAATTTTGGGAAAATGTGTGGTAATGTAGCACATAATCTCCCAGATTCTTTAAAGCCATATTACAGAGCGTCTTTCAATCATTGAGCTGGAAAGATAAATAATAATGGAGATTGTTTAACCCATATTTGTTTTAGTGGTGACAGCAGTTTTTGGTTTGTTTGATGATTTTACGGCCACCGTGAGCAACTCTGTGCGATATAAACTGCCGCCTGTTCCTTTTTTAGGGTTACTAGTTCCAGGGAAGGGAGAAAGCCACTGCTGTAAAACAGCCACAACACTCATGCCTCACTGGGATTCGATCCTCGACCCATCTCGGACGAATGCTCAGAAGGCAGCGCATAAACCATTGCGCCATGGTGCTGCAGCCGTTTTTGCAAGTCCCCCCTCCTCCCTCATTCTGAGCTGCACAATATGATTGAAGAACGTACTGGAAAGAGTTAGGAAATGAGATTATAGATGGATTTACAGAAAATTGCAAAAAATCGGATCATTTCCTTAAACATGTTTCAGTTTCTACAGATTGGATGAAAGAAATTCTAACGTTGATTGGCATTTACATTACATACGAATTTCCTGAACCACAATACATATAAATTTTTTTCTGTGGGTCAAGGGCGACCACAAGTCTCCTGTGTGACTATATAAAGTATCCCTTTCGTACTTTTGCTCCATTTTTTCTGACGGCGCCTCGAACCCTGGCCCCTCTCGAATGCTTAGCCAGAGTCCCGCGCAGCTTAACACACAGTCACGGAAGCGGCTAACATTATATTTCCATTTGATATGTGGGCCTAAAAATTCTTTTTCATACCGCTGATATATTCACGCCCACTAGTTGCGTAGCAGGCACTACTGGTTGAAGCCCAGTGTAGGCCCAGTGTAGGATCATGCAGTGGGCCCACTGTCCCATAGAAATATCGTATGGCTATGTAAGGTATACCTAGGAGTATTGCTATGAATTAAATTTTATATACGGCATTTTCGTGCGTGCTATTCCGGTAGCTCATCATGCAGTTGGAGGTATAGAACGCATAATGTATGTTCGTCTACTCACACCAATATTCAGATCAACACTAAATGATTTTGTTTTCTCAACACTGAACGATACACGGATATTTTTTTATCAGTACTGCCGCCGTTATTGGACTGTAACCGTATAGCGGTACATGAATGGTGACAAAACGTGAGAACAAAGCATGGACAGTTGGCAAAATTAAAAGCGCGGTATTCCGTGTGAGAAACCTTTTCTAGAATACTGTTCAAACGTGGGAATGAGAATGTAGGTGAAACATATTGTCGGAGTTAATTCGTAATAACAAAAATAACTGATTCAATTTCACGATCGGCAAGTATTCAATAACAGCAATAATGCAAGATGAATATTAACATTCTCTTCCATTGGAGTATTGTGCGATGAATTTTGTGTTTCATCTTTGAGAATATCATACAAAGATCTTTCTGCAGCCAGATAGAAATTTTAAGAATACTCAAGAGACGCATATAGCTTGTGGTGTAGTTAGCACAAAGATTCGCCAAGCTTTCGTACTCCATTGCCGTGAAAAAGTCTCCCTGTGAAGTGCGAAAGTTTGGCGAATGTTTGTGCTTACTACACAAAAATAAAAGGTGGCGTAGTGGTCTAAGCGGTGGATTCTGATTATTAGTCCGAAAGGAGTACGGGTTCGTATCCCGGTGAGGCATGGATGTTGTGTTTGTCTAACGGCACTAGCTCTCTCCCTTTCCTAGAACCAGTGGCTCTAAATTAGGGACGGGCGCCTGCTTATAGCCACTGAGTTGCTCTCGGTGGTCGTTAAATCTCCAATAAAAAAAAACCGGATTTAATACGCTGTATGCGTCTCTTGAGTAACCACATTATGGTGTATTTAAAATTACATTAAGTTAGAAAATTTACGGTTATCTTGTATTGTAATCAATTTTTCTTTGCTACTTTTTGTCCTTTCTATAGCTTATCGTTAGCCCAAAATATGCCCCTCTAGCGGTTGGGGGCCTCAGTGCAACTGCACCAGCCCTTCCTGTGGTAGCTACGACAATGACACCTAGTATTTTCCATGAATGCCCTGATTTCCTCAAAGAGCGTGCTTGCTGCGATAATTGTAAAAAATTCTTGTGATTCTGAATCTTTGGCGATGCAAAACATTCTTGCTAGAATATTTTATATCGCAAAGTATTAAAATATATAATTGGTCGCCCCGGTGGCACCGTGGTCTAAGCGCTGGCTTATTTATGATTATTCGTCCGAGAAAGGCTCGGGTGAGGCATGGATGTTGAATTTGTCTTACGGCACTGGCTTTCTCCTTTCCCTTGAACCAGTGGTCCTAAATAAAAAACGGGCAACAGCTTATAGCCCATTGAGTTGCTCACGCTAGTCGTCAAACCTTTAAATTGGGTGTGTGCAAAAATTCTACCCGTTTTTTGTAATTGACGGAAATTGCGATTGGAGTAGTTACGTCACACATGACGCTGCGATGACGAATTTTCGGCCAATAAAGCGTGGAGCCGTAGAGCATATAGATGCACTAGGTTTGTCCGAGTAAGTCTTTCGAAACGGAAATCACGGACGGTGGCATGCTATAAGGAGCACATTAGACATTGCTTACTGTACGAGTTCGATAATGGCAGTACTGCAGCTGTGGCTAGCCGTAACATCTGTAAAATCTATGGGGAGGATGCAGTTGATGATAGCACATGTCGCTGTTAGGGTTTTTTTTATTGTAGGTTTAACGACCACCGTGAGCAACTCAATGGGCTGTAAGCAGTCGCCCGTCCTTAATTTAGGGTGACTGGTTCCTGGGAAGGGAGAGAGCCAGTGCGGTAAGACAAACACAGCATCCATGCCTCTCGGGATTCGAACCCGGACCCTTTCCGGACGAATGATCAGTAACCATCGCTTAGACCACTGCGCCACCGGGGCAGCACCTGTTTGTTTCGGTAATTCCAGGACGGAGACAGGTGCTGTAAAGATCAACCACGTCCTGGACGTCCATCCCTGGTTTCTGACGAGAATGTGAACCAATCCATAAAAAATTAACCACATCCAACCGTTCAGAATTTAGCGGAAACTGCATCGGTACACAACAATAGTCGAAAGACGGATGCAAGCGCTTGGGTTCATCACCAAGTTCGATAACTGGGATCCGCACCAGCCTTTTGCAAAGCAACGAGAGGAGATAATCCGTACATGTGTTTCTTGGTTTTCTCGTCTCAGAAATGAACCGATTTTGGGACAAATTGCAGCGGCTGATGAGAAATGGGTTCTGCACCGTATTGAAAAGCGTCGAAGACTGAGTGTCAAGGTGCGGAGACTGCTCCATCGACTTCAAAAGGAGGACTGCATCCCAAAAAGGTTTTGTTGAGTTGTTCGTGGCATGTCCAGGGAATAATCCACTGGGAGGTGTTGGCACCTAACCGAACGATAAATGCCGATCTCTACTGCCAACCGTTATAAAGATTGCCAGAATAACTGACATTGAAGCAGCCAGCACTCTTCAATCGCAAAGGCGTGATCCTTTATCATGCTAACGCCAGACCTAATGCTACTTTAATCACTCGGCAAAAAATACTTGACTTTGGTTAAAGTGTTACCTCCCTTGACCTGGCACCTACGGACTACCACTATTTTTCGATCGTTACAGAACGCTTTCGCTGTCCAAACCTTCGATGATGTGGACGATGTGAAAACGGCATTACATGACTTTTTTTAATCTAAAACACAGGAGTTTTTCCGGCGTGCGTGGGATTCATTTACTCATAGACAGATGACAAGAGGTCATACAGAATGATGGCAATTATGAGAAATCCTAGGTACGTTAATTGTTGTGTTCCCCTCCTTTCTTTGTAGCCTACAAAAACGGGTAGAGCTTATGCAAACATCCAATATATATATATATATATATATATATCATTGGGCTAATAATATAAAGTCATCCCCTAGCAAATATATATAGATTCTTTGCTCAATGATATATCGGTTTTCAGATGACAGGATGAACAAATTCTTTTAACAGCTACAGTCGAAAATCTTTTAAGGGTTACAGTTGTAGAGTACTAAGTAGTATAAGTCTGAAGATGTCTGCAGCCGACAGAAGAGACTTGATGTTTTTTGTTGAGAAGAGTAGCAACGGACCTTTTCGCTTAGAAATAGGTGTATTGAAATTCGAAATTACCACTTTGTCTGAATTGCGGCTTTGATTAAACATAGGAGGCATTATTGCAATTTATCTACAGACTCATTTTTTTTATCTGTACATGAATCAAATAAGGACATTTTTAAATAGCTGATAACATAACAAAGATTTTGAAATCTTAGCTCAAATCATCCGGTGTATTTTAGTCATTGTTGTTGTGTCTCAAGAAAAGTCAAAACATTTTTTTTCGGGTAAAGTTTTCTTTTAGTTACAATTTTTATGAGCATAATGCGGGTGAATAAGGCGTTGCAACAATGTTAAATCTGTTTCCTTTCACTAAACGACTTTCCAGTGGAATATGTTTGTACCCGCATGTTGGGAGGTTTCTCATCAGGAGAAGCCAGCGAGGCTTTAAATTTTACATCCGTTGCTATGGAAACCTTCCCATCAATGATACGTATTCGGATCAGCGAACAAAGCAAAATATTAGGGCGCCCACACTGTTTCGTCAATGTTCTACAAGAACAGTTTTAAGACGAGAAACCTTACTATCATAAGAATGATCAGAACCGTAAATTACAAGATTCTCTCACAAGATTAAAAGCGGAGAGAAAAATAGCTGCTTAAATCCTTCTGCTCCGTGTGAATACTAATGGCGCTAAAATAATACTTTTGCCAAATTAAAATATTATTTATTACATATTCGCATTCATTTTCAAAGGCATTGTAACAGTTCGGAGAACATATTTTAAGCACTTTTCCTTATTTTGATTACATTTTATAAGATAGTGTTATTTTATGCATATTTTTTATCACGTCCTTAAACATGAAAAGATCCATATACGTATTAATGTGTGCTTTATTAGAAAATGTCTTGCATTTTTGGTACATGTTGCAATTCCGAATATCACGCGAGAAATTCTTTCCCAGGTCTTGGACAACTCTCTTCTGTTAGACCGGTTACATGGGTCATGGTCTTCTTTAAGTTTGAAGCCGAAACCGAGTCGTATGAAAACACGCCAGATTTGGTTAAAATAAATTTGTTTTTAGGGATTTCAGCTTTTGAGAAACAATTTCAATTGAAAACGGGAATAAATAAGACACGCATTTGATTTCGACATACGATTTTATCTAGATACAAAGACCAGCACGCAAGAATTTTAAAAATGTTCAGACAATAAACCGAAGCATTTCCATAACAAATTGTTTCTGTTGCAAGGATCCCAGCTGAGGTCAGTGTTTTCGGCGGAGATGCATGCTGTGTATCTCACCCTGCTTCATATTCAGTCGAGTTCTCATCATCGTGCTTTGGCCTATACGGATTCCTTAAGTATATTGCACTGTTTGTCATCTGCGGATTAACGTGAACATTCTTTTCTCTTCGACGTGAAAAGGTTGCTTAGTCGTTTGCTCGAAGCCGGTTTCCAGATGCACTTTCGCTGGATTCCTGGACATGTTGAAATTTCGGGTTACGAGTCTGCTGATGCGGTTGCTTGATCTGCTTCCTCTTTGGTCGTCACACCCTTGCCACTGTTTCACCGGGATTTCCGCTTTCTTGTTCATGATCATATAAAGCGAACGTGGCAGGGTCTGTGGGACCAACAGGTGGAAAATAAACTGCATTGTATTATTCCTATTCTCGTAATCTGGAAATCAACATATAGCCGGAACTGTAAGGAGGAAGTTGTACTAGCACATTGGGCATTCGTTTCACTCACCGCTGTTTGCTGTGTGGCGACACCGTCACGATGTGTGGGACGTGTGATGTATATCTGAACGTCTTTCATCTTTTGTGTTCTTGTGGCCTTTTTGTTTATGGTAGTGTTCGTCATTTCCTTTGACCTACTTTACCCGACGACTCAGTGACCCTGAGTCGTATTTTAAACGATCAGTGTGACGTGTCTTCGTTTTTGTCATTTCTTCGTTCTACCGGTGTTTTACGTTTTGTGTAGCGTGTTGTAGTTTTATTTGCTGAAGCAGTCCTCCGACCTCTAGAAAATGAACTCTTGCAATCGTCGGCCAGAGTTCCTAAAATATGGTTGAGATACGCTGACGATATTTTCTTAATTTGGCTGCATGGACAAGCCAACCTACGTGACTTTCTCACCAGAATGAACGCTGCGCACCCGGATATTAAATTCACAGCAGATTATGAATCGGGAGGTGCATTGCCTTTTCTGGATGTACTAGTAAGAAGATTACCCTCTGGTGCTCTTAGCACAGAGGTCTACTACAAAACCACCGACGTGGACAACCCCATATTCCCTGACTCAAGAAGCCCGGCTGGACGCAAATATGCGCCTTTTAGGTACAGAGCAAAGCAAGCTTTCGAACTCTCATCGAACAAGGCCACATGCGAGGAGGAGATCCGTAGCCTTAGAAACCTAGCTGCTGCAGCGGGATATGACATGATCACAATCGACCAAATAGTCAGAAAGGCTGCAACAACAGCTCGCGCACAGCCCCCTTCCCTTCCCCCGGTTCGTGGGTTCGATTACCTACATTCCTAGGCTAACATACTTCCTGAAGAATGCTCTCCGAAGACTAGGTTATGATATTGACGTGAGGGCACCTAGATCTCTGCCAGATATCCTCGCAGCAGACCAGCGCGCATCGCCTTCTACGCTCACTGAAGCAGGAGTCTATGCTATTCCTTTGGATTACCCTGACGCATCCGTTAAATCCTACATCGGGATGATAAAAAGATCGTTCCAGATCCGTATTTCTGAACACCAAAGGGACGTTAAGGCCAAAAGCTTACGACGGCCCTAGCCCGTGATGTTGCATCTGAAGGGGAAGTTCCCAGGCGGAGAGATTTTGAGAACCTAGCACCTTACTACAGCGCAAGAGCTACTGCGCTTCGCGAAACCATCGCGATCATCACGCGACGGAATGTGTGTAACAAGGATGTAACCAGGAGCCTTCCTTTGATATGGCACCGGCTTCTTGAAGTTACACGTGACCACCCGGCCCTGGGATCAAACAACACGTGATCACCCGGTCCTGGGATCAAACAACCCGTGACATCGTGCAAGTGTTTTGCTTATTTTGAATTTAGTTATATTCTTAGAGATATTTTTTCCAGTTGCTTCTGCGATCTTTAGCTATTAAATACCTAACGAAGCTACCCGGATGTAGTGAAAGCTAGCATATCTTGTTCCCTTTATTTTATACGCTTAATAAACGGAGTTCACTTTTTATCGTCTTTCACATTATTTGGGAGCACAGAAACCCGTTTCTTTATCGTTCGTATATATTTGTTGCAGTTTTATCGTCGATTTACATATTCCTTTATTGTGATGTTTTATTATGTCATTATTTATTCTTTTTTAACTCTGTTATATCATTGTTACGATATTTTGTTGTTTTTACTGTTAAATCGTTGTATAGGACATACCGGTGCTTTTTTTTTTTTTTTTTTTGTTATCGTCTGACCGGCCATGTACACCGGTTATTGTTACTGATTTCTACTTTTTTGTTGTTTCTAAACTACTGTTTGCTACTCTTTTAATACTCTGCCGTGGCGCTCTTTGTCCCCTTGAACCCCTTGCGCCATTAAAATCAAACCCACCAACCACAACAAACTACAAAGGAACTTCGGTCGTTCTCATTTCTAGAGGATGGCGTTAAAAACGTGTAAAAGAAACTTCAAAATTTTAAATGCTTGTGTAAAATATTGAATGCCTCTAAAAAGAAAAAAAAAACATAACTTTAGATTACGCAAATTTATAATGTAAGACATGTACATTGCCCAATTACCACAGTTCTTACAGCAGTGTTCTCCAACTGTTGTATAAAAAAAACCGAATCAGATCTTATTGCATTTTTGACGGCGTGTACGTATTATATATATATAATGTGTGTATTTGTGTGTGTGTGTTTGTGTGCATTATATAGGGCACTGGCCTTTGGATCATTCATTTGAAATGGGCACAAGCCCGAGTCTGTGGTAAGGCATGGATGCTGTACTTGCCTTACAGTCTGATCTTGGATCATTTGTTTGAAGTGATCTCGAGTTCTTGACAAGGCATAAGTACTGCTTCTCTTCTCTTATCACTGGAACCAGTGACCCCAAATTAGGGACTCACGACTGCTAATAAACCAATGAGTTGCTCATAATGGCTGTTAAACTCCTAATTAGATAAACAAGTTAGTAAAATCATGCAAGACATTTATTATGATACGCTTTCCAACATACCAGAAATTGCGCGCTGACAAACCCTCCTCCCTACCCTGACTACTGATTCGTTCAGTATTCCTCTGAAACAATATAATAAAGTTTTGTCGCAATAGAAGCATTTTTACTCAAATTATTACTCAAGTTAGGAAGATAATGGCTGTGGAATAAATCTCGCCCCTGTGCCTTGGCCTTTGACCCCATTTTGATCAAATTTAACAGAACCGGTTCGGTATGTCTCCGGAACAACATGATAATGTTTTGGCGCAATCGAAGCATTCTTATGTAAGTTATGTCGCATAAGGGAGATGGAATGGATCCCGCTCCTATGTCCTGACCTTTGACCCCATTTCGCCCATTTTCTATAGGGTTCGTTCCTAGGTTTTCCTCTGCCACATACTAAACTTTCATCATAATCGAACCATTTTTACGCGAGGTGTCGTACTGAAAGAGAGATAGACGGACGGACAAAGCTGGAGCATATACGTTTTTTCAACCTTTATTTGGAAAGCGTAAATAAACAATGAAACGGGAGATTGGCACACTGAAACTGCTACAAACGCATACTACTGATTAATCATTAACAGGTTATGCCGTTTTGCTCTACGTTATAACCTGAGATTAAGATACACATAACGGCCCTTGAATGTGAAATCTTTATGCAGATGCACGTAAACGTCATTTACACAACGTATACGCAAAATACATTGTCAAACTCGTCACAACGTGATCTAGTCAACTATTTAACACTGCTGCTTATCAGTAGTGTTGCACAATGGGAATAAAAAATGATCTTCCGGAATTTGATCCAGGACATATTGTGGGTGACCCTGTGGATAGAACGACGATTTTGAAAACAGCATGACTGTCTGGTTTCTCAAAAGATGAGATATCTCGGGTTTTGAATCCGTGAAAAAATAACCCACATTGCTTGTTTGAAAGACGTAACTGTGGCACGAGTTGAATCTATCAGGAACGAGATCGCCGTCGTCAGAGAAGGTTTGAATGGAAAATTGACTTCCTGCGTGCATGAATTGACCGAAACATTAAACTATGCTCAGGGAATTGAAGAGAATCGGTTTCAGCAGTCAGATACCTATACGAAAACCACAAATTTCTGCGAAAAACCGGAAAGCTCGTCTGCAGTGGTGTCAGGAACACCATGATTGGACACTGGAAGACTGAAAAGGCCGTGATCCGACAAGAAGCGGTTCACATTGTTCTGTACCAACGGCAAGCAGAGAGTTTGGCGGGAGCCCGATGAAGCACTGGACCAGCTTGCCTTGGAAACACAGCTCAAGGTTCTAGAGGAGGTGTCATGGTGAGGAGCACATTCTTTAAGTAGGGAATGGGTCCCCTGATATTGAAGGTCGTGTCTTCTCCAAGGATTATATGAATATTTTTGCCGATCAAGTTCATCGTGCAATGTTGACTTTTCATCCAGCAGGTGACGGCTGTTTCATAGACGACAATGCTACTGTCCCTCACGCAAGATGTTTTCAGCAGTGGCTCTGCGAGCATGAGAGCGCCTTCCATCTACTCTGGCCACCACAAAATCAGGATCTGAAACCCATTGAGAATGTCTGACACATGCTGGAAAAAACAGAATCAGGAGCAGAGTCCTCTTTCGTAAAATCTGAGTCCTTTAAAGGACTCTCTGGTGAACGCCTGGCATGCTGTAGTCGTATGCACTCCAACACCTTGTGTGAATTTATGCCAGAACGCATACCTTCTGTGATTCCGGCTAAAGGAGGTTCAATCCGGAATTGAATAAAAGTTTTTAATCCAGCGGTCGGTATGTGTAAATTGATAGAAGTTTGTCGTAGAGTGTTGAAAGTTTGATTTTTCATTTCATGCCTTCACGATGCTATTGATGGTGGCAGAGTGATGAGAAGCCTGAGATTCTGGTATACCCGGTTCTTCCGATGGCAATGGTTCCTTCCCTTACCTGGAATCAGTGGCCCTAAATTTGGGACTGGATACTTGTTTGTCAAGGGCGTTATGCCCCTGCCCGAACCAAAAGGAAAATATTCCAGTTATTCTGAACAGCAGTGCATTTCGTTGTTTCACGAAAGGCGTGAAGTGGAAGCGAAATTTTGTTTCGTCATACAAGATAATGTCAGCAGAATTAGAATCGAGAAATTCCCCCTGTATAAATGTCTATTAAAAGACTATTCCGCAAATTGTTTCATTTTGAGGGAAAGCGGTTGCAAATTTTTAAGTACATCTCAGCAGTTAGTTACCAAAATATGTATGCATGCCTTGGTCATTATCACGATACAGTATTGAACTTTTGCCACTCTTGTGGTCAGAGGTTAAGGCAATATGTTTGGATAAAGTTGCTGTGCGAATACCTGCTTTTAGTATTTGTGAGGGTAGTTTCGTCTACTTCTTGTACTATTAGATAACAATTAGAATTTTAGCTCGTCTTTGAAATACTAACAAGTGAGTGAAGTTCGATATAATTATAGATTATAACAAAATGTAAAGGACGCATTTTTTCTGTCACGGTGTGACTTTCTATTCCCTAAATTAAAACTACCTTTAAAATGAAAGGTTTTCCAAGACGTTGGAGATATACAAAGAACTGTGACATCAGCTCTTCGCTCCATACCAAAAGATGGCATGCGCAGGTCCTACCTTTCGTTGGGTGATCCTGCCACTTGTATTATCACTGGAGGAATGCACATAATTCGAATAAAATATATTCACGCAAGTTTTCCTGCTTTTCCGTCTTTTTTAAAACTCAGTCTAATTACTTAACCGCTGCACTACGTAAATCGGCAGCTATACGTTTTTCAGATTATCCTCTTACTTAGAGCACTAGTGTAGTTTCCTAAATTTTGCCGCACAGTTATCTATCGGAAGGCATACATCGTCATTCGCCAATACCGACTAAGCACTCAACCGTTTGATTTAGAAAAGAAATTTAACTAATTCCAAGTAGCGGAAAGTTTGAATTCGGATATGTTTTGTCAGAAGCAAGCTAATTGTCGATTCGTTTGAATGTGGTTTTGCAGACGGGGGAGCCTTCTCATGATTATTGAGAAGAGGCTTCCGCGAAACACACGCTTCTATCTGAAATCAACTGCTGGAGTTTCCGTTTATTCCGATAAGTTAGCGTTCTGTCCTTCAATACCAGAAAAGCTGAAACGACGCTGTGGACCCATGTAGGTGATTGCGTGAGCCTGAAAATGTCATTTCGCATGGACAAAAAGACATGTGGAGGCAAACTGGGTAAAGTAACGACGAATCGTTTACGAAACGTCATCAAGGCAATCTTCCCACTTCGAAGATCTCGAACAACAAGTAGGCATGCAATTATTCCTGGGAGAAAGTTTTCCGATGTTATGCTGATTAAAAGGAAGGAAGAAAGAACGAAACGTTCGCTGAAGACGAACTAGCAACACCATAGCACTGATTCGCAGCTGCGCCCTCTATTGTACAACCGTAAAGCTCGGCGTAAGGAATTCGAATAAGAAACATTTAGTAGTAGAGCTTAAATAAATTGAAAGCTTAATGGCTTTCTGGTCACTGAAGAATCTCGGAATAGTTACTCGCGTTCTAAATCAAAGGTATGCACCAAGAACTGTGAAAAATTTGATTGAAAAAAATCTGAAGGACATAACAAACTAAGAATCAGTGCGAGCAAGGGACTGAGAAAAAAATCTAATTCTACAGTATAAAAAGATTAAGGATTTGGGGGCATACTGAGAAATAGAATAAAAATATCAATGTTTCTCACAATAAATGTTTATTATACATCTACTATAGTTCCTACAGTAATTTACATCTACTGTAGTTTTTATAGTTTCGCAGAGCGATTGGCTCGGCTTCAGCAGGACGAATGGAGCGTAAACATTTAAATCATTGTGACATCATAAGAGTTGTGACGGTCACGGTTTTTGGTGAGTAGTTTCCACGCGCTTGAAAAACATCCCATTTCAGTCCACGTAAACAGTCCCCAGACGAGAATGCCACCCCCACCAACTTGAAGGTACCCTGCTGGCAAGAAGGATCCATCGAGTCGACGTGATGTCGTTAAAACGGCGTGAAGAGTTCCGGTATATGTGGCAAGCTAATGCACTGAAGAGCAATTGAATTAGAGATACCTGTCTAGTAACGTGTAGCACCACCTTTCGTCCTGATGAAGGCGGCGAATCGTTTCGGCATGGACTCGATAAGACACCGGAAGCGTTGGGTAGCCATACGGATCCACGACCCCTGAACAAGTTCCCATAGTTTACGAAGGTTTGATGGAGGGGGTCAGAGCTTAGAACATCTCTCTCGATGGCATCCCAGATATGCTCGATGGGATAAAGGCCAGGTGACCTAGCAGGTTCAGGAAGCGAGGTCACGTCGGTGGAGTGTTCATCCAATCATTCGGATATAATTCGGGAGCAATGTCACGGTGGATTGTCTTGTTGCAGGATGAGGTCCCCAGTGGGATGTTGAAGACGCACAAACGGGAGCAAATGGTCGTCTAGGATATCCCGGTAACATTGACCTGTGAGGGACGATGTCCCACGTACCAGGCATCCCATTTCAGTCCACGTAAACAGTCCCCAGACGAGAATGCCACCCCCACCAACTTGAAGGTACCCTGCTGGCAAGAAGGATCCATCGCTTCATGTGGTTTGCGCCGTACTCGTATCCTGCCATCCGCATGTACCAACGTCAATCTCGACTCATCAATCCAGGCAACATTTTCCGATATGTCTAGGGACCAGTGGCGATGTTCTCGCGCCGATGCTATTCTTTGCACCCTGTAATGTGCGGTCAGCAGCGGTGCCCTCATGGGACGATGGCTTCTGTATCCCAGAGCGAGGAGATGTTTCTGGATGGTGTGGCTGCTTACACGTTTTTGTGCACCAGCGTTAAATTGCCAGGTGATTTCTTGCACTGTGGACCGTCTATCCGCTTTTACAATGATAGCTAGCCGACGATGACCCCGCTCATCCACACGCTGTTGTCCACGGCAGTTGGCCTAGCAGGGATGGTTTTACCGGATTCGATGTACTCACGGTGCACCTGTGACACAGTGGCTCGTGAAATTCCAGTGCCTGCACGACTTCCGAGATGGAGTGACCCATTCGTCGGGCCCCGACAATTTGATCAAATGCACTTAGATCCTTCGTCTTACCCATACTGCGTCCGACTGTTACTGATTCCCGTCGCATCACTCCTTATATTGTCGGATTGCTGCATACGTCATGTCGTTTCCGTTCACAGGGCCGCCCACAGCGCCACATTTGTATAACGCCAGCTGTCTCTAATTCAATTGCTCTTCAGTGTACATTAAGCTTGGTAGTCGAATCAAGTTTATCAATAAGCGTGGCGTTTTTAAACAAAAAAATATGGTTATTTTCGTGACAATGTTGGGCTACGGACAACTTCTTTGGTTCACAGTTACGTACGTAGGTCTTGTGTTCCCTCACACGAAAATGTAAAGCCCTGTGGGTCTATCCTATATAGGAAAGTCCACACTCACAAGGTAACTGATAAATTCCCAAGGAATTTGTCTTAGACATAGTATTTTGATCCGTGAAACTTCAAATTCCAAAACAAATCTGAGGAGCAAATGGAATAACCGGCCAATTCTTTTGTATAATCCATTTGCTCCTCAGATTTGCTTCGGAGTTTCAAAAATTCTCAAAGTTATAATTTCAAAGTTATTTACAAGCCCATAAAGACGATAAGGTTTCACGGATCAAAATACTACGCGAAAGACATAAATTTCTGGGGTATGTATCAGATACCTCGTGAATGTGGACTTTCATATATAGGACAGACACGTAGGGCTTTAAGTTTTCGGGTGAAAGAACACAAGATATACGTACGGAACTATCAACTGAAGAAGTCGTCTATAGCCCAACAATGTGAATTAGGTTTATCAATAAGCGTGGAGTTTTTTGTTTAGCAAACGCCACGCTTATTGACAAACCTGATTCGACTACCAAGCTTAATGTATTTGCTTTCCACATATACCGGAACTCTTCACGCCTTGTTAACTACATGACGTCGACTCCACGTCTTTCAAGCACGTGGAAACAATTAACACAGAAATTTAACGTGGACCAGATACATCAAACAAAGATATTCGCTCTTTCCACGTTTATAAGTGAGTCAGGGAAAAATTCTCATAGGCCGCCACCGGGAGTCGAGCAATTTTTCCTTGACTTACTTATAAACGTGGAAAGTGCGAATATCTTTGTTTGATGTATCTGGTCCACGTTAAATTTCTGTATTAATTATTCATTCGCCTTCTAATTCTTTATTCAGTTGCTGCTTACCATCTTTGGTGAATCCCCAGCATTGTGCGGGGCTCCAAGAAGCAACCTACCAACTTGACTTGGCAGTTAGCAAGTGTGAGTCTGGAGGAATTCGAGGCCGCTGTGGTGTAGCGGAAGCATATCCGGCGTGTAACTGGAAGACCCTGGGTTCGACTCCCGGTGGCGGCCTATGAGAACTTTTCCTTGACTCACTTATAAACGTGAAAAGAGCGAATATCTTTGTTTGATGCACGTGGAAACAACTCACCAAAGTCCGTGACTGTCAGAACTCTTATGATGTGTGACGTGCCGGCGCCACAGGACGCACACGACATAAAGGCTATAGCAGCGAGAACGAACGTCTGCGTAGCTCAGTTGGTAGAGCTACTTATTCCTGAATAAGAGGACTCGGGTTCGTTCCCCGGCGTGGACCAAAAATGACAGAGAAATTGACTTCGTTATAATGGCGCCCGAACTTCCTGGATGACCCGCCGTTAAAGTTCTCGCAGTAGTGTGATGTTCTTTCCACACCGTGAGACAGAAAAAATAAGAGAATCCCTTCTTCAGCGCTTCGAAAAATAAATGTGTGTGATGTTGCATTCCACACACCAGATTGACTGGGAGTTCTCAAGTGCGGGTTCTTCATGGGATGACTGCCTACAGCGACACATGATACGTGGGCTATTCCCCGGCCCTCTTTCGGGAGAGGGGGATATGACGTGCCTGCCCGGCAGGACGCACACGACATAAAGGCAGATAGCAGCGAGACGAACGTCTGCGTAGCTCAGTTGGTAGAGCGACTTGTTCCGGAATAAGAGAACTCGGGTTCGATCCCCGGCGTGTACCAAAATGACGGAGAAATTTACTTCTTCATAGATGTCACAATGAATTAAATGTTTATGCTCCATTCGTCCTGATAAAGCCGAGCCAATCGCTCTGCAAAACTCTAGTCGATGTATAACAAATATTTTATTGTGAGAAACGTTAATATTTTTATTTTATCTTAAAACCACAAGTTCAGTAGTCATAAATTATGCATACTGAGAAATTTAATTATTCGCGTTAGTAAATGAAAGTGAATTAATGTAAAAAAGAAAATGAACTGAGAAAATGTAATGGCAGAACTCAGGTAGATCAGATATTTTCATCAAACCGAAGGATCTTAACATATGAACCGCCATTATTAATTGCAATCAGTTAATGTGAAACACGAAGTGAGGGCATTGTAATGGTAGAGCTTAAAAGGGACAGTTTAACAGTTTTGTGCAAACTGAAAAAAATCCTGCTGTAATTTACTAGCATTAGTAAATGAAAATCGGTTAATATCAATCTTTCAGTGATTCGCTTAGAATTGTGGGCAAATTAAACACCTTGATTTGAAAAGCTTACGATATCAGTAGGAGTTCAACGAGTAATTCAGAAACTTGAGCTTTCCATTTTCTTCAAGACGGCATTTTAATTAAGAGACAATGCGGTGAAAGTGATATTTTGAAATATAGAAATTACATTGCGTGTTTCGCATAAGTTTCTTTTACGTAATTAAAAACGTGTTGTAAAACTAACAAACGTTTAAAAGCGATGGTACATACATTTTCTAAAATTAAAACTTAATATGAGCGTACACATCAATAAAACTAACGCACTCATATCGTTTATCTGCTCTCTTAAATTCAGACTTTTGAATATCAAATTCTAATACATTTTAGGTAATATTGATGCATCAAGGTTCTGCATTTGCTTTGTTCTTTGTAATCAAGTTTAGTTTCACAAACCCATTGTTCACTTGAATGACTCATATCTTTTCCATACCGCCCTCTGTACCGGATATCTCCGAATATCAGATTCACAAATCCATTCTTCGCTTGCATGAATCATGACTCTTTTACATTACCTAGTTTTCCAGACATGTCGCAGTTCCAGTTTCACAAACGCATTCACTTACATGACGTATACCTCTTCTTCACTATCCTGTTTTCAGGATTCTCCCTAATTCCAGCTTCACAATCCATTCTTCACTTTCATGTTTCTCGCATCTTCCATCTATTTCTTACCGAACATCCCTAGTTTCATGTACACCGATTCTTCGCCACCCCTGTGGTGCAGCGGTCTAAGCGATGGTTTCTGATCATTACTCCGAGAACGGTCCGGGTTCGAATCCCGGTGAGGCATGGCTTCTGTGTTTGTCTTACGGCACTGGCTCTCTCCCTTCCTTGGAACAAGTGGTATTAAATTAGGGACGGGCGACTGCTTATAGCCCACTGTGTTGTTCACGGTGGTCGTTAAACCTCTAATAAAAAAACCCTCATTCTTTACGTTCATGATGCTTGTATCTTCCATCTATGTTTTAACGAACCTCCCCTAACTCCAGCTTCAGACACCCATTCTTCACTTTCATGATGCTTGCATCTTCCATCTATTTCTTTGCGAACATCCCCTAACTCTAGCTTCACATACCCATTCTTCGCTTGCATGACGCACGTCTCTTCCATACTATTCTGTTTATCAGGCATCCTCGAATTCTTTTGAGTTTCGTGTAAATATTTTTCAAGAGATTCTGGAAAATAGTTTTTTGTAATTATCAATTCACTATTCATTTTTTTATCATGTACAAAAATCCTGGGATGCTTGTTTTGAACTGAATAACAGGCGAATCGTCGGAGTGGAGCACTGGTTCGAGTCCCAGACCAAGCATGGGTGGTTTGTTTGTCCAAAGGTTCTGATTGTCCTTCTTCCCTCGAACCAAGAGCTCCAAATTACGGTAGAGGGACTGCTTATCTCATTGCGAACTGTGGTGCTAAACACTCCGAAATGAACCAATTAACAATCTTGACCTTTTCGCATGTACACTACATCACATTCATCTGCGATCCAGATGATTCTTTTCAGGAACAGTTCGCAGATCTCCATCGCAGAAAGAAAATGTTTGTACATTTTCAATAAAGTGGATTTTGTAAATTTTGCAGAACTTGTCATATTTTTAGCTATATGGTGAGTAGGTAAGATTACAACTCATTTAAAAGAAGCTAAACAGACAGGTGTTTTTATGTGTGACTTGAGTCCTATTGATTGTTTAATCCTTTCATTCTCTTTCGCATTTTGATATATCCCTTTCGCACCTAACTTAAATTTACAGTACACCTGGGGACTTGTGTTCTTCAAAGTCTTGATATCTTTCATTCTCTCCTCTTCCCACTTTTACAATGCATACTCCAGTATCTGCCTCATTCCTCTTTAAACTGTAGTATAAGGAAGAAGCTGCTTCTGTCCTGTTTCTCGTACTGGTAAACTAGTTTTTTTCACCACCACAACAATCAAATAAAAATACTGTCTCTCCTCCTGTTCACCGCAATATATCTCCGATACTCTAATACAGCGAAAGTTCTGCTCCAAGACTTTATATTTTGCTTTTACTCCCGCCGCCATTGCAATGTTGTGAAAGTAGAATTTGTCTCCTGTTTCGCGTCATAATATACCCATCATCTGTCAACCCACATTGAAAACGAAAGTACTGTTTTTTAGTCTTGTTCGGAGTCCTGATAGTTTCCCTTTCCTTCTGCTTCCATTACAGGGTAGTGAAAGTGCTGTTGCTCTTCTCGTAATCCACTTCCTGATATACTCCTTCTTTCCTTCAGTGTAGTGTAGATATCTGGGCGGGTCTTAATATGGGATACCGACCGGGCCTGTTTGAGACTTTCAGCTTACAGCCTATTTTGGCGATTTCAGTTGTGATCAATCAACGCGTGTTGCATAACGGAGATGGAATAGATCCCGCTCCTATGACCATCTAATTATTTGACAAGTTAGCCTTCGGTTTGCGACTCGAAATGTTTTTCTTCAATCCAGGAGCAAAGTGCAATACCTTTCAGCGCACGCCCGGATCGTGTGGACCTTTTGTGTAATGAAGGCATTGCTATTACCATCATCTTACCCTTTCTGATTATCATCACGGATCTTCCGAGTGACTACAGTGTGGTGAAGAAATTGCTTCTTCAACCTGCAAATCGCATCCTGTAGACGTCCAGTTACCAGGCTTAAAATATGTATTAAGTAAATGATTAATTAGACAAAGTTTAATCCCGTATTTAAGTTATCGCACTTAAACGCAAAAAGATTGACAAACAGGGTTATCAATAAGTTTCGTGCATAATACTTATGTCTGAGTTTTTACAATAGTGTATTAGGGTATCATATTATCAATAAGTACCGGAGCAGTTAATATTGTTTCCTTGACGTTTCCAGGAATTAAACCCTTTCACGTGTCGAGGAACGTTTGTATAAATCAAAACTGCAGCTAAATCCATTCTTTTGTCATTAAACAAGAGTCAATTATTAAGGATTTGAATTAAATTTCCAAATCAGCCGTGAAGAACAAATCAAGCATACATTTTTCATCATGTCACAAACACCGGAAAAAAACAGATTTGTAATCGAAACCAATGCATATTGTTATCCATATTGGATTAATGCAGACACCGAACTTCCGTGCAGAGAAGAACAAATTTTACCTAATATAAAACAGAAATATTGAAATTAAGACAAACGGAAATTAAGAAATGCTATTCTGGCGTGATGTGAGACATCACATTGGAGGTTAAGTACATGTTACAAATATTTGTTCACCTGTGCGTAGACTGTAATCGTCGGCTGTAGGAAAGCAAGGCAACGGTTAATCAAATGTTAGAAAAATAAATTTAGGATACATATGACACCATCGAACCATTAATATCCAGACACATGCATGTCTGAAAATCATTATTTAAAAAAAATTGCTATTCTGAGCTATAACTTTTGACCTTTAAGACGGCCTCTAGTCTTCGTTTAATACTCTCTACCAGTTTTTTCGTAAATGTCTGCCGGCATGTTCTACCATTATGGCTTTAAATCAGTGAGCAGTTCACATTTGTTTGTTGTGCGATGACTTCTTCCACACGTCCGACGATCCAGTTAGTCTCAGAGAATCTCTACAGGGATTCAGGTTAGGACTCTGAGCTGGTCAGTCTAACGTATCGACGCCCATCTCTCCCAAACCAATATGTGACAACGCAAGAAGTATGGCACGATGCGTTGCCTTGCTGCTAAAAGTATGGGGCCTTCCCTTAAATATTGGTAGTGCATAATTGTCTAGGACGTTTAGGTAGAGCTCAGCATTCACATTTTTGTCCAAAAAACGATTTATAGGCGTAAGCCAAAGCACAAAACACAGATCCATATCATCACGTGGCCTCCGCCAAACTTCAGTTTCAAGACTATACAGCCCGCGGGGCGTTGAGGAACCTCCATGGTACCGTCTTGGTGTATTTTTTATTGCAGATTTAACTACCGCCGTGAGCAACTCAGTGGGCTATAAGCAGTAGCCCGTCCATAATTTAAGTTCCAGAGTAGGCAGTGAGTCAGAACTGTAAGACAAACACAAAATCCATGCCTCACCGGGATTTAAACCCCTCTCGGACGAATGATCAGAAACCATCGCTTAGACCACTGCGCCATCAGGGCGGCTTCTTGGTGTCATGGCTCATACTAGTTTCTTTGTTTATGATAAATCTTCTACTTCTGCGTTAGTGAACCAGCAGCTCTTCGCTGAGACCTGTTTACTCAAATCTGCCTATGTTTCCATTTTCACCGAAGGTACTAAGAATGGTGGAGTTATCCGATCCGCCACTGTCTGGGTCGATGACGTTTCTGTGGCGCGTATCCCAGTTGAGGCCAAGGTGTTTTCGGAAGAGATGCATTCTGTGTATATTGCACTCATTCACGTCTAGTCCAGCTCTCATCAGCGTGCTATGGTGTATACTGATTTTTTTAGTGTTCCGCAGTCTTTCTCATCTGAGGATTGCAATAACCATCCTTTCTTGTTTAGCGAGGGACGTTTACTTCTGTCTTTGCTCGAGACCGGTTTCTAGATCCAGTTCTGTTGGATCTCTGGCCACATTGGAAGCACAGGTAGCGAATCGGCTGATACTTACTGCTAGATCTGTTTCCTCTTTGGTCGTCATACCCTTGCGATTGATTCACCCTGATTTGCATTTCCTTTTTCGTGGTCACGTCAAGGGAATGTTGCAGGGTCTTTGGGACCAACAGGTGGACAATTAACTGCATCGTATCAAACCAGTTCTTAGAGTCGAGACTTCATCGTCTCGTTGGAGACGTAGTGAGAAAATTGTACTAGCAAGCCTCCGCGTTGGATATTGCAGTTTTACTCACCGCTATTTGCTGTATGGCAACATTGCCCTTATGTGTGGGACATGAGACGTATCTATGACCGTTGTACACATTTTATGCTCATCCCGTTTTGTTCGTAAACTTTGCTCGTTTCAATATTTTACCTGCTCTACCAGTCCATTCAGTAACCCCGAGTCTCCTTTCAGACTATCATTGTGACGTGTCTTCAGTGTTGTAATTTCTTCGTTGATCCGGTGTTTTACGTTCTATAGACTGCATTATTATTTTATCGACTTTTTACACCGCTGCCTGTTTTGGTTTACGACATCAGTGTTTGTTATCTTTCAATATTGTTTATTTTACTAATTTAAGACATTGGGCTTGGCGCTCTTTGACCCATTGAAGCCCTTGCACCAATAAACACGCATCAACTAAACAACCTAAGTTCCTTTGCTTCGCAATCCACTGCACACTTTTCAACCAACCCGGAAAGTTCCTTTGCTTCCTAGTCCACCACACTCTTATCAAGCAACCCGGAAAGTACCTTCGCTTCATAACCCAATACACTCTTGTCAACCAACCAACCAAAGTTTCTTTCCTTCGTAATCCACCACACTCTTGCAACCAACCCAGAAAGTTACTTTGCTTCGTAATCCACCACAATCTTACAACCAACTCGGAAAGTTCCTTTGTTTCGTAATCCATCACACTCCAGTCATGACCATCAGACTGGTAGACTGTGTGCCGTGATTATTCAGTCCAAAGCACAATTTACCACTGGTCTACGGTGTGTGTGTGTGTGTGAGAGAGAGAGAGAGAGAGAGAGAGATCTACATTCTTTACATCAGTCGAATCGCCCTGTGGAATTAGTTCAAATAATTAGCAATTTGTAGATGGCTATTCTATCGTGGTTGTCCATGTCATGAAGAGTACTTGATTATAGTACCAGTACTGGTACTATAATCAATTCCAATAGTCTTTTATAGGTTTTCCGTGATTTAAGACAATATTGATTTGTGTTCTAAGCGATCAGTCCTTTGCTGAGCTCTCCTGTCACTTTATCTTAGTTTTGCAAGTTTACTGGGTTGTTTCTTGGCAGATTCAGTCCAAGGAAGCTTCACACTGTCGACGTAGGGATGTGCAATGCAGCTGTAATATCTCCCACCGAGTGATTGTATATGTAATATTTTATTAACAATCAGAGCTGAAAATAATTTAACTCGCGATCATGGCATCTGCCTTTTACAGTCGTGCTATTGGTTTCCTGGTCCTACGATCATGCTGGTCGCAAAAAATTAAGGATATTGCATGAAATTAAGGTTGTACGTATCTGACTCAAGCTACACGCATTGAAATTATATCAGTGACGCAACGTGACACAAACTATAAAGAGTGTGTTTACAAAAATAATTTATTGTGCGGTTTTGCTCACAACAAAGCAGCACTGCAACATACACAAAATGATAAATATGGAGGATCTCCGCAAATCTGGATTTCAGTACCCCGTAACACCACCGCTGTGTCGAGAAACATCATGACACCCATGAGGCCTACTTATAATGTCATTGATGAGTTCTTGGGGCAGCTTATGTCATATTACATGCAATGCGTTACGGCGGTCTGCCAACGTGCTGGTCCAGGCGTCCCTATGCAGTGTCCCAAATGTTCTCGATAGATTTCAGGTCACGAGACCTCGGAGGCAGCTGTAACGGTTTAGTCCCATGGTTTTCCAGCTCCTGAACCGCGATCCAGGCACGGTGACTGTTTGCATTGTCATAGTATCACAATGGGCACAACCGTCTCATTTCGGTACACTGAGCTATTCATGTTCCCTTCACAAACATTCAAGGAACTACGGCCATTAAAACACTTCCGAAAAGACCAGAACTGACGGCTGCTGGTAAAGGTGGACGGACTGCACATAGTGTGGTTGCATTCGTGAGCCGGATATCCACATGTGTTCTCGCCGAGTATCAGGATAAAGGGCGAAGCGAGATTCGTCTGTGAAAAGAACATGGTGCCACTCTGTATTTAATAGCATGTACTGTTGGACTCAGGAACACCTTTGAGAACGGTGAGCTGATGTCAATGCTATATGTCTCAGAGGCGTCCTTGCTCTGAGTCCGTACTCGAAGAGACTGTTTCGTACCGTTTGAGTACATACTGTGACACCAGAAGCAACTCGTCCCAAAGTTTGATACTGTTCCTAATAGGCCCTTTCCGAGCATTGACTGTCAAGTAGCGATCTTGCCTTCTGGTGGTTATCCTCGTGAAGGTACTCCTGGATCAATCTGCAACATCTCCATGCCGTAGAAATCGTGTATGTACTACCCTTTGCGAAACTGCTAAAGCAGCAGCAACATCGATCTGCCGTACTCCTATATGTAACATGCCAATAGTCCTATTTCTGTTGTCAATGCTTAAACGTCGTCTATACTGGGTGTACACAAATTAGTGGGCGATTTTGTAAGTGAATAATGTGCGAAATATTAATTGTAAGTTACCGGTTCAAATGCAGATGAGTCTTAGTGTATCCTAAGTTTGCGAATAGATGGCGCTAGGTGTGTCATGTCCACGTCTCAGTGAGCTGTAGGTCGCGGTTGTTCATCATTTGTTCTGTGTTCGCGTAAGCATGAAGACGTATACCGGCGGTGAAAAAGCGAAATGATGTGTGTGGTTCCATGAAACGCATTCCGTTGTGCAAGTTCAGCGAAATTTCCGTCGAGAATAATACAAAAGTGCGCTCAAAAGAGACACCATTGTCCATGGCCATCACGATCACCAGACCTTTCACCCCTAGATTTCAGTGTATGGAGTTTTGTTAAAGACCAGGTTTACCATCCTCCGCTTCCGAAATCCATTCCTGAATTGAAATAACGAATCAGCACAGCACTTGGTTTGATCGACGTGAACATGCTCACTAACACATGACAAGAACTGATGTACCGATGGGACATTTGCAGAGTAACGAAGGGCAGCCACATCGAACATTTGGGGAAAAGGTAAACTTGGTGTGTTTCACTATCTTATAATCTTGTTCACTATCATGTGTGCCTATATAACTACGCATAATAAACCATTCTTTTTACTCAACTAATTTGTGTACACTCTGTACATAATTTCATGTTAATCCCACACTGAAGGCAATACATTGAGTAAACGTCTAGACCAAGCTGTGAAAGGGCCTGTTTTGTCCTTCTTGCAGGGTACTCTTATCGGAGCTCGCACGCAACGTGCTCTGTTGCCCTGATGCTAAATTTCATATGCCGTAGCTACGCTGATAACCGATCTCCAATAGAAGCTACATTTTCTTATCACCACGCTTTACTTTTGAAACAGCGATATACCTAACTTTTTATAACCAGTGTACTTAGGTTTTTGACGTGATGTTTTTGTGGAACATAATTCACTATAATGGATCTATGTCCAGGAATAAATGGTATGTACGTTGTATGAAATACATTTTATGTATGATTTCTTTGTAACTTAATATATTACTTTTTCTAATATTATTTTTGTCGGCAGCGTTCCATACGTTTTAATTAAAATCTTCCGGTAATAGTCGTTTCGCTTGGGTTTCTTATCTGGAGATGGTTGATGTAGAGTCAAAGAAAAAAATTATCCCAGGTTGAAAAAGTCGTTACAAACATAATTTTAATAAGGTATTAATATTGCGGAAGAGAAAAACTGAAAATAAAATAATCCACGCACACTTATCATTTTAGCCAACAGATGGTTTTAACTGTTCAGTTTCTAGTTTTTAAATATCTGATAACTCAAAACGGCTGCTTGAAGGAAAAATTCCTTTGTGCACCTGCACACTAAGCAACGCAGATTCACTTTCAACAAAAATTTAAAATAAAGTGCACAATAGTCCATCAAGTGACCATAATATTTTTAACTGGCGAAGGAAATTTAAACAGACTGTGTGCATCTCTTGAGGCAAATTTCCAGGCAACCATATTTTTTATCTTAGCGTTCCATCCATTTTTTAAGTGTACTCAGTGCACTTGGTTTAAAATCGTAAAAATAATTTTTAACGTTATATCAGAAATAAATTTTAGTTCTATCTATGTTATCCATTATTTCTAGTTGAAAGAACAAGATGTTCTTTACACTGCCCTAGTGACACATACTTGTACATTAGGTACAAGGCGTATTACATTGCGTAGGCCTAAAGACAAGATGCTTTACGACCAACAAATTTTCAGCTGATGCTTGAGCATTTACAGCTAACAAAGAAGCAAACTTTACTTCAAGTTTTCATCTACGGCTTTTAAATACTCCGGGAAACAATTAACATTCTTTAGTAGCACATCAGTTATTTTATCACAGGGTATTTTGCATCAGTATTCGTGCATAATAAATCTCGTCTAAAGAGATCATTGCTGAAAAGTTAATGGCTGAATATTGGCAAAAGAAAAGAAAAGTCAATTATTTATTGCGATACGTTCTGGTAATGTTGACCTATTATAGTTTCTCTTTTGTGACAAGCTACGTAATTCACATGCGTAGAAAAACGGTGTTCGTTTTTGAAGATGGTTTCATTAGTTCCAAAATATATTTTCTTATTAGGTGTGCAAATTAATTCTCGGCCACAGGGGCGACACGTTGACATCAAATTATAGCAAATCGAATACGTACCTAATCAGGGAAATAATCGCCGTCGTGTTCAATACATTTGAGCCATCGGTCAGGCAGCTGCCGAATGCCATTGCGGAAGAAGGAGGCTGTTTCGAGTTGATAAAGTCATCAATACTTGTGTGGACCTCCTCGACAGAAGTGAAGTGCGTATCACTCAAGTGATGTTGCAGGGAGCAAAAGAGGTGATAATCCGACGGGGCGAAGTCTGGAGAATACGCTAGGTGGGACAAAATATCCCGTCCCAGGTCGGTGATCGTATTTAAAGTCGTTTCCGCGGTGTGAGGAGGCGCGTTATCCTGAAGCAACAGGACCGACCTTCTGCCCTTGCCGGTGTATGGCCTTTTTCGCCTCCATTGCATCACTCACACGAACGAATTGCTGATAATAGCGCTCAGCATTGACCGTTTTACCAGCTTGGAGAAACTCATAGTGTACGACCCCGCGCTGATCCTACCATATAACAACTTCCTGGCATGGATATTCGGTTTGGCGGTACTGGTGGTAGGCTGACCTGGATAAACCCACGATTCGCGCCGCTTAGGATTCTCGTGGAGGATCCACTTCTCATCACAGGTAAAAAATCTTGTGGAGTAAATCCTTCTTCTTGAATCTGGAGAGCAAGGACACAGCAACGTCGCAGTGCCTAGACTTGTTCGAAGCCTTGAGTTGGTGGGGCCCCCAAAGGCCCTCCTTGTGAATCCGTTCAAGCTTGTGCAGGCGCTTTGCAATGGCTTGCCGTGTTACGCCAAGTTCTTGGGCGAGCTCTGACTGTGTGCGACAGGGATCCTCGTCCAACAGTTGTTCCAGTTCCTCATCGTCAACTTTCTGTGGTTCTCCCAGGCGTTATGCATCACGGAGATCGAAATTTCCCTGCTTAAATCACTGGAACTACTTCTTACACGTACTGTAGGACACAGCAGTCTCACCTTGGCTTCCGCGGCCCTTTGTGTTCAGCTGAAACGCGAACAGGAGGCAGTGCCTTAAATGCTGCTTCTCGAACGACATTGCTTTCACCGTCAACTTTCGTCCCTTCTGTCACTACAGCTGTGAGCGGTTACGCTTGCCTGGAAAGCTGTTGGATGGCGCTGCAATCAGCCATTTTCTCACACAGCTATTTGCATTTGCCGACGTTCTATGATTGCTTGCGGTTTGGGGTCAAGAACTAAGTTGCGCACTTAATAATTCAAACACTCGACGTTGATCAGGAACACCAAACAGAAATCATCGCTCTTTCCAGGTTAATAAGTGAGCCACGGAAAAATTGTCATCGGCCGCCATCGGGAATCAAACCCATCATCGCCAAGCATCTCCGGCGCGTAACTATTAGACCCCGGGTTCGATTCCCGGTGGCGGCCGATAAGAATTTTTCTGGGGCTCACTTATTAACGTGGAAAGAGCGATGATTTCTGTTTGGTATTTATTTCTTGCTGAAGATCGTTTTTATTTTCATATTTTTGATGAATTTTTATTTTAGAATAGAAAAATATTTTTTATGGTTTTTTATATATTTTGGAATCTTTGAAGAACACGCTAACGATAGCACATCGTGTTAGTGTTTTTGAGCAGAAACCCGAGTTCTTTAGAAACCAGCTAAATCTTTCTTTGCGAAATCCGTTGGCATGTCACTTTATGTGTCTATACAGATTTATCTGCACGGGAAGAGTCTTTGCTGGCAACTGTCATCTCTGTTAAAATGCTGCACATCGCTTGACCGCTCTCACTATGCTTTACCGTTAGGATATTAAATGACAAAACGTGAAAAGATGATGCCTCGTACTCAGTGTGAGATATCGGGACTTTGATTCTGTCATCACTGGGAAGTTTGCAGAAATCCACTTCCACGTCAAATAGATTTTCATTCTGTTCGTTCAGTCAGCGTGTTCTTTATCAGCTGCAAGAGGAACTTTAGTTTTGTCATTGTAGCAGTTTCTCGCCCATCTCATCATTTCATTTCGTCAGAAACTGACAAGGAACGTGGGATGAAAGGTCTTCGACCAGTATCTCTTCCTCTCTCTTGGCATGGCCGTCACGTCGTACTTCTTGAAAAACTGCTCTAAATGTGAGAAAAATGTTACACGTGACAGAATGCTTTTGATAATATCGGGTAAATTCAATTTAATGGAAACGAATAATATTCCTTTTATATGTTTTGAAACTTTAATTCGTGTATTCGTGTATAATCCGAAAACGTTTAGGAGGGAATGATTTCTTAAGAAACTAGAAAAGATCGAACTAAATGTGAATCAGGTGTAACGGTTCACTTTTTCGTGAATCTGTTTTTAACGAAAACAGTATCTCCCAATATGTACTATCATTTCTTGCTAGTCATTTCCACTATTCGGGGGGAGGGGAATTAAAGACCCCCGTGAGCAACTCTTTGGTCTATAAGCAGTCGCCCGTCCCAAATTTTGGGCTACTGGTTCCAGGGAAGAGAGGGAGCCGGTGCCTTAAGACAAACACAACATGAATGGTTCACCGGAATTCGAACCCGGACTACTCTCGGACGAATGATCAAAAACCCTCGTACAGACCACTGCGCAACCGGGGTGGCCATTTCCACTATAAAACACATCTGGTACATCAAAAAAAAAATTAAAAGCAATTCTATGTCGCTCCGGTGGTACAGTGTCTTAAGCGATGGTTTCTGCCCATTCGTCCGAGATGTGTCCGAGTTCGAATCTCGGTTACGCATGGATTTTGTTTGTCTTAGGCACTGGCTCGCACTCTCTCACCCATTTAGACCCTAAATTCGGGAGGAGCGACTGCTTATAGCCCATCGTGTTGCTCACGGTAGTCGTTGAACCCTATAACAAGAAAACAACAACTATCGAACTTTTATTTTTCAAGCGAGATCAAAGTCCGAAATTGATACTTATCCTACCAGCTGCCTCCTTTGCATTCGTAACGATATTTACACTACAGACAATAATTTAAACTTTCATTTCGCTTAAAATCTTCCGATATATTCTGCAAAAAATAAAAATAAAGACCCAGGAAATAGTGGCGCGTTTTCATGCAAATTGCAGGTTAGATTGTAACGTGTAAATATTCATGATTCCACTATCGAACTCAGTCGATAAAATCTGGAACTGTTACGGTAGCGTTAATGCTGTGATCCGTGATTAAAAGATCAACCTGTTATTCAGAGTAACATTATCAAAGATTGTTAAAAAGGAAATCTTGGAGAAAAATAATCAGAGGTATATTGCAGAGAACCCGAGTGCAGGGGACTCACATCAGCTAACGGACTTGGAAATGGGTCGCATTATACAACTGTATGAACCCTGTTGTCGGTTAGGGTAATTATATCGCATACAGACCATAACAATACAACAGTCCGCTGTTTCTGTACACTGTGGATCAGAGAAGGCCTACATAGCCGTCGATTCAGAAGCAGTCTGTCTAGAGAAACTACAGGACGAGAGGCGACAAGAGAGGCCATTAAGAAGATATAGCCTCATTCCTAACGATTAGAAGAGCGGTGACGAGGAGCAGCAATCTAATTACACGGCAGACCATTTCAAACCTTCTGCGGGAAGCAAGCTTGCGTCCATCGCATCACTTGACAATCATCCTTATCTACTTTTGTCAGCACTTGGAGTGGTGCCGCTACCGAGTAATCACAGTGGAAGAGTCTGACGTCGATCAGATAATCGGAGGATGCACGTATGTCGCAAATATGGTCAACGCAACGATTCCGGAAATGTCATTGAATGATACACTTCCTGAACAGTGAGCATCAGTGTTCATTTCAGAAACTCTTGAGTCATCGGTATGTCAAAGAAATCCTCAAGCCCGTTGCCATACTGTTAACGGAACGGTTAAATAAAGCATTGTTTCGGCGAGATAATGCTCATCCTGATACTGCAAAAGCATCGAGGCAATATTTATAAAGTGTCAGCATGTTACCTTTGAGCCCGATCTAAGAATGTGCCGCCGATAGAGCCTGTCTGGAGCATACTAGGAGGACACCTCCGAATTCTGCGTCCTTCGACAGCATATGACCAGCGACATCATCTCGACGAAACATGGCGGCCAGTGTCTCAAAGCACTAAGTTGTGTTTTCAATACTATTCCACAGAGGATGAAAGAATGCGTTACTCATCAAGGAGGATTTACTTCATACTACATTGCTGGCCACCCAAAATGCAACACCAAGAAGGAAGCATCCGATTGTCCTGAAATTCGCAGCATGCGTCCCCGCGAAAGGACATGCAAACGATTTGCATTGCAGGGCATATTCAAAATCATGTGCGCCCGGTACGACACCGAGAAGCACTAATAAGAAGGGTGCACAGAGGACGGGGTGTAAGTAGTGAAATTGTGTTGTGCTGCCGGACCTGTGCGTGGGAAGCTTCCTGATGCCTCGTCGCAGAATACGTTACACCACCGGCGAGTGCGGCGGCAGTGGGCCGTTGAACGCCACACCTTGACTTCGATATGGCACGACATTGTCTTCTACGACGAATCCCGCTTCTGCCTGTAACACCACGATGGTCGGATACGCGTGTGGCGCCACCGCTGCGAGAAACTGTATGACGCCTACATTATGCATCACTATACCGATTCGTCGCCTGGCATTATGGTTTGGGGCGCAATTGGATATGACACCCGCAACCCTCTGGTACGCATCGCCGGTACACTCAACAGCCACCACACCATCCCCGACATTTCGGAGCCTGCAGTCCTCCCTTACCTGCAGGACCTGCCAGCGGCCACGTATCAACAGGACAATGCGCGCCCGCACGTGGCACGCGTCGTGCAACAATTCTTCACGGCCCACCAAGTGTCACTGCTGCCGTCACCCGCCTGTTCTCCCGATATGTCGCCCATCGAATACGCATGGTCGCTGATCGGCAACCGAGTGCCCCGGCAATCATCACCCGCGGCTGCGCCTGATGAACTGTGGCAACGTGTGGAAGTAACCTGGACCGACAAACCCCAAGCCCACATCCAAAGCCTCTTCCGTTCGATGCCGCGGCGTGTAGGGTCCGTTATTGCCAGCCATGGGGGCCACACGAACTATTGATGTCTGCGTGTTCCGCAAGTCGCACGGGCCTATAAGCTCAATCGTTTCATCTTTGTATCTGTTGTTATGTGTCCAGTAAATTTGGCTTTGCTATCTCGTTTCCTTCTTGGTGTTGCATTTTGGGTGGCCAGCAGTGTGGTATGACTATGTAAGCCTTCATTTATAATGTGACTGTTATTTCTATTTATCTGAGGATGTTGTTATTTCTTACGCATATTTTTTTTACATTTTTTACGTAACCTTTTAAGTGGCTGATGCGCTTGGATATAATGGTGCACAAAATTCTTTTCGCTCCCCGAACAAATATACACATAGCTGCCGGAATTTGCGAAAGCTGCCCCAAAAATGATTCCATTCTCTCGTCTTATCTTAGCATTACGACCATAAACCTATTACGATATAAGAGGGGTCTTCTGGTTCTTAATTCCGTGCTCCATATCCCACCCAAGGACAGGTTCGGATTAAGGGGGAGCCTTGGGGCCCACTATGACCAAGGGCCATGGAGGCATTCCAGGGCAAATGATTGAGTGAGTGAAATAGTTTTATTTGGTATATTATGATATCCTCTTGGTCTGAAACAGAAGCTAGAAGACGAACATATTTCAAGGTAGTGATTTACCAAGGGTAAAGATTTTATGTCGCTGTGCACAGCGAAGTCGGCGAGACAGTTCCAGCTTTTTCACTACCATCCACCCGCACCTCATAATTTGCTATTGGGGACCATTAATAGAAGTCCCCTGTGCCTTCACATTATGTTTAACAAAAAGATGAATTAAGAAAATGCTTAATCATTAGAAAATCTAGGAATCTTAAGCTTTTCACACATGTTTTTATGAGGACAATGAAACGTACAAATACTTATGAAAACTGCAGATAATATATTAGTTTGTAGAATGCAGTGCGTATTATCACAAGCATATTGCTACAAATTCATGTTTTTAGCAGACTGTAATAATGATTTCCTGTCATAAATTCCTAGAGGGCACATTCAGATGTCTTAGCCTTGGGGCCCACTGAACTGTTTTAGCCGAGGGCGTCGTTAAGGACTTATTGAGGCGCTGCCAAAAGCATGATGCGGAAGGACAAGTCCCCGTGACACTGATATCGTGTTCGTGGGTAGAAACAAGTGATTCAATGCTTTCTTTGTTTCTTCACCATTGATATAGACCTCTTAGCAGGTAGCCATTAAAAAACGATTGTCAACGATACCCTTAGTGACCGCTTTGTATAATATCGTGAACTTGAAGCAACGCCTTTTGAAGTACAGGTTCACTCACACCAGATGCTTTCGGCCTACTTTCTTTGGATAGCGAATATATGTATTTCTAGCAGATTATCGCCCATTTTGTTAACCCGAGTTAGTTCGTTTTATCCGGGTAAAGGGTTAAACATTGCTTAACCGGAAATTTCCAAATGGTAAATCTCGAAATCACCAAATATTTTTGGAGTTCCGCGATGACCTTACAACTGAAAAATTGCAGAATTCTCTGCGAAGGTTTCCATGAAATTGCGCAGGTCTCTACGCACCCCGAAGGCTACAGCATGTGTATTCATATAACCTGGAAGGAGATCTGATGCTGTGTTCTGTTGTAACGATGCGGTGATTAACGACAACCGCAGGCAACTGAATGTGCTATATACCGTCGCTCGTCCCTAATTTTCTCTTACTTGTTCCAGGATGGGGACAGGCCTAGTGCCGTAAGACAAATACACCAGGGTTTCAAACCCAGACCTATCTCGGACGAATGGTCAGAAGGCAGAGCTTAGACCACTGCGCCACAGGGGACAGCTCGCACTGATTCGCTCGTTCCGTTCGTCGACATTTCCGGTGAATGATTTTGCGGGGAATTAAATACACTTGCGAAATGGTTCTAAGTCGAATATGTTTGTATTGTTCGTTGACTTTTCCGGTTTAGAGAACGGTTTTTAGTTAAAATTTATTTTTCTATATTACGGAATATACTTTCTGCTTGTTTTCAGGTAAGTTCTTTTTTAAAACGTTCATTTAATTTATTGCCTATTTCTACGCTGCTGAACAAAGTAACTATTTGGCCGTCCCAGTGGCGCAGTCGTCTAAGCGATGGCTTATGACCATTCGGACGAGTTGGGTCCGGGTTCGAATCCCGGTGAGGCATGGATGTTGTGTTTGTCTTACGGTGCTGGCTGTCTCCCATCCCTGGAACTAGTGGCTCTAAATTAGGAACGGACGACTACTTATAACCCATTGAGTTACTCACGGTGGTAGTAAAACTTTCAATCAAAAAAAAAAATCTATTTGTGACTGGATCAGGAACTTTGCCTGGATATATTTTTTTATTGGAGGTTTAACGACCACCGTGAGCAACTTATAACGAAGTGAATTTCTCCGTCATTTCTGTCCACGCCAGGATTCGAACCCGGATCCCCTCATTCCGGAATAAGTCACTCTACCAATTGAGCTACGCAAACGTTTTATTCTGATTCCTATCTGCCTTTATGTCGTGTGCGTCCTTCTGGCAGGTACGTCACATCTCCTGGTACGTTACAAACTCAATGGGCTATAAGAAGTCGCCCGTCCTTAATTTAGGGTCACTGGTTCCAGCGAAGGGAGAGATCCAGTGCCGTAAGACAAACACAACATCCATGCATCACCGGGATTCGAACTACGACACCTTTTTGACGAATGATCAGAGGCCGTATCTTAGACCACTGCACCACCGGGGCGGCGCCTGGATATCAAATGTCCCTGATGAACACTTGATGTCTAATTAAAAGCAGTTCTGACTAATCGAAAGAATGGCACTTTTACAGAATCCATTCGTGAATGACATTAATTTGTTCAAATATAAAAGGATTTAGTGTTTCGACTTGGTATGATCGCCAAACTTTCTCATTATGTTGATATACCATATGCAAATACTAAAAAAAAATCTAAAATCAGAAACACTTTCGACCCAAGTAATTTTGATAAGGAATGCTGAACCTGTACCAAGATGAGTCAAAAGTTCATCCTATTTTCAGTTATAAAAGCCCTACCAATTCACCTCATTCTCCAATGTACAGGCGGTTGTTTTCTATAGTTCTTTGCCAGCGTTTCACCAAAGCCACGATCATGTGGCTCAACGATTCGGTAGGTTTCGAGAACAGAAACTCTCTGAAGTCACATTTGACATCCACTGCTGAACCAAAGTGCCGTCCTTCTGGGAAATGGGCCATGGAGTGAAAAAGGTAGTAGTCGGATAAGGTAGGATCTCAACCCATTTCAATGTCTGTAATATTCGGCGGATTACTGTAGATGCGCGACGTGGGGCATTATCTACTTGAAGCAACGTCTACTTCCTACTGATGAACACTGGGCTGTGTTGGTGTAGATCATCACGGAATAGCTGCAGTTGTTCCGAAAAAAGGGGTCCCGTCCACAGCCTGAGCATCAAGGACAAGTTTTCCGTGCGCGCTCCCCCACAATTCGACCAAATGTATATCATGACTCTTCTCTCTGGCCGTCCTATTTGCACTACTGCGTGTGCTTCTTGGAATGACCAAACACGCTGGTTCCCACTTGTAGGGTAGCATAGAAATAAGCCCTTTTTATCACCTATGACGATACAACACCAAAACATGTCATGTGGATTTGACAGCAGTCTGTTGCAAAGAGCAAAACTTTGTATGCGTGCAGAGCTGTCGATTCCTTTGAAACTATTCAATGGCGCCTGTAGAAGAAACCAAGCTGGTGCAAGTGACGAACGATTTTGGATATACACTGAAGAGCAATTGCATTTGGGACAGCTGGCGTTGTGCAAATGTGGCGCTGTGGGCAGCCCTGTAAACGAAAACGACAGGACTTATGCAGCGATCGTACAATTTAAGGAGTGATGCAACGGGAATCTGTAAGAGTCGGACGCGGTATCAGTAAGACGAAGGATCGAAGCGCATTTGAACGTGGGCAAATTGTCGGGGTCCGACGAATGGGTCACTCTATCTCGGAAGTCCTGCAGGCACTGGGATTTTCACGAGCCACTGTGTCACGGGTGCACCGTGAGCACATCGAATCCGGTAAAACAATACTTGCAAGTGCCAACTGCCGTGGACAACAGCGTGTGGATGAGCGAGGTCATCGTCGGCTATCTAGCATTGTAACAGCGCATAGGCGGGCCACAGTGCAAGAAATCACTCGGCAATTTAACGCTGGTGCACAAAAACGTGTAAGCAGCCACACCATCCAGAACAATCTCATCACTATGGGGTACAGAAGCCATCGTCCCACGAGGGTGTACCGCTGCTGACCGCACATCACAGGGTGCAAAGATCAGCATGGGCGCGGGAACATCGCCACCGGACCCTAGACATGTGGAAAAATGTTGCCTGGACTGATGAGTCGAGATTCATGTTTGTACATGCGGATGGCCGGATACGAAAACGGCCCAAACCACATGAAGCGATGGATCCTACTTACCAGAAGGGTACTACTCTTCAAGCTGGTGGGGGTGGCATTCTCGTCTGAGGACTGTTCACGTGGACTGAAATGGGACCCCTGGTACGTGTGACATCGTCTCTCACAGGTCAACTTTACCAAGATATCCTGGACGGCCATTTGCTGCCGTTTGTGCGTTTTCAACACCCCAGTGGGGACCTCATCCTGCAACAAGAGAATGCACCATGCCATCGCTCCCGAATTGTATCCGAATGGTTGGATGAACACTCCACCGACGTGACCTCGCTTCCTGAACCAGCTAGGTCACCTGACTTAATTCCATCGAGCACATCTGGAATGCTATCGAGAGAGATGTTCGAGGCTCTGACCCCCCCCCTCCTCCATAAAATCTTCATGAACTGTGGGAGCTTGTTCAAGGGTCGTGGATCGATATGGCTTCCCAACGCTTCCGGTGTCTTGTCGAGTTCATGCCGAGACGAATCGCCGCCGTCATCAGGGCGAAAGGTGGTGCTACACGTTACTAGACAGGTATATCTAATTGAATTGCTCTTCAGTGTAGAATACCTCTCCCAAGCTTATATTTATGATGTACCGAAGTTCGTTGTCACAGATTCGTTCGACCAAGAGGTCAGTGTCGTCTTCGAGGCAGGTGTCCTAGCATAGAAACACCGGAACCATTGTGGTGCAGTGAAATTGTGTCTACCTTGTCCTTGTGCACGAAATTTCTTTCACTACTGCTTCAGCGTTTAAACCCTCTTTATGTTTTTCAATAATAGCGGAGGAGCACACGAACAGCAAACTTATCGACCCCTACCCTCTGTTCACCTGATGACATAAGGTGGCTCAGTTCGAAATGCACGTCATCGCGGTTCGCTGTCTAATGGCGAGAATTTCACACAGAACAGAATGCTCAATATTCTTCGTAGCTCAAAACGCGAAAGTTCGATTCACCTTGGTAACATGTGCATCCAATAAGTTTATTACTATATGCGACATTTCTTCCTGGTGTTGCATATTTTTATAGTGTAATTCTCTTGTTGGTTGTTATTGCATCATTATAGAAAGGGAAGACTGTTAGGAATGAAAAAACAAGAAAGGTGACCCCGAATTTTCGGGTGTAATAAGCACGTCTTTTGAATCCGTTCTGACGCAAATTAAATTTAGCAAAGCTGTTCAAAATTAATGGAACCGGTATGGAAATCAATAGATCTTACAAAAGAAAGATTTTCAATCAGGTTTTTAATTCCCTCAGATATTGCTGTAAACGGAATCGTGACCCAGCAAAAACAGTATTGCTGGGCCAGCAGTGCCAGCACTATGTTGCCGCTGCCGAACCGTCAATAAAATGTCCGGGCGGCCAACAGAAGGGCCAGCAGTTCAGGCCAACAGCTGGCCAACAGTTGTCACCCCATCAGTTGTCATATGCCACAACAGGGCCATCAGTGGTCCATCACAGCCAGTAGCAGCCACAAGTGGCCCTTCAGTGGCCCTGCAAGTACGTGCCAGAAATGATGGCTAGCCTAATGTGGTCCGCTAGTGGGTCGTTAGTGGCAGCCAGCAACCACGTGACGTAACTGGTGGCTTGCCGAATCTTGTCCGCCAATTTCCCAGTAGTACAACAATAAAAAAAAAGCAAGGATAACCGCAGTTTCCTAAAGCTACAATTTTTTTACCCTTACGAAGCTTGTGAATTAACGCACTGCGCTGGGGAAATTTTCTCTAGAGACCGGAAAAACGACGTTTGCATCTGATTAGATTCGATCCTGGGCCGTTTGCGTGGAAAGCGCGCTCGCTACCGACCGGACTAATTCACAACGCTCGCCTACGTGCTGGAAGCTATCTGTTTGGTATGCAATTTGTAATCAAATGCTTCCCTCTTTCATTTTATAATATTGCGAGGTATTTTTCATAAAAGTCAGTTTTATATAATTGATAAATTAATTTTTTCAACGTAACGATAGTTTTTTTTACCTTAAGGGAACTTCACTCATTTTCAAGGCGTGTACATACCTAGAGTCGCTTTCCAAAGTTTTGTACTGACCTTGCCGTCTTAAAAAGAGATTGTTGAATAAATATATATTTACCCGGGTTCATGTCACATTCTGTTACATTTTTAACGTTGTGTCTTTCCTTTTCGTTGTCCGAAGCTACATTTGTTTTAAAGAGTAAAAGATATTTTATTTTACTTCTCGTTATTTTTAGAAGCGAATTCCTCCCAGTCTTGTGTATGCAACCCATGGATAAGTACACCACATAGCGTTCCTTTTTTTTTCTTTCAAATAACTAATGAATTTTGTACGCGTATAATTCTTTTTTTCCCCAACAAACGCTATTTTAATGGTTTTCCAGGATATTTCAAGCGGTTTCAAATTTTTTCTTGTTATTCATCCACTCCATTCCATGAATTGTTATTCATGGGAATGGAGTGGGTGTATTTCATGGCTGTAATCTAGTATTTCACGGCTTAATCTGATATCTTCGTCGACGTAAAATTTCATTAGGAAATTTATTCGCCTCTCCACATATGGATTTTTTCTTAACATCCACTGAACTAACACGATGGCGATAGCGTCGTCTTCAACTAACTGGTACCATGAGAGACACAGCAAGTGTTGCTTCTGCGCATGCGCAGTCTTGATGCTTCCATTTGCTGTTGGGGGTTGCATTGGTTGCCAGCAACGGGCCACTAGTGGCACTTGCTTGGAGGCCCACAATTCACGGCGATGCTGCAGGGTCATCAATGGCTCGCCAACTGATAGCGCTGCCACCAACGGACCACTACCGGGCCGTGAGCGGCAGATTTCAGCCAGCAGTGACCCATCACTGCCAGCTGGTGGCCAGCAGTTTCCCAGCACTTGTGTTTTTGCTGGGGAGCTTACGAACTCTTAGAAACAGAGATATCGACAAAAATAAGACGTGACTTTTACGTCCTCTGGTGGAAAAACTATGCATTATTTTAGGAAGAAAGTATTCTCAAAAGGTGTATCCATATAAGTGGTATCGGTCGAAGAAAAAATTAGTCGAGTTTTCAGGAGCCCAGATTTTGCGACAAATACTTCAGAAGCAGAAATTAACACTTATGACCCCTGGTGACTAAACCATTCTTTACCAAACAATAGAAATTATGTGAAAAACATTTGCCATCAGGTCTTGTATGTGACACAGGAAGAATTTTTCAAATCAGATCTTTAGGAGCAGAAATAACGCAGAAAACGCAATTTACCTTTGTGCCCCCTAGCGGAAAGTCTATGATTTACTTCAAAATTTTGAATTTATAGGAAAAACATTTCGCATCGGAAACAGTATCCAACAAAAAAGGAATTTTTCAAATCGCATGCTTAGAAGTAGAGATATTGACAAAAATAAGATATACATCTGCGCCCCTGGCGTAGAAAGCATGCAATTTTTCAAGGAGAAAATTTTTCTAAGAGGTTTGTCGACATGAGGAGTAGTATCGGTCAACAAACGACTTTTTTTCCAATCGAGATTTTAGAAGCTCATATTTTGATGCAAATACAACAGAAACGGAAACTAAGACATACGCCACCTGGTGGCCAAACCATTTCTTACAAAAACTAGAAAATATGTGCAAACGATTTCCCATCAGGAGTTGTATGCGGTGCAGGAAGAATTTTTCAAATCGGAGATTTAGAAGCAGAGATATAGGAGGAAATGCAATTTACCGTTACGCCCCCTAGCGGAAAGTCTATGAATTACTTGAAAATTTTGAAATTACATGAACCACATGTCACACTAGAAACACTCTCTAACAAAGAAGGAATTTTTCAAATCGGACTCCTAGAAATAGAGATATTGACAAAAATGAGATATACATCTATGCCCCCTGGCGTAGAAACCATGAACTATTTTAAGAAGAATATGTTTCTAAATGGTTTGTCGACATGAGTAGTATCGTTCAACAAACGACGTTTTTTTCAATCGAGAATTTAGAACAGCATATTTCGCTGCAAATACAACAGAAGCGGAAATTAAGATTTACGCTCCCCTGGTGGTTAAACTATTCTTTTTACAAAAATTCGAAATTATGTGCAAACGATTTTCCATCAGGAGCTGTATCCGGCGCAGAAAGAGTTTTTTAAATCGGAGATTCAAAAGCAGAGATATAGGGGGAAACACAATTTACCGTTACGCCCCCTAGCGGGAAGTCTATGAATTACTTGAAAATTTTGAAATTACATGAAAAACATGTCACACGGAAAACACTATCCAACAAAGAAGAAATTTTTCAAATCAGACTCCTAGAAGAAGAGATATTGGCAAAAATAAGATGTACATCTACGCCCCTTGTCGGAGAAACTGTGTAATATTTTAAGAAGAAAATATTCCAAAAAGGTTTATCGATGTGAGTGGCATCAGTCCACGAACAGAAGATGACGGCCGAGAGTATCTTGCTGGTTGGTTGGCCAAAAAATATAATGAAAAATACCCACATCTGGGAGATTACACATCAAAAAATAACACTGGACATATTGATCAATCCTGGCTACATCATCTCTCATTTGGAGGACTCATTCAACTATCCCTTGAGGTCTTTCGCTAAGAATTCGGAATATGAATTTCTTAAAAAAAACATAAATTACACTATAAGTAAAGAGCTGTATGTCGTAAAAACCTTAACCGAGAAAGCATCTCTCTTGTTTCCTGGATTTCCCACAGAGGTACTTAGGACATATTACAGGCATGTGATTCTTCCGCTAATTAGCGGAATTCCGTGAATTCACTTTTTAGAAAAAACGGAAATCCGCTACATTTGTCATTTGCGATCTCAGGCTTTTGACAAGTTTGTAATATGGCAAATACATCAGAAGCAAAAATTAATACTTACGCCCGCTGATGGCCAAAGTATTCTTTACCAAAAATTTGAAATTATATGCAAAAGATTTTCCACCAGGAGATGTATCCGCTGAAGAAAAAAATTTCAAATCGGAGTTTCAGAAGAAGAGCTATCGAGGAAAATGTAATTTACTTTTACGCCCACAAGCGGAAAATCTATGCGTAATTTGAAAAAAGTTATTATATCTAAAATACTCTTCGATATAAATAGAATCGAAAGATAAAAATGTTTTTCAACAGGATGTTTAGAAGCAAATATGTGGAATAAAACGTATTTTTGAATTCGACATCATCTACATTTACGCCCTCTACCGGCGAAATTGTGCATCGTAAAAAAACGAAATAAATAATCATCATTTGCATATTTTAAGCTTTCCAATGCAAAAGGAATTTTTCAAATCGGACAAATAGTTGCAGAGATATCGTGGGTACAGACGGACAGACGGACAAACCGATTACAAAAGACGTGCTAACAACGTGCACGTTGGGCGAAATTAAAGCGAAAAAATAGTTATTGCCTGAATCCACTCCGCCATGAAAGTAACTTTATTATTGATGATACTATGGCGTTGGCTCTACAGTAGGCACAATGAGCACCGCTTTTGACTTAATTTCTCCTCAAAACAAAAGGAAAATACATGCTCAGTGGATTGATATAGAAAGAAGACTTTATAGGGAATGTGAAAATACCCTTTTGTTTATAATTACCTATAATTGTGCAGGTGAACACATGATTTGCTACGGTTCTCAATAAATTTCATGTTTTCCAAACTGGAGATGTAAGAAAGAATATCTCAATATTTGCAGCAAGAAATCGGATACCGATTTCTTGCTGTGAAATTACGGGGGTTGGCATGTAGATGAGAACACATATACAGTACATATTTTTACATATTCGTCCGTCCATGTATGTCAGAAAATTATAATTTATATGTTTTCAGTTGAAATGCGGTGTCGCTGTTAGACACTGCTGCTCCTATGATAAATGGAATTTATGTTTATCTCGCTTGTATGGTGTAGGATTTTATTACTTAAGAGAAGTAAGAGTGTTTTTAATTGCAATGTTGAACGGTAATGGCGTAATATAGGTATTTAGAACACAGAAACTCTAGTTGTTGAATGTGCAATATTTTATACCTGACAGAGATAAAGGAGAGATCACGCCCAATATTTTTTCATATTTTCACTTATCCCCGATGTACAAATTTCTGTGTACGATATACTGTACTTGTTTCTATGTCACTCAGTTGTGATTCTATAGAAAGAGCCAGAAAAATGTATTTTATGTCAAGAAATTTTATTTAGCTTTTCTTACGCAATTTTTCTTATAGTTCCTTGTAGAGGCAACATCTATTTGAAATGCAGTATCCACTTTGGGAAGTGCAAAATTTCGGTGAATTTAATTAAAAAGATCACGAAGTTCAGTTTTTTTCCGGGAGGGTTGGTGGGTAAACAACCACAGGAACAACTCCATGAGCTATGCATTATATAAGTAGTAACTTTTCCCTAATTTAGGGACACCGGCTCTAGAAAAGGGAGAGCCACTGCCACAAGACAAACAAAACATCCACGCTTCACCGGGATTTGAACAAGTACTCATCTCGGACGAGTGGTCAAAAAGCCTGCGCTTGAAATGCTGCGACACCTGGGCGGCAAATAAAAAGGCTTCATTGCATACGAGTGTATGTATGCATTAGGCATAACTCATCGGGAAATCCTGATTAACACCTCAAAATTTGGCAGGTTATTTCTCATTCTCCCAATGGCAAAGACCAGTTTCAGATCGAAGTTCCAAAAGACTAGCATGCCAGAAGAGAAACGTATAACCGTATTTCTACGGAAGAGCCAGGAAGTCTAAACAAGACAATTGATAACGAGCATTGGGGCACTTACACTGACATTGGCGCAGCTATGAAAATATTCCTGTCACATGTACACCAAGATAAAATCTGCGTACTTAGAACGGAGTTAATTCTTTTTTCATAAAGTACGCAATGCTAAAATCAAAATTAACAAAACAGCTGGCCACCCAAAATGCAACACCAAGAAGGAAGCATCCGATTGGCCTGAAATTCGTAGCACGCGTCGCCCGCGAGAGGACATGCAAACGATTAGCATTGCAGGGCATATGCAAATCATGTGCGCCCGGCACGCAACCGAGAAGCACTGTAAGAAGGGTGCACAGAAGGCGGGATGTAAGTAGTGAAAGTGTGTTGTGGTGCCGGACCTGTGCGTGGGGAGCTTCCTGATGCCTCGTCGCAGAATACGACAGTCATTCCAGCACGTTTCGGAGTTCGACAGAGGACGAATAGCGGCTTATCGCGACAGCGGTATATCGTACCGAGACATCGGCGCCCGTGTGGGACGAAATCCAGCCACAGTGAGGCGAGAATGAATTCGGTGAGTGCAGGAGGGACGGACGGACCGACGTTAGCGGTCGCCGCTGCCGCGGCACGCCACCGAAGAAGAGGACTGGCATGTTGTGCGGAGGGCATTGACTGCTTGCACCGCCACATCACGAACGTTAGCGCAGGAATTAGGGTATGTTACGCAACAACCTGTGTCAGCACCTACCGTTCCACGTCGTCTGCAGGAACGGATACTTTTCGCATGGCGCCCATTGCTCCGATTACCATTGACGTTACAGCACTGGCAAGTGCGGGGGCAGTGGGCCGTTGAACGCAGCATCTGCACTACGGAATGGCACGGCATTGTCTTCTCCGACGAATCCCGCTTCTGCCTGCAACACCACGATGGTTGGATACGAGTGTGGAGGCAACGCGGCGAGAGACTACAAGGCGCCTGCATTATGCATCGCCATACCAGTCCGTCGCCTGGCGTTATGGTTTGGGGCGCAATTGGATATGACACCCACCAACCTCTGTTACGCATCGCCGGCACACTCAACAGCCATCGCTGCATCTCCGACGTTCTGGAGCCTGTAGTTCTCCCTTACCTGCAGGACCTGCCAGCAGCCACGTTTCAACAGGTCAATGCGCACGCACGTGGCACGCATCGTGCAACAATTCTTCACGGTTCACCAGGTGTCACTGCTGCCGTGGCCCGCCTTTTCTGCCGATATATCGCCCATCGAACACGTCTGGTCGCTGATCGGCACCCGAGTTGCCCGGCAAACCCACCCGCGGCCACGCCTGATGAACTGTGGCAACGTGTGGAAGCAGCCTGGACCGACATACCCCAAGCCCACATCCAAAGCCTCTTTCGTTCGATGCCGCGGCGTGTAGCGGCCGTTATTGCCAGTCATGGGGGCCACACGAACTATTGATGTCTGCGTGTTCCGCAAGTCGCACGGGCCTGTAAGCTCAATCGTTTCATCTTTGTATCTGTTATTACATGTCCAGTAAATATGACTTTGCTATATTGTGTCCTTCTTGGTGTTGCATTTTGGGTGGCCAGCAGTGTACATTAAGTGAACAGATAGTAAACAATTTTGCGTGAAAACTCATTTGGGTCAAACACTTTCTGAATGCGAATTTGTCCCCCGCTATCTGATCTTTTCTTGCGTGAATGTTAAATATGTGAGGGCTGATCAATACGTGACTTCCGATAACTTTTGGTCGCGGATTAGGGTTATGTAAATCGATGTCTGCCAACGTTATTATGCCTTCCTGAATGGAGGACGGTGTTTAGCCTGGAGTTTGAATAGAGAGGCATTCATTTAACATGCTGGATAATACAATGTAGGAGGGCTGACTAAAATGTAGCTGTGGAGTACTTTTGGCCGCATATTAGGGATACGTAAATCGGTGTGTCTTAACGTATTTAGACTTTTCTGACTGAAGGGCTTTGTTTGGGTTAGGAATTTGAAAATGCTATGTAACGCAATGCTTGAGGGTGGTTATTTAGGTACTTTCGATGTACCTGTGTGGCGGCTGATTAGGTTTATGTAAATCGATGTTTTTCTCCTGGTTAGAGGGCGATATTAGGCGCAGGAGTGAGTGTGAAGTATGAATAAAGAGGCAACGAGCTGCAGAAGTGATTCAAGTAAAAATGGTATCCCGCATGGACACAGGGTCTCACTAGAAAGTACGTGTGGCGATTAGTTTAATCTATATGGTGTACGGTACCAAAAGAAACATTGCATTTGCAGCAATCTGACGCAGTCACCCGCCTGTCTGCTTTCACTGTAGCACACTCCATGTTTCTGGTTTTTTTTGTTGACATTGAACGCTTTCCATTGTGTTTTATGTATGTTGTTAAAGGCTTGCAACACGCCACGTTACTTTCTGTTGTTTGAATGTTTGCCACACGCCACGTTACTGTCTGTTGTTTGAATGTTTGCCACACGCCACGTTACTCTATTGCTTTAAAGCTTACCCTTGAATTTGATGTATATTGTTGATGTTAAAGGCTTGCCACGTCTGTTGTTGAAGGCTTTCCACACCACCACGTCTGTTGTTGATGTTGAAGGCTTTCCACGTCTTTTGTTGACGTTGAAGGCTTGCCACGTCTGTTGTAGACGTTGAAGGCTTGCCACGTCTGTTGTACACGTTGAAGGCTTGCCACGTCTGTTGTACACGTTGAAGGCTTGCCACGCGCCACGTCTGTTGAAGTTAAAGGATTGCCACACGCCACGTCTGTTGATGTTGAAGGCTTGCCACACGCCACATCTGTTGATGTTGAAGACTTGCTCTTGTATTTGATGTATATTAATGTTGAAGGCTTGCCACTGTGTTTGACGTCTGTCCTTGATGTTGAAGGCCTGCTGTTGTTTGGTGTCTATTGTTGATGTTGAAGACTTGGCACACGCCACGTATTGTCTGTTGTTGATGTTGAAGGCTTGTCATTGTGTTTCTTATTCAACAACACCTTGCGCTCGTGCGCGAATTAAACACCATCTTGGCACTCTCCTAACGCTCATGACTTCTTGTATTTGGGGATGGATCGCCGCTGTCGCTGTTTTCGGTGTCCAGTAAAGCGTAAACACCTTTCTTATTTATTTTTTTTTATTGGAGGTTTAACGACCACCGTGAGCAACTCAATGGGCTATAAGCAGTCGCCCGTCCCTAATTTAGGGTCACTGGTTCCAGGGAAGGGAAAGAGCCAGTGCCGTAAGACAAACACAACATCCATGCCTCACCGGGATTCGAACCCGGACCCCTTACGGACGAATGATCAGAGGTCATCGCTTAGACCACTGCGCCACCGGGGCGGCCTTTCTTATTTCCAAGCGTAATCATTCTTACAGGCGAATCGTCATTTCCACTTGAATCTGTTCTCCAGAACATGCTTCAAGTCCTGTGCCAAACAACGGCATCATATGTACTCGCGGCAAGGCTAGCCTGACTACTGGGTGGAAGGTGCTGAGGGTGTATTTCCATTGCATAATATAGTTCCAGTCTAGAAGCTCGTATTCGAGCGTGAACTGGGACTTTGAAAGTACATAGATGTTCAAAACGTTGAGCATACTATCATAAAAAAAAATAAAAATCTCAGTTTCGATCGTGTTTGAAAACAACAACAACAGAAATTCGCATTTTAGTGACGTCATTGTCCCTTCTGCTGATCGGCCATGTGCATTAGGCAGGATATCCCGAAAAATATTTACTACTGGTGGGAGGGTAAGTGGACAGTTCAGTGGTATTGAAAGCAGTGCGCGTTGCTCCTCTCTTCCTAAGGGTAAACAAGAACCAGAGGGAAGTTTCCTTCTGTTCTGTCTGTCCTCACGTTGACAAACTCAGGGATGTGGAAGGGGATTGGACGGATTGCAGCCCACTACTGCGGATATATACTAAACACGATTTCTTTTCGGTGAAAAGGTTTTTGCAATGTCCACTGTGTATCAAGGTTAGATATGCCCCGAATATAGCTGTGGCTGTGATGACGTTGAGAGAAACCGATTTACGTGTCCTTAATATGTCTCCAAATTTCATCGAAAGTTACTTATTGAACAGCATGTACTACATATGTTTGAAACTTTTGTGCTACCCACCCAGCGGTAAGTATTTCAAAACAAAGTAATTTTTCAGTTACACGCCGATGGAAGGATTTCGAACTTAGGAGAACATTGATAAAGTCCAATCCTTTGTAAACTCTTGATAATGAGAATTTTACGCTTTTCAATTGTTGGAATAAACAAAATATTTAATTCTTGAAAACCCCAGTGGAAAAGAGAAATGCATGCCCCCCTCCTCCCGCCATTAAGGAATCCTATTGTGAGACAATACGTGAAGCTGAACTAAGAATAAATAATAATTTGAGAGATGGGAGACAGGTTTACATCCTCTTGATTTATTTTATTCTGCTTAATTTGATGTGTGTTGAGGCACTTAGCGGAGTTTCGCGTGTTTTCGTCTTTACATTTTTAATATTTGGGATTTAATCCCTACGAAATGTAACACAGTGCAATTGTTACCTGTTTAATCCACTGAACGCTCATTTATTTCTCCATAATTTCTTGAATTAAGACAAACAAAGGGAAACTGAAATTCACCTATCTGGGAAATGTAAATTTATGCAATTTGAGTTCTTAATCCTCCTACATCAGTCGGTAATTCCTCAGTAATTTCCTGCGCTTGCAGAGAAATGAAGATTAAGATAGTTTATTATGGAAAATATTTTGTGCCGTTTGCAAGATTGGCATTTATGAAAATTCTTTAGTGAAGTTCCTCGAACTAAACTGACAGCAAATAATTCGTATTTCACTGTAAAAAAAAATATTTGTCACGCATCGAATGTTTTATAATCCCACAAAGGTGAGATTCCGGATTTTCTCGAGATATTTGTGACAGCTACAAGCAAAGGAAATAAAATTTGATTTTAAGCACGAATATTCGGCTGGGTTTTCGTTTCATGGTGTTCCTGTTAAACAAGTATCCTACGACATTTTCCATTTGAGTTATTTTGGAACACAGTAAACCGTTAGAAATGCTTCCCCTTACATGCGGTCCAGTTACTTATGCGTCTCACAACTGTATATGAAGTTAAAGTTTTACAATAAAGTGTGAAAACTGATTTTTCGTGTAATTCACTATATTCGTATTATCAAAAGTATTCGGACACCACAATGTTTTGGGACAAATTGCTATGTCAGTCAGTCGTTAGTCAGTCCACCTTTTGCTTGTATGAGAGTGGCATCTCGTTGAGCCATAATATCAACCAATTTCCAGTCGGCATCGACAGGAATGGCCCGCTATTCATTATGCAAAGCTGCTGCCGGAATGGAGAGCGCAAACGATCGTTGCGGTCGATTTCGTATCAGTCGCTTCAGTCCATCCAGGAGGTGTTCTATGGGATCTTGGTATCCGTCGCTCCAGTTCATCAAAGAAGTATTCTAGGGAGATCAGGACTCTAAGCAGGCCGGTCTAAAAATTCCACCTCATTTTGAAGAAATCAGTCCTGCCCATGTCTTGTGTTGTGGTAGGGAACTTGATCGTGTATGAAGAGACAACTGTCATTTCCATAATATTGCCACATTGTTGGTAGGGAAAAATTATCCAGAACGTCGAGGTACAATTCAGAGTTCATGGTTTGTGATATAATAATCAACGGGCCGAGACTTTACCACGAAAATCATCTCCTTACCATGATGAAGTGTAAGCCGAACTTAACAGTTGGAAGAACACAGTCCGACGAAAATCGTTGTCCAGGCTCTCGCCAAATCCCAAACACGCCTATCAAAGTGGAAGAGTGAAAAACCTGACTGATCACTCCAAAGAACAGCTTTCTAGTCGATCACAGTTCAGGAACGACGGGATTCACACCACTCCAAACGGCGCGTCGAATTCACGGTAATGATGTTGTGGCCTGTGTGCCGCTCCTCTACCATAATGACCCACACTGTGAAACTCTCCGCGGATAGTTATGGTACTAAACGAGACATTTACAAGTTATGGTACTAAACGAGCCATTTACAAGTTATGGTACTAAACGAGCCATTTACCATGGCTCTTCTGTCATGTTCCGTCAGTTTGTGTGGCTTTCCTGAAAGTTATTTTTGCTGTAGATCCACTTCCCTGCTTCTATTTCTTCACGACATCACTTACAGCCAGTTTCGGTATGTTTAGTTTAGCTGCAATGCTCCGTATGGAAGCGTTATTGGAATGACATCCTATGGCCATCCCACGCTGATATATGGAAAGTTCACGTCCACGGAATATATCCGCTTCAAGGTTATTGATAACACGACAGAGCATCTCACTTCTCAACTTCATAAACGTACCTTTCCATTCACAGTGCCCCTTCGTACGCAACCGTTATTTGCACTTATGAAACTATTTGGTACTGTCCGAATACTTTTGATAGTAGAGTATATACCGAATGGTGTGTAGCCGCCCGAACGCCGAATGGTCAGCAGCGCTGGCTTCAAAATATTCGAAATACAAGGACCCGGTATTCAGTCTCGAATGAGGCATAGGTGTTGCGATTTTCTTAGGCACTGCCCCGGTGGCGCAGTGGTCTAAGCGATGGCCTATGATCATTCGTCCGAAAGGGGTCCGGGCTGGAATCCCGGTGAGACATGAATGTTGTGTTTGTCTTACGGCACTGGCTCTCGCCCTTCCCTGGAACGAGTGACCCTAAATTAGGGACGGGCGATTGCTTATAGCCCATTGAGTTGCTCACGGTGGTCGTTAAAATCTCCAATAAAAAAGAAAAGGTCCTACGGCACTGGCCCTGTACCTTCCCTAGGAGCAGGGGCCCTACGTTAGGGAAGGTCGACGGTTTATAGGCTTAGACGCTGAACAGGGTCATTAAACCTTGAACAGATTCCGTGGTGACCGAGGGGCTTACTCCCGAAATGGCGGCAGCCGATTGGTCAGTCTTTGGCTTCCCACAATTTATCCGAGATGCGCCCAGGTTCGTGTCATGGTCATGGATGAGGTTCGTTCTACGCCGTGTGTCTCCGAGTTCTGCTTCGACCAGCATACAGTCTTTTTTTAGTGACCGACAACAGTCAATCCATAGTGGTGCGATATGGATATTTTTTAAATTTGAAAGATATTTCTGATGTCTCTCTGCAGCTTCACTGCAATTTCCCTGTTTGCACTGTATGATTTGATAAAATATATTATCTAATCTGGGTATTCGTGTTCAGTTGGTTTATATATAAAACCTTGTATCCATACTTTATCAAAGGTTTTGGCTATCTCTATAAATGTAGCTACGGTATAATCTTTTTTAGTTCAAATCTATTTTGGGCTGAATTATGAGACAAAGGTTGAAGAATTTTAAAGTGTTGCGGTGTGTTGCAGTACACTGTTTGTTTCACATTGTTTTGGGGAGCATTTGAAAACCAGAGCTGGGCAAAATCGTAACTGAATTAATTGGTAATGCATTACAGCGTAATTGTAATGGGAACAAGAACTTAGCGTTACCATTACATGTTAATGGTGAACTGGTCATTAGAATTACATGGTAATTGTAATGACATGTAGTAGTCACCCGTTATAAACGTAATGGTTAACTATATGTTGGTAATTAACCAATAACTTATGGGTAAAAATACGTGGCTGCCACTGGTTGACAGATTGCTACAATCAGTACAGTATTCTCGTCCATTACATACGTTTCACTGTCCAAAATAAGTACCCCACTGTAGCCACAGGCACATATCAGCACTAAACTCTCAGTTCAGCAACTCAGGGTACACTGCCGAATATTACAGAATTCTGCGAACTCTTGATATTTTTGCAGGACTTCTCAAGTGTTGTTGTCCATTACTTGTCCGATACGAACACAGGACTAGATCAGATCATATATAGAGGATTTTAGGAAGGGATTGTTTGACTCCAGGTCTTAAACAATCCTTAGAAATAGGAAGCTAGAAGATTTGGGATAGAGTGCCCGATAGGAACGTCGAATTAGAAAGGGGGAGGAAGACGCTCTTATTTATTACCGGGGGGTAGTACCTGAGGCCCCACGGCTTAACGTGCCCATCCGACGAACGGCGGATATTTAGTGGTTTGAGCGTTCGTACCTGCCAGGGATCCAACCCGAAGTCTTTTCCGTGGGAGTCACGAACGTTAACCACTAGGCCACACGCAGCCCCGAACACTGGACTAGCGAGCGACCAACTCTTTTATATATACTGCACGACAGGATCTGAATCTTCTGGAATATTCTTGATTTACATAAAGCTCTCCAACTGCCCACTGGGGGATCATTCTGGAACATTCTACATACGTCTAACTCTTTCTTGCCGCTTCTAGAACATTCTACACTACACTTCAGTCACTGTCTGCTATGTTACACCGCCGATTTTTCTAGACATAGCGTTTGGCACACGTACACTTCTATAAACTATTACTATGCAATTATTATTTGCAAATTGTGTAACTTCATTACCAAATAATTCCATTGCCTTTGAATAGCATTATTAAATGAATTATGTCCTCTTCATTGTAATGCATTATAGATTCATTCCATTACCTTGTGCAAACCATACTTGGGATTACCTTGTAATGCATTAACTGTTACTGCGTTACATTGTAATGCATTACACGTTAATTGTAATCTGTACTTCCATTACTTTGTAATGCATTCCTGCCCAACTCTCTTGAAAGCCCAGTGGTTGTATCTCTCTATTCTAAAAAAAAGTAACTGCCGCTGTTTTAGAAATTTTGCAACACTCTTGCTTTTCTACGTCGCAACGCAAAACGTATTGAACACAAAAATATGAAATTTACATCGTCTGTAGAGAATTGTTTGGAGAACATGCTGAATTAAACCATTTCTCGATTCTAGCGAAACTTCAAGAGCTATTGTATTTCAAAAATAAGGTAAGCAAAAAAAGTGCTATCAGGTCGCGTTCCGGACACACGAACAGCAACAGAACCACGAAACTTTGTAGGCATGTAGTGTCATGACCGAAGTTTTGCACCCCGTCACAATTTTTTTTGAATTTCGATTTAGTTTACGAGAAATTAAATTTCTAAATTTCACAAAATTATCTATTTCGCGATAGGATCCATTAAAAAAACGGTTATACCGCAAACTATAAATTATAACGCATTGCAATTTTTACAGCATAAACTTACAACAATCATCCCATTTTTACAGATAGAAATTTAAGAAAAAGTCATTTTCTGATTTTTAAGCATTTTTTAAAGACGCAAAGGAAAGAAACGAACGGCTTGTCTTCATAAGATCTTTATTGCTCAAAGTGTTGGGAAAAAAACCCTGAACAAAATATACACAAGTACAAAATAAATATAGTAACAAGAAATGGGAGAGAACAAAGTGATCGCCGGCATTTAAAAAACAAATAAAAACAATGTAAAAGGTGTGAAAAAGCGGGCTCTCACAGGCTACCCAGTTTAACAGTAGTAAAAAATATAAGTCAATAAGTCCATTGATGACAATAGTAATAAAATGTGTCTGGGAGTTCACCGAAAAACGAAAAAAAACCCGGTAAAGCAGTAAGAGTTCAAAGGTAAACAATTTCAAAACAAAACGCGAATTCAGTAGTAAAAGTAAGTCTCACACATGGGCAGAAAAGTAGACACAGAACACTAGTGAAGAATACTTATGATGGAAAAAACACTGTAGTGGAGAGCCAAAGGTTAAGCCTGCATTTTCACGACATTTTCGACCACTTGGAACCAAGGCTGTTGTGGTGACTACATAGACATGAAGTTTGGAACAGTGTTATTTGCCTGTGCAATGTCAAATTCGAGTTATAGTCTGGCTGTAATGGAGTGACGATATCTGCGGCAGAGGAAACGACGAGCTGTGTGATAAAGGCGGAGGGAAGGTTGGTCAACGCTGCGATGATAGTACAGATAGATTGTATACTTCTATTGTAGAATTAGGAAGGAGCATACTTGATTATGCATGGGAGCCGACGGATAGTGGTGACGTAACACAAGATAATGTGACATGGTGTGAAGGTGAGCACAAACTTTTTGAAGGAGAGAGAACATCAGTGAGAACAAGGGCTGTAACATCAGACACAAGAAGTATGCATGATGAACGTCTCCGAGGGTTGAACAAAAAAATAAAGAGGTGAAGTCAGATGACGGAAACGGTGAAGAGTTCGAGGAGTAAGTATGCAGCGATGAAGATGTAACCAATGAATGTCACGAGCTTTTGGAGAGGCGAGAGTAGTATGAGAGTCTGTCCAGGTGGCTGGTAAATCTAAAGATGGTACATTGGGAATAGGCATTGGTTCAAGAAAATGTGTTAAAAATGCTGATAAAGAAGCTTGACAGTAACCTGATGAAAAAGAAAAGGAACATCATTGAGATACACAAGAAAAAGGAGCCGCCCCGGTGGCGCAGTGGTCTAAGCGATGGCCTCTGATCATTCGTCCGAACGGGGTCTGGGTTCGAATCCCGGTGAGGCATGGATGTTGTGTTTGTCTTACGGCACTGGCTCTCTCCCTTTCCTGGAACCAGTGACACTAAATTAGGGACGGGCGACTGCTTATAGCCCATTGAGTTGCTCACGGTGGTCGTTAAAAATCCAATCAAAAAAAAAAAAAAAAAAAAGGAAGGCTATGATGCGCTGAAGGTTGCGAGATAAGTCCATGTTGATCTGCGAGGAGAGGGTAGAGTCGACGAATACTGACTTGAAGTAATCGCAACTGAGAACGATGAATGGGTGAATCCGAAAGAGAAGGAGTGATTTGTTAGAGCGATTTCCAGCGAAGGTTGGAATCAACGAGTTGAGAGACTCGCACCACGCCACTGGAGAACCAGGTGGAGAAGTGCAAATATGAAGAAGCAGAGGAACGGATAGCAGAAGAAAAGAAGAGAGGTTCCGCAAGGAGATCGTTAATAGAGGAAGGGGGAAGGCGAATAGGACATATGGAACGCCAGAGGGTAAGAGCGGATCTGTAAAACTCATGGAGGTGGCTCGGAACGAGAGGAAAGAGATCCATGCGGAGAAAAGTTGAGACAGTGAGTTGGGAACTGCGGGGAAAGAGAAGCGTGTCGACAATGGTTTGAGATGAAGAGGGTTGGAGAAAGAAATTCCGAAGAAAAGTTTGAAGGTGGAAAGCTTTTAAATACAGAGCGATATCGGAGAGAGAGAGAGAGAGAGAGCACCAAAATAAATAGGAAGAACGAGAGTGGAGTGCTGCACCCACTGAATGACATTCCAGACCAAATTAGTGAAGGTACGTTAAAGTTGGCGAAGCAAAACCGGCGGAGGAAGATGCGCATTCCAAGCATGAAAAAAGGTGGCTGGAGAAAGGTATTGAGGAATTAGGCACGGCTGAGGAACGACAGAAAAGGCTTGAAACGGCGAAAAGGTGCTAGGCGGCGATTGACCTGCTGAACCAGGGGAGTCTAGGTAGCTGCGGCGACCGCAGAGCGGCTTCCAATGTGGACTCCGAGAAGTTTGACAACGCCTGAAGACCAGCAGGCACCCCATGGGTTTTCAGCACGGATCGTCCACGACCCAGCTCATAATTCAGAGCATTTATCCATGTTGAGTAAAGAACAAGAGATCGCAGCATATTCAAGATAGGCATTTTGAAGAGTTCCGAATGCTCCCTCAGAACGGATGAAGACTGTTATGTCATCTGCGTATGCCGAAAGAACTGTGTTGTGGTGACGGATGCACACAACTCCACGCGGAACTGAGGAAAACAAACGAGAACGGAGACAAATCAAAAGCGGTTCCAAAGAGAGAGCAAAGAGTTGACCTGACAGTGGGTAGCCCTGCCGGATCCCAATAGCGAAAGGAATAGCCTACGTGCGAAATGCTGAAGTACGAACATGAAAGAAGGAGTGAGAGTAAAGATTGGAAAGCGCCAAACGGAAGGAGAAAGGAAAGCCAAACTGGTGATGAACAGGGAAGAGATATAAGTGGCTAATTGAGTCAAAAGCTTGACGCTGGTCGATATTAAAAATTGCGAGAGGTTCAGAGAGTCGAGTAGCAAGACAGTATAAGTTACGAATGACAGTGATGTTAGAAGCGATTGAGCGAGAAGGAACAATGTAGGTCTGATCAGGATGGATGATGTGCAAAAGAACTGGATTAAGACGAAGAGCAAGAACTTTGGCAACATTTTTGTAATCGGTATTTAGAATGGAAATAGGCCGCAAGTTTGTCAAGAGTCCACGGTTGCCAGATTTTGGAATAAGGTGAAGAAGAGCAAAAGAAACAGCTAAAGAAGGAAAGGAAGACGAAGAAAAAACGAAGTTAAAACAGGCAACAAGAAGAGGAAGAGGAGTTGGAAGAAAAGCCTTATAAAGGAAACAGAAGACCGTCTTCACCTGGTGAGGAACGATCATTAAGACTGAAAACAGAAGAACGAATTTCCGCTGGTGGGATTGGAGCGCACTGAGCGAAGAAAGGAGACATTGAGGGACTTGAAAAAGACCGTGAAGAAGTGGAGAAGAGTCAGCTGGAGGCATCTGAGAAGGTTGAAAACGACCAGAAAAGTATGAATGAGTATGTTGGCAGATGAGGGAGGGATCTGCCGTGGTAGATCCATCCGGTAAGAAAAGATAAGCGATGGTATTGTATTTAGTTCGATGTTCTTCAAGATGACGAAGACTCTTAAGGGGATCATCATGAAAGTGAAGAAGGGTGAACTTCAAGCAAGTCAGAGCAGATTTAGCCGATGATTGGAGGCGATGATGAAACCGGGCCTACAGATTTCAAAGTTAGGATCGGTGTGCGAGGTAGACTGAAGAGAACGGCGGATTGAATCTTTGTCCATAAGACGATTAGTGCGGACAGAAAAACAAAAGCGTTTAGCAAACGCAGCAATGGAATGCTTGGTGGAGAGCCACAGAGCTGCCGGGTCAACAGTAGAGGGAAGTTGATTGACTGATTGCGCAATAATGGAGTTGACATGAGAAATAAAAGTTGGATCTTGCAGGCAGAAATCATCAAGGGTCCAAACCATTCGGTGAGGGACACCAACGGAGGGAAGATGAAATTGTAGAACGACTGGACGATGGTCGAAGGAAACAGCTGGAGCATCTGAAACAGAAACAAGGGAAGAACGCAAAAAACTGGAAACATAAAATCGGTCCAAACGTGCAGCAGCGTTGGAGGATCCGGCAGGAGGAAACCAGGTGAAATCACGGGTCACAGGATGGAGAAAGCGAAATGCATTTTAGAGATCAAAATTAAAGACCAGTTGAGTGAGTTGCGAAACCAGAGAAGAGCGGAAATCTTGAGATCCATCACGATCGTAAAGAGGTTGCAGCGAACAGTTAAATTCGCTAGCCATGATCACAACTTCAGAAGACGGAATCTCAGCGAGAACTGGTGTTACATGTAGAATGAGGGATGTGGCTTCTGAATCACTACGAGGAACGTGCAAATTTAACAAATGAAAACGGGTAGAAAGGAAGCGAAAAGAAAGGTATTGAAAAATCCCTAGCAGGCTCTGTGACTCAACAACGTCAGACAGAAACGGAAGAAAACGATAATGAATACCAGTTGCGGTGCCGGACCCTAAATGGGCACGGAAATTGTGAAAAAATACAAAAGGCCAGCGTCGCCAGCGGGAAATGTCTGTCAAAGGAGAACAGTTTGTTTCCTGCAGGAGAATAATGTTAGCTTTAAGATAACGAATATCTTCGAAGACAAGAGCATTAGTTGCGGACGCCGTAAAGCTTTGGCAGTTGAAACTAACACAAATCAGTTTGGATGTCATGAAAAGGCTGTAGATGGTTTTCGAGTTCAGCTGAGAGCTTCTTCAACAGGTATGAAAGACGACGCTGAAACTGGGCAGCATCAGGCGGAAGAATTATATTGCTTAAAAATTCATCAAGTAATTGAAGTTGTTGAAGCATTTCAGGTAACCTGTTTAACTTGGATTGAATACACGGGATTGTTAGCAATTTGCGTTTTTTAGGGTGTTGAAGTAGTTCAAGAAGTTCGGTGTATGTGAGCGGTTTCACTGGAACAGAACAGTCTTTGAAGAGAGTTGAAAGTTTGGTGATGGTGGGAAAAGAAGAATCATCTTCATCAACATCCGAAGCAATCGATGCTGATTCACTTAAATTAGCAGCAACATCCATATCATCATCCGTAGGGAGGCAAGAGAATCTGTTTCTTGTAGGAAGTGGAGCAGAAATATTCTCCACAGCAGGTGAGGTTCCAGAGGACGTGGCAGAAGATTTGGTCCGAGAACGCCTTGAGCGACGCGAACGCTTTCGAGAAGGCTCAGCAGAATTTGGGCGTTTCCCGGAAGTTTTGGGTCCAGAGGATTATACAGAAGTACGAAGAGGTGGAGATGAGATGTCATCATTGAGAGCAGATTTTAACAGTTCAGAAGCAGATGTTTACATTTGCGAAACAGGCTGTGAAACGGGTGCCAATTTGTTGCACGGTGGTGGCGCTTGAGTGCTGAGCAATGAAGACGCAGAACTGTCAAAAGAAAGCGGCTGCTCGGAATTGAATGGTATTGACGGTTCAGTGCTTGGCCATAACTGCGTAGTTGTTTTGGAAGATAGCGCCTGCTCGGAGTTGTATGGTAATGGCGGTTCTGAAAAAGGTGAAGACAACGATACATCTGCAGTCATGGAAGAAGCAATCAGCAGAGTTGGTGACGTGGTTGACATAAGTGCAACAGTTTGTTCAGTAGTAAGGAAGGAAGAAGTGGGTAATGGAGGTGAATGAGGAACATTCATCGAAGGGACAGCACCAGGTACAGGTGTGCGGTGAGGACACTCAGAAGCCAGGTGACCCTCAGCTCGACACCGGAAACACTAGACACCGACAAATAAGTTGAAAACGTAAGTTCGTGTATCCGTAACAAGTTGCAGTGTTGTGGGGCGGTAAGAAATGGCTTGATCAGTGGGGAAAATAACACGATATTGGCGACGACCCCTTTGCACAGAGTTGAATGGAGATTCTCTGGCAGCAGCTGGAAGAAATGTTGTCTCTCCCACTACTCGACCAAGAGTGCCGAGTGCAGCAACAAGCAAGTTGTCAGGAATAGCAGTAGGCACAGGAGATAATGTCACTGTGACCGGGCGCTGTGCAGAAGCAACAGGTTGCAAGTGAAAGGAGCCAATATCAATGCCTGTAGCAAGAACGGTGTCGGTGACTTTTTGGTGAACAAAATGAAAGAGAACACCTCCTCCAATGCGAATAATTGAAACATTGCTCTCCTTGGGAACAACTTTAACCAATGCCTCCATAGGGTGGGGGTGTCACGAAGAGACGGAAAATACACACTTAATAACAAAGCTAAAGAAAGTTTATACCTGCTGGTGAGTCGTCAGAAATCCTAATCTTGAGAACTTTATCTTCTCTAGAAAATTCTGGTTGCATTGAAAGAGGTGCATCAGAAGATTTGTTTAGACTAGCAGTCGCAGCATACGACCGTGGAAGGGAAGCAGCCAGGTTAGCAGAACGTGACTCGGCACTCAGAGTATGCAAATTAGAACGTAGAACATTCGATGCAGAAACATTAGGACAAAGCACTTTAGAAGCAGAAACACAATTTGAAGTAGACAAATTCACATTTGATGAGGTTATTGTTGTCTCAGAAGCGGCCGATGTAGCTGAAGAAAATCGCGCGGAGATAACATCAGCAATAGGAGCTTGCATTTGTATTTGGAAAGCAGCCATCATGGCCGTACGCCTAAAAACACAACACTGTGTGCTGCAACTGCGTCACACAAAAGAAACACAAAATAACGTAACAGGAGGCACACACACTCACTTCAAGTGAGGCAAAACGATGAAAAACACAACACAGTCAACGCGAACCACTAAAGAAGACGAAAAATCCACAGGAAAAAAACATTCTTTTACAGACGCAAAAGGAAAGAAACGAACGGCTGGTCTGTCTTAACGATAACCACAGAGGAATGTTCTGGTCTCATGACCTGCTGCCATGGTGACGCAGAGAATTTGTCATGCATATGTTTTGTTGGTAAAGCTATCTCAGTTGTTTAAGCTGGACGTCAAGTAATTTTTTTTTTTTTTTTTTTTTTTTTTTTGGTTGGAGGTTTAACGACCACCGTGAGCAACTCAATGGGCTATAAGCAGTCGCCCGTCCCTAATTTAGGATCGCTGGTTCCTGGGAAGGGAGACAGCCAGTGCCGTAAGACAAACACAACATCCATGCCTCACCGGGATTCGAACCCTGACCCTGTTCGGACGAATGATCAGAGGCCATCGCTTAGACCACTGCGCCACCGGGGCTGCTAATTTTGCTTTCTATACTTCTAATGGAAAAACTTCTGTACACATTTTCTTCAGAATTAATGCGTTCCCAAGGATGAAAATTTGAACATCGATTAAAATAGCTTCATTTTATAACTTGGAATACTTAATATTTTTTTAAAACATAACAATAATTATACAATCCAATATTTGTTTGTCTAGTGACGTCTAGTATTAAAAGAAATACGTCTTGTTGCACGATGATATTTATTCAGCTAAAAAATGAAATATATATACAGTTTAAAAACACATGAGCACTTTCGGTGTCACATTGACACCTTCATCAGATATAATTTCACCATGTGGCTACATGCTGGTCTTAAGTACGTGAAGTAGATGCATCATGGGAAAGGTAATGTCAATGTCACATGATATTCCAGATAACAAGACAATCAAAAAAAGGCATAGTTAGCCAATGATCACTTAACAGAAGCAATTGCTATTTGTGCTGTCCTTCCCAACAAGATTGCTCCAAGGTTCAGGTAAAACATAAAGATAATAGTCATTACAGCAACGTGTATTATAAGTCGAAATATAGAGGCTTTCTGCAAATAACAAGGAATAAACAGAGTTAGGTGTGTTTATGATTTTAGCGTTGTCCCAGTCTGGGATGGAATTTCCAGCACTTATGGTTCTTGCAAAAGAGGTGCTTTGGTGATTCATTTTTAGATCATATCTGTGTTCATTTAATCTCAAATCCAAATTTCTTTTGGTAGAACCCACATAATGATTGTTTAGTTTACCAGAGATAGTGTCGAGCATAGGAATAACATACACACCCCATTTTTTCCCTTTGTCAATTTTGTCACGATCATTGCGGATAATGGTATATATATCTAGTGACGTCATCAAAGTACAAGTCGCACCATTTTTTTCTGGACAATTAATGCGTTCCCATGGATAAAAATTCGAACATCGATTAAAATAGCTTTATTTTATAACTTGGAATACTTAATATCTTCTAAAACATAACCATACTTATGTAATCCAACATTTGTTTGTCTACTGACGTCATGAAAGTACAGGTCGCGCCATCTTTTTTCTGGTTCCAACACCACCAAAGGAAAAGTTATTGATTTGTTATTTAATTATGGTTCTGTTTTAGAAAATATTAAGTATCCCAAATTATAATATGAAGTTAGTTTAATCGATGTTAAAATTTTCATCCTTGGGAACACACTAATTGGGAAGGAAATGTGCACAAAAGATTTTCCATTGGACGTATAGGAAGCAAGATTACTTGACGTCCACCTTAACGGTTTAGCAATACGGTTTACGGAAATTCTTTTTGGACCGCTTCTGTTTTCCTTAGTGGTAAATTTAGTAAGTGCTATAAGTTCAAACAACAAAAGTTTGACCTTCCAAAAATTAAAGACAGTAAAAAAAACTGTGAAATTTCGGAAAAACAAGCCTTATTTGCTTAGACACATGCAATAAAAATTTAAATTTATATGAATTTTCCAGTTTTTATTTCCTGTTATGTACTTGGTGATCTGGCTGCAGGGCCCGAGCGCTATTCTGGAAACGAGCGTAGCGAACCAAGGGGCGCAGCCCTTAAATTTTTTACATTGTGTAAGCATCGTTTTTTGCGAGTTTTGCAGTTTACGTTTGATAAAATGATTGGCCTGTGGTTCTGTAACATTACTGATTTTTTGGTATTCTTCAAACACTGGTGCTCGAAATTAAAGCAACAAATACGAGAAAGGAAAGAAATTACATCAATGAACAAAACGAAGTGAGAGTGGTGCACTCGTCCCCGGTGGTGCAGTGGTCTAAGCGCTGGCTTATGACCATTCGTCCGAAATGGGTCCGGGTTCGAATCCCGGTGAGGCATGGATATTGTGTTTGTCTTACGGCACTGGCTGTTTTCTTTTCCTGGAACCAGTGACCCAAAATTAGGAACGGGAGAATGCTTATATTATAGCACATAGAATTGCTCACGGTGGTAGTTAAACTTAACCTCCAATAAAAAAAACAGTGGTTCAAGCGCGACGTCGTCTCACTCTGGAAACAAACTGGTAGCATATATGTTACCGGCAATGTATGAAATTAGACATTGTACAGAATGACTAGGAAATCTCTAGAATGCCGAAAATGGGACGTCAAAGTATAAAACGCTTAACATTTCACACATCTCCTAGACATTTTATTTGACTTTCAATGCTCGCAAAATTGAATCTAAATTGAATCTCGAAATACAGGCCAAAAAATAAAAATGGACTCTGACAAAATAAATTTCTCCTGCATCTTTGGAGCCACTGTCAGAGTTCCTATTCCTGACGTCGATAAGGGACTCTCTCAGTCTGTTGGTAATTATTATGAATGTGACAGAAGACGGATTTCACCGATTTGGAACTGCTCGAGGAAATTTGGACCAACTCTATGCCAGGTCCAATTCACTTTATGTCCAAACGACTTACTCAGAGTTGAAGACTTTCCTGCGAAGAAATTTCTCTTAGACCAGCTGCAATCGCTCAGTCCACAGGAAGTGGTCAAAGATTCGTGAGGTGTATGTGCAAAACCAAATGCCAAAATATGAAGTGTTCTTGTGAGAAAAAGACAAATAAATGTAATCAAAATGTCATTCTAACCTCCGTTGTTGTAACAAAGTAGGTCAGTGTTAGTCTTTTTCTCTTGTTCTTTCAGTAAGAAAGTCGTATACTTTACCTTGTATTTCTTCCTTGATTTTCATATACGTGTTTTCAATAAAGGCCTTTTCATGATTCTATTTTCATACTTTGCCTAAACAGTCTTTGTTGTTTTATGTAATGCCTAGGATTTATATAAAATGTCTAGGAAAAGTATGTACAATATTAAAATCACATATTCACGCTTTCCCTAAAAAAGACACGCATTCTACAGATTTTTTTAGGCATTCTGTACAATGCCTGTTTTTCACTCATTGCCGGTAACATATACATGTTATAGCTGCTCAACTGGATGAAATGAATGTGGCCCGAACTATCGCCCTACCGCCTCCCTATTAGTTCCTTTTCCAAGTGAGGGTGGGGCTAAATATTGGTCCACATTCTTTCCGTATCATTGTCTGTCGAGATTCATTTTGTCAGCAGAATCGTGACACGTCGGTGAAAAACACATTAACTTCCTCTGGATGGGTCCCCTTTCTTGATTCTTTATTGTATGTGTTTGTTTTTGCGCGTGATACAGTATCTGGGATGATTTCATTTTACCACCACAATGGTGATTCAAGTTTTGTGCGTATTGTTTCAATTTTGAGCACCAGATTATATTTCTTCGGTGAGAGAAACTGCTTTCTTCTTTTCCTTTCGTACAAACATTTTTTCCGTTTCTCTTGCTCTTCCACTCCTTTAGTGAGTATATGGGAGAGCACTTTGTTTGGTTCTTGGCCTTAGAGACTCTTATCCAGGTTTGCTGGCTTTCCTATGTCCACCATGAGTGCATAGTTATGAATGCGTGGTTATTTACATCAGTGTGGGCCTAGAATTATTTCTCCAGTGATCTTGCAAATCTTTTGCTTCCTTTCAATCAGAATAATCAGTTTCATTATGCGTTTCTATTAGTGGAATGGCTGCTCTTTTAAAATAATATGTATATATGAACGGGAAGTTTTCTTGTATTTGTTTTCTAGAATAGCAGCTATGCTTGGATTTTGAACATTGCTGAATGTGTTCTTTGACGTCACTATACTTCACAAAGGTATACATTTTCTGTTTTTATAAACAATATTTACTTATAGACATTGTATGGAAAGATATATTCCGAAGCCAACAGAAGAAAAATGTTATTCACAAAAAAAAAAAAAAGCAATTCCATCCTGCTTAAATATCACTTATACACAGTGCGTCAAAGAATTTTTAAGGCTGGCGCTAGATTTCAGCCTACGGTGGCGCCACCAGTGTAATCGCGAATGCTTTATAAACCGTGACCATCTGCTTTCTTTCTACCAAAAGTACTGCGCAGTTGTTAAAGTAATTCAAATGAAACGGCGTTCATTAGAGAAGTAACATTTTTTTCATGTTGAATTATTAAGACAGAACAAAGGGCTATTATTAAATTTAACGCAAATCTTGGTAAAAGTGCCTCGGTAACATACCAAATGATGAAACAAGTTTACGGTTAGTTTTGTTTAAGTACGTCAAATGTTTTCCTGTGGCACAAACGTTTTTTGGACGAAAGAGAGATGCTAGAAGATGATAAGCATACCGGAAGACAAAGTTCATCTAGGACACCTGAGATTATTGAAAAAGTGCGTGATTTCGTGGCAAACAATCGATGTGCGTCACTAAGAATGATGGAAGTGTCTTTAAAGATCAACAAAGAAACGATTCGAACCATCCTGCATGAAGATTTGTGCAAAACAAAAGTCTGTGCTAAATTTGTTCCACACACGTTAACCAATGAACAAAAATCAAGGTGAAGTGCACATTGCAGAGACATCATTTCAGCAGCTGAAAACGATCCAAACTTCTTAAAATCGATTGTTACTGGTGATGAAACATGGTGTTTTCAATATGAACCCAAAACAAAGCGACAAAGTGCGGAATGGAAGTCAAAAAACTCGCCACAAGCCAAAAAAAAAAAAACAAGAAAAGTTCCATCGAAAATCAAAACAATGCTCATTACATTCTTCGATATTAAGATTCTTTGTCCACAAAGAATTTCCACAAAAAATTTGTTCCAAGTGGACAAACAATTACTGGTGAGTTTTATTAAAATGTTTTGAGGCGTTTGATGGGCAGAATTCGTCGCATTCGTCCAGGATATCGAGATAAAAATAGTTGGTGTTTGTTGCACGATAATGCACCCAATCACACCTCACTTCTTGTTCGTAGATTTTTGGCAAAAAATAACGTCTGTGTGTTGAATCATCCACCGTATTCGCCTGATTTAGCTCCCTGCGACTTTTTTTTGTTCCCAAAACTTAAAAGGACGTCAAAAGGGTGTTATTTTGATGATATTTCGACCATACAAACAGCTTCGACGCGTGCTTTGGAGGCTATTCCGCAAAGTGAACTAGAACAGGCATTCGAATCATTATTAAATCGCTGTAACACGTATATTGAAGCCGGAGGGACTTATTTTGAATAACAAACCAAAACAAATTATAATTACTTGTTTCTATTTCATTTTACAGAATCAGTCTTAAAAATTATTTGACGCACTGTGCGTAACTCTCATTCTATCAAGGAATTGTGTACAAAAACAAATTGGATAGGGTTAGTGGTATTTATCTCTATCACACTCGAAAATAATTTTTCTAGTTCGTTATCAGCAAAAAAATACATATTCCCCTTTAGGACCAGAAAAAACCCTCCAGGAAAAGCTGAAAATGGCGTGAAAAAATTCGGTCATGCTTTCGTTTATTGAAGAAAATATTTACCCATCCACAAGCATTCGTGCCGAATGGCAGACTGACGAGCAGTCAAAAAAAGACAGGAAACTCTCGTCATGCTACATGTTCTCTCACATAAAAGTAATTTTTTCAGTTCTTTTTCCCAAAATATATGCATATAGCTGACATATATGTATATAGATGAACATACTGACAGACTAAGTATTAACATAATCTGTTCTTTAAAACTTGTGCTCGAATGCTTGAAATGCATACACATTACTTTTATTTGCACTTCGCTAATTAGTATTTCAGCGTTTTACTACTGCAATCTGAGTTTTGCGACAAAATCAGCCACACACACACACAGAATAACTATTGACGTGTTTAATCGTTTTTTCATAACTTCGCACTTTCGCGTTTTAGAAATGCTTTTCTGCTTCTCCTTTACAATTAATATTTTACCCCAGACCCTCAAGCAATGGTTTTTTTTCTTGCGTCTACATTTGTGTTTTGTTATACATATTTCATGACTATGCATCATTATTTCATTCTTTTAGCACTATGTTTTTTGTTAAAGAAATGCACTTTATAACTCCTCCCGAGCAGGCACAAACGCTTGAGCGCTTAATTTAATTAATTTAGCTTCTGTTATGTCTCGTTTTCGCATTTTTTGTAATCATTTGCAGCCAAAATCTGATTACGTGTTTTGAAATTTTTCTTTAAGAATCCAGCTCCTTTTGATGTTTTGAGATGCTGTCTTCCCTACGGGCATAAAATCTTTAGCAGAACGTTTGCAGAAAGCCTCGTTGAAACGATAAAGGAATTTCTTTGAAAACATTTTAGCCCGCTTTTCATTAAATCTTTTATTTTCAGAGTTATGGTGTTCTATTTACCTTTAGGTCAAATTTTGTTTTAATTTCCTGTATATGCAGGTGGTGAAAGATTCGTCCAGGAAGCTTACGATAGTTCATTTCTTCTGAATATTTGTTTTTAAGTTAACAAAACCTCTTGTTCTCATTTATATATGTTTTTTTCGCGGAATCGAATACGCCTATTTGTGAAATTTTGTGACCAACCTCTGTTGCAACATCCGTAATAATGTTTATCTGCATCATGATTTATCTCTTATGAAAACCTAAATTAACCAGTGGTGGAACTCGTTCTAGTCCGCAAATATGTGGGTTAATACACATCCTTTTGCTCCGTAGCCGAATGCTTTCCCAATTAAAGTACGCCAGGTAGGGCTTGTCACTTTTACTTGCCCTCCTGACGTGGGAGTAAAATCTTTAATTTGTCAAATGAATCCTCGTCAATTCAGAAAGGGCTGTGACGAAATCATAGGATTCCCGGTCAAACGGCAAACCACGCTTGAAGAAACTCGCTATAGAATTAAGAACTCTGACTAATTCCAGACGATGGAGGGACAAAGCACTGCACATTTTTCAAAGCAAAGTAGGAATTCTCATTAATTCCAGACAATATGTAGAAAGAACCCAACGGGTAGGAGCTTCATTTTAACGTTCGGCGCCAATGCGAAAACCCAACTTTCCGGGTGGTGAGACCAATTTCCACATCATTTGCCCCGAAGCCGGACTAGAACGAAGCCAGAGCGTTCTGCTCCGGAGCCGAATGCTTTCCCGGTTAAGCTACACCGACAAGTGTTTATCTGTCATTACGTTTCATATGTTTTATTTCGGTTATTATTCTCTCCGTTTCTTTATATATTTACAGTCCTATCGGAATAATATGACCACCTACCTAATAATGGTAATAACCACCCTTGGCCCGAATAACAGCGACGAGACGGGGTAGCATGGACGCAATGAGGCCCTAGAAGGTTACCCGAGGCAGAAGTGCGCATTAGGAGTGCAGAAGAGCACGAAGGTCCCTAAGATGACGTAGTTTGGTTTGGCACGTCAAACTTGTTGATCCAAATAATCCCACAAGTGCGCTGTGGGATTCAAGCCGGGCCATTTCGCCATCCAAGGGAGAACGGAGACATCGCTTTCGTGTTCCTGAAACCAGTCACGAACCACCTTAGCGACGTGGCTGGGCGCATTGGTCTGTTGGAAGACACCATCACCACCAGGGTAAACTTCCAACATGAAGGGATGCATGTATTCAGCAAAGATAGACAGGTAGCCATTGGCGTTCAGGAACCCATCCATTGGCACCAGGGGTCCCAGGTCATACAAAGAAGACATTCCCAGACATGCGCACTGCCACCGCCGGACTGTACTAGACCGACAGGTATGTCCGGATGTTGGTTCTCGTGTGTCTGACGCCGTATCCGCCACCCCCATGCAGTTTCTTACTGCAACAAAATGCACAGCCATATCCGCCTGTGCATTGCGTTGCCGTAAGAAACTGCTTACTTAAATTATTGTACAGATGATTCTATGATGTCTATATGTATCAGTCTCCGGACGCCTTAAGACAAAAACTATTATAGCTATCAAGAGCAAATTTTGTATTTAGAGGTTTTGTGAAATAATACGAGCCTCTTTATTCAAACTTCTGTGCTAAACAACGCCCTCCAGTCAAGAGAGTGTTTTTTTTTTTTTTTTTTTGAGGTTTAACGACCACCGTGAGCAACTCAATGGGCTATAAGCAGTCGCCCGTCCCTAATTTAGGGTCACTGGTTCCAGGGAAGGGAGAGAGCCAGTGCTGTAAGACAAACACAACATCCATGCCTGACCGGGATTCGAACCCGTACCCCTTACGGACGATTGATCAGAGGCCAGCGCTTTAGACCACTGCGCCACCGGGGCGGCTCAAGAGAATGTAACGACGTTCGAAACACCGATTTTCATATTCCGAATCTTTCACGAAAGATTATCCAAAATTACTTAATGATTTGCCTTGACTCGTACTATGAAACAGTACATTTCACCTTTTCTTAAGCATAAACTGAAAGTCATCATCAGTTTAAAATGACCACCAAGTTCCAAAGCATTCTGTTGCTTCGAAAAATCACAATGAAAAAAGATATGTAATTTTGAATAAGTCCTATAGAAAGAAGAAATATTACAAACCTATTCAGAAAAAATAAAAAGCTTCAACAGAAAATAAAATGACGGATTCGCCAGCATTAATAGCGTAAAACATTTTATCATCGCGGGACTTGACTTGTACCTTATACGTGACTGTACGTTACGTATCTTTCTTGGCTCAATGTGCTGGGCAAGCGGTTTTTCATTGAAAAACGTACCAGGAGGGGGAATGGGTTCGGTAATTCCATACGTCAGGAAAGAAGAATCTCTAGTAAAAAGTCAAAAGGGAAATTTCTGAATAAATACCTAAATCTGACTAATTGAAATGAGCGGAATTACTGACTATGGAAAATCTGTGAAATTATACTGAAGTTAGAAGCCAGGGAATTTTTTAAAAACAAAAATTTCGATACAAGAGGGACATCTTCCGGCAACTTTGCTGCAGATTTCTTTTTCGAGAAATTTTCGTGAATTTACAAAATTTATTTTTTACAGTGAATGTCTTTAACGATAAGATAACAACATTTTCACATTCCATTAAGAAAAATGCCTCTTGTGTTTCGTAAAGAAATTGTGTTTCCACAGGGTTGGACAAGGTCTTGCACTCATTAACCTCAATTGTTTTAAAGAAACTTATAGAGCCTTATTTTTTTTAAATATGCTCTATATATGAGCAGTTATCTAAAAGTAGCAAATGGCAGATTATTACATGCGGAATAAAATCTGAATAATGGCCACGTGTTGAACGTTAAATGGAAGGTAGACAAGCATTTTAAGCGTGCACATGTCTTATTTTGTTGTACCTCATAAGAGAAGAGCAATCGTGCTTTGACTTTAACAGCGTTATATCCCGCTTATGCATCGAAAGCACGCAGTAAATTCTTGAACCACATCACGCTATGAAATGTTGTGTCTCGCTCGAAAATTTGGAGGGAGAAACGTGAAATGTTCCAAGAAACCTTTGTTGCTGAAAGATACATGAAATTGGTTTTTGTTGGCATGAAAAGTTTACGGAAAGTAGAAAATGTTGTAGATTTGGCAATAAAACGGCGTTTATCGAATTCGGTTTCGAAGATTCTCATTAATACTCAAATGCAGTTATCAGAAAACACCACCGATTAACAGATATAATTACCAGATGCACTAGACATTTCAATGGAGGCACCTCAACCATCGTGACAGAATATTTGAGCTTGCGCCGTGTATGCTCTTGTTGTAACCCGTGGGTACACACATTAGAGCAACTTTTATGCAGATAAAAAGATATTCATCTTTTACCTCATTCTTCCTCGTACAGCCCAGATCTATCTCCATGCGACTTGTGGTTATTTATTAATACATAATTATAGAAACCATCGTGAGGCCTTCCGATTAAGGATGTAAAGAAGATGTATTGGAGATATTGAAGTTCTTGTCAAAAGACAGTATGTCATATACTTTTAGGAACTTATTTACACACTTAGACATGAATAAGATGCAGTGGAGAGTATTTTGAGAAAACGCAAGAAGATTTTGAATAAGTATTTGTCAGGAACAGTAAGATGAGTCTTTCTTGATCTCACGGCATTTTGCCGCATCTTTTAAGTTGCACAAGATAAAAGTGAATAAAGGAGCTCATTCGAACTTACTGTGCCTTCCTTTATTATCCTTGCCAAGAACCAGAACACCAACGTAAAAACAGACACAAACTGATGAGTTAAGTGAAGATATAATGCGTACCTCTCATTTTTAGCACGTCTTTTGTAAAAAAGATCGTGCCTCTGTTATCGGTTTGTCCGTCCGTCTATCAGTCCGTCCGTCCGTCCGTATGTACCCACGGAATCTCTGCAACTATTAGTCCGATTTGAAAAACTGTTTTTGCATTCGGAAGCTTGAAATATGCAAATGATGATCCTTTATTTCGTTTTTTTTTTACGATGCACAATTTTGCCGCTAGGAGTCGTAAATGCAGATGATGTCGAATTCAAAATTACGTTTTAATCCACATATTTGCTTCTAAACATCCGATTGAAAAAATTTTTTATCTTTCGATTCCATTTATGTCGAAGAGTGTTTTAGATATAGTTTCATTTTCAAATTACGCATAGATTTTCCGCTAGGGGGCGTAAAATAAATTGCATTTTTTTCGATAACTCTTCTCCTAAAACTCCGATTTGAAAAATCTTTTTTTTAGCGGATACATCTCCTAATGGAAAATCTTTTGCATATAATTTCGATTTTTTTGGTAAAGAATATTTGGCCACCAGGGGGCGTAAGTTTTAATTTTTGCTTCTGATGTATCTGCCATAAAATCTGAGCTTCTAAAATATCGATTGAAAAAATTCTTTCGTGGACTGATGCACTCACATCGATACACCTTTTCGGAATACTTTCTTCCTAAAATATTCCACAGTTTATCCGCCAGGGGCGTAGATGTATATCTTATTTTTGTCAATATCTCTACTTCTAGGAGGCCGATTTGAAAAATTCCTTCTTTGTTGGATAGTGTTTTCCGTGTGACATCTTTTAATATAATTTCAAAATTTTCAAGTAATTCATAGACTTTCCGATAGAGGGCGTAATGGTAAATTGCGTTTCGCCTATATCTCTGCTTCTAAAACTCCGATTTGAAAAATTCTTTCTGCACCGGATACAGCTCCTGGTGAGAAGAAATCGTTTGCACATAATTTCTAATTTTTGTAAAAATGGTTTGGCCACCAGGGGGCGTAAATCTTAATTTCCGCTTCTGATGTATTTGCAGCAAAATATGAGCTTCTAAATTCTCGAATGAAAAAAACGTCGTTTGTAGACCGATACTACTCATGTCGACAAATCTTTTAGGAACATTTTCTTCTTAAAATAGTGCAGGGTTTCTACGCCAGGGGGCGTAGATGCATATCTTATTTTTGTCAATATCTCTACTTCTAAGGGTTCTATTTGAAAAATTCCTTTTTTGTTGGATAGTGTTTCCAGTATGACATGTGCTTCATAAAATTTCAAAATTTTCAAGTAATTCATAGACTTTCCGCTAGGGGGCGTAAAGCTAAATTTCGTTTCTCCCTATATCTGTGCTTCTAAATCTCCGATTTGAAAAATTCTTTCTGCACCGGATACAGCTCCTGATGGGAAATTGTTTTCACATAATTTCTAATTTTTGTAAAAAAAAAATGGTTTGGCCACCAGGGGGCGTAAAGCTTAATTTCCGCTCCTGATGTATTTGCAGAAAAATATGAGCTTCTAAATTCTCGATTGAAAAAAACGTCATTTCTAGACCGAACTACTCGTGTCGACAAACCTTTTAGAAACATTTTCTTCTTAAAATAGTGCATGGTTTCTGCGCCAGGGGGCGTAGACGTATATCTTAGTTTTTGTCAATATCTCGACTTCTAGGAGTCCGATTTAAAAATTCCTTCTTTGTTGAATAGTGTTTCTAGTGTGACATGTTTTTCCTAAAAGTCCAAAATTTTCAAGTAATTCGTAGACTTTCCGCTGGGGGGAGTAAAGGTAAATTGCGTTTTCTGTTCCTTAAACTCCGAATTGAAAAACTTCTTTATGCATCGCATACAAGACCTGATAGAAAATATTTTTCACCTAGTTTCTAATGTTTTGTAAAGAATGGCTTGGCCACCAGGGGTCATAAGTATTAATTTCTGCTTCTGATGTATTTGTAGCAAAATCTGGGCTCCTGAATACTCGACTAAATTTTTTTCTTGAACCGATACCTCTCATATGGATAAACCTTTTGAGAATACTTTCTTCCTAAAATAATGCATGGTTTTCCCACCAGGGGACTTAAAGTCACATCTTATTTTTGTCGATATCTCTGTTTCTAAGAGTTCGTAAGCTCAAGATTCCGTTTACACCAGTATCTGAGGGATTAAAGACCCGATTGAAAAACTTCTTTCTTCCGTCAAATACTATTGTTTTCCATACCGGTTCCATTGCCTTTGAATAGCTTTGATAAATTTAATTTGCGTCAGAACGGATTCAAAAGACGTGCTTATTACACCCGAAAATTCGGTGTCATCTTTCTTGTTAAACTTCTCGAGTTTACTTTCTTATGCACCTTTCGTCACTTCATAGTTAAAGATTTTCTTCTGAAGAGCAAATTACTTCCCCGAACCGCTTGTTCATCGTGTCAAAGCTGATAGTGAAATAGATCAAAATAAATAGATGTTGAATGTGAAAAGACTATGGAGACAGATTGCAAGTAGATGGTGATGAATTGATTTAGAGATATAGAAAAAAGCTCGTTGAGTATCTATGCAAATCAAAGATACATATTGTTATGCGATTGAGATACATGTTGGTAAAATACCTATTTTATGTCAGTGGATAAAGTAAAGCTTACTTTTACACCCACTGGTAATTCAGAGCAAATTGTATGTATGACCTGAATTTCCATTGGTGGAAAGATAAAGGAACCAGTTGCTAGTATGCGTAAGTGCTGATTTTTTTTCAACTTGGCCATTATTATTATTATTCACTTATTTTAGAAGTCAGTTTTGTGTTCAACGAAGCTATCAAAGAACGTTAATTAAACAACTTCGCCGAAACGTATAAACTCTGCAAAGAGCTATAAGCAAATTTAACCAAGATAAATATAGTAACGAACGCTTCGGCTGCCATTAATAACTCGGCTTGGAAGAAATTGCAACCTGTCAATCAAACAGCGGTAAGTTTCAAACTTGACAGATAAATTACTCCGTTGTTCATGCATTCAATTTTATCTACATCTTACTGACTTGACTGCCTGTCAGGTGTCTCCGGAAGAGTAAACTTTACAGAGATATGTCGTTCAGTACGAAAAATTAACGACAAGTTACATAATTTAAATGAGAACAGAAAACTAATATCGAAAGTTAAGTTGGAGCATATGCCTAACACGTCTTATTAATTTAGATTAGCTGATACACATATGGAAAAATGTACTTAAAATGTACTGAATTTAAAAAATGTATGGTTTCTGAGGAAAACAAAGGAAATTCGGAAGCAAATTTCAATAAAAACGTATCCATTTATTCATATAAATGTTTTGCCCATCAGAAAACTTTATGCTATGATGCTGTTCTTTGCCGGGAATTTATCCGCGATGTGTTTTGGTTGTTTTTCACTCGTCTCGCAGAAATGTTTTGTTGTTTCCGATACAAAACGAAAACCTCTCCGGAAGTGTTTCTTATGATTCTGTGTTGGTATTGAAGCTCTTTGTTCTCTGCGTGATAGTCATTCAATAACATAGTATTCTGTTTTCCGTTTTGCGAGTTGAGATCACCTACAAAACTTTGCTTCTTCTTTAACTATACGCGAGTCTTTTTAATGTCTAAGGACCCATAGTAAATCTTCCCATTACCTGCACAGTAACACATCATTTAAAAATTTTGATCCTAAAAGAGGAATTAATATTCGCAGTTTGTTCTGGCCAAAGTACTTAATCTCCATCAGCTGAAGTTATGGCCTGAGTAGATGAGGAGCGGTTGCAACTAACGTCCCTTTGGGAATATGTGTTAAGCATCAGAGAAGTTTCATCATCAAAAACACGTCGTAATCATTGTAACCCCTGGAAGGAAAGAAGGAAACAACCGTAACTAGTGTTTTTATTCTGGTAGTCAACACGGGCGTCTACAAGCAAAGGAGTGGATATTGTTCAGCTGGAGAAAATGAGCGAACAGTTGGCATCAGAATAGAAACGTTCGGAATGCCAATTACTGCTTTCTCAGCGCTCATTTCATCCTTGGGAGCAGATCACGGTCACAGAATCTCGAAACCTATGTTTTCGGAACAAAGTACCTCCTACTACAACTTTATCCTAAATTCCGGCTGTTATTTGTACGCTTTCATGCAGCACACAGAGCTCAGACAATGAGATTTATTAAGAAAGTTTATTGCTTATATTGCCCAGACAAGCAGTAAATTTTATTAACTTTCCTCACCGAAATCTTTCAGTCAACCATAAAAATAGCTAAATCTACCCACCTCCAAAAATTCTTCTATTTTTCGCTGTTTCATCTCTTTACTTAAGCTATACGTAGAAACTAAATTATCCAAAGTTTGAAATGAATTAATATTTCCTTTCAAGACACAGTTACGTCTTTTAAATGAAAAAGCGTTTCTTTTTCATTCCTAATGGATGAATTCTTAAAATTCAACATTTTAATAGCGGTGAAGAGATATCGTTTTGTCGTGATTTTTATGAAGTGTGGAATAATATTAGAGCAATTGTCCCAATTCTCCGCATGCAGTATACAAGCAAAAGCCATGCGATATACGATACCAGTACGTTGAGCCAAAATACAGGGTATCCGACTCACTAGCTCTCTCGAAAATGACTTCCTAACTTCAAGAATAATCAGTGTATGTAAAAAAAAATTATAAAAAAAAATGTCACAATCCGTTGAAAGTGGCCGCCATCAGCTTCCAAACACACGAAAGAGAAGAGCCATGCAATGACAGTAGTGGTGCTTACCTGGTTTTTGGGAGATTCCTGTGGACGTGTGCCCTACGTTAACTGCCACATCAGTCTCATTCTATGGTCACTCGTAAACACTGAAGGTGTAAGAATGGTATGTCGTGGTGAACTCGACCTGTGTTGTTCACCAGCAGTATGTACTGGTAACTCGTAACCAGTACATACTAGGTGAGGACAATAATAAGCGCCTTGAAGTGTCCTTATTTATTGTACGCACCTATAGGAGGACTGAGCCGATAAAGATATGTGTGAGATAATTTCGTATAAATATTGGAGGGGAAAAAATAGCTGCCGAAGTGTTGCACTCAAAAATTGAAAAAAAAAAAAAGAATTGGAAAGCGTGGGAATGGATGTGTATGCAGGAAGCCGTTGGGAAATGTCAGAAGAAAGGGTACAGAAAATGAAAACAACCCGTCTCGCTTCGTTTTGAGTAGAACTGCGCAGATGATGGGAAGTCCCAAAAACATATGTTATAGAGCTGCATAGAAAGCTAATCTTCATGTCTACGGTTACACTTTTGTTCACGCATTAAAATATCCAAATTACCAAAAGAGACTTTCGTATTCCCTTTTGTTCCCTCTAAAATATCGAAATCAACAAAAGAGACTTGCGTATTCCCTTTGGTTCTTTTTGAAGTATCCAATGCACAAGAGACTTGAGCCTCTCTTGTTGATAGCTTCTTTTGAACCATCGAAATCAACAAACATGAGTTGAGTATTCACTTTGGTTCACTATAAAATATCGAAATCAACAAAAGAGACGTGCGTATTCCCTTTGGTTCTTTTTGAAGTATCCAATGCACAAGAGACTTGAGCCTCTCTTGTTGATAGCTTCTTTTGAACCATCGAAATCAACAAACATGAGTTGAGTATTCACTTTGGTTCACTATAAAATATCGAAATCAACAAAAGAGACGTGCGTATTCCCTTTGGTTCCGTTTGGAGATTGCGTATTTCCTTTAGAGATTCGTAGCCGGAATTCAGCAATAATATCTATACGAAGTATACTCACGAAGCCTAGTTCTACTTATCGGGATGTGAATATTCACAAAATCACGGGGTTTAGGCAAGTGAGAATCTTTACTCATGATATGAAGAACAAATTTGTGCTCAAAAATTGGTGCGAAATGCCACGACGTCCGATCATTGGCACAATCTTCCACGAAACAGTAACAACCTTAGTGCACTTGAAAATCTCCCACGCTTGCTAAAATCGATTAGTCGAAAAAGAGCTGCTTCGGATGTGTGGAGCAACTTCCCACGTATCCGACACCAGCATGTTCGAAACTAAGTCGTTCTTTGTAGATAGTAATTTCCAAGAGTTTTTGGCCACCACAGTCTACAGATTCAATACAGCCTGTTTTTGTTTTCCTATGAGGCTTTCTGAAATGTAACTAATTCGTGGAACAAGACACGAATATTCGAGGCAGTGCATGAAAACATTTCACAAGAAATTTAGGTAATGACCACTAATACATTGGCGTGCAAAAATTAAGGACGAGAAGGTTTTTTTGAGTGTAACGTCGTGCAGAAGTGTTCCACATTGAATCAAATCATACCATAAGATTCCCATGATGTACAAATATGGGACAAGTGAGCAAAACAAGGAATCCAAAGGATACAAAGGCACTTTATGGAAAAGGTAGCTTCGAGCAGAACTGGACAGAAGACAGAAACGTCCATGTGACAGGCGGCTGCAAAGGAAAATACAGTCTTTAGTAGGGGATATGATCACCCTTGACTGCCTTGCAGGATTCACAACGTCTGTCCATGCTGAGGACGAGGTTGTCAAGGAGCTGTTGAGGCATCGCGGCCCATTCCTCTTGTAGCACCAATCGCAGCTGCGGTATCGTTGCTGGTGTCTGGTGACGTGCTACCAAGCGTCTTCCGAGAAGGTCCCACACGTGTTCGATTGCATTTAGTTCCGGGGACCTTGTGGGCCAATCCATGCGTTGAATATCTTCACTCTCCAACAGCTCTGCCACAGGCACTGTACGATGAGGTATAGCGTTGTCGTTCATGAAGAGGAACTCAGGACCCACAGCACCTCTAAACAGACGCACGTGAGTTAGGAACACCTCGGTACAATAGTGGACACCAGTGACTGAACCTCCTTGGAAGATATGGGAGTCAGTGCGGCTACTAAGCATGATACCGCCCCAAACGAGAACTCCGCTACCTCCAAACCGGTCCCTTTCGATGATGTTGGAGGTGTGATTGCGTGTTCCTTGCTCTCTTCAGATGTGTATAAGTCCAGAATCACTCGTCAGACTAAATCGGCTCTCATCCGTAAGGAGAACTCGATCCCATTGCTGATGTGTCCAGTTCTTTTGTTCCTCGCACCACAGAAACCGCCGTCTCCGATGAGCACGCGTTAATGGCACACACCGTACTGGTCGTCGTGCAAATAGACCTTTGTGCAGCCTACTGGCTACGGTAAAACGCGATAACGGACGTCCAGTTGCCTGTTGCATGTGCCTTGCGATTTCTCCCGCTGTCTGCCGTCTGTCTCTTCTCGCATGTAGGACAATATACCGGTCATCCGCCGCCGTTGTTGCTCGTGGACGAGCACTGCTAAACTCTCGTACAGCTGTTCCTGTCGTTTGAAATGCTCTCCAAGCTCGTGAAACGATGCTGTGAGCGATACCCGAACTCCTCGGCCACACTAGTCACACTTCAACCTTCTTCCAACTTCCCAATGACGCGACCTCAGGTAAAGTCATCCAGATGTCGTCTACTGGATTGCCTGTTTTCCATATCACACGGTGGCAGCAATTCGACCACGTTCAAACCGATGTACACCGTGCAATAGCTTTCAGCGAATTCCTGAGCGTACACCACCCGTGTGCTTCATACCCTTCCGACACTCCCCTCCCCCCTACGTCATGCTGCACATATATGCCCATGCCCTACCGTACCGGACCCTAGTCTATCTACTGAGTGGTCTTTCGGTACATTCTGCCTGCTCGTTCCGCTGTTATGCTAATTTCTCCTCTTCGTCCTTAATGTTTGCACACCAGTGTATTTTACACATACCAGCCACTGAAGTAGAAACATTTATTTAATCCCGGATTGCATCTCCTTGAGCTCTAATTACAGCACGTATGTCATTTGGCATAAATTCCACAAGGTGTTGCAATGTACCTACGTCTACAGAACACCAAGCGTGCACCATCCAGTCCTTTAACTGGCTCAGATTGATTTCACGGAAGGGCACTTTGCTCCCAGGTCTGTTTTTCTAACATGTCACATACATTCTCAATGAGGTTCAGAAATCGGCTATGTGGTAGCCAGGAAAGATGGTGGAACTCGCTGTCATGCTCTTTGAACCATTGCTGAATACATCTTGCGCGATGGAGAATAATCAACAGCGATCCTCCGTAACCTTAAGCTGTGTTTACAAAACAAGCTTGGTCCATTGCTTCATGGGACTCCCTACAAACTCTCTGCGTATCGTTGGTACAGAACAAGATGTACCGCGACTAGTCGGACAATATGACTTCCTCCAGTGTCCTGTCACGGGGTTCCTAACCCCACCGCAGGTTAAACTGCTGACTTCACTTAGTTCTTGACACTACTGTAGCCTCAAATTATCGACATAATTTTGCAACACATCAATGCGATATCGTGCATTTTCAGTATCCCTCAATTAGCTGACGGTAGATATAAGACCGGTGAACATTTCGTAGCCAGCAGAAATCCATTTACGTCTCAGATTCACCACGAAACAAATACCACAGTCTGATCGCTGGGTGACTCAGATGCAATTGCGTCTTCAGACTGCGCAGTCTTTCTGGTAGAGTGGCCAAATTTTTATGACCACCTGGTTAGTACGTTGTAGGGCCACATTGTGTTTTTAAATACTGCTTGAATTTGTCTTTGTATTAAATGTCGGTAAGTGGCTTGGGGCATATTATCCTAAATGCGATGAATTACCGTCTCCAGCTCTTGAATATTTGATTGTAGCCTATCCGTCTGTCTGATGCCCCTTTCAACTTCATCCCACAAATGCTCCATTTGACTGAGGTCCGGTGATTGAGGAGCAAGTGTAGCAGGGGAAAATCCATGATGCTTCTCAGGCCATTCGCGTACTATGTGAACACTATGATATTGAGCATTGTCTTGTTGGAAGTATCCACCTCCATTGGAATGAACCATCAAAATAAATATTATGGCCACGTCCAATAGAAGTCATCGCTCTTTCCACGTTTATAAGTGAGTCACGGAAATATTTCTCATCGGCCGCCACCGGGAAAACGAACCCAGGGTCTTCCAGTTACGCGCCGGATAAGCTTCCACTGCACCACATACGTAACTGTCAAACCCTGGGTTCGTTTCCCGGTGGCGGCCGATGAGAAATATTTCCGTGACTCACTTATAAACGTGGAAAGAGCGATGACTTTTACTTGATGTTCCTGGTTCACGTCAACTGTGTATTTATAATTGTGGGGACTTGGTGGGCAACGATACTTAAATACATTTGGGCAGACGATGACGTTGCTCCACATGAATCAACACTCCCACGATATTATGCCTCTGTCGATAATGCTGCCCCGATAGCTTGAAGAGTAGTGACGATGCAAGATGGGTGTTGGTGTCTTCGTATCCTCACTCTTCCATCTGCAAGGCGTAGTTGAAAAGGTGATTCGTCGGATATTACCCTTTTGCACTCATTTACTGTCCAATTCTCGTGTTTCTGACCGAACAGGAGGCGTTTCTTGTTCGTGTAAGATTTCCTCTTCGCTGCGATGGCTTATGGATAGGCCAAACCGTCTTCTTCTGGACCCCATATGATGTAATGTGAAGTGAACTGTAAACTGAGAGGCCATCGGACATGGTCACTGATTTAGATAATCTATAAACATTTGACGAACTGTTGCCCGTTTCTTGAACTGAATAAGTCTTCCTACTTTCCGCTCAGCTCGATCAAGTAGCTGTTGACGACTACATCAAGTAGCCGTTGACGCGCTCAGACCCCGGTTGTTTTACTAATGGTCCACTCTATGTAAGCTTTAACAACTGCTGCCCTCGAACGTTTCACTATCACAGCCATTTCGCTAATGCTCGCACCAACGCTAAGATCACCTACGATAACTCCACGTCCAAAGTCCGTCAGATCGTGCATTTTACCCATTATTCCTTTCGCAATGCACTTCATTAGTCTCTTCATACCTACCCTCCAACACTTCACAAGTGCAGCCGTTTTTCTAATGCTCGCAGCAATGCTACGAGCACCTACGATCATTCCACGTCCAAAGTCCGTGAGATCGCGTCTTTTACCCATTATTTCTTGCGCAATGCACTGCGTTAGTATCTTCATGCCCTCAGCGTTCTTTTCTTATACCGATTCAGCCATCTTGTATCAGAAGCATCTACGAGATAGCTATTTTGCATAAAATGATCTGGTGGTCATAATAATTTGACCACTCATAGTATAATTATTTTCTTGCACTGAGTGTAGGGAAGAAAGTGGGAATATGAAACAGGGTGGTAATACGAAATGGGGCTTATTTCTTGAGCAAGTGCTGCCATTTGCCGGTAACGCAAATAAACATAATCATTACGGTCCGTGTAGGCCACCAGAGGGCTCAGGTGGGGTTGTCACGTTGTGTACATGGTACAGAAGAGGTGCGTTGTTTTCTTCCGGATCAACAATTTTTGTAAGGTGAGATTTAAGAATTTTTTTGCTGTCTTTGTTGATAAATCTGGCGTATATAGTATGTCGATTAGTCAGATGATCAAACTTTAAAACAGCAGGGTTAGTTATTTAAAATTATTTTTTTTTTACGATGTGATTCGTTGGGACGTTTGGAAAATGGCGATGGGTGGTAATATGGAACTAGGTGTTCCATATAACAACTATTCTTTTTCTTTCTGTTTCTTAGGTATTGCTATGCCGAGAAGAAAAGTAGGGCCTGAAAAAATGGGATCAAAACAGACATGGAGGGCGGAAGACATGTTAAATACTATAAGGGCAGTTCGTAACAAAATAAAAACTTTGAATGAAGCGGCTCGGCTATGCAATATTTCTCCTCAAACAGTCAACGACCTGTTAGATGTACCTGGCAAAGATGATGCGCAGTGTGTATTTTGTTTGCGAGACATTCAATACGCCCAAATGTGGAGAACTGTGGGTTCAATCTGTAGCGTGCCAGGAATAAGCTCACATCTTATGCAGTGGATGTTAAAGTGACCTTTATATTGGTGACTTCTGTTCATCAGCCTAAAGGATTCATACTTTCTATAGGTATTTCTTTTATTTTCACTTTTAAGGTATCATTAATTGTTTCACAATGAAAGCGGCATTCAATAAAAACGTTGTTGAAATATCAATAACTTTATAATCCAAACACTGAGGTTTTTTTTTTTCATGCTGTTTCATATTACCACCCCCATTTTCCAAGGCTCAGTTTTTGCAATGTGTTTAAAAAATTGTGCTATGTAAACAGTGATATTTATTTCCCTAAAAACGAAACATACATTATGATAAATATATGTGCTAAAATTGTTTTCACTTATTTTTATGTTACATTTAAAATTCCGCTTTTCGTCTAAAACAAAAACTGGCCCATATTCCCACCTTCTCCCTATACTTCTTACCTGTGGGCTTGGTGAATGATCAGCTAACTAATATTTTTTTATCAACACCAAGTTTAAAGAAGTGATAGGCTCTGTAATTCTGATATGTCTAGTGGGTTGTCCATTAAAGAAACCAAGAGGCATTTAAACATAGCCAAGTCAACTGTTTTGGATGTACGAACTGAATAAGTGGAAGACACATGGCGTGCCTGAAGGAACAAAACGTACCGGCAGAACAAAGAAAATCAGTGATAGAGGACATCGAAGCCTCAGGAGAGTCGTTACAGCTAATCGACGAAGTACTGCACAAAGCCTCAGTGTATAGGTGAGTAAAAACGCTGGAACCTCGGTATGTATACTTACCATTCGCAGACAACTTCATTCCATGGGTTACCGTGGTCATGAGGCTGCTCATAAGCCTTTCATCTCTACTCGCAATGCTACTCCTCGTCTAGCATGGTGTAAAAAACATTTTTAGTGGATCATAGATCAATGGAAACGGGGCCTATGGACTGTAGAATCCAGATGCACGATCCATCAGTCTGATGGCCGTGTGTATGACGGCGGCCGGGGAAACGCTATTTACCACAGTGTACTGTTCCTACGGTCAAGTTTGGAGCTGGCAGTGTACTCGTATAGGGGTGTTTTTCGTTGTATGATCCCGGCCCATTGGTTATCGTGCATAAACCTGTTAACCAGCAAGTCTACCTCGATATTCTGGACAATTATGCCCTGACAGATATGTGTTAATACTATGGAAACGAGCCTTGTTGGTACCAACAGGATAATGCACAGACCCATAAAGCAAGGACTGTTACTGGGTGGTTTGACGATAATTCCCTATCGTGTGTAGACTGCCCAGCACAGAGCCCTGATCTTAATCCCATAGAGTACTTATGTGATGAATTAGAACGCCGCATAAGAAGTTTGGAACCAAAGCCTACTACTAAGCAACAGATAGAGGCAGCATTACGTACTGAATGGAAGTGCATACCTATAGCTGTGTTCCAAAAGCTTGTCGAAAGCATGTCTCGAAGGGTCAGTGCATGCATTAAGGCCAAAGGTGGACCTATATACATATATATATACACTGAAGAACAATTGAATTAGATATACCTGTCTAGTAACGTGTAGCACCACCTTTCGCCTTGATGACGGCGGCGATTTGTCTCGGCATGGACTCGACAAGACACCGGAAGCGTTGGGGAGCCATACGGATCCACGACCCCTGAACAAGCTCCCACAGTTCACGAAGATTTGATGAATGGGGTCAAAGCCTCGAACATCTCTCTCGATGGCCCAGTTGTGCTCGATGGAATTGAGGTCAGATAACCTAGCTGGCCAAGGAAGCGAGGTCACGTTGGCGGAGTGTACATCCAACCATTCGGATGCAATTCGGGAGCGATGGCACGGTGCATTGTCTTGTTGCAGGATGAGGTCCCCAGTTGGATGTTGAAGACGCACAAACGGGAGCAAATGGTCGTCCAGGATATCCCGGTAATGTTGACCTGTGAGGGACGATGTCTCACGTACCAGGGGTCCCATTTCAGTCTACGTAACCAGTACCCAGACGAGAATGCAACCCCCACCAACTTGAAGAGTACCCTGCTGGCAAGAAGGATCCATCGCTTCGTGTGGTTTGCCCCGTACTCGTATCCTGCCATCCGCATGTACCAACGTGAATCTCGACTCATCAGTCCAGGCAACATTTTCCCACATTTCTAGTGTCCAGTGGCGATGTTTGCGCGCCCATGCTAATCTTTGCACCCTGTGATGTACGGTCAGCAGCGGCCCTCGTGGGACGATGGCTTCTCTTCCCCATAGAGAGGAGATGATTCTGGATGGTGTGGCTGCTTACACGTTTTTGTGCACCAGCGTTAAATTGCCGAGTGATTTCTCGCACTGTGGCCCGTCTATCCGTGGTTACAATGCGAGCTAGCCGACGATGACCCTGCTCATCCACACGCTGTTGTCCACGGCAGTTGGCCCTTGCGGGGATGGTTTTACCGGATTCGATGTACTCACGTTGCACCCGTGACACAGTGGCTCGTGAAAAATCCCTGTGCCTGCAAGACTTCCGGGATGGAGTGACCCATTCGTCGGGCCCCGACAATTTGCCCACGATCAAATGCGCTTAGATCCCTCGTCTTAGCCATACTGCTTCTGACTCTTACTGACTCCCGTAGCATCACTCCTTATATTGTCAGATCGTTGCATACGTCATGTCGTTTCCGTTTACAGGGCCCCCCACAGCACCACATTTGCATGACGCCAGCTGTCTCTAATTCAATTGCTCTTCAGTGTGTGTGTGTGTGTGTGTGTGTGTGTGTACATATATCTTCACCGAACTTATTGTTTCGTTGTACGTTTTAAATACTGAAAGTTAGCCAGGTGAAAGGTGAAATTATTGAAGTGATTTAACCGCCTGAGTGGAGCTAGAAGAGGTTGGGGGGGGGGGGGGTTCTAATGGCCACAGTTTGCAACTCAATAGGCTATAAGTAGTCTTTCGTACCGAATTCGAAGCTCCTGGTTCTAGCGATGACAGAGTGTCGCTGCTGTAGGACAAACGCACCGTCCATGCCCCTCTCAGGATTCGGATCCAGACCCATCTTGGACCAATGGCCAGAAGTCAGCGCTTAAACCACTGCAAACACGTTCAGGGAATTTCGGTAACTGTTGTAATATATGCTGCTGAACACGACGAACTCTTTCGAGTTGCATTTGAATATATTGTTATTGTTGTGGAAGTTAAATTCGACTGATCAGCTGTGTAGTTCAACAGTTGTTTTCAATGGTAATTCATGTGAAGAGCTGAGTCTTGTGAAGAATCAAAGAAAGTGTTGTTAATTACCTTGTCATTCATTTAGACCTTGCAGTTGGATTTATGGGTGCTTTAGGCAATAAGTAAGGTTGATTCAAAGACATTAAGAATTTAAACCTTATAAGAGTTATGGCCATTCGTCCGAGTAGGTCCGAATCCCGGTGGGGCATGGATGCTGTGTTTGTCTCATGGATCTGGCTCTTCCCCTTCCTTTGAACCAGTGGCCCTAAATTAGGGACGGATGACTGCTTACAGCCCATTGAGCTGCTCACGGTGGTCCTTAAACCTTCAATCAAAACATTTTAAAGTAAGATACACGCAAAGGTGCAATTCCATGTCGGAAAATTTGAAACTAAGCGAAAGATACTCACTAACTAGAATTCCATGCAAATTTATTCGAGAAGAAACATGAAATTGTAGCTCGTTGAAAAACAGATATTCTGGTTTAGATAAAAAAACAAGGAAGGTTTCTCAGAGTTTAGGCTATTGGCTAAATGATAATGGTCGATCTATTTTTGTTTCCCGTTTAAGCTAATCCTATTCCTCGGTTGGTACTGTTCCTTAACCCCTTTGTGTGAAAGCCTGATTTGAGGGAATTCGAATAGCTGCGAACTATTTAAATGTCCCTTTTTTGCTTGAATACAAATTATAATATTCGCAAGTTAAGCATCGCGATGCCCAACTTGTGAATATTATGTTCGTTTCGTTTCCATCCCAAGCAGAGGGCGACTGCTGTATTTTATTCTTCCCGCAACTCTACGAAGTTGATCTTGTGTTGCCTCCAATTAGCTGGATGATTTATTTTCTGATAACCAGCTAGAGCCAATAGTATCGCATTGTGCCTCGCGTTCGATTTGAATAGGCCCCTTCGCTACTGATCGGTATGATATCTGATTTAGTTCTCGCATCTCCCGTCGGCAAGCATAAAACGTTTTGGTGCATTACTTAGTATTACGTTTTCTACGATCTAGGTCTACGAACATGAATTGTTGAGGACTGAAATATGAATAATACAGTAGCTCCATACAACCTTAGGCTTGACAGACAAAATGTTATTACCTCTTACGTCGGTTTAGCCTGTCCCGGTACCTTATTCATTACTGTAGTTTCTTAAGCTCCTTTAAGCGAATTTATGAAGAGTGAGGTTTTTGGAAGATTGAATATGTGTACTGAAGATCAAGTACAATTGCTTTCTGCCAATGTGTCGTTGTCTTCAAGACGGAACCTGTCCCTCGGTTTGTTCTGTTCCTTAACTCCTTATGCATCCGCTGTGCCTATACCAAATGGTGCCCAAATGTTTCACCGCTCCCCAAACTTAAATGTTCACAATGGGACCGGGTTTTACGAAAGCTAGAGAAAAAAATTCGTTTCCCTTTTTCGTCTCTTTGCAAATATAAACAGGTAATTAGTGCTAAGAGCTGCTGCTCCATGGCCAAAAGCAGAATAGCCTCACCGGTGGTGCAGTGGTCTAAGCCCTGGCTTTTTCCCGTTAGTCCGAGATGGGTTCTGGTTTGAATCCCTATGAGGCATGGATGTTGTGCTTGTCTTACGGCACTGGGTCTCTCCCTCCCCTGGAAACAGTGGCCCTAAATTGGGGAGGAGAGACCACTAATAGCCCATCGTGTTGCTCACGGTGGTCGTTTGACCACAAAACAAACTACAAAAAGATGAAAAACGGCTATGATGGGGAAGGGTTAGTTCCCCCGATACGAGCACCATGTCTCTGGGTAGACCCTAGTGATTCATCTTCCCTCTCCTTTCTTAGGTTTGTTCACATTGTTTACAGTCCTTTTAGCCGGTAATCAGATAGAAGGGATAACTGTCAATCATCCCACTAAATATCCATTTTGAATGAAAAAGCTAAGGAAAAGACAATGTTTTCAGATGTGCTGGTTTACTCGTTCCAGCCGCGTTCCTCTCACATCTTAGACAGCGAATATATCCGCTCGAGCTGATTTCAACGCATTTTTCCAACAGCGAGTTAGTTCGTTTCAGCTGTTTAAAGGGTAAATGTTTCTTTACATTATCAATGGTTTAATAATAATTCTTAGGGAAAGGGATCCTTTCTGCGGAATTATATTTTTTCGTTTTACATAGAGATAATGATTCCTTATATTTGTTTTATTCAGTTTGGACACAATAAAAAACTAAGATGTCCTATACCGAATATGTATAGCAATAGATGAAAAATTAATTTGCTGGTAAGATCAAAGAACATATGCGGAGCAGATATGTACATAAAATACACTGAAGACTTATTTCCTACTTTTCAGGAAAATATTTTACAAGAAAAATAATGGTTTCATGCAAGGTGAGAGCGTTAAAAATTTCAAAAATGCATTCATGCCGAAGATAACAAGAAGGCACATTCCTTAGAACCTAATTATTTCTTCGAAGGACATTTTATGCTGCAGCTTACTTACTCTATGCACACATACAATGTAAAAGTGTTTCCCGGGACTTATATACTCCTTGTTAGTAGCACTGCAAGTGTAAAAATCGCGATATCTTGCGTAGATGTAGGAAAAGACAATATACTTGGAAGCGGAAGTTTATTAGTTTCAATAATTTTTCAAAGAAAGATAATTTTCATTACTTTTTTCTTTCGTGGTTTTAGGATAAACATTAGCAACTAACTTCCAAGTATGTAAGCAGTCGGACGTTCCTATTTTGAGACCACTTGCTCTAGGGAATGGTTTTCAGCAAAATGATGGGGCCCCACGATAAAATTATGCTCCGGTAACAATGTGGCTGGATGATCATTTTGACCAGCGCTAAGTAGGCGGGCGAAGTTCTTTAGAATTGCAAGCAACGTCACCTTATTAACAGTTTTAGACTTTTTCCTTTGCGGCTTAATTAAGGAAAAAAATATTCGCTACAAAACCCTAAGCACAGCTGAGTAATTGAAAGCTAGATTGTTTCCTAGTTTGAAAATGTATCTAAAAGAATGGTTGCTAATGCATGTAAATCGGAGTAGAGAAAAATATGAAATATATGTCCGCGATTTTTTGTTTTGTTTCGGAGTTTAACGACGACCACTAACAACCCATATGCAATAAGCAGAGTCTGTCTCTAATTTAGGGACACTGGTTCCAGCGTAGGGTTAGAGCCGATATCAAAAGACAAACACACAAACCGTACATATCGCATGTTGGAGACTCGAACCTGAGCCGATGTTGGACCAGTAGCTAATATCTGCGCCGTGCAGATCCCAGCAACCAGGATGACTTTCATTATTACTTAGTGTTGAAATCGTTACGAGAATATGATGTGCTGTTAAAAGAACTTTGAAAACATTTTTGCTGTGCGGGAGAGGCGGGTAACGGCTCGCACGACGTTCTATGTCCATCAATAGTTTCAAGTCCTCAGTTTATATCCACTGGTTCCGGGGAACGGACAGACCCAGATGCTGTTCCTTACCAATGACACGAACCTGTGAGCAACTACTCCGATTAGACATAAGCCTGGATGGAGCTCTTATTTGCCGCCCCGGTGGCGCAGTTCTCTAAGCGATGGCTTATGACCATTCGTTCGAGTTGTGTCCGGGTTCCAATCCCGGTGAGGCACGGATGTTGTGTTTGTGTTATCTCACTGGGGAAGGGGAAGAGCCAGTGAAATAACACAAACTGCCAGTGAGATACCCCTTCACTGCCCCTCTCACACACAGCAAAAAATGTTTTCAAAGTTCTTTTAACAGTACAACATATTGGAAATTTCACCAGAATATTGAAGTGTCTTTTTACACCTATGATTCACGTAAAATGCCAATTTTCTCAAATAATGGTGGATTATACGAGCAGTTATTGGAAAGCTACTTTTTAAAAGTAGCTAGTTACTGCTACAACTATATTCTTGAAAAAGGAGCTTGATACAATTACTACCACTCTTTCCGAAAAGTAGCTAGCTACTTTTACTACTTTTTAGCTACTTCTTCTACCTCTAGTTTTTAGTTAAAAATGGAAATTTTTTGATGAACTTTTACATATGGCATTCAGAGCTAAATACCACGGTAAAAAACACAAGTATTTTTTCTATGTATTTATTTCGGCTATGATCATCATATGTAGCAAATTTTATTACATTCAGAGGCTTATATTCAGACTAGCTGATATGCCAAGAGAATTCAAATAAAAACACTGTCAACACATAACAGCGAATTCATTTTCTTTGCCAACAGAATAGAATATCGCTATCAGATGTCAACAGAATTGCTAAATCGATCGCGCTCTGTCTTTTCAAGCTGACTGAGAAGCATAAATACTAGAGGTGTAACTTAATTCTCGGCCCCAAACCGCAAGCGATCATAGAACGTCGGCAAATGCAAATAGCTGTGTGCGATAATGGCTGCTTGCAGCGCCATCCAACAGCTTTCCAGGCAATCGTAACCGCTCATAGCTGTAGTGACAGAAGAGACGAAAGTTGACGGTGAAAGCAATGTCGTTCGAGAAGCAACATTGGAAGCACTGCATCCTGTTCGTGTTTCAGCTGACAAAATTTCCGCGGAAGCCCAGCAAATGATCTATGCTGCTTTGAATGAGGCTGCTGTGGTGTCCTACAGTACGTGTAAGAAGTGGTTACAGCGGTTTAAGCAGGTAATTTCCGATCTCTGTAATGCAGAACGTCCGGGACAACCACAGAAAGTTGGCGATGAGGAACTGGAACAACTGCTGGATGCGGATCCCTGTCGCACACAGTCAGAGCTCGCCCAGGAACTCGTAGTAACCCGGCAAGCCATTGCAAAGCGCCTGCACAAGCTCGGACGGATTCAAAAGGAGGGCCGTTGTTGTCCCACCAACTCACAGCTGCGAACAATTCTAGGCGCTACGATGTTGCTGTGTCCTTGCTGTCCACATTCAAGAAGAAGGATTTCCTCCACAAGATTTTGACCTGTGATGAGAAGTGGATCCTCTACGATAATCATACGCGGCGCAAATCGTGGATTTATCCAGGTCAACCTACCACCAGTACCGCCAAATGCAATATCCATGCCAGGAAGTTGTTGCTGTGCATACGGCGGGATCAGCGCGGTATCGCACACTATGAGTTGCTCAAACCTGATGAAATGATCAATGCTGAGCGTTATTGTTAGCAACTCATTCGTGTGAGTGACGCAATGGAGGCAAAAAGGCCATACACTGGCAAGGGCAGAAGGTAGGTCCTTTTGCTTCAGGATAACGTGCGTCCTCGCACCGCGAAAGCGACTTTAAACACGATCACCGACCTGTGATGGGATATTTTGTCCCACCCGGCGTGTTCTCCAGACTTCGCCCCGTCGGATTATCACCTCTTTTGCTCCCTGCAACATCACCGGAGATGATACGCACTTCACTTCTATCGAGGAGGTCCACACAAGTATTGATGACTTTATCAATTCGAAACAGCCCTCTTTTTTCCGCAGTTGCATTCGGCAGCTCCCTAACTGATGGCTCAAATGTATCCAACACGACGGGGATTATTTCCCTGATTAGGTACGTATTCGATTTGCTATAATTTGCTGTCAACGTGTCGTGCCTGTGGCCAAGAATTAAGTTGCACACCTAATAGCATAAAGCAAGGAAGGTAGTGCTTTATTTTTAAGTTTGGCTGATTCTCACATTGTAAGTCAAGTCAGGTACTTGAGTGTAGGCAAGGCAACTAAACCCCCTTTGTTCCAGCCAACAGTGCTCAAAAAAATTAAAAGAAAAAAATATGATTTGAAGAATTCTTTTGGATACTTTTTTAAAGTAGCACGATTTGTCCTGTAAATTTTCCGCTACAAGATACTTCATTTTGTAGCATGCTACTGTTACAACTAAATGTTCCTATTTGTTTCGATGGTACATGCCACGCTACTGTAAATATGTCGCATTCATCTTCAATCATCCTGCTGGCGGACAAGAAACTAAGAAACGGCTTTAATTTGTGATGAAAATAGAATTTCCTGTTTCTTTGGGCTAGATTTTTAGTCTAAAGACTCTAGCATAATATAAATAAAATTAAGCCGGGATTTTTTCCCCCTTGTGTTACATAGAAACCACAATAGTTCTCCAGGAGCTGCGTAAATAAGGTTGCCGAACAGCCTTATACAGGGTGATTCGAAACTCTCTGTATAAACTTTAATGAGAGATAGGGAATACTAAACCAAACATTTTTCGTCTATGAATGTATGTCCGTAGACGTCCCCCTTCGTTGCTAGAGGGCGCTCTTAGTATATAAATGAAAGGCACAAAGTGTGAACAACATTTTTATTTACAGCTGTTTTACAGTAGTTATTCAAAGCAGCAATCGCTAACAGTAATGCGTGCCTGACAGCGTCGACGCATTTACTGCAATACATTTTCAAGATTCTCGGCATTTCGCGAACACTTGCCGCAGCGCCAGCGACCCTTGCTTGAAGATCCTCATAGAAGGAGGCTTTTTAGGCAGATGTCAAACCTGCCGATCGTGTTGGCCAAGCATCGGGTCCATCCCAGCCTATCCAAGTGGTGTTCAAATGATCTCGCACAACAGTGCTGAAGTGTGCTGGCGCCTCGTCGTGTTGAAACCACATTCGACAGAGGACAGACACTAGAACATCGTTAAGCAGTTCCGGTAATATTTCTTCCAGAAAAATCCGATAAATCCGCCCGTTGAGTCGACTTGGCAGCAGGTATGGGCCAATCAGAAAATCATGAACGGCATTCACCCAAACCCTGACAGCGAACGGTTGTTTAGAAGCACGTGTCCCTGTAGCATGTGGATTGTCGTGTTCACAAACATGAGCACTGTGCACATTAAACGCCCCCTTACGTGTGAAAGGTTTATCTGTGAAGAGGACATGAGCTGGAAAATCAGGCTGTACTGCGCTCTGCTACAGACACCAGCGTGAGAATTCTACGCACAGAGGGCAAGCTCCAGGACGCAGTGACTGCACACTCTGAAGATGAAATGGATGTAAATGCTGATTGTGCAACACTCTCCAAATGATGGGTTGGTCCACACCCAGAGTATGTGCAACAGTTCGAGTGCTTGTGCCTGGATTGCCCTCAACTTGCCTATGTCAGGATTGCGTGTAGTTCTCTGCTGGCCGGTATCTTCCATGTTTCCATAGAATCTTCCAGTTTCATACAGTTCATTATAAAACTCGCATTCCCTCTCATACACGATCAGAACTCGTTAAAAATGAAATAAAACTGCAACCAAGAAGTAGCAAGTTAAAAACAATTTAATTAAATAACTATTTACAAATGGTTAGATCTCCCGGCTTCACTCTGCAGCCATCCTCAGACCAAGAGTGCGCATTGAGTGGCAGTGTGTGGATTTAGTACGTCCCAGAAGGAAGTACGGTGACGGATATCTGAACCATGTAGGGAGTTATTGCCAGCATTCATGTTGAAATTTTTTTTCGCAAAAGTAGGATAAAATTTCGTCCCTCTGAATGCGTTCCATTTATGAACCTCTTTCGGAGGTACGACATTTTACTTTTACTTTTGCGAAACATTTCTTTCATCATCAATGGTGGCAACACCTCCCTACATGGTTCAGATAACCGTCACCATACTTCCTTTTTGGAAGTACTTAATCCACACACTCGCACTCAATACGCACTCTTGGCCTGAGGATGGCTTCAGAGTGAAGCCGAACCATTTGTAAATAGTTTTAATTAAATTATTTTTAACTCGTTACTTCTTGATTGCAGTTTTATTCTATTTTTAACGAGTCGTGATCGTACATGAAAGGGAGTGTGAGTTTTATAATGAATTTCTGCTGGCACGAATAACGTCTTTCAACTTCACACAGTCGTCTGTGCAAACTTGCAAATATTTGGAGCTTCAGCATACGTCTGTACCTTTCACAGTAAAATCTTACAGCAGGTCTTCCGTTGGCAACCCCATGCGCTAGATGCATGTCAGCCATCTCAGCATACGTGAAATGTCACCCATCTTCATCATATGTATCCATGTTATACGTAGGAAGTCTGCGTTACGAATGACAACGGCGATAAGCAGCCTATTGTCGCGCCGCCCAACAACGCCCTGGAGGGTAACGTCTGCGGACATTCATTCATTGACGAAAAAGATTTGCTTTGGCTTTCCCTATCTCCCATTAAAGTTTGTACAGGGTGTTTCAAATCACCGTGTATAGAAAGACTAGAACCAGTAACCTTTTGAACGCTCATTATGTTTAAGAGGTACTTTGTTTCATACTTCTCAATTGGACTCCATGAATTATGTTATTAGTTTTCGCTCACTGTTTCTCTGAGCAAATAAATATTCACTCGTAAGATGTGAGCCAAAAGTCATGAACTTTTCTCCTGATACTTTGAAACAGCACGTAATTTCCTTCCCCCACACACTCGCATGATTTTCACTAGAAGAAACATTATGCATCGTGATGGAGCACCATAATTAATATGCATCACATTTTTTCGTCTGAGTGTGTACAAAGCCAGCCTTCTCACAGCAAGTAGCCAAAAAGCAAAACACTGTATCTTTCATTTTCTAGTTTCATCTTGATGATAAAACCTCTTATCATTCTACATCTTAACCAAGTTAACAAGGTATTCAGTATCAGCCTGTCTTCTCATGCCTTATTTAAACAACTACTACTTACACTTATGCTTCATGTCAGAAAGTCAACTTCTTCCATTTACGACTTTACGAGAACCTTTCTCTCTTTGTTATACCTTCCGTCTTATTTAAATCTGAAGCAAACATTTCTCTTTACTTATTTCACAAACCACGTTTCTCCGCTAATTCTTTTACTGAAGCAAATTAAATCTGTGTTACCAGATTACGTAGTGTTTATCTGCCTAAATCTCTTGAGAGTGTCAACATCTTCGAACGCCTTTTAAACGTGATGCCTTCAGCATACAAACGAGATTTTCACTCAACGTAGAAGCACTGTTAAACATTTAACCGAAGTTTGATCCTATTCTGTATTCCCCAAATGGGTTCAGTTTTTATATTTCGCTTATCATGGTACAAAAGTTCAGTGATTTCAATCAAATAAGTTCATTAGAATGTGAAATACGTTCAGTTTCTCAGTTTTACTTTAAGGGTTTCTGTAACTCTATGCTTGTCCTCTCGAAAATATGTTTTTGAAGATATTTTTAGAAACTTAATGATTTCAGCGTAGGTGGTATACATACAGTTCATCTCTTAAGAATGAAAATTTGTATGACCTGTTACAGATGATGGAACAAATTTAAGTTACCGCTACGGAATCGCATCATCTGTCATAATATGAAGATTCAGTTAGATAATGCTACGGTCAAGAGTATCAGTGGTCTGATACATGAATTCAGTAGCAAATTAAGGTTCTTATAAATATTAAGATAAATACGTATGTACACTGTCCCACGTTTGAGTCTCACGGCTAGTAGACGTAACGTCACCATCCAGCGTGGAATATATGTAGACGAAATGGACAGGCCGTGTCGGTTCACCAGCACGGTGTCCGTGCAACAGAGAAACGGCAGCACTTGTAGGAGTTTAAACGAATGATGATTATCGGCAAGACGACGAAAACGGACGTTACCATCTCTGCAACCGCGCAGTTAGCTGCTCAAGGACAGCCATTGTAAAGGTGGAGAGAGAATAAATCGAATCCACTGAGTGTGATTGAAACAGGAGACTACCAGTGTTTATCAGTTGAGCGAACAACTGTTAGTTCGTTCTGTACGGGACAACAGTTGTTTAACGACCCCTAAATTAATTATAGACTACAACTTAGTATCATGTAGGAACGTTACATAATCTTAAGTTGTAGTCTATAATCCAGGGGATGGGTCAAAGGTATGGGCGCCCACTTCTGTGCCCATATTGAATGAGGTCTACCAACAGCTTTTTCTGCAGTGGGCACGTGGGCACTGAGACTGAGCAATGGACAAGATTCACCCTTGTCTTATTGGAGGTTTAACGACTACCACGAGCAACTCGATGCGCTATAAGCAGCCGCCCGTTCCTAATTTAGGGCCACTGGTACCAGGGAAAAGGAGAGCTAGTGCTGTAGGAGAAACACACCATCCATGCCTCACCGGGATACGAACCCGGAACCATCTCCGACAAATGATCAGAAACCAGCGCTTACAACATTGGGCCACTGGGGTGGCCGTGATTCACCATAAAAGACGGGTTCAGGTTCTGGCTCCAACATGCCGGTGGAAGGACTCATGCCGAAGATGTACTCGTGAAAAGCTTCAACCGAACTTCACGATTGGATGTATGTACCCCGGCAACGAAGTCTCATGGTATGTAGATTGTCATGTACATCACTGGGTACTCTCTTCGTTCCCGTTGAATACGTCCTCGCCGCCAGAGTCTAGCTAAGCGTTATTTTAGACCAAGTATAGCCCTACATGGTAAGGATGAATCCGAACTACTCCAGACTTTTTCAGAAAGACAAGGCTCCTATTGTGCGTGGATGATTTGAGGATCAGGACCAAATATTTCGTGTGCTTTCCTGAACGGTAAATTCCACTTCCCCCTTTGAATTCCGTCGAACATTTATGGGATGTACAATGCAACGCAACATTAATCGATCCAGTATCACTGTCTACCGCCAAACTACGAGACGTCATTACGCCCACCTGGTGGAATGTACCTCAGGATATTCCACAGTATCGAGGAATCGATAGAATTTTGGGTGCAAACGGTTATAGCAGCGAAAAGCCGCCCAATACGCTATTATATAGGGGTTCATAATTCTATATCACACGTGTGTATTATTACCCCCGGGTACGCCAGACTATAAAAAATATCACTTTAAGAATATAACTGACAGCAAGTAGTGTATTGGCTGACGACTCCGAGGTAAGCATTAAAATTTAGAAATAATTACTCGTGCCCCTGAAATCTTAACGATGGGCAAGAGGGTTTAGCCTAAAAATTTAGCCAGTTAAAATGTAACTCCTGAGACACTCAAAAAATGGTTTATTCACTTCATGAATAGCACGAGAGACTACAGACAGTTAATTAATTAACATAAAACAGAACATTAAAACGATGAAGACCTTGACTTTGATTGAAATATAGGGAAAATAGGAGGGGTGTCAAATGATCTCGCCCCCTTTCATTTAGCTCTTAAGTCGAATGCATCGTTATAAATCAATGATGTTTTAACGGGCATCCATTCTCCGGCTTTATACAGTTCTCAACCGATAATACTCTCTACGGTCTGATCGGATCCCATGTACTCAGAAACACTTCCATGAATAAAAATACGTTAAGTGCTTACAGAGAAGCCGCTTTTCCGGTAAGATAGCAATACACGTACGCAAATTATTCAGAAGTTGAGAAACACTCACTTATGTTGATTTACTCCCAGAGGAGGGAGGGGCGGAATCAAACACTACCTCACCTTATATTCACGGGTGCACACACATAGTTAAGAGACACTTTAGGCAGGGATCTGCACCATGTGTTCTACGCGCTTGCATGACTGACCGATGTCGTTGGCTTCATGAAAGGGATTTATCCGTTCGTTTCGCTCCCCACAGGTAAAGATGTTCATCGGAAATTTGTAATTCTGTCCTTCCTGCATCACAGTACATCCGAATTCTAGTCACACTGGGCTGCAGTTAATTCTCCACTCGGTCCATAATTGCCAAACCTTCGGAAAGTCTACTAAAACAAAGATACTCTTAGCCCAAAACAAACAAAAAGCACCCTGACAAAGTTGTTCAATCCTGATGAAACTCATATAAGTAACACAGAGCCGAATATGCGAACGATTTAAAAAGTAACGAAGAATAACGAAGCAGTGGCCCGCCACAGCGCATGGGAACCGCGCATCGATAAGGGTATACCAAGAGCAATTATCTCCTGCAGGAACAATTGTAACAACGGATTACGGTTGCATTAACCTCCACAGACAGCGAGGATGTATCGATGTCGAATGCGATGATAATACGAGCAGTTCAGCGAGTTTGAGAGAGGAAGTATAATTGAGTTCAAAGAGGCCGGTTGGTTTAAATCGCCGTATCGCCAGGCATTTTGTTTGGAGCGACGCAGCAATCGGACGATGTTGGCGCCAATGGGTAGAGGAGGGCACAATCCAGCAGCATGGGTGGCTGATGGACGGCCGAGGGCAACGACAGAACGCGAGGATCAAGCGATTGTGAGAGCCGCACGAACAGAACCGAATTCGTCGCTCTCAACTATCAGTAGCCATGTTGCGTTGTGTACAGCTAAGGAATGGATTATTCAGACCGTTTCCGAACGACTTGTGGCACGGTGACTGGTTTCGAGGAGGCTACTCCGCCCCCTATCACTGACCAGCGAGCATTGCTGGCACCGGTTGCTCGGTCAAAGTGAGATAGTGTCCAGGGGCGTCGTCATTGATAAGTCACGGTTTGCGTTTTGTGCCGATGACCAGCTTATACGTGTCGGGAGAGGAGCCGGCCAACACACGAATCCTGCCTTTACCGTGGAACGGCACAAGTCTCGTACACCGGGAGTGACTGACAGGGGAGCCATTTCATACGTTAGCCTGACACTCTTGGTAGTCCTCCGTAACACCATCATGGCATAACGGTACGTCGACAACTTTATACGACCCGTTGTGTTGCTATTCCTGTCGCAGGATCTCGGAGCATTTTTCAGCAGGATAATAACCAGCCACACACGGCATGGCTGTCGCAAGCCTATCTTCGTAATGTAGATTCCCTTCTATGGCCAGCCCAATCCACACATCTTTCACCGATCGAACATGTTTTGGGCCTAATGGGACGCAACCTATGAGAATCCTGGAATGTCGGCGAACTGGCCTGCTATTTTGACGACATCTCGCACGCTATTCATCAGGACATATGCTTAAAATGTGTGCGTCTGTGCCGTGCTGGGTAACCGCTTGTATCCGCGGCAGAGATGGCGCTACAACGTACTGATTTGATCTAATCGTGTAGCTGTTCTATTTGAATAAATTACCCAACGGCTCTGGAATTCCAATCGTTTCTTTTCCTATGCATGTACGTTACATATACCAATTTTCGTCTGGGTTGGATGATTCCTTCTGGGTGCTCCATTTTTTCGGCAAAGGTTATATACACTCATTGTCATAAAAATCCGCGCATCAAAAATAAACCGTGCGATTAACGCGAAACTCGGCGAATAGCTACGGGCAGGACATGCAAATGATTAAAGTTTCGTGCGATTCCGCATGCCTGCGTGGCCCAGACAAGCGCTTGAATCGCAATCCTTGGGGCTTATAAAGAGCGGCGCAGGGAACTTTACATTCGTGCCGAAGTACACGGTAAGGGTCAGGTGAGATCCTTGAGCGATAGACATTCCGAGGAGCCGCCGTAGATGTGCGTACGGACAACTGACGGAGTTTGAACGAGGCCGTTTCGTCGGGATGAGAGAGGCAGGGTGGCCGTCGGACTATAAGCAGTCAATGGGCTATAAGCAGTCTCCCGTCCCCAATTTAGGGCCACTGGTTCCAGGGAAGGGAGAGAGCCAGTGCTGTAGGACAAACACAACATCAATGCCTCACCGGGATTCAAACCCGGACCCCTTTCGGTCGAATGATCAGAAGCCATCGCTTGGACCACTTCGCCACCATGGGATTTGGCAAGCACACCTTCCGACAATTAGTACCCAAAATGAGTTATTTTTATTTGTGGATGTATTACTGCTTATGTAGAAACCCCGTTGGTATATTTTAACGCATCTTTTTACAAAAGAAGAAAGTGCTTATGATATCACTTTGTCCGTCCACTCTCTGTGGACACCATATATCTGAAACTATTCCATTCTGAAATCTTTTTGCATTGGGAAGCTCGAAATGTGAGAAAAATAACCCTTATCCTCCGGTCTGTTTGTAATGCACAACTTTCCCTCTAGAGGGCGTAAATGCAGATGCTATCATATTTCAAACGCAATGTATACTATATCACATCCTCTAAATATCAGATTGGAAAACATTCTTTTTTTTTTTTTTTTGCTACCATTTATAACGAAGAACGTTCAGAGTTAGGGTTCCTTTTTCAAGTAATACACAGGTTTTCCCACTGAAGGCGAAAGTAAATTGTGATTTTTTCCGGATATCTCTGCTTCTAATAGTCCGATTTGAAAAATCCTTTTTGCGTCCGATACAGACCTCGGTGATAAATTTTCAGCATGTAATTTCTCATTTATTGTAAAGAGCTGCCCCCCCTAGGGATCGTTATTTATATTAATATTTCCGATGTATTTGCAGTAATATCTGTGCTTCTTTAAATTCGATTGCAAAATTAGCTTTGTAATCAGATTCAACCCACTAAAGGAAACCTTTTGCATATATTTTCCGCTAAAAATAATGCGCAGTTTTCTCACTAGGAAACATAGATTAAAATCTTACTTTTCTCGATATCTCTTCTAACTCTTTCATTTGAAAAATGCTTTGCTAGTTTATGGTGCAGAATGTTTCGCATATGATGTAAAATATTTGTTAAAGCACAAGTTTGCTACCAGAGGGCATAGGTTCTTTCCGCTTACATAATATTTGCAGTAGATGTCGTTTACTACGTTTCTCTCTTTCACAATGAAGGTCTTTTACCGCTAAAGTCCTGTTAGTAACAAGCTATGAAACGCATTTTCATCTGTGTTGTAAATGTCTCTTGTGTTGTAACCAGCTAGAATTTACGAAAAGAAAGGACAGGAGACCAGTGCTGAACCACTTGTGTGCTAACAGACGCTGATTTTCCAATTTTGTTTTTGCACAGAAATTAATTTTGTAGTTTCCAATCGGTTTAGCCAACCGTCTGAACAACTGAAATTCTCTATTTTCATTTCAACGCTTAATTCATTAGCTTTAGCTTTTATCTTCGGTCCACTAATAGGAATGTTTTTGGTTCAATTATGGCAAAACCACGTAAACAATACTTCCTCAAATTCCTTACATTCACCACTTTGTAACTTCATGGATTTCGTCCGTGCGTTATTCTGCATAACCACCTCCACAATCTTCTCTTTGTTCTTTAAAATTGTCAACAGCGTTGATGATGCAAGACCAAATTTTCTTGCCGTCTCACTTTTCGATTTCAAACTTTTCTCACATTCATACAAAACTTTGAACTTTCTTTCCACAGTCAAACCTTTCTTTGCATCCCCTCCCCATTTCGAGAAAGAAAATACGACGTGCAGGCCTAAAAATGTTTCGACTTCCCACCATTTTGTAGACGAGTGGAAGAAAGCGGAGGTGCAGCATCTAAACAGCAAGCAGACTAACCACTGGTGACTTATCTCTGTGTGTGCAGTTGTACGCGTTTATTTCCCCAGCACTCCCTGGAAATTTGGGGAAACTATTCGTTGGAAATCTTTGAAAGGAGAAAGATTGCCTATGAAAGCTTCTCGTTACAGCGGGACCTCCTTAGATTTAAAAATCTAAGGACACAAATATCGTTCCTATCTTTAACGTTAACAAACTGATGGCGCATTTTGAATCTCTCCTAGACTCTTGCTATAAGCCGTACTCGTAATTTTGCACTTTTACTGTATTTTCTAAGTATAATTTTGTCTTGATGAATTTGAAGTTGGCAAAATCTATCAGCGGGTCAAAGTGCAACTTGTGTCGAGAGATCAGAGCTAGTGTGTTCAATGTTTCTCAGGAAGTCTTGGTACAATGTTTAAAAAGGATATGACATAGCTGTGACTTATGTTATAAGCTACATGTAACTTTGCATGACTAATCTGTTTATGACTTTCAATATTCTTAGAGAGTAGAGAGCTTAGATTTGGTATTTAGTGAGCTTTCACGTTTGTTGCGATTCCAGTACTGTTTAAAACAACTTGTGATTGTGATTACGAACAAGCATGTGTATGGTCAATATTCGACGTGCTCACGTAGACTAATAGAAAATTGAATTCGTAAGTAATCTTGTTTTCCATGAACCCCTGCAATTTTATCTGCTAGTGACTTTCATGTGCCTAATGAAGTTTCCGGATTTAACAAAACACAGAGACTCTTCCAGAAAAATATCTTCTAAGCGGGTGGCAATTTAAGACACCAGCAAAGCACTACGAGGAAGTTAAACACTTTGAGTGATAGTTATATGTAATTCAATATTTAACTATTATTTTGCAAACACTGTTGAGTTGCACACTTTACATTGTGCTTGGTTGTCACTTTCAGGTGTAAGTTCATTATTGTTTGCAATTTTTCTACTTCTAAATATCTGCTTTGAAAATATTTTAGTGTCTGAAAGGATTCAAAATATATGTTCATTACTCTAGAAAATTCGGTGCATCATTTTTCCCCCGTTTGCACTGCTAATGTATAGTAGTGCACGGTATTGCATCACCTGCAAAAACCGTGATTTTTTAAGTTATTAACTCTTTTTTAAACTAATGTTCATAGTGTTTTCATCATTTATGTCATTAGATGCAAAATGTAATGGAGATTTAATAAATGCCTTACTTTTTCCCGTAGCTATTTCTGTTCTTTAGACACATTACGAAAATCATGACCAGGTTGAAATTATTATGAAAAAATCTTTTATCCAATACTTACGTTTACAGCAATAAATCACTTTTGTAATTGATAAGGTATGAAATAACATTTAAATAAAGAAATATATTGAAGCAAAATTATAAAATGTACGTAATATTTTGTTGCTCAGCCTTTAGCTTTAATCACAGCTTTGCATCTTGATGACGTACTGGGAATAAGGTTTTGTAAAACACTGTGTTAAACAATAAGATTCCAAATTTAAATTACATCTTTAATGAGCTGAATTTTTAATAGTTCATACGAGACTTTGAACCACAAATTTTCAATCGGGCTTAAGTCCGATTTCTGTATTGGCCAATCAAGATGGTGAACATTTTTTCCTGAAACCATTTTTTTTCACTACTTTAGCAAAATGAAAGGGAGCATTGTCATCTTGAAAAATCAAATTGCCGTCATAAAGTCTTCTAGATGATGGTAGTACCCTTTTTCGTAATATCCAGATGTATTTCTAGGCATTTACTGTACCACCGGCAATATGGAAATTCCCAACGCCATGTGCACAAATGCCACTCCAAACCATGACCTTCACCAGATGCTTAACAGTAGTCACTAAGCAACTTGGATGGAATTTTTCATGCTTGAATCTCCTCGCTATCTACATTTTCTCATTGCTTGGTTGTCCACGAGACATGCTGTTTCGCCCACTGAAGTCTCGCTGTCTTTGATTTTGCAGTTAACACTGGTTTACACCTGCCTTTGGAGCCACGTAGGTCATAGTGAAGCAGCATCCTCTTAACAGTAGACGTACTAACAGTAGCATCAGTCACTTTAGATCATCTTTGAAGCCAAACTTAACTAACTTAACTTTCTGAGGACAGTTTCCTCATTGGTTGTAGTGGATCTAAGCCTTCCAATGCGACGCATATTTTTAATATCACCAGTGTCTTTTACTTTGTTTAGTAGCCTAATAACTGTAGATTGATTGTATCTCACTATTTTAGCGATTTGCCTTGATGAAAATCCCTCATTGTGCAGAACAACTACATTTACTCAGTCCGCTGTGGACAATTCCGCAGTTTTAACTTATATTGAGAATGTAAACAAATTATACCTTAATAACAAGAAGCGACCACTACACAACTACATTTACTCAGTCCGCTGCGGACAATTCCGCAGTTTTAACCAATATTGAGGATGTACACAAATTATACCCTAATAACAACAAAACGTGACCACTACAATACTCCAGGTAGCTCTGTGTCAACCCTTATAAAGGCTGAAGTAAGATTAGGATAGAATTAGAAAGCAGCCAATAAAGTTAAAGAATGGCTATGATTGACTGTAACAGCTGATACGCAGCTAACGTCAATTTCAATGTGTATGTCAAACGCTATATTTTATATCATATCTTAAGAACAGAAGTAGCTACAGGAAAACTCAGACCTTTTTGAAATCTCCTTTAAGTTTCGCGTCAAATGACATATAAACGTTGAATTATTGTGAAAATTAGTTCAAAAGAGTTAAACTTAAAAATTCATAGTTTTTGCAGGTCATGCTATACTTTTACACACGACTTTAGCAGAATTCGTCCGTCATTATTTGCTTTGTATGTTGCAGAGAGACATGCACCAAAATTACATATAAAGAGAAGAGTAAAACGCAGTTTTGTACTGAAAAGGTAATTTCACAAGGGGTATTTTTCTCATTACAAGTAGGAACATAATATATGTATTAATATTTTAAAGGATGTGTGTGCCATTAATAATTGAAATTTTTTTCTGCATTTTTCCTATTTGACAGGCTTCTATGTTAAGCATAGTCTACCCGAAGACCCACGCCATATTGGGAAAAACATACGCAAGGGGGAAAAATGAATATCGTATTTACAGTAAGCCCCACACATGTATGCAACACCTGCCAAAATGATTGAAACAACTTTTAATGCCTAAACCTTTGTAAAGCCGTGCTACTTTGTGTGGCGGCTAGTAGTTTAGCACTTCTAGCCGCCACTCGTGATGAAAGCTGAGATCTTAACGTTTTTATGCTTCGGAATGGTGTGACGTATATTCTAATTTAACTTTCATTTTGAGTTTCGTTCCCTATGTAAATCTGAGATTGTTCTCTTTTGCACTTTCCAAACTTAACATGATATCTTCTCTCTCACATGAATGAGGTTGGCAACACTTTTGAAGTCAGAGAGAGTGACGTATGAATGGGATAAGAACGTTAGATAAAAAGGACGATACAGCAGTTGCTTAGTGTGTGTGTGTGTGTGTGTGTGTGTCTGTGGAGATGTTCGATCGTTGTTAAGATAGATAATTAAGGCATTATATATGAAATGTAAAACTCGCAGTGCTATATTTTGGAGATGTAGCATAGGTCTGCCCAGTCTTTTTAATTCGTCAAATATTGTTGGACCAATAAAAGGTTATCGTAAGTTTGACTTCTGTATATGTTTCGTCTGGCCGTAAGACCTTAATCCCGTGCAACTATTGCATCGTATTCTCATTTAGTTTAACATTTTCTTAGTCATGGTTTTAGACATAGTGTAACACCAATCTCGCACCCGAAAAAGGGGTTACATTATAATGGTATTATAAACAGACAGAATAAAGAAAAGGTACCCCAGGTTGGATGCAGAGTTCGATCTATCATGTCCTCGCCGAGTAAGTTTAAATGCACCACAGAACCGAATACAACTTACAAGGTGCGACTATATACACTGGCGGAAAGTGAAAATAGAACACCGAGAAGGAATTGGCGGACGATCATGAAATTTACATATGTTAATGGGGTCGAGTTTAAGTATGTGTGATGCTAATTTCGGGACCCACCGGTGAGCGCTTACATCACAGCACGGCATAATATGAAAATTATCGTCGGTGGTATTTAAGGAGTACGGCGAAGTAAATGTAATCAGTCGTCGGGGTTCGGACACGTGCGAAGACCCTGAAGAAGCTGCAATGCCTGGACATGGACGACGTGTTCGATTTCAGCAGTTATCGGACTTTGAGCGAAGTCGTCTAGTCGGACTCCGCGAGGCTGGGTGGTCGTATCGTCGTATTGCGGAGCAAATTGGACGGGAAGTATCGGTGGTGGTACGATGGTGGCGTAGATGGTCCGAGGAACATTCCCACACGAGAAGACGTGGAACCGGGAGTCACAGACGGACTGATGAGCGGACCGATCGACGCATACGAAGAGCGGCGTTGTCCAGCAGAACATCCACTGCGACGCAAATCTGAGCTGCCGTTGCACCTGAGGTGACTGTGCGAACAATCCGCAACCGTCTACTGGATGCAGGACTACGTGCATGTGTGCCTCGGGCATGTGTACTTCTGACTCCATCCCACCGTCAGGAACGGCTGCAGCCGTGTCTCCAATGTCTGCCCTAGAGAACGCAATGGCAATCTGTCGTGTTCAGCGATGAAAGCCGATTCTGCTTGGGAGCCTCCGATGGCCGTATGCGTGTTTGCAGACGCACAGAGGAGCGTCTCTACCCTTCTTGCATCCGCCAGCGACACACAGGTCCTACACCTAGTCTCCTGGTGTGGGGAGCGATCAGCTATCACTCCCGTACACAATTAGTGTTTGTACCGAGTACGTTAAACGGCACCTCCTACATCAACAACATCATTCAGCCCGTTGTTGTGCTATTTGTAAGGTCGGTCCATCGTGGTGTTTTCCAGCAAGATAAAGCACGCCCACACACGGCACATGCAACGTAACATGCACTTCAGGGTGTGAGACAACTTTCATGACCTTCACGTTCACCGGATTTGTCCCCCATTGAGCACGTGTGGGAATTTATGGGATAACGATTTATCCGGTCTCCACGGCCAGCCAAGACCATCCCCGATTTACGCGTCCAGGTTGAGGATGCTTGGAACTCAATACCCCAAACGTACATCCAACATCTGTACGACAGACTCCATGCCAGAATTGCACAGTGTGACGCAGTTCATGGTGGTTCAAATTCGCACTAACCATGTTACATGGAAATGTTATTTTTCAGTTTACCAGAAAATACAGCTTTATTTTGCCATAATGTTTTGATCACGTTATCCTCTGTATTCCGTTATTAAGCTCTATAAATTTCATTGGTATCAGACGTCTCCTTCTTGGTGTTCTTTTTTCACTTTCCGCCAGTGTATATCGATAGCGGTTTAATGTTTCGTTTTACTGTTGAATATTCACCTATAATTTGAATCTACTTACCATATACTGTTTGAAATACAGAGAAAATCGGCATATTATTCTTGTATGCAGAGAGCACGTCATGCTCTGAATTTAATCGGCAAAATGTCTAAAATATTTCACGCTAGTTTTAGACCTGAATTTTCTTTCCCTAAACAATACACATGGCGCAAAAAGTACATATTTCATGTCGCGGCATCATATCCATTCATTCTTATCGTGTGTGTCTGAACAAAACTTCCTTATTCGGTAGTAGTCGTTATATTTATAAAACTACCGAATAAGGAAGTTCTGTTGCTGTAAGATGTAGCATAGGTCTGCCTAGTTTTTTAAATTCCCATTTTCTATCCAACGAGTGCAAAGAGGATGGATATTTCAGCAAATGATCAACGTTCATGATTAAGAAGACAAACATTTCGCTTCTTATATTTCACTAATTATATAAGCATATTAAATATAATTATAGGATAATATACTGACTATTACACCGATGAAACAGGAGAACGGGACTAAAATAATTCGGTAACAAACGCAAAATATTCGCTACGTGGAATCTGTACCTTATATCCCGATTGTTATAAACAATCTGAAAAATATTTGTAAACCTTTTGATCTTAATTTTGGAATAAAAACACGCAATATTTACTCCATCATCAAAAAAGACAGAGATCCCGTACAGCTATCAGACAAACATGGAATCTATGCAATACCTCTCAAAGCTATCGAACCTGGAACGAAGGACTTACTCTATATCGGTTCAACAACTCGTAATCTGAGTACTCGCCTTTAAGAACACAAAAATAATATAAAAACTTGTTCTTCCAATACAGCAATGTCACGTTTACTCCTTAACGAACCTTTTCAACCATTGTGGGATAAAACCAAAATTCTCACCACTCCCAAATCTAAGCATCTAACCCTACTTACTGAGAGTCTGCAGATTTTCGCTCATCGCCACCAATGCTGTAACGACGATTACCCAAGTTTCATTCATAATCCCTGGAAATTTTTGCTACAGATAGCAGCTTTTAAAAACATTTTTATAAACTTTGAATAATAACACACTCACCTGTTTGAACTTTTATGTCACTGTAGTGCGCATGCCTTCATTGCATCCTACGTCATTTGTGTATCTCATCTCACTGTGTATATATCCTGCTGATCTAACCATCAGACTTACACCTGAGGATGGATCCGTTGCGGATCTGAAAGATTCTAGTGTGCCTTTTATGTGAATGCTTTTATGACTAAGGTGTTTTTACATTAAAGATTTTTAAATTATTTTATCGTGCATAGACGGCAATGTACTTACATTAATTTTCAACCTCCTGCACGAAGTGTTTCTTACGGAATCAAATATAGAAGCGAACTGGAAATGGCGTTCTTCCCAGGTAACAAAAGGAAAATGCGCAATGTCGAATGTGTAGCGATGCGTTTTTATGAATCGCCGACTAGCTTCTAGCAGGTTGCTTAACTACGCATGCTCAAATACTCCTGAGCTTGAGCCGCAGGAATTGTGCTTGGGGAAAGCAGAATTCAAGGTTGTACAATGTACATGAACTGTGTATGGAATGCTTTGAACGTTTAGCTGCAACGAAACGCAAATTGTTTTCAATGTAACCTTCACACTCACAGAACTTTTTCTAATCGTAATTTTTTTTTCGGTAATCTAATAAAATTTCCAATAAAATAGTGGGCAGAAAGCACGCGCCCATATGCTTCTATTGTCGATCCGTGACTAATTAGAAATGAGATCATTTACAAGGATGCCCTGTAACAAACTTTATATTATAATTTAGAAAAAACAATGCTTTGTTTTGAGCTTCAAGAAATCTTGCACTAAAAAAAGGTACGGAGTTATCTAAACAAAAAAGACAGAATGAAAACCATTGCTTCTTTCCTCGCATGATATGATGAAGGTGCATAATGAAGCATGATTTTATTTGAAAACCAACTGGAAATAAAATAAACACTGCTTAAATATCGCGGTAAAATTGCGATTCTCAAATCGCCCCACTTATTATTTGATTTATTAAAGGAAAAGAAACGTTGCATTATTATTTGATTCAGTAATGAAAAAAGTTTTGTTTCCATGAGCTTATTCATAAAACAGCTCGGTGCTTCCAAACATTTCAGTGTTAGTATCAGTAAAGTCATTACATTTGGCAATTCTTACCAAATTACGTGACGCGACACAATCTCTGGAGTCGAATTGCTCTGAATGAGGCCATTTATCGTAATCTCCGAATATTTTTCTTTGACTGCCTATGAGAATAATTAGCTAGCATTAGCTTTAATGACGCCGGGAAGCAGAAACTTTTCTTGAAATTAAAACCAAGCGCAATTAAACGTACGTTAGCTGTCTCCGCTGCTTTTCATTGCTTCTTTCTTTTTCTCATTTTACTGGCTCAAATTTCACATGTCATAAAATTTATTATTCATTTAAAGTGCTTTACTTCCTACACGATCCATCTCCAGTGGTTTCCTTAAAGACCAAAAGTCGAAATTTATCTAGTATTAACTAGAAATCTGGAATCCCTTTTTTATACTCCCGCATGTCTTTAGATTGAACTGCGCTGCGCTGAGGTTCTGTTCTCCTTTGAAAACATAAAACAAATGGGTATCGTTAAAGCTGTAGTTACTGGAACCTTTTTTAGGCTTTTGCTTATTGTTCTTGGATGATTTACTGTTTTACTGACATAATTTTGTAGGAAACAAAGCAATGGGATGCTTCATGCTACGCTGAGTCTCGCAATTAATGGTAACAGCAACATCAAGAGATACTGGAATTACGCCCTTTTAAGCACGGAGTACTTTAAGTGACCCCATAACAGTTCTACATCTGCTACAAAATAAGAAAATAACTTTAGTTCGATAAACTGAATGATAACAACCGATAGTTTTCTTGCTTCATGGAAGAAGTTAATGGGCGAGCAGGTTAGTTTAATAGCACCATGGCGTGTATTATGCTTTTTCAAGACAAAACAATTTTACGTTACTGAAAAAAAACACCAGTGTATGTAACCCTCCGCTAAAAGAAATCAGCATAGGTGATGAACCAAATTCTGATTTTCAAAATCGTCACGTAATGTCGAAATTGTACGAAGGGAAATTATAATAAAAAGAAAAATCGAGAGCATCCTGGTACTATTTGCAGATAGTTTATGTTACGTATCATCTGCATGCCAAAATCTTTCGGGGTGTGACATAAAACGAGTGATCCGAGAGTATACATTTATGTACGTACAACACTTGAATTTATTCACATTTCTCACGAAAACATCGGGCCACACTCCGGTACATACTAACTGGAATTAAATCATAACAAATATAGCAAATATCATAACAACATAAGTTTTACCAATTTCTGACTTTGAGCGGTATTTAGGTACGTGGATTAATGAATGTTACTCTCGTAAAACCAATGAAAGAATATACGTGAGTCATAAAAGTATTTATTAAACTACGGCGGGGGCAATGGTAACTAGTTTGACTATTTACGTTTTCAAAAATTATTTTTATTTATATTCAGATTTAGACGGGCATAAGAAACGACCGTGATGCCAATAAAATGTGATATAGGTACGAAAGTCCATCTGCGCATGCGCAAACTAAAATTGAACTTTGAGACCGATAAGATGAATCGCAAGTGCTTTAGTGAGGGACATTGGTAACTTTTGGTCTATGGTACCTAAAGGTTATACCCCATCGTGCTATACATAATTTTAAAGCTCTTACCAAAAGCGGATGCTCTTGTCAATATTTTAAAGCTATTGTCGCCCCCTCCCAAGAAGGGTGGAGTAGAGAGGAAGCTAAATGTCGCTATGATGCACTGTTTTCGTAGCATCAAAAATGCATTTTGTACTGTATGTTATCCCATTTAGTATGGAATTCTCGTGATTTACGTACATTGAAATGACATATTGTTACTTTTATGTAAAAGGAGATAAAATAACTAAAAACGCTGAAATCCGTTTTATTGGTGTAGTATTAGAAACACTAGTACAGACACGCTAGCTTTCACCACCACCGGTGGATTCTTCAGGCACAAGTATTCCAATGCAAAAACAAAAACAAAAAACAAACAGAGTTCCAGTTATGAATTCAAAAATAGAAGTTTACTATAGATATTATAGAACGTGTGCGTCATATTGTAGATATGTGATTAGGAGCGCGCGTATTAATGAGCGTGCGCCATACATGTGGGAGGTCCATTGACGTTTCCTCGTTACATATCCCGTGACTGGAGAGGATTTCTATAGTTTCTCTGAGGAGGGTGGCTCTGGCGGTTGTGTATCGTGCTATTTTCTTTATTTGTCCCCACAGAGGTGTTGCAGAGTTGTTGGCGACTTCACGCGGTAGTGCCGTAGTGATAAGTCATCTTTTGACATCTCTTTGATGTTCCTTGGAGTCTTAGTCTCAGAGACCTCTTTGTCATGCACACATAGTTCTTCTTTGTTCCATCCGGGTACAAGAGGGGTATAATGTATACTCCCGCATCTTCCAGGTCCACGCCGCCGTTTTTTGCTGATGCGAGACAAGATGCTATTGTCCTAGGTGCGGTAATCCCTATGCCGAAACCAAGCTTTTTTAGGGAATTTTTTAAGAAATATGTGAAGCCTGATACGTACTGGCATGAGCCTATGTATTGTAGTTTTTGGGTGGGGCATATGTTGCCGCGGGATGCGAGTTTAGACTTCGTCTGGTGTATGATCTGGTCGACCATGCTGGGTGAGTGTCCTGCAGAAAAGGCCAAAGATCTTACGGTGTCAAGCTCGGCGTGGATTGTGGCTTTCACCCACTCATCAGACAACGCCACACTCCACGCCGAGCTTGACACCGTAAGATCTTTGGCCATTTGTTTGTTTTTGTTTTTGCATTAGAATACTTGTGCCTGAAGAATCCACCGGTGGTGGTGAAAGCTAGCGTGTTTGTACTAGTGTTTCTAATATTACACCAATAAAACGGATTTCAGCGTTTTTAGTATTACTGGTGTATGTCTACCCAATTCTTCCGTTAGATGAAATACATTTCGGCGATAGTTTAGTAGAGCATACTGTTGAGTAATGATGATATTAGCTGTTGTTTTGCGTCACTTCACTATTCAAAAAACTGGAGCTTAACAATGGTTTTGACTACTTCCGTTACATCGAAATTTTATGCATGGAATTAAATTTACTTCATAGCTGTCGGATAGCTGTAGGCCCTTTAGTGTAAGAATGTAGTATTTAGTCTAATTACATCTGAAAATTTTGGGAAATTGATTACATCCAGACCGGAGCATGTGTAGATGAGAATCATAGGTGTGTTCAGTTCTTCAATGAAGAAAAATATCCATTTAGATTTGTATGCTCAAGGATAAACAAAAAAATTCAAGTTATGGATTCAAACGATACATCTACAGACACAAGCCGAGCGACGTTAGCACAATATAAATGCAGTTAAACATCATGGGTTTTTGTTAACCACGGGTCGCAACAGGCGGCAAAATGCTACTCAGCTCCAGCTCCAGCTTCTTGTGTGAAGAGGACGCAGGTTGTCAACTCAGACTGTCAAAAGTTGCCTTAACCAAGGTAGCCTTTTATGCACGTTGACCAATTGTGTGTGTTTCTTTAACCGCACGACACCCTACGAAACAAGGCTGAGGAAAAGCGAGACTGGGCACACGACGAGTTGAATCAAGTTCTCTTTTCTTACAAGTCGAGATTCAGTCCGGAATCTGGCAATCGACGAGTTGTTATCTGGAGGGAATCTGGCACATGAAATTAGTACCGGAAACACCACATTACGGCGGACATGGATAGATGGTCTGGGCAGCCATAAGTATCGATGGAGGTAAGGACCTGTGCATCATCAGAAACGACAGTCTGACAGTCCAGAGATATGGAGACGAGATCCTCATACTTATTGTTATGCCGTATACTGCAGCCGTCGGTGTTTCGCTCCTGTTCATGGACGATAACCCTCGACCTCATAGAGCTCGGCTAGTGGACAACATGTTTCAAGAGGAAGGAATCGAGCCTAAGGAGTGGCCAGCATGCTCTTCTGATTTAATTCCCATTTAGGATGCCTGGAACGCACTTTGCAGACGCACTGTAGCTCGGGCGGTCCCTTTATTAACTCTTCGTGAACTGGAGCCTGCTCTCTTTGAGGAATGGCGAAGACATCCCCAAAACACCTTTGAATAACCTCATTGTTTCCATGTGATAAAGATGCGCAGCTGTCGTAGCCGTTCGAAGGGAAATCATGTACTCTACTATAGAGGTCTGTTACTACCTTCGAAAAGTCATTTTTCTTTTTGTACAGATGCGCATATTGTTGTACATATCACATTATGGGTATTAAAGGATAATATTCCAAAACTTTCGCTTGTTTTTTCTTACACATATTACTGAATATTCTACTGTATCTTTCATAGAAATAATGCTTTACGTTCAAAAACGTCAGTAGCACATGATTTTCCATACAATATATTGCTCCCTTAATTCTATTGAGAAGTAAATACACTGGCGGAAAGTGAAAAAAGAACAACAAGAAGGATTTGGCGGACGAACATGAAATTTACATATGTTAATGGGGTCGAGTTTACTTAGGTGTGATGTTAATTTCGGGACCAACCGGTGAGCGTTTACGCCACAGCACGGCATAATATGCAAATTATCGTTGGTGGTATTTAAGGAGTACGGCGAAGTAAATGTAATCAGTCGTCGGCGTACGGACACGTGCGAAGACCCTGAAGAAGCTGCAATGCCTGGACATAGAAGAAGTGCACGATTTCAGCAGTTATCGGACTTTGAGTTAGGTCGTCTAGTCGGACTCTGCGAGGCCGGGTGGTCGTATCGTCGTATTGCGGAGCGAATTCGAAGGGAAGTATCGGTTGTGGTACGATGGTGGCCTAGATTATCCGAGGAACATTCCCACTCGAGAAGACGTGGAACCGGGAGTCACAGACGAACTGATGAGCGGACCGATAGACGCATAAGAAGAGCGGCGTTGTCAAGCAGAACATCCACAGCGACGCAAATCCGAGTTGCCGTTGCACCTCGGGTGACTGTGTGAACAATACGCAACCGTCTACTGGATGCAGGGCTACGTGCACGTGCGCCTCTGGCATGTGTACCTCTGACTCCAGCCCACCGCCAGGAACGGCTGCATTGGTGTCGCTAACGTCTGCACTGGAGAACGCAATGGCGATCTATCGTGTTTAGCGATGAAAGCAGATTCTGCTTGGGAGCCTCCGATGGCCGTATGCGTGTTCGCAGACGCACAGGGAAGCGTCTCCACCCTTCTTGCATCGGCCAGCGACACACAGGGCCTACACCTGGTCTCCTGGTGTGGGGGGCAATCAGCTATCACTCCCGTACACAACTGGTGTTTGTACCGGGTACGTTAAACAGCACCTCCTACATCAACAACATCATTCAGTCCGCTGTTGTGCCATTTGTAAGGTCGATCCATCGTGGTGTTTTCCAGCAAGATAACGCACACCCACATACGGCACGTGCAACGCAACATGCACTTCAGGGTGTGAGACAAATTCCATGGCCAGCACGTTCACCGGATTTGTCCCCCATTGAGCACGTGTGGGGTTTTATGGGACAACGACTTATCCGGCCTCCACGGCCAGCAACGACCATCCCCGATTTACGCGTCCAGGTTCAGGATGCTTGGAACTCAATACTCTAAACTAACATCCAACATCTGTACGACAGAATCCATGCCAGAACTGCACAGTGTGATGCAGTTCATGGCGGTTCAACCTCGTACTAACCATGTTACATGGAAATGTTATTTTTCAGTTTACCAGCAAATACAGCTGTATTTTGCCATAATGTTTTGATCACGTTATCCTCTGTATTCCGTTATTATGCTGTATAAATTTCGTTGGTATCAGACGTCTACTTCTTGGTGTTCTTTCTTCATTTTCCGCCAGTGTATATATCACCTCAATAATACGACCAAGATTCAATGACCCAATAAGGCTAAAAACAAACTTTCTTTAAAAACACACTAACAGGCTGAAAATCACTTTCTTTATTAGAAATTCCAGCACGTCAGGTTGGTCTCTAACAAGTCGTTCGTAACACAAGATACTTTGAATGGAACTTATCAGCTATATTTCATGACTCTCACTCAATACAAGAATCTGATCCACTACATAGTCTTATACAAAGATCGTTAAACATGTCTACATTAGTGCATCTCCCCCTCCCAACAACTCGTTAACCAATTCGCTTTCGTAAATCGCTCCTAAGAGTGAATATAGCAATACTCTTTCTGAGTTCTTATCTCAGAAGTCTTTATTAACCCTAGATTGCCTTTTGACTCGCTATCAGGACTACCAATATCAAATTCGTCGGAAAGAAGTCTGTAGCGCTAAGTCAGAAAACACTTAAAGAGAAGAAACTAAATTTGCATAAGAGCACGAACTGAAAGGAAGGTTGAATAAGGGGTATACGCCACAAACTCCTCTTTTTGGTTACACTATAGAACTGCGTGCCGCCATAAGGTTTCCATGGAGAAAATTTTTGTCAGGCTGAAAATTACAGAGGAATGGTAGCTCAGTGTGTCAGTGTCAGTATCTGTATGAGATGGGGGAAAAATTATGAATGGATGGAAATGTTTGAACCAGAGATAAAAAGTGTGATTGACGAAATACAATCAGGGCTCCCATTGGCTCGAGACCATATCAATCGTGTGAAGTCTCTTATTCAAGGAAACCTTTGCGCTCATCTGCTCACGCACATGTAGTAATAATTTATGCCACTCTGTTGTAGTAATCACTCTTAATTTGTGCCACTCTGCTGTAGTAATCACACTAATAGTAATCTGCTGCTGTAGTCACTCTTAATTTGTGCCACTCTGCTGTAGTAATCATTCTTAATTTGTGCCACTCTGCTGTAGTAATCACACTAATAGTAATCTGCTGTAGTAATCACTCTTAATTTGTGCCACTCTGTAATCTGCTGTAGTAATCAATAGTAATCTGCTGTAATCTGCTATAGTAATCACACTAATAGTAATCTGCTGTTGTAGTCACTCTTAATTTGGGCCACTCTGCTGTAGTAATCACTCTTAATTTGTGCCACTCTGCTGTAGTAATCACACTAATAGTAATCTGCTGTAGTAATCACTCTTAATTTGTGCCACTCTGTAATCTGCTGTAGTAATCAATAGTAATCTGCTGTAATCTGCTATAGTAATCACACTAATAGTAATCTGCTGTTGTAGTCACTCTTAATTTGGGCCACTCTGCTGTAGTAATCACTCTTAATTTGTGCCACTCTGCTGTAGTAATCACACTAATAGTAATCTGCTGTAGTAATCACTCTTAATTTGTGCCACTCTGTAATCTGCTGTAGTAATCAATAGTAATCTGCTATAGTAATCAATAGTAATCTGCTGTAATCTGCTGTAGTAATCTGCTGTAGTATTGCTGTAGTAATCTGCTGTAGTATAGTAATCTGCTAATCTGCTGTAGTATCTGCTGTAGTAATCTGCTGTAATCTGCTGTAGTAATTGCTGTAATATCTGCTGTAGTAATCTGCTGTAATCTGCTGTAGTAATTGCTGTAGTATCTGCTGTAGTAATCTGCTGTAGTAAATTGCTGTAGTATCTGCTGTAGTAATCTGCTGTAGTACAAATCTTTTGCATTTGCACGCAATAGTAATCTGCTGTAGTAATCATTCTTAATTTGTGCCACTCTGTAGTGATCTGCTGTAGTAATCACTCTTAATTTGTGCCACTCTGCTGTAGTAATCACACTAATCATTTGTGCCACTCTGCTGTAGTAATCACTCTTAATTTGTGCCACTCTGCTGTAGTAATCACACTTATCATTTGCGCCACCCTGTTGTAGTAATCACTCTTGCTGTAGTAATCCGTAGTGTTACATATGCGGCACTGTGCTGTGGGTCATACGGTAGAGATGAGTTACGGTTCTTCCTAAGCAGTGTGTATGATGACTCTATAGAGGGATTTTATGTTCACTTCATAATTCTGTTAAAATGCAAAGAGGCGGATATTTAGCACCACACCATATAAAATTCTCTCTACATTTCAATGTTTCACGCTGCACTTTTAACCGATTCTGCAGTTCAGATTTCACGTTATACCTGTAATTTATTCTAAATTGATGAACTTCACGTCGAGTACGATGTCCCGGTCACTTAGTGATCTGAGCCACTAGCTCCTGACCATTTATCTAAGGTGTTCTGGGTTCTAGTATTTTCCTGATGGTTTTCTTTCTTTCTCTAGAACCAGTGACCGCGAATTATGGATGGGGACCACTTATAGTTCTTAGAGTTGCTCTATATAAACGTTAAATCCCCAAATAAAGAAAAGTGTAGTTCTATATCTGCGCTACCTTGTATTAAATAACTTTGCAGAAATCTCTGCTTTCAACAGTATCCAGGATTTTGATATATAGTCATCTGTAGAACGTTTCGTACAAAAGTTTGGTCAGGAGGAATACGTAACTGAGTAGTGGGACACTATCTGATTGATTCTACCATTAGATGAACAACAACAAAGGAATAGGATTGATCACCTCACATGCTGAGGTAGCCAGGTCCTTCAGTAAGTTCGAACTGTCATTTAAAGATTTTAATTATTGTAACATGTCGCGACGGAGAGCTGGATCTCGACAAGAATAACTGCAATCGAGGAATGCCATCAGGACAATACATTTTCGGAATTCTCAGCAGTCAAGGCTTAAACAAAAAAGACATTATACTAAGAAACCAGCGGTTTCAATTCCAGCAAGGCCTTTTCATGAAACCGGGAGCATCGTAGGATGGTGAATGGATTCAAATTCCGTTCTCAGATTAGTCCAGAGGTAACCTGAACAGTGATTCCAACATGTTAAGTCAAGAGCCAACGTGGGGCTTAATATTGTTTCCCATTCCCAACATATTACAAACAACAATTTCGATATAGAAAGGCATGCGCTAACGCCACTATAAAGAGATAAGCACTTCTTTGTGTCTTTGAGAGTAGGAAGATGCCTCAAATGTCCTGTATGCTGCTAGGTTAGGTGACAGGCACATCTGGAGGGAAGCCTATAATTTTTCTGTATTTATGACACAAGGGCTGTTTAAAAATTTTAATGTGTTTTTTCCAACAACTCCCATAATTCTACAAATCTTTACGTGCAAGCTTGAATAAATCTATTCAATAGATTGACAGCGAGAGTAAATGTATATCTCTTTGTGTTATTTTGGCCGAAGCAAAGGATCGCTATTTGCTAAAAGCAAACAGCCATTACAGGTTTTTTTAAGTAAGGTGTTAAGCCATTCATATGAGGATGAAAATGGGAATGCAACAATCGACATAAGCAATTCCTGACGATAAATGAAGTGTTTTCAAGATGAAGAAACCTCAGTGGCCGATAAATACTGAAACAAAATCCCTTCAGCGGTAGTCATAAAGAAGAATCAATGCAAGTTGATGAACTCATTCGAAGTAATTGACGTGTGTCCATTCGGGAGATTTGTGACGAACTTCATTGCGGTTATAGTACTGTGGAAGCAGCCTTTCATGACTTCGGATATCGTAAAATGTGCTAAACTCCGTTTCGCTCAATTTACCTAAGATCAGAAACGTGTAGAGATTTTTTGAAATATTTGAGGCGAATCGTTCTTTCCAGTGTGGTTACTGTAGATGAAACATGCCATTCTTTTATCACCAAGTAACAAAGCACAAGACCTCGCCTAGTACTAAAATGTTCAAAAATACACCATTCAAAAACAAGAAAAGAAAACTAAGGTGATAATTTTCTTGTATGACAGAATCACCTTTGTTGTCGATGTTCTTGAACTAGTTGGCACTGACAATGCTTTCTGCAACGTCGAGACAGTACTGAAGCTCAGGGATCTGTCGTCGTCAGATGAGTTCTGAAGCAAAGAACTCTAAACGCCCCTTCACTCAGTCCTCCCAAACAAGTACGACGACCGACCTCAAACTCACTTGAAACACCACGGAAGATGACCAAAATGAGTTGAATGTTATAGAAGTCCACAACGGCCTGTTCCAGTCGGACTTTTTTTATTCTTCAGAATTCTGGGATTGGGCCGGACCTCTACTGGGAGATTTGTCATTTTGCTCCTGGATTAAAGCAAAATTTTACTTATCACAAAAAGAAGACTGAGTTGTTAAATAATAAGATGGCGAAGGTCACTAAGTGAAGTGAGAGAAATTTAAGTACGTACATCCGCCACTGGATGCGTTGATTAATTATAGCTGAACTTAAAATGTTAGGCTGTGAAACGAGTCTGAAATCGGTCGATTTATTTCTTTAAAGTAAAAATCATATTCCATTTCCAAAGCGGAAATGGAATTTGCATTCAGCGTATAGGTTTTTTGCAGCACAGAACGTAGCACATTTTGGAATTCATAGGCCATGTACCAAAAGTACACTGGTGTGCAAAAAATAAAGATCAAAGAAGAAAAATTAGCATAACAGCGGAACGAGCAGGCAGAACTGACCGAAAGACCACTTAGGAGATAGACCATGGTTCGGTACGGTAGGGCATGCACATATATTCAGCATGACGTGGGGAAGGGGGGTATCGAAAAGAGTATATAGCACACGGGCGGTGTACGCTCAGCAATTCAGTGAAAGCTATTGCACGGTGTATATCGGTTTGAACGACGTAGAGTTGCTGCCACCGTGTGATATTGTCAACAGGCAATCCAGCATACGACATCTGGATGACTTTACCCGAGGTGGCGTCATTGGGAAGTTGGAAGAAGGTCAAAGTGTGACTAGTGTGGCCGAGGAGTTCGGGATCGCTCACAGCATCGTTTCACGAGCTTGGAGAGCATTTCAAACGACAGGAACAGCTGTCCGAGAGTTTATCAGTAGTCGTCCACGAGCAACCACGGCGGCGGACGACCGGTATATTGTCCTACAGGAGAGAAGAGACAGACGGCAGACAGCGGGAGAAATCGCAAGGCACATGCAACAGATAACTGGACGTCCGTTATCGCGTTTTACCGTGGCCAGGAGGTTGCACAAAGGTGGTCTATTTGCACGACGACCAGTACGGTGTGTGCCATTAAACGCCTGCTCATCGGAGACGGCGGTTTCTGTGATTCTAGGAGCACAAGAACTGGACACATCAGCAACGGGTGGAGATCTCTTTACGGATGAGAGCCGATTTAGTCTGACGAGCGATTCTGGACGTATACACATCTGGAGAGAGCAGGGAAGACGCAATCACACCTCCAACATCATCGAAAGGGACCTGTTTCGAGGTGGCGGAGTTTTCGATTGTGGCGGTATCATGATTGGTAGCCGTACTGACCTCCACATCTTCCAAGGAGGTTCAGTCACTGGTGTCCGCTATTGTACCGAGGTTCTCCTGCCTCACGTCCGTCTGTTTGGAGATGCTGTGGGTCCTGAGTTCCTCTTCATGGACGACAACGCTGTACCTCATCGTACAGTGGCTGTCGCAGAGTTGTTGGAAAATGAAGATATTCAACGCATGGATTAGCCCGCCAGGTCCCCGGACTTAAATCCAATCGAACACGTGTGGGACCTTTCTGGGGAGACGTTTGGCAGCACGTCACCAGCCGTCAGCAACGGTTTCGCAGCTGCGATTGGCGTTACAAGAGTAATGGGCCGCGATGCCTTAACAGCTCATTGACAACCTCATCCTCAGCATGAGCAGACGTTGTAAGTGCTGCAACACAGTCAGGGGTGATCATATCCTCTACTAAAGACTGGATTTTTCTTGGCAGCCGCCTGTCACATGGACGTTTCTGTCTTCAGTCCAGTTGTGCTCGAAGCTACCATTTCAATAAAGTGCCTCTGTATCCTTTGGATTCCTTGTTTGGACGGTTTGGCTCACTTGTCCCATATTTTTACATCTTGGGGATCTTATGCTATGATTTGAGTCTACGTGGAGCATTTCTGCGCGACGTTACATTCGAAAAACCGTCTCGTCCTTAATTTTTGCACGCCAGTGTACTTGTTTATTCCTTTTTCCATTTCGAAAATGTATTTTTTTTCAACTTTAAAATTTCTTTTATGGACTGTCTCATGGGGTCATTAAAAATCGTTCTGCGGGTCAGTGGACATGGGCTAAAGTCTTTTGCTTTAGAAGAAGCCTTGCGTTATTTTCAATAAATGGAAGAGAAAGCGTGATTAGAGTTAGAAAGGGTTCAGATTTTCCAAATTAAGGTCCATGCAGGACCGCTAGGACAGTAACCCCACATCCGCTACAACCCTGATTTGGCACCTTTGGACTTCCAGTGTTCGGCCCCATAAACCAATGTCTCTATGGTTTAACGTTTTGAGAATAAAGATGAAGTAGAACAGACAGTAAGATATTGTTCAAAACATCAGTCTGTTGGAAATAGTCATATTTCTGCTGTGCTTCCCCGCCCGTTTAAACCAACGCGTTTATGCAAAGACGCAACGCATACACACGTGGCGTTGACCACCGTCATCAGTCAGTATAAAAGACGAACCTTTATGACACAGTTGTAAGGGAGAGCTTCATGTGCTGAAGTCTATGGGGATGTAGCAGACACGTGACTTTTACCATGGCAACGAGCCTTAGTAACATAAATGATGGGCAACCAGTCCTCGTTGAAATGATGGCGTCTTGCTTTAAAAGTTTAACTTCCGAGTACGAAATGCGGTATTTGGGCAAAATTAAACAGATTGAAGGAAAAGATTCCTTTGTGCTGAACGCAAGTATCTCCGAAGGTGACGCGAGAATTTTCCGAAAGTGCAAATGTAGTAAATATTTTCTATTACTTCGTCTTTGGTCGAAGCACCTTTACCGCAGAACAGTTCGAGGCATATAAGTCTCAAAGCACATAACAATTTATCATGGTGGATATTATTCTACATGGTAATTTAGTGAGATCACTAATTAATGGATTATTAGTAATTTAGTGAGAAACCAGGTACTCTGCTTAATAAGTATGGTTCTCTGCCCTCCCAGGTACGGAGCCCTGGGCAAAAATGATAGGTTCTCTGCCTTTCCAGTAATCACTGATTTCTGGACAAAACTGACCTTTGAAAGGTTCTGTATTTCGAAGAGTTTAACTCTTCAATAAAAAATGTTTTTCTTTTCATTTCCCAGACTTAGAAAATTTTTGAGTAAAATCTGGTTTTTCACGCAAAAGTATTATGGTGAAAAAAACACAGTAATTTTGCTGGGATTTGCGCCCTAATTTATTTATGGCCACAAATCCGAGAAGTCCCTGGAAGTGAAAAATTCACGTGCACAGAAGTGCCGATTGGCTACCAAAGCGTTGATTTAAAAAAACTGTTGACTAAGAGGCAAACGACAAACTCTAAAAGATGTTCTATAAGAAATTAGGCAGTAGCAATTAAACCTACTCAAAAAAATAAAAAAATTAAAAAGGGGCCGACACTTTTTTAATTTAACTTCAAAACTTCGAATCAACGAGTGAAACGTCTGGCCAAATAAGTGCACGCACTGCACGCCAACAGCATTTGAACAAGTAAAAGGATAAGTTCTCCGCCTTACCGGGAATCGCTGATTTCTGGATAAAACTAACCTGTAAAAGGTTCTTTGCGTTTGAAGAGTCTAACTCTTCAATAAAATGTGTTTTCTAACCTCTGGGAGCGATCTCCCTTCGTTTGGCAGAAATGCGAATTTTTTGGTACTGACAGCAGATGGCGGCCTAAAAATGAACTCCTCTACTACCGTAATTAATATTGCCACAAAATCTATGCATTTTGGCTTCAGATTTTTATAAACACCTACCGCTAATGATCGCGCTTTACAAACTAACTGCAAGACAACCAGCTATGCTTGTCCTTCAGGAACTTGCAGGGACGGTTGCCACTTCACTTAAACTTCTCGATGACGTCACCTGCTACATCCTCATAGTTCGTAATGATGGTCCCAGTGCCCAGTGATGGAGTTCAGCTCCTGCTATGAGTTACTGATTCTAGAAGTATGCAGAGGTGTCGAGCAGAACATTAAGTGTATAATTTCTTTATAACTATGTTAAGGCAAGCTTCAAGTAGTAAGTTTTGTTACGTATGTTTTGTTAGTTCAACTGAACATTTTTTTTATTGGAGGTTTAACGACCACCGTGAGCAACTCAATGGGCTATAAGCAGTCGCCCGTCCCTAATTTAGGGTCACTGGTTCCAGGGAAGGGAGAGAGCCAGTGCCGTAAGACAAACACAACACCAAGGATGTGACCAAGGATCCCGTGCCATACCAGGAGGGAAGTTTCTCCTGGTATGGCACGGGATCCTTGGTCACAATTCCTGGTAAACTCAGCGCTGAGACCTACTAGACCATTTTGGATGCCCATGCGCTTCTTACGTTGCGGCAGTTTTACGGTGTGGACCCATGTTACTTTCAGGATGACAATGCCATGTCATGTTGCGAGGTCCACGATGGCTTGGTACGGTGACAATGAGGTTAATCGAATGGACTATCCTGCTCAGAGCCCGGACCTTAACCCTATCGAGAACCTCTGGGACGAGTTGGAGCTTCGACTTTAGGGGTGCCCCCACAGTCCGAAATCGGTGGAGGAACTGACCTGTCTTCTCCAAGCCGAGTGGAAGAAAATACCTCTAGCCGTCGTACAACGCCTGGTTGAGAGTATGCCCCGGAGGGTCGCAGCTGTAATCGCCGCTCGTGGAGCCTCCACCAACTATTGAAGGAGAATAAACTTCGTTTTCCTTTGCTATCACAGGTGTCCAAGTACTTGTTGGTAGATAGTGTATATACATATATATATATATATCATCATCATCATCATCATTGTCAACCATTATCAATCCACTGCTGGACGAAGGTCTCCCAAGTTTCCTCCACAACGGTCTGTCTTGTGCCAGTCTCCTCCATGTCACCCCTGCATACTTTCGAATTTCATCCACCCATCTCCCATGTGGTCTTCTTCTGGGTCTTTTCCTGTCCCTTGGAATCCAATCTAAAATTTCGGCTGTCCATCGATGGTCTGTTCTTCTGGCAGTATGTCCAGCCCATTGCCGTTTCAGGGATTTAACTCTGATCATGATGTCTTCCACTCTTGTCATTTTTCGGATCCACGAGTTCCTCTTCTTATCTCTCCTGGTTACACCAAGCATGCACCTCTCCATGCTTCTTTGAGTTGTCTGCAGCCTTTGTATGTCTCTTTTAGTTAAGGTCCACGTCTCTGCACCATACGTAAGCACTGGAAGGATGCATTGATTAAACACTTTTCTTTTAAGACATAATGGCATATTGCTCTTGAAAATTATGCTGTTTCTTCCAAAAGCTCTCCAGGCAAGTTTTGTACGCCGATTAATTTCTTCATCAATGTGACCCTCACTTGATATCTGCTGTCCAAGATAAACGTACGTGTCTGTTATCTCCAGCTTTTCTCCATCAATCGATAAATCTTCATTTCTTGTAAAAGCATTGAACATCACTTTTGTCTTCTGAAAGTTCATTTTTAATCCCACTTCTTTACTCTTGTCAGTAAGTTCCTGGATCATACTCTGCAGCTCTGATGAGGTAGTTGCAAAAATGACTACGTCATCAGCAAAACGAAGGTGGGTTAGATAATCTCCATTAATCTTTATCCCCTTGTTTTCCCAGCTCAGCGACTGAAAGACACCCTCCAATGTGGCATTAAAGAGCTTCGGAGATATGGTGTCACCTTGTCTCACTCCCTTTCCAATTTTTACGTGTGTTGTATTTTCAAACAGCCTAATCTTTGCACTTGCATTTTCATAGATGTTATTAATAATATTAATGTATGCATCTTCAATACCGCAGGTTTTCAGAGCCATTGTAACTGCTGATGGTTTCACCGAATCAAAGGCTTTTTCATAATCGATAAAAGCCATGCACAATGGAAGTTCATATTCCCTCGCTCTTTCAATTAGTTCTCTCAGCACGTGGATATGATCTATTGTGCTGTAGCCACTCCTGAATCCAGCTTGTTCTCTCGGTTGAGCCATGTCCAGTGTTACCTTCAAGCGGTGTGAAAGAACTTTAGTGAAGATTTTATAAACTACTGATAGGAGGCTGATAGGTCTGTAGTTTCCGAGATCCTCAATGTCACCTTTCTTATGTAGCAGGATCATTGTAGCGGTGTTCCAATCCTCAGGAATCTTTCCTTCATTAAGGCATCGAGTGAAAATTTGGGCGAGTACTGTTTCGATTTCTCCACTTGCTTCTTGTATGATGTCTACAGTAATTCCATCTTCTCCTGGAGCTTTTCCTCGCTTCATGTTCTTGATTGCATGTGCAACTTCTGCTGGAAGGACTGGAGGAACTCTGGTACTGGTATCTTTCATGATGTCTGGAGTGCATGTATCATCCCTTTCATATAATTTGGAGTAGAAATCTTTCACTCTTGTCAAAATTTCGCCTCTATTTCTTGTTACAGAACCATCTTCTTTTCTCAGTGCCATAATCTGTTTTCTTCCCTTACTGAGATGTCCCTTTGCTATCTTTAGGCTTTGGTTGTTTTCAATTGCTTTCCTCACTAGTTCACAGTTGAATTTTCTTACGTCTTCAGTGATACTTTTTCTTACTGTCTTGCATAGCTCTATATATTCCACTTTGGAAGTCACATCTTCTTTAGTTGTCCTCATCTCTCTTCTTTTTTGCATCAACATTTTGGTTTTTCCTGATAATTTGTTCACATGCAACTTGTTCTTAGACCCAGCTAATTTTGTTGCTGTTTCCATAAGAGCTTTGGTTACTTTTCTGTTAACTTCAGAAATATCCACTTCTTCCGATGTTAGGCCTTCTAAAGCAGAGAATCTGTTCTTCAGTTCCAACTTGAAGGTATTATGGTGTTTTTTAAGGTTGGTTATGTCAATAGATTTTGTTTGTCTTATGAGCTTGCCACGTTCAAGTTTAGTGTTGAGGTGCATCTTACATCTCACCAATCTATGGTCACTACCTGTGTTGAACTTGTTTAGCACACTGCAGTCTTCTATGACGAATTTTTTGTTACACATAATAAAATCTATTTCACTTGTCGTCCCATTTGGATGTCTCCATGTCCATTTCCTGTGTGGCTTTTTCTTGAAGAAGGAGTTCAAGATGAAAAACCCTTCTGCCTCTGCAAACTCAACGAGAGTATTTCCACGCTGGTTTCGTTGCCGTGACCGAATTTACCTACTGAAGTTTCATTCTGTTGCCGTTGCCCTATTTTTGCATTGAAATCTCCCATAATTATTTTCAAGTGCTGCTTACCTTTATTATTTAGATGACGAATTTCCTCATAAAATTCTTCAATTTCTTCTTCAGGGTGACTTGTGGTGGGTGCATAAGTTTGAATAATCTGAGCCTGGTATCTTTTCGAGAGTTGGATAACAAGTCGTGCAGCTCTGTCAGAGGAACTTTCAACTTCTACAACTTTATCCTTCAGTTTCTTGTTTATTATAAATCCAACACCACTAGTTCTGCCAGTATCTGTCCCACGATAGTAGAAGAGATGTCCACTTTTCAGTTCGATGAGATCTTCTCCTTTTCTCCTTACCTCACTTAGCCCCACGATGTCCCACTTGATCCTTTGTAGTTCCTCTTCCAATTCAAGAAGCCTTGAATCAGAAGATAGGGAGCGTCCATTGTAAGTAGCCAAGGTCAGCATCAGATGGCAGCCTAGTCCGGTCCTCCGGGATTCTTAGCACCCTCTGCCTTCATGTCGCACTGGCCGCTGCCTTGGCCAGGTACATTCCAGCTGCCGGAGACTGAGGGCCAAGATTTAAGTTGTGGAATCATTTTGGAGGGGTTTGGCCATAACTCACCACGCTGGCCAAGCGGGTTGGTGAGTGTGGGATAGAATTTCCTCTTATCCCGATGGTATAGTTATACCGCTATTGGCGGTCGTCAGAGCCCCTTTAGTGGGAACAGGATGCACCACGAGAAGGCGGGGTTGACATTTGTCAAGGAGAGGCTGTGATGTTACGCATCACCTGACCTTACATCCCATATATATATATATATATATATATATAAATAAAGCAATATTCAGCTAGGTTTTCTGTATCTAATCAAACTCAACTTTCTAAGTACATTCCAGGGTGAAACACTGCTGGTCACTATTTTTCAAATTACAATCCCTAAGCTAAAAACTACACTGAAGGAGGAATTAGCATTTATTGCGCACTGAGCTCCGAAATAACTCTCTAGTTATCATGAAGTCTCATTGCAAACCCTGAAGACCCATGAGCGGTGTGATGGCGCGTCCTATTAAATATTTTTGCCACTATAATCATGGTATCGAAATTCAATGATTTTTTGGAATTAATGATTCATTCATGCCATAAATCACAAAACCACTTTTTATATCACTTTAATTTTTTTAGGGTTTAACGGCCACCATGAGTAACTCTAAGGGCTATAAGAAATCGCCCTTCCTTAATTCAGGAATACTGGTTATAATAAGCGGCGTAAGCCCGTGCAGTGAGACAAGCGCACCATCTCTGACTCACCCGAAAATCGAACCTAGGTTCAGTTTAGACAACCAGCCATAAACCTGCGCTTCTGACCTTTCGGCCATCGGGGCAATTTTTCACTTCATGGGCAACTCTTAGATATTTACCGATGCAGAACTTTATTTAGACCATCCTATATGTTCTTAGATATCTGAAAAAATAAAGTTCATCAGGTCTTTGCAAATCAGTACGCATCTTGAGTGTGTGTGTGTGTGTGTTTAGAATACATTGAGTTTTTAAAGCATTTCATTATTCTGTGCACTTCTAGAAATTTCGTAACATACACTATATTAGCAAGTAACCGGACACCCCTTCAAAAGCAAATGAACGGATCCACTGCGTTGTTAAGATGCAGGGTACAGCTGCAAACATTATAAAAACAAGCCTGGAGCTCAACGCGATCATATCGTTCTGTGAGGTTCAGCGAAAATGTCAGGGCGGGGGGAACTGACTTTGAGAAAAGAAAGGTTATTGGGTGTTTTGGGTGTTATATTAGTGGGTTGTTCATAAGAGAAATCGAGAGGCGTTTAAACATACCCAAGTCAACTGTTTCGGATGTACCGAAAAAGTGGGATACACATGGCGTGCTTGAAAGCAACAAAACGTACCGGCAGACCAAAGAAAATCAGTGATAGAGGACGTCGAAGCCTCAAGAGAGTCGTTACAGCTAATAGACGAAGCACTGCACAAGACCTCAGTGTACAGGTGAGTAAAGACGCTGGAACCTCTGTATGTACACGTACCATTCGCAGAGAACTTCATTCCGTGGGTTACCGTGATCGTGAGGCTGCTCAAAAGCTTTTCATCTCCACTTGGAATGCTACTCGTCGTTTAGCATGGTGTAAAGAACAATTTTCGTTGACTGCAGATCAATGGAAACGGGTCCTGTGGATTGATGAATCCAGATACACCATCCATCAGTCTGATGGCCGTGTGTGGGTATAGCCGCGTGTGGGTATGGCCGCGGCCGGGGAAACGCTATTAACCCCTGTGTGCTGTTCCTACGGTCAAGTTTGGAGCTAGCAGTGTGCTCGTGTGGGTGTGTTTTTCATGGTATGGTCCCAGCCCATTGGTTATCGTGGACAAAACTGTTAACCATCACTTCTACCTCAATATTATGGACAATTATGCCTTACCAATTCTGTGGCAATACTATGGAACCGAGCCTTGCGGGTAACAGCAGGATAATGCACCGAGCCATAAAGCTAGGACAGTTACGGCGTGGTTTGGTGATAATTCCGTATCGTGTGTGGACTGGCCAGAACAGTGCCCTGATCTTAATTCCATAGAGCACGTATGGGATGAATTAGAGCGCCGCATGAGAAGTTTGGGACCAAGACTTACTACTAAGCAAGAGTTAGCAGCAGCATTATGGTTTGAATGGAAGCGCATACCTAACCCTGTGTTTCAAAACGTTGTTGAAAGCATGTCTCGAAAGGTCAGTGCATGCGTTCAGGCCAAAGGTGGACCGACACCGTACTAATGTATGTCGATAAATGCTATGTTGTGTTTCTCTTCTAAGTGTCCGGTGACTTTTATCAATACAGAGTATGTGTTGCAGTCGCGATGCAGAAAAGATATTTTTTTTTATTTTACACTGCTGGCCACCCAAAATGCAACACCAAGACGGAAACATCCGATTGGCATGAAATTCGCAGCATGCGTCGCCCGCGAGAGGACATGCAAAAGATTAGTATTGCAGGGCATATGCAAATCATGTGCACTCGGCACGCCACCAAGAAGCGCCATAAGAAGGGTGCACAGAAGACGGGGTGTAAGTAGCGGAAGTGTGTTGTGCTGCCGGACATGTGCGCGTGACGCTTCCTGATGCCTCGTCGCAGAATACGGCAGTCATTCCAGCACGTTTCAGAGTTCGACAGACGGCGAATAGTGGCTTATCGCGACAGCGGTTTATCGTACCGAGACATCGGCGCCCGTGTAGGACGACATCCAGCCACAGTTAGGCGAGTATGGATTCGGTGGGTGCAAGAGGGACGGACGGACCGACGGGAGCGATTGCCGCAGCCGCGGCACACCACCAAACTATAGAGAACCGGCATGTTGTGCGGCAGGCATTGACGGCTCGCACCGCCACATCACGAACGTTAGCGCAGGAATTAGGGTGTGTTGCGCAACAACCTGTGTCAGCACGTACCGTTCGACGTCGTCTGCAGGAGCTGGGACTTGTCGCAAGGCGCCCATTGCTCCGATTACCATTGACGTTACACCACCGGCGAGTTCGGCGGCAGTGGGATGTTGAACGCCGCACCTGGACTACGGAATGGCAGAACATTTTCTTCTCCGACGAATCCCGCTTCTGCATGCAAGACCACGATGGTCGGATCCGCGTGTGGCGGCACCGCGGCGAGAGACTGTATGGCGCCTGCACTATGCATCGCCATACCGGTCCGTCGCCTGGCGTTATGGTTTGGGGCGCAATTGGATAAGGCACCCGCACCCATCTGGTAGACATCGCCGGTACACTCAACAGCCACCGCACCATCTCAGACGTTTTAGAGCCTGTAATACTCCCTTACCTGCAGGACCTGCCATCGGCCACGTTTCAACGGGACAATGGGCCCCCGCACGTGGCACGCATCGTGCAACAATTCTTTACGGCCCACCAGGTGTCAGTGCTGCCGTGGCCCGCCTGTTCTCCCGATATGTCGCCCATCGAACACGTCTGGTCGGCGATCGGCGACCGAGTGGCCCGGCAAGCACCACCCGCGGCTACGCTTGATGAACTGTGGCAACGTGTGGAAGCAGCCTGGACCGACATACCCCAAACCTACATCCAAAGCCTCTTTCGTTCGATGCCGCGGCGTGTAGCGGCCATTATTGCCAGCCATGGGGGCCACACGAACTATTGATGTCTGTGTGTTCCGCAAGTCGCCCGGGCCTGTCAGCTCAATCGTTTCATCTTTGTATCTGGTGTTATGTGTCCAGTAAATCTGGCTTTGCTATCTCGTGTCCTTCTCGGAGTTGCATTTTGGGTGGCCGGCAGTGTATATGCCCAGCGCTCATAACGAAAAAAAAAATAAGATATACAGTGTGTCCATAAATGAAGTATGCAACTTCAGCGTGCTATTGAAAAAACAACAACAGCTACGATAAATAACAATATACTTTTAATGTCAAAACAGATGGTAACTGTGAAAGTTTTCTTTTTTTTTTAATATCAATGGATCTCCACGTGTGCTCCGTTGGTTGCTCGCATGATGTCTAAACGAAAGTCCAGTTGCACTCACGTGCGCTGCAGAATGCCAGGTGTAACAAAGGGGAAGGCTGCAATAATGTGTTATTTGAGCTTAGTGATGGATGTAACATTTTTCTTGTATCCAATGTCCTTAATAAAGCCCCAAAGAAAAAAATCGCATGGTGAAATATCGGGAGAACGCGGCGGCCGTGCGTCCGATCCCTACGTCCAACACAACTAAAATGGTGTTCTAAAAATCAGCGTACTTCCAAGGACCAATGCGGAGGCGCTCCATTTTGTTGGACAATGATGTCTTGGATATCCTGGGGTTGCGGAATTGCGAATTATTCTAACATGCTCAGGTACGTTATGCCAGTAACGGTTGGTTTAGTCAAGAAAAAGAGCCCTATCACTCTGTCGGAAGACAGAGTCTTTTTTATTGAACCAGCCCAGACATTTACCTTCGGACTGTTGCTCTCGTGTGCTACTACCACATTGAGATTTTCCGTGGCCCAGGCTCAGCAGTTGTGTTTATTCACTCTGCCAGAAACATGGAATGTCGACTCATCGCTGAAACAGTCTGTTGTGTTCCGTGTTTGACGAGATATTTCATTACATGAGACACCTGGCGCCATCTATCATATGATTTAACAAACTTTAACCATTGTCATCTCTCTTGGCGTTTAAAGTAAGGTTTTTCCTGTCGTATTTTATTTAATAGCATACCGAAGTTTTGTACTTCATTTATAAACACTATGTATAACTGATTTAAGGCAGGTTATGCTACACATTGTAGTCTAACGGATTTTAATTTTAAAGAGAATAAAATTGAACATATTGTTGATTAAACTTACTTTTAAGGTCCAGTTTTACACCTGATCATCAACTGATTCAGACATTTCGTTTTTCGGGGTTTTTTTTGTTTTCTTTTTATTGGAGGTTTAACGACCACCATGAGCAACTCAATGGGCTATAAGCAGTCGCCCTTCCCTAATTTAGAGTCACTGGTTCCAGGGAAGGGAGAGAGCCATTGCCGTAAGACAAACACAACATCCATGCCTCACCGGGATTCGAACCCTTTCGGACGAATGATCAGAGGCCATCGCTTAGACCACTACGCCACCGGGCCGGCTTTTTTGCTTTCAATCATAGCAGAATTAAAAACATTTCTATTTGACTGCTAAAAAAAAAATTTGATTCAGAGATTGCTTTTACATTTCCTGGAATTTTAAAAATTAAAATCTTTAGACTTCTGTGAGAGAGCTGAAAAAGTTGCCCCTAGGAATACAAAACAACAGCAACGGAAAGAAACATGTTACGATAGCAACTAGTCATTTCGAGGAGGCATTAAATATGAATAAGAGTTGATGCTGTATTGGGACTTCCTCAACATTGACTTTTGGAAGTTTTCTCCCTGGTAACATTTCGATATCCGTCGAAATCGGATTTGTGTCGGATAATTTCTTTTCTACGACGTAAATCTTTCGAGCTTCCTGGCGTCTTCTAAGATTTTGACGCAGTGCCGGAAAATAAGCTAATGGTTCCCTTCGGGTGCTTGATATTTGTATCTTAAAGGTAGTTTCCCTCGCAAAAATGTTGTAGGCTTTAAATTTGAAATGCACGTACGTACGGCTTGAAGGCCATCGAGGCAATCGTTGTTTGTAAAACTGTACAGCACAAAACAAAATTTATAAAAATATTTTAAATAATTTAATAAGATTCTCAGCATGTCGAAAAATCTAAAACAAAATTAATTTATTTTGAAACAGTCCAAATGTAAGACGTTAGCATTCTATTGATTAATCAGTTGATCTACTGACTCTGGCTACTGAGAGGATTTCGCAAATACCTGGAATCTACTGATTATTCCCTGTTTTAAATACACTGCTGGCCTACTGCAAATCATGTACGCCCGGCACGCCACCGAGAAGTTCTATAACAAGGGTGCACAGAAGGCGAGTTGGAAGTGTGTTGTGCTGCCGGACCTGTGCTTGGGAAAGCTTCCTGATGCTTCGTCGCAAAATACGGCAGTCATTTCAGCACGTTTCGGTGTTCGACGGAGGACGAATAGTGGCTTATCGCGACAGCGGTTTATTGTACCGAGACATCGACGCCCGTGTGGGACGACATCCAGCCATAGTGAGGCGAGTATGGATTCTGTGGGTGCAGGAGGGGCGGACGTACCGACGTGAGCGATTGCCGCAGCCGCGGCACACCACTGAACGGGATGACCGGCATGTTATGCGGCAGGCATTGACGGCTCGCACCGCCACATCACGAACGGTAGCTAAGGAATTAGGGTGCGTTGCGCAACAACCTGTGTTAGCACGTACCGTTCGACGTCGTCTGCAGGAGCGGGGACTTGTCGCACGGCGCCCATTGCTCCTATTGCTATTGACGTTACACAACCGGCGAGTGCGGTAGCAGTGGGCCGTTGAACGCCGCACCTGGACTACGGAATGACACGACATTTTTTTCTCCGACGAATCACGCTTCTGCCTGCAAGACCACAATGGTTGGATCCGCGTGTGGCGGCACCGCGGCGAGAGACTGTATGACGCCTGCATTATGCATCGCCATACCGGTCCGTCGCCTGGCATTATGGTTTGGGGCGCAATTGGATATGACACCTGCACCCCTCTGGTAGGCATCGCCGGTACACTCAACAGCCATCGCACCATCTCCGACGTTTTGGAGCTTTGGAGCCTGTAGTCCTCCCTTACGTGCAGGATCTGCCAGCGGCCACGTTTCAACAAGGACAATGCGCGCCCGCACGTTCACGCATCGTGCAACAATTCTTCACGGCCCAACAGGTGTCACTGCTGCCGTGGTCCGTCTGTTCTCCCGATATGTCGCCCATCGAACACGTCTGGTCGCTGATCGGCAACCGAGTGGCCCGGCAACACCGCCCGCGGCTACGCCTGATGAACTGTGGTAACGTGTGGAAGCAGCCTGGACCGACATACCCCGAGCCCACATCCAAAGCCTCTTTGGTTTGATGCCGCGGCGTGTGGCGGCTGTTATTGCCAGCCATGGGGGCCACACGAACTATTGATGTCTGCGTATTCCGCAAGCCTCACGGGCCTGTAAGCTCAATCGTTTCACCTTTGTTTCGTTTGTTATGTGTCCAGTAAATCTGGCTGGTGTTGCATTTTGGGAGGCCAGCAGTGTAAGTTTTTCTGTCCGGATTTAGAAGACCACCTCGAATAACTATTATAAGCAGCTAGTTGTCCGTAATTTAAGGCTAGTGGTTCCTAGGAAGAAATAATACGAGCTCCATCCGAGAAGCGCACAATCTAGGCTTTATAGGGGACTCGAACTCGCGCCCATCTCGGATGACTGGTGCGAAGTCCTCGCCCTTAGACAACTCTACTATCTGGGCATAACGTTGTAAGACAGCCTTCTGAAATTTTATATTTGCCTTTCTATAGTATAAATATATACTACTACTACTGTTTTATCAGTATACAGGAGTTATCCAAAATGATGGAAACACCTTGCTGAAAACAGTGTCTTTGGTATACGCTGCTTCTTGAATAAAACGACAAAACGAACATGTAGCTAAAATTTATTTTGTAAACAAGTGTTGCTTATAGTCTCAAGGGTCTGTCTGATTGCATTGTAAATCGGTGTCTGCATAATTTCGTTCTAGGAGAAGCCACAATGAGTGACCTGTCGGATCTTCAAAGGGTGCAGATTGTAGGAGCCCGTCTGGTTGGTGCGTCGGTAACCACAGTGGTACCGGTATTGGAGGTATCGAGAGGTACCGTGTCGAAGGTCATGACAGCATACAATGTTCACGGCACAACATCATCTACAAGATACAACTGTGGAAGGAAAACCAAACTCAGTGCGAGAGACAAGAGGACATTAAAGAGGATTATGACCGCTGAGCTTAATGAACATCTCCAAAACCCAGTGTCGACCCATACAGTGCGAAGGTAATTGCACAAGTACAATACTTACGGCAGAGCTGCGATTGCAAAACCCCTGGTGTCACACGTGAATATGAAACGGAGACTACAGTTGTGCCAGGAACATAAAACGTGGACTGCGGATCACTGGAATCATGTCTTGTTTTCCGATGAATCAAGTTTATCACTATTCCCCACCATAGGATAAGTTTAGGTGTGGAGAACCCCCACAGAAGCCTACAACCTAGACTGTCTCTTTCCTACAGTGAAGCATGGGGGCGGTTCTGTAATGGTTTGGTCCATGATCTCGTGGTTTGCAGCAGGTCCTATTATCTTATTACACGGACGGATCACTAGCGGTGGCTATGTCACTCTTTTTTCCGACCATGTGCGTTCAATGGCGCAGGCATTGTTTCCGTCAGTGGATTGCACCTTTCTAGATGATAATGCTCCGATTTACAGAAGTCGAACTGTTTAATCATGGTTTGAGGAACATGAGGATGAAGTTGCACACCTTCCCTGGCCTACACAATCACCGGACGTAAACATCATTGAGCCCATGTGGTCTGTGTTGGAAAACAGAGTGCGGCCCCGTTATCCTCCTCCGGCGTCTCTCAAGGAATTGGGGCAGTCTCTGCAGGAAGAATAGTACAGTATACCACTTACCACCAGCCAGGACTTGTATGCGTCCATTCCAAGGAGAATTCAAGCAGTTTTACATGCCAAGGGTGCTTCCACGCCATATTAGGTGCGTAAAACCTATTGTTTCAAGGTGTTTCCATTATTTTGGACAGCCATTGTATATTTATCAGAGTATCTACTGATTTTGACTACTGTCAGCTGATCTACTGAGAGATTTGCGTGCATAAGAGCAGTCTACTGGTTTTTCCCAGCTATAAGGAAGTCGGAATTTTGAATAGTGTTGTGGCCATTCTATTAATGTATCAGTAGACCCACTGAGTTTGACTCCTGTTTACTGAAAGATTTTCGCGAATCAGAGAAATTTATTAACTTTTTCAGGTTTTAATGCAGTTTCATGAGTTTTGTAGTGTTGCCATATTGCAGACCTATCAGTAGATTTACTGATTTTGACCATTTTTTACTGACCCATTCAAGTATTTTTTTGCAAATCCCTGGAATCTACAATTTCCTACATTTTCTTTAAGTAGTAGTCTGAATTTTGAGCAGCGTTGTCATACTATTGATTTACCATTAGATCTACTAATTTGGACTCCTGTCTACTGTTGTATTGAGAGATTTTTGCAAATCACTGGAATGTATTGATTTTTCCCAGCTCTTAGGCAATCTCCAAAATTTTTAGTAAGGCTATCCCTCTACTGATATTGACTCCCGTCTATTGATCTACTGAGAGGTTTTTGTATTACATAAATCTGCTAATTTTACCCGGCTTTTTAAAGTCTCCTAAATTTTGAGTAATTTTACTTTTTTGTTTATATACCAGTAGAAGCACTAATTTCAATTTTTGTGTATTGATGTAGTGAGAGAGTTTTGCTAATCACTAAGCGAGGCCCCGGATAGGAACCGGGGCTGCGTTTGAAGAGTGTGTGTTTAATGTGTCCTGCAATTCACACAAAGCCTCGCAGACAGCCGATTGATCTACTATTCAGAGTTGTTCTCCGGTTGCTTTTCTTTTGATTCACAATTCTGATATCCACTGATTTTTGCAGGTTTTGATGCAACCTCCATATTTTTTAGTAATGGTGCAGATATACTGATTTTGACTTCTGTTCACTTTTCTACTGATAATTTTCGAAAATCATAGGGATCTACTGATGATTTTCCTTGATTTTGAGGGAAAACTTCTGAATTTTGAGTGGTATTACCATTACCTTGATTTGTCAGTAGATCTACCGATTTTGAATCCTGTCTACTAAGTTCTGAGATTTTCGAAAATCACAGAAATCTACCGATTCTACAATATTAAGGCAGTCCGCGGAATTTTCAGTAGAATTGTTGTTATACTAAATTTTCTAAAGACCTCTTTGTTTATACTGTATTGAATATCCGACGCGTGAAGTTGTTTAGCTGGAGGAAAATTTGCTTTTATTTACGATTAACTGGGCTAGATGTAGATCCATCCGTTATATTATTCCTGGTCTCTTACGAAGCTTTGCTGGCGTTTTGCCACTCCTTTCTTCAGGTTTCGGCAACACTCTGAGAAGGTTAGCCCTTGTGTTTCCTATAGAAGGCGTTTTTGTATTGAAAGAAAAAAGCAATGGAGCCTTGAGCCGATATAATTTTTAAATTTCCCAAACTGCTCCGTATAATGGTATGACGAAGGAGGTATAGATTTAATCTTAACATTATTGGAGCCGGCTTACTTTTTAGCACGTCTTTTGAAAAAAATATCGTGCTTATATTACCGGTCTGTCCGTCCGTCTGTCCGTTCGTCTGTAAACACCATATCTCTGCAACTATTAGTCCGATTTGAAAAATTTGTATTGCATTGGGAAGCTTGAAATATGAGAATAATGATCCTTCATTTCGTTTTTTTTTTTTTTTTTTTTTTTGCGATGTACAATTCCGCCGCTAGAGGTCGTAAATGCAGATGATGTCGAATTCAAAATGCATTTTGTTTCATATATTTGCTTCTAAAATATCCGATTGAAAAATTTCTTTCATCTTTCGATTAAATTTGTCGAATAGTATTTTAAGTATAGTTACTTTTTAAAGTTACTCATAGATTTCCCGCTAGGGGGCGTAAAAGTAAATTACGTTTTCCCGACACCTCTTCTTTTAAAACTCCGATTTGAAAATTTTTTTCTTCAGCTGATACAGCTCCTGACGGAATATTTTCGCACGCAGTTTCTAATTTTTTGGTAAAGAATACTTTGGCGTTAATTTTTATTTCTGATGTATTTGCAATCAAATTTGAACTTCAAAAATCTCGACTGGAAAAATTATTTCGCGGACTGATGCCCGTCACGTCCATAAACCCTTTCGAAATATTTTCTTTTTAAAATATGTCATGGTTTCTCCGCCAGGGGACGTCGATGTAAATCTTTTTTTTGTCAATATCCCTACTTCTAATGGCCCGATTTGAAAAACGTCTTCTTTATTGGATAGTTTTCCGTGTGACATGTTTTTCATATAATTTCAAAATTTTCAAGTAATTCATATTTTCCGCTAGGGGGCGTAGAGGTAAATTTCGTTTCCCCCAATATCTGTGCTTCTAAAACTCCGATTTGAAAAATTCTTTCTGCACCGGATGCAACTCCGGATGCGAAATCCTTTGCATACAATTTTAATTTTTGGTAAAAACTGGTTTGGCCACCAGGGAACGTAAGTCTTAATTTCTGCTTCTGATGTATTTTCAGCAAGATCTAAGCTTCTAAAATCTCGATTGAAAAAAATTCCTTTGCGGACCGATACTACTCATGTTGACACACCTTTTAGGAATATTTTCTCTTCTTAAAACAATGCATGGTTTTTACGCCAGGGGGCGTAGATGTATACCTTATTTTTGTCAATATCTCTACTTCTGTGAGTCCGCTTTGAAAAATTCTTTCTTTGTTAGATGCTGTTTCCAATGCGAAATGTTTTTGATATAAATTCAAAATTTTGAAGTAAATCATAAACTTTTCGTTAGGGGACGTAAAGGTAAATTGCATTTCTCCCAATATTTCTGCTTCTGAAACTCCGATTTGAAAAATTCTTCCTGTATCGCATACAGCTCCTGATGCAAAATGTTTTTCATATAATTTTTAATATTTGGTAAGGAATGATTTGGCCACTAGGGGCGTAAGTGTTAATTTCTACTTCTGATGTATTTGCTGCAAAATCTGAGCTCCTGAAAACTCGTCTAATTTTTTTTTTCTTGGACCGAAACCGCTCATTTCGAAAAACCTTTTAAGAATACTTTCTTCCTAAAATAATGCATGGTTTTCCCACCAGGGGACGTAAAGTCACATCTTATTTTTGTCGGTATCTCTGTTTCTAAGAGTCCGATTTGAAAAATTCTTACTGTTGGAGAGCGTTTCCGGTGCGAAATGTTTCTCATATTTGTTCAGGTTTTTCTTAACGCAGAAGTCTACAACCAGACGGCGTATGCTCACGATTCTGTTTACAGCAATATCTGAGGGATTAAAAACCCAATTGAAAAACTTCTTTCTTTCGTACGATACTACTGTTCTCCATACGGGTTCCATGGACTTTTAATAGCTTTGCTAAATTTAATTTGCGTCAGAACGGATTCAAAAGACGTGCACATTACACCCGAAATTTCGGTGTCATCTTTCTTATTGTGGTTAATAATGGTGAACATGTTATATTATGCGCTTCTCACAGATACGTAGCAGGGGGAATGGGTAGTGGATCTCTATTTTCTCTCATTACTTTTTTTTCAATTATGGATAATTGTTAGCAATAGTGGTGATCAATTAATAACGAGGAACTGTACGATGACAGTATTAGTTCGCATTGTCTAGAGAGAACATCGGGGAACACGGCGAAAGCTCTTCTAGTTAGAGAACGGAAGAAAGCTGTCTTCTCAAAATAGAAGAGCTTTTGGGATCTCCTAAAAAGTTTCTTTTAGATAATGCGAAAAACAAAAAAAGAAAAAAACATTATTAGACTGGCCAGTAAGGCAATACACGCCTCTAACCAGATACAACTTTATGAAAAAAAACAGTCGTGTTAATCTTTCCATGTAGCAGCTATCCAACATGGGTTCGATTCCCTTCATACCAAATGTTTTCTGTCAACTGAACAGGTCACTTAAGAAGATAAATTTCGGTGTCGGCACTAAGTCTCTGAGATCTTTATATATCTTGAAAGAAATACTTACACGCCACAGTTTTCCAACGTGGTCGGTGTTTGACCCGCAAAAATATTCGGACGGCTCCAACCGATACATCAGAATGAACGAGTATAAAAGGGACACAAAGGACGGTTAAGTAACCACGGTCTTATCCAGAGAAGTCACGTTCAAGTCCGCTACTCCTATGTGGGATGATATAAAGCAATTAGCTACCTACTCTTCCCCTAAATGTACAGCCATTAGGGAAACATGGGAGATCATTACCAACAGTGAGGATTGCAATGATAACGTCTCTTCAGGATTACCATGAATTTGGAACCAGTTTTTCAAATAATGCTATTTCTTTATTCCCAAGGGTGCCCAGCGAACATGACGGCCTTGTCTCTTTGAATGAATACGTATATTCGGATCTGTTGGTTTATTGTCTGGATGGATATTCGATAGCTTGGAAACTTCTATCTTACGCCAGTAAATTCGGATTACTAGTATAATTTTACTATCTTAAATAGTGATAATGGTCGTATGAGGATTTTTCAGGGAAGAAACAAGTAATTCCCATGTTGACCGGAACACCAGTTTTCTGAATCAAGCTTTTGCACTTTGGGCAGACAGTTCAACTTTCGGTTATACGTGAGCCCATTTGGCTGAATCCAGCTTTTGCTTTTCGGGCAGACAGTTCAATTTTCGGTGATTCGTGAGCCTATTTGGCTGAATCCAGCTTTTGCATTTCTGGGAGACAGTTCAATTTTCGGTGATTCGTGAGCCTATTTGGCTGAATCCAGCTTTTGCATTTCTGGGAGACAGTTCAATTTTAGGTGATACGTGAGCCTATTTGGCTGAATCCAGCTTTTGCACTTCGGGCATGCAGTTCAATTTTCGATGACACGTGAGCCTATTTGGCTGAATCCAGCTTTTGTACTTCGGGCAGACAGTTCAATTTTCGGTGATTCGTGAGCCTATTTGGCTGAATCCAGCTTTTGCATTTCTGGGAGACAGTTCAATTTTAGGTGATACGTGAGCCTATTTGGCTGAATCCAGCTTTTGCACTTCGGGCATGCAGTTCAATTTTCGATGATACGTGAGCCTATTTGGCCAAATCCAGTTTTTGCACTTCGGGCGTACAGTTCAATTTTCGGTGATACGTGAGCCTATTTGGCGGAATCCATCTTTTGCATTTCGGGCAGACAGTTCAATTTTCGGTGATACGTGAGCCTATTTGACTGAATCCAGCTTTTGCACTTCGGGCACACAGTTCAATTTCCGGTGATACACACAGTTCAATTCCGATGCCTATTCGGCATTTAAATCGCCTAAATTCACTACATGTAGTTACGTTTCATGGCCAGCCGATTATGTGCTGGCTGCATGAATTATTCGGATTAATTTCCCACAATGCAATGAAAACAACTTCTTCCCTGCAAACTTCCTTATTTAAAAGCTTGAAATTCCACATTTTAGAGAAATTGAGGAGCTTGCAGTAAAAGGGGAGCCGCTTCCTTCTTGACATTTTGTGGGAAATATGAAAAAATATTGTTTATAAAAAGTAGGGTTTAACTGAGGCTGGCAAAAAATTCCCCAGGGTAAAGATAACATTATCTCTATTAAATACATGCATTTTCTAAATGTTTTGCCCTTAAAATGAATATAGGATAAATGTAAAAACAATTGAAGCTCCGCTCTTTTTGCACCAAATGCCATAAATTACATTAAATTTCGCATTTAGTAAAGGATTGAAAAACTAATGTTAATAAAATGTGTTTTATGACCATTAAACAGCGTTACAAATCTCTTTGTTAATAAACAAATAAAATATTACAATTTTATTCATCGGCCTGCATTGTACGTGCACTAAATGGTCATTCCGGCAGCTCCCAAAACATTAATATCTCACAAATGTATTATCGGATCTGCCTCATTCTTGCACTAGCCGATCCGGCATATTTTTCTTAGTAAACATATTAAGTGAAAATTGACCAAAAATGTAGCTGCCCGTCTTTTGTTGCAAACTCTTCAGTTACTTCCTGATTCAAAAAGAAAACAGCAGAAGAGGCCGAAATTTCACAAGCCTGAGTATATACACAATAAAAATATCGCGTTTACTTCATCCCGTACCTTCTTTGGCTGAATTGGGTAAAACTTTTCCTCATAGCGTACAATGGCGCAATTAACAATAACCGAAACACTACGTTTCCTTCGACGTAATAGTCTCCCGAGTGTCATTGGTTCAATTGGAGAAGACCCGTCCTCGCAGCAGCCAATGACGCAGCTGCCGGGAAAGACAAGTAGAACTCACTACATGGTGACATCCAGCTTTGTCAACTTCCAATAAAATCACGCTTTCTTTTTAATTGGAGGTTTACCGACCACCGTGAGCAACTCGATGGACTATAAGCAGTCGCTCATCCCTCTAAGCGGCCCTGCTCTGATTCCTGCTGCTGAGCGCTCTTTTCCAGCTGACCCAACATCCTCATCAACTTCATCCTCAGCGTCCCCGGAAATACCTCCTTAAGGGAATCTCTCTAGGTATTTCCAACAACGGTGTTGCACGTTCACTAAATAAAGTAGGGATACCAGCAGAAAATCTTTTTCGCCTGCAACATCGCGATTCAGGTCTCCCAAGGCAGTTGGTGACTTTTGACACCACTGCCAAATCTGTCCCAAAAGAGCTCCAAGTAGGATCAACTAAATTAGATGTGGAGCTCCTCAACATAAACAACCCCAAACCCCAAGTCAAAAATATTAGGAGACCTGAAAAATGCCCTTCTCGGTCCTCTGATAGACTCCCCACCTCTTTTCGCCCCAGTAGTGATCCCTCCCCTTCCTCCGGTAAACTTAGAGAACTCGAGTTACGTTACAAGCTCGAGTACCTCAAAGCGTTCAACTCCTTAAGCTTAATTTCTAACCTCCTGACCACTTAGCTCTATTTCCTTCCTCACTACGGCACCTGCAGAGCACTTAAAATATCACAAAACATTTTAATAAGCTCACTGTACATTTTGTAAAGATTGTATGTATTGTATATATTTTTCCTTTTTTTAGGGTGCTGCTCAGAAATTCTAGGGGCTGCTCAAACATTCTAAGTGCAGAACTCACAAATACTTTTCCTCGTCTCCATACTTCTTATGCTCTATTCCTTTCTGCAAACCGACTACAGCAATAGTTTAGTGCATTCCTTATTACTGCGGTTGAAACTCTAGTTGCTCTGTCTTCACCTAGGAGTCGGCTGTTGAAGTGTGAATAAAAATCCGATTTTCGGCGCGAAAGCCACGAAGTCTACTAGCTCCAAGACAACAGTATCCAAGTTCACCGGCGAAAGCCACCAAGTCTTCTAGCTCCAAGTCCACCGAACCCCCCCTTCTCCTCGAATATAACTACGATTCTCCGACTCCAATCACGATTAAGGTTACTTCTTAAGTTTTCTTTTATACAAAATTATCCTTAGGTTTATCCTTAGCAATAATGATGCACGCATCACCATTGTTTAGCCCTTAAAATTATGGGGAAACCACGCAATTCGGAACATGCAGTTCCTGCTGTTTAGCAGTTTCGAGCATGTGATTCCCCTTACCCGAATTTATTTACGCGTATGCTATTATTTCTTTTCTTTACTCCCCAGTTTTAATATCTTAGAAACGCGTTTGTTTGCTCAGTTTGTACCAAACACTGTTTGCTCAGTTTGTACCAAACACTGTTTGCTCAGTATTCATTCCGGAGTCTGCATTCTGCCTCTCAAATACGAACCAATGATAATTCACGATTTGGCACGATGCAGTTGTACTTTTGCAAACAAATGGTTTCGACATTTTCTCAGTCTTTTAATTCATATTTGACATCTCTGACAGTACATCACCTGCAGCAATAGGAATTACCATGTAGTAAAAGAATTACCAATTGCATAAGGAATTACCATTGCATTCGCCGGCTGTCCGCTCCTCCCCGGCTTGATCTCCCCTTTGCTAGTCTTTCTCACCCCCGACATGTTTACGAAATTTAAAATTTCCGTCAGCTTTGTTTCCCCCATTGGATGTCACTTTTGACGTAGCCACAGGGAGAAGAATTTCTCTCCTCCCTGTAGCATACTCCTTCAACTCTAATACTTCACCCTCTCTTTAATATCTTTCGAATCAGGACACTCTGCCTGCTCCTACAAAACTCTTCGCTTCAAGTTATACAGCTGAAGATGAATTGACTTCTAAACCCACTGAAATTTTTTTTTGATTTAAGGTTCCAGGGAAGGGGAGAACCTGTGCCGTAAGACACACACAACGTCCATGACTTATCGGGATTCGAAACCGGACCCATTTTGGACGACTGGTCATAAGCCACCGCTTATACCATTGAGCCAATCACGTTTTTGCAAGTTAAACAACATCCTAATATCTAATAAAATACATTTCGAGTTCAATAGCATCCTCAGATGTTCTACTATGCATCGCAAAACGAAACGAAACAAACAACATGAATCTTCCTTCTCAATCAAAATTCCAGCCTCGCAATAAAGTAAAAAAACAAAACAAAAAAACATTTGATCAGTCTAATGTATGCAACGATATGCTGTAAACTCATGAATCAAGAAAATTATAATAGTGGATAGCATCATAACTAAAATGGTAATGTGCTGGACATGTTGGTAGAACTAAACACTGTTGGACAACTAAAAGATTTGTCTGTATTCTAAAGGGCAGGAAAGGACCCAGAAGAAAACCACGGGGAAGATGGGTGTATAAAAGATAAATTCGAATGCATGCCGGCGTGACATGGAGGATACTGGCTCAAAACCGACAGTTGTACAAGAAACATCCAGCAGTGGATTGATAATGGTTGATAATGATGATGGTATCCACAGAGGAATAAATGGATTGACATGATAATAGTGTAAGTAATGTATCCAATAGTATCCCTTCAAAAAATACTAAAACGAGGAAAGGAGAATATTTTGACATGGTTAACCCATGTATGCCGTATAAGAGATGAAAGATTTCCCAAGCATGTGTGACATCTTAAAGTAATCAACTACAGACTATGAGGTAAACCTAAAGCTGGTAGTTATGAGGCAGGAAAGCAGCAGTGCTTGGGAAAATGCACCTGAAGCTGGTAGTTTTGAGGTAGAAAACCATCATGGATAGGGAAATTGCACGTCAGAGGCAGAAGATCCTGCTATGGATACAGTGATACTTTGTTCTTAACATAGATTATTTGTCAACCCCCTCCCCAGTCCTGAATTTATGCAATTAACATGTACGAATACCATATACACTAGTACTCAAAATTGAAGGATAATCTATACATTCATACATAACTCGAGTTGTTTACAAGGAAATTCAATGGAATTTATTAGTTTACTAGACAAAACCAGTCGGAATCGACGGTTAGTTTTTTTTTTTTTTAAGTATAAACTCTTATGAAACAACAAATGTGAACTTTATTTGATTGACAAATACATTCGACCACTTCAGTAAAGACAATAGTCCAGGTTCGTGATTTTTTTAATGAAGGTTTAGCCACCACAGTGAGCAACTCAATGGGCTATAAGCAGTCGCCCGTCCCTAATGTAGGGTCACTAGTTCCAGGGAAGGGAGAGAGCCTGTCCCATAAGACAAGCACAACATCCATGCCTCACCGGGATTCGAACCTGGACCCTTCACGAACAAATGATCATAAACCAGCGCTTAGACAACAGGGCCACCGGACCGGCCAGGTTCGTGATGAGCATCACGACTGCACCCTTTTCCGGTTTGTAGAATGTGAGGCAGAAGTACACTCATGTCGATCGTGTGCAAACATTCAACTGGATAGCGCACTCTTTCACTCTCATCTTCAGTCACAACTGTGTTTCTAAATGTTGTTTGAATGAGATTCGCGTTGCGAATACTCTTCATTCTCTCTTGTCTGAGACATATTGTTGCAACCCATTGATCGCTCACGCCTTCAAGTAAGGCTAACGCGTTTTCTTTTCTCTTCTTTTTTTTTCTGCGGGTCAGACATTCTGTTAAGGGTAAGTATGCAATAAAGTATTTACTTACTTTGTGACTGATCATAGAACACCATGCACACACTAAGTCTGACATTGAACTGAGCGCCTATGTAGATAAGGGCCGCACGCTTCTCCCATAGACTTTACATGGGAACTTTGCCACTCCGCCCCGCACCGCACCGCCGCTCCCCGCCAGAATCTTTGCTCCAATCTCAGTTCTCTTAGACTGGCACATCTTCATGGTAAGACCTTTAGTTTGATACCTGAACCATATTTTTACGTTCAGCCGTTCTCTCAAAATAGGTCTCACAGTAAAAAACCTTATAGAATTAATATATAGATGGCGCACCTCAATATATACATTCTAAATATTTTCGCTAACAATGGTCAACCGAATGTTTACTTACATCTTTACATAATGGGAAACGTCTTACCAACTTAAAAATAAACTGGATCGAATGAATATGAAATTGTATATATACATCACGCAGTGCAACGGCATAACGCAAGAAGGTCTTAGAGAGTGTTCGCTGTTCCGATGAGAAGAACTTTGATACGAATGCCTGCCAGCGTTGCTTTGCGCAACGGTTCATTCACAAAAGCGAAAACCTCGGACTTTGGACTATCTCAGTACATCCATGTCTCCGCCTTCAACACTCAACAGCGCGTGAGTCAACCGCACGCTTCTCCCATAAACTTTACATGGGAACTTGGCCGCCCCACAAAGCCCGAGCCGTTGTCCCAATCTCATTTTACTCTTCGATTGACACATCTACATGATAAGCCCTTTATTTTGATACCTCAATCATACATTTACGTTCAGCCGTTCACTCAAAATAGGGCTCGCAGTAAAAAACCTTATGGCATTAATATATTTTTCAAGTGACAAGTACAAGAAAATCATATCATAATTTGAATGTGTTAATATCATAATCTTCTGATTTGCATGAAGAAACATTCCATGGAAAAATATTTAAAGACTTCGCTTAAATGACGTGGTACTTCAATATGGAGTATTATGACCTCTAAGCGCAGTGCAGTTCAAGCATAGCCCTCATTCTGTTTATGAGAGCATTGATGAGATATTGTGGATTAATAACCGCTCCTCAACAAGAAGAGTTCTCAGTTCTTGAAGAATTCTGACAGGTGGCTGGTAAGCTCCAATACGTCTCATTAGAGCATCCCATTCATGCTGCATGGAATTGAGGTTAGTGTATCTGGATGGCTACTCCATTGTGCGAATATGATCCTCTTCGAGAAAATCGCCGACTAAATGACAACGAGCCGACGCGATGGAGCAGTGGTCTAATTGCTGGCTTGTGAATATCCGTTCGAGATGGGTCAGGGTTCGGATCCCGCTGAGGCATGGTCATTGTATTTGTCTTATGACACTGGCTCTCTCCCTTTCCTGGAACCAATGGCCCTTAATTAGGGACGGGCGTATGATTATAGCCCAATGAGTTGCTGACTATGGTCGGTTAAACCCCGGAACAAACAAAGAATGACTGCGTTGAAGTTAGGCATTATCGTTCACAAAAAAAAATCGACACCGCTGGCTCCCCTGAGTGGCCTAAATTATCGGTATATTTATTTAGTTTATTTATTTATTTATTTATTTTTGTTGTTACATGCTCTTAGAAGATAAAAAAGGAGTGAGAAAAAATTGACAATTCATAAGTGATGAACATAGACTGTAACAAAAAGGAAGACAAGGGAAAAGGCCAAAATGGCCTAACATAGCCCTATACTGTGTTTTCGTAGAAGAAACAAATGAAACAACAGATAGACACATCAAGTCAGACGATCAGAAGAAGTTTTGCCAATCGTTTCCTTGTTTTCAATTATTGAAGAAGGTAGAGTTTGAATTTTTTTTTAAATAAATTAAAATTTAGTCAGATTACTAGGTAAATAATTCCAGTATTGAGGGCCTTTGTAATTTAAAGTAAGTTTAATTGATTCCGTTTTTGGAAAAATTGGTTGTAATTGTAGTTTATTCCTTGTTTCATACGAATGTGCAAGTGTATTAAGAAATATGAGATCTGAATATAAATTATATTTAATTCATTTGAACATAATTTTACCAAGATTAAAATAGTATAGTTCAGTAATAGTAAGTATATTATATTTATTAGGATATACTTTTGTTCTAAAATTTATTAAAGGTCGAGTATTAGAATGTGATTTGAGATCAGTCTAATAAATTTATTTTGCAGAATTTGAAATTTATTAATATTGTATTGTGTCGTTTGTCGCCATGACAGTATGCATTAATTAATATGAGTTTGAAATAATGTGTAATACAATGAGATCAATGTTTTAGTTGTTAGATCGGTCAGGATATTACTAACTATACCAAACTTTCTAGACAGTTTAATTAAAAGAAAATCAATATGTTTATTACATTTGAGATCAAAAATTTATTGTAATTACCAGGTAGTTGAATGGAGGTACTTTATCAATTCTTTTATTATTGAGGGATATTTGTGCATTTGGTGTTAAAGGAGATAGCGTATTAAAAAATCATTGGTTTAGTTTTATTGACATCAACTATTAATTCATTAGAATTTAACCAATCAGATATAGTTTGCAACTGTTTATTACATTGTGTTTGTATTTCACCTACGTTTTTTCCTTTTATAAGAACAGCTGTATCATCAGCGTACAGAAAAAGATCCATATGAGTTGAGAGCGAAAATAAATCATTAATATATATATTAAACAATAAAGGGCCGAGGACAGAACCATGAGGTACTCCTGATCTCATAATTAGAAATGAGGAGTGATAATGCTCAATTTGTGTATATTGTTGTCTGTTAGTCAAGTAATTTTTGAAAAGTGAATAAATATTACCCCTGATTCCCATATTTTGTAATTTAGAAAGAATAATATCATGATTTAAAGTATCAAATGCCTTTGATAAATCCAGAAATAAAGCTACTGTTGTATATTTTTGAGTGAAATTAATTTGTATAGCATTTTGAAGGTATAGCAATGCTAATTCCGTAGATTTATCTGCTAAAAATCCAACTTGATACTAAGTTTTTTATATTTTTAAAGGTAGGAAATTAGTCCAGTATAAATTAATTTTTCAAGGATTTTGGCAAAAATTGAAAGATTTGCTATAGGACGATAATTATTTGCTTTATTTTTTGAAGCATTTTTGAATTTAGGAGTGATTTTGGTTACTTTTAAAGCATCTGGAAAAATTCCTGAATAAAGTATAGAGTTGTAAATTGTTAGTAATGACTCAACAATGACGTCTGCAACATACTTATTAACCCTGGGGTGAACATCATGATTACCTGGTCCGCAGTTGATGTTAATTTGTTTAAGTATATGTAAGACTTCAGTTCTTGTAATTTTCTGCATATAAACTGTATTAGATCTGTATGTACCGGATAAATATCGAGTAAAGTGGGTGCTATACATATTAAAATTTTGTTTCAGAACTTGTGGGATAGACATAAAGTAATCATTTAAAATAGTGGCCATTTCATCTTTGTAATTATTTGGACATCTGAGTTTGTTAAATGTTCAGGCGTTATCGGAGAATTATTTTTTCCGAGTAATACATTTAAGTGTTTCCACATTAATTTTGGTACACTAAGAGAGAAGATATGTAAAAAGTAATTACGTTTGAGTATTCGTATATCTGAATTTAATTTATTTCCATAGGTTTTGAAGTTATTAAAATCTATTACTGATTTGCTTTTCAGAAATTTGGTGGACAATTTTTTTATTTATACAATTCAGAAGAGGATTCGTTATCCAGGGCTTACGACATTTCTTTCTCGCTCTATTGCTCCTTCCTGGAAATTAAGAAAGTTTGATCATACGTTTCCTTCAATAATTTGGAAAATGCATTGTATACAGTATTTGAGTTATGGAGTGAGAGTATTTCGTTTTAGTTAATGGCATATTGTACACTGTACAGTACATTATTGAATATTTCTAAATTAATGTTGTTAATTTGTCTTGTGCCATAATATACAGTATTTCTTTTTGTTGGGAATTATACCACAGTAGTCCCGTCCTCTGATGTCAGGGGGACTGTTACGGGTAGCTGCTTTTCTCCAGATGAAAAATACGCCCCAAATTAGCTAAGCGTAATCTCAATTCATATGTGAAAAGAACATTCGGTCACCGGAATGGACTCCAAGTGGGATCTTGGTGACTTTACGTTTAACCAATTCCCCGGTAGGCGGAAGATCAATGAGGAGATAAATAACTGGTCTGTTTGCATAAAAGCATTGCCCACAAAGTCTTCTAAAAAGAGTACGCCATGCAATCCTCTTTCTTGTAACTGCTCCAAGTTTCAAAGAGTTGTCAAGCGAACATCCATTTCTTCAGCCAGGCAGTCGAATTTATATAGCGATCGTCGGCAGCACTTGTGGCGTTGGGGCGTCCTTGTCCTCGTCGACGACGAATTCCGCCTGTCTTTTTGCAGTTGTGTCTACAGGCTTGATATGAAGTTTTGTGGAACATACAATGCTGCGGAAACTTCTATGTGGAACTAACCTGCTTCCATTCTACCAGTTACTCTCCTCTGCTAAAAATCGTCCATAAGAAGATTTTGTGACATAATCAGCTCCATATCCGACTTCACTGAAAGAAATGGTTGCCTAGAACAGCTACAAGATGAAAGTAGACTCACGCATCTTTTCCGGGCAATGCTATGTACTTTGGATATTCCGGCTTATCTGCCGCAAAAGTAAATGTATAGGTTAGTTTTCATCGTTGCGAAATTGATTGTTGCCGCCCCGGTGGAGCAGTGGTCTAAACGATGGCTTCTGATCATTCGTCCGAGATGGGTCCGGGTTCGAATCCCGGTGAGGCATGGATGTGTGTTTGTTTTATGGAACTGGCTCTCCCTTCCCTGGAACCAGTGACCCTAAATTAAGGACGGGCGACTGCTTATAGCCCACTGAGTTGCTCACGGTGGTCGTTAAACCTACAATCAAAAAAATAATAACGGTTCGCCAATATTCAGTGCATTAGTTTGCTACATGTGTAGCTATAAACGTTCTTGTAGGTTATCTTTTAATTTTGAGAAAACGTGTATATAGTTATGCAGATGTAAGGTCTGTTTCATTGACCTTACATTTGCATAACTATAGTGAAGTTTGTTCCTTCTACTGTTATCATGACTGGCTACTTCTTTGTTGTTCTATCTCCGATCTAGCGCATGTTTTCAATATTTTAATCACGGTGAAATTTCCATGTAGATTATTATAATTCTGGTGGCATAAATAGATATTAGAATGTGACGTATATTCTAATTTTACTTAAATTTTTAGTTCATTTTCTTATGTAAATTTGAGTCTGTTCTCTTTTGCACTTTCCAAACTTAACGTGATATCTTCTCTTTCCCCCATAAAGGAGATTGGTAACACTTTTGAGATCAGAGAGAGTGTCGTATGAATGTGATAAGATAAGAACGATAGATTAAAAGGACGATACAGCAGTTACTCAATATGTGTGTGTGTGTGTGTCATGATGATCGATCTGTGTAAACGCTAAATGATACGGTATTATATGTGTCTGTATTGTGGATTTCTTTAATTTGCTGGACAAATAAAAGGTTATCGTAAGTTGACTCCAGTTTATGTTTCGTCTGGCCGTAAACTAGTGCATCGTATTTTAATTTAGTTAAACATTTCCTTAGTCATCGTTTTAGACATAGAGTAACACCAATCTCGCGCCCGAAAAAAGTTACCTTATAAGAACTCTAAATTAAATTGTAATATTCGAGTTACTATGCTAACATAATTGGGTTCTTGTCCTGATTTCTTCAGCGAAACGAATTCCTTACATCTTTAAAGTCCATACTTTTGAAAGAACATTTTGCTTTTAACACCATTCACGTATATTTCAAATTTTTCGTCACTTCCAAATCTTTATGAAAAGGGCGCGTCAAGCAGAAATATAGGCGATATAGGTTAAATATGATGTGAAAACATATTTTTTCTTTGCTGTTAGAATTAAATATGAATTTTAAAAGACTTTCTTATTCATGTGCAAATGATAATACTGCATAAAATGTTTCTAGAAATTTTATAGAATACGTTTCGTGGTCTTTATAGCATTAGTTTTCGAAAAAAAAAAAAAAAAAGAAAACAGTATGTTTTACATGTACTCTCAGAATACCTTTAAATCATTAGTGCGTCGGACATATCTAAGATATAAGTCCGATTCACGAAATAAAAAAGGCATTAATGCATATTCTTCAGTTTTTGTCCCAAACGATTTCAATCTCTGCCTGTGAACCCATTTCTAACGGCCCGTGAAGAAAGTTAATTTTCGAAGGTGTAACGTACCAGGAGATGTGACGTACCTGCCAGAAGGACGCACACGACATAAAGGCAGATAGGAATCAGAATAAAACGTCCGCGTAGCTTAATTTGGTAGAGCAACTTATTCCGGAATGAGTGGACCCGGGTTCGAATCCCGGCGTAGACCAAAAATGACGGAGAAATTTACTTCGTTATAATGGCGCCCGAACTATCCGGATGACCCGACCGTTCAAAATCTCGCATTGGTGTGATGTTATTTCCACACCGCGAGATAGGAAAAATTAGAGAATCCTTTCTCCAGCACTTCGAAAAAAAAAAAAATAAGGGGAAGATGATGTAACGTACCAGGAGATGTGACGTACCTGCCAGAAGGACGCACACGACATAAAGGCAGATAGGAATCAGAATAAATCGTCCGCGTAGCTTAATTGGAAGAGCAACTTATTCCGGAATGAGTGGACCCGGGTTCGAACCCCGGCGCGGATAAAAATGACGGAGAAATTTACTTCGTTATAAAGGTTATATTTCAATTAGTGACTTCTCTATTTCATTTGATTAATTTTGCGCAACTGAAATGAAGTTATTCAACGTAACCTTTCTTGCGAGGGGGAAGAGGGGGATTCAACCATTGGAATGTGTTATCGTTCGTAAGAATAAAATCTGCACCACCGGCTTCAAATTTGTCATTTCAGAAATTTAAGATACGGGTATTCCTCATATTACGCGATCAATCGATTATGAGAAATCGCTGCGTGAAGTGAAATGAGTTTAACGTGCGCAAATTAAGAATGCGTTCCCAAACGAAATACTTATCTAAAGTTTGTAAAGTGCATTTTATCATTTTCTTCTATTTGCAAATTACTGAAACTAATTTGATTATTGCCGATCGTGATTCCACTAATCATCATCATCATCATTATTGTCAACCATTATTGTCAACCATTATCAATCCACTGCTGGACGAAGGTCTCTCCAAGCATCTTCCACAACGGTCTGTCTTGTGCCAATCTCCTCCATGTTACTCCTGCATACTTTCAAATTTCATTTACACATCTCCCATGTGGTCTTCTTCTGGGACCTTTCCTGCATCTTGGAAACCAATGTAAAATTTCGGCTGTCCATCGATGGTCTGTCCTTCTGGCAGTATATTCAGCCCATTGCCATTTCAGAGATTTAAATCTGATCATGATGTCTTCCACTCTTGTCATTTTTCGGATCCACGAGTTCCCCTTCTTATCTCTCCTGGTTACACCAAGCATGCACCTCTCCATGATGCTTTGAGTTGTCTGCAGCCTTTGTATGTCTCTTTTAGTTAAGGTACACGTCTCTGCACCATACGTAAGAACTGGTAGGATGCAATGATCAAACACTTTTCTTTTAAGACATAATGGCATATTGCTCTTGAAAATTATGCTGTTTCTTCCAAAAGCTCTCCAGGCAAGTTTTATACGCCGATTAATTTCTTCATCAATGTGACCCTCATTTGATATCTGCTGTCCAAGATAAATATAGGTATTGGTAATATCCAGCTTTTCTCCAACAACTATAAATCTTCATTTCTTGTAAAAGCACTGTACATCACTTTTGTCTTCTTTTTTAATCCCACTTCTTTACACTTGTCAGCAAGTTCCTGGATCATACTCTGCAGCTCTGATGGGGTAGTTGTCAAAATGACTACGTCATCAGCAAAACGAAGGTGAGTTAGATAATCCCATTAAACTTTATCCCTTTGTTTTCCCAGTTCAGTGATTGAAAGACATTTTCCAATGTGGCATTAAAGAGCTTCCGAGATATGGTGTCACCTTGTCTCACTCCCTTTCCAATTTTTATGTGCGTTGTATTTTCAAACAGCCGAATCTTTGCACTTGCATTTTCGTAGATGTTATTAATAATATTAATGTATGCATCTTCAATACCGCAGGATTTCAAAGCCATTGTAACTGCTGATGGTTTCACCGAATCAAATGCCTTTTTATAAAATAATTCAATAAAAGCCATGCACAATGGAAGTTCATATTCCCTTGTTCTTTCAATTAGTTGATAGTTTTTTCAGTACGTGGATATGATCTATAGTGATATAACCACTCCTGAATCCAGCTTGTTCTCTCGGTTGAGCCATGTCCAGTGTTACCTTCAAGCGGTGTGAAAGAACTTTAGTGAAGATTTTATAAACCACTGATAGGAGGCTGATAGGTCTGTAGTTCCTAAGATCCTCGATGTAACCTTTTTTATGTAGCAGGATCATTGTAGCGTTGTTCCAATCCTCACTAATCTTCTCTTCATTAAGGCATCGAGTGAAAACTTGGGCGAGTACTGTTTCAATTTCTCCACTTGCTTCCTGTATGATGTGTACAGTAATTCCATCTTCTCCTGGAGCTTTTCCCTGCTTCATGTTCTTGATTGCATGTTCAACTTCTGCTGGGAGGACTGCAAGAACTCTGGTACTGGTACCTTTCATGATGTCTGGAGTACATGTATCATCCTTTTCATATAATTTCGAGTAGAAATCTTCCACTCTTGTCAAAATGTCGCCTCTATTTCTTGTTACAGAACCATCTTCTTTTCTCAGTGCCATAATCTGTTTTTTTTTCCTCACTGAGATGTCCCTTTGCCATCTTTAGGCTTTGGCTGTTTTCAATTGCTTTCCTCACTAGTTCACAGTTGCATTTTCTTACGTCTTCCGTGATACTTTTTCGTACTATCTTGCATAGCTCTATATATTCCACTTTGTAAGTCAGATCTTCTTTAGTTGTCCTCATCTCTCTTCTTTTTTGCATTAACATTTTTATTTTTCCTTGATAATTTGTTCACATGCAACTTGTTCTTAGACCCGGCTAATTTTGTTGCTGTTTCCATAAGAGCTTTGTTTACTTTTCTGTTAACTTCGGAAATATCCACTTCTTCCAATGTTAGGCCTTCTAAAGCAGAGAATCTGTTCTTCAGTTCCAAATTGAAGGTACTATGTTTTTTAAGGTTGGTTATGTCTCATACATTTCGTTTGTCTTATGAGCTTGCCACGTTCGAGTTAAGTGTTGAGGTGCATCTTACATCTCACCAAGCTATAGTCACTACCTGTGCTGAACTTGTTTAGCACATTGCAGTCTTCGATGGCGAATTTTGTGTTACACATAATACAATCAATTTCACTTGTCGTCCTGTTTGGATGTCTCCATGTCCATTCCTTGTGTGGCTTTTTCTTGAAAAAGGAGTTCATGATGGAAAACCCTTCTGCCTCTGCAAACTTTACGAGAGTATTTCCACGCTGGTTTCTGTTGCCGTGACCGAATTTACCTACTGAAGTTTCATTCTTTTGCTGTTGCCCTATTTTCGCATTGAAATCTCCCATAATTATCTTTAAGTGCTGCTTACCTTTATTATGTAGATGACGAATTTCCTCATAAAATTCTTCAATTTCTTCTTCAGGATGACTTGTGGTGGGTGCATAAGTTTGAATAATCTGATTCTGGTATCTTCTCGAGAGTTGGATAATGAGTCGTGCAGCTCTGTCATAGAAACTTTAAACTTATACAACTTTATCCTTCAGTTTTTTGTTTATTATAAATCCAACACCACTAGTTCTGCCAGTATCTGTCCCACGATAGTAGAAGAGATGCCGACTTTTCAGTTCAATGAGATCTTCTGGTCCATTGTAAGTAACCAGGGTCAGCATTAAATGGCAGCCTAGTCCGGTCCTCCGGTGATTCTCAGCACCCTCTGCCTTCATGTCGCACTGGCCGTTTCTTTGGCCAGGTACATTCCAGCTGCCGGAGGCTGAGCGCCAAGATTTAAGTTGTGGAGTCATTTTAGAGGGGTTTGGCCACAACTCACCACGCTGGCTAAGCGGGTTGGTGAGGGTAGGATAGCATTTCATCTAATCCCGATGATAGAGTTACAGCGCTATTGGCGGTCGTCAGAGCCCCTTTAGTGGGAACAGGATGCATCACGAGAAGGTGGGTTTGACATCTGTCCTGGTAAGTACATATCATACAGCCGCGCTGGTGGCGCAGTGGTCTAAGCGACTGCTTCTGGTCATTCATCTGTGATGGGGTCCTGGTTCGAATCCCGGTGAGGCATGAACGTTGTGTTTGTCTTACGGCACTGGCTCTCTCCCTTCCCTGGAACCAGTGGCCCTACATTAGGGACGGGCGACTGCTTATAGCCTACTAAGTTGCTCATCGTGGTCGTTACACCTCCAATAAAAAAAAATCACACTTTCCCTTCGCTTGAAGGCCTTTGGTCAATGAACACATCTTTTTCAGCACTGTTGAAGACATCCTAAATAGAGAGCAGATGGGCAGCATTTTGTGTCTCTTATACAGTTCTTCGTGACAAGCCAAAGAGCTTTGAATTTCTCAAGAAACTTTGACGGTTATCTCTCTGTTAAATCATTCTCTTCAGTTATACCAATGGTAATAAATATCAGTGGGGTTAAAGAATGAATTCAATCCAATACAATTTATTTATTGATCTTGTTGTTACATAAGTAAGCAATACAGTAATTCAAAACAGTTGCATATAAACCAAACAATAACAGAAAGAAAGATCAAGAAAAATGTTTCGCACAGACCTGACTTAGCCTCGAACTCGCTAGGTATAAGTCAAGCCAAAAGCACTCATATAAATGCAGCACCAAGGTCAAGAGAGAAAAAAAGAGTAGCAGATCTAAAATACAACATGTTAACTAAGTTAGATATCTAGTGTTATATTCAATAGACCGTATAATAAGGCAAATAAAACATTATTGTGTATTAAGAAGCTGAGTTCTTCCCCATACTCAATCATCATTGTTAAAGATTCCCCTCCTTTGGTTATCCTCAGGATCCCTGTCTGGTCTCGAAATCATCCGCCTCATCCTCTCTGTCGATAAACATCTTTGAACCCATCCCCTGTCCAGCGTTATTGAATGAATATTAGTTACTAAGTAAGTAGTGTTTTAATTTATTTTAAACAAAATACAGTTATTAGTAGATGTTAATTCTGCAGGCAATGAATTCTAAAACCCTGGTCCAGAATAATTGAGACTTTGTTTAGTAGTTTTGTGTTCTAGGTCTAGTAAGTCTTAGCAGAGCTTGATTTCGAATATATTATATCGGTACGTAGATGTATTAATTTTCATGAGCTCTTGTCCAAGGTTCACTTTAATTAGTTTATACATAATTTTGCCAAAGTTAAGGTGGTTCCACCTGAAATCTCTGCCTTATGTTTCCAATGGTAAAACTTCTTTACATATTTTCTTCGCCGCACCGGTGGCGCAGTGGTCTAAGCGATGGCCTCTGATCATTCGTCCGAAAGGAGTCCGGGTTCGAATCCAGGTGAGACATGGATGTTGTGTTTGTCTTACGGCACTGGCTCTATCCGTTCCCTGGAACCAGTGAACCTAAATTAGGGACGGGCGACTGCTTATAGCCCATTGAGTTGTTCACGGTGGTCGTTAAACCTCCAATCAAATATATATATATATATATATATATTCTTCGTAGTTAATGTGTTCCCAAGAATGGAAATTTGCACATCAATAAAACTGACTTTAAGTTATAGTATGGGATACTTAATACTTGCTGAAATATAGCAATAAAGCAATTCAACATTTCTTTGTCTACTTACGTCATCAATGTACAGATCGCGCCATCTATTAAGGCTCTACGATACCCGCCATCTTGTATTGCTGCTTTCTCTTGTTAACCAACTGGCAAGCGTATTTCACAAATTGCTCAGACAATTTTGCACATTTTGGAACACCGTTTGTGGCTAACGCAAGATATATGATAAATAAAGAGTTCCCTGATTTCAGAATTTTTAGTGACATTTCCCTTCATTTTTTATCTGCAGCGAAAGTCGTACCAAGGCGCCTTCCATAGTTTTATTAATTAATAAAAAATACTTAAAGAGTCCAAAATGAAAATATGAAACCAGGGAACTCGTTATTTATCATATATCTTGCGTTAGCCACAAACGGTGTTCCAAAATGTGCAAAATTGCCCGAGCAATTTGTGAAATACCTCTTGCCTGTTAGTTAACAAGAGAAGGCAGCAATACAAGATGGCGGGTCTCGTAGAGTCTTAACAGGTCTAACATTACTCAAAGAAAAATGACTGATTTTCAATATAATTATGGTTATATTTTAGGAACTATTAAATATCCCATGCTATAACTTAAAGTTAGTTTTATCGATGTGCAAATTTTCCTCCTTGGCAATACATTAATTGCGAAGAAAATATGCAAAGAAGTTTTACCATTGGAAACATAAGGCAGAGGTTTTATGTGAAACCACCTTAAATAATTGTTTAATTGTTAGGATATCATATTTGTTCGGGTTGACTCGGAATATCTAAACAAATTTTGTCCTAATAAATTGTTACCATATTTAGGAATTTGCTTTGTTAAAGGGCGTTTACGAGGTTCAACAGAAGATTTATCATCATCCTAATTTAAGTATTTCTCCGGCTCCTTATCATCATTATCAAGCTCCTCTCTGTTGAGCCGAAGCTAGTCATCCACGTTGGTCTCACGTGCCTCCTAAAATCCAAATGCCCTTCTAATATCAACCATGTCACAAACGAAATCGGAAGCTCAATTTCTCGATCAAATTCATGAGCGTCAGTAAAATCAGGTGAAATCTCTTTTTTTTTTTTTTTTTTTTTTTTGCCTTCTTTTACGAATGACTAAAATGTCTGCCTATGCATCACCAGCATTCCATCACGATGGATGAGAAGACAGAGGCGCACTTTTTAAGCTAGTTTTGCGAGTTGTCTTGAGAATCTCGGATGGTGACACTGTCATAGCATAGTTTTTGTCACTGTCATAGTCTATGTCCCTTCTCTAAAAGCAGTAGCTCCAAATAAGGGATGGAGGCTACTTATAACCTTTGAGTTGCTCACAATGGTCGTTAAACGACCAACCGGTTTTGTTAATCGCTTGTGCTGCGAACGTTCTTCCAAATATCTTTCATAGGAAGTAAATTTTCACAGTGGTATTGTTAACCATCTTAACAAACCTCCTCCGAAGACAATAACTTTTACAATAAAAAAATACTACTTACTCCAGTTCCGCCTGTCATGCGATTTCTATTTTTGTTCTTTTGAAAACACGTTATAACGAAAATACGTAAAGTGAAATCGCGTGTAACGAGGGAAATCTGTATTCGCTCTTTTCTCCTTTATCCAGTAGCTGCAGGAAAGCAAGCTAGTGGCTAGAAGATCCATTAAATCGATATAATAAAAGGAGTCAGAATCAATACAGACAGAGGAAGAAAGGATTCGAAGTGAATGAAAAATAAAACACGTTGGTTTCCCTTACTCCTTCTCATAAACACTATGTATCACCCTATTTCTGTTCCTCATTTCCGGAAAATATAGGCTATCGGAAAGGAAAGGGCTAATGGGCTATTACACGAAAAGGTCAGTAGAATTATCGGTTATCAAATGTTACTATCATGCGGCATTTATTTTTCCGCGATGTTAAAAAAAATGATAATTCTACAATTGATGATTTGTGTGGGAATACACTTAAAGGAGTATATTCTTTAACTTTATCGCTAATTCTTTTGACTCTAAATTTTTACTGTCAGGTTTTCTAGGTTGATTTCCCAATCACTGACGTCGCCTTTATCAAGCCAGCTTTTTTTTTATTTTTTTTATTAGAGCTTCCACCGTGAGAAACTCAATGCCATATAAACAGTCGTTTGCCCCTAATTTATGGCAACCTCTTCGAGAAAAGGGAGAAAGCCATGTGCCGGGAGACAAACCCAACAGCCATCCCAGACGGAAATTCGAACCCGGACCCTCTTGGATGAACGGTCTTAAGCCATCTCTTAGACCACTGCGCAGTTAGGCGCCTAGCTGGCTTTTGTAGATCTTTGTAAATGATGAAGACAAAAAACTGCGAGCAAATAAATGCCGTTAGCAAGGAGCATATTTAGAAAACTAGTGCTACGTAGCAACTGTAATAAGCTACCCTTTATCCCCACCGGTGGCGCAGTCGTCTAAGCTCTGCCTTCTGACCTTTCGATAGAGATGGAACCGGGTTCAAATCTCGATGCAGCATGAATATTGTGTTTGTTTTACGGTACTGGATTTCTCATTTCCCCTGAACAAGTGGCCCTAAATCAGGGACGGAAGACTACTTATATAACTCATGGAATTGCTCACGGTTTTCATTAATCCCTAAACACACACACACCCAAAAAAAAAAAAATAGTAAGTAAAAGGTAAGCTGCTTCGATGGCCCTGCGGTCTGAGGCGTTGGCTTTGGATCATTCGTCTCATCTGTAGTTTCGGATGAGATATAGCTGCCGTCTTTGTGTTAATACGCAATTCCCCCTCCCTTTCCGAGAACCAGTGGCCCCAAGTTTGGGACGGGCAAATGGCTATAGCCCCACGAGTTGTGCGTTGTGCTTGTTAACGCCGTCTTCCCCAGAAAAGGAAAAGCTAAGACTAGTTTAGTTTTATCAGAAAGAACCTGCAGATGAACATTTTCCACGATGTCTCTTTATTTTGCGTAGCGTGTAGCATTAATGATGTCATCAAGATGAGTGCGAACGAAATTCGTGCAATTTTTAATATCTCCGTATTTTATGAACGGATTGTATCCTCTGAGATCTCATTTTAAAGAAAGTTTAAGACCCAAAAGCTCGTTATTACCCATTTACTATGAAATAACCGGTTTCTAAGATATTTCCATATTTGTAAGACTAAACCTCATTTGCGCTGTTTTAAATGTTTTGCAGCCCACAAAACCCTGTGAAATAAACTTCTTGTCTTGAGCAACTTTTTTCAAGTTGTGAGATTTGATTTTATACGTGAACTGAATTTCTAAAATTGCTTCACTTGAAATAACAACACACCGTTTCGTTTAGACTACTAATTTTGATCACTTCCGTTTAAATCGCCTTCACTTTCAGAACTCGTAAAATCCAGTATGTTGTGAAATCTTTAGCACAGAGATTTACGTGAAGAACTGCATCTTTTCTTCAACGACCACCGTGAGCAACTCAATGGCTATAGCAGTCTCCCGTCCCTAATTTAGGGTCACTGGTTCCAGGGAAGGGAGTAGAGCCAGTGCCGTAAGGCAAACAAAACATCCATGCCTCACCGGGATTCGAACCCGGACCCTTTTCGGTAGAACGATCAGAGGCCATCGCTTAGACCACTGCGCCAATGGCATTTCTCCTAAGATACAGCAATTTTGTTCATTCTTCTTGTCTCATCCGTGTCCAATAGTAGCTCGAATTGTAAGCCGTGATTGGTCATCTTGGTTTCAGATCATTACTTATGGTATGAGTTTTTTCACTACAGGTACCAAATCACTTCTTGTAGCTGTACGTTATCTCAAATCCTGTTTCTTAGAAAACATACATCAGTGCAACTCTATTAGTTCTGCTCTACAGGTTCTGCAAGTGACTTGGCTAAAAAATCCGTTTGGTTTATCCAGTACCAATTCAGGAAATATTTCATGTTTGCTTAGGGAAGAAGGAGTAAATGTCAAAACGGTGTCTTCAGTCGCTGTACACAATGCTCCTCAATAAGAAATTTTAGCTGTCTCTGACAAAATGGCTGTGAAATCAGATGCAGACATGATGTGAAATGAACGTAATACGCAAGCTTTAATAGAACCTACTGATATGAATATCTATGAAATAAAACTAGTGCTATTTAAAGTGATAACAAAATAAGGCTCGGGGAAAGTTTTGAATATCTTCTTAAAGCAAGAATCAAAACATTTGTGTCCTGTGGAAATAAATAGTTTTGTAGGTCCTATTTTTCTGTGACAATAATGTTACGAAAAATTGTCTTTGTGTCTGCCTGTTCTTGTGTACTCAGAAAGGGAGTCGAAAGGACAATACGAAGCGATCATGTCTATACGCCCCAACAGTACAAATCCTTTTTTAGTCATTTGGGCATGATGAACAAAAATTTAGATCTATGTAAACAGTTAATTTATCTTTGGTGTTAACGTGTATGAAAGCTGCTTCTGCATAGTAGCATTGTGCTGTCCATGATTTTGCTATAGGTTTTCAAAATCGGCACGAGTTTCTTTGGCGTTATTATTTCTTTGTACATGTCAACTACCGTTATTTTGTTTTTGTGCTGCTGGTACTTATCCTTTTAGAATATTTTTGGTTAATGATTCAGCTAGATCCTTTTCATGTTTCAAAGTCTTTTACCATTATCCAAAGCTCTACCATGTCATGAACAATTGTAACAGAGAAGGTTCTTCTGTGTGGAACATAGCAAAAATTGTAACAGAGAAGGTTCTTCTGTGTGGAATATAGCAAAAATTGTAACAGAGAAGGTTCTTCTGTGTGGAACATAGCAAAAATTGTGACAGAGAAGGTTCTTCTGTGTGGAACATAGCAAAAATTGTAACAGAGAAGGTTCTTCCATGTGAATACACATAGATTGCAGTTGTTGGATCTCTTTGCTGCTTAATCTGCAACAGAAAATAAAATCCCTATGGTGGTAAAAAATAAAATATTTCTAGTAATCGGACATCCAATAAAATTGCAAATCTGTTTACAGGACTAAACATTTGAAACATATATTTTAAATAATTTATTTCTATGTTTTGTTTTTTTATCTATAATTCCTTTTTATTTAATAAATTTGCTTCATATTTGTTTCAGACCAAACGTTATTACAATGGGGACACTGAGTAGCTGTTATTTGACGTATTGCTCTATTGCGTTCCCCTTGCTGACTGGATTGCGAATTACCTACATGTTCACATCACTACGACACTCATTTCAATAATATTGCACACCTGATATGCTCTATATTAGAATCGGAGCACTCATTTCAATATTATTGCACACCTGATCTGCTCTATATTAGAATCGGAGCACTCATTTCAATATTATTGCACACCTGATCTGCTCTATATTAGAATCGGAGCACTCATTTCAATATTATTGCACACCTGATCTGCTCTATATTAGAATCGGAGCAATATGCAGAAACTCCATCTCAGGGTGACAACATTGTGGAGATATTTCCCTTTGTTTGCTTTATTTGTCAGCCCTGTTATTATGCATGATTCAAGATGCTGCGAAGTGCACAACAAGTCATGGTGTGCGTAAATATTCAGAATTCTTCAAGTTTCTCTTCGTTCTTGTATTGTCAAAGTGAAGTTGGAAGAATTTCTTTAAGTTTATTCTTCTTGGTCTTCGAGCTTTTAATCGCAAACATACGAAATGACTCGGCATTTCTTTACTTGTATTTACACTGAAAAGTATAATCTGTATTTTGGTGACGTCACCTGCTATTCAACTCGCTAAGTTGCTAGCTTTTTGCGCTGACAATCCGGGCTTCCCACCTCGGTTTCCTAGTGGGTTTGTGGTATTAGTTAATGACTAGTCGTCCGAACGTAGCCCGGGTTCAGAACCCAGAAGACCGATGGGGGGTGTGCTTGTCTTACGGAACTGCACTAACCCTGTTCCCCCTCCTTGGAACTTGTGGCCTCAAATTAGGGATGGGCAATTTCATATAGCCTATATAGGTGCTTATTGCGCACTCCAAAAGAGATAATCTGGGTTCAAGTGGAGGGTCACATATGGGGGAGGGGCTCGTTTTTTGACATAAAAACAATTGTTTCTGGCCTTCGGATCCATCAGTTCTAAATTTGAAATGGTAGACATTCACTACACCATTTAAAACAAAAATGTGGAATTCGTTACGAAATCCTCACGATTCAGACAGACATTTATGCAAATTTACATATCAATTTAAGAAGAGTACTCGCAACCTGTTATCGGCTTCCTTATCTACTTTTTTCTTAATATGATTAATATACGAGTGACAATGGCCCTTTTATGCTGATTTTAAATGTTGCCTGCAGAAAGTAAGATAATTTATTCTTCCGTATTCCTTTTTATGCCACTTCGAAATAAAGTTGCTGCTTTGTGTTTCTTTCCACTATACTAAGAATATTAGAAAAGCTTTTCTCTGATGTGGAGATTTTATAATACTTCTGAGATGCCCAGAGGAAAAAAATAACTTGAAAAAAATCAGTATATTATGGGCAGTAAGGAATAAAATGAAAGTAAAGGTGAAGAACTTACGGCGTTACAATGTTTTCAAGTTGGTGATTTCAGCTAGTTGCTTAACTTCTACATATAAGATAAAGACCAACCAGGGACCATGGGATATGAGGAACCTATGTAAAATGACATTGATCTTTACTTTCATTCAATTTTCGAAATCACACTGGTAGAAGCTTGATTTGCACTTGAAATAATATTCTACGACGTTTCTATATAATCTCTAAACCGCTTGTAGTATCAAGTTACCTGACAACTATATCAGTAAATTCTAGCACGATCGTACGACCACTCTTGTTGCGCTCTTCACACACTTATTGCTTTCGTCGTAGTTTTTATTCACCCTTTTATCCACTGATCAGTGTTATCAAAACGTATAGGAAAATTTGGGAAATGATGAGCCGTTCAGAAAGAAAATATAAGTAGAAACAAAATTTACATCAGAAATGAACCTCAGAAGGAAGGTTAAATTAAAGAATCATCTCACAAGCGGGAAGAAATCATTTATGCAAGACGTGTTGAATAACTGAAAAAAAACCTGTTATGCTTCTATTCTGAGATACGGGAAGTAAAGTGTAAGAAGGAGGGAATAACCATAATACACCATTAAATGCTTTTTGAGATAGGAGAAGACTGAAAAGGAGGTAGTAAGTGGAAGAAAACGTTAGATGTACTTTAAGATGTGGGGAAATTAACAGTAAGGTGCATTTTGAGATAGTGGAAGTAAGAAGATAGGAAGACCTAGAAATAAAGATCATCTGATGTTTCCCTCCAGTTATTTCCCTTCTCGTTTTATTTCCTCTGTATCATTAGATACTTCCTGAGGTAGAAGAAATTAGTAGTAGAGTGTGATATGGAAGGAATAGCTCAGGGAAAACATCTTATGTGTTTTAGATAAGAACAATGAATAGCATAATGTGAGGAGGAAGAAATGACTTAGAAAGGAACTTTCAATTTATTAAGGAGAGTGAGAGGAGTATAATGTAAGGAGAGAATAACAGGAAGAAAATATTAGGGTTCTGTTCTGAGGCAGGAGAAGTAAACAGTATGTCGTAATAAGGAGGGAATAACCATAAGGAATCGTTAAATGCGGTTTGAGATAGAAGACTGCGAGGGGGAGGAAGTAACTTAAGAAGCGGAAGTTAACAGTAAGGTATGTTTTGAGACAGTGGACGTATGAGAGAATATCTGGAAGTAATCATCATCTGATGTTTCCTTCTAGCTTCTCCTCTAGCCTTTATCTCGTCTACCTCATTAGATACTTCCAGAGATAGAAGAAATGAGTAGCAGAGTGTAAGGAAGAGGAAATAACTTAAGGAAAAAACATAAGATGCATTATCAGATAGAGAAATGACAGCATAATGTGAGGAAGAAATCACTCGAAAAAAAAATGTCACTTACTATGGAAAGTGAGGAGTAGGGTTTAAAAAAGTGGGAATAACTAAAATAATGCATTAGGGTTCTATTCTGAGACAAGGGAAGTAAACAGTAAAATGTCGAAAGGATGGATTAACCATGATAAAAATTAAATGAATTTTGAGAGATAGAAGATACCATTAGATATATTCTTCTAGTTATCTCCATCGGTTTTACTTCCCGTGAGTGATAAAAAGCAAGACAGAGAGAGCATCTGTAGAGGAAAAAATCGATGCATTCTGCGAGAGGATTTTGCTTGTGAAATTTAAAAGTGAATGTGAGAGCGAAAGTACTGGTCACGTGCCGTGGCCCCACCTCCTACTTATCACTCGGAGGCGTCAACGCTATATGTGCTTCTCACAGTCACAAGGAAGCGTTCCTGTTTCTCTGAAACACTCCCTGAACTCTGTTCGGGCGAACAAACGAAGCCTTCCCCACTTTGTTATAATATCTGTGAACCAGGAAGGCGGATCGAAACGGCTGAACGAGCAGAATAATGATCACTACTACACTAGAAGGATCTCAAGAGGGTTTACCAACACAACACAAACATTTATTGAATAACAGTTAGGTTCTGACGGCGGTGGATTACTCTTCCTCTTGCGTCAGGTTTCACTAAGTTCTAGATCTGACGGATATTGGGATTGGAAGTCTAGGAGAATCATTCCTGAAGAAAAATATCTAATTACTAACTTTCGACGTTGACGTTCCAGAGAGAATCTGCCTACTATTAGGTAGATCTGTATCTCTGAGAATGTTATTATTGTTCTAACTCGCGCTTCCACGTCGTTGCGAACTTAGTCTTCGTAGGTACTATAAATTACCTTGTAGTGGATGAATATCTACACCTAACGCAAGCGGGATTCCCTGACTGGAACCTGTGCCGCTGCAACCAAAAAACGCTATGTCTGCAAAGATAGTGCGCTGGCTAACATCATCCAGAGCCTCGGACCTCCGTATAACTGGAGCAGCCGCTTGTTCAAAAAAAAAAAAAGGAAAACGCTTCGCATCTCCATACCGGAGAACTACTCTCTCCGCTAGACGAAATACGTTCTCCTCAGACTAACTAACTCGTTCCTCCTAAGAGACCCGTTCTCCTCACCTCCTCAGCACTACGCATGCGCGAAACCTCCGGCGCCAACACTCTTCTCTCGCCAACCTGCCGACGTGGCATTCTTCCCCTGCCAAGCGTCCCTCCGCTGACGTCACGCGTCTGCTTATCCTTGGCATCGGCGAATCGCACTTAACCGATGGGTTTAATCCCACCCTTCGTATCCCGGCGGTCCGTCAGATCTATCCATTAGGAAGTGCAGCCTTTGAGAAAGTAATCCTACCGCCGAAGTACATCCTTACATTAGAACAATATACACTGCTACAGCTACACAAAGGTAAATGGATGGCTTTCGAGACTTTTAGGCGTCGGTGCAATGCTGACAATGTACGGCAAATATTGCGGTATAATGGTAGATGTTTATCAGTCCGTTGAAAAGGCCTATCCCTTTCTATTGTGTGAGAAAACTGAAGTTCTTTGTCCGAGGCCATCGATATCGACAAAATGTTCTCGAACCTTCTATTGCCTTCTTGGGCTTTGTACTCCGTCTTCGGTTTCGTAGATAATTACACAATTATAAATAACTCTACCTCTGGTGTCGACGAAGCACACATGAACACAGTATAAAATCAACATTCTGATCACCTCCACAAGTCCTCCTTTTCTTTTGTGTAAAAGTAGCATAATGTCCATTTCATTATATCTTACCATAATGAATGTGCCCGTTCTTACAGTTACGTTTCAGGAACGCCAGTGCTGAATGTAGTGCTGTGACAAATCCAGTGGCAAAATTTCTGAAATAAAAGTTAAAAGTTGCAGGAATCAGAATCCTGAAGAAAACATTCGATGGTTTTAGGAAAGTCTATGTTCGAGATGAGAAGGTAAGAGGAACGGCGTGTTTCAAAGAAAGCTGAGTAAGCGAAATTGCTCAGACGTTACACTCTATTGAGAAGGAACGGAGGGTATAAGAGAAGTTGATTATGACAATTGGGCTACAAGGAAAGGAAAGCCGAGAAAGTAGTAGGATTATATACGTGGACCATTTAAGCAATGAAAGAAAATGGAATTTGAAGTATGAAATAACTTAGGCTAGAACTAGGTAATGAAAGACTTTCTGCAACAGGAGTTCAACTTAAATCTCGAAGGAAGGGGTTGGGTGTTTGGAAATCGTACTTAGTTTGGTTATGCGCATATAAATGTCTGATGTTTACTTCCATATTTTATGCAATTTTACATCTTTATCAATCATTAGCAATCCGGGTTGGATGAAAGTCTCTCAGTTTATTCCATGACTTACTGTCGTTCGCCAGTCTCCATGTCATTCCGACATGCTTGCGAATTTCATTTATCTATCTCTCGCATGATCTTCTTCCGTGTCCTTCTGTCCCTTCATATCCAGTCATTTAATACTTCAGTTGTCCATCATTGGTCTATTCTTCTAACACGATGAGCAGCCCATTACCATTGCAAAGTTTTTACCTTGATCATGATGTCATCAGCTCCTGTCATTTTTCTGAACAATGAGTTTATCTTCCTATCCTTCCTGGTCATTACAAGGTATAATGAATTTAGCTTTTACTACTAAGCTAATTATAGTGAATATAGCTTTCACTAATATTATAATGAATTCAATGCTTGTACTAAGCTAAGTATAATGCTTTATAATGCTTCTGCTACTGAATTATGATGAATTCAGCTTCTTGTAAGCTAATGGTTGTTGTGTTATTAATTATGAATAAACTTTCCTGCTAGTAGTGTAGTAATAATAATAAACAAGTTTATAACTGGTAGTAATGTTGTAGTAGTAATTAAGATGAATAAAGTCTTATGCTGGTTGTTACTAATAACACTAAATGAAATAAACCTAACAGCCAGACAGAGGTCTGACAGTACTATGAACTGAGAAAATTTAATTACTTAAAACCGTTTATTATGAACTTCTACTGGTATCATCACACACATTTCACACACAGCTACTCAAATAACACTTAGCTCCTTGCACATGAACGAAGCTCTACACTCATAAACAACAGCTCTCTGACACATAAACAACAGCTCTCCACATAAACAAACGCTCTCCCTATACAACAACAAACGCTCTCCCTATACAACAACAAACGCTCTCCCTATACAACAACAAACGCTCTCCCTATACAACAACAAACGCTCTCCCTATACAACAACAAACGCTCTCCCTAGGTATCGTTGAACGCGCCTATTTATACTGGCTACCACCACATCATGACTTACACTCATTGCCAGATCTCATTCAGTGGGAGAAATAACATCTCGTTCAGTAAGAAGATAATTTACATAGTAAAATAAAATAACCAGAGATAGTAAAAATCAAAAGGAAAGTGAATCAGAGTATACGTTACATCATCTCCCCCTTAATTTTTTTTTGTTGTTGTTTCTCGAAAAACCTATCAATTTTGGAGTGTAAGTCTTACACTTCGTTGATTGACGTTTATCGACCTCTTTTTTATTTTGTTGTTTGGTGGCAGCAGTATGTACAATCTCAAACTTGGCATGACAAAATCAAGAAATCTGTATTCGTCTGTGAAACACTTGTATTTTTGAACAAAACAAACCTACATCGGCATACCTTCCTTTTATTCTGCCTAGCAGGAATCACTTTTTTAATTTCAAATTACGTTCTCATTATTCGTTGAATACACACCAACTGTATCAGCAGCGAAGATTGCCTGGAGCTGCCTCAACAGTAACAATTTTATTATTTTACCCCTAAGCACATAGATATATAAAAAAATTTGGATTAGTAGATGGACATAGAAGAAATATAAAAAAAACACACATATATACACAAAAAAGAATGCATAGGCCCACACGAAAAAAAGAAATTCTGACACGCCAACTGGTCGTGCAGGAATAACAACAAACGGAGAAAGAACCTGTCCACGAGAACTTACTTATCTCGAGGACGCATAAAAACTCTAGTACGATAACGTTTTCCAGGCCTAATCGGACTAGTAAATTCAGGTGGCGTAGCGCGTTTCAAGGATTTGAATGGATCTGGAACATCTGTATTCTGTCGGTCAAGAAATCCCGGCGACTGACAGGAACGGTCAGAAACGGCTGAAATCCGTCGGTCAGGAACGGCTGAAGTCTGGCGGTCCGGAAATCCCTGCGGCTGATAGGAACGGTCAGGAACGGCTGAAATCCGGCGATCAGGAATGGCCGAAGTCTGGCGGTCCGGAAATCCCTGCGGCTGACAGGAACGGGCTCCCCCAGGCTTTTGATATGTAGTCCCTTTGTGCTGGGGCCCGTGGTGTCCTTCCAGCATTCTTTTGGACGGACGTGGCTCCGGCCACATCGTTTGTTTTCGTTTTCGCCCTCGTGGCATGAGAGTAGAAGCAGGCATCGGCCCTGTTTGCCCTGAGCGTAGGTTCCACGGGCGAAACCCGGGCGGATGCAAGGATCTCTGCCTTCGTCGCTGTTGCGGCGAAGCAGATTGGGGAGACAAGTTACGTTTTTGACCAGCTTTTGGTGGTGCTGGACGGTTTGTAACTGGTGTCCGACGTTTAGGAATAGTCACATTATTGTTCATAACTGATAAATCAGAAATATCCGAAGCCTCTGAGTCGCTGCTGTAATTTAGTGGTCGAGCAGGGCGATGTTTATTTCTGCCTATAGGAATACTCTCTGACGAGGTATTCAAGGAAGTAGGAGCTTGTGCTGGTGCAGAGTTATCAGGAAATGGTGCAGCAATAGTCTTGGCAATGGTTGGAGGGAAAGGAAAGATACTAGTACTTGAAGAACTTGATTCGAGCCTTCGTCTCGTGGGAGAATCAGGTTGCGTGTTTGGAAACCCGTCTTGAGGAGGAGAGGGTGAAGAAAAAATCACTGGAGATTCTTCAAAAATGTTTGTTGATTCGTCCAAAATTTCTGGAGGTTGATCGTGAAATATAGACTCTTGAGTCTGTGGAACAGAAGGTTGAGTAGGGTTGATTATAAAATCGATATTTCGTTCATGATACTTACGACACTGAGCAACGTGTACGTATTGAAATTGATTGTCAGGTTTTTCAAGAACAATGGTATTTTCAAACACATTTGCCACCCGATATGGACCTTCGTAGCTGGGTGCAAATTTCTTCACTAAAGTATGAGAAACAGAAGACTGGAATTGCGTTTCCACGAGAGTGAGATCTCCAACGACAAGATCTGGTTCCCTACGCCTAGTATTATAATATCTTGCTTGAGCCGCTTGTGCTCCTAGCATTGCAACACGAGCTTTTTCTGCCATGATTCGTACTGATTGCGGAGTTGGTCACTGGTTTAGTTCGTCGATAATCCCCGTTAAATTTCCAAAAGGGGTTTTAATTTTGCGACCCAGAAAAAGTTCTGCAGGAGTAATTTTAGTAGATTCGTGAACAGACGAGCGGAGGGCGAACGAAAAAAGCTCAAGATGGTCATCCCATCGTTCGTGATAATCCATGACAAATGTAGCAATCATTTTCACTAGCGTGCGGTTTACTCGTTCCGCAGGATTACTCTGGGGATGATATGGGGAAATGAATTTATGCTTAATGTGTAGTCTCGCACAGATTCTTTCAAAAATGTCAGAAATAAATTGTGGACCATTATCCGAAACTACTTTATTAGGTGCACCACATCTAGAGAATACTTCATTAATTAATACATTACAAATAACTTCTGCCGTAGCGGATTTAATGGGAAAAACTACAACCCATTTAGAAAAATTATCAGTTAGTACTAAAACGTAACGAGCTTTGTTTTTAACAGATAAAGGATAAGGTCCCAATAAATCTATGGAAATAATGTCAAAAACATGAGAACTTGAACTAGATTTCAAGTGACCGGCCGGTCTTACATTACGGTAATTATTAATCTGACACATAGATATGATGAAGAGACTATCGTGCTGATTGATACACAAATAAAGAAGATAGCTGTCTAAGCACGAACACTTTAGCTCAAACCAATTACAACACTCAAATGAAGCTAAGACGTATCACCGGTATCAAAAGTATACACAGTTAAAACCATGACGACACAAATAACTCATTCCATTGAGGTTTAAAAGGTTTAATGTTAAAAACTTGCGAGATCTTTCGAACCTACGACTTATAGGTTCATCATCAGGCACCAAAACTCGCCCATTTTTGGTGCCTGATGATGAACCTATAAGTCGTAGGTTCGAAAGATCTCGCAAGTTTTTAACATTAAACCTTTTTTAAACCTCAATGGAATGAGTTATTTGTGTCGTCATGGTTTTAACTGTGTATACTTTTGATACCGGGGATACGTCTTAGCTTCATTTGAGTGTTGTAATTGGTTTGAGCTAAAGTGTTCGTGCTTAGACAGCTATCTTCTTTATTTGTGTAATCTGACACAAGTGACATGATTGAAAGTATGCGAGCACACTTTGGTACATGCCAGGCCAATAGGCAACATCCCGCAATTTACAACGGGTCTTGCGAATACATAAATGGCCTGCAAGAGGTTTGTCATGAAATTCGTTTAAAAGAGCCATTCTAACGGTTCGCGGAATACATGGGCGAAACTCTGCCCTAGTAGTCCTAGATTTCGTATAGTAAAGCAGACCCTCTATGACTTCAAAATGCTGTGACCTTCCAGCCAGAGAAGGATCACTTTGTAGGGGCGAACCCTCAAGCAAAAATTATAGATATCCCCAAAATCTGGATCATTTACTAATTCTGCCATTATCTGCTCTCTGGATGTTATATCAGCTATTAGAAGTAAAGGCTGACATCCAGGAGTAGTTTCTGTGGGGACCCCACTAATCGGAACGCGAGACAATGCGTCCGGTAATTGATTCTTATGACCTGGCTGATACGAAATTTTGATATTGCTCTCTTGTAACTTCAGAGCCCACTTCATAAGTCTTTGAGATAGGTGTTTAGCAGAATTCAAATACTGAAGGGCAGAATGATCCGTAATTATGTTAACTGTCAATTCGTTAAGATAACATTGAAATTTATCAAGATCATACACAACAGCAAGACATTCACGTTCCGTAGCTGAATAATTGCGTTCAGCTTTGGCTAAAGTACGAGACGCAAAAGCTATTGGATGCCCAGCTTGTGACAAAACGCAACCAAGACCAACTCCGGATGCGTCAGTATAAATATCAAATTCCTTAGTATGATCCGGAAAGCCAACACAGGAAGCTGAGTCAACGCAGACTTCAGTGTTTCGAATGCAGCGTTAGCCTCAGGTGTCCAAACAAACTTCTTGTATTTACGTTTCTAAAGCATACAATGGCTCACAGATTGTAGCATAAGCGGGGACGAACTGCTGATACCATCCGGTCATTCCCAGAAAGCGTGATAGTTCTTTCGCTGTTTTAGACCGAGGAAGGTCAACAATAGGCCTAATTTTTTCATTATCCGTAAATAAGCCGTGGGGAGTGATTTTCAACCCCAGATATACAATCTCGTCCCTCGCTATCTGGCATTTACTAGGTTTTAACGTCAAGCCAGCATTGTATATGAGTTGGAACACCTGTTTGAGCAGAGAAAGGTGCTCGTCAAAAGTCTCGGATGTAATAATAATGTCATCCAAATATACATACACATGGGGACCCAGAACAGGTCAGAGAACCGTATCCATAAGCTTTTGGAAAGTAGCAGGTGCAGAAGCTAATCCAAAGAGCATACGTAGGTATTCATAAGCCCCAAAAGGAGTCACAAAGCCTGTTTTATCGTCAGAGTCCGGATGTACCGCCACCTGCCAATATCCACTCGCCAAATCCAAGGTTGACATCCATTTAGTTGATGACAGGTCATGCAAAATATGCGACATGACAGGTAGTGAATAATTGATCGTTCTCGTGACTTGGCTGAGCTTGCGGAAATCTGTCACGAAGCGAAATTCATTGGGTTGTTTCTTTGGAACTAAAAAGGCAGGAGCAGCCCAGGCGCTTGTTGATTCCCTTATCATGCCCTGTTTAGGCATTTCAGAAATTTGACGTTGCATTTCCTGTTTCTTATGGGAGCACAAGGGTAAGGTTTCGTCGCTATCGGTTTCGAACCATCAGTGTCAATGACATGATAAACCACCTGTGTGAAACCAGGTTGATCAGAAAATAAACCAGGGCTTTCCTGCAAAAGTAGAGAAAGCTGGTTTCGTTGCCTCTCATTCACTTGGTTACTCAATAACAAACTCGTTATATCCATAGGAACCGTAGGAATCATTTCGACAGGTTCCGGAAAGGAAATCACATGTTGTACGAAATTCAAAGTTATTTGAAACGTATGAATAAAGTCCATTCCCATTAGACATTTCACAGGTAGTTCGTCTATAAGCAGGAAAGAATGCGTAAAACGAGCCTTTTCCAGCCCTAGAGATAATGTGACAGTTCCTGTGATACTGAAAATTTCGTTATTTGCACCTCGCAAATACTGCGTCGCAGGCTGAACGAGTATTGCAGGAAAATTGTCAGTGCAAAACTTCGTATTTAGGGCTGATATTTCAGAACCAGTGTCGAACTTTGTCTCGACAATAATATCTTCAATTGTCAAGAATACATCAGGCAACTGAGGAGTTTGGACAGTCACTAATAATGTTTTAGGGTCAGAATGCTTGGTATCAGGGAAGCAGGACCGACCCTTGGTCTACTTCCTTTGGAAGTTTAAAGGATTCCTGGTTGGATTATCATGCGGTCTGAAACCTCAACCCTGCCGGGTATCGGGAAAAATTTCACGATGAGGAAAACTGCGTGAAACCTGCGTCAGGGAACTGCGCGTGTCTGTTGACATTGTCATATCTATTACTTCTTCCCTCAGCACGGGCAGAAAAATCATCATTGTCCTGAGCATGAAAACGTTCCGAATGCTGCGGATTGGAACGGGGTCGAGCATACTGTGCATTTGTACGATATCCCGAAGATTGTTCAGAAATTCGCGATTGGTTTGCCACTCTTCTGTGTGGTGGAACGTATGAAGCTTGGGCGTGCACTTGTGTATGCTCGCGCTGAAAGTTATTAGGCCTATGATGCCGCTGAGGGTTTTCGTAATAAGCCTCGCGGGGTGCCCGAGCATGGTGAGTTGAACCATGTTTGCCATGTCGCTCTTCATACGTTCGTATGAGGCGAAGGCATTCATGAATTGTAGCAGGGTGTCGAACCTCAAGAAAATATTGTAAAAATGGGTCGAGCTGCTGCAATAGGGTATCCAACATGTCGACATGATTGGCATGTGGATCCCATAAGTTACATAAGCGTGTTGTTTCCAAAGCAAATGCGACAGGGCTATCGTTGGGTCCTTGCTGACGAGAAAAAAGTTGTTGTGCAAGGCTAGCTCGACTGAGGCCGAAAGGAAAGACCTCCAAAAATTCTGCTCGGAAATTCTCATAATGAGAATCCGGGTTCGACACTCTCCACTGCCGATACCAGGTCTTAGCGGTATCCTTCAAGCAAGTGCCTGCGATTTGTACTTTGCAGTCTTCAGGAATATTGTATAGATCAAAATGATCTTCCAAATCTTCGAGGAACTTTAAGGATCCCTCCAACCCATTGAAATGAATTGTTCCTGCATGCGGCACGAAATGGGCCAGCATTCTGCTTCGCTGAGAGGATTGAACTCCCTCAGGTACGACCCGCGGCTCAGAATAATAGGAAGCTGGTGCATTACGAAATGGTGAAGAATGCCTGGGTACGTGTAGATCATTCATATCAAAGTTAGACCCACAGGCTTCTTGCAAATTGTCAAAATAAAACACCATCACCCTCGAAACTTGCCTTAGGGTGAAAAATTGAAGGATTGTCTCCAGGTAAGGAAGACATGGGTAATAATTGTCAAGATCTCGTGTTCGAGAAAAGTTCGGGCGCCAATTATAATGAATTTAGCTTTTACTACTAAGCTAATTATAGTTAATATAGCTTTCACTAATATTATAATGAATTCAATGCTTGTACTAAGCTAAGTATAATGCTTTATAATGCTTCTGCTACTGAATTATGATGAATTCAGCTTCTTGTAAGCTAATGGTTGTTGTGTTATTAATTATGAATAAACTTTCCTGCTAGTAGTGTAGTAATAATAATAAACAAGTTTATAACTGGTAGTAATGTTGTAGTAGTAATTAAGATGAATAAAGTCTAATGCTGGTTGTTACTAATAACACTAAATGAAATAAACCTAACAGCCAGACAGAGGTCTGAGCAGTACTATGAACTGAGAAAAATGTACTTACTTAAAACCGTTTATTATGAACTTCTACTGGTATCATCACACACACTTCACACACAGCTACTCAAATAACACGTAGCTCCTTGCACATGAACGAAGTTCTACACTCATAAACAACAGCTCTCTGACACATAAACAACAGCTCTCCACATAAACAAACGCTCTCCCTATACAACAACAAACGCTCTCCCTATACAACAACAAACGCTCTCCCTAGGTATCGTTGAACGCGCTTATTTATACTGGCTACCACCACGTCATGACTTACACTCATTGCCAGATCTCATTCAGCGGGAGAAATAACATCTCGTTCAGTAAGAAGATAATTTACATAGTAAAATAAAATAACCAGAGATAGTAAAAATCAAAAAGGAAAGTGAATCTAGAGTATACGTTACAAAGGATACACGTCTCCTTGTTTCTTTGCGTTGTCCGCAGCTTCTGGATGCTTTAATAAAGATCCATCTTTCTGATCCATAAGTAAAGACTGGAAGGATGCATTGATTAAACAGTTTTCTTTTAAGACGTATTGGTAAATTGCTCTTGAAAATTCTACTGTTTCTTTTAAGTGCTCTCCAGCCAACCTTTATACGTTTACTAATTTCTTTTTCGGTGTGGTACGTGCCTCATATCTGTTATCCAAGGTAAATGTAGGCAGAGGTTACTATTAGAATTGCCTCATCAATGGCTACATATTAAGTTCTTGTAAAAGCATTGTATTAATGCTTTTACAAGAACTTGATATTTAGCCATAATAGTATTTTGTTTTATACAGTATAAGCACATTTTAAGCCCACTTCTTTATTATTGTCAGCAAGCTCCTGGACACACAACTCTTCCAATTTAGCCTCACGAGAATACTTTCCTCTATCTACTAAACTTCGTTCTTATGACATCAAAAGTTAATCACTTTCTGGGGGAAAAAGATACAGAGGAAGAGATTAAAAGTTAGTCACTTTCTGGGTGAAGAGAGATACATAGTCAGTTTGGTTTTTGGTTTCCCTTGGGAGATTAATTGTGGGCACTCTGTAATGTTGAGGTAGCACGCAGATTTTTTGACATATTATTTTGTTTCGTATAAAATTGTAGATAAAAAATATTTTCAACGGCCATTCTTAAAATAAAACGTTAACTTTTTCTCGAAATCAATTTTAAGAAACGAACAAGATAACCAATGCAAAGCTTTGAACCAATTTGAGTAAATATTCTTGGTACAAATTTTGAGGAAACTTAAGCATTTAAACTCGTATTGCGAAATGAAAAATAAAACAAAAATATAAATTCTGCATGACACAAAAATAAAAGCAACAAATAAAATTTCTTTAAGGTTAGTAATGATGTAAAAGTAAAGTATGGAAGGTGACAAAATTTTACTTCGAAGAGAAAAAGTTATGGTATTAAGCAATGCATGTTTCGTTAGGTGACAGACGTACTTTTATACTGCAGAATTCGTTAAAGAATAAACCTGTTAATAAAGAATAAACCTGTTAAATGGCAGGCATGGAAATGCTAAAACTTGCTCTTATGGCAAAACTTTTAAAACACTAAACCCTATGAACTCGCACTTTACACTGAGACCTAGGAAACATTACCATAACTAGAAAGACGCCACAACTTTGAATTTCAGCAGACCACTTTTTAACGACAACAGTGTAATGAAATTAAAGATACAGTGAGAATGGCAAATCATATTTTACGTATGTTCTCGGAAAACGAATTCACTTTTTACGACCGTTATTATAGGGAAATCCATACCATATCTGTCCAGAAAAATCTGGCGTGGCCATTTCTGAACCACATATTAATCATCTGCTGTTTATTACTTTTTCATGTTATGATTTATTATGCTCTCATTTTCCAGATTCATCCGTTTTGAAAAAATCATCAAGTACATCCATTGGTAGAGATCTTCAAACCCATTTTAACCCTTTTACTTCTCACCAAGTCTTATAGAGATGTAACTGCAAATGTTTTTTTCAATTCTTGTTTACTTTTGAATTATAAGCAGGGGTTCATCACGTACTGTTTCTGGATAACTTTTTATTAGTAAGCCAATGGCCCACCTCAGGATATCAGAACAAAAGCAATTCGACTTGGCATAGGCTTATACAACTCATTCACATATAATAATAGAATTTGGCACCATCCTTTCTGTAGAATATGTCCCACCTATGCCAGTGATATTCCAGTAACAAGACTCTTACTAGCCGTCTTTTTGCACGACTAAAATACACACAGATAAGTAAGGTCTCAATTATTAAAATATTTAACTCTTTAACGACCATGACTCTAAAATCTAGTATCATTCTAAATACCACAACGCCAACTTTCTGTTGTTTCACTTCTATGTTTAGTACCTACAGTGGTGACTCACGGTGACTCCTGCTTGTGCCTCATAGGTCGTACAAATTTAAAGAATAGGTAAGGGTAAGATATCTGACTCACTGTAGACAAGAGTTTCGGGCAGCTATGGCCATTTGTATGTCCGGACGTTTCGGCCGTTATGGTCGCCCAAGGTTAATGTTAAAACTGTATGTTAAAATTTACCCTGAAGAGCAATTGAATTAGAGACAGCTGGCGTTATGCACTGTGGGCGGCCCTGTATGAGACAGCTGGCGTTATTACGCTGTGGGCGGCCCTGTAAACGGAAACGACATGACGTATGCAGCGATCCGACAATATAAGGAGTGATGCAACGGGAATCAGTAAGATTCGGTCGCAGTATGGGTAAGGCGAAGGATCTAAGCGCATTTGATCGTGGGAAAATTGTCGAGGCCCGACGAATGGGTCACTCCATCTCGGCAGTCGTGCAGGCACTGGGATTTTCACGAACCACTGTGCCACGGGTGCACCGTGAGTACATCGTCGAATCCGGTAAAACCATCCCTGCAAGGGCCAACTGCCGTGGGCAACAGCGTGTGGATGAGCGGCGTCATCGTCGGCTAGCTTGCATTGTAACAACGAAGAGACGGGCCACAATGCAAGAAATCACTGGGCAATTTAACGCTGGTGCACAAAACCGTGTAAGCAGCCACGCCATCCAGAACCATCTGCTAGCTATGGGGTACAGAAACCATCGTCCCACGACGGTACCGCTGCTGACCGCATATCACAGGATGTAAAGATTGGCATGGGCGCGGGAACATCGCCAATGGACCCTAGACATGTGGAAAAATGTTGCTTGTACTGATGAGTCGAGATTCACGTTGGTACATGCTGATCGCATGATACGAGTACTGCGCAAACCACATGAAACGATGGATCCTTCTTGCCAGCAGGGTACTCTTCAAGCTGGTGGGGGTGGCATTCTCGTCTGGGAACTGTTTACGTGGACTGAAATCTGATCCCTGGTACGTGTGACATCGTCCCTCACAGGTCAACGTTACCGGGATATCCTGGATGACCATTTGCTCCCGTTTGTGCGTCTTCAACATCCCACTGGGGACCTCATCCTGCAACAAGACAAAGCACCGTGCCATCGCTTCCGAATTGTATCCGAATGGTTGGATGAACACTCCACCGACGTGACCTCGCTTCCTTGGCCAGCTAGGTCATCTGACCTCAATCCCATCGAGCACATCTGGGATGCCATCGAGAGAGATGTTCGAGGCTCTAAACCCCCTCCATGAAATCTTCGTGAACTGTGGGAGCTTGTTCAGGAGTCGTGGTTCCGTATGACTTCCCAACCCTTCCGGTGTCTGGTCGAGTCCATGCCGAGACGAATCGCCGCCGTCATTAGGGCGAAAGGTGGTGCTACATGTTACTAGACAGGTATCTCTAATTTAATTGCTCTTCAGTGTATATACGCATCAATGATATAAACGAGATCTTTCTAGTCTACTGTAGACTCATCTTCAAATTAAAAACGAACAGAATGACAACTCAAGAAGCAAGTTTTATGCTAAAGTAATAAAAAGTTCGTGACGTATCTAATGTGCGTGTCGATCAGTTAATGGGGGAGGATGAGGAAATGCGTAAGTAACACTTGAGAACACAAATTCACGGTTCAGGATAAGAGCGATGAATCGAATTGGCCCGTCTTTTACAGATATGAACGTTTTCCAAAGCTGAGGTATATAACAAGGTATGTCATAATACAAAAAAAATGCTGTAGGTAGTGTATATAGAGACTCTCCATCAGATGATAGAAAATTTAAAAAACAACAACATATGTCTGTGTATATTTTAATCGGAAAAGACGGCCAATACGAGTCTTGTTACTGGAGTGTTTACTGGCACGAGGTTTGTATCTTCTACTGCCAGTGATATTGATGTTCAAAATGGTATAACTATACTAAAAATCCGGAAATTTTTGGCGTAGAATAGAAATAAAAGTTTCCAAGCTTTTGCACATCAACCAGATGGCTTTCTCAAGGAAGGTAGACAGCTAACTGCAAACTGGGTAATAGAACGTTTCAACACTTTGAACGCGGTGTCTTGACTAGACAATAAATGATTAGGAGCAAACGTGATATTTCGAAGAAACGAGGTTACGTTGGTTGGGCATGCGGTACAATGGTAGAGAACACAGCATTAATTGAAGAACTGATTCCAAATACGTGGCAACTCCAGAAAAACGCTATCATTGAAAGCCTCGCAGCTGGTCAAGATTTCCAAGGTTTGGCGAAGGGCGGTAGATTTGGGTGTGGAGTATGAAGCTAATTTCTTTACATCACTCCATATAGGATCGGCGGACTTGAACTTGACTTCTCTTGATAGGGCAGTGGTTATTTTCCCGTCTCTTGTATCCTTTTTAATTTCGCTGATTCTAATTCCAAACGAACGTTTGGTCATTTCGATATAGTATCGCCTGGAGCCGTCCGGGTAATTTAGTGGGATGGCATAAACACCTGCTTCACTAAGAAGAGGGGGCTTGTCAATATTTCTCTTAAGCGTCGTTTATAAAGATGCCCGAGACCTTATGCCGACACCGAATTTCACCCTACTGAGCGCGTTTTTAGTTGATAGGAAATATTTGGTATGTAGGGAATAGAGCCCAGGTAGTGAAGTTGCGGCATAGAAATGTTATTAGCACTGCTGGTTCTGGCTTTCTCGATAAAGTTATGCATCTGATTCGAAGTATATCCTGCCTCAGTGGCCAATTCGACGATGTTTCTTAGTTCGGATTGTTTAGAACTAGCATCGGATGAGACAGCGAAGACTCTTCTAATTCGAGAACGGAATAAGGCGGTCTTGTAAACATCAGGGCAGAATGAACTGCGGAACATCAGGTTGGGAACGGAGGTGGGTTTATAATAGACTTCCGTATGAAGGTGGTTGTCATGTGATTTGCTCACTGAGACGTCGAGATAAGGTAAGGTACCATTGTGTTCAAGCTCCATGGTGAAATTGATTGTAGGGTGTATATAATTTAATTTATCGAGGAAAAACGGGAGAGACTCCTCTCCGTGTGGCCATATGAAAAATACGTCGTCTGCATATCATAGCCAGGTGGTAGGCCTTGGGGTGATGTTGGTGAATATACAGTATGTTGCCCAATGGGGCGAAGTATTGCTTCCACAAGGACGGCTGAAAGCGAAGATCCCATCGGAGCGCCATTTACTTGCTTATAAATTGGCCTTCGGAAACTGAAGTAGCTGGAATTTGAGACCAAGTCTATTATCGTTTAGCTCCAGATATACCGAGAAATATTCAATAATGTTGATGGATGTCAGGAGACTGAGGTGGCCAGGATAGCTGCTGTACCTTAGACTTATGCTCTGCGAATCATAACTTGAAACGTTTCACACAGTACACGGATGCATTATCTGCTTGAAACCAAGGATGGTCATTAGGAAACAATGCCTGTAACATTGGGTGTAAGTGGTGCTCAAGAATGGGATTTTCGACTGCGAAGCTCAGGCTTCACAAACGAAAATCCCTCTCTGAGCTTCACAGTCCGAACCTATCTACGTTGCAGATCTGAGACGATCCTGCAGAATAACCAATGGCCCTAAGGAATGCTATGCTACCTCAAATCATCAGAGATCCACCTGTGAGCTTCAGATTCGGAGTCAAACAATCAGGAAGATATGTTTCTGCACGTTTCCGTTAGAGGTACACTCTACAGGTGGTGGAAAACAACTTGAATCTCGATTTATCAGACAAGATCACACGTTGCCAGTATTTAATACCCCAGTTTTTATGTGCTTTGCACCACTTTACACGTTCTGTTGCATTGATATTAGTAAACAGGTTGGAATGCAAATCGCCCATAAACACCGGCACAGTGGTGTTCCTGACGAAACTGTTACGACGGAAATGGGATTAATCCGACTAGTGTTCAACTCTGCTGACATTTGTGGTGTCGTAGTTTTGTGCTTCCGTTGTACAATCCATGCCAACGTTCGCCTATCCCTATCTGATATCTTCGTATGAGGTCTAAAATTTTCACGTTTGGAGGCAACACAATGCCCATTTTTGCGCTTTTCAACCATAGGTTGAAGAAGCGTATATGCTACAGCTTTGTCTATCTGTCCGTCTGCACGATAATTCGTATAGAAATGGTTCAATTTCGATGTCATATTAGTATGTATTAGGGGACAACCTGCAAAGGAAACCTATTGAAATTGGGCTAAATGATGTCAGAGGTCTGGACACAGGAGGGGATCCATTCCATCGCTCTTATGCGTTATAACTTACGTAAAAATGCTTGGATTGCGACAAAACTTCATCATGTTGTTTCGCAGACTTACTCCGAAACAACATGATGAAGTTTTGTTCTGTTTAATATAATCGAAATGGGTCAAAGGTCACGGCACAGGAGCGAGATTGATTCAACTGCCATTGTCCTCATAACCTGACTAAAAATGGTTCTATTGCGACAAAACTTTATCATGTTGTTCCAGAGATGTACTGGACCGGTTCTGTTGAATATCATCGAAACGGGGTCAAAGGTCAGGGCATAGGAGCGATATTTATTCCACAGCCATTATCTTCATAACCTGACTAAAAATACTTCGATTGCGAGAAATCTGTCGGTTTTTTTTTTTTTTTTTTTTGATTGGAGGTTTAACGACCACCGTGAGCAACTCAATGGGCTATAAGCAGTCGCCCGTCCCTAATTTAGGGTCACTGGCTCCAGGGAAGGGAGAGAGCCAGTGCCGTAAGACAAACACAACATCCATGCCTGACCGGGATTCGAACCCGGACCCTTTACAGACGAATGATCAGAGGCCAACGCCTTAGACCACTGCGCCACCGGGGTGGCAAATCTGTCGTTGGACGTGCCCTCTCGAGCTCCTAAAAGCTTGCTCAGTTTGCTCGGTGAAAGTGCCTGTTGCTCCCGAATTTTGTTCTCCAATTATGCATAAGGGTATGTGCTATTTTCTCACCACCTTTCCTAGCCGAACTGTGCATATTTACTTGATTTTCATAGTAATGTTACCTGCAGACCACGCCCTTCTGCGTTCTGAAGGGTGCACCCTGTGTACACGTTCCAGTGCCTGCTGTTCCGTTCCTGTGCACTTCGCTCAAGTAATAAGTTGTCAGCAATCTTACCAGCTACGTTTGCGCACCGGTAAGTGAATATTATAGCGATATTTCTTCATATTTCATCTCGGTGGGTTTGTTTACCATCTGGCCATCGTGACTCGCCTTGACTGTCTTCTATTCTCCATCAGCATTCCTATACGTCGCCTTCTATGCTTGTGTTCCTGAGCTTATCTACCCTTCTCCCGGTTACGTCATCTTCCATTAGTGGTCCTCCGGTGACGTCATAGTCTCACAGTTGTGACATCTCTCTTGCAGCTCTACTTGTGTCGTCATTGTTCGTCGCTCAACCTTCGTTCGCTTGTTCGTTGTGCCCTCCCCATTTGTCTGCCTAGCAATTGTGCATTCTACCACCGTTCATGGCTTGTGCTATGTCAACAGAATATCTTCCACCACTGACGCCTCCACCAGATGTTCTGCTTCAAGATAAACTTCAGCTCTCTTTGTCTGCCCCCACTACCATACATTCAACGCTTTTGCCATCATGCCTGAATTTCCTTGTTTCTCGTCAGGATTTCATTCTTACTCTTTATCTTCCTGAATCTTTGCGCCAAGGTAAGTCTCTACTAGTATCTTTAGCTTTAGGGGTGAAATATGTTGCCCTCCCCAATACAAAACTTACTGTGTACACATCAGCTCTGCATGAACTTGTTCCTCCGAATGCCATTACACAAGTTGCACGTAAACCTCGCTCTGTGCGTATTTATTTTTCCACTCCCGCACATGTTGCACGGGTTATGTCTTCTCCCATCTTTGTTGGTGATCAAAGTTTGTTCGCATTCCTCTTGCACAGTGCCCTATCTTTGTAATCATGTCTCCTGTTCCACCGGAAATTTCTGATGATGTCCTCCTTGGTTTTCTTTCTCGTTGTGGACTTGTTATTGGTCCAATTCGTACCTTACCTGCCGCATTGGACTAGCTAGAAGCTCGTCCTTATCTTAGTTTCCGACGATAGGCTCTCGTCGTGTTTCCTGACAAAGCTTCGATTATTTCCTGTCCTACTACATTTCCAAGTAGTCTGTGGAAGACATATTGGTGCTGTGAATGTTTATATTACTCTTCATTGTTTCATATGTAAATCACCTACTCATCTCCGTGCTTCTTGCCCAGCTAAAAACGCTGCATTATCACCTGCACCTCTTGGCTCTTCTGCTCTCACTACGTCATCTGCCAAGCCTTTTCAGTCTGCACCTTTATTGTCTTATTCCACTGCATGTACTTTACCCTCTGTACCAGGTGAATTGTTCCAGTCTCCTGTATCACATTCTCCACTCTCTGTGGCCTTGGACTTCAGCACTTTGGCAAGTTCTTCATTACTCTCATCATACCCAGCTTCCTTTCCCTCGACTGCTGCTCTCCAGTTCGGGTTCACCTATTCCATCTGTGAATCCTGTCCCTCTGGCCTACCCATCTTCCACCACTGTGTCCTCTCAAGATTCTTCAGCTCTTTCTCAGTTCAACAGCTTGCCTTCTCTACATGTTCCTTTCATTGCACCGCTCCAGGACTATTCCAGTTTATTGCCTCTGCTTAGTTTCTGCACCGTTTTGCATCTGATTTGTCTACAATGCCTGCTTCATCTTCAGCTGCTACGATATCCACTGTACCTCTTGTGGACTCACCAGCGTTTGTTCTGCAATCACTCCTGCACTCGTCCCACTCTGGTGAGAGCACACCGGTCGTCTCCCGTCCGCAGTGTCCGAAACCCATCACCATCGGCCCGGACTTGTTTTTTTTTTTTTAATTGGAGGTTTAACGACCACCGTGAGCAACTCAATGGGCTATAAGCAGTCGCCCGTCCCTAATTTAGGGTCACTGGTTCCAGGGAAGGGAGAGAGCCAGTGCCGTAAGACAAACACAACATCCATGCCTCACCGGGATTCGAACCCGGACCCCTTACGGACGAATGATCAGAGGCCAGCGCCTTAGACCACTGCGCCACCGGGACGGCGGCCCGGACTTGACTTCGGCCATTGTTCCTTCCCACTGCTCTTCCAACCCGTCTTTACCAGCCTCCGGTTCTTCACCCATCATCTCCGCATCACTTGATGACACACCAGTACGCTCATCATTTCCCGGATTGTCTTTCTGCGCCGCCGGTTCTTGGAAACATTCTTCAACTGCTTCTTCCGCAGCTTCCTCGGACACTTCTACAGCTACGGACTCAGGTTCTTATCCTACTGAGTACTCGGATACTTTATTGCCTCCAGACTACTTAACGCATCTTTCTGCTTCCGAGTGTCAACTTCTTCTTGCTAAGCACCCCATGAGTCAACTCCGGCTGATATCAGGAAAGCTCTCCATTATCTCACCTTAATTAAGATCCCTGTACCATTTCGTGAAAATTGTAGCTCTCGAATCACTTATAAAAAAGCTCTAGACTCCTGGTGTTCTGCCAGATTGTACTTCAACCTCCCGTACGAGGCAGATAGGGACTTGTCGATGGCTCGGCGATTTGGTCATCTGCGTCCGTCATCCACGCCCTCTGTCACGCCTTCGTTCACTGCTTCTGCAGCTCCGTCCGTGCCTATTTCCGTTTCCATTCAACTGTCTCCGCATTCCATTGTTGCACCACTTCCGTCCTCTGTTGTTCTACAACCTTCATCTCCGCTCGACCTGTCGTCTTCCGCTCAGCCCTTTATTTCGGCGCCCTTAACAAGGGCCATTCCAAAGAAACGTGCACGTCGCTCCTCTCAGCGCACGCGGAAACGTTGTGCCAAAATCAAAGTTTTTCCAGCAGCTTCTGTAGTGTCTGTACCATGTTCTCCACTTCCACCACAGCCACTTCCACAAGACTTTGCCAATGATGATGATTTCATTGAAGCCTTCATTCTTTGGGAAGAACTACATTCGTCCGGCCTTTACTATTAGTCTGACTTTGCTCCTGCCTAGGCTTTCTATGTACTATCGTTCTGGTTTTCGGATTTGTCCTACACACATCATTTGAATTTTACGTGTATTATTCATCGTGTTTATTATCTTGTTGTATTGTGTTGCACCTGTTCTACGAGTACGGCCTGTGTGCCCACGTTGTATTGTATCTTCCTTATCTTATGCATACTTCATGTTCTTCCTGTTATAGTGTTATGATCCCATGTTATGGCCTGTAGCTCACTATGTACTTGTTGTATTATGATGCCACTGTTTTGAGTGCGGCCTGCGTGCCCATGTTCTTATATTTCTCCTTACTCTGTGTATACTCCATGTTATACCTGTGTGCTATATTGGTTTATCGTTTTTGCTTATACTTATTCGTTTACTATAGTGACATCACCTGTAATATGTGTGTGCCCGAATTATGTATACTCTTGTTGTTTGCCCTGCATTCATATTTACCATTTAGTGTATTATTCCTCGTGCTTTCCTATCGCTTTCTTGTTCGCCTTCGTTTCTTGAGTGTGGCCTGCGAGCCCACGCGTTCATTATGTATGCTTCTTTTCCCATGAATGCTCACGCAATTGCCTGTGACATCTCCGTGCTATTGCCTTGAGCTCCTGTTCTCCGCCCTGGTGTTATTGTATACACTCAGTATTTTTATAATACAAGTGCCCACGATTTCTATTTCGTTATCTTTAGTTCTCCCCATGTATGCCCTATGTTTATTGCCTGTGATTCTGTCCGAGTGTCTTTTGTCCTTTGTTCATGTTTCATGCCCTATTTTATTGTATACTCCTAGTTGTACAATAAAGCGATTCTGAAAGGCAAAACCTTAGTATATTGTTCCGGAGGTATGCTATACCAGTTCTGTGTAATATGATCAAAATGGGGCCAAAGGTGAGGGCACAGGGGCGATATTTATACCACAGCCATTATCCTCAAAAATTGAGTAATAACTTAAGTAAAAATGTCTGGTATGTTGGAAAGCGTATCGTAATCAATGCATTGCATGATTTTACTAACTTGTTGGTAGGTAGTCCTAATCTAAGATGCATTTCCTCGAGTTATATCTACGATTTCTACCGTTCTAGTTACTGAAGCTCCTGCAATACGCTCACCAATGATCATGCCTTTCTTTTTTGTTTTTTGAGATCTGCCATTGCCGATACTCCTCAACAGATGTTTCACCTGCGACTGGGATCTGATCTACTTTTAACGCAGCATGATAGTTGGCGACAGGCGTGTCAGTCATAGCTCCTTTCAAATAACCACCTTTCTGGGCTTTTCGAGCATAATTCTAGCAAGGATTTAACGCCAATGGTGCGACCACTAAAATCTTTCAACAATCTGTGATCCTCTGGACGAAAATAGCTGGATCGTGCGAGTGGACAGACGGGCCATGTCGCGAATCGGCTACAATAGCTTACAAGCAGCTTACAAATGTTGGCTACTACAGCTTACAAGCAGCTTACAAATGTTGGCTACTACAGCTTATAAATGTTGCCTGGAAGCACGAATGGGTCCTGTTCTGAAAGTTTTTCAGGTGCACCATGCGGAGGGCAGGCTCCTGTCAGGTGTTAATAGTACGGGAAGGTGGCAGCTGTGTGCTACACTGCCGGACAATTGCTAAGGACGGATGACAATAGCAACGATAGCAACCATAAAATGGAAGGCAGGAAAATGTGGAAATTTGCATAAGTGCGGGATACAGTAAGACGTGTTGTGCGTATGCAAATTTTGGATTGCCGAACTTGTTCGTGACGTCATAGCGCTGATTAGAGATATAAAGGATTTGACGCGTATTGACGGTTGTTGTTCAAACGCAAAGTTGAAAGGGAAAGAATCAATTGACGAACTTGCAATTTTCAGTATGTCTTCCCGACATCACCTAGATGATTTTACGCGTGGCCGTATTATTGGCAAGATTGAAGAAGGGCGAAAAATAACAGATATTGACAGGGAGTTCGACGTCAGCCACAGTGTTGTTTCAAAGCTTTGGAAATCATTTCAAACAAATGGAGAGTGTAGCAAACGTCACGGGGGAGGTCGTGTTCGCAGTACGACACCTGCAGAAGATCGGTACATAGTGCTATCAACAAAAAGACACCGGCGCAGCACAGCTAGTGAGGTAGCAAATCAGTTTATGGCTGCTACTGGCAAGCGGATCTCCCGAAAACCTGTCGCCAGACGTTTGCATGAAGGAAGACTATACGCCCGCCGTCCTGTTGTGTGCATCCCACTGTCCAGACGTCACCGTACCGCCCGTTTGCAATGGTGCCATCAACATCGCAATTGGACTGATAACGACTGGTCTGCTGTCCTCTTCTCAGATGAGATTAGATACGGTCTATCGTCTGATTGTCGACGACAACTGATCTGGCGTGATAGTGGTACTGCATATTGTCCAGCAAACACACAGGAAAGGGACCGATATCCAACATGTAGTGTCATGGTATGGGCTGGCATCATGATCAATGCCCGTACGTCCCTTTATGTGCTTCCAACTGGGACTATGACTGGCCAACGATACATTAATGATGTTCTGCTACACTGTAAAAAATTACTGTAAATTTTACGGTTTTAAACCGTTTTAAAGGGTGCCAACACAAAACCGTAAAATCTACAGTCCTATGCCGTGTTGGAACAAAGCTATAGTTTTGCCCCAACACAATCAATACATTCGTTCCAGCCAAATTTTTGTGTTTTCGTGATTATTTGGACTGTGACTCGCTCCAGCCAAATTCTGTGCTGTTTTATTCATTAAATGCGGTGTTGGATTTACACGGCATAAAACTGTAGATTTTACTGTTTTGTGGTGGCACCCTGGAAAACGGTTTAAAACCGTAAAATCTACAATTTTTTTTACAGTGTACCTCATGTTCGCATGTCGGTGATAGATTCATTTTCATGGCCGACAACGCAACATGTCATCGAACAGTCGCTGTCCAGGAGTGTCTTGAGAGCGTGGATATTCAACGCCTCGTATGGCCAGCACGTTCTCCAGATCTGAATCCCATTGAAAATGTGTGGGATGCTTTGGGGAGGAGTCTTGCTGGTCGCCAATGCCCTCCAATAAACAAGGACACCCTCATCCGTGCAGTGACAGAGCAATGGGATAAATTACCCCAACAGCTGCTTGATAATGTTGTGCAAAGCATGAAACGACGTGTGGAATCTTGCATCGCCCTTCATGGTGGCCGTATCCCGTATTGACATCTTTCGCCGGAACGCCTGCGGACGGTAATTGCATTTTTTTCACGTTTACGTATTCTGCAGAAAATGGCCTGTTTGTCCCTTGAACACGTTCCAAAGCCTTCTGGATTTCAGAGCACAATAAATTGTCTTTCTTGTAATGTCCTGGCATTCTGACATTATTTTATTTCACTTGGCATCCAACCACACTTACTTTTTTATGCGCTATATAGCCGTTTATGATCCGTCCTTAGCAATTGTCCAGCAGTGTAGTTTGAATAATAGTATCCTTGCATGCATAAGGCCCTTTGATTTCCATCGAATGACATCTGTCTGTCTGAACGCCACGGAGTGTCTGAACATTGTTACTTATTTAAAAATCCCGTCATGCCTATGGGCACGTTCACAGGTAACGCACCCACTCACAAGCAATGTTCTCTCTAAGCTGCGCACGCGCACGGCCGCGCAGTAAGCACATTTTAGATTAAAATTCCCAAATCCCTAATTAATATTCACCAAGTGAAAATCAATTACCCGCAAGAACAATAACAAATAAATAAAATTCGGGCTCTCAAAAGTCAAAACACCTGTCTTAAATGCCGTACGCTACGTTCTAAGTTCGTCTCATTGTCCTCTTCATTCTAAATGTCGTGCGAGCAGGTATTTAACGCAAGAATGCGGATTAGTAATGATTTTCCCAAGCCGAGAAAGAGGCATATATTGGTTCTTTTCTCAAAACAACATATCATCGCCTGACAATCACAGCAAACCGTAACTAAGTTCATTGCACTCATGCTAGTTGGCGGGGGAGAGGCATTCCGGTCAGTTAAATTGTAAGCTGCTGGTAAAACGGTTTTGCTCAAAACGTAGTCAGATAATAAGGCAGATTTCTTCCAACATGAAAGACGCTGAGTAATGTTTGTGTTCAAGTTCGTTTTTCTGCCGTATTTTTCGTTAAATTTAATAATGTCTAAACAAAAGAATCAAAGTTGTTTGGAACCACTAAAAAAGTCTGCTGTTGCTTTTAATTCTTCATCGTTGAAACAACTTGTAGAGACTGAAACTGTTGATTCGAAAACGTCAAAACGTGTAGTTAGGCAACGTTTTTAGTTATGTTGAAAGAACTGGCGTAGTATGCAAGATATGTTCTGAAGCCAAGTCTGCATGCGATTTTGCTGTTCGAAAAATCCGGAATTTTTTTTAATAGAAGATTCAATTGGAATTCCTGTCGAAATTTTTGATATGCAATGAAACTGTATTATGCGTACACATGTTTTTTCTAATTTCCACTGTTTTTATTCCAGAAGTGAGATTGAGCTTCTCACATTTTATAAAATAACAATTTCAATTAATGAAAATCAAATTCAGAAAAAACGGTGATAAAAAAAGGGGGGGGGGGGTAGTAGAAAAAAATAAGGTTTCCAATCCAGTTCCAACTTCTACTGCATTAATAAGAGAAGCTGAGAAAATAAATTTTTTTGCCCAAGTGGTTTTGATACGTGCACGTGGCTGCTTAGAGGGAATATTGCTCACAAGATTCTTATCGTATCCAAATGGTCCCAGGTATATGTCTAAAGGTTTTCCTTAATTTCATTGCCTGCACAGTCCGCGAATCTAATCCACACCGAGCATATCTGAGATGGGATGGTAGCTACGAGACTGTGCCTCTATTCAAATTTGCAGCAAATGAGTGATTCAGTCATGGTACAACTTTCCTGCAAGACACCTTGTAACGTACCAGGAGATGTGACGTACCTGCCCGAAGGACGCACACGACATAAAGGCAGATAGGTATCAGAATAAAACGTCCGCGTAGCTCAATTGGCAGAGTGACTTATTCCGGAATGAGGGGATCCGGGTTCGAACCCCGACGCGGATAAAAATGACGGAGAAATTTACTTCGTTATAATGGCGCCCGAACTATCCGGATGACCCGACCGTTCAAAATCTCGCATTGGTGTGATGTTATTTCCACACCGCGAGATAGGAAAAATAAGAGAATCCGTTTTCCAGCACTTCGAAAAAAAAATAATAAGGGGGAGATGATGTAACGTACCAGATGTGACGTACCTGCCCGAAGGACGTACACGACATAAAGGCAGATAGGAATCAGAATAAAACGTCCGCGTAGCTCAATTGGTAGAGTGACTTATTCCGGAATGAGGGTATCCGGGTTCGAATCCTGGCGTGGACAGAAATGGCGGAGAAATTTACTTCGTTATAACCTCCACTATCTATTGTGTTTCATATTTGAAGGATTCGGGATGTTCCAGAAGACAAAAGCAGCGCAGTTTGCAGCTACGTAACTGTGCCTAATGAACTGACATTTCAGTGTATTTCTACGTGTTTTCAGGTGTACTTGCGTAACAAATATACAGCTGCAATGGGGGAAGCGTCTCTCATCCCTCTGAGCTATTTTGCACTGAATGGCACTGTGCATGCAATTTACAACCTTTTTTGAGTGAACGTGTCTATTTTTAGCACAAGATATGTAGAATTTCGTGTAAATACTTCTAGTGCATGTGATGATTTAGATATTTATTCGCCCATAGCGGTATAAATTAACGAACACACACATGAACAAACATGAAAGTATTCTTTTTTTTTAAACGCGCAACGTTCGCCCTGTGAGTTTATGCACGGCATTGCACGTCGATTTTTTTTTTATCCAAAACTTGCGAAATGGGAGAACTGCAGCTGTTCGAGGATGAGAAGCAAGAGTTTTTTCTTAATTTCTCCGCGATAGATGGCACTGCTAGTAGATTCGCATTATGAGTTCTTCCGACGATCCTGGGTCGAAATATATATAGCAAGCGGAAAACGAACCATGGGTATCATCAGCTGGAAGGCTGTTGTTGCCGCGTTTATTACATCATCATCTTATGCAATCCATCACTTGAAGACACGAAATTATGTCACGTGCTCGGACACAGATTGAGGCTCGTTGGCTGCAGACGAACACACACATACACACACACAGAGGTACCATCCGATGAAGAAAAAAGCAAATGCATTCATATGGAACTCCAAGAGCGATCAGAATACATGTATCATCTTTTTTTCCTCTTTAATTCATCAAGAACTCATTGCATGTTATTTCTCTTAGTGTTACCAAGCGGGATGGTATTACATATTAGTGAGCGGAAGATATAATTTATTCCCCAAAATTTGTGTTAAATACCTGCCCCGTCGTTTTTAAGAAATGAAGGTAGTTTGCGAGAGCGAATACGCAGAAATGATTTTTTTCCATACTCCGAATGAACTCTGCAATGGTGTAAATTTCCCGTTGACAGATTTTTAATTTCAATTTTACTGCCAAATTTCATTTTTTTCTATATTTATTTCATCAGATTCATTTATGAATGCTGCTACCAACAGACACGTATATTTTCACTAGAATACAACATTAATAAGTAACAAAAGTTTTCAGCGTTCCTGAAATTTCCTCACGGTTATATTGCGCCTTTTCTTTTATGCTTTGAGAAGGCGAGTTTTACGTAGTTCAACAAATTAAAAAAAAAATAGTTTCAGGTTTTTGTGTTCAGTCTAATATTTTTAAACTCATTATAATTGAACCAATATAATTCACCTAAAACACTGGTTCTTAATTACAACTTTGTAATTTTCACCAGGGGCCACTTTCTTGTTTTCGTGGAACCGGGCCAGAGGGTGTGAACACGTAATTTGGTAAATGTAAGCCACATTTCAGACTCTGATATCAACATCAAACAGAAGTCATCGCTCTTTCCACGTTTATAAGTGAGTCACGGAAAAATTCTCATTGGCCGCCACCGGATGAATCCCCAGCATTGTGCGGGGCTCCAAGAAGCAACCTGCTAAGTGGCTTAGCAGTTAGTCGTATGTGAGTCTGGAGGAATTCGAGGCTGCTGTGGTGCAGTGGAAGCATGTCCGACGCGTAACTGGAAGACCATGGGTTCGATTCCCGTTGACGGCCAATGAGAATTTTTCCGTGACTCACTTATAAACGTGGAAAGAGCGATGACTTTTGTTTGATGTTCCTAGTTCACGTCAAATGTCTGTATTAATCACACTGATACTCATACAAACATTATTTTTATTTTAAGATTTATGAAAGGTAATGTGAGAATTATAAAATAGCTCCTTTTCTTTGTGGTAAAATAAACAAATAATCTGTCCAGTCAATGTTGAACTCTCAATTTTCACGGTCAAATTTTCTCTTCTTTAGCGCTGAGAACGACATTTTGAACGATCACAATAATTAGAACTGTTGTGGCCGGCGCTTCACGAAGCACGCTACAAAATAAACAGCGCGAAAGTTAGTTCCCAACGTTGGCAGCGAGAATTTACAGATGTCGCGTCGAGTGGAGAACCGAGCACGCGGATATGCGGGTCCTTTGTCCCCTCTCCAGTGACACCTAGCAGAGGGTTGCATAGGAGCCTCAGAGAATCCCGCAGAAAACTACCGAATTACGTTTATAATTTGTTACATGCGCATTTCGAAATTTTTAAACACCGTCACGGAACTAAATCAAACAAAAGTATTTATATTGTTTTAATTTTATACATTTCTTTTCGGTTTAATTATTTTTTGGGCCACACTGATACCCTTCGCTGGCCGCATTTGGCCTGCGGACCGCCTATTGAGGACCAGTAACCTAAAATATATCAAATGTAAGAAACTTGCAATAAAATCTAATGACTCAATACGTAAAAGTTAAAAACTATAACGACACTACGAAATCACCTATCCCAACATTCGTCACAAATTGAGTACATGTTTTACTGTTTGCAAGACATCAAAATAATGACTTTCCAAGAAATATTATGGTTAATGATAAATGGGTTCACTGTGATATCACGCAACGCAAACTGTCATGGACATATCTTCGGCAGCCAATGGCATGAACACCAGGCGTTTTCGATAATAAAAAAAATGTTGTTTGCGTCTGGTGAGACATGCAGGATGTGGTGTATCATTAGCTCATGCAACCTGGTCTAACAGTGACTGCGGAACCCAACAGTCTTCGACTTCTTATTTTGAACGTGGAACTGCAACGTAAACGATCATTTTCGGGACATGAGCATCGGAAAGGACATTTACCGGACATGAGCATCGGAAGGGACATTTTCCGGACATGAGCATCGGAAGGAACATTTTCCGGATATGAGCATCGGAAGGGACATTTTCCAGACATGAGCATCGGAAGGAATATTTTCCAGACCTGAGCATCGGAAGGGACATTTTCCAGACATGAGCATCGGACGGGACATTTTCCGGACAGGAGCATCGGAAAGGGACATTTTCCAGACATGAGCATCGGACGGGACATTTTCCGGACAGGAGCATCGGAAGGGACATTTTCCGGATATGAGCATTGGAAGGGACATTTTTCGGACAGGAGCATCGGAAGGAATATTTTCCATACCTGAGCATCGGAAGGGACATTTTCCAGACCTGAGCATCGGAAGGGGCATTTTCCGGATATGAGCATCGGAAGGGACATTTTCCGGACATGAGCATCGAAAGGAATATTTTCCAGACCTGAGCACCGGAAGGGACATTTTCCAGACATGAGCATCGGACGGGACATTTTCCGGACAGGAGCATCGGAAGGGACATGTTTCGGATATGAGCATTGAAAGGGACATGTTCGGGACATGAGCATCGGAAGGGACATTTTTCGGACATGAGCATCGGAAGGGACATTTTCCGGACATGAGCATCGGAAGGAATATTTTCCAGACCTGAGCATCGGAAGGGACATTTTCCAGACATGAGCATCGGACGGGACATTTTCCGGACAGGAGCATCGGAAGGGACATTTTCCGGATATGAGCATCGAAAGGGACATGTTCGAGACATGAGCATCGGAAGGGACATTTTCCGGACATAAGCATCGGAAGGGACATTTTTCGGACATGAGCATCGAAAGGGACATTTTCATGCGTATCGGAAGGGACATTTTCATGAGTATCGGAAGGGACATTTTCATGAGTATCGGAAGGGACATTGGTATTCTCGTCCATTACATACGTTTCACTGTCCAAAATAATTACCCCACTATAGCCACAAGCACATATTAGCACTACACTCACAGTTCAGCAATTCAGAGTGCACTGCCGAATTTACAGAAATTTGCGAACTCCTGACAATTTTGCCGTACTTCTCAAGTGTTGTTGTCCATTACTTGTTCGAAACGAACACTGGACTAACGAGCTACTGACTCCTTTATATATACTTCACGACAGGACCTGAACCTTCTGGAATATTCTTGATTTACATAAAGCTCTCCAAATGCGCGATCATTCTGGAACACTCTACAAACATCAAACCCATTCTTGCCGCCTTTAGAACTTTCTGCAAGAAACTTCGGTCTCTGTCTGCTATGTTACGTAGCCGACGTTTCTAGACATAGCTCTTGGCACATGTACATTTCTATAAACTATTAGCATGTAATTATTATTTGCAAATTGTGTAATTTCATTACCAAATAATTCCATTGCGTTTGAATGACATTATTAAATAATTTAATTATATCCTCTTCATTGTAATGCATTAGAGATTAATTCCATTACCTTGCGCAAACCATACTTGGGATTACCATATAATGCATTACCTGTTACTGCATTACTTTGGCATGCATTGCACGTCGTTTGTAATCTGTACCTCCATTACTTTTAATACATTCCTGCCCAACTCTGATGTATATCATGTATCTGAAAACTTTTTTGTTATGGGAATAACAACATTGGCATCGGACTGAAATCTACAGTAAGGGAATTTTTGGACAAAACTTCTGCCGAGCGCTTTAAATCGTGAGTCCTTCCCCCACTACAATACTTAGCACCCCTCTGTTCTGAACTGCTATCTTCGCCACAGCTATAGACATCCCACTCGGAAATCTTGTTTCGTTCGATGCAATATATCTACGTCGGCCAGCAGTTGACTAAACTTGAAGATCTCCAAAAATGCATCCAAAGTTGTTTCTAGAATGTATTTGGCAGCTACGCGATAGGTGGCGCAAGATTATTGCTCGCGAGTGCACATAATTTGATGTTTAAATGCGACTTGCTTATGTCAGCACGACATCTATTTGACAAACGGTGGAAACTTATTCATGATCTTTGTGCTCTCCAGATTTCAAATCCTGGAGTATCTTGGAAATGTTTACGGAGGAGCTGCAGCTCTTTACCAACGATGCATTATGGGTTATTCTGCAGTTTTGTTTTACGGCGCAAAGTATTTTCTGGTGAGTTCAGATATCTCATCCGAAACATCTGACAAAGAAACTTTGCAGTTCTGCCTATTCAAGGTGGCCCCGCACTTTACTAGGTAAGTTGTCGTATTGTTTTAAGTGTGTAACTACGTTACAAGTACGAAACGTTCTAAGCATGAAACAGCGTTTCCTTGATAATCGTAGACGGGCGCAATCGCTACGAGCCGCTCTTATTTGCATTCCGTTAACTTACTGTGAGAAAAGCTATGAGGCAGTAAAATTAACTTTACGAACAACCACAGCAATGACTTGACATACTTCAAAATATCTTTAATTAAGGACAATTGCAATTTTGGTAAGTATTCCTTGTATGAAAAGAAAATCATATATTTGTGTTCGGAGAGGGCGAAAAGTTCTTGACCCAATAAAACTAACTTAAATCCATAATGCATCCTTATCAACTATGCATTATGGATTATTCTATGTTTTTTTAATGGCAGGACATATCTCCTGGTGAGTCCAGACATCTCATCCAAAACATCTGACGAAGAAACTTCACGGTTCTGCTTATTCAAGGTTGCTCAGCATGTTACTAGGTAGGCTGTCGTATTAAGGTCAATTGCAATTTAAATAAGTATTCCCTGCATGAAAACTAAAGAAAAGCATATTTTTGTGTTCGGAGAGGGCGAAAAAGTCTTGACCAAATAAAACTAACTTTAAACTTTTCGCTGATTCTATTCCTTTGAGGTTATCAAACGTTTTTCAGAACATTTTCCCCACTGTTATGCTCTCCTAAAACATTCCTTATTTTTCTCTCTTCAGTATAATAAAAGAATGATCTTTGAAGAGAAATTTCCCTTGCGTGTACCATTTTAATTTATTAACATCTCCACCGTTTATTACCAAAACTTGTGATGATTTCTAGTTCTTTTAAGATCCTCGCGTCTTTAAATCAAGCGCCCAGAGTTTCTGACTTCAATTATGAATGAAAATCCTCTGTTCGAGCTCACCTTTTAGTTTCATAAGAATTCCAGTAAAGATTTTTATTAATAATGAGCCGCACTTCTTTCTCATTAAAATTTGTCGATTTTTGGTATCGAGCAGTCATTATTCCTACATTCCACGCAAGTTAAATTGCGCCCATCATTTGCTTTTTCAGGTAGTTTATTATTTTGAATAAACCTTTTTTCGTTTCTTATTAAAATGGTTAAGATTATCACATTCGTTTACCTAGTTTTTCACCATTTCAGTAGTTCTTGGATTTACAACCATTCTTTTTTTACGCTTTCAAACCGTAGCTGGAAGAAACGTATATGCTCCAGCTTTGTCCGTCCGCCTTTCCGCACGATAACTCACGCAAAAGTGGTTCTATTTCGATGAAAGTTTAGTATGTGGTAGGAGACTACCTGGGAACGATCCCAATTGAAAATGGGCAAAATGGGGTCAAAGGTCAGGACATAGGAACGGGATCCATTCTATCACCCTTATGCGTCGTAACTTGCGTAAAAATGCTTCGATTGCGACAAAACTGCATCATGTTGTTCCGGAGGTATACTGCACCGGTTCTGTTGAATATCATCGAAATGGGGTCAAAGTTCAGGGCACAGGAGCGAGATTTATTACACATCCATTATCCTTATAACTTGTCTAAAAATGCTTCTATTGCGACAAAACTTTAGTATGTTGTTCCAGAGGTACACTGAACGAATCATTAGTCAGGATAGGGAGGAGGGTTTGTCTGAGCGCGATTTCTGGTATGTTGGAAAGCGTATCATAATCAATGCATTGCATGATTTTACTAACTTGTCAAAAAAATCATTTGCTGCTTTTATGATCGCAAGTCATTTTTAATATAAACGTAGTGCATTGATATTCATATTTTAGAATATATAAATAGAATGTGAAACCTTAAAATGAATTAGTATTTTTTTTAAATATTAACATTGGCCTTTAATTATATCATACGAAAATGGCTTCCGCTTTTTTCTGTATCCCGCTTAAGAGTAACAATGAAATAATGTGGAATGTTTTTGACCAACACTAAAAAACAAAATCATATTTTTTGTCAGATGGACACTGAAAATCATTTCATGTGCAGGAACTACTTCGCAAAAACTGTCAGCGCGAAAATATAGGGTCACAGAACTCGCCGATTCTTGTTTGTGAGAACAATTTTGCTCTTACGTGCTCTTTGATGTTTAACAAGTTTCCTTTAAAAATAGTGCTAAAAAAATCAACTGTTGATTTTTAGAATAATATTGCCAAAACTGCATAACTGACTGTTTTATGCTACTGATTTCGGATCATGAGCTTTCTGCCAAATAGATTGGATTGTATTAGAGAAAATCCTGCCTATCGTTTTCGAGATCTCATGCACCCCATCCCTTTACCGAGGGCCAGACGTAATTCACTTTTACCGGAGCCTCGGGCAGATAAAAGATTTTTGCTTTTGTTGTTTAATAAAAATCTCATGGACTGAGTTGACTCCCTAAACTTGGCCAAAATGTCTGATGTACGTTTGGTTTTTCCTTTCTTTCTCTCTTCAACCCCCATACAGGTTTGACGCCAATTTGAATCCTATTGCATCTTTTTACCGCTCTTGAAAGGTTTCTAAATTTTAATTTTTTTTTCTGAGTTCTGAATTATGACTTCTCAATTCTGAATTAAACATTACGTACTTACAGAAAATGGGTTTAAGATGAATCTGGGCTTATCATTTCTCCATCTGTAACTTTACAATTCTCAGTTTCATATTTCTATTTCGTTTAGCACATTCTCATGCCCTTTACCAAAAATGGCTTCTCAAATTTTTCCCCATTTGAGTTTGTCTTTAGCTTTGGTATTACCTAGGCTACGTCCCTTTTTTTCCTTATTTTAATTTTACAGTTCCAACAATGCTCGTTTAGGATTGTTTTCTTGACTTGTTATTAGTCCGAACTCTCTTTTTCGGTATAGAACAGCCTCGAATACATTGTACTCTCTCTCATCCGTCAGCAGACTAACTGAGTATTCCTTGAACATGACGTCTCCAACTTAGTCTATCTGTGGCTGTGTCAAAAGTTCTAAATAGTTATTCATCTCAGTTTTTTGGCTAATGCTACAGAATGAAGATCTGCTTTGATATCCTCCCAGTTGATAACAAGGTATAACGAATTAAATTTCTCCGTCATTTTTATCCGCGCCGGGGTTCGAACCCGGGTCCCCTCATTCCGGAATAAGTTGCTCTACCAATTAACCTACGCGGACTTTTATTCTGATTCCTATCTGCCTTTATGTCGTGTGCGTCCTTCTGGCAGGTACGTCACATCTCCTGGTACGTTACAAAGGAACAGTACACCAATTATGTAGACAATAGTAACACTAACCAGTGATCCAATTTATTGGCGTAGGAAAATATACATAAGCGTTTCCAAGCTTTCGCACATCAACCAGATGGCTTTTTCAAGGCAGTTAGACAGTTTTTGTCTAAAATATACGTAAGCGTTTCCGAACTTCCGCACATCCACCAGATGGCTTCTTCAAAGAAGTTAGACAGTTTCTGTCTAACTTCCTTGAAAAAGTCATCTGGTTGGTGTGCGAAAGCTTGGACACGCTCATATATATTTTCCTACGCCAATAAATCGGATCACTGGTATAGTGGTACTATCCTCGCAGTTGTTTGCCGTCCGTCCCGGTTCGGCCTCGTCGCCTGATGCACAGGCGACAAGGCCGAACCATCGGAACTGCTGATGATGGGCTATCACCAGCAGTTTATATAGAAAAGATAACCATCTCAGCTCTCACTTGTTTGTTCGTCATCTGGTCTGAGTATTTCATGCCGTCCATTTTCTTGATATATTTAATTTTGAAACCGAAAATTATTCTTTCTGCATCTTTCTGGATAATCAAAGTCTCTTCCCCATGAAGTGCTGAAGGAATGATTATAGGAATGACTAATGAATAAAGAATGCTTAATTATTAAAAGTAAATTAAGAATAAGGAATAAAGAGTGTATCTAACGAACACAGTTGGCTAAACAATTTTATTTGATTTACTCCTACGTTTCGTTAAATCTATAAGTTCCCAGTGTTTTATGGTCGTACAGATGCCGTACTTAATCAAGAAGGTTGAATTTAATCGTTATCAAAGTATGTGTTCCCATATCTGTATTACTGCGCCACCAGTCCGGTAGCCGTCGAATGCCATCGTGAAAGAACGATGTAGTTTTCCATGAGATGAAATCGTCAACGCATTTTTCGCGATCTTAAAGTTTGGCCAAGCGCTGGCCGTCCAGGATGTGTTGCATCGAGCGAAACAAGTGGTAGTCCAGCGGAGCTACGTCGCATTAGTAAGCCACATAAGGAAGAATCTCACAATTCGGCTTAATGATGAATTCCCGGATCGCTGCAATGGCATTGGCTCGTGCTTTACCATTCAACAGAACGCCTTTCTGATCCCCATGTGCTGAAATGGTCATTTCCGTAGTTCAACAGCAGTAGCTGACAACTGAATCGGCCCTTAGTCAATATTAGCCTTCATTGCATGTGCCCATAATACACCACACCCTGCATGCCCCAACAGAAAGAAAGAACTTTCTTGCTGTGGATGTTGAGCTACGATATTGATATTGATTTTGTTGGCTCGCCGAGTTTATCCATGACTATTTACGTTGTGAGTTATCATAGTGAACCCATTTTTCATCACCAGTGATGATTTTCTTCAGGAGGTCCTTTATTTAATGTACCTTGAGCAATAAAATACATGTGTTCAGCCTCTGACAAGTGTGGCTTTTGATAAGTTCCTATGTGACCCACTGTTCCGCTTTTTGAAACCTTCTCCAGGTATTAAAACGTCCAACCACGTTTCACAGGTTAATTCCTAACTTTATTATTACTTCTCTGGTCAACTGGTCAGCATCTTTGCCAAGAAGAGCTTGCAAATCTTCGCTCTTAATCTCCTTCGGCCTTCCACTATGCTGCTTGCGCACCACTCTGTAATCCTCACTTCTGTCATTCACAAACCACTGACGATAAGTGTTCGCACCTAGAGATTTTTCGCCATATGTCCAACAAACCCAATTTTGGGCTTCTGTAGCTGTTGTTTTGAGATTAAGCATGACAATGATCAGTGTACACTTTGTTGGTCGTCATATGAATATTCACTGTGTCTGTCGCCAACTGACCGCATGTGTGGGCTGTCCACAACCATGTGGTGTTCGTCGATGTTTTGTCATCCTAACTCCACAGCACGAAATTCTGATAAAATTTCAACATTTTCGCATTTACAACTCTACATACAGCGCCGGAACCTATGCACACATACACCTAGTAATTTATTCGATTTTAACTTAACGTTTACTTTTACGTAGGACCTGGAACGGAGACAAATACAGCGTGTTCTTGTTTTCAAAATTATTCCTTGATAATAAAAATCCCTTGCGGATAAACATAATGCGGTTACTATAGTTAATATATTACTCTGAATACTTTGCACCAACGCCATTATCATTGTAAAACAGGGCGTGGTTTCAAGTCGTCTGAGAGGGACCCATGTTCGAGTCCCAGATAAGCCTTTGCCTCTCTTTCTCACTTCCCTGGAACTAGTGATCCTAAATTAGGTACGGGTAGATGCTCATAGGCCTTAGTTACTTATGGTGGTCATTAAACCCCGAAAAAAAAAGGAAATCTTACACTACCGCTAAAAGTTTCACGGGATGGAATTCTACTTTTCTACGAAACGAAATGGGCTATTCTACTAGATGTATCGATTAAGAACAAACAGTTCCTTCCGTTTTTGGAAATACAAGCTTTCTTTAATGCACTGCGATTCTTTAGTTCACATTTTACTGCACACAGATCAGACAGTGGAGCATCACCAAACTGTGCCTACTGTCTGCAAAGAGAGTTTTTTCTCGCGCGAACACAGAGAAAGACGAGGAGAAAACTTTTGGACGTGACGCATGATTGGATACATAATGACATGTGACAGAATCGTTGAACTTTTAACTCAATGGATACCTAATTCATTAATAGAACTGCAATATGAACTCAATTTTACAAACAATATATAGGAGAAACTCAAAGCACGAATTGTATAATCATTCTACAAGAAATCTCGAATTAACTCCCTAATTGCGATCCTAAACTACAGGTGAGAAAAATTATGAGTGCGGGGTGTAGACCCTGACACCCTGGACCGTCCAGTTAAATACATTCCTGACAAAAATATTTGAAAGTCGCTATGAAAACTGCGTAGAACCAGGTATTCTGTGAATTTCTTCTAAGTCGTCTCACGGCTTTGCATGTTTCAGACGATGAGTGCAAGCTTAGATACAAATATAGTTCACGCGAACATCCTATGGATGCCAGAAAACCAGAGGGAGAGAGAGAGAGAGAGTACACATCAGCCGTTGACAGCTTCGATGTAAACACTGAGGCGGAAAAGAAAATTGATAAGGTTGCGCCATTCTCAGCGTCAAGGTTTCTGCCACTCTCGACTTCGGAAGACGCAAGTGCATAAGGAGTTCCCTATTTTATGCCATAGCCTAAGTTCATGTTGTAGCAAACATCAGGAATGATTTCAACAGCTGTACTTCTTTGAACTTTAAAAAATAAATAACTTGTTGTGCAGAGGATGGGAGAGACTTGGGGAAATTTAATTTATGCAAAATCAAGATTGTCAATGAAAGATATCAAAACATTCTTCCATTTCGCATGTTAAGCAACCATAACATAAGAATCAGTACATTTTTAGTTTCAAGTGGTCTTTTGGACCAGCCACTTTTTTAGTAAATGTTTATAGTATATAGTTTTCCATATAACCGTCCCTAAATAAATAAAAAAGCAGGAAATTTATCATATACTATTCCTCTATTAAGTATTGTGGATTCAGTTCTCATCTATCAAAACTCGATAATCTGTCCAATTTTTACTTCATTGTTTTTGGTTTTCTTCTGTAGCAGGTCCATTACAAAACCGTTTTAAATAACCTTCCACCATCCAACATCTTAATACGTCTATACCATCAGGACTCTGTCTTGAAAGCTTGAATTAAACTTTGTCGCCTGTTATGAAATCTCTGACATTATTTCTGATTTTTTCTAACTTAAGCATTTTTGAGGCTTGTTTGCTAAAATCAGTTCACCCATGTGATCCTGGATTGTTCGTTTCAGTTATAAAAATATAGTGGTCTACACAGTGGCTCCATAAGTACACATTTTTTAATTTCTCCATTTATAATTTTTCACTTTTATTCAGTATAACAATGACCTTATATTTTTCTCATATTATTTATTCCACATGCTCGCCTGCTTGCAAAATCCAATCCAATGACCTTCTCGCCTGTTTGCAAAATCAATTTCAAATATTTGAACTTAAACACAGTGCCTACTTAATGGTCTTGGTATTCTTCCCTGAATTTTAGGTGTGTTTTCCAAAATTGTGTCAAAACAATATTAATAAATAAACAACCCCCATGCATACATTAATACCACCAACAATTTCGTAAAAAGTTAATACATGATACTATGAATTAGTAAACCCATAGCGTTGTATTATTTCTTCTACAATGCGTCAATAACCTTCTTAATGCACTCAAAAGACGCATATAACGTATTAAACCCGTTTATTTTTGTGGCGTAGTAAGTACAAAGATTCGCCAAGCTTTCGTACTCCACTGGGAGGCTTTTTCAAGGCAATGGTAGACATAAAAATGCAGGGAATTGGAACACGTAAGGAACAAAGATGATTTTTAAAAATCACGTGGGTGACATCACGAGCATATTACAAGAATTTTCATCACGCAATTACACGGTGTGTCGCGATGTGTGTCCATCTTTTAACAACGCATGCCAAGCTCTTGGAAGTTAAGTAGAAACTATATCATTGCACGCTAGTTGGCTGGATAAGATTTCGGTTAGTTTCCTAATAGCAGTCCCTTTAAAGTTCGTGTATGAGGCAATTCTTCTAATACAATTCCATAGAGGAGCGGCCGATGAATGCATGACTTCTCTGGCGAGGGCTGAATGGTTGAAATATCCTCGGCACTTTTTTCTTTCAGCTGAGCTTTCCTGGCATTGCTGATAATCGGCTAGAACAAATTATCTCGGGATTAACAAAATGGTCTGAAATCAACTGGAACGAATATGTTTGTTGTCTAAGTAGTAGACCGAACGCTACTGGAACGAGTGAACCTGCGCATCACAAAGCTTTGCTTTCGCTTAGCTTTGTTATTCAAAGTAATTCTTGGGTGGAGGGATTAGCATTTATCCTTATTGGCTGATTACCTGCTTAAAGATCTGTAACAATGTAGACGGACCTAACAAAGGAGAGAGAAGGTATTTGAGTGTCTTGTTTCTATCCAGTGGCATGATGACAGTGTCATGGAGTCTAACTCTTTCTCATCATATCTTGGGTCATCAAGCAGAGAATAAAGGACTTGAAGGACTTGACCGTGTCAGGGTGACTAACTCTTCCTCATCATATCTTGGGTCATGAAGCAGAGAATAAAGGACTTGAAGGACTTGACCGTGTAAGGGAAACTAACTCTTCCTCATCATATCTTGGGTCATGAAGCAGAGAATAAAGGACTTGAAGCACTTGACCGTGTCAGGGAGACTAACCCTTCCTCATCATATCTTAAGTCATGAAGCAGAGAATAATGGACTGGAAGGACTTGACCGTGTCAGGGAGACTAACTCTTCCTCATCATATCTTGGGTCATGAAGCAGAGAATAAAGGACTTGAAGGACTTGACCGTGTCAGGGAGACTAACCCTTCCTCATCATATCTTAAGTCATGAAGCAGAGAATAATGGACTGGAAGGACTTGACCGTGTCAGGGAGACTAACTCTTCCTCATCATATCTTGGGTCATGAAGCAGAGAATAAAGGACTTGAAGGACTTGACCGTGTCCGGGAGACTAACCCTTCCTCATCATATCTTGGGTCACGAAGCAGAGAATAAAGGATTGGAAGGACTTGACCGTGTAAGGGAGACTAACTCTTCCTCATCATATCTTGGGTCATGAAGCAGAGAATAAAGGACTTGAAGCACTTGACCGTGTCAGGGAGACTAACCCTTCCTCATCATATCTTAAGTCATGAAGCAGAGAATAATGGACTGGAAGGACTTGACCGTGTCAGGAGACTAACTCTTCCTCATCATATCTTGGGTCATGAAGCAGAGAATAAAGGACTTGAAGGACTTGACCGTGTCCGGGAGACTAACCCTTCCTCATCATATCTTGGGTCACGAAGCAGAGAATAAAGGATTGGAAGGACTTGACCGTGTCACGGACACTAACTCTTCCTCATCATATCTTGGGTCATGAAGCAGAGAATAAATGACTTTAAGGACTTGACCGTGTCACGGAGACTAACTCTTCCTCATCATATCTTGGGTCATGAAGCAGAGAATAAATGACTTTAAGGACTTGACCGTGTCAGGAAGACTAACCCTTCCTCATCATATCTTGGGCCATGAAGCAGAGAATAAAGGACTGGAAGGACTTGACCGTGTAAGGGATACTAACTCTTCCTCATCATATCTTGGGTCATGAAGCAAAGAATAAAGGACTTGAAGCACTTGACCGTGTCAGGGAGACTAACCCTTCCTCATCATATCTTAAGTCATGAAGCAGAGAATAATGGACTGGAAGGACTTGACCGTGTCAGGGAGACTAACTCTTCCTCATCATATCTTGGGTCATGAAGCAGAGAATAAAGGACTTTAAGGACTTGACCGTGTCAGGAAGACTAACCCTTCTTCATCATATCTTGGGTCATGAAGCAGAGAATAAAGGACTGGAAGGACTTGACCATGTCAGGATGACTAACCCTTCCTCATCATATCTTAAGTCATGAAGCAGAGAATAATGGACTGGAAGGACTTGACCGTGTCAGGGAGACTAACTCTTCCTCATCATATCTTGGGTCATGAAGCAGAGAATAAAGGACTTGAAGGACTTGACCGTGTCAGGGAGACTAACTCTTCCTCATCATATCTGGCGTCATGAAGCAGAGAATAAAGGACTTTAAGGACTTGACCGTGTAAGGGAAACTAACTCTTCCTCATCATATCTTGGGTAATGAAGCAGAGAATAAAGGACTGGAAGGACTTGACCGTGTCAGGGAGACTAACTCTTCCTCATCATATCTTGGGTCATGAAGCAGAGAATAAAGGACTTAAAGGACTTGACCGTGTCAGGAAGACTAACTCTTCCTCATCATACCTTGGGTCATGAAGCAGAGAATAAAGGACTTGAAGCACTTGACCGTGTCAGGGAGACTAACCCTTCCTCATCATATCTTGAGTCATGAAGCAGAGAATAAAGGACTGGAAGGACTTGACCGTGTCAGGGAGACTAACTCTTCCTCATCATATCTTGGGTCATGAAGCAGAGCATAAGGGAATTGAAGGACTTGACCGTGTCAGGGAGACTAACTCTTCCTCATCATATTTTGGGTCATGAAGCAGAGAATAAAGGACTTTAAGGACTTGACCGTGTCAGGGAGACTAAGCCTTCCTCATCATATCTTGGGTCATGAAGCAGAGAATAAAGGACTGGAAGGACTTGACCGTGTCAGGGAGACTAACTCTTCCTCATCATATCTTGGGTCATGAAGCAGAGAATGCCGCCCTAGTGGCGCAGTGGTCTAAGGCGCTGGCTTCTGATCGTTCGTCCGTAAGGGGTCCGGGTTCGAATCCCGGTGAGGCATGGATGTTGTGTTTGTCTTACGGCACTGGCTCTCTCCCTTCCCTGGAACCAGTGACCCTAAATTAGGGACGGGTGACTGCTTATAGCCCATTGAGTTGCTCACGGTGGTCGTTAAACCTCCATTCAAAAAAAAAAAAAAAAAAAAAAGAAGCAGAGAATAAAGGACTTGAAGCACTTGACCGTGTCAGGGAGACTAACCCTTCCTCATCATATCTTGAGTCATGAAGCAGAGAATAAAGGACTTTAAGGACTTGACCGTGTCAGAGAGACTAACCCTTCCTCATCATATCTTGGGTAATGAAGCAGAGAATAAAGGACTTGAAGGACTTGACCGTGTCAGGGAGACTAACCCTTCCTCATCATATCTTGAGTCATGAAGCAGAGAATAAAGGACTGGAAGGACTTGACCGTGTCAGGGAGACTAACTCTTCCTCATCATATCTTGGGTCATGAAGCAGAGAATAAGGGACTTGAAGGACTTGACCGTGTCAGGGAGACTAACCCTTCCTCATCATATCTTGGGTCATGAAGCAGAGAATAAAGGATAGGAAGGACTTGACCGTGTCACGGAGACTAACTCTTCCTCATCATATCTTGGGTCATGAAGCAGAGAATAAAGGACTTTAAGGACTTGACCGTGTCAGGGAGACTAAGCCTTCCTCATCATATCTTAGGTCATGAAGCAGAGAATAAAGGACTGGAAGGACTTGACCGTGTCAGGGAGACTAACTCTTCCTCATCATATCTTGGGTCATGAAGCAGAGAATGCCGCCCTAGTGGCGCAGTGGTCTAAGGCGCTGGCCTCTGATCGTTCGTCCGTAAGGGGTCCGGGTTCGAATCCCGGTGAGGCATGGATGTTGTGTTTGTCTTACGGCACTGGCTCTCTCCCTTCCCTGGAACCAGTGACCCTAAATTAGGGACGGGTGACTGCTTATAGCCCATTGAGTTGCTCACGGTGGTCGTTAAACCTCCATTCAAAAAAAAAAAAAAAAAAAAAAAGAAGCAGAGAATAAAGGACTGGAAGGACTTGACCATGTCAGGGAGACTAACTCTTTCTCATCATATCTTGAGTCATGAAGCAGAGAATAAAGGACTTGCAGGACTTGACCGTGTCAGAGAGACTAACCCTTCCTCATCATATCTTGGGTAATGAAGCAGAGAATAAAGGACTTGAAGGACTTGACCGTGTCAGGGAGACTAACCCTTTCTCATCATATCTTGAGTCATGATGCAGAGAATAAAGGACTGGAAGGACTTGACCGTGTCACGGAGACTAACTCTCCCTCATCATATCTTGGGTCATGAAGCAGAGAATAAAGGACTTTAAGGACTTGACCGGGTCAGGGAGACTAAGCCTTCCTCATCATATCTTGGGTCATGAAGCAGAGAATAAAGGACTGGAAGGACTTGACCATCTCAGGGAGACTAACTCTTTCTCATCATATCTTGAGTCATGAAGCAGAGAATAAAGGACTTGCAGGACTTGACCGTGTCAGAGAGACTAACCCTTCCTCATCATATCTTGGGTAATGAAGCAGAGAATAAAGGACTTGAAGGACTTGACCGTGTCAGGAGGACTAACCTTTCTTCATCATACTTTGGGTCATGAAGCAGAGAATAAAGTCTTATTACGTAACAGATTTACGGTCAATCTTGCTGAGATTTGAGGAGGAAAGGAATTGTTTTGCCGTAGCTTCAGTTAAATGAACATTATTGTTTGGGGAGCGGAAAAAATGTTGGGAGCCATTTGGTCCAGATACATCGTCATTAAATGGTTAAAGAACACTGGGAAAATTACATGTACTACCAGCAGAAAATAATCTTAACTAAAATAACGATAAAGATGAGATATTTTACATTTATTATGGCTGGTTAACGCATGGTTTCTAACCATATGGATGGAATGGCCATAAAAAGACTAAATGAAAATTCATATCAAGGAAGTGTACAAAGTAAAAGGTGTAATAGTGACCTGCAACGTGATATCAGAATTTTATCAGGACCCTATATGAGATATCGTGGTAGTACTTGTGTTGGTTGATTGAGATTTGATTTATTAGTATTGCTTCCCATCTTGAATACTAAACACTCTCTTAACCTAAAGATATAGAGACTTTCTCATGAACATCATAATTGCGAAAAGCTGAAGAAGGGCTCAAATTGGCATTTTGCCGTTATTTATAAAGAGTACTAGTCCTCTGCACTATTTAAAGTGAGCACTGACATTAGGCAATATTTGCATTGAGCATTAACACTTACCTCTATTTCTAGTGGCACACTTGTCGCTGTTTTACGGCGCTAATACTTGCGGTTTTGTCATGGTGAGTTAATAGTTGCCGCTATTTTCAGTAAGCATTAGTACCATTCATAATGGACACTAGCTACTATCTGCCACAAGCCCAAATACTTGACACTATTAAGAGTATTTTTAAGAGTAAGCAAAATAACATTCGCCGCAAGCACCAGCCATTATTTCGAATGAGCACAGATACTTCCATTCCTTTACAGTAAGAAATAGCGCTTTCCTTATTTTAAAATGAGAAATATTTGCCATAAAAATGAGGGCTAATATTGGCCGCTATACAAAGTGAGCACAAGCACTAGACATAATTCATAATAGGCACTAATATTAGCCACTGTTAACAGTAAACACTAGCACTCTGTACTCTTTAAAATCAGCTCTAAATCTAACGCTATTTACTATAATTGAAAGATTACTTTTTGTAGAAATTTTGTTAGTGTTTGAGTTGTAGCTTTACGGGATAATGCTGAAAGCACTTTTAATGAGTAAAATAACAAATGAAAACAAGGTTGAAGTGTTCAAAACGGTAAAATCCCTTGTATCAAAATAAGAAAAATAAAACATTACGAACTTCAAAAGCTTAAACAAAGGAAAATAATAATAATTAAAAAGTGTCAGTCCGAGAACATCTCTGAAAGAACAGAATCAGAGTGCAAGTTGTTCAAGATAAAAACACAGAATAGGTGATATTTTTTCTCTGGAAGTCAATCTCTTCGAAAGGGAAGACATTTGAAGAAGAAGAAGCTTTATTGTAGCGTTTAGAAAATAAAACATGTTTTTTTTGCACCAACACTAGGGGTTATTAACATTGAGAACTAACATTAACCACTATTTACATTGAACACTAGCACTCTCTGCTCCTTAAAATGAGCATTTAACGCTACCCGCTATTTACTATAATTGGAAAACGATTTCTTAGAACTACTGTTGGTGTTTTTAGGTGGTGGTTTACGGGATAATGCTGAAAATATTTTTAATGCGAGGCAAAACAACATGAACAAAATGTTGAATGGTAGAAATGGTAAAATCATTTGCATCAAAATAAGCAAAATAAAGCATTACGAACTTCAAAAGCTTAAACAAAGTAAAATAATAATAATTAAAACGTCTCTGTCCGAGAATATCTTTGAAAGAACAGAATTAGAGTGAAAGTTGTTCAAGATAATAGAACAGAATAGGTGATATTTTTTCCCTTGAACTAAATCTCTTCGAAGGGAAGACACCCGGAGAAGAAGCTTATTACTAGTGTTTAGAAAAAAAAACAATTTTTTTTTCTTTTACAAACACTAGGGATTATTCATAGTGAGCACTAACATTAGCCACTATTTACAGTGAACACTAGCACTCTCTGCTCTTTAAAATGAGCACTTAACTCTACCAGCTATTTACTATAATTGGGAAAAGATTTTTTAGAAATACTGTTTGTGTTTGGGTGGTAGCTTTACGGGATGATGCTGAAAATAGTTCTAATAAGTAAAATAACATGAAAGCAATGTTGAATGGTAGAAATGGTAAAATCCTTTGTATCAGAATAAGAAAAATAAAACTTTACGAAATTTAAGCACAGGGAAATAAAAAAAAATCTTGGTGTGAGAACATCTCTGAAAGAACAGACTTAGCGTGCAAGTTGTTTGAGATAATAACAAACAACAGGGAAGACTTTCCTTGAAGTCAATCTCCTCGAAAGAGAAGACACTTGAGGAAGATAAATATGAAATAAAATATTATCTCCTGTTTTTTATTTTATTTTTTTCATTACAAAATTGTTTATCCACTTAAACATTTCCTTCCGTTTACATTAACTTTTTTCTTTGATGACATTTATGAATCTGTTATGCGCATTTAATCGCAATTGGGGTCACCGGTCAAGTTCTAGGAAGAAATTTCTCTGGGCTTATCGCTGTTGAATCTGTAGCGTGCATCACCCTCATCAAACACCCCCTATCCATTCCCTCGAAGACGCCCTCTCACCCACGCAGTCACACCACGCATTCACCCCCATCGCCATTGGCTAGAAGTTGGACGCCACCGCTAAGCACGTGGCGGCTTCTGGCACATGTAGCGTTCTCCCCAGTAACATGGCAGCGGCCGGGAGGACGATCGACACCTTGCATCTCAGGCTCAGTATCGTCTACGTGCTCGTCGCATTTCTGTACGTGGGCCTGCTAGTGGATTTCTACATCACTCTACGCGTATTGCGACTTCCCGATCACGCCACAGTGACCCCAGCATTTTTGGAAAGTGTAAATGTGATAGAGGACACAACAGAGGGCTGGGAAAATCAGCCTCCGCTGAGAGAAACTCCTGTACGGAGGTCTCCAGCGGAGAGAGCTAGCCACGACTACGACGACACAGCGCTCGGGAGCTTCGCCCGACATAGCAGCACAGAGAGGCCATCTCCGGCCTTCCCGCAAGGACCCAATGACCGTAAACAAGGCAGATATACAGGGTTCGATGACTCCGACAGAAAAAGGAGGAAAAGTGGATCGGTTGCAGGTGATGAGGAAGAGCAAGATATGGATGATAAATCTGTGGATGACGAGGAAAGGGAGGAGAAAGCGGATTCAGTTCAATCGCGTGTGAAGCGACGGGCGTGGAGAAGAGTAAGGCAGTATCCTGCGCCGGATGATGGTGTTCCGAGTGTGGAGTTCTTTCCTCAACCTCAGACGCCGCAGGAAACAGATGGATACGTATGGTTGACTTCTTATTCTAGAATACCGGTAAGTAGCATTTTTTTTTTTTTTTCTCCTGTTTTCGGCTTAAAAATTTCGCCATTACAGAAACAATATTAAAGACACAATCCAAAAATGTGGTTATTTTTTAAACACGTTTTATGAATTGGTAACTGTTATTTCGAGTATTCATTTTATCAGATATACTCATTTTAAGCTGGAAATGTTTATGCTCAGCAAGTACTTTAAAATCGCTTGTTGAAAAACGGGAAAGGACACTGCATCGTACAAGCATGCTAAAATTAAATAATTTGTTTCCGATTCACGTCCTCACTAATTTTATTGAGCATTTTGTCTACATTAAGTCATTCATTAAGAAAATCGTATCAAGTTTTTTCGTGTTTCATATCTAGGAGTATAACGATCGGGAAGTGAATATTTAAAAACCGAGCGTATCTTTTAAATAAGCTCCGTCAATATGAGTTTTATCGGTACGTATGCAAAGCATTGCACAACGCGACGTCGGTATTCATATTTAATACTTTTGGATGTTTTCCTTTCACACGCACGAAAACGTTGAATCCCAAATATTTAAACTGTATTCCTAAAAAAATTTTCTACTAAATGTAACGCTAAACGTTATTACACAAACAGAATGATATAATCTTTTATGCATTAGTGACACCTCTTACTGCAGTCAAGGGAAGCATAGAAAAATATCGGGCGAAAGCAACTGCTGAACTGATTTTTAGTGCAAGAAATTAATGAAAAGATGCATTATTCTGAAAGATGTTATTGTCTTCGACGTGCTATGCAATTTCAAACAGGCTTTTTAAAACGTTTTTTCATTAATTTAAGAAATTAATGAAAATATCCAATTATTCTGAAAGATGTTATTGTCTTCGACGTGGTATGCAATTTCAATCAGGCTCTTTAAAACGTTTTTTCATTAATTTAAGAAATTAATGAAAAGATGCATTATTCTGAAAGATGTTATTGTCTTCGACGTGCTATGCAATTTCAATCAGGCTCTTTAAAACGTTTTTTCATTAATTTAAGAAATTAATGAAAAGATGCATTATTCTGAAAGATGTTATTGTTTTCGACGTGCTATGCAATTTCAATCAGGCTTTTAAAAAGTATGTGTTGTGGTGAGACCCGTAATAGTGTTAGTTGCTCGATAGCAGTTCCGCACCCAGTGGGGGTGCAAAGGGCCATATGCACCCCCCAAAATAATTTTGTCTAGTATTAAAAATTGATAAAAATTGACGGTAAACAAGGGCCTAAAAAGTATGTTGGATCTGTTGATTTCAATCCACATATTGTAAATCCTCTTACCAACATATGCTCCCATCGTAAAATACAATTTAGAATACGATCATGCAATTTATATTCCATTATCCGCAACGATCGTGACAAAATTTACAAAGGAAAAAAATGGGGTGTGTATGTTATTCCTATGCTCGACACTATATACTTCTGGTGAACTAAATAATCATTATGTGGGTTCAACCAAAAGAAATTTGGATTTGAGATTAAATGAACACAGATGTAATTTAAAAAATGAATTACCAAAGCACCTCTTTTGCAAGAACTGTAAGTGCTGGAAATTCCATCCCCGACGGGGACAACGCTAAGATCATAAACACACCTAACTCTGTTTATTCCTTCTTATTTACAGAAAGCCTCTATATTTCGGCTTATAGCACATGTTGCTGTAATGACTATTATCCTTGTGTTTTATCTGAACCCTGGAGCAATCTGATTAGGGAGGACAGCACAATAACTATTGTATCTGTTGAGTAATTTTCGTTGGTTAATTATACTTTTCGACTGTCTTGTTATCTGATATATCATGTGACACTGACATTACCTTTCCCATGATGCATCTGCTCCACGTATTTCAGACCAGCATGTAACCACATGATGGAAATCCCATCTGATGAAGGTGTCACTGTGACACCGAAAGTGCTCATGTTTTTAACCTGTACATAGATTTCGTTTTTTAGCTGAATAAATATCATCGTGCAACAAGACGGATTTCTTTTAATACTACTACTACTTGATAAAAATTGTCGGTGACGTTATTTTGCCAGTGTCACCATTCTGGTCTTCCTTAAATTGCCCTTAGTTACTTCTTCATTTGGAATGGTCAGACGAGCTCACATATGCCTATTGTTAAGGCAACCCCCCCCCCCCCCCTGTGCGCATTTCTCCCTCGTATGGCACGAAAGAAAGGAGACAGCGAATTGGTGTTGAATGTTGTAGTGGTCAGGACATCAGGCTAATGAATGGTGGTGCCTGGGGAGGGAGGGGGGAGGTTAAGCCTTTTATCTTGAGTACATACCATAGCAGGAAAACAAAAACGTAGAATGAACAATAATAATTAATAGTATTTGAGAAATATAAAAATGTCTGTTCTCATGCACATTTTTTTCGTCACTTTAGGAAGGAATGATATCGTAGCCGCACTGATAAAACCAAGAATTTGAGAATTTTTCGATTGTTGACTTTACATCATATAAAATTTTATTCACTGATGCATTATACAGATGAAACTTGATGTAAATATTATGTGTTTCAAAAGTCGGATGCAGAAGTGATTCTTTGATGAAATTTAATTTTAAATAGCGATAATTCATAATTAAAACTACAAAATTTTGCATTCGTGGCTTGACATTGCGGATACGATATGCACCCCCCCCCCAATTAATTTCTGGGTACGCCACTACTCGATAGTCCCTAGATTAGTTTGTTTTTGTAGTTTAGTCAATTTAGAACAATCCACACAAATGTTAATATTAGCATTCCAATACGGTGTGTTTGTGATAAATATTCGCCCCAACATTCAAGTATTCTGATATAAGGCTTTGGTATTCAGTCACTTAATCATATATAAAGTTCGTGTAAAACAGTGGGTGTAGTGCTAATTGAAAACGTACAGGAGCATGCGTTACTTTTACGTCTTCAATAGCTTTCTCTTTTACCCCTCTCATCAATTCCGCCTCTCCACGTTTTACTTTCTTAAATTTATAGAATAAGAAAGCATAGTGATCGGTCGAAATCAATATTTTGTAGAGGATTTACCGGAACGGGTGCCGGCTAGAAATAAGAAGTACCGGAACGCCACTACACCACTGGTGTAAAGTCGTTTATATCTGCATTTGGCAAAAAAACGTGGAATTCTTATTTTTCTACACCGCACGTACGAAAAAAAAAAAAAAAGAGGAATAATTTCTGATACGCATTTCTGTTATACTGTACTAAATGGATAAGACGTGAAGCAAAATACCTTCCTGCGTTAAGAAAAAACGTGAGTTATTTTAGTGCTGTGTCTCATTTTGATGATGACTCTTAGTGGAGCGAGGTAAATATTTGCATTCTAGGTATTAGCTATACCAAGAGGAGAGGAAAAAAAGATTAAGATAGAGAAACAATAATCCAGACGTCTGTCTGAAGCTGAAGAACCCGCTGATGAAAAGAATAATCAAAATGATCGAAATTTCAGATTTGCTGTCTTTGCAGCAAAGAGATCATAGACAATGTCCTCTGGCTAATCTTCGGTTACAGTCGCTGAAAGGAGGCATGCAGTCGCTGAAAGGAGGCATGCAGTCGCTGAAAGGAAGCATGGATGTGTTATTTTTTATACTACGGCTAGTGTTGTTGTTGTCTTCTTTTTATATATATCATGGCGTTGGTTCTGTCTCTTCCACGAAACTCTTCGTATAAAATCTAGATTAACTCTTCGGCAAGATATGAAAAAAAAATTTTGATTTTTCAACAAAGTCATGTTTAGGTTAAGAACGATTTTGCGATTCACACACTAGGAGGCCAAACTTATAGTCAGAGATTTTAATAATTTTTATTAACATCAATGGACATTTGTCTAGTTCGCTGTATTTTTAAATATAAAACTACAGTAGATCTTCAGTTCAATGTATATTGAACAAACATTCTGACTGAACTATTTCTCTTAACGTCTTTTATTAGAACTACAATACTAAAAGAAACGCGGGGAATGTGTCATATAGTGGAATTAAGCAATGATTTTAATGAAGTGTTAAATTGTTCTCGGAAGTCATATTCGAAAAGCACCGCCACGATATTTCAGTTGGGTCTCCAGTTTGTTCCCTACCCTATGTATCGGGAGTTATCTTTTCAGTAACCCCCAGCTTCCAAGACTGTATTGCATTACTTCGAGTAAAATAGAGGATCGATATTTACAAGTTTAATATTTTCGATCCTTCTCGTCATAAAAGTCCGCTGCAGGGATGAGAGCTCGGTTTTACGACAGCTTAGCGAAAGAATAAAAAATTGAGCTTTTGCAATTTTATTTTTCTGTTCCACAGGGTGGAGTACTGGCATTTGTAAAGTGCAGATATTGCATGTCCAGTGAACTAGTTGAGTACCACGCCTTAGAAACTCTCAGGAAGGCATTAGGTTGAACCTAAGGTGTGGGGATAGAGACGTTGCGGAACTGTTTCACGCTGAATAAGGAACTCGTGATAAGGAAACCCTTTCAGCTTGATATCCATATGATTATACATAGATCCTTACAACAGGAAAACAGCTGATTGCAGTTGAACAGGGAGCTCTTGACTGCAGCTGAACGTCTTTGATTACGCTTCGGAAAATACACCCTTTCTCAGACTTTTAATAAAGGATTTGTAGCGTTGTTCCAAAATGTGCGTGCTATTAAATTTCAATCTATGCATTCACAGTTGCTTCAGCTTTTTTTTTCGCTATAGTCGTATGCTCTGTCAATGTAAGAAGGGTTTTTATTATTTAGTTTCCAGAAAAGCGTTAACTCTGTCTTGATTTAATTTCATCATACTCTCTCCAGCCCGTTTCTTTGAGATACAGGTTCTATCACACGTTAAGGTAACATATTTCGATTATAGACATTTATTAATGTACTTGTCCTTTTATACTGTCTGGCGAGTTTATTTTTATATCGCCCGCGTAAGGCGAAAATTACTTTCCACACATGGGAGCTCTTGACTGCAGCTCTGTTAAACACATCGGGCAAAAGGTTTTCATTCCATCAGCGGGTTTAGCCAGAGTGAGTGGCTTAGAATTTCACATTCCTGACGTTCCCAAGAATTTCCGATTAGATCGTGGTGGGAGTATGCTGTATACGTCATAAAGTTGGATAAACCTGACTTATGTGTCGCGAACGAGTACCACTTGATGAGAAATGGGTAGATAATGACGTTGCCGTCTGGAACATTGAATGAAAATTGTGTGCCGTAGGAAGAACATGTTTTATGACGGTGAACTGACTGTGAACACCAATGTGTTGAATGTAATACATCATTACTATCGCATGGGTGTCGTGAGAAGCTAGTGTTTGCGGACCCAACCCAGTATGAAGAAAATGATACAGCATAAGAAGACGTAGTCGTCGGGGAGCCGTTTTAATTATTTCTGAACACCACTACAATGTAAATGACACACCATTGCAGCAGTGAAGCATGCGGACACGTAGACATTAGGATTTTGAGACCTAGTTCATACCACACATCTCAAACAAGTGATGAGGCTAATACACTGGTGTGCGAAAATTAAGGACGAAGAGGAGAAATTAGCATACCAGCGGAACGAGCAGGCAGAACGGAGCGAAATACCACTCAGGAGATAGACTATGGTCAGGTACGGTTGGGCATGCGCATTTATGCAGCATGACTTAGTTAGGGGATTGTGTTGGAAGGGTACAAAGCACACGGACGGTGTACGCTCAGCAGTTCGGTTAAAGCTATTTCACGGTGTACATCGGTTTGAACAACGTCGAGTTGCTGCCACCGTGTGATATGGCCAACAGGCAATCCAGTAGACGGCATCTGGATGGCTTTATCCAACGTCGCGTCATTGGGAAGTTGGAAGAAGGTCAAAGTGTGACTAGTGTGGCCGAGGAGTTCGGGATCGCTCACAGCATCGTTTCACGAGCTTGCAGAGCATTTCACACGACAGGAACAGCTGTCCGAGAGTTTAGCAGTGGTCGTCCACGACCAACCACGGCGGCGGACGACCGATATATTGTCCAACCAGCGAGAAGAGACAGACGGCAGAAAGCGGGAGAAATCGCAAGCCACATGCAACAGACAGAACTGGACGTCCGTTATCGCGTTTACCGTGGCCAGGAGGCTGCACAAAGGTGGTCTATTTGTACGATGACCAGTACGGTGTGTGCCATTAACGCCTGCTCATCGGAGACGGCGGTTTCTGTGGTGCCAGGAACACAAGAACTAGACACATCAGCAATGGGGTCGAGTTCTCTTTACGGATGAGAGCCGATTTAGTCTGACGAGCGATTCTGGACGTATACACAACTGCAGAGAGCAGGAACACGCAATCACACCTCCAACATAATCGAAACGGACCGGTTTGGAGGTGGCGGATTTCTCGTTTGGGGCGGTATCAGGCTTGCTTGCCGTACTGGCCTCCACATCTTCCAAATAGGTTCAGTCACTGGTGTCCGCTATTGTACCGAGGTTCTCCTACCTCACGTGCGTCTGTTTAGAGGTGCTGTGGGTCCTGAGTTCCTCTTCATGGACGACAACGCTACACCTCATCGTACAGTGGCTGTCGCAGAGCTGTTAGAGAGTGAAGATATTCAACGCATGGATTAGCCCGCAAGGTTCCCGGACCTAAATCCAATTTAACACGTGTGAGACCTTCTCGGGAGACGCTTGGCAGCACGTCACCCGCCGCCAGCAACGATTCCGCAGCTGCGATTGGCGCTACAAGAGCAATGGGCCGCGATGCCTCAACAGCTCCTTGACAACCTCGTCCACAGCGTGAACAGTCGTTGTAAATCTTGCAACGCAGTCAAGGGCTGATCATATCACCTACTAAAGACTGGATTTTTCTTAGCAGCCGCCTGTCACATGGACGTTTCTGTCTTTTGTCCGGTTTTGCTTGAAGCTACCTTTTCAATAAAGTGCCTTTGTATCCTTTGGATTCCTTGTTTGGACGGTTTTGCTCACTTGTCCCATATTCGTACATCTTGGGGATCTTATGGTATGATTTGAGTCGATGTGGAGCTCTTCTGCACGACGTTACATTCGAAAAACCGTCGCGTCCTTAATTTTTGCATGCCAGTGTACTAACATAAAAAAATTCCCGTTCTCTGCCACACTCTTCTGTTTCTGGGAGCTCCTTCAGTGAAATCAGCCTGAGCTCGACTGGCTCTGTTGCTTTCATGTCAAGCAAGCAATTTACTTGTTCATTTACTAAAATTTACTGGCGCTAGGGTCTAAGTTAGACGAATAGTCTGCAATAGCATATACACATAAAATAGGTCGGCTCGGGCCGTAGGGACGCCATTTCTTTGTCAAATGGAAATCCAGCGGATCATCGTACTTAAATGCTACTGTCATAGCATTTAAGTACGGACGTTCATGCAGTTACAAGTGGCTGGCTTTGCATATCCGCGATTCTAGCGGAGACGTTTCTCTTCAGTATTGGTTCGTCACCGAACAATGCATTTGCCAAATGCTATTTTGGAATCCATTGATTTCGCTTTTTGTTCCAATTATTTTCACATTTTGTGTGTGATTACTTGTGTAATTTTTCCATGTCCCCGTATATCCTCTACGGAATGACAATTCTATAAAAAGAAGAATCGGTCAGTATTTAATATATTAGACGAATCTTTCTTTTTTAAATTTTCAGCAGCGACCTTGCAAACAAATAGGTGTGGAAAACAGTATGCACATTTACACATTAAAAAACGCTTTTTGTTTTTCTGGGTTTGTTTGTCAGACTACAGGTCAGGGTTTGGGAAATTGCCGTGTATTGCGGTGCTTCGTACTTCCTACTTAAGAATATACTTGATTTACTACTCAAATTCGTATACCATTTTAGCGTGAAAGCTAGAGTAGGAAAACAAAACATGTAGACGTGTAGCATTTTAAGTAACATGGAAACACATAGGGCCTAGTCTTAGTGTTTTCTAGCAAAACGAAAAGAGCTGTAATACTCCGATCTGAATTGTTAGACGAAATGATGCTGAAGCCGACAAATTCCGAAAGCTGCTGATAACACCACGCCTGATATTCCTAAAAATACAGATCAAACAGTTACGTGGAAGCATAACTCTATCTAAAAATAACGATTTTAGAACCAAACATCAAGTACTTAGCTGAGGACAGGTTTTTTTTTTGCAAAATATAAAAATAAATATTAAATTAGGTTTCCCACCTTATTTGTCACAAAATGTTGAACATACACTGAGGAGAAATTAAATTAGAAACAGCTGGCTGGCGTTATGCAAATTTGGCGCTGTGGGCGGCCATGTAAACGGAAACGACATGACGTATGCAGATATTCAACAATATAAGGAGTGATGCGAAGGGAATCAGTAAGGTTCGGACGCAGTATGGATAAGACGAAAGATCTAAGCGCATTTGATCGTGGGCAAATTGTCGGGGCCCGACGAATGGGTCACTCCATCTCGGAAGTCTTGCAGGCACTGGGATTTTCACGAGCCACTGTGTCACGGGTGCACCGTGAGTGCATCGAATCCGGTAAAATCATCCTTGCAAGGGCCAACTGCCGTGGACAACAGCGTGTGGATGAGCGGGGTCATCGTCGGCTAGCTCGCATTGTAACAGCGGATAGACGGGCCACAGTGAAAGAAATCACGCTGCAATTTAATGCGGGTGCACAAAAACGTGTAAGCAGCCACACCAACTAGAACCATCTCCTCGCTATGGGGTACAGAAGCCATCGTCCCACGAGGGTCCGCTGCTGACCGGACATCACAAGGTGCAAAGATTAGCATGGGCGCGTGAACATCGCCACTGGACCCTAGACATGTGGGAAAATGTTGCCTGGACTCATGAGTCGAGATTCACGTTGGTACATGCGGATGGCAGGATAAGAGTACGGCGCAAACCACATGAAGCGATGAATCCTTCTTGCCAGCAGGGTACTCTTCAAACTGGTGGAGGTTGCATTCTCGTCTGGGGACTGTTTACGTAGACTGAAATGGGACCCCTGGTACGTGTGATATCGTCCCTCACAGGTCAATGTTACCGGGATATCCTGGACGACTATTTGCTCCCGTTTGTGCGTCTTCAACATCCCACTGGGGACCTCACCGTGCCATCACTCCCGAATTGTATCCGAATGGTTGGATGAACACTCCACTGACGTGACTTCGCTTCCTTGGCCAGCTAGGTCACCTGACCTCAATCCCATATAACACATCTGGGATACCATCGAGAGAGATGTTCGAGACTCTGACGCCCTCCATCAAATCTTCGTGAACTGTGGGAGCTTGTTCAGGGGTCGTGGATCCGTATGGTTTCCGAACGCTTCCGGTGTTTTTTCGAGTCCATGTCGAGACAAATCGCCCCCGTCATCAGGATGAAAGGTGGTGCTACACGTTACTAGACAGGTATCTTTAATTCTATTGCTCTTCAGTGTATTAGTATGCACTATTGTTTTTAAGAATTGCAACACCAAGAAAGATTCTGCTATTCAAATGAAATTTATACCACAGATTCCTTATGTTATAGGATGTAACTAATTACATTTTGTAGAGTTATACAAGATTCTTACGCTTCAAAACTCAGTATTGTGTGAAACCAACTCGAGAGCCAGTGGTGTAAGTGATGGTTTCTGATCATTTGTCCGAAAAGGGTCCGGGTTCGAATCCCGGTGAGGCATGGGTTCTGTGTTTGTCTTTCGGCACAGGCTCTCTTCCTTCTCTGGAACCAGTGACGCTAAATTAAGGACGGGCGACTTCTTATAGCCGATTGAGTTGCTAACGGTAGTGGTTAAATCTTCAATCAAAAAAAAAAAAAAACAAAAAAAAACAAAACAAAAAAAAAAAAACACATCGAGCACTGGCGGTGCCGCGTGACGTGCCGGTCGCTTAGCAACCATGTCTCACACATGCTCGATCGATCGGAGGCGTATCGGACGAACGTGCAGGCCAGGGATGAAGCGGTATCTACTGAGCATGGAAGATATCTTGGTCATTCAGGGTCACAGTGGCCGAGCATTGTCCTGCTGGAATAGGGCGCCAGGACAACTATGAAAAAAGGGCATTTATTATTTCTGCCTCAAAATCATTGCTGGCCATTGAGGGTTCCCTCAACTCGTATCAGACGAGATCGCGAATTGAACCCAATGGCGCCCCGAAACATGTAGCTTGACGTTAGGTCGGTATGACGTTCCAAGGTGCCGTTCACCACGATGTCAACAAACACATATGCGGCCATCATGGTGCATAAAGTGGAATCGTGATGAAACACGACCTGTTGCCAAATATCTTTTCAATGTCTGTATCCGAGATCCGGTAGCAGCCTAAGGCGCCTGTAGTTGAGGGCCAAAGGAATGAGCAGCAATGGACTGCTAGCGACCAGTTCTGTGTTAAGCAGACGATGTCGAAGTGTGGTGGCGGACAGAGCCTGACATGTGACAGTGATCCAATGGTGCTGTAATATCATGAATGCCGCTCTACGATCGGTCACTGCCATGCGGTAGAGGTGTCCGTCATCCCATGCAGTCGTACGATTTTACGGTTCGTTTTCCAGATTTCTGTGCGTCCGAGAATCATCTGTTCATTGTCGCCACATTCTCATCAACGTACAATCGTCTCATCCCGTACATGTGGCAATTTCGCAGTAAGAAAATGCAGCTTCTCTCATCCCAACGATTTGTCGTCGCCCAAATTCCATCGGGTGTTCATAATGCGACCTTCTTCAGCGACGGGGCATGATATACACAAGAAACACCCTTCTGACTCAATGTCGGCTCTTCATTGATTGCAATATCAGATCAGATCATATGTAGAGGATTTTATGAAGGGAGTGTCTGACCCCAGATCTTAAACAACCCTTGGAAATAGGAAGCTAGGAGATTTGGGCTAGAGTGCCAGATAGGAAAGGGACACGGAAGCAAAGTAGAAGGTGGGGGCGCCCTTATTTATTATCGGGGGGGCAGGACACGGGGTCCGACGGCTTAACGTGTCCATCCGATGCACGGCGGATATTTAGTGGATCGAGCGTTCGTACCTGCCTGGGATCGAACCTGAGGTCCTTTCCGTGGCAGTTGCCCACTAGGTCACCCACTGCCCTGATTGCAGTATCTCGTGTGAGCCAGCTCCTACCGGACAGTTCAGAGGGCGCTGCTCTGAAATGGCTTTCGCATTTTCACTAATATTATAATCATGTGCGCGTCCCAACCTGTTGTACATATTCTGCTGGTTGCAAGCTAATGCCGGCAGTCCTTCATGGTATAATTGGCAGTTGTTCATGAATTTGCACAGCTTGGTGATCATTAGTCGCCACATGCCACCCTCATCATATGCAGTAAAGGCAGCTACATAAAAGGTATCCGTGTAACAGTTTGTGCTGAAAGCTGCGGAAAGACTGTGTGACGTACCTGCCAGCAGGATGCACATGACATAAAGGCAGATAGGATTCAGAATAAATGTCTGCGTAGCTCAGTTGGTAGAGCGACTTGTTCCGGAATAAGCGGCCTCGGGTTCGAATCCCGGCGTAGACCAAAAATGACGGAGAAATTTACTTCGTTATAATGGCGCCCGAACTATCCGGATGACCCGGCCGTTCAAAATCTCGCATTGGTGTGATGTTATTTCCACACCGCGAGACAGGAAAAATCAGGGAATTCCTTCTCCAGCGCTTCGAAAAATAAAAATGTGTGATGTTGCATTCCACACAGCAGATTGACTGGGAGTTCTCAAGTGCACGTTCTTCAGTGGTTGTCTGCCTGCAACGATTCATGGTCACGGCTGACCCGTGGGCCATGCCCTCGGCCCTCTTTCGGGGGGGGGGGGAGAGATGTGACGTACCTGCCAGCAGGACGAACATGACATAAAGGCAGATAGGATTCAGAACAAATGTCTGCGTAGCTCAGTTGGTAGAGCGACTTGTTCCGGAATAAGCGGCTTCGGGTTCGAATCCCGGCGTAGACCAAAAATGACGGAGAAATTTACTTCGTTATAACAGACGTGGCTATAAAGTAGTAGGACGATGAGCGATAATCACTTGCATTTACCACAGATCACGATTCGCCTCTACCATTAGGGATTAAACGCCCCCCCCAGCTTCACGGGAGATACATGACGCGTGCAGGAACGGTGCTGTAGCAGACAGAACAGTGCGCAAGTGGGTTGCCATATTTCGAAGTGAATACTTTAACCTGAAAGATGAAGAGCGTCCAGACAGGCTTTGTGCCACTGATGAGGATCAATTCCGTGTAAAATAACACGGGATTTAGTAGAGGTACTAAATCTATCGAAACAAAAACACCCCCGGAAAGCTAGGCTACGTCAGTCGATATGATGTATGGGTCCTGCACAATTTGTCCGAGAGAAACTTGTTTTATCGTGTTCCCATCTGTGACGCGCGTCTGAAACGCAACAAAAACGATCCGTTTTTGAGAAGATTGGTGACTGGTGATGAAAAATAAATTATTTACTACAATGTGGCGAGGAAAAGGTCATGGTTGCAGCGTGGTGATCAGTGTTTGGTGGGACTTCAGATCTGTTTGGTGGGACTTCAGATCTATACTGCACTATTATCTTCTACCGAACAAGCAAACGACAAATAGCGATGAGTACTCCTGACAGCTGGACATTCTGCAATACGAGACCTCATATCATTTGGAAGACACGACAGAAGTTGCTGGAGTTTGGGTGGGATGTCCTACGTCATCGGGTGTTTTTCTCTAACATTGTTTCCTTAGACTACCACTTTTTCAGATCGCTTCAGAATACCCTTTACGGTACGAGGTTCAATTCTTTGAACCAGGTCAGAAATCACTTAGACCAGTTTTTGCGTTTAGGCAGGAAATTCTGGGAGAACGAATACTTCAGTCTGCATGACTGATGGCAAAAGGTTGTACAACAACAAGGTACATATATCGTTGATTAAAGATCTGTTTTTTACCATACGTGACGTTATTTTTCATGCTGATTTTTGGCCCTAGCTTTCCGTACATCCCAATATTTAACCCTTAAGAACTAAAATTGTATTCGTTAAGTCATAAAGCTATTTAAATATTGCCACTTTATTATACCAATTTTATAAACATGAAAATGTGCAATGTGTACCATAATGGGCAACGTTTAGCTTTATGGTACACATAAAATTAAGTGACGTTTAGCGTTCCAAAGAAAAGTTCCTCGGTTGTGGTGCAATATTTCCTGACCTACGCTGTAGTTTCCGTTCTTCGAAGTGAGCAGGTAAACAAGAGTTTTCGAAATAGCTATGAAGTGTGCAGAAGTATTCACACACACACACTTCCCTACAATTAATACCTGTACACCTGCAGGTTTACAAATAATCTTTATTTACAGAAAATGTATTTTTTTGGACTGAAACGTTTGGCCATTATGGTTGTATTTAGTCTTATTGGAACACTTTCCACCACCCGTTTTTAGTAAACATCCACCGATATGTTTCGCCTTTGGCCTTGACAGCAGTGACCAGTTAAACTTTGTTTGTTGGGCGATTTGTTTGTGCACGCAATCGACGATACAATCTGCTCCAGAGAAGCATAGGATTCAGGCGTGGACTATAGATTGCTCGTTCCAAATTTCGACGGCCACGTCTTTAAACCAACGAGTAACAATGCGAGCATTTTTAGCTGATATCGGCATGGGCCTTCTCTAAGCTACTGCCATAACGTTGTTAGTACATAATTATCCAAAAGATGAAGGTAGAACTCAGCATTTATCATTTTGTCTAAGACGAATAATAGGACCCGGAAGAACGAGGAAAAACAGCTCAATTCCATCGCACTGCCTCCACCAAACTTCTTTGTCGAGACGACAGAAGTCTTATTGTGTTTCACCCGGATTTCGCCACACCTAGGAGTGACCATCAGACTGGTAGATTGTGTGCTGTGAGTGGTCAATCGATTGCACAGTTTAGTTTGTCTATCGTTGTACAGTCCACGATTGACGTCTTCTAAACGACGGTAATCGGCGTGTGGCATTAATATAAGTGAGTGCTGCTTCTGGATGGCTATTCGATCGTTATAACTCAGGTGGCGCAAGCAGCGTCTGCACATTGTCCTGGTGAAAAAGTCAGGCCAAAGAGTCTAACATACAGTTTTGGGTGGTTTGAATTGATTTACGTTCTAAATGGGTAGTAATTTGACTCCCTGTTACATCATTCCGCACTAGAAATAAGTAAACGATCGAGGCATCTGTAACGTACCAGGAGATGTGACGTACCTGCCAGAAGGGCGCACACGACATAAAGGCAGATAGGAATCAGAATAAAACGTCCGCGTAGCTCAATTGGTAGAGTGACTTATTCCGGAATGAGGGGATCCGGGTTCGAATCCTGGCGTGGACAGAAATGACGGAGAAATTTACTTCGTTATACTGGCGCCCGAACTATCCGGATGACCCGACCGTTCAAAATCTCGCAATGGTGTGATGTTATTTCCACACCGCGAGATAGGAAAAATAAGAGAATCCCTTCTCCAGCACTTCGAAAAAAATAAAAATAAGGGGGAGATGATGTAACGTACCAGGAGATGTGACGTACCTGCCAGAAGAACGCACACGACATAAAGGCAGGTAGTAGTCAGAACAAACGTCCGCGTAGCTCAATTGGTAGAGCAACTTATTCCGGAATGAGGGGACCCGGGTTCGAATCCTGGCGCGGATAAAAATGACGGAGAAATTTACTTCGTTATACATCTTTCATACACAGTTTTGCTGTTGCCTTGTCATAACTCTACGAGCACATTTATGGTTGGGTCTGCGACGTGGTGCTTGCGTAGGACCTAATTCACTATCAATAGAGGGAAGTGGGTACTCACAGTTCTGCTATTGTCTCATCATAGCCCTACGAGCATATTTATAGTTGGGTCTGTGACGTCGTGCTTATGTAGGACCTAATCAATAGAGGGAAGCATCTTGTATTTACAGTCGTGCTATTGTGTCATCATAGCCCTACGAGCATATTTATAATTGGGTCTGCGACATGGTTCTTACGTGTGACGAAATCCACTATCAATAGAGGGGAAGCATATTGTATTCACAGTAGCGCTATTGTTTCATCATAGCCCTGCGAGGATATTTATAGTTGGGTCTGTGACGTGGTGCTTGTGTAAGTCCAAAGTCACTATCAATGGAGGAATGTTCGGATATTAATTTTAGGGAAGTGTATATCTAAACAGATATTACAAGTGTTTCAGTCTTCCCTGAAGAGCCGTTTCTCGCTAGACAGTGCATATGTGCTTCTACTTGTTTCACGATATCTCTGCTGCGATCCTCAAAGAAAATAACTATACCCCTTCTATTTTGTTCAAAGATATGTTCTGGAAGTAGAGTAACTCGTTTGTATGACACAACGTTTTTAGGTGCTGCACTTTTGAAGTCCAACTTTAAAGAAGGCTCTCGGAAAATTTTCGGAAGTAGGCTTTCCAAATAAATTTTCAGCAATAAATAAGTATGTGGCAGCATTGTCACTTCTGTTTCTTTTACTCTTTCAGTGTGTCGAAATTCGCGTATAACAACCTCGGAAGATTCATCCTGATGGTGGAATTCACGTCTCAGTGTTTTATAAGAAGCATCAACACTTATGTTTTATACAGGAATTGCTTTGTTCTTTTTGTCAAAGAAACTCATCACCAGCTTACTACATGAGCAGCGAGATTATTTTCATAGGAATTCAATTTCCTTTTTGGGTGAGTCGAAAATCAGTCCAGTTTCGAGCTACACATCATGTTGTACCTTCGGTCGTGTGAGAAACGTGCCCCTTCCCGCCCCCATCCCTTCGTGTCCAATGCTTACTGCGATGGCGTTGAACATACGAGGCTGATGACGTGCGTTTGGCACAGAATCGCATTGCGTTACCGGATGTACAGAGGATGGAGGCCGATAATTGATATGTTCTGGTCCTCCTATGCTATTACTAGAAGAAAAGAGTTAAACATGGCAGCAGAAGCTACTGAAATTTGCACACTTGAAGGCAAGGAAACAGTGGACAGCAGCACTGCACTGAAATTTTTCCGGCGTTTCAACCCTGGGGACACCAGTCTCGACGTCAAGGCTGAGTCAGGACGTCCAACGATCACCAATACTTACACCCTTGGACACTTAACCCAGGTAGTACAGTCTTGTAATTTAACGTAGGCCCAACATTGAGCCACCGTCCTCTATTCCCATAACAAATGCTGCTGAATTTTGTTGGAAAAATGTCATAAATATGGGAAACAAAGTAGAGCATTTTTTTGTCACAGCCACATATATTTATTCATTCATTGTTCTTGGGTTTTTTCGTGCTGTACTTCCTGATTCGCTCAGTATTTTTATCTTTAAAATTTTGATGTAATTTAAGATTTGGCGGAGGCCTTCCCGTCTTTTTTTTTTAATTTCCAGTTTCTCGTCCAACAAATGAGACAAGAACGAATGCTTCAGGAGATAATCAACAGGATTCATGATTAAGTAGAAAAACATTTAGCTTCTCACATTCCATTTTATATATATGTGGGGTATTGGGAAACTTCCCCAATACGGTTCCATCGAATCACAACGCTTAAATAATGGACGAGTTGGACGAACTCTGAACACACACACATTTAATCTGATGTACACTTACAATTAATATAGAATACACTAACAACACAACCTACCCGTTCCACTAAGAAATACAAACATGGCGAACCCATTGAGCACCCTTCGGAACTCTACGCCGCTCTATTTCTTGTCTATGGAAGCATGTTTTAGTGACGCACCGACGCTCACGCCACACAGCGGCCGGTCCTCCGCGTAGCGATCTCGGCATTTCACCATGATGACGTCACATACCCAAAACACACACACACACACACACACACACACACACACATATATAAAGATACTAAACTATCACTAACACTATTCCACCGATGAAACAGAAAAATAACACTAAAAATCATCCACTAAGGCGCGCGCGCGGGGGAAAAAGAGAGAGAATACAAAAACTAGAACGAGCGCCGTAAAAGAAATTTAGAGGTTTATGTAGAGGATTTAATGTAGTTAATGTCTGAACCCAGGTCTTAAACAACCCTGCGAAGTAGGAAGCTAGAAGATTTGGACTAGAGTACATGACAGGAAAGTCACATGGAAGTGAGGTAGAAGCGGAGAGGAAGACGCCCTCATGTTTAAGCCAGTACCTTGGGATCCGACGGCCTAACGCGCCCATCCGACGCACGGCGTATATTTAGTGGTTCGAGCGTTTATACCTGCCTCGGATTGATCGTGAGACTTGTCCCAAACGTTGAACATTAGGCCATCCGAAGCGCATGAGCACCGTTCAAGTGTGCTCTAACGCTTTCGTACCGAACACCAGCTAACTTACAGCAGAGTGCTTAACTGCGCATGGTCAGATACTTCTCAGAAGGAGCAGCAAGTGATTGTGCTCACGCGAAGCAGATTTTAAAATGCTGTGATTTGAAAACTTTAGATGTTTCACTGCGAGGAAACGGGAAAAAATGTTTTCACTGCCATAATCTGGCTTTTCAGAGAAACAACATATTAATTCAATATGTTTTCAATGATTTTTTCATGTTGACATGTTTTTTTATCTTAACATGTTTCGTTAATCTAATAAAATTTCCTGAGAAATGGTGGGTAAAGCACATGCGCGTATGCTCGTATAGACGATCTGCTACTGTGCTGAATTGAACGCTAACCGATCGATGACCTGATTTGCCTGATTTTCACCGCAAACACGTGATATCTTATGTGACGAAGGCATGTATATATTTATCTACACACACACACACACACACACACACAGACACGTAGACATAAAAATCGATGCAGCCTGATAAAATTACTCGAGAATCGTGAAAGCCGGTATGCAAACATTCTGTTGACAAGGCATACAATTCAATAAAGTTTCCCAGCCAATGAAAGTCCAGGTAATTCCCGAAATGCGTTTAACTGTGCACCAAGTGACTTCGATATTTGCTGTCAGACGCTTGCTGCAAAGATTCTGACTTCATTGTCGGATGCGTTCACCTCAGTTGCCACTAAACGTGTCCGGAAAACGCTTTATAGAGCTTTTCGAACCACTTAGCTCATTTGAGAGGGATCGCATCCTGGGCATGAGTGAACCGAGTTAGTAGTGTCGACTAATCGCCTACCATGTGATACGGTGTCATCAGCAGTGGGTATTTGAGGGCACGCATGCGCACCAAGATGGTTCTGGTTGGCCTAGTCGGAGACAACTGGGTGAGAATATAGCCTCATGGTCCAACAAGCTCAAATCGCTCTGGTAGAGTCTCTATCCAGCATCTAGCGAGATGAGACGACTTGTTCGCAGTATCCTGTATAATTGCGCACCATTACTAGACAACTTGCAGAAGCTGGACTCCATTTTCGTCTTCGCTCTCCCGACGTCTTCCATTAACCACAGTACATCGGCTGCTCCGTTCGGAGTGGTATTTTTCCATGGAATCACGGTCTGCCACAGACAGGCGGCGCATAATAATTAGTGACTAATCCCGCTTCTTGGATTGGATAACAATCGCACTTCCGTAAGGAAAATTAGGCAGCGTTCGCATCCGGACTCTCTTGTGATGCGGCCAACAACTACCAGTAGTGGTGCCTCGTAATGTTGCATCCCTAGCGTGGACTCTCCGAGTCCCCTGACCTTTCTCCCATGGAGCATGTCTTGGACATGCTAGAAAATCAGCTGATGCCATCAGGAATGTCGCAAATCTTATGCAGAATATACAGGAATCTGGCACAAACTTCCACAAGTAAGATTTGCGTAATTGCATGCCATGACGTGTATCATTGTGTATAACGGCCAGAAGTGGCGTTATAAGGTACTAATCTGTAACGGTTATGCTGTGACTCTGCTTAAATAAAGTGTTCTCTTGCTGTGATACTGTAATCACTGCTTTATCTTTCCAAGGCGTTTATTTATCTGTCAGACACCAGATTTATCAATAAAATTCATTACACTATCACAGAATTTTATAATATTTAGCAACGGGAGTTTTAGGCGAGTGCTGTTTTGTGCACACTTTACAACTCGATCGTGAGTAATCGAGCACTGAAATACTGATAGAACGAGCATCCGTTCAACTCTATACACCACTTTCATTTCCGCCAAAATATATATTTTCACAAGCGAACGTTAGCTTTCATTAAATAGCATTTCTACATGCGAGCTCAAATGAGCTTTCTAACAACTAAGAGAATAATTTAGTTGCGAGAGTTATGTGTTAAGTTTTACCGGCTGTAACCATACATACGTTGCAGGTGAAATATCGTCACAATATTTCAAAGTGTTGAGCTTACTTCCCTTGAAACGTGTAAGGTGAATTGCCCGGTTTGCCTCTTAATTTGACTTTGACGGCAACCGACGAACCAAGCCGGAAAACGCATTAGAATATAAGGGGATTAAAATTAAACTCGAATTTATACAGCAGCCGCCACTTGTCGATTGATATCGACGTACCATTTATTCGTTGATCGATGTGTTGCCATTAAGTTTACTTGTTGACTCCAATATTACCCAGTCCTTGATGGATAACCTGGTACACATCAACAGGGCCTGCGGCAAGCGAAGAGAGATAAATTGCATAACGTGGAGGACCTGGTGTGTCAGTGTTGACGAGAAAAGTACGAGGACATTAATTTCCCTAACGCGCGAGCAAACTAAGTTATGCCTATTCACTTTTGTGATGCATATTCCCGACAATACTTGGTGCATTCTGTTCGCCCTTTATCTCAGCTTGAGAAAGCGGATTAATTGTATATAAAAACTTATTTCAGAGACCCAACATTGTTGATTTTGTTCCTGGAATTCCCCAAATACTGATGACTATACACAAAAACAATTATTATTGTAGGAAATATGGTTCTTTCAGGATCATGGAAACAATTATAATTGTTTTCATTTGATTTAAGGTAACTGCGATGCGCAAGATTGTTATACATACGCTTCTCGTGTTATTACAACTGGAATTTGACTCGTTTGCAAAGAGTAGTACTAATAGAAATTGATGCTTAAAATATTTAGTTTATGATGAAAACGTCTTTAAGTTTTAAAATAAGTCTGAGTTACTAAGCTAAAGTTATTTTAAAATACACTTTCAAATTTTTGAAGAATTTGATTTTTTTTGTACAACTGAACTGTTCAATTTCTGCAAATTTAAGGAAGGATACACCGAAGAGCAATTGAATTAGAGATACCTGTCTAGTAACGTGTAGCACCACCCCTCGCCCTGATGACGGCGGCGATTCGTCTCGGCATGGACTCGACAAGACACCGGAAGCCATACGGATCCACGACCCCTAAACAAGCTCCCACAGTTCACGAAGATTTGATGAAGGGGGGTCAGAGCTTCGAACATCTCTCTCGGTGACATCCCAGATGTGCTCGATGAGATTGAGGTCAGGTGACCTAGCTGGCCAAGGAAGCGAGGTCACGTCGGTGGAGTGTTCGTCCAACCATTCGGATACAATTCGGAAGCGATGGCACGGTGCATTGTCTTGTTGCAGGATGAGATCCCCAGTGGGATGTTGAAGACGCACAAACGGGAGCAAATGGTCGTCCAGGATATCTCGGTAACGTTGACCTGTGAGGGACGATATCACACGTACCAGGGTCCCATTTCAGTCCACCTAAATAGTCCCCAGACGAGAATGCCACTCCTACCAGCTTGAAGAGTACCCTGCGGGCAAGAAGGACCCATCGCTTCTCGTGGTTTGCGCCGTACTCGTATCCTGCCATCCACATGTACCAACGTGAATTTCGACTGATCAGTCCAGGCAACATTTTTTCACATGTCTAGGGTACAGTGGCGATTTTCCCACTCCCATGCTAACCTTTGCACTTTGTGATGTGCGGTTAGCAGCAGTACCCTCGTGGGACGATGGCTTCTGTACCCCATAGCGAGGAGATGGTTCTGGATGGTGTGGCTGCTTACACGTTTTTGTGAACCAGCGTTAAATTGCCGAGTGATTTATTGCACTGCGGGTCGTCTATCCGCTGTTATAATGCGAGCTAGCCGATGATGACCCCGCTCATGCACACGCTGTTGTCCACGGCAGTTGGCTCTTGCAGGGATGGTTTTACCGGGTTCGATGTACTCACGGTGCACCCGTTAGACAGTGGCTCGTGAAAATCCCAGTGCCTTCACGACTTCCGAGATGGAGTGACCCATTCGTCGGGCTCCAACGATTTGCACACGATCAAATGCGCTTAGATCCTTCGTCTTACCCATACTGTGTCCGACTCTTACTGATTCCCGTCGCATCACTCCTTATATTGTCGGATCGCTGCATACGTCATGTCGTTTCCGTTTACAGGGCCGCCCACAGCGCCATATTTGCATCACGCCAGCTGTCTCTAATTCAGTTGCTCTTTTGTGTATATTGGAATTGCGGCTAACGAGAAGTACGGGGAAAATTCGAGAATAAAAAGTTTTGTTGTAAAAGTAATGCAGCATGTAAAAATTGTTTTTTACAGGATCATCATGCGTGTTACGTGGCTTAACCAGTCTGCACTTCTTATCCTCGCTGCGTACGTCTGTATTTATGTTTTTAGTCCCCGGTGCTCAATCTTCTAATTCCTACATGTCTTTACATAAACGTGCTGTTATTGTGTTAACCTTCACCTGGCTGTCTGGTTGCGAGTGCTCATTTTGACGGTTTACACTTCTCTTTCATGTTAGCTGTTTCCACTCTACTAGTGTATACATGTCTTTTAACATACCTGCAGTTACCTTGTTAGCAGCTTTCAGCTGGCTACCTAGTTGGCACTGCTAACTGTGTTAGACATTCCTTCTCTTTCTCGTTGACGGTGCTCTCTTAGTGCAGCCATGTTGGCCTTCAGCTGGATTCCTAGTTACGAGTGTTCGATGTGTCAGTCTATACTTTTCTTCACAAGCGCTGTTCCTCAATACTTCACGGTATATACATATTTCCTCTTAAGTGCAGTTACTGTGTCAGCATTCATTTTACTTTCTAGCACGCAGTGTCCATAGTGTTTGTTTGCACTTGCCGTTCCAGTCGCCGCTGTCCACTCTTATGGTGTGTACGGGTATTCATACATGGGTCTGGTTCATTTGCCCGACGTTTACTTCACCGAAGGGTCACTTGACCGAAAATCACTTCACCGAAGGGTCACTTGACCGAAAATCATTTCACCGAAGGGTCACTTGACCGAAAATCACTTCACCGAAGGGTCACTTGACCGAAAATCACTTCACCGAAGGATCACTTGACCGAAAATCACTTCACCGAAGGGTCACTTGACCGAAAATCACTTCACCGAAAAGATTGTTTCACCGAAAGATTACTTGATCGAAAAATTCATTTCACCGAAGAGTCATTTGAGGGAAAGGTACATTTCACTGAAGGATCACTTGATCTAAACGTTTATTTCACCGAAAGGTCCCTTTACCTAAAAGTTCATTTCATCGAAAGGTCATTTCACCGAAGAGTCATTTGAGGGAAAGGTACATTTCACTGAAGGATCACTTGATCTAAACGTTCATTTCACCGAAAGGTCCCTTTACCTAAAAGTTCATTTCATCGAAAGGTCATTTCACCGAAGGGTCAGTTTATCGAAAACTTTGGATTTCATTACAGAATCTGTTGAAGCATGGTGCAAGTTCGGCAGACAGACCGCCAAAACATTAGGGTATCTTACTCAAATTGCACTTTTGATTTCTCTGTGCCACAAAGAACGCAAAGATTTAGTTTTAAGACAAAAATAATTAATTTTAGCAAATTTTAATCATGTTCATATGGCTTACATTAAATTCATGTTCAGTGCTCATGTTCATAAGGTTTACGTAAAAAGTAAAAATAATAATCCTGCACATTTTTTCAGGCACAAAAAAAAAATCAATTTTAGGTCCCTAGGCCTTTGCTTATGCCTTTTTACCAAATTTTAATCGTGCGAACTCATGTTCATAAGGTTTACAAAAAACGTCAAGTTAATAACGTTGCACATCTTTTTCAGGCAAAAAGAATCAAGTTTAGGGCTCTAGGCCTCGGCTTAGGCGTTTTTAGCAAATTTTAACCATGCGTGCTCATGCTTATAAGATTTACATAAAAAGTTACTATATATTTTCTGTAATGCTTATGAATATATGTATGGTTAAAATCTATTAAAATGGCCTGTATCTAGGCCTACGATCAAAAAATTAATGTTTTGTGGTTGAGTAAAACAGGAACATTATTTACTTGATTTGCTATGAAACCCTTATGAATATGAGCTCGGAGGATTAAAATTTGACAGAAAGGCACAGATCTAGGCCTTATAATTAACGTTATATTTTGAAAAACCTACTCATGGGGAATTGTTTAATAGAAATTAAAAGTGTATTATTTATACAATCCGTTAATGTTTAGGTGGCCAGTTTTCAAACTGACCGTTCGGTGAAATGATCTCTCGATATAATGAACTTTTAGGTAAAGTAATCCTTCGGTGAAATAAACATTTCGATCAAATGTCCTTTCGATGAAACGAACTTTTAGAAAGTCACCTTTCTGTGAAATGAAATTTTCGGTCAAGTGACCCTTCGGTGACATATACCTATCGATCAAGTGATTTTCGGTGAAGTGATTTTCGGGCAAGTGACCTTTCGATCAAGTGAACGATACCCTTCGCACATGCTTGCAGTTACTGCGTCAGCCATCCCCTGGCTTCCAAGTTCCCAGTGCTAATCGTGACATATAGTATAATCTAGTCTTCCAAGTCGGCTGTACCTATCCTCTATTCACACATGTCTGCAGTTACTGTGTCGACGTTCACCTAGCTTCCCAGTGTTAATTCTTTCGTGGTGTATACACTAGTCTTCCCAATCGCCAGTGCTTACTCTTCTGGGGTATAAATGTCTTTCCGCTTGCCTGCAGTTGCTGTTTCAGCCTTTACTTAGCTTCTTGGTTACTCGTCTTTATGGAGTCAGTTTACATTTGCATTCCCGATCTCCTGTGCTCAATCTTTTAAGTATGTCTTTACACATACTTGCAAGTTCTTTATTAGCCTCCACCTGGCTTCCTAGTTCCAAGTGCTCTTTTTGTTAGTTACTGTGTCAGCCTTGAGCTGGCTTCCTGGTTGCGAGTGCTCATTGTTTCAGTCTACCCTTGTTTTTCCAATAGGTGGTCCTCAATCTTGTGCTCTATACATACCTTTCTAATTTGTCTGCAGTTCCCGTGTCAGCATTCACCTGACTTTCAAGCGGTCAGGGATCATTGTGTCTTCCTATATTTCTCTTCCTAGACACCAGTCACTATTCTTCTAGCATACTCCTGACTTTCCAGGGGACTGAGGTCATTCTGTCTTCCTGCATTTGTCTTCCCAGTCGCCAGTCACTACTCTTCTAGTATATACGTGTCTATACACATACCTGCAGTTACTCTGGCAGCCTTCACGAATCTCCCAATTTCCTAGTGCTGATTGTGTCAGTTGACACTTCTCTTCCCAGTCGCAAGTGCTCACACTCCCGGGGTTTAAATGTCTTTCCACTTATCTGCAATCACCGTGTCGGACTTTATATAGCTTCTTGTTTGCCTGCGATTATGGCATCAGTTTTCATATGTCTTCCTAGTTTTCAGTGTTAATTGTGTAAATCTACACTTGTCTTTGTATATTATCCCGCACATAACTACTCAGCAGTCTGATCGCGTTGTGTCATTTGATCATTTTAGTGATAGTTGTCATCTCATCATGTGAAGATAAGAAAAGTGCATGCCAATCCTATTTTCTGATTGTAAGTTTAGGATAATGGACTCTAATAAGAATTTTCCGATCAAAGTAAATTAACACCCGCCTGACACTTAAAGAAGGAATTATTCATATGCTGAAGAGTTAAAATCAAGAAAGATGTGTACAAATGAATGAACGAACGAATTGGGCGGTTATCCCATTTGCTCCTCAGATTTGCTTCAGAATTTCAAAAATTCTCAAAAGTTTTAATTTCAAAGTGATTTTCAAACCCATAAACAAGATTAATTTTTGCGAATCAAAAGACTACGTCCAAGACATAAATTCCTGGGGAATTTATCAGATACCTTCTGAATGTGGACTTTCATATATACACTGGCGGAAAATGAAAAAAGAACACCAAGAAGAAGACGTCTGATACCAACGACATTTTTACAGCATAATAACGGAATACAGAGGATAACGTGATCAAAACATTATGGCAACATACAGCTGTATTTGCTGGTAAGCTGAAAAATAGCATTTCCATGTAACATGGTTAGTACGAGATTGAACCGCCATGAACTGCGTCACACTGTGCAATTCTGGCATGGAGTCTTTCGTACAGATGTTGGATGTAAGTTTGGGGTATTGAGTTCAAAGCATCCTCAACCTGGACGCGTAAATCGGGGATGGTCGTGGCTGGACGTGGAGACCGGATCAGTCGTTGCCCCATAAAATCCCACACGTGCCCAATGGGGACAAATCTGGTGGACGTGCAGGCCATGGAAGTTGTCTCACACCCTGAAGTGCATGTTGCGTTGCACGTGCCGTGTGTGGGCGTGCGTTATCGTGCTGGAAAACACCACGATAGATCGACATTACAAATGGCACAACAACGGGCTGAATTATGTTGTTGATGTAGGATGTGCTGTTTAACGTACCCGGTACAAACAGTAGCTGTGTACGAGAGTGATAGCTGATCGCTCCCCATACCAGGAGACCAGGTGAAGGCCCTGTGTGTCGCTGACGGATGCAAGAAGGGTGGAGACGCTCCCCTGTGCGTCTGCGAACACGCATACGGCCATCGGAGGGTCCCAAGCAGAATCTGCTTTCATCGCTGAACACGACAGATCGCCACTGCGTTCTCCAGTGCAGACGTTGGCAACACCACTGCAGCCGTTCCTGACGGTGGGCTGAAGTCAGAGGTACACATGCCAGAGGTACACATGCCAGAGGCACACGTGCACGTAGTCCTGCATCCAGTAGACGGTTGCGGATTGTTCGCACAGTCACCTCAGGTGCAACGGCAGCTCGGATTTGCGTCGCAGTGGATGTTCTGCTCGACAACGCCGCACTTCTTATGCGTCGATCGGTCAGCTCATCAGTCCGTCTGTGACTCCCGGTTCCACGTCTTCTCGTGTGGGAAAGTTCCTCGGACCATGTATGCCACCATCGTACCACCACCGGTACTTCCCGTCCAATTCGCTCCGCAATACGACGATACGACCACCCGGCCTCGCGGAGTCCGACTAGACGACCTCACTCAAAGTCCGGTAACTGCTAAAATCGTACACGTCTTCCGTGTCCAGGCATTGCAGCTTATTCAGGGTCTTCGTACGTGTCCGTACGCCGACGACTGATAACATTCACTTCGCCGTACTCCTTAAATACCACCGACGATAATTTGCATAATACGCCGTGTTGTGGCGTAAGCGCTCACCGGTCGGTCCCAAAATTAACATCACACCTACGTAATCTCGACCCCATTAACATACGTAAATTTCATGATCGTCCGCCAAATCCTTCTTGGTGTTCTTTCTTTCACTTTCCGCCAGTGTAGGACAGACCCGCAGGGCTTTAAAGTTTCCGTGTAACGGAACACAAGACTTACGTACGGAACTGTGAACTGAAGAAGTCATCAATAGCCCAACATTGTCACGAAAATAACCATAAATTTTTGTTTGGAAACGCTATTCTTATTGATAAACCTGATTCGACTAACAAGCTTCATATATTAGAAGCTTTCCACATATACCGGAATTCTTCACGACTTGTCAATGACATGACGTCTACGCCATTTCTTTCAATCGCGTGGAAACAACTCACCAAAAAACCGTGACCGTCAGAACTCTGATGATGTCACAATGATTTGAATATTTATGCTCCATTCGTTCTGATGATGCCGAGCCAAACGCTCTACGAAACTATAGTCGATGTTAATAAAACCCTTAATTGTGCATAAACGTTGATAATTTATTCTAAATGAACATCACAAGTGTGTAGTCTTGAATTATATACAAATGGATGTTAAAATTTAATGAAATTATTTTAGGCAAAGACCGTTTAAAGGGTTAGAAAAATCTAATATCTTCACCTGCTGGAATGTCAGTGGGTTTGTGACTGTATAGTAGGGAAATGCTGGCAGAATAAATAACAGTGCAATATATTGTATCACTTAAATAGATAAACTGGTCACTCGTGACCGAAAATTCTGTTCATCGTCGTGGAGTCTCTTCTAGCTGTTGGATTTTGCGTGAATCCAAGTCTTAGTGGTGTTGCGTGACCAGTGACCGAAAATTCTGTTCGTCGTCGTCGAGTCTTTTCTAGCTGTTGGATTTTGCGCGAATCCAAGTCTTAGTGGTGTTGCGTGACTCGTGACCGAAAATTCTGTTCATCGTCGTGGAGTCTCTTCTAGCTGTTGGATTTTGCGCGGATCCAAGTCTTAGTGGTGTTGCGTGACCAGTGACCGAAAATTCTGATCGTCGTCGTGGAGTCTCTTCTAGCTGCTGGATTTTGCGAGAATCCAAGTCTTAGTGGTGTTGCGTGACTCGTGACCGAAAATTCTGTTCATCGTCGTGGAGTCTCTTCTAGCTGTTGGATTTTGCGCGAATCCAAGTCTTAGTGGTGTTGCGTGACCAGTGACCGAAAATTCTGTTCGTCGTCGTCGAGTCTTTTCTAGCTGTTGGATTTTGCGCGAATCCAAGTCTTAGTGGTGTTGCGTGACTCGTGACCGAAAATTCTGTTCGTCGTCGTCGAGTCTTTTCTAGCTGTTGGATTTTGCGCGAATCCAAGTCTTAGTGGTGTTGCGTGACCAGTGACCGAAAATTCTGTTCGTCGTCGTGGAGTCTCTTCTAGCTGTTGGATTTTGCGCGAATCCAAGTCTTAGTGGTGTTGCGTGACTCGTGACCGAAAATTCTGTTCATCGTCGTGGAGTCTCTTCTAGCTGTTGGATTTTGCGCGAATCCAAGTCTTAGTGGTGTTGCGTGACCAGTGACCGAAAATTCTGTTCGTCGTCGTCGAGTCTTTTCTAGCTGTTGGATTTTGCGAGAATCCAAGTCTTAGTGGTGTTGCGTGACTCGTGACCGAAAATTCTGTTCATCGTCGTCGAGTCTTTTCTAGCTGTTGGATTTTGCGCGAATCCAAGTCTTAGTGGTGTTGCGTGACTCGTGACCGAAAATTCTGTTCATCGTCGTGGAGTCTCTTCTAGCTGTTGGATTTTGCGCGAATCCAAGTCTTAGTGGTGTTGCGTGACTCAGTGACCGAAAATTCTGTTCATCGTCGTGGAGTCTCTTCTAGCTGTTGGATTTTGCGCGAATCCAAGTCTTAGTGGTGTTGCGTGACTCGTGACCGAAAATTCTGTTCATCGTCGTGGAGTCTCTTCTAGCTGTTGGATTTTGCGCGAATCCAAGTCTTAGTGGTGTTGCGTGACCAGTGACCGAAAATTCTGTTCGTCGTCGTCGAGTCTTTTCTAGCTGTTGGATTTTGCGCGAATCCAAGTCTTAGTGGTGTTGCGTGACTCGTGACCGAAAATTCTGTTCGTCGTCGTCGAGTCTTTTCTAGCTGTTGGATTTTGCGCGAATCCAAGTCTTAGTGGTGTTGCGTGACCAGTGACCGAAAATTCTGATCGTCGTCGTGGAGTCTCTTCTAGCTGCTGGATTTTGCGAGAATCCAAGTCTTAGTGGTGTTGCGTGACTCGTGACCGAAAATTCTGTTCATCGTCGTGGAGTCTCTTCTAGCTGTTGGATTTTGCGCGAATCCAAGTCTTAGTGGTGTTGCGTGACCAGTGACCGAAAATTCTGTTCGTCGTCGTCGAGTCTTTTCTAGCTGTTGGATTTTGCGCGAATCCAAGTCTTAGTGGTGTTGCGTGACTCGTGACCGAAAATTCTGTTCATCGTCGTGGAGTCTCTTCTAGCTGTTGGATTTTGCGCGAATCCAAGTCTTAGTGGTGTTGCGTGACTCGTGACCGAAAATTCTGTTCATCGTCGTCGAGTCTTTTCTAGCTGTTGGATTTTGCGCGAATCCAAGTCTTAGTGGTGTTGCGTGACCAGTGACCGAAAATTCTGTTCGTCGTCGTCGAGTCTCTTCTAGCTGTTGGATTTTGCGCGAATCCAAGTCTTAGTGGTGTTGCGTGACCAGTGACCGAAAATTCTGTTCGTCGTCGTCGAGTCTTTTCTAGCTGTTGGATTTTGCGCGAATCCAAGTCTTAGTGGTGTTGCGTGACCAGTGACCGAAAATTCTGTTCATCGTCGTCGAGTCTTTTCTAGCTGTTGGATTTTGCGCGAATCCAAGTCTTAGTGGTGTTGCGTGACTCGTGACCGAAAATTCTGTTCATCGTCGTGGAGTCTCTTCTAGCTGTTGGATTTTGCGCGAATCCAAGTCTTAGTGGTGTTGCGTGACTCGTGACCGAAAATTCTGTTCATCGTCGTGGAGTCTCTTCTAGCTGTTGGATTTTGCGCGAATCCAAGTCTTAGTGGTGTTGCGTGACTCGTGACCGAAAATTCTGTTCATCGTCGTGGAGTCTCTTCTAGCTGTTGGATTTTGCGCTAATCCAAGTCTTAGTGGTGTTGCGTGACCAGTGACCGAAAATTCTGTTCGTCGTCGTGGAGTCTCTTCTAGCTGTTGGATTTTGCGAGAATCCAAGTCTTAGTGGTGTTGCGTGACCAGTGACCGAAAATTCTGTTCATCGTCGTGGAGTCTCTTCTAGCTGTTGGATTTTGCGCGAATCCAAGTCTTAGTGGTGTTGCGTGACTTGTGACCGAAAATTCTGTTCATCGTCGTGGAGTCTCTTCTAGCTGTTGGATTTTGCGCGAATCCAAGTCTTAGTGGTGTTGCGTGACTCGTGACCGAAAATTCTGTTCATCGTCGTGGAGTCTCTTCTAGCTTCTGGATTTTGCGCGAATCCAAGTCTTAGTGGTGTTGCTATGTCTCTCTCTCTCTCTCTCATTTCTTTATTAATGGTCCCGTTCTAATGTGCTAGTTCTTTCCACTTTATGTATTACTGAACCCGTTCTGATGTGTTGATTCTTTTTCACCCTCTTGGTAAATGATTCTGTTCAGATCGGCTAGTTTTTCTCACTTTCCAGGTTAGTTATCACGTTTCGATGTGATACTTCTCTCTCACTTTCTGATTTACTGATCCTGTTTTGATGGTGCTATTTCTCTCTCTCTAAGTCAACGGTCTTAAATCATTAAACATTTCTAAATAACCGCCTACAGCAGTTTCGTTTCTTTCTTTTTAACTTATTTCGAGGGTCTAACCTCACCGCACGAGCCGCTGTCGCGAGAGGTTAAAATCTGAAAAAAAGAGAAAAAAATAAACAAAACTGTTATTCGCGGTTAGTTCGAAATTTTGTTTTATCGAAATGATGTAGCTATTTTTCATTGTTTTATTTATTTGATTATGAAAATACACTATTTTTTAGACAGTTACAACACTGAAGCAGTTGAATAATTTGAATAGGAGATACGTGCCTTCCTTAAAAATTATGACCAAAGGAAGGGAGAAACTGGAGAAATAGCAAATACATGCACACCAGGCGAAGTGCTTTCAGCAAAGCGCATTATTAAAATCAGTGCGCGTGAGCGTCTACGCTGATTAGACAAAAACGTGTGTAGAAACAAAATCAGCTTTCAAAAAGTTTCTTGTGTAAAAATGCGTAAGAGCAGAAAACGTCGGTACAAAAAACACTCCTTTAAGAGAATATTTCTCTGACGCAGTATTAAAGATGATGTGGATTATGACTTTCTGTTTAAAAACATGCCATTATTTTTTACCGGAAACCATTTATTGACAAGAATTTAACACCTGTGGTAACAATTTTCCACTATTTACTCACGCTCTGCTTATTTTCCCTGCTTGACTATTATTATTCATTGGCTTAGGGTCACAAGTGAGATTCATAATTTACTCGTAAGAAAAGGCTTATCATTAGTGTGTTCACTTTATATTTGAAATTAGGTATGGATCTCCCTGTTAAGAATTTATTCATATATATTTTAGATTAGAATGAAAATAATTATTTTACAAAAATGCTACAATTAAGTACCGAGGTAGCACAGCCTTGCCATTGAACGTAGGCACAACACTGCGCAACCATCTTTTACTAATAGATGACGATGGCTCAGTGTTGGGCCTACGTTAATTTGCAAGGCTGTGCTGCCTGGGTAATGACTGATTAAAAAAATCCTGGTAAAACATAAAGATCAGGAAGGTGGTTTTTTATACGTCATTTATCAGCTTGAGGTTACAATAGCGTCTGCGTAAGAATTAGGCAGATGATTATTTACTTAATGCATGACGTCATTCGGTGGAATAACCTTATTGCTTTGCCATGGAGCAGAGATAAAATATTCTCTTCTGTTTAAAAATCTGCAAAACTGCATCAGAGACAGTTTAATTGCTGCAGGATGTGTTTGGGGCTAATTGCCTATCTCGTGCTCAAATATTCCGATGGTATGCAAATTTCAAGGATGGGTGAGGAGATTTGGAAAATGACGAAAGGCCCGAACACCCGATTTCATTGTGCACGTCTAAACTCGTTGAGAAAGTTCGCGAATGGATAAACAGTGATCCTTCTGTAACCTTGAGGATTATGGTCTGCGATTCGTCAGACGACCAGAAACGGCATACCGGAAACTGGTGCGTACCATTGGAGTATGCAAAAGACATCCTGGAGACTGCAGAAACACTGCAAAATTTTGTCCAAAGCATTGTGGCAGGTGATGAGACATGGTGTTTTAGTTATGATCCTAAAACGAAGCGCCTGATTACTCGGTGAAAGTCACCAATCATCAAAAGGAAAGAAGATTAGGTTAGAGAATTTCAAAATCAGAGCGATGCTTGTGTGCTTTTACGACAGCAAAGAATAGCCGCATCACGGTTTCATTCCTGAAGGTAAAACTGTCTCTGGAAATGCTTACACATCCGTTTTGGAACAATAGTAGAGGTGGATCGTTCGTTTCAGGCCTGAGTTCAAAAACGGGCAATGGTTTCGCCTTCACGATAACGCATCCGCACACAGAGCTGTCAGTGTACGGGAATTTTTGGCACGAAAATAAGTGTGTGTACTTAACCATTCCCCCTGCCGTATTTCCCAAATTTGTCATCATGTGACTACTTTCAATTCTTTAAATTAAAGCTGCCTGTAAAATGAAAAGTTTTTCAAGACATTGAAGACATACAATGAACTGTGACATCAGCTCTTCACTCCATACCAATAGATGACCTCTGCAAGTCCTTTCTTTTGCTGGCTGATGGTGCCACTTCCTGTATTAACGTACGTAGGAGGAATGTACTTTGAATAAAATATCTTCACGTAAGTTTTCCAGGTTTTCCATTTTTTTCAATTCAGTCTCATCACTTAATTGCCGCACTGTGGAAAAATTATAACGATGATACTCAGCGTGGAATTTTATCAATTTAGTCATACATTTCTTAACGGCTTACAAGCAAATGCGCAGATACGTAAACGAAGTATTTTCCATAACACCGGAATAAAAAAGATTTGATTTGTGTTATATCATGGTTTTCTCAGAAGTCGAAAAAGTTGTGCTGCCGTGATTAATTGTACAAGAGTTGGCGACAATATTTGAAGCTCTCCAAACTGCATTAATGGCAGTACATATGTATTTAACTGAACTCATGCCGTCCTTTCTTTCTTTTACCAAGCGTTGTTCTGATTGCAATAAGATAATCGATGGAATGAATATTGCAGACATATAACAGCAATACAAGGAAGAATTAGGGAACTATTTTTATACAAACAGGAGAAATTGTTGATGCTTTTTCAACATAAGGTTCAGTGAACAAAACTGCTAACCATATGTGCATTGTGAAAATCAAACTTTCTGGTGGCGACATTCGAACCCATACCATTCTGTTCCGGAACTAAATGCTTTCCCAAGTAAGTTACACCGAAAAGGGCTTATGGACGCTGCTTGCCGTCTTGAAATCTGCATCACCTCTCTAGTATGTCACGTACCCCCGTGAGAGGGGCAGGGACATGAAATCCCAAATGCCTCTGTAAAAGAAGAAATTGTCACTAATTCCAGAGGATATCTGGAAGAAGCATAATGCATTTTTTCGAGGCAAAGAAGGGATTCTCATTAATTCCAGACAATGAGTGGAGGGAACTACACACATTTTTCGAGGAACTTAACGGCCAGTAGATCCATACCTACGTTTTGGCGCCATTGTGAAACCCAAATTTGCTGATGATGGAACTCGAACTCACATCCTTCTGCTCTGGAGCCTGATACTTTCCCAATTAAGCTATGTCGGCTAGGGCTTATCACTGCTACATTGCCGTGTTGGCATGCGCGTCACTTTTTTAGTAGATAACAGCGTTCACAAAACATGCATAAACATCTGCCAGGGACAACAATGGTCAAAAACCTAAGCTCACAATGGAAGATAGGACTTTGGTAGGGAGTTTGGAAAATAAAGAGCAAAATCACTGTTAACTAAGTTTACGAAAATTATTAATATGAGTCTAAAAATCTTTGTGGCGAAATGGTCTACGCAATGGCATCTGATTAGTTCGTCCGAAATGGATCCGGATCCGAATCCCGGTGAGGCATGGATGTTGTGTTTGCTTTCTGGCTATGGTTTTGCATTCCGGCCTCTCCCTTCCCTGGAATCACTGGCCCTAAATTACGGAAGGGCGACCCCTGAAACCAGTGACCCTTGCGGTGGTCGTTAAACCTCCAATCAAAGAAAAACAAATCTTTTCCCCATTTCCAAAATAGTAAATAAAAAATAAATAAATAGCAATTCGTCAATAGATGCTCGGAATTAATATTTAAGACACAATTGCTATATCATTTCAGGCCAACGCCAACGTTCTGAATCCGAAGGAAGTAACAAAATGAGCGTAAGAACTCAGCTTCAGATGACTACAAATGCGTCATATGGCTTCTTGAATCATCATCTACATTCAAAATATCCTGGCCGCCCCGGTGGCCCAGTGGTCTAGGCAATGGCTTCTGATCAATTCGTCCGACATGGGTGCGGGTTAGAATCCCGTGAGGCATAGATGTTGTGTTTGCTTTCCGGCCTCTCCCTTCTCTGGAATCACTGGCTCTAAATTAGGGACGGGCGACTGCCTATAGTCCATTGAGTTCCTCATGGTGGTTGTTTAAACCTCCAATAATACATACATATATATATATACTGAAGAGCAAAACTGAAAACTAAGGAAAAACTTTAGAATTTAAAATGAAAGTTGCAAAATAACCTGAAGATCAAAACGCGCAACGCAGCAGTTTTGAAAATTCAGAATTCACATTCTATTAAGAAGACCTAAGCAAAAAAATACATATATATTTTTGACTCATACCAAGTACAACATAGAAAAGGTTATGTATCTACCGGTGTGAATAAAAGGAGAAAAAGATAAAAAAATAAAACAACTGAATGTAGAAGGTGTCGAGAATACTGAGCCTTGGCTTTATCAAGGACCAGCAAAAACTCTGCATTTTCTCACTTCCACAAAGACCTAGTTGGAAATGGGTTTCTGCAAGGCCATAGATGCAAGTAACATGCCCACCAAAATTGTTTTAAAAAATATATATATGTCATGTCCTCCGCAGAGTTGTATGACCTAGCACTAGTTAACAATTTCGCTTGCATCCATAACCCTCCTGGCCCGACCCATGCTCTTCATCTGTTACTATTAAACAGAGAGAAGAAGATGCAAGCGAAATTGTTAACTAGTGCTAGGTCATACACAACTCTGCGGAGGACATGACATATATATATATTTTTAAAACAATTTTGGTGGGCATGTTACTTGCATCTATGGCCTTGCAGAAACCCATTTCCAACTAGGTCTTTGTGGAAGTGAGAAAATGCAGAGTTTTTGCTGGTCCTTGATAAAGCCAAGGCTCAGTATTCTCGACACCTTCTACATTCAGTTGTTTTATTTTTTTATCTTTTCTCCTTTTACTCACACCGGTAGATACATAACCTTTTCTATGTTGTACTTGGTATGAGTCAAAAATATATATGTATTTTTTTGCTTAGGTCTCTTCTTAATAGAATATATATATATATATATTTATATATATCCTGTAGAGTTCACGCTTTGTTTTCTTTTTGGACGTGCACAGCATAAGCAGTCATGCTGTGCACACCCTAAGGCCATTAACAGTGTCCTCTCTCAAATTTGTGGCCACTGGCTCCGCATGAGGCATCTGGCCGGCGCACCACCCAAAACCTTCTGCGACTCTAACCCGGGACCATCTATGATACTTTAGAAAAGTCTGGGCTTCTTACCACTCAGCTATCGGGGTTGCTTTACATTTTAAGAAAGCCTATTTGGAGTTGGCGGGTTAGCCAATTAAAAGAATAGCGTACACTCTTAGGCTTGAAAGAATAAAAATCCTAAGATGCTAAAGTTAGAATCTAGAATCCCGTTTGTTGAAAAGTTTGTTCCTCCCATCAGTAGAACATAAAATGGGACAATTTATTTAAGCGGCAATGTCGTGCTTTCTTAATGCTCCATTGTTCTACTGCATGGTAAAATCAACAACTGTATCTGTGTATACGTTTCAGCTGATCACGCTGATCCCAGGCTTTAGGCTTTTCCAATATGAAGCCGCCTTCCGCGGAGAAAATTCCTCATATTTCAAGAAGCCATCTTTCAACATATTAATATTTCGTCTTTCAAGGTAAAGTGCACCTTGACTATCTTCGCAGTATTCCAAATTCTACTGAAGAAGAAAATTATTAAGAGCATCAAACAGCAATCAGACACGTGCCATCCTCACTTAGGTGTGCAACTACGACGCTGAGCTACATAGGTGACTAAAAAAGTAAGTTACACGTAGCGCCATCTGGAATGGGGGATTTGCAGTCAGACCGTGAGTGCTTGGAAGCGAAGCAGTTTGAACGTCAGAACTCAAAGCTGCTGACGGAAGGCATTTCAGTTCAGTAGCCGCGTAAGACGTGTGCAGAGGGGGCAGTTTGTAATTGCGCGTCAACTGTATTCTTACTCCAAATTGGAAGTGCGAGGAACCATTCGACTTTTGTAGGCTAAGCGCCTAAATGGCAATGACATCCATCGTGAAATCTGTGCTGTATACGGGGAAAATGCCATGTCTTGCCCGTCCATTTTAAAGCGGCGCCAACAATTTGAAAAGGGGTCGCACAAATTTGACGAACGAATACCGCAAAGGCAAGCCATCAATGACCAGCCTCAGGAGCATGTTGCCACTGTTGACGACATGATACGGGATAATAGGTGTATCAAAACCAAGGAAATTGTCAGTACGTTAGACATTTCATACGGGTCTGAGCATTTCATCATTCACGAGCAGATGGAATTTCACAAATTGTGGGCGAGATGGGTTCAACGTTTACTCACCGACCAGCACAGATACCAATGTTTCCTGTTGTCTTTGATTCTTCTGCAACAGTATTCTGCTGAGCGTCACAATTTTTTGCGTAGAATCATCACAGGTGACGAAATGTGGTTTCACCATTTCACCCCTGAAACCAAGCGATCGTCCATGGAATGGAAGCATGTCACCTCTCCAACAAGGAAGAAGTGCAAATTCCAACCGTCTGAGGGAAAGGTTATGGCGACTGTTTTCTTTGACTGTGAAGGTGTTGTTTACACATAATTTCTACCAAAAGGGACGATTATCAATGCTGACTCATATTGCCGAACGCTACGAAATTTGCGAAAGTCAATTAAGGACAGATGCCGGGATAAGTTCAGCGAAGGTGTCATTCTGCTGCACGACAACGACACACCCCACACAGCAAGGAAAACAAAGGAATTGATGCTGTCATTCAAGTGGGAGGTGTGGCAATATCCACCGTACAGCTCCGACCTATCCCCGTCGGACAACCATTTGTTCGGTAAAATGGAACAGGACCTTAGTAGACAACGATTCCAAACCGACGAGGCAGTGAAATCTGCTGTCCTTAACTGGTTGCACCAAACTAGAGCAGACTTTTTCTCTACAGGCATGGAAAAGTTAATCACACGTTCCGATAAACGCGAATATGTCAAAAATTAATAAATGTTCCAACATACATCCCCTGAGTATATCTCTTTATTATTTTTTTTTTATTCAACCGTGTAACTAACTTTTTGATCCACCCTCGTACGTTTATAAACAGTTTACTGCAAATGATTCATTCGAAAACGAAGCCTAGATAGCGGCAATAGAGAAAAGACTGGTGATTTGACCATTTAAAGATCCAATGTACCCGAAACAAATAAATGGTGCATGAAATTGTCTTCACTCCACAAACAGCAATATCAATACAACGGGCGGATTTTGCAAAAACTTAGGCAAACCAATTCCTTTCTCCCTCTCATTAAAGAAGTACAGCCCATAAACCTGGCACTAATATTTTATTCTCTCGTTACATGACACTGTAATAGTGCTAATTGTAAGTAAGCTTTTAATATTAACGTAACAGAACGGGAGTGTTTATTTTATGAAATGTAATGTAAATACTTATAATCTTTTAATTGTTGAATTTTAATCATATGTAAATAATTTAAGAACCCTTGCAGTTTTAGAATGTTTGAAAAGTAATCGTGGGAAACTTTTTAAGAATATATTTTTTGAGTTCGATTTGGTAGAGCCAGTAAGTCACCGGAAACGATTAGTCTATCGGCTGACTTCCTGGAGATGGACAACACACAGGACGTTCGTGTGTCTGAGAGAAGTATCTACAATAGAAGGCTTTTTTTAAATACTTTTAACCCTTTAACCGACCGGAACGAATTAACTCGGGACTAACAAAATGGGTTGAAATCAACTCGAACGAATATATTCGCTTTCTAAGAAGTGGGCAGCACGCCACTGGGTCGAATTCATTCAGGGTATGTTTAGTGGTCCCAAAACTCTGCTCACAGAAGTTACCTTAAAAATTAGAGCATGAAAAAAAAGTTGCTTTCGCCCTCAGATTTGTTATTCGGACTGGTCATTCAGGCTTATGATTGACACTAATCCTTTCTGATAAATTTACTGATAATGGGCTATGGCAATGGAGACGAATTTAAGAAAGGAGGACATGGTGTTTGAATCACTTATTTTTACCCAGTTGCATGATGTTACTTTCAAGGGGACTAGCCCTTCCATATCATGGTCACCGAACAGGGAATATAGGACTAGAAAGGAGAGAGTATCACATGTGATATGTTTACTTTCTGCTGAGATAAGAAGGAATAAATGTAAGATAAGTTGTTTTGTCGTAGCTTTCGTAAACCCCCGTCGCTAAGTGAACATTTCTGTTTGGAGAGGGCACAAGTTTTGGGCACCGTTTAGTTCAAGTATATCGGACGCTTAAAGGGTTTAAGCCACTCATTAGGCAGGACTTCCGTCCTTCGGGGTGGTCGGACGGAGGCATGAGGCGCGTTTTTTGGAAGTAGTGTGGTAAGGAATGAGAGAACGGGTCTTCCGAAGGAAGGATGATGACGTGTCTTTGGGCAGAATGCGACTAAGAGAAGTAGACAGTGGTGGTTGAGATTTCGGAGGAAGGAGTAGAATTTGAGAAGGTGTGCGTGGTTTCCGCTCCCGGGCGAAAACGAAGGAATGTAGTGAGGACATGGGATTGATGTCTAATCGCACGGGGACCCGGGTTAATCATTAATTAGGCAGTTACGCGATAATAAAGGATTTTATCAGGCACCAAATCGCTTCTGTTGAATGACCTAGTATTTCTTTATTGATGTTTTCAGTGATCAAGGAACTTTGCAGTCTCCAGACTATAACATGTTTCGGAAATTAAAGAACGAATTAAAATAGCACTGTGAAAACACGACTCATAATGAAAGGCTAGTCCCCCTGGCGCGAACATGAAGCCACTGGGTAGAAACAAGTGACTGAAATATCTCCTTCCTTTCTTAGGCTCGTCTCCGTTATTATAGCCATTTTAGCAGGTAATCAGTAAGAAAGGTTTAGTGTCCGACATCTGCCTAAACGATCCCTTTGAATGACAAAACTCTAAGACAGCGAATATTATAGTTCAAGCTGTTTTCAGCCTATTTTGCTAACCTTGTGTTAATTCGTTCCAGCCAGTTAAACAGCTCGAATTAATACACGGTCGAGTCACATTACTGTGACCACCAACTAATATCCAGAGTAACCGCCGTGTGCAGCGCGGACAGCAGCTGGACGGGCTGGGGGTGACTCAATAAGGTGCTGGAAGATATTCACAGGTATGTGGAGCCATGCTGACACCAGTGAATCATACAGCTGCTGGAGAGTCCGTGGTGGAGGATCCATAGCGCGAAAAACACGACAGAGGTGGTCCCACACGTCCTCAATTGGGTTTAAGTCTGGGGAATTAGGAGGCCAGAGAAGTACTTTGAAGTCTTCGTTGTGCGGTTCCAACCACTCTTGGGCATTTCTAGCTGTGTGACACGTCGCATTGTCGTTCTGGAAGATCCCATCCGCCCCAGGAAAGACAATAAGCATGTATGGGGTGTACGTGTTCTGCAAGGATGGATTCATAACGAATTCGGTCCATAGTGCCTTCCACAGGTGTGAATGATCCCAGAGAATGCCACAAAAACATCCCCAGACCATAACGCTGCCCCCACCAGCTTGTGTTCTTCCAACAATGGTTGAAGAGTGTTTTTTCTCCGATGTTTCTCGCTTTATATGCCATCGCCCATTCGTTTGATGAAGCACAGAACGTGGCTCATTTGAAAAGACAATCCACTGCCAATCAGCGGAGGTCCAATTCCTATACTGCCGTGAAATGTTAGCGTTTTCTGCCGCTGCACCGTCGTTAGCAAAGGTGCAGTGACCATCCGTCTGCATCGGAGCCCCATACGTAGCAGGGTTAGCTGAGATGTCGTGTTTTAGACACATTTCGGGTAGCCTTCAGCTACCCGAAATGTGTCTAAAAGACACATTTCGGGTAGCCTTCAGCCAGTGAGTTGCTCTACTGTAGCGTGTCGATCGGCCCTCACGCACCTTCGCAGCCGACGTTCACCACTCACATCAATGTCACGTGGTGCTGCTCCGCAGTTTGCACGTCGCTTATTCGCAATGGTGCCATTTCTCCAATCACGATACACTTTAACTACAGCAGCACGCGAACAGTTCACAAAATGTGCTGTTTCAGAAATACTGCCACCATTGGCCCGAAAGCCAATAATCATCCCTTTTTGTAAATCTGTTAAATCGCTCCTTCTATGCATGACAGAAACGATTGATATGTTTTCAGATTGCCTACAGCACACGTTACATACCCTCCAAGCCAGCTCACGATACGTGCCTTCTTTCATTGGCTACGCGCTGTTGACGTCAAAAGTAGGATGTTGTCACAATAATGTGACTCGACTGTGTATATTTGCTGTCGAAAAAGTGGGCCGAACGCGACTGGAAGGAGTGAATCTGTGCATCGGAAAGCGTTGCTTTCCTCATAGGTTTGTTGTTCAAATGGGTCGTTTAGTCGGATGACTGACCACTAAACCTTTCCTAATGATTACCTATAACAATAGCGAGAAATCTAGGAGAGGGGAGAGAAAATGTATGAGTCACTTGTTTCAACTCAGTGGCATGACATCCTTGTCAGGGTGACTACCCGTTCCCCTTCATACCTTGGAGCATGAAAAAGAGACTAAAGGACTTGAAGACAGAAAGGGAACTAGAAGAGAACTATTAGCTGTGATATTTATGGTCGTCGCTGCTGAGACGAAAAGGGAAAACATTGTTTTGCTGTAGCGTAGATTTCGTAAAACTCGGCCACTATGTGTGAACTTCAATTTGGGGAGCCCAGAAAATTTTGGTTCATGTACATCTACTTCTTAAATGGTTAATGCAGCGTGGGCTGTGTTCGAATCCGGAGTGAAGCATGCAGATTATACTCGCTCTTGCATCCTTGACTCATTCTGTACTGTGTTCTGTGTCCCTGAATTAAAGGGGTACTTACTAGTACACTTAAATGCTCGCTTGTGAGTTAAAGCAGGACATTTAAAAGATAGCAATCTGTATTGAGCTTGACTTTAATTGGGAACAATAATAAAATGTCAAATCTATGAATGCAAATTTTGCTCTGGACACCTAAGTTACTAGATTCTTCTCTCGTTGGCTAATTTATTTATGTGACGGTGTGCAATAAATATACCAAATCAGAAAATTCATGAGGTTGATGTTCTTTATTTATAAACATTAGCAATCAATATGTACATCTCATTACAAAACTCTTTTTTTGTAGCTTAGCATACCCTGCGTAAATGATTGCAACATCGAACACACAAAAACCACAAAAGTGCATATATTAGTGTGCAAAAACAGAATGATTAATAAGGAGCAAAATGAGGAAAGGCGATAATTCCCAGTAGGACCAAATAAGGTAGAGTAAGTGATACCTAAGCATTTACGTTGCGAATGAACGGCATAAAACGAACAAAAAATAAAAGTTAAAATATTTACCCATGCGATGTAAATGAATAAAAGCAATCTGTTATGCGCATAGCTAATATGTTTTACACAAAAACTGGCAAATTAGCGGTCGTAATGAAATCTGAGAGACTACTTAAGTGACGACATTGAGAAGGTCTGAATATTTTATAGAAAGAAACTACTTCGCAGTCGAATGTTATATTAACTGTATGGTGAAAACAGATTAATTATTTCTAGGGGAATTGTGCTTATTTGCATATGTAGCTTAAGTATTTAAGACGTCTTATGAAACAAATTTCTCTAAATTATTAACTACATTTGACATTCAAAACAGAATTTAATATTTTAAATAAGTGTCGGCAGAACATAATTTCTGCACAATTAATTTTCTTCCTGAATGAGCAGCGAAAAACTGTGACAGTTTCTTACGTTATTCTAAACAGAGGATAGGGAAAGGGAGTCCTAAACTGGATTATAGAGAAATCAGCTGCAGCAGTAGAATATACACTATGTGTATTTGCATGCTTCTGGACTCTGCGCATCGTAATTCTATCACCTTCTTCTAGGTAGCAGTGTTAGAGCATTTGCACAATATGGACTTTTGTGCAATCAAGACATGCTGTTATTGACTGTTAGTGAGAGAAGTATTTTACTAAAAAAATCCAAACGTTAAGAATTTAGAAACTGTTGGAAACCGATAATGTCGCCGGTAATTCAACTGGTCGCTATAGAAATGGAAACTGTTCAGATGTCACCTTACATGAGGGTCAAAGAAATCGAAACAACTTAGACCCGCTTTTATCGGAGATTTGCAAAACTTTTCTTTCTTTCTTCCTATATACACGCCAAGTAGGTCTTTCTTTTCCTCTACGGAGACCAGCCGTAATGGAGGTTTCATAACCGTGTTACACCAGATTGGGTTGCTGGCCAGAAAGAGCAGGCGATTTTATTTTTATCGGAAACGACTTTATCTAACTCGAAATCATCGAAAACAAATTCACCGAACGAGCGATTTGTCGTAAATCATGAAACGAAATTATGAAAACTTTTCGATGAATTCGTGTAATAACTTGGTTTGCACTGTTTTAATCTTCTATATAACTGTACAACATCAACTTAAAGACGCTTACGATCAGCATGATAAATAATTGATACTAGCTTTCTTCTACATATATCAAAATAAGGAATGCAATATTTCGTTGGTACAGTGTTTAATGAACTTCCTTTTTTATAGATCGTCTAATTTCGTTTTTGGATACATATTTCACCGCTGAAAGGGCTTTTCATTAATCATTTTAAAATGATATAAACTCTTCTGAAAATCTTAGTGAATTTAAAAGTGGTTCGGGAGTCTTTGAAAGAGTTTTCACGAAGCCTTTTTGTTGAAATGTGTTTCTATGAACGCCTGTGATCCGGATTTACTGCCTTATTTATAATATTTGTGGAACTTCATATAGTGAATCGAGTACTCGACATTTTATAAATACATAGAAGGCAATACAAATGTATTTGATGGTACAAATGTGCCGTATTTTCACTGTTTCCATGTAGCAACTCCTTCAGAAACTTAAACATTACATTGCCCTCGAGCGTGAATCGTACCCGCATCTCCAGATTTCCTTTGAACATGCAATCGTTACAACACTCAGGACAAGGAAGTCCCGAGCAACTGAAGCTAAGAAGATGCAGCTTAGCAATCTAAGACCTATTCAGATTTGCCTTAGTCGAAGCTATACCGTGGTTCTTCCTATCGTCAACGCGACCTTTTCTTACATCTAGGGGTGGCTGTAAGTCACAAGTTCCAGTGCTTCAGAGAACATCATACACCGATGAGCTATTCCATTATGACAACCCCCAGCCGTAGAGCAATGAACGCGCCTGGAGACCGAACCGTGGCACAGGTGAAGTTTATAGAGCAGTATATATACAACCCGAGGACTGGCTTTCGGTTAGTACAGTGTTTGGGGTCAGAAGGCCACAGTATTTGTCATTTTCCTGTAGGACTTCCCTCCACAGTGAATAGAGTTTAGGTCCCAGCCACCTACAGCGAGATCGCCTTTTAGGCAGGTCACGGAAACGGAAGGAATGAGAGCAAGTCTAGCGACTTTAACAGAACAGTTTGTAGTGAGACTAGAGTACAGTAGATGGCGCCACCGTACAAGTACGATGTTGCACACACAGGGGTGAGAGAATTTCAGGGGGCATAGGAAAGGATACCCATTTAACCAGTGGGTCCAGCCTGGGGGCCGTCACTTAACGTGCTCGTTCGATGCACGGCGGATATTCAGCGATTGTTAGTAAATCACAACATCTCTGAAAGATCAGCCCAGGTTCGGCCCTGAGGACCTTGCATCGATAGTCTGATTCGCTAACCACTAAGCCATCCGCGGCTCTTCGGGGCTAAAAATGGAAAAAGCTGCCGATTTATCGGAGTTTGATGAAAGATAAACTGTGATGACACGGCACCTCGGAACTACAATCTCGGAACCTGTGTGGCGTGTGAGTTGTTCGGGTGCCGCTGTATTGAACACGTATCAAAAGTGGTGCACAGATGGGCAAACGACAAACCGTCCTCCAGCTGTGTGTCGTCCTCAGCTCATTGATGCCAGAGGAGAGCGGAGATTGTCGCGCATTGTTCACAGTGACCGCAGTGCCACAGTGCGACAAATCACCCGCAGCTGCTACAGTGGTGATCAGGGCAGTGTGTAAAAGCACACAGTTCATCGCAGCCTTCTGCGCATGGGCCTGCGTAGTCGAAGACCCAGCCGGGTCCCAATCTCACTGCACGTCATCGGCAGCAACGTATGAAATGGGCCCAAGATCATCGAGAGCGGACAGGGGATGATTGGAAGAAAGTGGACTTGTCTAACGAATCAAAATTCCTGGTGCGTCACGTAGACGACCGAGCGCGGATACCCCGATTACCAACGGAGGCTGGGGCACCCGGATGCACTGTTGGGCGGAAACAGGCCGGCGGCGGCGGTGTTATGCTGCGGGCGATGCTTTCTTGTAACACTTTATGCCTCATTATTCCAATAGCACAATCTCGGACAGCTCGGTGCCCTAATTTGACAAATTTCTACCTGACCGGAGCAGTATTTTGAGTAAAAGGAGTTTAAAGTTTCATTTTGTTGTAAGTTTGTCTGTAATGGAGTTTTGGCAATGTCAACTGCTGACCACTTCTTGAAACATATTATAAATACTTTTAACATTCCTTCCGACGAAATATTGTGTTTATATAGAGAAAACTGACATAATCCGTTTTGCAGTTAGAACCTTGTTACTCTCATATTGCCAATTCGGGAAAGTGTCAAGGGTGTAAATGAACAATCAACTTTGTCAAACTAAGGTATTTAGTTAATTCCAGTACAATTTGTAACTTTATAACATCAGTACCAAATTTATGTATTATGGATTGAAATGTTAAGTCTGAAATATTAAAAAGGTGAAAAACAAATATAAGTAGGTTATTACATAAACAAAATAATGTATTTCAAATAAAAGGAGAAATAACAAAATCTAGTCTATAATATTACTGCAAAGGTGCCTACTTTATATTTAGTGTGTATATTGCGTGTCTTGTAATGGCCTTAAAAGAAAACCAGCTTTTTCTTTAATTCAGATGTTTCATTTATTGTTCTCTGCACTTTAGGTGGGACTTAGAAAGCTACCAGAGATTCACTTGGACCAACAACTGATTTCCTGTTTGATGTTTGAAACTTAATATTAACAACTTGTTCATCAGTATCTGGTTTATGATTAATTTTGTAGCCCACTTCATGTACCTTGTCTGTGAACTTCAAGCTTGCTACTAGAGTGTAAGGAATAGCCTTATAGTTCAAATGTTTTGCAGGCGTAGCAAAATCTTTGAAATCTTGCTGTGCCATTTGTATAATTCTATAGAGATTCCTTTGATTAAATTTTAGTAATGCTCTGATGAGTCCAATTGAGGAATGCACGTCATATTGTTTCAGTGTGCTTTCAATGCAGCTGTGAACAAACATTTTCAAATACAATTGTTCACATACTTGAATTTTCTCATCAAATGACATGAAGAAATACTTGAATGAATAATTCTTTCTGGACTGCATTTGATTATTTCTTGGTAATCCATCAACATGATCAGTGTTTTCATCGTCAGACACATTAGGATCATCAATTCTTTTTCTCTTTAGCCTAACCGTGTGAAAATGTTCTGTAGTGTTAATTATGAAATGTCTCTTTTCTGTTGCATTTGGTAAATAATAGAATGTTTTGTGCAGTTCAAAACGTTCATCCTCAGATATCGTTTGACTACATTTGCTTTTGCAATGAATTAGACATTTTTTGGATGTTTTGCATCTTTCGCAGGGACAGTCTTGCCTCGCCGACTTACATTTAATTTACCTGCCTGATGTGCTGCCTGTCTTACAGTGCTTTTCCATTTCCATGGTTTGGCAATACCTTTTCGAACCCTCTTCCATGGGTATTCTGTAGTCTTGTAGCCGCAGTTCGTTGATGACTGAGTGCTGAAAGAAACACAACTCCATTTTCTATTTCACTTTCTCGGTCCATTGCAATTAATTACGTAACAACAGTAATACCTACTCAAATACGAACGTCAAACTTAACAACCTTTACCGTTGGCCACCAGGAATCAGCGAGGTACAGGTGTTCCGAGACTCACTTGCGGACTTAAATACAACTGGCCGCCGATGTTGTGGATATGCAAATTTATCGTTCTGGCGGTATAAAACGGTCAGACTCAGTGGTTTACTGAAAAGCTAATACCGCCCAAACAACTTCGTCAGTAGCTTGACAAAATGTAATATGTTTTGTCAAACTTCTGACGTTCGGTAAAACGCCATATTATGGCTTTTTAACGATTACAACCTAGTCACTCTATTATTCCTTTTAGTGGCGCCGCAGTTGCAAATGTGTCACTTTTGTTTATTCCATAAAATGCTAACAATAGACTGTCCAAAGTCAGTCGCTGTATACAGAATGATAAACAGTAGATATTGAATACATGACCTCAAATTTGAAAATTTTGTCACTTAGAACCTTGTCAAAGTAGGGCAGCGAGCTGTCAGGTATCTGAACATTGTTGCGGACCAAGTTCACCCATTCATGGTAACTGTGTTCTCCGCTGGTAATGGCCATTGCGAACAGGATAATGCGCTATGCCACACTGCCAAAATCGTCAAAGAGTGGTTCGAGGAACATTCTGGTTACTTTCTGTTAATACCCTGGTCTCCAAATTCACCTGACATGAACCCAATCGAACATTTGTGGTTCGACATGGAAAAGCTTGTGGTCAGAAGCCGTTGCAATTGAGAAGTCCCAGGGTAAAAATTGTGATACTTTCACACCCAAAGAAATGCCATACCCCTGGAAATATCTTGTAGACCAAGAAAAAAGAATGAAAAAGAAAAAAAGAAAAAATATATATATAGTCAGTCCATGAAGAAATGCAAACTTGAAATCACGGGAAATCGCAGTGGTCTAAGGCGCTGGCCTCTGATCATTCGTCCGTAAGGGGTCCGGGTTCGAATCCCGGTCAGGCATGGATGTTGTGTTTGCCTTATGGAACTAGCTCTCTCCCTTTCCTGGAACCAGTGACCCCAAATTAAGGACGGGCGACTGCTTATAGCCCATTGAGTTGCTCACGGTGGTCGTTAAACTTCCGATTAAAAAAAAAAAAAAACGACAATAATGCACCACTGGAGCGATAGATGGCGTGTTGCTGCATAGACACGTATACGAGAGTATACGTGAACACAACGGGCCTTGTCGACGTGGAACACCGGGGTTATGAATGAGACACGAAGGTCGACTATACGAGACATCGTTGTTCAACATTGAACAACATACATTTTGCTGCTGAAAAAGACGGGTCGAAACTAGTCTGGACATTCACGTTGTGGGTGTTCGTCGTTGTGAAATTTCTGCTCGCTGATTGAAAACGTTGCTAATATAAAGGTTGTTATCTTCACCTTCCGTTTATTTAGTCAGACTTTCTGTTTTATACTTTTGACGATCGCATATGACGGTAAGATTTTTAAAATATTTTTAAGAAAATTATTTAGAATTTTAGGATTCCTTAGACATTCGTTTAAATTCCGACGATTTGGACTCTAGTGCTTTTGCTGATGATTGTTAATCTCTCGATGTTTTTAATTCAGACTCTTAATGACTTCCTTTGTCACATTCATTTGAACTGGTTTTGAATATCTCAGGTGTTTTTAAATAATAACTCAACGAGCCTGGTCTGCGCAATATTCAGCTAAACAACATAAACGGAATATAATAAGCAGTTGGACCTACATGTATCCTTCTGAAAGTTTATCTTTGAGGGTAAGTGTATATTATAATATCTGAAAATTTTGTTTTATTGACTGGTAAATTACCGAATTCGATAATATTATACAGAGGCGATGATTAAGCGACGAATGGGCACTCAGCACGTGAAATGTTACAACGTGTGAAAGTTATTGAAATAGTAGCAGTGCTTTTGATTTATATGGAAAAGCGGGTTCGCGCTAAATAACCACCACCCCGAAATGTACGGGAACTGCAGGACCTGCTGTTGACATTATGGTACCAGATACTCCAGGATAACTATCTCTGCCTCATCGAATCGATGCCTTGCCGAGTGGCCGCTGTGTTACCGGCTGAAATAGGTCCTACAGCTTATTCGGTAGGTGGTCATAATGTAATGGCTTATCGGGGTACAAATAAGTGGGAAACTAATTTCCCCGAAGAAATAATTCTCCCCAAATACATAGAAGGTAAATAGAGAGATGCAGGTTTGATTCCCGCTCCAAGGCAATGTAATTTTTAAGTTTTCTGTAGGAGTTGCTACAGGGAAACAGTGAAAATACGACACATTTGTGCCAACAAGTGTAAAAGTAAAGATACATCAATAAACCTATATGTTTAGAAAATCCGGTAAGTCGCATTTTATTCGTTCTCTGTTACAGAACATCCCCATCATTTATCAGAATATATCGCTAAAGACTTAAGCAAATAAAGATTAATATTGAATCATATTCTATAATTCATTGATTCTTATATTTCTTTTATTAAAGGGTGCATTATAAATCCGATGGATATATATAGAATGATGGAAAATTTCACTGTATAATATTTAAAAATTATCTTCAATTCGTAAGCTTAACCGACAGATTGAAACTCCAAATTCGTGGGACAGGATTCCATTTGCGTATTCTCATGATATTCGAAAAATATTCCTTACCATGAAGTAATGTTTCGGTGATTTGGCATTGTAAAATTTTGCATTTGATGATTTCACCTACAGCTTTAATTTTCGAAAAATTTCCCTGTGATGATTTAAATGTTTGTTCCGTTTGAGATTATTTAGACTTCGAGGATTTGGCATTCGACGATTTCCCTAGTTCTGTTATTTTTGAAAAACTTGTTCTGCCATGAAGTTTTTGTTCGATGATTTCGTCTTCGATTATTTGGATTTCCGTGAAACTCACGTGAACCCCTGGCCCTCAGGGTTTCAGTGGCAACATGCGAACGTAGAAGGCCTAATGAGGAACAACACCACATTCGCATCAGACCACAGTGAACAACACTGACGGCCATACACGTTCGTCCGTCCCTAATTTAGGGGTACTAGTTTCAGTAAAATGAGAACCAGCGCCTTAAGACAAACACACCACTCATGCCTCACTAAGGAGACTAGCGTCTGGCGAGAGAGGTATCTACACGAATTCCGTTACCTCATTGGCAGCAGCAAAACCGGCACCCACCCAATTGGCGACCGGCAGCGAAACGGCACTTTGCTTTGGGTATTTGCAAGGAGGTCAGAAGAAGAGGAGGTGAAGGGACCCGTTTTGAGTGAAGCCAAAACAGATCAGCTGTTTCTGTCCTCTCTCTGAGGTGGTGGGAGTCTGCGCTGTGAGAGTTCGGGAACGTGACGTCACTTCCTGTGGCTTAAGCAGTTTTGCTTAGCGCATGCAAACCAAGGATGGAAAGAAGGAATATTTCGGACTTCTTATTTCTTAGCATTAGGCTTTAGGTTATATTTTAAACATGGTTACTTGCACATGGGCAGTATGCATGGTTACTTACACATGGGCAGTAGTAAGCGCACTATGTAACCATGCGCACTATGCACTTCCGCTCAAAAAATCATTATTTTGTTCAATTTATAAAGAAATACCAACATATATTTTCCTGAAAGAAATACGGGATTACGCCATATAATACAAATTTTGAAGATGACAATCCGATTTTTGGCGTAAATGTGACAAGGATGGTAAGTCAGATAATATCTGAAAACTTGAAAATTTTCATCGTCCTGGAGCGGGACTCGAACCCACGTCTCCCAGAAAACCCACGTCTCCCAGAAAAATTCAAATTGAATGGAAACTTGAAACTTGGTCGTTCTGGGTGGTGTAGTGGTTAGCATACCTAGGTGTTTTCTGGGAGACGTGGGTTCGAGTCCCGCTCCAGGACGATGAAAATTTTCAAGTTTTCAGATATTATCTGACTTACCATCCTTGTCACATTTACGCCAAAAATCAGATTGTTATCTTCAAAATTTATATATTTTCCTGTTTTTTTCTGGAAATTTTTTATTATGGGAATGAATATTTCTGCCTCAATTTTTTCATGCCTGTATAGGTAGAGTAAGAGTCCGAAAAACCCGTTCAAAATCGCGATTTTCCCATAGAGATATACAGGAGATTCTTAGGTTGGGCGCATTGGCGTAGTCAGCTGATAAAAAGTGGCGTCACGCCAGAAGCACAAAGAGAGGGGCTGTTGCCATCTCCTCTTACTTCTAACCTCCTTGGGTATTTGGCGGGGACAATGGCTACAGCGAAGAGGTAAGTTGTTTCATGTGTATCTCGTGTTCGTTTTGATCGGAAAACAATTTAGTGTTCACGATTTTCAGAATCACACTCTATCTTAATTTTCCACTCCACAAAATCATCAATGTTGCGAAAAACTTTATCTTCAAATGATAGTAAAATATCAGGATGACTTGTGCCAATATGATTTTGCAATTCTTCTACAGTTCTAAAAGGATCTCACACATGCTACAAACAACTTTACCAGAAAACTGTTGATCTCCTGTTGAGTGAAACATTTTATGTGTATGTTTAAACTTTTTTTTGTTGAAAAAGTATGGCAACAGAAGTTACAGGAAACGTTGATGTGAACAGAAGGCATTTCACATTCAGAACTGTTGGAATTAGCATTCACATTTAATTCCTCACTGTTTGCAGCGTTACTGGCACTTGAAACGGACGCATCAGATCCAGTGGTTTTGCAGATAACATGTTCAGTATCAGGGGAACTTACATCGGTAGGAATCTCTTTCTGTACCAGTGAGACCGGGTTCGAATCCCGGCAAGGCATAGATATTGGGCTACCTCCAGACTTTTTTTTTACTCCAAATGTTAGTTCACAGTGGTTGCATCTCAATCCCTTTGCAATACGAGGTTCATGTATCACGGAAACATCCGGATGAAATTTTTTAATATGCTGGTTCAAATTCTTTTTCTACCCGAATGAAACAGCACAAATTGAACAACTTAACCTGTTCGCAGTATCCATCCAAATATAAAATTTAACCAGAGAAAAAAAATACACAATTTACCAAACTTTGTGATAGCTGTTGTGTCCCACGATTTTAATTTAACCAGAGAAAAAAATACACAACTTACCTCTCTCAAACTTTGCGATAGCTATTGTGCCCCCACGATCTTTTTTTTTTTTTTGATTGGAGGTTTAACGACCACCGTGAGCAACTCAATGGGCTATAAGCAGTCGCCCGTCCCTAATTTAGGGTCACTGGTTCCAGGGAAGGGAGAGAGCCAGTGCCGTAAGACAAAACACAACATCCATGCCTCACCGGGATTCGAACCCGGACCCCAGACGGACGAATGATCAGAAGCCAGCGCCTTAGACCACTGCGCCACCAGGGCGGCCACGATCTTTACCTCTTCGCTGTAGCCATTGTCCCCGCCAAATACCCAAAGCAAAGTACCGTTTCGCTGCCGGTCGCCAATTGGGTGGGTGCCGGTTTTGCTGCTGTCAATGAGATAACGGAATGCGTGTAGATACCTCTCTCGCCAGACGCTAGTCACTAAGGAGTCGAACCCAGGACCTAATAAAACTGCAAACCAGAAACATACGTCTCTGATCATCAGTCCACCTATCAAAATCTTCAAGCTACGCTGAGGTGCGAGAAAAACTGGGAACGGCGCTACCATTTCCATTACATGCCACCACACCCATGAGGTAAATAATATCGTCCGCAAACGACACACATACAGAGAGAGAGAGAGAGAGAGAGAGAGAGAGGGCAGATATCTCCGCAAGCTCAAGTAGTACCATTCGGAGCTCTGATGGCAGCTTATCAAGGTTTCAGCGATTTCGAACGTGGTATGATAGTCGGCGGCAGGGAGATGGTGGTCATTATCTCTGACATTACCACGAAATTTGTATTTATACGGTCAAAAAATTCAAGGGTGTACCTGAATTACATAAGCTCAGGGAAAACATCCAGAGTGTTAGACAGGGGTGGCCGCATAAAAGCCCTGGTCGATCGTGGACAGCGGTATTTGGCACGCATCGTAACATATGCCTGGCACCCAACATTGCCGCAAATCACAGCGCAATTCAGTGTTAGGGGCCAGTAGTAGCATCAGCTTCCGGACAACACAAGGTTCTCTATGTTCTATGGGGTTCAAAAGCCGACGGCCCACCCGGGTACCTTTGTTGACCCTACGACACATGGCTGTGCTCCTCGCCTGGAATCAGGAACACCGCCATTAGATGTAAGATGAATGGAAACGTGTAGCCTGGTCTGACGTAAATCGCGGTACTAACTGTTTCGGGCAGATGACAGACTCCTGCTGTGGGGACCACCCCACGTGACAATGAATCCCGCATGCCTACAAGGAACAGTGCAGGCCAGTGGTGGCTCTGTTATGGTGTGGGGGTGTCTTCAGCTGGCACGTATTAGAACCGGTCATTGCAGACCGCTCTGACCGGTGGAGGCTATATAACCATCCTTGGCGATCATTTGCACCCGTTCATGTCATGCAGCCACTCCGACGGGTGCGATCTCTTTCAACACAATGGGCTACCGCACACGTCCACATTCCTCAGCCATTTTAAACCCCATCTAACAAATTTGGGATGTTGTTCGACATTCCATCAATGCCAGGAATCCTCCACAGGCAAATATTACGGAAATGTGGAGTGCGCTGCAGTGTCACAGAGAGCTCGTGAAGTCCATGACCCGTCGCGTTGCTGCCGTTATCCGATCGGAAAGACCAACGCAGTATTAGAGAGGTATCCCAGTTGTAGTTTTTTTTTGGCACTTTAGTGTAAGCTTTACTTTTTTTTAGGATTTCCAACCGTAAGCTGAAAAAGCGTATATCCTCCAGCTTTGTCTATCTGTCCGTCCGTCCGCACGATAACTCGCGTAAAAATGGTTCGATTTCGATGAAATTTTAGTATGTGGTAGGGGACTACCTGGGGACAAACCTTGTAGAAAATGAGCGAAATGGGATCACACTCCAGAACATTGGAGCGGGATCTATTCCATTGCCCTTATGCGTCATAATTTGCTCAATCATGGTTCGATTTCGATGTAATTTTAGTATGTGGTAGGGGACAACTGGGGAACAAACCCTGTTAAAGCTATGCGAAATGGGGTCAAACGTCAGGACATAGGAGCGGCATCCATTCCATTGCCCTCATGCGTCATAACTTACGTAAAAATGCTTCGATTACGACAAAAGGTTATTATGTTGTTCCGAAGGTATACTGAACCAATTCCGTTTAATATCATCGAAATGGGGTGAAAGGTCACGACACAGGAGCAAGATTTATTTCACAGCTTGAGTAATAATTTCTGGTATGTTGGAAAGCGTATTATAATCAATGAATTGCATGATTTTACTAACTTGTTTAAGATATTTACACTGAAGAGCAATTGGATTAGAGATACATGTCTAGTAACATGTAGCACCACCTTTCGCCCTGATGACGGCGGCGATTAGTCTCGGCATGTACTCGACAAGACACCGGTAGCGTTGGGAAGCCATACGGATCCACTACCCCTGAACAAGCTCCCACAGTTCCCGAAGATTTAATGGAGGGGTGTCAGAGCCCCGAACATCTCTCTCGATGGCATCCCAGATGTGCTCGATGGGATTGATGTCAGGAGACCTAGCTGGCCAAGGAACCGAGGTCACGTCGGTGGAGTGTTCATCCAACCATTCGGATACAATTCGAGAGCAATGGCACGTCTTGTTGCAGGATGAGGTCCCCAGTGGGATGTTGAAGACGCACAAACGGGAGCAAATGGTCGTCCAGGATACCCCAGTAACGTTGACCTGTGAGGGATGATGTCACACGTACCAGGGGTCCCATTTCAGTCCACGTAAACAGTCCACAGACAAGAATGCCACCCCCACCAGCTTGAAGAGTAACCTGTTGGCAAGAAAGATTCATCGCTTCATGTGGTTTGCGCCGTACTCGCATCCTGCCATCCGCATGTACCAACGTGAATCTCGACTCATCAGTCCAGGCAACATTTTTCTACATGTCTAGGGTCCAGTGGCGATGTTCCCGCGCCCTTGCTAATCTTTTCACCCTGTGATGTGCGGTCAGCAGCGGTACCCGCATGGGACGGTGGCTTCTGTACCCCAGAGCGGGGAGATGGTTCTGGATGGTGTGGCTGCTTACACGTTTTGGTGCACCAGCGTTAAATTGCCGAGTGATTTCTTGTACTGGGCCCGCCTATCCGCTGTTACAATGCGAGCTACCCGACGATGGCCCCGCTCATCCACACGCTGTTGTTCACGGCAGTTGGCCCTTTCAAGGATGGTTTTACTGGATTCGATGTACTCACGGTGCACCCGTGACACAGTGACTCCGGAAAATCTCAGTGCCAGCACGACTTTCGAGATGGAGTGACCATTGCTCTCGAATTGTATCCGAATGGTTGGATGAATCGTCGGGCCCCGACAATTTGCCAACGATCAAATGCGCTTAGATCCTTCGTCTTACCCATAATACGCCCGACTCTTACTGATTTCCGTCGCATAACTCTTTATATTGTCGGATCGCTGCATGCGTCCTGTCGTTTCCGTTTACAGGGTCGCCCACAACGTCTCATTCGCATAACGTCAGCTGTCTCTAATTCAATTGCTTTTCAGTGTATTACTGTGATGTGAGAAATTGCAATATTTTAATACATATTTTTTGGCTCCAGTCCAATCCGTGTTGCTGTATTTTGTTCGGTAACTTTCTCAGGATTGAACATCTGTCGTCAACAATACCTTTTTGAATGTTCTTTAACGATTTTGATACAGCAAAGAAACCAACTTCTGTTCCCCGCGTTACACATGCACTACTAGAAATAAAGAATGCATAGCCTGAAAAAGAGATCGGTGAGGCGAAAAATATAAAAAACGAAACAGAAGCAAACGGTTGTGTCTAACACGTGCTCTTTCGAAATGAGGTCGAAAAAGTCACGCTTCAAATTCAGCTGATGGAAGGTTCGTTGATGGAAGCGGCTAGTAGAAAAGTGAGAAAAGTCACGCGCCGGCAGCGGCAATGATTCATCGATTGACCACGGCAGTGTGTACGTGCCCACACTGTTCGGCCTTTCCACACTCCCATGGAAACCTAATTTTCTATCATTCTTGCATAATTCTTCTGCAGTTATCGCGATAATCTCGCAGGAGCTGTTCATTTACCAAACGACACAGAGTTCTGAGTGACATAATTACAGAAGTCAACGGCGAAGTGAAGATTAAAAGCTTAGTAAGTACCTAATATCTCGCAAAATATTTCATGGTATGTGTGACATACTGGTTACATCAGCCATTTTGGTTGCCTCCAATTATTATTTATTTTTACATTTGATTCATGCTTCTTCCTGGTCAGTTTTGCTTTTCCCTTTTGGTTTTTTCTCATCTTTTATGGATTTAAAGGTCCTAGAAGCATCTAAAGGTAGGAGGATGAGTCGCCTTTTTGTAATTCAGATTGACTGCTTCCAGAAAACATTAAAGCGCATGCTCGATACGGAGGTTATATGATGCATGCTATTCGGTAGATTTAACCCTTTAACGATCACGGCACTGAAACATTGGGTCACTCAGAACACCGTAAAGCCCGAAACTGTCTGTTGCTCTTTTTAGAATTTCTTCCCTCCGCTTTACAAGTTAACAAAATAAGGATTAGTGCTCGGTCACCTCACGGAACTTTTTTTTTTTGATTGGAGGTTTAACGACCACCGTGAGCAACTCAATGGGCTATAGGCAGTCACCTGTCCCTAGTTTAGAGCCACTGGTTCCAGGGAAGAGAGAGAGCCAGTGCCGTAAAACAAACACAACATCCATGCCTGACCGGGATTTGAACAATGTCGTACGAATAGTCTGATGCCAGCGCTTAGACTACTGCGCCACCGGGGCGGCAAACGATTATTTTGAAGAAGAAGATATACACTATCTACCAACAAGTAATTGGAAACCTGTGATAGTAAAGGAAAACGAAGTTTGTTCACCTTCAATAGTTGGTGGAGCCTTCACGAGCGGCGATTACCGCTGCGACCCTCCGGGGCATACTCTCAACCAGGCGTTGTACGACGGCTAGCGGTATTTTCTTCCTCTCGGCTTGGAGAAGACAGGTCAGTTCCTTCACCGATTTCGTACGGTGGGGGCACCCTTTAAGTCGACGCTCCAACTCGTCTCAGAAGTGCTCGATAGGGTTCAGGTTCGGGCTCTGCGCAGGCCAGTCCATTCCATACCAAGCCATGGTGGACCTCGCAACATGACAGGTGGCATTGTCATCCTGAAAGTAACATGGGTCCACCCCGTAAAACTGCCACAACGTAGGAAGCGCATGGTCGAAAATGGTGCAGTAGGTCTCAGCTTTGAGTGTACCAGCAATTGCGACCAAGGGTCCCGCGCCATACCAGGAGAAACACCCCTATAGCATAATTCCACCGCCGCCGAACTTCCCAGTTGGCACAACACATTCCGGCAAGATGCGTTCTCCAGGCAGACGCCAAACCCAGACCATGCCATCTGAACGGTAGAGGGTGAACCTTGATTCGTCGCTCCAGATAACCTGTTTCCACTGTTCAACGGTCCACTGTCGACGTTCTTTGCACCACGTTAGCCGAGCAGTGCTATTGGACTTGGTGATCAAAGGCTTGTGGGCGGCAGCACGTCCATGATAACCGAGCAGATGGGCTTCCTTACGGATGATATTCATCAAAAGAACACTCCCGGATGCCTGTTGAAACTCCTCTCGGATGTGGCCCATCGATTTGTAGCAGTTCTTCCGAATTTCTCTGGCCAGCACCCGTCGGTCTCTAACTCCCAGTTTTGTGGGTCTACCGGGTCGGGGCACATTTCGACAGTCACCTCTCATCTTCCACTTGCCAATCACGCTGGCTACTGTCGATTTTGGTTACTTCAACTCGCTGGATATGTCACGTATGGATCGGCCATTTCTGTAATACCCGACGATTGCACCTTTCTCGAAATCAGAGAGCTCCGAACTGCGTGGCATTTTGCCCGCGACTGGTTGCGTTGTTGTTTCCCACACGACATTTAATGGCGGCGGCCGTGAAGTGCATCAGGACCGCAGATATCGTCGATTGCAGCGGTGTCCAATTACTTGTTGGTAGAGAGTGTAGGTAAGAGATAGGAGTTTGTAAAATAGTTCTGAAAGATGTTTATATGCGATAATATTTGAGTGCTTGTATCTTCTTCAGTATATCCACAAGAGATATCACATTCTGTTTACCTCTGATTAAAATGAGTCGACCGTCCTAAATTCATGGGCGCATGTTCTTGTGAAGGGAAAAACCAGTTTCTTTGTTCAAAACATTGCCCATACCTCACTCTAGACTTAAGCTAGGAGATTAGCCAGAAGTACGCACTGCTGACCCCTCGCAACAAATATATGCATTGTGATATATGTAGAGGCTTTCAGTAAAATAAGTTTAGTTCCTTGTTCTTGTAGACGTTAGGACCTCCGCATCATCCAAGACAGGTAAATGCGTACCGCTGTTCACGAGTCTTGAGAGTGCAATATTGGATGAGTGTGTTTTTATATCGTATCTGTGCTCACTGATTCTCTGTTTCAGTGTCGTAGTTGTTGATCCGATGTACATCTTGTCTTGATCATCACAATCATTTGCCTTCATCGGAATCTTGTACACACCTTGTCTGCTGGTGGTGGGGATAATGTCCCGGACTTTCTTGAACAGAGACATGATGATAGGAATTTGCAGACCAAAACCAATGTTGTATATTCTGCAGTGATTTTTAAGAACATTGGTAACCACAGGAAAATATCTCATTGATGTAACATACGTAGGTCGAGAACGCTCTCTACTCAGAGTTGTGAGTGCCGACTGTCTAATCTTATTGTGCACTCCATTGACGATATCTCCCAGGTATCTGTGTTCATACGCTATGGCGGCGATCTTATCCGGTTCAATTCTTCTAGGTCTATATCTAGACGAATGGGAGTAAGCTTGTCTGAAAAAGAAAAAAATACAACATAGCTTCCAGCAAAAGATTTCAAAAGCAGACTAGATCAGAAAATCAAAACTTCCAGAAATATTTTCGTACCAAACATAAGCCATCTTAAAAATGTTTTCAAACAAAGTAAAGTGGACGAAGTGATCATTTTGGAATCACCGACGTATAAATCTATACACACAGCCCGAATTTTCTCTTACAAGGGAAACTATTGGACCTCCCGACGACAATCGTCACGGATCGTTCTGCGGTGGACAAGTCTGACACCAAAGTAACAGGTGTGAAGTACGGCATTTCGCAATCGCCCGCAACCTCTAGAACATGGCTTATAAAAGTGGGACGCAAGCCTGTAATGTATGCAGCCATAAATTGTCAAACAACATTTACCTGTTAGATACTATACCGTGCAAATTAATTGGGACAAGCTATTTTATTCTCAGAATTGTAATGTAATCGCCAGTTGATGTCGGAAACCCACGTAAACCGGTTTTATCAGCTGTGAGGTGGTGTGATTGTTAGAACTTGATAGTAAGAATGTGGTTTGATCGGTTTTAAACGGGAAATAGGCACTCCAGCTTCAGTTGTGAGCTTTCGTGTGTGATAGGTGGATGTTAGTTTTTGCTCTCTGTGAGTACGTGTTGCTTTCGTGTATTGAAAAATTTATATTTCCGCAAGGAAGCGAGCAAAAATAATTGCTCTAAAGGATTACACTTCTATGACAGTGAGATATATCGCTTCTACAGGTGGCGTAGGCAAATCAAGGGTATCAAGACTGCTTATGCGATACAATGCATCTGGATCATCGTCTCCAAAAAGGAGAGGTATATGTGAAAGAAAACGAAAAACAACTCCACGAACCGATAAATATCTAATCAGAAATAGTAAAATGAATCCAAAAAAAAAAAAAAAAAAGCAAGCACCGACCTTCAAAAAAAATTATTGGCTAGTGGTTGTGATGTTAGCGATTCAACTGTACGCCGTAGGCTTTCTGGAAGTTGGCCGGAAGGCAAGAAGACCAACAAAAAACAATATTTGAATGCGAAAATGAAGATAAAACGTTTAGCATGGGCCAAAAAATATAAATCATGGACTGCTGACGACTGGAAAAAGGTAATTTTCAGTGATGAAACTCATTTATTTGTGCAGGGTTACCAAGCAAATGACGTTAGACAAAGCGACTGTGAACCCTTAAGACCTGAGCATGTCAAACAAACTGTAAAACACCCTCTGAAACAGATGTTTCGGGGTTTTTTCATATCAAATGGCACTGGAAGCTATAACGAAGTGAATTTCTTCGTCATTTTTATCCGCGCCGGGGTTCGAACCCGGGTCCACTCATTCCGGAATAAGTTGCTCTACCAATTGAGCTACGCGGACGTTTTATTCTGATTCCTATCTGCCTTTATGTCGTGTGCGTCCTTCTGGCAGGTACGTCACATTTCCTGGTACGTTACATCATCTCCCCCTTAATTTCTTTTTTTTGAAGTGCTGGAGAAAGGATTCTCTTATTTTTCCTATCTCGCGGTGTGGAAAGAACATCACACCAATGCGAGATTTTGAACGGTCGGGTCATCCGGATAGTTCGGGCGCCATTATAACGAAGTAAATTTCTCCGTCATTTTTGGTCTACGCCGGGATTCGAACCCGGGTCCACTCATTCCGGAATAAGTTGCTCTACCAATTGAGCTACGCGGATGTTTTATTCTGATTCCTATCTGCCTTTATGTCGTGTGCGTCCTTCTGGCAGGTACGTCACATCTCCTGGTACGTTACAAAGCTTAGTTCCTGTTCAAGGTATGATGAATTCAGCCAAGTACGTAGAAATATTACAACGTAGGATTGTCCCATTCTTGCAAACTTTTGACGGGACATTTCAAAATGACTTGGCCCCATGTCACAATTCGAAATTGGTCAAGAATTTCATGCTGGAAAATAAAACTCATTTGCTTGATTGGCCTGGAAATTCACCACACTTAAATCCCATAGAGACATTGTGGAATATTTTGAAGTGACGTTTAGGTAAAATGGACTGTACAACCAAAGAACGCATGATAACGAATGCTATAAAAGTGTGGTTCCACGATTATGAAGTCAAAAATATGTGCACTTAATTAGTGGAGTCAATGCCGAAACGAATTCAAGAGGTCATTTCTGCTAAAGGAGGACATACTAATTCAGGTATTTAGTAGTGTATGTCAAGTCATAGAATGATATAAAGGCATAGTTTTGGGAAAAAGAGTGATTTTTTACTTTGTCCCAATTAATTTGCACAGTATAGTATGAGACACCTAAATGTCGAGAGAGATCACGTACAACACCATTAAGTAGCAAATGTCATATACGTACCTCACCTCACGTCATGGTAATATGTTGAGAGAAGGCAGTGCTGCAACGGTTTTCTTTTCGAGCTTCACATTGCCAAAGACACTTTGCATGGTTTGTCCGGAAAACTGTTCGTGAATGCTTTTCCGTTTCACTTTGGGGTGTGATGATTCATAGGAAGTCGAATTGCTTGGCATCTTTTGTGCTGGAGTACCCGGTGTATCACTATGTTTAGATAACGTGTCCGACGTTTCATCACTATCACGCCACAATGTCTGTCCTTTGAACATGTCAGCGACTCCAACGACATGTTGCTCCAAAACGCTATACAACTGCCTTGCAATTCGCCTGTCGATGTACGTTAGAGTAGTGTCGTCCGCTTGGTATTTCTGCGTCACCTCATTCACCAGTATCTGCACTACAGCATGATTGTTACAAGCCATTTTCTTAAAACACACAACACAATATTTCTATGCGTACGAACAGGCCCGCGCGCGGTCTCACACTACTCACGTTTAATACTCACTGACGTACAAAACGCAGGACACCTTCCAGGCATGTGCAGTATCATCTAATTACATCACACCCATATTTACATGTTTGACATTTTATGGGTGCAAACATTACAGGCGGGCGTCCCATTTTTATAAGCCATGTACTTGGGATTGCGGGAGATTGCGAAATGCTGTATTTCAGACCTGTTACTTTGGTATCATGCTTGTCCACCAGAGAACGTTCCGTGACGATTGTCGTCGGGAGGTCCAATAGTTTCCCTTGTTAGACGAGTTGCTACCATGGGCAATTACAAGGTCTATAAGTAATCACCATCATCATCATCAACCATGGGTACAATTCCCGTAGGTGTCTCTTGCCTTTTTAACTATTTTGTTCCATTGAAGTCTGTTCATTTCAGAGTGGCTCACTTCTTAAAAAGCTTCAACGTACCAGGCTTGCAATTCGCCTGTCGGTGTATGTTGTAGCCGTGTCGTCCGCTTGGTATTTCTGCGTCACCTCGTTCACCAGTATCTGTACTACAGCATGGTTGTTACAAGCCATTTTCTTAAAACACACAACACAATATTTCTATGCGTACGAACAGGCCCGCGCGCGGTCTCACACTACTCACGTTTAACAGTCACTGACGCACAAAACGCAGGACACCTTCCAGGCATGTGCAGTATCACCGAATTACATCACACCCACATTTACATGTTTGACATTTTATATGTGCACATATTACAGGCGGGCGTCCCACATTTATAAGCCATGTTCTGGGGGTTGCAGGCGATTGCGAAATGCTGCACTTCACACCTTTTACTTTGGTATCATGCTTGTCCAATACAGAACGTTCCGTGACGACTGTCGTCGGGAGGTCCAATAGTTTTCATTGTTAGACGAGTTGCTATCATGGGCCATTACAAGGGTCTATCAGTAATCACGATCATCATCATCAACCATGGGTACAATTCCCGTAGTAATCACCATCATCTCTTGCCTTTTTAACTATATTGTTCCATTGAAGTCTGTTCATTTCAAAGTGGCTCAGTTCTTAAAGAGCTTCAACGCACCTGACTTTAATATCGTCAGCCCACACACGATGAGGGCGCCCTCCTACATTTCTTCTGTTCATTAAGACGAATACTATTTTCTTTATCTTTGTCATTTTTCATTTTGCAGATGTGTCCAAAGAGTCTTAGTTTTCTCTGTATGATTTCTTGGAACAGGGTCTTTTTTAGTTGTATTCTTCTGTACACTTCTTCTCTTATCCACTAGGTCCATCCGATTAGTAAGACTTTACGATAGCACTTTCTTTCAAAAGCTAGCATTTTTCTCTCTGATTCCTTTGTTACTGTCCAAGTCTCGCGTCCATATAGCATGCTGTTGAAGATGCATGTCTCGAGAATGCTTAACTTAGTTTTGAGCCTAATAGCTCTGACCTTCCAAATTTTATTCATGGCTTATAGCCTTCGCAATTCTAATTGGAATTTCTTTAGTAGTCTATAAGTAGTCGCTCGTGCCTGATTTCAGGCTTGTGAAAGCGGCAGAGCCTGCATTATAGAACAAGCACACAAGTCATGTCTCATCCGGGACTCGTGCACATCTATGACAACTGACCAGAGATCAACGCCTCTGATCACTCTGCCACTGGGACAGCCCCTGAACCTATCGTAAAGTCTTCCGAAATTCAGGTCTGTTCTTGGAAAAAAAGATTATACCTAATGTCATCACCCTGAAATGCTTTTACTGTAAATCTAGCGGAGATGGCAATAAAATGCCATCATTTGGGAATATACACGGATAAACCATTACATTATGACCACCTACCTAATAAGCTGTAGGAGACACTTTAGCCCGCAAAACAGCAGCCACTCGGCAAAGCATCGATTCAGTGAGATGGCGATAGGTATCCTGGGGTATCTGGTACCATAATGTCAACAGCAGGTCCTCCAGTTTCAGCATATTTCGAGGTGGTGGTGATTTAGCGCGAAATCGCTTTTCCAAGTCGAACCGCAAATGTTCGATTGGGTTCATTTCAGGATAATTTGGAGGCCAGGGCATTATGGTCACCAGAATGTTCCTCGAGCCCTTCCTTGACGATTCTGGTAGTGTGGTATGGCGCATTATCCTGTTGCTAATGGCCATCACCAGCAGGGAAAACATTTACCATGAATGGGTGAACTCGATCAGCAACGATATTCAGATCCCTGACAGCTGTCATGGATTGTGCTATTGGGATAATTGAGCCAAGAAAACTACGCCCACAGCATAACACCGCCGCCACCGGCCTGTTTTCGCCCAACAGTGCATCCAGATGCCATACCCTCCGTTGGTAATTGGCGTATCCACGCTCGGCCGTCTACGTGATGCACCAGGAATCCTGATTCATCAGTCCAGGCCACTTTCTTCCAATCATCCACGGTCCAATCTCGATGACCTTGGGCCGATATCATGCGTTGTTGGCGCATGACGTGTAGTGAGCGTTGGAACTCGGGTCATCGCCTTTTGGTTATGCAGGCCCATGAGCAGAAAGCAGCGATACACTGAGTGCTGTGATGTATTGTCCTGTTCACCACTCTTACAGCTGCGGGGGATTTGTCACACTGTGGCCCTGCGGTCGCTATGAACAATAGGCGACAGTCTCCGCTCCCCTCTGGCATCAATGAGCTGCGGACAACACACGGCCGGACGGCGGTTCGTCGTTTGGCCATCTACGCACTACTTTTGATGCGTACTCGCTAGAGCGGCACGTGAAAGCCCCACAAGCCGCACCGTTTCCGAGATCGTAGTTCCGATGCGCCGTGCCATCACAATTTTTCCTTTATCAAACCACGATAAATCGGCAGCTTTTCCCATTCTGACACCAAACACGCTACTAACCGAAAGCGGGACCTCGGGTTGTATATATACTGCTCTGTGAACATCATCTGTGCCACCGTTCGGTCTCCAGGAGCGCTCATTTCTCTAGGGTGGGGTGGTGGTCATAATGTAAAGCCTCATCGGTGTGCATTAATGCGATGTATGTTATGCAAGATTACACAATGGCAAGAACGAGGCTGTTGAAAACAAATAAATGTTTGATGCCACCGCTGCATGTTATGTGAGCTAAGGAAATTACTGATTGGAAAAATAATGAGCTCATGTCACAAGAAACTGTGGATGATATTAATATCAGAGATGACAGTAATGCAGCCGAACATCTAGATAAATTTCCCGATCTATTTATTAACATTCCAGATTCCTGAGACAGTAACAAAGAAAATTCACTTCTGCGGTTTGTAAATGATGCAAAAGATGCTGGCTACCAGCCATTAATTGATGATGAATTATGTCATATCTTCGGAAACAGGAGCACAGGAAGCAAGAAGAAAATGATGGCGACTGGTACGAAGAAAACGAAGTGTCTGCCCAGATCTTTGGGACTCCAAACTATTTTGTCATGATTTAGAGTACAATCGATATGTTGTTGTCATCACTACCGTTACACTGAACCTTATATGTAACACTACAGAATGGAAAGCCGGAACATACTACCGTAAAGTTAATGGTATTTTACAAATATTTATTCTTCACATGATGCGAAGATTAAAATGTTAGTTTTCAGCAATCTATCATTTTCGTATAATTTATATGGCTCTAAGTATAACCGAGTTTATAAATCGATGAAATCTGCTGTGAAATATCGGGACTAGCGCATTATTACGTACAAAAGAGAAAGACTTATTAACCGGAAAAGGTGTAACCGAGGTTCCACTCTACCATGTTCTTGCGAGAGTCTGCGACGGAAAAGCTATTACTCTCGGTTTAAATCAGTACAGAATGGAGGGTTGTCATTTAACATGGTATTTTCACCGGAGCAATGTTTTAGAGAAAATTAAATATATATTTCGCCGCGTATCGGCAGTACTAAATAGAAAGCACTGTCACATTCTTCATCATGGTAATCTATTTCTTGCTACATCCTGAATGTTGTTTTGTTGCATTTATCGTATCGTCATCAGAAAAATAATGCACGAAATGGAAATTTATACTGTGTAATGGCACTTTCAGTTCATATTGGGCACATAGAAAAAGCCAAAGAGCAATTTTTCTACTCACAGATTGCGTCATTAGCTAACACGTGACCATAAACCTATGGCGCATAAGTTTCATCGCAGCCGAAAGAAACTCTTCTCCTGAACCATTTTCAATATTTCGATTTTGTAATCAACGTAAGACCTGAGAAATTTGAAACGTTTCTGAGGGGTAAATCACCCCATCAGGAAACGGTCTGTGATTCATCTTTGCAGAATGAAGAATGCATACTTCTCTCCATATCGCGACATCATCAAAATTTGAAATTGCGTCAATGTCACCATCCTTGGAATAATTGGTATCTGGTATTCTTCGAAAAATTATGATTACTGAAAATGTTAACAACGACAGTATTTCAAACGCCGTTATAAGCTATGAAGCTGCAAATGTAATATGGAGTAACTAAGAAGTCAAAATTTCCCAATTTTTTCGTAAGTACTTCGTATGTCTCCTAAATCCAAATATTTCTTCATTATCGAACAAAACCTGAGAAACATCCCTTTTCAAGTTCAATTTCAAATTCAAGATTTCGCTTGGTTTAAAAATAATTGACACATTTTTATTATTGAAGCAACCGGTGATAACTCTTTAAAACATATTTGGTAATTTGCTTTTCAGAATAGGAAATTGTGTAAACAGGGTATAACGTGATATTGTCATCTCAGAGAAAAACTGAATTTACATATTTGCGTCACACACGATTTTCGTCAGAAATGGGAGCCAGTGCTTTATTAATCTGCAGCTATTTCTCTGTTTCGGTGAATTAAAAGTGTTTCTGCCAAAGTCAGTTTTGTCAAATTAGTCTCTTCTCTTTCTAATTAGGTGTCATGCATACTTTATCCTTTCGTCGTATTTAGGCAGTGGCAGATCAATGCATTAGACAGCATATTTTATCTGCCATAATTCGTCATTGGAAGCTTTATACATACGAGGGTTATTTCAAAAGTTTTGCACACTGTGGGGTATCTCTTAAAAAACGAATTTATTTCACAACATACCTTTACAGGCCTTCAAAATAATCTCCAAGTTTCTTTATGACAGCGGCCCAACCTTTGGGCAAGTCTTGTATTCCAGTCAAGAGTTCTGGGGCACAATCCTAGTGGTGTCCGGATAACAATTTTTTGGTTGCTGTGCGTTAATTAAAGAAAAACGTGGAAAGAGCGATGACTTTGTCTATTCACACTGTCCCCAAGTATTTGGAAGATTTTCACTATCCCTCTGGCCTTTTGGATTTATTAGCTATAATTAAATAGCTTGTGCCGTTAAGCCCTGCCAGATAGAGAAGTCTCAGTTGATGATCCCATCCCAATGGATTTGGGAAGTCAGATGCTGACAGATAAACACATATAGCGCTGTGGATTGTTGGCCACTATAGCGTAAGACGAACGCACTATGCTAGTTATCGAGAGATCTAGGGTTGAAACCCATCTGTGTCCAAAAAGCATTTTATTTTTCGGTTGCTGTGTGTTAATTAAGTTAAAAAAAGTGGAAAGAGCATTGATTTTATCTACTTACATTTTCTCCACGTATTTGGAAGATTTTCACAATTACTCCCGCCCCTTTGGATTTATTAGCTATACTTAAATAACTTGTGCCGTTAAGCCCCACCAGATGGAGACGTCTCAGTTGCTGAGCCCATCCCTACGGATTTGTGAAGTCAGATGTTGACAGATAAACACACATAGCGCCGTGGATTGTTGGCACCGTAGCGTAAGACGAACACTCTCGGCCATTTATCGAGAAATCTGGGGTTTGTTCCTAGCGGAGTCCGGAAAACAATTTTTCGGTTGCTGTGTGTTAATTATAGAAAAACGTGGAAAGAGCGACGATTTCATCTATTTACACTAGGACCCTAAAGTTGTGTGCGACCTAAAATGCCGTCACACCCAAAGCTGTGTTGCTATTTATCGAATTTCTGTTCGCTATTTTACAGGTTACAAAAGAAATATTAGTTCTGGTTCACGACGTGAAACTTCCATTGACCGTTAGACGATTTGATCGACGTGAAACTTCCATTGACCTTTAGAAGATTTGATCGACGTGAAACTTCCATTGACCTTTAGACGATTTGATCGACGTGAAACTTCCATTGACCTTTAGACGATTTGATCGACGTGAAATTTCCATTGACCTTTAGACGATTTGATCGACGTGAAACTTCCATTGACCTTTAGACGATTTGATCGACGTGAAACTTCCATTGACCTTTAGACGATTTGATCGACGTGAAACTTCCATTGACCTTTAGACGATTTGATCGACGTGAAACTTCCATTGACCTTTAGACGATTTGATCGACGTGAAACTTCCATTGACCTTTAGACGATTTGATCGACGTGAAACTTCCATTGACCTTTAGACGATTTGATCGACGTGAAACTTCCATTGACCTTTAGACGATTTGATCGACGTGAAACTTCCATTGACTTTTAGACGATTTGATCGACGTGAAACTTCCATTGACCTTTAGACGATTTGATCGACGTGAAACTTCCATTGACCTTTAGACGATTTGATCGACGTGAAACTTCCATTGACCTTTAGACGATTTGATCGACGTGAAACTTCCATTGACTTTTAGATTTGTCATTTTTCTATATGCTGTATGTACAATCAATATTCTGTACATACATACAGTTATGTACAATTAGAAATGTAAGTTTTTTATCCAGAGCTCGAGCCTGGATCAACTGAAGCTATCGCCCAGAAATCTGCTTCGCCCATTTACCTAACCTTTTCGTTCTTCCAAATTAAATGAAGCAAATTTAAGAAATTGTCTTTGTGCCCTTTAATTTAAACTATGAAAAAACACGTGGAGATCTCTAAATGCGTCAATCAGTTTGCTAAATACGTTCTTAAGTTTGTACAGATGAGGTGGAGATGCATAAATACGTTCCTCGGTTTGCATAGATCAGATGGAGCTTCATAAATACGTTCCTCAGTTTGAATAAATCTGGTGGAGATCCATAAATACGTTCCTGGGTTTGAATAGATGAGGTGCATTTTGTTCAAACTGAATCGCAGTGACTTAGTTTGAATAAACAAACAATATATTCAGCTAATTTGGTGAAAGACTTTTATTTTAGATATTTCTCAGTAGGCTTTCAAATTTATTGTGATTCAGTGTGCATGACAAATATGCTTGATGCTTGCCAGTAGTCATGTCTACGATTTTTTTTCCGTATGAGAAGAAACAAGATCTTAAAATGGCGATGATTAATAGACAAGACATATATATGTCTTTGGAGGTAAAAATGTATTTGTGTGAGATCTGAGACCTAAAACCTGAAATTTAAGGTGAAAGGAAAAGACACCAAGTTATTGACAGATGTGAATATTTGAATAACGGAATACTTAAATTAACGGAAAAAAGTATCTATCTTTCTCGCATCGTCGAATTTGATATTGATGCAAAAAGTTAAATTATTTGAAATTTATTATTGCCCGTTTCCACATTTGGGTAATAAGAAAAAAATAGCTGTTCTAAAACTTCCATTATCTCTGTGTAACACGTGTAGAATAACAGATATGACATTTCTGATGTACGCTTTCCACTTAATCATGCACGTTCTTGCCTTAAGTTTCTGAAAGGAATGTTCTTCGTACCTTTAGTGAAAGCTTTTCATTCTGTCTGAGGTGCAAATATTTTAAACATGAAATTCATTGATTCCTTCCTTTTTACTGAACATCAAAATGACTGCATTGTTTATTTTTAAATTCCAGATACTATCAATAAATCATTTGGGCTCTCATTTGAAAGTATAATGGGTTTGCTATAAATCATAGCCCTTCTCTTAGAAGCCACAAATTCCTCTAACCGAGTGGAACACGTTTGCTGTGCAGAATGAGACATAAGTAATGGATGTTATAGAACGAGTGACATACGTTTTAAATGTTCCACTATCAAGCAGAACACGATGCACGCTCTTAAATTGTCGGAAGTTACATCATTAACTTGCTCCTTTGGTGTAATTAAATACTCCTGCCTGAGCCTCCTATTCCCCTGGTACGCAAACAAGGAAAACTTGGTCAAAGTTTGGAATGAGACAAAGTCATCTATCACCATCATCAAGTTATTTCTGACTTAATTCCCTTAAAATGATAAAAATAACGATTTAATCTTGATTCATTAGTCAGCAGAGCATAGAGTAAATAATGATTATTTCTTTCTTCTTATGTCTCTGTGATGTCTGATGCGGTGGTCGTTTCGAAAAGAAGAGATCCGAAATGAGATTTGGATCGAAAAGATAAATTTGTGCCAAGCAATTTATCGCTTCGAAAACATTTCGAACTTCCTGAAATTAGCATGGACGCATACATAATAAGAATTCATGAAGACAAAAGCAAATATTGATTGAAACTAGACAGGGAACGTTATGCTGCAGTTCTTTCTTTAAATAATAGCATTTTGCACGACTTTGAGTACCGTTTCTAAATATAAAAGTGCTATGTTTTCGCAATTCTGCGTTAATTCAAAACAATCGATTGGTACTTAATACACTGCCGGACAATTGCTAAGGACGGATGACAATAGCAACGATAGCAACCATAAAATGGAAGGCAGGAAAATGTGGAAATTAGCATAAGTGCAAGATACAGTAAGACGTGTTGTGCGTATGCAAATTTTGGATTGCCAAACTTGTTCGTGACGTCATAGCGCTGATAAGAGATATAAAGGATTTGACGCGTATTGACCGTTGTTGTTCAAACGCAAAGTTGAAAGGGAAAGAATCAATTGACGAACTTGCAATTTTCAGTATGTCTTCCCGACATCACCTAGATGATTTTACGCGTGGCCGTATTATTAGCAAGATTGAAAAAGGACGAAAAATAACGGATGTTACCAGGAAGTTCGACGTCAGCCACAGTGTTGTTTCAAGGCTTTGGAAATCATTTCAAACAAATGGAGAGTGTAGCAAACGTCACGGGGGTGGTCGTGTTCGCAGTACGACACCTGCAGAACATCGGTACATAGTGCTATCCAACAAAAAGACAACTGCGCAGCACAGCTAGTGAATTAGCAAATCAGTTTATGACCGCTACTGGCAAGCGGATCTCCCGAAAACCTGTCGCCAGACGTTTGCATGAAGGAGGACTACACGCCCGCCGTCCTGTTGTGTGCATCCCATTGTCCAGACGTCACCGTACCACCCGTTTGCAATGGTGCCATCAACATCGCAATCGGACTGATAACGCCAGGTCTGCTGTCCTCTTCTCAGATGAGAGTAGATACAGTTTATCGTCTGATTATTGACGACAACTGATCTGGCGTGATAGTGGTAATGCATATTGTGCAGCAAACATACAGGAAAGGGACCGATATCCGACATGTAGTGTCATGGTATGGGATGGCATCATGATCAATGGCCGTACGTCCCTCTATGTGCTTCCAACTGGGACTCTGACTGGCCAACGATACATTAATGATGTTCTGCTACCTCATGTCTGCTACCTCATGTTCGCATGTTCCGTGGTGCTGTCAGTGATAGATTCATTTTCATGGACGACAACGCAACATGTCATCGAACAGTCGCTGTCCAGGAGTGTCTTGAGAGCGAAGATATTCAACGCCTCGTATGGCCAGCACATTCTCCAGATCTGAATCCCATTGAAAATGTGTGGGATGCTTTGGAGAGAAGTCTTGCTGGTCGCCAATGCCCTCCGACAAACAAGGACACCCTCATCCGTGCACTGACAGAGGAATGGAATAAATTACCCCAACAGCTGCTTGATAATGTTGTGCAAAGCATGACACGACGTGTGGAATCTTGCATCGCCCTCCATGGTGGCCATATCCCGTATTGAAATCTTACGCCGGAACGCCTGCGGACGGTAATTGCATTTTTTTCACGTTTACGTATTCTGCACAAAATGGCCTGTTTGTCCCTTGAACACGTTCCAAAGCCTTCTGGATTTCAGAGCACAATAAATTGTCTTTCTTGTAATGTCCTGGCATTCTGACATTATTTTATTTCACTTGGCATCCAACCACACTTACGGTTTTATGCGCTATATAGCCGTTTATGATCCGCCCTTAGCAGTTGCCCAGCAGTGTAATAGGGAGAGGATGGTTAAAATTCCATAAAGTCAGTTTCTGCAAATATCAAAGGAAGCGTAGTAGCATCTGTTATCGCATGAAACAAACAATAAACTGCTGTCTGTTGAAAATGCACCCAAAAAGAAAAGCCCTGAGTTATTGAAGACGGATTTATAGCGTACATTATTTATGATACAAGACGCAAATGATCAGAAGTACAGACATGTAAGTGATGTGGGAAGCACAATACTCAATAGCTTGTGTACCCACCACGAGCTGCGATAACGGCTCGTTCGTGGCATGGCGTCGACTGACAGAGGTTTCGAATGTCGCACTCCCGAAGGTCATTATATGCTGTCTCTATTCGTACCCAAAATTTCATCTTGGGTATCTTCGGCGGGGACTGAAGGCCCACGCGCCGGGTAACCAATTGGCTACAAATCAGTTGAAGGCGCTGGCCGGGGACTGAAGGCCCAGGCGTCGGGTAACCAATTGGCTACAAATCAGTTGAAGGAGCTGGACGGGGACTGAAGGCCCAGGCGTCGGGTAACCATTTGGCTACAAATCAGTTGAAGGCGCTGGCCTGGGACTGAAGGCCCAGGCGTCGGGTAACCAATTGGCTACAAATCAGTTGAAGGCGCTGGCCGGGGACTGAAGGCCCAGGCGTCGGGTAACCAATTGGCTACAAATCAGTTGAAGGCGCTGGCCGGGGACTGAAGGCTCAGGCGTCCCAATTGGCTACAAATCAGTTGAAGGCGCTGGCCGGGGACTGAAGGCCCAGGCGTCGGGTAACCAATTGGCTACAAATCAGTTGAAGGCGCTGGCCGGGGACTGAAGGCCCACGCGTCGGGTAACCAATTGGCTACAAATCAGTTGAAGGCGCTGGCCAATGAAGAGATGGCACATGTCGGGCACCCAGGAGATAGATGCAGGACATTCCGCGTCACATGTGATCGGGCATTGTCATGTTCAAAGGTGGCACCTGTCTGCAGATATGGTATCACTTCAGCCTCCATAACTTCCGCAATGTACCCCTGGCTGGTCATGGTTCGGGAATTGAGTAGGAGGCGAGAACGTGAATGGAACAGCGGATGAAATTAACATTCTCATAAGACGTACTGGCAAATGATTTAATACTATAGTGGCCCCGTTGAAAAATAGTGTAAGTTTGATTTTGTACATCATATTTAAAGTATTAAAGATACTAGTACGAATTACTAGGCTCGTTACATTGCTATTAGTAACAACTTGAAATATTAATTTGATGAAAATTTCCACAGAAGGTAAGCCCGAGATTTAAAACGGTACCTAATACGACAAAATAATATTTAGCTGAGAATATTCATGGCAATAGCACAGAAAAGGTGACTGGAGACTTGCGAGGGAAAATATATAACTTGAAGTCCTTGGAAAACACCAACACAGACGACTGAGAAAGTATTTTCGGGGACTGAGGTGTATCGGTAAACAGATAACCGAAAAAATGTTATTTTACTTCTACATTTATATGTATATTTTAGGACTATTTAAAACAAATTTAAATTCATATCATCATAATAAGCTTAAAACCTTTAGCCTATACTCGAGGCAAGGCTAACCTGATTATGAAATTAAATTTACGGAGCGTGTACTTCCAATGCGTATTATAGTTGCAGTTGAAAAGCTCGTGTTCGAGTTTCAACTGAGACCTAAAAAGGACATGGGTATATAGATCTTCTAAATGTTGTACGTACGTACGTACATCATAAAAATAAAGATCCCAGTTTTGGCGTTTCTAAAAAATACAAAATATTCAAATTTTGGCAACGTCATTGTCACTTCCTGTTTTGCTTCAAACAGGCTACACAAGATACACGGAGGATATTCACTGTAAGAGGGAGGCGAGAATTGTGTTAGCCTGAAGATAAGTGGGGAGATAATGGTTTGGCGATTAATCTTGCTCCTTTTTTGGGGGGGGGTGGTTAGAGGTTTAACGACCACCGTGAGCAACTCAATGGGCTATAAGCAGTCGCCCGTCCCTAATTTAGGGTCACTGGTTCCAGGGAAGTTAGAGAGCCAGTGCCGTAAGACAAACACAACATCCATGCCTGACCGGGATTCGAACCCGGACCCCTTACGGACGAATGATCAGAGGCTAGCGCCTTAGACCACTGCGCCACCGGGGCGGCTCCTTTTTTTAATTGGAGGTATAACGACCACCGTGAACAACTCAATGGGCTATAAGCAGTCGCCCGTCCCTAATTTAGGGTCACTGATTCCAGGGAAGAGAGAGATCCAGTGCCGTAAGACAAACACAACATCCATGCCTCACCGGGATTCGAACCTGGACTCCTTTCGGACGAATGATCAGAAGCCATCGCTTAGATCTCTGCTCCACGAGGGCGGCAATTGAAGGTTTAACGACATGTGGGCAAGTCAATGGGCTAAAAGCAGTCACGCGTCTCCAATTCAGGGTCACTGGTTCCAGGGAAGGGGGAGCCAGTGCCGTAAGACAAGCACAAAATCCATGCCTCACCGGGATTCCAACCCGGACACCTTTCGGACAAATGATCAGAGGCCATCGCTTAGACCACTGCTCCACGATGGCTGCGATTAAAGGTTTAACGACCTCAGTGGGCAGCTCAATGGGCTATAAGCAGTCCCACGTCCCGAATTTAGGGCCACTGGTTCCAGGGAAGGTAGAGAGCTAGTGCCGTAAGACAAACACAACGTCCATGCCTCACCGGGATTCGAATTCTGACCCCTTTCGGACGAATGATCAGAAGCCACCGCTTAGACCACTGCGGCACCCGGGGCGGCCATCTTGCTCCTTTCTTCGTGGTTACTGTTTTAATACTCCCATTCAGAAATCGTTTGTCTGATGGTGAGCAAGGGTGAGAAGGTGTGGAGGTTGAGAGGTGACATCGTGATGGAACGCGTTAAGTTTCCTTTTGTCTTGCCTTAAGTCTCCTTTAGGGGGAAGGGTCCGCTCCACATGGCGACCCATCAGTGCACGGTGAAATACTGACACACAAGAGGTATCCTGTTGGTGAATCAGTTTCACAGCATTAACAGTGTAGTCAGGTTAGCTTTCTCCCGAGTATGAATTTAAACAACACAAACTGAGTATGCCCCGGGGTTTGAGTCCCTATGAGGTATTGGTGGCGATTTTATCTTAGGGTACTGGATCTCTCCTTTCCGTGTAACCAGTGGACCTAAAATACCGATGGACGACTACCCAGCTAAAGCACAAGTGTTGGGAAACTGCTGGCCACCAACTGGCAGTGATGGTTCACTGCTGGCTGAAATCTGCCACTCACGGTGCGGTCGAGATCCGTTAGTGGCAGCGCCATCAGTTGGCAGCCATTGATGGCCCTACAGCATCGCCGTTAACTACGGGCCTCCACGCAAGTGCCATTAATGGCCCGTAGCTAACAATCGAGGCAACCCCAACAGGAGGTGGAAGCAGCGGTACTTTTTTTTTTTTTTTTTTTTTTTTTTTGATTGGAGGTTTAACGACCACCGTGAGCAACTCAATGGGCTATAAGCAGTCGCCCGTCCCTAATTTAGGGTCACTGGTTCCAGGGAAGGGAGAGAGCCAGTGCCGTAAGACAAACACAACACCCATGCCTCACCGGGATTCGAACCCGGACCCCTTCGGACGAATGATCAGAGGCCAACGCCTTAGACCACTGCGCCACCGGGGCGGCAAGCAGCGGTACTGTGGAAGCTCTGAAGCAACACGTGCACACACTTTCGTGGTACCAGTTTGTTGAAGACGACGCTATCGTGTTGCTTTAGTGGATGTTAAAAAAAAGCCATATGTGGAGAGACGGATGAATTTCCTAATAAAACGCCACGCCGACGAAGATTACCGTCGTAGGAAAATTATGTAAATAATTAATAAACTGAAAGAAATAATCAATTAATCTCATGTCAATGCACGATTTCATCGCTCTGTCCACGTTATTTTATAAACAACGCATAGCGACTGAAAAATTGTGTTCCGACACCGCTGGGATCGAACCCCAGATCTCTCGATAACCAGTCGAGTGCGTTCGCATTTACGCTACGGTGTCAACAATTCTCAGCGCCACGCGTGGTGTATCAGTCAGCATCTGACTACACGAATCCGTGTTGATGGTCTCAACAACTGAGATTGTTGACGCCGTAGCGTAAATGCGAACGCACTCGACTGGTTATTGAGAGATCTGGGGTTCGATCCCAGCGGTGTCGGAACACAATTTTTCAGTCGCTATGCGTTGTTTATAAAATAACGTGGACAGAGCGATAACATCGTCCATTTTCATCATCTCCACGTATTTGATATATATTTACCATAATCTCATGTATTTATAGAAAGTCATTTCATAGCAAAATTTCTGCACTAACGCACGAAGAATGGAGAATACAAACAGCCACGAAACACACTCACTCCATTCCCATGAATAAAAAGGAATAATTTCTGTGTAATTATACACTAAACCGCTTCAAACAGAAGTTCCGGAAAGACATTAAAAATTCGTTCTGTTGGGGAAAAAATAGCAATTATACGAGTACAAAATGGATAATTTCATTATAAAGTTATCTAGTATTTGAAAAAAAACCGCTATGTGAATATAATGTACTCATCCATGCGTTGAATATGTTACCGCTAAAGCTCAAAAGCCGTTAATGTGCACATTACCTAGCTAATCTGCAGATTAACTGGTTTGCTCCGTTAACGTGCGGAATCAAGAGTTTTCCGCATTTTACCTAGGTAATGTGCACATTAACGGCTTCCGTATCCTTAAAGTTCAAAAGTTTGTTTCTTTCATTTCATTTCCCTACATCTTTCCCCTCTTCCTCCACTTTTTTTTTCGTTTCGCCAGCGTCTAGTCGTCGCCGGTTGTTTTTATTTCTCATAATTGGCGTCGGCTGAAGTACCCGAAGTAGACAGAGCAAAAACTGATGCCCGCTCGACTTTAGCTGTGATTCTTAGTAAAACAGAGGATGGCTTTTATAAACTTTTTAACTAAAACGGGTATTTTAAAACAATTGGTTGCAAAATCTGAATTCAGTGTTTGCAAAGAGAGATTTTTTACGAAAGATGTCCCTGCTGTAGAAATATCTTTACGTCACACAGCAATAAAACAATCCCTTGGTACTGGGCAGGGTTTCAGAAAATGTGACTGCAGATCTAAATGTACCACAAATAGGTGTGCTTGTCGCAAAAACCAATTGCTATGTAATTCAAAGTGTCACCAATCTTTAGATTGCACTAATAAGTAAGCATAATTTTATCATATGTTTTGTAAATTCATTTCCTTAATTATAATAATATTTTAAACCGTTTGATTCTTTCTATTATTGTTTTTTAATTGATTGATTCTATCAACTAATTTGTTGATTGTTTGATTGTATTAACTTGATTCTTTATATATCGAAAAATAAATAAATAACATTATGTTAATTTAAGCGTACAGAAACGTTGCTGTTGTTCCAGCAAAGATCTTATTTTCACTTTAACGAGTGCCTAGTAGGTAATGTGCAGATTATCTAGGTAATTTGAGCAATGAAACAATTTTCGGCACTTTAACGGATCACCCTAGTTAATCTGTACATTACCTAGATAATCAGTAGAATAACTGATTTCTGCACTTTAGCGGTAACAAATACACAAGATTGGAGGAATTCGCTGCTAAAAATAACCGGAAGTACAATAAAATATTATTGCTGTTTAGAACAAATGTAGCTTCGAACGTGGAAAAAAGATACAACGTTAAAAAAGTAATAGAATGTGACATGAATGTGTAAATATATTATTTAAAAAATCGCCTTTGACCAGAAGGAAAGCACAAAACTTTGGAAAACGTCTTTAAGTTATTACACTCGTTGAAAGTGAGTGAAGTTCCCTTAAAGTAAATAAAAAAGTTGTTACGTTGAAAAAATAAATTTATGACTTACATGAAACGTTCTATTTACGAAAACGAGCTCGCAATATTGCGAAATTAAAAAACGAACCCTTAGTTTCACATCGCGCAGAAGAGAGGCTCGCTACCAAGCAGACTATCACGCATGGCAAACTGTTGTAGTACTTATAGCATACGCTTTGCACACGAACAGTCGTTGTTTCGATGCCAGACAGGTCCATTGGGTGATTTGCCGGACTCGTTGAGGAAATTTCCTCAGCGCCGTGATATCATGTAGGTAGGAGCTCCGTTGGGAAAAAAAGCAGTTGTGTGTGCCATTGGCGAACTGCAATTTTTATTTTTTTACTACTACTACTGGGAAATTGGCGTACAGCATTCGGCAAGCCTTCAGTTACGTCACGTGATTGCCAGCTGCCACTGACGGGATACTTACGGACCACATTAGGCTAGTAATCATTTATGGCACGTCCTTCAAGGGCCTCTTAAGGGCCGCTTGTGGCAACCACAGCCTGTTATGGATAACTGATGACCTTGTTCTGGCATATGACAACTGATGGGGCTCCGACTTTTGACCAGCTTCTGGCCTGAACTGCTGGCCTATCTGGTAGCCGCCGGGACATTTTATTGACGGTTCATGTAACGGCAACATAGTGCTGAGCCAGTGCTGGCACTCCTGCCTATGGAGGTTTAGAGTTGCTCATGGTGATCGTTAAACTTTGAAATGAATACAAAAAGTGAACATTCAATCTCAAGGAAATGTTTTACATGTGTAAAGTGTATCTTTCCATACTGTCAAATTATTTGCAGTGGATCATATCCAAGTTTAGCAACAATGGTATAGCAATTTTTGTCGGCGTCTCCATAGGACACAGCTAGGCAATTTCCGTTACCAGCTCCCCCCTCACCCCGTCTCTATGTCTCTGCTTCCAGAACAGAAGATATGTGATCAGTAGCTCTTCAATAATTATGATCACTACAATTTTGCTCAATAATTTCCTGCTTCAATTTGCCGCTCGAAACCTGAGCATCTTAAATATTTATCCAGATTTTAATCACCCATTTCAGTGTTAATACGTTTAACGTATCTTCGTGTCTCTCAGAGGTATTAATCCGAACTACACTGAGTTTTGTTCGCGAACTATTTTTAAACGGAATTGAAAATTTAAAGTTCCTTGTGCTTCGAACATATTTTAAAAGACTAAAGTAATGGTTTACTTAAGTGTTACGTACTATGGTTGCTCAGTGTACAAATCCTCAGCGTTTGTTAATACGCGAAAAAGATAGAAATCCTGCCGTGGTTGTCATTCCGTTTATGGCAGATAGTTGACAGAATTATCTGGAAACCTGCATATGTACCCTAAAGGGAGAGTGAGTCGTCTCATGCATGAGAGCGGCATGTCAAAACTTCCATTAACGCTGAAACGCCTGCGGACCTACGGAAAGAGTTGACAGAACTGTTGCTATGAAACTTGAAACCATTTCAAAATTTGGCTATTTACACTTAATGTTATGCATAACAATGAGACTGCTCGTAAAATCGAATACGTTTACACACTGTAAATACAGATTCCTATTGAGTTCAAACGTTTTTTCGCTATTAATTTAACTGTGTGATTTTCTCAGTCCATCTATTCCTGAATATAGATTGAATATTTCTTGGATGATTTTTGGCTTCTAACTCGCGGGTCTCAATTTATTATGTCATTATTTGAGAATGCTGAATAACCCTGCAGCGCGAAGAGACCATTTTGTTTGCCTTTTTGAAAATATGGAAAGCGTAGCTCAGAGGTAGGAAATCATTTCATGTTGGAAGGCCGCATGGATTAGAGACAGCTGGCGTTATGCAAATGTGGCGCTGTGGGCGGCCCTGTAAACGGAAACGACATGACGTATACAGCAATCCGACAATATAAGGAGTGATGCGATGGGAATCAGTAAGAGTGTGATGCAGTATAGGTAAGACGAAGGATCTAAGCGCATTTGATCGTGGGCAAATTGTCGGGGCCCGACGAATAGGTTACTCCATCTCGGACGTCGTGCAGGCACTCTGATTTTCCCGAGCCACTGTTTCACGGGTGCACCGTGAGTACATCGAATCCGGTAAAACCCATCCCTGCAAGGGCCAACTGCCGTGGACAACAGCGTGGGGATGAGTGAGGTCATCGTCTGCTAGCTCGCATCGTAACAGCGGATAGACGGGCCACAGTGCAAGAAATCACTCGCCAATTTACCGCTGGTGCACAAAAACGTGTAAGTAGCCACACCATCCAGAACCATCTTCTCGCTATCGGGTACAGAAGCCATCGTCCCACGAGGGTACAGCTGCTGACCGCACTTTACAGAGTGCAAAGATTAGCATGGGCGCGGGAACATCCACACTGGACCCTAGACATGTGGAAATATGTTGCCTGGACTGATGAGTCAAGATTCAAGTTGGTACATGCGGATGGCAGAATACGAGTACGGCGCAAAAAAAATGAAGCGATGGATCCTTCTTGCCGGCAGGGTACTCTTCTAGCTGGTGTGGGTGGCATTCTCGTCTGGGGACTGTTTAGTTGAACTGAAATGGGACCCCTGGTACGTGTAACATCGTCCCTCACAGGTCAACGTTACCGCGATATCCTGGACGACCATTTGCTCCCGTTTGTGCGTCTTCAAAATCCCACTGGGAACTCGTCCTGCAACAAGACAATGCACCGTGCCATCGCTCCCGAATTGTATCCGAATGGTTGGATGAACAGTCCACCGACGTGACCTCGCTCCATTGGCCAGCTAGATCACCTGACCTCAATCTCATTGAGCATATCTGGGATGCCATCGAGAGAGATGTTCGAGGCTCTGACCTTCCTCCATCAAATCTTTGTGAACTGTAGGAGCTTTTTCAGGGGTCGTGGATCTCTATAGCTTCCCAACGCTTCCGGTGTCTTGTCGAGTACATGCCGAGACGAATCGCCGCCGTCATCAGGACGAAAGGTGGTGCTACACGTAACTAGACAGGTATCTCCAATTCAATTGCTCTTCAGTGTACTTCGAAATGTACATTATTTTGCAAAACTTTTATTATATACTAACTGACTTAAAAAATGAAAAAAAAAAAGATGTTAATTCTGAAGTTTAACTAACTTTTGCATGGTTCTTTTGTGACTGCTTTTTGTTGGAAAGCATTTGAATATTTGGTTGCAACATGGAGGCCCACACTTTTAGCTGACCCTCTGGATGGGTATCCGCCATTTGTGACCTTTAGGATGTCTTGATTTTGGTTAGGTAGGAGAATGTAGGTTCGCAGGAATAAGTGGTTGAAAAGCAAGAAAGCTTTTTAGTTCATGTTGCCGAAGGCACGGGTATTCAATTGCATTTTGCCATATTTCAACTGAATCTTTCTTAGCGTCAAATAAGAACTTCAAAATGTTATCTTCTGAGAGCTCAATCAATTCCATCTCTAGTTCTTCAGGAGACATAGAACTAAATCATGAGCGTAGCAGATGTCAAATAGCCCTTATGACTTACTCAGTGGTATTCTTCTTCAGACGGGAAAAGCAGCAGACTTAAGCGAGTTTGACAAAGTCTAAATTGCAATGGCCAGACGACTGCATTTCTCAGACGGTAAGGTTTGTGGGATGCTTACAGTGAGTCGTGGTTAGTTATTCAGGTGCTACGGGATAGCCTTGGCTAACCTCTAGCATCGATGAGCCGATGTCATTCTACAGCTTGCCGACTGTTTGTAGTTAGTACTTTCAAAAAGGTGGTATGGGGAGGGGGTAACCACGAACCATTGGCAAGGTGTAGGCCTACCGCGGCTCATCGGTTCTAGAGGTGAGCCAGGGCTATCCCGTAGCACCTGACTCACTTCACCTTACCAACGGTTCATCTGGTGCTAGAACCGTTGGCAAGGTGTAGGCCTACCGCGGCTCATCGGTTCTAGAGGTGAGCCAGGGCTATCCCGTAGCACCTGACTCACTTCACCTTACCAACGGTTCATCTGGTGCTAGAACCGTTGGCAAGGTGTAGGCCTACCGCGGCTCATCGGTTCTAGAGGTGAGCCAGGGCTATCCCGTAGCACCTGACTCCCTTCACCTTGCCAACGGTTCATCTGTTGCTAGAACCGTTGCCAAGGTGTAGGCCTACCGCGGCTCATCGGTTCTAGAGGTGAGCCAGGGCTATCCCGTAGCACCTGACTCCCTTCACCTTGCCAACGGTTCATCTGGTGCTAGAACCGTTGGCAAGGTGTAGGCCTACCGCGGCTCATCGGTTCTAGAGGTGAGCCAGGGCTATCCCGTAGCACCTGACTCACTTCACCTTACCAACGGTTCATCTGGTGCTAGAACCGTTGGCAAGGTGTAGGCCTACCGCGGCTCATCGGTTCTAGAGGTGAGCCAGGGCTATCCCGTAGCACCTGACTCCCTTCACCTTGCCAACGGTTCATCTGGTGCTAGAACCGTTGGCAAGGTGTAGGCCTACCACGGCTCATCGGTGCTAGAGATGAGCTAACGCTATTCCGTATAGCAGGAACTAACCAAAGGGGTACTGTGGCGGAACTCGCCGGTAATTTCTATGATGGTGACAGGACAAATCGGTCACATTAGTTAGGGCTGACGGGATTCAGAGTGGCTTAATTCGATTAGTTTTTATAATTAATCGTCCAGGTATTTTTGTGGGTCAATGTTCAGAAATTTGTGGGGCTAACCATAGGTTTATACCAGTTGTTTTAAGCGTCATGAGAAAGCATGGTTTTTTGAAGCAGTGGATGTAAGAAAGTGGCCCAGGTGAGGTGTTAATCTCTTAAAATAATTAAGGATAATAAAGCTAATTAAATGTCAGTTTGTCAGGCTGGAAAAGAAAATATTCCTCAAACGGGCCCTACGAATTGAGTTTTTTTCCCCTCTGGTTATAATATTTTTAGTAATGATAGTTTTGGTAGTAATAGAAGAAGAGAACAGTGTAGAGGTAATAGAGATTCGTAATGAGGAACTTTTATTGAAGAAAACAAAGCAATGAGAATGAGAATGTTTTTCTGGTGTTACAGAGTTTGATGTTGGTTTTAGAGTAGGCGGTCGCGTTCATTCAAGCGTTTGGTTTTAGTGTGTTAGTAATGTTGTACTCACTAGAGAGCTATTAAGTTGACAGATGTATTTCATCCATATCATATAGTAACAGTAAAACCGTGACCCTTAATGATGGGTTTTAGGGGCTTTAAGAATAGTGGTGAGGGTGGGTAAAATGATGTTTTTTGGGGAAATCATATAATGGAGCTGCGTTGTCGCGGACCGCTTCGAATGTCCGTGCTAATCTCAGCTCACCGTGAAAAGCATCGACAACGGGGACGCGAGCGTCAAACTGAACCTCGAATTATTGGAAGAAGGTAGTCTTGTCCGTTGAATTTTGTTTCGCGTTATGCCATGTAGACAGCCGGGTACGTGTGCATCATTTGTTGGGGGGGGGGATGTTGGCACCACGATTAACCATGAAACGAAAACAAGCCGGTGGAGCAAGTCGATGCTATGGGCAATGTTCTACTAATAAAACCTGCGTCCAATCGTTCATGTACAGGAAGCTATGGCATCTACCACTTACCTGAACATCATTGCAGACCAAGTGCATCCTTTCATTGCAACGGTATTCCCCTCTAGCAGTGCCTTCTTTCACCAGGATGGTGCGTCATGCCACACTGCGCGGATTTTCGGAGAATAGTTCTCGAATATGCGGAAGACTTCTCGGTACTGCCTCCCAGTTGCCAACATCAATCCAATCGAACATCTGTGCAAATTTTGAAGATGACAATCCGTTTTTTGGTGTAAATATGACAAGGATGGTAAATCAGCTAATATCCGAAAACTTGAAAATTTCATTCATGACGAGCATCTGTCTTTTGTGATGGGACAGCGAATCCGATCTGCGGCGGCTGAACTTATATGAGTTAAAAAATCTGCTGATCACATGTTGGTACGTGGTACCACAAGACGTCGTTAGAAATCTCGTAGCGTCCATTCTCGCTGTGTAAGAGTTGTTTTGATTTGGCGGCACATGGAGGAACATCATCATATTATGGTAGGTGGTCATAATTTTTTGTTTATTCGGTGTGTAAAAAGTGGTTATGAGATTAAGAAAAACACCGTTCAATGACAATTATTTTATTACTCTCTGCGGCCATGGTTTTCTCCTTGGCCAGCCTTCTCAAAACGAATGGCAGGTACTTTTCAATTCTCAGCGATTTGAATTTTAACAGACTTCATTCGTCTTCAGGAAATAATGCTTAAACCATGGTCAACAATAAAAATAAAATAATTGTAACTAAATGTTTATTTCTTAAATCCTATATTCCCTAGAATCCTATAGTTTACAGTGTGTTACATAAGTAGCCTTTGATTCTGATGGCCGATGATGAGACCTTGGTCAACCACTTCCTTTCTGAACGTAGGAGAGTCAGCAATAAAAATGTGGTATTCAAAGCTTCTAAAAAATATATGATTCAAAATAACAACCTGAGCAAGTAAACTGCGTTTCGGAACAATAATGGGGCTGCACTCGAGATTTGTCTTGAAGAGTTGGGAAAACTATGAGTGGTGTATCCTACTGCGATCTGGTAAAAGAAAAACGACCTGAGTTTTGCAATCCGTTCCACACGCCGGAACTAACCTGTTTGGGACGTGTGATGGGTTGAGGAATAAGTAATGTCGTTTTTTCCAAACGTTGAAACACTTTATTTTGCAACAACAACAACAAATAAATTTGTTGGAAAGCGATCGAAACAGATGAAAATCGGATGGAGCCAAGTCCGGAGAGTAAGGCGAGTGCGGCAGAACTTCCCAATTGAGCGCTTGAATGGCGGTTTTGGTCATATTGGCGATGAGAGGCCTAGCGTTGTCGTGTTGCAGCAGAACACCGTATCGCCGATCGGGTCGCTGTTGTTGCATTGCGTCGTGGAGTCGATGCAGTTGTTGAACATAGAGGTCCGTGTTGACCGTCTCATTATTCCGAAGCAGTTCGCAGTGGTTGATACCCTGCCAATCCCACCAGACACACAACATCATCTTCTGAGGATGCAACTCTTCTTTTGCTCGCGGCGTTCCGTGTTTCGTGGGACTGAGCCATTCTTTTCGCTGCTTCATGTTGACGTACGGACACCATTTTTTGTCGCTGGTAACGATACGGTACAGAAATCTTTCCTTGTGACCACGAGTAGCCCTGTGACGAGCAAGCAAACCGGCAGCAATGTTGTTGTCGTTCAAAACGTGCGGAACCCAAGCGCCGAGCTTTTGAACTTTTCCTATCGAATGAAGGTGATTCACCACTGTCTTCTGATCACAGTTCATTTGCTAAGCCAATTCTATGGTCGATTGACGCTGGTTTTCGTGCAGCATCTGGTTCAATTGCTTTTCGTCGAACTCGACCGGGGCGATCCATGTCCTTAAGGTCGAAATTCCGGGATCTAAAGCGCGAAAACCACCGTTGAGCCATCCTTTCAGTCCCAGCATTTTCACCGTAGACAGCACAAATCTCGCGAGCAACTTTCGTGGCTTTCGTCCCTCGATTAAATGCGAAGAGCAGCAGATGTCGGTAATGCTCCTTTTTGTTCAATTGACATTCCATTTTAATGACCTGAAAACCAAATAAAATTAAATCAAATCACAGACACACTGGCATGTAGAGCGAACACGTAACTATCGCATAGTATATCACATGTTGCCGCAATATTTTATTTTGGTCACACAAACTGGAACTGCGGAAAAAACCGACATTACTTATTCCTCAACTCCTAACCGTTGTTCATATTATGTGTTCGTGTCGTTCTGTCATTTATCAACGTTCTCGTCATTTTCTTTTACAAATTTTACCAGATGACTCTGTAACCCTGAGTCGTCTTTTAAACGATAAGTGTGACGTCTCTTCTGTTTTATTATTTCTTCGTGTCACCGGTGACTTTTCCACCTTTTACACTATGTTTTACTGCACAATTGTTACACCTTTTATTGTTGTGTTTTTATCATCTTTTGTAACTTTTATGTTGTTATTATGTTGACCGTGCACTGCTGTTAGTATATAGTTTTACCCCGCTTATTCTGTTTATTATATTTTAATCTTTTTTGTTAATTTTAAGTCTTTGAACTAGGCGCTCTTTTACCCCTCGCGTTACAAAACACCAACCAGTCAACCGGAACTGAACTCTTAGCCTTTGAGCTTATGAATCGCGGAACTTTGTTTGAATCGGTCAGCAAAAGTATACATAAAAAGGTCACTGACCTTGCTCCGTTCTTCAGAGAGAGAGAGAGAGAGAGAGAGCGCATTTATTTATATGTTGCAAATTACCTCAAAACGTGACAGTTCGCCACAACACCCGTGCGCCGTTTTGGAGAGATTTCCGATTCACACCACCATCGTCCCATTATTGGAAGAGGAAGTCTCTGCGTAGCTTTTCTGTTGTGAAGAATCCACTTATATAAAGCCTCATTCCTCGTGAATAATGTAAAACAGTAACATTACCGTCTATCTACTTTTAAATTTAAATATCTTCATTTTGTATCACGTAACAGTGTATTTCACCATCGTGCGTGTATTTGATTAAATTATTTTCCGATACAACTTCTTTTGTGCAATCAAGATTCGTTATGTTGCATTCTTTTCTTTTGCCTTTGTATGATTTCATGTTGTTATGAAGGGTTCACGCTTACCCGTCCCGCTGCATTGTTCACTCACGACCTTCATTGTTGGTATCGTTGGCGTCCAATACACTTACGGAACCTTTATGGCAAAGACTTTTTTAACATTACAACCAGTGGCGTAAATACCACTCCCACAGCCCCGGCGGCTGTGGATGGCGCAAGTAACGAACGGGCGTATTATAGCTGCCAGTTATATCTTTATGAAATAATTCGAACACGCCCAATAATTAACCCAGTTTGCTTTAAGGTATATTTAGCTTTGCCTAAATAAATGCCTAGCTTCATTTTTAAAACACCGAATGTCCTACAGATTGAAAGTGTTCGGCTCTTTGAGTTCGGGTTGTAATACGATCGCTCTCCAATCGCCTTCTTTGCGCTGCTGAGGAAAAGCGCGAGGCCATGGTAGGATTTCCCGTGGAGGATGTGGGAAAATAGTCAGTTATCTAGGATTACGTGCACGAAAAGCGTCAACATTTAATCACAGCAGTCGCAGATCTGCTATGCATAAGAAGGTGATTTCTTCAAGTGATTTATTTTATTACGAGGTGGAGGGGGGAGGTTTGCACGTTGTGCTTATTACGCCACTGATGACATCGCCCACTTTCACAGTTCGAATGGACAGCTGCGGTTTGTACAAAGTCGTACCTTGTTTCTTTTACTCTTCGGACTTGGTTCCTAGAAATTAGTCCTTTTTTACGCTTTCCAACCGTAGGTTGAAGAAGCGTACATGCTCCAGCTTTGTCCGTCCGTCTGTCTGCTGGTCAGTACGATAACTCGCGTAAAAAATTCTTCGATTTCGATGAAATTTTAGTATGAGGTAGGTAGGGCACCACTGGAGACGAACCCTATTGAGAATGGGGGGCGGCATAGGAGAGGGATCCATTCCATTGACCCCTGGGGACGAACCCTATTGAGAATGGGGGAGGGGGACATAGGAGAGGGATCCATTCCATTGTCCTTATGCGTCATGACTTGCGTAAAAATTGTTAGATTTCGATGAAATTTTAGTATGTGGTAGGAAACCGCCTGGGGACGAATCCTATTGAATATGGGCAAAATGGGGTCAAAGGTCAGGGACATAGGAGCGGGATCCATTCCATTGCCCTTATGCGTCATAACGTGACTAAAATGCTTCGATTGCGACAAAACTTTAGTATGTTGTTCCACAGGTATACTGAACCAATTCTGTTGAATATCATTTAAATGGGATCTAGGGTCAGGGTACAGGAGCGAGATTTATTCCAAAGCCATTATCCTCATAACTTGAGTAATGACTTGAGTAATGATTTCTGGTATGTTGGAAAGCGTATAATAATCAATGCGTTCCATGATTTTGCTAACTTGTTTTTTCTCAAAAAAGTCTGTTAGGAGAGAAAAATTTGCTGTTCCCTTGCAAATGGAACGAGAGGTGCGCGAATTATTTTTTAGGACGGAGTTTTTGCGTTGCTGTCGAAATGGTATAAAACCATTACAAGAATTGAGGAATAATACAATGGGCAAACAAAATGTCTTTGTTGTCAAAAGCATTAGTTCAATATTTCGTCTTTTTTCACTTGTGTAATGCTCTTTTAAGTACTTAACTCTTGAAGAGCATTATTCTAATGTGTTTTTAATCTAATAAAACAGGAGTATTTGTAATTTTATGAGTACATTCGGTTTTGAGGATTTCGTTCGAGTTCCAAACATTAGTAATTCTTGAAATATGAGTGGCTTCCCTATTCGTTTGGACAAGATGCGATGAAGTTCCTCATTTACCAATGACGACATTCATAAAAATCCTGTGTTTTATGTAAAAAGAACATTGCATAACTCTAGAACTTCATGAATTGAAAAAAACATTTTACAAAAAGCAGAAAAAATTACTTCATAAAAAACAATTCATCTGGATTCTAAAGAGGAAATTTCTTGATAATTAAGGCACAATTTGTGTCACTGCGGTTTATTTACATGACAGGAAAAGCGTTCCGCTGCTGCATTAATGATATTTTCGTCAGTTATTGGAAAAGAAATAAATGAGATGAGCACGTGTCGTCTCTTATAATTAATAAAGAGTGGAACCTTCGACATGTGTTTTTAACCAGCGTGAAAAGTCCAAGACATTCGTTTCGTTGAAATGAGGGATGGAACAACAGAGACCATTTAAAGAAGAAAAGAATATCTAAAGTTTTGACGGTTATTTCAAAGAACTGATCAAATATAAGCGCGGAAAATGTGTGCGGTTATGCTAATTACTCTGGAGTAATCTCATCAAGTTTCCAGGTTTTCTTCTTTAGCGTTGTTCTCTCTAATGACTTATTAAGATATTCAAAAACAAGAAATTGCGCTTACGTGACAATTACTTTTCTCTAAAATTTCAGATTAAGGAAATGTCTCGCTCTTTATTTTTCACATTTTTTTCGGTAAAAGTTCCCAGGAAGTTATTTCAGCATTGCACGCAGAGTGTCGTGTGCAAATCTTTCCACACACTGTAATTATAACAACATGGATGACGCTTAAGTTTGGAAAAATGTCATTACACCTGATTTGGAATATCCATGTAATCATACACACGTAGAAACTTTGAGGGAACTTTCAGAAAATTCTACAAGAAGAAGGCTTTGACAGAAAAAATCTTAATCGTAGGATTCTTTTTCACCTTTTTGCACGCAGTGACATTTAAAGTGCAACATCCAGATGTACGTTAATCAACAGGCGGAAATGAAAACAATTCCAGCACAGGGGAATTCGTCAATGGCTGTAGCCGACATAATCGCGGATGTGTCTTCCTCTCGGCTAAATGCACCACGCATTTTTGGCCGGTAACAGGGATCCCAGCTTTCAGTGACAGATTCCCTTAGGAACAGCAGCTTCTATAGAATTATGCGATGACACCGTATCTAAACGTATTAGTTGTAGTCGTGCAACTTTGGAATAGGACACTTTATTGGCAACCGATTAAGATGATCGTCGGCAACTTATCTGGTGGAACATTTGGGTTGCCACAATACCGTGACATATCAAACTGGTAACAGATATTGAGCACAATCACGCAGCCCGGTAGAATTGGAAGTGATACAACACCTGACACTTACCGGTTACATTACGGAAGCACGGGGGATTATCCTACTGATCTAATTTTTAATGTTGATGAGACGGACCTGTATTGGATGAAAATCTCTTCACGAACTCTTATCGGCCGTGAAGAGAAGTCTACGTCAGGTTTCAAGGCTGCGAAAGACATTGCTTCCTCCCCTCTTTGCTTGGTGCCAATGTCTCTGGCACTTTGAAATTAAGAACAATATTGGTGTATCATTCGGAAACGCCTCACGTATTCAAAGGCCTCAACAAACACATGTTTCCAGTCTACTAGAAGTTAAATAGAAAGGCGTGGGTGACACAAGAAGTCTCCTTGGATTTGCGCATCAACCATTTTTGCCCAGCTGTGTCTGTTTGTGTCGTGAGAATGACTTGCCAACTAACGTCCTTCTCTCAGAAAATGCCTCTGGCCATCCAACAAACCTAATAGAAGTCAAAACACCTCTGGATGTCAAAGTCGGTTTCCTGTTTCTTAACCCCAAGTAGTTTTTGCAACCAATGAACCAAAGCCTAAAACTATCCGTTACACCTTCAAAGAAATGGTGAAAGGTTTGACGAGTTCATACAAACCCGTAAAGGATTATTGGTGCTCATTCTACATTTTGAAAGGCGTTAACAATATCACCGCAGCCTGGGAGGAAGTAACATAAGTTATTCGAATGGAGAGTGGGGTAACCTTTTACCAGAATTTGTTTTATTTGCAGGATTTCAACTAGTGGAGAAACATCAGAGATGTCGTAAGAAAACTAGCATGAGAAGTGGATTTTGAGGAAGTGACAGATGAAGACGTAAGAGAACTTTTGAAAGAAGAAGAGCAGCTTCTTTCCAATGAAGACTTAGAAAAATTGGCCGCACATCTGGGCCAAAAGGAAGAGGAGGAAAGAGAGGAAGAACTTCCTCTAGAGAAATGAAGACAAGAGATATATAGCACATTCTCCCAGATATGAAAAAACCTACCGATGAGCTCTACGAGATTGACCACGATTGGCAGCGGAATGCTACACCAAAGAAGAGCGTTATGGCATCCATGAGGCGTTATGAAATTTTGAAACAAAAAAGAAATCACGACAGTTCTCACTGCATGCTTTCTTTTTACGCTTTCCAACTGTAGGTTGAAGAAGGGTATATGCTCCAGCTTTGTCCGTCCGCACGATAACTCACGTGAAAATGGTTCGATTTCGAAGAAATTTTAGTACTTGGTAGGGGATGAACTCTATTGAAAATGGGCGAAAGAGGGTCAAAGGTCAGGACACAGGTGCGGGATCCATTCCATTGCTCTTATGCGTCATAACATGCGTAAATATGGTTCGATTTCGATCAAATTTTAGTATGTGGTGGGGAGTCACCTGGGCACAAACCCTATTGAAAATGGGCGAAATGGGGTTAAAGGTCAGGACAATGGAGTGGGATCCATTCCATTGCCCTTGTGCATCATAACTTACCTAAAAAATTTTCGATTGCGACGAAAAGTTATCATGTTGTTCCGGATGTGTACTGAACCGGTTCTGTTGAATATCAACGAAATGGGGTCAAAGGTCATTGCACAAAAGCAAGATTAATTCCACAGCCATTATTCTCATAACTTCCGTAAAACTTTAGTATGTTATTCTTGAGGTATACTGAACCGGTTCTGTTGAATATCATCGAAATGGGGTCAAAGGTCAGGACACAGGAGCGAGATTTATTCCACAGCCATTCTCCTCATAACTTGAGTAATAATTTCTGGTATGTTGAAAGCGTATCATAATCAATGCATTGCATGATTTTACTAACTTGTATTTTTTAAAACGGGGACAATCCTCAACCAAGGAGCTCGCCAGAGAATCAATGCCGCTTCATTACGCCATTGCTCATCAACATATTTCTTTAATTCACTTTGTTTTATTTATATTTTTTTCAGAGCTTTAAATGCAATGTCATTACTATATTACACGTCAATGTTTGGTCACCCGGGAAAGTGTGTCATTGACTTTCTATGATTTACTTTGTAAAATCGTTTCAATTCATGCAGATTCCAGTTACGCCGGTTCGTCAGGGGATGTATCCCCGGCGTAAGTCGAGGGTTACCTATATTCAAAATGCGTGACACATAGTCTGCTGCGGACAGATCAAAAATGCCCTCGAGGGAACGGTGGTGTACAATTGGATGAAAGAATATGAAAAAGGCACGATATCACCCTTAGTTACTCCAAGATACGGTCGATAGATTTTTAGTACCAGGAATCCAAGCACCCCCCCCCAAGAGGACTTTCCTCAGTCGTATAGGGTGAGTGTCAATGATTTTTCCGAACAACTGCGTATCCTTTACACAACGGTTTGTACCGTGCTGAAGGAAAATTTATGGGTACGTCATACACTGACCACGACAGAGATGGAATTCCATTACGAAATTGCACGGAGTGATACTGTCGCAATAGTGTGACGCTCAAAAGATTCATCTGCTTAGATGAAAACTGAGTGCAATTTTACGCACCCAGACAACTATATCAGTAACGATCCTGGGTTGAATTCAGCAAATCCGTGGCGACTTCTCCCCGTGAAAGTTTCTTACTGGTAGTTGGCATGGATATTCGCTGCTAGATTTGTGGAAGATGTTTGACGAGAACATTACCATGATATCGAAGCGGTTTAAATTGTTTCTAGAGCAGAATATCCAGGCATGGGCACTACAACATCATGTACAGCAAATTGTCATCGTACATGACAGCGCACGACCTCACCAGGCACGAAGTCCTCTGGTGTTCATTGAGCAGAATGGTTGGGTGAAGCTTCTGCATCCACCATATTCTTAGGACATGAAACACTTTGATTTGAACTCTTTGGGTCAATTGTAAAGGAGGTATAAGTACTCCTACAGCAACAAACAGCATTTGGATCTCCAAATCACAGAACTTTCCCACAGATTTAATGACGATGGTACTTTTAATTTTGTTCGTTAAATGTCCACACTTTGGAAACGTATTAATGATATTAAAAAGAACTAGTAATACTTTCACTCAAATATTGTGATCATTGTTTTTTTTTATTACAGGAACTAGGTGACTTTTTTTGTCACATGAATGAGATATGTAGAGTAATCACAAACAATGTAATTTCCAAATTTTGAAGATGACAATCCGATTTTTGGCGTAAATGTGACAAGGATGGTAAGTCAGATAAAATCCGAAAACTTGAAAATTTTCATCGTCCTGGAGCGGGACTCGAACCGCGTCTTCCAGAAAACGCCCGGGTATGCTAACCACTACACCACCCAGAACGACCAAGTTTCAAGTTTGCGATCAATTTGAATATAACCATCACAGGATTCGCTAGCCGAAGCAACCGGCATTCATGTTTAGCGAATCTGGAGGTTAAGAGTCTTATCCCGTGTTTGCCCGGAGAAGCAGATAAATCATGAAAGACGCGGATTCGAGTCCCGCTCCAGGACGATGAAATTTTTCAAGTTTTCGGATTTTATCTGACTTACCATCCTTGTCACATTTACGCCAAAAATCGGATTGTCATCTTCAAAATTTGTATTATATGGCGTGATCCCGTATTTCTTTCATAATGTAATCTCCTTTGTTTCAACGTTTGCCCTACTTTGATGGTGGAGTGGAAAGAACACTTGCCTGTTTTAATTGCCGAATCAACCAACGTACTTGTTTTTATTGCTTTACTGTAATGTTCATGGAACGTACTTTGACATTTGGGTATCACAAATATAAATAATACCTGGTTATTAAAAAATTACATTACATATCTTATTTTCCTCCGTCCTTAATGACGGGCGTTAACCAGAGATAGAAACGGGTCACGGGTCAACGGGTCGACAATTTTTTGTGGGTCCAACGGGTCGGGTTAAGGTGTTCCTGACCCGATTTTGATCCAATTTTATTTCCGTTTTATTTTTGAAAAGAGAAAAATATATTCCAAAGAAATGCGCGTTATGGAATTCTGTAGTCGATACTGGAGCCCACGGAGTGAATAATTTTTTGCCATGCAAAAATATTGTTGTCTCTTTCTTAAAGCAACGAAGCTTTCGACCGACCGACGTCAGACACACCGACACCATATCGTAAAAAGATACTTCCTTTACGTTCTTTTACAGTGCGATTGTCCAGGGCAAGGTACAGGCGAACGCCATTCGCCTGCTTCTCAGCTGATTCACTCTCTCCGTGCGAAGTTCACTGTACGACTAAGATTTACTTTTCACATCGCATCTTTTACATTGAACATTCAGAGGCTTTCGATTGATGTATTAACAACCCGTTCCCATGACATGTCATGTCGAAATTAACTCCATATTTGTTAATATGGATGGATTTAATATTAAGGAGGTTGAGATAGTCGTCGAGTCCAACAAATACGTGCTTGTTGAAAATCACAAGGGGAAGAGTGAATGCTGGAAACTGTTTCGTCTCATTAAGGAACCGGTGATAATAATTATGTGTTGTTTGGTCTTGCTTGTTGTTCAAAATGCGGAAAGTGTATAATTACAAAGAAAAATATCGACGATGTAATAAAAGATTATGGAACCCAAAATCTAACGGATCATATGAAAGTATGCGCACCTCCATCAAAGCGTGGAAAGAGTGAACAGTCTAAATGCAATTAAAAAAATACATTTGTGTAATCGTAAATAATGATTCCTATTTGTAATATACTCCATGGTCACGGTCACAGTCAGCCATTACTTCTGGATTACGCAAAATAGTGGCACTGAAACTGGCACTAAAATTTAGCAAGTAACCAAATTTTATGATTAAAAAAGGATTTCAGTTATTAAATATCAAGCAGTTATTCGGATGAGTATATCATTATCATCACCATCATCATCAACCATTATCAATCCACTGCTGGACGAAGGTCTCTCCACGTTTCTTCCACAACGGTCTGTCTTGTGGTAGTCTCCTCCATGTTACTCGCGCATACTTTCGAATTTCATTTACCCATCTCACATGTGGTCTTCTTCCGCGTCTTTCTCTGTCTCTTAGAACCCAATCTAAAATTTCGGCTGTCCATCGATGGTCTGTCCTTCTGGCAATATGTACAGTTAATGCCATTTCAGGGATTTCACTCTGATCATGATGTCTTCCACTCTTGCCATTTTTCTGGTCCGCGAGTTCCTCTTCTTATCTCACTTGGTTACACCAAGCATGCATCCCTCCATGCTTTCTTAAGTTGCCTGTAGTTTTTTGTATGTCTCTTTTAGTTTAGCTCCACGTCTCTGCACCATACGTAAGAACTGGAAAGATGCATTGATCAAACACTTTTCTTTTAAGACATAATGGCATATTGCTCTTGAAAATTATACTGTTTCTTCCAAAACCCTCCAGGCAAGTTTTATGCGCCGATTAATTTCTCACGGTCATATGTATATATACACTGAAGTGCAATTGAATTAGAGATACCTGCCTAATAACGTGTAGCACCACCTTTCGTCCTGATGACGGCGGCGATTCGTCTCGGCATGGACTCGACAAGACACCGGAAGCGTTGGGAAGCCATACGGATCCACTTCCCCCTTAACAAGCTCCCACAGTTCACGAATATTTGATGGAGCGGGGTAAGAGTCAAGAACATCTCTCTTGGTGGCATCCCAGATGTGCTCGATGGTATTGAGGTCAGGTAACCTAGCTGGCCAAGAAAGCGAGGTCACGTCGGTGGAGTGTTCATCCAACCATTCGGATACAATTCGGGAGCGATGGAATGGTGCATTGTCTTGTTGCAGGATGAGGTCTCCAGTGGGATGTTGAAGACGCACAAACGGGAGCAAATGGTCGTCCAGGATATCCGGGTAACGTTGACCTGTGAGGGACGATGTCACACGTACCAGTGGTCCCATTTCAGTCCACGTAAACAGTTCCCAGACGAAAATGCCACTTCCACCAGCTTGAAGAGTACCCTGCTGGCAAGAAGGACTCATCGCTTAATCTGGTTTGCGCCGTACTTGTGTCCTGCCATCCGCATGTACCAACGTGAATCTCGACTCGTCAGTCCAGGCAACATTTTTCCACATGTCTAGGGTCCAGTGGCGATTTTACCGCGCCCATGCTAATCTTTGCACCCTGTGACGTGCGGTCAGCAGCGGTACCCTCATGGGACGATGGCATCTGTTCCCCATAGCGAGGAGATGGTTCTGGATGGTGTGGCTGTTTACACGTTTTTGTGCACCAGTGTTAAATTGCCGAGTGATTTCTTGCAGTGTGGCCGGTCTATCCGCTGTTACAATGCGAGCTAGCCGACGACGACCCCGCTCATCCACACGCTGTTGTCCACGGCACTTGGCCCTTGCGGGGATGGTTTTACCGTATTCGATGTACTCACGGTGCACCCGTGACACAGTGGTTCGTGAAATTCCCAGTGCCTGCAAGACTTCCGAGATGGAGTGACACATCCGTCGGGCCCAGACAATTTTCCCACGATAAAATGCGCTTAGATCCTTCGTCTTACCCATACTGCGTCCGAGTCGTACTTATTCCCGCCGCATCACTCCTTATAATGTCGGATCACTGCAGACGTCATGTCGTTTCCGTTTACAGGGCCACCCACAGCGCAATATTTGCGTAACGCCAGCTGTCTCTAATTCAATTGCTCTTCAGTGTATGTATATAAATTGAGTTTCGAAATTATAGTTCAAAGCTTTGCGCTGGTCCGAAATTTTTGACCCGTTACTAACTCTGGCGTTAAACCTAGATATTCTTTTTTATTTGTGATGTCTAAATGTGAAAATATGTTTCATGTACATTACAACAATAAAAATGTACTACGTCATGCAGTTGGTACGTGTCACGCTGAGATATTTCGCTCTTTCCATTCACGGAACGAACGCGTGCCCCAAAATTCGAAAATGTAAGCGGGACCTCACACACATTTCTTTCTCAGTTTGTGTTATGGTGCTGACGTCACATATTTTAATCTGAAAAGCAAATTCCATTCACCGAACACCTGCACTAATACCCGAAAAGCAAAGTGTAACGTCACAAATGTTTTTTCTCAGTTGTTGCTACGGTGATGACTCTTTGAACGCCACCAAAGTGGAACAAATGTTCAAACAAAGCCAATTATATTGTTTGTGAATATGCTAAGTTTAAAGATGTTCACGTACTGCCAAAACGGCCTAATATTTCATAGTCGAAACCGATGCGAAAAAATATTGCTACTACACTTTGTAGCCAAGTCATTTAAAAGTATTAATCATTTTCCCTTAGTTGCCACGACGGCTGCCCCTATTCACGCTTGCGCTTTTACGTAGTTATCACGAAAGGAGAGAGAACTCTACGACACAGTTCCTGCAAAACACTCTTTCTTAATGTAACTGAAGTTTTGAAGAAAACTTTTTGTTGATGGAATCCTTTAAGCTAACATTTATCCTGGTGACACTTTTATTCTGTGCTTTATTTGTGCTCCTAGTTTTCCTATCTTTCCCGTACATGCCATTAGTAAGGAAAAGCTTCTTGTATCTGGAAGACATTCTTTCTGCGACGGACACAACAGAAGATAACGTCGCTGGAATTAATAAAGTTACCTAAGTAAATATTTGATCTGACAGATATCAAATCCCCCTATTCTCCCACTTTCTACGCTTTGATTTACGATTTGTCGTCTCTGCAAAAATATTTCTCTCCCCCCCCATTTTTTTGTAGATGGAGATAAATTTAGTCTCTCGAACAAGACAAAAATATGTCTTTTCCAATCACACATGACAAATCTGGGAGTAAATGTTGTTATTGTGCTTTCGGGAGTTAGACAACGCGCTACGCAAAAATGCGTCGATGTTTTCTACACAAAATGTAACTCCGCTCGCGAATGACTTTTCTCAATAGCAAAGGAAATATTGGCCGTTCGTGTGCGATGTGTGTACGCCATATATATATATAGTCTATATATTCTGGGAGGAAAATGGCAACGCCCGTATTGAAATTCAGCAATGGAACAACTCAAATGGGAAGTCGATATATGGATTCCTCTTGGTAGGGGCTTTTGAACCCATTTTTTTAACAATGTATGCACGAACGAATCTTTTCAGTCTTATTACTGTCACCTTTTGCCTTCGTTAATCTTTCTCTATTCGAAAAACGCCACGTGCCTTTCGGGAATCGAACTTAGAAACAAGCGGAGAATAATGCATAAAGGACATCAATTTATAACAATTGTTTAATAAAATGGATGAGTCCGTTTCATGTCGTGATTCACTAGAAGTAATAATTCGTATTTTGCTGCTACAAATGTCGGTGTGGAAGCGGTTGTTAGGCCGCTAATAACTAACGACGTAGCAACAGGAGAAAGAAGAAAAAGTGAACATACCTATCTTTCATTCTGTAAGAACTTTCGAACAAGAAAGGAATTGATTGTCTGTGCAGGTAGGCAGACGTAATCGATGTGACAAAATGGAGCAGAATGAAATAAGAAAGAAAACAGATAATTTCTTATATAGCGTAAACAGATAAACAACCAGTATCGATGAGCTAATTACTGGCTACACGAAACCAGTAATTTCTCAAGTTCCCTAAATCTTTTGTGGTTTACTTTACATTTTTAAAACCTATGAAATGAAAAATAAGTTAAATGAAATATAAGATAAAAAATAAAAATAACGTAAAAAAAAGGTGCGAAAATTAAAAATCGCACTCAACTGCTTCCGTTGCTTTCTCTTCATAGTTTTGCTCTGAAAAATTATTTTATATTTCGTCAATAAAATAGGTTTTGTTTATGCATGTTGAGCATCTGTTTCCAAAATGCTTGGGGCCACAGATGTCTGGAATTTAGGATTTTTTTTTACTGGACGGTTAATGGCACAGTGAGCAGTTCAATGGGCTATAAACAGTCGTCCGTACTAAATTTAGGGCCACTGGTTCCAGGGAAGGAATAGAGTCAGTGCCGAAAGACAAACACAACATCCATGCCTGACCGGGAATCGAACCGTGACACATCTGGGATAAATGGTCACAAGCCACAGCTGAGATCACTGGGCCACCGGGGCGGCAATTTTGTTTCGGCGGTTTTAGAGTACTTTCGTACTGTATACTTATATGTTAAGATAGCCTGGAAGTGGTACCAAATCTAATCACTAAATTTTTAATTTATATTCCTTAAGATTTCTAAACCGGAAATGTCAACGGGTGACACAAACGGATCCAATTCTAAACCTATTCGTGACAGTCATTCATTGAGGAATTGATTCACCGGAAAAGTCAAAGAACGACACAAACGGATTCGACTCAGAATTGATTCGCAGCAGTCATTCTCTTCGGAAACCGTTCAGCAAAAAAAAAAAAAAAAAAAAGGGAAAGAAAGAAATGACCTGAACTGATTCCACTTGGTCTGCAAGAATCTAAGGGGGATCAGTGAGATCACGAATCCAAGATTTCGCAAGAATCGTTCCCCTACGAAAATCTTTCAGCGGAAGAGTCAAGAAACGACACAAATGGAACCGACTTAGAATGAATTTGCGAGAGTCATTTCCCGTGGAAATCGTTCACCAGGAGAGGTCAACGAACGAATCAAAGGCAGTAGTTCGAATGAATTCTTTTAAGGAATCAAACCGAAATAATCAGTTTGCCCATTGTTATAACAGAACAGAGATCAGAGCACCATCTATGTTGATATCTGCGGACACGTATCGTAATCGTAATCGTCGGGGTGAGGAAAGGCCGGCCGAATGCCTCACAGCCGTCTTAAAGCCTTCTGGAATTTTTGATTTGTGATGTCAGGTGGGCTCTCAAACATTTTTTTCGGGTAAGGGATGTTCAACCTGTATCAGGCTTCAAGAAGACATCGTCGTTGCCTGAATATTTCTCAACAAAAGAAAAGGTTTGCTATCCTAAACATTGGCCGTTAGGTCACGAAATGAAAGTTCACCAAGGTGGCGCGTCACATCATGTCAACCACTTTCCTTCTCTGGCATTAAAAAAAGCCATCTACAACGATGTAGCTGGCATTTTCTTGCACATGCAAGTATCAAACTCGCTCCTATATCCAGTCCTTGGCACCAGATTACAACTCTAAGTGAGCATACAGTTCCTACTTTTTAATTTATGAAGTACTTCCTGAACTGTATCAGGTGCTTTCCAGATGTAACTTTGAAGTTGCAAGCTGCATGTTCTGATGGGTTTTTTTTTTTTTCGTTTTTTTTTTTTCCGTTAAGGACAATTATGAGCAACACATAGTTGAAACACGATTCGTTATAAGAAAAAGTCAAAACCAGCGCTATCGGACAAACACACCATCAATGCCTCATGCGGGGCTAGAAACCGTTTCCAGCTAGGACGAATGGTCGGAGTACTGCGTTTCAGAACATCAGGACATTGGCGTGGTTTTCTGACTTTCACTGAGGTAAAGGATTGTATTTCTTAATCCTACATTAAAGAAAATGCCAGTTTCTCCAGGATAGGGATTTCCTATCTTAGAGAAACATATCTGAAAAATGTTTAGATAATTACAGCTTAATAAATCAGTCACGGCGTATTTCTGTGTTTTTGATAAATTACGTCACGCTCAACTCTCGTTCGGTGCTAACCAATTTTCGAAATGTTTATTTAATTGTTACTGAACACGTTGGCTTCTGACGCTTTCTACTGCTTGATCTGGGACTGAGTTTCAGACAGAACATGGAGGTTGTTTTTGCTCTTCCGGCACTCATCCTCTGTCTTTCGTGGAACCAGTTGCCCCAAAGTGGGAATGGATGGCATCTAGGTATTCTAGTAGAATAGCTATACCTTGAAACAGGCAATAAATGTTTCTTTGAATGTGTTCCTGTAGACGTTAAAACGATGTTTTAAACTGAATACGAGTGTGCTTTCTTCCAGGTATAAGTGTAGATACCGCAATCAAAAGATACACTATATTTCCTTTCGAGTTTGTTTTCTTATGAAATTTAGGTACTTCTGGTTTGAACATTTTCTAATTGAACAGCACATCACTTTTTCGAACAGATTTACATTTTTGTCACAGTATTTGTCATTTTTCTTGTAGGACTTCCGTCCACAGTGAGTAGAGTTTAGGTCCCAGCCAACTACAGCGAGATCGCCTTTTGGGCAGGACACAGAAACGGCAGGAATGAGAGCAAGTCTAGCGACTTTGACAGAACAGTTTGTAGTGAGATTAAAGTACAGTAGATGGTGCCACCGTACAAGTACGATGTTGCACACAGAGGGGTGAGAGAATTTCAGGGGGGGGGCATAGGAAAGGATACCCATTTAACCAGTGGGTCCAGTCAATTAACGTGCTCGTCCGATGCACGGCGGATATTCAGCGATTGTTATTAAATCATACCATCTCTGAAAGTTCAGCCCAGGCTCGAACCTGAGGACTTTGCATTGATAGTCTGACTCGCTTACCACTAAGCCATCCGCGGCTTTACATTTTTGCAACGCTGAACAAAAATTTATAGCCGACGTTGAGTGTATGGCAGTGACCACAGAAATCATTCCTTTTTGGCAGTTCATTCCTTACGCAACCAAACCAAAACAGTCACTAAATAATGGTGATCGAAATAACTAGTCGTTCACTTTCCACCTCTCCCACTTGTCTCACTACACTGACTTAGTAAATCATTCGTCGAAGGGACACCCCTTCCTCCCCCCCCCTCTTTACGACAAGAGCTGCACTACCCAAAGAGCAGGAGTTTAGTTTGAAACCATTAACCATTCACGAATGAATGTCCGCTCTCGGCAAACACATCATTCAAATGAATAACATTCACGTTTCTTTCCCATTCTTAAGTTTCACTCTAATTCTTAGCTAACTCCTGATTACTCTCTCACATAACAGTTACCACTTTGCCACTTCTGATTCTCGCCATTACTTTTCGTATTAGTGATTCGTTTCTGAACCTATGGCGGCGGAAAGGAATTAACGGGGGACGACTGTGTGTGTAGCAAGTTATGACGGATTGAATGATCATGCACAGCGGTGAGAGCGAACCATTCACGAATAATGGTGAAGAGTCATTCGTTTCCGAAATCGTGGGAGAGGAATAAAGTTAAAAATGCTGCAACTTTAGCGTGTGTCACAGTAATGGCGGATTGAATGGTCATTCACAGCAGAGAGAGCGAATCATTCACCATTCACGGTGAGGAGTTATTCGTTTCCGAATTCGTGGGAGTGGAATAAAGTCAAACGTGTTGCAATAATTGCGGATTGAATGATCATTCACAGCGGTGAGAGTAAACCATTCACCATTCACGGTGAAGAGTAATTTCTTTCCGAAATCGTGGGAGAGGAATAAAGTTAAAAATGCTGCGACTTTAGTGTGTGTCGCAGTAATGGCTGATTGAATGATCATTCACAGCAGTGAGAGCGAATCATTCACCATTCACGGTGAAGAGTTATTCGTTTCCGAACTCGTGGGAGTGGAATAAAGTCAAACGTGTTGTAACTTTAGTTTGTGTCGCAATAATGGCGGATTGAATTATCATTCACAGCAGTGAGAGCAAACCATTCACAATTCATGGTGAAGAGTCATTCGTTCCAGTACTCGTGGGGTCGGAATAAAGTCAAACGTGTTCCGACTTCAGTGTGTGTCGCAGTAATGGCGATTTGAATTATCATTCACAGCTGTGAAAGCGAACCATTCACCATTCACCATTCACGGTGAAGAGTCATTCGTTTCCGAACTCGTGGGGTCGGAATAAAGTCAAACGTGTTGCGACTTCAGTGTGTGTCGCAGTAATGGCAGATTGAATTATCATTCACAGCAGTGAGAGTGGATCATTCTCCATTCACGGTGAAAAGTCATTCGTTTCCGAACTCGTGGGGTCGGAATAAAGTCAAACGTGTTGCAACTTCAGTGTGTTTCGCAATAATTGCGTATTGAATGATCATTCACAGGAATGACAATGAACCATTCACCATTCACGGTGAAGAGTAATTAGTTTCCGAAATCGTGGGGTCGGAATAAAGTCAAACGTGTTGCAACTTCAGTGTGTGTCGCAGTAATGGCGGATTGAATTATCATTCACAGCTGTGAGAGCGAATCATTCATGGTGAAGAGTTATTCATTTCCGAACTCGTAGGGGTGGAATCAAGTTAAACGTGCTGATCAAATCACTTTAGGAAGGAAATGCTAGAGCTCGTAAAGGGACCAACAGACTTACAGATTCAACTTGTTTTTAGATAATCTTTCAGCACTTCAGAAGTTCCGTTAAACCATCTATCTTTGCAGTCATTCAAGCACCAGATTTTACCCTGATGATATAATAATCTTTCGCTTCACGTAACTGTTGCTCGCTTTTTCTTCAAAACACTAGTACGTAGACGGTTCAGCAAACATAGTTTTCAAAAGAGTGTATCAAATATCATTGCACGCAAATCATTCAACAACACAGTGCAATCGAAACGAGATACCACACAGATTATTGAACATCCAAACGCTTGTTTCTGTATACTTATTGTATAGCTGAGATGACACAGTCATAATCCAGTCTAATTATCTGTAACAAATTGTTTTGTTCTTTGCTAGCTAAATAGGTTTCGCAACATTTATTCATCTATTTTTTTACTTAAATGACAATTTTTACTTAAATTGTCATTAAATACTGCGTAACATTATTTTTCTCTTTGTCTTAAGAAATAAATATATTTCCCTTTGCACAGTAAGACTGAGACTGTATTTCTTTCATTTATCTTGAATGACTTAGAGCATAGATGGGCCATGTGTGCTGGAACTTTGCGTAGACTCACCCTGGAAAAAATCTGCTGGTGTCCATAGTAATGAGGTTCCGCAAGCGATAAACTTACGCTATGACTTCCTATAAAATTACTTCTGTGAGTTCCAGTCATAAAGTGTAAAACATTCATCTGATTTCTAAATAAATAAACTAAAACTCACGTGAGAAGTTTTTGTCCTAGGCTATTCTGCCCCTTCCTAGTTTAGAATGAAGAGGAAAAAAATATCATGTCAAAGAAACGGATATAAATATCTAACAGGCTTTTTCTGTCGCGGCGTATCGAAAGCTCAAATATGAGTTTTTCTGAGAGCAAACAAAAAATATTTCGAGCGAGTTCCATAGCTATTCAATATCTTATTTCATGAAAAGAAATCGCGATTCCTGATTGTTACTTGGTTCAGATGTAAGTGCGTCTTCTAGCTTCAGATATTCTTGCTGCGTAATAGGCTCGAGTCCTGGCACACAAAATGGAGTGTGTGGTACCGAAATACAGTCCGTATGCGATAGATGTTTAAAAGTTGATGAATTCTCCGTGGAATTTTGATAACTCGAGTGAGATGGTTTTTGAGGTCCTCGATGTTCAGTGATTGTGAGAGAGCATTCTGTTTATATATTGATAAAGGAAGAGCAAAGGAAATGGGTCTGAGCGGCGGAAGGGGAGACTCTCAATGAATTAGAAATAAATGCGAGGAAAACATATCGAACCGCATTACTGAAATTTGAATATTCGTATTTTTTTCTCTAAATGTAATTACATATGCGTACTTATTTTTCTTTCTATTTAAATGTACTGCAGAAAGTTCCGGAACAGATGAAGATATCTTTGGTAGAAAATTATTCGTTCGGAAAATATTGCATTCAAAATATAAACGAAGCTCACTTGTAATTGAAAAAAAATGTTTGTGAGCCTCATTCTTGTACACTGTAAAAATAAGTGGTGTGAATTTACGGAAAATTCCTGAACTAAACGTGCAGGAAGATCGCCGGTAGTTTATCCGTCTTTTGAAAAAAAAATTCGTTTCTTCTAACTTCAGTGTTTTGATGGGATTTCCGTTGTCAGTAATTCCGTTTATTTCAAAAAAGTCCATTTCGGGTATTTCCATATTTGTACAGAAATTTCGTTAAATTTTCAACTTTTCCAGCCCTTTCCTTTTAGAAGGGGGTTCGAACAAACCACCTTTTCTCCAGGAAACGCACGCGCTGCCGCTGATCTAAAAAATACACGTAACGTCCTGTCACGTATAATAGAACTCTAAACATGCCAAGGTGAATTTTTCTTCGTTTTTAATGTGGATGAGATAGTAATTTTATTTTCCACTATAGCTTATTATTTTCTATTGTAGCTTACTATTTTCTATTGTAGCTTATTCTTTTCTATTGTAGCTTATTATTTTTCTGAAAATATTTCTAAAAATTTTACTTTTTCTATTGGAGGACTTACTGAAAAATACCTATTTTTTCATTGTAATTTTTCGAAGCAACAGAATGTTTTGGAACTTGAGATCTGATTAAATTGAGAATGACATTCAATTAACTTTAAGTTAAAAGGTAAAATGTACTGCTTTATGGTCTTATTTCACAAAACTTCAAAACGTGTATTTCACTATTGATAAGTGTAATAGCTTTTTCTTAAAAGGTCCATAGACTGATAAATAGACATCAAACAATCACATGCACAATAATTTAAGTACTAGGTTTCTTACGGTAACACAATATACAATTACTCGTGCACAAAATGTGGGATGGGAGAAAAACACCGGGTTTTTCGACAGACGATTGAAATTTAGTAGTTAATCAAACTTTAAGTACAAGGGTTGTTCCAAAACAACTGAGAATTGTTTTATAGAAAGAACAGGTCTATCTTAATTACCAAGGAAGTGGTCATCATTTTCGAAATACTGTCCATTGCATCTAATACTGGTGTCCCAATTTTCCACCCACTTTTGGAATGTATTCTCGAATTCTCCTGAAAAGCTTTTGAAGCACCCCTGCGCAGCTGTAGTAAGTTGTTGATCAGTCTGAAATTGTCGTCCCCATAATGTCTTTTTTAAAATGGGGAACAACCAGAAGTCACATGGTGACAAGTCTGGACTATATGCAGGTTGAGACATCAACTTAATATTCATGTTCTCCAAATAAGAAATGATAGAACTGGACACGCGCGGTCTTGCGTTGGGCCGCACGTGGATAGAAATGGATAACCCAAGTTGAACAAACTCGTTCAATGCCCAAATGCTTCGATAAAATTTCGTGAATTGATGATTTTGAAATGTAAACCATATCTTCGATATCTCCCAATTGATAGGTGTCTATCTTCCCATATAATAACACCTATTGTATTTATGTTTGTCTCTGTAACACTTGTTGAAGATCTTCCTCCTTGCACTATCTTCCTCCGTGCGACTCATTACCGTCCATAAATTCTTTTCGCCATCTGTAAATTGTTGACTTTCTTAGACATTCATCTTTATAAGCCTCTTGCATAAGACGGAAAGTCTCTCCGAAAGACTTCTTAAGTCGACAGCAATATTGAATAACGCATCTTTGCTTCTCTTTCATATCTATTTCTTCGAAAAATCACAGAGCGAAAACACTTGTTAGGGGTTCACAAGACTACCCTTATTAAACGTCGCATTACCAAAGACGCATGCCTGATAAACAGGTGTCACCTGTTGCTATGGTTACTACAACGACTACCGTTTTTTCGAGACTCGTGCCGAAGGCGAAAACAGTTTTGCACAATTTTTATAGAAACATTCTCATCTGCTTTGGGATAAGGTATGTATCGCTCCTATTCGCTCATGCTCTAATACATGCACATGCTTGGTGTAACTAGGAAAGATAAGAGGATTTCGTGGATAAATCCCTGAATTGAGCGATCAGAGTAAAATCCCTGAAATTCCTGTATTGAGCAATCAGAGTAAAATCCCTGAAATGGCAATGGGCTGGACAAATTGCCAGAAGGACCACCGAAAGTTTACACTAGATTCGAAGGGACAGGGAAAGACCCAGAAAAAGACCACATGGGCGATGTGTGGATGAGATTCGAAAACATGTGGAGCTAAACTGGAGGAGACTAGCTCAAGACAGACTGTTGAGGAAAAGCTTGTGGAGACTTTCATCCAACAGTGGAGACTTTCACCAACAGTGGAGACTTTCATCCAACAGTGGACTGATAATGGTTGACAATGATGAAACAATGATGAATACGGAAAAAGTGTGAGTAAACATTTTTCTCGATACACAAAAAGAATTGCTGAAAAATTTCTGAAAATTCAGAATTTTCGTGGTTTACAAAGAATCCGCGAACTTCAGGTTTTTTTCCGTCATTTCACGGAAAAAGTTTTATCTGAAATATGGTTCGTTAATTTACGAAAGGAATCACGGAAAATGGCTCTTCAATTTCAGAAAAATGTTTTCAGTGTGAGAATGTCGTTTTGTACTCACTTATGAGAAATGATAAACCACAAGTTCTGACACTATGGTCTATTTACAGTTACCTCAAACCCCTCGTCCTAGAAAAAAACGATGTACGCTGGTTTCCATAAATTAAGCAACAAAGCGAAAAATTGCGATAATTGAGCGAAATATTGTTCAAATTGTACGAAGTGCGCATATGTTAAGGGCGAAGGCATACAGCATCAATGTACGGAAGGCAAATGAGTGGCGTTGGCAGCGCTTTAAGCAAATGCGCAAGAATTTAAAACCAGCTGTTTCGAAGGGAGTCGCCAATTCATGTGTTGCGGTGAATGACAAGATTTCGAGATAGTGATTTTGTTAACATCGCTTCGAGACGTCATTTACCAGCGGAGTTACGATACAGAGCGATAGGCCGAATCGAACCAGGTTAACGGCAGGCGGACGTCGTAAGATGACCCAGCGTCGATCGTTCTGTTGTCAGCAGGATGTGGCAGCAGTTGCAAACCACAGGTGCAGCTTTCCGAAGGTACTGCGAAGGTAAGCGAAAGGCGACTACCTCCGCGGACGACCGGTATTTGCTGCTTTCGGCACGGCGGAACAGGACGGCTACACCGACTGCTCTCAGATCTGTGCTTGCAAAAGCCATCGGGCGGACGGTATCAGCTTCGACGGTACGCAGAAGGTTATATTCAGGAGAATTCTATGCTCGGCGACTGGTATTATGCGTGCCCCTTACCCTCCGCCCCCGGAGGGAATGTCTCGATTGGGCACAAATGCATGAGAACTGGACTCAAAATCAGTGGATGTCCGTTCTGTTCACTGATGAGTCGCGATGCTGTTTACAGAGTGATTCTCGCCGAGTTTACATCTGGAGAGAGGCCTGTACTCGCTGTCTTTCCTCTAATATCCAGGAAAGGGACACCTATGGTGGTAGTAGCGTTCTGGTGTGGACAGCCTTTTCGTTAGGCGGCTGTACTGACCTCTATATTTTGCCACATGGGAACTTCAATTCTCAGAGGTATAGAGACGAATCGTGGAACCTATTGTTCGCCCTTATGCGGCCGCAATTGGCGATACATTTCTACTTCAGGAGGATAACGCCCGCCCTCGCACAGCTCGCCTCGTGCACTAGTACCTGGAACAGGAGACTATAGACCGTATGGAGTGGCCAGCACGTTCTCCCGATCTGAATCCCATTGAGCATGTCTGGGATGCTCTCGCGACGCGTGTTGCTGGCATTATCCCCTCCCCGAAGCTTGAAGGGGCTCAGCACTGCTTTGCTCGAGCAATGGACGCAGCTTCCTACGGAACTGCTCGTCACCATAATTAACAGCTCGGAACATCGCTGTCGGGCCTGTATTGCCGTTCAAGGTAACCACACTGCGCATTGAGGTAACGTTTCCTATTTCATCTTGATACCTATACTTCTAGATTTTCATATTTGCGTCACTCATGCACAATGTAAAGGATTTGTATCAAATGTTATTACGTTTTGTTGTTGCATTTGGGCTGATAAAGTTTACCACCGAATTTCATCCGAATCGGTTTTATACTTTTTGAGTTATCACGGTTTTTCCGTTTTTTGTTTAATTTGTGGAAACCAGTGTAGTATGTATAAAGCAAGAAAGACTAAGTGTGAGCTTGGATAATTTTGCAGAGCGAAAGTTTTGTTTTTCCGTAATGATTCACAAAAACCTTCGGAAGAATGGATACTTTATAACAGGAAATCACACATATCGTACACTCAAAATTCACTGTCTTGTTTTTGATGTATGGCAAATTTCAAGCTCTCGACGGAGTTAATTACTGTAAATCCCTTTCATACGTTTTTCAGCGGACAAAATAAAAGAAACGTATAATTGTAAAAAACGTATAAACCAGACAGGACAGTTTTCCGTCCCTGGATGGTAGCACGTTATTCTGTTTTAACGTATGGCAAATCCCTTAGTGTTGTTATACTAGGTAATAAATCGTAGTTTTTAATGTTCTAGTGTATTAGTATTTTTAGTTTTCCAATTTTTTTCCAAACAGCTTTTTTTTTAGCGTTATTGATTTAAACCACGTTGCATAGAGTTAGAGCAATTATTAATACCATATGTAATGCGTGTACTGTATGTACATAGTATACAAAGCATTACCACTAATTCATTTACCATTGATATTTTTTACACAAAGAAACATGATGTAGTACATTCTAAAAAAAATGCCTATACATTGAAACGGTTAAAAAAATTGAATTTTTGATTGTTGTTACTTTATTAAATAATTGATATTTGATTGTTATAGAGAGGTCGTGTATGTTATTCCTATGCTCGACACTAATTCTGGTGAACTACATAATCATTATGTAGGTTCAACCTAATAAATTTGGATTTGAGATTGAATGAACATAGAAATAATTTAAAAATGAATCACCAAAAGCATTTCTTTTGCAAGAACTGTAGGTGCTGGAAATTCCATCCCAGACTGGGACAACGCTAAGATCATAAGTGCCCCTAACTCTGTTTAATTCTTGTTATTTACAAAAAGTCTCTATATTTCAGCTTATGATACCCGTTGCTCTAATGAATGACTATTATCCTTGTGTTTTACCTGGACCGTGGATAAATTTGGTTAAAAGAGGACAACACAATATCTATTGTTCCTATTGAGTAATTTCGTTAGCTAATTATGTTTTTTCGACTGTCTTGTTATCTGGTACATCATGTGTTACTCACATTACCTTTCCCTCGATGCATCTGTTCCACGTTAAGATCAGCATGTAACCACGTTTCAGAAATAACATCTGATTAAAGTGTCACTGTGACATCGAAAGTACTCATGTTTTTTAGCCTGTATATAGATTTCGTTCTTTAACTGAATAAATGTCATCGTGCAATAAGACAGATTAATTCTTATTACTAGTATTTATGCACGAATCAATAGTGTTTATCGATTACTTTTGAGCTGAATCACTGCATTTTTGAAGGATGTTGAGAGATTGCATTGCTTTCTCATCAGTATTGCGGCTATAAAATAAATCCCTAACGACGCTGAACGATTTCAGTGCATCGCTTAACTCGAGTGCTGATGCACATACCTGGAAATCATCATCACTCTTGTTACTGGAGTTGTTATCACTGCGCCTTTTAGTCCCAGTAATTTAATCTAGAGACATAAGTGATGACGTTGCCTAATCTGGGAAGCTAAACTAATCTTTCTCTCCAATTAAAGCATTCCAGTATTTTAGCCAAACATTTCGTCTAGAAAGCCAGTGCAACTGAAGGTCTCGGATGAAGGGACAGATATGACAATGTCAAGCAAAAGCAAGTGCCAACTGAGCTGACCAATGGTAGCTCAAGAGGAGCGCGCGCATTCCGCAGAGTAAGTCATAAAGCAGATGGGTGACAAGAAATATGGATAGCAGAGGGGTGGGTGGGGGATTATTTGAAAAGGGAAAGCATAATTCACGGCGAAAAGGAGGTTTCGGAAGAGTTTGATAAACGGATTCCCGTAGTTTGAATTTCTAATTAGCGACACTAAAATGTATCATATAAATGAAAAAAACGTTAATTCGATTTACATAAAATTGAGAAAATTTAACATTAATGTCGATTCCGAACTTTTGGACCGGCAGCAACATTTTACGTAAAAATGAGAAAAATGTATAAGTGGGAAACATATAAACAAGGTTCTACTGCTTTTACATGATATATATGCAGGGTATTTTCTTTTAACAAACTCATTTCTATTGCTTTAAATTACACGTAGTCTATCAATGTATAACTTAAGCCATCGCAGAGATACTCTTTAAAAAAAAGAGAAAAGAAAGAAAAGAAAAAATTCACTCTACAAAATAAAGATTGACGAACATTTAGTTAAATGCTTTCCCTTGGTAGAAAACATGGTTATTTTCCGTTTCTACATCAAACGATACACCGATGAAGTTATTTCGAAGAAGTCAGTGGCGAATTCAGATCATAAGCAAGCACTGTACATTACGGGTCTATACGGGCATATCTCACAGGAAGGGTAGTGATTTTTTCAGCATTTAAAAGAAAAAATTCTGGCTTTTGCAGGATTACAAGATTTCCTGCTTTTGTTTAAAATAAATACGTATTGGCTCGTTAAATGAAGACTAACATGTGGCATGAGTCTTTATTATTATTATTATTATTATTATTATTGCCTTACCATGTTGGTAATTCAAATTATCAAATCAAATAAGATCAATTCGGTTCTGTAAAAGAAAAATAAATATGTTTTACACCAGAGAAAAAGGTTTTTTTTTCTTAAGCACTTATATTTAAGGAGCGTTTCATTTAATTTTTTAACAGAAATATTATCATATAATTTTCCTGTTCGGATCAACCATACCTCCGTTTATATAAAATTTAAACGATGAATTGTAAAATGTTGAAATGAAATTTCATTTTCACTCTCTGCTAATTTTTGTTGCCATTGGTTTCCTTTAAGTAGAGAAAACTAAGATTAGGGAGAGACTGAAACAGGAGACATGGTTATGCTGAATGAACCTGGGGCTTTGATTAATTTTTTAGCTGAAATCCCAGGCACGCGTTGTATAATGAACGACTGAAGCAGACATTCCATTATCGATCTGTTGGGAACACTGGTGGGATTATCTGAAACGGGTCGGACATTCACTGTACGGAATTCGTCCTGTAGTCTTACCGAAAACGCATATTTTCACTGTACAATACCAGAGTGATTGTGCATGAACCTGCCCTATAGTGGCCGATATACAGATATTAGGAACTTATCGATCCGGATAATAGACGTACTGTTGTCTTTCGTAGTGCTTGACTGGGTTTTCATACGAAGAAAGTGCACATCAGTGTGATTTGTCCAGTGTTGTAATAAGGTGTGTGGGATCTAAAACAAATGTCAAGATATCCTTTTACCGATGAATCCAGCTTCTACTACTTTTCACATGGCTACAACAAATATTCAAGTTAGCAAACCCGGACTCCCTGCCACTAGAAATATCTCGAAGTGCAATACTATGTCATTAACTGCATGTCTCTGCTGAAGATTGCTGTTTTACCTCGTACGTAGTACAGTAACTAAACGAAATATATCCTGGCAGTACAAAACCGTGCTTTGATACCTGCAGCGGTATTAAAATATTATCTACTTGCATTTCGCGTTGGGCCGCCCCGGTGGCGCAGTGGTCTAAGGCGCTGGCCTCTGATCATTCGTCCGTAAGGGGTCTGGGTTCGAATCCCGGTCAGGCATGGATGTTGTGTTTGTCTTACGGCACTGGCTCTCTCCCTTCCCTGGAACCAGTGACCCTAAATTAAAGACGGGCGACTGCTTATAGCCCATTGAATTGCTCACGGTGGTCGTTAAACCTCCAATCAAAAAAAAAATAAAATAAAAAATAAATTCGCATTGGTGTTCCTCCGTTTCCTTCACTTTCCTCTAAATATCTTATCAAAAATATCCGGACACCACTTTTGAGCAGTGAATTTGCCCATATTTGTCACAGCCATGGCCCACACATTTACAAAAAGACGCACGTTGCTTTCGGTAAACATCATACGAGGGATAGTCTGAAAGTAAATTTCGAGGTGCGGTATTTTCAGAGTTGATGTAACGATGAGGAAAATTATACCGTCCCCAGTTTACGGGGAACCTGCTCTTCCACTGAGCAACGTTTGGTCTGCAGTGTCAATGCTGAGCATGCGCAGGAGTAGGTGGAAGCGAGCGACCTTCGCACAGAGCGTCTGCGTGCCCTCGTCATAAGAGGAGTCGTCGTGATGGCGAGTAGTCGCATGTTACAGACGTGGACGAAAGCTAAAGTGAGGTCTGTTGTCCAATACAAGTGGACATGAGTGGTACAAAAATCCATAAAAGGCTCGTTGAGGTTTAGGTCCGTACGTGATGTCGGTGCAAATGGTGCGCCAATGGTGTCAGTAGTTTAGTGAAGGGCGTGAGAGTGTGTCAGACGAGCACCGACCTTGGAAAGCCGTCGATGTCGATCACAGAGGGGAACATCAAACGTGTGAAAGCCATGATTCGCGCTGACCGACGGATCACTGTGAATACGCTTGCCTCAGCATTGCAAATTGGACATGCCCGAGCACAACGCATCATCCGCGATATCCTGGACTACCATAAAGTGTCAGAACTGTGGGTGCTTCGACAACTGACTGACATTCTCATGGCGCACAGAATGGAACGCATTCTGCAACATCTCATGCGTTACGGGCAAGAAGGCATTTCGTTTCTGTTCCGCATTGTGACAAGGGATGAAAGCTGGGGAGTCAAAGTTAGCCTCCATGAAATGTAAGCACCCCAGTTCCCCGGGCAAAAAGATGTTCAAGGTTACCCAGTCTGCCGGCAAGATCCTGCTTACTGTCTTTTGGGACGCCAAAGGGGTTCTCTTGCTCGACTTCCTTGAAGGTAGAACAGTGAATGCAGCCAGGTACTGTGAAACACTGAAACGGTTGAGAGCCAGCAATCGACGAAAGAGGCCAGGCCTTCTCACTTCTGGTGGTGTGATTCTGGATGACAACACGAGACCCCATGGGGTGGTGGCAACAGCAGCTCTTCTGGGCAGGTTTGGTTGGGAGTGTATGGACCACCCCACTACAGTCCTCACCTTGCGCCCAGCGACTTCTGCTTTTTCCCTGTTTTGAAGACGGCGCTTGCTGGTCACCATTACACCACCCAGCAAAAACACAAATGTTGGAAAACTGCTGGCCATCAGCTGGCAGTGATGGGTTACAGCTGGTTGAAATCTGCCGCTCACGGCCCGGTAGGGGTCCGTTGGTGGCAGAGCCATCAGATGGCCCTGCAACATCCCCGTGAAATGCAGGGCTGCAAGCAAGTGCCACTAGTGACCCGTAGCTGGCAAGCAACCCCAACATGAGGTGGAAACAACGGGACTGCGCATGCGCAAAAGCAGCATGTGTTGTGTCTCTCACGGTACCACTTATTTGAAGATGACGCTATCGCCATCGTGTTACTTTAGTAGATGTTAAAAAAGCCATATGTAAAGAGGCCAATTAATTTCCTAATACAATGCCACGTCGACGAAGGTTACCGTCGGAAGAAAAATTTATAAATAATTATTAATGAACTGTAAAAAATAATCAATTACTCTCATGTATTTATACAGACTTAATTCGTAATAAAATTCATGCACTGACACACAAAAAGTCGAAAATACAGACAGCAATGAAGTACACCCACACCATTCCCATGAATAACAAGAAATAATTTACGTGTAATCTTTCGTTTTAACATACATTAAACCGCTTGAAACAAAAGTCCTGGAAAAACATAAAAAAAAACCCGTTGTGTTGGGAAAAAAAGAAAGAACCATGCGCGGGCAAAATTTGTCAATTATTTGAAAAATAAAAAAGTAAAATAAAAACTATGTAGATGTAATGTACTCATCCATGGGTTGAATACACAAGACTGGAGGAATTCTCTGTTAAAAATAACGCCAAGTAAAATGAAACATCTTTCTTCTTTAGAACAAATGTAGCTTCGGAATGCGGAAAGGAAAAATACAACGTTAAAGCTGTAACAGAATGTGACATGAGCGGGTAAATATATTCATTAAACAATCGCCTTTACAGACCACAAGGACAGCCTAAAACTTTGGAAAGAACCTTTAATTAGGTAGACCCGTTGAAAATGAGTGAAGTTCCGTTAAGGTAAATACATAAAAACGATCGTTAGTTAAAAAAATATATTTTTACGAAATATATGAAAAGGACATTAATGAAAAATACCTCGCAATATTGTAAAATTTAAAAGCGAACCATTCGTTTCACATCCCGCGGGAAAGAAACTCAGCTTCAAGCAAAGGCACGTGCGTGGCAAACAGTCTAGTTGTTAGCGTGCCCGCTTCCCAAGCAGCCAGGCGTTGGTCCGTTTCCAGCCAAATCCAGGGCTTATAGAGAAAATTTTCCCAGCGCCGCGCTGTAATGTGGAACTTTCGTGGGGAAAAAAACGTAGTGGCGCCTTTGGGAAACTGCGGTTATTAGGTTTTTATGGCTGCTACTGGGAAATTGGCAGACAAGATTAGGCAAGCCATTAGTTACGTCACGGAATTGCCGGATGCCACTGACGGGAAACTAGTGGACAACATTAGGCTGCTGCTTTCAGGGCCGCTTGTGGCAACCACTGCCAGTGATGGATAACTGATAGCCCTGTTCTGGCATATGATAACTGATGAGGTGCCGACTGTTGGCTAACTGCTGGCCTGAACTGCTGGCCCATGTGGTGGCCTCCAATACATTTTATTGACGGTTGGGCAGCGGCAACGTAGTGCTGGCCCAGCAACACTGTTTTAGCTGGGAAGCAATGATGACGTGAAACGCGCAGTTCACGCGCAGTTCGGGGGCTTCTTCAACCTGGTATACCGGTACGACAAGTGGCACAATGTCCGTGGGGACTACGTTGAAAAATAAGTACGTCATGATCTTCACGTCCATAGTGTCATTTTTCTCCAGCATACACATTCCTGCCGTTAACGGAACTGCGAAACATATTTTAGGACTAACCCTCGTAAAGAAGCATGAACAGTAGAATGGGCCATTCGATAGAGCTCAGTGACATTCAACGTCGCACGGTCATAAGACACCAACTTAGCGACAAGTCAATTCGCGAAATTTCTGCTCCGATCTACTCTAAGTGGTGTTATAATGACATGGAAACGCTTAGACACGAACTAGTAAGCCCCGTGAAATGATAGTGTGGAACAACCTGCATCACAGGCAGTAGCTGCCACAAGTGGCCCTTCAGTGGCACTGAAAGCACGTGTCATAAATGATGGCTAGCCTAATGTGGTCCGCTAGTTTCCCGGCAGTGGCAGCCAGCAATCACGTGATGTAACTGATGGCTTGCCGAATCTTGTCAGCCAATTCCCTAGTAGTAGCCATAAAAAAAAATGTAAAGTATAACCGCAGTTTCCCAAAGCTACAAACTACTTTCTTTTTTTATCTTACGAAACTTCTGAATTACAGCACTGCGCTGGCGAAACTTTCTCAACAGGTCCAGAAAAACGCTTGTTTGGATCTGGTTGGAAACCAACCAAGGACTGTTAGCGCGGGAAGCAAACGTTCTACCAACTGGACTGTTCTGGCACGCACGAGCATGGCTTGAAGCTGACCCTCTTTTCTACGGAATGTGTAACGAATTGTTCTCTATTTAATTTTACAATATTGCGAGGTATTTTTCATAAATGTCAGTTTCATATAATTCATAATTTTTTTTTCAACGTGCAATTTTTTTTTTTACTTATATGGAACTTCACTTTTTCAACGAGTGTACCTACTTAAAGGCGCTTTCCAAAGTTATGAGCTGTCCTTGTCGCCTTGAAAGGCAATTGTTGAATTAATATATTTACCCGTTCATATCACATTCTGTTTCATTTTTAACGTTGTATCTTTTCTTTCCTCTGTCCGAAGCCACATTTGTTTTAAAGAGGAAAGATATTTTATTTTGCTTCATTTTATTTTTAGAAATGAATTCCTCCAGTCTTGTATATTCAATCCATGGATGAGTAATTATATCCACATGTGGTTTTTTATTTTTTTCAAATAATTTATGAATTTTGTACGCGTATAATTCTTCTTTTTTCATCATAACGCTTTTTTAATGTCTCCAGGACTTTTTTTCAAGCAGTTTAGGTGAATGCTAAAACGAAAGATTACACAGAAATTATTTCTCGTTATTCATGAGAATGGAGTGGGTGTATTTTATGGCTGTAATACAGTATTTCATGGCTTAATCTGATATCTTCGTCGATGTGGCATCTCATTAGGAAATTAATTCGCTTCTCTGCATATGCTTTTTTTCTTAATATCCACTAAAACAACAAGATGGCGATAGCGTCGTCTTCAACTAACTGGTACCACGAGAGAATGGCAGCCGCGTTGCTTCCACCTGGTAATGGGGTTTCATTGGTTGCCAGCTACGGGCCAGCTTGTTGACCAGCAAATCACGACGAAGCTGCAGGGCCATCAACGGCTGCCAACAACGGACCGCTACCGGGCCGTGAGTGGCAGATTTCAGCCATCAATGACCCATCAGAGCCAGCTGGTGGCCAGCAGTTTCCCAACACTTCTGTTTTTGCTGGGTTACAACCGAATTCCAAAACAACTCTAGCTCCATAACGGTCCAACGAGACTTGAAGGGAACGGATTTTGATGGACGATCACCAAAAAAAATTGACACGAAATGTTTCTAGAGCAGTGGGAACGCATTCTTCGGAGTAGAAAATCACGATTCACTCTCTGGGAATGTGATGGACATGTCCGGGTGTGGTGGACGCCAGGTAAACGCTGCATCCTGAACTGTGTTGTGGCATTTGTGAAGTTTGATCGAGGAGGAGGCATCATGCCCTGGCCTATTTTTCATGGTATGGACTGTGCCCCCTTTCCTACTTCCAGGGGCAGAGAATCTTAATACTCGGCTTATGACATTTCTGAAAAATATATGCTCTCGACATTATGACAACGGTTTGGTGAAGCCCTTTCCTTCACCATCAACAAATGTTCCCGTCCACAATGCGAGGTCCGTGCAGGAATAATTTTTGAGATGGTTGTGGAAGAATTAACTGCATGCACAGAGCCCCGATCTCAACCCCATAGAACACCTTTCTGAAGAATTAGAACTCTGACTGCGAGCCAGGACAAATTCTCTTATGGATATGACACATGACTAATTTCGATAATTTCCACTAGACAATTTTTTCGATCACGACTCTAATTTCGACTAGACCGACAAGTCTCATTCGTCCAACCCTAGTTTGCGGTATCTTGAAGTGGATAAGATTAAACAGATTGTTGCACACCATGGTTATGAAGCCTCTGTGGTAGACAGACTATATCGACAGATTAATAACTCTAACCTTTCGACACTCAGTCAACAGACCCGCAAACCTCAATATGTAAGTTCTTTGCCGTACGCTCAAAGAGTCACAAATATTTTGAAAATAAAGTATAAACCACTAAATATCAATATTGGCCTCAAAACTCGAAACATTTTTAGTTTGATTAGGAAGGACCGGGACCCTGCTGCATTGGAACATAGGTTTGGCCTATACTCAGTTCCTCTACAGGCCGTCGACTCGGAGGCACAGGATACGGTTTACATCGGCTCCACTAAAAGGTGTTTAAGCACCAGAATAAAAGAGCACAAGTATAGCCTCAAAACTGGAAGCCTAACAAATGCTATGTCTCGTTTGGTGGCGTCCGGATCCCACTTCCCTAAGTGGGATGTGGTTACTATTCTGGACACTCCAGGTAAACAATCACTCATACTTTTTATGGAAAGTTTGCATATTTCCTCATTTGAACACAGGTGTTGTAATGAATATGTACCAAAAATGATAGCCTAACCATGGACAAATGTGTTAGTTGGTAGGTCTTCATGTTGAGGTGGTATTTGAAATTCTTTGTTTTCAGCATTGTTCTCTCATAGATAGCGTGGTATACGTGTTTGTGACATCGCCCAACAGTATTAAGTCAATGTCCATCTGATGATGAAGACGATGTGTCTTCGAAAGATCTAATGTGTTTTTATTAGTAAAGTATTTTAACATGTGGTACGTTGTTCACTGCATTTGTTTTTATCGTGTTCAGTCGACATTTTATTCTACTATTATTATAAGACTAATTCTCTTGTGAACATGACTAATTTCAATAATTTCGACTAGACAATTTTTTCGACTACGACACTAATTTGACAAAATGGAAGACAATTTCCGTAGCAACGTACCAAAATCTCATGACGAAAAACGTGCACTCTTGTGGCAGAATGAAAGGCAATTTGCGTAGCAACATACCAAAATCTCATCACGAAAACCGTGCACTCTTGTGGCAGAATGAAAGGCAATTTCCGTAGCAACGTACCAAAATCTCATCACGAAAAACGTGCACTCTTGTGGCAGAATGAAAGGCAATTTCCGTAGCAACGTACCAAATTCTAGTGGAAAGCCTTCTTAGCATAGTGGTGGTTGTGATAAAAGCAAAGAATGGGTCAACCCGGTAGTAAGTAATTTCTTATTACAGGGAGTTTATGGATAGACAAGTATCCAGGTACTTTTGACCACACATTGTACGTATTTACAGCCACATGCATAAAATAAATTTGGTAAATTTGATAAATGCTGGAAGAAGGCAGCTCAATGCAGGTGTAAATTTCATAAATGTGTACAAGCCTGGGTACACGTCATATTATAAATTTTATCCAAACTAAGAGTAGTATCCTGGAGAAACCGGGCTTAACAATTCGAATTGAGCTCTCGAGTTGAATCTTAAAATTAATTGCAAAGTGCCTCCATATTTAGGCAATTTCGGCAAATTTTGTCAAGTTGAGCTGGTCATATGCGCGCTATTCTAAATGACACATGAGTACATGAAAGTAATATTAGCGCATGCAGTAAATATACGAGACTAGCTAAATACCAGTTCTTCGAACGTGAAAATAAAATATTTCGTAAATATTTTCGTAAACAATTTCGTTCGAAACTGTGCATTTAAAAGCTAACAAGTCAGATGTTTTTGGAAGCGCGAGCAAAATTTTGTTGCCATCGCTAATATCTCAAGGGGGAAACTTTTTTTTTTCAAATTTCAATTACCATGAAAATCTACACGCATATTTATATTTATTGCAGTCACCTTACCACTTATATGACGTCACCGTTGCTTCGGTGAAACCGAATGTTGGTAATTTCATTTTGACTCAAAAAGCCTTGGCATTCGATATGTCGAACGATAATATAAATGTTTAAATGCAAAGCATATTATGATATGCGCTTTTTAGGTGATATTTTAAAAAGGCTTTATTTTTGTTAAATAAATTTAGAACAAATAAAAAAACTTTGACATTTGATATGTGAAACGATAATAAATGTTTATGTGCGAAGCATATTATGATATAGCGCTTTTTACGTGACTTTTTTAGTTTGTTTTTTTTTTGTTAAATAAATTCAGAACAAATAAATTTAGAACAAAATATACACTGAGCAGGTTAACTCAAGTCATTCAAAACTTAGGGTGGGGCTTCAGCTGCTGGGCAACAATGGATCGATACAATTTTCAACAAATCATTTTCGCTTTAGTTTATATAAAAACTGGGTGACGAGAAAACAAATATTCCTGAGGATTTGAAGAATTTCTTCTCGCAGAAGGAATGTAACGAAAATGAGCTCAACACAAACAGATCCTATACAAGTCATTATCGATTCGATAAGTGTAAGAAATTGCTTTTGTGCGGTCCCAGAAAACATTATCCTAGCAATGATTACCGCCTTGATCATTGCAAAGCAGCCTAGCGCTGTCAAAATAGGGTTATTTAAAAAACCCATTTCGACCGACTTAAAGTTATCGTAGGAAAAATCCTGTCTTAGTGTGATCTATGTTTTAAAAGTAACATTCCTGCCAAATGTGAAAGTTCTAAGTTCAGTAGTTTTTGATATTCGATGATGAGTCAGTGAGGGCTTTCAGTTTTATTTGTACGGATTAGTGTCCACAGATAATAAAAACAAAGTTTCAATATTATTATACCCGCGCAACGAAGTATTTTCGCAGTAAGTCAATAACTCTCTTCTTTTTTTTTTTATTGATTGGAAGTTTAACGACCACCATGAGCAACTTAATGGGTGTATACGCAGTCGCCCGTCCCTAATTTAGGGTCACTGGTCCCAAGGAAGGGGGAGAACCAGTGCCGTAAGACAAACACAACATCCATGCCTCACCTGGATTCGAACCCGGACCTCTTTTGGACGAATGATCAGATGCCGTCGCTTAGACCACTGCGCCACCCGGGCGGGTCTCTCTTCTAACAGCGTGTATGACTAAGTAAATTTCTCCATCAGTTTTATGCCAGGGATAGGATTCGAACCCGCAACTCTCGGAGCTCCGAGTGCTATCCACTATACTAAACTGGCATGTGTCTCACTGCTATCTGCCTTTATCGCATGTGCGTCCTGCGGGACAGATACGTCACACATATTAATTGATACCCCCAAGAAACGAGTATTTAACCAAACTTAATTGATGCAAACAGTTCTGGTTTATTTTTTTAACGAATATCATAAATCCGTATCTTCTAATCTTTGATTCTTCGTCAAATTTTTCTTTATTTTTTAGATAAATATTCTTACGAGCTCCGTTGAGCTCTTTAAAGTAATGATTACTTCTGAGTATGTGTGCAACCATCCGTTGCAAATGTTAAGAGAACAATGTTCATATTTTGGGGTTTCTTCCTTTCTTTAAATCGAGTGAATAGTTTTGTAGCTTAAGGGAAGAGCCAAGTAAACGAAGTACCAGTAATCACTGTTTTTGCCTCGACTCCTCCTTGATTTTTATTTCCCCTTTTGCTTCAGCGTAAGTTTTTACGCTTTGTTTTTCCCTTCACATAGACGTACACTCGAACAGCAAATCTCTTCCTCGAATTGTGGATAAAAGATTCGCCTCGGATATCGGCTCTCGTGTTTCTTTTGTTGGAAAATTTCCGATCTCGACGGAACGAAGGTTGTCAAGTACCGAGATAGTCGATATATAGATTTTTGCGCTTCCGCAGTTCCCGGTCTTTTATGCCGATATTCCCCAAGACTACATTAGTACCTGATTATGGCGGATCCAGCACAGGGGTTCATCTGTTTCACTAAAGTAATGCTCTTTCGCCATTGTTTTAGCTCACTTTCAATAGCAAAGAAGGCTTTCTTCTGTTCTGCTTCATTTTTTATACCTTCTTTCCATGTGTTCTGCATGTTATCGATCATTAAAGTCTGTTGCACCAAGTTTCTGTGTTTCCTGATCTTTTGCTGTTTCAGCGGAATATATATATATAAACGATGAAATACGGTTCGCTGAGCAAAAGAAAAATGATTCCACAGGCATAATTGAGACATTAAAATTTCGCTACATTCCCATTTTCTGGATTGCCTCATCCTACAAATAGGTATCTCTTGTTATTAATGTTGCTGGGAAATTAAACTACCTGTCAGCAGAATAGAAACATATGGTTCCCGTGTTCTTTCGCTAGGGTGTGTCCCCGACAGAAACTCAATCATGAATTAAAATTTTGCAGTTTGAAAGTAGGGCACACTTCCTATTGTTACTGGTTTCTCATTTGCGTGGCCGCAAATTGCAGGATTCCGTGCTATAATGCGACCTGCTATAATGCGAAACTGGTTTAGCTGAAAACAGTGAAACTGCCGTTTTGTTGTTTTCCAAATAGAGCTGTCATTTAAGGCCTTTGTGCTTTTAGAGACTCCAACAGAGTTTTCATTTACATATTCGTTTGATGTTCTTATGCACCCATTAGACCCTTTATCTCTTTGTATTTCTGATAGTAACATCCGTGACGTGCCAGCCCCACAGAACGCACATGAGATAAAGGCTTTCTCAGCCTATCCACTATACTACACTAGCACGTGCCAGTGTAGTATAGTGGATAGCACTCGGAGCTCCGGAGCCGAGAGTTGGGAGTTCGTGTACCTCGCCTGGCATAAAAATGATGGAGAAATCTACTTCGTCATACATCATTAATTGCACTATTTTATTTCGTAATGTCTTTTATTGCCCATTTGCATCAAAAGCTAGGAGCTACCTTAAGGCTCAGGAGAGTCTGAAATCCAGAACCCTCGGAGCCAAGAGAGCTATCTTAACAGCTCAACAACTAGGATATCCAAAAAGCTCGACTAATAGTCAAAAATAAGTTTACTTTTTTAGATACGTCATTGAAATTGAACTTTTTTTTTTTTTTTTTGAATGGAGGTTTAACGATCACCGTGAGCAACTCAATGGGCTATAAGCAGTCGCCCGTCCCTAATTTTGGGTCACTGGTTCCAGGGAAGGGAAAGAGCCAGTGCCGTAAGACAAACACAACATCCACGCCTCACCGGGATTCGAACCCGGACCCCGTTCGGACGAATGATCAGAGGCCATCGCTTAGACCACTGCGCCACCGGGGCGGCAAAAATTGAACTTTAGCTAGTGGTCAGCATATTACGAACTCCTTCCAGTTATTGCGTTTGACCACCTTTGCCCTTCAGAACAGCATCATTTTGCTTTTGCATTGATTCGAGTAAATTTTTGAAGCGTTTCGATAAAACATTTGTCCACGCATTTCGATTAGCTACTCTGAATTCATGTAGACTAAATGGCATGCAATCAATACACCCAGAAAGATAGCTGGCGCAGCAATCTACGTACGTTGCCCAATAGAATTACTAGAGAGCTGCCGCGTGGAGGTATCGTGCAAACGTTTATCGGCGTATTAATAACAAGTACTATTTTAAGTTTATCGGCGTGCTATCTAAGATCTAGAATATACACCCATAAGTCATTACATTATGACCACCTACCTATTAAGCTGTAAGACCTCCTTTAGCACGCAAAACAGACATCTATTCAGTGAGGTGGCCATGGGTATTCCGGGGTATCTGGTACCGTAATGTCAATAGCAGGTCCTCCAGTTCCCGTTGTGACGTACCTGCCAGCAGGACGCACACGACATAAAGGCACATAGCAATCAGAACAAACGTCCGCGTAGCTCAATTGGTAGAGCGACTTATTCCGGAATGAGGGGATCCGGGTTCGAATCCTGGCGTGGACAGGAATGACGGAGAAATTTACTTCGTTATACCGTAGATTTCGGGGTGGTGCTGATTTATCGCGAACCCGCTTTCCCAAATCGAACCACAAATGTTCGATTGGGTTCATGCAATGTGAAGTTGCAGACCAGGACATTAACAGAAAGTCACTAGCATGTTCCTGGAAGCACTCCTTGAACATTCTGGCAGTGTGGCATGGCGCATTATCTTGTTGGTAATGCCCATCACTACCAGAGAACACAGTTGCCATGAGTGGGTGAACTTGGTCCAAACGATGTTCAGATACCTGAAACAACTGTCAGGGATTGTGCTATTGGGATAATGGGACCTAAAGTGTCCAAAGAAAACATCGCTCACGGCATAACACAGGCCCTGCCGCTGGCCTATTTGCACTCAACAGTGCATCCAGGTGCCATAACCTTAGTTGGTAATCTGCGTATCCGCGTTCGGCTGTGATGCACCAGGAATCTTAGTTCGTCAGACCAGGCAACTAACTTTCTTCCAATCATCCACGGTCCAATCTCAATGATCTTGAGCCCATTTCATGCGTTGTTGGCTATGACTTGCAGTGAGCATGGGGCACCCGGCTGGGTCTTCGGCTAGGCAGGCCCATGCTTAGAAGGCTGCTATAAATTGCGTTCTGTGACACACAGCCCTGATAATCACTGTTTTACCTGCAGGCGATTTGTCGCACTGTGGTCCTGCGGTCGCTATGAACACTCCGTTCCCCTCTGGCATCAATGAGCTGCGGACGACACACGGCTGGATGGTGGTTCGTCGTTTGGCCATATGTGCACCATGTTTGATACGTACTCACTACAGCGGAACGTGAACAACCCACAAGCCGCGCCGTTTCCGAAATTGTAGTTGCGAGGCGCCGTGCTATCACAATGTCCTTTATCAAACTCCGATAAATCTTCAGCTTTTCACATTCTGACTCCGAACACTCTACTAACCGAAAGCCGGTCCTGGGGTTGTATATATATATACTGCTCTGTGAACATCACCTGCGCCACCGATCGGTCTCCAGGCGCGCTGAATTCTCTAGGCTGAGGATAGTCATAATATAATGGCTCATTGGTGTATATTTTTAAGGAGCTCTTTCTCCTCCACAGAAATCCACGTATGCTTGGCATATGGAATTTGTTATCCACCCCTGGAATCAATAGCCTACCAGAGTCCCCACTTCCCGCCCAGAACAATTTGCTGAATAATTCTCATATAGCGTATCAAATCCGTTTATTTTTATGGTGTAGTCAGCACAAAGATTCGCCAAACCTTCGCACTCCACTGGGAGGCTTTTTCAAGGCAATGGTAGACATAAAATGTGGGGAACTGGAACACGTAAAGAACGAAGATGATTTTTGAAAATAGCATGGGTGACATCACGAGCATATTACGTAAATTTTTTAATCACGCAATTATACGGTGCGTCGTGATGTGTTTCAATCTTTTAATAACGCATGCCAAACCATTGGTAGCTCAGTATATACTATATCATTGCATGTGTTTTGTTGAAAAAATATTATTGGATTGATGTTATTTATCAAAAGAGACTATATTTATGCTGATATTGAAATTTATATGGAAATTATAGAAAATTTAAATTTGGGAGATGGGTAGATGCTGTTGGCGGTACATCCATAAGGGAGAAAGCATGTCTTGCCTTCCTCGGCTAAGTTCTCTCCAAGGTGAAGTTTCCGGCCGGCGGGTGGCTTCTTTATCGGCGTTCCACATCGTCAACCCCTCGAATGCGAATACGAATACCAGAGCCAGAGTGTCCCATTGTGGTGGACTGGTGGTCAGCAAATGCCGTCAAGAAAAAACTGTATTTTTTTTTCTTCTGTGGGTCCTCCCCACCAAAAGGCGAGGAGAGAACTCGGCTGTCCACTCTTTCTGCCGGCCAGCAAGAACGAAGCCAAAAGACCGAGTGACTGAGACAAGCGTCTTAAAGTGTAAAGAGCTCTGGGGTGTTGGGAAAAATGCTGACCCCCGATTGGCTGAAATTTTTCCCTAGTAACAGCAGTTCCTCCCACAACGGAATTTCTCTCCCACTCCTCGAGTGACCTATGATCTTCACACGTAAGCCAAACAACTTCCCATGTGCAGCTGCGACCTAGTTTCTAAAAATAGAACAGCGCCAACCCCTAAGAGCATTTTCTGCAGGATTTTCTGATCGACAACTACAGGACACTTAAAATGGCCGATCTGAAAGAAGATTTCCTTTTCTCACTACTTTCTTTTTTTTTTTTTTTTTTTTTTTTTTTTCAGAAATGTTTTTTTCCCCATTCCGCGATATGAAAGTAAAATTAATTTTGATTCTCTGGGCTGCACACCTACTCGCCTTTTCCTATCGCGATAAAAGAACAGATAAAATAATTATTTTCAAAAACCCCAAAGTCAGTTAAATCGAATATTATTCTCTTCCCCCTTTTTTTTTTTTTTTTTTTTCACCAACATGAAACTTTGTTTTCCTGGTTGTGATTAAGACAAGCGAATTTTGCGCACGAATTTCCCTGCCTTTCAACCAGGAATTTTCTTCTAACGTATGTCATGGGAGAAAATTTTTTGCATTAATTAATCCCTGATAAACCAACAGAAAGATTGATCAGGTCTTTCCGAAATTCACCAGAGGTTAAAGTTTTCGCCATGACAAATACATTCCCCCTGCGAAAAAGACGAGCAAAGCGAGTCAAAACACTCAATACCAGAAAATTCACCTCTATTCACTAATACACGTGTTTCACGATGTCAACAAACCGATGACTGTAAACAAACCTGTACCGCCGCCTACCTCCGGTGAGCTGACTTCCGTTCCAACATGGCTACCACTGAACTAGGAAAACAAATGTTCCAAAGCAAAGCTACTTATCACCTGACCTTAATTTCAGAGGTAAAAGAATTTTTTTACAAGCCAAAAAAATTTTTTCACGGAACTAAGAAAAAAATTCTGCATCGGCTCAAATACCAACCTTTTAACTAAACTGAGAAAATTAAATTAAAAGAAATTTAACTGATTATTAAATTCCTAACTCACTGGCCATTACTACAGAAATACTAATCCTACCCAACACCTCAACTACTTACATAAATACTATACAATTTCCTGGAAACACAACACATGCCAGTTTGCTAGATAGGATTTCCACTGTTTCCTTGATGGCAGTCTCCTTAAAATTCGTTTAAGGGGCAATTCTTCTAATATTATTCCATACTGGAGTGGCCGATGAATGCATGACTTCTCTGGCGAAGGCTGTGTTCTGCATGTCCTGGTTGACACTTCGTACGTGTTCTTTACATCTAGTGTCCAAGGATCACTTTGTCATTCCGATATATAACTTTTCTGTGTTGTCAGGATATACCAAAGGTATAGCTTACACACCTTTTAACGTTACCACAGACTTGTCAAATATAAAACAATATAATTTATTAACATCTCTCTCGTAAATAAACTAAGCTATTACATTCAACTTCATAGTACAATATTTGAATACTTTTCTTTGGCCAGCTTCTTCACGACCATCTCTTCCGAAATCTCACACACACTGGCCCACTAACTCTGCAGCGCACGTCGGACATCATACTCCACGCCCCCAATAATAAATAATCAATATGTCGTTCTGCTCTCTCGTGCGTGGAAGTTCAAATCTCGAGCCAACAGTTCTCTGTATCAGTCTGCATTCTGCGTATGAAGGTTCAGGATATTACAACCTGCCTTTCCTTTCTCACACTGTCTCTCCTTGCAACTTGAATTTATATGTGATAACGGGGTCAAGGACTTCATTGCTATTAATATATTGTGTTTGCGTAATAAATTCTCTAGCCAATATGTAAAGCCTGGGATATATGTGAGCGATCCTTCGCATCTCATCGCCCTATTAGGTGATTTTGTTATTGTTGACATTATACGATTTCTTACAGTCCTATGTATTCTGTCTCTCCTTGCCTTGATAAAGCCTCCCACTGAAGTGCGAAAGCTTGGCGAATATTTGTGCTGACTACACCACAAAAATAAGCGGATTCAATACGCTATATGCGTTTCATTATTATTCATGTCTGGTGTATTTCAAATAAAGTGAAGAATTCTCTTTTTTTTTTTTTTTTTTGGTTGGAGGTTTAACGACCACCGTGAGCAACTCAATGGGCTATAAGCAGTCGCCCGTCCCTAATTTAGGGTCACTGGTTCCAGGGAAGGGAGAGAGCCAGTGCCGTAAGACAAACACAACATCCATGCCTCACCGGGATTCGAACCCGGACCCCTTCGGACGAATGATCAGAGGCCAACGCCTTAGACCACTGCGCCACCGGGGCGGCGAAGAATTCTCTTTACCAACTAGAACATGTGAAAAAAAGTCTTGCGCTAAAATATTACAAAATCGCGTTTAAAAAGAGAGAAAAAAAAATTTCTCTTTCGCTCAGAGCCGGAGCTCGATTCGGTTTCGGCCTCGGACTCATCTCTTCTCATAACTGACGAAAATGTCTTCTGTTATTGTAAAGCGACAGTACAGTGCACAGTGCGCCAGGGTGGCTTCTGACATTGATTATACAGTATGGGGCTTCTGTTATTTTCCTCACTGTTCCGCGTTAGTTAGCCGGTACAAATTTAGCTACCCTCTGTCTACCACTGACGTAAACTAGCGACTTCGACTATGTCGACCACCGTGAGCAACTCAATGGGCTATAAGCAGTCGCCCGTCCCTAATTTAGGGTCACTGGTTCCAGGGAAGGGAGAGAGCCAGTGCCGTAAGACAAACACAACATCCATGCCTCACCGGGATTCGAACCCGGACCCCTTCGGACGAATGATCAGAGGCCAACGCCTTAGACCACTGCGCCACCGGGGCGGCGAAGAATTCTCTTTACCAACTAGAACATGTGAAAAAAAGTCTCGCGCTAAAATATTACAAAATCGCGTTTAAAAAGAGAGAAAAAATTTCTCTTTCGCTCAGAGCCGGAGCTCGATTCGGTTTCGGCCTCGGACTCATCTCTTCTCATAACTGACGAAAATGTCTTCTGTTATTGTAAAGCGACAGTACAGTGCACAGTGCGCCAGGGTGGCTTCTGACATTGATTATACAGTATGGGGCTTCTGTTATTTTCCTCACTGTTCCGCGTTAGTTAGCCGGTACAAATTTAGCTACCCTCTGTCTACCACTGACGTAAACTAGCGACTTCGACTATGTCTTGTGCGGATTTTTCCGACGTGAACTGTTATCTGTATGCTCTTACTCTATTTTTTGCTCTCTATATCCACAAGCACAGGAGCTTTGCTGATACAAGATGGAACCTCGCCGTCCCGGTGACGTAATTGTCTAAGCGCTGGCTTCTGACTATTCGCCCGAGATGGGACCCGGCTTTCTGCTATCCTTGAAATCAGTGGCCCTGAATTAGGGAAAGGGCGGCTCTTTATGCTGTATACCATCTTCTTACTCATGACGGTCGTTAAATCCCCGAACCAACAAACAAACTGCATCCATGGACTGTCCGAGAAACCAGTATCATCCTGTAGTCAATATTCATTACGTCACGTGATTCTCCATTAAGGTGGTTCCACCTAAAATCCCTGCCTTATGTTTCCAATGGTAAAACTTCATTAATATTTTATTCGCAATAAATGTATTCCCAAGAATGAAAATTTGCACATCGATAAGTTAAGTTTTAGCATGGGGAACTTAATACTTGCTAAAATTATATTGTGCAAAGAAAGGTTTGTTCCTTTATGATGCTTTTTTTCTCTTCGTAGATTACTCTCCATCACTATTTTTTTTATAAATGCCCACCGATTTCTTCTTCTGTTGAGCTTTTAAGGCAGTGACTGGCCCAGGTTTGTTTGCTCGACAGTGTCTTCTCCTACACCATAGACGATCCAAATCGGCACAGAGAAGCGCTATAGACTGCAATTCAGGACTCAGCTATCCAATCCAACTTTACAACGCAAAACATTTCCATACCTTTACGTTGCCTCGACCAAACTTCGGTGTTGCGATGATACATTCCTGGACGTATGTTTCTCGCGGCATATTCCGCATAGAGGAACGATTACGAATCACAGAAGTAGATTCCGTACCGTGATCTGTGAAGCATAGTATTCTATTGGTCTACGGTACAAGATTGACGTCCATTACACAACGCTAATAGACGTATGGCAGTAGTCGAAGTGTATAACAGCGGCTTATAAATGACGGCTTAGCTATGGTAAGCAATGCGGTACAGCTTTCTGCACACTCTGCTGGTGCTACAATTACTGTCCAAAATATCGTATAGAGTGTATCACATTTGAGACAGTATTTATTGATTTCTGAGCAGAGATTTCATGAAGCGTTCTGTTTGTTTCGGAGGTTTACGGAGTCGTTTCTTGGCAAATTCGACGTCGGTCTGCGGTCATTTACATATCGCATCACCAACCGTCGAATTAGAGATCTTGAAAATCGTTGAAATGTTCCATGTCGAGCAATTACTCATGTGGCATCTTATCCTTGGTGGAAATCAGTTAACTCTCTCGATCGAAGCATCTTAAATTCACAGTCGTGCTAAGATCTCGTCATAGCTCTGCGAGCATATTTAAAGTTCGATCTAGGACGTGATGCTTTCTCAGGACCTAATTCACTGCCAACAGACGAGTGTCCGGATATTAGACGGTAGTCCAGTGTACCCTTCACATTTTTGTCCTGTGTTTTTCCTTTTTTTAATAACATTACATAACCTTACGCCGAAGTTTCAAAATATTATGACCATCACGTCTTTATGCAAATTGCAGCAACTGCAGGTAAACGACGGCGTGGGTGGAGGTCATGAAACGCTATAAATAACATATGATACTGAGCTCTGTTATTCAGTGCTGTTCTTGTTCTTCAGATGAGAAAGGCAGCAAACGTAGCGAGTTTGACAAAGGCCAAATTATGAAGACCACTGGGTCAGTGCATTTCCCATACGGCAAGGCTTGTGTGGTGCCGACTGCCAGCCGCGGTTAGTACCTTCAGAAAGTGGTACCAGTAGGGAAAAGTCACGAACAGTCAGTAAGATGTGGGCAGACCACGGCTCATCGATCCTAGAGGTGAGCGTAGGTTGTCCGTATGGTACGAGTCAAGAGAAAGGATACTGTAGGTAATTTGAATCCTAGTGACGGGAGTAATGTGCTATATTACTCCCATCACAGCTGAAAATGGCGCTGAACAGCTGCAGGCCGCTCTGAGTGCGCTTGCGCGCGCACCTAGGTTCCCTATCATTTTGTCCGTGTTCATTTCGTCCACGTTCACTTAGTCCAGTTCATTTCGTCCACGTTACTTGGTCCAGTTCATTTCGTTTACGTTCATTTGGTCCAGTTCATTTCGTCGATGTTCACTTGGTCCAGTTCATTTCGTCCACGTTCACTTGGTCCAGTTCATTTCGGTTACGTTCATTTGGTCCAGTTCATTTCGTCGATGTTCACTTGGTCCAGTTCATTTCGTCCACGTTACTAGGTCCAGTTCATTTCGTCCACGTTCACTTGGTCCAGTTCATTTCGTTTACGTTTATTTGGTCCAGTTCATTTCGTCGATGTTCACTTGGACCAGTTCATTTCGTCCACGTTCACTTGGTTCAGTTCATTTCGTCCACGTTCACTTGGTTCAGCTCATTTCGTGCACGCTCACTTAGCCCAGTTCATTTCGTCCACGTTTCACTTTGTCCGCCGTTCACATTGTCCACATTCATTTTGTCCTTAGAATATATGGAATACCTTGGACATTTTCTGTTTTGATGGAATTTTTGTTACTAGGCAGAAAAAAAAGGTCAGTGGACATCGCTTACATGCGACTTTTTTCCCGTTTAAGTTTTTCGATTTAAAAATTAAATGTAAAACAAGGAACTGAACTTTAAAGAGCTTTTAAACTATTTTGTGGGGCACGATGTCAATCACTATGGCATAAATCATGGTTAATTACAGTGGCCATAAACTGTGTTGGATTGAAAAGGAAAACTGAAGACTTCCATTCTCTTTTATGTAAAATGTCTCCGTTTTCCTTCTCTAACACCGCAAATTCAAAGTTTATATCATTCTAAACGTTTTCGCACCAATATACGCTTATTGATTTCTTTTCTCATGTTAAATAGATATGACACATATGGAGAGCATTATACTGTATTTCATTCGTATGAAAATTAGTAATACGGAAACTGCAAACGATTAATAATCAAAATAAAAAATAAATATACTGAAAAACTAAGAACTATATGAAAACAATATACAAGTTGTATTTCGAAATATTAAAAGCTTTTTGTGAAAATCTGATTTATGTCAGAGTGACTGACAACATACTACACGAAGGCATTAGAAAGCTGTTCAAAATTCAGTTCCTCGTTTTTCTTTAAATGCCATTTGAAACTGTTATACGAATATTTTAATCGAAAAACTTAAACAGGAATAAAAATCGCATGTAAGCAATGTCAGCAGACCTTTTGTTTTCGACTAGTAACAAGATTACACCATAACAGGAAATTTCCCCGATATTTCATCCATTTTGAGGATGAAATGAATATGGACAAAGCGAAAGGCGAACGAAATGAACAGTGGGCTAAATGAACAGCGGACGAAATAAGCGGTGAACAAAGTGAACCGTTGACGAAATGATCTGGTTTAAATGAACGTGGACGAAATGAACTGGATTAAGTGAACGTGAACGAAATAAATGAGGACAAAATGATCCGTCACCGTTCACCTCAGTCCACCGTCGAAACAGTGTTCACCCGTGCATCAAAACTGGACCTTGAATGATTGGAAGAATATTCAATGTTGTTTGAGTTTATGAATCTCGTTTCCGGTTGCACCATGTGGACGGCAGGGTAAGTGTGTGTCCTTTACTTGGGTAATTGTTGGCACTACGATGCAACTTAGGACGAAAACAAGCAAGTGAAGGAAGTGTAGTGCTTTGGGCATTGTTCTGCTGGATAACCTTGGGTCCATTCATTCATGTTCAGTAAGCTATGACGTCTACCACCTAACCAAATATCAGATCAGCTATATACATCCTTTCTCGACAATGGTATTCCCCTCTAGCGGGTACCTTCTTTCAGCAGGAAAATGCTCAATGCCACACTGTCCAGTTAGTTCGAAAATGGTTCGCAAGACATAAAATTTTCCAGGTATTGTCTTGGTCTCCAAATTTTCCAGACATCAATCGATTTCGATTCGAGAATCTGTGGTTTGTGTTTGAACAGCAAATCCGATCTGCGGCTGCTCAAAAACGTCACTTACAAATGTTAAAAGATCTGCTGTTAACCCACCATATACAAAAATACACATGTAGAAGTTTTGCATCATCTATGCCTCGCCGGGTTATATGTGTTTTGTAGGCACGTGGAGGACCAACGTCATATAAAGTTTTGGCTGTTTGGTGTATTTTGAGAAGCAAAGAAGATAAAGCAGTTGTACCTTCGTTCTTAAAATAAATAATCTTTTTAAAGACTACATTAAAACCAAATATTTGTTTCAGCGTTTCTGTATCTAATTTGAATGCTGTTGGAAGATCTTGTTAAATTTGAGTAAATTCAATTTTCTGCCAGTTCGTTGAAATTTGTTACTGAATTCTTATCTTTACTTCGGATTCATCGTATGAATTCCCATCGATTGGTCGGGCATGAGGCGATAGCCAGGAACCTTTCCTTTGTCTACTCAATAAACCCTAAAACACAACTTCACAGTGATATTTACTTCGCGGATCTTTCTTCCTAACCTTAAGTAGATTTCAGCGACCCGGAATCTTCGAGGGTGCACTCTTCCAATCTCTTCTCCCGACTGCTATTTTTATCGCCACTATTTGGTTTTTTTATTTCTTTCTGAAGAGGTAAAATTGCGAAAGTATTTGACATTCTGTTCAATTTATAGTCACACTCAACCGTGAATCCACTGCGAAAAAGTTTCATTTGCTTTGTTCAGGGTTTCCCAGATTCTTCTTTTAAAAGATCGGAGCCCGCATCTGCGTAAATAAGAACACACGGAGACCTAGTAGATTAGAAAAAGAGATCTCCCCTTCTAATCTTCTCCAGAGGGATCGCATTTCTTTTTTCGATAATCCGACCTGGCGAGCAAAGCTTTATCATGAATAGCGGAAATCAGATACACAACCGTAAACACACATGTCTCATGACCATGCTTCACTAAATTTATTTCAATCATTGAAACACGGTGGATATGATCACCAGTGTGTGTTTATGTAGCTTATATAATCGAAATATTTTATTATTGTATTCGAAGGATCTTTATTTGATTAGATGGGATTTGTTTCCATTCTGCAATCTGCGAGAAGAATGAGTGCTTTGGACGCAAAGGAAATATAACTTTAAAAAGAGAAATGCGTATGCGTGTTTACTACTACGTTAGAAACACTTATTGATTCTTCTTTATTCATTTCTGATTGGACAGCACTTGAACTAACTGAAAGAGAATCAATGTAAAAGGGGTGATGATATTATCCATGCATTAAGGTACAAAATATTAAAACGTTTTGACCTCAGCTGCGATAGAAAGTTTGGCCATATAAGCTCGTCGGTGAGGAAACACTCGAAACAATTGAAAGATCATTGTAAAAGGGGTGATGATACCATGAAATAACTTGTACGCGTTAAGACGTTAAAAGTGAAAACATTTGAACTTTGTTTTGAGAGGAACTTTGACTATGTAATATCGCCAGTAATGAGACCTATTCGTTGATTTAAAATTTAAAGCAGTGTTAAGATAGAAAAGAAATTACCGGAACCACTATACAGATATTATTCTGGTAACAAAACTCTTAGCTAGTTTCCTAATGATTCCCGAGAGAAAAAAATTCCAAGTTTTTTCTACTAGAGCATAGGCTTTTTAACTTGCTAATTTTCGAAGACGAGTCATTTTTTAATCAAGTTTTTATCACTACAATTTATTCTATGAGTTAAAGTAAATAATTGAGAACTGCGCTTGTAGTAACAATTTATGTACACTACTCCTTGTGAAAATTGTAACACCATGAAACTCTTCTGGTATTCGCTTGAAACTTGCAGAGTATGTACAACAGGTTAGGATAATTTACAGGGTATATACAACAGGTTAGGATAATTTTCAGAGTATGTGCAACAGGTTAGGATAATTTGCAGAGTATGTACAACAGGATAGGATAATTTACAGGGTATGTACAACAGGTTAGGATAATTTGCAGGGTATGTACATCAGGTTAGGATAATTTGCAGGGTATGTACAACAGGTTAGGATAATTTTCAGAGTATGTGCAACAGGTTAGGATAATTTGCAGAGTATGTACAACAGGTTAGGATAATTCACAGGGTATGTTCAACAGGTTAGGATAATTTGCAGAGTATGTACAACAGGTTAGGATAATTTGCAGGGTATGTACAATAGGTTAGGATAATTTGCAGGGTATGTACAATAGGTTAGGATAATTTGCAGGATATGTACAACTGGTTAGGATAATTTGCAGGGTATGTACAACAGGTTAGGATAATTTGCAGGGTATGTACAACAGATTAGGATAATTTGCAGGGAATGCACAACAGGTTAGGATAATAGTTTACATTGAGTGGAAAGGATTTTTTTACGTGCTTCTTACTAAGCTCAATCGTTGAAGAAAGTCGCATTATTAAAGAAAGATAAGTGTGGTCCCGTGACTTACTCTCAACCCCCTGTGTTTTAACGCTCACAGAAAATGCGTGTGGCCACTAATCCGCATCTGTGCGAAGTTATGTTGTTTGGCTTTGCTTTGTTATCACCATGACCGAAGATTAAGAGAATTAGAAAAAAATGTTCGTTATTGGTGTTACTGAGGTATGAGTAAGAGACATGCCTTTTAAGGAGCAAATGTTCACCCCATAATAAAAGCCCGAAATGCTCACCATAACAACGTTTTGAACAATAGGTTTTATAATAACATGAAAAGCTGTTTACCTTTTGTGTATAAATTACTCCGTGCTGAAGGGTGGAAGTTAATTTACAGCAGACAGGGAACTTTGGAAACCCATTAGCGTTGTAAAGGTTTCCTTGCAAACAACGTTGTCAAAAAGTCAAATGAAATGTGTGTGTTGGCGTGTTTTATTTTCCGGAACGACTATTGTTTCAAGTTGGGTCCGTTATTTGTGGGAGTGTAGTAATTTTAGTGCATATACTTATTTACAGAATTTTGTTACGCCGGATTTCATGGTATTTGTTTGCATTCGTTTATTTCGATGTTTTAAACAGTGATTTTACGTTATGTGGAAGAACTATTAAGAAGGGCTAAATATTCCAATGATGCCCCAGTGGCGCAGTGGTCTAAGCGCTGGCTTCTGATCATTCGTTTTAGATGAGTCCGGATTCGATTCTTGGTGGGGTCATAGTTGTCTTGTTTGCCTTACAGCACAGACTCTCTGTCCCTTCCCTGGAACCAGTGGTCCTAAATTTAGGACAGGCGAAGCCTTATAGCCCATCGAGTCGCTCACGGTGGTTGTTTAAACCCCAAAAGGAAAAATGACCTCAGTGTTATTTGTGTTGCGTCATTTTTCTTCAGTGTTATTTATTTGCAGTGTTATTTGTATCCTAATGCCTTCAGAGTTATTTAAAGTGTATTTTAATGTGTGTTGACGATTAGGATAAATTATAAAATTATTAATGAAGCTCTGATTCTTTCTCAGTTGAACCTGATGTAGTGGTACGAACTCGATTTCGGCCTCGTCTTTGACGCTGAGTCTGAATCAGTTGTCAAACTATTTTTAATGTGATTTTCAGACCACATACTTAGCGATTTACTGCATACGCGAAACCAGTCAAGAAATAAATCTACGATTCACTTCAAACTATTCGACACAGACAAAATATCGTAAAAAATAATAATTAAAATGACTTGAAAATGGAACACAAAGAAACAAAGAGGATTCATTGTAAAAACAACAACACGGATTACCGCCATAGGTACTATGGTTTTTAATTGTAACCACTATGTGACACAAAATCGCAGTGTTGAAACCCAGGTGAATAACACAAAGAGCCTTTCGCAAATTAGCAGACTCAAGTAAAAAATCCGTACAAAATATCAGTGTGTATTTTTATTTGTCTCAAAGATCCGGAGAAAATAGTTCTCAATCTGATATCTTGTATCGTGAAGAATATTTTGCACCCGGGTTTCTCTTCAAAAAACTTGCAATTTTCTGACCAGGGAGCTTAAAGTTGTGTTTTTTTTTTTCGTATATCTGCTTATAATTGTTCAAAAATATTTTGTATTTCTGATACCTTGCGTTGTGAGGAACATTTTGCACACAGTTTGCGATTTTTCAAAAAACTCATTGTAGCCGCTAGTTGGGGTCAGAATTCGAAACGGGTAAAATATTTTGGACCCGGACCCGACCCTGACGTCACATAACCAGACCAGACCCGGCCCTGAACCGGACAAATCTGCTCTGAACTATAAATTCGAAACTCAATTTATAATGATCCATAATCCTATACAGTATATATTGTACATTCTTCACGGTACAAAACATCAGATTGAGAACTGTTTTTTCAGTCGTCCTTCACATACCCTAACTGTTTTACACACGTTTTCAAACACATCTGCGAGAGTCAAAAAATCTGAAAGTAGTGATGTTGAGGCTGTTCCGTTTAATTTTGATTTTACAACAGTCAACAATTTTTGAATTAAGTAACTCGTATGTTTAATTTCAGTTTTTGCTGTTAATTTAGAAACATATCAAGTTTCAGAATATGTTTCACAGAAACTCCAATTTTCACCAGATTCTGAAGAGATTGAAAGTTTCCAAAAAGTGGATGTTGATTTAATCATTGCCTCACGGAAGTAAGGAACACTCGTGTAATCAACCTTCACATTTTGGAAACTTTCAACTCATCACAAGCTTGTGAAAATTGGTGTCGCTTTGAATCATATTCTGGTTTCTTAAAGAGGGAAACAACTTCCCGCATTGACTCTTCCCCTTTTTGTTTTCAACACGCACATATTAGTTGACCTCGACGCCTTTTTCAATTTCCTTAAAATGAAATTCATTTATATTCACAAGTTAGGCATTGATTCCGACACGACATGCAATGGAACAGGATGTTAGCACGTGAAACGAAAACCTCTGAATGCCCAATGCAAAAGAAGCGACGAGAAAAGTAACTCCATCTTATAATGTGATACGCGGGGTGTGAAAGACTGAATCACCAGAGACGTAGGCGACAGGCGTTTGCCCGTGTCTTGCTAAGTAAATCGCACTGAAAAGGAAACGCAAAGTATCGTTTTAACACATGGTATCGGTTAGTCTAGCATCGGTGTCGTATCGCCGGCCGATGGAAATTTTCATTGCTTTAAGAAAGAGACGGCAACATTTGTGTATGACAAATCATTATTCATTCCGCTGGCACTAGTATTGCGCACAAAGTTCCAAAGTACGCATTTGTTTTATCGAAATATTTTATTTTACTTTTCAAAAATAAAAGTGAAGTAAAATCGGTTCAGGAACTCTTTGATCCGACCCGTTGACCCATGAGTCGCTTCCATCTCTGGTTGGTGTAGCACCTATTTCTGATTCTAAATGTTTTGTTAATTCTAGAAATGCTGTTATGTAACTAGTTTCATTCGCTCTGGAGGAGGCACTGCATACATTGTGTATTTTAAATAATTTGAAGCTTTTGCCTCTAGCTGGCTGGTACGCCTTAGGGAGTAGTGTCATCTTTCTTGTGTTCGCCTTCGTTTGACTCCCACTTTAACAGAATGTGTTGTACTATTGTAACCCATGCTTTAAACCAAGAAGGACGCAAAGTGAAGAGACTAATACGTATAGCAGAGTTAGCACGTAACGTCGGAAATACTAACGCTCACAGTCAGAATCGAGAAACATTGGCTAACCTCCTACCAAGTAGCGAAAAAACGTTTTAGCAGAAAGCACTAAAATTTACCCTCGTAGCATGATCCTGCGCTGAAGTGGCCTCTCCAGGCCCGTTCTGACCTCTGCGCGTATCTTTTGTAAGAATCCTTTTTATGAGTTTAGTGTCACACGGCACATGACGTCAGAATGTCTTCCGTTTTATAAATCACAGGAAACAGTGTCATCCACACACACACATATATTTGCTTTGCTGAATGTTAGAGCAATTTATTGATCAGGTTTTATCAGGTACAACCATACTGCTTTCAAAAGTTATGGGATTTTCAACGGAATTGCCCAGGTACAATGTGATTGTGTTTTCAAATTCTGCAAATTTGTGCATAAAAAAGTGTGGAAGTGAGTAGCCAATTTTCTTTCAACCGGATTTATTTGATTGACAACCGAAATATATATATATATACACTGACGGAAAAAAATCCCACCACCAAGAAGGGGTTGTGTTAGATAAACGACAGTTGGTGGGCGGTGAGAGTACATCTGTAAGATGACGACTATGAAAATCTCGCGCTCGGCGCATACGTGTGGCGCTAGTAGCGCTCCTCGGAACATGCAAAGCAGGTTTGCTGTAAATACGCGGTGTAACGTTCGTGAGCGTTAGTTATCGTTGAGATTCGACGTAGGGTGTTGATGTTAGTCAAGAATGCCTTTAAGAAGACGAAGAAGCCATTATCAACAGCTCACGGAGTTTGAACGAGGTCGTGTAATAGGGCTACGAGAAGGTGGATTTTCTTTCCGCAATATTGCAGAACGACTTGGCAGGAATGTAGCCACTGTGCATGATTGTTGGCAGCGGTGGTCAAGGGAAGGTACTGCCTCAAGAAGACCGTGTTTCGGCAGGCCACGTGGCACTACTGAGAGGGAAGACCGCCATGTACGGCATATGGCCGTGGCGCATCGTACCGCGTCTGCAGCAGCAATTCGAGCTGCAGTTGCCACCACAGTGACACAACGAACTGTTACAAATCGGTTATTTGAAGGACAGCTCCGAACCAGACGCCCTGTAGCGTGCATTCCACTTACTCCAAACCACTGCCGTTTGCGACTTCAGTGGTGTCAAGCTAGAACTCATTGGAAGACGGAGTGGAGATCAGTTGTGTTTTCTGATGAAAGCCGGTTCTGCCTGGGTGCCAGTGATGGCCGTGTGTTGGTTAGAAGGAGGCCAGGTGAGCGCCTACAAACAACCTGTCTGCGGCCGAGACACACTGGACCTACACCTGGAGTTATGGTCTGGGGAGCAATTTCCTATGACAGCAGGAGCACTCTCGTGGTTATCCCACGAATCCTGACGGCACAGTTGTACGTCGGTCTGGTGATTCAACCTGTTGTGCTGCCATTCAGGAACAGCATTCCAGGGGGTGTTTTCCAACAGGATAACGCTCGCCCGCATACAGCTGTTGTAACCCAACATGCTCTACAGAGTGTCGACATGTTGCCGTGGCCTGCTAGATCACCTGATCTTTCACCAATCGAGCACGTATGGGACATCATTGGACGACAACTCCAGCGTCACCCTCAAACAGCATTAACCGTCCCTGTATTGACCCACCAAGTGCAACAGGCATGGAACTCCATCCCACAAACTGACATCCAGCACCTGTACGACACAATGCATGAACGTTTGCGTGCTAGCATTCAACATTCTGGCGGTTACACCGGTTATTATTGTACCAGCATTTCACATTTAAAATGGCTCTTCTCGTGCGTACATTAAGCTGTGATCTTGAAACCTTAATCGATTAAATATGTTACCTATACAAATGTATTGCCGCCATTTCATTCCTCTGCAACTATTTTTTCGTGGTGTTGGGATTTTTTTCCGTCAGTGTATATATAGTGGTGGCCAAAAATCCTGCACCAGTAGAACGAAAGTCAATTTTTGTTGTTTGAAGTCAACTTATACAGCATAATGGTAAAGTCAGAAATACATATTATACATCATATTAAAGGACATTTTATGATGAATTCAAATATTTTTACAGAATGTTATTACCAGTAATAGAAGTGAAGTAACAAGTAAACAAGTAAAAGTACAGCGTCTAGTCATAAAAAGAAAAAAATAGTGGAATTTGTGAAATTAGTGTACAATGCATTTATCGTAAAATTACTGTATAGTACATTATTGAAACTTGCAAGACACTTGAAATAACTAACCAACAAGCAAAATACGTCTTAATATTTAATTGAATAACCATGGTTTCTTAATAGCGAAGTGCACCATCTTGGAATGGAACTAATGAGCTTCTCTAGTTGTCCATTGGTGATAGCACGGTGCCATATGGCTTAGAGACTCAATTAATGCTGTTTTATATATGGTTCCTTGTTGACGGATCTTTTGCTTCAATCTCATCCACAGATACTTTCTAGGATTAAGATCCGGTGACTGGGTCGGCCACTGAAGTTTTCTTATAACTTTGCGATTAAACCACTCGTCAATCATCTTTGACAGATGACATGGCGAGTTATCGTCCTGAAAGATAAAATTCCACAAACAAATGTCTTGTGCAGATGGTAGCAGTTTGAACTCTGAAATATCCACATATTTTGATCCACTCAGTGTGACATCGATAATGTGTAGACAGCCAACACCACTGGCTGAAATATAGTACCATAACATCATTGAATGTGGCTGCTTGATTGTTGGCTGGGTGCAGCATGCCTTATGTTTTTCACCAGCCCGACGGCATATATAATTATTTCCATTATTAGCGGAAACAGTAACAGTTATTTCATCACTGAAAATAAAATTGTTCCGTTCATCAACAGTCCAATTTTTGTGTGTTTGGTCCAAGCAATTCTTTTGAGCCGTTTTTTGTTCAGTAAGGAAAGGTTTTCGTGCAGCTTTTCGTGCAGTCAGTCCCATTTATTGCTTGTAGCTTACGACGAAATGTACGTGCATATGCAATAATGACTGCTTCATTCTCCCACTCATTTCTTAAATCAATGGCTGTGTTAAACCATGATTTTAAGGAACGACGAATCAACATGGGATCATCACGTTCAGTACACAGCCTTGGTCGACCTGTTCTTTTTCTGTTTCCCACACAACCAGTTTCTGCAACTCTTTTAATGGTGCGCAAGACACTGGAATGATCACAGCCACTTAATAACGACTTTGACGTCGACTAGAAACATCAAACAGAAGTCATAGCTCCTTCCACGTTTATAAGTGAGTCATGGATTGATGTGGTGCAGTAGAAGCATGTCCGGCGCGTAATTGGAAGACCCTGGGTTCGATTCCCGGTGGCCGCCAATGAGAATTTTTCCGTGACTCACTTTATAAACGTGGAAGGAGCGATGTCTTCTGTTTGATGTTCCTAGTCCACGTCAAAGTCTGTGTTAATTATTCATTCGCATTCTAGTTATTTATTCACTTGCTGTTTACCATCTTTGGTGAATCCCCAGCATTGTGCTGGGCATCAAAACGCAACCGGCCAAGTGGCTTGGAAGTTAGTGTATGTGAGTCTGGAAGAATTTCAGGCTGCTGTGGTGCAGTGGAAGCACGTTCGACGCGTAACTGGAAGACCCTGGGTTCAATTCCCGGTGGCCGTCAATGAGAATTTTTCCGTGACTTACTTATAAACGTGGAAGGAGTGAACATCAATTTTACGACTACTGAATCCAAGTTCATGCAAAGTAATAATTTGTGTCGTGGTTGATGATGCAGGGCAAATTTTCGGGTCTTTGACAGTCCTAAATTCAAAAAGCACCAGGAATTCTGCATACACTTCCGTCAACTGAGTACAAGCAGCTGCTTTCTAATTCGGCGGACGATACTACATCCTGTTATATCTCACTAGCGGACGTCGGAGAAAGCTGTAGTGGATTAGAGGGGCGCGAACGCTTTTTCAGAACTGGATTTGTGTTTCCTCACTTGCACGTTTGTACTTGTAACTTCACTTCTATTACTGGTAATAACATTCTGTAAAAATATTTGAATTCAGCATAACATTTCCTTTAAAATGATGTATAATATGTATCCCTGATTTTACCATTACGCTGTATAAGTTGACTTCAAACATCAAAAATTGACTTTCGATCTACTGGTGCAGGAATTTTGGCAACGATTGTGTATATATATATATATATATATATCCGTCTTTCGATACCATTGGTGCAGATAATGAAAAAAAATTCAATTTCTTTTCGTATGGGAAATACGGAGCTGAGTTCCTGGAAGCAACGGTCTGAAACCAAAGAAAAAAATATCTAATAACGTTTCTGAGAAAAATATCAAAAGCAAATAATTTATGAATAGAAACGTTTTTGAGATGATTCTCAGATAAACGGGCGTTTGTCTTGATTTTATTCTTGTGAAATTACTTAAATAATCTACTCCATGAATTGGGTTGGAGTGAAAAAGCTATTACGAAGTTAATAAATGGTCTATTTTTGAATGTACCTGGTAATATAACGTATGTGATCTGACTGGAGAAAAGCCGTCGCTATAAAACAAGAAATTTATTGGAGAAACTGTCATCGATATACAAAATGAAGTATTGAGCCGTTCAATTAGCTGATTAAAATGAAACTTCCTGAAAGTCTACCTAGGTTTCCACACTACTTACAATGATTAGTGCTTCCAAAGAAATCGGCTTTATTAATTTTTAGGCTATGCTATTAATATGATTATTATTGGAATTTCTTGAAACAATCTGACTCCTAAAATAATTCCTATGATAGCACTAAAAATATCGAAAAGCTTTTGGACAGCGTTTGCACCTTAGTTAAACACATTCGATTGTCAGTTCAGTAAAATAAACACTGTCCTACCGTTAATATCGGGATGCCATCATGTTTCCGAAAAATCTTTATTTGCAGATAGTTTCCTACTTTTGCCCTTATGACGTCTGTTGTCTTAGTGAAGTCTTCTTCACCAGTGCTTTGTAATTGTCCGCGGATATGTTCCGTCATTCTGACTTCAAAGCACTGACCAGTTCAGCGTTATTTGTTGGGTGATCTCCCCGCAGTCTACAATTCACTTTTGTCCCAGATATTTCCCATAGAGTTCAGGTCAGAAGTCTAGGCTGAGCAATCCAACTTTTTTTTGAAACCAAAGTCTTCAAATGAATCTGAAACAAGAAAGATGACATCGAATTTTCGGGTGTTTTAAGCACGTCTTTTGAATCCTTCCTGACGCAAATTAAATTTATCAAAGCTATTCAAAGTCAATGGAACCGGTATAGGAAAACAATAGATCTGACGAAAGAAAGAAGATTTTCAATCGGGTTCTTAATCCCTCAGATATTGCTGTAAACGGAATCGTGAGCTTACGAACTCTTAGAAACAGAGATATCGACAGAAAGAAGATGTGACTTTACGTCCCCTGGTGGGAAAACCATGCATTATTTTAGGAAGAAAGTATTCTCAAAAGGTGTATCCATATAAGCGGTATCGGTCGAAGAAAAAAAAAATTAGTCGAGTTTTCAGGAGCCTAGAATTTTGCAACAAATACTTCAGAAGCAGAAATTAACACTTATGACCCCTGGTGGCTAAACCATTCTTTACCAAACATTAGAAATTATGTGAAAAATATTTTCCATCAGGTCTTGTATGCGATACAAGAAGAATTTTTCAAATCAGATCTTTAGGAGCAGAAATAACGCAGAAAACGCACTTTACCTTTGTGCCCCCTAGCGGAAAGTCTATGATTTACTTCAAAATTTTGAATTTATAGGAAAACATTTCGCATCGGAAAACTATCAAACAAACAAGAAATTTTTCAAATCGTACTCTTAGAAGTAGAAATACTGACAAAAATAAGATATACGTCTACGCCCCCTGGTGTAGAAACCATGCATTTTTTCAAGAAAAAATTTTCCTAAGAGGTTTGTCGACATGAGGAGTAGTATCTATCGGTCAACAAACGACTTTTTTTTCAATCGAGATTTTAGAAGCTCATATTTTGCTACAAATACAACAGAAACGGGAATTAAGACTTACGCCACCTGGTGGCCAAACCATTTTTTACAAAAATTATAAAATATGTGCAAACGATTTCCCATCAAGAGCTGTATGTGGTGCAGAAAGAATTTTTCAAATCGGAGATTTAGAAGCAGAGATATAGGAGAAAACGCAATTTACCTTTACGCCCTCTAGCGGAAAGTCTATGAATCACTTGAAAATTTTGAAATTACATGAACCACGTGTCACACTACAAACACTATCCAACAAAGAAGAAATATTTCAAATCGGACTCCTAGAAGTAAAGATATTGACAAAAATAAGATATACATCTATGCCCCCTGGGTAGAAACCATGCACTGTTTTAAGAAGAAAATGTTACTAAAAGGTTTGTCGACATGAGTAGTATCGGTCAACAAACGACGTTTTTTTCAATCGAGAATTTAGAACATCATATTTTGCTGCAAATACAACAGAAGCGGAAATTAAGATTTACGCCCCCTGCTGGCCACACTATTTTTTTTTTTTTTTTTACAAAAATTCAAAGTTATGTGCAAACGATATCCCGTCAGGAGCTGTATCCGGTGCAGAAAGAATTTTTCAAATCGGAGATTTAGAAGCAGAGATATAGGGGAAAACACAATTTACCACTACGCCCCCTAGCGGGAAGTCTATGAATTAGTTGAAAATTCTGAAATTACATGAAAAACATGTCACACGGAAAACACTATCCAACAAAGAAGGAATATTTCAAATCGGACTCCTAGAAGTAGAGATATTGACAAAAATAAGATGTACATCTACGCCGCCAGGCGGAGAAACTGTGTAATATTTTAAGAAGAAAATATTACGAAAAGGTTTATCGATGTGAGTGGCATCAGACCACGAAAGAATTTTTTCAATCTATAGTTTAGAAGCTCCGATTTTATAGCAAACACATCAGAAGTAAAAATTAACACTTATGCCCCCTGGTGGCCAAAGTATTTTTTACCAAAAATTTGAAATTACATGCAAGAGATTTTCCATCAGGAAATGTATCCGCTGAAGAAAACAAATTTTAAATCGGAGGTTTAGAAGAAGAGTTATCAAGGAAAAGGTAATTTACTTTTTCGCCCCCTAGCGGAAAATCTGTGCGTAATTTGAAAAAGTAACTATATCGAAAATACTCTTCGATATAAATGGAATCGAAGGATAATCTTTTTTTCAATCGGATGTTTAGAAGCTAATATGTAGAATAAAACGTATTTTTGAATTCGACATCATCTGCATTTACGCCCTCTACCGGTGAAAATGTGCATCGTAAAAAAAAAAACGAAATACAGGATCATCATTTGCATATTTCAAGCTTTCCAATGTAAAAAGAATTTTTCAAATGAGACTAATAGTTGCAGAGATATCGTGGGTACAGACGGACGGACGGACAAACCGATACAGAAGCACGATCTTTTTTTACAAAAGACGTGCCAAAAACGCGAGGAATATGACATGGTTGCCCTGCTGATAGAGCTAAGGGACGTTCCCAAACCTACTACCACAACGTTGGTAGTGCATAATTATCCATGGTGCGTAGGTATGGGTCATAGAGTTCAGCATTCATTGTTCTGTCCAAAAATGACTAATGTATTCAAGCTGAACGTCGAAAAAAGTTTCGTAAAAGTTGAAAATCTGAAGCTGAACCACTTAAAAAGGAGTACCATATCATAAAATTTCCTCCACCAATCTGTGTTGTTGAAATGATACTGTCCGGAAGGTACCTTACTTCCGGTATCGGTCACACACGGGAACAGCCATCACACTTGTAAGGCTGTGTACAGAGACCTCAGTTAAAAGTGAAGTTTTTCGTTTGTCTATACTCCAAGATCAATGCCTTTTTTTTTTACCACGCCAAACGGCGTGTGGTATTGATCGAAGTAATTAGCGATTTGTGGACGCCTACTTGACTACGGTAACCCATGCCGTACAGCGTCTTGTGTACTGTACTTGTACTGACATCAGTCGCAAACTAGGGTTTGCGACTGATGTCAGTACAAGTTCTGACCGAACAGTGTTTTTCAAAGCTGTGCTGTCACGTTCTATTACCATTGGAGGTTTACGCGGTCGTTTCTTGGCAGAATCAAAATAGAGATATTCAATGCCGCTGAAAGATCACGTATTGAGTCATTGCTTACGTGAAACTCTATTACGTAAATCTCGCCGAAAATCAGTTGGAAAAAGAAGTCTTGCATTCATCTTGCATGCACCGTCGTGTGTCGCTCCGGTGGTGCAGTGGCCTAACCGATGGCCATTCTTCCGAGATGAGTCCAGGTTCTAATCCTGATGAGGCATAGGTGTTGTGATTATCTTACGGCGCAAGCTCTCTCCCTGCCTTGGAACCAGTGGCCCTAAATTAGGACGGGCGACTGCTTATAGACCACACAGATTCTCACGGTGGTCGTTATACCCCGAATAAAAAAACAATTCACCGTCCATGTATTGCCTCTTCTCTACGAGCATATTTATACTTGGATTAATGACATTATGTTTCTTATGACAAAATTCATCATCCATATACGAACGTCCGAATGTTAATGGCAGGACAGTGTACATTAATCTGAATATTAATTAAATATAAAAAACTGAAACGATGAAAGATTTCCGTCTTTAGCACGATTTAATGATTAAAAGATGAGGAATATATACAATTAAAACCATGTGCACTTTCGAGGCAGCGGCTGCCTCTTCTTCAGATGTAATAAATAGATGCACATTTAATCTGTATATAATATAGATCATTGCATTGTGAGAAGAATGGTAAGTTATTAGCCAATAGTAATCTACATGCGCCAAAATGTTGCGTATACTGTATGCTGAATGGTCTGAAGAAAACAAGGAAATATATTATAGAAATAAATGTTGTAGGGTGGGGGTGAACATTCAATTTTAAGTTTATATTACAATTTATAATTTACTGTTTTAATAAGGGATTTCCAAATGTTATGTAACTCATAGGGGGCATGTTCATTACAACATTGCTCACCGGAGGCCTCTATATACACACTTTCTGCAATTAAAAGGTCACCAGGTTTACTAGGAGTATTAATTATTCTTACATTACACCAGTCGGGATTAAGATCATCTTGTATAACAGATTTGGCTAGGGATGTACAATACATGCCTGTTTTAATATTGTATTTGTGTTCTTTAATTCGTAATGCAATATTGCGTTTTGTAGAACCCACATAATTAGAGGCTGTTTGTCCTGCAGTTACCTTAACCAGAGGGATATTGTAAATACCCCACTGTCCCATTTTGCTGTTCTGTTCACGATCCTTACGAACTCAGATTCAGTAGTTGATGAATGTGAGTGAGCTCTTCTAAACAAATAGAATAATGCTGTCAACTTATGTTGTTTAGGGTGTGATGAATAATAAGGTATTAAAGCAGGTGTAATTTTTTTTTTTTTTGATTGGAGGTTTAACGACCACCGTGAGCTACTCAATGGGCTATAAGCAGTCGTCCGTCCCTAATTTAGGGTCACTGGTTCCAGGGAAGGGAGAGAGCCCGTGCCGTAAGACAAACACAACATCCATGCCTGACCGGGATTCGAACCCGGACCCCTTATGGACGAATGATCAGGGTCCAACGCCTTAGACCACTGCGCCACCGGGGCGGCAAACAGGTGTATGAGAGGGTTTTCTATATACACAAGTGGGAATGCAATTAAGGCTATAGTCCTTACGAATAAGAATATCCAAGTAAGGTAAGTAGTTATTAGCTTCAAATTCCACCGTGAGCCTGATAGTTGGGAACATGGATGATAGTTCGTTGGCGAATAAGTATAAATCATCCCGGTTGTCAGGCCATGCAACAAGGATGTCGTCAACGTACCTTAAATAAAGCAACGGGTGGTGAGGGAAGGAACTATGGACCTAATTTTCAATGTGCTGTAACAAAATTTCAGCTAGAACAGCAGACATTAGGAAACCCATTGGGGAGCTCTCCAACTGTCGATAAATGCTGTCTTTAAATTTGAAATTTGAACGTTTCTTAACAAGACAAAGTGCGTTCATAATAGCATTAACTTCTGAACTCGGGATATGGGAATCAGCAAGTTTTGCCTCAATAATCTGATGTGTGGCCTCAACAGGTACATTAGGGTACAATGAGACCACATCAAGAGATGCCAAAATGAAAGGCTGCGATTATGGCTGAAGCGATCGCAGTCTTTCTATAGCTTTGTGGAACTTTTAATAGAATAAAGTGAATCCACAGTATAAGTGGCTAGATAAAAAAAAGTAGGTAAAGAATTACACGATATTTGATTAATTGCAAAAAAACAAGCGAAGTTTTAAATGATGGAGAGCATGAAGATGGAGCAGCTAACCGTCATTCACGCTGTGCTCCACACCTCCTGCTTCCATTATTCACTGAAAAACCATTAATCATTAAATGCACTCCTCACGAAAGGAACTTTCTCAACCATAACATAAAACACTTACTCTTGAAAGTGTGTCGTGTTATGCGCTATAATCATATCTGTTCTTGGACTTCCTTTCAGGACATCCTAGATTGTCACAATCGGCAATAAATCCGAAAATCGGGTTGGCTATCATAGCACTGGAACGGTTTCCAGATACTGTTGTGCTTCCTGTGACGTATGTAGTTTTGCATTATCCTTTTGGAATGTGATGTTTGGAATGCTCTTAGAAAACGGTGAGAGGAGAAGACTCTAGATGGTGTCTATAGCTATACCGCAGGCCGGTTAAATTGTCCTCGATAATTTAAACGATAACCGCTGCCGTAAGATATTTAAAGTTATATAGCAGCAGTGGGAACTAATGAGTGCATAACGGCACACTAAGTCGGCCCCTTTTCCTTATTACTTCATGCAAATGCAACCAACGTTCACATATACGCGTCTCATCCCTAAAGACGGTACGTCGACATTGGTCACGACACCCGGTTCCGTCGTTACACCATTGCAATGTGTCATATGCAATTATTTTGAGTGAACTGTATGTAGATGAGATTGAACTTTCCTTCCCTACAGATCTCTTGCAGACATCGATGAGCGGTCCCTCATCAGTCGTTCTGTTTCTGGAAATCACTCGGGCAGCCGCAATTTTCCCACTGATAACCACTCGGAGAATTTGCTCGACATTCTAATTCGAAGTTATCCAAGGTAAAAGGAAGTTTTCAAATTCAGAAGAGTAGATATGGAGAAAAATATCTTGTAACTTCGTGTACCCTTGCACGAAGCCTGCACATAATTTGAAGAAGCAAAACGCGGGAAAAATATTCTTCATAGTGAAGAGTAATATACCAAGAAAATAATTTTGCAGAAGATTCTTAGAATCGGAGATACTCTTTCAAGTAAAAATAAAACCTGACGTCTCCTCCAGGTGGAAGAACTGTGCATCATGCAAGAGCAGAAAGTTTGCACAAAAAATTCTGCAGAGTTAGCGAGGAAAAAGTTTTTACATATGCGTACTCTAACAAGAAAACTTTGATAATCAAACAGCCCTTCACAGCATTTACTGTAATCGAATGGCATTCAACGCATAAAGAATATTTATGGTAGGAATTTTAGAAATGGAGATAAATTTACCAAAACAAATGAACACAAACACCAACTTGTATGAGGACTGTGCTCAAAAATATTTCAAGGGTATTTGCAAAATGTTTCGCGAAGTGAATGGTGTCCGTTGTTAATTTTTCAAATAAGGATTTTTGTGAACAAAGATTTCGTGAAAAAGAAAATATGCACTTCTACCCCCTAGCGTGGGTATTATTTAGAGCATTATTTTGAGCATTATTTTGGGCTGTAAATATGCAGAAAGTATTAGATAGAAAAGGAATGTTTTCAATCGGGTGTTTGAATGCGATTGGAAAGGTTTCAGGTGTGTCGCAAATGGAAATCTTTGCTTACACCATCTAGTTTTAAGATGTTACAATAAGAAAAATTATAAATTATATGTACATTTTTTTACGAGGAATGATGTCCAAGAAAAATTAATTTTTAAAATCTGATTGTTGGAAGTACAGATGTGTAGAATACTACATACCTGTACCCTCCTGGCGGAAAATCTGTGTATTATTATGAAAACTAATATGCCCAAAGATGGCAATTAGTTTTCGCGTTCTCTGCAGGCAGGTCAGAGAATGGTGGAAATCCATTGTCAAAACGAAACGGGACTTAAGCGTAAAGAGCACATACACCCACTACTGTTCAGCCTAGATGTGATGACCCCTACACCAATTTCTTCGAGGGTTAAAAAAGAAGCAAAAATCGGTCTTTCAAGCATACAGTTTGCTCTCATGAATTGTTTGGACACTGTTGTTTATACCACCGTGCCGGAAGTATCAGCGAGGTCGAAAGCGGGGTTTTCCCTATTATATCTCTGTTTTTTGTCGTTGTTAAGGTCAACTCTCTGGCTTCCATGTTGGTCCCTTTGCATGTGCACTACTATTCATCAAAATACATTCCTGGATTCTTACATTGTCGCTGTGGCCTGTAGAAGACCATGCGACAGACATTCACGCTGTGGTTGTAACTGTGACGACTTAATAAACATCAAATTTCTGTTTCACACGTTTTAAAGATATTTAAACACCATGGAACGTTCCTGTATAACACGTATCTACGAAAAACGCCATCTGACATATATACCAATATTTACTCACGAATACTGAACGTTACATTATAATAAATATCAATATCATCATCATTGTCAACCATTATCAATCCACTGCTGGACGAAGGTCTCCCCAAGCCTCTTCCACAACGGTCTGTCTTGTGCCAGTCTCCTCCATGTTACTCCCGCATACTTTCGAATTTCATCCACCCATCTTCCATGTGGTCTTCTTCTGGGTCTTTTCCTGTCCCTTGGAATCCAATCTAAAATTTCGACTGTCCATCGATGGTCTGTCCTTCTGGCAGTATGTCCAGCTCATTGCCATTTCAGGGATTTAACTCTGATCATGATGTCTTCCACTCCTGTCATTTTTCTGATCCACGAGTTCCTCTTCTTATCTCTCCTGGTTACACTAAGCATGCACCTCTCCATGCCTATTTGAGTTGTCTGCAGTCTTTGAATATCTCTTTTAGATAAGGCCCACCTCTCCGCACCATACGTAAGCACTGGAAGGATGCATTGATCAAACGCTTTTCTTTTAAGACATAATGGCATATTGCTCTTGAAAATTATGCTGTTTCTTCCAAAAGCTCTCCAGGCAAGTTTTATACGCCGATTAATTTCTTCATCAATGTGACCCTCACTTGGTATCTGTTGTCCAATATCAACGTACGCATCTGTTGTCTCCAGCTTTTCTCCATCAATTGATAAATCTTCATTTCGTGTAAAAGCATTGTACATCACTTTTGTCTTCTGAAAGTTCATTTTTAACAGGATCAAGTGGGACATCGTCGGGCTTAGTGAGGTAAGGAGAAAAGGAGATCTCATTGAATTGAAAAGTAGACATCTCTTCTACTATCGTGGGACAGATACTGGTAGAACTAGTGGTGTTGGATTTATAATATAATTCATATATACATCTGAAAATAATAAGCATGGCTCTGACATGGAATATATCATGCAATCATGCCCTATGTTATGGGAGGAAGACCAAAATCTACTGTCTGATCCTGTTAAAAGTCACTACCACTATATGAAGAGGTATTTTTCATACCCATAATCATCTCATATGTGCGAAAGACGTAATAAAGTTACCAAAATGTGTCCTAACACTTACCTATTAGACGACAGTCCCATTCGGTTGTAGAAAAACACATAGTTCATGCCCAGATGGGAAACAGGAAAGTTCATTGCAAACACTCTACATAACAGGTCAATTTGGTGCACGTTGAAGCAACTAAAATGTGACTGATGAGCATTAAAATCTATGAAAAGTTAAAAACGTCCACTTGACACTAATCCATGACATACAAAAAACACATGCAGCTTTCACTGACTTTCACATCGCAAGAAATGATGAAACGTGGCAATAATGCTGTTTTTTTTAGATTTACTCAAATGCATATGGATGGCTCCGCAGACCCGAATACCACACAGAGATGCATATTCAGACAAAGTGCTTTTTGCCAGACGCGTTACATCACTTGAGTCTGTTCTTTCAACATTTTGTCAACAGTTATCCACATCTCCGAATTCTCCAAGAGACTCATGCCTTCGTATTCATATCCTCCAACACCTCTTGCAAACTAAATGGATTTAGGGTGTACGTGGTGTGATAGGATAAGCACCGTATCTGAGCTTTGTTTTATAGCGTGCCTTATGCATGGAGCGTTACATGACTTCGTAAGCACAGCTTACGTGGTATTTCTTTCAGGGTATGTTCTTTTTCATGGAATACTGTATTTATCTCCCAAATTTCATTTAATTCTAACCAGTTGTTGTTATATCAAATTTTGTCGGGAAGTGTATTTTAGACCTTATTCCTCGAAGGAATCAAAACAGGCCCGTAACTAATTAGAAAAAGGATTCACCGACCTTCTCAGCAAAGGTTTCTGTTATGGCTCGCGTATGAAAAATATACTGAATGCGTTTTGTGTTAGCTACAGCAAATATCCTTCTTTGGATGTGCAGGTCAGTAAAACCTCTGGTCAAAGAGAACAGTATATCTACAGAAATACTAGGTCGCTCCGGAAGCATGCTATCATTGGCGTACATTTCGAAAACGTGAAGTGATAAGACAGGGGATATCTGGAGGTTGTGTAGAACGTACCTCGGACTTAGCTCATTCCTGCTGATTGGCTAGAGAAAGTTGTAATAACGATGGGGCAGCTGAGACGATCAGTGACGCTTGAAAGACAGCCCAATTTAAAAAAAAATCTTTTGTGTCTTACTCTTGTATTAAGAAGGCATGGGACAATATATTCTGCGGATAGTAGTAGGTCAAAATGTCCTTAGGAAAACGGGAATCCGCATGTAGACGAAATAATATAAGGAAGGCCCGACATTATCTAAAAACTCTCTCCTAGATACAGTCTACCGATTTAGACTTCCAAACAATAAAAAAACCACGTATCTAAGAGGCCTTCGTACAGCAATAGAAGGCATTTTACGGTATCACAAAACTGAATATCCAACACACAAGTGACCATTCTACATAACTGATCCCACAATGGCTCATGCTGTGCTTAAGGACAATATAGACAGTCGCATCAGAATAATATGACCATCCCCGGAATCACAGTGTACCCGCCCAGTCGGGTCACAGAGTGTACTTGACAAGGTCGAACACACAGGCACAATGAGCAGAGGTGGTGATTTGACGGACGTTCAAAAAGGAATGATCATCGGCTACCACGCCGAGGGTGGAAGCACCTCAGAAATGGATGACTTTGTGGGCTCTTCGCGAGGTGCCATAGTAGGAGTGTACCAAGAAAGAACACCTGACACACCGAGTACCTCCCGTCGCCCTAGCTGTGGAGCCCCAAAGGTAATCAACCCCAGAGGAGAACCTTACCTCCGTCGACTGGTGAAGTGCAATCGACGCGCAACAATGCGGCAATTGACCACGCAAATGAAAGCTGAGACACCCAAGTACGTGTCTCCGATAACAGTAGAGCAAATCAAGTTACGCATGGGTCTCCGGAGTTGATTGTGCGTCAAGGCGTCCATGTTAACCGAGGTTTATATGCAATTACGCCTGCAGTTCTCATGAGACCCGTAGTTAAACACTGGAAAAGTGGGAAACGTTTGCCTTTCTTCGACGAATCGAGGTTTCTACTCCACACAAGTGATAGGCGCTGGTGGTTACGGCGTCACACAAACGAGAATCAACACCCGGACACCCTTGAAAATCAAGCACAAGCCGGAGGTGGTAGTGCGTATGTCTGGGGGATGTATTTCTGGTATGACCTAAGACCTCTGGTACCAATGGATGGGTCCCGGATTGCCAATCGCAACCTGTACATCCTCGCTGACCACATGCATGCCTTCATGTTGGACATTTACCCTGCTGGAGATGGTGTCCGCCAACAGGACAGTGCGCCGTACCAGGTCGCTAAGGGGGTGCGTGACTGTTTCCAGGAACACAACAGCGGTGCCTACGTTCTCCCCCAGCCGGTTAAATCGCTCGACCTCAATCCCATACAGCACTTGTGAGACTATTTGGATTCACAGGTTTAATGTGCTGATCCACAAACACGTCATCTGAGGGACCTCCGTACTCTGCTGCAGTTCGAATGGGCACATGTGCCCCGGGCAAGCTTCCAGGGCCTCATTGAGTCCATGTCACGCTGTCTCGCCTCTGTCATACGGGCCAAAGGTGGTTATCCCGATTATGATGTAGGTGGTCATATTATGCTGATACGACCCCGTACGCCTAATGAGTATACTAACGACGTGGGTACCGCACCCACTAACCAAGACAGAAGGAATTCCGCTGCGAAAAAGTGCTTCCGCAACATCTTTATCATGTGAATAGTTGTATAAGCGTTTAATCTTACTGATGTTTGGCATGGATGTTTGCAGCGTATCTGTTTGGACAACGTATGATGATAGCATCACCATGACATAGGAGCGGTGCTAGTCGTTTCCACAGGAGCATATCCTGGCATGGACATGGCATTTTCATGGCACCATCACTCACGGTCCTGGATTGAACCCAGTACTTTCGCGACATCGTTACCCTGTGCAGAGTTGAAAGATCTTTAAATCTTACTGATTTTCCGCATGGATGTTTGCGGCGTAGGTATTTGGATAACGTATGATGAGAACATCACCAATACATCGGAATGGTGCAAGTCGTTTCTGGAGGAGCATATCCTGGCATGGACACGGCAATATTCTGTACACAGGCCTGCCCTCGTACACGACAGCACACTGCTGTATAAGGCACGGATTGTTGGGGTTTTTATTGAACAGATCAGTTTAGTAGAACTGTCCCACCCAGAGTATTCTCCGGATACCAGCTCCAGTTATTTGGGCCACTTGAAAAAGGAGTAACCTTGTACTCGATAGAACAAGAAACAAGATTGGGAACACTGAACTACAGACAATTTCCACTGATTTAACGGCACTGGTATTTTTGAGCTTCCTAATGGTGTTCACGAACTTCCTGTAGTTTGGGTACATATAATTCATAATGAGGGGAGGTATTAATTACCCAGAAATATTTTGATCATTGCTTTGTTATAACAAGAATGATGGAAATTTGAAATTGCTACTTACTTTCCGAACTATGTAGTATTTAATAAAATTACCAAATTGTTGAATGAGATTAAAAATTTGGGAACTAACAGTAATATTTCCTCAGCAGTATTTTGGTTTCGTACGAATGATGATTTTATCATCGAGTACTAGGATTCCCTTCACCGAAAAACAAACGAACTTGAAAACGTATTGGAGCTGTATTGAGATAGGTTGTTATTCGCCTAAATCTCTTTTTGTCCAATGTTTTAAATAATAGTAAATACGAATTTTAGTGCTGAATTTGACCACTGTTACCTCAAATAGTCTACTTTCTGATTTTTTTGAGCAACTTTCGACATGGGAAGGAGAATGAATACATGCAGGTATATATATGAATATATTTATTATGATTTTACTTCGGAACACATATTGAAAGGAGACTTAGATGGGTCTACATTTTTTCCGAAGTTTCAAGGCGTCTGCGCGGGGTGTGAGATAAAATGAATAGTCTATAATTTGATGTGCTGGAGGTCATTGAACAGTTGTGGAATGATTGAGTGCTGCCGGTTGTAATACATCACTGCTCAAGGAAAATAAATCACATCTCACTTATCTTCATGGCGTTTTTTCTTCTTTTTACTCGTGCTAGCTTATTTTTTCGCATTACTTCTTCTCACGCAGGTGAGAACAGGAAATTCATTGAAAGTTAATATATTCTGAAGAAACTTATCTTTCATTAAATACAATGAAACGGGAAATAATGTGCAATGATATTATACCTCACAAGTTCTTTTTCAAAAATTCAAAATATTTCCTTTCGAAAATGGTGCTTGTTATTCATTGGATGTTGTGAAACCTATTTTTACATCTTCATATTCTTGTCGGGTGCAAAACTCGCTTTTAGTTTAATAAAACAATACGATTTACATTTTATGAAGCTTAACATGTAACTTAAATGCAAGGTAAAGAACACCGAAGAAAGGGCTTGTTCATCATAGGATGAGTGAACTTTCCATCCGCGAAACCCAGTTTATAGCTTTCTTGCGATTCAAATCCCTTTTCGTCTGACGTCTTAGACCTGCTCATGATAATTAAACATTCATTTAAGAAATTCCAACTCACACCTTTCGATCGAATGTCTAGTGTGTTTCAGTCATGATCTTAACTTTGCCATGAAACCTGGTATCGTTGTTTTTATTCAAAAACAACGATACCAGAATATCAGGATGATTTTGTGAATTTAATACTCGCAGTATACACTGAGTTAGCTTTGCTTTAGGAATACCTACCTGATAACGTATTGGTCCACCCTTCTGTGCAATCACGGTTCGCAGATGTGCTGACGAAATTCTGATTATCCTGATAGTTTTCTTGCTTTTAATGTTGTTTCCTCTTTAAGGTCTATTATGTCTTTGTTAGCTGATGTACTACTACGTTCAGAAAGTTCCCGGAACTTTTTGATTATTTGCCAAATGTCAGTGAATTACGCCATTCCCCGCTGAGCAAGAGCAGAACATCATGTGACCGACCAGCCAAAACCGGTTTGATCCAGATCCAACTGGTACAGCGCATGCGCGTAGTTCGGGATTACAGGCATTCGAGGCTCTCCGTCGCGAGGACAACGATGTCGAATTTTGAACAGCATTCAAGTGTAAAATTTTGTGTTCTGCTCGGAAAATCTTTCGCTGAGACTTTTCAAATGATTAAGTCAGCGTACGGTGAGAGTGCAATGAGTAGAAGTAGAGTTTATGAGTGGCATCGACGATTCAAAAACGAGGATGATGAGAGGTCAGGACGATATTCAACATCCACAACGGATGAACAAATCGCCAGTGTCAAAGAAATTGACGACCTTAAACATCCACAACGGATGAACAAATCTCCAGTGTCAAAGAAATTGACGACCTTCTACATCCATAAAGGCTTATGAACAAATCGCCATTGTCAAAGGAATTGTGAAAAATGACCGTCGAAAAACTGTTGCAGAGATTGCAGAAGTTGCCGGCATGTAAGCTGAAAGTTACCAAGCCATTTTAACAGAGAAACTGGGTATGCCAACAAATTGTTCCTGACATAAGAAAAAATGGATGAGCGCATGCAAGTTTGCGGGAATAACATCGATGCAGTGGATTCAGATCCCGATATGTTGAACCGATTGATCACTGGCGATGAGACTTGGTGCTTTATCTACCACCCCCAATCCAACCGACAGTCAAAAGTGTGGTAATCACCGTCGTCACCACGACCAAAAGGGTTCAAGGCTGACCGCTCCAAAGCAAAGGTCTTGTTAACAGTTTTCTTCGATTGCAAGGGGGTCGTACACAAGGAATTATTTCAAGATGGTCGTACAGTCACTAAAGATAATTACGTCAACGTTCTAAAACGTCTCGGAGAATTAGTGAGACGCAAGCGACCGATCTTTGGACGACCAAACTCGTGTGTGCTCCATCACGATAATGCGCCAGCTCACAGTTCCCTCCTGGTGTCCCCTGTCGAAACATCACATTCCGTTCTTCCACACCCAGTTTATTTCCCTGATCTCGCACCATGTGACTTTTTCCTTTTTCCCTGGATGAAGAATTTGCTTAAGGAGCGACGCTTCTGAAGTTCCGAAGAAGTGCAACGAGCTGCGACGGGGCCACTGGAGGATGTGGGAAAAGAAGGCTTGCAATCTGCATTTAAATATATTAGCACTATGTTCCGGGTAAACCTCCTGTAGATAAGGTGAGAGATGGTTGGCTAATAGATCCCTATAGAGTCCACCATTCTGTGTTTGTGGGATTACAGCCAACGGATCTAGTGCTTTTCAGGAGAAAAGCACCTCCACCTGCCTGTAGAACACCAACTGTGCAACCAGAGGATAGGGCTTCATGCTGTTCACGCCAAATGCTAAACCAGCCATACGCATGGTGCTGGAGGAAACGGAGCGCATTCCTCTAGACTACTTTCTCCCATGTGTCGAGTTCCTTAACCCATTCAAGGTGTTGATTGCGATGACTAGGCGTTACCATGGGTACCCTCGTTGGTTCCTCGCTGTGAAATCCCAGGAGAAGCAAGGTACGGCGCTTGAGCAAATACGTCGAACTGCAACGCTGTTGCATTGGTGGGTGATCTGGGCGACAGTTTCACGTAGTTGCTGAGATACCAGTCGTGAGACCCAACGCTGAGGTACCAGTCGTGACACCCGACGCTGAGATCGCTCAGATACCAGGCGTGACAGCCGATGCTGAGAAACAAGTCGTGATATCCGATGCTGAGATACCAGTCGTAGAACCCGACGCTCAGATACCGGTCGTGATACCCGAAGATCAGATACCAGTCGTGACACCCGACGTCCAGATACCAGTCCTCATACCCGACATTCAGATATGAGTCGTGATACCCAACGTTCAAATACCAGTCGTGACACCCGACGTTCAGATACCAGTCGTGACACCCGACGTTCAGATACCAGTCGTAAAACCCGACGCTCAGAAACTGGTCGTGATACTCGACGCTCAGATATCAGTCGTGAAACCCGAAGCTCAGATACCAGTCGTGACACCCGACGTTTAGATGCCAGTCGTGACACCCGACGTCCAGATACCAGTCCTCATACCCGACATTCAGATACCAGTGGTGATACCCAACGTTCAGATACCAGTCGTGACACCCGACGTTCAGATACCAGTCGTGACACCCGACGTCCAGATACCAGTCCTCATACCCGACATTCAGATATGAGTCGTGATACATAACGTTCAGATACCAGTCGTGACACCCGACGTTCAGATACCAGTCGTGACACCCGACGTTCAGATACCAGTCGTAAAACCCGACGCTCAGAAACTGGTCGTGATACTCGACGCTCAGATATCAGTCGTGAAACCCGAAGCTCACATACCAGTCATGACACCCGACGTTTAGATGCCAGTCGTGACACCCGACGTCCAGATACCAGTCCTCATACCCGACATTCAGATACCAGTGGTGATACCCAACGTTCAGATACCAGTCGTGACACCCGACGTTCAGATACCAGTCGTGACACCCGACGTTCAGATACCAGTCGTAACACCCGACGCTCAGAAACTGGTCGTGATACTCGACGCTCAGATACCAGTCGTGAAACCCGAAGCTCAGATACCAGTCGTGAAACCCGAAGCTCAGATACCAGTCCTGACACCCGACGTTCAGATACCAGTCGTGATACCCGAAGCTCAGATACCAGTCGTGACACCCGAAGCTCAGATACCAGTCGTGACACCCGACGTTCAGATACCAGTCGTGACACCCGACGTTCAGATATCAGGCGTGACACCCGACGTTCACATACCAGTCGTGACACCCGACGTTCACATACCAGTCGTGACACCCGACGTTCACATACCAGTCGTGACACCCGACGTTCACATACCAGTCGGTATACCCGAAGTTTAGATACTAGTCGTGATACCCGAAGCTCAGATACCAGTCGTGATACCCGAAGCTCAGATACCAGTCGTGATACCCGAAGCTCAGATACCAGTCGTGATACCCGAAGCTCAGATACCAGTCGTGAAGCCCGAAGCTCAGGTACCAGTCGTGATACCCGAAGCTCAGGTACCAGTCGTGATACCCGAAACTCAGATACCAATCGTGATACCCGACGTTCAGATACCAGTCGTGACACCCGACGTTCAGATACCAGTCGTGACACCCGATGTTCAGATACCAGTCGACATTTGATGCCTACCTCTAGGATTAATCACGCGTGGCTGACTAATGTGAACCCTTCTGCAGGATGTCTGTGCACGGTTAATGTAATCCTGATACACCGTTGAAACAGTAGTACGGAAGTAGCGAACAATTCGGGCTGCTTCCGAAATACTGGCACCTACGTTTTGGACCCACTGACCTCGGTGAAACTGTTTTGAGCCGTCACGTTTCCCCATTACTCCAAACGTTAACTGTTTACGTACAGAGGATAGGATATACAATTTATATTAGCATCACGTGACGCTGATATTGCGTGGCACTTCGTGATCGCTCCGTCTATGTAAAACGGTGGGTGTTCCTAATGCAAACTTACTCAGTGCGTAAATGTCAAAGCCATCATATTGGTCTTTAGGCCGGGAGTGTTCTAGTGATTAGAGCCACCATCTACTAACCAGATGGCCACGAAATTGATCCCAGCTACGTTGGGTTTCTCTTAACCACTGAACATTCGCCGTGAGTCGGATGGGCATATTCATTGGTCAATCCCAGAATATCTGATCTCTTCCCCCCAGTTTCATGTAAGGCCATCTGTTACGGACCTTGTTCTCTCTCCCTGGAAGTGCTAGTTGTGGCGCCATACTATTCTGCTTCTCTGACCTGTCTACCCTCTTTCACATCTGAGCCTGTAGGTTCAATCTAATGTAACTTCTCGTTTCATGCAGCACAAAAGTCCCGCGGGACATAGATAGTTATGTCTAAACACACCATGTGGGTTCAAACGCCTTACTAGAAATTTCTTGGTGCCTCCATTAGAACAAAGAAATGATGTCCTTATTGTTGTCATGGAAAATGAACTTGTAAAAAATGTTGTATATTTTCTCTTCTTGATTTCAATTTCTTTCAAAAACAGAGGGTGTCTTGTTTCTTTCAGAAATCTGCTTAAGAACAAAATACGAAATTGGCTGACTTAGCATTCATGATATACGATATTTTTATAGGAACCGACTTTGATACTTGTAAACCGCAAGTCCTCGTACCTAATTTTGCATTTAAGATAGTTCACCGAAATAAGTAAGGAAACTTATTTATGCTATGCAGGAAACAAACAAACATAAACCAGCTGATTAACAATTGTGCTACTATTGGCTATCTTTAATTCACTTCCGATAGGAGCGCAGTGGAAGTTTTGTTTCTGTAGCAGGCACTGAAGTACGATGAGCTCACTTCAAATAGTTGCGTTTAAGTACTCGTATTTCATTTAACCTGTGCTTCTAAAAACTCACTAACGCTCCACTGTTTAAGGAACGTCTAATTCAATATACTGGGGTATGAGCAAAAGGACTGTAATAAGTAATAATGATTCCCAAATGCCGTCGTATATGTCCTAACGCTTGTGTACGAATGAAGTGCTCTAATGTTTGCTTATCTACAGTCACTTATCGATCCAGTTGGATAGATAACTATGCAAACCTACACACGCGCCCTTCATCTCTCATTTTCTTCACGTGTTTACACCAAGAGTTCTATGCGTACGCAGTTTCTTTCCAGAACTTACATTATTCTCGTGAATTTCCCTTTCCCAGAATGGGAAGACAAAACGTAAGCGTGATGGTAAGATGTTTGAGTTGGCGTGGGCAGATGTTGAATTTCATCTTGAAGCACCTCAACCAAGACGTAAGTGTTCTTACTGTGTGTATGGGTGCGCATTACCATCTTCAAAAATGTCATCAGTGTTGGGAAATAATATTTGGGCCACAGGATGCACTGATTACCTAGAATGTCCAACTACTTCGTGGTAGAAACTCGGTCATGTACGGTAAGGATGGAGCCAGCCCAACACCAAGATATTGCCGCTCAAATCATGACAGATCGATCCACATGTTTAGCAGTTGGAATCAAACATTCCGAATTATACACTTCGTTGGGCGTTCTCCATACATACCCGACCAACTGTTTGGAATAATGTTCATGAGGTCTCATCGGACCATATCACAAGCTTCCAATCTTCAACTGTCGAAGTTCTATGCTCGTCACACCATCTTTTCGCATTGTAGCGTTGTTTTATGTGATTAAAGGTTTAACAACTGCAGCTCTTCCATGGATGTTGGTTTTGTGATTTTTACGAATAAGAACATAGAACCATGTTGTACATTCTGGAAGTGCATGATCTTGCTGACAAAACCCATTTACATATTTTAAAAATAGCCCCTTTTGGCTTTGTTACAGAGCTTCTTAACAAAATCGGCGACTACTTGCCGCACATCTTCAGACGCGATTTTGTCCCATCCTCTAGTAAGAGCTCTTTTGAGAGAGTCTAGATTCTTGTGTGGCTTCACAAAAGCCCTGGCCTCCATTATGGGTCCATATTGAGTAATCCATCGGATTTTATTTTAGGCCATTCTGCAGATAGTTATGACTTGTGTAAAATGCCCGATACACCACTTCTGAGTTTTCTTAATTTCGTGTGCTGGCGCCGAATCTTGCTGAAATATCCAATCATTATTTTTGCAGTGATTTTGAGACCAAGAAAGCACCACATTCTCCAAAATTTGTTTTTGATACACTTCTTGATTAATTTTAACACCACGTTCAATGAAAATGAGGAGCGTTTTGCCACTTGCACACACCCCACTTCAAACCATGACTGACTGGGGGTGCAGACGATATGTCGTTATTCCAGATGGTCCAGACAGCTCAGAAGATCATCTTCAGAAGTGAAGACTTTCTCGTCTATAAAGAGAATGTTCTTCCACTGATGATTGGTGACCTAATGCAAGACTGCTCGACAACTCTAAACTCGATCTTCTTGTTTATTTTCTGTAAGGAACTGGGCTTTGCGAATTTTATATATAAAATTTATCACTTATACCAAGGTTCTCTTTGGCGATGCGCCCAATTGTTTCACTGTTGATGCCTATGTGGCGAGCAATTTTGCTCATTGATCTCCTTTGATTCCTCTGAATCCTCTTTTTGATGATCTGGTAGTTCCACGAAGTGTTCACTTTTGCCTTTCTACCTCTTCCTGAACCCTCATTTGTGTTGCCAAGTTCCTTGTACCGTTTTATGGCATCACTGATGGTTTGTTTTGGAACTCCAAGCAACTTCACCATTTCGCATTGACATTTTCCAGCTTTATATAGCCCAATAATTGCAGTTCGCTGACAGGACATTCTGAAAATAAAAAGATACAGATTAACTGGTTGCAGTACACGAGTATAAAGGTAGACAGACAATTGCTAATCAAAATTACTCCCGTACAGCGATATATGTTTACTATAAGGCATTTGCAACTTTGTCCGGGTTATGTATTGTCACCTGTACGTAGTCAAAGCCGTGGATACTGTTGCTCTTGAAATCCAAACAATCTGGATGTTATGGTTACAAACGCTGCTACTAAACGGAGCTTCAACGATTTGTCATCTTTGGAAATCTGACAGGTCACCCGTTTCACTAGCCGCTCGTACGACCCGTTTTTTACCACAGCTTCTATGGAATACAGCGTAGATAATATACACTCAAGAGCAATTTAATTAGAGACAGCTGGCGTTATGCACATCTGGCGCTGCGGGCGGCCCTGTAAACGGAAACGACATGACGAATGCAGGGATCGGAAATTTTAAGGAGTGATGCGACGGGAATCAGTAAGAGTCGGACGCAGTATGGGTAAGACTATGAATCTAAGCGCATTTTATCGTAGGAAAACTGTTGGGGCCCGACGAATGGGTCACTCAATATCGCAAGTCGTGCAGGCACTGGGATTTTCACGAGCCATTGTGTCACGGGTGCACCGTGAGTATATCGAATCCGGTAAAACCATCCCTGCCAAGGCCAACCGCCGTAGACGACAGCGTGTGAATGAGTAGTGTCATCGTTGGCTAGCTCGCATTGTAACAGCAGATAGACGGGCCACAGTGCCAGAAATTACTCGGCAACTGAACGCTGGTGCACAAAAACGTGTAAGCAGCCACACCATCCAGAACCATCTCCTCGCCATGGGGTACAGAAGCCATCGTCCCAAGAGGGTACAGCGGCTAACCGCACATCGCAGGGTGCAAAGATTAGCGTGGGCGCGGGAACATCGCCACTGGACCCTAAACATGTGGAAAAATGTTACCTGGACTGATGGGTGGAGATTCACGTTGGTACATGCGGATGGCAGGATACGAGTACGGCGCAAACCACATGAAGCAATGGATCCTTCTTGCCAGCAGGGTACTTTTCAAGCTGGTGGGGGTGGCATTCTCGTCTGGGGACTGTTTACGTGGACTAAAATGGGACCCCTGGTACGTGTGACATCATCTCTCACAGGTGAACGTTACCAGGATATCCTGGACGACCATTTGCTTCCGTTTGTGCGTCTTCAACATCCCACTGGGGACCTCATCCTGCAACAAAACAATGCACCGTGCCATCGCTCCCGAATTGTATCCGAATGGTTGGATGAACACTCCACCGACGTGACCTCGCTTCTTTGGCCAGCTAGGTCCCCTGACCTCAATCCCATCGAGCACACCTGGGGTGCCATCGAGAGAGATGTTCGAGGCTCTGACCCCCTCCATGAAATCTTCGTGAACTGAGGGAGCTTGTTCAGGGGTCGTGGATTCGTATGGCTTCCCAACGCTTCCGGTGTTTTGTCTAGTCCATGCCGAGACGAATCGCCGCCGTCATCAGGGCGGAAGGTGGTGCTATACGTTACTAGACAGACATCTCTAATTCAATTGCTCTTCAGTGTATACAAAAGAAATGTATACATAAAACAATCACAACATTTGTTTTTCAGTGTAGCCTAAAGGAATAACATGCCGCCCCGTTGGAGCAGTGGTCTAAGCGATGGTCTCTGATCATACGTCCAAAAGGGGCCCGGGTTCGAATCCCGTGAAGCATGGATGTTGTGTTTGCCTTATGGAACTAGCTCTCTCCCTTTCCTGGAACCAGTGACCCTAAGTTAGGGACGGGCGACTGCTTATAGCTCATTGAGTTGCTCACGGTGGTCGTTAAACCTCCAATTAAAAATAAAAGCAATAACATGAACCCCCATGATTCTGAGGTTCACATTATTTTGTCCAACACCTGTATATATAGTACTTTTCCTGACTTACATGCGTACAAGTGAATTTCCAATGACGAGAAATATTTGGTGACTGGACGTGACGCTCTTCGCAGAAGGTATAACGGAAATAACAAAAAATTACATGAAAGACACTGAACGGGAATGGAAAACAAAATAAGTAATTACGTCACAAAAGCTACTAGATATTATGTCAGGACATGATACTTTATTTTAGTATCACGTCCTGAACTTGGTTTTGCAAACATTAATCTGGAGGCTAGTGTATTATAAATTTTGTGTTTGAAATGCACTGAGATGCCAGTCTATTAGATACACCTGCCTTCGTCACATGATTGGCTTACGTGACACGTAAGCGAAATGAGCGTTGTAAATCAGCTAGACCTGCACTTACAGCATTAGTCTGCCTGCGAGTTAGAGTCAGATTACGCACAAAGAGTAATCTCAGCTACTTTGAACGAGACATGACAGCTGGCGTTAAACGTTCAGGTTGGTCTGTCCTCCTGGGGTTTTTTTTCGCACAACCATAGCAAAGGTTTACCGTGAATTGTGAGACACGTTAAGAACCTTCAGAAAGCGGCGATCCTGTTAGCGAAACAAGCTGACGAATCAGAGTGTTCTATTGCCACGAATTGTTCAAGTGAGCAGACGGAACACATACCGGCAAATCACTGTAGTATCAAACACTGGAGTGCAGTATGTGACCTCCGAAATTGCGATTATGCTGTACACAGCTGACGACGATATTCAGAGTCTTCTCTAACCCTTCTGCTCCAACAAATCTTTCCGTCCACAGAATCACCAATTGCTTCAAGGACGTATTTGCGTGTCGCACTGTCACAGAGCTATTCAGCGTGTTTCTTTGAGCAGGTTGTCACGTGGGTGCGTTAGGCTTTTGTTCATAGGAAATTTAGAAGTTCCAGTGTTTTAACTATACATTCCTTCGATGATGAAACAAATAAATTACATGCTAAAGTGAATACTCGCTCTTCTGCAGTCAAGAATAACCTTATTCAGTGATGTACGAGCGTAAATCAAAAAGTAAGGTCAATGCTCTCGTTACGTAGGCAAGGAGAGTTGCGGCAGATTGCTATTTGGGAAGTCTTAGGCACGTGACCTTGGCACGTGGAGGATGCAGTCGCTAATCTTCCAACCGTAGTAACCCAGCAGTTGTAAGGACGTAAACATAACCGCTCGTTTGTGGGAATGCTCCATCGTCGAGTAGCAAGTGATATGTTTATGGACTGAGGGTGTGCAACTCGCTAAAATTCATCGTAGGATGCTTGTGCAATATGGGGAGGACAAGTGTATGAGCCAGATACATGTGTATAAATCGATATAAAAGTTTCAAGCCGGTAGAACGATTCTTTTTGATGACGCTCGCAAGGGCCCTCGTACAAAGGACCGTCTGCATCGCGTCAATGCGCTCATAAAAGAAGATCGCCAGGTAGCTGTGTCTGAGATCGCCCAAAAGGTAAACATTAGCTATGGTTCTGCATTTTCAATAGTGCATGACGATCTCCGATATCATAAAGTGTGTGCCAGATGGGTGCCGCGGCAGTTGTCTGATGCGCACAAGCAGCGGGGTCTGGAAATTGGCAGAATGTTTTGCAGCAAAATGAGTCAGGTCTCAGTATTCTGGAGAGGATTATCACTGGAGACGAAACATGGGTCCATGATTACGACGCCGAGAACAAAGGCAAAGCATGGAGTGGAAACATCCGAGCTCTCCATGCAAAAGTAAGTTCAAAGTTGTCCCTTCCGCACGAAAATTAATACTGACTCTCTTTGTCTGTCATGAAAGGACCCATCGTTATACACTATCAAGCACAGAGTGGCTCAGTTAACAGTCGGTCGTATTGTCACTTGCTGAAAGACAGACGCAATTCGCACAAAACGACGGGTAATGTTGTCCAAAGAACGTGCTGTTGTTGCACGACAACGCCCGTCCACATACGGCATTTGCAACTCAATAAATAATTGCCGAGTTTACGTTTGAGGCCTTACCACATCGTACTTACAGCTCGGATCTGGCGCCGTGCGACTTTCATGTCTTCGGACCTCTGAAAGCGAAGTTTCAGTTTTGAAAATGGTGTCCAGGTACAGGAAGTGGTGGATTCGTGGCCTCAGGAATAACCCAAAACGTTCTTCTCTGCAGCAATCCAGCAGCTTGTAAACAGATATAAAATATGCGTTGAAAGACAGGGGAGACTATGTTGATAAATAAGGTAATTGCTATTTGTATGCCGCTTAGTTCCTTTAACATTCGACAACTTTGACTTTACTCGTATATGGGGGAGATCCGTTTGCCCTGATTTTATATTGCTTCATATTCATTCTTTATTATGTATTTATACCAGGCTAAATTCCTATTTCAACACTTCACTTTGTTTTTGTTATTCCATCCCGGTATCCAAGAAATCTCTCCCCGTACTACAGAGAATGGAGGATTCTCCAAACCCTACTTCTTACCACCTTCGAATCCTAGGTGAATCTCCCACTTCATGAGTTTTCGCCCTTCCTCCATTTTTTCTCCCGGACGAAAACATTATCGAAGATCTTCCTTAAGAAGCTAGATCAAGACTCCCATGTGTTTTGTTTCACCTCTCACCCCTTCCTGAGACCTGCAGCCTACTCGATGCCGACTTCGCTCTCTCGCACTACTTGTTAACACCACTTTGACGCATCGTGAGAATTCTCTCATAATAACCTGGGAATGTTGGAACAGCTGCGTGCTTAATGCTCTTCTTATAAAGAATTTCGACGGTGTAAAGCGATAAGACCATTGTCTATTCACTCACAGTGCAGTAAAAATTGAGACTCTGACAGCGATGGTGTTTCCTGGACGGATTCCAAGAGACGTAGATAAGTGCAGCTGTATCTTTTTCTCTCCTCTCTTTAACCGCTGACAGAAAAGTTGTGAAAAAGTGAGCGTCTTTCTCAAAATCTTCTCTGAAGAACTAACGAAAGAGGGAAATAATTTTATCTGATATATGATATTCAAAATGGTTATTAATGCTTACTCTTGCTGAAACAAATCAGCTCGGTAGTACAGCACCATTCACGGTAAACGTTTGTTTCGGTTTTTCGGAAAGTCACAGGAGGATGGCCATTTGGGAGATGCTCGAAACAGCACCCTTAGATTCAACAATCATGCCACGTTCGAAGCCTCTCAGATCACTCGTTTTGCCCATTCGTGTCTCTCAATCTAACGATAACTGATGCTCGACGAGCATGTCTGCCTGATTTATACCACACAATGTGATCACGTGACGTCTGACGTGTAGGAGAGAGACGTTTTTCTGACGAGGTGATTGATACCTAATAAATCGGCATCTCAGAATATAATTAGTACAAGTACTTTAATTGGAGTGTACAGTGAAACGTTAGATATTATGGCGTTTTTCGGTTGTGTTTTCACAGATTTAATGCAATGCACTGTGAATAGCTGTGCTGTGAATTGATTAATTCCACTTTTGCTAATATTTCCACATGGACAAGCTGTCTTATTTTTCTGCAAACACCAGTACTATACATTTGGAACATGTTTCTTTCGAACTCTAAGCCGAAGCGAGGCCCTCCTTCTCTTTCCTTCTCGCGTAAGCGCACGAATTGTAGGGAACTTATGACGAATGATGCGGTAGCAAAAAAGGAACTGCGAAGGAGAAAACTCCAGGATGGGAGCACAAGGGATGGTGGAGGGAGCAATAGGGAGGGGCGAAGAACGACAGCAGACACATTCCGAACTTGATAGAAAGAAGATGAATTCGACCTTGGAGAACAATTTACCACTTCTGACCTACGTCTGCTCTTCCCATCCTTCCTGTTCTTTGCTGCAAGATATCCGCTTTTCGCACTCCAGACAAGAGAATAATAGAGGATACTTCTTCCCTTTTTTAATCTTCTGTTCTGAGCTTCCTGTCCAGATACACTTTCCATCAAAGTTCCCCAGTGTGCGAGCAACGGAAACATTCCGCATTTGGGAGAATAACTATGTTTAGCCTTCGTCTACAATACTTCCTGAAATATAAAATATATGTATTTGTTTATCCTCTACATTGTTTACTCCTTCCAGGGTCACGAACGCTGCACATGCGTTAACCAGGCTCTCTTCTTTGTTATTAGATAACTACTAGAAATGCCCACCCCAATAACTACTTTTAGGTAGTTTTGGAAACCTGCGCACAACGGCTTTAAGAAACGCGTGTTGTTTTACCAAACTTGTGTAGATATCATGCGTTTACACACATTGACGCAGAAGAAGAAAAATATTAAGAAGCTTTACGATAAAACATCTCAAAGCAATAAACGACAAAATGTACAAATGTAATAGTCACGTGGACTAAGGACGTCTTTTTTGCTTTTTTACGCTTTCCAACCGTAGGTTGAAGAAGCGTATATGCTCCAGCTTTTTTCCGTCCGTCTGTGGGCACGATAACTCACGTAAAAATGGTTCGATTTTGATGAAATTTTAGTGTGTGGTAGGTTGCCACCCGGGCACCAACCCTATTGAAAATGGACGAAGTGGGGCCAAAGGTCACAGCATAGGAGCGGGATCCATTCTATTGCTCTGTTGCGTCATAACTTGCGTAAATATGGTTCGATGTCGATGACATTTTAGTATATTGAAGGGCTCTACCTGGCAATGAACCCTATTGAAAATGTGTGAAGTGGGTCAAAGGTCAGGATATAGGAGCGGGATGCATTCCATTGCCTTTATGCGTCATAACGTACGTAAAAATGGTTCGATTTCGATGAAATGTTAGTATGTGGTAGGGGGCCACCTGGGGACGAACCCTGTTGAAAATGGACGAAATGGGATCAAAGGTCAGGACATAAGATAGGGATCCATTCCATCGCCCTTATCCTATACTGTTAAAGGAGCAATTCTTGTATGTATGTAAATTTTATTTTGAAAACTGCTCTAAGGATTTTGTTGAAAGTCGTTAACCTACCGTTTTCTGGTATTAGAAATCGATTTAGCTTGATCTCGACTTTAGGAAAATTCGTTTAGTGAGTTAAATAATCACCCAGAATTACCACGTTTTAGTGTCATGGCGTCCTATTAATGTTATGCATGCTTAGAAATCTTATGACGTCACAATCTCGCGATTCAAATCCTGGCGTGCGGTCACGCCATCTGTCTCATTACGTCACGCGTTGTATGTGGATCCTATTAAAATTTTATGACGTCACACTCTTTCGAGCAGATGGTCGCGATTGCCATCTGCTTCCATACGTCACACGTTGTGTGCGTATGTCCGTCCGCACGATAACTCGCGTAAAAATCGTTCGATTTCGATGAAATTTTAGTATGTGGAAGGGGAATACCTGGGAAGGAACCCTATTGAAAGTGAGCGGAATGGGGTCAAAGGTCAGGACATTGGAGCGGAATCACTTCCATCACCATTATGCGTCATAACCTATGTAAAACTTCTTCGATTTGGATAAAATGTTAGCATGGCGTAGGGGCTTGCCTGGGGACGAATCCTATTGAAAAATGGGCGAAATGTGGTCAAAGGTTAGGACACAGGAGCGGGATCTATTCAATAGCCCTTATGCACCATAACTTACGTAAAAATGTTTCCATTGCGACAAAACTTTATCATGTTATTTCGGAGGTATGCTGAACCGGTTCTGTTGAATATCATCGAAATGGGATTAAAGGTCAGGGCACAGGACTAATATTAATTCCACAGTCATTATCCTCATAACTTGAGTGATAACTTAAGTAATGATTTCTGGTATGTTGGAAAGCGTATTATAATCAATGCATTGCGTGATTTTACTAACTTGTTATAAAGTGCGTGCTGGTTAGTGGGTTGCAGTAAATTTTGTAAACCTGGGGAAACCCAAAATCCATTGAATTTGAAAAAGGTCAAATCATAGCAGCACGATTCCTGTTCTACACAATTAAGAAAACAAAAGAAATTATTGGTTCCGCGAAAGAGACCATCTGCAAGGTATTCAGCGACTGGAAGACAAGCAGCGTTTCCACATTTAAAACGCGTAAATTTACAGGCGAACCTCACAGGACATCGAACGAGCAGGTGTTCAGGTGTCCTGTGAAGAGGGTGTACAGAGGAACACTGTCTCTGTGTAGAGGGTTGTTCGAACAAACATGTATTCCGGTGTCCTATGAAGGCGTCTGTACGAAACAGAAAAGGTTCAAGTGTCCTGTGAAGAGGGTTGTAGGAAAGAACATACACGGTCGTATCAGAATTATATGACCACCCAGGGAATCAAAGTATACCGACCAGCAGCGTCACAGAGTGTATGTCCCAAGGTCGACCACACGGAGATATGAGCGGCCGGTCAGGACAGATGAGCCATAGTGCGCTACGTGAGCACAATGGCCAGAGTAGTGATTTGACGGACGTTCAGAAAGTAATGATCATCGGCTACTGCGTCAAGGGTGGAAGCATCTCAGAAACATCAGATTTCGTGGGCTGTTAGGGAGGTGCTGTAATAAGGGTGTACCAAGAATGGACCGCTGGCACACCGAGTACCTCATGACGTCATAACTGTGGAGCTCCAAAGGCGCACATCGCTTCTGTCGACTGGTAAAGGGCAAACGCGCACGCAAACGAACGCTGTGGCACCCAATTACGTGTCCCCGATAACAGTAGAGAGAACCCTGTTACGCATGGGTGTCCGGAGTCGACGCTGCTTCAAAGCGCCCATGTTAACCTAGGTCCATCAGAACGATACCTGCAGTTTGCATGGGACTACCGTCATTCAACAGTGCAAGAGTGGAAAGAGGTTGCCTTCTCCTACGAATCGAGGTTTCTATTCCGCAAAAGTGACGGGTGGTGGCAGATACGGCACCAGACAAGCGCTAGCCAACACCCGGACACGCTTGTCTGTCAAGTACAGACCGGCGGTGGCAGTGTGCATGTCTGGGGGATGTTTCCCTCTTATGATCTGGGACCGCTGGTACCACTGGATGGGTCCCTGAACTCCAATAGCTACCTGAATATCCACGCTGACTGACCACATGCATTTCTTCATTTTGGACGTTTACCATGGATGGTGTCTACCAACAGGACAGTGCGCCCTACCATCTAACTAAGGGGTTGCGTGACTGGTTCAAGGAACACGATAGCGATGTCTCCCATGGCCTGCGAAATTGCCCGAATTAAGTCTCATAGAGCACTTGTGGAACTATATGAATCGACAAGTTCGACGTGCTGACCCACAACCACGTCATCTACGGGGTCGCTGTGCTCTACTGCAGTACAAACGGGTACGTGTGTACCTCGGGAAACCTTCTAGAGCCTCACTCATTGCGTCCATGCCACACAGTCTCGCCGCTGGCTTCCGGGCCAAGGGCGGTTATTCCCATTATTAGGTAGATGGTCATATTATTCTGATACGACTGTGTGTGTTCCGGTGTCATGTGTAGAGGGTTGTACGAAAGAACAGGTATTCTTGTGCCCTAGGAAAGAACAGACAGGTTTTCTTGCATCATGTGAAGATGTTTGTAAGAACAACTGGTGCTCTGGTATCCTGTGAAGAGGGTTGTACGAAAGAACATGTGTTCCAATGTCCTGTGAAGATGTTTGTAAGAACAACTGGTGCTCTGGTATCCTGCGAAGAGGGTTGTACGAAAGAACATGTGTTCCAATGTCCTGTGAAGACGGTTGTACAAAGGAACAGTGTTCCTGTGTAGAGGTTTGTACGAATGAATAAGTGTTCCGGCATCCTATGAAGAGGGTGGAATAAAAGAACAAGTGTTCCAGTGTCCTCTGAAGAGAGCTTTTCGTAAGGACAGGTGTTTTGGTGTAGTTTGCAGGGGGTTGTACGGAAGAGCAGGTGTTCCACTGTTCTGTAAAGAGGGTTGTACGAAATAACAGGTGTTTTTCTCTGTCATATGAATATGGTTGTACGAAATGAAGGGCGTTTATGTATTATGTGATGAGGGTTGTACAAAAGAAGAACCCTCATCACATGATACAGAAAACATTCCGGCGGCCAACTGACTGTTTAATTCAAACAAGACCAAGAACAGCCCATTTTGACCCAAGCCATGCTTTGAGAGGTCCAGAACTTAGCTGTCCAGGTAATGCCTGAATGTTGTACAGAATCAAGGGGATCCTGCGATGTTTCACTTTTATCCTATATGTAGTGACATCTTTTCAGATGACATTGCAACACCACATGATAGCAGAGTCGTACAAAATTGGATGATTTCGAAGCACGAGTATGATATTTATCATCTCCCCTGCTTCCAGAATCCTCTGATTTCAATTATATTTAAAACCTTCGCGACATGGTGGAAAGAGCTGTCGGCGTCAATGTCTCCTCTCTGTCTACAGTTATAAAATTGTGTGCGACATGGTGGAAAGTGCTGTTCGGCGTCAATGTCTGCTCTGTGCCTACATTGATAAAGTTGTGTGCGTCATGCTGGAAAGAGCTGTTCGGCGTCAATGTCTGCTCTTTGTCTACATTGATAAAGTTGTGTGCGTCATGCTGGAAAGAGCTGTTCGGCGTCAACGTCTCCTCTTTGTCTACACTGATAAAGTTGTGTGCGCCATGCTGGAAAGAGCTGTCGGCGTCAATGTCTCCTCTCTGTCTACAGTTATAAAATTGTGTGCGACATGGTGGAAAGTGCTGTTCGGCGTCAATGTTTTCTTTCTGTCTACAGTTATAAAATTGTGTGCGACATGGTGGATAGAGCTGTTCGGCGTCAATGTCTGCTCTTTGTCTACATTGATAAAGTTGTGTGCGTCATGCTGGAAAGAGCTGTTCGGCGTCAATGTCTCCTCTTGGTCTACACTGATAAAGTTGTGTGCGCCATGCTGGAAAGTGCTGTTCGGCGTCAATGTCTCCTCTGTCTACATTGATAAAATTGTGTGCGACTTGACAGAAAAAGCTGTTCAGTGTCAATACCCCTTTCTCTCTGTTTGCACTGATAAAATTGTGTGCTACATGGTTTGAAGAGCTGTTCGATGTTAATGTCTCCTCTCTGTCTACATTGATAAAACTGCGTAATACGAGTTTTTCTGTAAGGAATCGGTATATTTATACGAAAACGAACACAAGCACCTCGTAGAATTCGTGCCGCGTCACGTTACTTGCTGTCGTTCTCAACACCAGTGAACTTACTCGATACTAAAAAGTGATTCGTTTTTTTACCAGTGTGTATATGATCCAATTCATTTATGAGATATTATGCCTAGTTTGTTCAGATTCCGAAGCTTTTTCAGTTGCTTGGAATTTCTTTGTCCTGGATGACGAAACTGTAACATGTTCGAGCGGAAATAGAGGTATAAGAGTTCGGTTGCCGCCCCAGGGAGTATACGATGTACAGTGTCTATACAAGAACAGTATGCACTTGAATATAACATTGTACAGTGTATAAGATGTACAATGTCTATACGAGAATAGTTTACACTGTGCAATGATATTGTACAGTGATACGACGTACAATGTCTATACAAGAACAGTATAACTGTGCAATGGCATTGTACAATATATACGATGTACAATATCTATGCCAGAACAGTATGCATTGTACAATGACATTGCATAGTTCTATACAAGAGTCATGCGATGTATAGTATCTATACAAGCACAGTATACACTGTACAATGATTTTGTACAGTGTATGCGATGCACAATGTCTATACAAGAACAGCATACACTGTACAATGATACAATGTACAATTCCTATACAAGGATAGAAGACTCAGTGGTTGATTAGGACAAATTTGGAAATAACTACTACCTATACATCTTTCTTGGACAGCAGATATCTAACGAGAGCCGCATGAAAAATAAATTTATAAACATATAAAAGTTGGCTGGAGTAAAATTTTTTGAAGCAATTTGCCATTATCTCATTATGTCATAAAAGAAAAGTGTTTAATCAATGCATTTTATTATTTACGGATCTTAATTAAAAATGCATAAAATGACTGCGGAAAACTCAAAGAAGAAAGATCGTATAACTAGGAAATATACGAAAAGTAACTCGTGCATCAGAAAAACGACAAACGTGGATGCCATTATGAACAAAGTAAGGACCCTCAAATAGTAATGGGTTGTAGGATAACTGATTTGTCAGCTGAAATGGTAGATTGGATACGAAAACACGGGAAAAAAAAACAAGAAAAATGTCCCGTAGGAGATGGGTGGTTGAAATTCGAAAGCATGTGGAACTGAAATGGAAGATAATTGCTCACGACAAAGTTGAAGTAGACACATGACCTTCATACAGCAGTGGATTAATAATTATTGACAATGCTGTAGGTAAGGTTTTTAAATCCCGTTTCGGTTTTACGCACTCGAATTTCACAGCTTTTTATATCCGGGCTGGATTTCTTTTGTAAAATCTGATATCAACGTGATATTCATGTCCATACCAGTTTTAATGGAAACGAAATAGATCTTAATATTGCAGTTGTGTTTTTTCAAGTAACTATTATGACGATAAACGTTGCCTAGTTCTGATGTAAACGGGAGGGGGTATGAGTATACACAGACAGTACATAGGCAAAGAAAGAAGCATCATGAAAGGAACACTGTGACAATATCATTCTTCAACAAATCGAAACGAATGTTGAGCGAACGATTCATCATTTGTAAGAGTCAACGAACTGGCAGGCATTATACTGACGAAGCGAAGCGACATGAGTCGCGACCTTGGCATGATTTTGTCCATCGCTTTGTCTTTTCGAACGCCTCGCTTTTATCCTACAATCATATCTGTCGTGTGGTACAATTTGAACTTGCAATTTTTATTGCGAAATGCTATATGACTACAGACGGCGGAAACTTTGTGATGACCGTATAATTCTGGCTTGCCGGATTAAGGCTTCTTTGTTTAAAAGCTGTAAATGTATGATTAATTGCATGACGGAAAACATGCAGGAGATGCTCTCCCAAGACAACACTATTTTTGGGGCCCATCTTTGTTATATATCAGTTACTGATATGTTTATTTTATATTATTTTGGGGCCCTTCTTTGTTATATATCAGTTACTGATATTTTTATTTAATATTATTTTGGATCCCTTCTTTGTTCTTTGTTATACATACATCAGTTACTGATATTTTTATTTTATATTATTTTGGGGGCCTTCTTTGTTATATATGAGTTACTGATATCTTTTATTTATATCAGTTTCGCTTTCATATAAATATTGTAAAAACATTTCTGGAACTCACGATGCATTTTTCGTTATTCCTTTCGTGAATAAACGAAGCATATTCCTGATAAAACCTTTTCCGTTAAATGACGGAGAAAATCCGAATTTCACGGATTTTTTGCTCGCCAGGAAAATTCTGAATTTTCAGAAACCTTTCCGCAATTCCTTTCATACTTTCACGATAAATCGCAGACGATTTCGTATATCAACGGAAAAATAGCTTTTACGTATTCTTATGACGGAAAATTTTCCGGTAATAGGAGGAATTGGCGGAAATACTTGGTTTGATTAACTATTTTCAAGCGTATGTCGGAGGATCAGAGTTTGAAGTTCTGTAGCGAGATCGGATATTGTGGATGGCATATCTTCTGAAATTTTAGGTATTGTGGCACCGGGTATTCCATTCCCCTCCCTCTCTCCCAGTTTCTGCACCAGCTATTTGCATACACAGTCTTATCAGAAAAATATGACCACCCACGGAATCACAGTGTACACGCCCAGATGCACCTCAGAGTGCACGTGACAAGGTCGACCACACGGAGATATAAGCGGCCGGCCAGTCCTGATGAGTCATAGTGCACGAAGTGAGAACAGTGGGCAGATGTAGTGATTTTTGACGGACATTCAAAACGCAACGATCATCGGCTACCGCGAAAAGGGCGAAAGCATCTCAGAAGCAGAAAACTTCGTGGGCTATTTGCGAGGTGCTGTAGTAAGGGTGTGCCACGAATAGACGGAACGCTGGAACACCAAATATCTCTCGACCTCATGACTGTGGAGTCCCAAAAGCCATCGACCACAGAAGAGAACGTCACCTCCGTCGATTGGTAAAGGGCAATCGACGTGCAAAAGTGGAGCAATTGACGACACCAATGAACACTGGTATACGATAATACACTGGCGTGCAAAAACTACGGACGTGACGGTTGTTCGAATGTAACGTCGTGCAGAAGTGCTCCACATCGACGCAAATCATACCATAAGATCCCCAAGATGTACAAATATGGGACAAGTGGGCGAAACCGTCCAAACAAGGGATACAAAGGCACTTTATTGAAAAGGTAGCTTCAATCACAACTGGACAGAAGACAGAAACGTCCATGTGATAGGCGGCTGCCAAGAAAAATCCAGTCTTTAGTAGGGGATATCATCACCCCTGACTGCGTTGCAGGATTTGCAACGTCTGTCCATACTGAGGACGAGGTTGTCAACGAGCTGTTGAGGCATCGCAGCTCATTCCTCTACATTGTAGCGCCCAATCGCAGTTGCGGAATCGTTGCTGGCGGCGGGTGACGTGCTGCCCGGCGTCTCCCGAGAAGGTCCCACACCTGTTCGATTGGATATAGGTTTGAGGACCTAGCGGGCCAATCCATGCGTTAAATATTTTCACTCTCCAACAGCTCTGCGACAGCCACTCTACGATGAGGTGTAGCGCTGCCGTCCATGAAAGAGGAAGTCAGGACCCACAGCACCTCTAAACAGACGCACGTGATGCAGGAGAACCTCGGTACAATAGCGGACACCAGTGACTAAACCTCCTTGGAAGATGTGAAAGTCAGTACGGCTGCCAAGCATGATACCACCCCAAACGATAATTCCTCCACCTCCAAACCGGTCCCTTTGAATGATGTTGGAGGTGTGATTGCGTGTTTCATGCTGCTATATTCTGCTGTGTATACGTCCAGAATCGCTCGTTAGACTAAATCGGCTCTCATCCGTAAAGAGAACTCGACCCCATTGCTGATGTGTCCAATTCTTGTGTTCCTGGCACCACAGAAACCGCCGTCTCCGATGAGCAGGCGTTAATAGCACACACCGTGCTGGTCGTCGTGGAAATAGACCACCTTTGTGCAGCCTCCTGGCTACGGTAAAACGCGATAACGGACTTCTAGTTGTCTGTTGAATGTGCCTAGCGATTTCTCCCGCTGTCTGCCGTCTGTTTCTTCTCGCCTGTAGGACAATATAATGGTTGTCCACCGCCGTGGTTGCTCGTGAACGACCACTACTAAACTCTCGGACAGCTGTTCCTGTCGTTTGAAATGCTCTCCAAGCTCGTGAAACGATGCTGTGAGCGATCCCGAACTCCTCGTCCACACTAGACACACTTCGACCATCTTCCAACTTCCCAATGACGCGACCTCGGGTAAAGTCATCCAGATGTCGTCTGCTGGATTGCCTGTTGGACATATCATACGGTGGCAGCAACTCGACGTCGTTCAAACCGATGTACACAGTGCAATAGCTTTCACCGAATTGCTGAGCGTACACCGCCCGTGTGCTTTATACCCTTCCAACACTCCCCCCTCCCTACGTCATGCTGCATATATGCGCATGCCCTACCGTACCGGACCCTAGTCTATCTCTTGAGTGGTATTTCAGTCCGTTCTGCCCTCTCGTTTTGCTGTTATGCTAATTTCTGCTCTTCGTCCTTAATTTTTGCACACCTGTGTAGTAGAGTGACCTTGTTACGAATGGGCCTCCGGAGTCGATGGTGAATCAAGTCGCCCATGTTAACCCTGTTTTGTCGGCAACGACGATTGCAGTTCACATGTGACTACCGTCAGTGGACAGTGGAAGAGTGGAAAAATGTTGCCTTCTCCGACGAATTGAGGTTTCTACTCCACAGAAGTGACGGGCAGTGGTGGCCAAGTACAGTCCGGCATTGACAGTGTGCATGTCCGGGGGATATTTTCCTGGTATGACCATGTGACCCCTGGTACCATCGGATGGTTATCTGTCCATCCTCGCTGACCACATGCATCCCTTCATGTTGAACATTTATCCTGATGGTGATGGATGAACAGGACAATATCCCCTGCCATGCCACTAAGGGGGAGCGTGACTGGTTCCAGGAGCACGACAGCGATGTCTCCGTTCTCTCTTGGCCGGAGAAATCGCTCGACCTCAATGCCATAGAGCACTTGTGGGATTATTTAGATCGACAGGGTTGACGTGTCGACCCACAACCACGTCATCTCCGGGACCTCCGTGTTCTGCTGCAGTCCGAATTGTCACGTGTGCCCCCGGAAAACTTTCATTCCACGCCGTCTCGCTGCTGTCATCCGGCCAAAGGGTTGTTGTTACCATTATTAGGCACGTGGTCATATTATACTGATACGACCGTGCATTGTATTACCGTAAGGCACCGGGTACATAATATTGCACAGGTGATTCTATGGTGTCTGTGTACGCCGTAAGACAAAATCTATCATAGTTATGAAGAGTTTTATATTTAGGAGTTTAGTACAATATTACCATATACAGTACATTTCACCTTTTCTTAAAGATCATTGATGTTTTCAGATATTATCTGACTTACCATCCTTGACACATTTTTACACGAAAATTCGGATTGTCAACTTCAAAATTTGTATTACATGGTGTAATCCCGTACTTATTTCATGATTTATCTGCTTCTCCGGGCAATCACGGGATAGGATTCTTAACCTCCAGATTCGCTAAACATGAATGCCGGTTGCTTCGATTAGTGAATCATGTGATGGTTATACACTATCTACCAACAAGTAATTGGACACCTGTGATAGCAAAGGAAAACGAAGTTTATTCACCTTCAATAGTTGGTGGAGCCTCCATGAGCGGCGATTACAGCTGCGACCCTCCGGGGCATACTCTCAGCCAGAAGTTGTACGAGGGCTAGCGGCATTTTCTTCCACTCGGCTTGGAGAAGACTGGTCAGTTCCTTCACTGATTTCGGACGGTGGGGGCACCCCTTAAGTCAACGCTCCAACTTGTCCCAGAGGTACTCGATAGGTTGAAGGTCCGGGCCCTGCGCAGGCCAGTCCATTCAATTAACCCCATCGTCACCATACCAAGTCATGGTGAACCTCGCAACATGACAGGTGGCATTGTCATCCTGGAAGTAACATGGGTCCACCCCGTAAAACTGCCACAACGTAGGAAGCGTTTGGTCATCCGAAATGGTGCAGTAGGGTCCCATGTCACACCAGGAGAAACACCCCCATAGCATAATTCCACCGCCGCCGAACTTCACAGTTGGCACAATACATTCCGGCAGGAGGCGTTCTCCAGGAAGACGCCAAATCCAGACCCTGCCATCCGAACGGTAGAGGGTGAACTTTGATTCGTCGCTCCAGAGAACCTGTTTCCACTTTCGACGTACTTTGCACCACGTTAGCCGAGCAGCGCTGTTGGACTTGATAATCAAAGGCTTTAGGGCGGCATCACGTCCATGATAACCGAGCAGATGGGCTTCCTTACGGATGATATTCATCAAAAGAATACTCCCGGATGCCAGTCGAAACTTCTCGCGGATGTGGCCCATCCATGTGGTGCGGTTCTTCCGAATTTCTCTGGCCAGGACCCGTCGGTCTCGAACTCCCAGTTTTGTGGGTCTGCCGGGTCGGGGCACATTCCAACAGTCACCTCTCATCTTCCACTTGCCAATCACGTAGGCCACTGTCAATTCCGGGTACTTCAACTAGCTGGATATATCACGTATGGATCGGCCATTTCTGTGATAACCGACGATTACACCTTTCTCGAAATCAGAGAGCTCCGAACTGTGTGGCATCTTGCATGCCACTGATTGCGTTGTTGTTTCCCACACGATATTTAACGGCGGCGGCCGTGACGTGTATCAGGACCGCAGATATCGTCGATTGCAGGGGTGTCCAATTACTTGTTGGTAGATAGTGTATTTACAAATTAATCGGAAATTTGAGACTCGGTCGTTCTGGGTGATGTAGTGGTTAGCATACCCGGGCGCTATCTGGGAGACGCGGGTTCGATCGAGTCCCGCTCCAGGACGATGAAATTTTCAAATTTTCAGATATTATCTGACTTACCATCCTTGTCACATTTACACCAAAAATCGGATTGTCATCTTCAAAATTTGTCATTGTCAGTTTAAAAAAGATCTCGAGTTTCAAAGCATTCTGTTGCTTCGAAAAGTCAAGATGTAAGAAATACTTAATTTGTAATAAGTCCGATTCAGCATTCTGAATAAGATTTGTGACAATTTTGTTTTTATAGAAAAGTTTAATTATTTCAGGTTTATTCAGAAAAATAATAAGCTTCAACATGAAATTGACTAATTCCCCCGAATTAATGACAAAAAAAAAAAAAAAAAAAAAAAACGTTTTATCGTTGCGTGATTAGGGTTCTATCTTCAACGTGAGTGTGATCTATGAGACTTCCTGGCTCAACTGCAGCACTCGTGGCTGCAGTTGAGCCAACTCAGACGACCTCGGTTCAAAACCCACATAGGGAACAGAATCTCTGGTGTAAGGGCTGAAAAAGTCCAAAACCATGATTTTGCGAACTATTTGTATGCATACGGAAAAACGAAACAAACTTTCCTAAAATAATATGGAATTGCTGACTACGGAAAATCTGTCAAAAACACTGGAGTTAGAAGAAAAGGTAACTTTCAAAAACTGAAATTTTGTTAAAAGATGGACACCCACTGGCAACTTTGCTGCATACTAATTGCAGGAATATTTTCTTGAATTTACAACATTTTTTTTACAGTGCAAGTTTGCAGAATGAGCTAATGATAGCAATCTTATAAAAAAAATATTATGAGAGAAGCATGACAAAAGTAATAGTAACATCAGTATAACTTAATGAGTGCTTACAAACAACAACAACAACAAAAAAAAAACACTTAGTAATTTTCAAAATTATTTCCATTGATATTTATGCACTTTTATATCCGTCCAAACCACTTTGAAACTATCTCTTCCCAAGTAGGTTTGCCGATGTTGTGGAGTGCCTCCAAATAGGCAGACTCTACAGCCTCTTCGGTGGATGAAAACTAATGTTCCCGTAGCGTTTTCTCGGCTTTCGAAAACAGAAAGAAACCACTCAGTGCCATGACAGGTGAACAAACAGGATGGGACAAGCACACTGCGCCCGTTCCCAGCTGATTCACTGTTTTGGTTACAGTGTAGAAAGTTCTATTCTGTTGATGCATGGATTAGGGCTCCTTTCTTCGATCTAATATGCTATTTCTGCCACTCTACGATAACCTTCGGAAGGCAATCGAACGTATTACATTCTGCGGTGACGGTATGTAGATTTTCGAGGATAATAATTGTTAACGTGTGTCCCGTTTTAGACAATAGAGACGCAACCATTTCCCCCTATATTGCGACTCTTTCTAGCTTTCCCTGGTGGCTCAGCGCTTTCGAAGCCATAGGTACTGTAGTGCTGTTTCGCTTTCGAGCGTTAGTGGTATACGGGGGTCTTAACAAAAATTCTGCATATTGTCCAGTTTTGAGAAAAGTGTGAAGTAACGGAAAAAAACTTACCTTAATGCCGTTCAATGTACTCCCTTCCACTGCTAATGACGGCTTGCCAGCGGTGAGGTAGGTCCCGGATGCCCCGTAGTACGCCATCTTTGTTCAGCTGTGGTATTACTCGGGTCATGTCCAATAACAGTTCGCCTAGCGATTCGTATCGAATGCCACGGATACGATTTTTAACTTTGAGAAACGATCAGTTTCTGGCGGACTGAGATTAGGGATGTATGGTGGATAGAATAACGTTCTCCAGCTTTATGTCGACAAAAGTGCTCGTACGAACGCTGCATCGTGAAACGATGCATTATCATGGAGCGAGATCGCTCCCGCTTCCAACAAGCTGGGGCGATTTTGACAAAATTTCGGTCTCTCAACTTGGATGCCTCCATTCCGCTGATTGTGGCTTCAGTTCCGGCTCAACATCCCGGGTCCAAGTCTCGTTAACTGCGACAGTTCTGTTCAGGAAGGTGTCGCCCTCCCTTTCACACCTGTGGAGATGATCCTGTGCGATGCTCACTCTGGCTGCCTTCTGCTCGGGGGTGAGTTGATTGGGGCACCAAGCCCTCGGGGATTTCTCTTTTTCACAGTGAGTCGGTCAAATCCAGTGAACAAGCATGGTGGGCAAATTAGCCTCATGAGAAATCTTCTCGATTGTCAAACGGCGATTCTCTTCGAGAAGTGTTGCAACATTTGAGACAGATGTTTTGTCTGTCGCTGTTTAAGTTCGTCCTGAGCGGTGATCATCTTCGATGCTGCTTCGGCCCTCCCGAATGCGCAATGCCCAGCAAGAAATTGTGCTTCGATCCACAGTTCCTTCCCCACAAACTTCTTGCAAGGCAGTGTGGTTCTTTGTTGGAGTTTTCCCCAGAAAAGTTTGTATTTTCACGTACGAGCGCTGGTCTAACGCTGTGACTCGACCTGAGGAGCTGCACGCTTCCATTTCCAATCCCTCCTACGTCCACACAGCAGATGATAGCTCGTCATTCTGAGACCACCTCGTTGCTGAGAGTCTGACCTTGACATGGCACAATCATCTTCCCGATTGCATCATCCTCTTCCCTTTTGGATTAATGTGTGCAGTATTTTTGTTTTGACCATCGCATCCAGTATTCGTCACCGGTCATAATATTATAAGTGTCTCTGGTTTGCCTACCATCAAAATGGCGGGCATGAAAGGACAGATTCAGTACGGCTCGACATTTTCCCGTCCGTCACTAAATGAGGCACCTATTCAGTGGGTCATTTGCTGACGCACAACTGCTGCTGTTGATCCTAGGTTGAGGGATGTCTCTGTCTGAAAAACTGCGTCATGATCTCCTTCTATTAGTTTCCTCACAACATCAACTTTTTCCGGTATTTCAGTAGCACGAGGACAACCTGATCGAAGTGCGTCTCTCAAGGAATTTCGCCCCTGCAAATTCACGGAAGCAGTTTCCGGCTGTTGCATTTTGATTTGGTGGAGTCTTCCAACGTTTTTGACAACGATTTAAAACTCTGCTCCGCAGGTGATTATTTTTTAAATCATACCAAATCATAGTACGAAAATCTCATTGAGTGAGACCCATCACGGAAGAATGTCAGAACGACACTGACGCATTTTCATCTGCAATTCACTAAACTCCGGGTTTCCCCAGAAATGTAACTTCGTATTCTTTTATAAATAACACTCTGCTCTTTCACAAATGCCGTGTTCCAAGATCATTAGAGCACGGCCTACGTATTGCAGAAATTATGGCCACAAAATATAAATTCAATGAATTAAGAGACTCAAAATTGTAAATAGGTATAAGCCACCTTTTTCTTAAAAATGAAACTTTTTCGTGCTTTATGGAAATAAAATCCCCTGTCACGAAAACTGATTAGTTTCATAAGTTTACCTTCAATGGGTATGAGATTATTGAAGCGTTTTTATAACATGCTGCGCTCAGCTCTTTTTTTTTTTTTTTTTTTGCCAGTCTGATTTTCGAAAATGTTGTTTTTAGCATCAGCAGCTGACACCGTAAGGATAAAAAAAAATTCAGAAGTAACACTGAAAAGTAGTTTCAAGTTTAAAAACAAAACCTTACGCGAATCTTGCAGTGATCGTAGGTTCGTTATTTCATTTTCCTTTGCAGTGTTTCTGAAAGAAAACTGATAGCGCTGTAGTTCTGCAAAAAATGAGGAGGGGCTCTAAAATCTTGTTGTATTGCTACATCACCTGCTTGTGCAACAGTGTAGACCAGCGTTTTCTATTGGGAATAGGCATGATTTCTCCCCCGTTCATTCGTGAACTTACTTTCCCACTTTTTCAATCTTTCCCATAGCACGCAATTGTGGAATCAGTCTATTGATTAACACCTAACTGTATTGCCAGTCCTGTGGTTCGCGGGGCGGCGTCTTTGCGTCCAAAAGAGTTTGGAAATCTGCGCTGTGCATCTCTGTCGGCCTGTTTCTACGCTGCATGTCTTCCACTCTGCAATCACTACTTCTTAAGTTTGCAAATCAATCACGATAAATGCTTAAACCTGCAGTTTTCTCGTGTATATCGAACAAATTTACTTTGAATTTTGCAAACTACTAGTAAGTGCTTAAATTTATAGTTTTCTCGCGTATGTTGAACATATCCACTTGTTGAACATATCAGGTCCACTTGTTTCTGGGGAGAAGAAAAAGCAAGAGCGAAAACGCAAGAACACCGTCAATGTCTCATCATGAGCCTCGAACTAGGATCGATCACATGTTTGAGCCATAAATTCTAAGTGAATGGTTGTACTTAGAAAATTCCTTAGAAAATACTTCCTCAGCGCCGTTTCGAATAAAGGTGCAGAATCAAAAGGACATTTAAGCAGTTTTTTTTTCGTTTCGGGTTTTAATGATCTCTCTGAGTATTGAATATTTCAACCAGCTTCCTTTTCCTGGTTTGACACCAGTGGGTAAAGAGAAGATACAGAACGAGAGTCATAGAAAAAGCATTATGCCTTATATGCTGTTCGCGGGCGTGGTGTTGCAGCTATGGAACTGTACTTTTGCAGTAGCGTCGCATGCAGCATAGCTACAAATAGAAAAATGTAGCTGTAGCCATGCAACAAAATAAGGTAGCTTGTAGCGTAAAATTAAAACCACGCTACGTTGAAAAGAAAACTCTGAGAGTCATGTAACTTTTCTATATTTTCTGAAGCGTTACCGGCTCGAACAGAGGCTGAGTGTGAAATTCGTGCGCGCGTGCGAGCATGTACCTGACTTTCGTTATGAAAGTCAATGCAGTCAGGTATATTGTTAACACATACCTAGTTTCAGGTGTGACATATAAAGTATTAACCATTTATTTTTACAGTTAGCCTGTTTCCTACTGGACATATCTATTTCCTATCTAAAAGGGTAACTTAACAGAAGTGGTAAATCTGTTCCCAGAAATACGCTGTGTGAAAATGTGGAGTTCATTCATTTTTTCTCTTCCTCCAAATGGAAAGAAAATTGTTCTTCCACCTACAAGCAGTGTAATAAATCATGGTATGTGCTGATGCTTCAGTATACTGCTTGCAGAAAGAGAAAGAAATTATTAATTTCCATTTTGTTTAGAAATGTGCTTCTAATAAATAATGTACTTTGAAGTGCAACATTGCCGCCCCGGTGGAGCAGTGGTCTAAGCGATGGCCTCTGATCATTCGTCCGAAAGGGGTCCGGGTTCGAATCCCGGCGAGGCATGGATGTTGTGTTTGTCTTACGGCACTGGCTCTCTCCCTTCCCTGGAACCAGTGACCCTAAATTAGGGACGGACGACTGCTTATAGCCCATTGAGTAGCTCACGGTGGTCGTTAAACCTCCAATCAAAAAAAAAAAAGTGCAACATCTTTTTTTAAAATTCATTGATTTTAGACAAAAATTTTCCGAGTGGGGGATGAGGAGTTTAGCTACTATTATGAGCAACTTTAAAATTTATAACCAGTTGTTCACCCCTAATTTTGGTCTACAGGTTGAAGGGAAGGGAGGCATCCATTGTTATCAGGCAAATACACCGCCCATGCGCACTCAAGCCCAGGCCCTACACAGACGACTAATCGGAAGACCGCGCCTCTGACCAGGGCCGGATTAAGGTCTTGGTGGGACCCTAGGCCAAGCCATTTGAGTGGGCCCCAAGGCTATGACATCTGTGTGGGCTCCCAAAGAACTTATGACTTGGAATCATTATGAAGATCCTTCAAGAACGAAACTGTTGCAATATGCTTATGATAATTTGTAGTGCATTCTTCAAGTTAATAAATTATCTAGAACAAATAAAACACACACCGTCTTTACACGATTTAAAAACTTGATGAACCCCTAAAGCTTACACAAGTTAAAAATTAATTTAATACTAGAACGTTTAAAATACATACGAACATGCTATTGGATGTTTGATAGTTAGGGACGCGGATGACTTAGTGGTTAGCGAGTCAGACTATCGATGCAAGGTCCTCAGGTTCGAATCTGGGCTGATCTTTCAGAGATGGTGTGATTTACTGACAATCGCTGAATATCCGTCGTGCATCGGACGAGCACGTTAAGTGACGGCCCCCAGGCTGGACCCACTGGTTAAATGGGTATCCATTCCTATGCCCCCTTGAAATTCTCTCATCCCTCTGTGTGCAACATCGTACTTGTACGGTGGCGCCATCTACTGTACTCTAATCTCACTACAAACTGTTCTGTCAAAGTTGCTAGACTTTCTCTCATTCCTTCCGTTTCTGTGTCCTGCCCAAAAGGCGATCTCGCTGTAGGTGGCTGGGACCTAAACTCTACTCACTGTGGACGGAAGTCCTACAAGAAAATGACAAATACTGTGGCAGTTTTGTTTGATAGTTATGTGTGATATGAAAAATAGAATGTTTATCTATTAACACTTTATCGTTGAAGCCTTTCGGAAGCACGACGTAGCGCACTGCCCAATGGCAGAACTTCGGAAAAGAAGAACTAATGCATGCTTTAACGAAAATCACCTTAAATAACTGCATCCTGAGTTGAATAAAACACGAACTTTTCAATAAAATAACGTAATAGAAGCACTATACATAGAACTAACAGGATCACTTATTATAGCTTGCAAACATGGTAGCTGATGAAGAACAAACAAAAACGTCATTATACGTTCTGTCTCCACTTAGCGTGTGTGAGTTCACGTGATGGACCACGCGCTCGATGCGACGAGAATTTCAGAATAATTCTTTCTCCTCTTCTATTGGGTGGACTTCAACCATTCGGCTACTGCGAAGCGCGTCATACCTTTCCCTGTATTTTTAACACTAGAGACTTTTAATGACTTTCAGCTGAAGTTACAGACTAACGTCATATGATGACGTACGTTAAACACCTACGTCATCACAACGACCTTCATAAAACATACATAAACTCGTTGCTGTCCACCTGTAATATAGTCCACATCTGAGAATGAACCCACTGTGGTTTCGAAAGGTCTCATGTTTATATGTACACTGCCTGAGAGAGAAAATGCCCCACCACGAAGACCTGAACGCAGCGCCATGCAAATTGCAGGGTGACTGAACACGTACAAGTTATGCAAATCATTGGATTTGCAGGTCTAATCGTAAGAACGGCGCGCGGGATATAAGCGGACAACAAGCCCGTGAGGCCATCAGTCGAGAGACATCGTCACGGCCGCGAGAAGTGATTGGTTCTACTGTAACTGTGTCTAGAAAACGAATAAGGGGTGTCAATGCCGTTAAGACGCCGTCGTACGCGATTTCGTCTAACGGATGAGTTCACAAGGGGTATCACCGTAGGCCTTCGTACCGCCAGATGGTCCTTTCGTCGTATTGCGGAAGAAACGAAACGCGATGCCACAATTGTCGTCGCATTTGGAAACAGTGGTCCCAAGAAGGATTTGAGCGACCGGAGCACGAAGATGGACGCCCGAGCGAACCGATCGTCGCATCCAACATCATGTCCTACCGAAACCATAGGCTACAACGGGCGGCATTTTGCTGAGTGTTCAAGAAGGCTTGGATGCTCCGATATCGACACAGACAGTGTAGCGCCGATCGGCTGCGTCTGGTCGGCTGTCCAGCCGTCCGTTGCTAACTCTCTATTTAACAGCGAGCCATCGTCGTTACCGCTTGGCGTGGTGTCGCTCCACAGCTGCGTGCATTACCGAATGGAACCTTGGGGTGTTCAGCGACGAATCGCGATTCTGTCTCACCAAGGAAGATCGCCGTGTGACAGTCTGGAGGTGACGTGGCTAACGGGCGGATTCCTCCGCCATTGTAGAGCACCACACGGCCCGGCAATGTGGAATCATGGTGTGCGGTGCTATCAGCGCCAGCAGCCGCTCACCGCTGGTACGCATTATGTTGACGAGGTGTTGGTGTCCGTGGCACTATCCTATCATTAGGGCATCCCAAACGCCGTTTTTCAACAGGATAACGCCCGGCCACATGCCGCTCGGATCAAATTAAATGCTTTACACTGTGCGCGGATGCTTTTGTTGCCAGCACGATACCCCGACCTCTTGCCCATCAAGCATCTGTGGGACACGATTGGACGTCGGTTAAATATCCTCCCACCCCCGCAAAATTAAGATGAACTGTGGACTCCGATCAACACATGTTCCACGATATCCCAGGACTCTGTTCGGACTCTCATTGCCTCAATGCCACATCGGATTCAACGCTGTGTCGCCCAAAATGGGGCCACACTCCTTATTGATCAACCTGTGTATTCGGCCACTGGAGCCTAGGCTGTATGTAACAATTAAATCATTTGTTCAGAACCTACTTGGCTGTTTGTGTGTGCAATTTTGTCTGTTTATGAGCATTCCTTCATGGTGTGGCATTTTTTCTGTCACGCAGTGTATTTTAAACTTTTTAGTATTGAAATAATTTTTAAATTGTGTAAGCTTTAGGAGTTCATCAAGTTTTTAAATCGTGTAAAGACGGTGTGTTTTCTATTCATACTATATTACTGCACGAAAATCATATTATTCTAATAAATGATATACAGAGTTTTCATAATAAGTCACTGTGTTTTCCTTTGTTCTCAAAAGAACACGAGTTAAAAGCTTAAGATTCCTAAATCTGTCTTGGATTTTCTAATGATTTATTGTTGTATACTTTTCTTAGTGCATCTTGTTTGCTATGCAATGTGAAACCAAAGGGGATTTCGACCATTAGCGGTTCCTAGTGCAAATTGGGAGGTGTGGGTAGATAGTAATGAGGAAGCTGATACTATCTCACCGACTCCGCTGTACGCAGCCGCTTAGTGAGTCACTGCCTTGAAATTTGTTCGTCTTTCAGCTTCTGTTTCAGAACAAGTGGAAATCAGTCGAGAGAAAAGTAAAACTATTTTAGAAACCTCTCGCTGCCTATTTATGTATTATTTTCCCAGACATGTCTCCTGGGCCCTTTATAATGGTGGACCCCAAAGCTATAGCTCCTATAACCCCCCCTCCCCCTAATCGGACCCTGCCTCAGAACACTTGTCCACTGCGGCGGTGTATAAAAATGTACGAATCAGAGATGGACAATTTCATTTGATGAACAGTGAACCAGATGATGGACAATTGGTGCAAAAGATAAATATTTACCAGTGGCGTATATTCGAGACTATCTAGGCTAGCTGCGAATCCCAGAGAACGCACAAATAAAAGTCAATTAAATATCAGCGTCATTATCATCATTATTATCATCATCATTGTCAACCATTATCAATCCACTGCTGGACGAAGATCTCTCCAAGCTTCTTCCACAACGGTCTGTCTTGTGCCAGTCTCCTCCATGTTACTCCCGCATACTTTCGAATTTCATCCACCCATCTTCCATGTGGTCTTCTTCTGGGTCTTTTCCTGTCCCTTGGAATCCAATCGAAAATTTCGACTGTCCATCGATGGTCTGTCCTTCTGGCAGTATGTCCAGCCCATTGCCATTTCCGGGATTTTACTCTGATCATGATGCCTTCCGCTCTTGTCATTTTTATTATCCACGAGTTTCTCTTCTTATCTCTTCTGGTTACACCAAACATACACCTCTCCATGCTACTTTGAGTTGTCTGCAGTATTTGTATGTCCCTTTTAGTTAAAAGGCCCACATCTCTTCACCATACGTAAGCACTGGAAGGATGCACTGATCAAACACTTTTCTTTTAAGACATAATGGCATATTTGATCTTGAAAATTATACTGTTTCTTCCAAAAGCTCTCCAGGCAAGTTTTATACGCCGATTAATTTTTTCATCAATGTGACCCTAACTTGATATCTGCTGTCCAAGATAAACGAGTGCATCTGTTATCTCCAACATTTCTCCATCAATCGATAAATCTTCATTTCTTGTAAAAGTATGGTACATCACTTTTGTCTTCTGAAAGTTCATTTTTAATCCCACTTCTTTACTCTTGTCAGTAAGTTCCTGGATTATACTCTGCATCTCTGATGGGGTAGTTGCAAAAATGACTACGTCATCAGCAAAACGAAGGTGAGTGAGATGATCTCCATTAATCTTTATTCCTTTGTTTTCCCAGTTCAGTGATTGAAAGACATTTTCCAATGTGGCATTAAAGAGCTTGGGAGATATGGTGTCACCTTGTCTCACTCTCTTTCCAATTTTTAAATATACACAAATAAAAGCCAATTATCAAAGGTATTAAGATATATCGATGCTTTCGCTGCGAAAAAAACACGTGCGGATGTTGTTGTTTTTTATTTTTGAACAAAGAGAATCAGTCTGGGAAGCGAGAATTACTAACGGTCCTAACGCAAACAGCTGTCATCGTAACGCAAACGGCTGTACCCGAGTCTTCGCTGTTCTGATTCGAAGACCTTCGATACAATCGAATGTTAACGTTTCCATGACAACATGAATGTGCGGGTGAAAAGCGAGTGGGCCATTGCTTTGGGCAAAGGTTCGCTCAGAAAAGAGAAGACTTTGGACTATCTTAGTCACTTGCATCCGTAACAGCACGTGTCTTGCGAGAGCTGTTTCAGCTTGTGTGAAGTGTCAATGAATTAAAATCACTGATATTAAATCTTTCTTAAATTCTTGGCTTTGTTGGATTCGGGCTGTCTTGATAAATTTTGTGAAGGCTTTACTGAACATCTACTGTCAGAACTTAAAGACCTCTATGCTTCAAATTTTGATACAGCTCGACTAAAAAAATGAACTGAAGGTGTTTTATTCCTTTGATGAATATAAAAAAATCAGTAAGAGACATATCGTTTTACATAAAGTTGAATAAATTGGACATTGTGTTTAGTGCGGTGTACAAATTAGAAGACCTGATATTAAAATTTCCATCAACAACTGCAACTGCCGAAGGAAGTTTTTCTGTAAAAAAAAAGAATCCAGATATATTTTAGAGTCACACAAGGACATGTACATTTGAGCAACATGGCTGTTTTGTCAATAGAGAAAAATATTCTTTTTAGATAAGAAAAAATACTCGGAAGAAACTTTTTATGAAAGCGTACTTAGAATGGAGTTCATGTACAAATTAAAGTATTCAAAAGAAGAATGGAGTTCATGTACAAATAGAGTATTCAAAAGAAGAATGGAGTTCATGTACAAATAAAGTATTCAAAAGAAGAATGGAGTTCATGTACAAATAAAGTATTTAAAAGAAGAATGGAGTTCATGTACAAATAAAGTATTCAAAAGAAGAATGGAGTTCATGTACAAATAAAGTATTCAAAAGAAGAATGGAGTTCATGTACAAATAAAATATTCAAAAGAAGAATGGAGTTCATGTACAAATAAAGTATTCAAAAGAAGAATGGAGTTCATGTACAAATAAAGTATTCAAAAGAAGAATGGAGTTCATGTACAAATAAAGTATTCAAAAGAAGAATGGAGTTCATGTACAAATAAAGTATTCAAAAGAAGAATGGAGTTCATGTACAAATAAAGTATTCAAAAGAAGAATGGAGTTCATGTACAAATAAAGTATTCAAAAGAAGAATGGAGTTCATGTACAAATAAAGTATGCAAAAAAAGAATGGAGTTCATGTACAAATAAAGTATTCAAAAGAAGAATGGAGTTCATGTACAAATAAAGTATTCAAAAGAAGAATGGAGTTCATGTACAAATAAAGTATTCAAAAGAAGAATGGAGTTCATGTACAAATAAAGTATTCAAAAGAAGAATGGAGTTCATGTACAAATAAAGTATTCAAAAGAAGAATGGAGTTCATGTACAAATAAAGTATGCAAAAAAAGAATGGAGTTCATGTACAAATAAAGTATTCAAAAGAAGAATGGAGTTCATGTACAAATAAAGTATTCAAAAGAAGAATGGAGTTCATGTACAAATAAAGTATTCAAAAGAAGAATGGAGTTCATGTACAAATAAAGTATTCAAAAGAAGAATGGAGTTCATGTACAAATAAAGTATTCAAAAGAAGAATGGAGTTCATGTACAAATAAAGTATTCAAAAGAAGAATGGAGTTCATGTACAAATAAAGTATTCAAAAGAAGAATGGAGTTCATGTACAAGTAAGTGTCCAAATCTTAATCCTTATAATTGTTTGATATCATGTTAGCAATAGTATGTACCTAAAATTTAGGGAAAAAAGTTACTTTTGTTTCTTAACTGAAAAATAAACTTGGCGATTAAAAACAAAAGCAAGACAGGGGACGGGTGAGATAGCCTACGTCTCGGACCAAAGATACGCCATTGATATTTACATATTTTACACCTCAGGAATCTGAAGCTTTGCGATTTTTATGTTAAAATACTCTACAAATAATGATCAGAGCTAAGCAGTAAATGCAAAAATAAATGAAAAACTAAATAGCTTCGACTAGCGCAAATCTGAAGGTTCCCAGATATCTACGTTCAGTTGCGTGGAATTTCCTTGTCCTGTGTAGTGGACAAGGAAATTCACGCAACTGAACGTAGATATCGATTCCCACTCCATGACGATGAAAAATTTGTTTCGGCCACCCCGGTGGCGCAGTGGTCTAAGGCGCTGGCCTCTGATCATTCGTCCGTAAGGGGTCCGGGTTTGAATCCCGGTGAGGCATGGATGTTGTGTGTGTCTTACGGCACTGGTTCTCTCCCTTCCCTGGAACCAGTGACCCTAAATTAGGGACGGGCGACTGCTTATAGCCCATTGAGTTGCTCACGGTGGTCGTTAAACCTCCAATCAAAAAAAAAAAATTGTTTCATGTTTTCTGGAGGAATGGTTACATAAAACACAGTGAAAATACGCCAATAATAGCATTACAATGCCTACCATGCATTTATGAAGAAATATTTCTTCGTAAAAATTCGTTTTCCAATTGTTTAAATAACAAAAATAAATTATCTGCGAAATTTACTTTTGTGTGTAACTTTTAATGCTATATTTAAGAATGTAAGTATAAAGTTGATCTTCAGAAAATTTGTGGTTTTAATTTAATTTGAAACGTAAAAAAGTAGCGAAAGTTGCTACATGTTACAGAAAGTAGTGTAGCTAGCTACTTTTCACAAGACGTTGTTGCAGCAATCTACTTTTTCAAGAAAGTAGATATATGAATAGGGAAGTTTTAATTTTAATGTTATCCAATTACTGCACATATGGAACTTCTTTCCAACTAGAAAGATTTACGAGAAGCTCTCGTCTTTGACCACTAAGCAATCGGAGGAGGCCTGAAAAACAAGTGTGTTACAATTGGAGAACGGATAATCATACGAAGGTTGTACCGAAAGTAATACAAAAGGTGGCATAATTTTTTTGTTAACTGACGGGGTTCGTTCAAATCGCATAATTTGGTAGAGTAACTCTTCCTCTGTAGTAACCCTTCTTCTTCATTGCAGGTAAATAATGGATTCCAAGCAGAAGCAACGTGCCGTCATTGAATTCTTGACGAAGGAAGGGTGAAGTCTGTCCGACATCCACAGATGCCTACAGAATGTTTACGGAGATGACCCCATTGACAAGAGAAATGTGCACAGATGGATGAAGAAGTTTAAAGAAGGGGGAACCAGCATTGAAGACAAACCACACAGTGGGAGACCATCATCTGCGACCACTGACACGAATTGTCAGCGAGTGGATGAACTGATTCGCGAAAGGGAAACGAGTTACAATCCGTGAGCTTGTTGTACAGCTGGACTAAGGTCACAATGCCATACAGAATATGGGGGTAGACTTTGGGTATCGGTAAGTGTGTGCAAAGTGGGTACCTCGGTACTTGACACCCGATTTGAAACAGAGAAGTGTGGAAGTCTGCTCTGATCTGCCGGAAGCGTTTGAAGCCAATGAAGACACGTTCGTTTTTCGATCTGGTGACAAGGGTTGAATTGTGGGCGTATCTTTACGATCTGGAGACGAAGAATCAATCAATGGAATAGTGCCACGCCTCTTCACCAATACCTAAGAAGTTCAAGAGCCAGCGGTCAGCACAGAAAGTCATGGTGACTGTTTTCTTGAGATGACAGGAGTGCCATTCTCCTTGATTTTCTGGAATGTGGCCGTACCTTAACCAGCGAGCGATACATTGAGATACCCAATAAGCTTAGAGAAGCCATAAGGAGGAAGAGACCGAACAAGAATATGAAAAGGATTCACATTCTCCATGACAATGAGAGGCGCACACATCTTTAGCAACAAATCAGGAGATCAGCAAATTAGGCTGGTTGGTGGTCCCCCATCCACCGTACCTTAGACTTCAACCTGCTTGGTCCGATGAAGGACAATCTCCTGGGACAAAGATTTGATGACACAGACAAGGTGAAAGTGGCTGTAAAGAATCTGGTACAATAGTCCGCACCTGAATTTTTTCAAAGAGGATTCTAGAGTTGGGTTCAACGATGGCGCAAATTCATCGCTTGTGATGGAGACTATGTTGAGTAGTACCTCTGTATAGAGAATGTGTTGCTCTACCAACATGTGCAATTCGAACGACCTGGGTCAGTTAATAAAAAAGTTATGCCCAATTCTGCATTACTTTCGGTACAACTCTTGTGGTTTCATTGTCATAAGTAATTCAAGGCTTTCTGGTAGTTCAGAAAAAAACAAAAACAAAATCCCAAACGAGCATGATTCTATTAGATGAAGTATTTCTTTTCCATGGAAAAGATTTCCCTGTGCATCACTGTACCATTGTGCACTTATTTGCTGAAAGGCGTGTACGTGACATTCGTTTCTTACTGTGGTGTATTATTGGGGCAATTGCGCAAAACACAAGACAAACAAGATTCATTTAGATTCCCCCGTAATTTGAAGTATAAACAACAGACCTTGCAGGCTCAGTTGGGAGTTATGCTTTCTCATAACAATAGCAGATCCGATTTTCTCCAATGGCGCATCCCCGGGGACCTTATTATCAGCATCGCGCACACACGAACCTGTGACTCCCTTTTATCCTACTTGTGACGGCTACAGGAGGGCTGAAAGTGAGTAACAGGAAGAAAAAAAAAAGGGAGAGAAGTAACATTCTTCCTCCAGGAAATGGAGGCCAGCTAATCACTCCTGGTAGAAACAACTCCCTCTAGAACTTTTCCCCAGCGAGTTCTGATACAGCAACAAGTCAATTTTTTCTTTCTCCTCATATTGGTCATCGCTCCATCTGTCGTGGCAACCAAAGGAACAAAAAAAAAAAGGCTCATGGTTTTTCGCTTTTTGTTGTTCACATACGTATTATCCTCACAGACGATTTCATCTCCTTTTTTTCTGCTTTGTACTTCTGAAAGAAAGAAATGTTGGGCCAACTTATTCAATAAAGGGATGCATTTACCATCAATGCATTGCCTGCAAATTCTATATATCTAATCAATCAGTTTGTTCATCTATCTACAAAGTGTATTGTCCTTTTGATGAACACAGAAAACATCGTGTTATCTTTTTTATGTATTTTCTATTACTAGCGATATCATATAATAATGTTTTGGAAAATTTAAAGTTTGAAGATGATGCTCGCCTTTTATAAATTTTACGGGAGTAATTTTGATCAATTCGATTTTTCTCAATATTTTAGAACTAAAGAAATGAACATTAAAGCCAAAAACCAATTTAATCGCTTTTGCAGGTGAAAGCGCCGTTTCGAATCCCGTTCCTATTTCCTTCCTTATGTTTTATTTTTTAAGAATTTTGATTTAATATTGAAAGTTTTTGAATAATGTACCTTAATATTCTCCTATTTGTTTAACAACCACACTATTCGACGCAGTTTGTAAAAATGTGCTTATGCAACTGCTGTTGTCCGTCCGTCCGTCCAATAGTCTGTAAAGCATAAAACGGTTTGGTTCTCTCACTATTTAGAAGGGGATATTTACGAAATGTTTTTATAACGAAGAAACCAAATTATCTGATTTAAATGCATTTCTTAATTTTCCGGATAACAGTCAAAATTTTTATTGAAGTAGCGTTATGAAAAAGGTATTTATAGTATCAGCACAAAAGTCTTTTTTTCCTGTAATAGTTGATGCAAAACGACGAATATTTACACTTTCTTGTTATTGTCGTTTATTTCCGGAATTTTTTACCTTTAATATCCCCCAATCTATCTAAATTATTCAAATTAAAGCTAATTGAATGTTCTGCACGAGTTTTAAGAAAAAGCACATTTTAATTTATGTTCTACCCGTAATACCAAGTCTGATCATGAAGTAACTACCGAGTACGTATAGCCATGGAACAGGGATATTTAAATCGGTGTTTCTCTGCATGATTGCGGATTCCTGACAATCGAGTCGGTATACGGGGATACCGAACAGATATGTAAATCCGTGTTCCTCTGCATCATTGCGATCTCCTGACTACCAGGTAGGTATACAAGGATATGGAACAGGGATATGTAAATCGGTGTTTCTCTGCATCATTTCGATCTCCTGACTACCAAGTAGGTATAGCCATGGAACAGGGATATTTAAATCGGTGTTTCTCTGCATTATTGCGGATTCCTGACAATCGAGTAGGTATAGCCATGGGACAGGGATATGTAAATCGGTGTTGCTCTGCATCATTGCGATCTCTTGACTACCGAGTAGGTATACAGGAATCTGGAACAGGGATATTTAAATCGGTGTTTCTCTGCATCACTGCGATCTCTTGACTACCCAGTAGGTATAGCAATCTGGAACAGGGATATGTAAATCGGTGTTTCTCTGCATCATTGCGATCTCCTGACTACCGAGTAGGTATGCAATACCGAACAGGGATATGTAAATCCGTGTTCCTCTGCATCATTGCGATCTCCTGACTACCAATTAGGTATACAAGGACATGGAACAGGGATATGTAAATCCATGTTTCTCTGCATCATTGCGATCTCCTGAACACAAAGTAGGTATAGCCATGGAACAGGGATATGTAAATCAGTGTTTCTCTGCATCATTGCGATCTCCTGACCACTGAGTAGGTGTACAGGGATATGTAAATCGGTGTTTCTCTGCATCATTGCAATCTCCTGACCACCGAGTAGGTATAGTCATCGCACAGGGATATGTAAATGGGTGACTACCTACCGTTATATATACGATCTCCTGACTAACAAGTACGTATAACTATGGAACAGGGATATGTAAATCGGTGTTTCTCTGCATCATTGCGATCTCCTGACCACCGAGTAGGTATAGCCATGGCACAGGGATATGTAAATCAGTGACTACCTACCGTTATATATACGACCTCCTGACTACCAAGTACGTATAGCCATGGCACAGGGATATCTAAATCAGTGACTACCTACCGTTATATATACGATCTCCTGACTACCAAGTACGTATAGCCATGGAACAGAGATATGCAAATCGGTGTTTCTCTGCCTCATTGCGATCTCCTGACTACCGAGTAGGTATAGCCATTTAACAGTGATATGTAAATCGGTGTTTCTCTGCATGATTGCGAATTTCTGACAACCGAGTAGGTATAGCCATGGGACAGGGATATGTAAATCGGTGTTTCTCTGCATCATTGCGATCTCCTGACTACCACGTAGGTATAGCCATAGAACAGGTATATTTAAATCGGTGTTTCTCTGCAACATTGCGATCGCCTGACTACCAAGTAGGTATAGCCATAGCACAGGGATATGTAAATCGGTGTTTCTCTGCAACATTGCGATCGCCTGACCACCGAGTAGGTATAGCCATGGCACAGGGATATGTAAATCGGTGACTACCTACCGTTATATATACGATCTCTTGACCACCAAGTACGTATAGCCATGGAACAGGGATATGTAAATCGGTGTTTCTCTGCATCATTACGATCTCTGACCTGCATGCCTTGTTTGGCAGATGCGTAACTAGGACGGAACAAGCGGGGCGGCTGCCTCGGGCGCAGCTCAATAGGGGTCGCAAAAATCCCTGCTTACAGTCTGATTTACATTGGAATTTAAACATTTTTACCAGTTTCTGCTGCAGTTTTTCGTTCGCTCCAGACTTTGTCGTTTGTCAATTTACAAAAATTGCTTACAGTGTGCTTCGCGAGTTTCGGTAACTTTGGCAAATAAAATTCTTACATCTTTCTCAAAATGTTCGGGAGATATTAGCTACTCACATTCAAATATGGAGTCGAGGTTGCATCTACGTTACAGGAGAAGAATTCAGTTCTCATTGTTGAAGATTCTCTGGGGAGCTATTTGGTCATTACTGTGACTGACAGCCACGATTTACACAGGCATTACGTCCGTTTGATATACTAGGGGTGTTCAAATGAAAAGGTACGAAACGTCATAAGAACGTAACCGTTAACATATTTGCCTATGCCGCTATGGGAGAACGTAGCGACACATCTAGGGTTGCGATTGGAGTCGCCGGCGTGGATCGGAGCATGCGCGGGCGCCCGCATGCGCAGGAGAGAGCAGAGGCTCTTATAAAGAGCGCCGTCCAATTGACTACTTGTTGAATTCCTCCAACAGAGACGAACCATTAACTCCGATGTGTACTGTGTGACATTCCGAAGCCTACGCAGGTCCATCAAGAACAAAAGACCGGGGCTGCTCACGGAGAGTGTGGTTCTGCTCCATGATAACGCGCGTTAACACGTCTCCAGGGTCACACACGCGGAACTGGCCAAGTTCCAGTGGGAGTAGCTTGACCATCCGCCCTACAGCCCGGACATGTCGCCCTGCGATTTCAATGTGTTTGGTCCCCTGAAAAAACATCTGAAAGGGAAGCGCTTTCACTCGGACGACGAACTCAAGGACGCTATGCAGGACTGGGTCTCGTCGCGGCCACAGGAATTCTGGGAACAAGGAATCCTTCGGCTCGTTAATCAATGGGATCGTTGTGCTACGGCCTATGGTGTATACTTTGAATAAAGTCTTCATTTATACCCACAATGTCGTTTCGTACCTTTTCATTTGAACACTCCTTGTAGTACCAACTGTCCGAAGTGCAGTAAATGTTGTCACGCACTTTAAAATAAGAGGATTTCTTACAATGTGCGCTTGTTGGGAGACTTTCTTTGCACAAATACATTTTACAGAACGCACTTTACGCAATTATGTTCAACTACGTTGTGTGCAAATATTTACTCGCAGTATATTATTGCACCAACTTACTTCAAAGCTGGATAGATAAACTGCAAAGTGTATGAGAACCAAATAGCTTTATGACCTTGTTCATATTATGATAGGTTTAACCTACTTCCCAACAATTTATACGTGAAAACGAATTTAGATCCCTGGCATTCTTAGTATTGGGTTGGTGCGAATGAAATGTCCGGCAAAGGAAAAGCACACGTGGACGGCGAGAACGGAAAAGTAGGACAACGTACCTAGACAAAATAATCCCCCCTTGGCATCGACACGTGTTTGTCATCTGTCTGGCAAGGCCATGATCCCGGAACCAAAAACGTCTTGTGGCTGGGACCCAAAGAATTCATCAACTGCACGGTGAGCCTCGTTGTCTATCGTGAACTGTTTCCCGGACAGGAAGTGATCCAGACGACGAAAGAGATGATAGTCTGTCGAAGACAAGTTCGGGTAATTGGCAGGACGAGGCAGTGTTTCATAGCCCAAGGCACTTAGTGTCAGCATCGTTCGTTGTGCGATATGATGGCGGACGTTGTCCTGGAGCATAAGAACACCCCGTCTGTTGACCAAAGCTGGTTGTTTCTGCAGCAATTTTCGGTGTATCTGGTGTAATTCAGCACAATAACGTTCTGCAGTGATGGTTTGTCCTCTTGCCAAGAAACTCCAAGGAATAATACCAGCTGTGGACCACCAGACATGGAGCATCATCTTCTTGATGTGTAAGGGTAGCTTAGGATGCCATCCAGCAGGCTGTGCCTTGCTCAACCATTGTGCATATCGTTTCTGATTATCGTAAAGAACCTACTTCTCGTCGCAGGGGACGATTCGATGCAGTAGAGATTCCTATTTATTCCTGGCATGCAGCGACGTGTAGACTTCCGAATGCTTAGCCTTGTTGGCAGTTGTCAACTCATGCGGCAGCCACATGTCCAGGTTTTTGACCTTACCCAATGCAGCCAGACGCCGAACAACTGTCGTGTGGTGGACACCTACTCTGCCGCTATCTCACGACACGTTTTTCGGGGGACCTCTTCAACCACACGTAGCAGAACATCGTCAGAAACAGCAACAAGTCGGTGACCACGCTCTTCCTTTTGCAGATTCGTATCTCCGCTTCCAAACTTCACAAACCATCGCCGAATGGTTCGTTCGTTGGCTGTATTCTCCCTAAACGCTTTGTTAACGTTTCGAGCGGCAATTCCTGCAGAATGGTCCAGTTTTAAATTCATACAAGAAAATGACTTTCAAATCCGTCGTCTGCATGTTTATTTTGCAAGCCACGTTACGTCCAAACAAACCATGCCTGAACCTTGTTCGTCACACACGTGCAGGCTCTTTATAGTAACTCTGTGACATAATAACCGCAATACCTGTGGGCGGTTCCATTCCGCTGTGGTGGGGGCCTGTCTCCACTGCTCGTTCGCGCCGAACATTTCTTTCGCACCAACACAATATTTCGAATCACTAAAGAAAATTAACATCCTTGATGAATTTGCTTCAAACGTGTTCCCCAGTTTTATTCATGATGCTAATAAACCCCTGAAAAAAACAGAGAAGTAAATGGCATGTATTAGGTGTATTTAATAACCGTGTTTTTATAAGAATAGTGAAAACCTTACTGTATGAATTTCCTGACGGATACATGTTGACGTTAGATGTAAGATTATATTGTTTTAGGTACAACCAGAATTTAGAGGCCACTGACGTGGCACATGGTTAATCATCGCCAGACTCGTTCTTTGTTGTTGGCGACTGTTTTAGATTCTAATCCCGTTGTCGACCATCTAATTCTCGGTTTACCAGGGTTCCTGCGAATATAACGTGAATGCGAGGTTGAATCCCTAAAATCATCAAGGTACTTACTGAGCCATATGTGGTGGATTATCTCCTTGACACTTGATGATAAGGGACATCAGGGCAATCCCACCTCAATCTAAATTCCTTTCCCCAGGATATTCATCTTCATGACTGTGGGCAGCTAATGGTGATGAATCGCCAGTGTTGCTATGTGAACATGACACCTACAGAAGAAGAGGGTGTTAAGTCAGAACTTGCACACACAAATTTAATTTCTTAAATCGAGGCACATAATCCATTTAAAGGGCTATGACTAGAACTCATGTCTCAGAGACACGAGTTCTGATGACTGGAAAAAAGTGTCCTGAACTGGGGAGCCGCGTTTTTTACTCCACCCTGTGGATGGTCGTGTAAATATTTGGTGCAAATAATATGAGGTACTCGATCTATCTTGGATGGTCTCTACAGTGCGAGACGGTGGAGGCGGTTGTGGGGTGTGGGACACGTTTACGTGGTAGGAACTTAGACTCCTGGTGCATGTGGAACGAAGTATGACTGGTGACAATTTTCGTGAATTTCTTACTGACTATGTACATCCAGCAATGTTGCACTTTTTCTCGAATGGCGACGGTGTCTTTTGAGATGGTAATGTGCCGAGCCACAGGTCCAATATTGTGCAGGAATGGTTTGAGGAACACAGTTCAGATTTCCAACGTAACGTCAGGCCTCCGAACTCCCCCGATATCAACCCCACAGACCACTTGTGGGACGGCATATCAAGCGTCTGCATACACCAGTCACCTCCATACATGCATTGAAAGGAGCATTAGACACCACTTTGTTGGACATACCTCCCAACTGCTTCTAGCATCTTATGGAATCGATGCTGTATTGAGCGCAAAATGAGGATCCATGGAGTATTAGGTATTTGGTCATAATTCAGTGATCATTCAATGATTGTAGAAGGAATTTAAGAGTGTATGACATCGGCGTTGTTTGTTCGTATTCTTTCGTAACGTGAGACACATTTCAGGACAGATTGAATGTAAATATATGTTTCAAGAAATGCATGTGTCACGGTACCAGATGCCGTTCCAGAAGGTTTATGTAGCGCGGCAAATATGGAAGATCGCCTGACACATGAAACCGTCTGTCAGGCGCAAAATGTAATCCAGGAATCATGCGAGTGTGGAAGAAAGATTTTTCTGTTTATATAAAGAGCTTGCATGGCTGTTACTACAAAAGAAGAGAAACCAGCAAACCTACTATCTTAAGTACGGTCTAATAAATAAAAAAATACCTAAAACGAGTATATTAGGTCTGTTATATACATTTGAGTCAATTTTTGGCCTGCTTAGTTAGAGTCTTAAGTCTGTCAGTGTGTTTATGGACACAATGCTTCCGCTACTGTTTCTGTAGCGATATGAAAAATAACAGTAGATGTAGTATTTATTTTCCACCTTCAAAAAGCCACGTTTCTCTATGTGTCAAATTGAGATAAATCTGTACCCAATTTTCCATATATGTATAGCGATTTTCTGTGTATAATTTTCCCGGCTGGGTGGCGTAAAAGCTCTTTTATAGCACGTCTGTTGTAAAAAAAGATCGTGCTTATGTTATCGCTTTGTCCGTCCGTCCGTCTGTACCCACGAAATCTCTGCAACTATTAGTCCGATTTAAAAAATTCTTTTTGCATTGGGAAGCTTGAAATATGTGAAAGACGATCCTTTATTTGCTTTTTTTTTACGATGTGCAATTTCGCCGCTAGAGGACGGAAATGCAGATGACGTCAAATTCAAAAATATGTTTTATTCCACATATTTGCTTCTAAACATCCGATTGAAAAAATTATTTTATCTTTCGATTCTATTTATGTCGAAGAGTAGTTTAGATGTAGTTACATTTTTAAACTACGCATAGATTTCCCGCTAGGGGGCGTAAAAATAAATTACATTTTCCCACGATAACTCTTCTTCTAAAACTCCGATTTGAAATTTTTTCTTCGGTGGATACACCTCCTGATGAAAAATCTTTTGCACATAATTTCTAATTTTTGGTAAAGCATACTTTGGCCACCAGGGGGCGTAAGCCTTAATTTTTGCTTCTGATGTATTTGCCATAAAATCTGAGCTTCTAAAATATCGATTTAAAAAATTCTTTCGTGGGCTGATGCCATTCACATAGATAAACCTTTTCGGAATAATTTCTTCTTAAAATATTCCACAGTTTCTCCGCCAGGGGGTGTAGATGTATATCTGATTTTAGTGAATATCTCTACTTCTAGAAGTCCGATTTGAAAAATTCCTTCTTTGTTGGATAGTGTTTCCAGTGTGACATGTTTTTAATGTAATTTCAAAATTTTCAAGTAATTCATAGACTTTTTGCTAAGGGGCGTAAAGGTAAATTGCTTTTTTCCCTATATCTCTGCTTCTAAATCTCCGATTTGAAAAGTTCTTTGTGCAACGGATGGGAAATCCTTTGCACGTAATTTCTAATTTTTGTAAAAAATGGTTTGGCCACCAGGTGGCGTAAGTCTTAATTTCAACTTCTGATGTATTTGCAGCAAAATATGAGCTTCTAAAATCTCGATTGCAAAAAAAGTCGTTTGTTGACCGATAATACTCATATCGACAAATCCTTTAGGGACATTTTCTTCTTAAAATAATGCATGGTTTCGACGCCAGGGGGCGTAGATGTATATCTTATTTTTGTCACTATCTCTACTTCTAGGAGTCCGATTTCAAAAATTCTTTCTTTGTTGGATAGTGTTTCCGATGCGAAATGTTTTTCCTTAAAATTCAAAATTTTCAAGTAAATCATAGACTTTTCCCTAGGGGGCATATAGGTAAATTGCGTTTTCTGCGTTATTTCTGCTTCTGAAACTCCGATTTGAAAAATTCTTCCTGTATCGCACACAAGACCTGATGGAAAAAAATGTTCACATAATTTCTAATATTTGGTAAAGAATGGTTTGGCCACTAGGGGGCATAAGTGTTAATTTCCGCTTCTGATGTATTTGTAGTAAAATCTGTGCTCCTGAAAACACGACTAAATTTTTTTTTGGACCGATACAGCTCATTTGAAAAAACCTTTTGAGAATACCTTCTTCCTAAAATAATGCATGGTTTTCCCACCAGGGGACGTAAAGTCACATCTTATTTTTCTCGATATCTCTGTTTCTAAGAGTCCGATTTGGAAAATTATTTCGGTGTTGCAGAGCGTTTCCGGTGCGAAATGTTTCTCATATAAATTCATGTTTTTCTTAACGCACAAGTCTGCAACCAGAGGGCGTAAGCTCACGATTCCGTTTACAGCAATACCTGAGGGAGTAAAAACCAGATTGAAAAACTTCTTTCTTTCGTCAGATAGCCTACTGTTGTTTTCCATACCGGTTCCATTGACTTTGAGTAGCTTTGATAAATTTAATTTGCGTCAGAACGGATTCAAAAGGCGTGCTTATTACACCCGAAAATTCGGTGTCATCTTTCTTGCTTTCATTAGAAGCGTGTGTGTAGGTGCTGCTACGGAAGAAAGTGCAAACCTTTTTTTCACACCTACTTTTGCTTCTAAGTGTAATTATTGATAGCATAACTGAAAATCAAGACTTCGTTTACTCTGAAATCCACTATCGAAATTCGTAAAAGGTTTTACGCAGTTTTTGAATATGTTTTATATTCTAAAATTGCTTGATCCTTATAGAAAAATGTCCTATGCTAACGTAACTGTAGGAAGCCACTGAATTCGCATTATTAAATTCTATACAAGTAGTTTAATGAACATGTGATTTTCGATTAAATTTTGCTTGCTAATAAGCTTGCTGTAGCTAGTTACAGATTTGTTTTCCTTTTGGACGAACATCCGTGAAGCGATTTTTTCAACCACTAATGTGGCAATTCTGCAAGATTAGTTATTTGTTGTTGTAACTTTTAACATTTTAACGACCACAGTCGCCCTAAACGCCTGTCTAGAGTGAGTCAGATTTCCTTTCCTTACTTATTCTTCAAATTTTCTCGACCTATGAGGGGTCAGCAAGAGTCACCCTCAGTCATTGTTGTTGTTATTAAACAAAATATGTGAAACAACAGACAGTTTCGGGCGTTATGGTATTTAGAGTGATACGAGATTTTGGGGTCATGGTCGTTAAAGGGTTAGCCTTAAATAGGATTAAAATTTGTTTATTCTTTATGAGGTATCAGATTTATCTTATTCTTATAAATAAAATTTTTGTTTATCTGATTAACATTATTCGCAGAAATTTCGAATAGTGTAAAAACTCTGGCTAAATGTTGCAACAGATATTATCGTGGCAATTTGAAATTGCATAGAAGCTGTGGCTAAGGGATGCATCACAAGAATCTTCCATTTAGGCGACGCTGTTTTAAGCACGTTTCTTCGGAAACACCATTTTTAATAAGCATATACATTTGTTTCCAGTGTGTTACGGTTGACTAGATGCAGTACTTACACAAGCAGGTCGCTTTTAATTTTTTTAATCTTTCTCGTGGCATACAATCGTGGAATCGCGGTCGGCCGATTCGAAAATTGTATGCTACGGGAAAGATTAAAAAATAATAATAATAACTCTATATCCAGTTCTCTGATTGACTGCGAGGCATCTTCTTCAAAAGAGCTTGTAATAGGCCATCTCCGTCCTCTACAATGCTAAACTGCACGCTACCATCAGCACTTCTGAACTTCACAAACCACTCACGATACATGCCTGCTCCTACAGTTTTCTCTTCGTATGCCGAAAAATCTTCTCTCGTGCTTCTTGAGTTTAAATATTGACCGTAATTTCCCCCTTGTCGATAGCTATTTCTTGGCTCAACTAACCTGAATTGTTAATTGTCTCCCACCACCTGCCGTTCGACGCAATGTTGCCACCTTTAGCCAAATAGAACTAGATTCTGACAAAAATCCAGCCGTTCGACGCAATGTTGCCACCTTTAGCCAAATAGAACTAGATTATGACAAAAATCCAGCCGTTTCGCTTTTTCAGCTCGCTAAGTGGACTGCCGAAAGTATTTGCATCGACCGAGTATTATTGCTGTAATCTTTATCTTCTAAATTACCATCTTCAAAATATTAATCTGCATTGAATGTACTCATTTGAATTCCTTACAACTACTTATTTGCATAACTTCCTTCTTTATCTTTTAGTACAAGCTTCAAATGTTTTCCAGTCTAAAAATTGAACGATATTTGGCATCTCTGACTCTCATCGCCACGAAAGGGGGATTATTTGCAATCTACACCGCCGTAAAAACGCTAAGCGAGAAGAAATATTTCACATGTGTTTTCCCTGAAAAAACTATAAAAATTTGTTAACACGTCTATAGTGGGTCTTGTTTACTGCTTTAAAATCGTGGGTTGTCTTGGGGAGAAAAATGCAATGAATTTCAGCAAAATTCATTGCATTTCTTTCAGATGTGCACACGCACACAAGGAGGGCACTATTTCAGGGCAATTCCCGATCGGTATACAACAAACAATGATCGATGGCTATTCGTGTCGGAAACAGGCGGTTCTCAAGGAAGCAACGAACTGTTCTTACAGCGAATTTTTTGTTGGCGTCGTCGCTGATTCTGGGCGTGTGATGTGTCAAGCTGTTCTCGTCATTTCTGTGATAGAAGACCCTATTTATAAGTAGTGATAACAGATTCCTGGAGCCTAGAAATTGGTCAGCTCATGTTCACTACGACCCGAAAGATACCCCAAATAGCAGCACCGTTGCCAGCCAATAATCTGTTGATTGCTGCAATTCGCCATGCAAACGTTTTGGCACGATTTCGAAAAACTATTTTCCATCCAGTATGTTTTCCCTGTCCATCAAATATTTAGTTTAGCTGTGAAAAATAAATCTCTGGATCGTATTCTAAAGACAAATAGCTTTTTTGATAATGCAAGCTAGCAATAGACATGATAGTGCCCTTTAGTGGAGAACGCGTAATGTTAAAAACAGAAAATTTGGCCTTTAATATTTCCGGAACTCTTTGGTGAATCAACTTCACATTTTGAATGTGATATATGCTACTAAGCCTTTGTACGAGAGATGCTGATAAATCTTTATTGCTAAAAACGTCAATAAACTTCACATTTTGAATGTGATATATGCTACTAAGCCTTTGTACGAAAGATGCTGATAAATCTTTACTGATAAAAAGGTGAATCGACTTCGCATTTTGATAGTGATTTATGCTACTAAGCCTTTGTACGAGAGATGCTGATAAATCTTTACTGATAAAAACACAACACAAATTTGTCCGTGACGTGATCGAAACCGTCACGGACAAATTTGTGAGGCGCAACTCCGGAATAAGTTGCTCTCCCAACTAAGCTACACGGATAGAATGTACCGCAGCAGATTTGTCATCTTGACACGTGCTTTACCTCTGTAGTTCGTCACATTATCTCTCTCTTAATATTTTTTTCATTTGAAGCGAATTAGGAATTTTTTTCATCAATTCCAGACGATGTGTGGAACCTACGTCACGCATTTTTTGGAGAACCCAATGGCCAGTGCATCCACTTTTACGTTCGGGCGCCAATGTGAAAATGCAAATTTGTCCGTAACAGAGATCGAACTCGCGCCACATCACTCCGGAGTAAGTTGCTCTCCCAACTAAGCTACACGGATGGAATGCATCGCTATAGAATTGTCGTCTTGAAACACGTGCTTTACCTCCGTAGTACATCACAACCTTTCACAAATTTCTGTTTACTTCCGACCAATGAAATGAATGTCGTATGACATTATACGCTGAGTGGTCACTTTATTATGACCACCCCCCTCAGTACTTCGTTGGGCCACCTTTTGCCTTTAATACTGCGTCGATTCTTCGTGGCATGGACTCCACGAGATGTTGATAGGTGGTTTGTGGAATCTGAGACCATGCTTGATCAATAGCACTTTCCAGGAGTGTGAGATTGCAGGGTTGTGGATCCAGCTGTCTGATGGCTCCTTCAACTTCATCCCACAAATTCTCAATGGGGTTAAGATCTGCAGATTGTGTGTGGGGGGGGCACCTAAGTAAAGTAAACTCACTGGGATGTTCCTGAAACAAATCCTGTACAATACGAGCACTATGGCAGGACGCATTATCTTGTGGAAAGTAGCCATCGCCATTGGGATAAACAATCCACATGACAGGATGTACTTGGTCCGCAACGATGTTTAGATATGATGTGCCAGTCAGACGATGATCAACACGAATTAAAGGGCCAAATGCACCAAATGCATGCCAGGAAAACATTCTCCAAACCATAGCGTTGCCTCCACCAGCTTGAAGGGTTGTAGCAATGAATTTGGAGCCCATGCTTTCGTGCTGTTTCCGGCAAATTCTCACTCGGCCATCGACATGGTGTAACTGAAAACGTGATTCATCGGACCACATAATTTGTTTCCAATTATCAACTGTCCAATCCTTGTGCTCCTGTGCGAACTGGAGACAGTTTCTCGTGTTAACTGCAGACAGCAAAAGTGTTGGAATAGGCCTTCGGCTGCCGCATCCTATCCGATGCCGTGTACGGCAAACAGTGCGTGCAGAGATCATTTGAGGGGATCCCTTGATTAAGATGGTCTGTAATTTGCTGCACTGTTGCCCTTCTCTTGTCTGTTACCAGTCTGGACACTCTCCGTTACGCCAGAGCAGTCACTAGTCGATGACGACCACACGTTGCACGTAGAGACCCAGTTTTTTGGCTGACACTGCAGTCTTTAAACACTTTAACAACAGCTGTCCTGGAACATTTCACGAATGCGGTGGTTTTGGTAATACTCGCTCCATTTTTTTTTCATTGGAGGTTTAACGACCACCGTGGGCAACTCAATGGGACATAAGCAGTCACCCGTCCCTAATTTAGGGTCACTGGTTCCAGGGAAGGGAGAGAGCCAGTGCCGTAAGAAAAACACAACATCCATTCCTCACCAGGATTAGAACCCGGACCCCTTTCGGACGAATGATCAGAGACCATCGCTTAGACCACTGCGCCACCGGGGCGGCTCCATGACTCCGAGATCCTACAATCATCCCTCGTAGAAATTCCATCACATCGCACTTTTTACCCATCTCGTCAGCCAAAAATCACTTCCACTGCTGCCGCAAGCACTAAGCTTTACCTTTTTATAATAGCTTTGCCCTCTGGCGGCAACAGCGTCCAGCCATAGCTCATTTGCTTAAATCTGTCAGGTGGTCATAATAAAGTGGCCAATCAGTGTATTTCTTGTAATATTTCTTGGCTAGTTATGTCCAATGTGACACGAAGAACCATTAAAGTTTCATGTCTGAAAAGTAGATGGCGTCGTCTGAAGTAGAGTTCACAGAGCGCTTATTAAGTACCTGTTCCTGTGAAGGAAGATAGACAAAGATATTCTTCGGTTGTCTGTGAAGGAAGATAGACAAGAGATTCTTCGGTTGTCTGTGAAGGAAGATAGACAAGAGATTCTTCGGTTGTCTGTGAAGGTAGATAGACAAGAGATTCTTCGGTTGTCTGTGAAGGAAGATAGACAAGAGATTCTTCGGTTGTCTGAAGTAGAGTTTTCAGAGCGCTTATTAAGTACCTGTTCCTGTGAAGGAAGATAGGCAAGAGATTCTTCGGTTGTTTGTGAAGGAAGATAGACAAGAGATTCTTCGGTTGTCTGTGAAGGAAGATAGACAAGAGATTCTACGGTTGTCTGATGTAGAGTTCTCAGAGCGCTTATTAAGTACCTGTTCCTGTGAAGGAAGATAGACTGAGAGATTCATAGTGAAATATCGAGAACATCATATGAGCAGTGTCCTTCACGTCACACAGTTAAGAACTGGGTTTTCAGATGTAAGAGAGGGCGTTTCAACTCTGAGGGTAAAGACAGTTTAGGAAGGTTTATTGTGGTCACCGTTCCACAAGTTGTGGATGTTGCCTACAACAGGATTTTGGAAAACATAGAAATCTTTGCATGAAAGAAAGTGGAGACTCTGGGGGCGTAATATGAACATATTGGACTCATTATCCATGAGGTGCTGGGCATGCGGTAGCTCTTTGCCAAAATGGATGTGTAAATTTTGGACAACAGATCAGGAGAGTCTTCCGTTAGCAGCAGCTAAGACAATGTTACAGCGTGTTCAGCACGATGTGGGCAGTTTTGCGCCGTCATTGGTAAAGGACGGTTGAAACGCAGATACATCTGTATAATCAAAAATCCAAAGAACGGAGACAGCGGCTCGTTAACCCAAAAATTCTTCGAACACAGAAGTTTTCAGCAGATGTGATGGCTTTTGGGACAGCAACGCGGTAACTCAAGTTGACTACGCGGAAAATGCGCCACACCATGACGAACGTATTATACACATATGAGCCATCATTACCTTATGGCCACCCCCAGCCTAGACAAATGAGCAAGCATGGAGACCGAACGGTGGCGCAGGTGAAGTTCGCAGAGCTGTATATATACCACCCAAGGATCGGCTTTCGGTTAGTGGAGCGTTCGGAGACAGAACGGGAAATGCTGCCAATTTATCGGAGTTTGATAAAGGACAAATCGCGAGGGCACGGCACCTCGGAACTACGATCTGGGAAAGGGCACTGCTTGTGGGTTGTTCACGTACCGCTGTAGTGAGTTCGTATCAAAAGTGGTGCGCAGACGGCCAAACGATGAGACGACGTTCAGCCGTGTGTCGTCCGCAAATCATTGATGCAAGAAAGGAGCGAAAAGTGCTGAGCTGTGTTCACAGCGACCGCAGTGCCACAGGGTGACAAATAACCCGTAGCTACAGCACCGGTGATCAGGGCAATGTGTCACAGCACACAGTTCATCGCAGCCTTCTGCGCATGGGCCTGCGTAGCTGAACACCCAGCCAGGTCCCCACGCTCACTGCATGTCATTGGCAACAACGCATGAAATGGGCCCAAAATCATCGAGCAAGACCGTGGATGATTTAAAGAAAGTGGCCTGGTCTGACGAATCAAGATTCCTGGTGCATCACGTAGACGACCGAGTGTGGATACGCCGATTACCAACGGAGGCTATGGCACCTGGATGCACTGTTGGGCGGAAACAGGTAGCCGGGTGCGGTGTTGTGCTGTGGGTAATGTTTTATTAGGGCACATTAGGCCCCATTATCCCAATTACACAATCCCTGAGAGAAATCATGTATCTGAACATCGTTGCGGACCAAGTTCACCCATTCATGGTAATTGTGTTCCCTACTGGTGATGAACATTACCAACAGGATAATGCGCCATGCCACACAGCCAGAATTGTCAAGGAGTGGTTCCGAGGAACATGCTGGTGACTTTCTTTTAAAGCCCTGGCATCCAAATTCACCTGACATGAACCCAATCGAACATTTGTGGTTCGACTTAGAAAGACGGCTAAATCACCATCACCTCGAAATGTTTCGACAGCTGGAGGACTTTCTGTTGACATTATGGTACCAGATACCCCAGGATACATATCGCCACCTCATTGAATCGATGCCTCACCGAGCAGCCCCGGTGGCGCAGTGGTCTGAGCGATGGCCTCTGATCATTCGTCCGTAAGGGGTCCAGGTTCGAATCCCAGTGAGGCATGGATGTTGTGTTTGTCTTACGGCACTGGCTCTCTCCCTTCCATGGAACCAGTGACCCTAAATTAGGGAAGGGTGACTGCTTATAGCCCATTGAGCTGCTCACGGTGGACGTTAAACCTCCAATCAAAAAAAAAAAAAAGAAAAAAAGATGCCTCACCGAGTGGCTGCTGTTTTCCGCGCTAAAGGGGGATGCTACAGTTTATTGGGTAGATGGTCGTAATGCAATAGCTCATCGGTGTACATTCTTTTTGAAAAACCTAAAGAAGCACTGAAATAAAATTGCAGAGGGAAAATATTCAGGAGGTTTCTGTTTTTGCGGGATAACCCCCGTACCCTGGCGTCACGTAGGCAAAAAAATGGAATTCACTTTGGGCGGTTTCAACACCGTGCACACTGAGTGGATTTGGAACCATCTGATTGCTATTTGTTCTTTAAATCGAAGAAACGTTTCAAGAGAACAAAATCCCTGTCCATTTTCTATGCCATGCCAACTGTTGACACGTGATTGCAGGAACGCAATCAGATTTGCACTGAGTTACCTTTGCATTAGGAACACCCACCTAATAACGTGTTGGTCCACCTTCTTGTACAGTCACGGCTCACAGACATCTAGGAAGATATTCTACAAGGTGTCGAACACCCTCCACATGTAACTTGAACTATATCCTCTGCAGCAACTCCGTCAGTCTCCATAGTCAGGAGAGTTTGGAGGTCAAGATTATGTGGCAAATTCGCTGTTGTGTTCCTCCAGCCAACCACTCAGTAGTTTTACAAGCTCGATGCCATAGAGAGGTTTCTTGTTTAAAGATGACACTGTGGTCGGCCTGTTGAACTCCAACTGTGCAACCAAAGGATAGGGTTTCATGCTGCAACCAGGGATAGGGCTTCATTCTGTTTTCTGTATGCACATGCGCCGTACCTTGCTCCGCCTTGGGTTACATAGCCGGGGACCAACGAGGGTACCCATGATGAAGTTCAGTCATCGCAAACAGCGCCTCGCATTGGCCAAGCAACATCGGCTATGTACCTTCGAGAGATGGAAGAAGATCGCCTGAAGTGATGAATCCCGTTTCCGGCTGAACCATGCTGATGGCTGGTTTTGCATATGATGTAAACAGCAGGAAGTCCTATCCGCTGGTTACACAGTTGGGGTTCAACAGGCCAACAGATTTGGTGTTCTGGTCTCGGGAGTTTTTCTCCTGGCAAGTTCCAGGTCAGTTGGTTAGCATTCCACAAACACTGAAAAGTGGATTGTACAGGGACTTTTTAGCCGCCCATCTCCATTCATATCTGCAAGAGGTTTACTCAAACCACAGTGCCATCTTTAAACAAGAAACCTCTCCATGGCATTGGGCTTGTAAAACTACTGAGTGGTTGGCAGAAGGAACACAACAGCGAATTTGCCACATTACCTTGACCTCCAAACTTTCCTGACTATGGAGACTGACGGAGCTGCTGCAAAGGCTATAAGTCAAGTTACATGTGGAGGGTGTTTGACAACTTGTAGAATCTCTTCCTAAACGTCTGTGAGCCGTGACTGTAAAGGAAGGTGGACCAACACGTTATTAGGTGAATGTTCCTGGTCCAAGTAAACCTCTTGCAGATATAAATGGAGATCGGCGGCTAACAGGTCACTGTACAATCCACTTTTCAGTGTTTGTGGAATGATAACCAATTGACCTGGAACTTTGCAGGAGAAACGCTCCTTAGTGCAGAACACCACATCTATCGGCCTGTTGAATCCCATCTGTGCAAACAGGGGATAGCGCTTCATGCTGTTTATACCATATGCAAAACTAGCCATCAGCATGGTTCAGCCGGAAACGGAATTCATCACTCCAGACGATCTTCTTCCATCTATCGAGGGCCCATTGCCGACGTTGCTTGGCCCATGCGAGGCGCTGTTTGCCATGACTGAAATTCATCATGGGTACCCTCGTTGGTCTCCGGCGGTGTAACCCCAGGTGAAGGCGCATGTGCATATGGAAATAGGTCAAACTGCACCGTTGTTGTACTGGTGGGTGATCTGGGCGACTGTTGCATATCGTTGCTGAGATACCAGTCGTGACACCTGACAGTCACCTCTAGAATCAATTGCGCGTGGCTGACCGATGTGAAACCATCTGCTATATATCTGTTCAGGGTTGATTCAATCGTGGTACACCCTTCATACAGTAATACCGGAGCAGCCAACAAATACTGCTGTTTCTGAATTAGTAGATCCTACCTTCTGGGCTCCAACTGCCTAGCCGCAGTCAAATTGACTTACGTCGTCACGTTTCCTCATTACTGGCGAAATTTTACTGATGGGTGTGCAAGATTTACAGTAGCCACACGTGATGTTGATATAACGTGGTACTTCGTTATAGCGCCCAATATGTAAAATAGGGTTTGTTCTTAATGCAAAGTTAACTCAGTGTACAATATATTTGAATGGCTTAAAGACGCTTGTGACGTACCTGCCCCGCAGGACGCACACGACATAAAGGCAGATCCAAAGTCTGCGTAGCTCAGTTTGTTTCTAGATTAAGTGGACTCGGGTTCGATCCCCAGCGTGGACCAAATGACGGAGAAATTTACTTCGTTATAATGGCGCCCGAACTTACCGGATGACCCGGGCGTTCACGATCTCGCAGTGGTGTGATGTTCTTTCCACACCGAGAGATAGGAAAAATAAGAGAATCCCTTCTTCAGCGCTTCGAAAAATAAATGTGTGTGATGTTGCTTTCCACACACTAGATTGACTGGGAGTTCTCAAGTGGACGTTCTACATCGGATGGCTGCCTGCAGCGAATCTTGGTCACGGCTGACCCGGGGGCCATGCCCCCGTCCCTCTTTCGGGGAGTGAGGGAGATGTTACGTACCTTCTCGTCAGGACGTACACGACATAAAGGCATATAGCAGCGATACGAACGTCCGCGTAGCTCAGTTGGTAGAGCGACTTGTTCCGGAATAAGTGGACTCGGGTTCGATTCCCGGTGTGTACCAAATGACGGAAAAATTTACTTCCTTATACGCTCGAGCATCTGCTTCAGAAGTATGTTGAGCTTTGAGCGGAATACGTAGAATAACGTATCAAAATCATTCCCTTGAATCCATTCTTTCTACAAAAATCCAAGGACCACCATAACCTCCCAAATTTTATTCGAAGCGCTTTTGTGATTTTTAAGATGCAGAGGCTCTATTTTGTGGCAATTTAGCAGGAGATAAGACGTAGCGGTGGGGACAATGGCAGCATATGCAGAGTGGTAACCACAGAAGACAGACTGACGTTGTTGCTGGCGCATTGATAAGGCCTTAGTCGAGCTTTTCAGCTTTGATTTCAAAAGTTAATGTTGTTTAAAATTGGATGTACTGTAGCTGGAAACACGAACCAATTTTTCGGTAACGAATGGACTGATTAAAGTTAAATTTAGTGTGACGTTTTTTCAACGTAACCGCTAAATAAGTGTGCAAAATTGTTAGATAAATATTAATTTACTAGGTTATCATAATGTCAGGCACAGGATTTTAGCCTCCACTAAGTTTGTAACAGGTCTATGAATCAACTTCAAATTTGTAGTGCGAGATACCTTAGGGGCCGTTCCGTGATTTTTTACTATTTTTAGATGTCCCCATGTCACACTTTGTCTGGTTGTTGACACCCCTCTCCTTAAAAAGTACGTCCCAATTCCCGCAAACACCTTTATTTTTGACGACTGCTTTTAGAAGTCCGTTGAGAAACAAAAAAAACCCATTTAACTATTTAAAGGAATCTTCCACATATTTACACTTTTGCTTCAGAAAATATATATTATTTAGGCATTAATTTATTCCCAAATGCTACCCGAACTTTATCATTCTGAAATAAAGATATACACGTGAACGCACGCGTTGAAGGTTGCAACACTCCTGATTATACCATCTACAAAACACGGTAGATTTGGTAGTACAAATACGAGAACTTAATATTCTGATTTAGCTAAATAGCATCAGAAATCTGAAATATATAATATCCAATATATTTTTGCTGCTGGACGTCCAAATTGTTAAACTTCCACCTCCCCCATGTCATATTTGGTCCGGTTGTTAGGAACCCTCATTCTCCCTGGTAAGCAGTCGAAATTTCGTTTGAAATGTTTCCTTGAACATTGAGATTCTGCTGCTCCTTTTGGTCATCTTTTTGTGGGAAAGTTTTGCCTGTCGTTGACTACTTCAAACACAATCATTTTGATTGCAATTGTTTACTTATACGCTGTTTCCATAGCAGCAAAGCGATTGGTTTTTCTGTAAGTTTAAATCACAACAGGTCTGAATATATCACACATTCAAAGCAATATCATCCTCGAACGGAGCGTTACTTTAACACTTACTTAAAAACACAGAAAGGAAAACGTCACGTAACATTAATTTCTTAGTTTTGATGATATTAAAGAACCTTTCCAAACAAAGGGTATTTTACTCTAGATAACTAGGTATTTCCTTCTATTTCTTGTGAATGGAGTGAATAAATACGCAGACTTCCGAAATTGCTTTATTTAACGTGATTCTTATGCCTCAGTGATATGGAAACGGAGTAGTAGAAGACTCGTGTTATGAAGAATATTGCTGTCAGAGTACAATTTATTCACTCCGGAACTGTGTTCTTAAACGTGATTTGAACCATGTCAAAGTATGCATGATTACTGTATGTCACAAGAGTGTTCTGAGACTGATCCCCCTCCAGATGAAAGAGGCACCAGCATAAAATAGCACACAGTAAAATTCAGTTTACCCCATTGAACCCTACCCCGTCATGTCTAGTTTCATCTGTTTTTAATAGGAAAGAATGATGCGGCATCTGACCGCTGTATTTTTGGCAAAAACTTTTCATGCACTTAGGGGTATGCTAAAGTTTCCGCCGCTTTAAGAAGAAAGGAGACAGTAACAATCAGGAAACCAGTACACTTTTATTCAACGAAATATTGGCCGTTAGCATAAATAACCTTTAGTAAAATTCAGTTTACCCCATTGAACCCTACCCCGTCATGTCTAGTTTCATCTGTTTCATCTGTTTTTAAGAGATGAAAGAATGATCGCGCATCATCTGACCGCTTGTATTTTTGGCAAAAACTTTTCATGCACTTAGGGGTATGCTAAAGTTTCCGCCGCTTTAAGAAGAAAGGAGACAGTAACAATCAGGAAACCAGTACACTTTTATTCAACGAAATATTGGCCGTTAGCATAAATTATTTGTTGCCTGGTTATTTATGCCGTTAGCATAAATAACCAGGCAACAAATGAATTCCCCTGTGATAGAAGGATTCGGGTTTTGAGCTGAAGGACGCAGTGACGAAATTTTCCACCTCAGCAACTGTGGTGAACCGCTGTTGGGCTAGGGCATGTTGCATATAGCCAAACAGATAAAAGTCTAAGGGTATAATGTACGGGGAGTAAGCCGGGTGCGATCAAACCTCCCGGTGTAACTGTTCAAGGGTTGATTTCGTGGTGGCACCGACATGTGGTGTGGCATTATCGTGTAACAGGATGACTGGGTTGCGTCTTTTACCTGTCCATGGGCGTTTTTGTTCGATTGCGGAGTTCACTGATCGCTATATTGTTGTGAAGTGATTGCTTCCCCCGGTTTTTAACAGTTAGAAGAAGTACAGCACTCCATACGTATCCCACCATACACACAACAGCACCTTTTTCCCGTGGATATCCTGTTTTGCAGTGGATGTTGATGTCTGGCCTGGGTCGTCCCAGGATCGCTTGCGTACGGAGTTGTCGCAATAGACACATTTTTCATCCGCGGTGACAACCTACCACAAGAAATTCTTCCTTTGGAACCTTTTCAGAAAATACATGCAGATGCCCAATCATGACCAATGTTACGCTCCATTAAAGTACGCGGAACCCACTTACCAATCTTCTGGATCTTCCCCAAGGCCTGTAGACGCCCTACCACCGTCGATTCAGCCACTTTCAAAAGTTTCGTCAGTTGCGTGGTCAATTGTGTAGCTTCTTCGTGCAACAGCGATTCCAGCTTCTCGTCTGCGAGTACCGGCGGTCTATCTGCACATGACTTGTCCTTCTAGCTTAGATCACATTTCTTAAACCTGGCAAACCATTCTCTACACGTCCGCTCACCCACAACTGTTTCGCCAGAGTCGTGACATATTGAACCTTATGTGCCGCCCCGGTGGCGCAAAGGTCTAAGCGATGGCCTCTGATCATTCGTCCGTAAGGGGTCCGGGTTCGAATCCTGGTGAGGCATGGATGTTGTGTTTGTCTTACGGCACTGGCTCTCTCCCATCCCTGGAACCAGTGACCCTAAATTAGGGACGGGCGACTGCTTATAGCCCATTGAGTTACTCACGGTGGTCGTTAAACCTCCAATCAAAAAAAAAAAAAAAAAAAGAACCCTATGTTTCACTCTCACGTTTCCTTAAGTTAAACATGAATAAGAAAAACACTGCCGCAAATGAACTTTATCGACCGCCATGCTTGGCTTCATGTACGAACGGACAGAACGGGTCTCCAGCCGGTTAAACCCCTACAGCGGGGGCAGCGGAAACTTTTGCATACCCCTAATAAAATGTTCCTGCTAAATGACCTTAATTTATAATCTTACTTCGGTAGTATCTTCGCTCCTACGGATCAGATTTAAATACATTTTTAATATTGTCTGTCTCTATTCACGATCAATAGTATCTACATGCCTTCAGATTAATAAATGATTTTCCACTGGGGATCGTAAAAATATATTGGCATATTTTATTGTATCTGCGCCTTAAAAAGCATCGGTTTCAGTTCCTGATTTTTTAAATAATCAATTGATGTCGATTTGCAGTCTTAATGCACATTTTTACTGTCCAATGGAATTTTTTCCCGTTTGGTAGGGTAAAAATCAATTAACTTCTTAGAAAACTACTGATTTGATATTTTATATAAATGTCGTGCTAAGTTTGAAATGTCTTTTAAAAGAAGCACGACTAAAAAATTCGGCGCTGCCTTTCTCGCTTGATGTTGGAGACAATATATGAATTGCAAAAGAACGGTCAAACCACACGACTATTTAAATATAAAACTGAACTACTCGAGCAGGATTAAAGTACATAACTACTGAATGAAAGAAATAAACTATTGGGGAATGATCAACATACAAAATGATTCATGGCAAGAAATGAATTTTTGTAATGCGATCGGAGTTCATATATTACATAACTATTCGAGAATGGTCAAAGTATAAATCTATTGAGAGAAAGAAAAGAACTACCGGGGAATGGTCAGAAAATAACTAACTACGGAAAACAAGTTATTTGGCTTAATGGGTTTCATTTAGAGATCATAGAACGAAGTGTATCAGATTTAAATGTGAAATTTGTGGGCTCTGTAACCTTTAACATCCCTATTGTCAACATGCTTAACAAATTTTGTAATAAACATAAATTACATTTCGGGATCAGAACTTCGAAAATTTTTAAGAATTTACGTTCTGACCGAGATGTTTTATCAACAGCCGAAAAACATGGTTTGTATTGTATTCCTTTACCCCCCAAACCCCTGATCAACCGAATTCGAGTTACATTAACTCCACTTTACGAACAATTACAGTTCGATCCCGTGAACACCAATATAACATTTTTAGGGAAGCTACAACCGCGTCTTTAGCTCGCACAGTAACCCTTAATGACTTTACACCGTGTTGGAACGAGGTCTCCCATCTCGCATACACCAAATGCAGGAAAGACACCTTGTTTACGGAAGCACTTTTTATAGCGTGGTTTAACAAATTATGCTGTAACGATGACCTCCCTTATGCCCTCCCTTTAACCTGGCAACGTCTTATGCGTTCACTTGAACCTCCATTGTTAATATGATTTTAATGTTAACCTTAAAACTTATGTTTATTCACATGCACATTACTGTTACCAGGGCGACATCACGTGACTATTATAAAGCATATAAGTTGTCGCCGCACCACATGTATTCACAGTTGGCTTGACAATGGGCACCAAGGGGTGAACCGAAAGATCTCGCCTCATGTAATTTTATCATTTTAACTGTAACATACTGGTTTCAATTGTAGTAAATCTTTCACTTCATCTTGCAAATAATGTGTTGTGGTTTTAATGAAGTTTTATCGTGTTTTAGACAGCATTACAACCTAATATATTTGTGTGCCTTCTGCTTCGCAGAAGAAACCGTGACGGAGTTCGTTGCTGGGTGCTGGCCTCTGTAAATAAACAGAGTGGGTGCACAATATTCATCAATTTTTGCCTTTCTTCTATTGAAATTGGCTTCTATTCTTCGACATGATATTTATGTGATACAGCACAGCCACTTCGATTATGAAATCTTATTAAACAGTGTAGAAATATATCGTAAGAGAGAGAGAAAGCCTTGCTTCCTGATATTTTCTATTTAGTGTTATTTACCTTTGCATTTTTGTACGGAGTAAAAATACTGAGTAGTATCCGATAGTGTTTCGTGTAGGCGTTTGTTGTTTTTTAGTCATTATAACCAAAATCTGCACTGTCAGGTTTTGCGTTTCGTTATTAATAAAATATATCCTGTTCTTTTTAAATAGTATTGTTACGACCCCCCTCGCATAATTGATTGGTGGCAGGCGTGGCTAATTAACTGTAATTGAAACTTGATTGGGGGTTTTTAATTAACAGAGAGTAATTATGTAAACACTTGCGAGGGACGGTATACTAAGAAAAGATCTGCTGGCAATTTTAATTCAAGTGGCGAGTTGCAGGTGTTTGCCACGAGAACAAAGAGACCATTAACGGAAATGGGACAGGTCGAAGTTTAAAAGATATTTCCCATGACTCAAAAGTGTTCGGACGGCAAAAGCGTTTGAAGCATTTGTCTGTGCCGCGCGCGAAACAATGGGAAAGCTCTTGGACTTGAAGAGCGGTTTATAATAAATATGTCGCGGTTTCAAGTGTTAGAATTCACCGCTTACCAATTTCTTGGAGACGGGAGATTGTTGTTGAAAGTGACAGAAGCCGTTTTAAGCCGAGAGAATGAGGAAGGATTTTTCCTCCCGCTAGAACAAATGCTTGCCGTCTGTGTGCTCTTGAATTCTGAGCATAAGAAGTGAAGCCAGCTGAAAACATAAGCTGAGGAATAACCAGCACCAGATCTGCCTGGGAACTTTCTTCACTTTGCCGGACCACGGATACCTATCGTAAGGAGCCATTTCGGGTGAAATGCAGACAGAGACATAATAATTAGGGAATAACCTCGCTCATCCAGAGAGAGAGAGAGAGAGAGAGAGAGAGAAGAAACGCCAGCGTCAGGAACCACAAAGCAGACCCCCTGCACACAGAGAGAGAGAGCTCTGAAGTAACCGCTAGCCTCTTCGTGTCGAGTAGAGGAGAAGAAATCTTGTGTGTGTGTCTGATTACGTACCTCCAGTGACCGGGGAACGACATCGTTTTAGCCACAGCAAAAAATGAGCGGTGATGGAAGTTAAGATCAAACCACCCTTTGTGAGTGTTGTGTTTTTTTTAGTGTCATCAATACTGTGTATACTCGAGGACCTATGTAAGTACTTTTTACCAGTATTTTATTTGCGGCCCATTGTGAACGAACAGGCTTTTCGTTAGGACATATTTTCTGAAACACCGAAGAGGGCCAAAGCCGGCCGGAAATCATAACTTTCATTATTTAATGAAGAATCCGGTGTAATTCATGCATATGTCTATTAAATTCCTGTTTTAATTGTTATACTGTGCCTCTATTGGTTTATTGGTGTACTGTGTCGGCTAATTGGTTAACGAGGTATAGGCGGATCCAGTGATTCGAATCGCAGTCCGGAATTAATTTGGCATCCTGATATCTGAAGACCAAAAGGTCGCAACAGTATCTTGAAAATTACCTCAAAAGATTTTCGAGGATTGAAACAAGAAAGAGAGATTGGAAAAGTCGAGGGAAGGAAAAGTAACGTTGCTAAACCAGTTATGACGGAGAAGTCTTTTCGTACTTCTACGTTATTTTAAAAACATAACCATAAGATGAAATAGTTCCTAAATTAAACCTTAACGACCAGACGAAACATGTAAACAACAGAAGTCAAACTTTGCGGAAAAGATGCTTTATTCAGGATGTAGCACTTCCATAACAAATCATAACGTCACATAGTACTTCGCATTAAACGCTCCACACTCCACACAGCTCTTAACACAACGCTCTCAAAGCAACAGTTACTAAACTGTTTCTTTAGTTCCTAAAAACGACGATACGTCGTTTTTATCTCTCGTTCTTATCTTATTTTAGGCATACGTCCCGTTCATTCAACCTCAATATGTTGCCAACAGTATTCGTTTGAGAGAAAAGATATCACGTTAAGAGTGCAGTGTAACTGAGAATAAACTCAAGATTTACATAGGGAAAGAAACTAAAAAGGAAAGTTAATTTAGAATATACGTCACACAGTTTAAAATATGGAGCCCATTTGTGATTTTGGGAAAGAATTCCCGAAATACCACAATTTTTATCCAAATAAATCTAAGTGCAAATCCCACTAGTACTTTAAACCGTACTACATAAAGTATCGTAGCAGAATACTTTGTGGTTATAAAATAACTATCCCTATCTTCAGTAGTCTAGAAAAGCGAGATGCGATGAAACGTAATAGGTACCTTATTAAGATCGTTGGAAAACAATTTAGCTGAAACAAAAAATTCAAAATCGTGTATCTAGGAGAACAATGGCTCTTCAGACGCAAGAAAGGAACATACACGTATGGGAATTTATTCGTCATTCACAGCACAAACGTTTCAGGATAAAATTTGCTCAATATGCTGTCCATCACAAGAGATGACAATGCTGCAAACGAAGAACAACGTGCAATATGGCTGCTCGCAGCACGTCGCGGTCAATGTTGGCCACTTCTGTTTGATAATTGTTTTCAGATCTGAGAGAGAGAGAGAGAGAGAGAGATAGAGAGAGCGTGCCGTCCTGTTAAACTGTGCATTTCATGTATTCCCGAAGGCAGAAATCGCAAAGAGTAAGTTCTTGTCAGTGGACTGACTAGGACCCCGGAAACACTCCAGAAGTTATGTGTTTAATCCCGAATATTCGGTTGAGCAATTTCTTCACCTGCTGACCGACGTATAGAGGTGAGGCATCTTGCATGAACACGGTAGAGTCCAAACATTGCCGTTACTGCTTCTGCTGTGCGCCACAGTCAATCTCTTTCTTGTTATTACATAGAGATGGGTCGTTCGCGAATGATCCGTTCCAAATGATTCGGTTCGACAGAGTGGACGAACAGATATAATAGTTCCAGCAGATGACGTTCACCATTCGCTTGAACCGTTCGCTTCTGTTCCCAAGCTGTGAATCCGAAGTTCTTGCACTTACGTTTCGTTCCTCGGTCAGAGCTGGTGTTTGATTGCCCATTAATTAGTTACTAGATCGAATTTTTTTACGTGTTTTACTTGAACTATCTTATAACAATTTTATCTTCGGTTTTATCTAATAATTTGCAGTAAAATGAAGATATTTCGCATTGTTATAAATTTTTTTATTTTCATATTTTGATTTTGCCTGCGGTTTCTCTCTGAAGCAAACAACGGTGCTAATTTTACGTGATAGAAACCTGGATTTGTCTCTGAAATTTGTTAGCCGCAAAGGCAAATTTGGAATCTACAATAGTTATGCATTACTTTATCTGAAACATGATCGAACCGTTATTTCTAGTGCTATGACAGCTACAAGTACATTCCATTCTCTTGATTTATTTGAAATTGAAGTTCTCTAGAGTTTGGATTTATTTGTTGCAACGGTGCATTTTCGTATGGTACTTCTTACTGCTGCTGCATTCATTGACAACCAGGTACTGTTAGGTACTCTCTTATGCTGTTTCTAGAAACCAGCTCTCACCGCTGATACGATTCTTGAATGATGAACGGCCTCTAAGATGTACTTATGGAAAACTGAATGACAAGCATCCACGAAAAACGATAATATTTATTGTCTTTGATTTGCTTTATTTTACTCATCGTTGACGTATAAAATGCTAAATGGGTGATTTATGCCACAGATAATCTTACTAGGTGCGATTAAATGGGAATAAAATGCACAGCTACAGTGTATCGAGTGCGGAAAGGATACATAAGAAGTCAGCGTAAATAGACCCGGCGAGTGAGCCTGGAATTTCAGATGTCATAAACAACTATATTATATTGCGCAAACGAATGCGCTTGAAATAATTTTAACTACTGGTACTTCATCAACTAGTGTGAATTCTGCAGCAACACGAGTAAAAAAGGGATTGAGTCGGAAGAGGAATTTCCAATGCAAGTTGTCTTTAGCAACGGGGGTTGCATTTCACATCAATGGCAAGGTAACCACGTTGCTTCGTGAAACACGCACGGGACAGTCCAAAAGTAAGTGTGGTCTTGCAGTAAAAAGAAGAAATATGGGAACTAAAGAGGCCACACATATTTTTTTTTTTGTATTTTTTTCAGTAAAAAGAAGATTTACTATTCATTTTTCTTTGTGGAAAATATTGTGCGTGGTGTTATTTACCTGCACGTTCTGCAGCAGTTACTTGTGACTTAGTACGTTAAATGTTGGATGATGCCCATTCATATGCCCTAGGTATCATTTCTAGTAAGACGGAACACCACCTCACTTCCTCTTAAAAGTGAGGATTATCTGTAATTGAAGTTCTCTAGAGTTCGGATGTGTTGAAGAGGTGCAAGTGAGTGTGACCTCCTTAGTCCCCATATTTGACATCACTTGGTTTTTCTATTATCGGGCTACATTAAAAATCAAGTGAATCAACCTCTTTACCAACTACCCTTAAATTTAAAGAAATAATTGTAGCAGCTGTTGCTACTGTAAAACAATTATATGCTTTCTGGGATGAAATTTGTTATAGGTGTGACTTTTGTCACGTAACACGTGACAGCGACATGGGACATTTGTAAGATTGTGACTTATAAAGGCGTTGAGGTTTGTACCTATAGAATATTATTTCTTTGATGTTATAATTAAGTAATAGAACATATATTTTATGTTAATAAATAAAATAATAGAATATGTCTTTCGTATTAATAAATTAAATAATAGAATACATAATTGGATAATAGAATATAGCTTTTATGTTAATAAATTAAGCAAATATTTATTTTATGTTATCAGATTTTTAACTACATAATTTATTTATTTTATATCAATTTGTTGATCCGCCTAGTTTATTACCCTATAGTTTTTCATGAAAGAGGTACTTTGTAAATGAACCACTATAGATTGAAATAAATTATTGCTGCAATTAAATACTAGGAAAATTACAATTAACAGTGTCAAAAGTAGATTTTTTCTGTGTGTTGGTTTTGAATGTTGTTTACCTGTCCAAGATAAAGTGAATAAATTGAATAAAATTCGTACCTAGAATGGTACTCCTAACATCATAATCGCCGTCTTACGCTCGATAAAACAATGAAGATAAAACAGATGATATATTAAACCTAATAAGCTAAAAGAAACATAAGCACTTTCGGTTCCTCCTGGAACTATCTTCAGATGTGATTAAGAAACAGCAAATTGAGCATCAAAGCGATGGCACACACGTGGGGGCGAGTCGTTACAGCATGTATCCCCGATGTAATTAATCATAATGCTTTCGGCAAGTAAGAGAGCATATTTATTATTTGGGGTGGTTACGATGCTAGCTTCCCCCATGATGGTATGTGACTTCCCTTACTAACAATTTGTGAAAGGGAGGTCTTGTTATTATGCATTCTAATATCATGCATGTGCTCCTTTTGTATAATTTTGTAACTCCTCCATGTGGATCCCACGTAATTGGTGTTTCGTCCCTCCGTGTCGTTACCAAGCAAAGGTATCACGTATACACTATGTCGGGATTCCATGTTGGCAGATCGCGGTCTTTTCCTACCAGTTGAAAAATGGTAGTAGTTGTCAAGCCAAAATCCAATCTGAAGGCGCTGCAAACATTTTTCAAGGTACGGGTAATTTGTGGATCATACGTAATGGAACCCACAAATGTCCTATTCTTGTTTCACGTGCCAAAGTTGACATCATGGTGTTATTAAATGTTTTGTAAATGGTGGCAACGATCTCGGGACCATGTTCAAGATCTGCTGCGAATTTTGACTTTTATATAGAACAGGTGAGATAGAGCTGTATGTTCTTCTGTTCGCAGGTGTTTGTACTTCTGATTCTGGAAAAATGTTCCAGGAATATGTGACAGCTACAAAAATCGATCGAAGTAATTTCGATATCTGATGCAAATATAAAAGTAATAAATATCAATATCAAGATGCAATGTAACGGATAAAAAGTGCCAAATGCTTTAGAAATATCGTCAAGAACGGTATTATTAACATAATCCTGCGTGAATTCTGCGCACATTGTACTGTTCAAGTGGGGTTACCATTTTTTCATTAATCACCCTTCTGAAAATTTTGTATTTTATTTCCCAATACTATCAATTTTCCATTGAAGTTTTCAGCGTCTAAGGCGAAATTGAAACGAATTTTTCTTAAGCTTTATTTAAAGCAACATTTATCATGTCATATTCTCAAGATAAAAAAGCCATAAAAGTTTCAGAGCTTCGGAAAAGCTGAAGATGCCCAAATCCTGCCGCTAAAATGAGAATCGTCGGGCGCAATAGTTGGCACTGACAGTACTTGTCGATAAAACCGCAGGACGCAGGCTTTGCCGAGCCTCCATCGATTTTTCTACTTTTCTTTCTTCATCCCATTTCCCCCGGTCTCCGTCCTCTGATAAAACTAAAATGTTTCGCGACCGAACAAAGCGCAACAAACTCTCACAGTTTAAAAGGATTAAAGTTTCAAGTTCCTCTCTCAGAAGCACCGGTTTTACGATCCCACCGCCGAGAGCCAAAACATAAAAAGCAAACCAGCGAAAAGAACAGGCAACAACCAAGCTGGCAGCTTCCTTACCCACATTCCTGCTTTGAAAACACCGCAACTTGGGAAACGACCACTGGGAAGCTCGCTCATAAGTTTGCTAGTTGCCTAGAATTACTTATTTTTTTCTTCGTCTCCCTCCCCATCTCATCTCTTTCTGAATGTGAGTAAACCATATTCAGTAAATTGTTTCACTCAGAATTCACTCCGCTGTATTCCCTTCTTTTACATTCAACAGTTTTGATAAGATGGTTTGGAGACATGCTCTCAGTTTTTCAGTTTTCATTTTATCAGAAACTTTTCGGATCCCCCCCCCCTTCGGACAGCTGTTTTGCTACCGCCAGTTCTGTAGTCGGTACCAAAAATTATGCTTACGACTATTTTTTTTTTTTTTTTGATTGGAGGTTTAACGACCACCGTGAGCAACTCAATGGGCTATAAGCAGTCGCCCGTCCCTAATTTAGGGTCACTGGTTCCAGGGAAGGGAGAGAGCCAGTGCCGTAAGACAAACACAACATCCATGCCTGACCGGGATTCGAACCCGGACCCCTTACGGACGAATGATCAAGAGGCTAGCGCCTTAGACCACTGCGCCACCGGGGCGGCACTTACGACTATGAACACATTTTAGTGAAAGTACTGATAGCTGTAGAAAACGTTTGTAATACTTATTATTTCTAAGCGCTTTGCATCACAGTGAATGCCGCCCTGGTGCCACGGTGGTGGTCGAAACGAAAGCTTCGAATCGTTCGTCCAAAATGGTTCCGGGTTCCAATCCCGGTAAGGCATGGATGTTGTGTTAACCTTAGGGTTCTGGCTCTCTCCCTCCTCTGGAACCAGTGGCTCTAAATTAAGGACGAGCGACAACTCATAGCTCAGTCAGTTGCTTACGGTGGTAGTTCAACCTCCAATCAAAAACAAAATAAAACAAAGATGGCATCGAATTTTCGAATGTGATGAAGATGCCCTTTGAATCAGTTCTGAGGATAATTGAATTTATCAAAGCTATTTAAAGTCAATGGAACCAGCATGGGAAGAAGTAGTATCTGACCGAAGAAACAAGGTTTTCAATCGGGATTTTAATTCCGCGTATATTGCTGTTAACGAAATCGTGAACTTACGCCCTCTTGTTGCAGACTTGTGCGTTAAGAAAAATGGGAAATTATATGAGAAACATTTCGCAGCGGAAACGCTCTCCAACAAAGAAATACATTTTCAAATCAGACTCTTAGAAGCAGAGATATCAACAAATATAAGATATGCATCTACGCCCCTGACGGGAAAAACATGCATTATTTTAAGAAGTAAATATTCTCAAAAGGTTTTTTGATGTGAGCGGTATCGGTCCAGGAAAGAATTTTTTTCAGTCCAGTTTCCAGGAGATCAGATTTTCCTGCAAATTCATCCGAAGCAGAAATTAATATCTATTCCCCCTGGTGGCCAAACCATTCTTTACCAAATATTAGAAATCATATGAAAAATATTTCCCATCAGACGCTGTATGCGATACAGGAAGAATTTTTCAAATCGGAGTTCTAGAATGAAAAATGTCGGGGAAAACACAATTTACCTTATCGCCCCCCTCCCTAGCGGAAAGTCTATGACTTATTTGAAAATTTTGATTTTATATGAAAACAAATTTCGCACCGGAAGCGCTGTCCTACAAAGAAGGAAGTTTTCAAATCAGACTCTTAGAAGTAGATATATTGACAAAAATATGATATATATATATATATATATATATACGGCCCCTTGCGGTTAAACCATGAGTTATTTTAAGAAGAAAATATTACGAAACGGTTTATCGACGTCAGTAGTATCGGTCCACAAACGAATTGTTTTCCATCGAGATATTAGAAGCTCAGGTTTTGATGCAAATACATCAGAAACGGAAATTAAGGCTTACGCCCCCTGGTGGCCAAACCATTTTTTACCAACAATTAGAAATTATATGCAAAAGATTTCCCAGCAGGAGCTGTATCCGGTGCAGAAAGAATTTTTCAAATCGGAATTTTAGAAGCAAAGATACCGGGAAACGTAATTTACCTTTACGCACCCTAGCGGAAGGCACATGAATAACTTGAAAATTTTGAAATTATATGATAAACATGTCGCACCGGACTCTCTATCCAATAAAGAAGGAATTTTTCAAATTGGGCTATTAGAAGCAGAAATATTGACAAAAATATGGTATAGGTCTACGCCCCTGGCTGAAAAACTATGCAATGTTTCAAGAAGAAAATATTTCTAAAAGGTATATCCAGGTGAAAGGCATCGGTCCACGAACGAATTTTTCAATCGAGATTTTAGAAGCTCATATTTTGTGGCAAATACATCAGAAGCAGAAATTAAAGCTTATGCCCCGTAATGACCAAGCTATTCTTTACCAAAAATTTTAAATTATATGCAAACGATTTTCCACCGGGAGCTGTATCCGCTGAAGAAAAAAATTCAAATCGGTGTTTTAGAAGTAGAGATATCGGGGGAAACGCAATTTACCTTTACGCCCCCTAGTGGAAAATCTATGTGTAACGTGAAAAGTGACTTTACCTAAAATACTCTTCGACATAAATGGAATCGAAAGGTAAAATAATTTTCCACTCGGATGTTTGAAAGCAAATATGTGGAATAAAATACGTTTTGTATTCGATATCATCTGCATTTACGCCCTCTACCGGCGAGATTGTACATCGTAAAACATAAAAACGAAATAAAGGATAATCATTCGACATATTTGAAGCTTCCCGATGCATAAAGATTTTTTAAATCTGACTAGTAGTTGCAGAGATATGGTGTCCACACGCCGACTGACGGACGGACAAACCGATAACATAAGCACTACCTTTTTTTACAAAAGACGTGATAAAAAAATGACGGAGCAGCTCATAAAAACAACGAAACAAGCGGATAGTCGTCTTTGCAAGAGAGATCGTCTCTCTTGCTAAGGAAGGCTCCCTCAGTAAGCGAAATCACTGGGCCGCCTAGGTAACCGAGTAGTCTGAGGCGTAGTCTTCTGATCATTTTTGTGAAATGACCTCGGAGGAGGCATGGGCAGTGTGCTTGTTCACTGGCGTTGGCACTATCCTACTCCTGAAACCAGTGGTCCTAAATTAAGGACGGGCAGCTATTTATAGCACTCCGAAACATTCACGTTTGTTGCTAAACCTTGAACAAAAAAACCGAACAAATAAGCCGAAGAACACATTTCTGACGTCATCGTACGAGAGCGGATGCGCACATTACTGTCCATTCATTAATATCTAGCAGTTGGGAACAATGGACTTGGCTAGTTTTAGGGGAGGTTCGGACTGAAAACTAGAGATATGTATCCTTCCTCTAGCTACACACCTCCAACTGTTGGAGCAAACGATAAAGAAATAATAATAGGATGGGGTGGAGAGAGCTATTGAATGGAGTTCCTTCTAGTGTTGATTAACTGTTGTGTTTAGTAGCTTCTCGTTAAGTAACCTTTATGGGAGGGTACTGAGGCTTCGCATGCGTGTTATAGTTGTGAACAATAATATTAACAGGAGCACCAAAAAGAAATAGACAAAAAAATGAAGACATCTCTGGAGTAAAGGTAGCCTTCCTGCCACAAAGTTAGCTTAAGAAACCAACAACTCATGTCAAAGGAGTCTTTTCCTGATATCGCTCCCCTCGCTTCTTCACTCGATTCCACAAAGACTATTTAACAAGAAACACACTAAAGGGAATCATCACTGGAAGGAACCCCATTCATTCCATCTGTCCGATTGTTGTCTTTCCATTGCTGCTCCAAGAGTTGTAAGTGTTTGCTAAGGAAACGACACGTTTCCTTCTTAAAATGCTAAATCCCCTAAAACTTGTCAAGTCCATGCTTCTCAACTGCCAGGTGTTAATGAATGGACATACTGGTTGTTTAAAATATTTTCTTTCGCAAACTGGAGAAGATAACCCCGAAAACAAAACTGATGTAACTCAGCGACAGATCATAAATACAGACACTATTAATTCAGTCAGCTTTTGTAATACCTACTGTTATCAATTCGCATTTACGCGAGCAGAGGGGAAAAACGGAATCCATATACGATGACGTCATAAACGTGCTATCAGGCTCACAAATATAAGACGCAGCAGCTCAGTTACTGGGGGGAAAGCAAGTTATTGCCCTTTATTGAATCAGTACTGCTCTCAAACAAAAAGGCTTAAAACACAGCTGAGTAATGCTCTGACATCCATCTTAAATGTACATATATAGGTACAATCGTGTCAAGGTTAGTAGAGCCGTCCCGGTGGCACAGTGGTCTAACCAATGGCTTCTGACCATTCGTCCGAGATGGGTCCGGGTTCGAATCCCGGTGAGGTATAGATATTGTGTTTGTCTTACGGCACTGGCTCTCTCCCTTCCCTGGAGTCAGTGACCCTAAATTAGGGATGGGCAAATGCTTGTAGCCCATTGAGTTGCTTACGGTGGTCGTTAAACCTCCAATAAAAAAAGAGGCTAGTAGATGACAAGATTATGCTCATCCTGCACTTCCGGTGATTGCTTTGTGACGTCACTGTCCAAATCTCCATCGTAAGACTACCTAATCGCCACATCTCTTTGTATCTGTACCATAGCAGCGTGTCGGAATTATTATTCGTAAACCAGCTGGAATAATCTTCATAAATTCTACCAGATTTGTTAATGCATAATGTTTTCAATTTTTATTTTAGAAAAAACGGGGAATGTTGCTGAGATGTGTTTCTTATTCCTCACAAAGAAATTCTTTAGTATATGACAATCATATGTTCCCCTGTGGTTTTCCCTTCTAAATTTATATAAAAACAGCAAAAATTATCCCTGTAACTGAATTAACATTTAAAAGTATAACCGTTTTCCCGCCTTTTACGTAAAAAAATGTACGTAAGGTATTTTTGAAATCTCCTTTACTAAAATATTCACATGACTGTGAATTTCCTTTGCCGTTTATGTAAATGTGATTTTGCATAAGCTTTTTGTTCTATGATTGATTTTTTTGATTGAAGGTTTAACGACCACCGTGAGCAACTCAATGGGCTACAAGCAGTCGCCCGTCCCTAATTTAGGGTCACTGGTTCCAGGGAAGGGAGAGAGCCAGTGCCGTAGACCAAACACAACATCCATGCTTCACCGGGATTCGAACCCGGACCCCTTTCGGACGAATGATCAGAGGCCATCGCTTAGACCACTGCGCCACCAGGACGGCGTTCTGTGATTGAGTTATAAGAATTGTTGGCAAGACATCTTCCTCCATAGCTACAGTTCGGATCTACGATTCACATGTGAGGACGGTGATGTCACCCAGGCCGCCCCGGTGGCGAAGTGGTCTAAGCGATGGCTACTGATCATTCGTCCGAAAGGGGTCCGGGTTCGAATCCCGGTGAGGCATGGATGTTGTGTTTGTCTTACGGCACTGGTTCTCTCCCTTCCCTGGAACCAGTGGCCCTAAATTAGGGACGGGCGACTGCTTATAGCCCATTGAGTTGCTCACGGTGGTCGTTAAACCTTCAATCAAAAAAAAAAAAATGTCACCCAGTGACGTCACGATTATTCGCCTGAGAGGAAAACGGGATGAGCGAACTTCTCATATAAGCCTTGCAATCGGGTAAGGAGCCTGGAAAGGATGAAGCATAAAAAGAAACCTTTGTGTCAATACTTGTTTCCAGCATTTTCCATGTGCATACCTTTATTCTTTTTAATTTGCAGCCTGTTTTCACTAAATCTACTATCCATATTTTAGGCACTCTTGATCTTAGGTAACGCCGAGAGAGTTGTCAGTGTTATTCATAATTCCAACTTAGTTTAATCCTATTTTTTTATGTTGAAGATACGCAGTTACTATTAGCTTTATAGACTGACTAGCTCTTAAAAGACACTAACCGAGTAAGATGAATTTACAATTCAAGGTGCTAATTGAGACCGATACACTTTAACAAGAACGAAAAATAGTTTTATCTATAGCTTCACACGTTTACAGTTTATGAAATTAAATTTTCCTTCAGTTTGGGAACTTTTAGTACAATTTCCGGTACATTTAATGTAAATAAAAGTCGTAAATAATTTACAGTCGTTTTAGTCCTTTGCATTAATATGTATTTTTGAATCGTTTAATAGGCGTAAAATTACATGCATAAATGCAAATGCATTTATTCTTTATCAGTTTATCTTAAGTGTTCATATTAAGAAGCCTGAAGAAGCTGCCCGTTGGCTGTGAAAGCTTGCGAAACATGTATTTTTTTTAATTTTGCACCTATTAACGGATTTAAAAATATATATTAATGTATTATTTCGTATTATTGTAAGTAGCGTATAACCCACAATCCGATTTTCTATCTAGCAGTATAATGTTGTTTGCATGTAGGAACATTGTTCAATGTTCAGCTGAACTAACAAAAGGCACCCAACAAGACTTACTACTTGAAGCTTGCACTAACGTAGTTATAAAGGTATTGTGCACTTACTGTTCTGCTCGACACCTCTGGGTAGTACTGGAAACAATCACTCGCAGCAGAGCAGGAGCTGAAACAATCACTCGCAGCAGGGCAGGAGCTGAAACAATCACTCGCAGCAGGGCAGGAGCTGAAACAATCACTCGCAGCAGAGCAGGAGCTGAAACAATCACTCGCAGCAGGGCAGGAGCTGAAACAATCACTCGCAGCAGGGCAGGAGCTGAAACAATCACTCGCAGCAGGGCAGGAGCTGAAACAATCACTCACAGCAGGGCAGGAGCTGAAACAATCACTCGCAGCAGGGCAGGAGCTGAAACAATCACTCGCAACAGGGCAGGAGCTGAAACCCTCCACTGGGCACTGGAACTGTTACCATCACTGCGAAATATATACTGACAAGATAACAGTTCATAGACTTGCACATGAAGCACTCAAAGCACTTGAAGCATACCCTCACGACTGTCTTTTATACTGTTTGACGCTGGTGGTCAACGTCACAAATATATGAGTCTTTGCATAAACGCGTTAGTTTGAAGAAGCGGGGAAGCACAGCAGAAATATGACTATTTCTAACATTTTATCCGTGCTTTCATGCCATCAAAATTTTTTTTTCAAGTTATCTTCAAAACTGAGATACTGTGGCAAATAATAACTCACATTTACAGTGCTATTGGGAATACCATATAACATGAAAAGCTGGTGGATATATCGGATATCTTTCTCGTTTTCACCTCTATGAACCTCAAAAAGGATTTATGTTACACATTTTTGAAGATAATGGAAATTTGTCATCTTAATGATGGTTACTTTCCAATTAATCGGAAACTTAAGACTTTGTCGTTCTGGGTGGTGTAGTGGTTAGAATACCCGGGTGCTATCTGGGAGACGTGGATTCGATTTTCGCACCAGGACGACGAAATTTTCAAGTTTTCGGATATTATCTGACTTACCATCCTTGTCATGTTTACATCACAAAACGGATTATGATCTTCAAAAATTTGCATTGTATGGTGTAATTCCGTATTTCATTCAGGAATTATGTTTTTCGTATTTCAAAATCGGAAATGTCCCAAATGCACACTTACAGCACTGTTTGAGGGAAGACACAGCTGTTTCTGTTTCAAACGTACACTTCCGCCGATTGTAGAGGAGAAATACTATTTTCAGATACTGTATTATAATTTGTAAATGATATCGGCCAAATTTTCAATCTTTTACTATAAGAATTGAATTCTTCTAAAATCCTTTTTTGGCCACATGGGCTTAGTAATTAGAGCTAAAGTCTTTGGGCCGAGATTTGTGCCTCGATACCATGAAGCACTCAAAGCACGGGGGATAAGGAGTAACATTAAGCCGCATGCCATGATGTAAAAACATGACATGAGGATGGTAGATTTCGTTTTTGAAAGAAGACTATCATCTTTCTGTCTTTTTTGTTCTTTGTTTGGAGTTTAACGAACACCATGAGCAATTTTTAAGGCTCTAAGCTTTCTCCAACTTAAGACCATTGTTTCCATGGAAGGGGCAGAGTCAAGGTCACCAGACAGACACGTCACCCATACTTTATCTGTGACTAGAACCAGTGACGATATCTGGAGAATAATCAGAGGGCAGCTCTTCGGATCACTCGACCACCGAGGAAGACTATATCATTTCCCTTGCTAGTTGAACCTGGGACATTTAGCATAACGTGTAGCATCATTTGTGTCCGGAAGAGGGTACACAAATGATGCCAATAACGAACTAACAAATTTCCAAACTTTATTTCCTGAACAGAGACATTGGAGCAATGCATGCATAAATTTTCGCCACTTATTAAAATGACTTCAGGTCAGAAATAACAGAAAACATATAGCAACCATAGCCATATCCGATAAAAAAGAAAACTTTTCCTGCCTGCCTGCAATCCAAGATACCATGTTCCCACCAGGTGGAGAGACTAAGAAATAAAATAAGATTTTTTTTTTTGTATATGTAAACATACTAATTAGCTTTAAATACGGAGGGTGAGGCAACATACGTTCATTCTAGAATATAATGAAAGGATGAAATAGTTGCGTTTCTGAAATTTCAGCTCCTTTAAAAAATAATGCGAACTTAAATTGAACATTCTTTTTCATTAATGACCGGAAACAGGAAGCATGGAAAGTCCCATTGATTCAGAAAATGATCATTAATTGTGTTAATGTTTAACGGACGATTTCAAAATATTGCCACTTGTACCGCAAAAAACGGGTAACTCAGTCCTAATTGGTTGGAAGCACATTCTCCGAATCCAGCGATGATTTGCATACTTAAGGTAATTTGAAAAAGATGAGTGCAGAAAGCAAAAATAGGAGAATTCATAAAGCGAAATAACCATACCATTTATTTATTTACTTCTAAATGTACCAGACGTTCGTCGAAAAACTACCCACATATTTTTTTTATGAAATCAACATAAAAATAGAAGCATGTTTACTGACGACATTTCGGTAAGGTGAGAAGAAATGCTGCTGAAATAAGTTCAGATTTTGAGGTCACCAGTTTCCAAAAGAAGGTTTTTAATTATGCTTTCATTTCATTTACTTAAAAAAACTAAGCATTTTTATTTATTGTTCCTTTGTTTTAGATACTGTATTTTATAATTCACGTTGTCTGTGCTTATCATTTGTCCTGTCTTTTAAAAAGAAACAGCAGTTTTGGCGTTCTGAAGGGCGGGCACGATGCTCCTACTCCAATTGAAAATCGTGATCAAAAACATAATGACGGCCGGGTTTCCACAGAAAAAATCAAAGGGTCACAGTGGCAACTGTGACGCAACCTACAACGTAGAACTACGTCACCTGTCACTACTTCATGGCACCATCACACTAGTTTTACGCCCTTAAAGGATTTACTGAAGGACAGTTGACGTAGCCCTATGGTCTAGGTTAAGGCACAGTTGCTACTGTGTCCCTTTGATTTTTTTCAAAAAATGTAAAGAAAAGAATAGAGCAACAAGAAGAAGAGTGAAATACAACAAGTGGAAGAGTGAAATACAACAAGTGAGTGAAATAACACGAAAGAAATGTTTTACTGTATTTTCTTAAAAGCAACTTACACTACACGTATAAATAATAATTCGTAGTAACTTATGCTGACTATAAATTAATGCTAGTAGAAGGCGTAATCATTCTTGTGAGTAGTTATTGCTAAAATTGTTTCTGAAGAAATCGTTCTTCAGAAAAAGTTTTTCAAAATATTTAATTACCTTGTTATAAATTTGGCGGTACGTCTCGGCCTTAATTTAGTCTTGTTGTTTTTCTTGTTCTTGTCTATTAGGAGTGCAACTTAATTCTCGGCCCCTACCCGCAAGCGATCATAGAACGTCGGAAACTGCAAATAGCTGTGTGCGATAATGGCTAATTGCAGCGCCATCCTACAGCTTTCCAAGCAACCGTAATCGCTCACAGCTGTAGTGACAGAAGGGACGAAAGTTGACGGTGAAAGCAATGTCGTTCGAGAAGCAACATTTGAGGCACTGCCTCCTGTTCGCATTTCAGCCGAACAAAAGTACCTCGGAAGGCCAGAAAATGATCTTTACTGCTTTGGGTGAGGTCGCTGTGTCTTATAGTACGTGTAAGAAATGGTTCCAGCGGTTTAAGCAGTGAAATTTCGATCTCCATGTTGCAGAACGTCCGGGACAGCCCCAGAAAGTTGACGATGAGGAACTGGAACAACTGTTGGATGCGGATCCCTGTCGCACACAGTCAGAGATCGGCCAGAAAGTCGGAGTAACACTACAAGTCATTGCAAAACGCCTGCACAAGCTTGGACGGATTCAGAAGGAGGGCCGTTGGGTGCCCCACCAACTCACAGCTGCGAACAAGTCTAGGCTCTACGATGTTCCTGTGGCCTTGCTCTCCAGATTCAAGAAGAAGGATTTCCTCCACAAGATTTTGACTTTTAATGAGAAGTGGATCATCTACGATAATCCTAAGCGGCGCAAATCGTGGGTTTATCCTGGTCAGCCTACCACCAGTACCGCCAAACTGAATATCCATGCCAAGAAGTTGCTGCTGTGCATATGGTGGGATCAGCGCGGTGTCGTACACTATGAGTTGCTCAAACCTGGTGAAACGGTCAATGCTGAGCGTTATTGTCAGCAACTCATTTGTGTGAGTGACGCAATGGAGGCGAATACGCCATACACCGGCAAGGGCAGAATATCGGTCCTGTTGCTTCAGGATAACGCGCGTACTCACACCGCGAAAACTACTTTAAACACGATCACTTACCTGGAATGGGAGATTTTGTCCCACCCGTCGTAGTCTCCAGACTTCGCCCCGTCGGATTTTCACCTCTTTCGCTCCCTGCAATATCACCTGAGTGATACGCACTTCACTTCTGTCGACGAGGTCCAAAAAGTATAATTGATGACTTTATCAACTCGAAACATCCCTCTTTTTTCCGCAGTGGCATTCGGCAGCTCCCTGACAGATGGCTCAAATGTATCCAACACAATGTGGATTATTTCCCTGATTAGGTACGTATTTGATTTGCTATAATTTGCTATCAACGTGTCATGCCTGAAGCCGAGAATTAAGTTGCACACCTAATAGATTCAGAATGCATCGGCGATGTTAAGGTTTGAGACATAATACATTCATTATCCAGCGAAGTTGTGAAGACTGGCGATGTGCATTGGTATTCCCTGCTCTGTGTGAAAGTTCAAAAATCTGAATCGATAACATCAATCTGCATCTTTTTTTGCTGTTCAGGCTAAATTTGTGCAGTTGAAGTGGAAGGTTGTGGCTCTAGAGTCGAACTCGGGTAAAACGCATCCTGGCGTGCGGACTATTGAAGCTCACAACATTCCCGTGATCTTTCGGTTGATCTCTTAGTGGGCCTTTTCGGATTGCTCTTGTTCTGCTCTAGCTGTTCCTTCAACTTTCGTCGGTTCTTATACACTGGTGCGCAAAAATTAAGGACTAAGAGGAGAAATTAGCATAAAAGCGGAACTAGCAGGCAGGCAGAACGGACCAAAAGACCACTCAGGAGATAGACTAGAATCCGGTATGGTAGTGCATGCGCATATATGCAGCATGACGGGGGTGGGGGGAGGGGTCGGAAGAGTATAAAGCACACGGGCGGTGTACGCTCAGCAATTCGGTGAAAGCTATTGCACGGTGTACATCGGTTTGAACGCGTCGAATTGCTGCCACCGCGTGATATGGCAGAGAGGCCATCCAGTAGACGACATATGGATGACTTTACCCGAGATCGCGTCAATGGGAAGTTGGAAGAAGGTCGATGTGGAAGAAGGTCGACTAGTGTGGCCGGGGAGTTCGGGATCGCTCAAAACATGGTTTCACGAGCTTGGAGAGCATTTCAAACGACAGGAACAGCTGTACGATAGTTTAGCAGTGGTCGTCCACGAGCAACCAAGGCGGAGGAAGACCGGTATATTGTCCTCCAGGCGAGAAGAGACAGACGGCAGACAGCAGGAGAAATCGCAAGGCACATGTAACAGACAACTGTACGTCCGTTATCGCGTTTTACTGTGGCCAGGAGGCTGCACAAAGGTGGTCTATTTGCACGACGACCAGTACGGTGTGTGCCATTAACGCCTGCTCTTAGGAGACGGCGGTTTCTGTGGTGCCACGAACACAAGAACTGAACACATCAGCAATGTGGTCGAGTTCCCTTTACGGATGAGAGCCGATTTAGTCTGACGAGCGATTCTGGACATTTACACATCTGGAGATAGAGGGAACGCAATCACACCTCCAACATCATAGAAAACCCGGTTTGGAGGTGGCGGAGTTCTCGTTTGGGGAGGTATCATGCTTGGTAGCCGTACTGACCTCCAAATCTTCCAAGGATGCTGAATCACTGGTGTCCGCTATTGTACCGAGGTTTTCCTGCCTCAACCGCGTCTGTTCGAGGTGCTGTGGGTCCTGAGTTCCTCTTCATGGACGACAACGCTACACCTCATCGTTCAGTGGCTGTCGCAGAGCTCTTGGAGAGTAAAGATATTCAACGCATGGATTCGCCGGCAAGGTCCCCGGACCTGAATCCAATCGAACACGTTTGGGACCTTCTCCGGAGACGCTTGGCAGCACGTCACCAGCCGCCAGGAACGATTCCGCAGCTGCGATTGGCGCTACAAGAGGAATGGGCCGCGATGCCTCAACAGCTCCTTGACAACGTCGTCCTCAGCATGGACATACGTTGTAAATCCTGCAACGCAATCAGTTGTGATCATATCCGCTACTAAAGACTGGATTTTTCTTGACAGCCGCCTGTCACATGGACGTTGCTCCTATTACAGCAAATTATAAAACGCCCTGAGTTATGTTTAAACCGGATGAAATAGCAAATTGTTTCAATTTCAGTATTTTAAAATCCTCTTAAATAAACAAAAGCCTTTGAGAAACGAACATCAGATCACCGCCTCCATGATAGTGGAAAAACTAAAACAGAAGACTAGTGCGAAAAGCAGGGTCTAATCTGGGATTCGAACTCGGTTACTTGGTAAATGAGTGTAGCATCCGAACCTTTTCTTCACTGGGATGTCACAATCGCTTTATGACAATTTCTTTCAAACTCATAGGCCGTTCTTTTCCCTTGCAAAAAATGTGTGCAACTTTGGAGCTTCACCACCATCTTCGTAATAATTATTACCAAAAAATTCCTCGAATTTCGGCAGACTGGAACAATTATACATGTGAAACTGTTACATGGACGTTGTTCCGCGATAGGAATAACAGAAGGTCATGATTGAATTTATACAACAGTGCATGAATATCTGCAAAAGCTTAAATTTAGCAGCCGCTAAATCACCCCGAAGCGGCATCATATGCTCATTAATTTGCTTTGAAGGTAATGTTCCATACAAATGGCAGTTCACTATATCGCGGTGTGGTGTTGATCTAAAACACAATTAGTGCACATTTCCGAGGTCATTTGCCACAAATTAAGTCTCAGTAGTTTAAAGTGTTGAGCCAGCTGCGTAACAAGTGATATTGATTAGATTTGGCGCTGTCTGCCAAATTCTATTGCTATGCACTTCACTGTATCTCCGGAGTTTTCTGTGCACCCCAACATGATAGAAGGAAATGATTTCCTCTACTGCAATACTTCCGTGTACATTTCCATAAACGCTCCTCTACTGCAATACTTCCGTGTACATTTCCATAAACGCTCCTCTACTTTTACAGTGAAGTGACAGACGAATATATAGGCTGTAGGAAGATGAACTCGTACGAGCTGTTTGTGCGCACTCTTTCGAGTTTTTCAAAAATTCTAAATATGGGTTCTATTTTCAGTAAAGGTCCTGCTTTAATTCAGTATCTGTTTCCTCCTTAATATGTATTACGTACATAGGGTTTCTAGCTTTTAACTTTGCCTACGTACGTTCTTCTTTGGCAAACGGAAAGTTATTCCCGACACGAAATAAACGCAAATGAGGTTCGAACGACGTTGCTATATACAAAAAGTTAGTAAAATCATTGATCATGATACGCTTTCCAACATACCAGAAATCATCACTCAAGTTATGGGGATACTGGCTGTGGAATAAATCTCGATCCTGTGCCCTGACCTTTGATCTTATTTCGATGATATTCAACAGAACCGGTTCAGTATACCTCCGCAATGCATGATAACATTTTGTCGCAATCGAAGCATTTTTACGTCAGTTATGCTGCATAATGGCTATGGAATAGATACCGCTCCTGTGTCCTAACCTTTGACCCCATTTCGCCCGTTTTCAACAGAATTTGTCCCCAGGTAGGCCGCTACAACATACTAACATTTTATCAAAATTGAAGCATTTTTAAATACGTTATGACGCATAATGGCGATTGACGTGATTCCGCTTCTATGTCCTGACCTTTGACCCCATTTCGCCCATTTTCAATAGGGTTTGTGACCAGGTGGTCGCCTACTACATACTAAAATTTCATCGAAATTGAACCTTTTTTACGTTAGTTATGACGCATAATGGCGATTGACGTGATTCCGCTCCTATGTCCTGACCTTTGACCCCGTTTCGCCCATTTTCAATAGGGTTTGTTCCCAGGTGATCCCCTATTACATACTAAAATTTCATCGAAATCGAACCACTTTTACGTGAGTTATCGAGCGGACAGACCGACGGACTGACGGACGTACAGACGGACAAAGCTGGAGAATATACGCTTCTTCAAATTACGGTTGGAAAGCGTAAAAAATGGAGAAAATAACGCCAATCAAAGACTTGCTCTTAAGAAAGGTTTTTCGCGTTGCACTTCTCTTCGTCACACACCAGCGTTGCACCACTTAAGAATTCCAACGAAATAATGTGTTATATTTCGTTACAAGGTAAGTATTTGGAGCCAGGCGAATGTGCTGATTAAAGAATAATGCATGTCAACTCCATTCCAAAATGTCCTCATGATCATCAAAAATTCCCACTACTAAGCGGATTTCGTCGACCATATAGTTCATCCAGAGTCTTCCTCCACTTCTCTCTGTCCAAGGCCATCACTTCATCGAGCCCATTATTTTCTAAACTTGATTTAATCTCCTTCATCCCCTTTTTCCTTGGTCTTCCTCTTTCTTGGAGCCCCCCACTCCATCAGAATTTTAGGAAGTCTTTCTGATGACCTTCTCTTTACATGGCCGAACCATTGCAATCACCGCATCTCAATAGTTTGAAGAATGTCTACTTTAACACTTATAATATCTCGAATTTTGTATTACGCACTTTTTCACATCTGGACTTCCTTGCAGAACGCTTCCAAAACTCCATTTCTGCATCCAATAATCTTTGTTGATGTATTTTATTCAGTGTCCACGTCTCCGCACAATGTAAAATGATACTCTGTACGATCGCAAAACAAAATGTGTCTTTTTACTCTTGGAAAGACATTGCTGCTCCAAAGAACAGGCTTCAAAACAGAAATAGCTTTCCTGCCCTCCGCAATTCTCAACAATCTAACTAACATTATTATGAAAGAAAAACAGGATTACGCCATATAATACAAATTTTGAAGATGACAATCCGATTTTTAGTGTAGTGGTTAGCATACCCGGGCGCTTTCTGGGAGACGCGGATTCGAGTCCTGTTCCAGAACGATGAAAATTTTCAAGTTTTCGGATATTATCTGACTTACCATCCTTGTCATATTTACGCCAAAAATCGGATTGTCATCTTAAAAATTTGTATAATGTAACATTATTATTTTCGTTCAACACTATGTGGTTCTCTCACTGTGCAACGGATGAAAATGACAAAGGAAGAGTCATTTTCATCCGTTGCGCAGTGAGAGAATCACAGAGTGTTGAACCAAAATACAAAAAACAAACATAACAGAAAATCCACGATTAGGGGTAAATAGAATCATGGGCACAACCGTTGTAATGCCAAGAGGCAAAATTTTCAAGATCGAAGAAATTATTCCCATGTATTGTACATTTTACTTACTATATCCCTTATGATTTTTCCCGCATGTATCTACGGCAAAAGGAGGACACGTCTTCAGTCCTGTAATATGGCCGTTTAATAAGAGGTATGGCCCCATCTGGCAGCGATACATGCAACCAAGCGCCGATTCTTTGATGCATATACCGGTTCCTTAGAGAGCCTAGTGGCACATTCCGCCATTATTTCTGCAATTGGTGACGAAGGTTGTCCAATGTTTGTGCTGGGTACTGACTTTGCAGGTGACATCGTTCCATCTACATCCCAGGCATGGTCAATAGGATATAAATCCGATGGCTTTGTGAAAGATTGGGAGCGTGTTCACATCTCGAACAGAGAGAGAGAGAGAGAGAGAGAGAGTCCTTTGGATGACATGTGTCGCCAGTGGTCGTGCACTACACTGAAAGGACATACATTATGGGATGCCTGGTTCCTGTTCAAGGCGACGCTGTCACCCCTGATGCTTTGTGAACGAACCCACCGCTTGGCAGGCATGCACAGAGAGCATCACTAAATTCACGTAAATGTCTATTCGATGTCAGCATGGGTTAATGTCGTGAGCTAAAAGAGTTTGAAGAACGAATGATAGTGAGTGCCTGAAGCATCGGTCACTCTATCTTGGAGGTGGTACAGCAATATGGTGGTACAGTATCCCCGTCGACAGTATCGAGAGTGCATCGCCAATGCGACATTTCTGGACTACTATCGCATCGTGGACAATGCTGTGGATGAAGAAAGTTAGGGATGAACATGGCCGTCGACGACTCTTTCTTATACACTGCCGGAAAGGGAAAACAGAACACCAAGAAGGAATTGGCGGACGATCATGAAATTTACATATGTTAATGGGGTCAAATGTACGTAGGTGTGATGTTAATTTCGGGACCATCCGGTGAGCGCTTACGCCACAGCACGGCATAATATGTAAATTATCGTCGGTGGTATTTAAGGAGTACGGCGAAGTGAATGTAATCAGTCGTCGGCGTACGGACACGTGCAAAGACCCAGAAGAAGCTGCAATGCCTGGACATGGAAGACGTGTACGATTTCAGCAGTTATCGGAATTTGAGCGAGGTCGTCTAGTCGGACTCCGTGAGGCCGGGTGGTCGTATCGTCGTACTGCGGAGCGAATTGGACGGGAAGTATCGGTGGTGGTACGATGGTGGCGTACATGGTCCGAAGAACATTCCCACACGAGAAGACGTGGAGCTGGGAGTCACAGACGGACTGATGAGCGGACCGATCGACGCATAAGAAGAACGGCGTTATCAAGCAGAACATCCACTGCGACGCAAATCCGAGCTGCCGTTGCAGCTGAGGTGACTGTGCGAACAACCCGCAACCGTCTACTGGATGCAGGACTACGTGCACGTGTGCCTCTGACTCCAGCCTACCGTCAGGAACGGCTGCAGTGGTGTCGCCAACGTCTGCACTGGAGAACGCAATGGCAATCTGTCGTGTTCAGCGATGAAAGCAGATTCTGCTTGGGAGCCTCCGATGGCCGTATGCGTGTTCGCAGACGCACAGGGGAGCGTCTCCAACCTTCTTGCATCCGCCAGCGACACAAATGGCCTACACCTGGTCTCCTGGTGTGGGGAGCGATCAGCAATCACTTTCGTACACAACTAGTGTTTTTACCGGGTACGTTAAACAGCACCTCCTACATCAACAACATCATTCATCCCGTTGTTGTGCCATTTGTATGGTCGGTCCATCGTGGTGTTTTCCAGCAAGATAACGCGCGCCCACACACGGCACGTGCAACGCAACATGCACTTCAGGGTGTGAGACAACTTCCATGGGCTGCACGTTCACCGGATTTGTCCCCCATTGAGAACGTGTGGGATTTTATGCGACAACGACTTATCCGGTCTCCGCGGATAGCCACGACCGTCCCCGATTTACGCGTCTAGGTTGAGGATGCTTGGAACTCAATACCCCAAACTTATATTCAACATCTGTACGACAGACTCCATGCCAGAATTGCACAGTGTGACGCAGTTCATGGCGGTTCAAGTTTGTACTAACTATGTTACATGGCAATGTTATTTTTTAGTTTACCAGCAAATACAGCTGTATTTTGCCATAATGTTTTGATCACGTTATCCTCTGTATTCCGTTATTATGCTGTATAAATTTCATTGGTATCAGACGTTTCCTTCTTGGTTTTCTTTTTTCACTTTCCGCCAGTGTAGTAACAATCAACCGCAGAGCGGCAGTGGTACATATTGCTGCCTAATTCAGCGAAGGAGGTACCAGAAATATCTCCACTAAGACCTCCAGGCGATCATTAGCCACAATTGGTAATGGGAGGAGCCAACACACCAGTGTCCCATAGATAACACCCCATCACCGCAGCGAATGCCTCACCTTGGTCAAAGAAAATCTGTACTGGACTTTGGATGATTGGATACAGGTATTGTGGTCCGATGCGTTCCGTTTCCATTTGTTTTACACAGAAGGAAGGGACCGGATTGGGTGGAAACCGCACGAAACGATGCATCCTGCATGTCAGTAAGGAAGTGCTCAAGGTGGTAGAAGCCCGATTGTGTTCTTCAGCGTGTTCATCTGGCACACGAAACATCTAGTACGTGCAGGTGCAACTCTGAACGATCCAAAATAAGTGTCCATCCTTGAAAATCATCTGCATCCGGTTGTGGCCATCATGCATCACAGCGCTACGGACTCTTCCAGTCGAGACAATGCGCGCACTCCACAAAGTCGTTTTGACTAGAACATGGTTAAAAAATAATTTGCAGATGTTCTCACACTGGAAAAGCCTCCGAGTAAACCATGAATGAACGCTATAGAAAATCTTTGGTATGCTGTGGAAATGACCGTTCTAGCGTGGAGTCCTCCTCTCGGGAATGCGAAGGAATTATGGACAGCTGGGCAGCAAGTATGGCTGGAGGAAGCTATGTAGTGCTTTCGTGACCAAGTAGTCCCAATTCCTTCCATGTGACTGTTCTCTGCTGGGCATCCCATGGTTTTTATCCACTTAGCGCACGAACGGCATTGCTCTTCAGTATTGTCAGTCTTGTTTTTTTTTTTTTTTTTTTGATTGGAGGTTTAACGACCACCGTGAGCAACTCAATGGGCTATAAGCAGTCGCCCGTCCCTAATTTAGGGTCACTGGTTCCAGGGAAGGGAGAGAGCCAGTGCCGTAAGACAAACACAACATCCATGCCTCACCGGGATTCGAACCCGGACCCCTTACGGACGAATGATCAGAGGCCAACGCCTGAGACCACTGCGCCACCGGGGCGGCATTGTCAGTCTTGTCAAGGATAACTGTAGTTTCTTTTACTTTTACAAGGTTTTCTTCATTGTTTCCTATTCACCTCCCCCCCCTCCCCGATACGTATTCACTAATTTTGGAACTGTAAGTTTTGTATTTTTTGGATGGACAAAAGAATCCAAAGTTCAGGGTATTTTTTGTTAATGTTCCGTCCACCCATTTTTAATAAAATTAGTAAATCCAGAAGAGTTACATACTTGAATAGCCAACATGATACACTACCACCAACAGAAGTAGCACTCACCGATTAAAAGAAAATTTGGTGCCTATCAGAAAGGTCTGAAAGAAAAATTTTCGTGGATCAGGGTTGAGGGTAAATAAGAACATAACGCAGACATATTACCTTCCTCCCTCCTTAACTCCTTAACTCCTTTCCCTCAAGCCTGCAACCTTGTGTTGCACTCATATTTCCAAAGCAGTCGTCAGCTACGACCTGCTCCCTCATTACCCTAGGGCAGCCGTAGGAGGGCACACACACTATCCTTTTGCCCTCCTTAACTCTTTTCATTCAAGCCCGCTACCTTGTCTTGCACTCATCTTTTCCAAAGCAGTATCAGCCACGTCCTGCTCCATTACCCTAGGGCAAACTTAAGAGGACACACAGACTCTCCTTTTTCCTCATTAACTCTTTTTCTTCATGCCAGCAACATTGTCTTGCACTCATCTTTTCCAAGGCAGTCATCAGCCACGTCCTGCTCCATTACCCTAAGGCAGGCATAAGAGGACACACAGACTTTCCTTTTCCCTCCTTAGCTCCCTTCTTTTAAGCCAGAAACCTTGTCTTGCACTCATCTCCTTCAAAACAGTCGTCAGCCATGTCCTGCTCCCTCACTGCCGAGGACAGGCTTAAGAGCGCTGGTATAGCTTTAGACCCCACCTCCTGAGTTGGAATCCCTTACTATTAAGCACAAACAATCAGCAGAGTAATTGGTAACAACCTCCCTCCGTAAATTTCTAGCCACTCTCCTCATTCGCCCCTGCACATACTAACATGTAAAAATAAATAAAAAACTTAGCTAAGAATTTGGAGGAGCGGAGAATAATTTGAATTTTCATACCCCTAGGGATGCTAGTTTGATAAATTTTCTGCAGAGAAATAAACAACACACTTCCTACGATGGTAAATACGTTGGGCTACACACGTGACTCGTTATTGCTTAGCAAAGTTAAGATTATACTTCAAAGTTAAAAAATTGTAAAATGGCACATCTTAAACTGCGTGGGCAGCAGGGGTGGGCAAGAAGAACTTCAGGGTGGGTTCTATCCCACTCTCGTAACCCCTTGGCGACGCCTCTGTTTTCCAGTAAACAAATTTAGTTTAATTGCTCCGTATCCTTCTCCAAAACAGTGATCTCCTTTGGGTATTGGACATCTTTTTCGACCTCAATGGTACGAGCCATCGCAACTCCAAGTACTTTAACTGCGTGTTATACGGAGAAACAAAGTTTGTGTTTTATATACACTGAAAAGCAATTGAATTAGAGATACCTGGCTAGTAACGTGCAGCCGTATCTCGTCTCGGCATGGACTCAACAAGACACCGGAAGCGTTGGGAAGTCATACGGATCCACGACCCCTGAACAAGCTCCCACAGTTCACGAAGATTTGATGGAGGGGGATCAGAGCCTCGAACATCTCTCTCGATGACATCCCAGATGTGCTTGATAAGATTGAGGTTAGGTGACCTAGCTGGCCAAGGAAGCGAGGATATGTCGGTGGAGTGTTCATCCAACCATTCGGATACAATTCGGGAGCGATGACACGGTGCATTGTCTTGTTGCAGGATCAGGTCCCCAGTGGGATGTTGAAGACGCAAAAGCGGGAGCAAATGATCGTCCAGGATATCTCGGTAACGTTCAACTGTGAGGGACGATGTCACACTTACCAGGGGTCCTATTTCAGTCCACGTAAACAGTCCCCAGAGGAGAATGCCACCCCCACCAGCTTAAAGAGTACCCTGCTGGCAAGAAGGATCCATCGCTTCATGTGGTTTGCGGCTTATTCGTATGCTGCCCATCCGCATGTACCAACATGAATCTCGACTCATCAGTTTAGGCAACATTTTCCCCCATGTCTAGGGTCCAGTGGCAATGTTCCCGCGCCCATGCTAATCTTTGCACCCTGTGATGTGTGGTCAGCAGCGGTACCCTCGTGGGACAATGGCTTCTGTACCCCATAGCGAGAAGATGGTGCTGGATGGTGTGGGTGCTTACACGTTTTTGTGCAACCAGCGTTAAATTGCCGAGTGATTTCTTGCACTGTGACCCGTCTATCCGCTGTTGCAATGCGAGCTAGCCGACGATAACCCCACTCATCCACACGCTGTTGTCCACGGCAGTTGGCCCTTGCAGGGATGGTTTTACCGGATTCGATGTACTCACGGTGCACCCGTGACACAGTGGCTCGTGAAAATCCCAGTGCCTGTACGACGTCTGAGATGGAGTGACCCATTCGTCGGGACCCGACAACTTGCCCACGATCAAATGTGCTTAGATCCTTCGTCTTTCCCACACTGCGTCCGACTCTTACTGATTCCCGTCGCATCACTTCTTATATTGTCGGATCGCGGCATACGTCATGCCGTTCCCGTTTACAGGGCCGTCCACAGTGCCACATTTGCATAACGCCAGCTGTCTCTAATTAAATTGCTGTAGTTTGGGAGTGAGACGGAAATTCATAACCTTCCATTCTTTCCGTGGTGTCCTTGCATTGAAATACTAAGCGGGAGACTCCATTATATTCGGAAAGCTCATGATAGCACTTGTATTATTATCACTGTTTGCCTGTATCAAACAACACTCGGAGTAGCAAAATAGAAATGTACACCCTGCTAAACCTGCAGCAAATTCACTGCCGCAATGCATATTTGCGGGATCTGAAAATCTCTTTCTTTCACTTACTGCGCCCTGCACTTTTAGTAAACATAAACGAATTTGTTGGGAAGCATCTCACTGGAACAAATGTTGCGCACGAGGAAATTACATTACGGAAACAACCTAGAGTGTTTCACCTACCCCTTTAGCCGATGTTCCAAGTCCTCTCTTCAGCAGGAAGAGTTATATGCATACTTTTCTGAGAAAAGAGCCCAGGCGTTATCCCTGAGTGAATAGCTGCTCGTGGGAAACTTATTTTACGATAGCAGGCTGTTTTGTTCTTCAGTTATTCCGATCACGGAATGAGTTTCGTCACGACAATCCCCGTTGGGATCCAACACAGGCAATTATTTAAGCTAATTACACGTCTTAACAGATTTACTTAATTTTAGCTGCTTTGAATTCTAATTTCCTTAGCAGCGTTATAAATTGCATTAGCTATTACTGCTCTTAAGTTAAAATTCTCAGCGGAACAGTTACGAAAGCGTTAGGCGGAGGCATTCTTCTTCCTTGGATATCCGAGATACAGAACGTTCTAAATGTAAGATTAACGTTAAGCATAAGCTTTGTATAGCAGAGAACGCATAAGGCGGCTAACCTGTGAAACTCTTCATTAGGAATAATAAGAAATTTTCAGGTTTTCTTTCAAAGGTTTCTATGAAACATTAAAGCAATCACTTGAGACGTAGCTCTCTTAACATCGCGTGTGAGCAATTTTTGCGTCCATTTCGAATATAGTACTTAATTCTTTAATTAGTGCAATTTAATGATTTAATTCTGCGGAAAACAACCACAAATTTAAACTGAATGTATTGCACAGAAATTACGAACACATTATAGGAATTTGTGAGTGCATACCTTTCTGTGGACTTGTTAATTTGTACCACGACTTGCCGCTGCGTCGTGCTGTTGTGATCGTTCAAAGTGTTGCAAAACAAAATGAAAATAGTCAAACAAATACTAAGTACCATGTACGATAGAAAGAACAAATTATAAATAGCTAACTAATGGAAATCAGTAATTGTATTTGAGGTAGATATTTCTGCATCTTGTTATGTTTTAACAGAGAACACCGATTTATCATACCTGCTTCAAAACATAAACAAAAAGTACATTTCGTTAGCATTATTTGGTCTACGTTTCCGTCTCAGTAAATACTATACTTTCGCATCTAGATAATAAACATTTCTTTCTCTCCTTCATAACTGGGACAATTACCGTAGCATGAATGATCTAACAGCTCTTTTCTTGCTATATCATATCATCTTTTCGGCTAAGCGTCTAAATATATTTTTTGCATTTTCCACGATGAAACTACTAAATGTAGGATTTTAAAAAGAAATCCCTTCGCGTAGACAATTAAAGCCACGGTGCACGAGTTTGTTTTTCGCTTTGCATCTAACGTACACTGAGTGATCACTGAATTATGACCATTCCTATCAAGAGTGGATGCGGCTTGTTGACCACGTGATTTCTTAGAGGGCTCGATTAGTCTACCGACTCAGTATACAGTGCCTTACACAGAAAGTGCCACACCATGAAGGAATGCTCGAAAACAGACAAAACTGCACACACAGATAGCCAAGTAGGTCCTGAACAAATGATTTAATTGTCACATACCAACTAGGCTCCAGTGGCCGAATATATGGGATGATAGATAAGGAGTGTGGCCCTAATTTTGGGCGATACAGCATTGAATCCGAAGTGGCGTCGAAGCAAAGAGAGTCCGAATATTGTCCTGGGGTATCATGGACCATGTGGTGTTGAACCGAGTAAACAGTTCATCTTCAGTTTGCGTGGGTGGTAGGGTATTCAACCGACGTCCAATCGTGTCCCACAAATGCTCGATGGGCGAGAGGTCGGGGGATCGTGCTGGCTATGGGAGTATCCCCGTAAAGCATTCAGGCTGATCCGAGCGGTATGCAGCTTGGCGTTATTTTGTTGAAAACGGCGTTTGGGATGCCGTGCAGTACTGTATTGCTACGGGCCGCAGCATCTCGTCAACATAGCCAAGTGACGTCAATTTGCCAGTAATGCATACCAGCGGTGAGCCGTTGTTGGTGCTGATAGCACAGCACATCATGATTCCACGTTGCCGGGACGTGTGTCGCTCCACAATGGCGGAGGAATCCGCCCATGGGCCACGTCGCATTTAGACTCTCACACGGCGGTCATCCGTGGTGAGACAGAACTGCGATGCGTCGCTGAACACCGCAGTGTTCCATTCCGCATCCCACGCAGCTCTGGAGCGACCCCATGCTAAGCGGTGACGATGACGGCTCGCTGTTAAGAGTAGCCTTTGCAACGGACAGCTGGACAGCAAACCAGACGCAGACAATCGGCGCGACACTGTCCGCGTCGATATCGGAGAATCCAAACCTCCCCGTGTACTCCGCAAAATGCCACGTGTTGTGTCTTGTGGGTCCGCTACGGCATGATGTCGAATGCGTTGATCGGTGCACTTGAACGTCCGTCTCCGTGCTCCGGTCCCCCCGTACGATGTTGCACAGATCTTTCCTGGGACACCTGTCTCCAAATGCGACAGACTGCTATGGCATCACGTTGCGTTTCTTCTGCAATACAACGCGAAGACCATCCGACGGTACGAAGGCTTACAACGATACCTCTCGTGAAATCATCGCTTTTGACGAAATCGAGTACGACGGTGTCTTAATGGCATTGGCACGCCTTGATCGTTCTCCAGGCATGATTACAGCAGAACCAATCCTTTCTAACGGCCGTGACGACGTCTCGACTGATGGCCTCACGGGCTGGTTGTCCGCTTGCATCCAGCGAGCCGTTCGTGCGATTCGCCTGCAAATGCAGTGATTTGCATAACTTGTACGTATGTCCACCCACCTTGCAATTTGCATGACGCTCCGTTCACATCTTCGTGGTGTGACATTTTCTCTTTCAGGCAGTGTATATAAGGTGTGAGTGGAGTAGTAGGTAGTAAAATTCGGAGCACGAGGGGAAACCGGACGGATTCATTGGACTTCGAGGAAAGACAGATGCTCGGAGAGCTTGTGTCCCGATTTCCCAAATAGCTGAAGGGATGGATTGTTCGCGAGCCACTGTACTTAAAGCTGCACACAGAGGTCGTTAAACTCCTAAAGCAAAAATGTAAGTGACTGCTTGCTGATTCCTTACGCAAGACCTTTCGGTTTTTTTCTACAATTACGAGTGTTCAGTATTGATATTCACAAAAGTTTATAGTTAAGTACTTACAACCCCTCCTACAGATTACAATCAGTACAAAGAACCATTTAATTCTAACATTTAAGCTTCAGCAGGCAACCTTAAAATATCCTAAGTTACTTAAGTCTGCATAAACGTCTACGTCTTCCGAAGGATTAAATAAAAGTTAGGTATGTAGCATAGTGTTTGCAGTAATTTTCGGAGGAATAGTGTGTATTGGCCAGAAAGAGAAACAGCTAGAATTTTTCATTTACTTCATTTTTCTCCGTCTTTATTCTCCATGTTATTTAAGAATGCGTTGAAAAAAAAATGAGTACTGTGAGAATTCGGAAGTGAATCTCAGTATGTGATCGTATCTTAAGGAAAGGAAAAAAATCGGCATTGAGAAGAAGTTACGGAGTGAAAAAAAAAATCGGATTTCAGTTGCCCGAAAGCATTTTCACATCTCAATACCAGTTGCAAAGAAATATAAAATTCCAGGATGCATATATATCTATTTATGAAGTTCGAAAGAAATAAGAAAAAGAGAAGAAAGGGCCTTTTATAAAATCTTGTCAATGTGTTTCGACGGTATTATTACTTTTTTTTTCTTCTTCCAGTACAATGTGCTATCAAAAATAAACTGAAAATCTTTTGAGAAGCTACTCAACCATTTCTCGGAACTCTCTTTTTTTTTCCGGAAGCGGGAACCATTCGGCGTTTAATCTTCTATCCGTCCTCTTTCACCTCATCCCCACTTTCTCTGGTTGATCTCCAAAAAAGACCATTACATTTCCATCTCGAAGTGATGGCCTCCGCTCTTTTCGGGATATTTTCAAGACAGCAAAATAAAGAAACCATTTCGGTTCTTTAAACATTTTTTTCCCTTGTGGGAAGACTGTATCACATAAGCTTGCTTAAATGCGTCTCGTATGAGACTTTCATTTCCTGAAAATGGTACGCACTCACATAGTTTGATATGTTACAGTCTTCTACAATAGAGAAACAGCGCTCGTGAAAATAAGGGCGAAATATCCGCCGACGAAATTTTCCCTCTGCAAAATTAAATCCGCTACATAAATAAGAACCCGTTTTTTAAAAAATAATTCATGATGAAAGGTCAAAATTTTGTACGCAGTGCGGCTAATATTTTCTGTTACCTTGTTTTAAAACTTGGACCTGCTATAAAGTAGGTGTTTATCTTAAATTGCCGAAGAAATGTATTTTTCGGGAAGTATAATAGTCTAAGGAATTCCAAAATTTCAGTGTGTATTCAGCTGGTATACCTCTATTTAACCTTCCTTTGAGTTTCTGCGTTATCTTAGGTAAATTGCGTTACTTCTTGGTTAAACCTTTTCTTACTGAACGGCACATTACTTTCTCGAATAGCTTTTACAATTTACCATAGTTGATAGTGAGACAGAACAGCATAAGTGGTCAATATTGGAATGCAGTAGAGGAAGAGGAAGATTTATGTCATGCAGAGTATGGAGATATCGAGAAATTGAGAGTAGTTTGTAAAGAGTTGATATTACGAAAAAGTTAAAACTTGTTTCATACTTACGAGGTGGAGTATTGTTGATGCATACGAGATCAAGTATTGCAGCGCTAATAATATTATTTGAGGGGAATGAAAGTTTTCCATTTTTCCAGATTAATGATTTAATTTCGGTGCTATATAATGGCGAAGGCGCTTTGTATAAGTTACTCCGCACAATATCTGCTTTCTTCCAAAATTTTATCACATAGAATCAAATTAAGTATTTCTAAAAATAGTATTTATTTCATTATTTTGCATAGTACCAAAACTTGGAGCTTTAGAAACAACGAAGAAAAATACCCACAATACTTCGAAAACAAGGGTTTTAGAAAAAAAAATTGTATTCATGGTAGGTGGAGTAACAGGAAAATAGAAACGAAGATATCCGAAAACATTGTATTATTTGGTGCGGTTTTAGCAGTTCAAGAAGTCAAAGTTTTTATATTTACCCCTTAACGACCAGACTCGTAAAACCGCGTGTCTTTCAGTATAACACAACGCCCGATATTATGTGTTGCTGCCTTTCGAATTTCTGTGCCCCTTTTCAGGTTAATAAAAGAAAGTTTAATGTTGAGTCAGAGCGTGAGATAAATTTGTGAAACTGCCAAACCGTGTGTATAGGCTTGATATACCCACGGTTTCAGACGTTTCAAACACTGAATTTTTCCACGGAAAAGAGATGCGATTTCTTGAGAGTGAATGATTCGCGCAGGGAGAAAAAACTCCAGGTTCACTTCCTTGTTTAATGACCACAATGATGATTAAGGGTGACTTCTGTCAATCAATCAGAGGCCGTGCGAATTCAAAGAACATGTGGGGGTATGAAATTCTACTTACTCTACCCGAACGATTCGGACGACCGTGGTCGTCTGCACGTACGAGTGTTTTGCGCGGAATGAAGATTAAAGTGGTTTGGGTGTATTAAAGGAATAGTTGAAAGGCCAAACACTTGTTTTAAAGGAGACCGACGGCAAAAGACCCCGAGGACAGCATCGCAGATGACGAGAAGATAACATGGAAGGGGTCTGACAAAAGAGAATATGGAAAGTTTGGGAGGGGGGTCAACTGTCACCATGAGTAGCATTGCAAGCTACCGGCTGTCGCCCCTGTCTTATCTGGGGGCACTGCTTCGGGAAAGGAGAAAACAGGCCAGCGCCGAGGAGCTCGCCACCCATGTCTCACCAGGCCTGTGGCCCATCTTGCACAAACGGTCAAAGGCGCTCAATGCACTGCTCCACTAGGGCGACATATGTAAAATGTATAACAATATAGAATATGGAAAGAGAACTCACAGAAAAGAATGGAATGAAAAAGCTTGCGTTCAATAGGGGGAAATAATGGAACATTATTGCTGCGCCGTGGAACAGGCTCCCCATTCATTGATCATCTGGGTTTTCAACCCCGAAACCATCTCCGACGTACAGTATAAATCAGCGTTCAGACCACTGCGCCACAACATGCAAAATGATACGACTGAATAAGATATGGAAAGAGCTCTCACAGAACAAAACAGAATGAAGAAGATTGTTCTGAATAAACGGAAATAGTGGGACATAGTGCCTGTCCCTGGTCGATTAATTATGAAAAACTAATTGATTCAGACGCACTGGAATGCCATCAGCCTTTACCCCCAGCACCAGAACAGTTCAAGAATGAATAACATCCATTGTAGTTGCGACTATACGAACCCCTTTTAAAAAGGGCATTCTTTACACATCCTGCACCTCTAATAAACGAAATAAATCCTGTTTCCCTCTCGACACCATGTAAGACTCAAAAACCCTTCTGTCTATATCAGTATACTCGTATACACAATGCCACTAACGCTCAGTCGACGTTACTGTTAAATCGTGTATCCAAGGATGTTGTATCGTGTTGAAGAAGAAATTGGTAACGGGATTTCATTGCGAAAGATGGTAAATTCACTTGCGTTGTTTTCATTAAAATCCAACCAGCTGTCTCCTGCGATTTTAATTTTCTAGGAACGACGGACAGACGAAGATATGAACAAGGCAGAGATAAGAACTTTCATTTGCATGGAAGCTTTCCTACACGCGCAATAGACGACTTAGTCTGATAATCGAGTTCCAAGTAAACTGCATTATGCAATGTCATCAGGAAAGACAGCTTCCAGCAAATTGACAGCGATGTCTGTGCAAGATAAAGTGCATAGTTTTATTCCCGTGTGTACCTTAACGTTTGAAGATACTTGGATTTTATTCATGATTCGTCACGCGCTGGAAATGTGATTATGTTTTTCATTTCTTTTCTTGAGAACGTGTCTGGAACCTAATTTTTATTTTTTCAGGAATGTGTTACATGTAAAGAAAGAACGGAAAGAGAAAGAGAATTTGAAGTTGATGAGAAGGCGGTTTTATCTCACACAGAACATGCTTGAAAGTCGTCTTTCAATTAAATATTCGGAAGAAATCTATATGTATCTACGTGTTCACGAGTCTTTTTCTCTGGGTCTGAATGAGACACTTAGTGATTCGATTTTTATCCCCACAGCCTTATACTACCAGGGATTCTGTCATTAAGAAAACTAATGCGTAGTTTGTTATCGGGAATGAAACATTATAATACACTGACGGAAAAAAAAATCCCAACACCACGAAAAAATAGTTTTAGAGGAATGAAATGGCGGCAATACATTTGTATAGGTAACATATTTAATCGATTAAGGTTTCAAGATCACAGCTTATTGTAAGAGCGAGAAGAGCCATTTTAAATGTGAAATGCTGGTACATTAATAACCGGTGTAACCGCCAGAATGTTGAATGCAAGCACGCAAACGTTCATGCATTGTGTCGTACAGGTGCTGGATGTCAGTTTGTGGGATGGAGTTCCATGCCTGTTGCACTTGGTCGGTCAATACAGGGACAGTTAATGCTGGTTGGGGGTGACGCTGAAGTTGTCGTCCAATGATGTCCCATACGTGCTCGATTGGTGAAAGATCTGGTGATCTAGCAGGCCACGGCAACATGTCGACACTCTGTAGAGCATGTTGGGTTACAACAGCGGTATGCGGGCGAGCTTTATCCTGTTGGAAAACACCCCTGGAATGCTGTTCATGAATGGCAGCACAACAGGTTGAATCACCAGACCGACGTCCAACTGTCCCGTCAGGGTGCGAGGGATAACCACGAGAGTGCTCCTGCTGTCATAGGAAATTGCTACCCAGACCATAACTCCAGGTGTAGGTCCAGTGCGTCTCGGCCGCAGACCGGTTGGTTGCAGGCGCTCACCTAGTCTCCTTCTAACCAACACACGGCCATCACTGGCACCCAGGCAGAACCGGCTTTCATCAGAAAACACAACAGATCTCCACTCCGTCCTCCAATGAGCTCTAGCTTGACACCACTGACGTCGCAAACGGCAGTGGTTTGGAGTAAGTAGAATGCACGCTCAGGGCGTCTGGCTCGGAGCTGTCCTTCAAGTAACTGATTTGTAACAGTTCGTTGTGTCACTGTGGTGGCAACTGCAGCTCGAACTGCTGCCGCAGACGCGGTACGATGCGCCACGGCCATACGCCGTAGACGGCGGTCTTCCCTCTCAGTAGTGCCACGTGGCCGGCCGGAACCCGGTCTTCTTGAGGCAGTACCTTCCCTTGACCACCGCTGCCAACAATCATGCACAGTGGCTACATTCCTGCCAAGTCGTTCTGCAATACTGCGGAAAGAAAATCCACCTTCTCGTAGCCCTATTACACGACCTAGTTCAAACTCCGTGAGCTGTTGATAATGGCTTCTTCGTCTTCTTAAAGGCATTCTTGACTAACATCAACACACTACGTCGAATCTCAACGATAACGAACGCTCACGAACGTTACAGCGCGTATTTACAGCAAACCTGCTTTGCATGTTCCGAGGGGCACCACTAGCGCCACACGTATGCGCCGAGCGCGAAATTTGCATAGACGTCATCTTACAGATGTACTCTCACCGCCTACCAACTGTCGTTTATCTTAGACAACCCCTTCTTGGTGTTGGGATTTTTTTTTCCGTCAGTGTGTTTCGTCCCTTTTCAACTAATATGTATTGTTATTACAAAACATAGAAATATTATGGAAATAAAGAAAAGCTCGTGCTTTTCTCTGTTTCCATAATATATAAAATTAACTTATAAAATGTTTTGGGGGGATTTTAATCACCTGAATTTAGTAATTAAGCAACTACCATCGGACAGGTTCTCAACGTCTTAATAATGAGTGAACGAAAAAATGAAGGAAATCAATTTTTAGTAATACTAATAAAAATAAATGCATTTTAATTTATATATTCATTATCTAGCCAATGTTGTACAGAATCATGAAATAAAAGTTTTGAAAAAAATTTGTTTCATGAAGTGACTGTTCTAAAAGAAAGCGGAAATTCGATTAGGCATAATTTTAATTTTAAATTCAAAAGCAGATTAGGATTATATTCAATAAATGTTATTGATTGGAAAATGTATGTTGATCTACGTGATTTGGGAACACTGTATTTTGATCGAATAAATACAGTCAGTATGGATTCTTTACTTGAGGCAATGATTAGTGTGTTCTACATATTATCAAAATACACGTTTTTGAATCCTTTTTCTTCAAATCGTAGAGGAATTAAGGGTGCAATACTGGAACATTTTCTTTCGAGTAAATTTCCCATAGACAATAATTACGTTTTTAAAACATTAAATTCTTAGTTCGGTAGTTTAAATTACTTTTTAAGGAAGATGTACTTTTGCAGAATTCTTTCTAAAAATATCGATTATTTTATTCCTTTGGGTAATACGGAAGGAAAACAATTATCGCTGATTACCTAAGTTTTCGTTTTCGTTTTATTGCTTTCAGTTATTGAAAAAAGAAAAAGAGAAACGAAATGAGAAGTTTAAAATAATTCTTAGAAATTTAATTAATAAAGTGTAAAATGCCGTCACCGTGGACCTATGATCAGTCGTCCGAGCTTAGTCCAGGTTCAAGTCCGGTGATACATGGGTAGTGTACTTACTTTACCACTCCGTTTCCTGTAACCAGTGGCCCCAAATTAGGAAATGGTGACTAGTTATGAACCTTGGAGTTTCTCATGGTTGTCGTTAACCACCCCCTCCCTCCCAAAAGGATGATATTGGAAAATCCTGTAAATTTTCCCATATAAATCCTATGTAAATTTTTTGATATTTTTAAAGTAGGTGCTGCAGTATCATTACCATTTATTCAACAGTCGTGTAATTTGTTTGTGCAGTGGTTCTGTAACATTCTCTGGTATCACGAAGATATCTTTAGATTTTTTACTTTCTCGGCAGTGTGTCTGTTTATTCATCTTATTAAGCTTTGTTTTATTTCGGTTGTTTCTAAATTACGGAATTTGTTTTGTTCCTAATTGTTCTTGTTTGACTGTTAAATGTTTTTAAAGGATATGTAAGATTATGCAGTGACAGTTGCAATAGAACACCTAGACTTCTAAATATTGCACCTTACGATGTCCGCATAATAGCATAAACTCAGCTTAGCCAAGATTCAGTATGTAAATCGCTTTTCTCGGTTAGTATGCAAATTCAGTTGCACAAAATGTGATATCTGTGGATTATTGGGAATCATAAAATACGACGACATTCAAAATCAATGAATAATTTATAAATTCATATATGACTCGAAGTATTTATGAAGAAATTCATGGAAATTTTGTAAATACATTTTTATATTTATTTTAAATTTTGTAAATACATTTATAAATACATATATTAATTTTGTAAATACATATTTTTTTACATATATGTATGTGTAAATACATATATAAATAAATACATATAAGAACTTGCAATACTTTTGTATTGCTATTCAGGTTTAAATTCTCTCTCAGGCGAGCTAGGCAATTTGTTATTACTGAACATTTTTTCTGGTTCATTATGTCACTCTTAGAACTTGAGTTTTCTATAATCATCTTCTTTCTGTTTAATAGTAACAGATGAAGAGCATGGGTCGGGCCAGGAAGGTTATGGTTGCAAGCTAAATTGTTAACTAATGCTTGGTCATACAACTCTGCGGAGGTCATGACATATATACTTAAACATTTTTTTGGTGGGCTTATTACTTGCATCCATGACTTTGCAGAAACCCATTTCCAAATAGGTCTTTGTGGAAGAGAGAAAATGCAGAGTTTTTGCTGGTCCTTGATAAAGCCAAGGCTCAGTATTCTCGAAACTTTCTGCATTCAGTTGTTTTTTTCTTTGTTTCTCTTTTTACTCACACCGGTCAATACATAACCTTTTCTATGTTGAACTTGGAATGAGTTAAAATTTTTTTCTTGCTTCAGTCTCTTCTTAATAGAATGTGAATTCTGAATTTTCATAACTGCTGCGTTGCGCGTTTTGATCTTCAGGTTGTTTTGCAACTTTCGTTTTAAATTCTGAAGTTTTTCTTATGTTTTGGCTTTGCTCTTTAGTATATATATATATCTATATATCCATATATATTATATTTCCGTATATTACATATGGACATTTTGTAAATACGGTTATTTATGTAACATAAGCAGAATAAAATTATAATCACATAATTTGCAAATGCTAATATCATATTCTTGTAATTCACATGAAATAGCAGTCCAAGGGATGTTATTTAAAGTATTTTGCTTACGACACGTGCTATATTTATATAGTTTATGATGAATTACAGCTATGCAGCTGACGTACTGACTCTTCATACTGTCTATGAGGTCTTAAGGGATGAATGAGCACTTCTCAACAAGAGTTCTTGTGACTTGTTGAAGTATTTATAGCTGGCGTCTGTCAGCTATAAATCCGTCTTCCTGGATCATCATACACATGCTCAATTGAATTGATGTCAGGAAATCTGGGTGGGCCTGTCCATTAGCCTAAAACTTTTCTTTTCGAGAAAATCATCGACCAAATGAGCTCGGTGAGGTTGCGCACTGTCGTCCGTTAGAATAAAATATGGACCGAAACTTCATGGAATGTATTGACCCATGAGGTTCCTGATATCGTCTTTGTACCTAAAGGCAGCAACACAACGACTCTAGAAGACGTCGTCGGTCCGTGTACCCGTTCGTCAAGATTCCTTCCCAGACCATTGCGCCAATCCTTCAGAGTAATCCCTTTCTCGGATGTTAAGCGGACTGTTAAGGGTCCCCGGGTTCATTCGAGATGCGGATATGTTGCGAATTAGTAGTTAATCTGAAACTTGATTCATCTGTGAGAAAAAAATCCGCCTACTGGTTTCGAATCTTATGTTAAACGAAATCGTCTGGCGGTGAAAGTCAGACGGACACAGAAATGGTCTTTTTGGCCAAAAGGTATTGCTCACAAAACCCTCATTCTTCTTGCTGATGTAAACCCCAAAGAGATTTGCTTTACGTGTCTCTGTTCTGTCCGGTAGTTAGACTGATATAGCGTTCATCTACAGCACATATGAATCTGGGTTGGCCTAGTTCTGGTCGACGATGAACGTCTCACGTCTGTTAAAATTGTCTGCAGAGTCTTAAAAAGACATTTTGTGGAGCACTGAATGCTTTGCAAACTTCCGAGGGGAACTGACCTATTCCCATCCATCCAAACAGTCTCCACCGCTGAAAACGTCCGAGGGGAACTGACGTGTACCCATCCATCCAATCACTCTCCATCGCGGAAAACGTCCGAGGGGAACTGACGTGTACCCATCCATCCAATCACTCTCCATCGCGGAAAACTTCCGTTTGGAACTGACCTGTTTCCATCTTACCAATCGCTTTCCACCGCTGATAGTTTCGTCTGGGACTGACTTGCTTCCATCTGAGCAATCATTCTCCAATGCTGAAAACTTTCGTCTGGGACTGAACTGCTCCCATCCTACGAATCGTTCTCTACCGCTGAAAACTTCGGAGGGGAACTGACCTGACTTCCATCCTGCCAATCGCTCTCCACCACTGAAAACTTTCGTCCGGGTCTGACCTGCTTCCATCCTACCAATCGCTCTCCACCGATGAAAACTTCAGTCTTGGACTGACCTGTTTCTATCCTGCCAATTGCTCTCCACCGCTGAAAACTTTCGTCCGGGACTGACCTTCTTCCATCCTACCAATCGCTCTCCGCCGATGAAAACTTTCGTCCGGGACGGACCTGCTTCTATCTTACCAATCGCTCTCCGCCGATCAAAACTTCCATCTTGTACTGACCTGCTTCCATCCTACCAATCGCTCTCCACCGCTGAAAACTTTCGTCCGGGACTGACCTGCTTCCATCCTACCAATCGCTCTCCACCGCTGAAAACTTTCGTCCAGGACTGACCGGCTTCCATCCTACCAATCGCTCTCCGACAATGAAAACTTTCGTCTTGTACTGACCTGCTTCCATCCTACCAATCATTTTCCACTGCTGAAAACTTCCGTCTGGAACGGACCAGCTCCCATCCTGTCAATCGCTCTCCACCGCTGAAAATTATCCATACGATGTCTTTGTGGCAACAGATAGGTCGACGTGCCGGATGAACTGAAAGCCAGAGTTGCCTAGAACAGCTACAAGATGCGAGTAGACTTTCAATTAATTTTAACGCAATCCTAATTTTCATATTTCAGCTTACCAAATGAAAACCTAAGTGCGGGTTAGTCTATACCACATAGCGAAATTTGCATGTGCGTCAATTGTCAGAGTATTATATTACATATATCTGTAATGGTTTTTTAATTAAAGTATTAACTTCTAACAGTACTTTTTGTACCATCAGCGGTTCGTGTAACACATGAGTTTTTTCACGTTATTCTCCGGACAACTGGCACAAAATCCTTATTATGTAAAGAGTATAATTAGTCTTTCTAACAGCCAGAAGAGAATAGTCTGTTTTCTTACTAACGAATATCTTTATTTGAGCCTTCAAGGCGCAACACACAGATAACGCGTCAATAATAATCATGAGCAGCAACCTTCGCAACACTATGCTTCAACAAATGCAACAAAATTGAACCTCAGTAACATGAGGTTCCAAGTATTTCGGTCTCAATACAACTTTATGAGAAATACATATCTAGCTTTGAAGGTACAATGCAAAGGTGCACTAATCTACCCACACTTTACGCTGCTGACTTCTACATCGTTCTTATCTTGTCAAAACGTACACCTGCCACTCAATCGGGCCTCAAGATTGTTGCCACATAACATTCACTGAGTGAGAAAAATATTGTTACGCTTTCCCTCCTACACCAGGGTTGCGTCCCTGAGCATGAATTCGTTGCAATACAGCGAGAGTTAAAAAGAGGCAATTTGGATTCCGCTGATTGGCCGGATACGACGCAACACACACTCACAATAATGTTCAGAAGGACTTAGCACAAACACAACATTTAATTACACTCTTAACAGCTTGGATAATAATTAAAGAGAAGAAATACCCTGCACCATTATTAGCTAGAGGTGTTAATCTGAATCGACATCACTCCTGACCAGATGAACATTCCGCGAAGGAGTTCACACCTCATGTGTCCGGCGTTAGTTTTCGGAGATCCACCCACCGAGTTCTTACAATGAGAAACAAAAATGTACTTACATGCCCTCAAGGTAATCCTTTGGCATTTTTGCGCCAATTTAGTGCTTTGGAGAAACACACACACACACACAAGTAATCACGGGGGGATGACGCACTCTCTGGGTATCACCTGTGCGGGCCAATCTATCTGATGGCCTAAGAATATTTTCCCCCAGGAGATAGCGTCTATCGTCCTCAGATTTTCTTCTTCTCACCGATTGCGAAGGGCAGAGGGTGGTGGAGCATAGAAGTGGTCCCCTCTGCACCCGTAAGGGCTGCTGGTCTCAAGAACGTCTCGGCTCGACGACGTGTCTTTTGCCCTGAGATCGGACGGCAGTCGTTTCACTTCTCAGTTTGCTCCGCAACAAGCTTGCGGAATAGCGCAGTTCGTTCCTGCTGCTCGAATTTCGCTGGTCATTTTTGACTTGGCGTCCGCTATTCGCCTTCGTTCCTTCTGTTTTGTGCTGCACGGCGATCCGAGCGAAAATATCCGAGTCTCCGCTCCTGCATGTGTGCCCGGTCTCTCCGTGTTGCTAAGTGTACTCCATTTCCTTCGTCCCGAGCTGAGATTCGTAAAGCTCTCTGTCTGTCTCTGCACAACGGTGCTGAATGCCATCTGATCTTTCTCATGATGTTCGCCCCCCCCCTATGCAACTCTAGATTTTTGGCCGGCCCCTCAAAACAAGCGCGCTGCCTTATCTGGTCAGCAGCTTCGCATCTCCAAAGAGCGACGTTTCTACACGGGAATTCGGTTAACGCCGAGGGAGCCAAGACAAGGAAGTTTATTACCTTGTTTCTGCCACTTTCGAAGTCTTTTCCGAGAGGCCCGAATGATGAAAAAAGGCATCCAAACTCTTATTTGTCCTCTCGAAAATTGCTGTTTCTCCCAACTCATTTTTGACTTCGCGTAACAATATTTTATAACGTTGAGGTTGAAACGCTTAAATAGAATGATCTCAAAATTTTCTCTTGAGAAAGAAGCTAAAAATGAAAGTTATGTTAGAATATGCGTCAGTTTAAGCAACAGTGTATTTTGAACTAGAGCACGTGATTTTAGTAAAGCTTAAAATGTTGCTATACAGATGTGCCTGGTATGCTGCGTATCTTATTTTGTACATTTGGTTTCACGAATTCCATTTCGTGAGGGGTTATTGGCTGTTGATACTCTTAATTTCGGTCTCGAATTAATTCATGTTTGCTGTGTTTGAATTTAAATCGATGCACTTTCCTCGAACCAATGGCCCTATACACAATCGTATCAGAGTAATATGACCACCTAACTAATAATGGGAATAACCACCCTTGGCCAGGAAGACAGCTGCGAGACTTCGCGGCATGGACGCAATGAGGCCCTGAAAGGTTGCCAGAGGCGCAAGTGCCCATTCAGACTGCAGCAGAGCTGGGAAATCCCGGAGATGACGTGGTTGTGGGTCGACAAGTCCAATCTGTAGATCCAAATAAACACACAAGTGTTCTAAGGGGTTGAGGTAGGGCGATTTTGCCGACAGAGGGAGAACGGAGACATTGCTGTCGTGTTCCTGAAACCAGACACGCATCCGCTTAGCAACATGGCAGGGCGCATTGTCCTGTTGGTAAACACCACCACCACCTGGTTGAACGTCGAACATGAAGGGATGCATGTGGTTAGCGAGCAAGTGGCCGTTAGGGTTCAGGTACCCATCCAGTGGTATCAGGGGTCCCAGGTCATACCAGGAAAAAATCCCCCCGACATGCACACTGTCCCCGCCGGCCTGTATTTGACCAACAAGTGTGTCCGGGTGTCAGTTCTCGTGTTTCTAACGTCGTATCCGCCACCGCCTGACGCTTCTGTGGAGAGGAAACCCCGATTCGTCGGAGAACCAAACCTTTTCCCAGTCTTTCAATGTCTAATTACGGTAGTCCCATGCGAAACGCAGGCGTGGTTGCCAATGGACCTGAGTTAACATGGGCGCCTTGACGCACCGTCGACTCCGAAGACCCGTGAGTAATAGGATGCGGGCTACTATTAACGGGGACACGTACCTGTGTGCCCCAGTGTTCATTTGCGTGGTCAATTGCTGCACTGTTGCGCGTCGATTGCCCTTCACCATTCGACGGATGCGACGTCCTCCTCTGGGCTCTATGGCCTTAGGTACTCAACAGTTATGACGTCGGGCTGTAGTGGGTGTGCCAGCGTCCAATCTTGGTACACCTTTACTACAGCACCTCGCGAACAGCGTACGATGTCTGCTGTTCCTCAGATGGTTCCTACCTTCGCATTCCAGATGGTTCCACCCTTGATCATTTCTTTTTAAATGTTCGTCAGATCACTACCTCTGTCCATTGTGCTCACGTAACGCACCATGGCTCATTTGTCCTGGCCATCCCCTTATATCTCTGTGTGGTCGACTTTGTCACGTGCACTCTTTGACGTGCCTGGGCTGGTTCGCTGTGATTGTGGGGGTGGTCATATTATTCTGATACGACCGTGTGTTCGATACAGGAAACTCCTCCTAGCCCGAGATGAAAGAGTACGTCTTTAATCTCGGAAACAGAAAAAAAACCCGACTGTATTCGCAATCGAGCAGGCAACATTGTGAAACAAAAACCATAAAATATTTTTCCATTACGAACATGTACTGCAATATTATTTTCGCATTCACGAATGATTTCTTCATCATTCAGAGGTGCATCAACATCGTTCATGCTCTTGTAAATCTTATGCACTATTCTCTTTGGGGGTTTAAAGACATTTGATGCTATAACCCGTTCTTCGTCCCTCATTTGGGGCCGCTGCTTACACGGAAAAGATAGAACTAGCACCATAACCCAAACATACCACATATGCCTCATCTGGTACAATAACACTGGATGATTGGCTAAATACACGCAGCTATGACCATTTGGCCACCGGAGCAAATTTTGCACTTAACAGGTTTATTAAACCTTTTTGTCGCCGATTTACCGAGGGATTTGTATATGCTAATAACTCTTAAGAGTAGTACCGTTTGAATTATAGTGAAACATTTTTGTCCCCATAATTCACTAATTTTAGATTACCAGTTGGCCACTTCAACTAGCCTTCGGTAATCAAGTGTTTTGTTAAACTGAAATCAAATGTCAGGTATGTTGATGCAACACTGTCCAGCTTTCCGATATTATTAGCGCATCAAGTAGTTCCGTTTATTTCTCAAAGAAGCGTTTTTTTTGTCATTTATAATATAATCACATCATCTAACTTTTCGTTTCTATAAAACAAATGTATTTTCCTTTACAAAACTATTGCTCATTAAAGGGTTCCAACTCAAACGAAAATTAACATGAAATGTACGGAAATGAGAAGCATCAAGTACTTCTGTTAACGAGGCACAGAAACTAGTAATAATTTTGTTATTCTACATCTCATTTCTATACAACGAATCTTATTTTGCTTTATAAAATTTCTACTTCAGAACTTTTCAATTAAAGCAAAAATACGCATGAAATGTATGAAACTACTAGATTCGCTAATAATCGGAAGGCTAGCAAAAAGTTTAAAAACTGTTTTTTCGGTAACTTTTCTGTGCAATTTTAAGTGCATGCTTCTGTTTTTGCTAGCATAGAAATGCAGCTAAGAAAGGGAAGGAGAAACCTGAGAGTTGGATGACAAAACAGGCTTTTGTCGCTTGCTGTAAAAATGCGATACATACCTGATTTAATTAAATTTTGATTAAATTTAATCTGCAGGCGTAAGGTTAAATGTGCATACGTTGATAAATTATGTTTTCCTTCATTAGGTCGTACAGAACTTTGTGAAGACCTCACATCCTGTTTCTCTATCGTGATAGTTTTGTTGTTTTATTGGAACAACTCTTAATTTTAGCTTTAATCTGGAATACTTATGTTTAAAAATGAAGACGAAACAATGCTCTCTTAGCTTATAGGGATTCACAGTGAAAAGATAATTAAATATTTGCTCGTTATCTTTCTAGTTTTTAATTTATTTCATGTATTAAATAATAAATAGATATGCGTTTACCGAATTAAGTACAAGTGATTCACTCTTGCTTGAATATCTCGGTATTTGCTAATTGATTTTTTTTTAGCTTTGCTTGTTGAAAGTAAACGCCTGTCTGATGACACATTTTACCTTTGTTTTCCCTTAACAGATATTTCTGTTTTGAACATTGCGACTGAATCAAAGGAAATGAATCTCCGCAATATCTCAATCAACAACGTGTTTATCCCATTTCAAAGACACTCCATTTGTAGTTGAATGATACAGGTTAGGATCTATCTACTTTCAAAAAGAAACAAATGATTCCAGTCCTAATGAAGACCTTTGCAATTCTTTCACTCTACGAAAGAAGATGTTCTTTAATCTTCTGTGGTTTTCCTGCTATGAAATGTCACCAAGGAAGCAACAGGAAAGCTGAACCTTATTCCCCCACTTTTTACCTATATGGATGAGTATCACACACACTGACATTTGAAAACTAAAAAAATAGCTCATTTCATTGTTTCTATGGGTGCACACAACAGGACAGATGATATCATGTTAGTTAACAACAGGACAGATGATACCACAATAGTTTATGTAGACAGTTGTTTTATGAAAATAAAAACTGACATGATATTTTAAGACATTACTGATTTTCTTCCATCAGCATTTAATTTGTGTGTGTCGTAAGGTCCATAACAACGCAGCATGTGGTTGTAACTGCAAAATATTCAAGTTACTTGCGTAGATATCTGTAGGTAACGTGAGTTCGGCCATTTATGGGCAGTGTTTACTTTGGTACTGATTATTATTCGTTACTAAGGACATGATATTCAATAGTAGGCCTCTGTCACCATCTTACAATTATCAAAAAGCGGATGTTTACAGGGCCTTTAAGGGCACATCAGCAATGGTAATAATCATTGGTAACCGCTCAAACAGCGTTTCCCAGAACAGCTGAGCGTTATATATGGAAGATTTTTCAGCTAAAATTTTTATTGCAGTCATTTTAACTATGTCCTCAGCAATTCGTTGCATGGTGAACGAAAGTGATTCCAGACTACGTGATTAATTTAAAACCTAGTCGGGGCCAAATGCCGGTTTTCTTCTGGCAGAGGTCCGAAAAGAGGAATACAAGAAGGTTACGAGAAATAGTAGACGGCGAACGCGAAATTTTGGAGTTTCTAAGACTCAGAGCGCACACGAGAATAAGATAACGCACCGGAAATGTAAGAAAAGAAAATAATCAAAGTGTAAATAAATACGATAATTCCAGGTCAAACCACAATTATTATATTAAACATTCTTAGCTGATAATACATTAGCTGAAAAATACAGATACTTCCATTTACCTTCTTCGTGATGTGCATTTCTAGATAAAGGTTGTAATACTAATCGAACTCAATGCGAGAGAGAAAAATCTCAGTAACAGCATAATCGTCTAGTATTTGCAACTGAAATAGCAGCGATGTCTCTTTGGCAACAGCTTTTCAGAATCTGCGGTGATTAGACCACTTTATGGTTGTAAATTATGCAAGACAGAATTTACTTCTGTTTCGCTGATCGCGATTTTGCTGCCATAGAAACACTTATTATATGCGAAGCAGTTAGCGTTGTTGCATTCATAATTACAGAGTGCCAATTACAAAAATTCTGGGTGCCTATTTAAAGTACAAACACCCAGTGGTAGAAAAATAGCACTTTGCTTAGGCAGAAGCTGAGAGAAGTGATGCGTTGTTTCATCTCCGGGCCTGTAAGCGAAACAACTGGATACCTGCTTTCAGAAGGCACTAATGGCGAGTAAAATCACAGTTACAAATCACGTTATTTGCATAATTACTGCACTGGCAATATGGTGCAGAACGTCAACAAAGTATTTTATAACAGTTCGCACACACACAGCTCCATACTGTATCTAAAAATGGGAAACTTCGTTTGGACGTCGATGCGAAGAGCGATTGCAGAAGTGGCACGCAGCCAAAATTTTCATTTTTGTAGTATAACTTTTCTACAAGCCGGAGGAAGCAATGGGAAGTTCTTAAAAATGGTCCTTTGAGAGTAAGCTCTTACTACACTTTTAAGACTCCTATTTAGATAATGATATTTTTAATAATATTCTGAATGTGTGATCTCTACTGAACTTTTGAGGATTCTAATTTACAAAGGACGATATTTATCGTGAACAAACAGATGCATGCCGACCCTTCACTTTTTTTTTTTTTTTTGCTATATATTTTGTTTCTGTTATCTATTGTTCACATATCTATACGAATTTCATTTCATTAAAAACAGGTGGTTCATTTTGCATTTCAACGACAAAAGCTTTATTTCTGATTCGAGATATTATTTACATACACCGTTGAGCCATTCCCTTATGACCACCTCCAGCCTAAAGAAGACTGAATATATGCATTCTATGCTATACAATGCATAAAAAATATGCTGAAAATGGTGTTTTCAGCATATTGTTTTGTAGAACCAGTCGATATTTGTAACTTACATCCCAAATGAGTGACCTGTTATCAGTTTTTGAAGTTTCTTAATCAGAACAGATTGATGTTTCTAAAATTCGCGTGTTTCGTTTCAACTTCTCACAGTGACGAATATAACCCTCAAACGACCAGAACCCTAAATGTCTGTTTCTCCTTTCCAAATATCAATCCCTCCCTCTTACAAGTTAGCAAAAAAAAAAAAAAAAAAAAAATTTGGAACTTTCGATCTGTACGCTGAGGATTCATTAACCTTCAGATTCTTCCCGGGAACAATTACTCATTCTTCTTCGGAGAAGAGTTGCGTTATCGTAAGAGTAAATAATATCGCCCATAGAAAAACGAATTTTTATATCAGTTATTTATTTAGAATAAAACAACAACAATGGAAACTGAGGGCAACTTCAGCTAATACCTCAGAAGTGTGGGTAGAAAATTCTACTCCCTCTAGACTGGCGTTTCGGGCTGCCTTCTTGTTAGCATGTAATAGCAATCAAAAAGTTTCCTTACAGGTTGGCCTGCTTGGTAAAATTAAGCATCTCTTCCCTATCAAAGTCCTAAAATCATTTTACTATGCTTTTATTTATACCCATCTCTCCTATTGTCTAGAATCTTGGTATTTAAATATAAGTGCAAACAATAAGTTATGCTTGCTCAAATTACAGAAGAAATCTGCTCGCTATATGCTGAACACAGATTACATGTCTCATTCAAAATCATTATTTCTAAAACTAAATATTCATGAAATTTTTACCTTGAATCTAGGTATCATGTTTTTTAAAATAATGCATCTTAAACTGCCTATTTTTCAATCTGACATCAAATATCTGGATTATTCTATCTTCACCAGATCTGTTGCTAACAACAAATTATGTCAGCTGTGTGTTAGACTTAATTATGGTTTAAATAGCATACTGTATAAAGCCATTATCCGATGGAATAATCTCCCAGACAGCATCAGATCCCTGGAAAATATCAAAAGGTTTTCCTTGACACTGCGAAATTACATTGTAAATCACCCTGATCTCCATAACGAATCTCAACTATATCATTAAATTGTAGTTCCAAGAATACTGCTAACAGTGGTGCTACAATCTTACTTGCTTTCATATATTCCATATGTTTTATTCTTTTTCTTACATCTGATAAAGGGAATCGCCTTACAACCAATGTGTTCAGATTCCTCCTGGTGTATTGCATTTTCATATAACTGTAAGTTTTAAATGTGTGCAATAAATAATTGTATTGTATTGTATGTACGAGTGTTTTGGTTGGTATTGTCGTTAAAGAGATAAACACTTTGAAGCAATTTTGCGACGTACTGTATATTTACCATCGTCTTGCCGGCGTGGTACTTTGGTGGTGTGTTCCGTTTGGCACTTCATGGAATAATCTTCTGAGTGCATAAACACTGGAAAGATAAAGACCATCACTTGCACCTGTTGTAGAGATGTTGGTACATTATACGTCAGGAAACATTCTCCTCGTATTAAGCACGATCTAAACATTCGAAAGCAATGGAACTATCCCAAAAGAGATGTCAATGCTGTACAATGCGTAATAGCTCCAAGTCAGCTTTAGCGACGTGTTTAGCTCAAATAATCCCTATCAGAACCTGGCAGTGTGTAGAACAGTACAGGCCGTGACGTTTTCGATCCACAACAGCCGTTGCTTACAGCTGGCTCTAAATTCTGTCCCCAATTTTGGGTGGCGCAGTCGTCTAAGCGTAGGCCTCTGATCATTCGTCCGAAAGCGGTCCGGGTTGGAATCCCGGTGATTCATGGATATTGCGTTTGTCTTACTGCACTGGCTCTCTCCCTTCCCTGGAACTAGTGACCATAAATTAGGGACCGGCGACTGCTTATAGCCCATTGAGTTGTTAACGGTAGTCGTTAAACCTCCAATCAAAAAAAATATTGGCGCCATGAATTGTGACGTGCCTGCCCAGCACGACGCACACGACATAAAGGCAGATAGCAGTCAAAACGAACGTCCGCATAGCTCAATTGGTGGAATGGCTTATTCCGGAATGAGGGGACCCAGGTTCGAACCCCGGCGTGGACAAAAATGACTGAGAAATTTACTTCGTTTTAGAATCCATTTCGATAAATTTACAGAATACAGTATGTATTGCGACATCCTCAGGAATCCAATATACACTTTAGAAGATCTAGTAAATAGTGAGATGTTTAGATCAAAATATCTTACCGATATGATGGAAGCACATCATGATGAATATGTTCTTGAATCAATGCCATGGGTGCCCCGAACCCGTACGGAGAACGATTCCCGCGTATTTTGTTCTGTAAAGCACCGAGACTCCCTGCGCCTTGTAGCTGTGTGCTGTGGTCGCATGTTCCTGAGCAAGGATATTCTTATCTCAAATAACCCTTTCTAGCGCCTTACTATCATTGAGTTTGTGGCACTGTGTGACGTGCCTGCCCAGCTAGACGCACACGACAGAAAGGCAGATAGCAGCGACAACGAACGTCCGCGTAGCTCAATTGGTAGAGTGACTTATTCTGGAATGATCGGACCCGGGTTCGAGCTCGGCGTGGACAAAAATGACGGAGAAATTTACTTCGTTATAACTGTTTGTATTCAACACCAGCTCGCACAGTTTGGAAGGCACGCAGTTGCTGATATAATATATTTTGAGGCGTGTAAATGCAGACGTGGCAGAGTGTCGTTGAATTAAGAGTAGCAGAAAATATAGATACATTCATATGCAGTTATTATGACCACTTCTGCATCCACAAAAGTACGTATCACAGAGCTGGTAGCAGTGACGTCATCGCTTAGTGTAAGATATCACTGGTCGATTCCGCCAGTCTTATGTAAGCAAAGACGTCACGGGCAGCGCTTGTTGGAATTCTTGCAGTGGGAGAAAAAAATTTCAGTTTGGACGAGGAACGACTATTTTCAGCCTGAAAATGGTGAGACAAGAATTCAGAAGTTCCAAGCATTGTTGGCTCTTCGAGGGCCCACTTTGTGATGGTGTTGACGGAATGCTCAAAGAGGAACACATATTTCTAATGAAGATGGGGAGGGAATAGCCAGAAATGGAACACACATTGCCGGAAAGGATGATCTGCACTGCTTGACGTTTAAGGTCTGAGATAACAGATGCCTGACGGTCTCTCATTCAACGGTAGATCCCAATCAGGTCACATAATACAGCGGACGCTTATATCGATGTGCTTAAGGCGTCGGTTGTCTGTTCAAGTGCATTTGTCATCGACACTTCCGCCTGTAGTGGGCACGAGTACGGTGACAGGAAAAGAACCGCCTAGTCCGGTGAGCCAATATGCCAAGTACAACATGCCGATAAAAGAATTCATATTCTATCCCGTTTTAGTCAACAGCTGCAACCAGACTGCAAGGTTGGACGGAAGCTACCCGGCAGCCGTGGCATCATCACATGGGGATTATTCTGATGTCATCACTGGATTCCTTCCTCTCCGTCAAACATGCACTCGCCATCAAATCTTGCCTAGACATTGTTTCTGGACAAGTTTTGCCCTACACGGTGATCGAACATACACTCTTCATCAAACCCCGTTTAAGCATTGTTTCGGGACAAGTTTTGCCCTTCACTGTGATCGAACATACACTCTTCACCAAACCCTGTTTCAGCACTGTTTCGAGCTAACTTCGTCCTACATGATGATAGACCATACACTCACCTTTAGATCCTGCCTAAGCTTTGTTTCGGTGCAAGTTAATTCCAACATGCTAATGAAACATACACTAACCGTCAGATCTGCTTAGGAATTGTTACCAACCAAGTTTTATCCTGCATGGTGATCTAATATAAACTCACCGTCATGTCCTGCCGAAGCATTGTTTCGGGCTAAGTTTTGCCCCACATGATGATAGAACAGACACACATCATCTGGTCCACATATGCATTGTTTTGGGATCAAGTTGTCGTCTGCATGATCATCGATCATACCCTCTCTCAGGTCCTTAGAGGGAATTATTTCGCTCCAGGTTTTGACCTGCATGGTGATGGAACATACATTAACCGTCAGATCCTACTTACGCATTGTTACAAGTCACGTTGATTCCTACACAGTGATCGATCAGGCACTCACCATCAGGTCCATCCTAGGCATTGTTTCGGATTACATTTTGCGCCGCGTGGTGATCGAACTTAACATTCGTCGTCAGATCCTGCCTAAGCACTGTTTCTGACCATATTTGGCCCTACGAAGTGATCGAGTATCCGGATGGGACTCAGTTCATTCGGCAGGGCAAAACCCAGCGTTACAGGACCTGAAATATGCAGGAGTGGTTCGGGATCATTTCGTGTTCCCTTCTGGCCACCAAATTCCCCTAAAAGTCCAATCATTGGTCCACTGCAGTGTCTCTCTACGTCGCCGACCTCCTACTCTTGTTTGAACCCAGCTGGCACAGAATACCGGAGGACACCTTCGGGGACATTAATTTGTGTAACTCCTATACATATAGAAAGTGGTTGGACAAAATAATAAGAAAACCATGATTATGGAGATTAATGTTATTCGCACAGCTACAGAAAAAGAAACAAAAAAAAACCACGTTGTTATTATCTTTGGTGTAACTTTAAATATATATATATATCATCATCATCATCATCATCATCATCATTGTCCACCATTAACAATCCACTGCTGGATGAAGGTCTCCCCAAGTTTCTTCCACAACGGTCTGTCTTGTGCCAGTCGTATCGTATCCATATCACTCCCGCATACTTTCGAATTTCCTCCACCCATCTTCTTCTGGGTCTTTTCCTGTCCCTTGGAATCCAATCTAAAATTTCGGCTGTCCATCGATGGTCTGTCCTTCTGGCAGTGTGTCCAGCCCATTGCCATTTCACGGATTTAACTCTGATCATGATGTCTTCCACTCTTGTCATTTTTCGGATCCAAGAGTACCTCTTCTTATCGCTCCTGGTTACACCAAGCATGCACCTTTCCATGCATCTTTGAGTTGTCTGCAGCCTTTGTATATCTCTTTTAGTTAAGGTCCACGTCTCTGCACCATACGTAAGCACTGGAACGATGCATTGATCAAACACTTTTCTTTTAACACATAATGGCATATTGCTCTTAAAAATTATGCTATTTCTTCCAAAAGCTCTCCAGGCAAATTTTGTACCCTGCTTAATTTCTTCATCAATGTGACACTCACTTGATATCTGCTGTCCAAGATAAACGTACGTGTCTGTTATCTCCAGCTTTTCTCCATCAATCGATAAATCTTCATTTCTTGTAAAAGCATTGAACATCACTTTTGTCTTTGAAAGTTCATTTTCAATTCCACTTCTGCACTCTTGGCAGCAAGTTCCTAGATCATAGTCTGCAGTTCTGATGGGGTAGTTAAAAAATGACTACGTCATCAGCAAAACGAAGGTGGGTTAGATAATCTCCATTAACCTTTATCCCTTTGTTTTCCCAGTTCAGTGATTCAAAGACATTTTCCAATGGGGCATTAAAGAGCTTCGGAGATATGGTGTCACCTTGTCTCACTCCCTTTCCGATTTTTATGTGTGTTGTTTTTTCAAACAGCCGAATCTTTGTACTTGCATTTTCATAGATGTTATTAATAATATTAATGTATGCATCTTCAATACCGCAGGATTTCAAAGCCATTGTAACTGCTGTTGGTTTCTCCGAATCAAAGGCCTTTTCATAATCAATAAGAGCCATGCACAATGGAAGTTCATAGTCCCTCGCTCTTTCAATTAGTTCTCTCAGTACGTGGATATGATGTATTGTGCTGTCATCATCATCATCATTGTCAACCATTATCAATCCACTGCTGGACGAAGGTCTCCCCAAGTTTCCTCCACAACGGTCTGTCTTGTGCCAGTCTCCTCCATGTCACCCCTGCATACTTTCGAATTTCATCTACCCATCTCCCATGTGGTCTTCTTCTGGGTCTTTTCTTGTCCCTGGGAATCCAATCTAAAATTTCGGCTGTCCATCGATGATCTGTCCTTCTGGCAGTATGTCCAGCCCATTGCCATTTCAGGGATTTAACTCTGATCATGATGTCTTCCACTCTTGTCATTTTCGGATCCACGAGTTCCTCTTCTTATCTCTCCTGGTTACCCCAAGCATGCACCTCTCCATGCTGCTTTGAGTTGTCTGGAGCCTTTGTATGTCTCTTTTAGTTAAGGTCCACGTCTCTGCACCATACGTAAGCACTGGAAGGATGCATTGATCAAACACTTTTCTTTTAAGACATAATGGCATATTGCTCTTGAAAATTATGCTGTTTCTTCCAAAAGCTCTCCAGGCAAGTTTTGTACGCCGATTAATTTCTTCATCAATGTGACCCTCACTTGATATCTGCTGTCAAGATAAACGAACGTGTCTGTTATCTCCAGCTTTTTTCCATCAATCGATAAATCTTCATTTCTTGTAAAAGCATTGAACATCACTTTTGTCTTCTGAAAGTTCATTTTTAATCCCACTTCTTTACTCTTGTCCGCAAGTTCCTGGATCATACTCTGCAGCTCTGATGGGGTAGTTGCAAAAATGACTACGTCATCAGCAAAACGAAGGTGGGTTAGATAATCTCCATTAATCTTTATCCCCTTGTTTTCCCAGCTCAGCGACTGAAAAACACCCTCCAATGTGGCATTGAAGAGCTTCGGAGATATGGTGTCACCTTGTCTCACTCCCTTTCCAATTTTTACGTGTGTTGTATTTTCAAACAGCCTAATCTTTGCACTTGCATTTTCATAGATGTTATTAATAATATTAATGTATGCATCTTCAATACCGCAGGTTTTCAGAGCCATTGTAACTGCTGATGGTTTCACCGAATCAAAGGCTTTTTCATAATCGATAAAAGCCATGCACAATGGAAGTTCATATTCCCTCGCTCTTTCAATTAGTTCTCTCAGCACGTGGATATGATCTATTGTGCTGTAGCCACTCCTGAATCCAGCTTGTTCTCTCGGTTGAGCCATGTCCAGTGTTACCTTCAAGCGGTGTGAAAGAACTTTAGTGAAGATTTTATAAACTACTGATAGGAGGCTGATAGGTCTGTAGTTTCCGAGATCCTCAATGTCACTTTCTTATGTAGCAGGATCATTGTAGCGGTGTTCCAATCCTCAGGAATCTTTTCCTTCATTAAGGCATCGAGTGAAAATTTGGGCGAGTACTGTTTCGATTTCTCCACTTGCTTCTTGTATGATGTCTACAGTAATTCCATCTTCTCCTGGAGCTTTTCCTCTCTTCATGTTCTTGATTGCATGTGCAACTTCTGCTGGAAGGACTGGAGGAACTCTGGTACTGGTATCTTTCATGATGTCTGGAGTGCATATATCATCCCTTTCATATAATTTGGAGTAGAAATCTTTCACTCTTGTCAAAATTTCTCCTCTATTTCTTGTTACAGAACCATCTTCTTTTCTCAGTGCCATAATCTGTTTTCTTCCCTTACTGAGATGTCCCTTTGCTATCTTTAGGCTTTGGTTGTTTTCAATTGCTTTCCTCACTAGTTCACAGTTGAATTTCCTTACGTCTTCAGTGATACTTTTTCTTACTGTCTTGCATAGCTCTATATATTCCACTTTGGAAGTCACATCTTTAGTTGTCCTCATCTCTCTTCTTTTTTGCATCAACATTTTGGTTTTCCTGATAATTTGTTCACAAGCAACTTGTTCTTAGACCCAGCTAATTTTGTTGCTGTTTCCATAAGAGCTTTGGTTACTTTTCTGTTAACTTCAGAGATGTCCACTTCTTCCGATGTTAGGCCTTCTAAAGCAGAGAACCTGTTCTTCAGTTCTAACTTGAAGGTATTATGGTGTTTTTTAAGGTTGGTTATGTCAATAGATTTTGTTTGTCTTATGAGCTTGCCACGTTCAAGTTTAGTGTTGAGGTGCATCTTACATCTCACCAATCTATGGTCACTACCTGTGTTGAACTTGTTTAGCACACTGCAGTCTTCTATGACGAATTTTTTGTTACAAATAATAAACTCAATTTCACTTGTCGTCCCATTTGGATGTCTCCATGTCCATTTCCTGTGTGGCTTTTTCTTGAAGAAGGAGTTCAAGATGAAAAACCCTTCTGCCTCTGCAAACTCAACGAGAGTATTTCCACGCTGGTTTCTGTTGCCATGACCGAATTTACCTACTGAAGTTTCATTCTGTTGCTGTTGCCCTATTTTTGCATTGAAATCTCCCATAATTATTTTCAAGTGCTGCTTACCTTTATTATTTAGATGACAAATTTCCTCATAAAATTCTTCAATTTCTTCTTCAGGATGACTTGTGGTGGGTGCATAAGTTTGAATAATCTGAGCCTGGTATCTTTTCGAGAGTTGGATAACAAGTCGTGCAGCTCTGTCAGAGGAACTTTCAACTTCTACAACTTTATCCTTCAGTTTCTTGTTTATTATAAATCCAACACCACTAGTTCTGCCAGTATCTGTCCCACGATAGTAGAAGAGATGTCCACTTTTCAGTTCGATGAGATCTTCTCCTTTTCTCCTTACCTCACTTAGCCCCACGATGTCCCACTTGATCCTTTGTAGTTCCTCTTCCAATTCAAGAAGCCTTGAATCAGAAGATAGGGAGCGTCCATTGTAAGTAGCCAAGGTCAGCATCAGATGGCAGCCTAGTCCGGTTCTCCGGGGATTCTTAGCACCCTCTGCCTTCATGTCGCACTGGCCGCTGCCTTGGCCAGGTACATTCCAGCTGCCGGAGACTGAGGGCCAAGATTTAAGTTGTGGAATCATTTTGGAGGGGTTTGGCCATAACTCACCACGCTGGCCAAGCGGGTTGGTGAGTGTGGGATAGAATTTCCTCTAATCCCGATGGTATAGTTATACCGCTATGGGCGGTCGTCAGAGCCCCTTTAGTGGGAACAGGATGCACCACGAGAAGGCGGGGTTGACATTTGTCAAGGAGAGGCTATGATGTTACGCATCACCTGACCTTACATCCACATCTACTGTAGCCACTCCTAAATCCAGCTTGTTCCCTCAGTTGAGCCATGTCCAGTGTTACTTTTAAGCGGTGTGAAAGAACTTGAGTGAAGATTTTAGAAACCACTGATAGGAGGTTGATAGGTCTGTAGTTCCCGAGATCCTCAATGTCACCTTTTTTATGTAGCAGGATCATTGTAGCGTTGTTCCAATCCTTCTCGTGGTGCATCCATTTCCCACTAAAGAGGCTCTGACGACCGCCAATAGCGGTATAACTATACCATCAGGATAAAAGAAATGCTATCTCACACTCACCAACCCGCTTGGCCAGCGTGGTGAGTTATGGCGAAACCCCTCCAAAATGAATAGAGAACATGAATCTTGGCCCTCAGTCTCCGGCAGCTGGAATGTACCTGGCCAAGGCAGTGGCCAGTGCGACATGAAGGCAAAGGGTGCTAAGAATTACCAAAGGACCGGACTAGGCTGCCATCTGATGCTGACCTTGGCTACGTATAATGGACGCTCCCTATCTTCTGATTCAAGGCTTCTTGAATTGGAAGTGGAACTACAAAGGATCAAGTGGGACATCGTCGGGCTAAGTGAGGTAAGGAGAAAAGGAGATGATCTCGTTGAACTGAAAAGTGGACATCTCTTCTACTATCGTGGGACAGATACTGGCATAACTAGTGGTGTTGGATTTATAATAAATAAGAAACTGAAGGATAAAGTTGTAGAAGTTAAAAGTTCCTCTGACACAGCTGAACGGCTCATTATCCAACTCTCGAGAAGATACAAGGCTCAGATTATTCAAACTTATGCATCCACCACAAGGCATCCTGATGAAGAAATTGAAGAATTTTATGAGGAAATTCGTCATCTAAATAATAAAGGTAAGCAGCACTTAAAGATAATTACGGGAGATTTCAATGCAAAATTAGGGCAACAGCAACAGAATGAAACTTCAGTAGGTAAATTCCGCCATGGCAACAGAAAAAAGCGAGGAAATACTCTCGTAGAGTTTGCAGAGGCAGAAGGGTTTTTCATCTTGAACTCCTTTTTCAAGAAAATTCCACACAGGAAATGAACATGGAGTCATCCAAATGGGACGACAAGTGAAATCGACTTTATTATGTGTAACAAAAAATTCGTCATAGAAGATTGCAGTGTGCTAAACAAGTTCAACACAGGTAGTGTCCATAGATTGGTGAGATGTAAGATGCACCTCAACACTAAACTCGAACGTGGCAAGCTCATAAGACAAACAAAATGTATTGAAATAACCAACCTTAAAAAACACCATAATACCTTCAACTTGGAACTGAAGAACATATTCTCTGCTTTAGAAAGCCTAACGTCGGAAGAAGTGGATATTTCAGAAGTTAACAGAAAAGTAACCAAAGCTCTTATGAAAACCGCAACAAAATGAGCTAGGTCTAAGAACAAGTTGCATGTGAACAAATTATCAGGAAAAACCAAAATGTTGATACAAAAAAGAAGAGAGATGAGGAGAACTAAAGAAGATCTGACTTGCAAAGTGGATTATATAAAGCTATGCAAGACAGTACGAAAATGTAACACTGAAGACGTAAGGAAATTCACCTGTGAACTAGTGAGGAAAGCATTTGAAAACAACCAAAGCATAAAGATAGCAAAGTTACATCGCAGTAACGATAGAAAACAGATTATGGCACTGAGAAAAGAAGATGGTTCTGTAACAAGAAATAAAGGCGAAAGTTTGACAAGAGTTAAAGAATTTTACTCCAAGTTATATGAAAGGGATGATACATGTACTCCAGACATCATGAAAGGTACCAGTATCAGAGTTTTTCCAGTCCTCCCAGCAGAAGTTGCACATGCAGTCAAGAACATGAAGCGGGGAAAAGCTCCAGGAGAAGATCGAACTACTGTAGATATCATATCATACAAGAAGCAAGTGGAGAAATCGAAACGGTACTCGCCCAAATTTTCACAAGATGCCTTAATGAAAGGAAGATTCATGAGGATTGGAACAACGCTACAATGATCCTGCTACATACAAAAGGTGACATTGAGGATTTCAGGAACCACAGACCTATCAGCCTGCTATCAGTGGTTTATAAAATCTTCACTAAAGACCTTTCACACCGCTTGAAGGTAACACTGGAAATGGCTGAACCGAGAGAACAAGTTGGATTCAGGAGTGGCTACAGCACAATAGATCATATCCACGTACTGAGAGAACTAACTGAAAGAGTGAGGGAATATGAATTTCCATTGTGCACGGCGTTTATCGATTATGAAAAGGCCTTTGATTCGGTGAAACCATCAGCAGTTACAATGGCTTTGAAATCCTGCGGTATTGAAGATGCATACATTAATATTATTATGAACATCTATGAAAATGCAAGTGCAAACATTCGGCTGTTTGAAAATACAACTCACGTAAAAATTGGAAAGGGAGTGAGACAAGGTGACACCATATCTCCGAAGCTCTTTAATGCCACATTGGAAAATGTCTTTCAATCACTGAACTGGGAAATCAAAGGGATAAAGGTTAATGGAGATCATCTAACCCACCATTGTTTGTCTGATGACGTAGTCATTTTTGCAACTACCACATCAGAGCTGCAGAGTATGATTCAAGAACTTGCTGACAAGAGTACAGAAGTGTTATTGAAAATGATCTTTCAAAGACAAAAATGATGTTCAATGCTTTTACAAGAAATGAAGATTTATCGATTGATGGAGAAAAGCTGCAGACAACAGACACGGGCTTTTATCTTGGACAGCAGATATCAAGTGAGAGTCACATTGATGAAGAAATTAATCGGCGTACAAAACTTGCCTGGAGGTCTTTTGGAAGAAACAGCATAATTTTCAAGAGCAATATGCCATTATGTCTTAAAAGAAAAGTGTTTGATCAATGCATCCTTCCAGTGCTTACGTATGGTGCAGAGACGTGAATCTTGATTAAAAGAGACATACAAAGGCTGCAGAGAACTCAAAGCAGCATGGATAGGTGCATGCTTGGTGTAACCAGGAGAGATAAGAAGAGGAACTCGTATATCCGAAAAATGACAAGAGTGGAAGACCTCATGATCAGAGTAAAATCCCTGAAATGGCAATGGGCTGGACATACTGCCAGAAGGACAGACCATCGATGGACAGCCAAAATTTTAGATTGGATTCCAAGAGATAGGAAAAGACCCAGAAGGAGAACACTTGGGAGATGGGTGGATGAAATTCGAAAGTATGCGAGAGTGACATGGATACGACTGGCACAAGACAGACCGTTGTGGAAGAAACTTGGGGAGACCTTCGTCCAGCAGTGGATGATGATGATGATGATGATGATATATATATTATTTAGGTTGTATAAAAGTGTAATACAAGTTGTATTCAGCAGCGGTTTATACGAGTTGTGGGAGAAATGGGTAGGCTACCAGACTTTCAAAGAGCACAGATCGTAGTAGCTGGTTTAGTAGGAGTGTCTGTAACCATGACGAACAAATTGTTTGGTGTTTCAAGAGCAACAGTGTCAACAGTTATGACTGTGTACACCAAGCATGGCAAGACGTAATCGGCAAAAAAAGATAGTGGGAGAAAACCGAGATCAAATGAGAGGGACCGTCGAACATTAATAAGGATTGTATCTAAACAACAGATAATTCCTGCAAAAAAAGTGACAGCAGATCTAAATGTCCACCTCTAAGACGCTGTTTCCACAAAAACAGTCTAGATAAAACGTCACAAAGCCAACATCCATGGAAGAGCTGCAATTGTTCAAACTTTACATCATAGGAACCAACGCTACAATTAAAAAGATATAGCTTCATAAACATGAAACCTAGAAACCTGATGACTGATAACGTTGGAAATGGGTCGATGAGTCCTCATTTACATTATTTCCGAACGTAGGTCGGGTTCGTGTGTAGAGAGCCCGCCAAGGAAGCGTAAAATTCGGAATGTCTAGTTCTAAGTGTCAAACATGGCGTGGATCTGTGATGACTTGCGTCGAAATATCTGGTATACTGCTGGCCCCATCATTATCCAACATGGTCGAGCTATTTTGAGAGATTACTTGAACATTCTTGGAGATCAGGTGCATCCTGTGGTCCAAATGATGTTCTCAATAATTATGCTATTTTTCAAAGCAACAAGATGAACTTTAACGTCTGCCCTGGCCAGTTTAATCACCAGACTTGAATATAATCGGACAAGTGTAGACAGTTCTGGAGAGTAGGGTGAGAAGCTGATTACCTCCTCCAACATCTCTGAAACAATTGGCTGATGTCGTGATCGACGAATGGTATAACATTCCACTGGGTACTATATAAAAGCTGCAAAAATCTGTTCCAAGAGGGTTGGAAGCTATATTAAAGGTAAATGATGGTCCAACACCTTATTAGTAAAATATATCGCGAATTTCCCAGGTGTCCACATTAATTTTCCCATCTCCCATATATAATGATGTGCCAAAAGAAACTGGGAGATGGTTGCGGATGGCCAAGTAGTCAGCGTTCGTGACTGCCACGGGGAGACCTCAGGTTCAATCCCAGCATGTACGAACGCTCGAACCACTAAATATCCGCCGTGCGTCGGATGGGCTCGTTAAGACGTCGGACCCAGGGTACTGGCACCCTGTAATATATAAGGGCGTCTTCCTCCCCGTTTCTACCTCGTTTCCGTGTCACTTTCCTATCGGGCACTCTAGCCCAAACTTCCAAGCTTCCTATTTCTAAGGGTTGTTTAAGACCTGGGGTTAGACATTCCTTTCCAAATATCCTCTACATATGATCTGATCTAATCTGAAACTGGGATACGCCTCTAATACGGTGTTTGTTCTTCTGCCGATTGAATAACCACACCAATGCGACGGAATATGGATTCCACGAGCTCTCTGTAGTACTGCGGAGAAAGTGCACACCATGCTTCCTGGAGAGCGTCCCACAATTCCGTAATATTCTCTGGAGGAGGATTTCTGTATTTGACGACACGTTGAACAGCATCTCAAATGGGTTCGATGGCGTTTAAATCCGGCGAACGGAGGACGAGATGGACAAACGTTTCATTATATACAGATGTATATTTATTTATATGTTTCTCATATAAATCCACGTCAGTATTAATAATAATAATAATAATACTGACGTGTCCTCTAACTACTGGCAAACTCCGTGGAATGTTTCTTCAGGCACAATCGGGCGATTGTAGACGTGTGCGATGGCCCATTATCGCTTTGACAGATGTTGCAAACGCCGCAGTGGTTGCATTCCATGAATGGGTGCAAATGATTCCCAAGCTTAGTTACGTAACTTCTACCGATCAGAGCGGTCTGCAGACGTATGAGGGTCCTAAAGCGTACCAGCTGAAAACAGCACAACACCATAACAGAGCCACCGTCGACCAACACCCTCCCTTGTACGCATGCGGAATGAATCCATTGCCTCGTAAAGTTGTCGCCACACTTGAAGTCGACCATCTGCCCAAAACAGTTGTTACCGCGATTCGTCGGACCGGGTTACGCGTTTCCAGTCTTCTTGCGTCCAATCGCGGTGTTCCCGAGCCCAGGAGAGGCATTTGCAGTCTTATGTCGTCGGGTCAGCAATGTACCCCGTATGGACCTTTAGCTCCAGAATCCCATAGGACACAGATAACGTTGCACTGTCCGAACGCTGATGCTACTGGCCACATCATCGAATTTCGCTACGGCAATGCTGCATGTCGGACGAATGTTACGATGACAGATGCCGCTGTCCACGATCGTCCAGGGCTTTTCGACAGCAACAATGGTCTCACACTCTGGGTTTTCCACCTGAGTTTGTGTAGTCCAGGTACACTTGATATTGTTGACCATGTAAATCCAAAAGTCCTGGTAATTTCTGAGATGCAGAGACAGATCTCCTGGGCGTGGACTATCATACCACGTTCCAAATCGCTTAAATCCTGGTAAATAGCCATCTGAACTGCAAATGCTACTACTTGAGCTTGTGACGATATCTGCCTCTATGTAGACGTCGTTTGCGGACGGTACCATTTTTTGCACGGGTGTGGTGGCAAGTACTGGAAATGTAGCGCCCTTCCCATAGTTACATTTAGTTAGAAATGGTAGCGCCTTTCCCATAGTTACGGTATTGTTACTTTTCCAAGTTACTCGTCTTTTATAAAAAAAGATTGTGCTTATGTTATCGGTTTGTCCGTCCGTCTGCAGACACCATATCTCTGCAAATATTAGTACGATTTAAAAAATTATTTTTGCACTGGGGGAGTTTGAAATACACTGACGGAAAAAAATCCCAACAGCAAGAAGGGGTTGTGTTAGATAAACGACAGTTGGTAGACGGTGAGAGTACATCTGTAAGATGACGTCTATGCAAATTTTGCGCTCGGTTCATACGTGTGGCGCTAGTAGCGCCCCTCGGAACATGCAAAGCAGGTTTGCTGTAAATACGCGCTGTAACGTTCGTGAACGTTAGTTATCGTTGAGATTCGACGTAGTGTGTTGATGTTAGTCAAGAATGCCTTTAAGAAGACGAAGAAGCCATTATCAACAGCTCACGGAGTTTGAACGAGGTCATGTAATAGGGCTACGAGAAGGTGGATTTTTTTCCGCAATATTGCAGAACGACTTGGCAGGAATGTAGCCACTGTGCATGATTGTTGGCAGAGGTGGTCAAGGGAAGGTACTGCCTCAAGAAGATCGGGTTCTGGCCGGCCACGTGGCACTACTGAGAGGGAAGACCGCAGTGTACGGCGTTTGGCCGTGGCGTATCGTACTGCGTTTGCGGCAGCAATTCGAGCTGCAGTTGCCACCACAGTGACACAACGAACTGTTACAAATCGGTTACTTGAAGGACAGCTCCGAAGCAGACGCCCTGTAGCGTGCATTCCACTTAATCCAAACCACTGCCGTTTGCGACGTCAGTGGTGTCAAGCTAGAGCTCATTGGAGGACGGAGTGGAGATCTGTTGTGTTTTCTGATGAAAACCGGTTTTGCCTGGGTGCCAGTGATAGCCGTGTGTTGGCTAGAAGGAGGCCAGATTAGCGCCTGCAACCAACCGCTCTGCGGCCGAGACAGACTGGACCTACACCTGGAGTTATGGTCTAGGGAGCAATTTCCTATGACAGCAGGAGCACTCTCGTGGTTATCCCACGCACCCTTACGGCACAGTTGTACGTCGGTCTAGTCGGTCTGATGATTCAACCTGTTGTGCTGCCATTCATCAACAGCATTCCAGGGGGTGTTTTCCAAAAGGATAACGCTCGCCCGCATACCGCTGTTGTAACCCAACATGCTCTACAGAGTGTCGACAAGTTGCCGTGGCATGCTAGATCACCAGATCTTTCTCGAATCGAGCATGTATGGGACATCATTGGACGACAACTCCAGCGTCACCCCCAACCAGCATTAACCGTCCCTGTATTGACCAACCAAATGCAACAGGCATGGAACTCCATCCCACAAACTGACATCCAGCACCTGTACGACACAATGCATGGACGTTTGCGTGCTTGCATTCAACATTCTGGCGGTTACACCGGTTATTAATGTACCAGCATTTCACATTTAAAATGGCTTTTCTCGCGCTTACATTAAACTGTGTTCTTGAAACCTTAATCGATTACATATGTTACCCATACAAACGTATTGCCGCCATTTCATTCCTCTACAACTATTTTTTCGTGGTGTGAAGATCCTCCATTTCGTTTTTTTTTTTTACGATATGCAGTTTCGCCGCTAGAGGGCGTAAATGCAGATGATGTAGAATTCTAAATACATTTTATTCCATATCTTTGTTTCTAAATACCCGATTGAATTTTTTTTATCTTTCGATTCTATTTATGTTGAAGAGTATTTTAGGTATAGTTACTTTTCCAAGTTACTCGTCTTTTATAAAAAAAAGGTTGTACTTATGTTACCGATTTGTCCGTCCATCCGTCTGCAGACACCATATCTCTACAAATATTAGTCCGATTTAAAAACTTATTTTTGCACTGGTGAGCTTGAAATAACTATGTTAATGAAGATCCTTCATTTCGGTTTTTTTTTGGTTTTTTTACGATGCACAATTTCTCCGCTAGAAGGCGTAAATGCAGATGATGTCGAATTCTAAATACATTTTATTCTATATATTTGCTTCTAAATATCCGATTGAAAAAATTATTTTATCTTTCGCTTCTATTTCTGTCGAAGAGTATTTTAGGTATAGTTACTTTTCCAAGTTATTCATAGATTTTCCTCTAGGGGGCATAAAAGTAAATTACGTTTTCCCCGATATCTCTTCTTCCATAACTCCGATTTGAAAACGTTTTTCTTCAGCAGATACAGCTCCTGATGGAAAATCTTTTGCATATAATTTCTAATTTTTGGTAGTGAATCTGATGTACAGTATTTGCCATAAAATCGGAGCTTCTAAAATCTCGACTGAAAAAATCTTTCGTGGACTGATGCCACTCACATTGATAAACCTATCCGGAATATTTTCTTCTTAAAATTTTCCACAGTTTCTCCGCCACGGGGCGTAGATGTATATCTTAATTTTGTCAATATCTCTACTTCTAGGAGTCCGATTTGAAAAATTCCTTCTTTGTTGGATAGTGTTTTCAGTGTGACATGTTTTTCATATATATTCAAAAATTTTAAGTAATTCATAGATTTTCCGCAAGGGGGCGTAAAGTAAATTGCGTTTCCCCGACATCTATGTTTCTAAATCTCCGATTTGAAAAACTATTTCTGCACCAAAAACAGCTAATGATGGGAAATCCTTTGCATGGAATTTCTAAATTTGGTAAACAATTATTTGGCTACCAGGGGCTTAAGTCTTAATTTCCGCTTCTGATGTATTTGCAGCAAAATCTGAGCTTCTAAAATCTCGACTGAAAAAAAAATCGTTTGTTAACCGGTACTACTCACGTCGACAAACCTTTAAGGAATATTTTCCTTTTAAAATAATGCATGGCTTCTAAGCTAGGGGCGTAGATATATATATCTTATTTTTGTCAATATCTCTATTTCTAAAAGTCCGATTTAAAACATTCTTTCTTTGTTGGACAGTGTTTCCGACGCGGAATGTGTTTCATATAATTTCAAAATTTTCAAGTAAAACATAGACTTTCCGCTACGGGGAGGGGGGGGGCGCAAAGGTAAATTGCGTTTTCTGCGTTATTTCTGCTTCAAAACTCCAATTTGAAAAATTCCTCCTGTACCGCATAAAGATATTAATGGAAAATGTTTTGCATATAATTTCTAATATTTGGTAAAGAATGGTTTGGCCACCAGGGGGCATAAGTGTTCATTTCTGCTTCTGTTGCATTTGCGGCAAAATCTGGGCTCCTGAAAACTCGCCTAATTTTCTTCTTCTTTAACCGATACCGATCACGTCGAAAAACCTTTTGGGAATACATTCTTTCTAAAATAATACATGGTTTTCCCGCCAGGCGGCGTAGATGCATATCTTAAATTTGTTCATATCTCTGCTTCGAAGAATCCGATTTGAAAAATTATTACTTCGTTGGAGTGCGTTTTCGCTGCGAAATGCTTCTCATATAAATTCACATTTTTCCTAACGCACAAGTCTGCAACTAGAGGGCGTAAACTCGCGATTTCGTTCACAGCAATATCTGCGGTATTAAAAACCCGATTGAAAAACTTTTCTTCCGTCAGATACTATTGTTTTCCATACTGGCTCCATTGACTTTGAATACCTCTGATAAATTTAATTTGCATCAGAACGGATTCAAAGGGCGTGCTCATTACTCCCGAAAATTCGGTGTCATCTTTCTTGTTTTGTTGCTGTTGTTTTGGCAGGCAGCTATCGCGAGGTATGGTTAAATCACTGAACGGAAAACAGGGCTTAGGGTGACTTTTTATAAACTTGAAGTCTTAGAAACGATTATAAGTGTTTGTTTCCAACATATGAGCTAATGAATGCTTTCTTGTTAAAATAAGAAACAACGTGAATGGACATTTGCCAATAAAATTTCACTTCGCGCTAAATTATCGAGACTTTAAAATTGAACAACTCTTCATTCTTCCTTTGGCATAAAGGAAAGTTGCCGTATTTGAAATACAGTAGCAGCCAGGCAAGAGTTGTCCCCATTCACAAGGAAATGGTACAAAATGTCAGAGGCACATGTACAACCTATTTTTGTTACCGTGAGGGCATAAATAAAACTAACGAGCTTTGGCTCTTCTTTGGGGTGCTTTTTTTAAGGTGACGAACAAAAAAGAATTAAAGAGCATGATTGCAAATTTATTAAAAACATTACTAGACTAGATTTAAATATATAACAAGAAGGAATAAGCGTTACAGAACGATAGGAAAGAATCAACTTCAGGTACCAAGCAGCATATGGCTACAGTTCAGACAGCATGCTATGTTACCTGGCATTTTTCTGAAGGAAAAACGCCATATTTCAGGCAGTTTTGCAGAGAGAGTCTGATTAAAAACTAATTTTCTATTTACGATTCCTAACGTATTTCTCATCCTTGTTTCTTCTACGACAGTGCACGAAATCTTTTTACCCCCATAGCAGAGTAGATAACTTGCTGAACATTTCTTTCTACAGGATGTTTTGACTTCTTTTTTTCACAGCTTTTGTATATTTCGTGCGTAACTGGCAGTGACTGTCTGCTTAGATCAAAAGTGTTAGTTATTCCAACTTTACCTCATAACTCTTTTTTTCTAATTTACATGGGTATTTCAAATGTGGTGCATTTTCAGTAGCCCATTGGATTACATATTAGCTTTTCCTTTGTATGTGTTGAAAAATGGTCATAATAGAGCAATATATCAGATAAGTATTCATTGCTAAACGTTTTGTTTTCATTTTCCTAGTAAATTTAAAAGAAATTCAAGCAAACGTTTGAATGGGATCCATCTAACTACGCTGAATTACAGAAATTATTTCGGTACTAAACAGACGAATGGATATATAAGAATTGGGAAAAATAGCTTACATAGACAAAGAAGAAAAAGAAACTTAAAATTTCTTTCTAAATTCACGAGTGAAGTGGTACCTTTTCGCGAAGAAAGCTGAAAGCATCAGAAAATAAATAGGAACAGGAAACAGTTTTCGAAAAAACTCCCTTAAGGAGCATTTTGTAGTAGTATTTTCAACAGTCCAGTCGCTGGCGTCCATCCGTAGGTATCTACTGGCAACATATTTTGCAATTTTATAAAGGAATTGTTTAACTTCCGTACTTCCAGCAAAGCATAATTTATGACCTTCGGTTGGTCGGAAATAAAACGAAGTGAGGGATTGCGTAATATGGGAAAGTGAAGTCAGAAACGGAAAAAAGGGATCTCTGACCACACTCCTTACACAACGAAGATAGTACCAACAGAAAGAAACAAAAATAAAAAGAGTTCATTTATCACCTTAGAGTCCTTTGAACAAGTCGTCCAAGACGAACCGGATTCTTCCATTCCTTTGTTCACATCTTACTTAACCCAAGAGATCAAAATAAAAGCACCCACTGCAGCAAGTATCTCATCCCCGGTTTCCCTTTATTTCTTCGCCCCACAAGCTGCGTGTCTCAAGACTTCTACTCTTTCTTCGTTTCTTTTTTTTGTTTTATTTCTTTTCTACTCAGGTGTCTGTGAAAAGAGCTAAGTGCACAGGAAGACAAGTGTTCACCGGTTAATTTAGAAAGAAACGCCTCTTGAGTAAAAAGAAGGTACGTTCTCTTTCACGGATCGTTGGAAATTGCTTGATTAGTGCATTAAAGTTTTAAGAGTAGTAATTCTTATGCCTTCTTTTTCAGTTTGGAGGACAACAACAGCATTATCCCAAGTTACATTTTAGCAGAGCTTTTTCCACTTCCTTCTGCAAACGTGCTTTTGATAAAATTAAAGAATCATTCATGTAAGGGGAAACTTATTTCATCTGCTACGTTTTCTTGTCACTGGAGCTCCTAATAAAACTACAAAAAAAAAAAAAAAGAAAGGAAGAAAAAGAATCATGTCTAACATACAGAACCAAATAAATTTCATCCCACATTTTGTATACACGTATATATCATCATGATCATTATCAACTATTATCAGTCCACTGCTGGATGAAGGTCTCTCCCAGTTTCTTCCACAACGGTCCCTCTTGAGCCAGTCTCCTCAACGTTACTCCGGCACGCTTCCGAATCTCATCATCCCACGTGGTCTTCCATTGGGTATTTTCCTTTCCGTTAGAATGCAGTCTAAAAGTTTGGGTGCCCATTGGGGGTACGTTCTTCTATGGCAATATGTCCAGCCCATTGCCCTTTCAGGGATTTTGCTGTGATTATGATGTCTTCCATTCTAGTCATTTTCGTTGTCCACGAGTTTCACTTCTTATCTTTCCTAATTACACCAATCATACATCTTCCTATGCTTTTTTAAGTTGTCTGCAGCCCTTACACAGGGTTACATGGAAAGTCCTTGATCAGGCCAATATCTCACGAACTATGGCAGTTAAAGACTTACTTCTTGTGCAGTTGTACAGGAAAACCCACTATGACGCACACAATAACACTTCGAAAAATCCCCTCGCCCCCTTTTGGGGGTTGAAGGGGCTATCGCGCCCCCTTTGCAGATAGGGCAAAAAAGTAAAATAAAAACTTGTTCAGCAATGAAAAAATAGTACATAAATGTTTTTGCCCTGGAACAAAAGATGAAAGGAGACTCTCCAAATACGAAAAAAGCGAAAGGCTACCTGAGTCTCTGTGTCCGAAGCATATTTGCATGTATTTCAAATGTGCTTTCTTCTCCGTAGTCTGAATACAAAAATGATGCGTGGTCGGTATGCTACCACTTCGTGAACCAGTGACGGGAAGTCGAAAGCTGTGCCACGTACGCAAGTCAATTAGACGTTCATACAGTTTTCCTATTGGATGAGTGTTTCACCAGTTTATGCTATTTCTCCTTCTCGCAGTGTTTTTTTTTTTTTTTTTTTACTGTATTGAACATCAAAGTCTGATATTGAATATGTCAAGGAACTGCGTTTTATTTCAGAACAAGAACTGTTGATAAGGTTTGTAGGAAAACTTTTCTCTTCTGCTTTCATTTATATAAAACTTACCAGTTTAGATAAGTTCCAAGTAATAAGTTCTTGTCTAATTACTCTGTCGTTGCTTCGGGATGTTGTGAGTTTCTTTGGGCCACATTCCCGGTCCCTTTCCATCTTTTGTTATGGGACGAAAACATTTATATACTATTTTGCTTCGCTGAACAAGTTTGTAATTGACATTTTTGCCCTATCTCCAAAGGGGGACGAGGTAGCCCCTCAACCCCCCCACACACAAAGGGACGAGGGGATCCCTTATGGTGTTATTGTGTGCGCCATAGGAGGTTTCCTATACAACTGCACAACAAGTAAATTGCTAACTGCCATGTTCGTGAGATATTGGCCTGATTAATGACTTTCCTTGTAACCCTGTATGTCTGTTTTAGTTAAGCTCTATGTCTCTGCTCCGTACGTAAGAACTGGAAGGATAAATCGATTAAACACTTTTCTTTTAAGATGTAGCTACTATAACGAAGTAAATTTCTCCGTCATTTTTGTCCACGCCGGTGCTCGAACTCGGGTCCCCTCACTCCGGAATAAGTCACTCTACCAATTGAGCTACGCGGACGTTCGTTCTGACTGCTATCTGCCTTTAAGTCGTGTGCGTCTGCTGGCAGACACGTCACATCTCCCCCCGAAAGAGGGTCGGGGGCATGGTCCACGGGTCAGCCGTGACCATGAATCGTTGCAGGCAGCCATCCGCTGTAGAACGTGCACTTGAGAACTCCCAGTCAATCTGGTGTGTGGAATGCAACGTCACACATTTTTATTTTTTGAAGCGCTGGAGAAGGGATTCTCTTATTTTTCCCATCTCGCGGTGTGGAAATAACATCACACCATTGCGAGATTTTGAACGGCCGGGACATCCGGAAAGTTCGGGCGCCATTATAATGAAGTAAATTTCCCCGTTATTTTTGTCCACGCCGGGGCTCGAACCCGTGTCCCCTCACTCCGGAGTAAGTCACTCTACCAATTGAGCTACGCGGACGTTCGTCTGACTGCTATCTGCCTTTATGTCGTGTGCGTCCTGCTGGCAGGCACGTCACACTACTTTCAGCGTTACCGAAAGGAGAGAACCAATACTGACTGAAAACCTCATTGCCCATGTTTCACCGGTGATTGAAGCACAATATCAACGACGGCTCTTTCCTTTTCCTAAACGGGTCGAAAGCATAAGATCGCCCATGATCATCAGTTTTCCCAGAACAAACTCAAACATCATATCAGGGATGACTATATTTCTTTCTTCGATGATCAAACATATTGTTATGACTGGCTTATTTTTTTTATCGGAATTTATAAACGCCACGGGCAATTCTAAGGGTCATAAGCAGTAGCTTGTCCCTACTTTAAGGCCACCGGTTCCTGGGAACGGACAGAGCCGGCGACATCGGACAAACACACCGCACATGCATCATCCGGAGCTCGAACCCTTCTCGCATGATTGTTCTGGAGCCCAAGCTCCAGACTACTGGGCTACCTAGGCGTCACATTTTAAAGCAGCCTCCAGAGTAATGCTGCCATTCTACTGATTTATCAGCAGATCTATATATTTTGACTCCTATCTGCTGATCTACAGCAAGATTTTCGTAAATCAGCAGAATCTGCCGAGACATTTTCTTAAATCATAGAAATCTACAGAAAGAATCGGGTAATTCAGGCGAATGCCCCGTGAGATTGGCCTCAATCAGACGAATTTACCAGGAGATTGACATAAATCAGGAAAATCTACTGAGAGATTTGCTAAACTCAGACCACTTTACTAAGAGATTTGAATCTTCTAATGTTGTCTGGCTTTAAAGGAGCCTTTTAATCTACTAAGATATCAGAGGAATCTGCTGATGTTGTCTGGCTTTAAACGAGCCTTCTAGTCTACTAAGATATCAGAGGAATTTACCGATGTTGTCTGGATTTAAACGAGCCTTATAATCTACTAAGATATCAGAGGAATCTGCTGATGTTGTCTAGATTTAAACGAGCCTTTTAATCTACTAAGATATCAAAGGAATCTGCTGATGTTGTCTGGCTTTAAATGAGCCTTTTAATCTACTAAGATATCAGAGGAATCTACTGATGTTGTCTGGATTTAAACGAGCCTTATAATCTACTAAGATATCAGAGGAATCTGCTGATGTTGTCTGGCTTTAAACGAGCCTTTTAGTCTACTAAGATATCAATGGAATCTACTGATGTTATCTGGCTTTAAATGAGCCTTTTAATCTACTAAGATATCAGAAGAATCTACTGATGTTGTCTGGCTTTAAATGAGCCTTTTAATCTACTAAGATATCAGAGGAATCTACTGATGTTGTCTGGATTTAAACGAGCCTTATAATCTACTAAGATATCAGAGGAATCTGCTGATGTTGTCTGGCTTTAAACGAGCCTTTTAGTCTACTAAGATATCAATGGAATCTACTGATGTTATCTGGCTTTAAATGAGCCTTTTAATCTACTAAGATATCAGAAGAATCTACTGATGTTGTCTGGCTTTAAATGAGCCTTTTAATCTACTAAGATATCAGAGGAATCTACTGATGTTGTCTGGATTTAAACGAGCCTTATAATCTACTAAGATATCAGAGGGATCTGCTGATGTTGTCTGGCTTTAAACGAGCCTTTTAGTCTACTAAGATATCAATGGAATCTACTGATGTTATCTGGCTTTAAATGAGCCTTTTAATCTACTAAGATATCAGAAGAATCTACTGATGTTGTCTGGATTTAAACGAGCCTTATAATCTACTAAGATATCAGAGGAATCTGCTGATGTTGTCTGGCTTTAAACGAGCCTTTTAGTCTACTAAGATATCAAAGGAATCTACTGATGTTGTCTGGCTTTAAATGAGCCTTTTAATCTACTAAGATATCAGAGGATGTTGTCTGGATTTAAACGAGCCTTCTAATCAACTAAGATATCAGAGGAATCTACTGATGTTGTCTGGATTTAAACGAGTATCCTGAATTTGAAATAGTGTTGCCGTTCTGTTCATTTTTCAGTAGCTCTAATGAGTTTTATATCTGTCTGTCTACTCAGAGAGTTTCGTAAATCACGGCAACCTGCTGATTTTTCCCTGTTTTATTGCACTCTCATGAATTTTTGAGAAGTATTGCCCATACAATTGAATTATTCCTGATTTCTAGTCCTGTCTACTGATGTACATATCACTAATACCTCGTCGGGAGTCAAACTGGGACCCACCTCGGAAGACTACCCACAAAACCCAGTGCCTCTGACCACTCGCTATCTGCGGCTGGTTTCCACTGCTGGGTCTCTAACAAAAGATAGGGAACAGCTGTTCGATATTCCTAACCAGAACTGGAACACTAAAACATGACTTTTGTAACACAATACACAGGATTAGACGGCTCTTTTCGTTTACTAGAGAGCCCTTTAAATGTTGGATCTGATGTCTATGCTTCGTGTCATGGGAACTCTAACGTAGGATCAAGAATGGATCGTCATTTTTTCTACAGATACTCAAGTGTGGGAAAAGGAATAATTCTTCACTTGCACTGCCGAAGACACGAGCAACGAACTAGCGATGGTGATTTAATTTTTCTTTACTTCTGTTTCCAATATCTAATTGCTAAGTCAGTCTTACTTTTCAGGAGTCACTCGTACTAAGTAATAGGCGACGAGGATGGTATTTTTAATCGAATTATTTGCACAAAATAAATCACAAATACACTGACTCTCACAGAAATATTTTACACAACAAGATCACAAATTTATTCAATTCCCAATTAAGCATCTGTCTATCTTCGCACTTCTCCTGCTCACGTGAATCAAAACTGGAACCTAAACTATCAGCGTTCCGTTGTTACGGATCTTAAGTCATCCACTAATAATCACCAGTGGGTGGGCTGCCTCTGCTACGTCCAAGTTCCAACAACTTCTGTGGTCACTACATTTAAAACATGATATATTTTGTAGAATAATATTGAAACATTTAACTAATAAATTACCTCTAAATTATTGTCTACGTTCGCAGTTCTCCTTCTCACGTGAGTCAAGACTGGAACCAAAACCATCAGCGTTCCGTGGTTACTACGTCATCCACTAACAACTACCAGCGGACGGGAAGCCTCTGCGATGTCTAAGCTCCAACAACTTCTGTGGTCACTACATTTAAAACACTATATATTTTGTAGAACAAGAAATGAAGATTTTTCGATTGATGGAAAAAAGCTGGAGATAACAGGCACGTGCGTTTATCTTGGACAGCAGATATCAAGTGAGTGTCACATTGATGAAGAAATTAATCTGCGTACAAAACTGGCCTGGCGAGCTTTTGGAAGAAACAGCATAATTTTCAAGAGCAATGTGCCATTATGTTTTAAAAGAAAAGTGTTTGATCAATGCATCGTTCCAGTGCTTACGTATGGTGCAGAGACGTGGACCTTAACTAAAGGAGACGTACAAAGGCTGCAGACAACTCAAAGATGCCTGGAGAGGTGCATGCTTGGTGTAACCAGGAGAGATAAGAAGAGGAACTCGTGGATACGAAAAATGACAAGAGTGGAAGACATCATGATCAGAGTTAAATCCCTGAAATGGCAATGGGCTGGACATAGTGGCAGAAGGACCGACCATCGATGGACAGCCGAAATTTTAGATTGGATTCCAAGGGACAGGAAAAGACCCCGAAGAAGATCACATGGGAGATGGGTGGATGAAATTCGAAAGTATGCGGGAGTGACATGGAGGAGACTGGCACAAGACAGACCGTTGTGGAGGAAACTTGGGGAGACCTTCATCCAGCAGTGGATTGATAATGGTTGACAATGATGATGATGATGATATTTTGTAGGATAATATCGAAATCTTAAACTAATTCACCACCTCTATATTATAAAACTTCAAAATGATTGACTGAAAATCTTTCTACAGTTCGCAATTTTTTTTCACTTTCTTACTTTCAACAAAGCTGAGAAGAAAATCGCATATAACTTAGGGATATAGTTCAACATTTTTGCACTGTACGTCTTTCCAGTACCTTGTGGATTATGATTTATACATTGCTTAGAGGCATGTTATTCATTTTCTTAAGACTGGATATATTTGTTCTCACAGATCTATATATGAAATAGGATTTTCTGTTTGAAAACATTTAAAGTGGGCCTTCAGAAAGGTTTTTTCTGTATGTTACATTTCACGGAAGCGATAGTCCCGTGCAAATCCTTTCTTTCTTTTCGGATCTTCCAACATCCCATCACATATCTATTCGAGAAAGCCACTATTGGCTCGATAACAAGATTGAAACAGCTGCTCTACTTTTCCTGTAAGCAGAGGGAGCTCATTTCTAGGAAGCTGCTATCGAAGCCCACATGCACTGCTCCTGGGACAAATGCATTAATCGTCGATGTGATTACATAGAAAAATAAATCCACACCAGTCGCACCATAAATGATCAACGCCACCTTTTAGATGCTACTTGGGGTTTCTAATAAATCATCGTATAACCGCAGTTTCTGACCGTTTCCCGCACTGAGGTATAGGAAAAGATATATGAGGTAGGTGGTTTCTGCTAAACTTTGAGCAAATGTTTATCTACGAAAGTTCTAAGCCAAAAGACTTAAGAACGGAAGAGATTAGAATTAAGGGTCACTTAAAAAGTACTTTCTTGTAAAAATTCACTTTTCCTGAATTTTTATAATTATTTCTTCATTTGTTTGCTTTATGCATTTTTGGAGTACTTAGCAAACAGTTTTGGTAAATTTTTGTGAACACATTTTTTTTTCGGAGAAATTAATTAAAAACCTAATTCTTTTGAGATCTTTAGCCCTCCTTTTCAAAAGACAAAAGATATAGGGGGATCATAATACTACTGTACCCAAATGTTTGGTCCAAATTCCGTCATTCACAAATCAATCTTATCAAATGTGTCAAATGAAGAGTCAGAAACATGATTATTACTTTCGGATCTCCCTGAATGGTAAGTATACAAACGTAACGAAATTGTTTGTGTCAGAAACCGTGAGACAACTGCCTGGTAACGGGTTCACGCACCTTTCGCCCAGCTAAGCCCAGCATTAGAGCAATTGATGAACAACCTTAGAATATATTGGATCAATCCTTCTGCTAACTTCTGATTCGTAAACTGACGAATATGGTTTTACCGTCGTATTAATATTTTCAGTATTTGTGTTAATTCTATAAAACGCCCTCTATCAGTGGAGATTACACGCGCTACGCTCTTTTTCTTTTCCTTCCTAACTCAGATTCATACAGAAAACCTCTCTGTACACATTGTTCGGTCGGTGTGGATTTAATTCTCCTGTTTATATGTGCTGTTGTTGATTTATCCAACTTTTAAGAACTTGACACTCGTTTCTAGTCGGGAAGATTAACACAGTACTTCATTAAACAACTAGTTATACCCCATAACAAAATGAAAGAAAGTGACTGCGTTAAATAAATAAAATAACTCATGTTTACCCATACTTTAATGTGTGAATCTTCAGTCGTATTTTTCTAAGTATTATGCAAAAATTTATTGTCTATTTTACTTTCGGATGCTTTGTGTCTCAAAAGTATAAAAATACACTGAGTAAACGCTGAATTATGACCACCTACCTAATAATTTGTAGGCCCCTTCGCCGTCGGTACAGCAGCTATCCGACGTGGCATCGATTCAATAAGATGCCTGAAGCAGTTGGGGAGTATGGCCAACCAAGCCGTGAGTAATGCGGCCCTTCAATGCATGTATGAAGGGGACTGGTGTGCCCAAACGCTTGATATGCCTTCCATAGTGTCCCACAAGTGCTCTACGGGATTGCTGTCGGAGGAGGTCGGAGGCCAATCTATATGCTGGAAGTTTGATTTGTGTTCCTTAAACCATTCCTGCACAATATTAGACCTGTGGCTAGGCGCATTCTCATCTTGGAAGACGCCGTCCGCATTCAGGAAAAAGTGCAACATTGCTGAGTGTACAGAGTCAGCAAGTAATTCACGACAGTGGGCACCAGTCATGCGTTGTTCCACATGCACCAGGGGTTCAAGTTCCTGCCAGGTCTAACATGCCTCACCGTACAATGACCACCCCGGCTTGTACTGTGGAGGTCATGAAGGATGGATCGAGTGCCTCATGTTGTTTGCGGCAAAATGCACTGAAGATTAATTGAATTAGAAATACCTGTCTAGTAACGTGTAGCACCACCTTTCGCTCTGATGATGGTGGCGATTCGTCTCGGCATGGACTCGGCAAGACACCGGAAGCGTTGGGAGGTCATACGGATCCACGACCCCTGAACAAGCTCCCACAGTTCACGAAGATTTGATGAAGGTGGGTCAGAGCCTCGAACATCTCTCTCGATGGCATCCCAGATGTGCTCGATGGGATTGAGTCCAGGTGACTTAATTGCGGTGGAGTGTTAATCCAACCATTCGAATACAATTCGGGAGATGCATTGTCTTGTTACAGGAAAAGGTCCCCAGTGGGATGTTGAAGATACACGAACGGGAGCAAATGGTCGTCCACGATATCCCGGTAACTTTAACCTGTGAGAGATGATGTCACACGTACCAGGGGTCCCGTTTCAGTTCACGTTAACAATCCCCAGACGAGAATGCCACCCCCACCAGCTTGAAGAATACCCTGCTGACAAGAAGGATCCATCGCTTCATGTGATTTGCGCCGTACTCGTATCACTGCCATCCGCATGTACCAACGTGAATCTCAACTCATCAGTCCAAGCAACATTTTTCCACATATCTAGGGTCCAGTGGCGAAGTTCCCGCGCCCATGCTAATCTTTTCACCCTGCGATCTGCGGTCAGCAGCGGCACCCTCGTGGTACGATGGCTTCTGTACCCCATAGCGAGGAGATGGTTCTGGATTGTGTGGCTGCTTACACGTTTTAGTGCACCAGCGTTAAACTGCCGAGTGATTTCTTGCACTGTGGCCCGTGTATCCGCTGTTACAATGCGAGCTAGCCGACGATGACCCCGCTCATTCACACGCTGTTGTCCACGGTAGTTGGCCCTTTGTAGGGATGGTTTTACCGGATTCGATGTACTCACGGTGCACAAGTGGCTCGTGAAAATCCTAGTGTCTGCACGACTTCCGAGATGGAGTGACCCATTCGTCGGGCACCGACAATTTGCCCACGATCAAATGCACTTAGATCCTTCGTCTTACCCATACTGCGTCCGATTCTTACTGATTCCCCTCGCATCACTCCTTATATTGTAGGATTGCTGCATACGTCATGCCGTTTCCGTTTACAGGGCCGCCCACAGCGCCACATTTGCATAACGCCAGCTGTCTCTAATTCAATTGCTCTTCAGTGTACATGCACGGCTATTTACGGAGTGGAGCAAAAAACGCGACTCGTCAGACCAGCACAGTATTTTTGCAATCATCCGACGTCCAACCTACGCGATCTTTGCACCACGAGAGTCTTCCGCGCCGATGAACCATGGTTGGGAGCAGGTCGTCTGTTGTTATAAACCATACACGCCAGCGTGTGACACATGGTCACGATAGATACTGTCCGGGTAGACCTCTGTTGTATTAGACAGTCAACTGTTGAACAGAGCTGCGTTTGTTTGGCCTGTATAAGTCTTCGGACACAGCGCTCACCTCGCACATCTACCTATCGCTGTCCTGTGCAGTTTGGACTCCGGGCCGTTGTTTAACCATTTTCACGCCAGTCCTGATACTCTTTATCTACGGCGTCATGCGAGCGACCCACAAGTTCTTCCACAACCGGTCCTTCCTCAAAGTCCGATGAATCCTTGCGTTTTGCCCATCGCTCCGCGAGTTTTACTACCTTCTGCTCCACTCACACCTTATATATGCTACATTGGTCGACTAATCACGCCCTCTCGGAAATCACGTAGTCAACGGGCCTCATCTGGTTTTGATAGGGGTAGCCATGATTCGGGGATCACTCGATGTGTATCGCATGATCTCAAAGTCTCAAATAATACTGAAAATTAGAGTGCGTTTAGTATTATCTGAGATTTCATGATTAGATTTTCGGTAAAATACAATTTTCCTTCATTCAACACATTTGCCATGATCTAGGAATTTTAGGTTTGGTTACTTGAGGTTTACTGTGAAAAAAATTTAAATATTTTATTTAGATTTAGAATGGAATAGTTCAAGAAACGCTTCATCAAAAATGAAATCAATTTGGATGTTTGGTATACACTGAGTGGGCAGAAACCATAGGTTGCCTACCTAGTATCGTGTAGGCCCATATTTCACACAGATAAGGGCAGTCCTACGTTGAGGCATTGAATCAATTAGGTTACGAAAGCGTTCTACAAGCATCTCCACCCAGGCTTGCTGAGCCGCTTTCTGTAATTCCAGCGCATTCCGGGATAGAGAATTCAAAGCGCGAACGGAACTTTCGACAGCATCCCAAAGATTTCACATAGGGCTGGTATGCGGTGAATATGCAGGACATTATAGGGTGGGGAATTCTGCGGAACGTACTGTACTTTTAACCATGTTACAGTCACAACAACTGTGCGGTCGCGATAATTGTCCTTCTAAAAGAGTCCATTACTCTGTTGGTGCATGACGACCATGATTGGATGCAGATGGCCTGCAAAGATGGACAACCAGCGTGAACCATTAACAGATGCATCTAGACTTCCCAGAGATCCAAATATGTGTCAATTCAACACTCCTAAGGGTGGTCAAAAATACACACACATTTGAATGACACGTTTGAATGTCACGCCAGCAAACGGGGAAGTTTTGTGCCTAATGCGGCGGAGTGAAGCAGCAGCGAAGCTCTTCAACGCCTGTCTGAAATCCTCTTCACTCCACCCTACATGCCGCCTCAGGCACAAAACTCCCCTATTTGTTGACTTGACGCTCAAACGTGTCATTCAAACATGTGTGTCTATGGCCGCCTTTAGAAACTTGAACGGTTCCTTGTTGAAGCGCTGAGTCCATCGCTTTATTAGGTTTCCTAGATTCGCACTCCCTCACCTGTGCGAAATAACTGGAAACGGGACGCATCGAACCAAGGGACACGTCATCATCATCCGAGGCCCAGCGGCGATACTCTTACTCCCAAATAAGGCGTACAGTCAGTTTTTTTTTAATTGGAGTTTTAACGACCACCGTGAGCTTCAACAATTTTTATTTGGAGCAAACATGGACAGGAAGATACAGATGGCCTGTGCTTAACAGTTACCAAAAGATAAACAAGTAGATGACCTATTTACAATGACAATGAGATATTTACAGTATGTGGATGCACTATATACAATGTAAGCAAATTCATAACACTGACAATATTGGACTGAAGGGTTGACTTACTCTATGTACATCATATGTTCTCAATGTGCATCAGCATAGTGCCATCTCTAACAGGTGAACACCAGTACAAGGTAGAACTATAAATTTTACAGTGCAAAAACAAACATGTATATTTTGAGCAATCTTGAAAAAAAAAAGAAAAGAGCAGAAGGTTTATACTTTTCAGTATCTGAAAGATAAGCGAATAAACGATCTATCCACAATGATGGTGTGAACTCTATACAAATTGAATGCAATATCTCACTTGTGAAACGCTGTCAAATTACAAAAAGAACTATTACTTAGTCTTAAACAAGTGCCTCAATCACAGTGCTATAGATTAACTTGTAATGAACAACAACATATGTACACAACATGCAACGGCATAGGGAAGACACTAATCAGAAGTTACAATTCCATGGTACAACTGTAAGTTTCACAGTGCAAAGAGTAAAGTATACTAGTACAAACAGAACTTGCGTTTTACAGAAAATTTATACTTCGGGTACAATACAAATAATGAAAATATGAAACTGACTCTTTGTACAGCAAATATGCAACACAGCGCAGAATATTATCTAATAGACTGATTATTTCCTGTTAGGCGCATGTGACATGAGAAAAACCACACTGTGTAATATTAACATATAATTGAAATACTATCAAAGCGTTTGCTCCGCACCATGAGCATAAAACTTAAGACATGTAATCGTGACCCAACACGCAAAATGTGCCAAACATAAATTTTACAGTGCAATTAGGAAAGTACATTAGTATATACAAAACTGAGCTTTTGGCATAGCAACTATACTTCAGGTACAGTACAAATAACCGAATGATGAACAATTACCCCCTGCACTACAAAAGTGCTAAACCTTGCAGAACATGGTGTAATCGACTGATCATATCCCTTTATGTACATGTAACATGATCAAAAACCACATTGTGCAAAATCAATAATACAATTTAAACACTATCAAACAGTTGTTTAGCACCGTGAGCAAAAACCATATATTATAAAGCCCGGCAGACATAAGGAAAGTGCCGAAAAAGAAAACAAAAAACTTTAACCTTATTCTAAGTGCCTGTGGTATAACAAGAAACTCACCTACAGGACCTTGTTGGTGAGAAACATGCAAACGTGCAGTAACATTAAGAAGCAATAATTACAAGGGCACCTAAGAACACGAGAATCACAAAACTATACTTCAATTAGTCCAAACAATTTCACAGAAGTCAGAACAAAAGTCTAAGGTCTTCTGATGGACCAGAAAACCATTGACGAAAAGGTGACCACACTGACATAAAGTGTGGTATTCGATTCGCTGCCTGAGCAACAGTGAAAGCAAGCCTCAAGCGTGAAATCAGTCTGTTCCGGAACTGACTGCACATCGCAGCTCCCGCCTGAAAGATGGTAGGCTGTATAGGGGTAGAACGTAGCTGTTGATAGTAGCAAAAAATCACATGTTTTGCTAATATGAATACATAAGCACATGACTCTGATATAGGAATAGGCGGAGTACTTGAACTGAGTAGCGTACTATAGGCTGAGAAGGAGAGATCATTAGTACTAAGGCACTGTGCAGTAGTGAAAGTCAGATGTAGCAAGGGAAGAAGCACTGTGCAATGTTGATACACATGATCTACATCCGCAATCGCAGAGCAAAACATGCAGTTAGGCGAATCAACAAGCGTCATCCTGAATAATTTGGTAGGAACTGGTAACCGCCGATGAAGAAACAACCATTGGATGTTTCTTTCAGCTGGAATAGATAGTGGCGAATTAGACATGGACCACACTTGTGAAAGGGCGACATTCGGAACATCTGGAATCATCAATGGTGTAGCATATAGTGGATCAATGAGACAACGGTAAAGAGACGAGATAGAAAAACTGGAGAGAGGAAGTGATGAGCCCCGAACGGAAAGGAAAAAGGGAAGAGGAAGAGAGGCAGAGGGAACAAGAGTTAACCCAGCTTGAGAGGCAAGGTTAGGGAAGAGGGTAATGATTGAAGAACGGAATGAATCATACAGCAAAAGAGAGGAAGAGGTAGGGGGAGGAGGGGGAAAGATCAGAGACGGGTTTCCAAGAAAGATCTGGAGAAATTAGATCCTGAACAGATACTATTCCGGCGGGGAGCCAGGAAACGTCAGTAAAGTAGGGAGCATTAGGGGGATGAAGGATGGAAGAAAAGAACAGGGGCTCAGCTAATAGTTCAGTGGTGGAAGCCGGTGGAGCACGGAAAAGGGGTAGAGAACGGAGAAAGGAAAGGACCTCTTTGTAGAAAGGGGAAAGATTAGAATGGAAAAAAGGAGATTGATCCATTAGAAAATACATGATGAAAGTGATTCGGGAATTCCTAGGCGATATCATGACATCTCTAACGAGCGTAACTGGCGACTCTGGTGCACTTAGTAGCCGCAGGAAAGAAACCACTTTATGTGCTTTATAGTAGGTACGAACATCCAGCAGTGAAATACCTCCATCAGTGACTCGACGACAGAGAGTGGAGACCTGGATCCAATGGTACCTGTTCCATATTCTCGTTGAGATGATTCGAGTGATTTCATTGAGGTGATAAATGGGCATACGTTCAGCTGACCATGCATATAGGCATGGTGAAAGAAGATAAGTCTGAGCTATTCTAGCTCTTGAGAAGTAAGAAGTACAATACTGGGAACCTCGCCAGAAGGCAGCAGTTCGAGTAAGGCGTGTTCTGAGAGCATTCCATGTTGCATTTTGAGCAGAAAGACGGACTCCGAGATGGACCCCAAGGAATTTTGGGGATGAAGCAGTCCATGAGGCGCCCCACGGGGTGTCAGTCCTAGAGGCCCACGCTCCGCTCCATAGACCTGCACTCTTGGATGTATTAAGTGATGCCGCTGAACATGAAGAATATTGATCGTAAATCTGAAGCAAGATGTCGAATTGAGCGTCTGTCCGTACACAAAAGGTCGCGTCATCAGCATATGCAGAGTATGTCACAGAAAAGTGCCTAGTACTTGCAGTAGGCGGTGGCAGTGCATCTATAAAGACTCGATGGATAGACCGAAGAAACGGCTCAAAAGCAATGGCAAAGAGCTGCCCAGAAAGTGGGCAACCCTGCCGAATGCCTCGCCGAAAAGGAATAGGTGCAGTCAAGAAGGCGGCCGTCTTGACATGGAAAGCAGCGTCCTGATAAAGGGCAAGAATAGAGGTAACAAAAGCAAAAGGAAAGCCGAAAGCAATAAGAACAGCAGAAAGATACAAATGTGAGATATTGTCGAAAGCAACTCTTTGGTCAAGATTAAAGAGGGCAAGTGGTTCAGAGTTAGTACGAGCCAGATGTAGGAGATCTCGAAGGAGATTGAGATTAGAAGTGATGGACCGACCAGGAACCGTGTAGGTCTGGTCGGGAGAAAGAAGAAATGGAAGAACTTGGTTGAGTCGACTGGAAAGGAGTTTAGTGAAGAGTTTATAGTCAATGTTTAGTAGCGAGATAGGGCGCCAGTTTCCCAAGTCAAGCAGATCGCCTTTCTTGGGGAATAACACCATATGAGCCTCTGTGAAACCCCTCGGAAGAGAAGAGGAAGAAAGAGCAGCATTGAAAGCGGCGAGAAGAAATGGAAGCAACGAAGGGAGAAAAGTACGGTAGAAAAGAAGCGGAAGGCCATCCGGACCTGGGACAGCACGGGAATTTAGAGAGGCAAGAATGGTCCGAAGTTCAGTCTGCGAAATAGGTTGTAAAAGGGAATCAGAGAGATTGGAAGGAACTTGGGGAAGAGCAAAGAGTAAAGTAGCAGAAGCAGAAACAGAAGGCTGAGGAGTTTCACTGTATTTGATAGTAAAATATCGACGAACCTGAGAGCAAACTGCATCCGCCGCCCCGGTGGCGCAGTGGTCTAAGGCGTCGGCCTCTGATCATACGTTCGAAGGGGTCCGGGTTCGAATCCCGGTGAGGCATGGATGTTGTGTTTTGTCTTACGGCACTTGCTCTCTCCCTTCCCTGGAACCAGTGACCCTAAATTAGGGACGGGCGACTGCTTATAGCCCATTGAGTTGCTCACAGTGGTCGTTAAACCTCGAAAAAAAAAAAAAGAAAAAAACTGCATCCGGATCAGAGATGATTTCACCATCAGGCCGCCGAAGTAGTCGAAGCTGACGCGACGAGCGGCGCTTTTCTTCTAACGCGGACAGAAACTCAAAGGAGCAGTCCTCTGGTGATATATGTTGTAGACGGAGACGAAGAATTACTTGACGTGCACGAGGCTCAAGAAGTGCTCTTAGATCCGCTTGGTAAGCTGTATACATGGGATGACTCGCACCAAGCTGTAACAGGATGTTTCAGAGATTTTGCTCTTCCATGGAGCGCTTCGTGCCTTCGGAGAAGGAATGACGTCTGAGAAGATAAATTAGGTAAGATTTTACCTCGAGCCAGTAATTGATGGCACAAGGTGCAGTGGACAGGCCCTCTCGCATATGATCAAGAAGATCTCTGATCTCGGTGCACATATTCTCATCAGCTAGAAGAGAAGTGTCCAGTGTCCATGACCGAGGCCTAACATGCAGACGAGATGAAGAGCTACAGGAGATAGTGATGGCACAGTGATCCGATGAAGCTGTAGGAGAGTGCATACAATCCGTTGTAATGGGCAATTACGGAGCAGAAGCGTAAAATCGATCCAGCCTGGCAGAAAGAGAGGAGGATGCAGATGAAGCTCTCCAGGTATGTGAAATGGATGTCGGATGCAATCGTCGGAACACGTCATGTAAATCAAAATCAGACACTAATGATCGCAATTGCTCCACAAGACGTGAACGATGTTCAGTCCTCGAAGGAGCGCGATCGAGCTCTGGGGGAAGTGTACAGTTAAAGTCTCCTCCAATGAGCACATGATCTGATGGTAATGCTGACTGAAGTGCAGTGCGGAGCGACGAAAATAACAAGGTTAGATGTGTAGATGAACATGGAATATATATGTTGAAAACTAAATATCGTTGTCCATCTAGGACGAAAGTGAGTCGCTGCAATAAGTCTCGGCACAGGTTATGAACTTTAACAGAGGAGAGTGCTTGACGAAATCCATTATGTACACCAATCGCTAAACCTCCACGAAGAGAGAGCCTATACGCATGATGAAACTGATAGTCCCATCTCCTCCAGCGATGGAAGGGTGAAGTGGATAGACAATTTGTCTCTTGCAAAAGTAGGAGATCTGCTTTGAGGTGGTGGACGTCTTCATACACTAAAGCATTCGCCAAAGGGGTACACATACCCCTACTGTTCAGTGAGACTGTCTTGAACAGAATAGTCTGATGGTGGTTGGAGGATGTTGTCGGCCGCGTTCTGTAACTTGGCGAGGCGGCTACGGAACTTCTTTGCCCAGTAGGGACCACCCAGATCTCTGCCCGGAACGGTACGTAAATGAGAATGTATCGCCAAAATTTGATTCATGGTGTCAGACAGACAGTGGGAGTATCCTTCCAAAAAATTGCGAGACAGCTTGTCTCTACGGGGACTTATTAGGAACGCATACACCTTCTCCCCAGACACAGGTGTCTGTGGAAGCGAGGATGCCTCTAGAATATGTAAAAAGTTTTCACAGGAGATCGGAATAATTGTTCCATCATCTGTATCAGATTCCATAGAGCCTTCAGACGTGAGCATCTGACTACTAGAACAAACACGTCCTGCCTTAAGGGTAGTTGTAATTCTAAACTTCTTATTCTGAGCGCGTGAAGTTCTACGTCGCTTCGCCCGTCCACGACTTTGTGCTGTAACCGGAATTGGAACTTCCGGCAATTTAAAAGGAACTGAAGAAACAACCTCAACGGTCGGTGTAGCAGTATGACGAGAATCGTCATCAACCATCTCTATAGGAGACTTTGGATTAACAATTGATGCCTCATTTGACTGAAGAGATAAAGTGGGCGCCAATGCATCACCCGAGGTCGAGGGTGTACCCATAGACGTCGGTTGACCAACGGCTGTCTCACTACTTCTGGTAGACGTCGGTTGACCAACGGCTGTCTCACTACTTCTGGTAGACGTCGGTTGACCAACGGCTGTCTCACTACTTTTTGTAGACGTCGGTTGACCAACTACTGTATCACTACTTTTTGAGGAAGTCTGCTGTTGCTGGTCTTTAGCACCAGAAGAGGAAGCCGATTGACGTGACAAAGAGGAAGAAGGTCGTGCTGTTGACTTGGAAAGAGTGTTCGCATTATGAGGGCATAGAGCGCGGGGATGTCCCGTGCCTTTACAATTCGGACAGACGGAGCCTACTGTGATGAATATCTCTCTAATGTGCGTGCAACAGCGTACACGTAAAGTGGGTGGAATACGCAGCATGTGCTCCTCTGAAGGGAAGACCACACGAACATTGCGGCGAAACCCGAGTAGGTATCTATCTTCTGGCACCTCTGGAAACGAAGAGTACGTAGTTACACCTCCAATGATCCGGCCATAAGGAAGAAGAGCGGCAATCAAGAGATCATCTGAAACTTCAGGTGGAACTGGTGAGAAACTTACAACAACGGAACTCTGTGAAACAGGTTCGGCATGGATGTGACGATCACCAATTGAGATGCCCTTGGTCAGTACATGTAGGGAATGGGCAGGAGTAGAGAAGTAAACAACTACTTTGTAAGGCTTCCTGCCCACATGAGTTATAGCTGATGCAGGAACAATCTCTCGAAGAGCAGCAGTATATGCAGTAAGTTTTGTATTTCTCAGGCTCGGAAATACAACACCATTCTCCATAGTTTGAAGGAATTTCAGCCCAGAAGGGGTATCTTCTTGAAGGACAACCTCAATGACTTCAGCATTATGCGTCATCTCATATTGTCCAGGAGAAAAAGAAGACTGGGAAGGTCCCGACTTAGATGCGGTTACGTCAGCATATGAGAGGGTAGTTGTACGTTGCTTTGGAGATGATTCCGGCATGGAGTGCGAAACATCCATGGCGTCATCATTAGCTTTCAGAGAAGACATCGTATCGCCGCTGGGAGACTTGGAAGAAGAGGCGATATCCGATGGTAAGGCAGCAACAGAAGGCTGCAAGGAGGAGTGGTTTATCGAGATTGACTCGTCATTGGTAGTAGTATTTAGAGAAGCTGTTATCGGGAGATCATCATTTCCGGTAGCAAGGGTTAGGACGTCATTCTCCCCGGAAGCCGCCATTTGCAATGGCGAGGAAAAGCTTAGCCCTTAGCCAGCTTGGCCAAGGCAGAAAAATAAGGTAAACTAATCAAAATAAGCACTTACCAGCTCGGCAGGCATATAAAAAGAAACACGGAACCTTCACACACAACACACACACGAAATAGAACACTGACAACGAAGAACAATAACACACCAACGAAAACTTGAGGAGCACAGATAAACACGACTTACCCACCGTGAGCAACTCAATGGGCTATAAGCAGTCGCCCGTCCCTAATTTATGGTCACTGGTTCCAAGGAAGGGAGAGAGCCAGTGCCGTAAGACAAACACAATATCCATGCCTCACCGGGATTCGAACCCGGACCCCGTTCGAACGAATGATCAGAGGCCATCGCTTAGAGCACTGCGCCACCGGGGCGGCTACAGTCAGTTGATGGTGTTAGCAGTGGTACTGTACTGGGTCTGCAGCTCACAGTACTTATTGCTGTTAGTGATCACCTGATAGCCGCCCCGGTGGCGCAGTGGTCTAAGGCGCTGGCCTCTGATCATTCGTCCGTAAGGGGTCCGGGTTCGAATCCCGGTCGGGCATGGATGTTGTGTTTGTCTTATGGCGCTGGCTCTCTCCCTTCCCTGGAACCAGTGACCCTAAATTAGGGACGGGCGACTGCTTATAGCCCATTGAGTTGCTCACGGTGGTCGTTAAACCTCCAATCAAAAAAAAAAAAAAAAAATCACCTGATGGTTTTGGTGCAGAATTTCCTGGAATCACTCTCGATGAAGTCGTCGTTGACTTCATCAAGGCTGTTAGTTGTTGAAGGCGATTGTCGTTCGGGTGGTTGCAACTATGCGAGGCAGTTGTTTAAGGCGACGTTCATCCACCATCTTTCTCTACCTAGAGCGCTGTCCACGATGTGATGTTGTTACGGAAATGACGTATTACAAATACACTATTGATTCTCTCAAACGGTGTACTTACTGGAATTCTGTACTAGCGTCTCGCGACAGCGATATCCACATGTATCGAGTTATCTCATTGGCAGCAATAAAACCGGCACCCACCAATTGGCGACCGGCACTGAAATAGCACTTGTAGTTCATATACGACGTCGAAGTCGTGACACAGGTTGTTTACATTTTAGTTAACATTAGTTTCTTCATTGGCGGTTATCGGCAGAAATCGAACAATTTAACCTGTTTGCAGTATACATCCAAATATAAAAATGGCTATTCTTCCACAAACGGGCGCATTTCTCACAGCTAAGACAGCGGAACGCTAGAACAGCTCCGCGAGCAATCTACTGTTTTCGATCTGGCAATGCATCTGTTGTTGTTTACATTCGAATGCAAACATTATGGGTAGTTATCCTTGCATTCTGCTTTTATTTTTTTATTCATCATGATGACCAACGTTGGTTTCAGCAAAAAAATATATATATATATTTCGTGTACTAAATGAAAACTATAACTGAGATGTTTAAAAAGAATAAAAAAAATGAACGATCTTACCGCTATATACGTTAGGATAATAAACAAGGATTTCGTGCCACATAGACTACTCAGGGTAAGAAATTTGCTGTTAACGCAATATGTACAAACTTGCCGAATGGTTCCAGTTCTATGCAAACTTTAATAACTAAAAACACACACACAAGTTAAAATCTATTTACATGGTTTAACACAGCATGAGTACTTTCGTGCTCGCTACGAGCACATCATCAGATGAAAGACAAGTTGGAGTTCCAGAAAACACATTTATGTATCGGTGCCGTTGCCAATCGTTCACACTGAGGAAATAAATACAAGAAAGTTCACTTGCTCTAACGTAATGTGAGCAAATAGAGGCCTATAGAGTTCAATTAATGATGGGCAGAGTCTGCTGTGTAAGAGGTAGAAACAGGAATCGAGGACAGTAAAGTTTTCCAGGCCTGGGAAATATAGCTGGGTACTTCATCGTTGCAACAAGTGTCAACTCGATGCAAAGTGTGCAGACTCTCTGTAAAGAGCACTGTTTCCCTCGTAGTAAAGGTAGAAAGAATGGAGACGTCAGTCCAAGATGGGTAATGTGTACCAGCTGAAGAAAGCCTTGCTAAAGCAGTCGATGACGAGCCATTTTTTACACTATATTGGTGTTTCTTAATTCCTGTTTGCAGTCTCCGTAGGGTTGAGCCGATATATATGAGGTCCTTGTCTTGAGGATCGACAGATTTCAAAGAAATGGAATAGATGCCACATTTGTCCAACAATTCAACACGGTCCCGATCATTTTTAATCAGGGAATAAATGTTCGATGTTTTTAACCCAAAACCGACACCGTGACTGTGACAGATGTTCAATAAACTACCATTCACATGAGGGACGTAAGTCATCGATCCAACATATTTGATATCCCTTCGTTCACGTGTCAGGGTAAAAAATGTAGAACTTTGGATTTTTCAGTAGATTCTATGGACATCTGAAACTCCTCTTCTGTAGCCTTTCGTGAGCAGGAACTTCAATGATATATACCATTGCTTATCAGCACGGATTTTCTCATTCAGATGTTCATAGAATCTACCGAAAAATCTAAAGTTCAACATTTTTTACCCTGACACGTGAACGAAGGGATATCAAATATGCTGGATCGATGACTTACGTCCCTCATGTGAATGGTAGTTTATTGAACATCTGTCACAGTCACGGTGTCGGTTTTGGGTTAAAAACATCGAACATTTATTCCCTGATTAAAAATGATCGGGACCGTGTTGAATTGTTGGACAAATGTGGCATCTATTCCATTTCTTTGAAATCTGTCGATCCTCAAGACAAGGACCTCATATATATCGGCTCAACCCTACGGAGACTGCAAACAGGAATTAAGGAACACCAATATAGTGTAAAAACTGGCTCGTCATCCACTGCTTTAGCCAGGCTTTCTTCAGCTGGTACACATTACCCATCTTGGAAAGACGTCTCCATTCTTTCTACCTCTACTACGAGGGAAACAGTGCTCTTTACAAAGAGTCTGCACACTTTGCATCGAGTGGACCCTTGTTGCAACGATGAAGTACCCAGCTATATTTCCCAGGCCTGGAAAACTTTACTATCCTCGATTCCTGTTTCTACCTCTTACATAACAGACTCTGCCCATCATTAATAGAACTCTATAGGCCTCTATTTGCTCACATTACGTTAGAGCAAGTGAACTTTCTTGTATTTCTTTCCTCAGTGTGAACGATTGGCAACGGCACCGATACATAAATGTGTTTTCTGGAACTCCAACTTGTCTTTCATCTGATGATGTGCTCGTAGCGAGCACGAAAGTACTCATGCTGTGTTAAACCATGTAAATAGATTTTAACTTGTGTGTGTGTTTTTAGTTATTAAAGTTTGCATAAAACTGGAACCATTCGGCAAGTTTGTACATCGTGCGTTAACAGCAAGTTTCTTACCCTGAGTAGTATACGTTAGGAGACTGATAAAAAATTATACTTTCATATTTACAGTAAGTATTTTAATTCGTACAGAGAAATATATAGCAAAATACAATTAAAGAAGAAAAGTAGCGATATTTATTGCCATTCGTGATTCCTTATTATTTCAAGGGTGGATAGCGAACCATATCTTTCACACCATGATATGCATGTTTTCCTATCTCGTACGACATCGTCAACGAGACTATACAAATTCCATTGAGGCATTATAAAATACAACAGACCAATTCAACGACAAATTCATGGAATTTTAATACTATCGAAGGGTAATATGGACGGACAACTTAATATTTACTGACCGTTGCCAGATCGAAAACAGTAGATTGCTCGCGGAGCTGTTCTAGCGTTCCGCTGTAAACAACAAGTGCCGTTTCAGTGCAGGTCACCAATTTGTGGGTGCCGGTTTTCTTGCTGCCAATGAGATAACTCGATACATGTGGATATCGCTGTCGCGAGACGCTAGTGAATTCTGTTACTCGGCGACAGAATGACCCATGCATCGGCCTCTCACTTTCGTCCTCCTTTGATACTCTATTTACTCACGAAGTTCTTAGCACGTTTTTTGTAAAACAAAATCGTGCTTATGTTATCAGTTTGTCCGTCCGTCCTTCTGTAGACACCATATCCGGGCAACTAGTGCTCCGATTTGAAAAATCCGTTTTTCATTGGGAAGCTGGAAATATGCGAATGATGATCTTTTATTTCGTTTTTTTTTTACGATGTACAATTTTGCCGCTAGAGGGCGTAAATGCAGGTGATGTCGAATTCAAAATACATTTTATTCCATATATTTGCTTCTAAGCATCCGATTGAAAAAATTGTTTTATCTTTCGATTTTATTTATGTCAAAGAGTATTTTAGGTATAGTTACTTTTTCCAGTTACGCATAGAATTTCCGCTAGGGAGCGTAAAAGTAAATGACGTTTTCTCCTGTATCTCTTCTTCTAGCACTCCGATTTGAAAGAAAATTTCCTTCAGCTGATACAGCTCCTGATGGAAACTCTTTTGCATATAATTTCTAGTTTTTGGTAAAGAATACTTTGGCCACCAGGGGGCGTAAATGTTAATTTTTGCTTCTGATGTGTTTGCCATAAAATCTGAGCTTCGAAAACCTCGTTTGAAAACAATCTTCCTCGAGGCGATACTGCACACGTCAACAAACCTTTTCGGAATATTTTCTTCTTAAAATACTGCATGGTTTCTTCACCAGGGGGCGTAGATGTATATGTTACTTTTGTCAATATCCCTTCTTTTAACTGTCAGATATGAAAAATTCTTTCTTTATTGGGTAGAGTGTCCAGTGTGACATGTTTTCCATATCATTTCAAAATTTTCAAGTAATTCATAGACTTTTCGCTAGGGGGCGTAAGGGAGAATTGCGTTTCCCGCAATATTTCTGTTTCTAAAACTCCGATTTGAAAACTTCCTTCTGCACCGGATACAACTCCTGATGGGAAATCCTTTGCACATAATTTCTAATTTTTTGTAAAAATTGTTTGGCCACCAGGGGAGTAAGACTCAGTTCCTTTTTTTTTTTTTTTATGTATTTGCAGCAAAATCTGAGCGTTTAAAATATCGATTGAAAAAAATTCGTTTGTGGACCGATACTACTCACGTCAACAAACCTTTTAGGATTATTTTCTTCTTAAAATAATGCATGGTGTCTACACTAAGTGGCGTAGATGTGTATCTTATTTTTGTAAATATCAATAGCTCTAGAAGTCCGATTTTAAAAATATATATCTTTGTTGGATAGTGTTTCTCATGCGAAATGTTTTTCACCTCAATTAAAAATTTTCAGGTAAATACTAGACTTTCCGCTAGTTGGCACAAAGGTAAATTGCGTTTTCCCCGATATTTATGCTTCTAAAACTCCGATTTGAAAACTTCTTCCTGTATCGCATCAGCTCTTGATGGAAAATGTTTTTTATAAAATTTCTAATATTTGGTAAAGAATGATTTGGCCACCAGGGAACATAAGTGTTAATTTCTGTTTTTGGTGTATTTGCAGCAAAATCTGTGTTCCTGAAAACTCGACTAATTTTTTTTCTTTGACCGATACCGCTCACATTGCGAACCCTTTGAGAATACTTTCTTGTTAAAATAATGCATGGTTTCCCCGCTAGAGGGAGAAGATGCATGTCATATATTTGTCCATATTTCTGCTTCGAAGAGTCCAATTTGAAAAATTATTTCTTTGTTGGAGAGCGTTTCCGCTTTGAAATGTTTTTCATATAAATTCAAATTTTACGTAACTAATAAGTCTGCAACCAGAGAGTATAACTGGTGAGGAGAATGGTTGATGATGATGATGATGAATATACAGTCACGCAATGTATTTGTGTTCTAGTTTTATGATGCGTTACATACGATAGAGGAACATATCGATATCTCTGAAAGAAATCTCCGAAAAATACTCTCATCCTTCGAGCGGCAACGCAGACGATTTCTTCAGTTATATTCTTTGTGGAATAATAGATAATGTTAGCAATATCTTTAGTACCAGCAACGATTATTCTAAAGCTACGTTGGTTTCTGTGTAATACACAAACTTCGACCTTGTTACGTTAACGTTCTCTTTTTCTGCAGTGTAAAACTCGCTGAAACCGGATAGCTGAAATTTCAGACTTATTTCAAAGTACACGTACTAGCTAACCATTCACTTCTAGGTAACGGCGAGATTGAGTAAAAAGTTACACTTACAACAAAACCTCTTTAGAGCTTAGTAACGCCGCTGTCTTCTGAAACGTAAAGGAACCCGCCGACATCTGTGGCGGAAGGATACACGTATCACTTTGGAAGTCTAGCACAGTAAACAGAAAATCATATTTCAAATTGCGCGCGATATACACTGAAGAGCAATTGAATTAGAGACAGCTGGCGTTATGCAAATGTGGCGCTGTGGGCGGCCCTGTAAACGGAAACGACATGACGTATGCAGCGATCCGACAACATAAGGAGTGATGCGAGGGGAATCAGTAAGAGTCGGACGCAGTATGGGTAAGACGAAGGATCTAAGCGCATTTGGTCGTTGGCAAATTGTCGGGGGCCCGACGAATGGGTCACTCCATCTCGGAAGTCGTGCAGGCACTGGGAGTTTCACGAGCCACTGTGTCACGGGTGCACCGTGAGTACATCAAATCCGGCAAAACCATCCCTGCAAGGGTCAACTGCTGTGGACAACAGCGTGTGGATGAGCGGGATCATCGTCGGCTAGCTCGCATTGTAACAGCGGATAGACGGGCCACAGTGCAAGAAATCACTCGGCAATTCAACGCTGGTGCACAGAAAACGTGTAAGCAGTCACACCATCCAGAACGATCTCCTCGCTGTGGGGTACAGAAGCCATCGTACCACGACGGTACCGCTGCTGACCGCACATCACAAGGTACAAAGGTTAGCATGGACGCGGGAACATCGCCACTGGACCCTAGACATGTGGAAAAATGTTGCCCGGACGGATCAGTCGAGATTCACGTTGGTACATGCGGATGGCAGGATACGAGTACGGTGCAAACCACATGGAGCGATGGATCCTTCTTACCAGCAGGGTACTTTTCAAGCTGGTGGGGGTGACATTCTCGTCTGGGGACTGTTTACGTGGACTGAAACGGGACCCCTGGTACGTGTGACATCGTCCCTCACATGTCAGCGTTACCGGGATATCCTGGACTGCCATTTGCTCCCGTTTGTGCGTCTTCAACATCCCACTGGAGGCCTCATCCTGCAACAAGACAATGCACCATGCCATCGCTCCCGAATTGTATCCGAATGGTTGGATGAACACTCCACCGACGTGACCTCGCTTCCTTGGCCAGCTAGGTCACCTGACCTCAATCCCATCGAGCACATCTGGGATGCAATCGACAGAGATGTTCGAGGCTCTGACCCCTCTCTATCAAATCTTCATGAACTGTGTGAGCTTGTTCAGGGGTCGTGGATCCGTATGGCTTCCCAAGGCTTCCGGTGTCTTGTCGAGTTTATGCCGGGACGAATCGCCGCCATCATCAGGGCGAAAGGTGGTGCTACACGTTACTAGACAGGTATCTCTAATTCAATTGCTCTTCATTGTATCAAAACAATAATTAAAACATACACACGTTGCTCACTCGCTAATTAGTCGTATATCAATCTCGAGCAAAAGGTTGGCCAACACAGATTGCTAAGGGAAGATCGTTTTAACAACATACCACCTCGAAAACTGAAGTGAAGTTCTTTTCTGTAAACGTTCGATTACGTAATTTCCCTTTGACCTGTTGCCAAAGCTAAATTCGTCGAGGGAGAAAATGTGACCTTAAGCTTCTAAAAATGTTTAACGAGAAAAATCTAAATTTACACAAGAATACAAAAGTTCAAAAGGAACATTAAATTAGAGTGAACGACCCATCCTTCGCTGGTTACTCTGAGAATCTAAGATGTGTTTCTTATAAAAAGTCTGGAAACAGAGATAACTTACTAGTGTCTAGTTTTTATTCAATAACTGAGTAATTCCACCTTTAATCTGGAAAAGAGACAGGGAAAGCCATATATGAGTAAGTAGAATTCACATGGAATATTTAGTTCATATATGTTCTAAGAAATAAACTCCACCAAAACGGAAAGTAATTGAAAGAAACGCAGATGATCATAAGAAAAAACGCCGTTATTGAAAGCATCACAGAATGGAGTAATCCCAATCAAAGGTATAGGATATGTCTAAAAATTAAAGGTAACACAACATAAAAAATCTTTTAGTAACCTGTAAATGCATAAAGCTAAAAATTTCGCATCTGGAATAAGCCAACCTCTTATAAAAGCGTTTCCCTAATTGTTTTTCCTTGTGGACAGTGATGTTAACGTTAGCATAATATCATTCAAAGGATATTCTTACGTCGGAATAATTAGAACTTAGAAACAAAACAGAGCAACGTCATTCAAAAGAGCAGTACAGCAGAATAGAAAATAAATGAGAAGTAAAATTTGTACATATTATTGCTAAAAATTAGCGGCACGGAAGTATGCTAGAAAAATTCAATAAAATTGAAAACAAAAATATTGTACTGCAAGTTCTATAACAAACAGTACAAAATAATTTAAAATCACATATGAAGAGCGTTACTAACTCATCCTGAGGTAAATGCACGTCGCTGGTGATTTGCTGAAAGATTTCTCAATATTTCTATTCGGTTTGATACTAAAGGTTTCTCTGTCTACAATGTACCCTTGAAATTATAATAACATCAGAACTAAAACTTACATAACTGCATATATGAGATACGAGTTCATTAAAATCTTTGAGCCATATTTAAATTTTTGAACTCGTTCGGTTAAAAATTTTCTAACCCGCCACAAAAATTACACTTTACAAAATATTATTAAGATACGCAAAGAATGATTAGCTATGCGAAAAGGTTTTGTACTCTGGACAAAAGAATCGCATGTCATAAAACGTCTGGACGCAAATTATCTGTGTCTTTGGCTCGGAATTTTATTTTATTTCTCCTCTTGCTGATATTCAGTAGGATATTTGTTTCAGATTCTGAGACTTAATACTCATAAAATGAAATAAAAAATATTTAACACAGACATTGAAGATTACGTTTCCGGCTTCATTTTGTTCCTTTCAAAAATTTAGTTGTTTAATCAAGGACACGAGAAACTTTATGCTCTCCATTAACCCCCGCTGTATTAGATTGTTATGAAGTAAGACTGATCTGGTTGTGGAAGGATTACTTCGCTGCTCTAATCCTCTTAGCATATTGATGAGACATAACTAAAAAGCAAAGTAAGAAGAATACCATACTCATCCGATGAGAATTAGAGATTTTAAAAAAGATAATTACGCTGGCTTAAAACAGTTTTTCTTCTTTTATTTTTGTTCAAAATGCATTTCTGATTGCTACAGCTGTCGCAGAATACAGAATCTTTTTTGACTGACAAGTAATTCAAACGAAAGTGGACGGAATTCAAAATTACTTTAACTGTTGTACTACAATTTTAGCTTTGTGAAATATATTTAGTGATCTCAGAAATGTGTGTTACACATTTTCAGAAAAAGGACATATAGACTATTGTTTGTGAAAATTGCAGCACCGTGAAGAAATGATGGTATTCACGTGAAACTTGGAGAACATGCAGAGCAGGGTAGGACATTCAAATGATGAGAAGTGCAGTCATTGCGCATGTCTGGACCCGGCAGCGGCCTTTGAACAGTCGAGTGAGGGCTATAAAGAGAGAGAGGGTGGTTTACGATACACACCCGTAGTGCATCGCGGACAGCGAGTTGTAAAATGGTCTCCAGGATTCAATAACGCCTTGGCAACGACGAAGGGCGCAATATCACCTTACGACAGAGTTTGAACGGGAACGAATGATTTGTCTGCGTGAAAGTGCATTTGCGTACCTCGGAATTGCGGCTCGGACGGGACATAACGCAACAACAGTGGTGCGTGTGTGGGGGCAGTGGACCAAGAAATGTGACGACACCGCGAAATGACGGACACCTCGTCCGCATCTTCGCAACTGTGAGCACAACAATGAAACACTGCAATAAGTGTGGAATTTCCTGCCTCTACAGTTCGACGCCGTCTGTTGCACAGAAGACTAATTTCGCGCTTCCTTTGCGACGGACTCCTTTGATCTTAAACTATCGACGCCTCAGGCTGGAATGGAGTTCTCAATACAGACAGTGGCGTGCTGATTGGCAACATGTCGTGTTTTCTGACGAGCCCCGATTCAACATGGACTACCATGATGGCCGCATGCGCATTAGATGGAATTGCGGTGAGCGTCTTCTTCCAGCATGCATTGTCGAGCGTCATACGTAGCGAACGCCAAGTGTGATGGTGTAGAGTGCCATTGTGTACCATTCGCGATCTCGGCTGCTACGGCTTAAGGGCATTCTCCACAGCGACAGCTACGTCAGGGCAGTTGATTGGAGGTTTAACGACCACCGTGAGCAACTCAATGGGCTATAAGCAGTCGCCCGTCCCTAATTTAGGGCCACTGGTTCCAGGGAAGGGAGAGAGCCAGTGCCGTAAGACAAACACAACATCCATGCCTCACCGGGATTCGAACCCGGACCCCGTTCGGACGAATGATCAGAGGCCATCGCTTAGACCACTGCGCCACCGGTGCGGCTCAGGGCAGTTGTACATGCAGAAGTCATACCCTGCCTTCAGGGCATTCCAGGTGCTATGTTCGAGCAGGACAATGACTGATCATATGTTGCCAGGAATGTCCAATCCCTCTTCTCAGCACAGCAGATATAGCTTCTTCCCTGGACTGCACGTTCGCCAGCTATGTCGCCTATTGAACATGTCTGGGTTATGGTCACTCGGCAACTAGCCCATCGAAGTCCTCCAGCGGTCAATTCAAATGATCTGTGAACTTGCATACATGCCGGAAACCATCCAACGCAATTTCGATTCAATGCCACGCCGTCTAGAAGCTCTTATTGCATCTCGCGGAGGCTTCGGAAGATACTGATTTTTGCAGGTAAGGGTTGTAGTATTGTTCTGAAAATTAAATCATTCATGTACAGTTAGATCAGTAATGTGTGGTATAAATTACATTCGAATCGCATGACTCCTTCTTGGTGTTGCAATTTTCAGAAACTGTAGTGTATTACGCGAATAATTTTACGCCAAAGGAAAGGTTCCGTGTATAATAAGTCGATCCACTACTCATTTGCGAGTAGCTGCTGAATAGCCAGCACTAGGCTGTCGCCTAGGCATCACCTCTTATGATTTGTATGTAATAACTAGCTTTACTACCCCGCTTTGCCCGGGATTTAGCTTCTTGTGTGTGTGTGTGTGTGTGTGTGTGTGTGTGTGTGTGTGTGTGTGTGTGTTTGTGTGTGTGTGTGTGTGTGTGTGTTTCCTCCAGAACAGCACAATCCTGGTGTTCCACCTTCAAACTTCAGCGCATCGCAAAAAGTGCACTTCAAAGACATGCTACCAATGACAATCGGAGGAAAGTCTTAATAATCCAATTCCGGATTATAACTGAATGCTTCGCAAAATTCGGTTCTGGTGAGCGGTTGCATTATTTTGAATTCATTGCTGTCGATGATCCTCGCTTTTCGTAGTTCGTGAATATGAAGTTCGTATGCGATCGGACGTTTGGCGCTCGTTCGTTTTTTCATCAGTCCCGTTGCTTCGTCTTGTAGCAGTTCGTAATCGTGGTTCAGCAAGTGGCGCCTCTGTTTCTTTAGCAGCTTTGTTGCTTCATCTTGAACGTTGTTCAGCAAGTCGCGACTCTGTTTCTTCAGAAGTTTCGTTGCCTCGTCTTGTAGCAGTTCGCAGTCTTTGTTCTGCAAGTCGCGCCTTTTTTTCTCAACAGTTTCGTTGTTTCGTCGAACAACTTGTTGAATTCTGTCCGCTTCACGTGATTGTGATCTTTTCTCATCCAATTGCTTGGTTCATGATAGCTTTTGGCGCTTCATTTTGATTCGTGATTAATTAAAAATTGGTCCTTTTGAGTATTGGTGTCACAAATATTTATCGAGTCGAAGGATCGAAAAGTACGGAAAGCATGGAATCTGTGGAATCAAATGAACCAAAATCATTATCAAGCAAACATTCAATTTTTACTGTGTGTTGATCTGGCTCAGCAGTAATGCTTGACCTAGAAATTCCAGCATTAATAAGCTGTGCAAATTTCATGATGCCAGAGTTCGGCGTTCGAGAGTTATTTAACACGATTTGAGGATACACAACGTTAGAACCCTTTTCCAATTATAAGAATCTCTGACTATGCAAAATTTGTTAAAAATACTTGTAATTAACCACACGTGATGTGAAACACGCTATGCCTTCTATACATTTATGTGGTGTCTGATCACCTCAAAACTCAATTAACTCATAACTCGGGAAGGGAATGACGTAGAGAGCTGAAAATAGTTGCGTTAACATACAAATTCCAGCATTAATGAGCTGTGCAAATTTCATAATGCCAGATTTCGGCATTCGAGAGTTTTTGCTGCTTCAGACAAACATCAAACAGACACAATGAGTTTCTGTTTTATAGTTAAGATTAAGCATTTTAATGTAATATGTTGTGGTGATGCAATAACTCCCCCAAACATATGGACCACGAAGGATCGGAACACCAGTATCACAAATTTAATAGAACAAAAAGTACAACCGCCCTAAATATTTATGTAGCCCACGCTCTAAAATTTACCATCTGATCTTCATTTGATTTATTCTGAATACATGAATTTGACAAAAACTGATTACAAAATGCTCATCAGAAACAATGTCAATTATCCAAAATGATATTTAACTGACAATATAGTCACAAAACGACAGACGCATCAGCTTCCTGTCACTGGAGTTTTAAATCTTAACTAAGGTTCTTTCACATCTCTTGGAGGTAACATTATACACGGCACAACCGAGAGAACAAGCTACATTTAGGAGTGGATACTGCACTATAAATGATATCCATGTACTGAGAGAACTAATTGAAAGTACGAGGAAATAAGAATTCCCACTATGTATTTCTTTTATTCATCATGAAAAGGCTTTTGATTCCGTGAAACCATCAGCAGTTACAAAGGCTTTGAAATGCTGTAGTACTAAAGATGCATATATTAGCATTATTAATACGATCTATGAAAATGCAAGTGCAACGGTTCGGCTATATGAGGATACAGCTCCAATAAAAATTGGAAGGGAGTGAGATAAAATGACACCACGCCTCCGAACTCTTCAAAGCCACATTGCAGAATGTATGTCAGTCATTGAATTGGGTAGACAAGGAGATAAACAGTAATGAAGATTATTTAACTCACTTTAGTTTTGCCCATGACATAGTAATTTTTCCAAGTGCCCCTTCAAGGCTGCAGAATATGATCCAGGAACTTGATAACAAAAGTAAAGATATGGGATTAAAACTGAACCGCTATTAAACAAAATTGGCGTGCAATGCATTTGAAAGAAATGAAAATTTAGCCGCTGATGGGAAAAATCTACAGGTAACCCATAACTACATTTATCTTGGACAAGAGATATCAAGCGGGGGCTACATTGCTGAAGAAATTATTCGGCGTATGAAACTTGGTTGGAGAACATCTGGAAGAAAGAGTACAATTATTATCAAGAGCAATTTACCATTATGTCTTAAAAGGAAAGCGTTTAATTAACGCATCCCTGCAATGTTTATATGGAGCAGAGACGTGGAGCTTAACTTTGAAGGACATACACAGGCTGTAGCAGCTAAAGGAAGCATGAAAAGATCCATGCTAGGTGTATCCAAGAAAGGTAAGAAGAGGAACTCCTGGATCAAGAAAACGACAAGAGTAGAAGACATCATGATCGAAGTAAATTCCGCGAAATGTTATTTGGTTAGACATATTGCCAGGAGAAGGGACCATCAATGGACAACTGAAATGTTAGGCTAAATACCAAGGAAAAGAAGAAGACTATGTGGGAGAGATGGGAGAATGAAGTTCGAAAGCATGCCGGATTGTAATGGAGGAGACTGGTTCAAGACAAAGGGTTGTGGGAGATTCTTGCAGAGACTTTCATCTAGCAGTGTACTGATAATGATTGACGGTGATGATGATGATGTTGACAACACAGCAAATACTTAAAAGAATAATCTTGAATGCATATTTAAACACAGTATTCTATATCACAAACGTAATTACTGCTGCCTTGCTGAGTTACAAACCCTCAATAAGTGTAGTTTAATGCAGATATAATGAGCCCTAGAAAACTGAGGATAGAGGTTCCTTGTTCTGGGTGGCGTAACGGTAACATACTTGAACGTAAATCAGGAGATGCAGGTTCGACTTCCGTTCAAGGACGATGTAATTTTCAAGTTTTTTGAGGCACGTCGTGCACTTAAAAATGTAATTTAGCACCCATCTGCCTGTAACATCTATTCGACTATCGCGTATATCAATCATCTCGTGATGCAAGAAAGACGAGTTATTATTAGGCGCATAGGTAAGTCTGTATGATTTCAACTGGCGGAAACGATTCTATCTTGATGAACTATTTCATTACGATAAAGGTCAGTGATGTTTTCTGTAGCACATTACATCCATTCGACCTCAAATTCTTGATCAATTTTTGGTCGATATGAAACGTCGAGTATAGATATCCATGTCCACTTCTGTAACGCCTTTTCGACGTCGAATTTTAAACCTATTAAGTCGATCTCAAGTCAACAGTAGACGAAGATTCGACCTTTCGAAACATATATATCGTTGCTACGTAGTGTCGACATCAATTCTACGTTGATAGTACGCAGTTTGGTCATCGATTCTAATATTGTTGTAATGTCAAATCTGCGTTTACTCTGCAATTTAGATGTTGAAACATGGAATTCTAAACTTTCAATTGTGGCTTAAAACGTAGAATGTATTCGCATTTGTAGTACTACGACGCTCTCTATGATTAAAAGATCATAAAAATTTTCTTTATTGTTTCAACATCACATCCAAGTCTTTTCGGACGCATTCAAAAAACCACATAATTATTAAAAAAATCACTTAATTTTTGTTGATCTATTAGCATCGCGCTATGCCTATCCTAATTGTGATATGCGTACGTACAAATTGTATATCTTAAACTGCTGCCTTGCTGAGTTACAAACAATTCTACTTAAAGGAACGAGAGTCAACTACTTATAAACATACTTAAACAAAAAAAATAAAAAAATAAAAACTTAACTTTCCCGTGAAAAAGAGACAGGTAAGAATCTCGTCTTACATCAACAATGATATAAACACCACTTCAGCATCCAAAACGTTCGTTTGGGTAATGGCTGCAAATGCGCATGCGCGCGCGATACTTACAGATCGCATCAAATACATCGATTATTCGATCTAATGGAACTAAAGAGATAAACTACGTAAAATCGTCTACATATATACTGAAATTCAATGTAATGGTTTTCCTTGACGTTCCGTCTTATCGATTGTACGTCGAAAACTATGTCTCGACGTAATATCGTCCTGATAACCAAACATCGACGTCGATTCGACATTACTAATCTACCAGGGATACGTTTCCCGCGAATATTAACAGATGAACAAAAGGCATGCCGCAAACGCATGTTTGATATCAGCTTGAACATGTCTGGTGTGGATCAAAAAGGGTTCCGGTCCCAGATTGTTACATTCGATGAAACATGGGCCCATCACTTTGGCTTGGAGACAAAAGCATAAAGTATTATGTAGACGCTGCATTTTCTCCACCTTCGAAGAAGTTCCGTTATGTTGCAATATCATGTCATACGTTTTTTTTGTTTTTGTTTTTTTTATATTACGCATCTTTCCCGACAACAGTAAGTAAATTAAAAAAAAATGATCATGGAAATGGATAACGGAAGTAGCCAAAACCATTGCTGAAATGTAGTTTTTGAGTAGTGTTCCATGAAATGACGCAACAACAGTAAATTTCATTGTTACTCAACAACATATTTTACTAAATTATCGAAGAACATTATTAAATCACTTTTTACACATAGGTAATAACATGTCATTGCAATCTATGCAAATTACGAGAGCCTGATGCTAAATGTCGTGAAAGCCATTATAAAAAATAATTTTTGTTGCTATGGAAAAGGGGCGTCGCAGCGAAATTTCGTTGAAGCTCCCTCCTTTCCAAAGGAGGGGTCATCTACTATTGACGAGACCTTTAAAATTATGTATTGATGTTCTAGACCAAAGGTTATCAATCCCTCCCCCCACTAACACACTTGTGATTCAGCTTTTCACTTCTGATTCAGCTATCTTGAGCTCAGATTTTAGCTTGAGCAAAAGCAGATGGATTTTCGATGGAATGTCCAACCTGTTCCATATTTACTTCTCCCGCTTGTTCTTGTTCCAACAGTACCGTATCCTACTTATTCTTCTTATTAAAATTGAAATGTTCACCTTACGTAGGAGGGTCGACCAGCCATATTTTTTTATATTGTTTTACCATCCACGTGACACTCTGTTAATAGTAATTAATAAAAATGAACTAATCATATTTTAGTACAGCGGATACGTTCGTCATCAAGTGACTATTCAAAACCGTTAAAAAAAATGCTGTATTAACAGTGTAGGGGTGAGACATAGGCTCTCGAGCTAAGTCCCGCCTTCTTTCCAATAGGCGTCCGTTAGTTATTTTAACAACTCCCCACTAACAGCAAATTATCTGAGATTCTCACTTTCGTAATTTAATAATTATAAATTTATTATCCAGGCCCCTCTTCCTCCGCCTTTTTTGAATAAATTATCCGCGAATAAAGGAATGAAGAGAATGGCTACCATAAAGCACTTCTTCCACTTTCAATAATTACTCCGTAATAATAAACACAATAAATTTAATGAAGCAAAAGTATTGGAAAGAGTCTGGTTCCGGTGCCAATGTCCACGTCGACGAACTTGTTTCGCATGCGACGTCCGTCACGAATTATTCAATCAAAAATCAGTTGCCTTATGGCAACTCTAATATTAGAGTTGTTCCGGCTCCACGCTTTCTCCCGAAGCACTCGACTTCACGCTAAACACAGGAACTGTGTTTCTCGGAGCCTAAGCTCCCCACGTCTATCCGCCTTCCAAGCTTTATTCTCAATGCTTTATCCTCTGTCAGAAGCTATCTCTTCTCCCCCTCGCTCCGAAAGAGCCCTCCTTTTCTCTGCCCCCCCTACCACAAGGCGCTGACCTCTGACCTTGTCAGATTCCGGAGCGAACCTGACCTTTGCCCGCAGGCCATCTTGCTTCCTATCAGTTGTAGCAGTTCCTGCTTCTTCGAACTTCCTGACCCCCACTTATTGTCTTCGTGTCTGACGACCGCATGTTTGACATTCCTTCTAACGGACTTCTGCGCGTGGAAACCAGACGCTATACAGACAGAACAAAACATACAACAATACTGACATTCTTTCACATAAATGACGTATTCAGCCATCCCAGACGAACTGGCGTCCTTCTACCATTAGGCATTGTTTGCATTTGTGCAGGTATTCTCTTGGACCAGATTTTCTGCGTCCGGCAATGTACTGCGAAACAATGTCTTCCCGCAGCTTTGGATTAGCTATATACCTCCTGACGTCGTCAACGTACGCTAGGCATTTTGCATTGTATATGCACACAGTTAATGAAATAAAGTTATTTTCTGAGTCAAACAAACATTCTTCTCTGGCAACATTTCGTCGTCCCACTGCACGTGACATAGCCCCTTTTTTTTTCTTGTTTTTATATACATAGATTGACACTTGATTATATCTTAATTGATATGCATCTCATTATTATTTTTCGCCCTTACAAACAGTTTACCTCTTGAAGGGAAAAACACATCAGCGTTCCGCTGCTTATACTGTACTAAGCGTCAACTCCAAGCAGCTGGCACAACTCACTTTTTGTTCTAGAAGAAATTAGAAGTAATGCGTAATACGCACACAATGCGTGACATAATGAGGCAGATGGGACTCGCGACCATCTTTTCACGAGAGTGTGACGTCATAAAACTATAATAGCATCCACACACAACGCGTGACGTAATGAGACAAATGGCGTGACCACGCGCCAACATCTCAATCGCAAGAGTGTGACGTCATAAGATTTCTAAGCATGGGTAACATTAATGAGACGACGCCATGGCACTAAAAACGTGGTAATTTGGGGTGATTATTCAACTCACTAAACGAATGTTCCCAAAGTCGAAATCAAGCTAGATCGACTTCTAGTACCATAAAACGGTAGATTAACGACTTTCATCAAAATCCTTAGAGCCGTTTTCAAAATAAAATGTACATACATACAAGAATTGCTCCTTTAATAATATAGGGTAACGATCGAAATAAATATTGTTTTTGATAAACTAAGCAATGAAAATACTTACTGGTACTGCCACCATAGTTTAGTAAATATTTACTCTGTGAATCATAAATGACTCACATATCTTCTTGACTGGTAGGACATAACATTCAATAACCCAATACCAAGTACCACTCAATATCAGGAATTAGTTAACCTTATTGTTTGTTTTTATGTTTTAATTCCATTTACTATTTACTGGACTGTGGCTCAGTGTGAGCGTGGGCGAGGTGAATAAATGCAATGTGTTGCACGTAAATATACGTATGCTCTCGAATCACTCATTTTATTTTCTACCCACAAAGATCTTGGCATGCGGAAGATTCCTATCATAAATTACCTGCAAAGCGTATCAGGGTACTCTATTTGTGTTTTTTTTATTGTTTTTTTGGGAGGTGGGGAAGAATGCAGAAGGTATCATAATTTTCATGACCAATATTACTGTATCTATAAGCGGCCGTGGGCAATGCTCGCCTTACCCAATGAGCTGGGCAGGACTTGAAACCACTTGGGCAAAAAAAAAAAAATATTTTCGCAGTTTCCCTTCCTAATGCGGCAGAAGTTGGAACTTGGATTAGAACTCTTATTTTTCTAATTCACCACTTTTATCACTGTTCTTTCCGCAATTGATTTTAAATTTAAAAAAAAAAAGCTCTTTGATGTTGGAATAAATCTGCCTTATTATCTAACAAAGGTATGAGCATGATCCTTTTACCAGCGGCTTACAATTTGACTGACCGGAATGCCTTCTCCCCTCCAACAGGTATGGGTGTATTAGTTAGTACAATGCACTTGGTTACGGTTTGCTGTGTATGGCTGGTGCTGATGTGTGGTTCTGAGAAAATGCTCAATATCTTCCTCTTTCTCGGCGTAGGAAAATGACTAATCCGCATTTGCGCATTCAGTATCTGCTCGCACGAAGCTACTTTGCAAGAAGCCTTTGAGAATGAAGACGACAATGAATCGAACTTAGAAGGAGGTGAACGGCATTTAATAAAAGTGTTGTTTTGACTTTTGGGAGCCTGAATTTGTATTATTATTATTATTGCAAGTTTTTGATTTTCGATTGATGAAAATTAATTAAGGATTTGGGAATTTTAATCTAAAATGCTAACTGGGCGGAGGAAGTTACTTCGCTGCGCGGCCTAGAGGGAACATTGTTCATGATCCCTTGTAGCTTCTCTATGAGCAGGCTTCTGAGCTTTCGTCCGTGCCATATTGGGGTGAAAGTATCGGATTAAGCATGGGTGCTGTATTTTTCTTACAGCAGTGGATTTCTCCCTTTACCAGGAACTAGTGGTCTTAAATTACGGACATGCGACTTCTTGTATCCGTTAGAGTTGCTCCTGACGGCCGTTAACTCCTGAAGCTAAACTAAGCAACATGATTCAGTAGCTGGAAAATTGCCCCCATGGTCTATCAGCTGACTTCTGATCATTTGTCCGAAATGGGTCTGGGTTCGAATCCCGTTAAGGCATGAATGTTGTGTTTGCCTTGCACTGGCTCTGTCCGTTTCCTGGAACCAATGACCCTAAATTGGGGACAGGCGACTGCTTACAACCCATTGAGTTACGCCTGGTAGTCGTTAAATCCCAAACAAGCTAGCTGAAAAAATATACCACTGTCACTGGTAAATACTGTTTTAACCTCATAAACCAACCATTAAGGGAAAGAGGCGTGGAAAACTAGGAAGAAGTGTCTTACTCTTTCAAGACAATGCACTCAGTCACAAATTCCTGACTGCAAAGACCACCATGGAGACTGAAGGGTTAGAGTTACCTTTCCCAAGACTTTAGACTTTTAAAGTTTTTTATTAGTTTCCCAAGCTGAAGGAAAACATCCATGGCAAGCAATGTACCTTCCACTCTGAAGTGGTTGTAGCTGTGGGAGCGTAGTAGAAAGACAAAGAGCCTTTATTGTTTTCACCAACCGGGTTTCAGCCACTGTTATATCGGTGAAGGAATGACGTTGTGGTCGCCGAGGGTTTTGTTTAAAACTGAAAGAAGAATGATAATGGCAGAACTTTCTTCTCTTTGTCAGAATACAAACTACCTGAACGACTCTCGTACTTGTGTTACATTAATCATTCGTTTAAGAAAAATTCGAAACAACGCCAGCTACTCAAAAGGATTGTTTTGAAGAGCTCGATTTAACTTATGTCTGTAGTAGATAGAATAAATAAAGCTTTTGGTACTTACATGCATCTAAAAGATGTTTATATGCTTTTACTCCTCCAAAATATTTTTAATGTTTAATAAAGAATACCAGCTTATGCGCTTTACTGAGAAATATGACATAATTAAAGTAAACTTATGACTTACAAACCACTTTTATCAAATGCCACGTCTCATGCCGATATGGCTGGAATAACAAGAAAAGAAAAGCTCAAGGAATTTGCATATTTCACAACGAGAACTAGTCCTTAAGTTTCCTATCTCCGTTGTACTCCGCCGTTCTCTTATTATCCTATCGCGCAATCGACCGTCTTTCTTTTCTTCATTTTTTCCTTAATTTGATCTTCCAACGTTCTATATTTTTCATGTAAAGAAAGGGAAATGATAAGCAGGATCTAATATAGCTGAAGCAATAGATTTTAAAGAGGGCCGGCTTCATTTCCAACACGATGCAAAACTTGATCACCGTAAGTCTTATGTGAAAAATTTTATCTTCATTCCGTTCTTTTTTTTTTTGGCTCTTTCGCTCAGAAAAACGCGTGAACTTAAACTAGAGACGAAAAAAATGGAAAACAAAAAAGACTGATGTAGTTGTTTGATGAATTTGATTTTATGCTCACTTTCTCAGGCATAATTATTTGCTTGAACTTTTATGAGTGCTAGGGCGCATTTATGAGCATTTCGAATTCGGGCCTTTCGAAACCCAAGGTGTCTAAGAACTTGAATATAACACAAGGGTACTACTGACTGTACAGCAAGGTAAAGAAATTCCATGAAAAAAATGGCTCTTCCTTAGATCAGTTTATTTTACAGATTTTGTTTCATTTTTATTCGGAATATAACCTCCACCACGCGCAAGTCTAAGGTTATAAACAGTGTAGGGTTTTTAGTGCAATTGGTTAAATATATTGGGCGTGTGTAAAAGTTCTACCCGATTTTTTAATAGATGCAAATTGTGATCGAAGTAGTTATGCCACAGATGACGCAGCGATGCCGAATTTTCGGCCAATAAAGCGTGGAGCAGTAGATCATATAGAGGCACTAGGTTTGTCCGAGTAAGCCATTCGTAAAGGAAATCTCGGACGATGTAACATGACATGCAATAAGGAGCACATCAGACAATGTCTACTGTACGAATTCGATAAAGGCAGTACTGCAGCCGTGGCTTGCCTCAACATCTGTCAAGTGTATGGAAAGAATGTATTTGATGATGCCACATGTCACCGTTGTCTTCAGAAACTCTTGGACGGAGACAGAAGCTGTAAAGTTCAACCACATCCTGGACGTCCATCTGTGGTTTCTGACGAGGATGTGAACCAAGCCATAACAAACGACCCACATCCAACCATTCAGCAATTAGCGGAAACGTTATCGTTACACAGAACAGCAGTCGAAAGACGGATTCATGGGTTTGGGTTCATCACCAAGTTCGATAATTGGGTTCCAGAACCAGCCAGCTTTTTGCAAAGCAACGAGAGGAGAGGATCCGTACCTGTGTTTCTTTGCTTCGTCGTCACAGAAATGAACCGTTTTGGGGACGAATTGTAACAGGGGATGAGAAATGGGTACTGTACCGTAATGTAAATCGTTGACTGACTGTGTGTGCCAAGGTGCGGAGCCTGCTCTACTGACATCTAAAGAAGGACTGCTTCCATAAAAGATTTTGTTGAGTGTTTGATGGGATGACCAGGGAATAATTCACTGGTCATCCCATCAAACGCTCAACAAATATATTTCTCACATCTTACTGTTGGCAGCTAACTGAACGATAAATGCTGACCTCTACTGCCAACAGTTGGACAGATTGCGAGAATAACTAACATCGAAGCGGCCAGCACTCCTCAATCGCAAAGGAGTGATCCTTTATCATGATAACGCGCGACCTCATGCTGCTTTAATCATTCGGCACTGGACTTGGGTTGAGAAGTGTTACCCGACCCGGCGTATTCCCCTGACCTGGCACCTACGGACAACCGCCTTTTTCGATCATTACAGAACGCCTTCGCTCTCCAAACCTTCAATGATGTGGACGAAGTGAAAACGGCATTATATGTATTGTCTTTTACTCTAAAACAGAGGAGTTTTTCCGGCTTGGGATTGACCTACTCATAAATAGGTGGCAAGAGATTATACAGAATGATGGCAATTATGTGAAATCCTAGGTGCATTATTTGTTGTGTTCTCCTCTTTTCTTTGTAGCCTACAAAAACGGGTAGAACTTATGCACACACCCCATATGTGTGAAACAATTATTTACTTATGCATCAATTGAAGCCCTAACATACTTCGCTGTAAAGCCTAACGTCGTGCTCCAGATAGCCTAAACATACGTATAACACATAAGCCTAATTAGGGCACTTCATAACATTAAAAGCCAAAATAAGAAGTTTTGTACTTACAGTATCGAATATGTTTATTTCCCGCACATAAATGTCAGCACAACCATCCCGGTGGCTCAGGGATCTAAGAGCTGTCTTCTGATCATTCTCCCGAGGCGGGTCCGGGTTCGAAACCAGGTGAAGCATGGATATGAGGTTTGTCTTACGGTACTGGCTGTCTCCTTTACCAGGAAACAACGACTGCTTATAGCCCATCCAGTTGCTCACGGTGGTCGTTAAACAATAAATTAATGTCAGCAAAATATCACATGTGTCGTATAATTCCAATTTGGTCCTCAGTTAATTGTTGAGTAATATCTGAATGCAGCAAATACGCACACGTACCATAGAATATTTTTCACATCTTACTGACTCGGTAAGAATTTGAGATTTTGCTTATTAAGCAAACATGCGTAATATTCATCTTGAAAGATCCAAGCAATTTGCTTAACACGATACGCTAACAGCGCAGCATCAAAGCAAACCAAGCTGTCTCAACAATATCTGATACAATGTCCCACGAGAATCCTGATACAATTATAAACAGCACTCTTACTACAGAGCTTTACAGAGGAAGGGCTAGTCCGTCCCTTTGAGAGACTGAATGCCGACCCGTGTCTGGAAGGGAGGGTGAAAAATGGGTAGGTCACTCGTTTCTACGTCATCGCGCTGGCCTGCTCCCCGTGTTCGTTTGTCAACCTGTAGGCAGGTTGACAATAAATGTTCCTCCACCTGAGATTCCTTTATCTGGAAAGAGGAAAACAGACCCAAAATGAAATCGGGATAAAGAAATATCGGATTGCATGTTAGAAATCGCCTAAAGGTTCCACGGCTATCGTCACCGGTTAACGTTTCCTGAGGAGGAGAAATATATGATACACGTTTCCTGTTTTCTTTTTATGCGTCGTTTTTAACTGCTGCCCATCGGGCAGGTATATTGATAACCTTATGTGCAATGATCTATGGTAATAAATTAAAATGGGCATGCATGCGTATGAGTGTGTGGGGCAGTCTTAACTCATCGGGAGATCGCGGTGGGGACTTCAAAATATTGCAGGATTCTTTTCGTTGCTGTCCGAGTGTGAATGGCTGATTTGAAGGTGAAGTTAGGAAACCATGAGAACATGAAAGTTATGAAATAAACAGATGAGGAAGTGAGTGTGACCCTAATCCCGCTGGCGACGATTTCCCATTAGGAGCTGTATGCGGTGCAGAAAGAATTTTTCAAATCGGAGATTTAGAAGCAGAGATATAGGGGGAAACGCAATTTACATTTACGCCCCCTAACGGAAAGTCTATGAATCACTTGAAAATTTTCACATTATATGAATTACATGTCACCCTAGAAACACTTTCCAACAAAGAAGGAATTTTTCAAATCGGACTTCTACAAGTAGAGATATTGACAAAAATTAGATATACATCTACGCACCCTGGCGTAAAAACCATGCACTATTTTAAAAAGAAAATGTATCTAAAAGGTTTGTCGACATGACTAGTATCGGTCAACAAAAGACGTTTTCTCCAATCGAGAATTTAGAAGCTGATATTTTGGTGCAAATGCAACAGAAGCGGAAATTAAGATTTACGCCCGCTGGTGGCGAAACTATTTTTCTACAAAAATTAGAAATTATGTGTGAACGATTTCCCTTCAGGACCTGTATCCGGTGCAGAAAGAGTTTTTCAAATCGGAGATTTAGAAGCAGAGATATAGGTGGAAACGCAATTTACCGCTACGCCCCGTAGCGGAAAGTCTATGAATTACTTGAAAATTTTGATATTATATGAAAACCATATCATACGGAAAACACTATCCAACAGAGAAGGAATTTTTCAAACCGGACTCCTAGAAGTAGAGATATTGACAAAAATAAGATGTACATCTACGCCGCCTGGCGGAGAAACTATGCAATATTTTAAGAAGAATATATTCCGAAAAGGTTTATCGATGTGAGTGGCATCAGTCCACGAAAGAATTTTTTCAATCGATATTTTAGAAGCCCCGATTTTATGGCAAATATATCAGAAGCAAAAATTAACACTTACGCCTGCCCCTTGGTGGCCAAAGTATTCTTTACCGAAAATTTGAAATTATATGCAAAAGATTTTCCATCAGAAGATGTATCCGCCGAAGAAATTTTTTTTTCAAATCGGAGTTTTAGAAAAAGAGTTATCGGGAAAAATGTTATTTACTTTTACGCCCCCTAGCGGAAAATCTATGCGTAATTTTTAAAAGTAACTATATCTAAAATACTCTTCGACATAAATGGAGTCGAAAGATAATTTTTTTTTTCAATCGGATGTTTAGAAGCAAATATGTGGAATAAAACGTATTTTTGAATTCGACATCATCTGGATTTACGCATTCTAGCGGCAAAATTGTATATTGTAAAAAAAAAACGAAATGAAGGATCATCATTTGCATATTTCTAACTTCCGAATGCAAACAGAATTTTTCAAATCGGACTAATAGTTGCAGAGATATCGCGGGTACAGGTGGACGGACCGACTGACGGATGTACGGACGGACAAACCGGTAACATAAGCACGATCGTTTTTCACAAAAGATGTGCTAAAAATGGCGCAGGTCTCTATTTCTTCGTCCCCGCGAAAAGTACCCTTTAGTTCATTTTATTCTGAAGATTACGTAGTTATGCGCAAACAACTGTAATACATAACACCTTATCCTCATTGGTATAAAAATTTCATTAAATGAGTTACTGTTTCTTTCACATTCTTTTGTTAATATACACTGCTGGACAATTGCTAAGGACGGATCATAAACGGCTATATAGCGCAGAAAAAAGTAAGTGTGGTTGGATGCCAAGTGAAATAAAATAATGTTAGAATGCCAGGACATTACAAGAAAGACAATTTATTGTGCTCTGAAATCCAGAAGGCTTTGGAACGTGTTCAAGGGGCAAACAGGCCATTTTCTGCAGAATACGTAAACGTGAAAAAAATGCAATTACCGTCCACAGGCGTTCCGGCGTAAGATGTCAATACGGGATATGGACACCATGGAGGGCGATGCAAGATTCCACACGTCGTGTCATGCTTTGCACAACATTATCAAGCAGCTGTTGGGGTAATTTATCCCATTCCTCTGTCAGTGCACGGATTAGGGTGTCCTTGTTTACTGGAGGGCATTGGCGACCAGCAATACTCCTCCCAAAAGCATCCCACACATTTTCAATGGGATTCAGATCTGGAGAACGTGCTGGCCATACGAGGCGTTGTATATCCTCGCTCTCAAGACACTCCTGGACAGCGACTGTTCGATGACATGTTGCGTTGTCGTCCATGAAAATGAATCTATCACCGACAGCACCACTGAACATGCGAACATGAGGTAGCAGAACATCATTAATGTATCGTTGGCCAGTCATAGTCCCAGTTGGAAGCACATAAAGGGACATACGTCCATTGATCATGATGCCAGCCCATACCATGACACTACATGTCGGATGTCGGTCCCTTTCCTGTACGTTTGCTGGACAATATGCAGTACCACTATCACGCCAGATCAGTTGTCGTCGACAATCAGACGATAGACTGTATCTACTCTCATCTGAGAAGAGGACAGCAGACCAGTCGTTATCAGTCCAATTGCGATGTTGATGGCACCACTGCAAACGGGCGGTACGGTGACGTCTGGACAATGGGATGCACACAACAGGACGGCGGACGTATAGTCCTCCTTCATGCAAACGTCTGGCGACAGTTTTTCGGGAGATCCGTTTGCCAGTAGCAGCCATAAACTGATTTGCTACCTAACTAGCTGTGCTGCGCCGGTGTCTTTTTGTTGATAGCACTATGTATCGATCTTCTGCAGGTGTCGTACTGCGAACACGACCTTCCCCGTGACGTTTGCTACACTCTCCATTTGTTTGAAATGATTTCCAAAGCCTTGAAACAACACTGTGGCTGACGTCGAACTCCCTGGCAACATCTGTTATTTTTCGCCCTTCTTCAATCTTGCCAATAACACGGACACGCGTAAAATCATCTAGGTGATGTCGGGAAGACATACTGAAAATTGCAAGTTCGTCAATTGATTCTTTCCCTTTCAACTTTGCGTTTGAACAACAACGGTCAATACGCGTCAAATCCTTTATATCTCTTATCAGCGCTATGACGTCACGAACAAGTTCGGCAATCCAAAATTTGCATACGCACAACACGTCTTACTGTATCCCGCACTTATGCTAATTTCCACATTTTCCTGCCTTCCATTTTATGGTTGCTATCGTTGCTATTGTCATCCGTCCTTAGGAATTGTCCGGTAGTGTACATGTATCAGAACTATTGCTATGACTTCGAAAGGGGTCTCACGTGCTCTGGAGTGACTGTTTTCTCGGCATCCAGTTTTTATAAATGCTAAAACCGCGTAAAGTCTTTCTATAAGTTTTACATTTCCGCAAAAAAAAAAAAAAAAAGAAAATGTGAAATTGTTTTATTAGAGCTAGAGGCGCCTCCGCAATGCGGAGTGTTACCGGGGGTATCAGTGAGCCCTTGATTATAGTGATGGGACCTTTTGCACAGATACACTGGTTAACACACTTTTTCTTGCATAAGGTATTCCAACGGTTTTAAGGTAATTTTGGGGTGCTGATTCCAAATCTGGTATCAGTTTTTGTCTATCACATCGGGTTTTTGAGATATCAAATATTGCAGTTTCAATAAAAACATCAAATTTGTGCTCATATACGAATAGCTAAACAGACATACATACAAGAATAAGATAAGATACAATATACAATAATAATGAAACAAACATTTAATGAGCCGTAGCACAAAGTTGTGAGGGTGACTGCATATCAATGTGAGTGAATGCATAATACCATGTAAGAATTGAATTGTGAAGATAAAAATAATATGTACAAAAAGGTTATTAACAATAGTGATGTTACATCTGCATAAACGACATCTTCTTTGACGATCTCCGATGTACAGCTTGTGGAATGTCTCTCATCAAGGACCAGCAGTAATCTGCCATCATGTTTGATTCCCATCGGCCTTGGTAACGTTCTTCCATAACTTTAATGTCTTGATGAAAGCGTTCACCTTGCTTTTCGCTCACGTGACCCATGTTCTATGGAAACTGGGCCAAGTGACTATGTAAGTAGTGAACTTTGATGCTCATTCTACATCCAAATGCTTGGACACACAAGAGCAGCTCCTCCACAATCTCTCGATAGTTGTCCGCGTTCCTGTTCCCAAGGAAATTCCGCACCACATCAGAGAATGCATTCCAAGCTCTAGCCTCTGCCGCAGTCATTGTTGTAACAAAGTGTGGATCCCTGATGAGTGTTCTTATTTGAGGGCCATCAAATATTCCTACCTTTTTCTTCTCGGCACTGAGACTTGAAAAGGTAGAACATATATAGCTGAAGCAGTCTCCAGTGTAATCAAGAGCTTTGACGAATCGCTTCATTAACCCAAGTTTTATGTGCAGTGGGGGAAATACAATTTTATTCCTATCAACCAGAAAACAGATGCTCATTTTTAATGTTCTTGTCACCAGGCGTCAAACTGATTCTTGGTGGCCAGTTCTTTTTAACCCAGTGTTCTAATGTAGCCCTACTGTCCCAGTAGCACAAGAAACAAGGGTATTTGCTGTGATCTCCTTGCTAACCCAGCAGAAAATTAACCATTTTCAAATCAACACAAATTCTCCATCCATGAACATGGTGTTCCAATATATTCAAAACAATCTTGATGTTGGCATACTCTTCTTTCAGTTTTGCAGAGTGTCTTATTGGGATTGAACCATATATATTTCTGTTGTGAAGTAGCAGACATTTCAAACTCCTTTTACTACTGTGAATAAAAAGTCTCCATTCACTTGAATCATATGCGGGCAGTCCCATATTGAGAAAATGCCCTTCAACATCATTACAATAAACAAGTTGACCATCTGAATGGAAGTACTTTCGCAGTGCTGCTTCTCTGTTACGATAAAAGGAGACACTAGTACCAGGTCTGAGTAGCCCTTTCTCTTGCAGCCTGGAAGCCAACAATTAAGCAGACTGCTTCGGCAAATACAAATCTCTTACAAGATCATTCAATTCAAACTGACTAAACAGAAAATTTTTATCACAATCTGCATCAGATGGCGTATATCCGATCTGAGCATCATCATCATCATCTGTAGAAGCAGGTAAACTGAGGGATTCAACATCAATCTCTGGTAGCTCAGTAAATACAGGCACAGTTATTTCCTCACAGTGCTCAACTGGTCGTCTGGCAGATGGGATATCTGGGTATTATAAGTGTTGTTTGCTTTTCTTATTGAAACCTTTTACATTGACAAGGCAGAAGTAGCAGTTATCCAAATGGTTTGTAGGTTCTCTCCAAACCATTGGCACACCAAACTTCAGCTTAGCATTGATTCCTTTAGACCATGATCGCAAAGTTTCAACACAGGTTTTACACATTTTGTAAGGAGCCCAATATTTGTCTTTGGTCTCCAAGTCGTACTTTAAAGTAGGCAAGATAAACCTTCTTGACAAAGGTATTGATGTTGCGCCTTTGATCCTACAAAGTGAAGCTGCCACAGATGTAGCAGAAGATATCTGGGTCATTACTGCATTTCCTTCTTTCGGATGTTGTAGCCATTGTTAGATCACCACCTGCAGAAGCAAAATATTAAATAAATGTGGATATCTATATAAAACGATATTTAAAACACACTATCCTAAAAATACAACACCATATTTTAACACTAAAGCAGTCACTGACTCGCAAAAACTTGCAATCATAAGTGACAAAGAGTTAATTTCGGGTAAAATCAATGAAAATGGGGTATGCCGATAGCATAAAAATGAGATGTGATAGAGCAAATCTGAGATCATATTTGGAATCAGCACCCAGAAATTAGTCTAAAACAGCTGCAAAAGTCCAGGCCAGATGTTTTTTTTTGTTGTTGTTGACCAGTGTAATGTGTGACGTACACTCTAATTTAACTTTTCTTTTTAGTTCCTGTTATTTATGAAGATATTAATTCGTTCTCCTAACGCATTTTTCAAACTTAACACCACATTTTCTCTCTCGCTGAAGGTTTCGTGGCAACCTGAAATGAGGTCAGAGATAGAATGACCTGTGAGTTCGCCAGAGATACGGATATTAACAATAAATTGAACCTCTGCTCTCGTTAGAACTCAGCTGGAACTTGTTTGTAATTGATTTAAAAAGAGATTAGTTATGCGAAAGTAGACTAAATTGATGTTTAGAGTTTGTTGTTATTGTTTAATTCTTTCACTTTGATTATCACGTCATCGAAAACTTCAGTTATTTTAAAGCTAATGTGACTTGGAGATTGTTTGATATTACGAGCATGATGTTGTTTGGATATCGAAGTGCCTTTGATACATGACTTGGATGGAATAAATGGTTAATTTGTAAGTGCACTTGTTTTCACTGAATTTCTACATGTATTCTGGAAATGACATTTCTATGCTAACACATTTGCAAATACTAAGTTATTTAAGGCTATCCGGAGCGTCCCGTAAACGATACGGATCATTCCCGTCAAAGACTCACACGCAACTACTGGTTCCTACAGGTCAGGTGGGAATTTGTATACCGTGGCTGCAGTACATGAGCAAATACGGTTGTATGAGAAAATCGTGTTATTAAAACGGATTGCTAAATTTCAGAAGATTGAACTCGGTATTTATTACTATTTAGCACATACAGGAAGGAACATTTTTTTTTAATTCGAGGTTTAACGAACACCGTGAGCAACTCAATGGATTATAAGCAGCAGTTTGTCCTTAATTTAGGACCACTGGTTTCAGGAATAGGAGAGAGCCAGTGCCGTAAGACAAACACAACATAGCCGCCTCACCGGGATTCGAACCCGGACCCATCTCGGACGAATGATCAGAAACAATCGCTTAGACCACTGCGCTACCGCGGCGGCAGGAATATTTTTTTACAGATTTATACTGAAAAGCAATTGAATTAGAGACAGTTGGCGTTTTGCAAATGTGGCGCTTTGGGCGGCCTTGTAACCGGAAACGACATGGGTTATGCAGCGATCCGACAATATAAGGAGTGATGCGACGGAAATCACTAAAAGTCGGACGCAGTATGGGTAAGACCAAGGATTTAAGCGATTTGATCGTGGGCAAATTGTCGGGGTCCGACGAATCGGTCACTCCATCTCGGAAGTTGTGCAGACACGGGGATTTTCACGAGCCACTGTGTCACGGGTGCACTGTGAGTACATCAAATCTGGTAAAACCATCCCTGCAAGAGCCAACTACCGTGGACAACAGCGTGTGGATGAGCGGGGTCATCGTCGGCTAGCTCGCATTGTAACAGCAGATACACGGGCCACAGTGCAAGAAATCACTCGGCAATTTAACGCTGGTGCACAAAAACATGTAAGCAGCCACACCATCCAGAAACATCTCCTCGCTATGGGGTACAGAAGCCATCGTCCCACGAGGGTACCGCTGCTGACCGCAATATTAGCATGGGCGCGGGAACATCGCCACTGGACCCTAGACATGTGGAGAAATGTTGCCTAGACTCATGAGTCTAGATTCACGTTGATACATGTGGATAGCGGGATACGAGTACGGCGCAAACCACATGAAGTGATGGATCCTTCTTGCCAGCAGGGTACTCTTCAAGCTGGTGGGGGTGGCATTCTCGTCTTGGGACTGTTTACGTGGAATGAAATGGGACCCCTGGTTGGTGTGACATCGTCCCTCACAGGCCAACGTTACCGGGATATCCTGGACTACCATTTGCTCCCGTTTGTGCGTCTTCAACATCCCACTGGGGACCTCACCCTGCAGCAAGATAATGCACCGTGCCATCGGTCCCGAATTGTATCCGAATGGTTAGATGAATACTCCATCGACGTGATCTCGCTTCCTTGGCCAGCTGGGTCACCTGACCTCAATCCCATCGAGCCCATCTGGGATGCCATCGAGAGAGATGTTCGAGGCTCTGACCCTCCTCCATCAAATCTTCATGAACTGTGGGAGCTTGTTCAGGGGTCGTGGATCCGTATGGCTTCCGAACGCTTCCGAAATCTTGTCGAGTCCATGCGGAGACGAATCGCCGCCGTCATCAGGGCGAAAGGTGGTGCTACACGTTACTAGACAGGCATCTCTAATTCAGTTGCTCTTTAGTGTACATGATACCAATATGTAAGCATCTCTAATTCAGTTGCTCTTCAGTGTACATGATACCAATATGTAAGGAAAACTGCCGTCCTGTTATTGATATAGACAAAGCAATATGTTGTCAATCATTCATTTTCTCTATAGAAAATGCGTTGGACTGTTGTCAGTTCTGAATAAAACTTCACATAAATTGGCCAGATTTATGTGTTTTTATAACTGAGCGAATGGACATCCGAAATAGAACAAGAGACAAACTGTTTCCCATGTACTTATCTGCTACGAATAAAAATCTCATATTTAATAAACCGTACTGTCAATTTAGCACATTTTACTCTTGTTTGGAACTTTCCGAACAGAACAGCAAAGATCACAGGATTTAGTAAATCAAACTTCATTCAAAGAACCCGCAGGAAGAAAGAAATAAGAGATTCGAGAGTTAAAACAAGCAAGCGTTCTTTCTACTGCGCAACCAAAGTGGGACAAACTTTCAGACGAAGGAAATTATATAGTTTCTGATTATTGGCCGGAAGACTGTTAAATATATTTCCTGATAACAAATAGATGTACATTTACAAAGAACTTGAAACTTCCAAAACGTTCAGGATTTTCGGCGAAATGCAAATCCTTTGGTGTATTAGTTCTTACAAAACTTGTGATTCCGATAAATAGAACTCAAGTAGAAAGCATTTTCCCATGTTTACAGAGAATCCCATTGAAATACATTCCGCGTTTTGTGACGGATATCAGCACGATTTCCTGGGATGTACCTACGACGGGAAACTGTAAGTCAAAACTTTCCTTGGCTTGCGTAGTTGCGAGATAATTTTTCCAAAAAATGTTGTATAAATTGTATGAGTTCGAATCCATAAGAATAATGTTGTTTTTTTTTGTTTTTTTGATTGGAGGTTTAACGACCACCGTGAGCAACTCAATGGGCTATAAGCAGTCGCCCGTTCCTAATTTAGGGTCACTGGTTCCAGGGAAGGGAGAGAGACAGTGCCGTAAGACAAACACAACATCCATGCCTGACCGGGATTCGAACCCGGACCCCTTACGGACGAATGATCAGAGGCCAGCGCCTTAGACCACTGCGCCACCGGGGCGGCAATGTTGTTTGCGTGTCGATGTTCTGCAGATTCCTGCTTTTGACTGAAAAACAATTCTGTCACCCTCTCGCAGACAAGAAAAAATACCATACGCATCTAAAGAACGGAACTGTTTTTTTACCACATAAAAAAATCCATAAAAGGGATCACTTATCTTCTTGAAGCATCTGCTACTCTTTACTGTCTTCGATTTTTTTAATCCTTTCTCTCGAAGCCGTCAATTTTTAAACTCGTCCACGAAATATAAAACACACTGTTGCAGTAAAAAACAACAAAATAAGAAATAAACATTCTCACGTCATATGCTGCGAAATTAATTCACAAAGTTTAAGGAGGTCTCCTCGCCGATGCTAACTCGGAATTTTTCTATTGCATCAGTACTTTTCCATTTCTAGGGTGAGTAGAATGAGCACGTCATCTTAGTTTGTCCCTCCCAGCGTCCTTTGCGCCAAATCAGAAGATATCTCATTGAGTGTTTGCTGACATCTTTCTCAAGCGAATGTGTTTGTCTTCAAATAAGTTCGCGGTTTTGCAAAGAAACCGCCTGTACACTAGTAAGTAAACACGGAGAAAGTAAACATAAAGGAAATCTCAGTAAGATTAAAAAAAATGCCCTTTGACGTATTTCAAAATGAAAAGAATGCTGACATCTCTCTAAAATGAAAGCTTACGAAAACATGTTTGCAAATATAACACTATAAATATTGACGGTAAAAATGCTTGTTTTTTATAGCATTTGTCGTATACGTAACTAGTGGAGTCCCTTTTGCTAATTCTGTGTCTCTCCCAGGAATAAAAGTTCGGTTCTAATTAGCAAGGGCAAACTATTCATATTACGAAGTACATTCCCATTATTTACTTACTATAAATGTTTCTGTTTGCACGTTTAAAGAGTCCTTAAATATCAAATTAATATATGAATCCCGTCCCTAGCGTTGTAGTCCCACTAAGCGTTTCCACTAAAAGGCAGAAAACCAGCAATGAAAGGAGGAATGCGGCATCAATGTTTATTTAGGGATTCACACACAACTTGAGCCCAGAGTTAGGAGGAATCAGTTACCCGATTCTTAAACCACTCGATTCCCAGCGAATTTCAGCTATTTGCATTATTGATTTTAATGGAAAATTTCAATTTAACATTTTGTGGAGTGGGAGATTTCAATAATTGTTCCTCCACCTGAGATTCTTTTATCTGGAAAGAGGAAAACAGACCCCAAATGAAATCGGGGTAAAGAAATATCGGATTGCATGTTAGAAATCGCCTAAAGCTTCCACGGCTATATTCACCGGTTAACGTTTCCTGAGGAGGAGAAATATATGATACACGTTTCCTGTTTTCTTTTTATGCGTCGTTTTTAACTGCTGCCCATCGGGCAGGTATATTGAAAACCTTATGTACAATGATCTATGGTAATAAATTAAAATGGGCATGCATGCGTATGAGTGTGTGGGGCAGTCTTAACTCATCGGGAGATTGCCGTTGGGACTCCAAAATATGGCAGGATTCTTTTCATTGCTGTCCGAGTGTGAATGGCTGATTTGAAGGTGAAGTTAGGAAACCATGAGAACATGAAAGTTATGAAATAAACAGATGAGGAAGTGAGTGTGACCCTAATTCCGCTGGTGTAAAGTGCGCAACGATTGGCTCTGGAAAGAAAATGTTTGTGTCACGCATGCATCAGGATTAGCAAAATAGCTTTCCTTATTTGAGCATTGTTATTCGACCCGTGGTAGCAATTTTGGTGGTGACTAATCAACGTCACTCTTCCGATTTACAACACTACGCTAACAGATCATGCAGGTTGTGTTGAACTAATTTTCTCTTTACCTTTACAGATAAAAATATCAGTGCCAAAAATCACAATATACAGATCGATCTTAGGATTTACACCTGGGCTGGGACCAACGTCAGCTAGTTTGAACTAACGCTGACGTTGAAAACCATTAGCCTGCACCGTCGAAAAGCAGAACACAACAGGGTTTAACGGAGCTCTCTTAGCACGTCTGCTGCTCTAATATCCCGTTCTGGGAGCCGCAGCTTTGGACCTGGTGACTTGTGGTGCAAGCGGGGAGCTGACGCGACGGACTAGAACCTGTTCGCGCGCAAAAATTTTCTTTTCGTTTCATGGGCACAAGGCCTTTAATTCACATTACAACAGAATCACAAATACACAGTAAAATCACAAACATAGAATTTAGACACATTAAGAATAATACATTTCCACAGATACAAGAAGCACACATTTTTGCGTAACTACAATTCCATTGGGAGCGCACTCGTTCTCCATCCTGCTGTCAAGCAATGTGCATCCGTAATTCACCCTACTCCTTTGGGTCTCGATTTCTCATCTAAAGCAGGGACAGTCTCCTGCTAGCTTTGAGTGGTTAGTGTACAGTTTAATTTTTAATTTTGAGTTGTGTCTTCGGCAGTTGATGCAGTTTGCTTCATTGCTACATCTCCAGTACGTTTGTCCGGCTTGGCAGCACATGGCACAGCTATCGAATACTTCTGAGCACTTTGCCTTATGGTGCCCGAAATCATTGCATTTGAAGCAGCGAGTCTCTCTTATGCACTCTCGTATGGAATGAATTCTTCACGCATGATACATCTTGCCCTTTTTCATGAGAGATCTAAAGTCCATTGGGGAAAGCTCAATCACCCAGTGGACCTCGTTTTGTTTTCTCTTGATTGGGAAAAGGACCGTATTTTGGTCTGATTTACTTAAGTTGTTTCGACGTATCATGTCGTATTTGATGTGCTAGTTTTCTGCTTCATTATTTTGCCCATAGGCAATCAGTCTTGGTAGCTTTGCCACTGATCGCCTACTTTCAGTTGTCTCCTGCAATACCCACTCTCTTTATAGGCACTTTCCAAGCTCTGAACCCCATCTGCCTTAACGCATTTAATTAACACACTTGCGTTGTTGACCTTCTTTACGTTCTTAACACCTGTGCTCAGTGTCAGTGTTCATAAATCCAGGTTTAATTGAAGTGTTCTTTCCACACCTACAGAGGTCTCCTTTTTGTCCTTAGGGTAGACTAGGAGGGTGAATTTTTGAGGTTATCTTTTTTTAGTGTTCACCTTTGCCCCATTTACAACAGCCTCCGCATATGTACGCTGCGATAGCTGGTTTGACACTGTTCGCATTTCTCTTTCTTCTAATCTGCGTTTTAAGTAGCTTATTTCCAGGAGCTGTTTGGTTTGGGCTTCTAGGACACTGTTTAGGATTGGTCGTATAACACCCTTAGCTGTGTTGGTGACTCCATAGGTCAGGCTGTCAAGGATTTCATTCAGTTCCATGAACAGTCCGTTGAATGTCTCCGTCTCTGTGGTTTCTTCGACAACTGCTTCGTCTCCCATCCTTTGACAGTCCTTTCTTTCTCTTCGCTCAGTCTTTTTCTGGCTCTAGGTTCGGTTTCCATAAGGTTAGGTCTGCTGTTAAGTCAGTAACTAGCACTACTATTTTGCCTTGTTTCCTTCCACCGAGAGAGAAAGTAACCGAGCCAGAACGCTTTTGGTTGGCTGCGGTGTTAGACCTTTCCTTTGGAAGGAGCCCCTTCCTCCCACCGCGACAAGGTCATCGGTGCCCGGAGACGTGAAATGCGAAATTACTTTGACTGAAGATCGCAATCAAAGTTCTAAAAAGAGCTGTTTTGTTTGGCTTGACTGTCTGCTGCTCACCCTTCTAAATCACTTTAATCGCTTAGCTCACAAAATTGAAAAAATATCGTTGTCCTCCGTGGGATAAGTTTGAAATTAATAAAATTGTTTTTTTTTGCTTGTCATCACGACTCCTTGATTTGTGACATACCTACCTCAGAGGTGACCTAAATGTCAAAACGGCAAGTTGCAAAGATAACCGTTCGTCAGTGTAGTACAAGCGGTAGGATATCCGGAGAAGGAAAGTTGGGTTCTAACCCCAACCCTGAAAAATTTGAGGTTTTACGCTATAGATTTATGTATTTAATCATCAGGGTACACTAACAGTTAGTGACTCGGGCATTGAAAGCACTCTGTTTCATTCAAGATTCCATCCTCCTATTACAAGTCAGAAACGTTACAACCAATTGTTCAGCTACGATTTTGATCGTTCCAGAAGAACCAACGTTAAATGGATCATTCATTTATTTGATACAGGCTTTACATGTATATTTTTAATCTGTAAGGTCGTTCAAGAAGTAAGCAAAAACATTGAATTTACCCCAATTCCTGTAGTAGCAAACAAGTAATCACGATATTTAAAGTTAATTATTAGCAGTTCCCCTCATCGTTAATAACACGTTCCCAAACTGTGAGCATTTCACTAATACCCTTAAAATAACCAGTGTTATTGAGTCTATGGAAAATGTGTGAGATTCGGAGAACCAAATCTTGTTTATTATTGTAGCTAATTGCAGACATCTCCCTTTCCAATGCGCAAAACACCTGAAATGACTGGGGTTCGTATCTGTGAATACGGTGGGTATGATACCAGTGGATGCGTTGTTGTGTGCGAGAAGAGGGCGCTGCATATGATGTTACAGGATATGCTTCTTTTATACCGCTGCGATTTTGTGCTGTTCTCACCATACGTTTGAGTCACGTCTCGAACATCTGTGTTAATGACCACTAAGATTCTTATGTTCACGCAAATCTGCACCAGGTGAAGAAGCCGCGTAACTACAGTGTTTAACTAAGGACAGTGACTGATGTCTTTAGGTTAGATGCGTGAAATTCCACCCGACTTTTATCTAGGCAGAGAAACCTTGTGCTTACCCTATTGTTGCGAGGTACAACACAAGGTTAAGCCATGCAATTGCGTAAAGAAATTCCTCCTGTGTCGCGGTCATTCTGTATGCGGTATTCACGGTGCTAATTTGCTGGCTTAAATCTTCCATCAGCACGGTATAAACCGTTGTGTGAGGGATACCAAGCATTGTGGAAACGTCACTAACACTCACTTAAGATTTCTGTAAAGCTTCTTAGATACGTCTTCTTTTACCGCATCTTCGAATTTCTTCAACCGCTTGCATCTTGGAAAACCTTTGGGTAATATTCTACTTTTCTTATATCCTTTCATCCAATTATGCACTGCCGGTTTTTTAAATGCATTTTGACCTTCTTCTGTCAGCAGAAGACATTTGACCTACTGCTGTGTTAGCCTGTCTGGTGGCGCAGTGGTCTGAGCTCTGGCTTCTGACCATTTGTCTGAGATGTGTCTGGGTTCGAATCCCGGTGAGGCATCGATGTTGTGTTTGTCTTACGGTACTGGCTGTCTCACTTCTCTGTAATGGCTGTCTCACTTGTCTTACGGTACTGGCGGTTTCACTTCTCAGCAGTCGCCCGTCGTTAAATTAGGAACGGGCGACTGTTCAATGCCCATCCCATTGCTCACGGTGGTCGTTAAACCACCAAACAAATAATACGCCTCCTGAATATATACATTTACTGCAATAAGACACAGAACTTAAAAATGTATATATATTCTTTCACGATAATTCTGTCCCACAGCTACAGTCTCATCATTGCAACTTTCACCTGCTGACCGGTAGGCACGAAATGAGCCAGAAGTACGTAGTACGCAACCGCCAGACACACATTATGTGCTGTCACATCAAGTTTCTGAAATATACACCCATAAACGTGTTAGCGAACTTCCTGAGCGATCTGAGGTTCCAGTTGCCTAAGTAATCGATCCTTCTAGAACCAAAAAACATACTTTTCAACGCTTATGCAATGGATATTTATATTCGAGTATACTGCAACACATAAACTCATATGAAAGAACACTAGATTAGTCACATTTCAAGCCTTAAGAAGTTGAAAGGAAATTTTAGGCTAATTTCTTTCCATAATAAAAAATGGTTTGGTGGAGACAGATGTGAAGGTCAATGATCAGTAACTGGCTGAAGTTGATTGAACAAAAGATTGTGTATTTATTGCAAACAGTTAATTACAAATATACTCTCTTCTCATTTAAAGAGTTCCTATGGCTTGAGATTTCTTTGTCTGAAAAGTTAGATGTTCAGTTTTGTTCGTTTAATGCTGGATTTTTGCTCATCAGCCAAAAAGCGAGTATCGTTAATCACTTGAAATACGCCAGATGTTCTTAAATGCAAACATCAGGGTATCCTTAATCTTTATTTTTTTTATTGGATGTTTAACGACCACCGTGAGCAACTCAATGGGCTATAAGCAGTTACCCGTCCCTAATTTAGGGCTACTGGTTCCAGGGAAGAGAGAGAGCCAGTGCCGTAAGACAAACACAACTTCCATGCCTCACCGGGATTCAAACGAACCCGGAGCCATTCCGGACGAATGATCAGAAGCCATCGCTTCCGTAATCTTTAAACTGTCTTTCTTAGTTGGTATATCAGCTACGTTATAATCAACACACAAATTAACTCTGGTACGTCTGACTTTTTCATATCTTTATTGAAGTCCTAAAAGAAATACACAGGACCCGTTTTTCATGGCCATAGCATCCAAAATTGCGTTTACAAAAACGAAAACATCGCTGATTGGTTAAGTGCCAATCAGATCACTTTCAAGATTTCTCATTGGTCGAAGTTAAAGGTGCAGTGATCGTTTATTATTGCGTAACGAATTCATGAAGATGAATTCGAACTATGAAACCTTACGAAAAGCAAATTATCAAGCGGTTTATGTCTCTGGTTTGAGTTCAAAATAATCTCGGGTGATGTGTTTCTCCTACGGAGTTGGTTCCTTCCCCTCTCTGGAACCACTGACCCTAAATTAGGGATGCACGATTGCTTACAGAACTGTTTGTGAAGACCCCCAAACCAACCAACCAAACAAACAAACCGTAAATATTTTATCGCTAATGGATTCAGTAGTCTACTTTACTGTCAGAATAAAGTCATTTGATTAATATTTCAGAACGTGCTCTTCCTAAGTGCCGTACACAATAATGGTTTCCAAAGAACTCTCTATGAACACAGTTCGTTGTTCGCACAAATTATGAGGAGAGTAATATGTGTGTGTTTGCCGATTGCTTCCTGTTATACTTAGATATCTAAACTGACGTAAAATGCTTTCCTTCTGTAAATTCCCATACTCTTCTAATTATCTGGACTCATCAGTTGTCTACATTTCGTCCTTTCGTGATGGGTTCAGAAGCGTCAAAATGATTCACCATTATTTTCTACATCTGCGATACCGACTGGAAATATTGTACCGTCCTTTTCCAATTACTTACATCAAAACACTGAACTACAAGATTAACCTGTCGGCAATCTTACTGCTTGATTAATCTGGGTAGGAACGTCTCTGCCTCTTGCACCAATTCATCAAAATTAGATTCCGCAGCTATTACTACAGCAGAATTTCGCGTTCTTTCGTTTCCAATTTTCACGAATCTCAGATGAGAATAACGTGACACGATTAGCCAGGTAGCTGATAGCAATAAAACTATTTCAATTCACCCTCGCACTTTTCCCTGTGTTGTGAGACCCAGGACTTTTACGTACTTTCGCTGGCAATTTCACTGGATAAATAATCCCCGTAAGGATTTTTCCACACTAATTAAGGAAGGATTAATGTCTGCCACTTTGAAGGAATACTACTGGGTGTGGTAGCTTCCAAAGCACGCGATTTCAATTCTCTGGAAACAACATACAAACCCTCGTTATTGTATAATGAGAAAGGAACGTTCCTTGATTTGGTGTAACTTCGCCCAATAAGTAGGAGAACGAGTCACGCTAAGGTTTAGCATGTTATTAGAAAAGAGAGAGAGAGGGAGAGAGGGATTTCTGAAGTTGTTATCAGTTTCTAGGTAATCGTGGGCATTAGGAAATAAAATACGAGACATTTTGTTTCAGAATTTCGTAACGTTGCGGATGCCAGTAAAAAAAGGCCATAAATTCTAATGATATAACGCATGTTTTGAACTTTAGGAAACAATGCATAATGAGCTGCGCGAAACGTATGATATAGAAGTAAATTCAGAGTGACCGCAGTTCCATTCACGTGAATGAATTACTTCTGCCTTTTCCTGAATATAAATATTCAATAAGAAAAGAAAGAAGACTTTAAATTCTCTGTTCTGTTCCGTGATCAAACACACAGGTTTGGTACACAAATTAATTTACCTGATTTCAGAGATGAAAGTGCCAGATATCGATGAAGCTCAAGTATTTTAGTTACCTATGATCACTACTGCTTACACTGCACAACACTGAAAAACATTCGGAAATTAAAACAGCCGTGCTATATTAATTTTGAGGGGCTAAACACGATTATGACATAAAAAATTGGTGTTTGGTTCTTGTTTTGAAAATACAGGAAGCTGCTTCTATGAACAGTGCATACTGATTGAGTTTTTCTGGCGCTGTACGATGAATTTAAGTGACACAATTTCGGAAAAAAAACCCATACGTATTTTGTGCGAATTTTGAGGAGGCGCTAAACACGGTTGTTACATCACAGATTGGTAATTGGTTCTTGTTTTGAAAATACGGGGGGCTGTTTTCATATATGTATATTGCCTACTGACTTGAGTCTTTCGCGCGCTATACGAAGCGCTCAGGTGACATAATTTCGAAAATTGAAACAGGCGTTTCTTGCTAATTTCAAGGCGCTAAACATAATGATGACATTGCAAATTGATGATTGGATGTTGTGAGGAAGATGGAGCTCAGCAATATTAACAGATTACGACTGGAATCTGATGCGAGGTTCTCCAAACTCGGTTTACAAACGGCAGGCTCATCAGTGTAGGCAAATAACAAACATTCAGCAAATGATGCAATGTAGGTAAGTGACTCTATCTCAAATATTATATCCAGTCAGGCATTTTTGTTATCGTTTTCTTGTTTAGCACCTCTATTTCTACAAGAAACGACTGTTTACACTTCCGATACACACCAAAAGTTAAAAATCGCTGTTCAGTGTCATGGGTGAGAAGGACAGGCACCGGAGATTTGGGAAGACTAAGACGTCAGAAATGAGCTGAAGGCTATTTTCCGTACTTGCAAACCTAAAACTTTTGATTATGAATTGCAACGTACACTATATTGACAAAAGTAACCGGACATCCCTTCAAAAGTTAATGAAGAGATCCGCTGCGTTGTTAAGATGCGCGGTACGGCTGCAAACGGTATAAAAACATGGCTGCAGCTTATCCCGATCATGTCGCACTGTGAGGTTGAGTGAAAATGTCGCGGCGGGAAAGAACTGACTTTGAAAAAAGGAAAAATTGTTGGGCGTTATATTAGTGGGTTGTCTATAATAGAAACCGAGAGGCGTTTAAATACACCAGAGTCAACTGTTTTGGATGTACTGAATAAGTGGAAGACACATGTTGTGCCTGAAGCAGCAAAACGTACCGGCAGACCAAAGAAAATCAGTGATAGAGAACGTCGAAGCCTCAGGAGAGTCGTTACAGCTAATCGACGGAGTACTGCACAAGACCTCAGCGTACAGGTGACTAACAATGCTGGAACCTCGGTATGTACATGGGGTTTTAGCATTGTAACTCACGTGCTGCTTCTACCCGTTAATGTCAGTTGACTTTTCCCACCGCTTCTTGGTGTTGCAGCTGTGAAGTCGTTTGAAATACGTTCCATTTCTAATTGTGCATACGTTCAGTTACTAATCTAAATTGAAGCTCTTCTTCTCAGAGGTTAAACGATCGCTGTGAGCATCTAAGGTTATAAAGTGTCACCTGTCTCAATTTATGGGCCACTACTGTGAAAGGTTGAGAACTAGCGCAATTTGACAAACACACCACCCGTGCCTCATACGGGACTCGAAACCAGTCCCAGGTTGGATAATTTACCAGAAGTCTGCCCTTCAAGTCATGTAACGTATTATCTAATATTAATAAAACTTTCTTCAGTTCTTGTGTCTATGTAAATTGGGTTCATTCTCTTTAAGTAGTTTCTAACTTAACGTTGCATTTCTCTCTTAATGAATATTTTTGGAGGAACTTGAATTGAGGTCACGGGTTGAACGAAGTGAGTTCAGTAGAGATAATGATTTTTACAATGTATGTTGCTGGCTTTGAAGCGGAGTTTCTTCAACGTGCTGTTTCTTGTCGCATAAACAGGCTGTGTCTAAAGTTTTTCTCTGGTTACGATAAATGATATGAAGTGAACCACGCTCGTTAGAGACATACGGTTTTCCAATATAGCTTACCTGAAATCCAGAGTTTTTTTCCGGGGCATCAGTACACCTCAATTTCTGCTCCTTTTTGTTACACGGAGGACATCCAATCGGTACTCTATCTCCTTCCATGCCTGTTGCAACATGTTCTCTGTGATGGTCGCAAACGCTTCAGTTATTTTCCGCTTCAAAGTGTTAACATCTGTAACTGGTGTTGCATTAACTTGATCCTTAATGTAGCCCTATAAAAAGAAGTCAAGGGGCGTAATGACTGGGGATCTTGGTGGCCAGGGTATGAGACTATCTCTGCCTATCCATCTATTAGATAATTTATCACCTAAGAATTGACGGGCAATTACACCCCCAGTGTGCGTGTGGAGGGGGGCACCGTCCTACTGAAATACTACTCGTGATTGCAGCTCTTCCAGTTGAGGTTCAGCATACAGTTGCATCATGTCGAGGTAAATACCCGAAAAAATGGTGGGCTCAATAAAAGAGATCGATCCAATTACTTAATCCTGCATTAGCCCGCACCAAACATTGATTTTAGGGCTATTACTCTGTTTCTCCAAAACCAGATGTGGGTTCTCTGAACCCCTGATACGGGCATTATGAGTCTTCACGTTACCTGAGGTATGAAAAGTAGATTCGTCCGAAAAACAAATCCGCTTCAGGTAAACATTATCTTCATCTATTCGTTCAAGAATATCCATAGCGAATGTCACACGTCTGGGCCCATCATTAGGTTCCAAGGCTTAAACAATTTGTAATTTAAATGCCATAAAACGAAGCAGCTTTCTTAAAATGTGGTGCACTGTCTTCATAGGTATTCCCAGGTCACTAGAGGTATGACGAATTGATTTCCTTGGGCTTCGTACGGATGCATCACGCACGGCGTGGACAGTTTCTTCACTAATGGAAGGCTTTCGCTTCTTGCACGGTCACCGACAATGCCCGTCTGTTTAAACTTTTGACACCAGTTCCTAATGATCTTCACATCAGGAGGAGCTCTATCATACTCACGCATAAACGTTCGCTGCACTGAAATTGCAGTTTTGGTTTCATGAAACCAGATAATACAATTAGCCTTCTCTTGCATAGGCGCCATTTCGCCGACTAACACTTTCAACAGCAAACCAAGCTGCAGACGTTCAGCGTCACCTATTGTTCCAAAAGTACAACGAAAAAACCTTGAGAATATGGTCCAATCAATGCTACAAACCGCGTGCGTCTAACTAGCTAGGTTCATTTTATACGATTTATCGTAATCAGGGAAAGACTTTAGACGCACCCTGTATATTCTGCTGTTTCACGTAGATGATTTCAATCTCTCGTTAAGAGGCTCACCCTTGTTATACGATTTTTATACGATTTATCGTAATCAGGGAAAGACTTTAGACGCACCCTGTATATTCTGCTGTTTCACGTAGATGATTTCAATCTCTCGTTAAGAGGCTCACCCTTGTTAGAAGTTGACTAGTTTGTTCTATCTGTGTAATACAATTCAAGCTACCTGGAGCATCACGTAAACGTTTCGGAACGTTCCAGTTAAAATAATATTCATATTCACGCAGTGTTAAAGTTCTGGTGAAACTAACTCTTCACATACATATAATTACATATTTACCGAAGGATAATTCAGACACTGTCCCAAGCTTAGCTTTCACTTTTCGAAACATTATATGTGACTACAAATATTCATCTCTTAAAATTACTGACTGTTATGCTATTTTTCACCCGAAATAGGGAGGCTGTAATAGTCTTCGATAAATTAATTGTACTGAGGCACTCGATTTTTTCTCTCAAATTGATAAATAGTCTAAATGTTTGCTGTGGGCTCGAGACAGAGCTTCTTTATAGCATGTCTTTTGGAAAAAAATACTTATTTATACAGTGTCACTGTATCCTCTCGTCTGCCAGTGAAAACTTTATGGCTGCAACTTTTTGTCCGAACTAAAAAATTTTGGGGAGCAAAGAAATGAATATCCGTTCCGTCTGAATTTTTCCTGATGCGTAACTTTGCAATTAGGGGCGTAAACGCAGATACAAAAAAATCAAAATAAATTGCATTCCATGTCATTATTTTTAACACATCTTTTATAAAAAAAGATCGTGCTTCTGTTATCGGTTTGTCCGTCCGTTCGTCAGCCCGTCCGTCCGTCCGTCTGTACCCACAAAATCTCTGCAACTATTAGTCCGATTTGAAAAATTCTTTTGGCATTGGGAAGCGTGAAACCTGCGAATGATGATCCTTCATTTCGTTTTTTTTTACGATGCGCATTTTCGCCGCTAGAGTGCGTAAATGCAGATGTTTCGCGTAAAAGTAAATTACATTTTCCCCGATAACTCTTCTTCTGAAACTCCGATTAAAAAAATATTTGCTTCAGAGGATGCACCTCGTGATAGAAAATCGTTTACAAATAATTTCTACTTTTTGGTAAAGAATACTTTAGTCACCAGGGGGCGTAAATGTTAATTTTTGCTTCAGATGTATTTGCCATAAAATCTAAGCTTCTAAAATATCGAGTGAAAAAATTCTTTCGTGGACTGATGCCACTCACATCGATAAACCTTTTTGGTATATTTTCTTCATAAAATATTGCACAGTTTCTCCTCCAGGGGGCGTAAATGTATATTTTATTTTTGTGAATATCTCTACTTCTAGGAGTCTGATTTGAAAAAATTCCTTCTTTGTTGGATAGTGTTTTTAGTGTGACACGTTTCTCATATAATTTCAAAATTTTCAAGTAAGTCATAGACTTTCCGCTTAGGGACGTAAAGGTAAATTGAGTTTCCCCTACATCTCTGCTTCTAAATCTCAGATTTGAAAACTTCTTTCTGAGCCTTTTATACAGCTCCTGATGGGAAATCGTTTGCACATGATTTATGATTTTTTGAAAAACTGTTTTGGCCACCAGGTGGCGTAAATCTTAATTTCCGCTTCTGATGTATTTGCAGCAAAATATGAGCTTCCAAAATCTCGATTGAAAAAAAAGTTGTTTGTTGACCGATACTACTCATGTTGACAAACGTTTTAGGAACATTTTCTTCTTGAAATAATGCATGGTTTCTACTCCAGGGGGCGTAGATGTATATCTTATTTTTGTCAATATCTCTATTTCTAGGAGACCGATTTTAAAAATTCCTTCTTTGTTGGATGGTGTTTCCAATGCGAAATGTTTTTCCTATAAATTCAAAATTTTCAAGTAAAGTATAGACTACCCGCTAGGGGGCACAAAGGTAAATTGCGTTTTCTGCGTTATTTCTGCTTCTAAAACTCCGATTTGAAAAGTTCTTCCTGTATCGCTAACAAGACCTGATGGAAAATATTTTTTCCATAATTTCTAATGTCTGGTAAGGAATGGTTTGGCCGCCAGAGGGCATAAGTGTTAATTTCTGCTTCTGATGTATTTGTAGCAAAATCTGGGCTCCTGAAAATTCGACTAAATTGTTTTTCTTGGACCGATACCGTTCATATGGAGAAACCTTTTGAGAATACTTTCTTCCTAAAATAATGCATGGTTTTCCCACCAGGGGACGTAAAGTCACATCTTATTTTTGTCGATATCTCTGTTTCTAAGAGGCCGATTTGAAAAATTGTTTCTATGTTGGAGAGCGTTTCCGGTGTGAAATGTTTCTTATATAAATTCATGTTTTTCTTAACGAACAAGTCTGCAACCATAGGGCGTAAGCTCACGATTCCGTTTGCAGCAATATCTGAGGGATTAAAAACCCGACTGAAAGACTTCTTTCTTCCGTCAGATCTATTGTTTTCAATACCGGTTCCATTGACTTTGAATAGCTTTGATAAATTTAATTTGCGTGAGAATGAATCCAAAAGACGTGCTTATTACACCCGAGAATTCGGTGTCATCTTTCTTGTTAACAATCCAATTGAAAAAAAAATTCCATCGTATACCGATACCTACGAAGTACATTTTGCATTTTGTGACTTCAAGTAATTAAGTTTCCTCGCTGGGTTCCAAAAATACAAGGGTTGTCCGAAAACAACTTAGAATTCTTCATCTCAAAGACTACAGTCTTGTGACGATTATATATACACTGCTGGCCACCCAAAATGCAACACCAAGAAGGTCACGAGATAGCATTGAGCTTACAGGCCCGTGCGACTTGCGGAACGCACAGACATCAATAGTTCGTGTGGCTACCATTGCTGGCAATAACGGCCGCTACACGCCGCTGCATCGAACGAAAGAGGCTTTGGAGATGGGCTTGGGGTATGTCGGTCCAGGCTGCTTCCACACGTTGCCACAGTTCGTCAGGCGTAGCCGCGGGTGGTGCTTGCCGTGCCACTCCGTTTTCGATCAGCATCCAGACGTGTTCGATGGGAGACATATCGGGAGAACAGGCGGGCTACGGAAGCAGTGTAACCTGGTGGGCCGTGAAGAATTGTTGAACGATGCGTGCCACGTGCGGGCGGGCATTGTCCTTTTGAAATGTGGCCGCTGGCAGGTCCTTTAGGTAAGGGAGGACTACAGGCTCCAAAACGTCGGAGATGAAGCGGTGGTTGTTGAGTTTACCGGCAATACGTACCAGAGGGGTGCTGGTGTCTTATCCAATTGCGCCCCAAACCATAACGCCAGGCGACGAACCGGTATGGCGATGCATAATGCAGGCGTCATACATTCTCTCGCAGCGATGCCGCCACACGCGGATCCGACCGTCGTGGTGTTGCAGGAAGAAGCGGGATTCGACGGAGAAGACAATGTCGTGCTATGCCGTAGTCCAGGTGCGGCGTTCAACGGCGCACTGCCCCCGCACTCTCCGGTGGTGTAACGTCAGTGGTAATCGGAGCAATAGGCGCTGTGCAACAAGTCTCAGCTCCTGCAGACGATGTCGAACGGTACGTGCTGACACAGGTTGTTGCGCAACACACCCTAATTCCTGCGCTAACATTTGTGATGTGGCGGTGCGAGCCGTAAACGCCTGCCGCACAACATGCCGGTACTTTTATTAGGTTGTATACCCTGGCTGCGGCAATCGCACACTTCGGTTCGTCCGTCCCTCCTGTACCCACCGAATCCATACTCGCTTCACTGTGGCTGGATGTCGTCCCACACGGGCGGCAATGTCTCGGTACGATAAACCGCTGTCGCGATAAGCCACTATTCGTCCTCTGTCGTACTCCGAAACGTGCTGGAATGACTGTCGTATTCTGCGACGAGGCATCAGGAAACTTCCCACGCACAAGTCCGGCTACACAACACACTTCCACTACTTACACCCGGCCTTCTGTGAATCCTTCTTATAGTGCTTATGCGTGGCGTGCCGGGCGCACATGATTTACATATGCCCTGCAATGCTAATCGTTTGCATGTCCTCTCACGGGCAACGCATGCTACAAATTTCAGGCCAATCGGATGCTTTCTTCTTGGTGTATCATTTTGGGTGGCCAGCAGTGTATATTAAGATAATACAACGTAGTTTGTGGCAAATATTGATATTTTCAAGCCGACCATGGCTTCGCTGGGTATTGACCTAGCTTCCTCAGGACGAATGGCTCGTAAATATTTAAATCGTTTATGATATCGTAAATAGTTTTTACAGTCACGTGTTTTGTTTAGATGCTTCCACGCGCTTGATAGAAATGGGGTGGATGCCATGTCATTAACAAGTTGCGAAGACTTCTGATATATATCGAAAGCTTCTAAAACATCAAGTTTGGTGGTTGAATCTGGCTTGTCTCTTAATATATATACAACTGAGAATGTTTCGTAAAAAGGATATGATTACCTTAATTAACAAGGATGTGATAATCTTTTTTGAAATATTGTCCATTTCATCGAATACAGGTGTCCCAACGTTCCTCCCAATTTTCGAATGCCTTGTGGAATTCTTCTCCTCAAATGCTTTTGAAGCATCCCTGTGCGGCTGTAATACGTTGTTGACCAGTCTCAAATTGTCGTCCTGTAATGACTTCTTTAAGATGATGAACAGCCGGAAGTCGCATGATGACAAGTCTGGACTATATGCAGGTCGGAGCATCAACTTTCTTTTCATGTGCGTCCTTGCATTTAGGCCGCACGTGAAAATAAATGCTGAACCCAAGTTGAACAAACTTGTTTCATGCCCAAACGCTCGGTTAAAATTCTGTGAATTGGTGAGTTTGAAATGTGACCATATCTTCGATGTCTGTAATTCATAAGTGTGTCTGTCTTCCTCTATAATGACAGCTATTGCATTGATGTTTACATGCTAACACTCGTTGAAAGTCTTGCTCCATACGCGATTAAAGCAGCCTACCCATGACCGTCGATGAATTCTTTATGCCATCTGTAAATTGCTGATTTTCGTAGACATTCATCTTTATAAGCCTCTTGAATAAGACGGAAAGTCTCTCTGACTGACTTCTTAAGTCGACAGCAAAATTTAATGACGCATCTTTGTTCATCTTCTTCGTCTATTTTTCCGAAAATTCACAGCGCGAAAACACTTGTTAGGGGTTTACGAAACAACGCTTATTAAACTGCTCACTACCGACGACGCATGCGTGATAAACAGATGTGGCCAGCTGCTATGGTCACTACAACTGTTATTGGTTTTTCGAGACTCGGGCCAACGTCGAACGCAGTATTGCACATTTTTTATTTCATAAAAAACATCCTCAGCTGTTTTGGGACAAGCTATGTATATATTGCATCGATCTCGATATATGTTTCAGAAACACGATTTGCAATTTTTTTGGGTATGATAGTGAGCATAGTGAAACATATTTCCATGATATTGCCTAATTTTTCGCAAAGAAAGGTTTTTTCAACTAAGACGCGTAAATGAGCATATTTCCAATTCAAATTTCATTGCATCTACACTATTGAAAGTAAATGCTGAGGTTGATTCTGGTACCTTCTCACTACTTCTGATTCTAGCCTAGCATTTCCACATTTCTTGTGTTTCTAGTCTAATCTTCCCCTACTGATTCAGATTCCAGGATCAGATTTCAACAGGGCATTTGATTCTAGCTTAACATTTCTGCACTGCAGCTGATTCTGGTCTAACCTTTCTATATTGCATCTGATTCTATTAGGGATATGCAAAAGTTTCCGCTGTTTTAAGGAGAAAGGAGATAGGAACAATCAGGAAACCAGCACAAATTTAATCAACGAAATATTGGCCGTTAGCATCAGTGACCTTTTGCCATTTTTCAGGCAACAAATGAATGCCCCTGTGATAGAAGGACTCGGGTTTTGAGCTGGAGAACGCAGTGACAAAATTTTCCACCTCTGGAACTGTGGTGAACCGCTGTTGGGCTAGGGCATGTTGCATAGAGCGAAACAGATGAAAGTCTGAGGGTGCAATGTCCGGGGAGTCAGCCGGGTGCGGTAAAGCCTCCCAGAGACTGTTCAGAGGTTGATTTCGTGGTAGCACCGACATGTGGTCTGGCATTATCTTGTAACAAGATCCATTTACCTGTCCATGGGCGTTTTTGCTCGATTGCGGCGTTCAGTTTCATCAACTGATCGCTATATCGTTGTGCAGTTACTGTTTCACCCGGTTTCAACTGTTTGAAGTACATCACTCCATGCATACCCCACCACACACACACACACACACAACAGCAACTTTTCCTCACCGATGTCTTGTTTTGCAATGGATGTTGATGGCTGGCCTGGGTCGACCCAAGATCGCTTGCGTACCTCAGTCCGGTTGGTACCGCGTTGTCGCAATAGACCCATTTTGCATCCCCGGTGGCAACCTTCCAAAAGAAATTCTTCCCTTAAAATACCTTCAACAGCGACATGCAGGTGGCCAATCGTTGACCAATATTACGTTACGTTAAAGTATGCGAAACCCACTTACCAATCTTCTGGATCTTTCGCAAGGCATGTAGACGCCGTTCCACCGTCGATTGAGCCGCTTTCAAACGTTTCGACCGTTGCGTGGTCGATTGTGGGGCGTCCTCTTGCAACAGCGACTCCAGCTCCTCGTCTGAGAGTTCCTGTGGTCTACCTGCACGTGGCTTGTCTTCCAAGCTTAGATCGCCTTTCTTAAACATTAAAAACCATTCTCGACACGTCCGCTCACCAATAACCGTTTCGCCATACGCCTGACATATTGAACCGTATGCTTCATTCGCACTTTTCCCTAAATTAAACATGAATAACAAACAGTGCCGCAATTGAACTTTATCGACCTCCATGCTTGGCTTTATGTACGAAATGACAGCACGTGTCACTGGCCGGTTAGACGCCTACAGCGCCCGCTAGCGAGGGCTACGGAAACTTTTGCATACTCCTTATAACTGATCTTCCCATATCAACTCTAGTTCCAGGGGAAAATTTAAAATTTACGTTTGGTTTTAGTCTAACCTTTCTATATTGTGCCTGTTTCAAGGTTAACACTCGAACATGACGTCTAATTCTAACATAACAGTTCCATGTTGCTTCTGATTATTTACAAATTAAGATTTTCCAAATGACTGTTTCTCCATGTCATTCACGGACGTCAGCATTTTTAAAATTGTCTCTATTTTAGCTGCATGGTTTTACATAGCGTCTGACTCTAGCCTGAAATTTCCACAGGGCATTTGATCCTAGCCTAACATGTAGAAACTGCATATGGTTATTCTGGGTATTCCCACTCTCTCTCTCATGGTGATGGTTAAAAGCCGAAACAAACAACAAATAACAACTGAAAGAAATCCCACGCCGAAACAAACAAACAAAACTAAAAACAATTCCCACTCTCACATGGTGATCTTTAAGCTCCGAAACAAACAAACAAACAAAAAAAAACAAAACAAGAAGGGTGACACCGAGTTATCGGGTGTAACAAGCACGTCTTTTGAATCCGTTCTGATGCAAATTAAATTTATCAAAGCTATTCAAAGTCAATGGAACCGGTATGGAAAACACAAATATCTGACTGAAAAAAGAAATTTTTCAATCCGGGTTTTAATCCCTCAGATATTGCTGTAAACGGAATCCTGAGCTTACGAACTCTTAGAAACAGAGATATCGACAAAACTAAAATGTGACTTTACGTCCCGTGATTGGAAAACCATGCATTATTTTAGGAAGAAAGTATTCTCAAAGGGTTAATACATATAAGTGGTAACGGTCGAACAAAAATAAAATTAGTCGAGTTTTCAGGAGCCCAGATTTTGCAACAAATACTTCAGAAGCAGAAATTAACACTTATGACCCCCAGTGGCTTAACCATTCTTTACCAAACATTAGAAATCATGTGAAATATATTTTCCATTAGGTCTTGTATGCTACACAGGAAGAATTTTTCAAATCAGAGCTTTAGGAGCAGAGAGATAACGCAGAAAACGCAATTTACCTTTGTGCCCCCTAGCGGAAAGTCTATGATTTACTTGAAAATTTTGAATTTATAGGAAAAACATTTCGCATCGGGAACACTATCCAACAAAGAAGGAATTTTTCAAATCGTACTATTAGAAGTAGAGATATTGACAAAAATAAGATATACATCTTTGCCCCCCTGGCGTCGAAACCATGCATTTTTTCAAGAAGAAAAGTTTCCTAAAAGGTTTGTCGACTTGAGTAATATCGGTCAACAAACGACTTTTTTTTCAATCGAGATTTTAGAAGCTCATATTTTGCTGCAAATACAACAGAAGCGGAAATTAATACTTATGCCACCGGGTGGCCAAACCATTTCTTACAAAAATTAGAAAATATGTGCAAACGATTTCCCATCAAGAGCTGTATGCGGTGCAGATAGAAGTTTTCAAATCGGAGGTTTAGAAGCAGAGATATAGGGGGAAACGCAATTTACATTTACGCCCCCTAGCGGAAAGTCTTTGAATTACTTGAAATTTTTGAAATTATGTGAACCACATGTCACACTAGAAACACTATCCAACAAAGAAGGAATTTTTCACAAATTGGACTCCGAGAAGTAGAGATATTGACAAAAATAAGATATACATCTACGTCCCCTGGCGCAGAAATCATGCACTATTTTAAGAAGAAAATGTTTCTAAAAGGTTTGTCGACATGAGTAGTATCGGTCAACAAACGAAGTTTTTTTCAATCGAGAATTTAGAAGCTCATATTTTGGCACAAATGCAACAGAAGCAGACATTACGATTTACGCCCCCTGGTGGCCAAACTATTTTTTTACAAAAATTAGAAATTATGTGCAAACGATTTCCCATCAGGAGCTGTATCCGGTGCAGAAATAATTTTTTAAATCGGAGATTTAGAAGCAGAGATATAGGGGGAAACGCAATTTACCGCTACGTCCCATAGCGGAAAGTATATGAATAACTTGTAAATTTTGAAATTATATGAAAAACATGTCACACGAAAAACACTATTCAACAAAGAAGGAATTTTTCAAATCGGACTCCTAGAAGTAGAGATATTGAGAAAAATAAGATGTACATCTACGCTCCCTGGCGGAGAAACTGTGGAATATTTTGAGAAGAAAATATTCCGAAAAGGTTTATCGATGTGAGTGGCATCAGTCCACGAAAGAATTTTTTCAATCGATATTTTAGAAGCTACGATTTTATGGCAAATACATCAGAAGCAAAAATTAGCATTTACGCCCCTTGGTGGACAAAGTATTCCTTACCAAAAATTTAAAATTAGATGCAAAAGATTTTCATCAGGAGATGTATCCTCTGAAAATAAAAATTTTGAAATCGGAGTTTTAGAAGAAGAGTCATCGGGGGAAATGTAATTTACTTTTACGCCCCTAGTGGAAAATCGATGCGTAATTTGAAAAGGTAACTATATCTAAAATACTCTTCGCCATAAATGGAATCGAAAGACAAAAAAAAAAAAAAAACTTTCATTCGGATGTTTAGAAGCAAATATGTGGAATAAAACGTATTTTTGAATTCGACACCATCTGCATTTACCCCCTCTAGCGGCAAAACTGTACATCGTAAAAAAAAAGAAATAAAGGATCATCATTCGCATATTTCAAGCTTCCCAATGCAAAAGGAATTTTTCAAATCGAACAAATAGTTGCAGAGATATCGTGGGTACAGACGGACGGACGGACGGACAAACTGATAACAGTATCATGATCTTTTTTTACAAAATACGTGCTAAACACTAAAAACAATTCCCACTCTCTCACATGGGAATCGTTAAACGCCGAAATAAACAAAAATAATAAAAACAATTCCCACTTTGCGTATGATTCGACCATGGCATCATTTCCACACCATGTCTGACTGTAACTCAAATTTGTAAATCTGATATCGCAATTGTCACTACGTCTGATTTTATACAAACATTTCTACATCGCAATTTATTCCAGCCCCAGCAATTCCAGTTTGTAAGTGGTTATTTTTTTGCGAAAGGAATTTCTTCATTATGAAGAAAGAATTCCGTTTTTCCTGTAAATAATTTACCTAATAAGAAAATATTTAACCAAAAATGGATTTTACACGGAAGCAAAATCTTTTTTGCTCTAAGATGGATATTAGTCTATAATTTATCAAAACGCACGAGGTTTTGAACAAGAAGTATTTATAGATTATACTTGTAGATTAAATAAATGCACAATAAAGGAAATTTACAGTGCACAACAACGTTTTGCATTATTTGAAATTTGAGATCCGCTGACGTGTTAATTCTTCATAAAAGACTTAAAAGACTTTCGACGGCTGACTAATCTCGCACCACAGCTCATTATGTTGCTCGGAATTTTAAACCTCTTGACAAATTAATCCTTTAAGATTAGCAAGGTTTGTATGTTCCTGGCTTTTCCTCTTTTCTGGCTTTCGCCGTAAACCACACGCCATATGATGCAGGCGATCTCGCGGGTCAGCCGCCGCTCGTCTAATCAAAAGCGTTCGAGCATCAAGTGAGGAAATTGAAAGCTGAGTCTAATAATCTGTTACATAATACGCTTCTGATAAATGATAATAATGAAATCAAAATAGTTTTGCTGCCTTTTCAAGAGCTGCCCAGAAATCGCACGCGCTCATTGTGCGAACTGTAAGAGATACGAATGGGAAATGATCAGAAATTAGCGCTGGACTTCAATCGATGACCCAATGAAAGAGCAAGAGCTGCTTATGAACGGAAGTACTCAATGAGTTTTAATGGTAATGTTTTCAATGCATGAATAAAGGTATAACTAATTTGAAAAGTTGTTACGGATTATTAAGATTGTATTTACACTGTGTTCTAAAATTTACGATGGATTCTCCAGTTTTAAAAAATGGAAACACTAATAGGTTTTCCATTTTTTAAATAAAATTATTTTCATTATTTTTTATTATTGTTGGTTGTTTTTTTTTTGATGTCAGGGGTTCGGACGATGCTTGGTCCATTATCTGGGGTGTTTGTTCTAAATTTTTATTTTTTGTTTTAATTCTTTTTTTTTTAATTAATTTTTATTTCTTTTTTATTATTTTAGTGGGATTTTTTATTGCTTTATTTTATTTTTTATGTTGCTGGTTCAGGCTGGCTTGTTGCCGTTACCTTGTATACTAGATTACATATATCATCATCATCGTAAACCATTGTCAATCCACTGCTGGACGAAGGTCTCTCCCAGCCTCTTCCACAACGATCTGTCTTGTGCCAGTCTCCTCCATGTTACTTCCGCATATTTTCGAATTTCATCCACCCATCTCCCATGTGGTCTTCTTATAGGGGTTTTTCTGCCCCTTGGAATCCAATCTAAAATTTCGGCTGTCCATCGATGGTCTGTCCTTCTGGTAGTATGGGCTGCCATTTGATGCTGACCTTGGCTACTTACAATGGACGCTTCCTATCTTCTGATTGAAGGCTTTCTGAATTGGAAGAGGAACTACAAAGGATCAAGAGCGACATCGTCGGGCTAAGCGAGGTAAGGAGAAAAGGAGAAGATCTCATTGAACTGAAAAGTGGACATCTCTTCTACTATCGTGGGACAGATACTGGCAGAACTAGTGGTGTTGGATTTATAAAAAACAAGAAACTTAAGGACAAGTTTGTAGAAGTTGAAAGTTCCGCTGACAGAGTTGCACGACTCATTATCCAACTCTCGAGAAGATACCAGGCTCAGATTACTCAAACTTATGCACCCACCACAAGTCATTCTGAAGAAGAAATTGAAGAATTTTATGAGGAAATTCGTCATCTAAATAATAAAGGTAAGCAGCACTTGAAGATAATTATGGGAGATTTCACTCCAAAAATGGGGCAACAGCAACAGAATGAAACTTCAGTAGGTAAATGCGGTCATGGCAACAGAATGAAACTTCAGTAGGTAAATTCGGTCATGGCAACAGAAACCAGCGTGGAAATACTCTCGTAGAGTTTGCAGAGACAGAAGGATTTTTCATCATGAACTCCTTTTTCGAAAAAAGCCACACAAGAAATGGACATGGAGACATCCAAATGGGACTACAAGTGAAATTGATTTTATTATGTGAAACAAAAATTTCTCCATCGAGGACTGCAGTGTGCTAAACAAGTTCCACACAAGTAGTGACCATAGATTGGTGAGATGTAAGATGCACCTCAATACTAAACTCGAACGTGGCAAGCTCATAAGACAAGCAAAAGGTATTGACATAACCAACATTAGGAACAAAATATTACCTTCAAGTTGGAAGTGAAGAACAGAGTCTCTGCTTTAGAAGGCCTAACATCGGAAGAACTGGATATTTCTGAAATTAACAGAAAAGTAACCAAAGCTCTTATGGAAACAGCAACAAAATTAGCTGGTTCTAAGGACAAGTTGCATGTGAACAATTTATCAGGAAAAACCAAAATGTTGATGCAAAAAAGAAGAGAGATGAGGACAACTAAAGAAGATGTGACTTCCAAAGTGGAATATATAGAGCTATGCAAGACAGTACGAAAAAGTATCGCTGAAGACGTAAGGAAATTCAACTGTGAACTAGTGAGGAAAACAATTGAAAATCAACTAAAGCCTAAAGATAGCAAAGGGACATCTCAGTAAGGGAAGAAAACAGATTATGGCACTAAAAAAAGATGGTTATGTAACAAGAAATAGAGGCGAAAGTTTGACAAGAGTGAAACATTTCTACTCCAAATAATATGAAAGTGATGATATATGTACTCCAGACATCATGAAAGGTACCAGTACCAGAGTTCTTCCAGTCCTCCCAGCAGAAGTTGCACATGCAATCAAGAACATGAAGCGGGGAAAAGCTCCAGGAGAAGATGGAATTACTGTAGACATCATACAAGAAACAAATTGAGAAATTGAAACTGTATTTGCCCAAATTTTCACTTGATGCCTTAATGAAGGGAAGATTCATGAGGACTGGAACAATGCTACAATGATCCTGCTACATAACAAAGGTGACATTGAGGATCTCAGGAGCTACAGACCTATCATCCTCCTATCAGTGGCTTATAAAATCTTCACTAAAGTTCTTTCACATCGCTTGAAGGTAACACTGGGCATGGCTCAACCGAGAGAACAAGTGGATTCAGGAGTGGCTACAGCACAATGTATCATATCCACGTACTGAGAGAACTAATTGAAAGAGCGAGGGAATATGAACTTCCATTGTGCATGGCTTTTATCGATTATGAAAAAGCCTTTGATTCGCTGAAACCATCAGCAGTTACAATGGCTCTGAAATCCTTCGGTGTTGAAGATGCATACATTAATATTATTAAAACATCTATGAAAATGCAAGTGCAAAGATTTGGCTGTTTGAAAATACAACACACATAAAAATTGGAAAGGGAGTGAGGCAAGGTGACACCATATCTCCAAAGCTCTTTAATGCCACATTGGAGGGTGTCTTTCAGTCGCTGAGCTGTGAAAACCAGGGGATAAAGATTAATGGAGATTATCTAACCTACCTTCGTTTTGCAGATGACGTAGTCATTTTTGCAACTACCCTATCAGAGCTGCAGAGTATGATCCAGGAACTTTCTGACAAGAGTAAAGAAGTGGGATTAAAAATGAACTTTCAGAAGACAAAAGTGATGTTTAATGATTTTACAAGAAATGAAGATTTATCGATTGATGGAGAAAAGCTGGAGATAACAGGCACGTACGTTTATCTTGGACAGCAGATATCAAGTGAGGGTCACATTGATGAAGAAATTAATCGGCGTACAAAACTTGCTTGGAGAGCTTTTGGAAGAAACAGCATAACTTTCAAGAGCAGTATGATATTATGTCTTAAAAGAAAAGTGTTTGATCAATGCATTCTTCCAGTGCTTACGTATGGTGCAGAGACGTGGACCTTAACTAAAAGAGACATACAAAGGCTGCAGACAACTCAAAGCAGCATGGAGAGGTGCATGCTTGGTGTAACCAGCAGAGATAAGAAGAGGAACTCGTGGATCCGAAAAATGACAAAAGTGGAAGACATCATGATCAGAGTTAAATCTCTGAAATTGCAATGGGCTGGACATACTGCCAGAAGGACAGATCATCGATGGACAGCCGAAATTTTAGATTGGGTTCCAAGGTACAGGAAAAGATCCAGAAGAAGACCACATGGGAGATAGGTGGATGAAATTCGAAAGTATGCAGGAGTGACATGGAGGAGACTGGCTCAAGACAGACCGTTGTGGAGGAAACTTGGGGAGACCCTTCGTCCAGCAGTGGATTGATAATGGTTGACAATGATGATGATGATGATGATATATATACACGTTATTTTTGGGACCCATCAATAGCAGCTGAGACGCTGCGATCTGTTTTTGAATAATTAAAATTATTTAACAGTAAGGTTCCAATTCTAAATTTTAAAACGACCAAGCTGTTTATTGTATCGGATTTATTTTAACACATAGCGTATCACAGGAACGTTTTCCAACAGTGATTTGTAGGGAGCTCTTTAAGGTTTAATGTGATCACAGCGTGAAATCACATCAGGCCAATTTTCCAGGAAGAACTTCTTGAGGAAGTACTCAATAATTTGGAAATCCTTACTTCCACTGAAGCGTAACCACACGGAAGCTGCCCAACAGAAGCAAGCACACGCTCTTCTGTTGTAGCAGAAATCCCTTGTCTATCGGATATTGAGAGAATTAAATTTTGCATATGATTCTAACAGTCAAAATAAATAATTTGCTTTTGGCAAGTATAGTTTATTCCCTATTATCATTGGAAATTAACCGATCTTTTTAAACAGTATATTTGTTCTCTTATTACAGATGGCTGTCTGTGACATGAATACGGGAGGAAGTAGTATTGCATTACAGTGTTTGTGAACTTTCATGCTTCAATTAGTATTCTAAATTGATAAAGAGCTGTGTGTTTCAGAATAATAAGTGGTTTTTCATCAAATTACCACTTTATGCTAAATTAATATGCATGATAGGAATGTTCTGCTTCGAACGACAGGGAGCGAGAAAGAGAGAGAGAGAGAGAGAGAGAACTGCTGTAATTTATTAATTACGCAAAAATAAATTTTGTGATCATTAGCTCCTTAAAGTAAGATACACCAAGAGCACCTTAGCGTCAGTAATAAGCATTGTCTTGTTTATAAATTCAAATTTCCGGGAATATAACAAAAAGGAAACTAAATTAGAAACATTAAAGCTTAATTGAAATTAAGGGTCCATGTTTTAACTGCCCAATCGTCAGGTGTCACCTAAAAGTATTTCTAAATACATATTTTATAAGCGAAATCGGCAGGAAAACATATTCTTATTTTGAACCTGCAGTTTCATTGACAGTATTCTCGTCTTTTTGTTTGAGAACATTTTTCTTCTACAATGAAAGCATTTCCAACAATCAGTTTAACTCTCTCCCGAAGCGAACAATTAGCTTCACAGGGAGTAAAGAACTTAAAGAAAGTTACTTAAAGCCTGAAGTATTCCAACAGGAATAAAAGAAACTGCAAATGCTTTTTGATCTTACATGCTTTAATGTGTTCTTTGAATATCTGTAAGAGATATCTGAACTGATACACGAGGTTTTCCCAGTGTTTGACTCCTTCCATGTATTTAAATAGCTTCGGGCTGTTTTTCCTTTGCCGGGGAAAAAATTTGTTTTTCCAACTCCCAAGAATTCAGTCGCGGGAGTGATAAAGGGAAAGTCCTCCATAATGGACAGGGTCGTATTTCATGATCTGGCAAAATAGTGTGGTGCGATAAGAAAAGGTGTATCTCAAGCTTTTATGCTTTTTCTCCTCAACGAAAGGATTTTCTTTGCGTCTGGAATATTTCAAAGGAGATAAGAAACATGAATAAAAGGAGGACCGAAGACCGTCGTATAATGATGAAGGAAAAATAAGAATAAAACTTTGAAGGGAAAGTAGATTGTTTCGTTAAACCGGAAAGAAGATTCCTTTACGTGAAGAATTTGTAACTTTTATTTACTGTTAATTAAACAAGTGATTTAGATCTATTTTTAAAATTGGCCTCCAAACTTTGCGAGAAACAAATAATAAAATGCCCAGTCTTTATTTATTTAATCAAATTATATAGCTTTCTTTTCTCTCTTTAGTGGTGTGGTAGAAAGTATCATTACGAAGAAATTTAAATTTAGGTGAATCACTGGAGTTGACTTTTTTGGAAAACTTTTAGCATCCGGAGAATACAGTTCATGGCGTTAGTATCGGTATGTCAGTTTGTCCACGTTTACTTCAGAAAATTTTATGCTATATTATTTTCTAGATATACACACAGACCACTGAATTAGAAACCTTCATACAGATGTATATAAACGTCACTTACGCAACGTAAATGAAAAATACGTTGTCACGTTCATCACCACGTGATCTCAGACTGATACTCGTCAGTAATCGTCAGCAGGGTTGATCACATTGGGAGTTCGATTAAGGTATTTCCACCTAAAATATCTGCCGTATGTTTCCAATTGTAAAACTTCTTAACATATTTTCTGCGCACTTAGTGTATTCCCAAGGATGAAAATTTGCACATCGATAAAGCTAACTTTAAGTTATAACATGGGATACCTAATGCTTGCTTAAACATAACCATAATTGAACAATCCAACATTTGTTTGTCTACTGACAAGATCAATGCACAAGTCGCGCCATCTATTAACAGGTCTGAACATTACTGAAAGAAAAATGATTGATTTTTAATATAATTTTGTATATGTTTTAGCAAGTATTAAGTATCCCACGTTATAACTTAGAGTTAGATTTATCGCTGTGCAAATTTTCATCCTTGGGAATATATTAATTGCGACGAAAATATGTACAGGTATTTTACCATTGGAAACATAAGGCAGAGATTTTAGGTGGAACCACCTTAAGGGCTTATTGTTGGTGCCCGTCTGACTGGAGCGACTGTTTTTGAAAACAGCCAAGCTGGCCCTGTGGTGCAGTGATCTAAGCAACGGTTTCTGAATATTCTTCCAAAATGGATCATGGCTCAAATACCGGTGAGACATGGATGTTGTGTTGTTGTTTTTTTCCTACGGCACTGGCTCTGTCCATTCCCGGGAACCAGTGGCCCTAAGTTAGAGACGCAAAACTGTTTATAGTCCATCGAGTTGCTCACGGTGGTTGCTAAATACCCCCCCGCCACCCCCCCCCCAAAAAAACCCCAGAAAAAACAGCAGAGTTGACTTTCTATTGTCTCTCTCTCTCTCTTTCTCCTTCCCTATATCTTTCTCTCTGGTTTCTCAAAAGGTGAGATATCCCGGGCCTTTAATCAGTTGAAAAATAACCCACGTTGCTTATCTAAGAGACGTAACTGTGTTGATGAGACGCCAATCTGCTAGTAACGAGATCGCCGTCGTCTGATTCTTATGCAGAGAAACTGGTCTTCCTGTGTGCAACAATTCACCGAAACCTTCAAAGAAAGCTGCTCCCTACACATATCTCAGAGAACAATGCGCAGTAAATTGTAGAGCATCGGTATTGGCCGTCGCTTGCCTATACACAACTCAAGATTTTGAAAGTGGCCACATGGTGTGTGATTCGTTCGGTTAGCAGAGAACTGGTACCCTGATATTGTCGGAATGTCGAATGGTGAATATATTTCAAATACGTGGAGATAATGCAAATGGACGATGTCATCGCTATGTCCACGTTATTTTATAAACAACACATAGCAACTGAAAAATGGTTCTCAAGTCTGGAAAAACGGAAAAATTGTTCTCAGGTCTGGTAAGTTAATCTGGTGCAAATGAAAAATTAAGCTCAAGTCTCGTAAAGAGGGCTTTGAGAGCTCGAGTCCCGTAAAGAGAGATCCACTCAGCCTTTGGCGTCGCTTTGCTTAATAACCACGGAAAGTAACAAAATTACTCTTGAAAGTAAACATTGAATAAGAGAAATCAACGCAAAGCTGTCAAATTCATTTTTTCTTTATCATGTATCAAATATATAGAAGCAACTCTAAAAATGAGTTCTCGTTCTCTGACTTACCTATTCTGAATTTAATTAAAATGAGGAAAAAAAGTGCTTGGTGTCTTAGTTTTATTCCAACGTTTTAATCGGAATTGGAAGGATAATTCACGTATTTCAGGAGCGGGTTATAAATGACTGTATTCCTATGTTGTAGGACATTGATAAAGAATTTGCATCATATTTTTATGCTTTCATTATTTATTTCAAGTTCCATTAGTACTCAAAGAATAATTTCTCTTGAGCCTTTTAGAGTGAAACGGTTACACTGATTATGACCGTTGCTTTCCGCAGGTACAGTAGAACGGTATTGCCAAAATAGTATCAAAGCACTGTGCTTATTATCTACCGTAGTTGCATATTTTTATATCTTTTTCATTCGTTCACATTTCCATAAGTGATTCTTCAACATTTAGCTTTCCTTATGAGGATGTAGCAGACACGTGACTCTCAGTATAGCAACGAGCCTTAGTAACGTAAGTGAAGGACAACCAGCCCCGTTGAAATGATGGCGTCTTTCTTTGAAACTTTAACTTCCGAGTAAAAAATGCGATATTTGGAAAAAATTAAAGAGATTGAAGGAAAAGATCCCTATGTGCTGAATACAAGTATCTTCGAAGGTGATGCGATAAGTTTTCCGAAAGTGCAAATTGTAAATACTTTCGATTACTTCGTCTTTGGTCGAAGTGCCTTTACCGCAGAACAGTTGGAGGCATATAAAAGTTTCGAAGCATATAACAAAATCTCGTCGTCGGTATTCTTTTACAGGGTAATTTAGTACGATCACAAATTCGTGAGTAATCACTAATTTATGGAGAAAATAGGTGCTCCGCCTTAATAAGTAAGGTTCTCTTCCCTCCCAGGTGCGGAGACCTGAGCAAAAAAAAGAATAGGTTTTCTTTCTTTCCAGGAATCACTGATTTTGTATTAAACTCACCCTTGAAAGTTTCTATACCTTTTTGAGAGTTTAACTCTTCAACAAAAAGCGTCTTTCTAAGATCTGGAAAGCGATTTCTAAGCCTTAGAAAAATGAGCAAAATCTTTTTTTTTTTTTTTTTTTTTTTTTTTTTTCATAAAATTTTGGTGAAAAAAAATCATTTTGCTGGGATTTGTGCTCTATAATCTATTTATCCGTAAATAAATTTGGAAGCATAACACCGGCCTGTAAACAGACCTAGAAACTAAAAATAATTTTATTTGGACAATAATTTTAGCCATTATTTGCATTCTTCCGCAAAAGAGTTCTTCAGCTGCAGGTATAAATCCAAGTGTACTAAAAATAAAATCAACGGTAGTTTGGGAAGGAAATATCATATGGACCAAAGCAGTAAACTAAAAAACCGCAACACCGACAGCCAAATAACCTTAAAAGTAAAAAGCCGAAAACTCGCAAAAAAAAGTGAGTCAGGAAAACGGTGTGCGCGAACTCTAAAAAATACAGAAGAGCCAGAGATTTGATTCTGACTAAAAGTCAGGTTTACTAAGAAATTAACTTTTAGCCCTATAAAAAGTTTCAACACTCCCTAGATCAGCCAAGAACCTTCGGCAAAAGAAGACCCTGAAGAAATAAACAACAAAAAACACGTGCACCGAATGTGCACAGATTGGGGACCGAAGCGTTTATTTTTGACAAAGAGACAAACTCTAAAAGGTGTTCTATAAAAAAATAGTCAGTAGCAATAAAAGCTACGCAAAAAAAAAAAAAAAAAAAAAAAAAATACAGGCAACACCTTTTAAATTCAACTTGAAAACTTTGAATCAACGAATGAAACGTCTGGCCCAATAAGTGCAACCACTGCACTCCAATAGCGTTTGAACAAGTAAAAGATAGATTTTCTGCTTTACCAGAAATCACTGATTTCTCGATAAAACGAACATTTAAAAGTTTGGCTACCTTTGAAGAGTCTAACTCTTCAATAAAAAGTGTTTTCTAAACTCTAGGAAGCGATCTCCTTCGTTTGGCATATAAGCGAATTTTTTCGTTACTATCTTTACAGAATTTTTTCGTTACTACCTTTAGAGAATTTTTTCGTTACTACCTTTAGATAATTTTTTCGTTACTACCTTTAGATAATTTTTTCGTTACTACCTTTAGTAGTCTAAAAATGACTTACGGTCTCGATTTCCCCTATTACCGCAATTCATAATGCCACAAAATCTAGGCATTTTGGCTTCAAATCTTTTTAAACACCGACTGCTAATGATTGCACTTTACACACTAAATGCAGAACAGCCAGCTATGCTTTTCCTTCAGAAACTTTCAGGGACTTTTGCCACTTCACTGAAACTTCTCAATGACGTCACGTGCTACATCCTCATGATTAACTTAATAAGATTCGTTCACTACAGGAAGACTGAAGAAATATTTTCGCTGGCTCGTGTTTGATAATCAGTTCTACCAGCACAGAAGAAGAATTCCTCAAGACATTCTAAAACTCGTAGTATTCGTTTATAAATGACTCCGACCTGTTTGCCGTGTTCTCTCAGTGCGACTTCTTAAATTCAATTAAAAAAAATCACGAAGTCAGCAGGTCTCTGTAGTGAGCTCAAGATTACTTTCAGAAATAGATGAAATCTTGTTCACAAATAAATCAAGAAACGATATTTTAAGAACCGGAACATGCAGAACTGTTTAAGTTAACATCGGTGTAATATTACCGATGAACGCAAGCAAAAGTTCCAAAGTTTATCCCATGTGTTTCTCTACTCAACGCTGAAGTGCGCGAAAGGATGTGAAGCACGTTTATATTGATAATCGATATTGTTTATTTTAGCAGATGCCCGTTTTGACACAGGAGCTTATTCCACGCCTTTGCCGATAATTTTCCGTATCAAGAACCGATAAATGCTGAAAAGTGTGGCTCCTTTATTTGCATACAGGGCGGGCGAGGTCTGCATCAGGGAAAACAAAGAAACACCGGGCAGCGACGAAAAATCCAAACTTTCCATTATCGACAAAAGTTCGGTGTTTCCAAGTATGCTGGCATTAATGTTTCAGATAGGATAACTTCGGTATTCCGTACTGATTACGCTTATGTGGCACGAAACTGTTTTACTTTCGCCGTTTAAGGACGTACTAATGGAGTACAGGATTTCATATTTATTGAATACTTGGTAACTTAAGAATGCGAAACGTTTCTTTCATGTATCAGAAATCGTTTCCTTTTTATATATTACGTAGTACACCCATACTTGTTTCTGTACTTTGTTATCGATTTTTATCGTACCTGTCAAGTTTCAACGGGTCTTTAGGCTTGTCTCGGATGCCTAACATCATTCCTGATCGTTTGTAATAAACTTCTGGCAGTGCTATCGAGGAAGGAAGAAGGTCATTTAAATTTAGCAAAATGGTTCAGACATAAATGTACTTCAAACATAAATTCCATTTGTACCTATACACATTGCTCTGCGTAAAACAAAACCATTTTTCTTCCTTGAAAAGAAATGACTAATAAAACTCCTCACAACTGCCGACTCAATGCTCCGGAGTTTCACGATTCTCGGTATAATGACGTACATTTGTATGGGGCTGGAGCAAATGAAACCACAGCGGAATGGAACCACCCAGAGGTGTTGCGGGTATTACGTCACAGAGTTACTATAAATAGCTAGCACGTGTGTGAAGAACAAGGTTCAGGCGTGTCTTGTTTGGACGTAACGTGGCTTGCAAAAGAAACATACAGACGCCGGATTTCAGTCATCTTCCTGTATGAATTTAAACTGGGCCATTCTGCAGGAAATGTCGCTTGAAACGTTAACCAAGCGTTTGGGGAGAATCCAGCCAACGAGCGAACCATTCGGCGATGGTTTGTGAGAAGGTTTCGAAGAGCAGATGTGGACCTGCAAAACGAAGCACGTGATCACAGACCTGTTGCTGTTTCTGACGATGTTGTGTTACGTGTGGTTGAAGCTGACCCCCGCGAAACACGTGTCGTGAGATAGAGGCAGAGGTAAATGTCCACCTCGCGACAGTTGTTCGGCGTCTTGCTGCGCAGGGTAAGGTCAAAAAGCTGGACATGTGGCTGCCCCATGAGTTGACACCTGCCAACAAGACGAGGCGTCTGGAAATCTGTGCGTCGCTGCTTGCCAGGAATAAACAGGAACCTTTAATGCATCGAATCGTTACCTTCGACGAGAAGTGGGTTCTTTACGATAATCAGAAACGATCTGCACAATGGTTAAGTGAGGCACGGCCTACTGGACGGAAAACTATGCCACCCCTATACACCAAGAAGATGATGCTCCTTGTCTGGTGGTCACCAGCCGAGATGATTCATCGGAGTTTCTTGGCAAAGAGGCCAAACCATCACTTCAGAACGTTATTGTGCTGAATTACACAAGATGCGCCGGAAATTGCGTAGAAACAACTGGCTTTGCTCAACAGACATGGTGTTCTTCTGCTCTAGGACAACACTCGCCCTCATGTCGCACAACGAACGATGCTGACACTAAGTGCCTTGGGCTATGCAGCACTGCCTCATTCTGCCCATTCCCCGGACTTGTCTACGACAGACTATCATCTGTTTCGTCGCCAATATCACTTCCTGTCCGGGAAACAGTTCACGACAAACAACGAGGTTCAACATGCCATTGATGAATTCTTCGGGTCCCAGCCACAAGACTTCTTTCGTTTCGGGATTATGGTTTTGCCGGACAGATGGCAACTATGTGTCGATGTCGAGGTGGATTATTTTGCCTAGGTAAGTTGTCCTATTTTTCTGTTCTCGCCGTCCACGTGTGCTGGTCCTTTGCCGGACATTTTATTCGCACCCACCCAATAGTTACATTGTGAAAACATAAATTTGTCCTTCCCATCCCCCTCACTCCGGAGTAAGTTGCACTCCCAACTAAGCTACACGGACGGAATATATCGCTGTAGATTTGTCGTCTTGACACGTGCGTTACCTCTACAGTGCGTCACACCATCTCCTACTTATTTTTTTTATTTTCTTTTTGTTTGATGCGGAGTAGAAATTTTTCATCAATTTCAGACCACATGTGATATAAACATCACACATTTTTCCAAGAACGCAACTGCCAGTAGAAAATCCAAATTTGTCCGTTACGGAGATCGAACCGGCGCTCCCCTCACTCCGGAGTAAATTTATTTCCCAATTAAGCTACATGGACAGAATGTATCTCTGCAGATTTGTCGTCTTGACACGTGTTTTACCTCTGTTGTACAAGTATGTCACAACATCCAGATATTTTCTTCATGTAATGGGACCGCAGGTGACCTAGTGGTTAAAGCAACCGCCTCTTGATCAGATGTTCGCGGGATGAATCGCAAATGATTTTAGGAACCGCTAGATCTTTGCCGAGTGCCGGATGGGCAGGTTAAGTTATCGTCCCGTGGTATTAGAGTGCCGTATGGGCAGGTTAAGTTATCGTCCCGTGGTATTAGACCTCAAGTGACAAGTGAAGTCATCTGTTCTTTCCTACCGCCCTTGTTCTATCTGCCTGAAATTGCTCGTTGTGACGTCATAATATGGCACCCCTAATTATGTCGACTCGCACTTTCAATCTGGTGTTCCTACTTCTCGGACATGTCTCACCTCTGACCCTCTAGGTTCAATGTAATATAACTTCCTGTCTCATACACAGTACAAAAGTCCCATGGGACATAGTAGCGGCGCCTAATCCTTTTCTGTGGGTGCAAATCCCCCGAGAATTTACTAAGTACTAATCATACTTAACGTGTAGTGGTATCGTATGAACTTTGCATTGGAAATATAGACCGTGTTTATAAGTTTAATTGCAGATTACAAAGTGATTAATGATCATAGTAAACGAATATCTACCTTTAATTAAAAGGTGTCCAAATGATTTGCATCAAGATCATAGGGGGTGTCGGAAAATTCATACTATCTATTATTTTTAAGGAAGGGAATTTTAGCCCGTTAATAATCAGGACCCTGAAATCGTATGTCTCCAGAATACCATAACTCCCAAAACTGTCTGTTGCTAGATTTTGAGTTTCTGTCGCCCGTTTTACAGGTTAGAAGAAGAAGGATTAGTGCTGATGCCTGATATGCATTGATATGACTTCTTATTTATAGGGTTGATGCGCATTCACATTTCCCGAGAGGTAATTACTGCGTTCTTCCGCTGAGAAGACATGCGTTATCGTGAGAGTAAAATCAATTCAGACATTTGACGCGGACCAGGAACATCAAACAGAGGTCATCGCTCATTTCACGTTTATAAGTGAGTCACGGAAAAATTATCATTGGCCGCAACCGAGAATCGACCCCAGGGTCTTTTAGTTACGCGCCGGATATGCTTCCACTGCACTACAGCAGCCTCGAATTTCTGTAGACTCACACACACTGCCAAGCCAATTTAGGAAGTTGCTTCTTGGAGCCCCGCACAATGCTGGGGATTCACCAAAGATGGTAAGCAGCAACTGAACCAATAATTAGAAGGATGCTAAATGTCTGTAATAATTATTCATTCGCCTTCTAATTACATGTTCAGTTGCTGCTTACCATCTTTGGTGAATCCCCAGCATTGTGCGGGGCTCCAAGAAGCAACCTGCCAAATTGGCTTGGCAGTGTGTGTGAGTCTGGAGGAATTCGAGGCCGCTGTATTGCAGTGGAAGCATATCCGGCGCGTTATTGGAATACCCTGGATCCGATTCCCGGTGGCGGCCAATGATAATTTTTTCGTGACTCACTTATAAACGTGAAATGAGCGATTACATCTGTTTGAAAATGATATCGTTCTGGAAGAAACTAACTTCTGGTTCGCTTCTTTGTTTAATGACAATGGTGACAAAAGCTGACTTGTGCAAAGGCATTGCAAATTCAAACAAAAAAGATGACACCGAATCTTCGGTTGTAATGAACACGTCTTTTGATTCCGTTCTGACGCGAATTAAATTTACCAAAGCAATTCAAAGTCAATGGAACCGGTTTGGAAAACAATCACCTACAGTAGATAAAACATCCAGAAATGGAAGCATCTCATTAGTTCTACAAGCGACTAAATAACATGTTACGAAAATTAACAAATTGCACACAAAATGTTTGTCGTAGCTCAAGGAAGGTATCAGAGACAAAGATATTTTCAAATCGAACAGTTTATTTACATTCCTAGATAATGCCGTATTATTGCGGTTAGTTCGGATATCATACTTATGTTCTTGGACATGGATACCCAAGCTTCTTCGTCCAAGATTTTACTTTTTTCAATGAGAACGAAGGGATTATTTGCATATAATTTTTGAAAATTAGACTGAAATAATATGTTCTTGTTATATATATAAAAAAAAAAATGCAAGCATCTTCAAGGTTTTCCAGTGTACATGATTCAGAAGTTTTACTTCTAAATGGCATTTCCAACTTCGTAGTTTGGAAAGCCTATGATGTCATCTGTTTGTGATAGCTACTCTAGTAGCTGAGTGTGATGCGTACGTTTCTGTCCAGTTGTTCGAGCGAATCGCGGGCATAAGTCCTGGATGAAGCGGGGATATACGGTTTGTCATACGGCGATGGCTCTTTCCCATTCCTAGTACCATTGGCCCTAAACTAGGAATCGGCCATTGCTTACGTCAGCCTTATAATTGCTCGTGGTTGTTAAATCACAGAACCAAACAAATTCTACGATGATTTCTTTTACCGTAAATCATCTGTGATAATAGATGCCCGAAATTTTTTAAATATCGTATAATACCCGTAATTCGTGAATTTCTTTATGAACGTGTGTAGCGTTTTATCTTCGGATGGTTGTATTTTAAGTGGTTAACTATGAAGCTAGATATAGGCGCCAACTATGGGGGTGGGGTGGGGGGGGGGTAAGGCGAATCTTGCCCATCCACTTATTTCCCAGGGGGCAGATCCCAGCCAATATTTTATGTCCTGTTTAATTAAATAATCGCCGTAGCTTCATAAGTTAGACAAAGCGATGTTTTTCGTCCTGTTTAATTAAATAATCGGTTTGGCCTATTAAGGTGAGGCCACAGAGAATTATTTCCAAAAAAATTAATAAATAACAAAATAATTAAACTTTTCTCCAGTATTCAACATTGCTCATTTTGAAAGAAATTGAATTGATGTTTAAAACAATTACCAAAAATAAATCAAATAAAAATACACAAACATACATATAATCTCTGGCGCCTTTTTCTTTCCCCTTCTTATTCTTGCTTAAGTAATCCAGCTAATTTTTTTTCTTAGATAAACCTTTGGAATTTAAATCTCTCTGGATGTTTTTATAAAACCACAGGCTGAATTTTATTTTTGAAAATATTAATATTCTACAAAAAAAAAAAAAACGATTTGTTTCCTTGTTCATTAGCTCATGAGCAGTTGTGTTTTAAAATACACCTCGAATTTCGTAATTTTTCCCCCTTTTTTTAAATATTTTGTCCTGACAATGGAAGAGACGTGACCTTCTCACGCCCGATCTCTTCACGCCTCCCCCTCCAATAATTTGGTGAAGTCGCCGCCCCTGAAGCTAGATAATGTTCGTAGGGAAATTTGTGGATAATTTTGTTGAAGATATATTCCAATTTCTTGAAAAATTAAGTAATGACTAACCACCAGGCAAAGAATCAGCAAAGGGACGTATAAGGGTAACTTTCCTTTATGTCTTCCTCTAACTGGAAGTTGAAACGGTATAATACGATGAAATTTGCGCACCTAAAAGAAGACATGCTACAACCGCGAAACTTTGCAAAGAGCTAGAGTGCGTGCTGGTATGCAAATGATCCACGTTTGGTGCTAGTGCGCATGACCGCACACCCTGTGGTAGCGCGGCAAGCACGAACCGGCAGCCTTATAAACCGGCGTGCACTCGATGCCCCATGAAAGCGAAAAGCAGCGGCTGACGCAAGCAAGAGTACAGAGGGACAAGCCGCATAAACGCCATAGACCTCGATTTACGCAACTTACGGACTTTGAGAGAGGCTTGGTCATCGGGCTGAAAACCGCAGAGTGCTTGGTGCGCCGTGTAGCCCGCCACGTGGATCATTCTGACCATACCGTCCGACAGTGTTGAGAGCAGTGGACACGTGGTGGCACTGCCACACGGCAGGGCTGCTCCGGACGGACCAGGAGGAATACCGGTAGACAGAATCGACGGATTGTACGCCAGGCACGGACGGATCCCACGGGGACCCGGTCCACTATACAGGCAGATGTAGCAGCTCCTGTGTGCCCACGAACTATTTATTAGCGCCTCGAGGAAACGAATCTGCGATCCCAGAGCCCCTTACGTGTGCTGCCATTAACACCGGAACATCGCAGGTTCCGTGTGCAGTGGTGCCAGGCAAGAGTGACGTGGAACGCCACAGACTGGCGACATGTGGTGTTTAGCGATGAGTGCCGCTTCGTTTTGAGGACAGATGATCATCGTGTCAGGGTGTTTAGGTCCTCGGGTCCACGGCACCATCTCGACCTCGCTATCGCGCGCCGCACCTCCCCCACTGCAGGCATTATGGTCTGGAAAGCCATTGTCTACGATAGCCGATCAGCTCTAGTTGTGGTACGTGGATCACTGAAGTGCCCGGGGTATGTGGATGAGATCATACGGCCTCATGTGATCCCATTCCTGACCAGGATTCTAGTTGCGCAATACCAGCAGGATAATGCCCGTCAGCACATGGCTCGGGCTGCTCAAGACTGCACGTCATGTCCACACACTTCCATGGCCTACCCGCTCCCTGGGCATATTCCGTATCGAGCATGTGTGGGACCAGTTGAAACGCTGGCTGCAGCCGTGCCGCACTATCAGGTATTTAAAGCACACCGTCAAACACGTGTAGGCCAGTCGGCCGCAGGACAACATCAGGCGTCTGTTCGCCTGAATGCCGGACCCGTATTGCCTCACGAGTCGGCGTGACGCGCAATTGAAGACGACCGGCTGCGTGCCACAGATCCCTCTGTATTGTCCTGCAGCTCTGTTTTTCAATCATGTGTATCATTTATCTGTACCATTACGTCCATAAAATTTCAGTTCAATCCGATGCTTCCTTCTTGGTGCAGAAAATTTCATTGTCTGTGAGTGTGATGTACTGACAGTTTAGCTCGTTGGTCTCATCACATATCTCAATCTCATGATATCGATACTTATTTGTCGGTCACATACATATCAAGCATGCTTTAATCGTTTTCTCAATGCCAACACTGCGTCTTCTTCTCTAAATCGTTCCACATCTCCGTTGAAGACGTCTTTCTACACATTCAAAGTCGTCATTTTATATTCGATTGACTCACTCTCATCGTTGTCAAAATCCGGAAGCTATTCGGCGAGGTAATGTGCCGTTCAATCAGAAAATATTTAACCAAGCAATAACGAAATTTACATCAGGAAAAACAAACTCAAAAGGCAGGTTAAATAAAGCATTTGTCACACGTGGATAATTGCTAAGGCTTTTATGTAGCTCTGTCAGATTTGCTACTCGTCCTACATGTATAAGAACTCCAGCGGGATTAATAACTTCGTTTCTAATTTCGAGCTAAGATCTGTGTTCAAAATTTACTTTTTAATGTCCTTGGGAGGTCCAGTGTCTTATTTGTTGAACGACATGCGTGATGACATGCGCTAAGTAATGACTGCAGTAGCGGACTGAGTGTAGATTCATATATTATAACTGCTTTGTCTGTTCTTTCTAACACAGAGAAATAAAACTATACTAGAATGAGCAATAGATATGAGATCATTTTTGTTTAGGACACGACTTTGCTGGAAAGGAAAGAACAATCTGGTGTCTTGGTGTTTAGAACACAAGCGGAAATGAGACAGTGCAAAGAAAAGAAGTACTAGTATGAACGTCGTTCTTTGAAGGACAGACATAAAGAAATAAAACGATGCAAAAAACGGCATATAAGAATGGCAGCAAGTGGTTATGTTTCCTGTTTGCATTAAGTTTTCTCGATAACAAAGACACACACCGGCCGCAAAATTAAAAACCTTTATGCAGATGGGCGCAACCGTCATTCATGCAGCGTATATGCAAAAAACATGGTCACCTGCGTTACCATGTGATCTAGGCAAATATTTAAGACTGCTTGCTGCTCATCAGTAACCACCAGTAGCGTTGATTACAATAGGAAAAACAGTTTATTTTTCGGAGCTCAATAGACTTATTGTCGGTGCCGGTCTACCTATAGACCGACGATATTTAAACACACACACACACACACGCAGACAGTGTCTATGCTTCGGGAATTCAAGAATATTGGTATTGGCCGCCCCCAACCAGCACAAAACGTTTCAGATATGCATCAATAATGTTACAATCTCTCATTTTCGTTACGCTTTCAGAGATATCTTACAATTACGTTTCAGTAATATCTATTTTGGAACATAACTCTTTGTACATTACGGTTACGTTAAAAATGGCATTCACCGATACTACTGTTTTACAGTTTCCATTGTACATAATTGCTACCTTGATGTTACATTCCGGCGATATTTAAGATTTGTTGGTTTAACAACGGCGTGGATGCGCATGCGCATTTATGCCATTTCACCGAAACACTCTGTAGTCGTATTTCCACGTGATACTGGGATATTCTTTTTTTTTTTTTGGGGGGGGGGGGGGGGGTTGGAGGTTTAACGACCACCGTGAGCAACTCAATGGGCTATAAGCAGTCGCCCGTCCCTAATTTAGGGTCACTGGCTCCAGGGAAGGGAGAGAGCCAGCGCCGTAAGACAAACACAACATCCATGCCTCACCGGGATCCGAACCCGGACCCCTTTCGGACGAATGATCAGAGGCCATCGCTTAGACCACTGCGCCACCGGGGCGGCCTGGGATATTCTTTGGTGATACTGTCGTACTGGAGTTATCTGGTTAGTTGATTTAATATTTCATCCTCTTTTTAGCACGTCTTTTGTAAAAAAAGATCGTGCTTATGTTACCGCATTATCCTTCCGTCCGTCAGTCCGTCCGTCTGTCTGTACCCACAATATCTCTACAACTATTAATCCGATTTGAAAAAATCTTTTTGCATTGGGAAGCTTGAAATATGCGAATGATGACCCCTTTTCGTTGTTTTTTTTACGATAAACAGTTTCGCCGATAGAGGGCGTAAATGCAGATGATGTCGAATTCAAAAATATGTTTTATTCCACATATTTGCTTTTAAAAATCCGATTGAAAAAATTATTTTACCTTTCGATTCCATTTCTGTCGAAGAGTATTTTAGATATAGTTACTTTTTCAAATTACGCATATATTTTCCGCTAGGAGATGTAAAAGTAAATTACATTTCCCCTGATAACTCTTTTAAAATTCCGATTTGAAAATTTTTTGCTTCAGCGGATTCATCTCGTGATGGAAAATATTTTGCATATAATTTCAAATTTTTGTTAAAAAATACTTTAGCGACCAGGGGGCGTTAGTGTTAATTTTTGCTTCTGATGTATTTGCCATAAAATCTGAGCTTCTAAAATATCGATTGAAAAAATTATTTCGTAGACAGATTCCACTCACATCGATAAACCTTTTCGGAATGTTTTCTTCTTTAAATATTTCACAGTTTTTCTGCCAGGAGGCGTAGATGTATATCTTATTTTTGTCAATATCTCTACTTCTAGAAGTCCGATTTGAAAAATTTCTGCTTTGTTCGATAGTGTTTTCAATGTGACATGTTTTCCATATAATTTCAAAATTTTCAAGTAATTCATAAACTTTCCGCTTGGGGGCATGGAGGTAAATTGCGTTTCCCCCTATATCTATGCTTCTGAATCTCCGATTTGAAAAATTCTTTCTGCACCGCATACAGCTCCTGATGGAAAATCGTTTGCACATAATTTCTAATTTTTGTGAAAAAATGGTTTGGCCAATAGCGGGCGTTAATATTAATTTCCGCTTCTGATGTATTTGCAGCAAAATATGAGCTTCTAAAATCTCGATTGAAAAAAACGTCGTTTGAAGACCGATAGTGCTCATGTCGACAAACCGTTTAGAAACATTTTCTTCTTAAAATAATGCATGATTTCTACGCCAGGGGGCGTAGATATATATCTTATTTTTGTCAATATCTCTACTTCTAGGAGTCCGATTTGAAAAATTCCTTCTTTGTTGGCACGTCCTTTGTAAAAAAGATCGTGCTTATGTTATCGTTTTGTCCGTACGTCCGTCTGTACCCACGATATCTCTGTAACTATTTGTCCGATTTTAAAAAATCTTTTTGCATTCAGAAGCCTGAGATATGCGAATGATGATCCTTTATTTCGTTTTCTTTACGATGTACAATTTCGCCGCTAGAGGGCGTAAATGCAGATGATGTCAAATTCAAAAATACGTTTTATTCCACATATTTGCTTCTTAGCATCCGATTGAAAAAATTATTTCATCTTTCGATTTAATTTATGTCGAAGAGTATTTTAGATATAGTTTTTTTTTCAAATTACGCATAGATTTTCCGCTAGGGGGCGTAAAAATAAATTACATTTTTCCCGATAACTCTTCTTCTGAAACTCCGATTTGAAAAACCTTTTCTTCAGCGGATACATCTCCTAATGGAAAATCTTTTGCATAGAATTTGAATTTTTTTGTAAAAAATACTTTGGCCCCCAAGGGGCGTAAGCGTTATTTTTTGTTGCTTTTAATGTATTGGCTATAAAATCTGAGCTTCTGAAATATCAATTGAAAAAATTCTTTCATGGAATGATGCCACTCTTATCGATAAACCTTTTTGGAATATTTTCTTCCTAAAATATTTCACAGTTTCTCCGTCAGGAGGAGTAGATATACATCCTATTTTGGTAAATATCTCTACTTCTAGGAGTCCGATTTGAAAAATTCCTTCTTTGTTGGATAGTGTTTCCAGTGTGACATGTGTTTCATATAGTTTCAAAATTTTCAGGTAATTCACAGACTTTCCGCTAGGGGGCGTAAAGGTAAATTGCGTTTCCCCCTATATCTCTGCTTCTAAATCTCCGATTTGAAAACTTTTTTTCTGCACCAGATACAGCTCCTGATGGGAAATCGTTTGCACATAATTTCAAAGTTTTGTAAAAATATGGTTTGGCCACCAGGTGGCATAAGTTTTAATTTCCGCTTCTGATGTATTTGCAGCAAATATGAGCTTCTAAAATCTCGCTTGAAAAAAAAGTCGTTTGTTGACCGATACTACTCATGCCGACAAACCTTTTAAAAACATTTTCTTCTTGAAATAATGCATGGTTTATACGCCAGGGGGCGTAGATGTATATCTCATTTTTGCCAATATCTCTAGTTCTAAAAGACCGATTTCAAAAATTCCTTCTTTGTTGGATAGTGTTCCCGATGCGAAATATTTTTCTTATAAAATCAAAATTTACAAGTAAACCATAGACTTTCCGCTAGGATGCACAAAGGTAAATTGCGTTTTCTGCGTTATTTCTGCTCTAAAACTCCGATTTGAAAAATTATTCCTGTATCGCTTACAAGACCTGATGGAAAATATTTTTCACATAATATCTAATGTTTCGTAAAGAATGGTTTGGCCATCAGGGTCATAAGATTTAATTTTTGCTTCTGATGTATTTGTAGCAAAATCTGGGCTCCTGAAAACTCGACTAATTTTTTTTCTTGGACCGATACCGTTTTTATGGAAAAACCTTTCGACAATACTTTTTTCTTAAAATAATGCATCATTTTCCCACTAGGGGACGTAAAGTCACATCTTATTTTTGTCGATGTCTCTGTTTCTAAGAGTTCGTAAGCTCACGATTCCGTTTACAGCGATATCTGAGAGATTAAAACCCTGATTGAAAATCTTCTTTCATCAGTTCTACTGATTTCCATACCGGTTCCGTTGACATTGAATAGCTTAGATAAATTTATTTTGCGTCAGAACAGATACAAAAGACGTGCTTATTACACCCGAAAATTCGGTGTCATCTTTCCTGTTGGATAGTGTTTCTAGTGTGACATGTTTTTTTATAAATTCAAAGTTTTTAAGTAATTCATAGACTTTCCGGTAGGGGGCGTAAAGGTAAATTGCTCCCCATCCCTCCCCTTATATCTATACATCTATATTTCCGATTTGAAAATTTTTTTCTGCACCGGATACAGCTTCTGATGGAAAAATCCTTTGCACATAGTTTCAAATTTTTGTAAAAAATGTTTTGGCCACCAGGTGGCGTAAGTCTTAATTTCCGCTTCTGATGTATTTGCAGCAAAATATGAGTTTCTAAAATCTCGATTGAAAAAGAAGTCATTCGTTGACCGATACAGCTCATGTCGACAAACCTTTGAGGAACATTTTCTGCTTGAAATAATGCATGGTTTCTACGCCAGGGGCGTAGATATATATCTTATTTTTGTCAATATCTCTACTTCTAGGAGTCCGATTTGGAAAATTCCTACTGTGTTGGATAGTGTTTCTGATGCGAAATGTTTTTCCTAAAAATTGAAAATTTTCAAGTAAATCATAGACTTTCCGCTAGGGGGCACAAAGGCAAATTGCGTTTTCAGCGATATTTCTGCTTCTAAAACTCCGATTTGAAAAATTCTTCCTGTATCACATACAACACCTGATGGAAAATATTTTTCACATAATTTCTAATGTTTTGTGAAGAATGCTTTGGTTACCAGGGGGCATAAGTGTTAATTTCTGCTTCTGATGTATTTGTAGCAAAATATGGGCTCCTGAAAACTCGACTAAATCGCTCATATGGAAAATCCTTTTAAGAATACTTTCTTCCTAAAATAATGCATGGTTTTCCCACCAGGGGACGTAAAGTCACATCCTATTGTTGTCGATATCTCTGCTTCTAAGAGTCCGATTTGAAAAATTATTTCTGTGTTGGAGAGCGTTACCGGTGAGAAATGTTTCTCATAAAAGTTCATGTTTTTCTTAACACAAAAGTCTGCAACCAGAGGGCGTAAGCTCACGATTCCTTTTACAGCAATATATGAGGGATTAAAAACCCGATTGAAAAACTTCTTTCTTCCGTCAGATACTATTGTTTTCCACGCCGGCTCCATTGACTTTGAATAGCTTTGATAAATTTAATTTGCGTCAGAACGGATTCAAAAGACGTGCTTATTACACCCAAAAATTCGGTGACATCTTTCTTGTCTCTTTTGTTATCAATATATAAACGCCGCCATGCACTGTTCCCAATAGACAGCGGACTGCGTTGAACCTGTGAAAACGTAAACTCGTAATACGACTGATGTTGCTTTTGAAACAGCTGTCGAGTGTAATATATTTTATTGTGATTTTACAAAGTTTATTAAAACTATAATGTTCAACGTAGTAAGTACGTAACCGTAATATGATGATGTCACAAATATGTTTTAAATACACATACGTAATAGTAATGTAACGAACTTTTAAATATCTTAAAAATACATAACAGAGCTGTTATGTTGAAGTTACAAAGATTTTTCACTGTAACGTATCGGTTATGTTTCAAAGTTATGTAACGTTTGAGGACATTTTGACGTAACCGTAAAGTTTCTGAGAGATTATTGTTACATTGAGCAAAGTATCTGAAAAGTTTCAATGTTTCTGTGTTACGTACTTGTAACATATACCAAAATTTTCTGCGCTGTGTGGGCCGTATGCCCATATATGAAAACCACGGATTTCTGGGAAGAACCGGAAATTTCGTCCGCAGTGGTGTCAGTAATACAGTGACTGGACACTGGAAGAATGGAAAAGAGTCATGGGTTTCAACGAGTCGAGGTACACCATGTTCTGTACCATCGATAGGCAGAGAGTTCGGCATGAGCCCCATGAAGCAATTGTACTAGCTTGTCTTGTAAACACAACTCAAGGCTCTGCAGATGATGTGAATCACGTTCTGTTGCTACGGACCGGGTCCCCTGATTTCGCTCAAAAGTCAGGTGTCATCCGAGGATGATCTGAACATTTCTACCAATCAAGTCCATCCTGAAATGTTGACTTTCTATGAAGCAGGTGACGACTGTGTCATGAACAGCAATGCTACTCACTATCGTGGAAAATGTGTTAAGTAGTGATTCAGCCAGAATGACTGCGATTTCATCCCTGGCAATCACAATTCCCGGATCTCAACCCCATTGAGAATTTATAGGACATGTAACAAAAACACATCAGGGAGCAAGTTCCTCTTCCGTCAAATCTGAGCCTGTTTAGTGACTGTGCGTTAAACGCCTCGTATGCTGTAGACATTGATGAACTCCAACACCTAGCAGAGTCTATGCCAAACTGCACACACGTTATAGTTTGGGCTAAGGGAGGTTCAATCCGGTAGTGAATAAAACTTTTTAATTCAGTATGTGGTATGTGTAGAAATAATGAAGAATGTGCGTTCCCTCTAAAAGCGAAAGATATTCAGTCTGTCTTTGTGTCATTATTTCTTGATTGAGGCATTGGAATCTCTTCGACCTTCTAATCGGTCGACGTACCTGACAAAAATGTGTCCAAACTGTTCTGCGCTCTCCAAACCAGAATTTTCACATACAAAACTTGCCTGGAGCGACTGAGGTTCACGAAATCTACGACAAAACAGTTCCTCTCCTCCTCTGAGCTCAGTAGTACTAACCACAAACCTGTCACAGGAGATAAGCGCCCGCTTCTAGTCTCTCATTCTCTATCTGCTCCGTAACACAAGGCACGTTGGGAAAGGGCTAGTCCTCCTGATATGGTCATCATGCCACTGGGTTGAAGCAAGTGATTTAATCATCTCTCTCCTTTCTTAGGTTCGTCACATTCCCACACAGCACAGAATATTTTGTGTACGTTACATGTACGTAGCACTGAAACATTGAGACTTTTCAGATACGTTGCGCAATGTAACAATAATGTTTTAAAAACTTTACGGTTACGTGAAAATGCCCTCAAACGTTACATAATTTTAAACATAACCGATACGTTACAGTGAAAAATCTTTGTAACTTCAACATACTAACTTCATGTTACTGTTACTTATTTGAAAGGTATTTGTAACTTCGTTACATTACTGTTACATATTTGAAAGCTATTTGTGACATCATCATATTACTGTTACGTATTTACTACGTTGAACATTATAGTTTTAATAAACTTTGTAAAATCACAATAAAATATATTACCCTCGACAGCTGTTTCAAAAGCAACAACAGTCGTATTACTGGTTGTTTACGTTTTTACATATTCAACACAGTCTGCTGTCCATTGGAAACAATGGCGGTGTTATGTATTGATAAGAAAAGAAATAAAAATCGGTCCAAAATGAGGGTGTCGAATTTCTTATTATACATGTGGAATAGCCTATATTTCAGCGAATAAAAAGAAAGAAAATCAAATTTGTCATTTCTCTAAATACCTACCAATATAAAATTTCACAGCTTCAAGTAAAAAAAAAAACTTGCTGGTATAGTATACTAATACAACAACACAACCATTACTTAGACTTTATAAAATGCTTTTTGGTATTGAAAAATTATAATGATCAAAACAATCACTTACTTTCAAATGAACTTGAATAACAAAAAAAAAAAAAAAGAAAGAAAGGATGAAATGTTAAATCAACGAACCAGCTAACTCGTGTACGACAGTATTACCAAAGAATATCCCAGTAGCACGTGGAAATACGACTACGAGAGTGCTTCAGTGAAATGGCATAAATGCGCATGCGCATCCACGCCGTTGCCAAACCAAAAAAATCTTAAATATCGCCGGAATGTAACATCAAGGTAGCAATTATGTACAATGGAAAACTGTAAAACAGTGTTATCGGTTAATGCTATTTTTAACGTAACAGTAATGTACAAAGAGTTATGTTCCAAAATAGATATTACTGAAACGTAATTGTAAGATATCTCTGAAAGTGTAACGAAATAGAGAGATTGTAACATTATTGATACATATCTGAAACGTTTTGTGCTGTATGGAATTGGTATAGCCCTTTAAGAAGATAATCAGTTAAAAAGCATGTATCCCCCAAAATGACCACTTCGAACAAGACAGCTAAGGAGAAAGCGACGCTTTCTGATGTGCAGGTTAACTCGTTTTAGATGAGTTACTCCCCCCCCCCCCCCCATTCCTTTACAGGAAATATTCATTCGACTTCATTTCAGCCTATTTATTTAACCCCGAGTTAATTCGTTCTAGTAGGTTAAAGGGTTAAATTGGCAGTGATCGGTATTCAGCAGGCAAAACACTGCAACTTGAGTTCCTTTAATTTTGTGCAGCATTTTCCGATCCAGTGAGGAGATTTTTGAAGTGCCATGAACATAAAAGTTGCATATTTGTTTTTTTCTGAATTGTAATAAATTGTGAACATCAAAAGGTTATTTCGATATGGATTGCAGAATAATTATAAATATCAAAATATCTCATGAATAGGCCGTTACATGTACAGTTGTTGTTTTTTAATTTTAAGAACTTAGGCGATGATGACCCTTTTCCTTTTCTAAACATTGCACTTCTGAAATAGAGATACAGCAGTAAACGAAGCTTCGATCGCTGTAAACACATGCTACTGAATAAAATACGCACTGCTGCTTCCTTCGCCTTCATCGAATTTTATTGTGTTTGCTACTAAATTGTTTTGTTTTCGGGCGATAAACACCTTGGAGCTACATAACCTGATTGCAGCGCAATCAACGGAGAATAACTCCATTTGCGGCGAACTAAATTCGGTTACTCTAACATTTACCTCGTCTGACGCTGGAATGGAATTGAAACCTCCATTTACTCGCGAGCTGAAAACCGCCGAAGACACCGTTTCATCAGAAACAGCCTCGCACAGAGACAACGCTAAACAGCAGTGCGGAATAAACAAATTAATTTAATTTTATAGAGTGAATTCACGTATCGATCCTTGAGTTTAAAATACTTGAGTAAAAGTAATACTCGAACTGTATGTGACATTTGATTTTGAAATTATTTATATTGGCAAATGAAAAAAAAAGTAATGAACGTCACGCGAGGTCTTTTTGTCGACCCTTCGACAAATGTAAATTACAGTCTATTGAAATTTAAACACAAATAATAACGATTTGGATCAAAAGGACTCTTGTATTGAACTAAAAATTCGAATATGTCATCATCATTTTCAATCATTATCAGTCCACTGCTGGATGAAGGTCTCCCCAAAGTTTCTTCCACAACGGTCTGTCTTGGGCCTGTCTCCTCCATCCGCCGATCTCCCACGTGACCTTCATCTGGGTCTTTTCCTGTCCCTTTTAATCCAGTCTAGAATTTCGGTTGTCTGTCGGTGGTCCGTTCTTTTGGCAACATGTCCAGCCATTGCCATTTCAGGGATTTCACTCTGATCACGATGTCTTCCACTCTTTTCATTTTCCTTATCTAGGAGTTCATTTTCTTATCTTTCCTAGTTATACCAAGCATACCTCTCTCAATGCTTCTTTCAGTTGTCTACAGGGTCTGTATATTGTTTTTAGTTAAGATACATGTCTCTGCTTCGTACCTATAAGCACTGGAAGGATGCATTGATTAAATACTTTTCTTTTAACACATGATGTAGTATTGCTCTGAAAAATGGTACTGTTCCTTCCAAAAGCTCTCCAACCAACTTTTGTACGCCAATTAGTTTCTACATCAATGTGACCCTCGTTTGATATCTGCTGCCCAAGGTAAATGAAGGATCCGTTATCTCCAGCTTTTCCCCTTCAATTGATAAATCTTCATTCCGTGTAAAAGCATTGTACTTCAGTTTTGTCTTCTGAAAGTTTTTTTTAATCCCACTTTTTTACTCTTGTCAGAAAGTTCTTGGATTATACTCTGTAGCCTGCCCCGGCTCCGCGGTCAGAGCCCGGCTTCCGTTTTCATCAGTTAAGTGTACAATTGCGGGCTCGGGCCGGGCCTGTACTGCAAGATTTAATCGTGCTACTGTATTAAAAAATTCGTCTCACAGAACGAAGATAAACCTTTTAAATAATCAGATGGTGAAGTTCATTGAATGAAAAGAAAATTCATCCGCCACCTGATGCATTGGTTAAATACAGATCAAACCGACAAGCCGGGTTGTAAGATAAAGTTTTCACTTTTCGCGACAAAGACAGGTGTCTTTTTTATTATTCCGAATTTATTTCAAAACCAAACCGAGTTTCTAGCACAATTCGCTGCTTCAGAGAAGATGAGGGTGTTAAGTATTTTTTTTTTATATATATTTGGGGATCGAGGGCTATATTGTTTGCACTTAAGTGTAGAAGAGGAAAACTGATTACATTTGTGACATAAATATGTACTTATGTCTAAACCTAATCTGTGAGAAGAATTCCTATGAAAAATGGCACGTTTCACTATGTTGAATCCCCTTTAATACTAATGTCGTACAGATCAATGCATGAGCTTTGTTTCTCTAGAGGAACGGGTGTTCAGCCCTTTCTGAATTGCAGGCAACATGAGAAAATAGAATGCGACTCGCGGGCCACATAAAAAGGAAGAGCAAAAATGGATGAGTTTATAAATACACAGTTGACGTGGACCAGGAACATCAAATAGTCATTGCTCTTTCCATGTTAATTTGAATACCGATTATTAGAGAGATTTCAAATCCTAAAATTTATCTTGCGAAAAAAGGAACGATGCTGTTAACATTACATTTATGTTACAAAGAAATCCCAAATATCCTCATATACTTATATAATTTAGTACTTTTCAAAAATTAAATACGTATATTTTCTGGCAGCATAACTCATAGCAGATTTGGAAATCCAAAGTTTATGTACCAAGGTATTAATTGTTCCATTTCAAAAACGTATTTTTTTTTTCTTTTTGCCATTTTAGAAAAAAATTTTGTGGGCAAGTCTCGCAGTCCATTAAAAGTGTTTCGCGGGTCGCGTGTTGAAGATCTCGTTATTTGTAGGAAGTAACTGAGAAATCTGGGTGAAAGTCTGAAACCGGTCAGGCAGCGTAAAGTGGAAATTCAAAGCTGGGCCGGAGCTGGCCAAGCTTTCCAAATGAAGACCCGTGAAGAGCTCAAGTATAGGGTGCTCTGACATGAGAGGTCTGAAGCGCAACGTCGGACAAATTAATGGGATGAACGGCACCTGTATCTTATGCGCTGGCGGACCACAGCACCAGGTCCCAAACATTGATGAAATATTAGTGGTCTCTCACATGTCAGGAGATATCCTCAAGCTTTGTGCGACGTCATTTGCTGCAGAGAGAACTAACTTATCATTCGTTGTCTGCTGCTGCCACTTCCATTGACGCTGTACTGCCCACACAAGAGATTGCAATCGGATCAAGAACGGAGTCGATGTGGGATAAGTGGTTTGACGTACTACAGGAGTAGAGCACGTCTCAAGACGAGAAATCTGCATCGATACATTCTATTCGTGTGACTTAGTTGGGAGAGCAATTTACTCCGGAGTGAGGGGGCGCTGCAAACGGTATAAAAACAAGCCTGCAGCTGACTAAGATCATATCGCACTGTGAGGTTGAGTGAAAATGAAGCGCCGGGAGAGAATTAACTTTAAGAAAGGAAACATTGTTTTGTGTTATATTAGTGGGTTGTCCATAAGAGAAACCGAGAGATGTTTAAACATACCCAAGTCAACTATTTTGGATGTACTGAATAAATGGAAGACACATGGCGTGCCTGAAGCAGCAAAACTTACCGGCAGACCAAAGAAAATCAGTCATAGAGAACGTCGAAGCCTCAGGAGAGTCGTTACAGCTAATCGACGGAGTACTGCACAAGACCTCAGTGTACAGGTGAATAAAATGCTGGAACATCGGTATGTACACGTACCATTCTCAGAGAGTTTCATTCCATGGATTTCCGTGGTCATGCGGCTGCTCATAAGCCTTTCATCTCCACTCGGAACGCTACTTGTCGTTTAGCATTGTGCAAAAAACATTTGTCGTGGACCTCAGAACAATGAAAACCGGTCCTATGGACTGACGAATCCAGATGCACGATCCATCAGTCTGATGGCTGTGTGTTGGTATGGCGGCAGCCGGGAGAACGCTATTTACCACAGTGTACTGTTCATACGGTCAAGTTTGGAACTGGCAGTGTACTCGTGTGAGGATGCTTTTTGTGATATGGTCCCGAACGATTGGTTATGGTGCACAGACCTTTCAACCAGCACGTCTACCACGATATTATAGACAATTATGCTCTACCAACTCTGTGGCAATGCTATGGAACTGAGTCATGTTGGTATCTGCAGGATAATGCATCTAGCCATAAAGCAAGGACAGTTACGGCGCGGTTTGACGATAATTCCGTATCGTGAGTGGACTGGCCAGCACAGAGCCCTGATCTTAATCCCATAGAGCACCTATGGAATGAATTAGAGCGCCGCATAATAAGTTTGGAACTAAGGCCTATTGCTAAACAAAAGTTACCGACAGCATTATGGTTTGAATGGAAGCGCATACCTATCGCTGCGTTCCAAAACCTTGTCGGAAGCCTGTCTCGAAGGGTCAGTGCATGCATGAAAGCCAAGGGTGTACCGACACCGTACTAATGTATGTCAATAAATGCTATGTTGTGTTTCTCTTCTAAGTGTCCGGGGACTTCTGCCAATATAGTGAATTCCGCTATCTGAAATAGTTCGTGTACAACGGTTGTAGATATTTGGTTCATTTTTTTGTATCCGGTTTCATCCACGGTGAAGAAAACTGCTCGTATTGCGTATATTAACTTACGCGCATTTTTTTCCCATTCCATTTTTTTTTTGAGGTTTCATCATTTACAAACATTTGTCTTGAAATATTTTTTCAGGTGGGAAAGGGTTCAAATGGGGTGCGTATCACACTACAGAAATCGGTATCACTTTTCTTGTTTCTTTTGTGATAGTTTTAGCAAGCACAACACTCTTTACGGAGATTAAATATTCACTGCTGAATACAACAGCAATGGTGTTCTGTGCATGAGCCAGAAACGTTCTGATTGCTGTTGCAATAGCATTAGAGGTAGGAAACGGACATTTTTTCTAAGAATCCCTTATGCATTTATATCAGAATGAACAGAGAGAGAGAGAGAGAAAGAAAGAGAGATTGTGTGTTACTTTACACACAACTCTTGTGAATAACCTGCGGTTGAAATTCTTGTCTTATGGAATAGAAAACTACAAATTTGACATTTCTTCTAAATATCACAGAATTCCTAACACGAACGTTTTTGTTCTGTTTTTAAAAGGAAATTTTTAAGTATAATACTTCTTTTGGTTAAAAGAGCATATTTATAAATAATAAGATAGCATTCGTGTCTCTTTTTAGCACTTTTCCCTAGTGTTATATGCGTAATACTTATACCGTTGTGCTTGTGTTTACGTTTTCCACAGAACTTTCATATATTCTTATTTCTTCTTGTACCAGAATATCTTAATTAGGACGAGGTATGAAAAAAAGGAATGGAAAGGTCAGTAGAAGAATGCAAGATTACTTTCAAGCATACATGCACTACCTTCAATAGTTTCAAAATGTATGAGCAACATGAAATGAATTTTAAGCTTTCGCAGTTTAATTAAGCTAAAGTCTAGGGAACAGCATTCTTAAGAAAACAATTTTAATTAAGAAAACACATCTGAATAATACAATTGTTTTAAACATTTCAGTAAATTCTTGGAAAACGAACGACGCGAAGTGTCTTATGCACTTGGTGAATTATGTGGGAAGAAATAACTAGCGAATAAATGCAGCCCATCTCTTTAGACTACATGCAAAAGTTATAAACGACACCTAGAATAATGTCATGCACGAAAAGACATAGATTTGTCCTTTGTCTTTGCATGTTGTTTTTATTATTTTAATTCGATGTGCTAGATGAATTGAGCATAATTAGCAGTGTTTCAAAATCCTGGTTGTTTTAATGCAATGACTCGAGAGAATTTCGGATCTGAATTCACAAATTCGGAATTTTGGTCATGAGAGGCGTAACTAGAATGGGGCAGCCGGACCCTGGGCGCGGCTTAAGGGCACGACTGCCCCATAATAGTTGTTCTATTTACAATCGGATTAAAATTAGAATTGAAAATTTTGCATCAGTTTCTAGTACAATTTTTTTTTGCGCCTTACTTTGTCATTTGCCCATTTACAGAATTTGCTTACGGTTTGTTTCGCTAGTTTCGGTATTTTGGTAGTTTCACATTTGTATTTCTTCATCAAAATGTTCAGGGATGTTTTTTACTGACATTCAGAAGTTAAGGCGTGGTTTTACATACATTGTAAGATTAGGATGATTGAAGATTTCTGGGGCACTTCTGTCAATACTGAGACTGCCAGCCATGGCTACAAGCTGCATTCGGTCCGAGAGAGTGAAGGGATGAAGTTTTAGGAAAAGCTGTACAAACAGTCAAAGTTTGATAATTTTTCCTTCTTGGAAGTTTAAAGACCACTGTGAACAACTAACCTTTAAGCGTCCGATATACCACAACCGAAGGGTGCCCAAAAATGTTTGCTCTTCCCAAACAGAAATCGTCACATATAGGAGTCAGGTTTTACGATTGCACTTGTTTTCCCGGCAAAACAATTATTGCTCTCCTCTCATCTCAACAGTACCGGCCAGAAGCCTATGACTGATGGTAAGTTCTCCCTTCCAGTCCTTTTTCTCTGCACCATGATCCAGAGCATTATGGAGAATCCATGACTTAAACATGATCTCCATGACCCATGGCATGATGGCAGAGCCCCTTACACAGACATCATCTATGGAGTCACTCTTTCTACCCTTTCGTTTGGGTAGAAAAAATGACTTAAGGGTGTTCTTTCTCTGTTTCTCTATTGTTATAAACCTTTAAGCAGATAATTAATTAGAAGGATTAGCGTCAATCATCCCTCTAAATTGCTACGTTGTGTAACAAAGCTAAAAATAAAGAAACGTTTTTGGTATGCAGGTTCACTCGTTCCAGCAGCGTTCAGCCCGCAATTAAACAACGAACGCATTAATTCACGCTTATCTCAGCCCACTTTGCTAACGCCGAGTTAATTCGTTCCAGCCGGTTAAGGGGTTAATGTCAGTGGCTCCACTGAAGGAAGAGATCCAATGGCGTAGGTCAAACATACCATCCATGTCTGTGCATAGGTCAGTCACACCATACGGAATCTCTGATCCGTATCTGACATGTCAGTTGCACTCGAAAGGAAGACGACAAAGCGATCGACTACACTCACCCAGCCCTTGATTACCAGAGAAGAAAAGTGAAACACCGGTGGGTGGAACAGGAAGCCTCCAGCATAAGATTCTCTGTGATGTACAATAATCCCCCGTTTCACCGAAAATCAGTGATACCATTGCACCATTCATCAAACAGAGATTACATGGGTAAAACGAAGTTCATGTACAACAAAATAGGGTAAAAACTATTGATTCAAGAAACAGAGGCAGGATGGAATTGGCGTTGTACAGTTCGCAAATCCTTGGCAAAACTTTAGGAGGACGCTAGTGCTTTGGTTATTTTAGAATCAGATTTGTGCCACAACCATGACACACCAAGACTGCTGTTCCGTTAAATCATATCAAACAGTTTTAATCGTATATATCATCATCATCATCATTGTCAACCATTATCAATCCACTGCTGGACGAAGGTCTCCCCAAGTTTCCTCCACAACGGTCTGTCTTGTGCCATTCTCCTCCATGTCACCCCTGCATACTTTCGAATTTCATCCACCCATCTCCCATGTGGTCTTCTTCTGGGTCTTTTCCTGTCCCTTGGAATCCAATCTAAAATTTCGGCTGTCCATCGATGATCTGTCCTTCTGGCAGTATGTCCAGCCCATTGCCATTTCAGGGATTTAACTCTGATCATGATGTCTTCCACTCTTGTCATTTTTCGGATCCACGAGTTCCTCTTCTTATCTCTCCTGGTTACACCAAGTATGCACCTCTCCATGCGACTTTGAGTTGTCTGCAGCCTTTGTATGTCTCTTTTAGTTAAGGTCCACGTCTCTGCACCATACGTAAGCACTGGAAGGATGCATTGATCAAACACTTTTCTCTTAAGACATAATGGCATATTGCTCTTGAAAATTATGCTGTTTCTTCCAAAAGCTCTCCAGGCAAGTTTTGTACGCCGATTAATTTCTTCATCAATGTGACCCTCACTTGATATCTGCTGTCCAAGATAAACGTACGTGTCTGTTATCTCCAGCTTTTCTCCATCAATCGATAAATCTTCATTTCTTGTAAAAGCATTGAACATCACTTTTGTCTTCTGAAAGTTCATTTTTAATCCCACTTCTTTACTCTTGTCAGCAAGTTCCTGGATCATACTCTGCAGCTCTGATGGGCTAGTTGCAAAAATGACTACGTCATCAGCAAAACGAAGGTGGGTTAGATAATCTCCATTAATCTTTATCCCCTTGTTTTCCAAGCTCAGTGACTGAAAAACACCCTCCAATGTGGCATTAAAGAGCTTCGGAGATATGGTGTCACCTTGTCTCACTCCCTTTCCAATTTTTATGTGTGTTGTATTTTCAAACAGCCTAATATTTGCACTTGCATTTTCATAGATGTTATTAATAATATTAATGTATGCATCTTCAATACCGCAGGTTTTCAGAGCCATTGTAACTGCTGATGGTTTCACCGAATCAAAGGCTTTTTCATAATCGATAAAAGCCATGCACAATGGAAGTTCATATTCCCTCGCTCTTTCAATTAGTTCTCTCAGCACATGGATATGATCTACTGTGCTGTAGCCACTCCTGAATCCAGCTTGTTCTCTCGGTTGAGCCATGTCCAGTGTTACCTTCAAGCGGTGTGAAAGAACTTTAGTGAAGATTTTATAAACTACTGATAGGAGGCTGATAGGTCTGTAGTTTCCGAGATCCTCAATGTTACCTTTCTTATGTAGCAGGATCATTGTAGCGGTGTTCCAATCCTCAGGAATCTTCCCTTCATTAAGGCATCGAGTGAAAATTTGGGCGAGTACTGTTTCGATTTCTCCACTTGCTTCTTGTATGATATCTACAGTAATTCCATCTTCTCCTGGAGCTTTTCCCCGCTTCATGTTCTTGATTGCATGTGCAACTTCTGCTGGAACGACTGGAGGAACTCTGGTACTGGTATCTCTCATGATGTCTGGAGTGCATGTATCATCCCTTTCATATAATTTGGAGTAGAAATCTTTCACTCTTGTCAAAATTTCGCCTCTATTTCTTGTTACAGAACCATCTTCTTTTCTCAGTGCCATAATCTGTTTTCTTCCCTTACTGAGATGTCCCTTTGCTATCTTTAGGCTTTGGTTATTTTCAATTGCTTTCCTCACTAGTTCACAGTTGAATTTCCTTACGTCTTCAGTTATACTTTTTCGTACTGTCTTGCATAGCTCTATATATTCCACTTTGGAAGTCACATCTTCTTTAGTTGTCCTCATCTCTCTTCTTTTTTGCATCAACATTTTCGTTTTTCCTGATAATTTATTTACATGCAACTTGTTCTTAGACCCAGCTAATTTTGTTGCTGTTTCCATAAGAGCTTTGGTTACTTTTCTGTTAACTTCAGAGATGTCCACTTCTTCCGATGTTAGGCCTTCTAAAGCAGAGAACCTGTTTTTCAGTTCCAACTTGAAGGTATTATGGTGTTTTTTAAGGTTGGTTATGTCAATAGATTTTGTTTGTCTTATGAGCTTGATACGTTCAAGTTTAGTGTTGAGGTGCATCTTACATCTCACCAATCTATGGTCACTACCTGTGTTGAACTTGTTTAGCACACTGCAGTCTTCTATGACGAATTTTTTGTTACACATAATAAAATCAATTTCACTTGTCGTCCCATTTGGATGTCTCCATGTCCATTTCCTGTGTGGCTTTTTCTTGAAGAAGGAGTTCAAGATGAAAAACCCTTCTGCCTCTGCAAACTCAACGAGAGTATTTCCACGCTGGTTTCTGTTGCCGTGACCGAATTTACCTACTGAAGTTTCATTCTGTTGCCGTTGCCCTATTTTTGCATTGAAATCTCCCATAATTATTTTCAAGTGCTGCTTACCTTTATTATTTAGATGACAAATTTCCTCATAAAATTCTTCAATTTCTTCTTCAGGATGACTTGTGGTGGGTGCATAAGTTTGAATAATCTGAGCCTGGTATCTTCTCGATAGTTGGATAACGAGTCGTGCAGCTCTGTCAGAGGAACTTTCAACTTCTACCACTTTATCCTTCAGTTTCTTGTTTATTATAAATCCAACACCACTAGTTCTGCCAGTATCTGTCCCACGATAGTAGAAGAGATGTCCACTTTTCAGTTCGATGAGATCTTCTCCTTTTCTCCTTACCTCACTTAGCCCCACGATGTCCCACTTGATCCTTTGTAGTTCCTCTTCCACATTGTCTACCATTACTAATCCACTGCTGGACGAAGGTCTCTCCAAGTATCTTCCACAACAGTCTGTTTTGTGCAGTCTCCTCCATGTTACTCTCGCATACTTTCGAATTTTCATCCACCCATCTCCTATATATATATATATATATATATATACATCTTGAATTCCTTTTCCTTTTTCAAGAAAAAAGCTACACAGGAAATGGACATGGAGACATCCAATTGGGACGACAAGTGAAATTGATTTTATTATGTGTAACAAAAAATTCGTCATCGAAGACTGCAGTGTGCTAAACAAGTTCAACACAGGTAGTGACCATAGATTGGTGAGATGTAAGATGCACCTCAACACTAAACTGGAACGTGGCAAGCTCATAAGACAAACAAAATGTATTGACATAACCAACCTTAAAAACACCATAATACTTTCAAGTTGGAACTGAAGAACAGATTCTCTGCTTTAGAAGGCCTAACATCGGAAGAAGTGGATATTTCGGAAGTTAACAGAAAAGTAACCAAAGCTCTTATGGAAACAGCAACAAAATTAGCTGGGTCTAAGAACAAGTTGCATGTAAACAAATTATCAGGAAAAACCAAAATGTTGATGCAAAAAAGAAGAGAGATGAGGACAACTAAAGAAGATGTGACTTCCAAAGTGGAATATATAGAGCTATGCAAGACAGCACGAAAAAGTATCACTGTAGACGTAAGGAAATTCAACTGTGAGCTAGTGAGGAAAGCAATTGAAAACAACCAAAGCCTAAAGATAGCAAAGGGACATCTCAGTAAGGGAAGAAAACAGATTATGGCTCTGAGAAAAGAAGATGGTTCTATAACAAGAAATAGAGGCGAAATTTTGACAAGAGTGAAAGATTTCTACTCCAAATTATATGAAAGGGATGATACATGTACTCCAGACATCATGAAAGGTACCAGAGTTCTTCCAGTCCTCCCAGCAGAAGTTGCTCATGCAATCAAGAACATGAAGCGGGGGAAAGCTCCAGGAGAAGATGGAATCACTATAGACATCATACAAGAAGCAAGTGGAGAAATTGAAACAGTGCTCGCCCAAATTTTCACTCGATGCCTTAATGAAGGGAAGATTCCTGAGGATTGGAACAATGCTACAATGATCCTGCTACATAAAAAAGGTGACATTGAGGATCTCAGGAACTACAGACCTATCAGCCTCCTATCAGTGGTTTATAAAATCTTCACTAAAGTTCTTTCACACCGCTTGAAGGTAACACTGGACATGGCTCAACCGAGAGAACAAGCTGGATTCAGGAGTGGCTACAGCACAATAGATCATATCCACGTACTGAGAGAACTAATTGAAAGAGCGAGGGAATATGAACTTCCATTGTGCATGGCTTTTATCGATTATGAAAAAGCCTTTGATTCGGTGAAACCATCAGCAGTTACCACGGCTCTGAAATCCTGCGGTATTGAAGATGCATACATTAATATTATTAATAACATCTATGAAAATGCAAGTGCAAAGATTCGGCTGTTTGAAAATACAACACACATAAAAATTGGAAAGGGAGTGAGACAAGGTGACACCATATCTCCGAAGCTCTTTAATGCCACATTGGAAAATGTCTTTCAATCACTGAACTGGGAAAACAAAGGGATAAAGATTAATGGAGATTATCTAACCCACCTTCGTTTTGCTGATGACGTAGTCATTTTTGCAACTACCCCAGCAGAGCTGCAGAGTATGATCCAGGAACTTGCTGACAAGAGTAAAGAAGTGGGATTAAAAATGAACTTTCAGAAGACAAAAGTGATGTTCAATGCTTTTACAAGAAATGAAGATTTATCGATTGATGGAGAAAAAACTGGAGATAACAGATACGTATGTTTATCTTGGACAGCAGATATCAAGTGAGGGTCACATTGATGAAGAAATTAATCGGCGTACAAAACTTGCCTGGAGAGCTTTTGGAAGAAACAGCATAATTTTCAAGAGCAATATGCCATTATGTCTTAAAAGAAAAGTGTTTGATCAATGCATCCTTCCAGTGCTTACGTATGGTGCAGAGACGTGGACCTTAACTAAAAGAGACATACAAAGGCTGCAGACAACTCAAAGCAGCATGGAGAGGTGCATGCTTGGTATAACCAGGAGAGATAAGAAGAGGAACTCGTGGATCCGAAAAATGACGAGAGTGGAAGACATCATGATCAGAGTTAAATCCCTGAAATGGCAATGGGCTGGACATACTGCCAGAAGGACAGACCATAGATGGACAGCCGAAATTTTAGATTGGATTCCAAGGGACAGGAAAAGACCCAGAAAAACACCACATGGGAGATGGGTGGATGAAATTCGTAAATATGCGGGAGTGACATGGAGGAGACTGGCACAAGACAGACCGTTGTGGAGGAAACTTGGGGAGACCTTCGTCCAGCAGTGGATTGATAATGGTTGACAATGATGATGATGATGATATATATATACGATTCCAATTGAATTGAATTGAATTGGAATCGTATATATATATATATATATATATATATATAGGAGATGGGTGGATGAAAATTCGAAAGTATGCGAGAGTAACATGGAGGAGACTGCACAAAACAGACTGTTGTGGAAGATACTTGGAGAGACCTTCGTCCAGCAGTGGATTAGTAATGGTAGACAATGATGATGATGTTGACGATATATATATATATATATATATATTATATTGACAAGTCACCGGGCATCCCTTCAAAAGCGAATGAACGGATCCTCTGCGCTGTTAAGATGCGCGGTACAGCTGCAAACGCTATAAAAACAAGCTGACCGCGATCATGTCGCACTGTAAGGATGAGTGAAAATGTCGCGGTGGGAGAGAACTGATTTTGACAAAGGAAAAATTGTTGGGTGTTGTATAAGTGGGTTGTCCATAAGAGAAACCGAGGAGCGTTTAAACATATCCAAGTCAATTGTTTTGGATGTACTGAATAAGTGTAAGACACATGGCGTGCCTGAAGCAGCAAAACGTAACGGCAGACTAAAGAAAATCAGTGATAGAGGACGTCGAAGCCTCAGGAGATTCGTTACAGCTAATCGACAGAGTAATGCACACGACCTCAGTGTACAGGTGAGTAAAAATACTGGAACCTCGGTATGTACACGTACCAATCACAGAGAACGAAGTTCTCTGTGATTAACACGCAACTGCTCATAAGCCTTTCATCTCCACTCGGAATGCTACTCGCCGTTTAGTATGGTGTAAAAAACATATATCGGGGATCGTAGATCAATGGAAACGCGTCCGATGGACTGATGAATCCAGATACACGATTCATCAGTTTGATGTCCGTGTGTGGGTTTGGCAGCAGGTGCGGAACGCTATTTAGCACCGTTTACTGTTCCTACGGTCAAGTTTGGTGCTGGCAGTGTACTCGTGTGGATGTGTTTTTCGTGGTATGGTCCCGGCCCATTGGTTATCGTGGACAAACCTGTCAACCAGCAAGCCTACCTCGATATTCTGGACAATTATGCCCTACCAACTCTGTGGCAATATTATGGAACCGAGCCTTGTTGGCACCAGCAGGATAATGCACCGAGCCATAAAGCAAGGACTGTTACGGCGTGGTTTGACGATAATTCCGTATTGTGCGTGGACTGGCCAGCACAAAATCCTGATCGTAATCGCATAGAACACCTATGGGATGAATTAGAGCGCCACATAAGAAGTTTGGAACCAAGGCCTACTACTAAGCAACAGTTAGCAGCAGTATTATGTACTTAATGGAAGCGCATGCCTATCGCTGTGTTGCAGAACCTTGTCGAAAACATGTCTCGATAGGTCAGCGCATGCATTAAGGCCGAAGGTGAACCGACACCGTACTAATATATGCCAATAAATGCTATGTTGTGTTTCTCTTCTAAGTGTCCGGAGACTTTTCTCAATATAATGTATATGTTCACATGTCATATCATCATCATCATCATTGTCAACCATTATCAATCCACTGCTGGACGAAGGTCTCCCCAAGTTTCCTCCACAACGGTCTGTCTTGTGCCAGTCTCCTCCATGTCACTCCCGCATAATTTCGAATTTCATCCACCCATCTTCCATGTGGTCTTCTTCTGGGTCTTTTCCTGTCCCTTGGAATCCAATCTAAAATTTCGGCTGTCCATCGATGGTCTGTCCTTCTGGCAGTATGTCCTGCCCATTGCCATTTCAGGGATTTAACTCTGATCATGATGTCTTCCACTCTTGTCATTTTTCGGATCCACGTGTTCCTCTTCTTATCTCTCCTGGTTACACCAAGCATGCACCTCTCCATGCTGCTTTGAGTTGTCTGCAGCCTTTGTATGTCTCTTTTAGCTAAGGTCCACGTCTCTGCACCATATGTAAGCACTGGAAGGATGCATTGATCAAACTCTTTTCTTTTAAGACATAATGGCATATTGCTCTTGAAAATTATGCTGTTTCTTCCAAAAGCTCTCCAGGCAAGTTTTGTACGCCGATTAATTTCTTCATCAATGTGACCCTCACTTGATATCTGCTGTCCAAGATAAACATACGTATCTGTTATCTCCAGTTTTTCTCCATCAATCGATAAATCTTCATTTCTTGTAAAAGCATTGAACATCACTTTTGTCTTCTGAAAGTTCATTTTTAATCCCACTTCTTTACTCTTGTCAGCAAGTTCCTGGATCATACTCTGTAGCACTGATGGGGTAGTTGCCAAAATGACGATGTCATCAGCAAAACGAAGGTGGGTTAGATAATCTCCATTAACCTTTATCCCTTTGTTTTCCCAGTTCAGTGATTGAAAGACATTTTCCAATGTGGCATTAAAGAGCTTCGGAGATATGGTGTCACCTTGTCTCACTCCTTTTCCAATTTTTATGTGTGTTGTATTTTCAAACAGCCTAATCTTTGCACTTGCATTTTCATAGATGTTATTAATAATATTAATGTATGCATCTTCAATACCGCAGGATTTCAGAGCCATTGCAACTGCTGATGGTTTCACCGAATCAAAGGCTTTTTCATAATCGATAAAAGCCATGCACAATGGAAGTTCATATTCCCTCGCTCTTTCAATTAGTTCTCTCAGTACGTGGATATGATCTATTGTGCTGTAGCCACTCCTGAATCCAGCTTGTTCTCTCGGTTGAGCCATGTCCACAGTGTCACCTTCAAGCGGTGTGAAAGAACTTTAGTGAAGATTTTATAAACTACTGATAGGAGGCTGATAGGTCTGTAGTTCCTGAGATCCTCAATGTCACCTTTTTCATGTAGCAAGATCATTGTAGCGTTGTTCCAATCCTCAGGAATTTTTCCTTCATTAAGGCATCGAGTGAAAATTTGGGCGAGTACTGTTTCGATTTCTCCACTTGCTTCTTGTATGATGTCTACAGTAATTCCATCTTCTCCTGGAGCTTTTCCCCGCTTCATGTTCTTGATTGCATGTGCAACTTCTGCTGGAAGGACTGGAAGAACTCTGGTACTGGTACCTTTCATGATGTCTGGAGTACATGTATCATCCCTTTCATATAATTTGGAGTAGAAATCTTTCACTCTTGTCAAAATTTTGCCTCTATTTCTTGTTACAGAACCATCTTCTTTTCTCAGTGCCTTAATCTGTTTTTTTCCCTTACTGAGATGTCCCTTTGCTATCTTTAGGCTTTGGTTGTTTTCAATTGCTTTCCTTACTAGTTCACAGTTCAATTTCCTTACGTCTTCAGTGATACTTTTTCGTACTGTCTTGCATAGCTCTATATATTCCACTTTGGAAGTCACATCTTTTTTAGTTGTCCTCATCACTCTTCTTTTTTGCATCAACATTTTGGTTTTTCCTGATAATTTATTCACATGCAATTTGTTCTTAGACCCAGCTAATTTTGTTGCTGTTTCCATAAGAGCTTTGGTTACTTTTCTGTTAACTTTAGAAATATCCACTTCTTCCGATGTTAGGCCTTCTAAAGCAGAGAATCTGTTCTTCAGTTCCAGTTTGAAGGTATTATGGTGTTTTTTAAGATTGGTTATGTCAATACATTTTGTTTGTCTTATGAGCTTGCTACGTTCGAGTTTAGTGTTGAGGTGCATCTTACATCTCACCAATCTATGGTCACTGCCTGTGTTGAACTTGTTTAGCACACTGCAGTCTTCTATGACGAATTTTTTGTTACACATAATAAAATCAATTTCACTTGTCGTCCCATTTGGATGTCTCCATGTCCATTTCCTGTGTGGCTTTTTCTTGAAAAAGGAGTTCAAGATGAAAAACCCTTCTGCCTCTGCAAACTCTACGAGAGTATTTCCACGCTGGTTTCTGTTGCCGTGACCGAATTTACCTACTGAAGTTTCATTCTGTTGCCGTTGCCCTATTTTAGCATTGAAATCTCCCATATATATCTTCAAGTGCTGCTTACCTTTATTATTTAGATCACGAATTTCCTCATAAAATTCTTCAATTTCTTCTTCAGCATGACTTGTGGTGGGTGCATAAGTTTGAATAATCTGAGCCTGGTATTTTCTCGAGAGTTGGATAACGAGTCGTGCAGCTCTGTCAGAGGAACTTTCAACTTCTACAACTTTATCCTTCAGTTTCTTGTTTATTATAAATCTAACACCACTAGTTCTGCTAGTATCTGTCCCACGATAGTAGAAGAGATGTCCACTTTTCAGTTTAATGAGATCTTCTCCTTTTCTCCTTACCTCACTTAGCCCCACGATGTCCCACTTGATCCTTTGTAGTTCCTCTTCCAATTCAAGAAGCCTTGAATCAGAAGATAGGGAGCGTCCGTTATATGTAGCCAAGGTCAGCATCAGATGGCAGCCTAGTCCGGTCCTCCGGGGATTCTTAGCACCCTCTGCCTTCATGTCGCACTGGCCGCTGCCTTGGCCAGGTACATTCCAGCTGCCGGAGACTGAGGGCCAAGATTTAAGTTGTGGAGTCATTTTGGAGGGGTTTGGCCATAACTCACCACGCTGGCCAAGCGGGTTGGTGAGTGTGGGATAGCATTTCCTCTAATCCCGATGGTATAGTTATACCGCTAATGGCGGTCGTCAGAGCCCTCTTAGTGGGAACAGGATGTACCACGAGAAGGCGGGGTTGACATTTGTCAAGGAGAGGCTGTGATGTTACGCATCACCTGACCTTACATCCCATATATATATATATATATTTTTTTTTTAAACTATTTTAGGTGGGAATGTTACTTGCATCTATGGCCTTGCAGAAACCCATTTCCAACTAGGTCTTTGTGGAAGTGAGAAAATGCAGAGTTTTTGCTGGTCCTTGATAAAGCCAAGGCTCAGTATTCTCGACACCTTCTACATTCAGTTGTTTTATTTTATTTTTTTATCTTTTCTCCTTTTACTCACACAGGTAGATACATAACCTTTTCTATGTTGTATTAGGTGTGAGTCAAAATTATATATGTATTTTTTTGCTTAGGTATCTTCTTTATAGAATGTGAATTCTGAATTTTCAAAACTGCTGCGTTGCGCGTTTTGATTTTCAGGTTATTTTGCACCCTTCGTTTTAAATTCTAAAATTTTTTCCTTAGTCTTCAGTTTTGCTCTTAAGTATATATATATATATATATATATATATATATATATATATATATATATATATATTAAAAGATCTGTTAGCTCCCCTCCCCTCCCCGAATAACTGCTGGAGTTGATAACGCTTGGGGAGGTCTTCGGAGTTCTAGGCCACTTCCTTTATTCGGGACTTCACTACTGGCGACAAAATCACGCATCGGAAAAAAAGAACACGAAACAAGGATCATCGTTCTCACATTTCAAGCTTTCTAATTCAAAAATAATTTTTCAAATCGGACCAACAGCTGCAAGATATGGTGCCCAAAAAGGCTGGCGGACGGATTTCTTTTTCCCTTACCTGTGCGAACATGGTTTCATTTGAAATACACCCATATTAATCACATGCACACTCATAAACAGTGTTCTTAAATTACCCGTTTTATAGGCGTACGATAAACTCACAAAATGTCGAGCTTTTACTCTCGTTAGGGAGGGGTTTTTTGGGTCTAGGTTATACATTGGAGCAAGATACATATTGAAATCTTTAATCTACGTTGATTCTTGCTCCAGCGTATTGTTTAGAGAAAGCCTCCATGAGAAGAGCGAAAGTTCAACATTTCGTAAGTTTCTTCTACGCAAAAGAAATGTGTATTTTATTTTAAGACCGTTGTTTATCATTATGTATGTGGTACTGCTATTTGCTTAGATTTTGGTTATGATTTTGTTTAGATTATAATACGCAATAAATGAGACAGTAAGTTTACATCATTAGGTAGAAACTTCATGCCTGAAACTGTAACTTTAGCTACAATAGTTTTATTTATTTTTATACCATATTTATAATTTTGTTCTGTGAGGCAAAACTACAAGCAATTTTCCGAAATGTTTATACCTTTCAATGGCAGCAGAATCACCCGCAAATTCGTATGCGATCCATTTTGTTACATGTTAAAATACAAATCTCATCAACTGTCGTTTTTACTCCACGTTTTCCAGGATATTTGAAAAAAGTTTAGTGTTTTCCTTTCTCTCGCACAAGGGATGGAGATCAGGGTGAATCCTTTAAGTCAATCGGAAAATAAAAAGTTTTTGCTGTCCTTTTTCTATAAAAAGTTACTTTCGTCTAAAATTCTGCCGTTTATGTTGTCTAAGTTACTTTGCCGAAATAAGTGTAAAAATCCGGAGTCCTAAAACTTTAAAAGGAACAGGAAAGGGAGAAAGAGGATAACGATTAAGAATCGAAAGTATCCATATCGAGTTCAACACCTCAGAAAAAGAAGAAATAGTCCGAGAATTCCCCAGCGGTAACTCAGACAGATCTTTCAGAGTCAATGCAATATTAGAAAGTGGATTTTCACATTTGTCGGCATTACAAAGGAATCCCATCTGCTGTTTCACTAGATTCCTTGGGTGGCGCTGACGTATACGCTTTCCTGCTTGACTTTGATAGATTTCCACTTGAAAATGCCCTCAGCGATGAAACGAAAAAAAAAAAGCAAGGAAAAAGAACTTTTATAGAACTCAGGTAAGTCCAACTGAATCAAGAGTTTCTGTGGAAATCTGAACGATGAGTGATGGACCTGTCAACAGAATAACCATTTTCCCGATTAAATCCAACTTTAAAGTGATTGGTTTCTTATAGGAACGAGACAAGTGTTAAGATCGTCGTTGGCCTCGAGGCTCGGACGCAACAAAAGTGAGATATAGAAAATTCATCGGAATTTAACTCGAGAGTCTCAGCGTATATTTTATCGAAGCTTTAAATTGTCCTCGCTGTTCTCTAGATGCACGCGAAGTGCTCTAGTTGCTCTTCGAAACACACCTGTAATTCACTTTAGTCACGTGAGCAAGAACGCTAAACCTGTTTGAAAAAAACAAAACAAACCACTACTCTCTCACAGTGACTTAAACTTTCAAAAACGTTTCCGATTATAATATATATTTGATTATTCGAACTATTCTAGACGAAATATTAAATGATAATAAAGCTATAATATATGGATGCAAGCTAAATACCCGTTCTTCGAACATTAAAATAAATAATTTCGTAAATACTTGAATAAACAATTTCGTAAACAATTTCGTTCGAAACTACATTTAAAAGCTAGCAAGTCAGATGTTTTTGGAAGCATGATCAAAATTTTGTTGCAATTTTGATCACGCTTCTCAAGGGGAGCACTTTTTGTTTTTCAAATTTCAATTATTATTAAAATCTACCTTCAAATTTATATTTATTGCAGTCATCTCGCCACTTATATGACGTCACCGTTGGTTGCTTCGGTGAAAACGAATGTTAGGAATTTGATTTTGACTAAAAAAACAACAACAAAAAAAACACTTGTATGACGTCACCGTTGCTTCGGTGAAAACGAATGTTGGTAATACAAATTTTGAAGATGATAATCCGATTTTTGGTGTAAATGTGACAAGGATGGTAAATCAGATAATATCCGAAAACTTGAAAATTTCATCTTCCTGGACTCGAATCCGCGTCTTCCTGATAGCGCCCGGGTATGCTAACCACTTCACGACCCAGAACAACCAAGTCTCAAGTTTCCGATTAATTTGAATATGGTCGTTCAGGGTGGTGTAGTGGTTAGCATACCCGGGCGCTCTCTGGGTGATGCGGGTTCGAGTCCCGCTCCAGGAAGATGAAATTTTCAAGTTTTCGGATATTTTCTGACTTACCATCCTTGTCACATTTACCCCCAAAATCGGATTGTCATCTTCAAAATTTGTATTATATGGTGTAATCCCGTATTTATTTCATGAATGTTGGTAATTGGATTTTGGCTCAAAATTCCTTGACATTCGATATGTCAAACGATAATATAAATGTTTAAATGCAAAGCATATTATGATATAGCGCCTTTTAACGTGATATTTTTAACATGTTTTTTTTTGTTAAATAAATTCAGAACAAAATATACACTGAGAAAGTCAACTCGAGCCATTCAAAACTTAGGTCGGGAATTCAGTTGCTGGACAACAATGGCTCGATCATTGCAAAACGACCTAGCGTTACCAAAGATGGGTTATTTAAAAAACCCATTTCGACCCACTTAAAGTTATCGTAGGAAAAAAATCCTTTCTTTGTGCTCCTCTATGTTGTAAAAGGAACATTTTTGCCAAATATGAAAGTTCTAAGTTCAGTAGATTTTGAGATTCGGTGATGAGTCATTGAGGGCTTTCAGTTTTATATCTACAGATCAACAAAATATGGATTTAGTTTTAATCGAAATGTATCATTTTCATCCGCTTCGATAACAGGTGGTCTGAGACGTAGCTTCCAGTCTCTCGTAGGAATCGGGTACGAGTCCCTGTGCAGGGATAGACTATTCTCTTGAGCTTCTCTTTTCCCTCTGACTAGCCAGGGATCTGTTGTTCTAAATATGCGCACCCTTCGGAGAGTAACCTCTAGAAGTAGCCTTTGGGTGATAAAAGTAACATCTATGAAAAGCTACCCGTGGGACCTGTTAGCCTGATATGGGGATGGAAAAACGAAATCTATTACAATTAAGAAGAGTATCAATCTATCTGTTTGTCGGTGGCGTACAGAAAAACCTACTACACAAAAACTTTAAAATTTGACGTATTCTCGCTGGACAACCATATGTGCATTACGGAGGCTTTTCATTTTCTTTAATTTGCATTTGCAAAAATTTTAATTAATTTTTAAATTATCTCCGCAGTGAATAGCATTATTATAGAACGTGAGAGATCACAGCACTTTCTACGTGTAGGGAAATGTACCTCTGTACATTTGGGCAGTCTGCCAAACTGTACGCTGTGAGAAGAGACACGGCGTTCGACTCTTAGGAAAAAACACTCAAAGCGAGAACTGGATGTTAATAAGGCTCTTCAAAGAAGAATATCGTTGAACTTCGGGCAACTGGTAAGCCGAATAATATACTTTTAGTCTATGTACGAATAGACTATACTTTTAGTCTCTTTAGTCTCTCTTTAGTCTATAGTCTATATAGTCTCTTTAGTCTAAAGTCTTTTAGTTTCTTCAGTCTATACTTTTAGTCTACAGTCTTTTAGTCTCTTTAGTCTATACTTTTAGTCTATTTAGTCTATCTCCGATGTACGAATTAAGTCAGGCAGACTAGCTCTTGGAATATCGATCAGCTTTCGATTGTGCAAATATGAACATTCGACGATAGTTCGCGTCAGGCGACGTGTCGTCCTTCTCTTGTTTTCGTGCACAACCGTAGCAAGTGTTGATCGGGACTAGTGGTACATGTGTGTCGCACCTAACTCAGAGGTGGCAGCCCCGGTGGTACAGCGGTCTAAACTCTGGCTTCTGACCATTTGTCCGAGATGTGTCCGGGGTCGAATCCTCGTGAGACATGGATGTTTTGTTTGGCTTATGGCACTGGTTCTTTCCATTCCCTGGAACTAACGTCCGTAAATTAGGGATAGCCGACTGCTTATAGCCCATCAAGTTGACCACGGTGGTCGTTAAGCCCCCCCCTCCATACAAAAGATACACTATCTACCAACAAGTAATTGGATACCCCTGCAATCGACGATATCTGCCGTCCTGATAAACGTCACTGCCGCCGCCGTTAAATATCGTGTGGGAAACAAGAACGCAACCAGTTGCATGCAAGATGCCACGCAGTTCGGAGCTCTCTGATTTCGAGAAAGGTGTAATCGTCGGGTATCACAGAAATGGCCGATCCATACGTGACATATCCAGCGAGTTGAAGTACCCACAATCGACAGTGGCCTACATCATTGGCAAGTGGAAGATGAGAGGTGACTATCGGAATGTGTCCCAACCCGGCAGACCGACAAAACTGGGAGTTAGAGACCGACGGGTGCTGGCCAGAGAAGTTCGGAAGAACCGCACCAAATCGATGGGTCACATCCGCGAGGAGTTTCAACAAGCGTCCGGGAGTGTTCTTTCAATGAATACAGTCCATACGGAAGCCCATCTGCTCGGTTATCATGGACGTGCTGCCGCCCACAAGCCTTTGATCACCAAGTCCAATAGCGCTGCTCGGCTAACGTGGTGCAAAGAACGTCGACAGTGGACCGTTGAACAGTGGAAACAGGTTCTACCGTTCGGATGGCAGGGTCTGGGTTTGGCGTCTGACTGGAGAACGTCTCCTGCCGGAATGTAGTGTGCCAACTGTAAAGTTTGGCGGCAGTGGAGTTATGATATGGGGGTGTTTCTCCTGAAATGGCACGGGACCCTTGGTCGCAATTTCTGGTAGACTCAACACCGCGACCTACTGCATCATTTTGGATGATCATGCGCTTCCAACGTTGTGGCAGTTTTACGGGGTGGACCCATGTTACTTTCAGGATGACAATGCCACCTGTCATGTTGCGAGGTCCACCATGGCTTGGTACGGTGACAATGGGGATAATCGAATGGACTGGCCTGCGCAGAGCCCGGACCTTAACCCTATCGAGCACCTCTGGGACGAGTTGGTGCGTCGACTTAAGGGGTGCCCCCACCTTCCGAAATCGGTGAATTAACGGGCCTGTCTTCTCCAAGCCGAATGGAGGAAAATACCGCTAGCCGTTGTACAACGCTTGGTTGAGAGTATGCCTCGGAGGGTCGCAGGTGTAATCGCCGCTCGTGGAGGCTCCACCCACTATTGAAGGTGAATAAACTTCGTTTTCCTTTGCTATCACAGGTGTCCAATTACTTGTTGGTAGATAGTGTATGTCTAAGAGGTGACGCCCATGTCAGGACGGCAATGTTGCAACGAAAAACTTCGTCGGTGTAGATTAATTCGGAAAGCATTCGACTCCGGAGCAGAACGATTCGGGCTCGATACCCATCACTGGCAGAATTTGTGTCTGATTGTATTGGAACCCGAAAGTAAAATGAAACTCCTGGCCCATGGGGTTTTCGAAAAATGTCTAATGTCAGAGATTCAATATGCCTTTCCTAGTGTAATTCCACACATCGTCTGGAATTAGTAAGAATTCATTCTTCTACCGTGAACTTCCTTTCAAGCGTGGTTTGCCGGCAGACCCGGAAACCTGCGATTCCGTCCAATCACTTTCTCAAGGAGGAGAGGTGAGTATATGTGAAACACCTACCTTAGAGGTGACACTCATGTAAAGACGGCAAATTTGCAGCGAAAAACGTCGTCTGTGTAGCTTAATTGGGAAAGCGTTCGGCTACCTGAAGAATGCGGGTTAGGGTGTCCTAAAAGTCCTTGACACATTTAAAAAAAAATATTTTAAAAAATTACTCTGGATAGGATTTTTTGCGATTGCAAACTTAGTTCGAAAAGTTCTTTTTTTCGTATAGTTAATAAACTTCAATATGTGCACCTTCTGTTCCGCGGAGTGCATCAATCCTCTGCCCATGTACGTGCCAAAGTAGATTCTGTAACAGATGCAATTTCAGCAACTATGCGAGTTTTCAGTTCAGCAACACTTTGCATTTTGGATGGATAAACTTTGTTTTTCCCATATCCCTACAAGAAGAATTCAAGAGGCGTGATATCTGGAGAGCGGGGAGGCCATGGTCTGGGTCCATCTCTTCTAATCCACCCGGTTGAAAATGCCTTATTTAAAAAAATTCACACGACCTTCACTTCAATGTGGTGGTTCACCATCTCGTTGCCAAAAATGTTTAGGATGCAAATGGCAAATTTAAGGGACTCCAAAAATTTGAATCATGTCAAAAATGCTTTTGTGATTGTGATTCTGTGCAGAAGAAAGGTCCGATCACACGATCAGCCATTAAGTACAGCACACATTCACTTTAAGATAATCCCGACATGTTCGATGAGGTGTCGTGGAACCTCAGACCCCCAAATTCTGATATTGTGGCCGTCGACTTTACCTGAAACATCAAACGTTACATCATCTGTAAAAACAATGCTTCGTAGTAAGTCATTATCTGCCTGTAGATGATTAAGCGTGTCCACAGCAAAGTTAAAATGTCCTGGCTTGTTGTCCAGTTGTAAAGTTTGCAATATCTGCAGTGTTTAGGCATCTAGGTGGAGTTTTTAAAGCAAGACTCGACGCAATGTTGCACGAGAATTGTCAATTCCTTTGAGGCAGTTTGTATGGAATAATAGGGCTACGTCAAAAAGCTTCACGAATGCTTTCGACGTCGCCTTCACCCGTGCTTAGTTTTCCACATCTTGACCTATTAAGGACAATCTAGGAATATTCAAACTTCCGACCTAAGATGGAATAACCATATACAGTAGACTCAATTGCAAATCGAATTTCCAAAAATATTGTGATTGTAAGCAAAATTACTTCAAGTTTAACTACTAAAACATTTAAACTTTTATAATATACACTCTTCCGATCACACATTAGTTATTGCTTTTCCTCATGGTGACAAACCACTGAAACCATCATCAATAAACTACAAATATTACAGAATAAATACATAAGGTTATTAGACTTAAAAATAAATTCTTCTTTACATATCAATTTACAAAATTTCACTTTGTACCATATCCATGTTAACCCCAACCATTACGGAATTTTATCTGTTAAACAATTATTTGACTTGAAAATAGGTAAACTAATGCATCAAAGTATTAAACCGAATCTACGCACATTTATAATTGAATTGAATTTTCATACTTATCACTACAATACGAGACATAGGTCATTATTAAGACCCATACATCCAAAAACCCTCTTTGGGTGGCGCAGTGGTCTAAGGCGCTGGCCTTTGATCATTCGTCCGTAAGGGTTCCGGGTTCGAATCCCGGTGAGGCATGGATGTTGTGTTTGTCTTACGGCACTGGCTCTCTCCCTTCCCTGGAACCAGTGACCCTAAATTAGGGACAGGCGACTGCTTATAGCCCATTGAGTTGCTCACGGTGGTCGTTAAACCTGCAAAAAAAAAAAATCCCTTGATGAAGCTGAGCTTAAATTATATTGGTCCTGAATATTGGAATACACCGCCAGCTGAGTTGAGCACAATAAATAAATTAAATTTATTCCAAAAACAAACTAAAAAAAATACTTGTTAAATTAATTAATAAAAATAATTATAACTTCAAAAAATGGTTTACAGTATAACTAACATCTAACATTACTGCTGTGTTTTAGGAACCTGTGACTGCTTGCCTATTTACTTGGGAAATCAGGACTCTCCGAGGCCTTTTCCCTGCTGTTCTTATAAAATATTTATGAACATTCACAAAGCCTACAATGTAACAGCAAAAAAAAATATTATTATTATTACTTCCAGTTTCAAGAATCTTGTTGTGCCAAGATAAGATGCAATTACTACTTGGAGGATCTTTGCCAAATTTCGAACGAAAATTTCTTTGCACTTGGGCAACAGATTTCGTTTGGAAAAACCAAACAATACATATCTCCTTCTCTGCTGGAGTAGGCATTTCCTTAACTAACCTTGCGATTGGATCAGTAGCGCCACATAGTGACCTATTTGGGAAACAGAAAGAAACTTTAAATAAGTTAACAAAATATGCAAAAGTTATATGCCCCAAATATACATTTTTTAATGTCAGACATTTGAGACATCCTATATGTAAAAGTCTTTTAGCAATCGGAGTTCGTGTGGATGAAATCAGCTGGCGGATCATAGGGGTCAAATGCGACTGACGAGAATCGTGCAAGGAAACAGCCCATAACCCGCCAACTCACTGCGAAATTCGACATTGGTGAACAAAGGATTTTCTGCAAACGCACCATGTTACGGGGACCATGTCACAAATTGGATATAACAGCCGTTGACGATATCTAGTGCCAATTTCGTGTTATCACAAAAAATGAAAGCCTGTCTGTAGTGTGGCACGGAAGAATCAACATTGTACGGCTAAGTATTGGAAATGGTCGTCTGGACTGTCGAAACAAGGTTTGTTAAGAATCGTGCGGATGGCATAATCCGAATTTGGTGCAAGAAAAATGAGATCATGGAGCCATCCTGTCACGTGTCAATAGTACTGGAGCGCGGCGCCCAGTTATGATGTGGGAAACGGTTTCCTGACCTGCATTAAGCCCCCAAGATATCCATCAAAGGACATCTGAACGTCACTGTGTATCACAATGTTGTTGCTAGACTAAATTCATTCGTTCATGGCCATAGTTTTTCATCAAGCAGAAGAACACTTCCAACGAAATGATGCACCTGCTCACAATTCTCGTATCATCACCGAATGGTTTCAGGAACTTGTTGACTAGTTCCTCTTGCTTTAGTAACCTACATTGTCCTAGGGAAAAAACCCCATTGAGCACTTCTAGAATGAGGTAGAACCATCATTTCGCTGCAAGAGTATGCCACCATCCCGGTTCTACAAACTGCGGGGCTCAGTCATTCCGCATGATACAACATTCATGCACGATGTTTTCAGCATCTGATATGTTCTGCGCTCAGACGAATTCTATCTGTTCTGCAGGACAAGGGTAGCTCAACGAATTTCGAAATAGCTATTGCTAACAAACTGCATCTCAGTGTTTATATATGAGTATGAGATAAGAGAAAGTACGGAAGACGGATGTTATCAATCAATAGTACATCACTCTATCTTTCAAGTTGATTGTAATGTCGGACATGCCTTTAATGAAACAGCAGTCAACTAAATGCATTCGTTCATGGCCATAATCATGCTGACGAGCAGTATCTAAGTAACCAAGAGGTGAAACAGTAATACTTGTATGTAACCCAAAGGAACCCAAGCAAAACACTTGTTCGAAATGTGACATGTAATCCAGTGATACTGAATCAGGTGATTTTTTGTTTTGTTTCTGCTAATAATGTTTTTGATGCTAAGCATCTTTACCGACAGCAGTAAAGTAAATATCAAGTAAAAAAACGATGTAACGGAAATGGGTAACGGTAGTAGTCAAAAGCGCTGCTGAAATCTGATCCTGCCGCATGAGGTGTAACCTATATTTTGTCCCATGAAGTGACACAACAATAGTTAATTTCATTTTTACTCAACAATGTATTTTACTAAACTATCGCTGAACATTATATCATCACGTTTACATAACGTAACAATATTTCATTACAATCTGCGTAAATCACGAGAACCTGGCGCTAAATGTGATAAAACAATTACAAAAATGCCTTTTTGACGATATGAAAACGGTGCATAGCAGCGAATTTTGACTTCCTCTCGTCCCCCCTAAATCCCGAGAAGGGGTGTTACCTGCTCTTGACGAAAGCTTGAAGATGTTGTATAACACGATGGGGTGTAACCTATAGATGTCCTATACCAAAAATTAGAATACCCTTCCCTAACACACTTGCGATTCAGCTTTTCTTTCCATTGAGAGGTCATATTTCAGCTTGCGCGATACGCAATAGAATTTCGTAGTTAGATCGCATTTCATCTGTGTCAAATCGTTTCTTACGTTCGTTTAAATCTGAATAATATACACTCACGGACAAAGAAATATGCGCACCTAGAAGAACACATGCGTGCTGGTATGCAAATGATCCACATTTGGTGCGAATGCGCATGACCACACACTATGTGGTGGCGCTGCAAGAACGAACAGGCAGCCTTATAAACCAGCGTGTAGTCGATATCCCATGAAAGCGAAAAGCACTGGCCAACGCAAGCAAGAGTACAGAGTGACAGGAATACCGGGTAGACGCCAGAGTGTGGACGATTACGGACTTTGAAAGAGGCGTGATCATCAGATTGATCATAAGATCATATGTAGAGGATTTTAGGAAGGGAGTGTCTGACCCCAGGTCTTAAACAACCCTTAGAAATAGGAAGCTAGGAGATTTGGGCTAGAGTGTCCGATAGGAAAGTGAGACGGAAGCGAAGTAGAAAGGGGGAGGAAGACGCCTTTATTTATTACCGGCGGGGCCAGTACCCGGGGTCCGACGGCTTAACGTGTCCATCCGACACACAACGGATATTTAGTGGATCGAGCATTCGCACCTACCTGGGATCGAACCTGAGGTCCTTTTCGTGGCAGCCACGAACGTTGCCCACTAGGTCACCCCACGGCCCCTGATCATCAGGTTGAAAAACGAACGGTGGTTGGCGCGCCGTATAGCCTAGCCTGCTACGTGGATCGTTCTGACCATACCATTCGACTGTGACCCAGTCCACTATACAGGCTGATGTAGCGGCCCCTGTGTGCCCACGAACCATTTCCCGAAGCCTCGCGGAAGCGAATCTGCGACCCCAGCGCCCCTTACGTGTGCTGCCCTTAACACCGGAACATCTCCGGCTCCGTGTGCAGTGGTGCCAGGCCAGAGCGAAGTGGAAAGCCTCAGCCTTGCGACATGTGGTGTTTAGCGATGAGTGCCGGTTCGTTTTAGGGACAGATAACCATCGTGTCCGAGTGTGGACGATCACAACCTCGCTATCGAGCGCTGCACCTACTCCGCTGCAGGCATTATGGTCTAGGGAGCCATTGCTTACGATAGCCTATCAGCTCCAGTAGTGGTACGTGGATCATTGACGGTCCAGCGGTATGTGGATGACATACTACGGTCTCATGTGCTCCCATTCCTGGCCGGGATTGCAGGTGCGCTATACCAGCAGGATAATGTCCGCCCGCACATGCATGGGTTTGCCAGGACTGCCTATGTCCTGTCCAGGCACTTCCATGGCCTTCCCGCTCCCCTGACATGTCCCCTATCGATCATGTGTGTGACCAGTTGAAACGCTGGCTCCCGCCATGCTGCACTATATGTGATTTGGAGCACACCGTCCAACACGTGTGAGCCAGTCAGCCGCAGGACAACACCAGTCGTCTGTTCGCTTCCATGCCGGACCATATTGCCGCATGTATCGCCGCACGAGTGGGCTTGACGCGCTATTGAAAATGACAGGACTGCGTGCCACAGATCCCTCTGTAACTGTCCTGCAGCTCTGTTTTTGCCATCATGTTTATCATTTATCTGTATCATTACTTCCAAAAAATTTCAGTTCAATCCGATGCTTCCTTCTTGGTGCGCAAATTTCATTCTCCGTGAGTGTATAATATAAACACCCAGATCCCTCTGTCTCTCTGGAACGTTTGAAGTCACATCAACGTCTGCATTTTCACGCCATCACTTATTGATGAATTCGTGTGTGCTCTCGCGATTTCAGAATGATTGCTTGATATATAATTGCACGCGATCACTTTTAGATGTCAAGGTGATCGCGTACCAATTTAAAAACATTAGATTATTAATGATGAGTTCTTTTTATCCGATCTACAAAATTCGAATTAAAATCTTTATATCACGGCAAGTTGCGTTTGTATACTAATTTAGCACAGTTCGAATATTAATTTGTACGCTTTAATTATTTTTATCACTTTTTTAAATTAACTAACTTTCCGAGTTTAGAGCTGATAATGTTATACATTATGCAAATTAACAATCTATTTAAACGGTCTAACCTACAGTAAAAACTGAAATCTTGCGATGTCGAAGTGAGCAAAATTGCATCTAAAATCAGATGTCGCTCCCCAACAACACATTGTCTATAATTTAGATAGTTCCGATTTTTAATGCCAGGTGTCGCATTATTTTGAAAAAAAAGCTTCGGTATGAAGTTTCAAACTAACCGTCGAATAGGACAGTATAAAACAAGCCATGAGCGGAAAAACATCTGTGCCGGTGAAAAAGTAATTTAACGCAAAAAATCAATGCAAAAGTTAAGGTAAGTTACACTAAAACAACCGCACTACAAAGAAAATTGTTAAACAACAAATGTTTCGCACTGAACGTTTATTTATCGCGATATCTTTTGTTTATTTATCTTTATTTATAACAGAAATTAACAAAAGACCTGCTTATTTATCGCGAGGTCTTTTTAAGCAGGTAATTTTAAGTTTTAACATGAATGAATTCTTACTATATAAGTTTTTACTATATTTAGTTACAAAAAAAAAAGCCGGCCTCAATTTGATTTGTTTTCTATCTGCTTCAATTAAAAATGCCGCCGTCTTAGGACGAGAAATATATATTAAGATTTATTAATATTTATTTAAAGCTTAAAAACAACCCACCTAGGACGGGCCATAGTCTGTATGTAATAATAATAAAATATAAATTTTTTTTAAAAAACTAAACAGTCGAAGTGGTAGGTATCGGTCATAGTTTAGTAAATATCTACTTTTATAAACCCCATATCTTCTTTCATTGGTTTTACGAAAATGACATTGATTAATTGACTTACCTAAATACCGCTCAGTGTCAGGAATTAGAAAACGTTGTTGTTATGATTTAATTCCACTGATTGTTAGTATGTACCTGATTGTGGCTCGGGGTGATTGTGTGTGTGACACGAATAAATACAGTATGGTGTACGTAAATAAAAAGTATACTTTTGAATCACTGGTTTTATTTCGCACCACGAAGATCTCGACATGCGAACAATTTATCGAAAACGTGTACTGGGGTACTCTCTCGATTTATAAAAATTAGGTGCCACTTTATTTGGTTTTAATTCGGTTCTCCATTTCAAGCATTTAAATAAAAGAAATTAATAAAGCGGAGAGATGGGATTGCAGAAAGAAAAATAATGCAAAGGTAATGGCGTGGGATTTGCTAGGTAATGTTTATATGTTAATTTATAACATAATTAAAAGTTTTTTTTGTTTTTTTATACGTTCGGCTGCACAGGGTACAGAGCTGGCATTTCAGTTGTCAGGAATATACTAATTTGAAGAGCTAAGATAATGAATGCTACGGATTTGGATAATTTGTGGCGGTCCGAGAAGTAGAAGAAAAGCAACAGATAGAGAAGGAAGAGCTGACAAAGTTTACCAGCTCGGGTTCGAATTTTGCACTTCAGTCAAAATTTGAAGAAACCAGAAAAAAAAAAGGTTTAGGAAATGGATTTTATCCTTCCGTGAAGAGCGATAATAAGGCTTACTGAATTCTCCAAAAAAAAAAAAAATAAAAGAGGGAAATAAATCAAGGTGCCACCTATAAAGAAAAAATTCAGTGTAGTGATGACGGAAGATATAAACCAGAGCCTTTTAAAATTTGTTTTGGCGGTCTGCTATGTCAGAAGATGCTCAGCTGTGAAAAGTTAATCGCAGTGTTCCCATGATGCATTATTTTTCCTAACGACGACGTGGAGATTTTGGTACACAAACATAAACCCAAAATTCTCATTCCGTTGGCTATGTCCGGCAATGATCTCCTGGAAAATAAAAAAAAAATGAAGGGTTTCGCGGACCTCCTGAGGAGCGCCAGCTAGAATTATAGCATGAGTCAGCCTGAGAACAAACTCGACGGTCTTGTATTTCATCCACATGAGAATTGCGAGGCTAGCCAACTGATCAGCGGAATGGGGATGCTCACCTAAAAGGGAGTGTAAAAGCAGCAGTTGAATACTATCAAAATGATAGCGACGGAAATTGGACGCGGTGAAGTACCGAAAATGTGAAAGGTTTACTTAGAGCTAGATAAAATAAATCCCATAAGAAAAAAACGACTCTATAATATACCGTATTTATCGTCGTATAACACGCACTTTCTTTCCTTAAATTTAGGGCTGAAATTCTACCTGCGTGTTATACTCGTATACTACTTTTTTAGCATGTCTTTTGTAAAAAAAGATGGTGCTTATGTTATCGGTTTGTCCGTCCGTCCGTCAGTAGACACGATATCTCTGCAACTATTTGTCCGATCTGAAAAGTTATTTTTGCATTGGGAAGCTTGAAATATGCGAATGATGATCCTTCATTTTTTTTTTTTTTTTATGACGTACAATTTCGCCGCTAGAGGGCGAAATGCAGATGATGTCGAATTAAAATATACGTTTTATTCCACATATTTGCTTCTAAACATCCAACTGAAAAAAATATTTTATCTTTCGATTCCATTTATGTCGAAGAGTATTTTAGGTATAGCTACTTTTTCAAATTACGCATAGATTTTTCGCTAGGGGGCGTAAAAGTAAATGTTGTTTTCCCCGATATCTCTTCTTCTAAATCTCCGATTTGAAAAATGTTTTCTTTAGCGGATACAGCTCCTGATAGAAAATCTTTTGCATATAATTTCTAATTTTTGGTAAAGAATACTTTGGCCACCAGGGGGCGTAAGTATTATTTTTGCTTCTGATGTGTTTGCCATAAAATATGAGCTTGTAAAATCTCTATTGAAAAATCCTTCCGTGGACCGATGCCACTCACGTCAATAAACCTTTTCGGAATATTTTCTTTTTAAAATATTGCATGGTTTCTCCGCCAGGGGCGTAGAAACATATCTTATTTTGGTCAATATCTCTACTTCGAGGAGTACGATTTGAAAAATCCCTTCTTTGTTGGATAGTATTTTCAGTGTGACATGTTGTTCACATAATTTCAAAATTTTCAAGTAATTCATAGACTTTCCGTTAGGGGGCGTAAAGGTAAATTGCATTTCCCTTTTATGTCTGTGCTTCTAAATCTCCGATTTAAAAAATTCTTTCTGCATCGGATACAGCTTCTGAAGGGAAATCGTTTGCACATAGTTTATAATTTTTATAAAAAATGGTTTGGCGACCAAAGGGGGTGGGGAAGTCTTAAAATCCGCTTCTGATATACTTGCAGCAAAATATGAGCTTCTAAGTTCTCGATTAAAAAGAAAAAGTCTTTTGTAGACCGATACTACTTATGTTGACAAACATTTTAGGAACTTTTTCTCCTTAAAATAATGCATGGTTTATACGCCAGGGGACGTAGATGTATATTTTATTTTTGTCAATATCTCTACTTCTCGGAGTCCGATTTGAAAAATTCCTTCTTTGTTGGATAGTGTTTCCAGTGTGACACGTTTTTCATATAATTTAAAATTTGTCAAGTAATTTACAGACTTTCTGCTAGGGGACGTAACGGTTCTTTCTGCAACGGATACAGCTCCTGATGGAAAATCCTTTCCACATAATTCCTAATTTTGTAAAAATGGTTTGGCCACCAGGAGGCGTAAGTCTTAATTTCCGCTTCTGATGGATTTGGAGCAAAATCTGAGCTCCTAAAATCTCGAATGAAAAAAAAATTGTTTGTGAATCGATACTACTCACGTCGATAAACCTTTCAGAAATATTTTCTTCTTGAAATAATGCATGGTTTCTACGCCAGGGGCGTAGATGTACATCTTATTTTTGTCAATATCTCTACTTCTAGGAGTCCGATTTAAAAATTCCTTCTTTGTTGAGTAGTGTTTCCAGTGTGACATGTGTTTCATATAAATTCAAAATTTTCCAGTAAATCATAGACTTTTCGCTAGGGGCGCAAAAGGTAAATTGCGTTTTCTGCGTTATTTCTGCTTTTATAACTCTGATTTGAAAACTTCTTCCTGTATCGCATACAGCACCTGATGGAAAATATTTTTCATATAATTTCTAATGTTTAGTAAAGAATAGTTTGGCCACAAGGGGGCATAAGTGTTAATTTCTGCTTATGTATTTGCAGCAAAATCTGAGCTCCTGAAAACTTGACTGAAAACATTCTTTCGTGGACCTATAATGCTCAAATCAAAAAATCTTTTGAGAATACGTTCTTCTTAAAGTAATGCATGTTTTTTCCGCTAGGGAACATAGATTGATATCTTGTTTTTGTCGATATCTCTGCTTCTAAGAGTCCGTTTTGAAAAATTATTTTTGTGTTACAGAGCGTTTCCGGTGCGAAATGTTTCTCATATAAATTCATATTTTTCTTAACGCATAAGTCTTCAACCAGAGGGCATAAGCTCGCGATTCAGTTTACAGCAATATCTGAGGGATTACAAACTTGATTGAAGAATTTCTTTCTTCCGTTAGATACTATTGTTTTCCTTACCGGTTCCATTGACTTTGAATAGCTTTGATAAATTTAATTTGCGTCAGAATGGATTCAAAAGAAATGCTTATTACACCCTGAAAATTTGGTGTCATCTTTCTTTTTTATTTACGCTTGGGTAAAATTAATACTGCTGCAGAGTGCGACGCATCCCAATGTCGCCAAATATCATTTTACTCTAACTGCAGACGCTTCTCTAACGCATATCTCTTCTGTTTTCTGACGGATCTTGTTAAAATTGGTATCAATAATCTTCAGTTCTTCAGAAAGAAGATTCGCACAAAAAGGTTTGAGATAGACTCCTGTTTTACCTTTTTTAGGCGCCCGAAAGTAACCTCACTTGCTTCAACAGCGAACGCTAGCTGCCATGTTAAGCCGAAGCATCCGTTCTCGTTAAGTTGCGTTCAACCTGCTAAAGCTGCAGCTGTTCGGGGGAAATATGACGAAACTTCAGGTGACGTCCAAACTCCGTGGCTGGCGGTTGGTGATACAAATCGTTAGAATATGCGTGGTCTTGTCGTGCTGGTTCGAGGGTATCATTTCTCGCGACGATGGCCATGCATTATCGGTAAATGACGTCGGTTTAAGGGACCCAGACTTTTGGCTGTTTTTAATTTTTTAGTCTGTCTCATCACTTTTCAAGATAGCAGTGATTCTTTTTAAAATTTTTGTAACAGATCTAATATCCAAGTTTTTTTGTTCAAACATATACTTTTTGTTTCGTATTATTTGCCCTATAAGTGGTATAAATATTAATAAACATGTATTGAGTTATCTAAAAAAGAGTTCAAAGCTCCCCAAGTCATTTAACTTAAATATGCTTTTTTTACTTAAACTTCGTTCTTAAAATTAAAGTGCGTGTTATACGCCGATAAATACGGTATATCTCTTTAAATAAGAATTTGAAATTATTCATGTTTTTATAATTCTGTCCAGTTCCAAAAGGCAGCGAAAGTAAATTACAATGAAGCATTCATTTACTGAAAATTGTTTTGCATATTATTATTTTTTCCAAAAATTTACTAACTTTCCGCTCCGCCACTTCCAAACAGAGATTAAGCCACTTACAAACAGACATTACTAAGTCTTAAATACTGTTGCTTTCAAGAATTTCTAGACTTTTAATCTGCTAGGGAAGCCTAAATTTCTTCTCCTTGACGTGATTTCGACACGGCATTGTATCCTTTGAGGTTTCTTGGTTTCGTTTGTGTGGCTGGGGCGAGATATTACCCCTTTAGTGTGTTTCTCAAAAGTATAAATTTTCACTCATTCAGGGTTAGAGTTCTAGAAAGTAGTATTTCTGCTAGATATTCTTGGTCAAAGTTAAACATGTTCATGAAATGGCAATGTTTTTCGTTATGACAACGCAAAACTCTCCCTGGAGCTTCAGGTACTGCAACTGCATTACGTTTTTAATAATGCTTCTACTAAGGAGATATTTTATTAGAAGTAGAGTAGACTCTGGCTAATCCAGGCATTGCTTGCACAGAGAGGTGCCGGATTATTGAGACTACATAAAAAATTCAGTTTAATTCTTCATTAAATTTAATGTTACAATTACAAGTTTACTATGTGCGGTACATATTTATTAAAAAAACGTAAATAAGAGACTTGCATATGATAATAGTAAAAGTAAGCGACCAATACGTGCTGTACTGTCTCATTTACAACAATGAAATAATCTTTTCATATTATCAGTACAGCCAAGCACAATATGCATGTGTACGTACTGTACACAGTAAAAGAAACGTACAATTGCAATACAGCACAGATGAAATCTTACATATTCTACTCAATCTGGTCACTTCGAAACATGTCACATATTTTTGTCTGCTTTAAAGAAGATGCTTTTTGTAATATTTTTAACTATTTTGAGGATCCTTCCTGCTTTTATTTTAAATTGAATTACGTAAACGTTAGTGCCAATTCAAAACAAAACGTTACGTTAAAATTGAAACCACTCGGGTATGAAGCATAATTCATTCCGGTCTGATATTAACACAATTTCTGCAACCAAAAATCAGGCAAGAGGAAGGAGGCCGGATTATCGAGGGCCAGAGTAGCGAGAGTCTACTGAAATAGACTGTTTTTTGTAGAAAGTACGCCTTCCGTTGTTGCTACGTCACTAAGACTAACAACCAAATGAACTGGAACAATTCATGTAGTATTTCGGAATCCGTTACTAAAAGTCTGAAGCGGAATGAACACTTAAGAAAGCTGTTCTCGGCGATTCGAAAGTTAGAACTCCAAAGCGAAATTATTTGACTGACCAATGTTACTCATTATATTAATATAATATTTTACTTACAGCTGTTGCACGAAAAGTTATAAATACATTTTACGTTACGATCTCCCTTTTCTGCCACTTCGGCTAAATGAATTATCTTAGTTACTGATCCGTCAATCTTTCATCACAGGCTAAAAATCTCAGCCAATACCTAATACGTCGTATAACCCTTCAACTCAGACAAGATTCCTGTGTCCTTTTTATAGTATCCAGGTTTTAGTACTATCCGTCATATTAGGGAACATTATACACAACCATTCTTTGGCTGTGTATTAAAATGTAATTGTTCTTATTCTGATATATGGCAGTGTAACCTGGTACTACAGAAGAAACATAGGAGTCGTTTGTGTGCTAGAGAAATGCATTACTTACCAGGTGTTGTGACAAGACGCGTTCTGATCGTGTGAGGAATGAAGATATGTTGTAGTTGTGTAATGTGAAGCAAAATGTTGTTTGCAAGTTGGAGACTGATATTCTTTGGTGGTTTGGCCATGTTGAACGAATGAGTGATGAGATGCTTACTAAGAATTTTTTTAGCCCTAGTGGCAAGAAGGAAAGGCAGAGGAAGGCCAAGGAAGTCATGAGAGGATCAGATTCAGGAATGTCTACAGGAGAAAAAGATTATAAGTATGAAGTATAGAAGTTCTAGTCTACGTCGTGTGATGGATGTCAGTGAAGCCCGAGTTGTGTGTCAAGATTGCTGTAAATGGAGAAGTTTGATACGGCAACAGTATGTAAATATTCAGTTAAACATTTATCTGGTAGTTTGTATTTGTTTGTGGAGCTAGCCTCTGAATCTCAGAGAACAGCTTAGTGATATGTTTGTATGGTGCATACAACCATTGGCAAAGCTCTTGGAAACCCATCGGCCCTGTAAAATCCTTCTAAAGTAGTTATGACTTTCGAAGCTCAGTTCATTCGCTTGCTTGTTTTACCATTTAATATGGTATCTCTGTCAAACGTATTTTTGAATAAATAAACTTACTGACCTGTACCATTTAGACTGATCTTGCTTTCATTGCTGTTCCGCGCTCAAATATTCTGCCATTCGTTAATCACTAATTTGCCCCTATTTCGTACATACCTGATTCGTTCATCCGCTCTGGACAACATAGTCTTCAGCTCATGATTGCTCTCAAACAACAGGATTGTGTTACCAACATAAAACAACCGAAACACACGAAAATTTAGAAGACATAGTGTATTCTGTGTGCTTTGATTTCACGCATGCATGCATGCATGCAGCCGTGCATAAATATACTGAAAAGCCATGCAAACATTACATATCCTTGTCTGACTCTTTCAGGAATGGAATATAAACTGTATAAAATACCATTTAGATGAACACACGCTCGCCTTCCTGTATACATGGCTTTTACCCACTCAAGTCCATTCCTAATTATACTACAACTTTTCCAATGCTTCCACGGAAGCTTCGTGCTTACTCTATCATGAGCATTCTCAAAATCTACATATGCAGCGAAACTTTTATTTCCAGCTGGCAAATGTAGTTCAACGAACATTCATAATGTAAAATTTACTTAGTACAGCCTTTACCACACGCATAAAATAGGACTTTACATTACACACACATACTCTGGTGTCAAGCCGCGTATCTCATAAATGATGACCATTCCAAACACTTACCCGAGTACACTCAGTAGATTGATACAATGAGAGCTTTGGTACGCAGTAAATTCTGGTTAATTGGGCCATCGGTTAATCTGGGCAGATGTTTATTTTGGACAATGCTTGGAGAACAGGAACAAATTAGATCTTTGGAATAAAGCTTCGCATAATTGGGGCAGCCGCTTAATTGGGCCAATGTGTTTGATCCAGGTCCAATTAATCGGAATCTACTGTACTCAGTCTGAACAACATTTTCTATTCAAAAAAACAATGATTGCGTATTTCAGATTTTGAGGGACATCTAACGTCTAATACATCTGGCGAATTTTAGCTAACTAATCAATAAAAGTCATTGTCTGTAATCATTCAGTTTTTATACCATCTTCTGCTTCTCTCTCTCTCTCTCTCTGCGTGCGTGTGTGGGTGTGTTTGAGAGAAAGAAAGAGAGATTGGCTTCTACGTAAAATATATTTTCGGCAGTATTCACTTCATGTTTCTCATTAGGCTTCCAGATCATTTCTGCAAACCTGTTCCTTACATGACTTAAAATTTTACATCTTTTTTCTAGTCTTATGTACTCTCAGACAGATATCCTGTCTTTCTGGGAAAAGTCAGATCGTTACGGTCCATCTTATTTTTCCTACACTTTACTTTGCCTTACCCTATAGCACTGACTTTGCATCTTCACTGTTTTTAGAGCAATACCCATCTCAACAAATGTAGTACGCAACCTCCGCATGTAACGTTTTCCTTTTCTTCTTTACAGCTGATTTTACCTCATTGTTCCATTAACCATTGCAGCCCATTATCCCAGTACCGGAAACCTCTTCCGTGACAACAAGTACACAGTTCTTAACACATGCCCATTACTTTTCCTTTTCAGTTCTTAAAACCTGTCAATTTCTTTTTTTTTATCAGCTCACACGCATTCAGGTGACTCAGTGTCTTAGTAAGCAGGTGTGAGCAACACTGATGTGTGTCAAAAAGTCTTCCGAATCGTATACTTTTTGTTTTTGATATCTTCCTATTCCAGTTTTTACACTTACACTCAGCTTCATTCTTAACACCTTACGATCAAACTCGAATTCACCGTCTCGATTTCTCAGTGGTCTAAGCGCTTGCTTCTGACCATTCGTCCGAGATGTATCAGATTTCGAATCCCGGCGAGAAATGGATTTTGTGCTTTCCTTACGGCAGTGGCTTTCGCCATTGCCTGGAATTAGTGGTCCTAAATTAGTGTCGGTAGACTGCTTATAACCCATCGAGTTGCTCGCGGTCGTCTTTAAACTCCCACATGAAATGAAAAGAAATGCAAATTAGAGGTATACGTATAGTCTAAGGGTTGGCTTATGACTATTCATCTGAGAAGTATCCGCATTCGAATCCCGTGAGGCAGATACTATTCTTCTGAGAAGAATCCGGATTCGCAGTGGTCTAAGGGTTGGCTTATGACTATTCATCTGAGAACGATCCGGATTCGTAGTGGTCTAAGGGTTGGCTTATGACTATTCTTCTGAGAAGGATCCGGATTCGAATCCCGTGAGGCATGGATGTTGTGTTTGTCTTACGGCCTTGAAACTCTCCCTTCCCTGGAACCAGAAGCCCTAAATTAGGGACGGGCGACTGTTTATAGCCCATCAAGTTGCTCACGGTGGTCGTTAAACCTTCAATAAAAAAAAAGGTATGCGTCGCACAATGTTTTTAACCAAAGTTAATTCTCCATCTATTCAACTCTATGGTTCGTTTGAATCTCTTGGCTCCTTTGCACTTATGATACCTAATGATGTTTTTCTTGATTGTTCATAGTCTTAAATTTGCGCCATACCTAATTTTCTTCCTGGTGCGCGGCAATTACATATCTTGGAAATTAGACATATAATACAAGACGTTATGTATTAAAAAGTAAAATTTGTTTTTTAAAAATCTTGTGGAAACAGATTTGCACGTATTTTTAATGCAATCGTAATCAAATACATTTAGCCATCACTTGACGCCTCCAATAAGAACGAGAAATTGTTAAGAAGGAAGAAAGCAATATAAAGTGGGTAATTTATTTCATTATGCAATTCAATTTGGCTGCACGCAAAAGAATGTGACTGTGCTTTTGAGAATGGAATTAGTTTTTTCTTTGTGTTCTTATTAATTACGTTGGCAGAGCGGAAGAAACTTCGTGGTGCTTTCTGAGATAGGCGACAGCAAAAAACTGTAACTTTTTCTTTCTTCTTAAAAATCACATTAATCTATTGGGCAAACATTTCATTCCGTGTAAAAATGGGAAAGTCTTAAAAAAAATTCGACTTTTTTGTGCTCATTTCGTAAAATTGATTTTGCAATTAATCACTATCAAACGTGATTATGGCGTTTAATAAGCATCATAAAACAGTAATTTCGTTCGGATTTTTTGCCTGAGAGTCCCTCCTATGGTGATAAACATTTTTAGAAAGCTAGAAAAAAAGAACTTTATTTTCCTGGACAATATTTTAACCAAAAGAATTTAATCTCAACCCGCAAGGTAGAGTTTCTCTTAAAATATTCATAAATTATCTTTAACACATTTTATTTTTTGATTACTTTCCGTTTCCTTTACAGAATGAATAAGAATATGTTATGGAAGCAAGCGGAAAAATATCTACAGCATTGCCAAAAATTAAGGAAACACTATTAGTGAAGATTATTTAAGGTGACGCGATCTATGTGCGCATAGCAGGAATGTTTAAAAGATGTAGGAAATAAAGAAAGTATTATGTATCCCGATGGGTAATCAACAGATATTTAGAGACTTGATCTTCTTACCGAATATTTTAAAGTGCGCGTAGTTTCTACGTAATGGCAAAACTCCCGGTGAGAAAAATCGAAACATGTATGAATTTTTGAGTAAACCCATTTACGTACATCCCAATGTACAAATCTTAGTAAAGTTAGAACACTTACGTATACATATGCGTAGTAAAGGGTACAATGGGCAACACAAAAAGCTGAAAATCCATGAGAAATTTTAGTCACTGTTAAGACTACAAAGTTCGTAGTTTTTTTTCTGTCCAATTTCTAATAGCGGGTACAAAGCTTAAAATAGAAACATGTACAATCCCTATTTTCACAGATATACTGGATAATTCATATTTAATGTCGTGTTTTTTTTTTATTGAATTTTAACGACCACCGTGAGTAACTCAATGGGCTATAAGCAGTCGCCCGTCCCTAATTTAGAGCCACTGACTCCAGGGAAGTGAGAGAACCAGAGCTGTAAGACATCATCCATGCCTCACTGCGATTAGAACCCGGACCCATTTCGGACGAATGATCAGAAGCCACCGCTTAGACCATTGCGCCACCGGGGTGGCAGTGTCGTGGTTTCAGTTGCATATAATCGGAAAACGGGAAACAACAAACTAAAACTGCAAACAAAACATGACAGATGACAACTAAAAGTCTTATTACCTGTAGAATCGATACATCAGATCGCTGAACCACTTCGACATGCGCGGCTTTCGTAGCACGTAAGATATCCAAGCGACAATCAATTTCCCTCCAAGTGTTCGCCAGCATTTGCGGCGTTACTGTTGCTATCGCTGCACCAATTCTGGAGTTCAGATTATCGAAGGAGGTTACAGGGGTCTGTTGTTTTTCACGTATCCCCAGAGGAAGAAATGCAGTGGTGTAATATCGGGTGAGCGTGGTGGCCACAGAATGTGTCCACCACACCCAAACGAGCGTCCTTGAAAATGCTGGTTAAGAAATTCTCGGACAGTAACAGCCCAAAGGAAACGCTGCACCATTGTGATGGAACACCACATTGGGCTGCCGATCTTCCAACTAAGGCAACAGATACAGTTGTAGCATGTCCAGATAGGTGACGTCTATTACTGTTTTCTCCATATATAAAAGTAGTCGCATCACTTCCGAACATGACAAAGCGCACCAGACGTTCACCTTTTGACTATCTCTTTCGTCTTCTCGAATGGCGTGACAGTTTTTAATGCTCCATATTCTGCAGTTATGCCAGCTGAGACGAAAAACGTTGCTTCATCACTAAATATCCATGTCCGCAGGTAATGTTCATCAGCTTCGACTTTGGACAAAATGTCTTGGGCAAACTGGAAACTCATCCCGCTGTAAAGCCTGTACAGTCTGCAGTTTGTACTCACGGAGTTGTAGGCCGTTATGCAGAACCCTCCACACAGTCGTTTGTGCAATACATAATTGCGACTAGTTAGTCTCGTTGACTTCTGAGGGTTTCGAGAAACGTATTCCTGGACGCTATAACGAAGTGAATTTCTCCGTCATTTTTATCCGCGCCAGGATTCGAACCCGGGTCCACTCATTCCGGAATAAGTTGCTCTACCAGTTGAGCTACGCGGACATTTTATTCTGATTCCTATCTGCCTTTATGCCGTGTGCGTCCTTCTGGCAGGTACGTCACATCTCCTAGTACGTTACATCATCTCCCCCTTATTTTTTTTTTTTTTTTTTTTTTCGAAGTGCTGCTCTTATTTTTCCTATCTCGCGGTGTGGAAATAACATCACACCATTGCGAGATTGTGAACGGTCGGGTCATCCGGATAGGTCGGGCGCCATTATAACGAAGTGAATTTCTCCGTCATTTTTATCCGCGCCAGGATTCGAACCCGGGTCCCCTCATTCCGGAATAAGTTGCTCTACCAGTTGAGCTACGCGGACATTTTATTCTGATTCCTATCTGCCTTTATGCCGTGTGCGTCCTTCTGGCAGGTACGTCACATCTCCTAGTACGTTACAACGCGATTAACATCATCCTGTGCAGTGCTGGGTCTTCTCGCTCCTCTTTAATGCTGCACAGTACCAGTCTTTTGAAACTGCTTTAACCAACGTCGGATAGCATTATCGGAAGGTAGAGCTCTGCCATACTGCGTTCTGTAGCGACGTTTCGTTGTGGTAACTGACTTTGTTTCGAAGAACCAGAGTATGCACATTGCTTGTTCTTTAGCAGTCGTCATTTTGAAGTATGACGTCAATTCAGCGGGTACCCTGGTACCACATAAAACTTTCCGCGGTGAACTTGTTTACGCTGTAGGCAGTTTTATTTGGTCGGTTATGGTTTGACAATTCCAGGCCACGTAAACCCCGATAATAATTATCAATCATGCTGTGTATCAGTTCCATCTAGAGGGAAACCTTGCTAATTAAAAAGCAGTTAATAACACATGCAAATAGTCTACGTTGCAACTGTGCAATGCAAAGGAATGTTTCCAAATTATTGCTGATTCTTAATAAACAGAAGTTTCACAAATTGTCCATAATGTTTAATCAGCCAAGTGCTTTACAAATATTGCCTAATTATCAGAATATTCCACGAATTGAGGCTGATTCTGAATCAACAGAACATTCTACAAACAAAAGTCAATTTTCAATGAACAGTATGCTACACAAAATATACTGAGTGATCACTGAATTATGACCACCGACCTCATACTTCGAAGGTCCTCCTTTCGCCCTCATTACAGCAGCTCTGCGACGTCGCTTCAATTCAGTAAGATGCCTGATGCATTTCGGAGGTATGACCGACCAAGCTGTATGTACTGCAGCTTTCAATGCAGGTATGAAAGTGATTGGTGCATCCGTACCCCTGATACTCCGTTCCATGGTGTCCTGCAAGTGCTCTATGGGATTGATATTGGGGAGGGGGGAGTTCGGAGGCCAATCGATATGCTGGGAATTTGAACTGTGTTCCTCAAACCATACCTGCACAACATTAAACCTGTGGCTCGGCGCACTGTCCTCTTAGAAAACACCATCGCCATTCGGGGAAAAGTCCAACACTGCTTGATGTTGTGACGGGCCTGCCCAGCAGGACGCACACGACATAAAGGCAGATAGCAGCGATAACGAACGTCCGCGTGTCTCAATTGGTAGAGCGACTAATTCCGGAATGAGGGGACCCAGGTCCGAGCCCCGGCGTGGACAAAAATGACATAGAAACTTACTTCGTTATAATGGCGCCCGAACTTCCCGGATAACCCAGCCGTTAAAGATCTCGCAATGGTGTGGTATTCTTTCCACACCGCGAGATAGGAAAAATAAGAGAATCCCTTTTTCAGCGCTTCGAAAAATAAAAGTGTGTGATGTTGCAGCCCACACCCTAGATTTACTGGGAGTTCTCAAGAGTACATTCTTCAGCGGATGGCTGCCTGCGACAATTCATGGTCACGGCTGACCCGTGCGCCATACCCCCGGCCCTCTTTAAGGAGGGGGGAGATGTGACGTGCCTGCCCAGCAGGACGCACACGATATAAAAGCAGTAAGCAGCGATAACGAACGACCGCGTAGCTCAATTGCTAGAGCGACTTATTCCGGAATGAGGGGACCCGGGTTCGAGCCCCGGCGTGGACAAAAATAACGGAGAAATTTACTTCGTTATAGTGTATAGAGTCTGTAGGCAAATTCCGATAGTGGGCACCAGTCATACATTATTCCACATGCACGAGGAGTACAAGTTCCTGCCAGATCAACATGCCCAACACCATACAACCACTTTTGCCAGCTTGCACTGTGGAGACCATGCTGGATAGATCGAGTATCGCATGTTGTTTTCGCTAAGTACGTGTACGACCATCCACGGAATCGAGTAAAAAAAGCGCGACACGTCAGACCAGCACAGCATTTTTGCTAGTCGTCCGACGTCCGATTTGCATGGTCTCTGCACCAGGCGAGTATTTTGCGCCGATGAACCATGGTTAGGAGCATATGCTGTCGAAGTCTCCTGCTGATATAACCCATACGTGCGATTGTTCGACGTATGGTCATGACAGATACTATTCCGGGTTGACCTCTGTTCTTTTGGATAGTCAACTATTGCACAGTGCTGCGTCTCTGTCAGACTTTACTGGTCGTCGGAGCCGGTGCTCATCTCTCACATCAGCCTTTGGTTGTCCTGTGCAGTTTTGTCTCCGGGTCGTTGGCTGACCATTTTCACGCCAGTTGTGATACACATTAACTACGGTGGTTCTCGAACAACCCACTAGTTCAACCGTTTTGGGATATTGAACCACACGCTCTTCGAGCTCCCCTTTGTCAAAGTGCAAGAAATCCTTCCCTTTACCCAACAGACTCCAAATTTTACTACGTATTGCTCCGCTCACGCCTTATACAGTATATGCTACGTTGGTGGACTAATCGCGGCCTTTCGGAAATCACGTGGTCAAGGAGCCGCATTCACTTTTGATAGGGGTGGTCATAATTCTGTGATCACTCGGTGTGTTTTGGGTTGATCTCTGAATTATGCCATGGGGTTGGTGTATATGAAATATCCGAAATGATAAGTACCACGTGCAAAAAATCATAACAGTAGGAATCACCTATCCGACTAGTCAAAGTACACTGGTTTCTATAAATTAAACGACAAACCGAAAAATCGCGGTAATTTGGTGAAATATACACTCACGGACAATAAAATTTGACCACCAAGAAGGAAGCATCGGATTGAACTGAATTTTTTTGGACGTAATGATACAGATAAATGATACACATGATGGCAAAAACAGAGCTGCAGGACAGTTACAGAGGGATCTGTGGCACGCAGTCCTATCATCTTCAATAGCGCGTCAAGCCCTCTTGTGCGGCGATACATACGGCAATACGGTCCAGCATGGATGCGAACAGACGCCTGATGTTGTCCAGCGGCAGACTGGCCCACACGTGTTGAACGGTTTGCTCCAAATCCCGGATAGTGCGGCGTGGCGGCAGCTGGCATTTAAACTGGTCACAAACATGTTCGATAGGGAACATTTCCGGGGAGCGGGCACGCCATGGAAGCGTCTGGACATAAAGTTGGCAGTCCTGGGCAACCCGAGCCGTGTGAGGGCGGGCATTAACCTGCTGGCATAGCGTACCTGGAATCCCGGTCAGGAATGGGCACACATGGTGTCGTAGGATCTCATCCACATACCGCTGACCCTTCAATGATCCACGTACCACTACTAGAGCTGATCGGCTATCGTAGGCAATGGCTCTCCAGACCATACTGCTTACAGTGGGGGAGGTGTGACGCTTCATAGCGAGGTTGGGATTGTGTCATTCATCCGGCTACCTCCACACCTAGACACGATGATCATCTGTCCCCAAAACGAAGCGGTACTCATCGCTAAACACCACACGTCGCCAGTCTGTGGGGTTCCACGTCGCTCTGGCCTGGCACCAGTGCACATGGAGCCGGCGATGTTGAGGTGTTAATGGCAGCACAAGTAAAGGGCGCTGGGAGCGCAGATTTGCTTCCGCAAGGCTTCGGGAAATGGTTCGTAGGCACACAGGAGCCGCAACATCTGCCTGCATAGTGAACCGAATCCCCGTGGGATCCACTGGTGCCTGGCGCACGATCCGTCGAACCTCTCTACCTGTGGTGCTTCTTGTCCGTCCGGAGGCACTCCGCCGTGTGGCAGTGCCGTCACGTGTCCACTCCTCCCAACACAGTCCGACGGTATGTTCAGAACGATCCACGTGACGGGCTGTACTATGAGCCGAGCCGCCAACCACCCGGCGGCTTTCAGCCCAATGATCAGGCCTCTCTCAAAATCCGTAAGTTGCGTAAATCGACGTCTCTGGCGTCTATCCGGCATTCTTGTCACTCTGTACACTTGTTTGCGTCGGCCGGTGCTTTTTACTTTCATGGGGTATCGACTACACGCCGGTTTATAAGGCTGCCGGGTCGTGCTTGCAGCGCCACCATTATTAGGTGTGCGGTCATGCGCACTCGCACCAAACGTGGATCATTTGCATACCAGCACGGGTTGTACGTCAATTCGTCGCGTGCGTCAATTCGTCGACTGCGACGATTCGTCGCGTGCGTCAATTCGTCGACTGCGACGATTCGTCGCGCGTCAATTCGTCGCGCGTCAATTCGTCGCGCGTCAATTCGTCCACTGCGACGATTCGTCGCGAACAAATTCGTCGACTACGTCAATTCGTCGCGTTTACAGATTTTGGTTACATGCAAAACAAATGCAGGAAAACGTACGATTTCGAACGTCTTCCTCCCTGATCAAATTTATAAAGTTTGGACACTCAGACAGGATAGGAATATTACGCTTTTTCTTTGGCACTAAAAATATTAGACGGTAGACGGTTTTTGGAAGGGGTCAGGGCCCGGTTGGTCAGTGCCCCCCATATACAAAATGTTTGTAAAATCTGCAGTTTTCAATTCAGAACCACCAAATCAGGTATCCTATCTCATGGTACCCTAACTTAGACGGTTGTCGGTTTTTGAAACGGGTTATGGCCCGAAGGGAGTCAGAGCCCCCAACCCCACCCCCACCCCCACATACATACAAAATTTTCGTGAAATCTAGTTTTCATTTCAGAACCATCAAGTTTGGTATCATGAAACTCTAACTTAGACGCTAGACGGTTTTTGGAAGGGGTTGGAGCCCGGGGGTCAGAGCCCCCAACCCCCCTAATAAAAATTTCGCAAAATCTACAGTTTTCATTTTAGAACCACAAAATTTGATATACTATCTCATGGTACCTTAACTTAGACGGTACACTGTTTTTGGAACGGATCAAGGCCCGGGGGTCAGAGCCCCCACATACAATTTTTTTCTAAAAACTACAGTTTTCAATTCAGAACCACCAATTCTGGTATACTATATATGGTACTCTAATTTAGACGCTAGACGATTTTTTAAGGGGTTGCAGCCCGGGAGTTAAGGGCCCCCTCTTAAAAAAAATTCGCAAAATCTACAGTTTTCAATTTAGAGCCACCTAATTTGGTATACTATCTAATGGTACTGTAACTTAGACGCTAGACGGTTTTTGGAAGGGGTTGGAGCCCGGGGCGTAAGAGCCTCCGTCATAAAAAATGACGTAAAATCTACAGTAATCAATTTAGAACCACCGAATTTGGTATACTATCTCATGGTACTCTAACTTAGACGGTAGATCGTTTTTGGAACGGGTCAAGGCCCGGGGTTAGACCCCCCCCCCTTTAATTTTTTTGTAAAATCTACAGTTTTCAGTTCAGAACCATTAAGTATGGTATCATGAAACTCTAACTTAGACGCTAGACGCTTTTTGGAAGGGGTTAGAGCCCGGGGGTGAAAGCCCCCGCTCATAAAAATTTCGTAAAATCTACAGTTTTCAATTTAGAACCACCAAATTTAGTATACTATCTCATGGTACTCTAACTTAGACGGTAGACCGTTTTTGGAAGGGTTGCAGCCCAGGGGGTAAGGGCCCCCTTCATAAAAAAATCGCAAAATCTAGTTTTCAATTTAGAACCACCAAATTTGGTATTTTATCTCATGGTACTCTTACTTAGACGGTAGACCGTTTCTGGAACGGGTCAAGGCCCGGGGGTCAGAGCTCCCCTCATAAAAATTCGTAAAATGTACAGTTTTCACTTTAGGACCACCAAATTTGGTATACTATCTCATGGTTCTCTAACTTAGACGGTAGACCGTTTTTGGATCGGGTCAAGGCCCGAGGGTCAGAGCGCCCGCCCCCATAATTTTTTTTTTCGTAAAATCTACAGTTTTCAATTCAGAACCATCAAATATGGTATCATGAAACTCTAACTTAGATGGTAGACGGTTTTTGGAAGGGGTTGGAGCCCGGGGGTGAGAGCCTCCCCCCACATAAAAATTTGGTAAAATCTACGATTTTCAATTTAGAACTACCAAATTTGGTATACTATCTCATGGTTGTCTAACTTAGACGGTAGACGGTTTTTGGCAGGGGTCGGGGCCCTGGTCAAGGGAGCCCCAAACAAATTTTTCATAAAAAGCTCCGTTTTTTACTCTTAAGAATACCCTATCTACGTTCTAAGGCGCTCTTTGGCACTTTGAGGGCCTTGCACCATAAACCATCAACCAACCAACTAAACAACCTACGGTCTAAGTTCGAGACTGTAGATAACAATAAAGTGCAAAAATATGCGTTTAATGGTGTATGAAAAACACAAATCAATATAGTTTAGCTTTCACTACCAACGAACGGCTTATCAGGAAGAAATATAATGTAATGTAAATAGAGAGTTCCAGATATTCAAAATTCAAAACGGTAAGAAAAAGATGATCAATGCCAATGTGAAGTCGAACGCATTCGACATCACATAGGTACATTGCATTTCTTTGTTGCGGGATTCACAGAAGCACACGCCAGATGTACTGCAGTTCTATAGATGTCTCCTAGAAGTTAAGTATTCCCATTCCTTTTTCTTTCTTTTTTTGTTTCGCAAAATTAAATTAACTAAATCAAAAAAATTAAAATAAGTTTACTGGAAAATTGCAGGAATATCTTTTTCATTCATTAACTTTCACCCGCTGAACTTAGTGATTCCACAAATAGTAATATGTACCGGGCAAATAACTAGTATCCCTGCTAGTACAAATTATATTAATGATTTATTTGCGTCCAGTTCAATCTAGTATGTCCATAAGAGCGTTTGGGGCCGTATGAAAAATACATTTCAACGTGTGCCGCTGCGGCGGCGGAGTGATCTAGGGGCTGGCTTCTGACCACTTGCCTAGAAGAATTTTGTATGGGGAGGCACTAACCCCCGGGCCTTGACCCGTTCCAAAACACCGTCCACCGTTTAAGTTAGAGCACCATGGGATAGTGTACCAAATTTGGTGGTTGTAAATTGAAAACTGTAGATTTTACAAAAATTTTTATGAGGTGGGCTCTGACCCAGTGCCCGTCCCGTTCCAAAACCCGCCTGCCGTCAAAGTTAGACTACCATGAGATAGTATACCAAATTTGGTGGTTCTAAATTGAAAACGGCATATTCTAAGAAAATTTTGTACGGGGGGAGGGCTCTGAACCCCCGGGCCCCGACCCCCGAGCCCCGACCCGTTCCACAAACCGGCTTCCGTCTAAGTTAGTTTCATGATACCAGATTTGGTGTTTCTAAATTGAAAACTATAGATTTTACGAAAATTTTGTATGTGGGGCGCTCTTACCCCCACGCCTTGACCTATTCCAAAAACGGTCTACCGTCTAAGTTAGAGTTTTATGAGATAGTATACCAAATTTGGTGGCTCTAAATTGAAAACTGTAGATTTTACGAAATTTTTATGAGGGGGCTTTCACCCTCCGGGCTCTAACCCCTACCAAAAAGCGTCTAGCGTCTAAGTTAGAGTTTCATGATACCATACTTAATGGTTCTGAATTGAAAACTGTAGATTTTACAAAAAAAATTAAAGGGGGGTCTAACCCCCGGGTCTTGACCCGTTCCAAAAACGGTCTACCGTCTAAGTTAGAGTACCATGAGATAGTATACCAAATTTGGTGGTTCTAAATTGAATACTGTAGATTTCACGGCATTTTTTATGACGGGGGGCTCTTCCCCTCCGGGCTCCAACCCCTTCCAAACACTGTCTAGCGTCTAAGTTAGAGTATCATGAGATAGTATACCAGATTCGGTGGTTCTGAATTGAAAACTGTAGTTTTTAAGAAAATTTTGTATGTGTGTGTGTGGGCGGGGGGGGGGGGGCTCTGATCCCCAAAATTCCTGCATCCAAAACTATCAATCATTTTACCTATTTTTCTAGGCTTATGTTCTGGGATCCTTCTGTCCTTTAAATCAAAAAGATTTTCCCAATTAGGAGAATCAGTTAAGTTAAAAGATTTTCCCAATTAGGAGAATCGTCTAAGTTAGACTACCATGAGATAGTATACCAAATTTGGTGGCTCTAAATTGAAAACTGTAGATTTTACGAAATTTTTATGAGGGGGGCTTTCACCCCCCGGCTGTAACCCCTTCCAAAAAGCCTCTGGCGTCTAAGTTAGAGTTTCATGATACCATACTTAATGGTTCTGAATTGAAAACTGTAGATTTTACAAAAAAAATAAAGGGGGGGGGGGCTCTAACCCACGGGCCTTGACCCGTTCCGAAAACGGTCTACCGTCTAAGTTAGAGTACCGGGAGATAGTATACCAAATTTTGTGGTTCTTAATTGATACTGTAGATTTTACGGCATTTTTTATGACGGGGGGCTCTTACCCCCGGGCTCCAACCCCTTCCAAAAACCGTCTAGCGTCTAAGTTAGGGTACCATGAGATAGTATACCAAATTTGGTGGTTCTGAATTGAAAACTGTAGCGTCTAAGTTAGAGTACCAGGAGATAGTATACCAGAATTGGTGGTTCTGAACTGAAAACTGTAGTTTTTAAGAAAATTTTGTATGTGGGGGCTCTGACCCCCGGGCCTTGACCCGTTCCAAAAACGGTGTACCGTCTAAGTTAGAGTACCATCAGATAGTATACCAAATTTTGTGGTTCTAAAATGAAAACTGTAGATTTTACGAAATTTTTTATGAGGGGGGGCTCTGAACCCCGGGCTGCAACCCCTTCCCAAAACCGTCTAGCGTGTAAGTTAGAGTTTCATGATACCAAATTTGATGGTTCTGAAATGAAAACTAGATTTCACGAAAATTTTAAATCGCACGTTTTCCTGCATTCGTTTTGTATGTAACCAAAATCTGTAAACGCGACGAATTGACGTAGTCGACGAATTTGTCCGCGACGAATTGACGTAGTCGACGAATTTGTCCGCGACGAATTGACGCTCAACGAATCGTCGTGGTCGACGAATTGACGCGCGACGAACTGACGCAGGCGACGAATTGGCGCGCGACGAATTGACGCACGCAACGAATTGACGTTACACCACCAGCACGCACTCTGGCTATTTGCAAATTTTCGTGGTTGCCGCATGATTTCTTCTAGTTGCGCAGATTTTATTGTACGAAAATGTATTATAGTTCAAATTGCACCAAATTTGCATATGTTAAGGGCGAAGACATACAGTATCAACGTACGGACGACAAATGAGTGGCGCTGGCAGCGCTTTATGCAATTACGCAAGAGTTTAAAACCAGCTGTTTCGGAGGGAGTCGCCAATTCATGTGTGGCGGTGAATGACAAGATTTCGAGATAGCGACTTTGTTAACATGGCTTCGAGACGTCATTTACCAGCGTAGTTACGCTACACAGCGATAGGCCGGCTCGAAGCAGGACAACGGCAGGCGGACGTCGCAAGGTAGTTCAACGTCGATCGTTCTGTGGTCAGCAGGATGTGGCAGCATTTCCAAGCCAGCTTCCCGAAGGTACAGCGTAAGAATGCCAAGAGCTACGACTTCCGCGGATGACCGGTATTTGCGGCTTTCGGCACGGCGGAACAGGACGGCTACACCGATTCATCTCAAATCTGAACTTTTGGCAGGCACCGGACGGATGGTATATGCTATGCAGAAGTTGCATGCAGGAGGATTGTGTGCTCGGCGACCGGTAATATGCGTGCCCCTCAACCCCGCCACAGGAGGGTATGTCTCAATTGGGCACAAATGCATGTGAACTGAACTCAAAATCAGTGGATGTCGCCTTCTGTTCACTGATGAGTCGCAATACTGTTTACAGAGTGATTCTCGTCGAGTTTACAGCTGCAGAGAGGCTGGTACTCGCTATCTTCTATCTAATATCTATGAAATGGACACCTGTGGTGGTGGTAGTGTTCTGGTGTGGGCAGGCATATCGTTAGGCGGCCGTACCGACCTCTATGTGTTGCTACATAGAAACTTCAATTCTCAGAGGTATAGAGATCCTGGACCTTATCGTTCGTCCGTATGCTGCCGCAATTGGCGATACATTCGTACTGCAATTGGATAACCCCCAGCTTGGCTCGTGCAGCACTATTTTGAACAGGAGACTATAGTCCGTATGGAGTGGCCGGCACGCTCTCCCGAACTGAATCCCATTGAGCCTGTCTGGGATGCTGTCGGGAGGCATGTTCCTGGCCTCCAGCCCCCTCCTCGGACCCTGTAGGGGCTCCGCACTGCTTTGTTCGAGCAATGGACGCTGCTACCCACAGTACTGCTGACACCATAATTAACAGTATAGAACATCGCTTTTGGGCCTGTATTACTGCTCGGGGTATCCACACTTTGTATTAAAGTACCTTTTCCTATTTCATTTCATACCTATTATTTTTGTATTTTCGTATTTGCATCACTCTTACAAAATGTAATTGTCTTTTATCACATGTTCGTTTGCTTTTTTGTTGCATTTGGTCTGATAAAGCTTACCACCAAATTTCATCCGAATCGGTTGCATATATTTTGAGTTATCACGATTTTTCTATTTGTTGCTTAATTTATGGAAACCAGTGTAGTTCTCCTCTGCATCGACACTCTTATGCCAATGGGTTACGGGACAGTGGATACTGTGGCGATAACACTCCAGAATCCGTGAGAGAATGAAGTTGGCAACAGTCTGCTTGACAGCTTGGTAGTTTGGGAAGGTCTTCTTCGCCAGGAAATGATCGGGATGTCGGAACAGGTAATAATCCGTGGGAGCAAGTTCTGGGGAATACGGTGGGTGAGGCAAAGTTTCGTAGTCCAAATGGTGGATTTCTTGAGCGTTCCTTTGGGAGACACGTGTGCTAGACTTGTCGCGCAACAGATGCGCCCCACTGACCAAGACTAGCTCCTTGGTACGATGATTTTTGTACATCATCTGCATTTCAACATAATACCGGTATGAAATGAAGGTCTCGGCTAGTCGGAGTAATGAATGATTGATCAAGCCAGTTGCAGACCCCCATACGAGAACCAGTACTTTCCGCGAGTGCAGAAGTGGTTTTGGGGAAGTGTTTAGGCAGCTCTGTGGTGTCCAACCACTGTGCTGATCACTTAGAATTGCTATAAAGAATGATAAATACACAATTGACGTGGACCAGGGATATCAAATAGAAGTCATCGCTCTTCCCACGTTTATAAGTGAGTCACGAAAAAGTTCTCATGGGTCGCCGCCGGGAATCGAACCCGATTCCCGGTGGCGGCCGATGAGAATTTTTCCGTGACTCACTTATAAATGTGGGAAGAGCGATGACTTCTATTTGATGCTATAAAGAATACACGTTTTATCGCAGATTAAAATTCGATGTAAACATTTCTCCCGTAATGAAAAGGGAACAATCACACACCGCCATACGATGTGTCTTATTAGCTGCTGTCAATTCTTGTGACATACAGACTTTTCGCTTTCTTCAGAGCTGTCACGCCCTGGAAAACAGTCCAATAAAGCACGCGGACTTTCACTACCATCTCACGAATACTTTGGATTCAGTCAGCTTCTACGATATCCGTCAGCTCTTCATCTGTTGCTTCACCTTCTGGTTGACGACCGCGACTCGAATTTTCAAGTGACGTGTCTCCTGCTTGGAATTTTTAAGTTGCGTTCATTCGCAGCACCCTCCCCAAGCGCAGCATTAACATTTCGCGACGCCATACCCGTGCAATGTCCAAGTTTGAGCTTCTGCAGAAAAGTCACTCGCAACTGGTCTATCTCCATGGTCCACTTTGACCGGAGCCTGAGCACTCGCCGTTGAACTTTGCTACAAAGCGAGACACACAGTGCGTAATGTATAACAACCTCGTGGCGTTTGCTGGCATACACCACTCCGTTAGGGGTCTAGAACTTGTCCACCCGTTGAAAGCGGACATTTGTTCTGCACATATAAATGAGTCTAACGCAGCAGAACATTCCATAAATTGCACAAAATTGTTTTTCAGCAGAAAGTTCAAAACTTTGCGAGCGATTCTTTGTCAACAGTAAGCCCTCAGTTGCACCGAAGCCTCTCATGTAATTACTCTACCTGGACAATTATTTTTGTCAATAAAAGAGTGTTTTGCGTTATTTCTAAGTCACACTCCGTAGAAGTAAGGCAAAACGGTCCTGCAATTTTAACACAACGTTTCTTGCAATTTTAACACCTTATATAAATTGTACTTGCCACAGATAAATAATCACATACCGGAAAACATGTGACATAGTGGAGAAAAGCGGCCCGACCCGGGTTGGAATCCTGTAGAATGTATGGGTGGTCAGTGGGACTTAAGCATTCGCGTTCTCCCTTCCCTGGAAGTAGAGTCTCCAAATCAGAGTAGAGCCGCTGCTTTTGACCCTCAGAGTCACTCAGAGTAGTCTTTAAACCCCGAAATAAAAATAAATAAATAAAAAAGCCCTCAGGGTTTTAGTAAGAGTCAAAAAGAAAGGTTTGGGACAGTTCATCCCTTACTGAGGAAGAGGTTATATTCAGTGTTGGGAGGACGCAGCCTCCGCCGGCGGTCTCTTGGAAATCCCGCAGATTTATGCAAATGTAGGCGTAAGTAGCAGTGTTATTTGTCCCTGCCGATTCATGCTGTACCTCTGTTAGTTGGCCGTAACTGGGAAACTATAGATATCCATTTGAGATATATTAGTTGATGTTCGTGTACGTGTGTGAAAGAGTTCGAAAATCAGAAGGGGAGTGTCCATTGTAACGAATGCTAATGGCGGTAATTGGGAGGATCCGTATTTGAGTAATGTCCGTTATGAAAAGCTTTACCGTATTGCGGTTGATTCTTAATCAACGGAAATTTCCATAAATTGCGCATATTTCTTAATCAATAGGATGTTCCGCAAAATTTGAAAGATTCTTAATTAACTGTGTGTTCCATAAACTACACGTTTCTCAACCAACAGGATTTTCTGAAATTATGCATGTTTCTTAATGAACAGAACCTTACACAGATTGCGGATATTTCTAAATCTAGTGTCCATTAGTTAAAATACGGAAACACTAGTATCTTAATAAATCATATTGTTTACAATGTCACACGGAAAAATCAAGGAAATAGTATCCCTTCTAATTCGCTACTCAGAAACTATGAATTAATCAACCTGGGTCTTGGTATTTTTCAAACGCGCTTGTTGCAGATTTTGAGCCCTTATTCCTGTAATTTATCCATTAATAAAGTATATAGGAAAACTACCTATAACAAATATATGCTTTTGTTTGAGATGCAGTGCTATGAGTTTAATGTGAAGCATTATTCTTCTGGTGGATACGATACTCTACAGGCTGCTCACTACTAGATGGACAATCAAAGGAAAACAGTGATGAGTGATATCGATCGGAACATATGCATAATTGAGAAGATCAGGAGGATAATATTTTGGAATTCAGTTTTCCCGATGACAAAACGATACCTGTTTTGCATTGTGAATCGATAATCTCGTATTCATTTTCGTTTCCACTACAGAACGTGCCGATTTATGCTGTGAACGTCGTGGCTATGTTTCATTCCTTTTCCGAAGCGAGTCTTGAGGCAGTAATTATTACGTGGCCCTCACATGACAACGTGGATTCTAATCATGCGGCCACATTAAAAAGAACAAAAAGGCATTTGTTTGTTATTAATATGGGTTATTTTAGAGAGGTTTTGAGTTTTAACACTTACCTTTCGGATAAAAGAGTAATATAACTAACATAATACCGATGTTATTAAAAAGTCCGAAGCAGTTAGCTTATGTGCCTTCATATTTAGACCTTTTAAAAAAATTATAAATGTACAATTTATCGAAATATAGATCATTACAGATTTGGGAATTCACTGACACAAGTTACGTACTGAAACAACGACTTTGGCAGTTGAACATTTATATGAAATATTATGCTTAAATCCTGGAAATACCAAGTAAATAATATAGAAATATACGATTTATTAATCACAGTGTAATCGAAATTATTATAAACTGAATACTTCTAGGAAATGAAATGAATGAAAAGAAAAACAATGGTTTGTATAATTTTTGTTTATATTTTTTTTTCGTTTTAGAATATATTAAGAGTAAAGGGTCTCGCGGGCGACTTAAATGAGCTCAATAATCCACGAGGACGATGCTAGAAACGTCTCTACCAAGACCACTGAACAATCGTTAGTCGCAATACGTTATGGGAGCCGCTGACCAGCCAGAGTGGCATTGGTAACGCCTCATGGCGAAAGAAAATCGAAACTGGACCTTGAATGATGGGAGACCTGTCTACTGCTCCGACGAGTCCCGTTTCAGGTTATTTCCTGCAAACGGGTGGGTGCGAATTTGGCGGAAACCTCACGAAGCGATGGATCCCGCACTTGAGAAAGGAACTGTTCAAGCTGGTAGGGGCTCGGTTATAGCCTGTAGGATGTTCAACTAGCACACGGCACCTCTGGTACGTCAAAATACATCTTTGCAGGGTAGTTTAAAAGATATTCCTATAGCAGCAGAATACTCCTACTCAGAGGGCCGTGGTGACTAGAAAATGGATAGTGGTATTTTACAGGAACGATTGACACTAATCCTTTTTGTCTAATAAACTGCTAAAAGTTTTGTAACAATGGTGACAAACCTAAGAAAGGAGAGACAAGACGTTTGAGTAACTTGTTTGTACCCCGTGGCGTGATGTCCGTGTCTGGAGGACTAGACCTTCGACTTCATGCTTTGGGTCATAGAACGGAGAATAAAAGGGAGATTTATCACCAGTTGCAGGGTAATGGCCGGTACAGCTGAGATATGGGTGGGAGAGAGATTCTTTGGCGGTAGCTGTCGTAAACTTCGGCTGCTGTGTGAACGGGTCTGGTACAATTCGTCCAACGACGATTGGTCTAATACCGATTAGTCCAATGCCGATTCGTCCAATGGTACGATTGATCCAATGCCAATCCATCTAATGGAACGATTGGTTCAGTGATACGACTAGTACAATTCCGTCCGATTTGCCCGAAGCGCTACTCGTGCGAAACAAATCTCATCCGGTCTAATTCTGCTATCGATGTTGTATGAAAGTATCAGCAGTCCAATGAATGTAAAATAATGATACATTTCATGCGTAACATTGTGGTTATAGATTTGTTTTATTCGGAATCGCTTTTTCTTTTTATACTGTCCTTGCTGCGGAATGAAGTCACTGATGCACAAGACATTCAATCAACTTCGATGTTTCTGTCTTGCATTAAATAATCGAAAAGACTAGTTTCCCATTTCTGTTTGTAGCATGCGCATGCAGTGGAATTCGGCTAAGTGGCCACTGGAAAATTCGACGGAGTTCGGATCTCGGCTTTTTTAACAGTTTTTATTTTACCGATGTCATATTCATAAGGTTTACATATTAAATGAAATTAATAACATTGTTCCTCTACTTAGGCACTAAATATTAGTTCATAGGCCCGCGGCCAAGGTGCCTTGTAAAGAGCTGAGAAATTATCTGTTGAGGCCCTTTTTATTAGGTTTTATTAAATGTTTGCGAACACTAAATATCTAATCATGAATGAAATACGGGATTACACCATATAATACAAATGTTGAAGATGACAATCCCTTTTTGGTGTAATTGTGACAAGGATGGCAAGTCAGATAATATCCGAAAACTTGGAAATTTCATCGTCCTGGAGTGGGAATCGAACCTGCGTCTCTCAGATAGCGCCCGGGTATGGTAACCACAATCCAAAACGACCATGTCTCAAGTTTCAGATTAATTTGAATATAACCATCACAGGATTCGCTAGTTGAAGCAACCGGCTTTCATGTTTAGCAAATCTGGAGGTTCAGAATCTTATCCAGTGATTTCCCGGAGGAGCAGATAAATCATGAAAGAAATACAAGATTACACCATATAATACAAATTTTGAAGATGACAATCCATTTTTGGTGTAATTGTGACAAGGATGGTAAGTCAGATAATATCCGAAAACTTGAAATTTTACCGGGCGTTATCTGGGAGACGCGGTTTCGATTCCCGCTCCAGGACGACAAAATTTTCAAGTTTTCCGATATTATCTGACTTACCATCCTTGTCACAATTACACCAAAAACGAATGGTCATCTTCAAAATTTGTACTAAATATCTAAGTTGTAACTTAAAATCTCCGGAAAAAGACCCGCGGCCTTGGTGCCTTATTAACAGCGGAGAAATGTTCCAAGTGAGGGCCTTTTACCAGGTTTATAAAATGTCTAAAAATACCAAATATACGAAAATCATTTTTTAAAAGGATATAAAGAGGAGAATAACTTAGATTATAATTTATTTCTAAGAAAATAAAAAAGTTTACCGTTGGTAGGATGATACCATTGAACGAATCGGCGTTTGACCAATCGTACCAATGGTAAAATCGGCATTGGGCTAATCATATATTGGACGAGTATTCCGTTGGACAAAATGACATTGGGCCAATTGTCCCTTTGGACGAATTGGCATCGGACCAATTGTCCGGGACCGGTGCGACCACTTCTGTTTGTAGATCGCAGAAATTTTGGAGGCAATTTGGTTTAAATACATCGGCCACTGGAAGGATTACTGCTTTAATATTTAGGAATATTTTCAGAAATTTACAGATGAACAAAATTTGAGATGCTTCTTCTATAAACAAAATAAAAATTTTCATCAAATACCGCTTACCTGAAAGAATTTCCCTAAATGCTGCTCAAAGGGTTATAAGAAATGTTTGGTTTCCTTAGATTTCACTTCTTTCTTTCCATCGAGATTGTGAAAAATATGAGAGGCTTAACTATGTGAGGCTGGGTTTTTTCATTTCTCACATGAAGGAAGGGCTTTTAATCTAATAATTTATCCTTCTTCTTTAAATATCTTTATTCCTCCAAAAGCTATGAATAAGAAGGACAAATTATATTTCACGAACAGAGATGGACAAGAATTTGTTAGCTCACGGCAAATTGATTTACTGGAACTGATGTGCAACGAATTATCTCTGGAGGGAAATCGATGGGCGACGAACTCACGCGTACCTATGATTCGAGATATGCTTTCTTGCCGATAGCTGGTGGCTTGGTTGGATTTTTGTGTCGTAAATCATTCGCATTCTCCGACTTCTGACAAGCGAATCGTCCCGCAGGTATTCATCACGTATTAAACGCAAACTATTCCATCGACAGAAAACTTTTGGTGATGTTATTAGAATGACATCCAGTCAAAATGTCTGGCGTAGATTGGAAATAATAAGTGAGAAGTTGTCCTTCGTAGGAAAGCTCCATATAAATTGGAATACCTTTTATAAGTATACGTATAGGCATACGAAACAAGCAAAAAGCTCATGTTGCTCGTATCAGTATGTCTATCCCTCTCTGTGGACCTAAATCGGGAAACTTAGGTAGCCAGAAGAGTGAGATGGATGATTCATAGCTATTGTTTATTTTCAGCGTACATGCGCATGGTTACGCTTTTATACGATTACTTGATTTATTTCATTTCACTGTTTGCCAAAATGTGATTGAAAAAATTATCTTACAGCTAATAATTTTCTGTATGAGGGTCGATTTGCTCATAGATTCTGTTTAAAATACATCATATATTCGGTTTTTCTGCAGTGAATGAATTCGTTTGCAGCCACGCTCCCGCTTATAATATTTTAATTAAAAATTCTTTTTTGCGTAGGATAGCTTTCTTTATATCTTATATTTTGCGTGTTACTTATGCTTCCAGCAATTCCCAGGTTTTCAGTATGGGGACACCAATTTGTATTTCTTCTTTCTACCATCCTCTAGGGAAACTAATTAAAATATCTCTTCATTTATTTTGGACATTTTTTTATCTTCTAGCGCTTTCAGATATACGCTGTGACGGCTCGTATACAGGTGTTGCAGGTCACACCTGACATTCTAAATAAAATTAATAATTTCTTCTTCGATGTTTCACTACTAGAAATGTCGTTCATTTCATCCACGTAATGATTTTAATGCTGCACTTTGATTTTTTTCTTCAGATGTGTATATGCTATAGCTTCGGCTCAAGATATGTTCTTTAAATCTGAACGACATCAAAGTAATGATGAAGTAAATGCTTGTGACTTAAAATATATGTTGGAAGTGCTGATTTCCTTTTCTTGATTTGGGGCTGTAACAAGCAGAGTGAGCAACGCTATAACTCATCTTCCATCCCTAATTTAGGGCTACTATCTGTCAAAAACCACACATGCAACATCCCTGGCACATTTCTGTCGAAAGGTCAGAAGCCACCACCTCAATCACCCGCCACCATGGCTACACTGTTCCCTTTAGATGATGTGCATGACTCCTGCCTCTCATTACATTAAGCCCTCAAATCAATTTAAGTTGGGTGCTTCAGTGCTCACAGTTTTTTTGTGTTTTAGAGGGCAAAACTTCGCAATGTAAATCGAATGTTATTAACTACAAGAAGGACCATGACCGTTTACTGTTTCTCCTTGCAACATCTTGCCGTAACTTTGACATCTCAGAAAAACATCATTCGTCACTGAATGAAGTACGGGATTACACCATTGTGTAATAAAAATATGGAAGATGTGAATCCGTTTCCTGGTGTAAATATGACATGGATGTTAAGTCAGATAATATCGGAAAACTTGAAAATTTCGTCGTCCTGGAGCTGGAATTGAACCCACGTCTCCCGGATAGCGCCATAGTATGCTATCCACTACACCACCCAGAAGGACGAAGTTTCAAGTTCGCGATTAGCAAAACCTGTGATGGTAATAGTCAAATTAAGCGTAAACTTGAAACTTGGTCGTTCTGGGTGGTCTAGTGGATAGCATACTCGGGCGCTATCCGGGGACGCGGGTTCGATTCTGTCTCCAGGATGACGAAATTTTCAAGTTTACGGATTTTATCTGACTTAGCATCCATGTCATATTTACACCAGTTAACGAATTCACATCTTCCAAATTTGTATCATTCATTACATTCTTTATGTTATTTATATCTGATTATGCCGCGGTACTCCTTATTAAATACGCTTGTTCCGAGGAAGAGTAAGATTTAATATTCCATCACAGGTTATAAATTTTTATACAATGCGTAGAGCTAATTTTTTTCTCTGTTACCATGTATAAATTGCAGCAGAAGAGAACAGAGAAAGAAAGATTGATTCACTTTTAGCAGTGTGGATTCAGGAATTTTTTTTTTAAAGAAACCGCATGTTGTATAATGTAAGAAAGGTCCCTACTGAATTTAAAAGTATCCAGCAGAAATTCAAAGCAATGGCTAATCTAAAATGCATTAAAAGCGAAGTATTACGTAGCAAACGTGCAGTAATAATGATAACCTATCAAAATGTATTTAACTACGGAAAAAACCCGTTTCTTCAAAATGCTATTGTACCAATACGCTGTAGTAAAAGAAAAGAAAGAGCTTCAAGAAACGCAGTATTTTTTCTCTTCCAAATCAAATCATTGTCACGACGTACTATCATATTGTCTCTTGTTTATAAGCCGTTCGTTTAGACAGAGTAGTTACAACTGGATAAAAGCTAGTAGTTGTACACCAAACAACTAAGTAAATAATAGCAACATCCGTTTTATTGGCATAAAAACAGCAAGCAAATGGCTGCAAGCTTACAGCACCTACGGGTGCCTTCTTCAGGCTTAGACGTTATTTAAGTACAACGTTAGGAACCTGAATGAATAAACAGAAAATTTTAAAATACGCATGTGCAATATACACTGCTGGCCACCCAAAATGCAACACCAAGAAGGAAGCATCCGATTGGCCTGAAATTCGCAGCATGCGTCGCCCGCGAGCGAACATTCAAACGGTTAGCATTGCAGGACATATGCAAATCCTGTGCGCCCGGCACGCCACCGAGAAGCACTATAAGAAGGGTGCCCAGAAGGCAGGGTGTAAATAGTAGAAGTGTGTTGCACCGCCGGACCTGTACGTGGAAAGCTTCCTAATGCCTCGTCGCAGAATACAGTAGTCATTCCAGCACGTTTCGGAGTTCGACAGAGGACGAATAGTGGCTTATCGCAAAAGCGGTTTATCGTACGGAGACATCGGCGTCCGTGTGGGACGACGTCCAGCCACAGTGAGGCAAGTATGGATTCGGTGGGTGCAGGAGGGATGGACGGATCAACGTGAGAGGTTGCCGCAGCTGCGGTTCACCACAGAACGAGATGACTGGCATGTTGTGCGGCGGGAATTGACGGCTCGCACCGCCACATCACGAACGTTAGCGCAGGAATTGGGGTGTGTTGCGCAGCAACCTGTGTCATCCTTACCGTTCGACGTCGCCTACAGGAGTGGGGGCTTGTCGCACGGCGCCCATTGCCCCGATTACCATTGACGCTACACCACCGCCGAGTGCAGCCGCAGTGGGCCGTTGAACGCCGCACCAGGACAACGGAATGGCCCGACGATATCTTCTCCGACGAATCCCACTTCCGCCTGCAACACCACGATGGTCGGATCCGCGTGGGGCGGCACCGCGGCGAGAGACTGTATGACGCCTACATTATGCATCGCCATGCCGGTTCGTCACCTTTCGTTATGGCTTGGGGCGCAATTCGATACGACACCCGCCCCCTCTGATACGCATCGCCGGTACTCTCAACAGCCACCGCTACAACTCCGACGTTTTGGAGCCTGTAGTCCTCCCTTACCTGCAGGACCGGCCAGCGGCCACGTTTCAACAGGACAATGCGCGCCTGCACGTGGCACGCGTCGTGCAACAATTCTTCACGGCCCACCAGGTGTCACTGCTGCCGTGGCCAGCCTGTTCTCCCGATATGTCGCCCATCGAACACGTCTGGTCGCTGATTGGCAACCGAGTAGCACGGCAAGCACCACCCGCGGCTACGCCTGATGAAATGTGACAACGTGTGGAAGCAGCCTGGACCGACATACCCCAAGCGCACATCCTAAGCCTCTTTCATTCGATGCCGCGGCGTGTAGCGGTTGTTATTGCCAGCCGTGGGGTCTACATGAACTATTGATGTCTGCGTGTTCCGCAATTCGCACGGGCCTGTAAGCTCAATCGTTTCATCTTTGTATCTGTTCTTATGTGTCCAGTAAAGCTGGCTTTGCTATCTCGTGTCCTTCATGGTGTTGCATTTTGGGAGGCCAGCAGTGTATAAACGAGACAGCATGGCACGTGCTGAAGCAGCAGAAAGTTTGAAACATCAAATACTTTACCAAAAGGCATGCAGGAACATGCGCCACACCAAAGGCAGCTCTAATGACACATCATGGTTGCAAACGTCAATGCTGATCAAAATCTCCAATGATTCCCTAACGGCTGTACCTCTGGTGGAAGTGTGCAGCACGATATGTTGTAATTCAGCCCATTGTGTGGCAACATAAGAACGTATTACTTCCTGTGAGAGGGCAGTGGATGATTTATTGCCCAAGACGTTTCTTTTGTGTTCAGTCAAACGAATTCCAAATGACCTCTTTGTCATACCTACATAAAATATGGTAGCTCCATCCTGGTATTTAAGCGGTATGGTATATACCCCTGCATTAGCAAGCGAGGCGCTACGGCTTCCGGATGAAAGAAGGTATTGTGATATGGACATTGGCTGGCAAACTCCAATTCCTAATTTCTTAAACGCATTCCGGATGAAATAGGTAAGCCCCTGTACGTACAGAAAAGGGCCAATGAACCTCTGACTGGGTTCCTTGTTAAGGCGACGTTTAATAGCAAACAAAAATTCGGCGCTCTTAAAGATGTAATCAATTAAATGCTCTTTGTGTCCTGCAGCTAAGGCTCAAAGTCAGAGGTTCATTGGCTCTTTTCCGTACCTACCGGGATTTCCTTATTTCATCCGGAATGCGTTTATGAAATTACGACTGGGAGTTTTCCAACCAAGGTCCATATCCCAATACTTTCTTTCATCCGGAAGCCGCAGGACCTCGCTTGCTAATGCAGGGGTATATTCCGCACCGCCTAAATACCAGGATGGGCCTACCAAATTTTATGTAGGTATGTCAAAGAGGTCATTTGGAATTCGTTTGATTGAACACAAAAGGGACGTCTTGGGCAATAAATCATCCACTGCCCCTCTCATGGGAAGTAATATGTTCTTATGTCGCCCCACAATGGGCTGAATTACAACAGATCGTGCCGTACACTGCCACCAGAGGTACAGCCGTTAGGGAATCATTGGACATTTTGGTCAGCAATTACCTTTGCAATCGTGAAGTGTCATTAGAGCTGTCTTTGGTATGGCGCATGTTCCCGCGTTCCTTTTGATGAACCATTTGATTTTTCAAGCTCTCAATTGCTTCAGCACGTGCTGTGCTCTCTCGTTTATGTGTTTCATATGCATAATTTAAAATTTTCTGTTTATTCATTCAGGTTCCTAACGTTGTACATAAACCACGTCTAAGCCTGAAGAAGGCACCCGTAGGTGCTGAAAGCTTGCAGCCATTTGTTTACTGTTTTTATGCCAATAAAACTATATTGTTGTTATTTACTTAGTGTAGTTGCAGATCTAGTATGAAAAAATTCAGATTTGGAGATTAATCACTGTTCATACTAACTTCTCATATTATAACTCCAAATCTTATTTACTCTCTTGTCTACTTTGAATATGCGATGCACATTTGCCCCTTAAAGTTGTACATTGCACTTTGTTTATTTTCAGGCACTCTCTTCTAAGTATGTATAAATTTTAACTGACTGGGTGCTGAGGCAGGAAAGGCCTCGCATCAGCTGTGTAAGACTGTTATCTCTAAGAAAAGCAGATTGTCCAAAGAGCAAAACTGGCTGTTTGTAAAGAACAAAGATACCATTGGCGCCGACTTTTGAAACTATTGGGTGTTCAGAAAATCTTCAATTACAACGCCAAAGGGTTTAAAAGTTTGTAGAAGAGCGTTATCAATTAAATTTATTAAAATCAAACTCCATGTGCATTTTTCAAAGATTTACGTTTAATTTCAGTTTCATTCATTCAGGTTAGACTGCCAAACAGCTTAAGAAAATTACCGTTTGTTCCTGAAAAGCATGGTACTTTATTTCCTAGATACTTATTTTGGTTTTGTAAACGCAGTAACCTTAATAGAATTTTACGAGAAAATTCGACTCAATTTTCGCCGCACGAATGTTCGCACTATAGGGTGTTTTTTAAAAGTAAGTAAATGTTTTTCTTCGTTGATTATTTCGTCGGATGAATTCGTCTGCAATTTCGCTGTTTGCGATGTGTTCCCGATATGTACGCAGAATGGTTACATCATTAAGGCGGGTTTGTGCCTTGATCGATCTGGTAGGCGATATAACACGACTAAAGCTTGAGAACGATCTCTGTATTGTAGTAGATACTGGCATAGGTAGAATTATGTGAGTAAATTTGACAAATTGTGATACAATATTGGCTAGAATACATTCTTTCTGAAAATGCTTACAACGGATCAAAATCAGTCAGTTTCGCGATCACAAAATATGAAAGGACATAGATTTATGCAACAGCATATTCTCATCTGTAATGGTAATCCTTTCTTTTATTTGAAAGAAACCTGGGAACAATTATAAAACAATGTGATTCGGAAGGATCTGCTCAATTTCTGATAAAACCGGCAAATGGGATGTAAACAACGAAAAACAAAATAGATGCACATTATCACGTATGATATATGTATTATCAAAAATGTCGGAAATATTAGGGTTTCGAGGAACCGATAGCATCACTATGCGGGGTTTGAAAATTCCCTCGGACCCCCAAAGTCTGTGCTTTTGAGACTAGCTGCAAAGCTATGTAGAATCGAACCTATCCTCTTCCACGCCAGTGACATTAGCATGGACAATTAAAAGTCTGTTTAAGTTGTTAGATATGGCTGATATGAGAGTGGCAAGAGAAATATCGGGAACAAAGTGATAGATCCAGTGGCAACACAGAATTCACAGTGCGCATATCAGATCTAAATTTTCAATTTCTTCTGTAGAAGACAAAGTTAGCGAAGACTTTCTTAGGTTATTAGGTCATGTGTGGCCAATGGGAGAGGGATGTCTCCCTGAATGGTTACTCAGCTGGTGGGAGATCTACACTGCTCGACATAGAAAGTTGTACACCATGAAGGAAAGCACGGATTCAGACGAAACTTAACTCACGCAAAGGTAAGTACCTGTAAAACAAAACTTTAATTTCTGAGGGATTAAATGAATGCTACGGGAGACGAGACATTGTACACTGCAGAGCAATTGAATTAGAGATACCTGTCTAGTAACATGTATCACCATCTTTCGTTATGATGACGGCGGCGATTCGTCTCAGCCTGGACTCGACAAGACACCGGAAGCGTTGGGAAGCCATACGGATCCATGACCCCTGAACAAGCTCCCACAGTTCACGAAGATTTCATGGAGGGGGGTCAGAGCCTCGAACATCTCTCTCGATGGCATCCCAGATGTGCTCGATGGGATTGAGGTCAGGTGACCTAGCTGGTCAAGGAAGCGAGGTCACGTCGGTGGAGTGTTCATCAACCATTCGGATACGATTCGGGAGCGATGGCAAGGTGCATTGTCTTGTTGCAGGATGAGGTCCCCTGTGGGCTGTTAAAGACGCACAAATGGGAGCAAATGGTCGTCCAGGATATCCCAGTAGCGTTGACCTGTGAGAAACAATGCCACACGTACCAGGGGGTCCCATTTCAGACCACGTAAATAGTCCCCAGACGAGAATGTCACCATCACTAACTTGAAGAGTACCCTGCTGGCAAGAAGGATCCATCGTTTCATGTGGTTTGCGCCGTACTCCTATCCTGCTGTCCGCATGTACCAACGTGAATCTCGACTCATCAGTCCAGGCAACATTTTTCCACATGTCTAGGGTCCAGTGGCGATGTTTACACGCCCATGCTAATCTTTGTACCTTGTGATGTGCGGTCAGCAACGTACCCTCGTGGGACGATGGCTTCTGCGAGGTTCTGGATGGTGTGGCTGCTTACACGTTTTTGTGCACCAGCGTTAAATTGCCGAGTGATTTCCAGCACTGTGGCCCGTCTATCCGCTGCTTCAATGCGAGCTAGCCGACGATGACCCCGCTCATCCACATGCTGTTGTCCACGGCAGTTGGCCCTTGCAGGAATGGTTTTACCGGATTCGATGTACTCACGGTGCACCCGTAACGCCGTGGCTCATGAAAATCCCAGTGTCTGCACGACTTCCGAGATGGAGTGACCCGTTCGTCGGGCCCCGACAATTTGTCCACGATCAAATGCGCTTCGATCCTTCGTCTTTCCCATACTGCGTCAGACTCTTACTGATTCCTGTCGCATTACTCCTTATATATTGTCGGATCGTTGTATACGTCATGTCGTTTCCGTTTACAGGGCTGCCCACAGCGCCACATTTGCATAACGCCAGCTGTCTCTAATTCAATTGCTCTTCAGTGTAGTATGACCTGATTCACTAAGTCATACGAAAGCCATGCTGAAGGTTATAGCTTCGGAGATGGCCTCGAGTGGAATATTCTCCGAATGCTCACGTTAGGTGTCGATGACCATGCGTCGTTGGTTTGAGTCCATAATTCATCGACATTGCAAGGGGGTCGTGTAAAAGCACTCAAGCCGTCTGCCAATGAGGTCCTAAGCGGTCTCTATTGGGAAGATGTCTGGGGATCGCGATAGCCAGGGAAGCACTTGAACACCTTATAGGCACGATCTGCTAATGTTTGCTATGTAAAGGAAGGAGTTATCTTGCTGAAACTGGAAATCAGGGATACCACGGAGATACCACCACAAAATGGGCTGTAGTATCTTATTGACTTATCGTCGTGCTGCATTGTACCCACTACTCTTACTTGCGGTGAATGGCACTAGAAACTGATAACGTCCCATGCCATGACATCAGTATCAGGGTCCGTATGACGCTCAAGAAATGCACCAAGATCATCCCACTAACCACGTCATCTCCAAACAATCAATCGCTGATCGGCGGCGCTGAATCTGAAGATGGACTCGTCACTGAATCCGATAACCTTCTCTGCGTCCCTCCACGTTTGTCACGTATAACACAATTGCATCCTGGCACGACGATATGCCACGGTGAGTGTAAGTCCTCGAAGCTGCTGACGAGAGCGCAAATCTGTCTCTATATTATGAGATTCGCAATCCACGTCGATACGGGGTTGTCCATAGCCGACTGTGTTTCGTTGTGAACTGTGAGGCTGCTGAAGCATGCCGTCGAAAGCGATGATCAAAACGTCGGAACGCCAGCATCAGTCCATGTACGTCCGCACACGTTACCTTCCTCCAACTACTGTCGTCACATTCGGCTGACAGTTGTGACATGTGAAAGCATAAATGTATGCGTGACGGCAATCCAACAATACGTGCCTCCTCACTCCGGAGTAAGTTATTCTCCCAACTAAGCTACGCGGACAGAATGTATCACTGCAGATTTGTTGTCTTGACACGTGCTTTATTTACTACTATAGTACGTCACAGACATCGCGATACGTTTCCGCCAAAATGAGACGCAGTCACCAACTGGCAGGACGTAGCCCTATGATTTTGATAGAGGAGTCCAAAAAAAGAGGTTAACCTTTAATTAAGGTGTGCGTGTGATGTTAGCATTCCGATGACGTCGGCTTCACATTCGCACTCCTTACCAGAGATGAAAACGGGTCGAGAATTTCTTGCGGGTCAAAGTGTTCCTGACCCGATTTCAACCCGGTTTTAAAAGCCCGATATTGTTTTCAAGATCCGACTTAAACCCGGTAGAGCAACTTACTCCGTAGTGAGCGGTTGCGCTATCAATCCCTGTCGCGGACAAACTCGTGTTTTCACATAGCACTTCTGCTAAATTCCGTGTTGTTTGATGGGTGTTGGTCCTAGTAGCACAAGATGCTTTTCATCTTCCAGGTTACAGTTTCCATCTCTAAATCTGGCAAACCACTCAGGAACTAAGCTGTATGCTACAGCACCGTCTCTGTGCACATCCCATACAGTATCTCCCGTGCAGCTGGCGTTGTGTTTTACCCTCCTTATGGTAGAGGTAAAGCATGACACAGATGTCGTTAATGCAAGGTATTATCGTTAATCGTCCTACGACATTACGGCCACTTCCTTGTCGTTTTTGCCGCAGCGTCTAGCACAAACCGATACAGACTTCTCTCATATCCATCTATGTAGCTGCCTCATCTACATGTAGTGACGGTGGCAAATCCGGCACTTACTTTCCGGATAAACCAACAATGCTAAGCAAATGCTGAAATTTCTGTCAATTTTATCCACAAATAAGAGCTAAATATGACTAATATTTATATTTAGAAAGATAATGGTATTGAATTTCTACCCTAAAATATAGTCCAAATTTTGTTTCAACTCTTGACATGTTGTACCCGTTCCAATCCGCTCCTTACTTCTTGTATCAGCTGCCGAATGATGTTTCCGAAAGAGCCACGCTTTAGCGTATTTCGTAGAATCGAACCTGATTAGCGGACGTTCAACAATTCTTATGAATAATAATGAGGTTCTTGTTGCGATTGAAAGGGAAGGCCGAGCTGCCGTTACTCTCAGATTCATCAGGGAAAATTCCCTTTCACATTAACGAGAAGATACAGCAAAGGTAAAGCTCACTTCCGCTGTGCTTAGGTATTTCCTTTTCTTGAAGTTGTAAGTATTCTTCGAAACCATGGATCACGTCCCTTTCACTGAGTTAAAACCTGTTAGATAACTTCCTTATTCCTTTTTCATGTATGTTTCCCATTACGCTTTTTGGCCAGTTGATTTGCATCTGACCCTTTGAAAAAACGCGGCAAAGCAACATTTATTATTTACGCTATTAGATGTTGTTACATGATGCAGTTATTAGGCTATTTTTTCTTAAATAAATACTCCAAAACTCAAAACCCAAAATTTTGTTTTACAAAAGGTGCCACAACATTGTTTCGGGGCGTTTCACCAGAATAAAAAGGTCCTGGGCCTAAGAACTTGATATGTTTCTTTTTTCTTCTTCTTGATTGGAGGTTAAACGACCACCGTGAGCAACTCAATGGGCTATAAGCAGTCACCCGTCCCTAATTTAGGGTTACTGGTTCCAGGGATGGGAGAGAGCCAGTAACGTAAGACAAACAAAAGATCCATGCCTCACGGGATTCGAACCCGGACCCCGTTCGGACGAATGATCAGAGGCCATCGCTTAGACCACTGCGCCACTGGGGCGGCGTTTCTTTATTCTGCTTACATTAAAGTTCACGAAAACTTTTCCATGTGATGTTCTGTAAACAAATTTTCCATATTTCTTGCATTTGAAGCTTCAGTAATGAAATATTTCCTGAAAATAATGACTTTCAATAGTTTAAAAATTGGATGAAACAGTTCTTTTAGAATCCATCCTTTGCATAAAAGTAAAAAAAAAAAGAAAAAAAAACCGCTCCACTGTCGGACCTACATTTCGTTATCGATTCTCCATTAAAAAGAAAGTTTATGAAATTTTTTGAAACAGAATTGTGGTTATGAGTGAAAACTTGCTGGCAAGCAGACTTTTGGGTCAGTTTTCCGGAAAGTGATCTTTTAGGAAGAAACTTAAAAAAAAAAAAAAAAAAAAAAAAAGATTTTTTTCCGCAATCCAAAAGGAATCATTGATCTGTTTATTCCACATCTCTTCACGATTTTGAAGGCATTATGACAGAAAAACCTGCGATGCTAAAACCTGGTGGGATGGAGAAGTTGCGTACACCACGATATAATTCTAAAATCAATTTGCTACGTCAGTGAAGAAGAATAGGCGGAGAAAAGTTCATTTTTACTCTTATGAGACCATCCTTACCAATGCAGAAGTTACTCTGTTACTTTTGCAAATTTTTTATGGTGCTGAATAGTTCAAGAGGTAGAAATAATTTATATTTTTGGTTCTTGAAAAGCTAAAAGTATTTTTCTAATTTTTGCCATGAATGAATGAATAATTTATATTATATACAGAATATTTCCAGTGTATAAAGCTTGCCACTGAAATATCAGATTAAGTTTAAGTACTCGAATTTGAGACACTTACGTTTTTCTGAAATTGCGTACAGTATGGCTAACGCAATTTCAAGGCAACTGTAATACACTGGCGTGCAAAATTTAAGGACGAGATGGTTGTTCGAATACAACGTCGTGCAGAAGTGCTCCACATCGACTCAAATCATACCATAAAATCCCCAAGATGTAAGAATATGGGACAAGTGAGCAAAATCTTCCAAACAAGGAATTCAAAGGATACAAAGGCACTTTATTGAAAAGGTGGCTTCGAGCACAACTGGACAGAATACAGAAACGTCCATGTGACAGGCGGCTGCCAAGAAAATCCAGTCTTTAGTAAGGATATGATCACCCCTGTCTGCGTTGCAAGATTTACAACGTCTGTCCATGCCGAGGACGAGGTTGTCAAGGAGCTGTGAAGGCATCGCGGCCCATTCCTCTCGTAGCGCCCAATCGCAGCTGCGGAATCGTTGCTGGCGGCTGGTGACGTGTTGCCAAGCGTCTCCCGAGAAGGTCTCACACGTGTTCGATTGGATTTAGGTTCGGGGACCTTGCGGGCCAATCCATGCGTTGAATATCTTCACACTCCAACAGCTCTGCGACACCCACTGTACGATGAGGTGTAGCGTTGTCGTCCATGAAGAGGAACTCAGGGCCCACAGCACTTCTAAACAGACGCACGTGAGGCAGGAGAACCTCGGTACAATAGCTACACCAGTGACTGAACCAACTTGGAAGATGTGGAGGTCAGTTCGCCTACCAAGCATGATGCCGCCCTAAAAGAGAACTCTGCCACGTCCAAACAGGTCCCTTTCGATGATGTTGGAGGTGTGATTGCGTGTTCCCTGCTCTCTCCAGATGTGTATAAGTCCAGAATCGCTCGTCAGACAAAATCAGCTGTCATCCGTAAAGTGAACTCGACCCCATTGCTGATGTGTCTAGTTCTTGTGTTCCTGGCACCACAGAAACCACCATCTCCGATGAGCAGGCGTTAATGGTACACACCGTACTGGTCGTCGTGCAAATAGACCACCTTTGTACAGCCTCCTGCCCACGGTAAAACACGATAACGGACGTCCAGTTGTCTGTTGCATGTGCTTTGCGATTTCTCCCGCTATCTGCCGTCTATCTCTTCTCGCCTGTAGGACAATTTACCGGTCGTCCGCCGCCGTGGTTGCTCGTGGACGACCACGGCTAAACTCTCGGACAGCTGTTCCTGTCGTTTGAGTTGTTCTCCAAGCTCGTGAAACGATGCTGTGAGCGATCCCGAACTCCTCGGCAACACTAGTCACACTTCGACCTTCTTCCAACTTCCCAATGACGCGACCTCGGGTAAAGTCATCCAGATGTCGTCTAATGGATTGCCTGTTGGCCATATCACACGGTGGCAGCAACTCGACGTCGTTCCAATCGATGGACACCGTGCAATAGCTTTCACCGAATTGCTGAGCGTACACCGTCCGTGTGCTTTATTCCCTTCCGACACTCCTTCCCTCTGCGTCATGCTGCCTATATGCGCATGCCCTATTGTACTGGACCCTAGTCTATCTCCTGAGGGTCTTTCGGTCCGTTCTGCCTGCTCGTTCCGCTGTTATTTTAATTTCTCCTCTTCGTCCTTAATTTTTGCACACCAGTGAATGTACTCAGATGCACCCGTTTCTCCCTTTTATTTCAACTATACGATACGTGATTTCATCCTAGTAAGGAAAATTTTATTGAAAGATCTCTCAGAAATTTATAATGCTTACTACTTTCTCATAGAAAGGAAGATTCTTCACTCCCTCCACTACAATTGCAAACATAACCTGATATCTAAACGCACATTTCCACCATTCAGCAGGAAATTCTTAGCAAAACTTGCGAATTATATGAGAAATTTCCATGTGCCTTATCTAAATTATATCGAAAAATCTATTATTTTTTCATTAAAACGTAAGAATGGGAAATGTAAAGGAAATGCAGACATACATTTTTGCCAGCAGGGAAGCAAATTGGACATAACAAAAATACGGAAACATGCACATAATCTTAGTTACGGTAATACCTATCAAGTGCAGAAAGAATATTTCTGGTATAACATTCTGAGGATGAGATGTAATGTAGAATATTACTAAATAAAAATGTACATTTTCGCCACCTATCGAGGAAAATCGGTGTATAGAATAATAGAACATCTTGATCAGTTCAATTCAATTCATTTATTTTGCAGGACAAAAAACAAAACAAGAGTGTTACAGATAAATCAGTTGAAACGATGCCCAGCCAGGAAGCAGGGGGAAAAGGCCAGCCTAGATCAGTTTTACAATAAGGGCAGTAGTTTAAATTACAAACAATAAGGGTATCATTAGGAGAATCAAACAACCGAAAAACAGAAAAAAATGCAACATTATTTAGAATACATCTCCTTATCACAATGTGATAAAAAATTATTTTAGAGTACATCTCCTTGAGCCAGAGCTGTCACGTATTCATTGAGGGGGGGGGGAATGATTCAATAAGCACCGTTTTATGGGGATGGGGTATATATAATATAGATCAGTATGTAAAACTACGAGTTGAAGATATAATAAATATGGCACCTCACAGTATAACACATTTTGTTCACATCAGCCCTCTTCTACTAAAACGTCCTGGAATTATTGGCTGCGGTTAGTACCGAACTGTGCGACATGCTAAAACTTATGGGTATCTTTAACATTCCGAATCTGTAACTCTAACCCCGAAGATAATACAAATTTTTTACAGCGTATTACCGAAGCTTTGATGTAAAATATTCCAAGAAAGTGCTATCTGGAAAGTATATCTCCTACTTGCCTTTGCATATTCCGCAGAGAAATTTGATAAATGACATGGAGGAGGCGTTCAGTAAATTTTAAATCACAATGTGATAAAAAATCCCATAGATATAGACATAATTTCTCAGTACCATATAATACTTAATGGTAATACATGTATAAAAACGACAAGGACATAACTTGCTGGGTCCGTAAAGTTGATTCTTTACACGTTACTCATAAATGGCGGAAAAATTATGTAAATTGAAGGACAACTATATATTATAAATGTAGTTCTGTGTAACTCCGACTTTTATAAATATAGCTTCGCGTAATTCCTACTTGTATAAGTATAGGTCCGCGTACTAACCGCAGCCAATAATAGTAAAAACTGCAGCAATAATAATAACAAAAATCATAACCGCAGCCAATAAAAATAAAAATTGGTTACTAACCGCAGCCAATAAAAATAAAAATTGGGTACTAACCGCAGCCAATAATTCCATGCAGGGTCCGAATTTTTTTTTTTTTTCTATTAAAGTCGGAATTACGCGGACCTGTATTTATAAAAGTCTGAGCTATGCGGACCTGTATTTATAAAAGTCGGAATTACGCGGATCTATATTTATAAAAGTTTGAATAACGCAGACCTATGTCTATGATGTAGGAATTACGTGGACCTTTAATTATAAAAGTCGTAATTACGCGGACCTATACTTATACAAGTCGGAATTACACGGAGCTATATTTATAAAAGTCGGAATTACACAGAACTATATTTATAAAAGTGGGAACTGCGGGACCTATATTTATAAAAGTGGGAACTGCGGGACCTATATTTATAAAAGTTTGAACTACGCAAACATATATTTATAAAGGAATTACGCTGACTTTATTTATAAAATTCGGAATCTTATTTAAAAATGTCGAAATTACGTGGATCTTTATTTTAAAATGTCGAAATTATGCTGATTTATATTTATTAAAGTCGGGAATACGCAGACATGTATTTTTTAAAGCCGGAATTACGCTGACCTACATTTATAAAAGTCGGATTCACGCTGACCTTTATTCCTAAAAGTCGGAATTACGCTGACCTACATTTATAAAAGTCGGATTCACGCTGACTTTTATTCCTAAAAGTCGGAATCACGGGCCTATATTTATAAAAGTCCAAATTACACTGACTTATATTTATAAAAGTCGGAATTACGTGGACCTATAGTTTGAAAAGTTGAAATTACGCTGATCTGTATTTGTAAAAGTCGGAATAACGCGGATCTATATTTATAAAAGTCTAAATTACACTGACCTATTATAACTTTCCACGGAAGATTTTCGCCCCTTATGCCATTCTGAACTGCTTCACTGCTTCTGAACGCGTGAAACATGTATCAGAAGATGTTGGGAAGATGATGTGTTCGAAGAATCCTCAGAGGTACGGGTTACGATATATGAGAAAGACGTCATTTCCAAGGACAAACTTAGTTGAAACGGACATGTACGAAGTGCATTGGAGTTACGAAGGACTCTATGGGAAAGTAAAGTTATAAATAGGCAGAATACAAGGCACCTTAAATGAGAATTTATTGTAGGCTTCTGATATATGAAAGTTTACTTTTTATTAAGTATGAGATTTTGATATACAACACTTTCGTTTTAAAATTACTTCACCATTTCAGAAAACGCATTAACTCTCGAAGAATAGGCTGGGCTAATCTTTGGGTTGGAGTCATAAAAGAAAGCTAAATGATCTGATAGACTGGGAGGAATAGTGATTACAAAAAATTAAACTTTATTAGTTACAGCATTATTTTGGATTTTCAGGTGGGAAAAAAAGGTGCGAAGAAATCACGACATACGAAACGGTAACAAAGTTCTGACACGTAACATTTAATAAAAATGGCAATTACCACATCTTATCTTCTGAGATATTGGGACATAAATAAAAAAAGGTGAGTGTTCTGCAACAAGATGTTAACTTGAGCCCAATAGGAGTCAAACGATGGGAGGGAATTGGAGCTCTGCAGCAAGAATATGAACTTGTACCATGTAGAAGTCAAACAATAGGAAAAATGGGAGCAGCATCATACTCTGCAGCAAGGATTCGAAATTGTACCAAGGAGAAGGCAAACGATGATAAAAATGCGAGTTCTGCAGGAAGAATTAGAACTTGTTCCCACTAGGAAGCAATCAGTTGGATAAATAGGTGCTATGCAGGGCATCACAATAACGCGTCTCACTCACCACGCCTGTACTTGATCTCTTTTAAGGCAGCTGTGGACAATGACCGCATTTAACAAGTTTCGCCTGGGGAATAGTATCCAAACATTTGCATATTTTCTGCTATCCCTAAGTTTTCTTTTTTATTTGGGAGTTTAACGACCATTGTAAGAAATTCAGCAGTTATAAGAAGTCGCCTTTCCTTAATATAGGAGCCACTGGTCCCAGGGAAGGGAGAGAACCAGTGTAACAAAGCAAACACAAAATTCATGCCTCACCGGGACTGGAACCCGAACCCATCTCGGACGAATGGTCAGAAGCCAGCGCTTAGACAACTGCGCCACAGGAGCGGCTATCTCTAATTCATTGGCATTTCAATATACACTGTATTGACAAAAGCCACTGGACACCTGGAAGAGAAACACAACATAGCATTTATTGGTGTCGGTCCACCTTTGGCCTTAATGCATGCACTGACCCTTCGAGATCTGCTTTATACAAGGTTTCGAAACACAGCGATAGGCATGCGTTTCCATTCAGTACATAATGCTGCAGCTAACTGTTGCTTAGTAGTATGCCTTGGTTCCAAACATCTTATGCAGCGCTCTAATTCATCCCATAGGGGATCTATGGGATTAAGATCAGGGCTCTGTCCTGGCCAGTCCACACACGATACGGAATTATCGTCAACCCACGCCCGAACAGTCTTTGCTTTATTGCTCGGTGCATTATCCTGCTTGTACCAACAAGGCTCGGTTTCATAGTATTGCCACAGGGTTGGTAGGGCATAATTGTCCAGAATATTGAGGTAGACGTGGTGGTTAACAGGTTTTTCCACGATTACCAATGCGCCGGGACCATACCACGAAAACCACCCCCACTCGAGTACACTGCCAGCTCCAAACTTGACCGTAGTAACAGAGTACACTGTGGTAAATAGCGTTCCCCCGGCTGCCGCCATACTCACACATGGCCATCAGACTGATGGATCGTGTATCTGGATTCGGCAGTCCATAGGACCCGTTTCCATTGATCTACGGTCTACGATAAATGTTCTGTACACCATGCTGAATGAGGAGTAGCATTCCGAGTGGAAGTAAAAGGCTTATTAGCAGCCGCACAACCACGGTAATCCATTGAATGAAGTTCTCTGCAAATAGTACGTGTGCATTCCAAGATTCCAGCATTTTTACTCACCTGTACACTGAGGTCTTGTGCAGTACTCCGACGATTAGCTCTAACGACTCTCCTGAGGCTTCGACGTCCTCTATCATCGACTTACTTTGGTCTACCGGTACGTTTTGCTGCTTCAGTCACGCCATGTGTCTTTCACTTATTCAGTACGTTCAAAACAGTTGGCTTGGGTAGGTTTAAACGCCTCTCGGTTTCTCTTATGGAAAACCCACTAATATAACACCCAGCAATCTTTCCTTTCATTCAACCTCACAGTGTGATATAATCGCGGTCAGGTGTAGGCTTGTTTTTATACCGCCTGCAGCTGCACCGCGCATCTTAATAACGCAGAGGATCCGTTCACTTGCTTTTGAAGGGGTATCCGGTGACTTTTGTCAAAATATTGTATTTTAGCCTCATATTTTCCCTTTAAAGCAAAACCACAATATGTATAAATTAGTCTTGTTTAACTCTTTTAATGCTGCATGTGTCGTGGAAGGAATCAACAACACATTCAGCATCAAAACGGTTGTTGGAAATCGGGAAGAAAGTTGCATTTTGGCTACATTCCACTTTCGGATAAACGTATGCCTCTGAGAACACGTTTTCACATAGCAAGACAGTTTTGAACCCACCTAGAAGCCTCTTGACTACTGCACCTTCACAAGTCTATGTGAAACTTATTTCATTTCATTTTTATTGTTTTAGTTGTCACATCAAAATACAGGTCATATTTATATTATCGTAACAATTGATGATTGTTGAGAAAACTGGGAAGAAAGAGGAAAAAGGCCGTTTGGTCTGACATAGTCCTCTTCTCCCTGAAAGGAATATTATAATACATTAAGCCAAAGAGAAAACCAGCATGTGATGAACAGTGAAAAATATATTGCCGTAAAATACATATATAAAATAAATTTTATATTAGTTCCTCCCTCCCTCTCCATTACCCACCCCTCCGTAGTTCGACTTCCCGCCATTCACTTTACCTCTATAATTTTTGGTGCCAAAACAATCAAAATGTAAACAGTTTTCAATTTTACGATATCGGAAAGTTAGGTACAAATTAAAGGTACGAAATGTTTAAAGGAGCAAAATGCGCTTCGAGGAACGAAGCAAGGGAATGCAAGGACTGGGTCCTCACTATGTTGTTTGTTTGTTTTTCTATAGAAAAAGTGTGTTACCTTTTCTTCATTCAAATTGCTATTGCTGATTTTATAAACATTTACATTGTAACGTACCAGGAGATGTGACGTACCTGCCCGAAGGACGCACACGACATAAAGGCAGATAGGAATCACAATAAAACGTCCGCGTAGCTCAATTGGTAGGGTGACTTATTCCGGAATGAGGAAATCCGGGTTCGAATACTGGCGTGGACAGAAATGACGGAGAAATTTACTTCGTTATAATGACGCCCGAACTATCCGGATGACCCGATTGTTCAAAATCTCGCATTGGTGTGATGTTCTTTCCACACCGCGAGATAGGAAAAATAAGAGAATCCTTTCTCCAGCACTTCAAAAAAAAAAAAAAAAAAAAAAAATAAGGGGGAGATGATGTGACGTACCTTCCCGAAGGACGCACACGACATAAAGGCAGATAGGAATCAGAATAAAACGTCCGCGTAGCTCAATTTGTAGAGCAACTTATTCCGGAATGAGGGGACCCGGGTTCGAATAATCCCGCGGATAAAAATGACGGAGAAATTTACTTCGTTATAACATCGAGTGTGAATATAATTGAAATATCCTCATTGCCCATTGAAAAGTCAACACAACACAATACTTTTACTTTCTTATGTTTTTATGCTATACTAAATATCTTTAAACCTGAATTTCTTTCAAAATACGTAATTTGTTTAATATTTAATTTTAATAATAATAAAAAAAATCATTTTCTAAAATTTTCGTTCTTTATAAATTATTTTAAACCTGATTCAAAAAAGGGTTAATTTATTGAATATATATGTAGAATTGCGGGGGAGGGGGACACGAAATCCCAACAAGGCATTGTGCGAATAATCGATACATGATCATAAACTATTTGATCTGTTCTACATCTCAAAATTTATTTACTTTACCTTTTTCTCTTGGATCTCACCAATTAGACATAAGTCTATTTTAGAAAATACGGATGGTATGACAGTTATTTAATAATATTGCTTTGGTACAGTGCTCGCAAAGGTTCGCCGAATCCTGGTCTGAATGATATCCACACTGGCGTTATACGTTTTAGAAATATTGAATGTTTCCTCCCTAGTCTCCTGTGAAACCTATTACCAATGTTCCGTACCTCTGTTTCTGTTTCCACGAATTTTGTTATCCACGACTTAATTAACATGCACTATATTGACAAAAGACACCGGACACCGCTCCAAAAGCAAATGAACGGATCCGCTGCGTTGTTAAGATGCGCGGTACAGCTGCAAACGGTACAACTACAAGCCTGCAACTCACCGCGATCATATCGCACTGTGAGGTTGAGTGAAATTGTCACGGCGGGAGAAAACTCACTTTGAGAAACGAAAGATTGTTGGGTGTTGTGTTAGTGGGTTGCCGATAAGAAAAACCGAGAGGCGTTTAAACATACCCTGTCATCTGTTTTGGATGTACTGAATAAGTAGAAGACACATGGCGTGCCTGAAGCAGCAAAACGTACCGGCAGACCAAACAAAATCGGTGATAGAGGACGTTGAAGCCTCAGGAGAGTCGTTACAGCTAATCGACGGAACACTAAGCACAAGAGCTTAGTGTTCAGGTGAGTAAAAATTTCTGGAACATCGGTATGTACACGTACCATTCGTAGATAACTTCATTCCATGCGTTACCGTGGTCGTGCGGCTGCTCATAAGCCTTTCATCGCCACTCGGAATGCTACTCGTCCTTTAGAATGGTGTAAAGAGCATTTATCGCGGACCGTAGATCAATGGAAACTCGTGCTATGGACTGATGAATCCAGATACACGATCCATCAGCATGATTGCCGTGTGTGGGTATGGCGGCAGCCGGGGAATGCTATTTACCACAGTGTAATATTCCTACGGTCACATTTGGAGCTGGCAGTGTACTCGAGTGGGGGTGTTTTTCGTGGTATGATCCCGCCCCATTATTTATCGTGGACAAACATGTTAACCAGCACGTCTACCTCGATATTCTGGACAACTATGCTCTACCAACTGTGTGGCAGTACTATGGAACCGAGCCTTGTTGGTACTAGCAGAAAAATGCACCGAGCCATAAAGCATAGACTGTTACGTCGTGGTTTGACGATAATTTCATATCGTTTGTGGACTGGCCAGCACAGAGCCCTGATCGTAATCCCATAGAGCATCTATATGATGAATTAGAGTGCTGCATAAGCAGTTTGGAACCATGGCTTACTACTAAGCAACAGTTAGCGGCTACGTTATGTACTGAATGGAAGCGCATACCAATCCCTGTGTTCCAGAACCTTGTCGAAAACATGTCTCGAAGGGTCAGTGCATGCATTAAGGCCAAAGGTGGACCGACACAGTGCTAATGTATGTCAATAAATGCTGTGTTGTGTTTATCTTCTAGATGTCTGGTGACTTTTGTTAATATTGTGTATATCATTCTACACTTTGTTCTGAACTGAACCCTGACAAGAGATTTTTTTTCTGACTGCAACATAGCCGATTGTATCTTCTGTGTCACAGCGTATTATTTTATTCAGCGCTCGTAGTGTCAGATGTGGTGTGCGAAACACTCCAGCGCTGAAACTCTGCGTACACGAGATCACCTGTACAATAAAACAAATGTAAAAGCCTTCATTCTAAGACAATACAGCATACTGTAATTAGGGTAATCATTTATAGACAATCTGTATATCGAAATAAAAGAAAATTTTCGTTACGTTTTTGCCGCACAAAATACATTTGAAAGAGGCAAGAAAGGAAAATTAAATAGCAGAATGAAAGTAAAACGAAATAATTAAAGAAAACAGTTTGGTGCATTTTGTGATAGAAAGCACCTGATGTGGTTAAAAAAACAGTTTCAAGAAGTATAGACCGCGGAATAATATACAGCGGTGATATTCTCTAAGGAGATAAAGGTAAGCATTGTAGTAATGAAAATTTTACGGTCGGTATGCGATGTAACCAGAAAGGGCAAAATTGGTCAATACCAAGAACTTCAGAAATGGTAGGAGTTTGAAATCTTTTCGGACAGCACCATTCAGAAACGAAGTGCGCATTAGCAGAAGCGCAGGAACATATAAATTATTTGTGAAAGGCATCAGACTAAGGATTTTAGTAATTTCGAGGTTTATCTCGGCATTTTTGTAGAAGAAACAGAGAAAGTTTTATTTTGTTCTTGAAAATCTTGGGAGAGAGGAATGCTCTAGAAATTATTTCATGTGCAAGTCCTAAGTTCCAAGCCCATGTCCATTTCCAACATTCTTGTATATTAGTTATGAATGTGGAGCGGCTACCTAAACTTAGAGAAGAACTAAGGTGAGAAGTGTGTGAACAAGCACAGTAAAATAAAATTTTGAGGATTGAGATGGAGAAAGCAAATAATGAAGGAAAGAAATTTACCTGACAGAACCCTATGTTAAGATGCTTCTGAAGAACAGTAACACTACAATCATAAGCCACAATATTATTACCACCCATTTAGTGGCTTGTTTGGACGCCATTCACCATCGTAATCGTTTAAATCAGTCCTGTCATCGACGCTATTTTACAAGTAGAATTCCTCAAGTATTCTCTACCAGCTGGACACAGAGTGATGTCCTGGATTTCAGCGAAGGAAGAAGTTGCTCTCGTGGGCCGGTGAATGATGCTTGACACTCTATCCCAGGATTAAATATGGGGAATTTCTGGGGTAGGGGGAAGACAGGGAATCACATGTGATGAATGGAGACAATCCTCGAATTCTTCCTACCCAATGCGAGCCTGGGGCCAACGGGGGTTTTTTGCCTTTCGGAAATAATTTAGGGCCATACGTACACACGGTGTTAATGTAAGCCAGCCCTTTGTCTAAAACAATGTCTAGGTAAGAGCTGGTGGACATAGTTTGTTTAAAGGGGTGTGATACCACCATATCTTGATACCACCACTTCCAGTCAGTTTCCATCCAAACTTGAAGTCTGTTTGTATTGCATTTGGACCCGCCTATTGGCTTGTTGTAGCTGAAACTTGGACGAATGGGACTAGGCAACTTTATTTCAAGTCTACCAAACCTAGTAGGGTTTTTTCATTAAGGTCGGTCCACATAGGGCAAATGAACTAACCGCCGAATCCTTAAGCCCATCCTTAAGAATGTGTTCTGGAATATATGCTTGGAAACGTTTCTTGGAGCGCACTGGTTGAAATACACTGCTGGCCACCCCGGGGGCGCAGTGGTCAAAGCGCTGGCTTATGACCGTTCGTCAGAGAAGGGTACGGGTTCAAATCCCGGTAAGGCGTGGATCTTGTGTTTGTCTTACGGCACTGGCTTTCTCCCTTCCCTGGAACCCGTTGCCCTAAATAAGGGACGGGCGACTGCGTCCAGCCCATTGAGTTGCTCACGGCGGTCGTTAAATCTTGAATTAAAAAGAAAAAAAAACATACACTGCTAATTTTGGGTTCGTAAGCAGTCTGCTGCCTCGGACAAAATGATTCAACGAGTGTCTATCTAGCATATGGAGCACTGACTGTCTTCCCTTTCTGGCACGTTTGGTGGCTGAGCATCCTTCTTAGGACAATTCCTGCCACATGTTTTGATACAGCGATTCTGTAACAGCCAACAGCGCCTGCTGAAGTGAATATGCTATTCCGCTTTCCTCGCGTTGGTGATCATTCTCCATCCAAATTCAACAAGTTCTGCCCTTTGTACTCTGCACAAACTTCATACTAGGGAACGTATATGCCAAGCCTGTGGCGAATATACAGAGGATGTGTTGAAAGTTTTTAAATATTTGGATCACTTTATATCTTCATACGTGCCTTCACGACGAAATTTGACTAACATTCAAAGTACAGGCCATCTTGTTGTACCGTCTTTAGCCATCTGTTTGCCAGTTCTTCGATTCCGCGGAGGTACCAGTTCTTTTCCTTAGAAGCAAAGAACTCCTTCACCCCAGCTGCCACCTCCTCCTGGTTGTCGAAGTGCCGCCCGCCGCCCCGGTGGCGCAGTGGTCTAAGTGCTGGTTTATGACCATTCGTCCGTGAAGGGTCCGGGTTCGAATCCCGGTGAGGCATGGATGTTGTCTTTGTCTTACGGCACTGGCTCTCTCCCTTTCCTGGAACCAGTGACCCTAAATTAGTGGCGGGCGACTGCTTATAGCCCATTGAGTTGCTCACAATGTTCGTTAAACCTCCAACCAAAAAAAAAAAAAAAAAAGAAGAAGTGCCGCCCGCGAAGGAAGTGAGCCATGGACCGTAACAAGTAATAATCCGACGGAACAAGGTCCGGAATACATGCTGGTTGTGACATCAGTTCGATGCCCTCAAGCTCCTGGAGTGTTGCCCGGGTGTTTCGCGCGGTATGAGGCTGAGCGTTATCCTGCTGTAGGAGAGCGCGCTTTCTGTTCACCAGTGCCGGGAACTTCTCCTCCAAAACGGCATATATCCGCTCCAGCTGTTCAGAGTAGAGGTTTGCGTTGATGTCCAACCATTTGGAACAAATTCGTAATGTATTATCCCCTCGAAATTCAACCAGACGCAGAGCATCACCTTGTGCTCGAAGCGGCCATGTTTGCCAACAGGTTCTGGAAGATGGTCTGGGCTCAAACTGTGTCGTTGTGTGCTAGGAGTATGGAAATAGACTCACTTTTTATTTCACGTAACAATTATTTTGATGAAACGTACATCGCGCGGGTTTTGTAGGAGTTTCGTGCACACTTCCACTCGGCGGTTTGCTTCAGCTGGCGTCAGTTTGTGAGGGACAATGCGGAAGCTTCTGTAGACCTTGTTGAGGTCCTGAAGGTGACGAACCACGGTGGTCTGTAATATGCCCAGCTCGCTTGATGATTTCTGAGTGCTGGTTTTCGGATTTCCTTTTACGGCCTGGCGCACGGCATTCGAATCTTTGACTCAGAGGCCATGCGCTACCAAATCGAAGATAGGACAGCACCTAGGCTGGTCCTGTAGGTGTCCGGCCTACTTGACCTTGGCTGATCGTCAAAGTTTCTTTCACCTGAGCGAAATTTCCTGAACCATCTGATTGCGGTTCTGTGGTCCAAGAAACCTTCCCCTTTCGCAGGACAAATGTTTCGTGTTGCTTGAGCAGCGTTATGTCCGATTTCATACTCGCAAAACAAATTATCACTAATTAGCCGGTTGTGGTTGGTCATCTTTTAGGCGTCTCAACCACTGGCAAAACGACGACATGACATGCTGTTGACAACGACGACTGGCACTCTATATCCCTTTCGACTAACTGCAGTGCGCGACTTGAACTAGTTTTAAACACGTGCCATACCCGCCGCAGCACATGCGTTTATGCAAATATTGCAAAACTTTCGACCCACCAGCTGTGTATATCCCACGTGGGTAGGGGACGTCACTGATATGTGCTGTGAGCTGCTTCCACTCGTGGACACAGAATTGTCGTAGTGATCTGGCTCGTGAATGCGTGAAGATTCTTGACGCATTTTTATAATGGTGATTGTCCACTGTTAATTTCGCTGTAGGAAAGTTCGGAAAGGTAAAGTCTGTTATTTCAGCGTAATGAAATAAGGATAAGCTATGATACTGTGCATTAAAGCCCGGTTTCCACCTGGCGTGCTGAGCTGGTATTTGTCGTAGAGGTTTTTCTGGAAAGTATTCCTGCTACGAAATTCTGTCGAAAATGGAAGCAGATAGTTAAACAGTTCGTAAGTTAAAGAAAATGCAGTGGTCAAATATTAGGTTCTGACAGATAGCACTGGTTTTCAGAAATGTAAACATTTTTTTTTCTTAATTTTTTTTTTTTTTTTTTTTTTGAGATTTAAAGTTCAGGTTGAATCATCCAATTTTAATTAAAATGTAAACACTTTTTTTTCCACTATTACAGTTTGTAGAAGCGTTTGTGTCTAGAATAGGAAGAATCGTCGTATATTCACTGAAATTAAATCAATATTGATTTATATTACAGTTTCTGAGAGCGTTTCCCAGGAAGAATCGTTCAATCCTATTTCAAATGTAAACGATTTTTAATATTAGAATCTGTAAAAGCGTTTTAGTTTACGAAGGATCGTCCAAACTTAATTTGTAGTCACCGGGCTCAGGGTTGAAACAGAAGCAACGTGGCAAAAGCTGATACACTATTGATATCTTATCCGATATTCAAATCAGACTCGGCAATTTGAGAAGCCGGAAGTCCGTTAAATATACTGTTCAATCAGTAGGAAGTGTATATTCCTTTAGTTTCTCAAACCGATTTATTTATTGTTGTAGAAGGAGTTGCTCGTTGAAAAAGCATTATCTTACTGAAGTAGCAATTATTTTTATCTTCTTAGAATAAGCATCTAAATCGTCTTATTAGGGAACTCCAGATAAAAATATTCGAAAACATTTATTTGCAAATTAGAAGTTATTTTTAATCTAGCGTATCTTTGTTTACCATATTTAATTCGCTTTATATTTCAGTCTGTCTCACTGGTTTAAGGAGCAGCGGGGTGTATCATTGGGATCTTTATGACTTAACTGGAAAATTAGGATACATTTTCGCGCCTAATTGCATTTTGTTTTTCAAATGACAAGATAAAAAATCTATTCCATTTGTTTCAAATCAGCAATTTGAATAATAATATTCTTTTTGTAATGAAGATCACTGCGCGTCTTTTCACGAATACAGCACCTAATAATGTAAGGGAACGAAATAATCTTTCCATTTTTACCAACTTCGGAAATCGTTTCTCGCTGTTGAACGTTATGGATCGCAAATTATAACAAAATCCTTTCTCAGTAATTGCACAACATATAACAAACGTGAAGCAGATTTCTGCAGTGGTATTTAAATTTTACAGAATCATGCATTCAAGAATTCTTCCGAGAAACGGTGAGAAGAACGTAGTTCGCGATAAACTCGTTTAAAATTGAAGCAAGAATTAATCACAGATGTTAAATTTACTTCGACAGAGTTCCTCCCGAACACAAGAATGTAAATGATTTTTTTTATGGTAGCTCAAATGTCTAAGGTGATTATTTGGGATTTTCGGGCAATGATATTAAAAAACGGAGAAAGAGAAAGCAAAAGGAACGAGAAAGATGCACTTATATTTTTAAGCGAAAACAGCAGATCTTTTGTAAAAAGACTTAAAACTTCGTGCGATAAAAGAATCTGGAGGAATCTTACTGATGTTTGCCGCAAGATACTTTCCAGAAAAAGAAACATTTTTTTGCCATCTAACGGAAAGATTTTGCAACAGAAAATCTGGGAAATGCATCGAAAAACATGGAAGTACACTGTTGTGCAAAACAGGACCTCAGAAGACGATAGAAGGAGAAAAGAGTATGATTTAAGAAGAATGACGTTAGTAGTTACAATAAGCATGGCGACAAAAATTCAAGACGAAGTGGAAAAAGTAAAATAACGCCGTAAATACTTATAGCTGCAGCATCGAAACACAAATAAACTCAGGACCGTGTCTGGAAATAGGAGTAACAGCACATGCGAAATATTGGAGCATGACGTGTGGTTTGCGTGTCGTGAGAACAAAATGCGCTCATGTAGTCCAATAGAATCACTTGAACTGGAGTCACCGAATGGTGTTCGATTGTGTTTGTTGTATACTAGAGACAACGAAATGGCCCGTTGAGAACATCTTGGTGATTTTACACGTGGTCGAATAATTGGGAGTCTCGACGAGGGGGCGAACTGTGATGAGTGTGGCCCAAGAGTACGGTATCACCTATAGCATCGTATCGCGTGCGTAGTCGGCCTTCAGAAGTACAGGTGCAGCTGTGCGAAAGACCAGTGTTTGTCGTCTACCAAAAGCCACCTCCAGTAAGGACCACTATCTGCTTCTACAAGCCAAGAGGAAACGACACCAGACAGCAAATAACCTTGCAAAACAATTGAACATGAGCACAGGACGCACAATATCGCGGTTTATGACTTTGTTCGATGACCAGTAAGCGGGGTTCCAATAAAAACTGCTCATCGGAAACCCTGTTTACAGTGGTCCAAAGAAAACAACGACAGGACAGCAGAACAGTGACGTACCGTACTCTTTACTGATGAGAGTATATTCAGTCTCTCTAACGACTCTGGACGTCATCTACTCTGGCGCAAGGTAGGCACACCCTATCGCCACGAAAACATCAATGAAAGAGATAGATATAGCGGCCGGGGTGTTCTTGTGTGGGGAAGCATTCTGATAGATACTGGAAGCACGACCTGTAATCGGTGCGCGCTTCTGTAATGAAGTAATCCTTTCCCATGTCCGTCTGTTTCGAGGTGTCATTGGCGCACAGTTTATGTTAATGAACGATAACTCCACACTCCATCATACGGTGACTGATCTGCTTGAAAATGAAGACATTCAGCGGATGGATTGGTCAGCACGTTCCTACGGCTTAAATCCCATGGAATACGTGTGGGACGCTCTGGGGGATGGCGGGTTGTGGAACTTCAAGCTCTTATCTGACGAGGGGAGGACGTTGCAGGATTTCTTGTGATATCTGGTACCAGCACGGTATCAGCAGACCTTTTTACTCTTATAAGCTACTACGCGGTTCAGCACCCGCAAATAGGATCTGCTGTTCTAATACAAACCACAGATGCTCGATTGGATAGATGTCTGGGGAATTTGCAGGCCAGGGCAATACCTGGAAGTCTTCCTCATGTTCCGCGATCCACTCTCGCACAATCCGGGACGTGTTATTTTTATTTTATTTTTATGTTTTTTGTGGACTGAGGGTTTAACGACCACCGCGAGCAACTTAGTAGGCTATAAGCAGTCTCCCTCCCCTAATTTAATGCCAGTGACCCAGGGAAGGGAGAGAGTCAGTGCTGTAAGACAAATACAATACCCATTCTTCACCGAGACTCGAGCTCGGAACCATCTCGAACGAGTTATCAAAAGCCATCGCTTAGACCACTGTACTACTGGGGCGGCATCCAGTTAGTGTGGCATAACGCACTATTCTGATGAAAGAAAGCACTACTAAAGGAGAATACCGCTGCCATAAAAGGATGTATTTGGTCTGCAATAATGTTTAGGTAGGTTTTAGATGGCATAGTTTCCTGAACGTGAAAAACTGGACCCCAGTTTTTCCGAATATTGCCCGAAGCATTATACTTCCACTATAGGCTTGTTTTCATCACACAGTACATCCTAGTACCAACACCTCCCCAGAATAAATTCAAATAGAAATGACAGAAAATGAGCGTGGAAACATGGTCTCACTAGAATGTACACGCGGTTATTAGGTTGGACGGTGTGACGAGCCTTACAGAAAGGAACATTTTTATTTGTAGTAACTTGAGCACCTCCACGTACGTCACGTTGGAACACATTGTTTTTATCGTCACGTTGTGTTTTTGTTGCTCATTCTGAATGCCTCATTAATGCATTGTGCCCGATGTGCTAATTTTGAGCACCATTCTGTAAATGCTCATGACTTGAAGACCGTAGACTTCTTCCATTTGGTCACGCATCTCCACTGCTGCGATTTTTATGCCCAGGGAAATCTTAAGCGACTTAAATAGCTCTGAAGGATATTTCGTTTCCAGGATTGTCGTCATTTTCACTTCAATCAGTTCTCCAACACGTTCCGTTTTATTCAAATTTCTGAGTGCAACAACCTATTCTAGTCAGGAGAGTATAATGTCATTAGGAGATTCCGTTTTACATGACACTAATTTGACACCAAATGTTATCGAAAGTTACTTATTGATTACCCTACGTCTGTTGTTCACTGCAGACGGCACTTGTGCTGGGAGAGACTTCCGCTGTTATAAAGCAGACAGTGCAATGTTATCTGTACTATCCGCTTATATATCCTTTAGCAGTCTTGGATTCAGTCTTGGATTCAAATTTTCGGATTTTTGGTCCATTGTTGTGCATCTATTGGCCGTTACAATTCTGTGTCATCTCGGCCTTCGAACGCCACCGAGCCATTGCCGACTCTAAGCCGCGGATAATTTTTTATGCTCCAATCACACTATGTATGCTGCTATTGCTTCTATTCTTATGCGTTGCGCAGTTACAACATACTGCTGTTATTAAAACATATCCTTCGAGCACGCATTCGTATCTAGCGTAAAAGTGCGTTAAATCATGTGACTTTCCTATTGGACCTTTAGCAACGCACTGCACTCTACAGCGGGGATGGTCCTCGTTCACTCAATTATATGCTAATATTATACAACTGGGATGATTCCCGCTCATTTCACTATGTACTACTGTTATGGTACTAGGATGCTTCCCATTCACTTGATTATAATCTTTTATTATGCTAGTTGCATTGTTCCATTTCACTCGGCCGCCCCGGTGGCGCAGTGGTCTAAGCGATGGCCTCTGATCATTCGTCCGAAAAGGGTCCGGGTTCGAATCCCGGTGAGGCATGGATGTTGTGTTTGTCTTACGGCACTGGCTCTCTCCCTTCCCTGGAACCAGTGACCCTAAATTAGGGACGGGCGACTGCTTATAGCCCATTGAGTTGCTCACGGTGGTCGTTAAAATACCAATAAAAAAAGCATTTCACTCGATTATGTACTACTATTATTCTACTGGGAATGTTTGTGTTCACTTGATTATGTATTACTATTTACTACTGGGATTGCTCCCGTTCACTTGATCATGTACTACTAATATTATACTACTAGGATGGTTCTCATTCATTTGATTACGCACTTTTATGATGCAACTGATATTGTTTCTGTTCACTTGAATTATGTGCTACTATTATACTACTGGGACGTTTCCTGTTCACTCGATTATGCTCTACTGTTTTACTACTGGGATTGCTCCCGTTCACTTGATCATGTACTGCTAATATTTTACTACAAGGATGGTTCTCATTCATTTGATTAAGCACTTTTATGATGCAACTGCTATTGTTTCCGTTTAGTGTGCTACTATTATACTACTGGGACGTTTCCCGTACACTCGATTATGCTCTACTGTTTTACTACTGGAATTGCTCCCGTTCACTTGATCATGTACGACTACTAACAGGCTACTGGGATAGTTTCAATTAATTTGATTATGTACTTTAATTACCGTACTCAGATGGTTCCCGCTCACTTTATTATGCACTACTATTGTACTGTTGGGAAGGTAGTCGTTTACTTGATCGTGTAGCTTTACTGATATCAAAAGTATTGAATAGTATAATTGTTAGAATTAGAATTAACGACTTCCGTCTAGTTGCACGAAAAAATAAGTTAAAACTACATTAGTTAAAACTCTATTAAAAGCACTGACACACTAATATTTTACTACTAGGATGGTTCTCATTCATTTTATTTATGATGCAACTCATATTTTTTTACCATTCATTTACCATTTGGGCGGCTCCTATTGTAATGACAGCTCCCTTCGTCAAATTCCAGGACCGTGGCAACATCTCTTTCACCCAGTCACATGATTGGGAACTAAAGACTTCTAACCGTGACCACAATGTTAAGACTGATATGTAAATTCTTTTGATTCTGCACTCTTACCTGTGCTATGTATATATACTTGGATGTACGGTCTAATTTTACCATCTGAAGATGGGCGTATAGTTTGTGACCATAATGTTAATCCTGAGAAGTTTAAACTTATTTTATCGTGCAACTAGACGGAAGTCGTTAATTCTGATATTTGCAGCACAAATACCTTTATGTAGTGTATAACGTAATTGTAGTACATAATAAAGCGGATGACGTATCAGCCTCTTTGCATAAATTGTTCAGCAAGTCCTGATACTTGCCAATCAATTTACACCACATATTTCGTTTGACGTGCTATTAAAAGTAATTGTGAACAAAATTTCAGCTTATTTTTGCTATTAGAAATAAAAAAATACAAAATACTGTTCGAAGTTACAGAGGGTGGATCGAAAGTTTTGCAATATTTACACTGGCGGAAAGTGAAAAAAGAACACCAAGAAGGAGACGTCTGATACCAACGAAATTTATACAGCACAATAACGGAATACAGAGGATAACGTGATTAAAACATTATAGCAAAATACAGCTGTATTTGCTGGTAAACTGAAAAATAACATTTCCATGTAACATGGTTAGTACGAGGTTGAACCGCCATGAACTGCGCCACACTATGCAATTCTGGCATGGAGTCTGTCGTACAGATGTTGAATGTAAGTTTGGGGTATTGAGTTCAAAGCATCCGCAACCAGGACACGTAAATCGGGAATGGTCGTGGCTGGCCGTGGAGACCGGATAAGTCGTTGTCCCATAAAATCCCACACGTGATCAATGGGGGACAAATCCGGCGAACGTGCAGGCCATGGAAGTTGTCTCACACCCTGAAGTGCATGTTGCGCTGCACGTGCCGTGTGTGGGCGTGCGTTATCTTTCTGCAAAACACCACGATAGACCGACCTTACAAATGGCAAAACAACGGGCTGAATGTTGTTGTTGATGTAGGAGGTGCTGTTTAACGTACCCGGTACAAACAGTAGTTGTGTACGGGAGTGATAGATGATCGCTCCTCACACTAGGAGACCAGATGTAGGCCCTGTGTGTTGCTGGAGGATGCAAGAAGGGTGGAAACGCTCCCCTGTGCTTCTGCGAACACGCATACGGCCATCGGAGGCTCCCAAGCGGAATCTGCTTTCATCGCTGAACACGACAGATCGCCATTGCGTTCTAAAGTGCAGACGTTGGCGACACCACTGCAGCCGTTCCTGACGGTGGGCTGGAGTCAGAGGTACACATGCCAGAGGCACGCGTGCACGTAGTTCGGCATCCAGTAGACGGTTGCGGATTGTTCGCACGGTCACCTCAGGTACAACGGCAGCTCGGATTTGCGTCGCAGTGGATGTTCCTGAAATTAACATCTCACCTACAAAAACTCGACCCATTGTTGTCACCGGTTGGTCCTGAAATTAACATCACACCTACGTAAACTCGACCCCATTAACATATGTAAATTTCATGATAATCCGCCAATTCCTTCTTGGCGTTCTTTTTCAACTTTCCGCCCGTGTAAATAAACGCATGTGCTGCAGCGGATATGTCACGTGTTTAAACTAATTCAAGTCGCGTACTGTAGTCAGCCGAAACGGATATAAAGTGGTAGACTTTGCTGTGAACAGCATTGCATGTCGTCGTTCTGCCTGTGGTTGGGACGCCTAAAAGATGAACAGCCACAACCGGCTAATTAGGTAACTTTTGCTTTACTAGTTCGAACTCGGCCATAACGCTTCTCAAGCGACACGAAACGTTTGCAATGCGAAAGGGGAAGGTTCCGTGGATCACAGCACCGCAACCAGGTGGTTCAAGAAATTTCGCTCAGAAACATAGACGATCAGCCAAGGTCAGACAGGCCGCAAACCGTGGATTCGGAGGCAGTGCGCCAGGCCGTAGAGGTAAATCCGACAACCAGCATACGGAGATCATCAGGCGAGCTATGCATATTACTGACCACCGTGGTTTGTCACCTTCAGGATCTCGGCAAGGTTTACAGGAGCTGTCGCATCGTCGCTCAGGAACCGACGCCAGCTGAAACAACCCGCCGAGTGGAAGTGTGCACGAAACCCTAGAAGACTCTCGCGATTACGTGCGATGAAAAGTGGGTCTATTTCCATAATCCTAACACACAACGGCAGTTGTTGGGCCCCAGGGCAGCTTCCTGAACTTGATGCCAAACGTGGGCGCTTCGAGCACAAAGTGATGCTCTGGTCTGGTGGAATTTCGAGGGGATAATTCATTACGAATTTGTTTCATACGGTCGGACCATCAACGTCAACTTTTGCTCTGAACAGCTGGAGCGGATGTATGCCGTTTCAGAGGAGAAGTACCCGACACTGGTGAACAGAAAGCGCGCTCTCCTACTGCAGAACAACGCTCGGCCTCATACCGCGCGAACGACCCGGGCAACACGCCAGGAGCTTGAATGCATAGAACTGATGCCACAACCAGCATATAGTCCGGACTACGGATTAGTACTTGTTCCGGTCCATGACCTACTTCCTTCGCGGGCGGTTCTTCAGTAACCAGGAGGAGGTGGCAGGTAGGGTGAAGGAGTTCTTCACCTCGGAGGACCAGGACTGGTACCGTCGCGTAATCGAAGAACTGGCAGACACATCGCTAAAGACGGTGCAACACAATGGCCTATACTTTAAATGCTAGTCAGCATTCGTCGTAATGTTACGTATGAAGACACAAAGTGATCCAAATATTTCAAAACGTTTGACGCATCCTCTGTATATGAATTCTATACCTAGAAGAATAAAAAATCATTGAACCCAAAGGATAATCGTGTATTGGAAATACCGGAAAATATATGGGAGAGCTTGATCATAAGCAAAAAAAAAAAAAAAAAAAAAAAAAAAATCAGTGTGACTTCAAGATGTATCGCTTCTATTTATTTAGAAAATGTCGCTGAAATATTAGATAACATATATGCATGAAGTCGGAAATGTATCGGTTTCGGTATGAGATTGTTTAACTGTTGATTAATCGGTTTCGGTATGAGATTGTTTAACTGTTGATTATAGTTTATAGAATAATAGTTAACTTTAAGAATGTTTTTTGTAGTAACTGGTATTCTAAGGTTAAACTTTGCAGTAAAGCATTACACAGCTTATCTCACGTAAGGTTAAACTTGCCCTAGTAACTTGGCTTCACTGTAAAGCTGCACGTAAATCTTTCCCTTTTCGTTGCATCTGAAAGTCTTACTTATTATGTAACAGATCTCAATACAATAAACCGGCCAGAACCTCAGAGAAACAAAGGTATTTGCGAAATCAATAGTTTGTTCTCAATAAGCCCGTCATCTAATTGGCATGTACGTAGCCACAAATCGCTTAGACTTTGAATAAGATTTACAGTACGTCTTGTTCAAAGCACATATACGTAAATATCCTCTCTGCTAGGTATAATTCTAAAGCACACGACTTTTGTTCTCTTGTGTATTAAGTTTTAAACATAAAATGAGAATCAACTAATAACTGCTAGTTTAGAGTATATAACGAAGTATATTTCTCCGTCATTTTTGTCCACGCCGGGGCTCGAACCCGGGTCCCCTCATTCCGGAATAAGTCGCTCTACCAATTGAGCTACGCGGACGTTCGTTCTGACTGCTACCTGCCTTTATGTCGTGTGCGGCCTGCTGGGAAGGCACGTCCCATCTCTACCCTTCCCCTGAAAAAGGGCCGGGGCATGGCTCACGGGTTAGCCGTGACCATGAGTCGTTGCAGGCAGCCATCCGCTGTAGAACGTGCACCTAAGAACTCCCAGTCAATCTGGTGTGTGGAATGCAACGTCACACACATATATTTTTCGAAGCGCTGGAGAAGGGATTCTCTTATTTTTCCTCTCTCGCGGTGTGGACAGAACATCACACCATTACGAGATTTTGAACGGCCGGGTCATCCGGGAAGTTCGGGCGCCATTATAACGAAGTAAATTTCTCCGTTATTTTTGTCCACGCCCAGGCTCGAACCCGGGTCCCCTCATTCCGGAATAAGTCGCTCTACCAATTGAGCTACGCGGACGTTCGTTCTGACTGCAATCTGTCTTTATGTCGTGTGCGTCCTGCTGAGCAGGCACGTCACAAGTAATTAACTAACGGTGTCATCTCATGTGAAAAGCTACATGTGGCAAAGCCGCGGAGTTGATAATGCAATCTCTACGATGTTTGCGTCAATTGTAATGTGGGACTTGAGGAAGCAGCGGCACGTGACCTTTTCTGAAATTTCTAAATTGCTAACCCTCTTAATCCACAACTCCCGCAGTGCGTGGCGTCGTGAATTAAGGGTGTCAGTAATGGCCCATGCAGACGCCTCAGGTACCGTGACGCGTGAAGAACAGCTGCCATACAGCAATATTGAAACTTTATGTAGCAAAAATCCGAAAGACATTCACATTGCTTTACGTGAGGTTTATGGTGATGAAATAGTAGGCCGGACCATAGTTTCCCGCTGGGCTGCTCGCTTTCCTGAAGGACGTTTAAGCAGAAACAACGACCCGAAGTCAGGGAGGCCGAAAATGGCAACAGATGAGAAAAGTGTGAAACTTGTCGAGGATTGTGTCGAACAAGACCATTGAGAAACGTGCGACGAAATTGCAGAATCTACAGAAATTACAGTAAGATTAGTATTCCATATTTTGAGAACGATTTGAAGAAAAGAACTATTTCGCCCAGATGGAACCCTCATGAATTGACTGTAGGACTGAAACAGATGCGTGTGGACAATGAAACATTGGTGAAAGAAAGATTTGGCGCTGCAGGCAACGCCTTCCTCTTACGAATTGTTGCTATTTATAAAACGCGAGTTAGGGATTACGAACCAGAGCTGAAATCGCAGTCGAGTGACTGGAGTAGTCTATGCCCCCCACGACGCAAAAAAATCCTACTGGCACAGTCGGAAATCAAGCAAATGATGATCTTCGTGTGCGATTACCTTGGCATCATCGTGACAGATAGAATACCATACGGAAAAAGTGTCACACCAGCCTATCACCATGACTTCCTGCAAAACTTTGGGGAAGGTTGTGACAGCTTCGCTGGAGAAGTACAGATGGGAAATGTTACCTCAAGTACCTTATAGCCTAGACATGAGTCCACCAGACTTTGACTTGTTCCCCAAGCTCAAACAATCCATGCATAGACAGCGAGTTTCCTCCCTGGAGGACCTTTTTGCAGCAGTTACCCAGAGCGTACGACAATTGCAAAAAAAAGAAGGAATCCGACTGGAATTCCAAAATGTTGGAAAACTTTCATTTAGAAGCAGGAAGACGACATAGGCTGTAGAGAGGCATCGCTTAAGACACTTTCGTTCTCGTACATATGAAGTGACTTATGTATATAAATAGTTACTACTGAGGATCTATTAGACATACAACACTGCCTAAAAATTTTATATTAATCAACACAGCATAAACAACTAATTCAATTGAGAAATCCAGTGAGCACTTTTAGCTTTCCACACACAAGCTCTTATGTCTTGATTCGAAAATATGTCATTAGATTCTGACTTGTCAGAGTTACAAAAAATCTCAAATTCGTAGGACAGGGATCAGTGGCGTTAAGTTTAGAAAAATCTTTAACGAGGAGAAACTAAACTTACCTAAGAAGAAAGGAGCAAAGAAAAGAAAGTTTAAATAGTCAAAGTCTGGTGGAAGCATACATTCCAACTTTCAATCTTAAAACCATCATTCAATAAGCGTTTTCAATCTGTCTTGTAGAAGAGAAGTTTTAGTCTCCACATACGGACAAATAGACCAGATATTTGTAAATAGGTACGTTTTTGGGATACCTAAGACATCGATAACTGTTCTAGATCTGTTAAATGGTAGCGAGTGAATTTCACTGGCAGGAACTGGTTTAATAAATCCTGACGATTTTTAGCGGAGGTCGAAACAAAAACAGAAACAGCCATGATGAAATATCGAAGATGCACTTTTGATTAGATATCCAGCCGACAGATATTGAAACAAAAACTGCGAGAAATTCGAGCAGTCTGTATACTACTTGTATTTCTGATACTATCTTACCAGTTATTTCTAGTAACAGCTGCAACGAACAGCTAATTCTTCCCCACAGAAATCTTAAAAGCGTCATTTAAGGATATTTCCTTTGTACGAAAACTTTGGAGACCTCGATTATAAAGTAATTAAGCACTCAAGTTTCTTGGGCCTGAGCTTAAGAAGCTTTAATATGAAAGAAATATAAGTTTCCCCACTGTGTAAGGAGTTAGAGTTTTCCACATCTCTTACCCTCGACTTAATCACTGGCCATTAACCTCTTTTACTGGGTTTTCCATTGATCGCGTGCATTTCACTTTTAAGCGTTAGAGCTTCAGTATGAATGGAACTCCACAGTTTACAGCTGTCTCCACGTATCCTGTACTTTTTTCTTATTTTCTATTCTTTTACAGGGAATACGCGAAGCAGTGCTTTCTTACAAACACACAATTAATCTACAGCTTCGTTTTGAGATGGATACAAACAATCATTTCTTCCCATAGTCCAAGAAGAAAAAAAACATAAACGAATCAGACAACCTAGTTTGTTTTGATCCAGACGACTACAGCTAACCGCAGTTTCAGCAATTTTTGTTAAATAACTTGAGCTAAATTAATTTATTTTAACAAATGTGGTCAATTATATGTAATGTGTGAGGATCACGCGCCCACCTCTTCATTCATTCAGATTTCATTTTTGGGTGAGTACTTACTCAGTTGTTCTTAAGGCTCAGTTTCCCGCAAATTGACAAAATTGTTCTTGGTGCACATTGTTTTGTAATTTAACTTGATTTGTTGATACTACGTTAGCTGATTGGTATTAGAAGACCGGACGCTTCTTATGCTACTAGTTCTTCAAAATGACCCGACGTCGAAGTCACAAACGAAGCGATTGGAGTTGTTTATAACGAGAGGTCATCCTCGGAAGCATGGATTTAACGTCACTTCTAAACAACAACACTATTTCAGGACAGCAGAGCATGAACTGAGATCACTTCTGTCAAAGCTAACATCATGTCCAGTCCCGTAATGCTATGAGTTAACACTTTTCTGCTGTTTTCTAATGATGTTTCGCATTGTTCATTCAAACGCACAAGGAGTGGTTTCTACTGGAGCTAAAGATGCAATATCTTCAAAGGCAGTGACAGGTCAATAAGACGAAGATAACGTTCACAAGCTTCGGACAGCTCAGAAGAAATACTAAAATCCCAGGTACCACAGCCTGGTAATTTAACATATTCCCAACACTGAGTCACCGTTTTTTAGGAATAGAAGACAACGGCTTGGTATTGGGCCTACGTTAAATTGCAAGGCGGTGCTAAAAGGGATGACTTTCAGACTGCAGAACATCTGCATGGATTTTTTCTTATTTTTGGTTTTACGCAGCCGTAAAGTGTGTGCATTATTACGAAATAGCTATCAGGAAATGGGCAAAACTTGTAATTTGTGCAAAATGTGTCTCCTCTTAAAACTTAATAATTATCACATTTTGAAAAGTTATAGAAACTAATTTGTATTTAATATAGATGTTAGATATATCAGCATCATTAGCAATAACACCATTCCCAATCAACTGCTGGAACTCCTAGTCTCTTCCACTCGTTTCTGTCGTAAGGTATAATCTTCCAGGACCTTCCGACATACATACCAATTTAAACCACGAAACACAGAAATATCACATGGTGTTTTTCTGTGTTTTTATTGTCGCTAGGGATCCAATCTAGTATTTTCTGTTGTACAACGGTTTTCAGCTCTTCCAGAACTATTTTCAGCCCACTGCCAGTTTTGGGTCTCTGCTTTGATTATGATGCTATCAAGGTTTACTCATATAACGGACTGTAACTGTGAGCGCTGTATTATTTCTCACAAACAAACTCTCAGAGAACACACCTTGTGCAAGTACCCTTGAAGTCCTCCAAAGTAAACAACTTTTAAGTAATTTTTATTCTCCACGCTCTCCGAGCGATATTTGTTTTCTGTATAAATTCTCCAAAACCCGGTTTACTTTGGTAAAGATGAAAATGGGGTTTGATTTCTGCCAATAGATGTGTGTTGGAAAATTTTTCGGAGATTTCACTCTGAAAGTTGATGTTTCACACAGAATATTGGCTTTAATGAAAGCCTTTCAAAGTGTGAGAAACTAGAGAAAGTGTGAATTAAAATAATATAAATGATAGTACAAATGTGGGATTAAAAGTGATCATTCAGAAAACAAAATTAACGGCATTCAATGTTTTTAAAAGTAATGAAGATTTAGCAAGTCATGGAGTAAATCTGGAGGTAATCAATGCCTACATTTACCTTGGGCAACAGATATCAAGCGATGGCCACATCGGTGAAGAAATTAATCGCCGCATAGAACTTGGTTGGAGATTATTTGGAAGAGACAATACGATTATTAAGAGTAACTTCCCATTATAAAAAAAAGAAAGAAAGGTGTTTAATTAGTGCATCCTTCCAGTTCTTAGGTATGAAACAGAGACTTAACCTTAATTGAAAAAGACATACAGAGCCTACAGACCACTGAAATATGCATAGAGAGATACATGCTTGGTATAAGCAGAAAAGATAAGAAAACGGACTCGCGGACCAGGAAAATTAAAAAGTGGAAGACATCATGATCAAAATAAAATCCCTGAAATGACAATGAGCTGGACCTATTGGTAGAAGAACGTTCCACCTATGGACAAATGAAAAAAAAATATGTATATTTATATATATATATATATGTATATATTATATGGGATGTAAGGTCAGGTGATGCGTAACATCACAGCCTCTCCTTGACAAATGTCAACCCCGCGTTCCCGTGGTGCATCATCTTCCCACTGAAGGGGCTCTGACGACCGCTAATAGCGGTATAACTATACCATCGGGATTAGAGGAAATGCTATCCCACACTCACCAACCCGCTTGGCCAGCGTGGTGAGTTATGGCCAAACCCCTCCAAAATGACTCCACAACTTAAATCTTGGACCTCAGTCTCCGGCAGCTGGAATATACCTGGCCAAGGCAGCGGTCAGTGCGACATGAAGGCAGAGGGTGCTAAGAATCTTCGGAGGACCGGACTAGGCTGCCATCTAATGCTGACCTTGGCTACGTATAATGGACGCTCCCTATCTTCTGATTCAAGGCTTCTTGAATTGGAAGAGAAACTACAAAGGATCAAGTGGAACATCGTCGGGCCAAGTGAGGTAAAGAGAAAAGGAGAAGATCGCATTTAACTGAAAAGTGGACATCTGTTCTACTATCGTGGGACAGATACTGGCAGAACAAGTGGTGTTGGATTTATAATAAACGAGAAACTGAAGAATAAAGTTGTATAAGTTGAATGTTCCTCTGACAGAGCTGCACGACTCGTTATCCAACTCTCGAGAAGATACCAGGCTCAGATTATTCAAACTTATGCACCCACCACAAGTCATCCTGAAGAATAAATTGAAGAGTTTTATGAGGAAATTCGTCATCTAAATAATAAAGGTAAGCAGCACTTGAAGATAATAATGGAGATTTAAATGCAAAAATAGGGCAACGGCAACAGAATAAAACTTCAGTAGGTAAATTCGGTCACGGCAACAGAAACCAGCGTGGAAATACTCTCGTAGAGTTTGCAGAGGCAGAAGGGTTTTTCATCTTGAACTCCTTTTTCAAGAAAAAGCCGCACAGGAATTGAACATGAAGACATCCAAATGGGACGACAAGTGAAATTGATTTTATTATGTGTAACAAAAAATTCGTCATAAAAGACTGCAGTGTGCTAAACAAGTTCAACACAGGTAGTGACCATAGATTGGTGAGATATAAGATGCACCTCAACACTAAACTCGAACGTGGCAAACTCACAAGACAAACAAAATGTATTGACATAACCAACCTTAAAAAACACCATAATACCTTCAAGTTGGAACTGAAGAACAGATTCTCTGCTTTAGAAGGCCTAGCATAGGAAGAAGTGGATATTTCTGAAGTTAACAGAAAAGTAACCAAAGCTCTTATGGAAACAGCAACAAAATTAGCTGAGGCTAAGAACAAGTTGCATGTGAACAAATTGTCAGGAAAAACCAAAATGTTGATGCAAAAAAGAAGAGAGATGAGGACAACTAAAGAAGATGTGACTTCCAAAGTGGAATACATAGAGCTGTGCAAGACAGTACGAAAAAGTATCACGGAAGACATAAGGAAATTCAACTGTGAACTAGTAAGGAAAGTAATTGAAAACAACCAAAGCCTAAAGATAGCAAAGGGACATCTCAGTAAGGAAAAAAAACAGATTATGGCACTGAGAAATGAAGATGGTTCTGTAACAAGAAATAGAGGCGAAAAATTTTGACAAGAGTGAAAGATATCTACTCCAAGTTATACGAAAGGGATGATGCATGTACTCCAGACATCATAGAAGGTACCGGTACCAGAGTTCTTCCAGTCCTCCCAGCAGAAGTTACGCATGCAATCAAGAACATGAAGCGGGGAAAAGCTCCAGGAGAAGACGGAATTAATGTAGACATCATACAAGAAGCAAGTGAAGAAATCGAAACAGTACTCGCTCAAATTTTCACTCCATGCCTTAATGAAGGGAAGATTCCTGAGGATTGGAACAACGATAGAATTATCATGCTACATACAAAAGTGACATTGGGGATCACAGGAACTACAGACCTATCAGCATCCTATCAGTGGTTTATGAAATCTTCACTAAAGTTCTTTCACACCGTTTGAAGGTGACACTGGACATGGCTCAACCGAGAGAACAAGCTGGATTCAGGAGTGGCTACAGCACAATAGATCTTATCCACGTACTGATAGAACAAATTAACAGTGCGGGCGAATATGAACTTCCATTGTGCATGGCTTTTATCGATTATGAAAAAGCCTTTGATTCGGTGAAACCATCAGCAGTCTCAATGGCTCTGTCTGTGCACCATACGACAAAAGTATTTCAGAGGACAAAAGTATGCATCTTCAATCCTGCGGTATTGAAGATGCATACATTAATATTATTAATAACATCTATGAAAATGCGAGTGCGAAGATTCGGCTGTTTGAAAATACAACACACATAAAAATTGGAAAAGGAGTGAGAGAAAGTGGCACCATATTACCGAAGCTCTTTAACGCCACATTGGAAAATGTCTTTCAATCACTGAACTAGGAAAAGAAAGGTATAAATGTTAATGGAGATTATTTAACCCACCTTCGTTTTGCTGATGACTTAGTCATTTTTGCAACTATCCCATCAGAGCTACAGAGTATGATCCAAGATATTGCTGACAAGAGTAAAGAAGTGGGGTTAAAAATGAACTTTCAGAAGACAAAAGTGATGTTCAATGCTTTTACACGAAATGAAGATTTATCGATTGATGGAGAAAAGCTGGAGATAACAGACACGTACTTTTTTCTTGGACAGCAGATATCAAGTGATAGTCACATTGATGAAGAAATTAATCGGCGTACAAAACTTGCCTGGAGAGCTTTTGGAAGAAACAGCATAATTTTCCAGAGCAAAATGCCATTATGTTATAAAAGAAAAGTGTTTGATCAATGCATCCTTCCAATGCTTACGTATGATGCAGAGACGTGGACCTTAACTGAAAGAGACATACAAAGGCTGCAGACAACTCAAAGCAGCATGGAGAGGTGCATGCTTGGTGTAACCAGGAGAGATAAGAAGAGGAACTCGTGGATCCGAAAAATGACAAGAGTGGAAGACATCATGATCAGAGTTAAATCCCTGAAATGGCAATGGGCTGGACATACTGCCAGAAGGACAGACCATCGATGGACAGCCGAAATTTTAGATTGGATTCCAAGGGACCGGAAAAGACCCAGAAGAAGACCACATGGGAGATGGGTGGACGAAAATCGAAAGTATGCAGGAGTGACATGGGAGAGACTGCCACAAGACAGACCGTTGTGGAGGAAACCTGGGGAAACCGTCGTCCAGCAGTGGATTGATAATGGTTGACAATGATGACGATGATGATATATTATATAATGAACAGTACTCGCCCAAGTTTTCACTCGATGCTTCAATGAAGGGAAGACTCCTGAGGATTGGAACAATGCTACAATGATCCTGCTACATAAAAAAGGTGACACTGAAGATATCGGAAACTACAGACCTATCAGCTTCCTATTAGTGGTTTATAAAATCTTCACTAAAGTTCTTTCACACCGCTTGAAGGGGACACTGGACATGTCTCAACCAAGAGAACAAGCTGGATTCAGGGGTGGCTACAGCACTATAGATCATATCCACGGACTGAGAACTAATTGAAAGAGTGAGGGAATATGAACTTCCATTGTGCCTGGCTTTTATCGATTATGAAAAAGCCTTTGATTCGGTGAAACCATCAGCATTTAGAATGGCTCTGATATCGTGCGGTATTGAAGATGCATACATTAATATTATCAATAACATTTATGAAAATGCAAAGTGCAAAGATTCGGTTGTTTGAAAATACAATACATATAAAAATTGGAAAGGGAGTTAGACAAGGTGACACCATATCTCCGAAGCTCTTTAATGCCACATTGGAAAATGTCTTTCAATCACTAAACAGAGAAAACAAAGGGATAAAGATTAATGGAGACTATCTAACCCACCTTCGTTTTGCTGATGACGTAGTCATATTTGCAACTACACCATCAGAGCTGCCGAGTATGATCCAGGAACTTGCTGACAAGAGTAAAGAAGTGGGATTAAAAATGAACTTTCAGAAGACAAAAGTGATGTTCAATGATTTTACAAGGAATGAAGATTTATCGATTGATGGAGAGAAGCTGGAAATACCAGATACTTACGTTTATCTTGGACAGCAGATATCAAGCAAGGGTCACATTGATGAAAAAATTAATCGGCGTACAAAAATTGCCTGGAGAGCTTTTGAAAGAAACAGTATAATTGTTAAAAGCCATAATTGTTATGCCATAATGGCGTAAAAGAAAAGTGTTTGATCAATGCATCCTTCCAGTGCTTACGTATGGTGCAGAGACGTGGACCTTAACTAACAGAGACATATAAAGACTGCAGATAACTCAAAAAAGCATGGAGAGGTGCATGCTTGGTGAAACCAGGAGAGATAAGAAGAGAAACGTGTGGATCCGAAAAATTAAATGAGTGAAAGACATCATGATCAGAGTAAAATCCCTGAAATGGCAATGAGCTGGACATATTGCCAGAAGGACAAGCCATCGATAGACAGCCGAAATTTTAGACTGGATTCCAAGAGACAGGAAAAGACCCAGAAGAAGACCACATGGGAGATGGGAGGATAAAATTCGAAAGTATTCGGGAGTAACATGGGAGAGACTGGCACAAGACAGACCGTTGTGGAAGAAATTTGGGGAGACCTTCGTCCAGCAGTGGATTGATAATAGTTGACAATGTTGATGATGATGGATGATGACATTATATATATATATATATATATATAGACACAGGAATATGCGTTGCTAAAAGTGTCTAGTGCCACGTACATGCATGGTGACCATGTAGGGCAATATGTGGCAAAAAAAGTGTATGTTTGATTTGACGTTAATTACGTCTTCAAGGCAGATGAAGTCGCCGAATGATGCCTATAAGAATAATACCCATAACGATGCCGTCGCTGTCAGCCTCTTTCCAGCTTACAGTACTGTCTCTTTGCACCCGTTCACCTGCACAGCGTCTATTACCCTCCATCTACATGTTGTAGCTGGCACCTTAAATCAGCGGACCATACCACTCCTTGCGCTCACTCAATGTCAAGTCATGGTGGTCTTGTTCCCACTGTAGAAGACGCTATCAATAAGAGTTAGTCATCAATACGAACGGGTCGCGAACGTCTCAGACTCTTCTCTAAGAACTTCACTGGATTGTTAGATCCTAAACATTTTATTGTGCGTACTGGTTGAAGTCGCAGTACAGCAAGAGGTAACGGGCGTTCATCTCGACTCTTAAACATCTGAGAACAACCTTTTCCGTCACGTTGAGTGGTTGTACGTCTTTCTTCGGACCACACCTGACACAGCTTTGCTACATCGGTTCTCGAACAACAGACAATGCTCATTGTTCTATATATGTTGTTCACGCCTTCCTTCTTCTAACAGACTTTCCCTTTTTTAACGGCACGGACTTCGTACTGGCAAAACAAAACCCCTTGCTTATGCCGTTGATGCACATGTTGCGCCGGCTTGCGAGTCTTCGCTATGTTTTGTTAGCGTGTGCACCCATGTACGCGAATTTGTATGCGTGTTTATATATGTTTTTATTCACATAAACAAGTATACCCGACAATGTGTATGAACCCACGTCTGAAAAAATATAACCGCATGATGTGGAATAAAACTTGTTCATTACATCTTTTGGTTCGTGCGTCGTTTATTTACATTTCCCCAAATAACCTCAGCGGTACGTGAACCTGACAGTTACTCTTTACCACATTATAAAACATTGAGTTGTTTCGTACGACCTTGAAGCTTCGTTGAGTTTTGGCTGTTAACGTTTTGCTTAATGTTTTTTGGCATCTGAGTACATCGTGATGTGTGGCAAACCTCAAAACCAAAAATTCGCTATCTTAAATCCCGGAGCACAATTTTTCAGCTTACTCGAACTAGATGGTTTTGTTCCTTATTATGCTACCAACATCTACATTCTGAATTTTTTTATCAAGTCCCTAAAGCTCTGATGTGATGATTTAAAAGACTGCCAACACCGTAATTTTTCTTCCAGAAATTGATAAAACAACGTGCTTCACTTTTGTAAGATTCTTCTTCGTTAAGCGGAATGTAGGGAGAAACGCATAATATAGAAAAGAAAAGCAGCCAGTAAGAAAAAGAACTACTCTTCTGTTCCGGAAGGCATAAGAACTGGTAATCTGCTCTTAAATGCTTTCCCATTTCACACACACATACATACGTGCTGTCCAACAATTCCTTTGCGAGTTTTCGGATTTGCCGAAGTTAGATTCTCTTGTGTGAGCGTGTTTTGCGGCAGTTGCAGGATTTAATTCTCGAAGATGTTTATTCAGCGCGAGAGCAAAAGGATGGGTAAAGACGGGAACGAATTTTTCTCCCCACATTGAGCAAGTTTTACCAATTTTAATCTTCCGCATTCTTTCAGCTGTTTGACGAAACAAAAAGCCCTGTAGGAATCTTTGAAGAATCCGTAATGAATAAAGAGATTATTTTGAAAATTCCGGAACTTGTTCTAGCTTTTTTAACTTACTTTTGAGAGGATTAGGTTTTTAATGTCTTAGGACGTGGTTTCGGTTCGTAAAGACTTGGGATTTAAATAAAAAGTGCCATTCAATAGTAATGGCTTGGTAAGTGAAGTTTTATGAATAACATATTCAATCAGTAACTGTTACTTCAGTTTTTAGTGTAACAGAGATTATTATGAATAAATTACATGGCTTAGGACTCTTCAAGCAAAATATTGGTACAACAAGAACTTGTACATTTCTAGCATTACGTATTGAAACGCTAACCGTATGTGCAAAATGTGTTTTAATGAAAAACTGTGTTCACATTTTTAACTTACATTCTTCCAAATATTGATGAAGACAAGAAAGAGAAGCAGCATAGCATTACTTTTCTCCTCTTACGTCGTATATGTCAGTTTGCGTCTGATTAATTAATGAATTGGAAGCATTTTTAAGCAAAATATAATATAAAATTAATAATTTCCAATTGGGCATCCTTTAAACAAGAACATGTGTCACTCATTAATGAGTGTGCGACGTAGAGCACAGCAAAACGAAACTCACTGATTTATTTTCTGTCCTCCTAAACGTTTGTTATCCAACTACTCATCATGGAAAGATAATGGGAAAAGGATACAGGATATACTAGCACGAATGAAAATGAGCACAGGTCCTCACAAAAAATCATTGTTTCTTTCACAAATGGCGAAGGCATAAGGTTCCATGAAATGAATTATTTTTCGAGTGTGAAATTTCTAATTCACGCAACTTTCAATGATGTCCTTTCCCCATTTTCTTTTCCTGGTGAAATATTTTTAAATATTTTCCTACTCTAAGAAATATATTTTATTTAAATAGATTTTCAGATCTCTCATCCAATTAGAAGCCTTATTACTGCGTTGCACCTTTTAATTTTTTCTTTCGCGAAAGTGAGGCTTTATTTATTTCCTGATTTTGGGCGTGTCGTACCAAATTTTTGATGACTGTTCTACTAGCAGAAGGTAAGCTTTCTTTCTTCTTCATACATAACCAAAGGAAAGTCTAACGGTTTTATTGCCATGTTTTGTGAAGAGACTTTAAATAATATCTTCTGAATACCGAGTAGTTAACGAAAAGCTTTATGTGTGTTTGCTCAATTATAAAAGTTTTCTCTCTCATTATGTTGAAGCTTTTAATCGCCAACATTCCTGCTTAAGAGAAGAGATTGCTTTTATAAAAACAGTTCAACTCTGCAGTTATTTAGAGGAATAGTTTATTAATTAAAATTCCTTAAATTCTCTAGTAGCATTTTGATGCCAATCAGAAAGAGAATATCTGAATAAATTAGGTCACGGTGGACAAGATAAATGTGCTTTTTTTTAAGTCGAGTGGAATTCCTATGGAGCGTTTTCACATCAGATGTTTTCAAAAACAGAACTTTGATTATTTCAGCTTTTAAGATACGAAAAATTGGTGTTTTAAAATGTGTATTTTAGCTTACTGATTTTCATTGCATGTTTTGATAAAATGAAAACTACTAAAACGGAAATGTAATGGATTGTTAAATGATTTTTGTTGCTCAATATGATTCTGTATCATGCAAGCTGCGCGGCGTTCATTAATAATGACGCCGGGCAAGTGCCTCGCGGATGACATGTTGCCTAGCAACCAGTCAGACTGCAAACGATTCTTTGTGCCATTAGCTTCAATTTACTGCGTAATAGAACTCCGTACATCTATTTGTTCGTATTTAATTGGGTTTAAAATGGATTATTCTTTCGGAAGTGTGTCGACGGGTGTCAAACAGTGATCTGTTATGGAGTTTTTAACTCCTGAAAATGCACCTCCCAAAGAGATTCCCGCTAAATTAGTGGCGGTTCATGTTTCTGGATCTTTGGTTATAAGCACTTTTCATTGTTGATTAAGAAAATCAAAGTACAGCGGAGGAATGTTGACCGTAAAAGATCAATCGTGGCGTGGGTGGCGCGTAATCGCAAGTTGCGATTTGAACAGGGAAAAAAATCTATGAGCTCATCAGGAAAAATCAAAAAATAACTCAGAAAACCGTAACAGGTAAGCTGAACACTAGTTTAGGTAGTGTGTCAGTGCAATTGGTAACGTATTGTTTTAGGATAGAGCAAAGTGTGCAAACGTTTGTACCGCGTCACCTAATTACTGAAATGAAGAAATCAAGATTTGAAATATGCCAAATGTTGCTATTTGGCTGTGTAAAATACGGAAGTGATTTTCTACAAAGCATTGTGACTGGTGATGAGAGCTGTGTTCACCATTTTGACCCAGAAATGAAAAATCAATCGGTAGAATACCAGCACCCATCTTCTCCACGAGCGAAAAAATTTTAAAGCTCAAATTTCTACAGGTAAGTGCATGCTCACTGTGTTCTGCTACTACAGAGGCATTATTCACCAGGAGTATATGGTCAAAGGTACGATTATCAACAACGAAAGATACGTGTAAACCTAAAAAAGTTAAAACAAACAATAAACCGCGTGCGTGGGGAAAAAACCCAGTGATTCTACGCCACGCCAGTGCTTTCACTTCAGAGACTGTACATAGAATCGGATTTAAAGTTCTTGAACACACTATCTACAGCCGAGATTTGGCGCTGTTCGACTTCTGGTTGTTTTCTGTTCTCAACAGACATCTGAAAGGAACTCAGTTCACCTGTGACGAAGATGTTCAAGCCGCTACGAGGAAAGTGTTCCGAGAACTATCTGAAGATATTTACACAGACGGGTTAAAAAATCTTGATAAACGTTTGCGTATCTCCAGCGTGAGGAGGACTATGTGGAAAAATAAAATACGTGAATTAAAGATGAAATTCTGAGCTTTGTTCTTGTTTTGTCACACTTTTATACTTTGCCACTGGACGGGTCTAGTTAATTTGCCCGACGTTTATTTCACCGAAGGGTCACTTGACCGAAAATTACTTCACCGAAAAGATTGTTTCACTGAAAGATCACTTGATCGAAAGGTACATTTCACCAAAAGGTATCTTTACCTAAAAGTTCATTTCATCGAAAGGTCATTTCACCGAAGGGTCAGTTTATCGAAAACTTTGGATTTCATTACAGGATCTGTTGAAGCATGGTGCGAGTTCGGCAGACAAGCCACCAAAATGTTAGGGGATTATACTCAGAATGCACTTTTGATTTCTCTGGGTCACAGAGAGCGCAAAGATTTAGTTTTAAGACAGATCTTTTTTTAAGACAATAGGCCTGGGATTAGGCCTTTTTAGCAAATATTAATCATGTTCATAAGGTTTACATAAAAAGTCAAGTTAAAAATGTTGCACATTTTTTCAGGCAAAAGAATCAATTTTAGAGCCCTAGGTCTAAAATTGATTCCTTTTATTCAAGAAGGCTTAGGCCTTCTTAGCAAATTTTAATCGTGCGTGTTCATGTTCATAAGGATACATAAAAAAGTTATTTTATGTAATGCTTATGAATATGAGTAGGGTTAACATCTGTTAAAATGGCCTGTGTCTAGGCCTACGGTCAAAAAATTAATGTTTTGTGGTTGAGTAAAAGTGGAACATTATTTACTAGATTTGCTATGTAACCCTTATGAATATGAGCTCGGAAGATTAAAATTTGACAAAAAGGCACAGATCTAGGCCTTTTGATTAATGTTATATTTCGAAAAACCTACTCATGGGGAGGTGTTTCATAGAAATTAAAAGTGTATTTTTTTATACAATCCAATGATGTTTAGGCGGCCATTTTAACAAAAACTCGCACCACACTCCAACAGATCACTAACAACAAAATTCTAAGTTTTCGATAAACTGACCATTCGGTGAAATGATCTTTCGATGTAATGAACTTTTAGGTAAAGCAATTCTTCGGTGAAGTGAACTTTTCGATCAAATGTCCTTTCGATGAAATGAACTTTTAGGTGAAGTGACCTTTCGGTGAAATGTACCTTTCGATCAAATGAACGATACCCCCACTGGAGTTGTACATAAATATGGAGGCATTACTTACCGAACACCCTCTTCATTTCAATACAAGAAAATATCAAGGCTCTGAAAAAATCTTTTGTCTCACTAACATAAATGATTCAAAAATATTTTAAAGGATAATTTTCTAGCGATTTATTAATAATCACTTACTTATAACTGTACTTCTGCAACTTATACTCTAAATGTAAAGTTTGTTTTGAGCTCTTCTATTCTTATGTAAATCTAGTTTATTCTCGTTTCACATTTTTCTTAACGCTACAGATTCTCCTTCGGCGAATTTGAGTTTGGTAACCAAACGACAGGTCAGGAGACAATGGTGTACGTTCAAGTTTGAGATACGAGGGGCTGTTTTAATTATTCGAAGACACCTTACTTTTGGGCACTATGTTTTGCGACCCATCATGTTTTTGAGTAGACTAAATTTTAGAGCACTGTTAGGAGCAACATTGATGTGATTATATATGGCTTTTCCCAAAACAACAGAGAATGTTTTTTATAAAAAATGTGCAGTACTGCGTTCGATCTCGGCACGAGTCTCGAAGAAACGGTAGTCGTTGTAGTAACCATAGTAACCGGCCACATCTGTTTATCACGCATGCGTCGTCGGTAGTGCGCAGTTTAATAAGCGTTGTTTCATGAACCCCTACCAGTGTTTTCTCGCTGCGATTTTTAGAAAAAGTGAATGTGAAAGAGGAACAAAGATGCACCATTAAATTTTGCTCTCAAAGTCTCTCTCACAGACTTAGGACCCTCTCAAGAGACTTTGCGTCGTGTGCAAGAGGCTTATAAAGATGAATGTCTAGGAAAATCAACAATTTATAGATGACATAAAGAATTTATGGATGGTGATCAGACGGCGGCTTTAGTCGTGCACGGAGGAAGACCTTCAACGAGAGTTATAGTGGTGAACATCAATACAATAGGTGTTATTATACGCGAAGACAGACACCCATGAATTAGAAACATCGAAGATATGGTTCACATTTAAAAATCACCAATTCACAGAATTTTAACTAAGCATTTGGGCATGAAACTAGTTAGTTCAACTTTGGTTCCCCATTTTTTTCATGTGCAGCCCAATGCATTCCTCACATGGCCAGTTCTGCCATTTATGTGAAGAAAATGAATATTAAAGTTGATGCCCCAACCAGCATATAGTCCAGATTTCTCACCACGTGACTTTTGGTTTTTCACCATTTTAAAAAATGATCTTATGGGGACGACAATTTGTAACTAATCAACAACTTATTACATCTACGCAGGGGTGCTTGAACAGCATTTCAGAAGAATTTCAGAAGATATTAAAAAAATGAGAGGAACGTTGGAGCACCTGATATTCGTCGAAATGGACAGTATTTCGAAAAAGCTGACCACTTCCTTGATGATTAAGGTACGCTTATTTTTTTTATAAACCCATTCACAGTTGTTTTGCGGCATTATTAATAAATCGCTAGAAAATTATCCTATAAAATATTTTTGAATCATTTATGTTAGTCAGACAAAAGATTTTTTCAGAGACTTGGTATTTTCTTGTATTGAAATGAAGAGGGTGTTCGGAAAGTAATGCCTCCATATTTATGTACAACTCCAGGGGGGGGGGTATCGTTCATTTGATCGAAAGGTCACTTGACCGAAAATCACTTGATCGAAAGGTCACTTCACCTAAAAGTTCATTTCATCGAAAGGACATTTGATCGAAAAGTTCACTTCACCGAAGTATTGCTTTACCTAAAAGTTCATTATATCGAAAGATCATTTCACCGAATGGTCAGTTTATCGAAAACTTAGAATTTCGTTGTTAGGGATTTGTTGGAGTGTGGTGCGAGTTTTTGTTAAAATGACCACCTAAACATTATTGGATTGTATAAAAAAATACACTTTTAATTTCTATGAAACACCTCCCCATGAGTAGGTTTTCTGTATGTAAGCGATCTTCGTATTTAATTTAGACTTCGTATTTAATTCAACTTACTTTGTTGGTGCTTGATTAATATATGTAAAACAAATTTACAAGCGAGAGAAAGTTGCATGCTGAAGTTGTGACATATTCATGTTTAGATGATTTATTGACGACAATTATGACTACGTACGGTGACTACTTACGTGCTGTGGAAAAAACCAGTTGTTATTCCTCATATTTTCCAGATCCCTTGCAGTGTATTAAAGAGGTATTGTGATTGTGCTTAAGTTTTCAGCTACTTTGGGAAAGACTCATTCGGGACAACAGAATTAAATAACGTTAAAATTTAAGTGTATAGTGAAACTACGGTGTACTTAAAGACTATTGCAACTGATGAACTAAAACATCATAATTCACTATATGCAACTTCTTTATTTCCTGGTGTAGTTGCCAGAAATATAACTATGTGCTGTTGACACCTGACAAGATGGCCTCACAGACTCATGTTGTTTGCGACAAGTTTGGATCTCCTTATCCACATGATGCAGTAAAGCCTTGATTCGTACGTCCAGGTGACCTTGTTTTACGATGAGTATAATGGGGCCTAATGCGTGCCAAGAAAACATTCCTCAGGAATGTATACCGTTGCTTATGGCTTGTGCTGTTGACACCTTACAGGATGGCTCCATAGCCTCATGTTGCTTGGGACAAGTTTGGATCCTCTTATCCACGCGATGCAAAAGAAGCCGTGATTCCTACGTTCAGGCGACCTTATTACAGTCTTGAGTAATGCAGTGCCATTGCTTGCGCGCCCCCTAAAGGCGCAAAAGCGCGCCTTTAGGGGGACGCGCTTTTGTTTTCTGCGCTGTAAACAGCAGCACTCTACAGGATCGTCTGCTGTTCTAGAGAAATTTGCAGCATGGTACAATACATGGTGCGTTCGGTGATAACACTCGGTACACCAATGTTAAATTTTGCATATTTGCAGGATTGTAGCCCATCTGCTCGTTTGCACAGATTTCCAGTCTCCTTTGACGCTTCTGTTTCGTCAACAAGATGGCTGATTTCTGGAAGTTTTATGTATCACTTCCATTCACTGTGCACCCTTTTTATCACGTGCTAGGAAAGCCCAGATAAATATGTGTTTGGAAGATGCTCGAACCGGCATTCCTGGCTTCAACTATTATGCCACGTTCTGAGTCCCTCATATCACTCATTTTGCCCATTCCGACCATCCGTCTAACGATAACTGACGCGTGAAGAGCTTGTCTGCCTGATTTACACCACACACTGAGCTCACGTAACGTTTGTTCGAGTTAACTCTTTATGTGGCGAGGGCAAGTGTACCTAATAGAGAGATATTTCAGCGTATGTGCACTTTCGGTGTTTATCTGTTTATCTAAATTATAAATGAAACATCTACGTTTAGTACAGATCCAGGAGGTTTACCGTAACTTATTTATCCAGTTACGTTGTCATCGAGAAAACGGAATGCATATGCAATAGCAGTGCGAAACAGTATCGCAACGGGCACAATGATTTTGTTTCGGTACACTATTACATTCATGTTGCCTTGGCAAACCAACAAGTAAGTTCGGCAATTAAAACACACTTCTCCATAGACCAGAACTGAGTGCCGCTGGTAAGGTAGACGGACTGCCCATTTTATGGTTGCATTCGGGTGCCATGTTTCCTCCACACGTGTCCTCGTCGAGCATCGGGATAAAGCATGGAATGGAATACATCTGCGAGAAGTACATTGTGCCATCCTGTATTCCATCACATGTGCTGTTGAACACAAAGACATCTTTTACTACAGGGAGCTACGTACATCTCAGCGGCCTCCTTCCTCTGACTCCGTACTCGTGAAGACGGTTTCGTACCTTTTAAGTGCATACTGTGACACCAGAAGCAGTTCGAAGTGATCCCTGGAGTTGGCTACTGGTGATACTATACTCGGGACAAGGCTAACCTGACTATGGAGCTTAAGTTACAGAGTGTGTACTTCCACTGCAAACGTTGCTGTGTGTCAGAGAGTTTAGTCGTGCGTTTTATAACACGCATTGACAACCTTTTTCAGTTTAAAATCTGTGATAGGGTTTCAAAATGGATCATTCTTCGCTTGTTGTGTGGAAAGAGAAATTTATAAACGACTTATAAACCAAAAGGTTCAATACGAAATATTACAGCTGTTGTTTTGATGAAAAGTGACTACAACAGGTATCAATTAGATACTAAAGAAGTTGTCATAAATCATTTGTGTGCTAGATCAGAATTTGTTATTTGTAAACAAAAATTTATTGATTTCACTGGAGTGAAAAATCATAAGCAATTGTCTTTGCGTCACGCAGCTTCTTTTTCTGTATCAGGTTCCAGCCAAGGTTTTTCAATGTGCAAGTGAACAAAGAAATGTACAACAAAGTTATGCAAATGTAAAAAGAATAATGCTTTGCGTAACTCCAAATGCCCCAATAGTGAGCCATGTAATAAAAAGTAAATTGCAACGTTCTTATTTTATGATTCTTCAACAAATAGTTTTTCTGTATTTTATTGAGGGATCTTATTTTGAGATTTTCAAATAAATAATTTTCTGTATTTTATTCCTTGTACCTTATTTTTATCATACGAGTTCAAATCTATTGAAATCGTTTCGGATTTTTACTGTTCCGCGTATAGCTCAATGGGGTGTTGACTAAAACATTAAGTAAATACCCGATGTAAACTTTTTATTCTGCATTTTACTGAGAATGTTAGTCATTTCTAGATGTTACTAGTGAAACGAAGAAGTTACCAATGCTCGTGGGCACTTCACGTTCTTACTAGTAATTTTGCATAGTAACGGATTTCGGGTTTTTACGGTAACATATTGTTGCGGGTCCGAGCGCTTTGATTAGTTACATAGGGTGTGACGTTCTTTAAATATTCGAGAGCTGGTAAAGTTAGGCGAAACGAATGCTAAAGGATTGAAGCGCAGGGATTCAACTCCAGAGCCAAAGGAATACCGAACAGAAGTTAAACTCACAGATATTTTTAATTGGTAAAACGCCCTGTCCGGCAGGAGGCGTTCCCTATTGGTTTACAATCGGGATTTTGTCTCCCGTTCTTTTTAATAAGTTCGAGCCTGCACTTAAGTCTGCGAAATAGTTCTTCACCGCCGGGCGTACCTGAGTTCGTAGAAGTTTAGAATCTGCATGTATTTCGTCAGCTTGACACCGTTTGCAATATTTTCCAGAGGTGTAGTGCGCGAAGCGACAGTGCGCCAAGCGACCCTCTGGAAATCGTGCGCGAGGCGACCTTGTTATACTCCATCGTGGATGAAGCGACACTGCTAATCGAATCATTTTACTTATATACAGTATATATATACAAATCGTAGTGAAATTATTTACATTTAATTAATTAATTACTTACATCAAGTTTTTTATACTAAATACAAGTTTTTTATATCATTTTATATATACTATATATACAATCGTAGTCAAATTATTTACATCTGATTTTTTTTATTAGAGTTTTAACGACCACCGTGAGCTTCAACAGTTTTTTATTTGGAGCAAACATGGACAGGAAGATACAGATGGCCTGTGCTTAACAGTTACCAAAAGATAAACAAGTAGATGGCCTATTTACAATGACGATGAGATATTTACACTATGTGAATGCACTATATACAATGTAAGCAAATTCATAACACTGACAATACTTGACTTAAGGGTTGACTTACTCTATGTACAAAATATGTTCGCAATGTGCATCAGCAGAGTGCCATCTCTAATAGGTGAACACCAGTACAAGGTATAAGTATAAATTTTACAGTGCAAAAACAAACATGTATATTTTGAGCAATCTTGAAGAAAAGAGCAGAAAGCTTATACTTTTCAGTATCTGAAAGATAAGCGAATAAATGATCTATTTACAATGATGGTGTGAACTCTATACAAATTGAATGCAATATCTCTATTGTGAAATGCTGTCAAATTACAAAAAGAACTATTACTTAGGCTTAAACAAGTGCCTCAATCACAGTACCATAGATGAACTTGTAATGAACAACAACATATGTACACAAGGTGCAACGGCATAGGGGAGACACTAATAAGGAATTACAATTTCATGGTACAACTGTAAATTTCACAGTGCAAAGAGTAAAGTATATTAGTACAAACAGAACTTGCGTTTTACAGAAAATTTATACTTCGGGTGCAATACAAATAATGAAAATATGAAACTGACTCCTTGTACAGCAAATGTGCAATACAGCGCAGAACATTATGTACTAGACTGATTATTTCCTGTTAGACACATTGACATGAGAAAAACCACACTGTGTAACATTAACATATAATGGAAATACTATCAAAACGTTTGCTCCGCACCATGAGCATAAAACTTAAGACATGTAATCTTGACCCAACATGCGAAATGTGCCGAACATAAATTTTACAGTGCAATTAGGAAAGTACATTAGTATATACAAAACTGAGCTTTTGGCATAGCAACTATACTTCAGGTACAGTACAAATATCTGAATGATGAACAATTACTCTTTGTACAAACAAAAGTGCTAAACCACGCAGAACATTGTGTAATGGACTGATCATACCCCTTTAGGTACATGTAACATGATCAAAAACCACACTGTGCAAAATCAATAATAAAAGGTAAACACTATCAAACAGTTGCTCAGCACTGTGAGCATAAACCATATATTATAAAGCCCGGCAGACATAAGGAAAGTGCTGAACAAAAAAACAAAACAAAACAAAAACTTTAAACTTATTCTAAGTGCCTGTAGTATAATAAGAAACTCACCTACAGGACCTTGTTGGTGAGAAACATGCAGGCGTGCAGTAACATTAGGAAGGAATGATGAAGAGGGCACCTAAGAACACGTTAATCACAAAACTATACTTTAGTTAGTCCAAACAATTTCACAGAAGTCAGAACAATAGTCTAAGGTCTTCTGATGGACCAGAAAACCATTGACGAAAAGGTGACCACACTGACATAAAGTGTGGGATTCGATTCGCAGCTGTAGCAACAGTGAAAGCAAGCCTCAAGCGTGAAATCAGTCTGTTCCGGAACTGACTGCACATCGCAGCTCCCGCCTGAAAGATGGTAGGCTGTATAGGGGTAGAACGAAGCTGTTGATAGTGGCAAAAAATCACGTGTTTTGCTAATATGAATACATCAGCACATGACTCTGATATAGGAATAGGCGGAGTACTTCTCGAACTGAGTAGCGTGCTATAAGCTGAGAAAGAGAGATCATCAGTACTAAGGCACTGTGCAGTAGTGAAGGTCAGATGTAACAAGGGAAGAAGCACTGTGCAATGTTGATACACATGATCTACATCCGCAATCGTAGAGAAAAACATGCAGTTAGGCGAATCAACAAGCGCCATCCTGAATAATTTGGTAGGAACTGGTAACCGCCGATGAAGAAACAACCATTGGATGTTTCTTTCTGCTGGAACAGATAGTGGCTAGTTAGACATGGACCACACTTGTGAAAGGGCGACATTCGGGACCTCTGGAATCATCAATGGTGTAGCATACAGGTGATCAATGAGACAACGGTAAAGAGACGAGATAGAAAAGCTGGAGAGAGGAAGTGATGAGCCCCGAACGGAAAGGAAAAAGGGAAGAGGAAGAGATGCAGAGGGAACAAGAGTTAACCCAGCTTCAGAGGCAAGGTTAGGGAAGAGGGTACTGATAAAAGAACGGAAGGAATCATACAGCAAAAGAGAGGAAGAGGTAGGGGGGAGGAGGGGGGACAGATCAGAGAAGGGTTTCCAAGAAAGATCTGGAGAAATTAGATCCTGAACAGATACTTTTCTGGCGGGGAGCCAGGAAAGGTCAGTAAAGTAGGGAGCATTAGGGGGATGAAGGATGAAAGAAAAGAACAGGGGCTCAGCTAATAGTTCAGTGGTGGAAGCCGGTGGAGCACGGAACAGGGCTAGAGAACGGAGAAAGGAAAGGACCTCTTTGTAGAAAGGGGAAAGTTTAGAATGGAAAAAGGAGATTGATCCATTAAAGTTACATGACGAAAGTGATTCGGGGATTCCTAGGCGATATCATGACATCTCTGAAGAACGTAACTGGCGACTCTGGTGCACTGTAGTAGCCGCTGGAAAGAAAGCACTTTATGTGCTTTATAGTACGTGCGAACTTCCAGCAGTGAAATACCTCCATCAGTGACTCGACGACAGAGAGTGGAGACCTGGATCCAATGGTACCTGTTCCATATTATCGTTGAGATGATTCGAGTGATTTCATTGAGGTGATAAATGGGTATACGTTCTGCTGACCATGCATATAGGCATGGTGAAAGAATATAAGTCTGAGCTATTCTAGCTCTTGAGAAGTAAGAAGTACAAAACTGGGAACCTCGCCAGAATGCAGCAGTTCGAGTAAGGCGAACAAAACTGGGAACCTCGCCAGAATGCAGCAGTTCGAGTAATTCTGAGAGCATTCCATATTTCATTTTGAGCAGAAAGACGGACTCCGAGATGGACCCCTAGGAATTTTTGGGATGAAGCAGTCCATGAGGCGCCCCACGGGGTGTCAGTCCTAGAGGCCCACGCTCCGCTCCATAGGCCTGCACTCTTGGATGTATTAGGTGATGCCGCTGAACATGAAGAATATTGATCGTAAATCTGGAGCAAGATGTCGAATTCAGCGTCTGTCCTTACACAAAAGGTCGCGTCATCTGCATATGCAGAGTATGTCACAGAAAAGTGCCTAGTACTTGCAGTAGGTGGTGGCAGTGCATCTATAAAAGCTCGATGGACAGACCGAAGAAACGGCTCAAAAGCAATGGCAAAGAGCTGCCCAGAAAGTGGGCAACCCTGCCGAATGCCTTGCCGAAAAGGAATAGGTGCAGTCAAGAAGGCGGCCGTCTTGACATGGAAAGCAGCGTCCTGATAAAGGGCAAGAATAAAGGTAACAAAAGCAAAAGGAAAGCCGAAAGCAATAAGAACAGCAGAAAGATACGAATGTGAGATATTGTCGAAAGCAGCTCTTTGGTCAAGACTAAAGAGGGCAAGTGGTTCAGAGTTAGTACTAGCCAGATGTAGGAGATCTCGAAGGAGATTGAGATTAGAAGTGATGGACCGACCAGGAACCGTGTAGGTCTGGTCGGGAGAAAAAGAAATGGAAGAACTTGGTTGAGTCGACTGGAAAGAAGTTTAGTGAAGAGTTTATAGTCAATGTTTAGTAGCGAGATAGGACGCCAGTTTCCCAAGTCAAGCAGATCGCCTTTCTTGGGAAATAACACCATATGAGCCTCTGTGAAACCCCTCGGAAGAGAAGAGGAAGAAAGAGCAGCATTGAAAGCGGCGAGAAGAAATGGAAGCAACGAAGGGAGAAAAGTACGGTAGAAAAGGAGCGGAAGGCCATCTGGACCTGGGACAGCACGGGAATTTAGAGAGGCAAGAATGGTCCGAAGTCTGCGAAATAGGTTGCAAAAAGGAATCAGAGAGATTGGAAGGAACTTGGGGAAGAGCAAAGAGTAAAGTAGCAGAAGGAGAAACAGAAGGCTGAGGAGTTTCACTGTATTTTATAGTAAAATATCGACGAACCTGAGAGCAAACTGCATCCGGATCAGAGGTGATTTCACCATCAGGCCGCCGAAGTAGTCGAAGCTGATGCGACGAGCGGCGTTTTTCTTCTAACGCGGATAGAAACTCAAAGGAGCAGTCCTCTGGTGATAGATGTTGTAGACTGAGACGAAGAATTGCCTGACGTGCACGAGGCTCAAGAAGTGCTCTAAGATCCGCTTAGTAAGCTGTATTCATGGGATGACTCGCACCAAGCTGTAACAGGATGTTTCGGAGATTTTGCTCTTCCATGGAGTGCGTCGTGCCTTCGGAGAAGGAATGACGTCTAAGAAGATAAATTAGGTAAGATTTTACCTCGAGCCAGTAATTGATGGCACAAGGTGCAGTGGACAGGCCCTCTCGCATATGATCAAGAAGATCTCTGATCTCGGTGCGCATATTCTCATCAGCTAGCAGAGAAGTGTCTAGTGTCCATGACCGAGGCCTAACATGCAGACGAGATGAAGAGTTACAGGAGATAGTGATGGCACAATGATCCCATGAGGCTGTAGGAGAGTGCATACAATCCGTTGTAATGGGTAATGGGCAATAACGGAGCAGAAGCGTAAAATCAATCCAGCCTGGCAGAAAGAGAGGAGGATGCAGATGTATCTCTCCAGGTATGTGAAATGGATGTCGGATGCAATCGTCGGAACACGTCATGTAAATAAAAATCAGACACTTATGATCGCAATTGCTCCACAAGACGTGAACAATGTTCAATCCTCGAAGGAGCGCAATCGAGCTCTGGTTGAAGTGTACAGTTAAAGTCTCCTCCAATGAGCACATGATCTGATGGTAATGCTGACTGAAGTTCAGTACGGAGCTACGAAAATAACAGCGTTAGATGTGTAGATGAACATGGAATATATATGTTGAAAACTAAATATTGTTTTCCATCTAGGACGAAAGTGAGTCGCTGCAATAAATCTCGGCACAGGTTATGAACTTTAACAGAGGAGAGTGCTTGACGAAATCTCTTACGTACACCAATTGCTAAACCTCCACGAAGAGAGAGCCTATATGCGTGATGAAATAGATAGTCCCATCTCCTCCAGCGATGGAAGGGTGAAGTGGAGAGACAATTTGTCTCTTGCAAAAGTAGGAGATCTGCTTTGAGGTGGTGGACGTCTTCATACGCTAAAGCATTCGCCAAAGGGGTACACATAGCCCTACTATTCAGTGAGACTGTCTTGAACAGAATAGTCTGATGATGGTTGGAGGATGTTGTCGGCTGCGTTCTGTAACTTGGCGAGACGGCTACGGAACTTCTTTGCCCAGTAGGGACCACCCAGATCTCTGCCCGGAACGGAGCGTAAATGAGAATGTATCGCCAAAATTTGATTCATGGTGTCAGACAGACAGTGGGAGTAACCTTGCAAAAAATTGCGAGACAGCTTGTCTCTACGGGCACTTATTAGGAACGCATACACCTACTCCCCAGACACAGGTGTCTGTGGAAGAGAGGATGTCTCTAGAATATGTAAAAGGTTTTCACCGGAGATTGGAATAATTGTTCCATCATCTGTATCAGATTCCATAGAGCCTTCAGACGTGAGCATCTGACTACTAGAAAGATCACGTCCTGCCTTAAAGGTGGTTGTAATTCTAAACTTCTTATTCTGAGCGCGTGAAGTTCTACGTCGCTTCGCCCGTCCACGACTTTGTGCTGTAATCGGAATTGGAACTTCCGGCAATTTAAAAGGAACTGAAGAAACAACCTCAACGGTCGGTGTAGCAGTATGACGAGAATAGTCATCAACCATCTCTATAGAAGACTTGGGATTAACAATTGATGCCTCTTTAGACTGAAGAGATGATCTGGGCGCCAATGCATCACCCGAGGTCAAGGGTTTACCCGTAGACGTCGGTTGACCAACGACTGACTCACTACTTCTGGTAGATGTCGGTTGACCAACGGCTGTCTCACTACTTCTGGTAGACGTCGGTTGACCAACGGCTGTCTCACTACTTCTGGTAGACGACGGTTGACCAACGGCTATCTCACTACTTTTTGTAGACGTCGGTTGACCAACTGCTGCATCACTACTTTTTGTAGACGTCGGTTGACCAACTGCTGCATCACTACTTTTTGAGGAAGTCTGCTGTTGCTGGTCTTTAGCACCAGAAGAGGAAGCCGATTGACGTGACAATAAGGAAGAAGGTCGTGCTGTTGACTTGGAAAGAGTGTTCACATTATGAGGGCATAGAGCGCGGGGATGTCCCGTGCCTTTACAATTCGGACAGACGGAGCCTACTGTGATGAATATCTCTCTAATGTGCGTTCAACAGCGTACAGGTAAAGTGGGTGGAATACGCAGCATGTGCTCCTCTGAAGGGAAGACCACACGAACATTGCGGCGAAACCCGAGTAGGTATCTATCTTCTGGTACCTCTGGAAACGAAGAGTAGGTAGTTACACCTCCAATGATCTGGCCATAAGAAAGAAGAGCCGAAATCAAGAGATCATCTGAAACCTCAGGTGGAACTGGTGAGAAACTTACAACAACGAAACTCTGTGAAACAGGTTCGGCATGGATGTGACGATCACCAATTGAGATGCCCTTGGTCAGTACATGTAGGAATGGGCAGGAGTAGAGAAGTAAACAACTACTTTGTAAGGCTTCCTGCCCACATGAGTTATGGCTGATGCAGGAACAATCTCTCGAAGAGCAGCAGTATATGCAGTGAGTTTTGTATTTCTCAGGCTCGGAAACACAACACCATTCTCCACAGTTTGACGGAATTTCAGCCCAGAAGGGGTATCTTTTTTAGGGACAACCTCAATGACTTCGGCATTATGCGTCATCTCATATTGTCCAGGAGAAAAAGAAGACTGGGAAGGTCCCGACTTAGATACGGTTACGTCAGCATATGAGAGGGTAGATGTACGTTGCTTTGGAGATGATTCCGGCACGGAGTGCGAAACATCCATGGCGTCATCATTAGCTTTCAGAGAGGACATCGTATCACCGCTGGGAGACTTGGAAGAAGAGGCGATATCCGATGGTAAGGCAGCAACAGAAGGCTGCAAGGAGGAGTGGTTTATCGAGATAGACTCGTCATTGGTAGTAGTATTCATAGAAGCTGTTATCAGGAGATCATCATTTCCGGTAGCAAGGGTTAGGATGTCATTCTCCCCGGATGCCGCCATTTGCAATGGCGAGGAGAAGCTTAGCCCTTAGCCAGCTTGGCCAAGGCAGAAAAATAAGGTTAAATAATCAAAATAAGCACTTACCAGCTCGGCAGGCATATAAAAAGAAACACGGGACCTTCACACACAACACACACACGAAATAGAACACTGACAAAGAAGAAAAATAACACACACAGACAAAAACTTGAGGAGCTCAGATAATCACGACTAACCCACCTAGAGCAACTCAATGGGCTATAAGCAGTCGCCCGGCCATAATTTAGGGTCACTGGTTCCAGGGAAGGGAGAGAGCCAGTGTCGTAAGACAAACACAACATCCATGCCTCACGGGATTCGAACCCGGACCCCTTACGGACGAATGTTCAGAGGCCATCGCTTAGACCACTGCGCCACGGGGGCGGCTTACCTCTGATTAAGCCCGGTGGCGCAGTGGTCTAAGCGATGGCATCTGATCATTCGTTCGAACGGGGTCCGGGTTTGAATCCCGGTGAGGCATGGATGCTGTGTTTGTCTTACGGCACTGGCTCTCTCCCTTCCCAGGAACCAGTGACCCTAAATTAGGGACGGACGACTGCTTATAGCCCATTGAGTTGCTCACGGTGGTCGTTAAACCTGAAAAAAAAACCAAAAAAAAAACCATCTGATTAATTAAGTACTTACATCATCTGAAATTTGTAGCTTTTGTCCTTAGTCCAACCTGGTAACATAGCTAAATGCTTTCAGGCATTGTTTAAGATTTTTAGAATTTCCAAATTCGACGTGTGATGCACAAACAACAGTTAAAAAAATTAGGAGAACTTGGTCCAAAAAGGAAGAATATATATATATATATATTCTTCTCTGACGACCGCAAATAGCGGTATAACTATACCATCGGGATCAGAGGAAATGCTATCCCACACTCACCAACCCGCTTGGCCAGCGTGGTGAGTTATGGCCAAACACCTCCAAAATGACTCTACAACTTAAATCTTGGCCCTCAGTCTCCGGCAGCTGGAATGTACCTGGCCAAGGCAGCGGCCAGTGCGACATGAAGGCAGAAGGTGCTAAGAATCCCCGGAGGACCGGACTAGGCTGCCATTTGATGCTGACCTTGGCTACCTACAACGGACGCTCCCTATCTTCTGATTCAAGGCTTCTTGAATTGGAAGAGGAACTACAAAGGATCAAGTGGGACATCGTCGGGCTGAGTGAGGTAAGGAGAAAAGGAGAAGATCTCATTGAACTGAAAAGTGGACATCTCTTCTATTATCGTGGGACAGATACTGGCAGAACTAGTGGTGTTGGATTTATAATAAACAAGAAACTGAAGGATAAAGTGGTAGAAGTTGAAAGTTCCTCTGACAGAGCTGCACGACTCGTTATCCAACTATCGAGAAGATACCAGGCTCAGATTATTCAAACTTATGCACCCACCACAAGTCATCCTGAAGAAGAAATTGAAGAATTTTATGAGGAAATTCGTCATCTAAATAATAAAGGTAAGCAGCACTTGAAGATAATTATGGGAGATTTCAATGCAAAAATAGGGCAACGGCAACAGAATGAAACTTCAGTAGGTAAATTCGGTCACGGCAACAGAAACCAGCGTGGAAATACTCTCGTTGAGTTTGCAGAGGCAGAAGGATTTTTCATCTTGAATTCCTTTTTCAAGAAAAAGCCACACAGGAAATGGACATGGAGACATCCAATTGGGACGACAAGTGAAATTGATTTTATTATGTGTAACAAAAAATTCGTCATCGAAGACTGCAGTGTGCTAAACAAGTTCAACACAGGTAGTGACCATAGATTGGTGAGATGTAAGATGCACCTCAACACTAAACTGGAACGTGGCAAGCTCATAAGACAAACAAAATCTATTGACATAACCAACCTTAAAAAACACCATAATACTTTCAAGTTGGAACTGAAGAACAGATTCTCTGCTTTAGAAGGCCTAACATCGGAAGAAGTGGATATTTCGGAAGTTAACAGAAAAGTAACCAAAGCTCTTATGGAAACAGCAACAAAATTAGCTGGGTCTAAGAACAAGTTGCATGTAAACAAATTATCAGGAAAAACCAAAATGTTGATGCAAAAAAGAAGAGAGATGAGGACAACTAAAGAAGATGTGACTTCCAAAGTGGAATATATAGAGCTATGCAAGACAGCACGAAAAAGTATCACTGAAGACGTAAGGAAATTCAACTGTGAGCTAGTGAGGAAAGCAATTGAAAACAACCAAAGCCTAAAGATAGCAAAGGGACATCTCAGTAAGGGAAGAAAACAGATTATGGCTCTGAGAAAAGAAGATTGTTCTATAACAAGAAATAGAGGCGAAATTTTGACAAGAGTGAAAGATTTCTACTCCAAATTATATGAAAGGGATGATACATGTACTCCAGACATCATGAAAGGTACCAGAGTTCTTCCAGTCCTCCCAGCAGAAGTTGCTCATGCAATCAAGAACATGAAGCGGGGGAAAGCTCCAGGAGAAGATGGAATTACTATAGACATCATACAAGAAGCAAGTGGAGAAATTGAAACAGTACTCGCCCAAATTTTCACTCGATGCCTTAATGAAGGGAAGATTCCTGAGGATTGGAACAATGCTACAATGATCCTGCTACATAAAAAAGGTGCCATTGAGGATCTCAGGAACTACAGACCTATCAGCCTCCTATCAGTGGTTTATAAAATCTTCACTAAAGTTCTTTCACACCGCTTGAAGGTAACACTGGACATGGCTCAACCGAGAGAACAAGCTGGATTCAGGAGTGGCTACAGCACAATAGATCATATCCACGTACTGAGAGAACTAATTGAAAGAGCGAGGGAATATGAACTTCCATTGTGCATGGCTTATATCGATTATGAAAAAAGCCTTTGATTTGGTAAAACCATCAGCAGTTACCACGGCTCTGAAATCCTGCGGTATTGAAGATGCATACATTAATATTATTAATAACATCTGTGAAAATGCAAGTGCAAATATTCGGCTGTTTGAAAATACAACACACATAAAAATTGGAAAGGGAGTGAGACAAGGTGACACCATATCTCCGAAGCTCTTTAATGCCACATTGGAAAATGTCTTTCAATCACTGAACTGGGAAAACAGAGGGATAAAGATTAATGGAGATTATCTAACCCACCTTCGTTTTGCTGATGACGTAGTCATTTTTGCAACTACCCCATCAGAGCTGCAGAGTATGATCCAGGAACTTGCTGACAAGAGTAAAGAAGTGGGATTAAAAATGAACTTTCAGAAGACAAAAGTGATGTTCAATGCTTTTACAAGAAATGAAGATTTATCGATTGATGGAGAAAAACTGGAGATAACAGATACGTATGTTTATCTTGGACAGCAGATATCAAGTGAGGGTCACATTGATGAAGAAATTAATCGGCGTACAAAACTTGCGTGGAGAGCTTTTGGAAGAAACAGCATAATTTTCAAGAGCAACATGCCATTATGTCTTAAAAGAAAAGTGTTTGATCAATGCATCCTTCCAGTGCTTACGTATGGTGCAGAGACGTGGACCTTAACTAAAAGAGACATACAAAGGCTGCAGACAACTCAAAGAAGCATGGAGAGGTGCATGCTTGGTATAACCAGGAGAGATAAGAAGAGGAACTCGTGGATCCGAAAAATGACGAGAGTGGAAGACATCATGATCAGAGTTAAATCCCTGAAATGGCAATGGGCTGGACATACTGCCAGAAGGACAGACCATAGATGGACAGCCGAAATTTTAGATTGGATTCCAAGGGACAGGAAAAGACCCAGAAAAAGACCACATGGGAGATGGGTGGATGAAATTCGTAAATATGCGGGAGTGACATGGAGGAGACTGGCACAAGACAGACCGTTGTGGAGGAAACTTGGGGAGACCTTCGTCCAGCAGTGGATTGATAATGGTTGACAATGATGATGATGATGATGATATATATATATATACAAGTAGACGAACGCATTCGCTATATCATGGAGGAATTTGGAAATTCTAAAGACCAACTTGGTAACATAGCTTAATGCTTTCAGGCATTTTTTAATGCCTGAAAGCATTAAGCTATGTTACCAAGTTGGTATAAGGACAAAAGCTGCAAAATTTAGAAGATGTACGTACTTAATTAATTACATGTAAATAATTTGACTACGATTTGTATATACATATGTATATAAGAAAAATCTCTTAAACATGTACTACGAAGTTGCCCTATTCATCCGGGAAATGCGCGCTGCAGCAAGAACCACTGGTGGATTATATAAGTCAAATTCTGTACACCTTCAACCAAGAACTTCCCGTAGAAACCACTGAATCCCACTAAATTAACACACCCAAACTAAAACTCTCACAATTCACATACAACAATAATAAAAATAATAATTTAAAACACTTGGGGTCTGGGACCGGGAGCCACTCATCAGGGAAAGACGCTCACGAACCCTGGTTCAGGTTTCATGCAGGTGTCTTTGAAATATGTTATTTCCAAAACAAGGGTTAAAAATTGTTTTCCTTTTTTTAGTGTTATACGTCTGGTCTTCCCTACCTGAACCAATAACACAGAACTTAAATACAAAAACTTAGCTGAAATGAAACAACTGTAGACTTTATAACTCCACTGAACTCCAATAAATCTAAACTTCGATCATAACACATCCATATCATACAAAAGCGTACCAACAGCTGCCGAACCCACTCCCAGACATATCTTGAATTTTCGAAAGTAACCATATGATGTCCTATGGCGACCTCTGTCGGAGTTCACAAAAAACTGCAACAAAAATTAAATGTTTTTGTGTTTTAATGGATGACAGCAAATGTTAGGTTAAATGCTCCGGGGCGACTCGGGAAAAGGTATTTTAAATTGATGCCCGAAGAAAAATTAGTCCAAAGCTTAAAAGGTAGTAATGTTACATAGTCTGATTTCATAAGATTTTTCCGAATTAAAAGATGTCAATATTTTTTCGAAATGAAATGACCAACGGATAATTATTTTTTAAAAAAGAAGACAAAAGTATTTTTAACTGCTTTGTGCTATTGGGCAAGTTATTGCATATTCTTGTGGTTCTGATGAATTGGGAAATAACAATATTTCTAAGTACGTGTTTAGAGACATTGGAATACCAGCTACTTAAAACATTGGTATCAAAACTAAAATGTGTTCTCTTATCGAAAATATCCAGAATGATACCCTGACTTTGAGGAAGAAGGTCCATATCGAGGAAATGCACATGCTCTTTAGATCCCGTTTCACAAAGCACTAGTCTTGGAGGATAGATGTCATTAATTCGAACAGAAGGTGTACCAGATGAGAATGTTATTAAATCGTCAACGTATCTCAAAGAAATTGTAGGTCAACTAAATTTCTCCTCGTAGTGATGAAGATAAAGATTAGCTAACAGACTGGAGCAATACTTGCCAAAGCTTCAATGACAGTCGAAGTTTTACTTTTAGTTTGGGTGTGTTAATTTAATGGGATTCGGGGATTTCTACGGGAAGTTCTTGTTTGAAGGTGTACAGAATTTGACTTATATATATATATATACACTGCTGGCCACCCAAAATACAACACCAAGAAGGACACGAGATAGCAAAGCCAGATTTACTGGACACATAACAACAGATACAAAGATGAAACGATTGAGCTTACAGGCCCGTGCGACTTTCAGGACATGCAGACATCAATCGTTCGTGTGGCCCCCATGGCTGGTAATAACGGCAGCTACACGCCGCGGCATCGAACGAAAGAGGCTTTGGATGTGAGCTTGGGGTATGTCGGTCCAGGTTGCTTCGACACGTTGCCACAGTTCATCAGGCGTAGCCACGGGCGGTGATTGCCGGGACAGTCGGTTGCCGATCAGCGAACAGACGTGTTCGATGGGCGACATATCGGGAGAACAGGCGGGCCACGGCAGCGGTGACACCTGGTGTGCCGTGAAGAATTGATGCACGATGCGTGCCACGTTAGGGCGCGCATTGTCCTGTTGAAAGGTATCCGCTGGCAGGTCCTGCAGGTAAGGGAGGACTTCAGGCTCCAAAACGTCGGAGATGTAGTGGTGGCTGTTGAGTGTACCGGCGATGCGTACCAGAAGGGTGCGGGTGTCATATACAATTGCGCCACAAACCATAACGCCACGCGACGGACCGGTATGGCGATTCATAATGCAGGCGTTATACATTCTCTTGCCGCGAAGCCACCACACGCGGATCCGACCATCGTGGTGTTGCAGGAAGAAGCGGAATTTGTCAGAGAAGAAAATGTCGTGCCATTCCGTAGTCCAGGTGCGGCGTTCAACGGCCCACTGCCGCCGCACTCGCCGGTGGTGTAACATCAATGGTAATCGGAGCAATGGGCGCCGTGAGACAAGTCCCCGCTTCTGCAGACGATGTTGAACGGCACGTGCTGACACAGGTTGTTACGCAACACACCATAATTCCTGCGCTAACGTTCGTTATGTGGCGGTGCGCGCCGTCAATGCCCGCCGCACAACATGCCGGTCCTCTCGTTTGGTGGTGTGCCGCGGCTGCGGCAATCGCTCACGTCGGTCCGTCCGTCTCTGCTGCACCCACCGAATCCATACTCGCCTCACTGTGGCTGGATGTCGTCCCACACGGGCGCCGATGTCTCGGTACAATAAACCGCTGTCGCGACAAGCAACTATTCGTCCTGTGTCGAACTCCAAAACGTGCTGGAATGACTGCCGTATTCTGCGACGAGGCATCAGGAAGCTTCCCACGCACAGGTCCGGCAGCACAACACACTTCCACCACTACACCCCGGCATCTGTGCACCCTTCTTATAATGCTTCTCGGTATCGTGCCGGGTGCACATGATTTGCATATACCCTGCAACGCTAATCGTTTGCATGTCCTCTCGCGGGCGACGCATGCTGCGAATTTCAGGCCAATCCGATGCTTCCTTCTTGGTGTTGCATTTTGGGTGGCCAGCAGTGTATATAAGACTTCCTGTCTACTCCAAATCACAACACCATAAACACACAAAACAACAAGGAAAGAACCATCAAAACAACCCAAAAGCAAACCACAGAACCACACAACAAGAAAAAGGAAACTTCAAAAAACCACAGCAAAAATGAATACAAAAAAAAAAGGTAATCAGCAGTCGGTAACCACTCTTCAGGGAAAGACATCAGCCAGTCAGGTTTCATGTGGGCGAACAAAAATCTTAGCCAAAAGTAAATATTAGTAAATTTAGAAGTAATTTAGGAATAATTTCTGTTCACCCAGTATTCCCTACCTGACATGGAATCACAAATCAAACAACCCTTACCAAAGCTTCAATGACAGTCGGAATACATCAGAAATCAAGAGGATAAACAACTGAAACACCCAACCAACTGAACAACCAGGCAAACCCTAATTATTTACAGTGGCGACACCTAGTTTGTAAAATATAATAATCAGCAATGGATGTAAGCAACATGTAGTTAATTTTCCGGGGCGACTCGGAAGAAATTAGTATTTTTATGTAGCCCGAAATTATTGAGCTTATTATATTGAGCTTATTACTCTTTCTTCATTTAATATATATATTAGATCCTTATCACGACTATACTCCGAGTCAACCTAAGATTGGACCACTATGAAGGGTACGAAACAGCTACCTCCGCTACGAAAAATAGTCCCTGGCCTTTAGATCAAAAAGCATCAGAATTATTGCTTAGAATCCATTTGTGTTTGCTCAACAGTTTATCAGACAAAATTGCTATCTAAAGAAAATCTAGAAGTTAAAGCGCTTTTAGAAAGAAATTTGTTCTGAAAAGTTGCTGAATCAAGAGCTTCGCACTTTCCGCTATTTCTGTCCATTTGGGATACAACTTGGACAGGGGGAAGGGGTGGAAGACCTCTCTCCCAACATTAACAACGAAGAGACAATAAATTGACAATCGGGGAAACTCGGAGGGTGCGTTACTTAAACAGGCAGTAGGGGACGCAGTTCGGCCTCCACTAGACCCCCACTCACAATCCCCACTACTTGTGAAATTTGTGTGTGGGTGGGGGGATCAGAAAGGAAACAGTAGAAGAGCACATTAACGCAGATGGATACGATTCTTGCGTTCCACGACGAGATGTGATAAGGCTCTCGCATCTTTTCCAGTAGTACACTTTTAGGGTGAATTGGAGTATAGTCGTGGAACGCAAGAACGGTATCCATCCACGTCAATGGGCTCTCTCCTGCTGTTTCTTTTCTGATCCCCCACCACCCACACATCACACAATAGTGGGGATTGTGAATAATGGTCTGGTAGATTCCGAACTTCTTTCCCTACTGCCTGTTTAAGTAACCTACCTTTCGAGTTTCCGCGATCGTCAATTTATTGCCTCTGTATTGTGAATGCTGGCAGAGGTTTTCTACCTTTCCCCCTTCTCTGAGTTGTATCCCAAATGGACAGAAACAGCCAAGAGTGCGAAGCTCTTGATTGAGGAACTTATATCAAATTTATTTCTAAAAGCGCTCTAACTTCTGGAAATTTTTTTAGACAGCAATTTTGTCTGATAAACTGCTGAGCAAATAAAAATGGATTCTTAGCAACAATTCCGTCGCTATTCCTTCTAAACGCTAAAACGAAATAAATTTCTCCGTCATTTTTGGTCTACGCCGGGATTCAAACCCGAGGCCGCTTATTCCGGAACAAGTCGCTCTACCAACTGAGCTACGCAGACGTTTTATTCTGATTCCTATCTGCCTTTATGTCGTGTGCGTCCTGCTGGCAGGTACGTCACATCTCCCCCGAAAGAGGGCCGGGGGCATGGCCCACGGGTCAGCCGTGACCACGAATCGTTGCAGGCAGCCATCCACTGTAGAACGTGCACTTGAGAACTCCCTGTCAATCTGCTGTGTGGAATGCAACATCACACATTTTTATTTTTCGAAGCGCTGGAGAAGGACTTCTCTGATTTTTCCTGTCTCGCGGTGTGGAAATAACATCATACCAATGCGAGATTTTGAACTGCCGGGTCATCCGGATAGTTCGGGCGCCATTAAAATGAAGTAAATTTCTCCGTCATTTTTGTCCGCGCCAGGATTCGAACCCGGGTCCCCTCATTCCGGAATAAGTTGCTCTACCAACTGAGCTACGCGGACGTTTGTTCTGACTACTATCTGCCTTTATGTCATGTGCGTCCTGCTGGCAGGTACGTCACACCTCCTGGTACGTTACAACGCTAGGGACAATTTTTCGTAGCGGCAGTAGCTCTTTCGTACCCTTCGTAGTGGTACACTCTTAGGTTGACTCGGAATATAGAGAATCTCTCTTATGGGTCTCCTTTCAAAATATAAACAAAGCTATCCCAAAATAATAAACACAGAGTGCTTACAATTAAGTGTTGATTTGGTGTTATGCACTAACGAATACTGTTTACTTCGAGCAGGCGCAAGGCCGTTCCTAATGAATTTGGTCCAACCGATGACGGGGTGCCCGTCGACACACACACACACACACACACACACACACACACAACACCAGTAAGCAGGTGGGATCTGTGTTAGCGCGTAGAGCGAGGTCTCCCTCTTTCTCTCCGTTTTCACTGCTGCTTGGACAAGAGGGTTGCAGGCGTCCGCTCAGCCAATGACCCCGCGCATTTAGGCGTCTCAGCTTCATTGATGCCGTTCCCAGGGGCCGCGGGTGGCCTAGTGGGCAACGTTCGTGACTGCCACGGAAAGGACCGCAGGTTCGATCCCAGCAGGTACGAACGCTCGATCCAATAAATATCTGCCGTGCGTCGGATGGGCACGTAAAGTCGTCGGACCCCGGGTACTGGCCCCCGGTAACAGGTAAGGGCGTCTTCGTCCCCCTTTCTACTTCGCTTCCGTGTCACTTTCCTATCGAGCACTCTAGTCCAAATCTCCTAGCTTCCTATTTCTAAGGGTTGTTTAAGACCTGGGGTCAGACACTCCCTTCCTAAAATCCTCTACATATGATCATGATCATGATGCCGTTCCCTTTTGGACTTCATTACAGCATCCTTCGTGCTGTGTGGCATCCAGAGCTAAGCTGCTCTTCCCTCGATATTTGGCATCGGGACGTTGAAGTAAGCACTGACCAAGATGATTCTTATCGCCTGGTTTGAAATTCACCTGCAGGTTGGCTGACTACCATTCATGTTACTTCTCCATCGCTATTTCTCTTATTCCATTATCGGTAGGTAGAACGACTGATAACTGCGTTTCGGAGGATACGACTTATCTTTCCTTGGGCAACAAGCCTTCCCTTCCATCTTATATCTGCGGAACGGGAATTCGACTCCTTACTTTAATAGACTTGCATCGGCTATCAGTTTTGCCTGCTATTCATTTCCTCCTGGGAAACTCCGTTCTCCCTTGGACTTACATCATCCAAGGTGAAGAACATATCTACCCAAGGTTTGCAAGCAAACTGCCGTTTACTCCCCATGTGCGGCTATTTTCCATTTACGGCTCCCCATTCGTCTGACAAGCAAACTGCCGTTCACTCTCCAAGTGCGGCTATTTTACATTTACGGCTCCCCATTCTTCTGACAAGCAAACTGCTGTTCACTCCCCATGTGCGGCTATTTTCCATTTACGGCTCCCCATTCGTCTGACAAGCAAACTGCCGTTCACTCTCCAAGTGCGGCTATTTTACATTTACGGCTCCCCATTCGTCTGACAAGCAAACTGCCGTTTACTCCCCATGTGCGGCTATTTTCCATTTACGGCTCCCCATTCGTCTGACAACCGCAAGTCAGGGGCTTCTGCTATTTCTTTCTTGGCAGCCGGGCCGACCCGACTTACTCGTCCAAACGTCAGAGGGCACCTACCCTCTTTCTCATTCTGAACTTCTCTCTGCTCTGTTGCTAGCCTTCTCACTTTTTTTTTCAACCTCTTAGGATTTCTCTTCTTCCGTACAGGCGCATGTCACTGGCCTCCGACCTCCGATAGCCATAACTTTCGGCGTAGCTTAACGGTTTCCTCGCATTAATGTCCCACTTGAAAGTCTATTTATGACGGCCCAAATGTTGCTCTGTCGCAATCCTGGGTGGTCCCCTTTGTTCCCTGGGGCTCTTCACACAACTCTTACCATTACTTTGTTCTTAACCAGCCGAAACCCATTAATTGACCTCTCCAATTAAGCTTACTAATTTCCCCAATTAATTTTGTAATTGACAGAATATTTGATTTAATCATTAGCATAATTTAAGCACACTCTTTTGGCTCGTTCCTCTTGTTAATTGGTTTCGACCCCTAATTTCATAACAATGTACACCTCTTTAGACAACAGGCCACGCTCTCCTCCTCGTTACACCGATATCGGGTGAATTCATTTTGCATAGGGGTGGTCGTAATTCAGTAAGCAATCAGCGCATCTATTACTTTGTGGTGGGTGATGCACTGCTACATACTGTTGAACGCATTTGGTCATCGTGATAGGCATGGTTATAATAATTTGGCCCATAAGTGTATAGGAATTTGAAATTGCAGCCACAAACGCACGAAAAATTGAACTCTTTGCCACGAAACAGTAATCCGGTTTGAACGTTGTCCGTTTAATTTTAAGGTAGCTGAGTAAACTGCAATGAAAAATGATTTTGTGTGTGTGTGTGTGTGTGTGTGTGTGTGTGTGTGTGTGTGTGTGTGTGACATCGTTTTGGAAAAGTTATGCTGCATATGTAGCTCACAAATAAATAAAACTGGAAAGAGGAAGAGATAATGTAACAGTTTTTGAGTTACTCCATATTAACATCTCCAATTGATAAAAACGTTAACGTCTTAAAACGACTGAAAATCCTTTTATGTCACAAAAATGGAGTTCACTTCGATTTGCTTCTATGCTTTGTAAATTCGCGCATGCAATTAAAGAAACAAAAATTAAATTCTTCAGTTGTCATTAACATTCTATATGTTAGCGTGCGGAGATGCAAACATTGTCTTAAAATGCCTTAGGTTCGTGTGCCAATTGAAATATCAGTCGTTTTTAAGGATCAACATTTTCACGGAAGAATTCAAAAGCTTTGATTCGAAACAAAGAGTCAGCATAAATGCCAAAGGCAACCTGCGAAACACAAAGGGGGATATGAGGAGCCTGCAGCACCGAAGCCTTTTGTGATGTTTCTTTGATAAAACGGCGAAGTTCTGCTGTTAGACAGTCGACAATTTGCTTTGTTTCATGTAAAAGAAAACGCTACAGAGGAAACCGAATTTAAATCTGTAAGAAATTGACGATCTGCAAGATGAATGAAAAAGGTCGAGATAAGAAACAGTTTGCATTCGTACCGTGCAGTTTTGTTTTCCAATGAGGAGTTACCTAATGAGTATTTTCCAGGAGAATTTTGTTTTTATAGATAAGTAATGTGGTAACAAGTAAATTACTTTCCTAAATGAGGCAATGTATTTGTGTTTAGGAAGAGACGCATGCCGTAATTCTCAATGCTATCATTTAAAATAAAAGATAATGTTGCACTGGTCTGTATTGACCTCGCTGGCGCTGTGGTCTAAATACTGGCTTCTGATCATTCTTTTGAAATGGATCCAGGTTTGGATTCCTGGTGACCACCGATGGCGTGTTTGTCTTACAGCACTGGCTCTCTCCTTTCCCTGACACCAGTGACCCCAAATAACGGACACTAATTGCATATATCCCATTGAGTTGCTCATCCTAGTCGTTAAAACCTGACCCCCCCCCCCCCTTCTCGTGTGATTATATAGGAAATTAGGTAAAAACCCGTCATTAATGACGGCGGGAAATAAGATGTGTAAAGTATTTTTTTTAACAACCAGTTAAGCTTTGTTTTGTGACGTCCGAGTGTGAACGTACACTGAAAGAGCAATTGAATTACAGATACCTATCTAATAACGTGCAGCACCACCTTTCGCCCTGATGACGGCGGCGATTCGTCTCGGCATGGACTCGACAAGACACCGGAAGCGTTGGGAAGCCATACGGATCCACCACCCCTGAACAAGCTCCCACAGCTCACGAAGATTTGATGGAGGGGGTCAGAGCCTCGAACATCTCTCTCTCGATAGCATCCTAGATGTGCTCGGTGGGATTGATTTCAGGTGACCTAGCTGGCCAAGGAAGCGAGGTCACGCCGGTGAAGTGTTTATCCAACCATTCGGATACAATTTGGTAGCGATGGAACGGTGCATTGTCTTTTTGCAGGATGAGGTCCCCAGTGGGATTATAAAGACGCAGAAACGGGAGCAAATGGTCGTCCAGGCCCGGTAACGTTGCCTTGTGAGGGACGATGTCACACGTACCAGGGGTCCCATTTCAGTCCACGTAAACAGTCCCCAGACGAGAATGCCACCCCTACTAGCTTGAAGAGTACCCTGCTGGCAAGAAGGATCCACCGCTTCATGTGGTTTGCGCCGTACTTATATCCTGCCATCCGCATGTACCAACGTGAATCTCGACTCATCAATCGAGGCAACATTTTTCCACGTGTCTAAGGGTCCAGTGGCGATGTTCCCGCGCCCATGTTAATCTTCGCACCCTGTGATGTGCGGTCAGCAGCGGTACCCTCGTGGGACGATGGTTTCTGTACCCCATAGCGAGGAGATAGTTCTGGATGGTGTGGCTGCTTACACGCTTTTGTGCACCAGCGTTAAATTGCTGAGTGATTTCTTGTACTGTGGCCTGTCTATCCGCTGTTACAATGCCAGCTAGCCGACGATTACCCCGCTCATTCACACACTGTTGTCCACGGTAGTTGGCCCTTGCAGGGATGGTTTTATCGGATTCGATGTACTCACGGTGCACCCGTGGCACAGTGGCTCGTAAAAATTCCAGTGCCTACATGACTTCCGAGATGAAGTGACCCATTCGTCGGTCCCCGATAATTTGCCCACGATCAAATGCGCTTGGGTCCTTCGTCTTACCTATACTGCGTCCGACTGTTACTGATTCCCGTCGCATCACTCCTTATATTGTCGGATCGCTGCATACGTCATGTCGTTTCCGTTTACAGGGCCGCCCCCAGCGCCACATTTGCATAACGCCAGCTGTCTCTAATTCAATTGCTCTTCAGTGTATGTTTCTTGAACATTACAATTATTAAAAAAAAGGACTACTTTATAGAGTTACATAACAAGCTGGTATAGTTCCCAGTTTCCATTCACGGGACACCTGCTCGAAAATACAAATTTTAAGCAGGACGTCACAAATATTTCTTTCTCGGTTGTTGCCCTAATGATGACATTTTCCACTGCACCACCAAAGTGGGATAAATGTTCAAACGTTCAGACGAAGCAAATTATATTATACGCGATGGTGACGACGAGATACGCAAATGTCTTGGCGATATAGTAAATCATGAGTTTCCTGAAAATTACGTGCAATATAAGTGCGAACGAATGGAGATAATATTTTTAAAGGTGACTGATGGGTATTGAATATTGTACCGGATAAATGTCGGTGTTACAGAATTGGACATTTTGAAGTGAGCAGTGGTAATATACTGATGAAACCAAAGTCTACCGTTTTGTGCTTAATATGACACGGAGACCTTTTTAAAGAAGAAACCTAATCATCTTTGTATCTTAGTGCGACATTTAAGATGAAAGGCAAATCTTTGGGTTTTATGGGGAAAGGAAGTTTTTACATTTTGTGGGGGAAAGCACTATGCTTACTTTTTGTTGTGGAAAGACGGAATTTTGCAATCAGAAAAAAAAATTCTCACATTTTTGGATGAAGAAGGATTTTTCATATCAGAAAAAGAAATCATCTTTTTGAAGAGAGGAGTGTTCAGAATTAAAGAAAAAAGATGATTTTATCAAAACATTCCACTGGCTAATGCATATATACTGCCTATTCATACGTTACTTAAGCAGTGCCAAGCCTAAGTACGTATTTTGATTTGGGGATGTAGTGTCGCTAAGCAATCTCAATATACATTACTACTGGAGGGAGGTCTCCGTATTTCTCTTCCACATCTGCCGGTAGGTACTAAGAATTTATCTTTAACGTCATTCTGATATGTTTTAAAATTTCATCCAATCAGATCCCACGTTTCCTTATTCTAGATCTTTTCCTGCCGAGTCTGGCATTTCAGTTGTTCATTGGTGGTCCGTTCCTCCAACAATATGTCCAACACACTTGAAGGTCTTTACTTCGATCGTGATGTCATTAAATGTTGTCATTTTCATGACCCATGTGTTTATTTTCTTATCTTTCTTGGTTACACCAACACGCATTTCTCTATGTTTCTTTCAGTTCTTCTCACTCTGCGTACGTCTTTTTAAGTTGTGATCCAGGCGAATAAATATTCTTAAATATGATTGCAAATGTGCACTACCTTTTCCAGCGATCTCTGTTTCCAGATGAGATTCTAGAGAACATATTTTTTTTTCTTACCGAAGTAAAGGGAATCAAGGTATTCCACTTTGCCACAATGTAAATATTTCCTTCTTGGTTGCAGTAACATATGGTATAGCTGTAAAATTCATACAGTATTATGTATCTTCGGATACATTAAAGAATGAATGATTTCATGTGATTCTAGGAATGCAAATTAGAGGCTTCTTCCATTTTTCTCAAAAGAACGGTGCCCATTAAATATCCTTCTTTTATCTTTATAAAAGAAAGGATGTCTGGGAGTTTTGGGTGGATTAATTATCTCCCTCTTCCTAAGCAAGACTACGAGTGTCGTATTTCGCCGATGAGACGGTGTTTGTTTTCGTACCCGACAAAAGAATGTTCTTTGTGTGTCATACCACGACAAAATGTTTATTTTGGTTATTTATCTCTAGTAGCAAGTTTTAAATTTGCATATTTTATGTATGTAATTTTTAGTTACACGTAAATGCGAACAGTTTCCTGACTGTACAAAAGCGAAGAATACTCTTCTTGTATTCCTTTATAGGTTTTAAATATTATACATCCGAATCGCGCTGAAATATCTCATAGGAAAATAAACAAAATTTGATAAAATATGAGGTGATTTTTTAAATTTCAGTGTATTCACATTTTATTTAGAGAAACGCATCTTTTGAGACAGACCTAATAGCGATACGCCGATGTAAAATTTAATAAAGATCACCTGTAGGTGAACAAATTTATAGATCAACCGAGTGGTCTGAGGCGGAGGCTCCCGACCAATTTTACGAGTTGAGCATGGGCCCAAGTCCAAGATGAGGACGGACAGCTTGCCTCACGGCTTGGATTCGGGCTCTCTCCTCCGGAAACAGTAGCCCCATTCTCTATATGCCCAGGCGCTCTCACGGAGTCATTTAAATCCCTACACTCCCTAAAAAAACGTAATCTTCTGGCTTCTGAGTAATACTAGAAACCCGACGAAGAAATCCAGATTTGGAGATTGACTATTTTTCAGATTATGTTCATGCAAGTCAGATTAACATGTTTAATTTCGTTCGCTAGTTCATTTTCCCTTGAATTTCTGTATTACACTGCCGGACAATTGCTAAGGACGGATGACAATAGCAACGATAGCAACTATAAAATGGAAGGCAGGAAACCATGAAAATTAGCATAAGTGCAGGATACAGTAAGACGTGTTGTGCGTATGCAAATTTTGGATTGCCGAACTTGTTCGGGACGTCATAGCGCTGATAAGAGATATAAAGGATTTGACGAGTATTGACCGTTGTTGTTCAAACGCAAAGTTGAAAGGGAAAGAATCAACTGACGAACTTGCAATTTTCAGTATGTCTTCCCGACATCACCTAGATGATTTTACGCGTGACCGTATTATTGGCAAGAAGGGCAAAAAATAACAGATGTTGCCAGGGAGTTCGACGTCAGCCACAGTGTTGTTTCAAGGCTTTGGAAATCATTTCAAACAAATGGAGAGTGTAGCAAACGTCACGGGGGAGGGCGTGTTCGCAGTACGACCTCTGCAGAAAATCGGTACATAGTGCTATCAACTAAAAAGACACCGGCGCAGCACAGCTAGTGAGGTAGCAAATCAGTTTATGGCTGCTACTGGCAAGTGGATCTCCCGAAAAACTGTCGCCAGACGTTTGCATAATGGAGGACTATACGCCCGCCGTCCTGTTGTGTGCATTCCATTGTCCAGACGTCGCCGTACCGCCCGTTTGCAATGGTGCCATCAACATCGCAATTGGACTGATAACGACTGGTCTGCTGTCCTCTTCTCAGATGAGAGTAGATACAGTCTATCGTCTGATTGTCGACGACAACTGATCTGACGTGATAGTGGTACTGCATGTTGTCCAGCAAACATACAGGAAAGGGACCCATATCCGACATGTAGTGTCATGGTATGGGCTGGCATCATGATCAATGGCCGTACGTCCCTCTATGTGCTTCCAACTGGGACTATGACTGGCCAACGATACATTAATGATGTTCTGCTACCTCATGTTTGCATGTTCCGTGGTGCTGTCGGTGATAGATTCATTTTCATGGACGACAACGCAACATGTCATCGAACAGTCGCTGTCCAGGAGTGTCTTGAGAGCGAGGAAATTCAACGCCTCGTAAGGCCAGCACGTTCTCCAGATCCGAATCCCATTGAAAATGTGTGGGATGCTTAGGGAGGAGTCTTGCTGGTCGCCAATGACCTCCAATAAACAAGGACACCCTCATCCGTGCACTGACAGAGGAATGGGATAAATTACCCCAACAGCTGCTTGATAATGTTGTGCAAAGCATGACACGACGTGTGGAATCTTGCATCACCCTCCATGGTGGCCATATCCCGTATGACATCTTACGCCGGTACGCCTGCGGACGGTAATGGCATTTTTTTCACGTTTACGTACTCTGCACAAAATGACCTGTTTGTCCATTACAAGAAAGCACAATAAATTGTCTTTCTTGTAATGTCCTGGCATTCTGACATTATTTTATTTCACTTGACATCCAACCACACTTACTTTTTTATGCGCTATATAGCCGTTTTTGATCCGTCCTTAGCAATTGTCCAGCAGTGTACATGCAATATGTAGCAACTACTTTTTTCTGTTATATTTCACATTTTTTGTATATGGACTGTATGTGTTATAACATCGAAAAGATGTAATTGAAGCGTATGAAGTAGCAACGTTTCGTTCACCATTGGGTATGGGAGTGCGAAAAATACGGGTGTCCACAAAGTCTCTTTACAACTTTGCACTTTTATTGCGGACACCCTGTACTATGTACGTTCATGGTATTTGTTGTATATTATACTGTAAATATGAAAGATTTAATTGACAGTATCGCTTTTGGTTATAGGTCCCATACTAACGTAGCAGGTGTTGTTCTATGAAAATGTGGCTCCCACAAGGGAGAGCGCAGTGCGCCGCTTGGTTCATCAAAACAAAATTTAATACACAAAACGCAACGACATTTCCGAACAAAGTATGGGAAAACCCCGCCCATTTTGTCCTAGTATCCGCCAATGGCACCAGAAATCCCCTGGGTCCGTGTTGAATTGGCCGCGGAAGGCCGAGTGTGCAACGTTCGTGTCTGCCACGGGAAGGGCCTCAGGTTCGATCCCAGGCAGGTACGAACGCTCGATCCACTAAATATCCGCCGTGCGTCGGATGGGCACGTTAAGCCATTGGACCCCGGGTACTTGTCCCCAGGTAATAAATAAGGGCGTCTTGCTTCCTCTTTCTACTTCGCTTCCGTGTCACTTTCCTATCGGGCGCTCTAGCCCAAATCTCCTAGTTTCCTATTTCTAAAGGTTATTTAAGACCTGGGATCAGACACACCCTTCCTAAAATCCTCTACATATGATCATGATCATGTCCGTGTTGAATCAAGATCGCAGTGGCCGTCCACGAACATCCTATGAAGACATCGAACGTGCTCGTGATTCCTTTTCACGAAGCCCGAAGAAGTCCATTCGTCCCGCTGCCCGAAGAAGTCCATTCGTCCCGCTGCCGGAAGAAGTCCATTCGTCCCGCTGCCCGAAGAAGTCCATTCGTTCCGCTGCCAGAGAACTACCATTGCCCCGGTCCACGGTACACAGGGTGCTACAGAGACAACTATAGAAAGTACAACTGATACAAGCACTTGACGGGAACTATAGACCACGACGAAAATATTTCGCAGTAGCGATGCTGGATAGACTGAGTGAAGATCCCGAGTTTCTCACACATGTTTGTTTTACAGATGAGACAATTTTTCATGTCTCTGAGCAGTTAAAGAGACACAATGCCATAATTTCGGGGTCAGAAAATCCTCATGCTTTTATGAAACTTGTGAGAGACAATCCTAAAGTGAACGTGTGGTGCAGAGCACATGGTTGGAACTGTAGTTTCGGCTAGATGTTCTACGCGCAACAAATGGTGCGCATATTGAACTTTTGTAATGAGGTAGAAAAACCTTTAGTCTTTGCTTTTATTTATGTGCTCAACCACATTTGTCTATCCCATAGAGTGCATCCGTAATAAATTTGCGAGGTTGTAAAGAGGCTTTGTGGATACCTTGTATTCCTATGGAGATGCGCATTTTCGAAGTACGCCAGTGCTTGAGAAAATTCAAGTGTGAAGTAATTCCAGAGAAACATCTCGTATGGAACTAAGAGGCGTTAAAGGAAGATTGCGTAACGTGATCACTTTTTTATTAAGCGATATAAACTTGGCAATGCAATTCCCTTCGTTAGCTGATTGACATTATCGCTGTGTATGTGTTTTGGTTTCGCTTTTAGTAATCGGTTTCCCTGCGAGCATAAAATTTGACATTGTCTTAAGTAAATAAATACATCGCTCTTAACCACGTTCTTGAAACACACAGCAACCGAAGAAATTGTTTTTCAGCCGCCGCTGTGGAAGTGAACCAACAGAACTCTCGATATCTAGCCGGCTGAAAACAATGTTTTGTCCACAGCGGCGGCTGAAAAACAATTTTTCGGTTGCTGTGTGTTTCTAGAACGTGGTTAAGAGCGATGTATTTATTTATTTACTGTCGTCACGTATTTGGAGTATTTTCAAATTGTCTTAAGTATTTTAGAATGCAAACTAAAGATGAGCACGGTCCTGTGGCTTAAGTTAATTTTCTCATGTTTTAATTAATTTTATTTAAAACTGCTAACCGATTTAACTGACGCAATCGGAAACACACAGCTGAATAGTTAGGCTATCGTCTCTCTTTGGTTATTCGCCTAAATTTCCTAATTATTGTTCATACAAGGTGTCTGAATAGTGACCATGCACTGAATGCGCGAATTGCAGTAATGTAATAATAGAGAAATTGTGAATGGAATTACACTAAACGAAATGACCCTACGTGGAAGTGCTTTGTGTCTGATAATCTTCATGTTGCCCCACACCGAGGCGCGCGTATCTGTAATTCCCGAGCGCTTGGTTGACGGAGGCAGATGTGTCGACTTGCCACTCGTCTCGGCACAAGGACAACAGAGTTGTCTGTGGAACAGAAGGTGTTTTTCGTAGAACGTGTCTCTCGCCATGACTACAAGTACACTGACAAAGTGCAAAATTAGTTCACTAGAAAATTTCGTAATGCAGACGTCGCCCGCCGTAATGCGGTACGTCCGCTCTTAGCCAAGATTCGGGAAACTGGCAGTGTTCTAAGCCACCCACGGCAGAGGAGATCTTACAGGATATCCAGGACAGGATACAGGGGATTCCACAGAAGTCCGTAAGGCGGCTGTCACAGTAAGCTAATGGGCTAAAAAGTACAGCCCACGATATTCTGAAAAGGAAGTGGCGTTTCCACCCGTACAAAGTGTCAGTCGTGCATCAGCTGAAAGAAGCAGACCACGAGGTCCGTGTTCAGTACTGCAGGTGGTTCCGAGAATTCTTGTCTGAAAAAGGCGAATACTTTTTTCTGTGGAGAACACTGAAGGGGAAAGTATACACAGGTAATCCGCATACACTGCAAGAGTTATTTAACGAGGGCACCAAAGCAACATAATACAGGCGGGGTGAAGGTAATTAATGTACACGAGTAAGCATGAAAATACACTGAGATGACATTAGCATTCACAATTCAACGGTAGCGTGGATTGCACAAAAGATAACGCAAAAGGAACAGTAAGATCACAGAGCAAAACTAGGAATGCACACTGGGATGACAAGAGGAATTAACGCAAAATGAAAGCACTGTACGACGCAATAGATGTAACTGGTACATTAATAAGACATGATGAACCATATTATACATAGGGATGGCCAAATAAAGTACACAATGTGAAGACACGATACAACTCAAGAAATGTTACAAGTACAGTAAAAAGCACACGATAAACCATGAGTGCACTCTAGGATGTTATGAGTATATGCCTAAAGTGAAAGCACATCACAAGCCATGGGTTCTGACAGATGACAGAATTTATCATAAATTTGTACGTGCACGATCAAAGCATTAACACAATGTGAAAGCACGGTACAGCACAAGAAATGCAAGAGGTACAAAGGATGCACAAAAACAAACCCCATGAAAGTACACTGGGTTGAAAATAGTATGTACACAATGTGGAAGTATAGAACTGTACAAAAATCAAACAGGTGCAATGAAAATGGCTAAACACTAAGAAGGTGTGTGAGTGCGGTAAATATAACAAATGAGAGATAGAGACGTACACCACATGACATCTCAAAGTAAAACACACTACAGGAACACGGTGTAATACACTAGGTGCATAGACAGAAAGCACTTAAGGTGACTAGGGTACAGCCCCAAGTACATAAAAGTGACGGGAGGTCACGGAATCAGAGGGCACACTGATAACAATGTAAATATGGTAAAGCATAGTACGACACGAAGAACAACAATTCAAATGACAAGATCCCAATGATATGCACACTGAAAACGAGTAAACAAAAACTTGGGTATTACAGCACAGGCTGTAGCACGATCACATGATATACATGGAGACGAGTCGTAGAGTGCAGGAGGGGCACCAGGGTGCCACGAAACTCAGCAATGGAGATGTAGAATGTCCTAAGGTACTGACAGGTGTAGCAGTCCAGAATCAACCGCAAACCATGGAGCGACCGGCGCCCAGGTAGCATAGAAGATGGCTGTTCGACGACTGGAAGAAGCCGACTGGTACTCCAGGCGGAGTCGAGAAAGCAATCGATCTCGGAAATGGCACAAAAGTGCTGTGCTGGCCTGGTGTAAAGAGACCGGCGAGGAAACGGTGCGGAGTTGTTGAAGGTATACGTAAATAACGTGTTTAACCAGCACGAAAAGATAGGCACATACTGACGGAAGAGGCGTAGGTGGATGAGCCCGCAGAAGAAGATGTCTGTAGGCAGTGAACGGAAGATCTTGAGAACAAGAGCGACTGGCAATCCGGAAAGCCTGGTCGAGGAGAGGCATCAGGATGGGACAGTAAAGGTAGACGTGAGAAACGTCTGCCTCCTGTGCCTAGAGAGGGGAGGAGAGAATGGACATGCGAAAGAGAAAATACGGAACAGGGAGGCGATTATGCAAAAAGAGCCAGTGGGTATTAATTTCAAGAGGGGCGGATAAGGGTGAGCGGGCAGCGGCCCAGACAAGAGGAAGATAAGCAGGGGAACCTCGAAGAATAGAAAGCGGTGAAGGGGTGGCAAGGTGCACTAGAAAACGATAAAGAGATTTAGAGGAGAAAGAGGAGAGAGGAAGAACCGAGTTTGAGAGTCGGAGGAAAAACAGCGGCGGAAGAGGGGCAGAAAAGACAGAGACGAGACCGGTGGGGGAGACAAGATCAGGGAAAAGCGAAAGAAGTGCAGTTAGCAGGGAGTCATAGACCAAGCTGCTAGCTGCAATAACGACCCACATCCAACAAATCACACCACATACCATGCGCAAACATTTCTGCACGTGGGTGGGGCCCATTTCCAACAACTTCGGTAGGAACCAGTTCGACATGAACCAGTTTCAACATTTTCTCTCGAAGGAACCATTTCGACATAGTACCAGTTCGACATGAACCAGTTTCGACATTTTCTCCCGAAGGAACCAGTTAGACATGACTTTGTCTGGGTTTTATTGAAAGTATGTACACAATAGAGTTACATTACTGTGCCTACCTCAGACTTTTGACGTAAACAGCGCGTAGCCAATGAAAGAAGGCACGTATAAAGTATATAAGGTGTCCTGTAGGCAGTCTGAAATCATATCACTCGTTGCTGCCATGGATAAAAGGAACGATTTTTCAGATTGGTAGAAAGGGATAATTATCGGCTTTCGGGCCAAGGGTGGCAGTATTTCCGAAAGAGCGCAGTTTGTGAACTGTTGGCATGCTACTGTGGTTAATTTAAAGTGTATCGTGATTGGAGAAATGGCACCATTGAGAAAAAGCGACGTGAAAACTGCGGAGCACTACGTGCGATTGATGTGAGAGGTGGACATCAGCTTCGAAGGTGCGTGAGGGCCGATCGACCCGCTAGAGTGGAGAAGCTCACTCGCCGATTGAACCAGGGGGCTACCGGAAGTGTGTCTAAAACGACAGTGCAGCATTCTGCTGCATATGGGGCTCTGACGCAGACGGGTCTAGTACTATTCGTCCAACGACGATTGGTCCAATGCCGATTCTTCCAAAGGGACGATTCCTCCAATGGACAATTGGTCCAAAGGTACGATTCGTCCAATGGTACGATTGGTCCAATGCCGATTCGTCCAATAGACGATTGGCCCAATTCCGTCCTATCTGTCCAAAGTGCTACTCGTGTTATAAAAATCTCAGCTGTTCTGATTTTATCTCCGATGTTATACGAAAGTGCCGGTAGTACAAAGAATGCAAAATAATGTTACATTTCATGCGTAATATTGTGGTTACAGATTTTTTTTCTACTGTCCTTGCTGCTGATGTAGGAGTTGTTCAATTAACTTCAATGTTTCTCTTATGCATGAAATAATATAAAATACTAGTTTTCCATTTCTGTTTGTAGCATGCTGTGTGGGTCCGCCAACTGGCTAATGGAAACGTTCTGGTCGGGTTCGGACAGAGGCCTTTTCACAGTTTTTATTCTAGCGATGTCATAGTTATAACGTTTACATATCAAATCAAATTAATAATATTGCGCTTTTACTTAAGCACGAAATATTAATTCATAGGCTATAAGCGTAGGCCTTTTTAGCACTTTGTATTCTACCGATGTCATATTCATAACGTTTACATATTAAATCAAGTTAATAATATTGCGCTTTTACTTAAGCACGAAACATTAATTCGTAAGGCCTAGGCGTAGGCCTTTTTAACAGTTTATATTCTACCGATGTCAGATTAATAATGTTTACATATCAAATCAAGTTAATAATATTGTGAGTTTACTTAAACATGAAATATTAATTCATAGGCCCTAGGCCTAGACCTTTTTAAAAATGTTTATTCTACCTATGTCATATTCATAACATTTACCTATCAAAGCAAGTTTTTTTTTATTGGAGGTTTAACGACCACCGTGAACAACTCAATGGGCTATAAGCCGTCGCCCGTCCCTAATTTAGGGTAACTGGTTCCAGGGAAGGGAGAGAGCCAGTGCCGTAAGACAAACACATTACCCATGCCTCACCGGGATTTGAACCTGGACCCCTTTCGGACGAATGATAAGAGGCCATCGTTTAGACCACTGCTCCACTGAGGCGGCATCAAAGCAAGTTAATATTGCGTTTTTTACTTAAGCACGAAATATTAATTCACAGGCGCTAGACCTATGCCTTTTTGACAGTTTTTATCCTACCGATGTCAGATTCATAACGTTTACCTATCTAGAAAACTTACTAATGTTATGCTAGTATTTTTAACTTTACTTAAACGTTAGATTATGACATCAGTAGAATAAAAAGTGTTAAAAGGCCTAGGTCTAGGTGCGTGTAAAGGGCTAAGAAATGATACAATGAGTGCCTTTTATTATATTTTATAACATATTTACAAATACTAAAATACCTAGGTTGTAACTTAAAGTCTTCTAAAAAATCCCGCGGCCTAGGTGTCTGGTAGAGAGCTGAGAAATGATCCGTTGAATGCCTTTTATAAGGTTTTATCAAATGTTTACAAATACCAAATATCTAGGTTGTAACTTAAAATCGTCTAAAAAGGCCCGCGGCCTAGGTGCCTTGTAAAGACCTGAGAAATGATACGATGAGTGCCTTTTATTAGGTTTTATAAAATGTTTACAAATACCAAATATCTAGGTTGTAACTTAAAATCTTCTGAAAAGGCCTGTTGCCTAGGTGCCTTGTAAAGACATGAGAAATGATACGATGAGTGTCTTTTATAAGGTTTTATAAAAGGTTTACAAATACCAAATATCTAGGTTTTAACTTAAAATATTCCAAAAAGGCCGGCGCCTAGGTGCCTTGCAAACAGCTGAGAAATGCTCCATTGAGTGCCTTTTACCAGGTTTATGTAAAATGTTTACAAATATACGGAAATGATCTTTCAAAAGGATATAATGAGCAGAATAATTTAAATCCTTATTCCTTTCTGGAAAATAAAACAGTTTACCGTTGGTAAGATGATACCATTGGACGAATCGGCATTGGACGGATCAGGCATTGGACGAATCGGACTTTGGACCAATCGGCATTGGACCAATTGTCCCTTTGGACGAATCAGCATTCGACCAATCGTCGTTGGGCGAATCGTCCCGGACCAGACGCAGACGGATGGTCACTGCATCTATGGTAACAAAGGTGCATCGACAGAAAAGGCTTATATTTACACGGCAGTATCTGAATTGGACCTCCGCTGATTGGCAAAGGATTGCCTTCTCCGATGAGTCACATTTTCTGCTTAATTGAACGGATGGACGTCGGCGTATAACGCGTGAAACATCGGAGATCAAACGCTCTTCTACCATTGCTGGCAGAACACAAGCGGGTGGGTTCACGTTATGGTCTCGGGAATGTTTTCGTGGCATTCTTTGGCTCCACTCATATCTGTGAAAGGCACTATGGACCTAATTCGCTATGAATACATCCTTTTCAGACCACGTACACCCATACATGCTGATTGTCTTCCCTGGGGCGGAACGGATCTTCCAGAACGGCACTGCGACGTGTCACACAGCTAGAAATGCCCGAGAATGGTTGGAAGAGCACGATGAAGACTTCAATGTACTTCCCTGGTCCCATAATTCGCCAAACTTAAACCCAATTGAGCATCTCTGGAACCACCTCGATCCTGTTGTTCGTTCTATGGATCTTCCAGCACGCACCCTCATGTCAGATGCAATGATGCAATGCAGTCAGTTTTGCTCCACATACCTGTGATCACCTTCCAGCACCTTATTGAGTCACTCTCAGCCCGTCTAGCTGCTGTCTGCGCTGCACATGGCGGTTACTCTGGATATTAGCTGGTGGTCAAAATAATGTGCCTCGACCGTATATATATATATATATATATATATATATATATATATATATATATATATATATATATGTATATATATACTTTCAATAAAACCTAGACAAAGAAGAAAACAAAGCTACAAGGACTCCAAAGAAAGCAAGACGTCAAAGAACCGGTAGATATCATAAAAGAGTCTATTATAGAAATAGATACATAATGACATTAAAGACAGAAAGCAAACACGAAAAACCAACAAAGAAACAACAGATGTCCACAGACCTACAACTCCAGGTAATGAGATAGAACGCCAATCACCAGAAAACATGAACTCTAACAAAACACAGAAATATCGCCTTAATTAAGAGAACAAGAGAACACCGACATTTTGAATGGCTTCTGTGGACTCGACAAAGATTGGGCACACCCAGGGATGGCAAGGTAATTTACTCGTTACGTATTTTACGTAAATTACGCGTAATATACAGGTAATTTACTTGGCGTAGAAAACCAATTTTTTACGCAGACGTAAAGAACTAATTGTCTTTCATGTGTGTGTATAAATAATATAATATAAAAAACACTTTAAATTATTACATTTTAAACTTAAAATTTCTTGTATATTTCACTACGAAATCATTATTATCTTAAGATTGTTCATACAGCTCAGCCACCTATTAAGATATTTCTTTTTAGAAACTATAATGTATCTGTCCTTTCTTGTATATTAAAAATGGAGAAAATAATCTACCTCTTGCACTAGTATCGATAAAAATCACAATGTAATACTGAATAGAATTCAAGATTTTATTAACAGCTTCAAATTCGTCGAGTGTATTTTAATATTTATGTAATTCTATAAAATAAACAATTTTATGTTCAGTTTGTTCACCAAAGGTAATATTTTGACATGAATGTCAATGGAATGTCTATAATGCAACATATTGTACCTTTTCATTTAATAACATTTGTGTTTGACATGTTATCTAGCTGTACACTTCAAAACCATAATTTTACCCTTTTAAAAGTCTAAACGTTTTTCATATTGATTGTGCTATACTTATACCCTTAAAGGAAAAAAACTGTAGAGTTGATAAAACATTAAACTACTTGTTTTAAATGTAACTCTTTAAATGTTTATATTGTCACTCTCAGTTCTTATACACCCTTAATCACACTAATAATCCTCACGGTTATGATCTTGTAACTTAAGAGTATAATATATTTGAACCAATTTCTTCAAACGTTCGAAGCTGAGCCGGTTTCTTGTAGTATTATGGACAAAAGACCAGTTAGAGAAAAGTCTTCCAAGTTGGACTGAAGATGCTGGGATGTTGATTAACTTTAAAGCAACTGCTGACAACCCCTTATGGTGCCGACTGGCGAAGTACCAGAATGTCCGTGGTGATTTAACTCCCTTCTTCATAAGCGCTCCGAACTTTCCAGATTTTTCTCGATATTGATAGCAAGTTAATTAACCACACAAAGCCATGTTTTTTTTAATTTTGTTACCTATTTTAAGCGTTTTTTACTTATTTTACGTTTTCTACACATTTTATGTGTCACGTACACAACCTTTTTTTACACGTAATTGCGCAACCCTGGGTACACCAGAAACCCGCGGAGGTGTTCTCAAATCCAGCAGATCTGAAAAAACATGAATCAACAAACCTAAGGTTTAACCAGACACAAGTTGGCAAATGCCCTAATGAAAGAATAACAAGGTAGAGCAGACCGGATATAGTCATAGGAAGACTGCGGTTATTGAAAAAAGACCGGAAACCATATGGAGGAAATTAGCAAAGACCAACAGTAAGCAAAAAGGTATGTTAAAAAAAACTAAGTGTTTAATATTAAAAGACTCAAGAAGCGGAAATTTTCGAATTGACTTACGGCTGCTCAGAAACTTCCGGAACATATATAACAGGAAACCAAGGGGATCATTATTCGCCTTGAGGTGAGAAAAAGTGTAGACAATGCGTCAGTTAATACTTCCATGCCGTTGCAAACGGATAAACATCTATGAATTTGTGAAATAAAAATATTTCTCTGGACTCCTCTGGAAACTTGGGATTCCCATTTTGTAAAGCATGAAATCAAAACTCAAAACCATTCTTTTATCATATATACTGATTTTAGTTTTGTTGTCAGTTACGCATACTTCCAAGTCGAAGTAGTTAACCTCTCTGCTGGTTACACTGGTTCTTTCTAGCATTGGGTTCTTCGGATAGATTTCCTTAGCTAAAACTGCAAAGCCATTCCAATCACAAGTTAAAATATCATCTACGTATCTCATAACTTTTTGGTTGTTGAATTTAAAATTAGCTAAGAAAGCTTTTGCATAGTGGTGCAGATACAGATTTGCGAGTATACTGGAGAACGAGGTTCCCATCGGGATACCTCTACTCTGCACGAACAAATCTTCACCCATGCAAGTAGTTATTAAACAAACAAAGGGTGTTTAGGTTGTTCCAGAAGCTCCTCTGAATGTTCATAATAGTTGAGAATTTGACAAACAGCTGGTCACAAATGTCACGTAGATCCTTTAGATCCATTGACGTAAACAAGTTTTTGAAGTCGAAAGTATGTATGCACGTTATCGGCGAGGGACTGTAGGAATTGAAGAACTGCTAAACTGGTGTGTTACTACTAACAATCTATGAGGCCTCAGTAGCCTAGAATATGCTTTTTAGTTGATTTTCAGAAATATGTCCAGCTTTTGTGATGTAACTGTTCCTTCGAAAGTTAATAAATCTGAACGTAACCGGGTCCTTGTGAAATTTAGGGATCTCATATGTGAATGGAAACTGTGAACTTAAGTTTTTTTATGCAACGCAAGGATTTCTTTGCGCGGAATCATTTTATCCTGTGAAATGTGCATATAAGTTTCACCATTAAACAGTTCCTCCCTTATTAGTCCAGCATAATTTTTTTTACACGTAAGAGCAAAGTTATTTTTAGCCTTGTATATGAAGAAAATGGTGAATCATTTTTTAATTTCGCTGAAGCTGCTATAGTTTACTTTGGTGTAGCAATAAGCCCCTGTAGCAGACAAAGTAGCAAGCCTGTTTTGAATTGAATCAATAACTAGGCTCAGCCACTGGAGGAATGCCTGATATTGTATTCTATGGGTTTGCACAGCAAATCTCATTAAGTCCTACTTAAGAGTCCTGATAGTAGATTGAACATTATTTTTAAGTCTTAAGTCTATAGTCTGTTCCTTTCTTCATTAACTGACCAAGAGGTTCATCCGTAATCATATTCAGGTCGCCAGTTAGTGTATGCCCGTAGGTAGGGTTAACACATGGCTGGTACTCCTTTGTAGCAGAAACAAGGAAGTCCTTCAGTTATGTCCAGCATGCATCCCAATCTGGAAATCTCCTTGTAGTTTGAACAATTGTCTACCCAGGTTCGTCCCTTATGTAAAGCTAGAGACAATGTCAATAATTTTATGGAGAATACGTCTTTATTATTTAAAAAAAAAGGCTATTAAAATGAATTTTATCCAGCCATATGTTACCCCTACTTACGGGCATATACTAACTGGCGACCTGAATTTGATTGCGGATAAACCCTTTGGCATGTGTGCATATGGCGTTGGGAACTTCCACATTGTCGATGGTACGGTACTTGCCCAGAAATACATCTGGATATTAGAATTCAAGATGTTACCATCATCTGGAAAACCTTATGACGGAACTTTATTTTTCAAGACGAAAATGCTCCATGTCATCGTGTTGTGAAAAAGTGGTTTCAAGAAAAAAGTGAAAATGCTCCATGTCATCGTGTTAAAGTAGTGAAAAAGTGGTTTCAGGAAAAAAGTGTCCAACATTTTGATTGGCCACCACAGTAACCGGACTTAAACCCGATCGAAAATGTGTGGTGTGGTGGAAAATGTCATATGAACTATCACAAAAGAAGTCAACAACCAAAATTCAACTCATTGAAAATTTAATTCAAATTTGGAATCGTATTGTTCAACCCCATGTTTTACAATATCTTGTTCACAGTATGCCAGCAAGATGCAAAGCAGTGATTAAAGGTAAAGGCTAGGCAACAAAATATTAGGTAGATTTTATAATTTTTCTTCATCGTATTTATGTATTTAAATGTTATTTCATTCATTATGAATTACAAATACGATTTGTTGCTGTAAATCTCAGCATTAGATAAATTATCTTTTTCATAATACTTTCGACTTGGTCATGATGTTTGTAATGTGTCTTAAGAACGTAAGTATCTACAGGAAAAACTAAGAATTTTTAAAATCTACATTAAATTTCGCATCTAATGACGTATAAATAATGAAATAACTATGAAAATTGGGTAGTTAAGTAAAGAGTTAAACTTAAAATTTCACGGTTTTCGCAAGTGATGCAAGACACCACCTTATGTGACGAGGGCTGGTGTATCTAAAATGTTATGTGCTGGAGTTAGCCATTTATGTGACGAGAGCAGAAATTTATAATAAATAGGTATCTCATTTTATAAAGCAGCCAGCTCATCATTGCTGTGCTGCATGGGACAAAGACTCTCAGGAAACCCCTGGAAACGACTTGGACGTGCACGGCTATTTTCGGGGAACCCTGTGCATTACATCCTGAAGAAAGAAACCCCTTTCTGCATGAGCGGTAACTGGAGTATCGAACCCACGATGTCGCATATAAGACATGTGTAGCCTTCTGCGCAACGTCTGCGGTCGGCTAACAAACTATCCAATAGAAAACATATTACTGCTTATTTGCACTGTTCGTAAAAGCAATGTTTTAAAGTTACGTCATCGCTAGAAACGAAGTGTAAAATCAGTGGCAGGCAATTCTTGCTAACACTTGAAGCACATGGGTATCGCTGACTTCCAAAACCAGAAAAAAAAAATGAAAATTATGAGCAGACATGAATGTAATGAAAAAAAATTACGCTCACTTTGCACTCCTAGTTGTAAAAATATGCATCCTTACCTGCATGCTTTTTATCTCACCCGAATTTGGAAAAACTGGAGATATGTATCCTGAAATTCCATTTCTGTTCTTACAGAATTACTTAATTTTTTTTTCTGGGAAAATGCTTGCCATGTAAAAAAATATGCTGATACAAAAACAATTTCTGTGCCCTTCATCATCAGACGTTTCGTCCAATATGGCATTAGCCCTTTACTTTTGGGAGACATTCGGAATTATGTAATTGAAGTCTCGTTAAGGCATGGACGTTTAAAATTTATGGTTGAAATTAAATCATATTCCATCGAGTGTGTTTTTTAATGTCAGTCTTCTTTACGCTTTATATCCATTTATTTGTTTTTCCTGTAGTTGTTCAAAAAATTTGCTATAATTCACCAGAAACTGAGAACTTGAAAAATCCATTAATTCGCACTCTACGTTTTGCGTGTAACGACCTTAGGGATTTAAAGAAATGTTTTAAATTAGTCATGAAACCCGAATAGGCTGACAAAAAGTGGTATTAACAGCTCCCCATTTTTCTTCAATAAGCTCTTTTGATCTGCAAAAGAAGTAAAATGAATGCTCTGAACGCTTGAAAAGAAATGAAAAGAATACAGGAAAAAAATAAAAGAATTTGTGGGAGAATTCTGAAGAAGAAAATCAAAGAAAAAAGAAGTGCGCTCTAGTGAGAGAGAGAGAGAGATCAAATAGAGGGAAGAATTGTTTGTGGAGACAATGGAACCTGTCGTGAGCGAGCTTAGGGGAATGGACTTATTTGATGGCGGTGTCCCTTGACAAAGAGTCGTGAGTATCGAACTTGTGGGGTAATTAGTGAGCATTAAACAGGAACCGCCAGCAAAATTACAAGAATCTGGATCGATGAACTCTTCGACTCCAGGGAGAAGATCTTCAAACTTGTCTCTCTCCTGACTCCTTCCAGACGGATATTCTTTCCTTACTTTTATCAGAAAAGACGCTCTTCCATTAGATGCATCAAAACCGACAAATTTAATAGTGGCAGAGGGAGATTTTTGAAATATTTAAAAATTAACTGTAAATTTAGAAATGTATTACTTTGACTCTTTCTGAAAGATGTTACTGCGATTCACAGAAAGATGCGGTTAATGGGTGGTAAACATCCACCGACATATTTTATTTTCCTTAACAACATTCAATATTTTTTTTCCATCTATGAATTTCAATGCAGTTAACAACTCTACTTTGCGATAATTTTATTGAAAATTATCACCTTCGTTTTGCTGACGAAACAGTAAGTGTTGCAAGTACCACCTCAGGGTTGGAGAGTATGACACAGGAATTTACTGACTGCAATAAAGAAGTGAGATTAAATGTGAATTTACGGAAAACAAAAAGTGCAAAAAACGAGGAAGAATTATTCCTCATAAGTACATAGGAAAATAAAATGATTCTTCACGCATCAATCAGATTATGACTATGATCCGCATGAGTTGAGCAGTAAACTACGAGTAGAAAAAATTTCCCATGTGCTTATGGGGAATATTTCTTCCTTGGTTTCCAAATCTGATGTATTTTTAATTTATCTCGCTGCGATGAAGCATCGGTTTGCTTGAATTATGGGACATCTGAAGTTGTTCAGCTCCCTAAGAGGTAATTGCTTAGCTTCAGTTATATGGAACTTTCACGCATCAAGTCGATTCTATGAAGAAATATCATATTCTCCTGTTAAAGGTGACCCCGCATACAAGGCTGACTTAGCATTCGTGGCGCCTGATGGGATAATCTACAAGCGTTTCTGTTGGTGCGCGTGGAAGTGCTGTTTGTTTAGTTCTTCACACACAAATGAAAGATATGCAATTAAAATTAACAGTGCGCGCATTGATCCAAAAGTAAACGCCTAAAACAACGCTCGTTTTGACGTAGGACTACGTCTAACTACGCTGTTAGTATGGGGCGAATTACGGCCGCCCACCTGTGACAAAAATAGGTCCCAATTAAAATCATCATAGTGTTAAAATTACGTGCCGCACACTAATTGTGTTAGCATACTCGTAAACAACATGGAGTCCAATTCGCGTACTGCGCAGTACATCGTGCGCGCGACGCTCTCTCCCATGGCTCCTTGTGCGCAGGGGAGATGATGCGCAATGCGACTGTGCATGGTATCGTTTTAAACCTCTCAATGACATCTTAAAAACGATAAAGAACTGAACTTAAAGGTTTGAACTGGACATTTAAAAAATTGTTTTCTTGTGAACCGCTGAACACTTTTGACAATATCGCGGTTTATCTTGACAGCCGTGAGTGCAAAATGACTGTGCGTGGTATCGTTTTAAAGCTCTCGACGAGATCTATTCAAATAAATAAAGAACATATCGCAGTGATTTAAACTAAAATTTTTAAAAATTGTTTTCGTGTGAAAGGGTTAAAATTTTCGACAATGCTGCGGAATTCGCAGAATGAACGCAAGAAGCAAAAGCGGATAAAATCAAAACAGGAGGCAAGAGCAAGTGATGACGAATGTAAGAAGCCAAGGAAGACAGTGGCCCAACGAAAGAGAGAGTATAAAAAACACCTGAAAACAGCCGCCGCCAAACAAAAATCGAACACACCAGTAGAACCCGTACACGGCCCAACTCGAGCTCTGGCTTGTGTTCGCAATGTATCCAGCATTATTTGTAAAAATTAAGCAAACTACTTTTAATCTCGTAAAACTATGTTGGCTATAACAAACTAAATAAACGCTTTGAAACCATACTCGACTAGCTCGTTTCAACTCTCCGATCTGCAAGTCGTAGTCCTACTTTCCAAACTGGCGGCTCAATCAGAACGGAACATACCTGTATCTTTTTTTCGATTGATTGTAATAATACTTTATTGTGATGATTTGAATTGTTCCACCAACAGCGAGACCTCCCGCCGTCTGCAGTTACCATCGTTCATTGTCGCGAACTACAATACCCCCAGGGTATTTTTTCTCTTTTTATACACTGCTGGCCACCCAAAATGCAACACCAAGAAGGACACGAGATAGCAAAGCCATATTTACTGGACAAATAACAACAGATACAAAGATGAAACGATTGAGCTTACAGGCCCGTGCAACTTGCGGAACACGCAGACATCAATAGCTCGTGTGGCCTCCGTGGCTGGCATTAACGGCCGCTACACGCCGCGGTATCGAACGAAAGAGGCTTTGGATGTGGGTTTGGGGTATGTCGGTCCCGGCTGCTTCAACACGTTGCCACAGTTCATCCGGCGTAGCCGCGGGTGGTGCTTGCCGGGCCACTCGGTTGCCGATCAGCGACCAGACGTGTTCGATGGGCGACATATCGGGAGAACAGGGGGGCCACGGTAGCAGTGAAACTTGGTGGGCCGTGAAGAATTGTTGCACGATGCGTGCCACGTGCTGGCGTGCATTGTCCTGTTGAAACATGGCAGCTGGCATGTCCTTCAGGTAATGGAGGACTCCAGGCTCCAAAATTTCGGAAATGTAGCGGTGGCTGTTGAGTGTACCGGCGATGCGTACCAGAGGGGTGCGGGTGTCATATCCAATTGCGCCCCAAACCATAACGCCAGGCGACGGACCGGTATGGCGATGCATAATGCAGGCGTCATACAGTCTCTCGCAGCGGTGCCGCCACACGCAGATCCGGCCATCGTGGTGTTACAGGCAGAAGCCGGATTCGTCGGAGAAAACAATGTTGTGCCATTCCGTAGTCCAGGTGCGGCGTTTAACGGCCCACTGCCGCCGCACTGGCCGGTGGGGAAAGGTCAATGGTAATCGGAGCAATGGGCGCCGTGCGACAAGTTCCCGCTCCTGCAGACAACATCGAACGGTACGTGCTGACACAGGTTGTTGCGCAACACACCTTAACTCCTGCGCTAACGTTCGTGATGTGCCGGTGCGAGCCGTCAATGCCCGCTGCACAACATGCCGGTCCTATCGTTCGGTGGTGTGCCGTGACTGCGGCATACGCTCATGTCGGTCAGTCCGTCCCTCCTGCACCCACCAAATCCATACTCGCCTCAATGTGGCTGGATGTCATCCCACACGGGCGCCGAAGTCTCGGTACGATAAACCGCTGGCGCGATAAGCCACTATTCGTCCTCTGCCGAACTTCGAAACGTGCTGGAATGACTGCCGTATTCTGCGACGAGGCATCAGGAAACTTCCCACGCACAGATCCGGCAGCACAACACACACTACTTACACCCCGTCTTCTGTGCACCCTTCTTATAGTGCTTCTCGGTGGCGTGCCGGGCGCACATGATTTCCATATGCCCTGCAATGCTAATCGTTTGCATGTCCTCTCGCGGGCGACGCATGCTGCGAATTTCAGGGCAATCGGATGCTTCCTTTTTGGTGTTACGTTTTGGGTGGCCAGCAGTGTATATTCTTTATCTTCTCATATTATATGAAAGAACAAAGTGAAAAAAAAAATCACCTTGGGCAACCGAATCGCTAGAACTGCCTTAAAGCAGGCCCTACCCATATGCTGCTAGGCAAAAGATCACGTTTTGTTGATCGTAGAACGATGTGCGTCGTTCGTTGTTCTATAATAATAAGAAGCTTTGTAATGTTGAGTTTACTTTCGAGTAATGTTGCGGATTTCTTCGGCCATTTCGAAAGTTATTGCCCCTCTTCCTACGTGGAGACTTCCTAACCTCAAAGGTGAGACAATTTTTGCTAGAAATTATTCTTCATGCGTATGCATTAGTCACCGTCAACGAGATTTCTCTACTAGCTGAACAAATCATGTTCCGCAGTTCGGTGAACGCTTGGGTGGCATAGACTCCACTAGACCGTGGAAGGTCCTTCTCAGGAATTCTGTACCAGCTGGACAAATCACGTCCCGGAGTTCAATTACTTACCGCATGAACTCGGCTTGGCGTCGACTTTACTAGAAAGCTCAAGACCCTTCAGGTGTCTTGTACCAGCTAGAGCGGATAACGTCCCGGGATTCGCCTACGCAGCAGTTGTGAGGGCCGGAGACCTCTGTTCCGCAAATGTTCGATAGGATTTAAATCGGATAACTTTGCAGTCAGGTAAGTCCAAGGAACTATTGGAATTTTTTGGGGTTCAGCGACTATCACGAGCGTCTCGAAGGGCTATAATCACTCGCCCGTCCCTAATTTGAGACTACTGGCCCCAAAAAAGTGACACAGCAAACGCCTAAGAAAAACACACCGCCCGTGCCCACCCGGAACTCGAATACGAAAACAATTTGCGCGATGAGTCAGAAGCCGCAGCTTACAATTAATCGTAATCATTTACCATTCCTGAACGACTTGTGTTACAGAGCGTGTTCTTTGCTGAAAGTGTCCAGTGCCATACGAATGCACGGTCACTAAGTCGGGTAACACTTGGTCTGAAATACTGCGTTGTTAGGAACCATATGGGGGGAAAGACGCATTGGTATATAAAAACAATTTGCATACCACGATACTGCCACCCGTGCAGTCTGGTTGAAGATGCTCTTGCATGAGGCGTCGATTACAGACCACCGATCGGAATGTTCGAACTGAAGCTTGGACTAATCGGATCAGGTGAACCTCCTACAGTTGCCCAATATCAAGTCACAGTGCTGTCGAGAGAACCGCAGGCCGGGCTGTCTATAACAGTCACTCCACCTGAGCACGCAAATGTGCCACGGACGCTTTACGTCCTTCTTCCAGGGCGTTCGCTGAAATAAGTGCTTCGAGACGTTTCTCTGTGCACTTCGGTTGAAGTCTGCTATTAATTACGGGGTTATGAGCCGTGACCAATAGTGTTCTCTTTCCGTCCGGTTGAATTACTCCCAAACTGCCAGAAAGAGGACATCACCATGATTACTACTTCTGGTTTTGTCTGGAGGGGATGGACGCTCTTTGGACCAGACCTGCCACACTATCACTATGGCGTCCGTCAAATATCCGACAGTGTCGAGATTCTAGCAGTAACTTTCCTCATGTCTATAATCATTCCGCGTTCAAACTCGGACAAGTCTTTCTCTTTCCAAATTACAACGCCTTCGTAATGGGGAAATGACATATCCTTTTCGTGCCGTCTAATTTATATTCTACGCCAGTCAATCATGCTACTTCTATATGCTGTGGGACGCATGCACCTGTGAAGGCAGGAACAGTAACACTGATCTGCCGTATAAGCGTATATCTCTCGCCTTAATCTTATATCTGAGAACGCATCTTCAAGATTTTCCATCCCCGTTCAGAAATAACTATTGTAAGTATGCTTGCATCTTTTTAAATGTGCGTTATACTGGTGTTGTTGGCAGGTGGTTATCGCTCTCTGTGAGTGAACAGAAAAAACTAGCTTCGTTTCCATATTGAATGCAAAAAGGCAAGAAAGCATTAACTTCTTAGCCATTCTGGTCAAAGCAGATTAAATGCTCTTAAGGCTTAAGAAAAGTTATAAAATCTATGTTTGGCGGAACCAGGGGGCTTTTGATGTTTCAAAGGTCATTGGTATCGAAAGTGTGCTAGACGCATATGGAACCTCGACGTTTGCGCTTATGTTACCACATGGCATATTTTGTTCCTTCGGCCTCGTACGAGCGCAGCGGTAGGAAACAGGCTTAACTGACGTTAGAGAACGGTCTGGGTCAGTAGAAATTAGAACAGAAGGAGATAGACATTGGCGGAAATTCTTATATCCACTGCTAGAGCGATAAGCACGAAGCTTAGAAAAAAATAAGTAAACGTTTCCATTGTTATTTTTACTAAAAGAACAACAGCAAAAAAACCAGTATCTTGTCTAAAAGCGATAGAACCAAATAACAATAGGCGATGACTCTTGTTGTATAAAAAGGATAAGTTTAATACTTACATAAAGCGGTGGAAAGGTGAGAGGGATCATTACAGTATCCTTCCGAATAATTCTATTAATTTAATTGTTGTCAGTGTTTCAGGTGATCTTTAGAGCATTGTAACACAGTTATACTTTAAGAGGTTCATAGCAGGTTGTACTCTTTAGTTTTTGTTGTGGCTATTCAGGGAGGAGGAGACCACGATATTCTACTATTTCTTTAAGGCTTTGTGTGTTGTAAAGCACTTAACTAAGTTGTCAGCTCTCATTTCCTAGATTGCGTCTATTCCTTTCATAGGCTCCCTTACTTGAGACATTGGTCTTCGTGTCACGAAGGGTCCATTGTCTCGAGATTCCTGTCCTATGTACACGAATACAATCACATGGGATGCATGCGCTGCTTTTCCTATTGTTGTAACTAATGAGCTAAATTTGAGTGGCATGTAACTTCGTTATGAAATTGAAGCGAGGGCTGAGATTACGCGAAAGGATTTCATTGCTCATGTATCTTAACACTGAATGTTGTGTGTAATTCTTAACATTCGGTTTTGCAGAAAACTGAATATTGAGAATTATCTATCGCTAGAAAGCTTGTTTAAGTAGAGCGTAACTTAAAATACGTAATAAAATGCAAGTGACGTAGGCAAAACGAAAGTGTGCTTCAATTTGTTATTATTTTGGGAAGATGTAGCTAGCATTTCTTAAAAAATTTCGTAACAAAATCCCGTGAAGAACACGTGAGGCGGATAAATCGAGAAAATTGTACTGTGGATTAGTACGTAGAGGTGATTATATGAGCACTTCATTAGGCTATTCAGGAATGCAATCAGGAAGCAATTGCTACAATGTCCACGGTATACAGTTGGAAAAGCATTCATGGGGTTCGTACTATAGCACACATGCTATGCATTTACTAAAGATAATGATATTATTTTATTTTTTTTGATTGGAGGTTTAACGACCACCGTGTGCAACTCAATGGGCTATAAGCAGTCGCCCGTCCCTAATTTAGGGTCACTGGTTCCAGGGAAGGGAGAGAGCCAGTGCCGAAAGACAAACACAACATCCATGCCTGACCGGGATTCGAACCCGGACCCCTTTCGGACGAATGATCAGAGGCCATCGCTTAGACCACTGCGCCACCGAGGCGGCAAAGATAATGATATAGCACCGATTAAATGATAATTCGGTTGGATAACGTTTGAACTCTGTTAATCCCCATATACATTATTATTAACACGGCAATGGGAATAGACTGAATTGCCAGGTTTACTGTGCAACATGTAACGTGATTTCAGGAAGCTAATAAACTTACATCTCCCAATAACAGGAATCGAGCCCACGTCTCCCGATTTCTGTTCTAGAATGTTATCTGTTACACCACGCAACAAAGTTCCAAATACCGTAATTTTCGGGAAAAAGAGGCTTGTATGGTAAAAAAAATGTAAAAAAAAAGTTCCAAATACCGTAATTTTCGGGCAAAGAGGCTTTTTGGTGAAAAAAATGTAAAAAAAAAAAGTTCCAAATACCGTAATTTTCGGGTAAAAAAAATGTAAAAAAAAAGTTCCAAATACCGTAATTTTCGGGCAAAGAGGCTTTTATGGTAAAAAAAAAAGTGCGGTTTTATTTCGATGGGGAAAATACCACGATTTTTTTTAAACAAATGCTCAGCAAACTGCAATTGAAAGAAATTAATAACGAGGAACAATACACCAATTATGTAGAAAATAGTAAGACTATTATACTATTAATCAAATTTATTGGCGTAGGAATATATAAATAAGCGCTTCCAGGCTTTCGCACATTACAAAGAAGATAGGAAGTTTCTGTCTATCTTCCTTGAAAAAGCCATTTGGTTGATATGCTTGGAAACGCTTATTTATACATACATTCCTACGCCGATAAATCGGATTTCTAGTACGGCATTAATATTTTCTGCAATTGAAAGTTTGTGAGCGATACACTCTTACAGTAAATAATCATGAATTTCTCCCATTTTCTAAAACATATGTTTATCCCTGCAAGGTTATTGAGAATGAGAGAACTCTGTTTCTCCTACTTTTCTTACAAAACTACATGACCACAAGTTTTAGAACACAGAGAAATCCATCAAAACTACCGAACTTTAATGTTTTTATGGCACAAAATTTAATAATATTGAGAAATGAACAGATTATCAGACCATGAACACATTACAATTTTAGTTCAACTTGTAATGCGCATCAATTATTATCTACAATTTTTTTTATTTGAATTAATGCTACATTTTGCTCTTTAACGATAGCAGCTTGCAGAAATTTAGACTATCTCGAGTATGCTTCGAGACTTCGCTTTGCTTCTTGCCCGCTTTTACCCTCCAAGAAAGGCAGGCTAAATTTCTTTCTTTCTCTCTCTGTCTCTCTCTCTGTCTCTCTCTCTCTCTCTCACTCACTCTCTCTCTCACTCTCTTTCTTTTTCTTTCTTTCTCTCTTTCTTTCTTAGGGTATTTTCACACATGCTGCTGATCCTCGGGTGATTCTCTCTTTCGTCATCTTTCTAGCTAGGAGAGTAAAGCAAACGACAGCGACTACGGTTCATGATGAAGATTTCTCTACTGCCTAGTCAGCAATGAATTAAAAGGCAAATAACAAGAATTTGTTGCAATTCTCCCACGTCTCTGTCATGTCGCTATCTGCAGAACTTCAGATAATTTATAGTATTGTACCTCAAAACAGGGGTGAAACTTTTATCGAAAATAACGTTTGTGGGTTTCACATAGGGGCACTTGATATTAAAACCAGCATTGGTTTTTATTTTTTGATTTCAGCACATTTCTGCTCCATTAATCCATTTATTTATACATTTTTCATGAGCAACTTTTTATAGATATTTAATATCTCTCACTTTATTTTTGTTCAGATATTTTTGGTATCTCAGATTAGTTTTTTCAGCTAGCGTTAACACCTATAATTCGTGCCCTGAAAACTGCATTAATTAGCTGGATTTCCTAATCAATATCACCCCAAGAATGACAACTAATTACAAATAAATAATGAAGATAATGAAGGAAACAACAGTAAAAATCGTTAATGCCATCATGAAACAACATTAAAAATCGTTCATGCCATCGTGACACAACATTAAAAATCGTTAATGCCATCATGAAACAACATTAAAAATCGTTAATGCCATCATGAAACAACATTCAAGATCGCCAATTTTTATATCAGTTCAATAAATTACCCAAAATAACTTAAAAGACATTACGAAATTATGGAAAAATTACTAAACTGTACAGGTAGTTATTTCATATAGTGATCCAAAAGTGTCACCATATCATTTGCCTGAACTCCTATTTCGGTGGATATGATATTACAAATTTGGGGGTGCGGCGATTATGCCGATGCGGCTGTTACAGGGATTTTGTTTCAAAAATAGCGATTTTTGTCTAGTGCTGTTCTTACGTTAATGCAGTGCTTAAGCCTAATATAATGGTATCTGGAGATGAAGAACCTCAACAACTTAAGGTTACCGTAGTGTAATAAATCACTAGTATCTCGGGCATGGGAAATTCTGGTTGAAATGTTCTTCTGAAATACATGAACAATTAAACTAGGCAAGTCCGACGATTCTGATTGCCATGGGTATTTGTGAAGCATATGTTTTCCATAATTTCCCCTGTATAGATGGGTTAGACAAAATAATGTGAATATCTGTAATATAGGCGATATGTCTTAATAATAAAATGCTAGAACACCATTTGCCTTTAATACAGCTTCCGACCTTCTTGGAATAAATTCGCGTAATTTTTGAATAGCCTTCCGTGGAATGTTGTGCCATTCGTCCGTCAGAACATTCTAAAATTGCTTCATAGATGTTGGAGGAGAGAATCTGCTTCTCACTCTGCTCTTCAAAACAGTCCATAGTGGTTCGATGATATTCAATTCAGGTGATTTAGCTGGCCAGACCAGATGTTGAAGTTTATCCTGGTGCTCTTCAAACCAAGACTGAACTGTTCTGGCTGCGTGTGTGGGCACATTATTATCTTGAAAAATAGCATCATTGTTGGGAAACAATGTTTTGATCGTAAGATGCACCTTATCACCTAGACTATCATAGTACTCTCTAGATGTAACTTGATGCCGCCCCGGTGGCGCAGTGGTCTAAGCGATGGCTTCTGATCCTTCGTCCGAGATGGGTTCGGGTTCGAATCCCGGTAAGGCATGGATATTGTGTTTGTCTTACCGCACTGGCTCTCTCCCTTTCCTGGAACCAGTTGCCCTAGGACGGTAAGTCAGATAATATCCGAAAACTTGAAAATTTTCAAGTTTTCGGATATTATCTGACTTACCGTCCTTGTCACATTTACGCAAAAATCGGACTGTCATCTTCAAAATGTGTATTATATAACGTAATCCCGTATTTCTTTCACGACTCCTTATAGCCGACTGAGTTGCTCACGGTGGTCGTGAATCCTCCATTCAAAAAAAAAAAGTTAGTTAAATCATGCAATGCATTGATTATGAAACGTTTTCCAACATACCAGTAATCATTACTCACGTTATGAAGATAATGGCTGCAGAAGAAGTCTCGCTCCTGTACCCTGACCGTTGACCCCATTTCGATGATATTCAACAGTACCGATTAAGTATACTTGTGGAACAACGTGATAACGTTTTGTCTCAATCGAATCATTTTAACGTAAGTTATGATGCATAAGGGCGATGGAATGGATCCAGCTCCTATGTCCGGACTTTTCACCCCATTTCGCCCATTTTCAATAGGGTTTGTACCCAGATGGTCCCCTACCACATAAGCAAAATTTCATCGAAATCGAACCATTTTTATGCGAGTTATCGTGCTGGCAGACAGACGCACAATGCTGGAGCATATACGCTTCTTCAAAGTACGGTTGGAAAGCGTCAAAAATGTAACTTGACCGTGTATGGTAATGATGCGGGCAGTCGAATATCCTAATATTGCCGCCCAAACGTCACTGATTTATACGTTTGTTTGACATTTGGAAACAGCTATTCCGAATTGAACGCCTCTTTGGGGTTTCTCCATATACAGTAAATACACCCGACCTGCTGTTGGAAATACTCTAAATGATGATTCATAGGGCAATATCACACGTTTTAAGTCATCAGTTGTCCAGGTTTTATGCTCATGAAACCATCTCTTACGCATTGCAGCTTTGGCTTCTGTGATTAAAAATTTAACACTTGCAGCTCATGACGAAGTAAATTTCTGCATCATTTTTATGCCGGAGCGATATTCGGACTCCCTACTCCTGGCTCCGGAGCTCCGAGTGCTATCCACTATATTACACTGGCTCTCACTGCTATCTGCCTTTATCTCATGGGTGCTGTGCGGGGAAGGCACGTCACATCCCCCCCATCCGAAAGAGGGTCGGGGGCATGGCCCACGGCTCAGCTGGGATCATGTGTCGCTGTAGGCAGTCATCCGATAAAGAACGTGCATTTGAGAAATCCCCGACAATTTAGGTGTGTGGAACGTAACATCACACTGATTTATTTTTTCGAAGCACTGAAGAAGGGATTCTCATTTTTCCTGTCTCGCTGTGTGGAAAGAACATCACACCATTGCGAGAAACCTAACAGCCAGAACTTTCTTGAAGTTCGGGCGCTAATATGGCGAAGTAAATTTCTCCATTGTTTTTATGCCAGGTGAGTGATTCGAACCCCCGGCTCCTGAGCTCCGAGTGTTATCCACTATAATACACTGGCATGTGCCAGCACTGCTATCTGCCTTTATCTCATGTGCGTCCTGAGGGGCAGGCACGTCACAAGCTCTTCAATTGGTGTTGGCTTTGTGATGTTCTCTATGGACTGTTTTTGTGGAAAGAGAGTTTTACCAGGTAGATATTGGGTCCTATTGCCACTTATGCTCTAATAGTTTTGTATTGTTTTTACACAATCCTTGTTAGTGTTCAGCGATCCCTCTCATTTAATCTCGGTTTTCGCCCACTATTGTTTTTAGCCGATTAAGTCTTGCCATGCTTTTTGCATGCAGTCATAACTGTGGAGATTTTATTAGTTTGGTGTGTTAAGAGCAACGCAGTTATAACTGTTGCTTTTGAAACACCCAACAATTTGGTTGTTATTGTTACATGCGCTCTTACCAAACGGGCTCCCACGATTTTTCATCTTTGGAAGTCTGGCAGGTCATCCCCATTTCACTAAAAACTCATGCGAACCATTGCTTAACACAACTTGTAACACACTGGAATACAGCCAAGAGAATATATACAAAAAAGGTACACAAAAGCTAATCACAACGTTTATTTTTTGTAGTGTAGCTACACGAATAACACTAAACCATATTATCATGGTGTTCATATTATTTTGTCCAACCCTCGTACATATTACACTTTTTTCATTACGACATGATTAACAGATCACAATATCGCAAAATTTTCATGCGCTACTTCCACCAATTCAAGAATTCGGTACGTGAATATACCGGGTGGCTCAAAACTTCGTTTAAATTTTAAAACTTAAAAGGCCTGTATTACAGGGCGGTTCTGCGAAATGCATCAGCTAGTGGAAGGATTTTGTTTTGCAAAAGAAAACCTTTCATTTCATATAGTGCGCCGACCGAGGGTAATAGTTAATAGATATAGTAAAAACCAAAAAATATGTATACTCTGATTTAATTTGGTGCCAATATCACGACAGTAATTGTTCAACATATCCTACACCACAAGGTGTTACAGCTTTTAAACGTGTGACAAATCAAGTGACTGTCAAATGCGGCACGTTCGAGTGAATGCTACAGACTTGGCAATGAATGGCCTCCTTCTGTTGTGGCAGTGCGGAAGGTCATGTCTGGTACACTCTGAACTATAAATAACTTCAGAACCAGAAATCCACGGGAGTCAGATATGAAGACCACGGTGGCCATGGGAATGCTGCAGTTCCTGCTAATTAATCTTTCTGCACAAAATATGGTGACAAAGGAGTCCTTTACTAGAGATGCTACGTGAGCTGGCGCCCTATCTTGCATAAGCGAGAGTGTATTCAGCAGATTTTGTTCTTGAAAACACTGCATTATTTTTTCGCGCAGCACTTCCAAGAAGTGTCAGTATTTACTGAGCAAGTGTTCCAGCAGTTTCTGGGTTACGGTTCCTCAAAGAAAAAAATATCCAAAAGTGACGGATGCAGTGAATCTACAGCACACCGTAACTCGTGATGAATGGACTGGTTCATCTGTGTACGCATGTGGGTCATACTGTGACCATATTCGCCAATTATGTATGTTGACCTGTAACGTATACTCTATATTCACTTTCCTTTTGATTTTACTATCTCTGGTTATTTTATTTTACTATGTAAATTATCTTCCTACTGAACGAAATATTATTTCACCCGCTGAATGAGATCTGGCAATGAGTGTAAGTCATGACGTGGTGGTAGCTAGTATATAGGCGCGTTCATCGAGACTTAGGAGGGCTTTGGTGTTGTTATGAGGAGGGCTTTGGTGTTGTTATGAGGAGGGCTTTGGTGTTGTTATGAGGAGAGCTTGTGTGTTGTTACGAGGAGTGATTATTTATTATTGTTCTACAAGTGTGGTGTGTGCCGTAGTTGACCAAGAGTCTTAGAAATAAAGAAGTTTTCAGTAAGTTCAGTCTTCCTCAATTCATAGTTTTTGTCAGACCTATGTCTGGCTGTTAGGTTTATAACATTTATTTGATTCCTATAAATAACCAGCGTTGAGACTTTGTTTATGTTCATAATTAACTAGTAACAACACTCTTTTGAATTCACTATTTTGAAGCTTAGTACAAGTATATCATTAGCTAGCTGGCAGGAAGAGATTCATTCATAATATTAGCTTAGCGGAAAGTAAATAAAGCTAATACATTATAAATGGCTCCCGAACTACCCGGATGACCCGACCGTTCAAAATCTCGCATTGGTGTGATGTTATTTCCACACCGCGAGATAGGAAAAATAAGAGAATCCTTTCTCCAGCACTTCGAAAAAAAAAAAAAAAAAATAAGGGGGAGATGATGTAACGTACCAGGATATGTGACGTACCTGCCAGAAGGACGCACACGACATAAAGGCAGATAGGAATCAGAATAAAACGTCCGCGTAGCTCAATTGGTAGAGCAACTTATTCCGGAATGAGTGGACCCGGGTTCGAATCCTGGCGCGGATAAAAATGACGGAGAAATTCACTTCGTTATAGACCTTCCTATGTAACAAAAGATTAGCTTGTTGTATAATTAAATGAGCCGTCCGCAACACATTTAATTACAAAGGGTATTCTCAGGGATCTTTTTCAGTCCTTTTTATGTTCGGGACTTTGGAAAATCTTCTGTTGTCAATTCTTCGCTTACATAAATAAGATGCACTAATAAGGCATAGTCTCTCAAAGTTAACATCGTGGCAACACTCCTCTTGAACACAGATTTTAATAACGAGAGGGACGAAGCAATTCACAGATGATTAATACCTACAACTTATCACTTAGTGCTTTTAAAGACATTACATTTGCATATCTTTCATGGTTTGTAACAGTTTGAAGCGCCCCTCTCGTCGCATTTTCGAATTAAATGTTGTTCCGTTTCCAAACCAAATCTCCCTACTAGCTGCTGCTGTCCCTACTGTATCTCCTACCGTTTCCAAACCAAATCTCCCTACTGTATAATGAACGCATTTGTTCTTTTGTTAAAAAGTTTCGATATTTAAACGTACTTTTGAGCCACACAGAATGTATGCATATGATATTAGTTAGAAACACAGTCGCAATTTTGATATTTTGTTTATTCTCTGGGTTGAAAGTTTTGTGTTATTGGAGCAGCTGTATTGCTTAATAAATAAATAACTTTCATGTTTATACACTGCCTGCATGTGAAATAAGAACACCGTTAAAAATTTCAGATGCATCTATGAGATTTACGTCGTAGCAACAACTTGTTAAGGAAGGAAAGTGATCACACGTGTGAAATGCTTAAATGTTTATTTTACCTTTTAATGCGTATTACAGTGTACAGAAGGCACATTTTAATAAGGTGTTGCACCTCCTCCAGCAGAAATACAAGCTCCCAGTCTGGCATGCAATCGGTCGTACAAATGCTGGATATCACGCTGGGGGACAGTATTCCATGGGCCTTCAACTTGGACTCCTAATTCATTGACGGTTGCCTCCTGCCTCCGTACGCGGAAGAGCCTTTGTCCGATCCAGTCCCAGACATGCTCGACTAGAGAGAAGTCCAAAGAGCGTGATGGCGAAAGGAGTTAATGCACAGCCTAAAAAGAACGTTGAGTTGCCCAGTTGGAGTGTAGGCATGCGTTATTCTGCTGGAATATCGCATTTGGATTCGCACTCAAAGATGGCAGGATGACCGGCTGCACGTTGTCGTTGACGTACGTACTGCTATTCAGTATACCTTGTACAAACATCAGACTCGTACGAGAGTCATAGCAAATTGTTCTCCACAGCACGATGCCCGGTGTGGGGCCTGTGGGTCATTGACGGATGCACGATGGCAGAAGTCACTCACCTTGACGCTTTCGGACGCGTACACGTCCATGAGATGCTCCCAAGCAGAATCGGCTTTCATCGCAGAAGACCGCAAATCGCCATTCTTCCTTCCAATGAACTCGTTCTTGACACCACCCCAAGCGCGCTCGATAGTGACGCGAGTTCAGTCGTAACCGCTCCAGTTGCACGCGTGCACGTGGTCCTGCTTCCAAAGAACAATTCCGTATCGTTCTGGTAGACACCCTTGGTATGACGGAAGATCGAATTCGTGACGCCGTAACCGTCCGCTCTGCAAACGCAGCCCTCTTGATACGCCGATCCTTTCGTCCGTCCGTAAATCCGTATTGCCCGGAACCACCTCTGCGAGTGTGCGAATGCTCCTCTGACCACTGACACCACCATTTTACCACGGCCGATACCTCCCGTTCCACTCTGTCCTCAATTTGACGTAAGAACCAACCTCCTTTCCGCAGACCCACTGTACAGCCTCACTCGAACTCCGACAACTGAACAAATGTCGCACGCCTGCGTCGTACAGGCATGGTAGATTCTTCAACGAGCACTAAACAACACGACGAGTGACTTTCTTTCTGCACACCCTAATCTTTAAATACGCGCTGCGTACATTTGCATGTTGTCGTCCGCAGTGTCGTCATTATTTCACCCAATGACATTCCAACTTGGATCACAGTTTCTGCTGTCCTTAAAATTAACATGTTGCAATATGACGTTACCACCGGCACTCCGTCTGTGTGTTCTTTTTTCACTTTCTGGCTGTGTATATGCCTTCCTACCATGCCATTAGTTCCACAAGTTTTGTCAAAAAATCAGGAAGACACTGGAGGTTCAGTTTTTATATCTTTTATTTGAATACTTCTTAAGGTAACACAAAACTTTTGAAAAGTATTTCCTTAGCCTTTACAGAGGCCTTCAAAAGACGCAACCAATCAGTAGCAGATGTGTGATTGCCACTTAAGTTTACTTCTTTCGTGAAACCTTCCGTCAGGCTGTCAATATTGATATCTCTGGAAGAGCATACCTTGCTCTCTGAAATAATCCATAATTTGCAGTCAGAAACGTTTTCTTTTTTTTTATTTTTTTTTTGATTGGAGGTTTAACGACCACCGTGAGCAACTCAATGGGCTATAAGCAGTCGCCCGTCCCTAATTTAGGGTCACTGGTTCCAGGGAAGGGGGAGAACCAGTGCCGTAAGACAAACACAACATCCATGCCTCACCGGGATTCGAACCCGGACCCCGTTCGGACAAATGATCAGAGGCCATCGCTTAGACCACTGCGCCACCGGGGCGTCTCAGAAACGTTGAGTTTTGCACTTAAGGAGGACTAATTATCACTGGAAACCCACTCGAGTGTGTCATCTTGCCGCCAGATTTGGGTTATTGTAGCTTTATGTCTGGTGCAGAGTATTACTGTAAGATTTTTTTTCGGAATTTAACATAGCCAAAAGCAACTGGTAAGGCTATAAGCTGTAGCTCGTCTCTAAGTTAGGATCAAGAGTTTAAGAGAAGTAACCAAGCCAGTGCCATCAGACAAACACACCACCCATAACATAACCGGAACTCTAACCCAGGCCAATCTCGTACTTACAGTCAGAAGCCCGCGCTCCAGAAATCCGAAGCTGCCTGGGAGATCCTGTGTTACTTTTAAACATTGTTTGGTTGAGGTGCTTTGCCTCTTTTGTTCAAACTGTTTTCATGGAATTTTGTGTTAGTCTTGGCACCTTTTTCACAGATATGCACTTTCTAGAACTACGATACGAAACTGCATCCAAACCTCTACTGACCATAGTTGATGACCGGGATGGACACGGAGAACGAAGATAGGGAGGCTCATCCTGTCATTCTGCTTGCTGACCTCCTTATTAATGGTGAACATTTTTCAACTGTGAGAAGCATGGTACACTGGCGAGCAAAAATTAAGGACGAGACGGTTTTTCAAATGTAACGTCGTGCAGAAGTGCTCCGCATCGACTCAAATCATACCATAAGATCCCCAAGATTTAAGAATATGGGACAAGTGAGAAAAACGTCAAAACAAGAAATCCAAAGGATACAAAGGCACTTTATTGAAAAGGTAGCTTCGAGCACAACTGGACAGAAGACAGAAACAACCATGTGACAGGTGGCTGCCAAGAAAAATCCAGTCTTTAGTAGGGGAGGATATGATCACCCCTGACTGTGTTGCAAGATTTACAACGTCTGTCCATTCTGAGGACGAGGTTGTCAAGGAGCTGTTGAGGCATCGCTGCCCTTTCCTCTTGTAGCGCCAGTCGCAGCTGCGGAATCGATGCTGGCGGCTGGTGACGTGCTGCCAAGCGTCTCCCGAGAAGGTCCTACACGTGTTCGATTAGATTTAGGTCCGGGGACCTTGCGGGTAAATCCATGCGTTAAATATCTTCACTCTCTAACAGCTCTGCGACAGCCACTGTACGATGAGGTGTAGCGTTGTCGTCCATGAAGAAAAACACATGACCCACAGCACCTCTAAACAGACGCAAGTGAGGCAGGAGAACCTCGGTACAATAGCGGACACCAGTGACTGAACCTCCTTGGAAGATGTGGAGGTCAGTACGGCTACCAAGCATGATACTGCCCCAAGCGAGGACTCCGCCACCTCCAAACCGATCCCTTTCGATGATGTTGGAGGTGTGATTGCGTGTTCCCTGCTCTCTCCAGATGTATATACGTCCAGAATTTCTCGTCGGACTAAATCGGCTCTCATCCGTAAAAAGAACTTGACCCCAATGCTGATGTGACCAGTTCTTGTGTTCCTGGCACCACAGAAACCGCCGTCTCACATGAGCAGGCGTTAATGGCACACACCGTATAAGTCGTCATGCAAATAGACCACCTTTGTGCAGCCTCCTGGGCACCGTAAAACGCGATAACGGACGTCCAGTTGTCTGTTGCCTGTGCCTTGCGATTTCTCCCGCTGTCTGCCGTCTGTCTCTTCTCACCTGTAGGACAATATACCGGTCGTCCGCCGCCGTGGCTGCTCGTGGGCGACCACTGGTAAACTCTCGGACAGTTGTTCCTGTCGTTTGAAATGCTCTCGAAGCTTGTGAAACGATGCTGTGAGCGATCCCGAACTCCTCGGCAACACTAGTCACACTTCGACCTTCTTCCAACTTCCCAATGAAGCGACCGCGGGTAAAGTCATCCAGATGTCGTCTACCGCATTTCCTGTTGGCCATATCACACGGTGGCAGAAACTCGACGTCGTTTAAACCGATGTACACCGTGTAATAGCTTTCACCGAATTGCTGAGAGTACACCGCCCGTGTGCGTTATACCCTTCCGACACCCTCCCCCCCCCGCCCCTACGTCATGCTTCATATATGTGCATGCTCTACCGTACCGGACCCTAGTCTATCTCTTAAGTGGTCTTTCGGTCCGTTCTGCCTGCTCGTCCCGCTGTTATGCTAATTTCTCCTCTTCGTCCTTAATTTTTGCACAGCAGAGTATATTGAAGGAGATAAATCCATTTAACAGATATATGAAGACATGAAGACCTTTACCCTGTGTCATGAGTACAACATTTGGGAACACAGCACTGCACAGATGGCATACACAATTTTCTTTTTCACAAAGTTACATACGTGTCATCGTGATGTCCTGGACAGCATTACAAAAATCCATTTTTGTTTTCGGCAGCACCAGCCGCCCAGAAACTTCCAGGATTTTTTTTATCTCATTTATGCCCACATAGTTAGTTCTCAGTCACTCCTTTTAGCCTCGAGGACCGAAATTAAAAACTGGAAGGTTCGCCGCCTCCGCTGGGTAAAACAGGTTTGTCAGATGTACGTTACGTCTTGCAGCACACAGCAAGATTACGCGTATATCAGTATAGTGGCTTCTACGCGCTATGGATTACCCCAGGTTTCGAGCCTGCTTCCAACATGGATAACGTAATTTTTGCCAATAAATTATTTGCAGATGCGCAATGGTCCGGCCATATGCTCCGTCTTAGGGCTTCTCGCAATACCCTTGGTGTACTTATTTTTGAGATTTTTAACAGATGAACCATAATGTTTTATTTACGGTTAAGATTTCTTGAAATTCGACCTTGATTAGGAGCCTAATGAGGTCTCCTGAATTTTCAAACGGATTTACTGAATGCCTTTTTCGGCTGTGGACAAATCCTGTGAAAAATAAGGTCTTGTTGTTTTTTTAGATGACGAAGAAAAGTTTGTGATAACATATGTTCGTCTGTTATTTTATCGTTTTATGAAGCAGTCGAACGCTATGTGACATTTCCAGTAAACATATTCTTCTTCAAGAACTATCCTCAACTTTTTGACAATTGCCAAAGATTTGCAGTCCTCTGTATTTTTTTTTATTTTTTAATTTTAATTTGTGAGTGATTCTGGTGTAATTTGATTTTATAAATAAACCAGCGTTAAGCAGCTTTATATCGCTAAATAATTAAACGTGCGCTTCGGAAGCACGTTAAAAAGGTAAACATGTTCTATTGTAGAACACCGTTTCCAGATTTTTTTTGTTTGCCTTGGAGCTTGACATCCAGATTTTTTTTGTTTGCCTTAGAGCTTGACATCTGGAATTTTTTGTTTGCCTTGGAGCTTGACATCCAGAAATTTTTCGTTCGCCTTGGAGCTTGTGATCCAAAAATTTTTTATGTTTGCCTTGGAGCTTGACATCCCGAATATTTTTGTTTACCTTGGAGCTTGACATCCAGAATATTTTCTGTTTGCCTTGGAGTTGACATCCAGAATTTATTTGTTTGCATTGGAGCTTGACATCTAGAATTTTCGTTTGCCTTGGAACTTGACATCCCGAATATTTGTGTTTACCTTGGAGCTTGACTTCCACAATATTTTTTGTTTGCCTTGGAGTTGACATCCAGAATTTATTTGTTTGCATTGGAGCTTGACATCCATAATTTTTGTTTGCCTTGGAGCTTAACATCCATAATTTTTTTGTTTGCCTTGGAGCTTGACATCCTACGTGAGCATATAAAGCTCATTGCTAAATTAGGGATAGTGGTTTGAAGGATGAAATATATACAGTATACCCAAGGGTTTGATGGACAAATGCAAAATACAAATCTTGGGTTCAGATTCGATTTTAGTCAGTAGCTCGGCCCCAGACTGTTCTACTTTTCGGTTAGCTCTTCAGAGTTTAAGAGATAATCTTCTAAAGAAAGAAGTGTATTGCCTTGCCTGTCTAAAAGTTTCTATATACTTAAGTTCTTTTACAATGCATCTGGACACTTCCGTGTTAAATCTACGTACTATTAGTAGCCATGCATTTTCAATAAATTCCTGATCTGAATTCGTGCTAAGACTTACGTTCCTTTTCACAGCTTTTGCTCTTAGCGTTTCTATCTGGAAACGCAATTTCACGCGGATTTGAATCACCTATCGAAGTAATCTTTTAATTTGCGCATTACGAAGGATTGCCAAAATAACCCCTATAACAGACTGTCTTCATAGTGCATATTTTTATTTCCTTAGTACCCCTGATACATTTCCATTCTCTTTTAAAATTCTGTGTCTCACTGTTCAGCACTTACCTCTCTTTCGCAACAGTTCCTAGAAATCGGGACTCTCTAAAACTGTGGCGCGCATTCCGTGTGATGCAATTTAAGACTTGCTGCCACAAGAATTGTATTTATGTACGCTTCGCACCTTCGAGCGCACCTGCAATGTTGACAGGTGAATTTTCCTATACTCTCTTTTGTTCGTCCACCGCCTCAGCGGACCATTAATCCCAAGGGGATGCTTCGTCGTGGAGCAGCTATTGGAGGAACGGGGCCTTTATCGATCTGTTGCAAGGAGTAATTTCGAAGGAATTTCCGAATCTGTAATGTTCCCTAATCACAGGAATGCCGACGCCTTCGAATTCTTGCACGCAATTTACTTGACGGCCTTCCCGGATATTTCCCTTTGTTCTGATGTTAAAGGAGTGAGAATCGTCTCGATGAGCAAACACTCCTGAAAAATCTCCTTTACTACGGCGAGAATATTTTTCACAAGGCTCTCGTTTTAATTTGGGAGAGTTGGTTAAACTTACGAGCTGCACTTTTAAACTCATAAAAGGTTGGCGACGGAAGCTTTACATAGACTGGTGGTAGTAGATGACCGTAATTTAATTTCTTTCTTAATTTTGGTTTTGGAAACAAGAACTTTAATCAGCAGCATGGCACATATACTGAATCATGTAAATCCCTTTCCTAAAGCCGGGCGATGCCTGTTTTACGTTGAACGAAAAATTACATAACCCACGCTGAAATACCTATTAATATGTGAAAGCATAGAAGTTCGCCTTATTAATAAGACACCATCCCCTAATCCTTGTCAGTCTACGATGATCTAAAGTTCATTTTGTGGCTTTATTTAACTTGTGAGGTATTAGGTTCTCTTTAACGCTTCAGCTCAAAAAGAAATATTTTGTTTTTGTTTAACGCCGTAAGCTGCAATATTTAGTTCCTTATATATCAACGTTGCTTAAGCTAAGAACTTGTGAGCACAATATCAATCACTAGCATTTAAAAAATCACCACAAAAGGCCTAAGGTACGGATTAAATCAACACTAACTTAAGATTAGTCCGTCCTTTCACTCGTTGTTATGGCACTTCAGTACATGTAGATCTTATTAGCCAGAATATATTCGGTGCCTACATCTACCAAGTCCCAATATCACAATGACACATTATCTGGTAGCTATCTGCTGCCCCGATACAGCATTGGTTCAAACGCTGACTTCTGACCACTCGTCCGAGATAGATACGAGTTCAAATCTCGGTGAGGCATGGATGTTGTGTTTATTTTACGGTACTGGCTTTCTCCTTTCCCTAAATCAAGTGGCCCTAAATTCTAAATTAGTGACGGGCGGCTGTCCTATTGAGTTGAGCACGGTGCTTGTGAAACTCAAACTAAATAAATAACATGAATACAGTCATTATATCAACATTAAAATTATATGAAGTATCTGAAATCTGTCGCTCGCTTTGTACTCAACACTGCTCTCTTGCTACAAACAGTTATTATGTTTTGTTGATCTTTAACCCACTGCCAGTGATGCCACAGTTAGAAAACTCGTCACGAAAGTAATGTGTCGTTAAATCAGAAAAAAGCTTAACGAGATGAAACCAAATTTACATAAATATATGGAATCTCAACATGAAGGGTAGATTAGACGTGTCTTTTCGTATACACAAGGAATGCCTATTTTACAGATATGTTTTGAGCGAAACTGGAAGCATACCAGTTACACATATCATTACAACATGCAACGTATCGCTCTGTTTCGTCACCTTTTGACAGGCGTTGAATGCAGATGAGATGCCCTCATTTCATGTACGTGCTGGAAATGTGCTTTGTATTCTTCTCAGCTGCTCCAAAGAGTCACCGCTTCTTTCCACTTCCTGTTGTTTTTCTTCAAATTACAGGAACCTTTGCCACCCACTGTTTGTCTTGAACTCAAGTCAAAAAGCGGCTTTCTTCATAATGTTCATCTGGTTGCAGAATCTCTTCACTGACTTCCAGATGGCTGCTTTAAAACGTAATGAAGAAAAATTTGAAACGGAAGAGCAGAAAAAACGTAACACCTGATGTATATAGAAAACAACAACCCACATACATATGGTTTGTATTAAAGTGCGGAAGAAATTATCTCATGAGGTGTATTTCTCAATATAGTTTTCATTATCTCAGAACTCTGGGCACATTCTTTACATGTGAGTAGTTTAGTTTCACTTGGATGCATGTGCTAAAAAATTTAGTTATCTGAATCTTGCAGTAAAAATACTAAAAAAAGAGGTTCTTGTAACCATTCTTAGTTCAAGAGTTTATTAGTCCTATTGTTAAAAACTTTTAAATAAAAAATATGTATTATTACTATTTTATACAAATTTCCAAGTGTTCGTTAATTTTCGCTATATTTATAACATTAAAATCTTAAGAAAAACGCCAAGAAACGATAAAAATACTGTGTGTTAAAAACATCGAACTTTAACACCACCACAATCTTCTCACCTGCGTATGATATTCGGAATCAGCAGTGCATTTCGATATAAACTTTAATATCATTATGAAGCTGTTACGTGGCGGCTCCCAAAGCGACCTAAGTACATATATATGGGAACTACCAATCATTGGTTGTCATGCCACTGATTGGTAGTTCCATATATACATGTAAAATAATATTACCATACAAGCAATCTACCCTCATAAACAAACAAATAGGGCCAAAAGACTCCAGATAAAAAAACAACAACTCTAAAGTGATTGCCAAAATGACAAAAACAATGTTAAGAAAATATTTATAAAAACATTTACTCAGAACCCCTAAATCACTCTTCAGGGAAAGACTTCCAGAGGCCCTGAGCACACAAATTCAGTTCAGGTTTCATGAGATTACTATAGATAATACAAAAAAGTCACTAGGATTAAAATTAAACTAAAAAATAAACTAAAAACATTTTTTTCTATAGTCTTTTGGCCCTGTTTGTTTGTTTATGAGGGTAGATTGCTTGTATGTTAATATTCTTTTACATACACTAACTACTGTGACGTACCTGCCAGCAGGACGCACACGACATAAAGGCAAATAGGAGTCAGAATGAACGTCTGCGTAGCTCAGTTGGTAGAGCGACTTGTTCCGGAATAAGCGGACTAGGGTTCGAATCCCGACGTAGACCAAAAATGACGGAGAAATTTACTTCGTAATAATGGCACCCGAACTATCCGGATGACCCGACCGTTCAAAATCTCGCAATGGTGTGATGTTATTTCCACAACGAGAGATAGGAAAAATAAGAGAATCGCTTCTTCAGCGCTTCGAAAAGTAAAAATGTGTGGTGTTGCATTCGACACACCAGATTGACTGGGAGTTCTCAAGTGCACGTTCTTCAGAGAATGGCGCCTTCAACGATTCATGGTCACGGCTGACCCGTGGGCCATGCCCCTGGCCCTCTTTCGGGGGTGGGGAGATGTGACGTACCTGCCAGCAGGACGCACACGACATAAAGGCAGTTAGGAGTCAGAATGAAAGTCTGCGTAGCTCAGTTGGTAGAGCGACTTGCTCCGGAATAAGCGGACTCGGGTTCGAATCCCGGCGTAGACCAAAAATGACGGAGAAATTTACTTCGTTATACTACATCTAATACTTGCGGTATTGCACAATTTTGTTGTGCTTTATATTATAATATTACATGAGTGAAAATTTAAGAAAAAGCCTTTGATTCGGTGAAACCATCAGCAGTTACAATGGCTCTGAAAACCTGCGGTATTGAAGATGCATACATTAATATTATTAATAACATCTATGAAAATGCAAGTGCAAAGATTAGGCTGTTTGAAAATACAACACACATAAAAATTGGAAAAGGAGTGAGACAAGGTGACACCATATCTCCGAAGCTCTTTAATGCCACATTGGAGGGTGTTTTTCAGTCACTGAGCTGGGAAAACAAGGGGATAAACATTAATGGAGATTATCTAACCCACCTTCGTTTTGCTGATGACGTAGTCATTTTTGCAACTACCCCATCAGAGCTGCAGAGTATGATCCAGGAACTTGCTGACAAGAGTAAAGAAGTGGGATTAAAAATGAACTTTCGGAGGACAAAAGTGATGTTCAATGCTTTTACAAGAAATGAAGATTTAACGATTGATGGAGAAAAGCTGGAGATAACAGACACGTGCGTTTATCTTGGACAGCAGATATCAAGTGAGGGTCACATTGATGAAGAAATTAATCGGCGTTTAAAACTTGCCTGGAGAGCTTTTGGAAGAAACAGCATAATTTTCAAGAGCAATATGCCATTATGTCTTAAAAGAAAAGTGTTTGATCAATGCATCCTTCCAGTGCTTACGTATGGTGCAGAGACGTGGACCTTAACTAAAAGAGACATACAAAGGCTGCAGACAACTCAAAGAGGCATGGAGAGGTGCATACTTGGTGTAACCAGGAGAGATAAGAAGAGGAACTCGTGGATCCGAAAAATGACAAGAGTGGAAGACATCATGATCAGAGTTAAATCCCTGAAATGGCAATGGGCTGGACATACTGCCTGAAGGACAGATCATCGATGGACAGCCGAAATTTTAGATTGGATTCCAAGGGACAGGAAAAGACCCAGAAGAAGACCACATGGGAGATGGGTGGATGAAATTCGAAAGTATGCAGGATTGACGTGGAGGAGACTGGCACAAGACAGACCGTTGTGGAGGAAACTTGGGGAGACCTTCGTCCAGCAGTGGATTGATAATGGTTGACAATGATGATGATATATATATATATATATATATATATATATATATATATATATATATATATATATATCATCATTCGGTGAAACCATCAGCAGTTACAATGGCTCTGAAAACCTGCGGTATTGAAGATGCATACATTAATATTATTAATAACATCTATGAAAATGCAAGTGCAAAGATTCGGCTGTTTGAAAATACAACACACGTAAAAATTGGAAAGGGAGTGAGACAAGGTGACACCATATCTCCGAAGCTCTTTAATGCCACATTGGAGGGTGTTTTTCAGTCGCTGAGCTGGGAAAACAAGGGGATAAAGATTAATGGAGATTATCTAACCCACCTTCGTTTTGCTGATGATGTAGTCATTTTTGCAACTACCCCATCACAGCTGCAGAGTATGATCCAGGAACTTGCTGACAAGAGTAAAGAAGTGGGATTAAAAATGAACTTTCAGAAGACAAAAGTGATGTTCAATGCTTTTACAAGAAATGAAGATTTATCGATTGATGGAGAAAAGCTGGAGATAACAGACACGTACGTTTATCTTGGACAGCAGATATCAAGTGAGGGTCACATTGGTGAAGAAATTAATCGGCCTACAAAACTTGCCTGGAGAGCTTTTGGAAGAAACAGCATAATTTTCAAGAGCAATATGCCATTATGTCTTAAAAGAAAAGTGTTTGATCAATGCATCCTTCCAGTGCTTACATATGGTGCAGAGACGTGGACCTTAACTAAAAGAGACATACAAAGGCTGCAGACAACTCAAAGAAGCATGGAGAGGTGCATACTTGGTGTAACCAGGAGAGATAAGAAGAGGAACTCGTGGATCCGAAAAATGACAAGAGTGGAAGACATCATGATCAGAGTTAAATCCCTGAAATGGCAATGGGCTGGACATACTGCCAGAAGGACAGATCATCGATGGACAACCGAAATTTTAGATTGGATTCCAAGGGACAGGAAAAGACCCAGAAGAAGACCACATGGGAGATATGTGGATGAAATTCGAAAGTATGCAGGGGTGACATGGAGGAGACTGGCACAAGACAGACCGTTGTGGAGGAAACTTGGGGAGACCTTCGTCCAGCAGCGGATTGATAATGGTTGACAATGATGATGATGATGATATATATATATATCATCATCATCATCATCATTGTCAACCATTATCAATCCGCTGCTGGACGAAGGTCTCCCCAAGTTTCCTCCACAACGGTCTGTCTTGTGCCAGTCTCCTCCATGTCACCCCTGCATACTTTCGAATCTTCTTCTGGGTCTTTTCCTGTCCCTTGGAATCCAATCTAAAATTTCGGCTGTCCATCGATGATCTGTCCTTCTGGCAGTATGTCCAGCCCATTGCCATTTCAGGGATTTAACTCTGATCATGATGTCTTTAACTCTTGTCATTTTTCGGATCCACAAGTTCCTCTTCTTATCTCTCCTGGTTACACCAAGCATGCACCTCTCCATGCTGCTTTGAGTTGTCTGCAGCCTTTGTATGTCTCTTTTAGGTAAGGTCCACGTCTCTGCACCATACGTAAGCACTGGAAGGATGCATTGATCAAACACTTTTCTTTTAAGACATAATGGCATATTGCTCTTGAAAATTATGCTGTTTCTTCCAAAAGCTCTCCAGGCAAGTTTTGTACGCCGATTAATTTCTTCATCAATGTGACCCTCACTTGATATCTGCTGTCCAAGATAAACGTACGTGTCTGTTATCTCCAGCTTTTCTCCATCAATCGATAAATCTTCATTTCTTGTAAAAGCATTGAACATCACTTTTGTCTTCTGAAAGTTCATTTTTAATCCCACTTCTTTACTCTTGTCAGCAAGTTCCTGGATCATACTCTGCAGCTCTGATGGGGTAGTTGCAAAAATGGCTACGTCGTCAGCAAAACGAAGGTGGGTTAGATAATCTCCATTAATCTTTATCCCTTTGTTTTCCCAGCTCAGCGACTGAAAAACACCCTCCAATGTGGCATTAAAGAGCTTCGGAGATATGGTGTCACCTTGTCTCACTCCCTTTCCAATTTTTACGTGTGTTGTATTTTCAAACAGCCTAATCTTTGCACTTGCATTTCCATAGATGTTATTAATAATATTAATGTATGCATCTTCAATACCGCAGGTTTTCAGAGCCATTGTAACTGCTGATGGTTTCACCGAATCAAAGGCTTTTTCATAATCGATAAAAGCCATGCACAATGGAAGTTCATATTCCCTCGCTCTTTCAATTAGTTCTCTCAGCACGTGGATATGATCTATTGTGCTGTAGCCACTCCTGAATCCAGCTTGTTCTCTCGGTTGAGCCATGTCCAGTGTTACCTTCAAGCCGTGTGAAAGAACTTTAGTGAAGATTTTATAAACTACTGATAGGAGGCTGATAGGTCTGTAGTTTCCGAGATCCTCAATGTCACCTTTCTTATGTAGCAGGATCATTGTAGCGGTGTTCCAATCCTCAGGAATCTTTCCTTCATTAAAGCATCGAGTGAAAATTTGGGCGAGTACTGTTTCGATTTCTCCACTTGCTTCTTGTATGATGTCTACAGTAATTCCATCTTCTCCTGGAGCTTTTCCTCGCTTCATGTTCTTGATTGCATGTGCAACGTCTGCTGGAAGGACTGGAGGAACTCTGGTACTGGTATCGTTCATGATGTCTGGAGTGCATATATCATCCCTTTCATATAATTTGGAGTAGAAATCTTTCACTCTTGTCAAAATTTCGCCTCTATTTCTTGTTACAGAACCATCTTCTTTTCTCAGTGCCATAATCTGTTTTCTTCCCTTACTGAGATGTCCCTTTGCTATCTTTAGGCTTCGGTTGTTTTCAATTGCTTTCCTCACTAGTTCACAGTTGAATTTCCTTACGTCTTCAGTGATACTTTTTCTTACTGTCTTGCATAGCTCTATATATTCCACTTTGGAAGTCACATCTTCTTTAGTTGTCCTGATCTCTCTTCTTTTTTGCATCAACATTTTGGTTTTTCCTGATAATTTGTTCACATGCAACTTGTTCTTAGACCCAGCTAATTTTGTTGCTGTTTCCATAAGAGCTTTGGTTACTTTTCTTTTAACTTCAGAGATGTCCACTTCTTCCGATGTCAGGCCTTCTGAAGCAGAGAACCTGTTCTTCAGTTCTAACTTGAAGGTATTATGGTGTTTTTTAAAGTTGGTTATGTCAATAGATTTTGTTTGTCTTATGAGCTTGCCACGTTCAAGTTTAGTGTTGAGGTGCATCTTACATCTCACCAATCTATGGTCACTACCTGTGTTGAACTTGTTTAGCACACTGCAGTCTTCTATGACGAATTTTTTGTTACACATAATAAAATCAATTTCACTTGTCGTCTAATTTGGATGTCTCCATGTCCATTTCCTGTGTGGCTTTTTCTTGAAGAAGGAGTTCAAGATGAAAAACCCTTCTGCCTCTGCAAACTCAACGAGAGTATTTCCACGCTGGTATATATATATATATATATATATATTATGTAAGGTCAGGTGATGCGTAACATCACAGCCTCTCCTTGACAAATGTCAACCCCGCCTTTTCGTGGTACATCCTGTTCCCACTAAAGGGGCTCTGACGACCGCCAATAGCGGTATAACTATACCATCGGGATTAGAGGAAATGCTATCCCACACTCACCAACCCGATTGGCCAGCGTGGTGAGTTATGGCCAAACCCCTCCAAAATGACTCCACAACTTAAATATTGGTTCTCAGTCTCCGGCAGCTGGAATGTACCTGGCCAAGGCAGCGGCCAGTGCGACATGAAAGCAGAGGGTGCTAAGAATCCCCGGAGGACCGGACTAGGCTGCCATCTGATGCTGACCTTGGCTACGTATAACGGACGCTCCCTATCTTCTGATTCAAGGCTTCTTGAATTGGAAGAGGAACTACAAAGGATCAAGTGGGACATCGTCGGGCTAAGTGAGGTAAGGAGAAAAGGAGAAGATCTCATTGAACTGAAAAGTGGACATATCTTCTACTATCGTGGGACAGATACGCGCAGAACTAGTGGTGTTGGATTTATAATAAACAAGAAACTGAAGGATAAAGTTGTAGAAGTTGAAAGTTCCTCTGACAGAGCTGCACGACTCGTTATCCAACTCTCGAGAAGAAACCAGGCTCAGATCATTCAAACTCATGCACCCACCACAAGTCATGCTGAAGAAGAAATTGAAGAATTTTATGAGGAAATTCGTGATCTAAATAATAAAGGTAAGCAGCACTTGAAGATAATTATGGGAGATTTCAATGCAAAAATAGGGCAACGGCAACAGAATGAAACTTCAGTAGGTAAATTCGGTCACGGCATCAGAAACCAGCGTGGAAATACTCTCGTAGAGTTTGCAGAGGCAGAAGGGTTTTTCATCTTGCACTCCTTTTTCAAGAAAAAGCCACACAGGAAATGGACATGGAGACATTCAAATGGGACGACAAGTGAAATTGATTTTATTATGTGTAACAAAAAATTCGTCATAGAAGACTGCAGTGTGCTAAACAAGTTCAACACAGGCAGTGACCATAGATTGGTGAGATGTAAGATGCACCTCAACACTAAACTTGAACGTCGCAAGCTCATAAGACAAACAAAATGTATTGACATAACCAACCTTAAAAAACACCATAATACCTTCAAATTGGAACTGAAGAACAGATTCTCTGCTTTAGAAGGCCTAACATCGAAAGAAGTGGATATTTCTGAAGTTAACAGAAAAGTAACCAAAGCTCTTATGGAAACAGCAACAAAATTAGCTGGGTCTAAGAACAAATTGCATGTGAACAAATTATCAGGAAAAACCAAAATGTTGATGCAAAAAAGAAGAGTGATGAGGACAACTAAAGAAGATGTGACTTCCAAAGTGGAATATATAGAGCTATGCAAGAGTGTATGAAAAAGTATCACTGAAGACGTAAGGAAATTCAACTGTGAACTAGTGAGGAAAGCAATTGAAAACAACCAAAGCCTAAAGATAGCAAAGGGACATCTCAGTAAGTGGAAAAAACAGATTATGGCACTGAGAAAAGAAGATGGTTCTGTAACAAGAAATAGAGGCGAAATTTTGACAAGAGTGAAAGATTTCTACTCCAAATTATATGAAAGGGATGATACATGTACTCCAGACATCATGAAATGTACCAGAGTTCTTCCAGTCCTTCCAGCAGAAGTTGCACATTCAATCAAGAACATGAAGCGGGGAAAAGCTCCAGGAGAAGATGGGATTACTGTAGACATCATACAAGAAGCAAGTGGAGAAATCGAAACAGTACTCGCCCAAATTTTCACTCGATGCTTTAATGAAGGAAAGATTCCTGAGGATTGGAACACTGCTAGAATGATCCTGCTGCATAAGAAAGGTGACATTGAGGATCTCAGGAACTACAGACCTATCAGCCTCCTATCAGTGGTTTATAAAATCTTCACTAAAGTTCTTTCACACCGCTTGAAAGTGACACTGGACATGGCTCAACCGAGAGAACAAGCTGGATTCAGGAGTGGCTACAGCACAATAGATCATATCCGCGTACTGAGAAAACCAATTGAAAGAGCGAGGGAATATGAACTTCCATTGTGCATGGCTTTTATCGATTATGAAAAAGCCTTTGATTCGGTGAAACCATCAGCAGTTGCAATTGCTCTGATATCCTGCGGTATTGAAGATGCATACATTCATATTATTAATAACATCTATGAAAATGCAAGTGCAAAGATTCGGCTGTTTGAAAATACAACACACATAAAAATTGGAAAAGGAGTGAGACCAGGTGACACCATATCTCCGAAGCTCTTTAATGCCACATTGGAAAATGTCTTTCAATCACTGAACTGGGAAAACAAAGGAATAAAGATTAATGGAGATTATCTAACCCACTTTCGTTTTGCTGATGACATAGTCATTTTTGCAACTACCCCATCAGATCTACAGAGTATGATCCAGGAACTTGCTGACAAGAGTAAAGAAGTGGGATTAAAAATGAACTTTCAGAAGACAAAAGTGATGTTCAATGCTTTTACAAGAAATGAAGATTTATCGATTGTTGGAGAAAAGCTGGAGATAACAGACACGTACGTTTATCTTGGACAGCAGATATCAAGTGAGGGTCACATTGGTGAAGAAATTAATCGGCGTACAAAACTTGCCTGGAGAGCTTTTGGAAGAAACAGCATAATTTTCAAGAGCAATATGCCATTATGTCTTAAAAGAAAAGTGTTTGATCAATGCATCCTTCCAGTGCTTACGTATGGTGCAGAGACGTGGACCTTAGCTAAAAGAGACATACAAAGGCTGCAGACATCTCAAAGCATCATGGAGAGGTGTATGCTTGGTGTAACCAGGAGAGATAAGAAGAGGAACTCATGGATCCGAAAAATGACAAGAGTGGAAGACATCATGATCAGAGTTAAATCCCTGAAATGGCAATGGGCTGGACATACTGCCAGAAGAACAGACCATCGATGGACAGCCGAAATTTTAGATTGGATTCCAAGGGACAGGAAAAGACCCAGAAGAAGACCACATGGAAGATGGGTGGATGAAATTCCAAACTATGTGGGAGTGACATGGAGGAGACTGGCACAAGACAGACCGTTGTGGATGAAACTTGGGGAGACCTTCGTCCAGCAGTGGATTGATAATGGTTGACAATGATGATGATGATGATATTATATATATCATCATCATCATCGGCAACGATTATCAATCCACTGCTGGACTAAGGTCTCTCCAAACCTCTTCCACTGAGGTCTGTCTTGTGCCAGTATTCTCCATGTTACTCCCGCATACTTTCGAATTTCATCCACCAATCTCCCATGTGGTTTTTTTGGGGGTATTTTCCTGTCTTTGGAATCCAATCTAAAATTTGGGATGTCCATCGATGGTCTGTCCTTCTGGCAGTATATCCAGCCCATTGCCATTTCAGGGATTTAACTCTGATCGTGATGTCTTCCACTCTTGTCATTTTTCGGATCCACGAGTTCCTCTTCTTATCTCTCCTGGTTACACCAAGCATGTACCTCTCCATGCAACTTTGAGTTGTCTGCAGCATTTGTTTGTCTCTTTTAGTTAAGGTCCACATCTCTGCACTATACGTAAGCACTGGAAGGATGCATTGATCAAACACCTTTCTTTTAAGACATAACGGCATATTGCTCTTGAAAATTATGCTGTTTCTTCCAAAAGCTCTCTAGGCAAGTTTTATACGCCGATCAATTTGTTCATCAATGTGACCCTCACTTTATATCTGCTGTCCAAGATAAACGTACCTATCTGTTATCTCCAACTTTTCTCCATCAACCGATAAATCTTCATTTCTTGTAAAAGCATTGTACATCACTTTTGTCTTCTGAAATTTCATTTTTAATCCCACTTCTTTTCTCTTGTCGGCAAGTTTCTGGATCATACTCTGCAGCTCTGATGGGGTAGTTGCAAAAAGACGACGTCATCAGCAAAACGAAGGGGAGTTAGATAATATCCATTAATCTTTATCCCTTTGTTTTCCCAAAGACATTTTCGAATGTGATATTAAAGAGCTTGGGAAATATGGTCTCACTCTTTTTCCAATTTTTATGTGTGCTGTATTCTCAAACAGCCGAATCTTTGCACTTGCATTTTCATAGATGTTATTAATAATATTAATGTGTGCATTTCAATACCGCAGGATTTCAAAGCCACTGTAACTGCTGATGCTTTCACCGAATCAAAGTGCTTTTCATAATCGATAAAAGCCATGCACAATTGAAGTTCATATTCCCTCGCTCTTTCAATTAGTTCTGCCAGTACGTGGATATGATCTATTGTGCTATAGCCACTCCTGAATCCAGCTTGTTCTCTCGGTTGTGCCATGTCCAGTGTTACCTTTAAGCGGTGTGAAAGAAATTTAGTGAAGATTTTATAAACCACTGATAGGAGGCTGATAGGTCTGTAGTTCCTGAGATCCTCAATGTCACCTTTTTCATGCAGAAGGATCATTGCAGCGTTGTTCTAATCCTCAGGAATCTTCCCTTCATTAAGGCATATCGAATGAAAACTTGGGCGAGTACTGTTTCAATTTCTCCACTTGCTTCTTGTATGATGCTAACAGTAATTCTATCTTCTCCTGGAGCTTTCCCCCACTTAATGTTCTTGATTGCATGTGTAACTTCTGCTGGGAGGACTGGAAGAACTCTGGTACTAGTACCTTTCATGATGTCTCTAGTACATGTATCATCCCTTTCATATAATTTGGAGAAGAAATCTTTCACTCTTGTCAAAATTTCGCCTCTATTACTTGTTACAGAACCATCTTCTTTTCTCAGTGGCATAATCTGATTTCTTCCCTTACTGAGACGTCCCTTTTTTTTTTTTTTTTTTTTTGATTGGAGGTTTAACGACCACCGTGAGCAACTCAATGGGCTATAAGCAGTCGCCCGTCCCTAATTTAGGGTCACTGGTTACAGGAAAGGGAGAGAGCCAGTACCGTAAGACAAACACAACATCCATGCCTCACCGGGATTCGAATCCGGACCCCGTTCGGACGAATAATCAGAGGCCATCGCTTAGACCACTGCGCCACCGGTGCGGCGAGATGTCCCTTTGCTATCTTTAGGCTTTGGTTGTTTTCAATTGCTTTCCTCACTATCACAGTTGAATCTTCTTACGTCTTTATAATAAATAAAGTTCTCCGCCTATAGGTGTAGTGCAGGGAAACTTACGTTAAGTCACGTTAGCGTTATTGGAAGGTTACTTGGCGTAGCTAAAGTGTGCTAAATCTTCAAAGTGCTAGAGTTTGTTTTGGTAAGACACGCACATGCAATAAATTCATTGAATATGGAACATCTTTTTACTCAGCGTTCCTCATTATCTTGAATATCAGTAATATAACTTCGGGTTTAGTAAATTAGTGCCTTGAAGGCTCCTTATTAGAGCGGTAAACTCAATATACCCTGAACTTAACGTAGACACTCAATGAAATAGACTTAACGGCCAGACAGAGGTCTGACAATAAAATGAACTAAGAAAACGTACTCACTTTTAAACTTTTATTGGGGAACTCCTGGTATTACTCAAATACACACTCCAACAAAACTCAACTACTGATATTTCGTACTATCGTAGATAAATCACATAACAATAATAATGGAAGAACCTATCACATATAAAACGAAGCTGCTTGGTATAGTTGAGCGCGCCTATATATACTGCATACCACCACGTCATGACTTACACTCGTTGCCACATATAATTCAGCGGGAGAAATAACATCTCGTTAAGTGAGAAGATAATTTGCATAGGAAAATAAAATAACAAGAGATAGTAAAATCAAAATGAAACTGAATCTAGATTATACGTTACATCATCTCCGCCTTATTTTTTTTTTTTTTTTTTTTTGAAAAACCTATCAAATTTTCAGTGTAGTCTTACATTTCGCTGACTGACGTTTATCGTCCTACTTTTTTTGTGGCAGCAGTATTTACAACTTCAAGCTTGGCATAACAAATTCAGTAAACCTGTGTCCACAGCTATTGTCGTCTGTGAAGCAGGAAACACTTTTTATACGTGTACAGGACAAACCTGCATCGGCATACCTTATTTTTATTCTGCCCAGCAGGAGTCACCTTTTTTGATTCCATTTTACTTCCTCATATTTGCAACTCAATATATATTGTTGATTACAAAACAACTGTATCAGCAGCGAATTTTGCCTGTAGCTGCCTAGCAGTAACAATTTTCACTATTTTACCCCTAACACACATATATATATATATATAAATAAAATTGGATTAGTAGACGGACATAGAATACATATATAAAAAAAAACTACATATATACACAAAAAGAATGCGTAGGCCCACAAGAAAAAAAATTCTGTCACGCCAACTGGTCGTGCAGGAAAAACAACATAATGAGAAAATAACCTGTCCACGAGAACTTACTTATCTCGAGAACACATAAAAACCCTAGTACGATATATTTTTCCAGGCCTAATCGGACTGGTAAATTCTGGTGGCGTCGATCTTTTCTGCGACTTGAATGGATATGGAACATCTGTAGTCTGTCGGTCAAGAAATCCCTGCGTCTGACAGGAACGGTCAGGAACGGCTGAAGTCTGTCGGTCAGGAACGGCTGAATTCTGTCGGTCAGGAATTCCCTGCGTCTGACAGGAACGGTCAGGAACGGCTGAGGTCTGTCGGTCAGGAACGGCTGAAGTCCGTCGGTCAGAAACGGCTGAAGTCTGTCGGTCAGGAACGGCTGAAGTCTGTCGGTCAGGAATTTCCCTGCGTCTGACAGGAACTGGCTACCCCAGGCTTTCGATATGTTGTCACTTTCTGCTGGGGCCCATGTTGTCCTTCCGGTATTCCTTTGAAGGCACGTGGCGCTGGCCACATCGCTTGTTTTCTCTTTCTACCTTTTGGCATGACAGTAGAAGCAGGCATCGGCCCTGTTTGCCCTGAGCGTAAGTTCCAGGGGCGAAACCCGGGCGGATGCAAGGATCTCTGCCTTCGTCGCTGTTGGGGCGAAGCAGATTGGGGAGACAAGTTGCGTTTTCGACCAGCTTTTGGTGTTGCTGGACGGTTTGTAATTTGTGTCTGACGTTTAGGAATCGTCAAACTATTGTCTATATCTGATAAATCAGAAATATGTGATGACTCCGAGTCGCTGCTGTAAGTTAGTGGTCGTGCAGGGCGATGTGTATTTCTGCCTAAAGGAATACTCTCTGACGAGGTATTCAAGGAAGTAGGAGCTTGTGTTGGGGCAGAGTTATTAGGAAATGGTGCCGCAATAGTCTCGTCAATGGTTGGAGGGAAGGGAATGATACTAGAATTTGAAGAACTTGATTCGAGCCTTCGTCTTATGGTAGAATCAGGTTGCGTTCTTGGAAGCCAGTCTTGTGGAGGGGAGGGTGAAGAAAAAATCACTGGAGATTCTTCAAAAAGGTTTGTCGGTTCGTCCAAAATTTCTGGAGGTTGATCGTGTGATATAGACTCTTGAGTCTGTGGAACATAAGGTTGAGTAGGGTTGATTATAAAATCTATATTTCGTTCATGATACTTGCGACACTGAGCAACGTGTACGTATTGAAATTGATTGTCAGGTTTTTCAAGGATAATGTTATTTTCATACACATTTGCCACGTAGCTGGGTGCAAATTTCTTTACTAAAGTATGAGAAACAGAAGACTGGAGGTGTGTCTCCACGAGAGTTAGATCTCCAACGACAAGATCTGGTTCCCTACGCCTAGTATTATAGTATCTTGCTTGAGCCGCTTGTGCACCTATCATTGCAACACGAGCTTTCTCTGCCATGATTCGTATTGATTGCGGAGTTGTTCGCTGGTTTAGTTCGTCGATAATCCCCGTTAAATTTTCAAAAGGGGTCTTAATTTTTCGACCCAAAAAAAGTTCTGCGGGAGTAAACTTAGTAGATTCGTGAACAGACGAGCGAAGGGCGAACAAAAAAAGCTCAAGATGTTCGTCCCACCGCTCGTGATGATCCATGACAAATGTAGCAATCATTTTAACTAGCGTGCGGTTTACTCGTTCCACGGGATTACTCTGGGGATGATATGGGGAAATGAATTTATGCTTTATTTGTAGTCTCGCACACATTCTTTCAAAAATGTCAGAAATAAATTGGGGACCATTATCCGAAACTACTTGATTAGGTGCACCATATCTAGAGAATAATTCATTAATTAATACATTACAAATAACGTCCGCCGTAGCGACTTTAATGGGAAAGACCTCGACCCATTTAGAGAAATTATCGGTTAATACTAAAACGTAACGAGCTTTGTTTTTAACAGATAAAGGATAAGGTCCCAATAAATCTATTGAAATAATGTCAAAAACATGAGAACTTGAACTAGATTTCAAGTGACCGGCCGGTCTTACATTACGGTAATTATTAATCTGACACAAGTGACATGATTGAACGTATGCGAGCACACTTTGGTACATGCCAGGCCAATAGGCAACATCCCGCAATTTACAACGGGTCTTGCGAATACCTAAATGCCCTGCAATAGGTTTGTCATGAAATTCGTTTAAAAGGGCCATTCTAAGGGTTCGCGGAATACATGGGCGAAACTCTGCCCTAGTAGTCCTAGATTTCGTATAATAAAGAAGACCCTCTATGACTTCAAAATGCTGTGACCTCCCAGCCAGAGAAGGGTCACTTTGTTGTGGTGAACCCGCAAGCCAAAAATTATAGATTTCCCCAAAATCTGGATCATTTACTAATTCTGCCATTATCTGCTCTCTGGATGTTATATCAGCTATTAAAAGTAAAGGCTGACATCTAGGAGTAGTTTCTGTGGAAACCCCACAAATCGAGACGTGAGACAATGCATCCGGTAATTGATTCTTATGACCTGGCTGGTACGAAATTTTGATATTGCTCTCTTGTAACTTAAGAGCCCACTTCATAAGTCTTTGAGAGAGGTGCTTAGCAGAATTCAAATACTGAAGGGCAGAATGATCCGTAATTATATTAACTGTCAATTCGTTGAGATAACATTGAAATTTTTCAAAAGCATACACTACAGCAAGACATTCGCGTTCCGTAGCTGAGTAATTGCGTTCAGCTTTGGCTAAAGTACGGGACGCAAAAACTATTGGATGCCCTGCTTGTGACAAAACGCAACCAAGACCAACTCCGGATGCGTCAGTGTAAATATCAAATTCCTTAGTATGATCTGGGAAAGCTAATACAGGAGGCTGAGTCAACGCAGATTTTAGTGCTTCAAAAGCTGCGTTAGCCTCAGGTGTCCAAACAAACTTCGTGTATTTACGTTTCAAAGCATACAATGGCTCACAGATTGTAGTATAAGCGGGGACGAACTGCTGATACCATCCGGTCATTCCCAGAAAGCGTGATAGTTCTTTGGCTGTTTTTGGCCGTGGAAAGTCAACTATAGGCTTAATTGTTTCATCATCCGTAAATAAGCAGTGGGGAGTGATTTTCAACCCCAGATATACAATCTCGTCCCTCGCTATCTGGCATTTACTAGGTTTTAACGTCAAGCCAGCATTGTATATGAGTTGGAACACCTGTTTGAGCAGAGAAAGGTGCTCGTCAAAAGTTTCGGATGTAATAATAATGTCATCCAAATATACATGCACATGGTGACCTAGAATAAGTCTGAGAACCGTATCCATAAGCTTTTGGAAAGTAGCAGGTGCAGAGGCTAGTCCAAATGGCATACGCAGGTATTCATAAGCCCCAAAAGGAGTCACAAAGCCTGTTTTATCTACGGAGTCTGGATGTACCGCAACCTGCCAATATCCACTCGCCAAATCCAAGGTTGACATCCATTTAGTTGACGATAGGTCATGCAAAATATGCGACATGACAGGTAGTGGATAATTTATGGCTTTCGTGACTAGGTTTAGCTTACGGAAATCTGTCACGAAACGAAATTCGTTGGGTTGTTTCTTTGGAACAAGAAAGGCAGGTGCGGCCCAGGCGCTTGTTGATTCCCTTATTATGCCCTGTTTAATCATCTCTGAAATTTGACGTTGCATTTCATTTTTTTTATGGGGAAAACAAGGGTAAGGTTTCGTCGCTATCGGTTTTGAACCATCAGTGTCAATGACGTGATAAACCACCTGTGTTAAACCAGGTTGGTCGGAAAATAAACCAGGTCTTTCATTCAAAAGGTGAGACAGCTGGTTTCGTTGCCTCTCATTCAGTTGTTTACTCAGTAATAAATTCGTTATGTCTATAGGATCTTTAGGAATCACTTTGACAGGTTCTGGAAAGGAAATAACATGTTGTTCGAAATTCATAGTAACTTTAAAAGTATTGATAAAATCTATGCCCATGAGACATTTAACATGTAGGTCGTCTATGAGCAGGAAAGAATGAGTAAAACGAGCCTTTCCCAGCCCTAGAGATAATGTGACAGTTCCTGTGATACTGAATATTTCGTTATTTGCACCTCGCAAATACTGCGTCGCAGGCTGGACGTGTATTGCAGGAAACCTTTCAGTGCAAAACTTCGTATTTAGGGCTGATATTTCAGAACTAGCGTCGAACTTTGTCTCGACAATAATATCTTCAATTGTCAATAACACATCAGGCAACTGAGGAGTTTGGACAGTCAATAATACTATTTTAGGGTCAGAATTCTTGGTATCAGGAAGCAGTGCCGACCCTTGGTCTACTTCCTTTGGGAGTTTAAAGGATTCCTGGTTGCATTTTCATGCGGTCTGAAACCTCGGCCCTGCCTGGTATCGGTAAAGTTTTCACGCTTAGAAAAACTTCGTGAAAATTGCTGCGGGAACTCTGCATCTCTGTTGAAATGTCCATTTCTATTATTTCTTCCCTCAGCACGGGCAGAAAAATCATTATTGCACCTAGCATAAAAATGTTCCGAATTCTGCGGATTGGAACGGGGTCGAGCATACTGTGCATTTGTACTGTACCCAGAAAATTGTTTTGAAACTAGCGGTTGGTGTACCACTCTTCTATGCGGTGGTACGTATGATGCTTGGACTTGCACCTGTGTACGCTCGTGTTGAAAGTCATTAGGCCTATTATGCTGCTGAGGATTTTTGTGATAAGCCTTCCGGGGTTCCCGAGCATGTTTAGTTGGTCCATGTTTGCCGTGTCGCTCCTCATACGTTCGTATGAGGCGAAGGCATTCATGTATTGTAGCTGGGTGTCGGACCTCAATAAAATCCTGTAGAAATGGATCGAGCTGTTGCAATAGGGTGTCCAACATGTCGACATGACTGGCATATGGATCCCATAATTTATACAAGCGTGTTGTTTCTAAAGCAAACGCAACAGGGCTATCGTTGGGTCCTTGCTTACGAGAAAAAGGTTGTTGTGCAAAGCCAGCTCGACTGAGGCCGAAAGGAAAGACTTCTAAAAATTCCGCTCGGAAATTCTCATAACGAGAATCCGGGTTCGATACTCTCCACTGCCGATACCAGGTCTTAGCGGTATCTTTCAAGCAAGTGCCTGCTATTTGCACTTTGCAATCTTGAGGGAATATTGTATAAGTCGAAATGATCCTCCAAATCCTCGAGAAATTTCAAGGACCCCTCCAAACCATTGAAAGTAATTGCTCCCTCATGCGGCACGAAATGTGCAAGCATTTTGCTTCTGTGAGAGGATTGAAATACCTCAGGTGCGACTCAGAGTGATATGAAGCTGGTGAATGACGAAATTGTGAGGAATGCCTGGGTACTTGCAAATCATTGACATCAAAGTTAGACCCACAGGCTTCCTGCAGATTGCCGAAAATAACCCAACTTCACCGAAACTTGATTCAGGTTGAAATAGTGAAGTTTTCTCAGGTAATGAAGACATAGTCAATAAGTGTCACTACCTCGTGTTCAAGAAATGTTCGGGCGCCAATTATAATGAATAAAGTTCTCCGCCTGGAGGTGTAGTGCAGGAAAACTTACGTTAAGTCACGTTAGGGTTATTGGAAGGTTACTTGACGTAGCTAAAGTGTGCTAAATCTTCAAAGTGCTAGAGTTTGTTTAGGTAAGACACGCACATGCAATAAATTCATTGAATATGGAACTTCTTTTTACTCAGCGTTCCTCATTATCTTGAATATCAGTAATATAACTTCGGTTTTAGTAAATTAGTGCCTTGAAGGCTCCTTATTAGAGCGGTAAACTCAATATACCCTGAACTTAACGTAGACACTTAATGAAATAGACTTAACCGCCAGACAGAGGTGTGACAATAAAATGAACTAAGAAAACGTACTCACTTTTAACTTTTTATTGGGGAACTCCTGGTATTACTCAAATACACACTCCAACAAAACTCAACTACTGATATTTCGTACTATCGTAGATAAATCACATAACAATAATAATGGAAGAACCTATCACATATAAAACGAAGCTGCTTGGTATAGTTGAGCGCGCCTATATATACTGCATGCCACCACGTCATGACTTACACTCGTTGCCACATATATTTCAGCGGGAGAAATAACATCTCGTTAAGTGAGAAGATAATTTGCATAGGAAAATAAAATAACAAGAGATAGTAAAATCAAAAGGAAACTGAACCTAGAGTATACGCTACATCTTCAGTGATACTTTTTCGTACTCTCTTGCATAGCTCTATATATTCCACTTTGGAAGTCACATCTTCTATAGTTGTCCTCATCTCTCTTCATTTTCGCATCAACATTTTGGTTTTTCTTGATAATTTGTTCACATGCAACTTGTTCTTAGACCCAGCTAATTTTGTTGCTGTTTCCATAAGAGCTTTTTTTCATATTACTCGGTTCCATCAGATGCAAGTGAAGTTTTCCTTTGCGGCTTTCAGAAGGGACATATCCTCGTTCTTAGCTAGGAATATATACGCTTTAGAAAGTCGCACTGGTGTTTCGTGTCATATGCCAAAAACACGATGAAAAGTGTTTGAGTGAGACACAGAACTCATTTGTTCCATTATTTAAAAACATTTTTTGGAAATGTCGTGTCTTGCACTTCCGATACCCTTACAGATAAATATGCAAAGTCACAGATACTTTCATTGGTGAAAAATGTATACCCTTTTAATCGGTATTACTGGCTTTTCTGTCAAAAATTCAATTTACATTTCACAACTTTTAAAAGGGCTTAGAAAGAAAACTTGTGATGAATACCACCTAGCAAAGGAAAGGAAAATATTGTGACGTGTTAACGCAGACATGAATGTCTAGTGTCTCTACAGCTAACCTCATTTTTGTGAAATAAGTTTATTTTTCTCGGTGTTCCTGATTTTATCGATAGCTCTGAAGCAATCGATTTCTTTGTTACTAGGCGACATCTGTGATTCTCATGCTGTTTGTTCTCTACCCATTTCTTTACTTAATGCAATGTAACGTTAACAATGGATAGTTTGACAGTTTTTTTTTAAATTGTGTCTCATTTCAACGTTATTCATTTAATTCAATCCATTAAAGAGCCAAACGATGTTCAGATTATTAACGAAACTTTCTAAACAAACAATGTAACTAAGATTATAGAAACGCATTGATACGATCGTGAAGTGACGAAATCTCGCGTATGTACAGCCGTTTTTCTCAAAGCAGAAAGAAATAGGTTTAAATAAATGAACATGAACAAACACTACTCTAAGGATTAAAATTTTACTAGAAAAAATAGTACATAAATTGTGTCATGATCTTAAGAATAACAACATCATATTTTTGTATCCCTTAAAAGAATGTTCATCAAAATATGCATATGCACTAAATTGCCGAATTATGATGTTCACTCAGATATCAATATGCAAAAGTATTGCGCCGGATGACGTGCGATACTGAAACTGGCAGTGCTTACATCAAGTCGTTGACAAAATAATGGCAGATTTAGAGGGTAAAAATGTAAGAGACATACCTCATGGCACAGAACCTTATTTTATTCGAAATGTCTGCCTTCAGTAGCTACACATCTCTACACAGTGAGGGACAAGTGTTTCAATGCCAGTCCGGAAGAAATCTGGCACACTGGATGCAAGAAGGTCCTGGAATGCGATTTCGGCCTCTTCTCGGTTTCTGAAGTTCCTGTCCTACAGATAATTGCTAAATGAATGAACACGTGGAAATCTGTAGGTGCCAAATCTGCTGAGTAGGGTGGATGTGGGAGGCTTTCGAACCTCAGTTCGTGTAGTTTATGTTTTGTCAATTTTGACACTTGTGTTTTGATGGAGGACTATAGTTCCCTTCCTGTTCACCTTAGATGGCTGTTCAGAACGCAACTTCTGGTACATTCGGTCAATTTCTCCACAGTATATGACTGAGTTAATGCTTTCACGAGCATTCAATGAACTTGCAGGGTATGACACCGTGAACAGTCTACCACACTGTCAATAAAGCCTGCTTTGGCGTCAACTTTGGTTTAGGATCATGAATGAAATACGGGATTACACCATATAATACAAATTTTGAAGATGGCAACCAAGTCAGATAATATCCGAAAACTTGAAAATTTCGTCGTCCTGGCGCGGGAACCAAACCCGCGTCTCCCAGATAGCGCCCGGTTATGCTAACCACTACACCACCCAGAACAACCAAGTCTCAAGTTTCCGATAAATCGGAAACTTGAGACTTAATAATCGGAAACATATTAATTATTAATATTGAGACATAATAATCTGAAACTAGAGACTTGGTCGTTCTGGGTGGTGTAGTTGTTAGCACACCCGGCGCGCTATCTGGGAGAAGCGGGTTCGATTCCCGCTCCTGGACGACAACATTTTCAAGTTTTCGAATATTATCTGACTTACCATCTATGTTACATTTATACCGAAAAACGGATTGTCATCTCCAAAACTTGGTTTACGATGTTAGTTCGGTGGTTCACCATACTTCAACCACTGTCCAGATCCCTTACGGTTGTCGTATAGCACCCACTTTTCATCACAGGTTGCAATGCAATCAAGTAGGGCCTCATTTTCGTTGCGAAGAAGAATGTTACTACTGCACATCTCAAACCGTTCTTGTTTCCGATGTTCCGTCAATTCGTGTGGGACCCACTTCTTGAGCTTCTTGACCTTACCAATTTGGCTGAAATGATCGAAAATGGTTTGACACCGGCGTAGTGTATAGTTTTCCAAGTTTTCTGATTGTGATGCGAGTGTTTACTTCCATATTTGTCATCAGAGCGTCGTTATCAATGACCAAATGTCGTCCTCTGCCCTCCTCACCGGAAGGAAACTTTTCAAACGACTGGCGAACGGGACGTTCAGATATCTACTCGCCCCATGCCTCGAGCACATTGCGGTATGTTTGTGACGCATTGCTACCCAATTTCAACCCATGGAGCAGATTCACGTGGAACTTACCCTCTCCTAACATTTTGTACAGATCATTCTCACACGAGTAGCAACAACTGCAACTCAACCGACTATGGCGTGTATGTGACGCAGCGCCATTTTTATGAGTTCAACTCGTACGAATGGCGCTGTGAGTGGGTTGGTCTTCAAGTATCGTGGGCGAGTTAAAGTTAAATGCAGCACCTTAGAAAATCGGTCATTATTTTCCGAACGATTTGTTATATATAGAGGTCTGTAAGCGTTGGAAACCAGTTACGAAAAATAAATTATGGGTGGGAAAGCCGGTTTTTAAACATGGAAAGCGTGGTGAGGAAAGCCGGTTTTTAAATATGGGAAGCCTGATGGGGAAAGCCGGTTTTTAAATTATCGCAACTCCTGAAGTGTTGCAATTTCCAAGTCTTGTGACGTACTACAGAAATAAAAACATGTGTCAAGACGACAAATCTGCAGCGAGACATTCTGTCCACGTAGCTCAGTTGGGAGAGAGACTTACTCCACAAAGAGGGGAAACGGTTTCGATGTCCGTCGCGGACAAACTTGCGTTTTATCAGCCTGACCGTCGAACGTGTATACCAAGACTACGTGAAATACAGCAAAACGTCTAATCCACGGTAGAAATGGTGCCCTAGACTCTCGATGTGAGTGCCGACCGTCCCTCGCGGTTAGAAGGTATCGTCGACATTATATCCCCATGTTTATGGCAAGGCAGCTAAAGAATAGACTGCAGTTTGAAAATCTGCTATCACGCAAGTGGAAATACGCCATCTTGTCTGACAAATCAGGTTTTACGCCGATGGGAGGGTGCGTGTGTGGGGTAAACGATACAAAGCAATAAACCCAGCATGCCATTGGAGTCATACAGGCTGGTGGAGGTGGTGTAACAATTAGAAGCGCATGTACCTGACCATCCTCGAGTCTCCTCGTACCCGTCGTGGCCTCCATCACCGGCACAAGGTATGTACATATCGTTACCGACCATCTACACCAATTTGTAAGGGTTCTCTTTCAGCAACATGACCTTACTTTTTGTGATGTTAATACCAAACCTTATACATCTCGAGTAGCTCCAGGAGCATTCAAGGGATTTTACCACACACAAATTTCTCCCCTCAATCGCCGGACTTCAACCTTATTGAAAATTCGTGGCACGAATACTAAAGATCTGTTCGAGCCTACCACCTTTCACTTACAACTATGGATGATGTACAGCTGGCGATCCTCACCTCACGACGGCAATAGCGTCTCCGTATTTTCAACACTTCATTGAGTCTTTACCAAGACGCCTGGCTGCTGTTTTGATGGCAAAATGTGGACAAAAACGTAATTAGGTAGGTGAACATAATTTGTCCATTAGCTGCGTAACCAGATCTATACACTTAGAGTTTATAAAAAAGAAAACTGTTTACGTTATAACGAAGTAAATTTCTCCGTCATTTTTGGTCTACGCCGGGATTCGAACCCGGGTCCGCTTATTCCGGAACAAGTCGCTCTACCAACTGAGTGACGCAGACGTTCGTCCTGATTCCTATCTGCCTTTATGTCGTGTGCGTCCTGCTGGCAGGTACGTCACATCTCCCCACGCCCCGAAAGAGGGCCGGGGGCATGGCCCACGGGTCAGCCGTGACCATGAATCGTTGCAGGCAGCCATCCACTGTAGAACGTGCACTTGAGAACTCCCAGTCAATCTGCTGTGTGGAATGTAACGACACACATTTTTATTTTTCGAAGCGCTGGAGAAGGGATTCTCTTATTTTTCCTTTCTCGCGGTGTGGAAATAACATCACACCAATGCGAGATTTTGAACGGTCGGGTCATCCGGATAGTTCGGGCGCCATTATAACGAAGTACATTTCTCCGTCATTTTTGGTCTACGCCGGGATTCGAACCCGAGTCCGCTTATTCCGGAACAAGTCGCTCTACCAACTGAGCTACGCAGACGTTCGTTCTGATTCCTATCTGCCTTTATGTCGTGTGCGTCCTGCTGGCAGGTACGTCACAACGTTATCTGTTCATTCACTGAAATAAAAATCAGAATATGAAGATTTCACCTTAAACATAATAGCAGCTTGTCAAACATAGGAGAAAATGCACTGGAGTTTGATTAATTGGGCTCTCGGTCAAACAGGGCAGATGTTTATTTGGGGCAATTCTTAAAGAACATCCAAAATTAGCATAATCGGGAAGCTTCTTAATTGGGCTAAAGTGCTCTAATCCCAATGTGTAATGTGCAGTTAACAGGAATCTACAATATAAGAGAAACATTAAAATCGATGATCCATGAAGCTAGAAATAAAGAAATAGAGATTGGCGTGTACTTCTTTCAGGATGAAATGCTCTCATTTACTCGTAGCCGATGCATTACAGTCATCGTGATTACACATTGAACTAAAAAGTGAAAGTTAGGAAACGAAAGAAAGTTACATATATTGCGCAAAAATGTGAAGAACTGAACTTTTCCACAGAAGAATTTTGTGGGTCTCTCAGTCAAGAGTAAATTTCATGTATCCTTTGTCATTTCCCTCAAATGCGTATAATTGTAAATTTGTCACATTCCTCAGCAAAGCAGAATATATTTCACCCGGTAATACCAGCAAAGGTACAGGCTAGAAAGAAAATATAGATGAATATGTGTCACTCAAATCACAGGAAAGAAAAGTACACCCTAGTATCCGCCATCTCTCGTGAGAACCGGATATAGCTTTTCCTCCCGTGACAAATGATGCTGGGTCTTCAGCTCCGACATTTTCTTCTTTTTCGATGATATCTCCTCGAATCCATTACAAACGACAGTCAAGTTTTCCGAAAAATTTAAAAGTTGTATCTATACCTTCCAGTAGCACTCTTCCACACTTCCGCAGTTTTTTTTATTAATGTCCTGAAAACTGAATGTAAAAAAAGAAACAAAGTATGCCATTTTATTGTGGATTATTTTAGTTTCTCCAGATATTTTCGACACGTTGGTAGATGCGATAAAGGAAAAACAGCGGCAATAAATAATCAGTACCACAAAGGAAAGCCAAAAACTTTGCCGAAGCAAAGTACGGAATGTAAAACAACGCAGCAAGAAAAGAAAATAGATATGGTGTCAAGTCGTATATGACAGTATAAGTTTGACTTATTGTATATTAGCGTACTGTCAGACTACTAATTTATATAAATTACAATCGTTAAAAAATAGGATGGTCAAAATTTTGAATAATTTTAGAGGAATTAATTTGAATATGTGGGTATGGATTAATATCTATAAATTTTTAGATATTGAGAAAGTATAGCAATATACAGGGTGTCCTAAAATTATTGGACACATTACAGAATTATGCAAAACAAAACATTAAACAGATAGAAAGAAACGGATTGTACTAACTTACAATGTAACTACACAAGTTAATAAATTTCGATGTGAGATCCCTTGGTTGTTCGTAGCATGTCCAAGCGATACTCGATTTCATGCGATGTATTGGCAAGCATCTGAGGAGTTACGGAATTAATAGCAACTGTGATACGCTGCTTCAGTTCCTGCAAATAAGTACCAAGCGTCTTATAGACACGATCCTTGACATAACCCCACATGAAATAATCCCATGGAGTTAGATCTGGAGAGCGAGGAGGCCACGGAATGGGACCACCACGCCCAGTCTTGTTGGAAAATGACGTTGTCATGTCTTTTGATCTGGGGTATAGCGATATTTTCTACCATATCTAAGTAAAAGTCACCATTTATGGATTTTTCGCAGAAGAAGAAAGGGCCAATCACTTCTCTTTTTGATAGGGCGCACCACACATTAACTTTTGGAGAATCACGTTCCACTTCAATAGCAGCATGAGGCGGTTCACTGCCCCATATCCTACAGTTGTGAGGATTCACAATACCTGATACATGAAATGTGAATTCATCACTAAAAATTACAGTGTTGAAAAAGTTTTCGTCGTTTTCCACTCGATTTAGCATGTCCACAGCGAAATCGTATCGCATGCATATGCATGCATCTTTTGTACTAATTGAATTTTATAAGCAAGAAACTTTAATTTCTTGTGCAATATATCGTGAACTGTCGATTTCGGAATGCACAGTTCTCTGCTTGCTTTACGAACTGATTTCCTGGGGCTTCGTCAGAAACCTTCATTGACTTGTTCAACCGTCTCACTACTGACGTAGGCCTGCCGGCTCCTCCACGATGTTCCACATTGCCAGTTTCTTTAAACTGTTGCATCCACCGCTTAATTGAATTCGTTGACGGAGGATTACAGCCATACTCTAAACGGTACCGTCTTTTAACTTTAATGAGAGACTTTAATTCCGCAAGCCATAACAAACACATCGCCTTCTGCTGTTCAGATGACATGACTACTGATTGCGCATTTCTCATACATTCCTCATCAGGCCCCACCTAGCGCCGGCTATCGGATTCTGAGAATAACAATTCTTCAAAACAGAAATATAGAAACCGTGTTAGTAATGCGTGACATAGAAAAACAAACAATGCTCATAGTTTTTTGTGTACATAATTTTGTAATGTGTCCAATAATTCTCGGACATCCTGTAAATTATTAGGATTTATGTATAAAAGAATAAAGGAGAATAGTTACCAACATTTACAGTAATTCAGCTGAACAATGTGGGTTATGACTATTGAACTAGAAAAAGAAATATATTTTTGTTACCAATGCATAACACTTTTATTGATTAGCAGAGATTGGTATTATAGAATAATCTATCTTGTCAACTAACACATGTCAATAATTATGATTATTTTTGAAAGCAACTAAAACTATTTGCGAACAAACTAAAACATAAAATTTAATAGTAGAAAATCATTAATCAGACCACATATGAGTAAATTTTATATGCGCAGGACGTTTGGTTGACTACGCACCTAAGCAAAATTGGAATTCACTCAGGCTTTGACAAAAGTCACCGGACACCTAGAAGAGAAACACAACATAGCATTTATTGGCATAAATTAGTACGGTGTCGGTCCACCTTTGGCCTCAATGCATGCACTGACCCTTCGAGGCAGGCTTTCGGTAAGATTTTGGATCACAGTGATAGGTATGAGCTTCCATTCAGTACATAATGCTGCCGCTAACTGTTGCTTAGTAGTAGGCCTTGGTTTCAAACTTTTATGCGGCGCTCTAATCCATTCCATAGGTGCTCTATGGGATTAAGACCAGGGCTCTGTGTTGTCTGCTCCACATACTATACAGAAGTATCGTCAAACCATGCCGTAACAGTCCTTGCTTTATGGCTCTGTGCATTACCCTGCTGGTACCAACAAGGCTCGGTTTCATGGTATTGCCACAAAGGTCATAATTGTGCAGAATATCGAGGCAGACGAGCTGGCTAACGGGTTTGTCCACGATAACCAATGGACCGGGACCATACCACGTAAAACACCTCCACACGAGTACACCGCTAGCTCCAAACTTGACCGTAGGAACAGTACACTGTGTTCCTACGGTTAAGTTTGGAGCTCACCATGCTGTCGCCATACCAACACACGGCCATCAGACTGATGGATCGTGAATCTGGATTCATCAGTCCATAGGACCGGTTTCCATTGATCTACGGTCCACGATATTTGTTCTTTACACCATGCAAAACGACGAGTAGCATTCCGAGCGGAGATTAAATGCTTGTGGGCAGCCGAACGATCACGGTAGCTCATGGAATGAAGTTCTTTGCGAATGGTACGTGTACATACCGAGTTTCCAGCATTTTACTCACCTGTACACTGAGTTCTTATTCAGTACTCCGTCGATTAGCTGTAATGACTCTCCTGACACTTCGAAGTCCTCTATCACTGATTATCTTTGGTCTGTTGGTACGTTTTGGTGCTTTAGGCACGCCATGTGTTTTCCACTTATTCAGTATATCCAAAACAATATGTTTAAACGCCTCTTGGCTTCTCTTATGGACAACCCATTAATATAACACCCAACAATTTTTCATTTCTTAAAGTCAGTTCTCTCCAGCCGCGACATTTTCACTCAACCTCACAGTGCAATATGATCGCGGTCAGCTGCAGGCTTGTTTGTATTCCGTTTGCAGCTGTGCCGGGCATCTTAACAACGCAGCGGATCCGTTCATTTTCGTTTGAAGGGGTCCGTTGAATTTTGTCGATATAGTGTATATCCGAAGCCGTAAATAGTTTGAAAGGGTTTTGTGACAAGAAATCACACAACTGCTTCGTCTGAGCAGCTGTTGCCCCACAACTTTGATACGTCGTAGACGGTTGTCAGCACCTTTCTTTTCCAGTTCTTTCACCGTTTTCACTTTCGTTTCAGAAAAATGTTTTGAGTCGAAAATGGTTAATCCATGTTTTAGCTATAGCATCAGCAATGACTTTGTTCGTTTCCTTGTGTTTGTCAAGTTCATTTAAGACTTTTTGGCAATTACTAGGTGCTGATGCTCCACAAGAAGAAATAATACCGATACTTGAGATATATGTGTAGCACAAACACTTCAAAGATTCCAAGTCTATAGAGCTCTCTGTCAGTTAGTTTGAACTTTAAGGGAAACGAATAGATCTTCATGCTGTACATTAACTTAGTCATCCACCTAGCTCGATGTAATGCTCCAGGAGCATGAATGGTAATCTACTTTACATCGTCATCTCCTAGGAATAGGTGAGAGAGATGTAGTAATTCCTTGTAGTCCTCCCTCGGTTGAAATCTTGTTAGCTGATCCTGAATGAACCTGACAAAATCAGCATTCAGTGGATTTAATTGCCCAGCCACGGAATCTTCTATAAAGCTTTCAGCGAGACTCAAAAAGAGCATTGGTTGTTCAATCAACAGCACTGCATAAATATGAAATACAAAACAATCTTGCATTGAATCCACTGAAAGGGGAAAAAAGTCACAACAAAGAGGAAATGGCAAACATACATACATACATACATACATACATACATACATACATACATATCACTAAGTTGTTCTCTGAGACTCAGAGGTTAACTCCACAAAGAAATACAATTTCAAAACCGCTTTATTGTAAAACTAGGAGTGTACAATAAATCAAGGCACAAAACATGAGCACAGGACAAAGGAAGCGCAGGCATGACATGGGCTATATACATGAAGAGTGCAAACAGTAATTTGAAAACATGGGCACTTACAAATTGAAATATTAAAGGAATTCATGAGCACTAATGCAGAATCACAGGAGCAAATGCTACAGCGAGCATGGACAAGTATACATAAGTACAGGAAACATGCATGGGAAAAGAAGACCATACATAGTAAGCAGGGGCTCTCAGCCGCACGTATATTGCGAGGGCGAAACAAGAAAAAAGCGCAAGGAAAAATACAAAATGGTACATAGGAACAAGGCAACAACAAGAAAAACGTGAAAAAATTGGGCGCATACATAAAGAACAACATGGCACTACACTAGAAAAAAATGTTACTACCTAACAAAAGACATGGGAGTATGACACTAATGTAAAGTAAAACGAAAAATATGAGCTGAAATTGTGAAATCTTACATAACGCATATCATCATGGGCTTGACAGGGAGTCACATGAAAAAACGTAATGCAAGGACGATGCGTAAAACCGTGGGCGCGCAGGCTACACTCAGAGAGCAGGACTGTAGATAACGACAAGTGCATGATACTCTAGGACTCAAGAGCAGTTAAACTGGAAATATACATAAGGTAAGGATGATACAAAGAGGCCGTGGGCATGCAGGCCGCACTCGTAAATCAGGGGCGGTACATGATAATGGGACAATAGGCATGATGAATAATGCACAAAGAGTTCAAGTGACAAGAGCAGAGTTCACCTAATAATAAAGACTGGAGTAATTAAGTTCTTCCCAAAGAGTGATGGCATCTATGAAGTCAACATTGTTGGCAAAGTCTTGTGGAAGTGGTTGCGGTGAAAGTGGAGACCATGGAACAGACAGAACAGGAGCTGCAGAAGGATCTTCGGTTTTGGCGCGAAGTTTCCGTTTGCGCTGAGAGGAGCGACGAGTACGCTTCTTAGGAAGAGCTCCTAATGAGTCCTCAGTAATAGGAGGTAGTACGCTTCTTAGGAAGAGCTCCTAATGAGTCCTCAGTAATAGGAGGTAGTACGCTTCTTAGGAAGAGCTCCTAATGAGTCCTCAGTAATAGGAGGTGGAACAGAAGACGACTGGTCAAGGAACGGTTGCGGATGTTGAACTGAAGAATCCTTAATGGATGTAGTAGAGCAGGTGGCAGCAGAAGACGTAACAGACAATCCAGATGTGCCGTGAAGCAAACCATGTGACACAGAAGATTGAACACAGTCAGAAGGATGATGCAGCAAAGGGATGGACGGGAAAGACTGGGCAATCACTGCTGCGGAAGCTGGAGGGCTGGTGAGTTCAGACAGCTGTGGTAGAACAGAAGGATGAGAGACCAGTGTTGCAGGAGCGGAAACGGATGTCCGGACAACAGGACGCACAGACGATGAAGTAACAGCGTCAACAGGCTGGAAAGGGGGGGGGAACATACAGACTGAGTGGAATAAATAACAGGTGTATCATCCGGGGTAGTGCTAGAAGATGACGAAGAGGAGCACGAAAGAACGAAATCAGAATGCTCGATCTCGAAAAGTTCGAGAGCGTCGATCCATTTAAGCTGGGAAACTTGAAATCCTTCCCCGGAACTGAAGTCTCGTCTACGAGGTGGAGGATACTGGAGAAAATCAAGATACCGAAGGACGATATCCACCCCTGTCCAGAATTTCTTCCCGAGATATTGTAGCAAGAAGGCAGCGTTGTGAGGAGAAGAGCTGTGTTATGGATCCGAGGGAGTTGGTAGGGTGGCTGGCGGGACAGTAACAGAAACCGGACTATGTGGGGAGATCATCACACAGGCGTGCTTTCCCCAGAAGAAGACGTGGCAAAGAGTGCATGTGGAAGTAATACTGTAGAGTCCTCAATGGATGTAGTGGAGTAGGCGACAGCAGTAGAGCAACCAGTCAATCCAGAAGAGGCTGGGAATAACACAGGAGAAGGACCCGTCTGAGAAGGCAGGCAACTTAACGAAGAAGAAGGGATACAAGGCTGCGAAAGCGATATGAGAAGGGAGACTGGAATCTCCGCAGTGAAGATATGATATGGATAGGTAGTTGAACACAAACTGATGTCAGCAGGCTGAGCTAATGAAGAGGTGGATAAAAATGTAGGTGAAGAAGAAGAACGCAGCTATCTGCAGGGAGCTGAAACAGCGATGAGAGGAGGATGTGATCCAGTAGGCGTAAATAACCCACCTGGCAGAAAATATGGAGTATAAGCAGACGGAGAGAAAATGGCTGTGGTGCAGACTGAATTGGCTGAACAAATGATATAGTAGAAGTCGAAGGGCCAGTAGGTACAGTCATCGAGACAGCGTCCTTCGCTGGACATTCAGCACAAATGGTGGGTAGGAGAATTACAGTTGAAGTAGTGTTGAGCGGTATAAACATGTACGGTGCGGATGTATCTACCACAAACCACTTTGAATGTGGTCGGACACGTAAGAATAAAGGTCTCATCAGGAAATACAACGAGCGCTTGTCGGAGAAAACTTGGGTACGGACGAGCGCCTTGCTCGTCCATCGCAGCAGGTAGAGTGCTGATTGGACCAACAACTTGGCCACAGTGAGAAAGAAAACTAAGGAGAACATCATTAGAAATCTCCGATGGAACCGGAGACATGCTGACTAGGATTGGGCACTGTGCGAGAGAAACGGCGAACAAACTTTGATCCCTAACACTAATAGGAGAAGAAAAAACCGCTCGACTTGAGCGGGAGAGGAATAATAAATAAGCACAGATTTTGGCTTGCGAGCTACATGAGTAATGACATCCGGAGAAACAATTTCGTGAAGAGCTGATGTGTACACATTAAGTTTGGTATTGGGGAGCGCAACATATTTCACCCCTAAAGCTAAAGAGGCAAGTAATGACTTACCTGTGGGTGAAGATTCGGTAAGATGAAGAGTAAGCACAGAATCCTGACGAGTAACAAGGAAATCCAGGCATGAAGGCAAAAGAGCGGATTGTGTGGCGGTGAAGATAGACGAAGATAACTGAGATACGTCTTGAAGCAATACATCAGGTAGAGGCGTCAGTGGCGGCAGATATTCCATTGAAACGGCACAGGCCATGAGCGGCGGAAGAGAGCACATTCACGTAGAAGATAAACGGTGAAGGTGGGGAAGGCACAGTGCACAGGTGAACGAAGGCGAGATGACGAACATTGACGTCACACGGTGATCCGCTGGAGTGGTGTCACTACAAGGAGCAAATGACGTCACTTTTTGTGCCCTAACGGAAAACTTAAATGAAATACAAAATTTAGCTTCGCATAATTATATTCGAAAACGAGTAGAATGAAACAGTACCGTAAACTAAACATCCGATGTATTATGGTTGATAAAATTAACTGTATCTGGACCTGGATGTTTTTTAAGGAATTGTTATTTGTACGTAGGTCTTTCAAAAAGTAACGAGACTGACGTCATATCACCAAAATCAACCCTCGCAAAAAACATGCAGCTGCCTGTGTCGGAATAATTGCAGGGTCAGTTACATGACGACCCGTTGTTACAGCGCTCCACTGGTTCACTCTTAGTAGACGGCGTAGAGGTCTGATGTGTTTTTCTTACCTAAAATGGATTTAAACTAGAGCAAAGAATAGCTATAAAATTTTGCGTGCGTTTGAACAAAACCACCACAGAAACACACGAAATTATTTAAACAACCGTAAGGATGATGCTTTGTCCCGTGCAAGAGTTTTTGAGTGGCACAAAAAATTATGAATGGTGTAGAGTGTCTGGAAGATCGGCCACTTTCCAGTAGGCGTTCGACATTGACTACAGAGGTTATTTTCAATACCATCGAGGCACTTCTGCGCGAAGACCACCGAATGACTATTGAAGAGGTTGCAAATGTGAACTGCGAAGTCCACCGAATGACCATTGAAGAGGTTGCAAATGTGATGCCTGGTCAATGTGAGAAACCGGTTGGGCTACCGAAAAGTCGCTGCAAAGTGAGAAACCGGTTGGACTACCGAAAAGTCGCTGCAAAATGAGAAACCGGTTGGACTACCGAAAAGTCGCTGCAAAGTGAGAAACCGGTTGGGCTACCGAAAAGTCGCTGCAAAGTGAGAAACCGGTTGGGCTACCTAAAAGTTGCTGCAAAGTGGATTCCCCACTTGTTCACGAATGAACATAAGGCAAATATTGTTATCACTTGGAAGTGCCGCCTACGACGTGAGCCGCAGTTTTTAGATCGAGTCGTCGCATGTGATGAAACATTTTTTCACCATTTCGATCCATAAACAAAACAGCAAAGCATATAATGGGAGCACCTACAAGTCCCCAAACCAAGAAAGGAAAGGTTCAAGGAAGTGGAGTGAGTGAAGGTCATGCACATTGTTTTCTTCGATAAAAAGGTAATTGTGTACCACCATGTTGTTCCACAGTAAAAAACTCCTACCGGTGTCTATTATTCGGAAGTTCTCGAAGGTCCTCTGAAGGAATATATATATATATATATATATATATTCCTAAAACCTCAGAATACACACAAACGTATAAGATTTTGCCTCAAAATAATGTCCCTACACATCGTGCTTTTCTTACCCAGCAGGTTATCCAAGATCTAGGCATCGAAAGAATGGCGAGCCCTCCGTATTCACCGGAACTGGCACCGTGTGATTTCCCCCATTCTCTGAAGTAAAAAGCAACAACTTCCGAGGCGTCGGTTTGCATCAAATACTGAACTAAACAATGCTGTGATGGGTATCCTGAACCACATGTCGAGAAGGGGTTTCAAACACACTTTCTGGAAGTGGATGGAAAAGTGGGACCGGTGCAGTTGAGTAGTGGGAGAGTACTTCAAAATTATGTAAGTATACGTATGTTTACTGCATTACACTTCTGCCCCATGTAAAATCAGTCTCTTTAGTTTTTGAACGACCCTCGTTCATGCACTGCTGGCATTTTAACATCAGTTCCGGAAAAAAAAATTCAGGAAGCCAAAAAATTCATTGTTGCTGCAGTTTCGCATTCTAGTTATTTGTTCAGTTGCTGCTGTTCATCTGTGGTGAATCCCCAGCATTGTGCGGGGCTCCAAAGAAGCAACCCTGCCATGTGGTTTGGCAGTTTGTCGTTTGTGAGTCTGGAGAATTTCGAGGCCGCTGTAGTGAAGTGGAAGCATATCCGGCGCGTAACTGGAAGACCCTGGGTTTGATTCCTAGTGGCGGCCGATGAGAAATTTTTCCGTGACTCACTTATAAACGTGGAAAGAGCGATGAATTCAATTTGACGTTGCTGCAGTTCTTGAAGATCTGCCACAGCAAAAAATAAACTACTGGAATCGAACTGTAAAAACACCATTTTAGTGTCCAACATATAGGGGTTGTCCAAAATAATGGAAACACCTTGAAACAATAGGTGTTGCGCACTTAATATGATGTGGGAGCACCCTTGGCATTTAAAACTGCTTGATTCATCCTTGGAATGGACGCAGACAAGTCCTGGATGGTGGTAAATGGTATGTTGTACCATTCTTCCTGCAGAAACTGCTCCAATTCCTTGAGAGACACCGGAAGAGGATAACATGATCGCATTCTGTTTTCCAAAACAGACCACAGGGGTTCAATGATGTTTAAGTCCGGTGATTCTGCAGTCCAGAGAAGGTGTGCAACTTCATCCTCATGTTCCTCAAACCATGATTGAACAGTTCGAATTCCGTGAATCATCTACTTGAAAGGTGCAATCCCCTGACGAAAGCAATGTCTGCGCCGTTGAATACAAATGGTCGGTCAAAAGAGTGACATAGTCACCGCCAGTGATCCGTCCCTGTCAGGTGATAACGGGTCCTGTTGCAAACCACGCGATCATGGCCGATGATGGGACCTGTTGCAAACCACGAGATCATGGCCGATAATGGGACCTGTTGCAAACCACGAGATCATGGCCGATAATGGAACCTGTTGCAAACCACGCGATCATGGCCGATAATGGGACCTATTGCAAACCACGCGATCATGGCCGATAATGGGACCTGTTGCAAACCACGCGATCATGGTCGATAATGGGACCTGTTGCAAACCACGAGATCATGGCCGATAATGGGACCTGTTGCAAACCATTACGGAACCGCCTCCATGCTTCACTGTAGGAAGGAGACAGTCTGGGGTGTAGGGTTCTGCGGGAGTTCTCCACACGTAGACCCGTCCTGTGGTGGGGAATAGTGAGAAACTTGATTCATCGGCAAACAAGACATGTCTATTGATCCACAGCCCACGTTTTATGTTTCTAGTACCAGTGTAGTCCCCGTTTCATATTCACCTGTTACACCAGGGGTTTTGCAATCGCAGCTATGCCGTAAATACTATGCTTATGCAATTCCCTTCGCACGGTATGGGTCGACACTGGGTTTTGGAGATGCGTATTATGCTCAGCAGTCACTTTCGTCGCTGTGGTCTTCACGCTTGTTGTCATAATCCTCTTTAATATCCTCCTGTCTCTCGCAGTGAGTTTGGTTTTCCCTTCCACAGTTGTGTCTCGCAAATGAAGTTGTGCCGTGAGCATTGTATGCTGTCATGACCTCCTAAAATATGCCCTCTTTGGAACTCCGACAGGATACACAATGTGCCTTTACCTGGAACGAAATTATGCAAACAGCGATTTACAATGCAATCACACAGACCCTTGAAACTATAAGCAACACTTTTTTGCAAAAAAAAATTGCATCTACATGCTCGTTTTACTGAAAAAGCAACACATATCATAGTCACTGTTTTCAGCGAGGTGTTTCCATTATTTTAGACAACACCTGTATAAATCAGGTATACATTTTTTATATTCAAGCATATTAAGATCTGTTTTCTGTAGACTGCTATAAAAAAAATAGTTATCGTGCGGCGACTAGATCTAAATTTTAACACCTCTGAATGCCCAAGGTTAGGATTAAATAAGATACAACGTAATAAACAGTAAAATTTTCGACTCTACCGAGATTTTTTTCTACGTCAAAGAGTATTTTAGCAAATCCCGGCAACAACCCTAGTGTTTTCGGTCTTTATTTTATCATACATAGGAAGAATAGTAATTTATTTTTTTAACTAAGCGTACGCTTAACCAGATATAGTTTTAGGGAATTCCGCATTGTCATATGCATCACTAAACATTTTAAGGAAAGGTATGGTATCCACAAACTGACAGTCGTGTAAAACTAATCTCAGAAAAATAAATATGATTTTTTGAAGAAAAATTAGAGAAGCAAAATTTAAAATACGATAAACAGTTCTGTTAGCAATGATTAATGGTTAGACCAGCAGGATGGGATTAAATATTTGTTTCTTAAGGTAGGTAAACAACCTAAACTTTTATTTCCTTATTTTTTAATTATCAATTCAAAATTTGAAACACAAGAAGTTTAGCAGTTAATTAATGATATATCCCAAGGAAAGTAAGGAAATGTGAAGATAGTTATTTTTATTAATTAATAATCAATTAATTTCATTGTATTTCTTAACTCTAATAACTTGAGAAATTTCAAATGCAGGATAATGTATTTTATATTAAACAATAAATCAAGCTGTAATTACAATGCAATGAACTAAAGCCAAAGCTCTTACATAACTCTTCTACTTGACATATTTTTTTATGAAAACTTAACGACAGTAATGGAAGAAACGTGCAAGTTCAAAATTCGATGTCGTATATTTCAAAATGTACTTGTTCCTAAACAAAACTTGTAGTTCATTGAACAACAAACATAGCAGAGATGAAATACATCCCTTCCAAATAAAAAAAAATTGTGATTGAAACTTTAGTTCTTCACCTTCTTCTTGGTTCTTCAGTCCAAGGACTGGCTGTTCGGTAGATATACTCTGTCTGTCTATTCCTCTCTATTCTCTGCCGTTCTCTTCAGGTCATAGTATGCCCTAGTATTAGTGTCTTGGAGTAACTGTGCCACAGAACTATTCCTCGGCCATCCTCTTCTTCCCTTGCCGTGACTTTTCCCTTCCAGAACTTTCAGAATCGGGCCACCATGGTGCAACATGTGTCCCATCCGTTCTTCTCTTTAACATGTTGATTAGACTCCTGGGTTTTCCCACTCTCTCCAGGACCTCCTCATCAGTCCTTCTATCGATCCAACTTATTTTCTTCATTCTTCTATAGCTCCACATCTCAAATGCCTCCAGAATTTTCACTTTCCTCTTGGTCAATATCCAAGTATCAGAACCGTAAACAGCTAATTACAAAACATATTCCTTTAAAATTCTCTTCCTCAGTTTTGTATCTATATTTTTGGCTGTCAGTAGTCTTTGATTCTCTCTAAAAGCCGTTTTTGCTATCCCCAGTCTCATTCTAATTTCCTTTTCTCATCTCGCATTTTCAGTACTAATTTGACCCAAATAGCGAAATGATTTAACTTGTTAGATGTATTGTCCTTCAATTTTAAGGAAAGCCTGTTTTTTTTAAAGAAAGCCTGTTTTTGTCCTTCAATTTTAAGGAAAGCCTGGTTTTTTTTAAAGAAAGCCTGTTTTTGTCCTTCAATTTTAAGGAAAGTCTTGAGTTATTAAGACATCACTTTATCGCATTTCAAAACATGACGATTTCCAAATTTGAAAAAAATAGTAATATGAAAAAGTAACTTTTGTTGAAAACAATGGAAAATATAAGTGGATGGATTTAAAAATCATTTGATTTGTAGGTGTCCCCTTCATTTGTCTGGGGATGTCTAGTTTTACATTTCTTTTAGTCCGCAAGATTTCTCTATCGTTTTTTGCCTCTGATGCCGCAGCAATGCTGGCTGGGGATAAACACTGAATATCAAAGGTACCTCAGCATTTTGGTTGTTTAATACCTGGCGTGTAAAAAATTGAAATCTTTTATAACCCTAACGGAAGGTGATAACTGCAGCACTAACGTCGAAACACAGTGTAGATAGGCCAAAGAAATAAATCTTAAATAAATCATATAAAACTCTGTGACTTACCTGCCCCGCAGGACGCACACGACAAAAAGGCAGATAGCAGCAAGAACGAACGTCTGCGTTGCTCAATTGGTAGAGCTACTTGTTCCGGAATAAGTGGACTTGGGTTCAATTCCCGGCGTGTACAAAAAATGACGGAAATTTTTACTTCGTTATAATGGCACCCGAACTTCTCGGATGACCCGGCCGTTCAAGATCTCGCAATGGTCTGATGTTCTTTCCACACCGCGAGACAAGAAAAATAAGATAATTCCTTCTCCAGCGCTTCGAAAACTAAATGTGTGTGACGTTGCATTCCACACATCAGATTGACAGGGAGTTCTCAAGTGCACGTTCTACAGCGGATGGCTGCCTGCAACAATTTATGGTCACGGCTGGCCCGTGGGCCATGCCTCCGGCCCCTTTCGGGGGGGGGTATGAAACGTACCTTCCCCGCAAGACGCACACGACATAAAGGAAGATGGCAGCAAGAACGAACGTCTGCGCAGCTCAGTTGGTAGAGCGACTTGTTCCGGAATAAGTGGACTCGGGTTCGAATTCCTGGCATGGGCCAGAAATGACGGAGAAGTTTACTTCGTCATAACTCTTAATACACTTACTAGCATTATAGGTTTTTCCATGGAGACACTTCGCTAAAAGCTTTTTACTGCACAGTTTTCATGTAGGTAGCTCTCATTTAATAAGAAAATCTTTGAAAAATTCTTCCTATCCTTGAAACGGACGTTTTGTGTAATTAGGAATTCTACTGTTTGCACCACTTTTTCTCATATATTTGGGGCGTTTTTGTCGCGGCTTTTCTTTTGATGACAAGAAGGGAGCGCTTATAACTATTCCAAGCTTATGGCTGGTGCTGCTAAGATGAGAGGGTGAAAGTAATTCTTATGCGATAGCTTTCGTAAAACCTGTCGGTGATGGGAACATTTCTGTTTGGGGAGAACCGGAAATTTTGGTCAGCATTTGGTTTAAATACCGGGGGATCCAAAAGTCTTGCACATTTTAAAAACGTAATAACTCGCAGAGTTTTAAGAGTAGAGCAACGCAGTTTGCGTAGAAATGATCAGAATGACATCGGGTTCTTTATGAAATCACATCGATTTTTCCCATTTTACTTACATTTTTCATCGCCAGATGGCTCCATAAGCGAACAGGTCTGGGATAGTGGGTATAAAAGCAGCAGCTGGGAAGTAACCACAAGTCGCAGCGGTACGTGTCAGGATGCTGTCATTACCGGTCAAAGCGCTCTTGGTGAAATTGTTCTTTGCAACGCTGAATGTGCGAGTGCTGCGTCAGAGCCTACCGGTCACTGAAAGGTGATCGCAGTGGGAAAGGACCGAAAGAAAGTGCTGCGCTGCGGTGAATGGTGAAAAAATTCGAATATACGGGATCTTTGGCAGCACGTCCACGAAATGGTAGACCACGAACACGTGCTGCTGAAGCAGAGACGATTAGGCAGGAACTGGATGTGATTGCAATGTCAGCCGCACATGGCGATTCCAATGCTCGCCATGTTTCTCGGCAAACAGGTATTCCATACGGGATTGTATGGCGAACACTACGACAGATTCTGCACAGATATCCGTACAAACTGCAACTGCATCACGAACTGCAAGCTGGCGATTACGTGAAGTGTCAGGAGTTCGCAGCATGGTCTTTTCGACAAATGGATGTCGACGAGAACTGGCTGATGAACGTTTTATGGACTGATGAAAAACACTTTTCCCTAAACGGAGAGGTAAACACGCACAGCTGCCGCATCTGAACCACGGAACATCCCCGAGTAGTCGTGGAAGCGCCACTTCATCAGCCAAAAGTGACAGTGTGGTGTGGATTCACGGCTTCCTTCATTATCGGTTTTTTTTCTTTTGTTTTTTTTTGAAGAAGTCTGCGACACCTCCTTCCAAGCCATCTGAGTGACAGGTGCACGTTATGCGAACATGTTACGAACGTACGTTATCCTTAGCTTGCAAGAGCGGGATGCAGTGAATCTGTGCACATTTATAGAGGATGGAGCACCATCCCACATCGCACGTTCCGTTAAGCAGCTACTGCAAGAGACGTTTGGCGCAAATCGTGTGTTGAGCCAACAGTTTCCAAAGACGGTCACCAGACCTGAATCCCTGCGATTTCTGGCTCTGGGGTTACCTAAAATCACAAGTGTATAGATGCCGCACCACTTCATTGGCCATGATGAAAGATGCCATTCGACACCATGTGACAGCTATACCACCGGACATGCTCTTCAATGCCGTCCATGGTGTTTTCTCTCGTCTGCAAGCAGTGCTGGAACAGGACGGCCATCACATTATACACCTGGTACAATGAGGTGTCTAACCTGGTACAATCAGGTGCCTATTTTCTCGACACTTCTAACCTGTGGTTGCTGTACCATCTGGCGATGAAAATTATAAGTAAAATGAGTAAACATTTATGTGATTTCATAAAAAACCCCGATGTCATTCTGATCATTTCTACGCAAACTGCGTTGCCGTACTCTCAAAACTCCGCGAGTTATTACGTTTTCAAAATGTGCAAGACTTTTGGATCACTTGGTACATCAGTCCTGACGTCCATCTTAAACGACTGAGATAACTTTACCAGCAAAACATATGCATAACAATTTCTCTTCGTCACCATGGCAGCAGGTCACGTACGGGACCAGAACGTTCCTCTGTGGTTATCGTGAAGACAGACAAGCCATTCGTTTCTTTCCTTTGCGTCTTTAAAAAATGCTTAAAAATCAGAAAATGACTTTTTCTTAAATTTTGTTTTTGTAAAAAAGGGACGATAGTTGTAAGTTTATGCTGTAAAAATTCCAATGCGTTATGATTTATAGTTTGCCATATATCCGTTTTTTCAAATGGATCCTATCGCGAAATACAGAATTTTGTGAAATTCAGAAATATAATTTCTCGTAAACTAAATCGAAATTCAAAACAAGTTAGTAAAATCATGCAATGCATTGATTATGATACGCTTTCCAACATACCAGAAATTATTACTAAAGTTATGAGGATAATGGCTGTGGAATAAATCTCGCTACTGTGTCCTGACCTTTGATCCCATTTTGACGATATTCAACAGAACCGGTTCACTACACCTCAAGAATAAAATGCTAAAGTTTTGTCGAAATAGAAGCAGTTTTACGCAAGTTATGAGAATAATGGCTGTGGAATAAATCTTGCTTTTGTGCAATGACCTTTGACCCCATTTCGTTGATATTAAACAGAACCGGTTCACTATACCTCCGGAACAACATGATAACGTTTTGTCGCAATCGAAAATTTTTTTGGTAAGTTATGATGCACAAGGACAATGGAATGAATCCCACTCCAGTGTCCTGACCTTTGACCCCATTTTGCCCATTTTCAATAGGGTTCGTCCCCAGTGGTTTCCTACCACGTACTAAAACTTCATCGAAATCGAACCATTTTTACGCAAGTTATGACGCATAAGGGCAATGGAACAAATCCCGCTCTTATGTCCTGCTTGACCTTTGACCCCACTTCACCCATTTTCAATAGGGTTCGTGCCCAGGTGGTTCCCTACCACATACTAAAATGTCATCAAAATCGAACCATATTTACGCATGTTATGACGCATAAAGGCAATGAAATGGATCCCGCTTTTATGTCCTGACCTTTGCGCCATTCCACCCATTTTCAATAGGTTTCGTTCCCAGGTGGTTCCTCACCACATACCAAAATTTCATCGAAATCGAACCATTTTAAGCAAGTTATGACGCATAAGGGCAACGGAATAAATCCCGCTCTTATGCCCTGCCTGACCTTTGACCCCAATTTGCCCATTTCTAATAGGGTTCGTGCCCAGGTAGTTTCCTACCACATATTGAAATTTCATCGAAATCGTACAATATTTACGCATGTTATGACGCATAAAGGCAATGAAATGGATCCCGCTCTTATGGCGTGACCTTTGACCCCACTTCACCCATTTTCAATAGGGTTCGTCCCCAGGTTGTCCCCTACCACATACTAAAATTTCATCGAAATCAAACCAAATTTACGTGAGTTATCGTGCCGACAGACAGACGGACGGAAAAAGCTGGAGCATATACGCTTCTTCAACCTACGGTTGGAAAGCGAAAAAAAGGGCGACGTGGTGCAAAAATCCGGTCATGGCACTACGTGCCTACAAAGGTGCGTGGTTCTGTTGCTGTTAGTGTGTCCGGAACGCGACCTGATAGCACTTTTTTCCTTACCTTAATTTTGAAATGTAATAGCTCTTGAAGTATCGCTAGAATCGAGAAACGGTTTATTGCAGCGTGTTCTCCGAACAATTCACTACAAACGATGTAAATTTTACATTTTTGTGTTCAATACGTTTTGCGCTGCGAGCTACGAAAGCAAGAGTGTCGCGAAATTTCTAAAACAGCAGCAGCAGCAGCGGCGGCAGTTACTTTTTTAGAATAGAGAGATACAAAAAGGAGCATCTGTTGAGTTTCGCATCATTCATCCTAAATTATTACATTTTTTCTAATCGCAGTACCTCAATAATTTTGAATTTTGTCAATCATAGCATCTGTCAACCTACTTTTTCCATATAAGCTTTTCATATTTTTTGTTCAGGTGGTGAAGAGGTGTCTCACCTCTTTTCCACATATGAAGTTTAGTTATGTTTAGAAATGACAATTTCTACTTTAGGAACAAAATAATGCTTTTTAATAAACATTAAGTGAAAGAAATGAAAAGCGTACTCCTGATTGAATTTGTAAAAAAATGTACGACTTACGAGGAAAATGGAACGCTACTGCTCCTGAAAATATTGAAACAGCACAACTTTCCGAAAATCGTGTCTTATAATCTACTCGGTCTTTCTGCATACACTTTACATTTTTGAAAGCAGATAAGAGGGAGATGTAGAAAAAAATGTAATGAAATCCATCATTTCTACAAAAAATGACTTTTTCAGGTTTGAAGGTTTCTACCTTAAATACTGTTGTAACAAAGAGTTATAAAGCTAGAAAAGAGAAGATAGAGTAAGACATGAGAGAGAGAGAGAGAGATTGAAAGAAGACAAAGACAGATAGAGGCAGGAAAATGAAGGATAGTATGGGGAAACAGAAAGTTATAAAACAGATGGCGACTGTCAAGAATGTGATATGGGGAGTAGGTTAGGGGATATTCCAAATCAGACTGTGACAAGAAAAAGAACGGGCGACACAGGAGGTAAGAGGAAAAGCGAACAAAACGGAGTGACTTACATAGAACCAAAAATAAAGCAAAACGGGATGTATATAAAATGCGAGACAAGAATAGATAATTACGTCTAGACATAAGAATCGATACTGAGCGAAGTGTGAAAGTGACGACAGAAGAGAAACAGCAAAAGACAACAGACAGGGAAGAGAAAAGGAGAACAGTGAAAATATAAGCAACGACAAAAAGACAAAATCGTGATACAGACTCAGAGATATAAAAAGGCAGCTTACCTCGAGAAAAACAGAAAGGGAGACAAAACTGATATGAAATGGCAAATGTGAGAAGGGTAGGCAACGAGAGAGTATGTGTAAGGCCGACGAGCATAATAAATCGGAGGGAAAGGGAAACCCTTATAGCAAGTGGAAAGTTATGGTAAAGGAGAAGAGACAAAAAATATGAGAAGGAAAAGAAAACATTCAACGTAGGACAGAACAGGAGAGGCGGACAGAGAGAGAAAAGGAGCGATGATAATGAGAGAAAGAGGGGATAAAGTGATGACAGGAAGATAAAATGACAGAACTGGTAAAGGGAGAAACTAGAGAAAAGGTGTGTGAGAGAGAAAAAGAATTAGAGGTATGGACGAAACTAGTGAGAAAGCGAAAAGAGAAATGTTGAGGGAAATAGATACAGGCAGTGTGGGAAGAATCTAAAACGAAACGATCAGAGAGAGAGAGATGGAGTACCACTGATAATGAGAGAGAGAACAGAGGGAAGATAGGGAGAGAAAATGACAAAAGTGTGAAGGACGGACATTGGCAGTAAACGTATCAGACAAAGATACAAAACAAATGGTACAGACAGAAGAAAACTGATACGAAGAAGGGAGAAGAAAGTAGAAGGTAGTAGAGAGAGAGAACAAACAAGTAAGCTGCCAGAGAGATGACAACATAACATTGGCAGTATACTTATGAGTGAAAGTGTGAAGGAGAGACACTGACAGTAAACTTATGAGAAGGACAGTCATTGGTAATAAACGTATGAGACAAAAAGAGAAACATGAGGCAGACAGAAAGAAAGAAGAAAGATAGGGTGTGTGTGTGTGTGTAAGCTGCCAATGAAATGAACTTATCGATGTCTTTCCCTGATAGCTGTGTGTCATAATTTTTCGAAATATAAATCTTCACAATAGCAGTTCCTACAGAATACATAATTTTTTTTACATTGAATAGCGATATGTACTTCACGATTAATGAAGGTGATGTTGGTCACGGAATTTTCTTTAACCATAAACTTTGAAAACCGAGGCATTATGAGCTAGGGTATATTTTAAAAGTTTGTTGCTGAAAAACAACATATTTTCTTGGTGAAAAGAAGGTAATGGCGGCTGTGAAATGCCTTGTTTTTTCTTACTCGGTCATCTCCGTCGTCTAATTAATATACATTATCACTTCGCCCCTCTTTGAAATTGAATACAAGGAGATCATCATCCCCAGCCTCAATTTACTTCTGCCAGATCCTCGTTTCTGTCTAGCTGCTCATCTTTTTTGCTGCTCTTTCCCCTCCTTCGACTCATCCCTCCCAGAAGTCGTTAAAAGAAAAAGGTCTGACACACAGGAAATAATCATGAGTTACCGTGTTTGCGGTGTTGTCATTACACGTACCGCTGCCTCTCGGATCTGTACAGCATTAAGATTACGATGGTGAAAAACAACCTCGGTGATGGTATGCCCTGTAAAAGTCAATTAAATTCAGATGATTCTTTCGACAACGAATTTATTTTAGGTCTGTGCTCTCTTTTTTTCACTTGGTTTCTTTCCTTTTTTCCCCATTTGTTTCATTGTTGCTTCCATTTTCATGGAAGCTCACAAATAATTCTGGACTTGTAGAGCACGACAGACCTTAGTGAGGAGCACGGTGACAGTCGCACGCAAAGAGATGGAACAGTAAAAGTTTAATGAACGAAACATTTCTGCAGTTCCTTGCATATTGTAAAGAAGCTTGTAAACGCTTCTGTTTGTTTCGAGTACGGATCAAAGAATTATGCAAAATACTATCAGGGACATAGCTTAGCTAGGTCACAGAACAAGTGGATGCTGATGAGTCATCCGGGAGCATTAGTGTTCAACTACAAACTGTATATTTTCACTAACACAGATGCTAAGTTTGCTTTGTTTTTTCGCTCTTTTCCTTAAGCATTAAAATAAAATGCAATCTATGAAAAAATGGGAGAAAAGAAAACTTATCTCTCTTGAAATATAAAATAAGAATCACATTCTCTGAATTTTTTTACAGTGATTGGATTGCACGTTCCTTTCGCTGGGAGCAAAATAACTCTCGACTGCCATGAAAAAACCGTTTATTTGATGAGTTTGCTTTCCTGATCACTTTACATGGTTCCACGCAATGGGATCGAGAAGTAGAAATTATTGATACCGTATTTCGACACTTTTTACTCTCCTTCTTCAAATATACGTTTTTACCACGAGCGTTTTGCACCGCTGATGCTCGGAGAAGAGCTCTTCTTACGGTGGTCAACAGCCTCTTACCTCTCCAATCGAAACCAAATTCCCTCAGTTTCTTGTCAACAAACCCGGTTTTTTTCGCACCCATGCATGGGAAAGCCATCCCTTCTGACCTGCCGAACATTGAACCGGAAGAAGTTAAGCGACATTCTCCTCTCCACACTCTCTAGCTCGGACAAAGATTTTCCCTCTAGTACTATTGCCCAATGCCTAAAAAGATACATTTAGCTAAATCACCCGCACTACAATGCTTCTTTATAGGGAATTACTACTTAGAAGATTTTTGACAGCAGCTGAGCTTCTCGTACTCTCTTACAAGACGGTGAACAGTGTTTTAGCCTTCTGAAAATCCACACTCACTCTGTCTCTGTCTGCCTCTCTCTCTCTGCGTCTGTCTCGCTCTCAGTCTCTGTCTCTCCCTGTCTTTCTGTCTCTCGATGTGTCTCTGTCTTTGATTCTCTCTTTCTATGTCCCTGTCTCTCTCTGTCTTCCTCTGTCTGTCTCTCTTTCGCTTTTTCTCTTTCTTTCTCTGTTTCTTCAAACTCAGTAAAGCGTCGATCACATGTTGTTGCAATAGAAAACGTGCAACTTCGAAAACGTATAAGCTAAGTTTCAAAGTTTAATGATGTCAATTCAGAAAGAACGAAACTCTACAATTAAAACATACGATTTTTATCGTAGAATGCCAACATTTGATGAACTTGCCACTAATGGAATAATATTCCTTATTTGTATCGCCTTTCATTGTCTTACAAACAATTTCTGGAGTAGATATGTGCTGTACCGTATTTTTGTTTCATACATAATCTAACTGAGATTAATAGCAGCCTTTAGGCACGATTTTACATTACAGTTTTAAAATACTGTGTCTGTTGAGCCAGAGATGAATCTTTTGAGCGTAATGTAAAATGTTCATTGTACACTGTAATGAAAGCCTTTTTTTGGTACTTTCGTTTATCATGACTAATGTGAAATATTTTCATCATATCATTGGTGCTAGCGCTTAGGAATAGTTAGGGATTGATAGAGTGATAACACTTGATACGTTATCACTGTCACATCTTCCATTTCAGTCAGTTCATCATTTGTCAAAAGTGATGACATTGCATGTTCGGAATCTGAAATAATCTTCGACAGCTGCTATGCGTAAATTTAACCAAATTTCTACTCTGAAATAAATAAATGTTACTGCACATCGGAGTTTGCCAGGAATCCACGACTTCAACGTATAGGGGATGAAAACGTATAATAAAGAAAAGTATAATTGATACTCTACTGTATTATGTTTCTCCTAAAAAGAAGACAAACAGAAAATGTATGCATTACTCTCTTCGCTGACCCTTAAGGCCAATTCTCTGCCCATGTGGCGGATAATCATTGGCGCAGATGTTCCTACCGATTCACCTTGAGAAGTCATTTCTTTTGAATTATCGATTGGTCATGCTGTATCACTTCTATTACGCCCTTTTTAAGGAAGAGCGCGATACACGGATAAATTAGGTAAATTTATTTATGTTCATAATGAAATACAAAAGTAATTCTCGTAAACCACCGAAAATTAAAGTTCAGAGATTTGAATTCACAACAACGCCAATTTTCCAGTTGAGAGGCGTATTGCTTTCCTTGAAGGAGTAAATTGAACCATTCTAGTAACCTGCGAGAGCGGGCTTAGCTCACTACTACTTAAACCCAGCAACTACATTCCCAGCCATATCGTTGAAGGTATCGATCCAAATTGGTCTGCAGCAAATAGGTGGATCGTTACAAAGTATTTTTCTCTCCTGCATACATCGATGAGGCAAATCATTGTGACCAGCTGGCTTTTTGAAAATCGAAACAACTGCAGGCAAACCACGGCGCGTGTGAAAGTCATGAAACGGTGCAAATGACACTTGACACTGAGCTCCGGTAATCAGTGTTCTTGTTGTACTTCAGATCGGAAAGGCAGTTAGTTTGACAAACGTCAAATTGTGATTTCCAGACGACTGGGTCCCAGCATTTTCGAGATGGCAAAGCTTGTGAGGTGCTCATGATCAGCCGTAGTCAAGTAACTTCAAAAAGTGGTCCAAGGAAGAAAAACAGCAGCATGAACCTCCAGCAAATTGTGGGCCGACCACGGCTCATTGTTGCTAGAGGTCACCGATGACTATCCCGAATATTACGAGCCAACAGAAGGGATAATAGGACACTATTCGGCGGTAATTGGAATGCTGGTGACGAGAATAATCGAGCCTATTAAAAATGGGGCTGTGCAGCAGCTCGCAGATCCCCTGCTAACCGCGGTTCAGCACTGAATGCGGCTACAATGGGCACTGAGCATTAAAACTAAACCTTGAATGATTAGAAGAAGATCGTCTGAATCTCGTTTCCTGTTGCACCTTGTGGACGGCTGAGTGCGTGTGCGACATTTACCTGGAGATGTGTTAGCACCATGATGGGCTGTGGTTTGGAAATAAGGCGGTCTAGGAAGAGTAAAAAAACTAACGAAACAGGGAAGAAATATGCTTGGTCCAGTCATACATGTGCAGGTAATCATAACGTCTACCACCTACTTAAACATCATTGCAGACCAGGTACATCTTTTCATGGAAACGGCATTCCCCTCTAGTAATGCATTCTTTCAGCGGTATAATACGCCATCACAAACTATCAGGATTGTTCGAGAATCGTTCATGGGGAATCGTTCATTCCCCTCTATGGTGCCTTCTTTTAGCGTATCGTCTTATATTGAGAATCTTCGTCGAAGATGGAGAATCTTCGTGGGGTATTCCACATTAGTAGTGCCTTCTTTCAGCGCATCGTCTTGAATCGAGAATCTTCGTAGGGTATTTCCCTCTAGTAGTGCCTTCTTTCAGCTGATCGTCATAAATCGAGAATATTCGTCTAAGATCAAGAATCTTCTTCGGGTTTTCCTTTCTAGTAGTGCCGTCTTTCAGCGGATCGTCTTAAATCGAGAATCTTCGTCGGGTATTCCCCTCTAGTAGTACCTTCCTTCAGCGGATCGTCTTAAATCGAGAATCTTCGTCGGGTATTCCCCTCTAGTAGTACCTTCCTTCAGCGGATCGTCTTAAATCGAGAATCTTCGTCGGGTATTCCCCTCTAGTAGTGTCTTCTTTCAACGGATCGCCTTAAATAGAGAATCTTCGTCGGGTATTCCCGTCTAGTACTGCCGTATTTCAGCGGATCGTCTTAAATCGAGAATCTTCGTCTAAGATCGAGAATTTTAGGTGGTATTCCCACCTAGCAGTGCCTTCTTTCGAGAACCGTTCGTGCATCATTCTTCTTGCCATGGCCTCCAAGTTTCCCAGAAATCAATCCAATCGAGCATCTGCGGTTTATGTTGGAACAGGAAATGCGATCTGCGGCTGCTCATCCACGTCACTTATAAGAGTCACATGATCTGCTGGTAATGTGTTGGTACCAGAAACCACAAGACACCTTTAGAAATCTAGCAGCATCTATTCCACTCTGGTAGGAGCTGTTTTGGTCTGCACGTGGAGGATCAGCATCATATCCGGCATATGGTTATAATGTTTTCACTTTTCGGTGTATTTTGGGTAGTAAAGAAGATGTAATTTAGTTACTTCTTCAAGATTTTGTATTTATGTTCTACATTCTGACAACATTTAGCTAAGAGTTACGCTACCATTATGGGAAGCTCAAGATACAATGAACAACTATAATTTTAAACTCCGTAAGTTATAACATTATGACCATATATCTAGCAGTTCGGTGTTCGGCATTTCAGTGTGATATATCGTTTGCCTTCGACTTTATTATATCTGGGACGGTTTAATCATGTATTCGGTACTAGATACGTAGGACGACATCAGGGACGTCAACAATGGGCAAGACCCTGTCATGTGCAGGCGAATGTTGTGTTCGATTATGTCCCGCAGGTGTTGGTTGGAATTCAAGTTGGGTGATTTTGTAGCCAGAGGAGCGCACCACATTGTTTTGGTTGTTTTTTCGTCAGTTTGATGACCACCGTGAGCAATTATTACGAGTACAGGAAGTCTCCCGTCCCTAATTTAAGGCCACCGGACCCAGGAAAGGGAACGAGCTAGTGTTGTAAGCCAAAGTCACATCCATGCTTTATCCGAGACTTGGACCAATTCCCCTAGTCGGAAGTAAGGTCAAAAACTATCTCTTTGACAGCTGCACCAACGGGACATCACACGAAATGTTAGGACAGAATCCTCGAAACATTCTGTTCAAAGTGTACCTTTGGACACAGGGCCCTGTCTTTCTGAAGGTGCGCAGTACCGTTCCTATACACTGTCACCAGTAAGTCAACACTTGGTCAGAGACAATGGCTGAGGATGATATAGTGGTGAAGACGTGTTCAACGGGCATGAAACGTATCTAGTAATGTTCTTCAGAACACTCCTCAGACGATCCTCTTACTCTCCAATCATGAAGTCCGGTTACAGTTGTTAATCAGTCCGGCGTTATGCCGACGCATCCATAAGCATGTTTGAGCTGGACCTTGGACTGATCTGACCAAATAATTCTTTTATAGCAGTACAATGTCTGGTCTGGGTGATCATGTACCCGTTGTATTCGCATGACAGTTAATCAATATGAACGCATGAACGGCGTCTTCGCTTGTTAGTTCCATGCGGAAGAACATCCCCTCGATCGTATTTGCGATTTATTAAAGAATCGTGAGTCGTCTGCTGTGCCGGACACCAAGTGATAACCAATGTTCAGCTAGACTGTCAAACAGTGGTGATCTCTCTTTTCCGGCATGTCGTTGACTCGCGTTGTCATTTCCAGGTTATTACGTTGTTGTTTTGTGTGGTCCTTCTCAGCTCATTCCTTTGGTTATTTTGTGTGGACCTTTTCAAGCCATTTTGTCAGTTTCTTTCTGTGGTCCTTTTCGGACAATTTCGTTGATTATTCTGTGTGGTCCTTTTTAGACCTTGTAGCGTGCCTGCCCTAAAGGACGCACACGACATAAAGGCAGATAGCAGCGAGAACGAACGTCTGCGTAGCTCAGTTGGTAGAGCGACTTGTTCCGGAATAAGTGGACACGGGTTCGATCCACGGCGTAGACAAAAATGACGAAGAAATTTACTTCGTTATTATGGCGCCCGAACTTCCCGGATGACCCGGCCGTTAAAGATCTCGCAATAGTGTGATGTTCTTTCCACACCGCGAGATAGGAAAAATAACAGAATCCCTTCTTCAGCGCTTCGAAAACTAAATTTGTGTGGCGTTGCATTCCACACACCATTTTGCCTGGGAGTTCTCAAGTGCACGTTCTACAGCGGATGGCTGCCTTCAATGATTCATGGTAACGGCTGACCCGTGGGCCATGCCGCCGGCCATCTTTCGGGGGGAGGATGTGACGTGCCTAACCCGCAGGACGCCTACGACATAAAGGCAGATAGCAGCGGGAACGGACGTCTGCGTAGCTCAGTTGGTAGAGCGACTTGTTCCGGAATAAATGGACGCGTGTTCGATTCCCGGCGTGGACAAAAATGACTTAGAAATTTACTTCGTTATAACCTTTCACACCAGGTCTTCAGCCTTCTGACGACAATGCCTGATACTGATGAAATTGTGTTTCCCCCTTTCTCTAGTCATAAATTATTCCATGTTCCAACTCCGACAAGTCCTCCCCTTTCCATATTGAACGAATCTCGTGCTAACAAACTGACACACCCGGCTGGTTGCAATCTCAATATATTCCTCACCAGTCGATTGCGTGACATGTACTTGCTGTGTGACACGCCTCTCATCTAGGGAGGTGTAGGCATGAGGATCTGGTCCACGAGTGTAAGGTAAAAGAAATGCAACAAATATTTTTCAAAGGGAACATAGTTTTAATCCTTATCTTTAAAACCCTTTTCGTACAAAAACAAACGTTTCGCTTCCACATTCATTGAACACAAAAGCTAGTTGATTCCAAGGTTTATATTTCTGACGCACGTTTTCATTATTGCAAAACCTTTTTTTTTCAAAGATTATACTGTACAAAAGCGACATAATATAAGCCGCCATTAAAAAGATGGACCCAAGGTTTATGTACAAATATTGGAGAGGTTTCTCAACGTGACTTTTTAAGTGATCTTAGAAAATTTATTCTCTCATTAGTCTTCAGGGATGGTTTAATTTGTTTTTTAATTTCCAATATTGATTTTCGCACATTAACTATTCTCCTTTAATGATCTACAGATTAACTACTGCCATTTTGTGCATTAGCAGAGACATCTTTTGAATTATCGATTAATTAATCACTCCAGATTGAGACTTTTTTTTTGTACTAAAGGAATTCTGAATAAATGATAAAAAGGAAACAGTATGGTACGAAGTTACTAATGAACTAGGGGAGTGACATGCATTTTAAATTCATGAAACATTTCGGAAAAAATGCAGTTCGATCCATTTTCTTTGAAGACACTCAGTATTATTTTCTGCAGAAATCTGCAATCTAAATTTTTTTGTCTTGTGTTTCGTCCTTTTACTAAAAGTCCAGTAATTAAAGGAAATCATTAATTAACGTGTTTACTGGAAATAATTGTGGTATTGTTAAAAACAGTGGAGGAAAAAAACAAATTTTCAGACTGCGAGTTCTTTATTTAACTTCTGTCAGCGTTAAAGAGGTTTTGAATCGGTTTAGACCTGTATGACATTTACGTTTTTTCTTATCTTTGTTCCGCCTCTAATTTTCATGGCTTTACTGCATTTTTACTTTCGATGTCCTATTTCCCCTTTTCTCTTCATTCATTCTATTATGCTGTAAATGTTCTGTACCAGTAAGTAATTGGAGAGTAAATAGCATCATTAGTATTATCACTGAATTAATCATTAATCTACTCTATTTCCATCACGCTCACCACATAGTAGACTCGAATGTGAAATGATTACACATTTTTCTTTCTTTTTTTATGTATAGGTTTACTTTGATGGCTGTTCTTAAACTCCAATTTTATGTTTAATACAAATACCGTTCCATAAAAACTGAGAGTAATTTTTTTGAGTTGGCAACAGTGCGAAGACACTCAGTATTATTTTCTGCAGAAATCTGCAATCTAAATTTTTTGTCTTGTGTTTCGTCCTTTTACTAAAAGTCCAGTAATTAAAGGAAATAATTAATTCACGTGTTTACTGGAAATAATTGTGGTATTGTTAAAAGCAGTGGAGGAAAAAAACAAATTTTCAGACTGCGAGTTCTTTATTTAACTTCTGTCAGCGTTAAAGAGGTTTTGAATCGGTTTAGACCTGTATGACATTTACGTTTTTTCTTATCTTTGTTCCGCCTCTAATTTTCATGGCTTTACTGCATTTTTACTTTCGATGTCCTATTTCCCCTTTTCTCTTCATTCATTCTATTATGCTGTAAATGTTCTGTACCAGTAAGTAATTGGAGAGTAAATAGCATCATTAGTATTATCACTGATTTAATCATTAATCTACTCTATTTCCATCACGCTCACCACATAGTAGACTCGAATGTGAAATGATTACACATTTTTCTTTCTTTTTTTATGTATAGGTTTACTTTGATGGCTGTTCTTAAACTCCAATTTTATGTTTAATACAAATACCGTTCCATAAAAACTGAGAGTAATTTTTTTTGAGTTGGCAACAGTGCGAAGACACTCAGTATTATTTTCTGCAGAAATCTGCAATCTAAATTTTTTTTGTCTTGTGTTTCGTCCTTTTACTAAAAGTCCAGTAATTAAAGGAAATAATTAATTCACGTGTTTACTGGAAATAATTGTGGTATTGTTAAAAGCAGTGGAGGAAAAAAACAAATTTTCAGACTGCGAGTTCTTTATTTAACTTCTGTCAGCGTTAAAGAGGTTTTGAATCGGTTTAGACCTGTATGACATTTACGTTTTTTCTTATCTTTGTTCCGCCTCTAATTTTCATGGCTTTACTGCATTTTTACTTTCGATGTCCTATTTCCCCTTTTCTCTTCATTCATTCTATTATGCTGTAAATGTTCTGTACCAGTAAGTAATTGGAGAGTAAATAGCATCATTAGTATTATCACTGATTTAATCATTAATCTACTCTATTTCCATCACGCTCACCACATAGTAGACTCGAATGTGAAATGATTACACATTTTTCTTTCTTTTTTTATGTATAGGTTTACTTTGATGGCTGTTCTTAAACTCCAATTTTATGTTTAATACAAATACCGTTCCATAAAAACTGAGAGTAATTTTTTGAGTTGGCAACAGTGCGAAGACACTCAGTATTATTTTCTGCAGAAATCTGCAATCTAAATTTTTTTTGTCTTGTGTTTCGTCCTTTTACTAAAAGTCCAGTAATTAAAGGAAATAATTAATTCACGTGTTTACTGGAAATAATTGTGGTATTGTTAAAAGCAGTGGAGGAAAAAAACAAATTTTCAGACTGCGAGTTCTTTATTTAACTTCTGTCAGCGTTAAAGAGGTTTTGAATCGGTTTAGACCTGTATGACATTTACGTTTTTTCTTATCTTTGTTCCGCCTCTAATTTTCATGGCTTTACTGCATTTTTACTTTCGATGTCCTATTTCCCCTTTTCTCTTCATTCATTCTATTATGCTGTAAATGTTCTGTACCAGTAAGTAATTGGAGAGTAAATAGCATCATTAGTATTATCACTGATTTAATCATTAATCTACTCTATTTCCATCACGCTCACCACATAGTAGACTCGAATGTGAAATGATTACACATTTTTCTTTCTTTTTTTATGTATAGGTTTACTTTGATGGCTGTTCTTAAACTCCAATTTTATGTTTAATACAAATACCGTTCCATAAAAACTGAGAGTAATTTTTTTTTGAGTTGGCAACAGTGCGAAGGGGGAAATAACCACTCAGACGACTAACTGAATTTAGGAAGTATTTATGGCAACAGTTATTGGTCATGGCAGACGATTCTGGTGTTGTTATTGCGCAGTTGTTTGAGGTACTTCTGCATTTCGCCATACATCTATGGAAGTGAGTGATTCAGAGTTAAGAAGTGAAATGCATTGTGCGATAAAATTTTGCTATTGTTTGATTAAAACGGCTCCAGAAGCAGTTTATTTAATGAAAGCAAACTTACAAAAGAAAAATGTTTGGGTGAGTCAACGATTTTTAAATGGCACCATTTCAAAACAGGGCGTTTGTCGGCAGAACTTGCTCGTGGGCCTGTTCGACTTGAAAGTGTTGTTACGGATCGTATTGTTAACAATGGGCGTTCCTGCAAAAAGATCGACGAATGACGTGTGGAGATACAGCGGCGTCAAATAATGTTTCAAAAACATCGGCATTCCGCATTCTATGCGACAAATTACTGCTGCATCGTGTGTGTTCCAGACGGGTACCTTATATCCTAACGAGAGAACAATTGTTATCCAAAGGTCAGGTGTGTCATGAGTGGAAAGAAATTATTTGCAAAGGATTCAAGCTTTCTGAACACAGTAATAACTGTCGATAAAGCATGGGCCTACTATTTCGACCCCTTCACGAAGCGCACAACGAGTGTCTGGAAACTTTTTCGGAGGGCTCGCCTCCTCCGAAAAAAGTCCTCCAAACAAAACCAGCTGGGAAGGTGGGGATGATCATTTTCTTTAATCATGAAAGTGAATTGTTCCAGCATGCCATTCCTCCACAAATTACTGTCAATGCTAAGTATTTCATTTCAGTCTGGAAGCGTCTGCAACGAAACATATCGATTAATCGACCGGAACTGGTGGGAAAGTAGGCCCTACACCACGATAACGCCCGCCCACATGTGGCTGCTTGTGTTCAACAGTTTCTCACAAAATGAAGAATTGAAATCATGCCACATCCTGCGTACAGTCCTGACCTAGTCCCGTGCGATTTCTGGTTGTTTCCAACAATTAAGGAGCAGTTCCGTGGCCCAACATTCAACACAGATGCTGACGTTATTCAAACTGTTCAGGGGTAGTAGCTAAAGCCACATGCTTTGAAAAGTGGACTAAACGATGGGGCCGTTGCATATCATCCGAGGGAAGATATTTTAAGAAAGAATAACATGTATTTTTCTGTACCTATATTTCTTCATTTTGTGTGATTTTACTCTGTTTTTATGGAACGGCTATTGTTTCTAGATATTATCAGTTTATTTTAGATAAATAATGAAAACCGTTTCTATTTTAACCAAATGCTTGACAGTTGAATATTTAATCTTGTCAAACAAATTGAACAGTTGGAAAGCTAAAATGCAAAATAGCGTTTTGGGATTTTCACGTGAAAAACTAGATACAGTATAATCAAGTATATAATAATTACTGTTACATATAAGAAAAATGATTGTGAAGTAATGATACTACTCAGTGTTTTGGTGAAGAAACTATGGCAACACAATAAAACCCTGTTGCGTTAGAAAATAGAACACTTTGAAAGATCAATATGTATATCATATTCTGTCATAAAAGGCAATGTGTCGCAGTTGGCTAAACGTTGGCTAGTGGCCATTCGTCTGAGATGGTTCCTGGTTGAAATCCCGACAAGGCATGGATGTTTTGTTCGTCTTACGGCACTGGCTCTCTCCTTTTCCTGGAACCTGTGGCTCTACATTAGGGACGGGCGACTGCTTATAGCCCATCGAATTGCTCACGGCGGTCGTACAGAGGGATGGTAGTGACCCACGACGCGTGGGGCTCTATGTCGCGGAGGTAATACAGGAATTGCAGAATGCCCGTTCAACAGTATCAAGAATGTATAGCGAATACGTAATTTCCGGAATTACATCGCATCGTGCACAAAGGTGTGAGTGGAGAAAGGTGGTCTGTGAACGTTACAGATGGCGTCTGTCTTGCATAGCAGAAACCAATTGGAGAGTCAAGCGGCACTCTCCGCTTGCAATATTCAACTCGTTCTGCCACCGACTTCTACGAAGTAGGTGCCAGAAACGTGTTCACCAAGAACACCGTGAGTTCATTAGCCAAAATAGGTTATAAGAACCGCCGACCCACTAAGGTTTCATTGTTAAAGCCACATCGCCCGTTTGTACGCCTCAACTGGGCGAAAGAACATCGCCACTGGACACTGGGTGATAAGAAACGGGAGTCCTGGCCCGATGAATCATATTCCCAGTTATTTCACGCAGACGGGAGAGTAAGGATCTGGCGAAAACCACACGAAGCGATGAACCGCGCATGTCAACAAGGAACTGTTCAGGCTGGTGGATGTTCGATTAGGACCTGGTCCGAATTCAACTGGCCAGAGCCGGAAACGGGTCACGGGTCCGGGATTAACGATTCACCGGGTCGACAATTTCTTGCGGGTCAAACGGGTCGGGTCAAGGCGTTCCTTACCCAATTTCGACCCGGTTTTATTTCCGTTTTATTTTTGGAAAGAAAAAAAAATGTTTCAAAGAACCCTTCAGAGGTCTTTGACATAATACTTTCAGAGCTGCAGAGTATAATCCAGGAACTTGCTTAGAAGAGTATAGGAATGGGATTAAAAAGGAACTTTCAGAAGACAAAGCTCAAGTACTATGCTTTTATAAAAAATGATGATTTATCAGTTGATGGGGAAAAGTGGAGATAAGCAATTATTACATTTACCTTGGTCAGCACATATCAAGCGATGGTCGCATTGATGAAGATATTAATTGGCGTATAAAGCTTGAATGGAGAGTCTTTGGAAGAAACAGTACAATTTGTAAGAGCAGTGTGCCGTTATGTCGTAAAAGGAAAGTGTTATATCAGTACATCCTTCCAATGCTTACGTACGGAGCAGAGACGTGGACCTTAACTAAAAACGACATACAAAGACTGCAGACAACTGAAAGAGGTATGGAGAGATGCATGCTTGGTGTAACGAAGAAAGGCAAAAAGAGGAACTCGTGCATAAGGAAAATGACAAGAGTGGAAAACATCACGATCAGAGTAAAATCCTTGAAATTGCAATGGGCTAGACATATTGCCAGGAAAACGGACCATCGATGAAGAACCAAATTTTAGATTGGATTCCGTGGGACAAGAAAAGACACAGATGAAGCCCACGTGGAGATGCGTGGATGGAGGAGACTGGCACAAGACAGTCCGCTGTGGAAGAAACTTGGGGAGAACTTCATCCAGCAGTGGATTGATAACGATTGACAATGATGATGATGATATATTCGAATTTATAGATTAAATCAGATTAATCAGTGTCAGGTCCGGGTCGGGTCCAAGTGTGTAACGGCCGGGTCCGGGTTCAAAATTTTGACCCGTTTTGAATTTTGCAACTGGCACACATTGGATCCTCTGGTACGCCTAGATACATCTCTGTACGGCTCAAGCCGCGTGTCCATCCTTGCAGATCATCTGTCTTCGTTGATGGTCATTATGCACCTACAGAGCAATCGACTCTTCAAGCAGGAAAATGCACCGCGCCACGAAGCTGTGGTGAGTAAAACGTACTTATAAGAGCATTCTACAGTACTTTCCACCGAAGAATGGCCTTCCCGTTGAAAGGAAATGAACGCTGTGGTAAATCTACAGGATGCTGTGGAAAGGTCAGTTCGAGCTTCGAGATCTCTCCGTCCAGCAATGCGACGGAGTTGAGAACAGCGATGCAGCAAGCATGGGCGGTGATTCCTGTGGAACGCTTTCTTGACCTAGTGAACTCAGTGCTTTGTCGTGTAGCTGCCGTTATCGGGGCGGAAGTTTGGCCTACTCGTTATTATGTAGATATCTCATGATTTCTCTCCACTCAGTGTATTTCGCTGCTACAGGATAGAAATATACCTGCAATTAATATTCATCGACCAACATCAAACATCTTCGTTCATCATCAGAAATGTTTCTCTTTATAAGGTAAATGTAAAACATGCATACACTCACACAAGTTACTCAGTAGTTTGACTTCGATATCTTGTTACTCACACTCAAAAAGTATGGCAACATCGAGAATGTTCTATTTGTCGTACGTTCAGTCTCCATGACAACCCCTATTGGATTTTCCAATTGCTCGAGAAAAAATACAGGTAAAACCCCAGAACTTCTGAATTCTTTACAAGCGAAGTTCTAACGAACCCAAGCAAAACAGAACATTGAAAGCGACTCAATGCACAGCCCTGTAACACTAGTATTTGGGAATAGCACACACCGACTCGAGAACACTTCTCTCTAAGTGGTCATTGTTCTGGAATCGTCGACAGGACAAGTGAACTTTTAATATTGTCAAACAAGCCGTAATACGTTGGTGCCAAATCATGGGAATATAGGAAATGAGGTACGATTGTGAAGTCAATAAATATTAATGTTTGTGTTTGAGCACTTGTCTCGCTATGTTGAAGTATCAGTTCGTGTATAACACACAGAATTGGCGCATTTTCTTTATTTTCAGTTCCTCAAGGACCTGTTTCATGTTCCACACCCTCAATTGTAATGCGTCTGTTGTCCGTGAGGATTTCGGAAACACATTGCATATCCGCTGTCGTGCAGGCTTTTTCTGGCTGACTTCTTTCTTTTGTTTCATTTCCGGGGTTGAAGGATTCCAGTTATCGGAAAACAATTTTACTACCAGGCCGTGCTTCACCATGTACCTCTTATAACAGACGGTGAATTCAACAGGTGGTATTCCTTCCTTCCAGAGGAACCATGAGGTCCAACGTTGTTCGTGATAATCTCCATCTATGCTGTACTCCGTTCTAGCGTGCGACTAATCTGAGAAAAGAGTGTGCCTCACGTGATGTGCTCAAGCCCCAACTGTTACTTATGGATAAATGCTGTACTAAACCAATACCAATACAGCGTAGAAATAGCAGCTGTCTAGATGTCAGATATCATGTAGTGTTGTCAGTATTCTCATTCGTTTACAAACGGGTCTCTTATGTAGGACAAAAGTTAAAAGTTGTTGATAAAGCTTCCCCAGCAATCACTTCAATTTAGATCATCGATTTATTTGTTAGAATGATGACATCAAGCTCTGACGTCACTGGTTCTACAATCACGAGGGAGGCGAACTAAACAAATGTTATCATGTTGAAGACCTTTATTGTTAATCATTAACCATGGTGACCTTTTTAACATTTCGTGGTCATTTTGCTACACTACACTTATTCTGAAGTTTCTTGAGAGACTGGCTTTCAAATGACCTTGTTAGCATTAACTGCTATAAGAGTCACTCGATCCCTACTTTACGGCCAATGAATCTGTAAGGGACAATAATTCAGCAGCTCGCGCCGCTGACTAGTCGCCCACAGGGGTGTTTCATGTTGTCGACTCAAACTTTAGTGTGATTACGAAGAGCAGAAGTTTAACAATCTGTTATCACTAGTATTAAGTATAAATATCAATATTTAAACAAATCGTGGGATTGCTTTCTTGTTGCGCAATTTAAATGGAACATGTAGATAGCTCTTCAAAAGTACTCTGTCTCTCTCTTTCTCACTAATATTTTTTAGATCGTTGACACGGTATTTGTACAGACTTTGTAAACAAATATTACAGTTTTCTTCTAAGCTCAACTAGGTGCACAACGCCTTTTTCTTGTTTACAGTCGCGTGAGAAAGATTTTTCGAGAAGACCCTCGTTTTGCAAAACTGTTTGCTTTCGAGACACCGTAAAACATCTACTGCCATGCACCAAGCTTTGCCTGTATACCTCATTTCGAAAATTTTCTTTTCATAAAAATGAACGCATTGGAATACTTTTATTGCAGCTGCGTAAATTAACAAAGTGGTCCAAGCGATGGCTCATGACCATTAGTCCGCAATTGGTCTGGGTTCGAATCCCGGTGAGACATGGATGTTGTGTTTGTCTTACAGCACTGGCTCTCTCCCTTCCCCGGAACAAGTGACCCTAAGGTAGGGATGGGCGACTGCTTATTGCCTATTTAGTTGCTCACGGTGGTCGTTAAACCCCGAATCAAAAAAATTAACCTTTGATTCATCTTCTTCGCTGCCACGGCGGTGGCGCAGTGATCTAAGCGATGGCCTCTGATCAGTCGTCCGAAAGGGGTCCGGGTTCGAATCCCGGTGAGGCATGGATTTTGTGTTTGTCTTACGGCACTGACTCTCTCCCTTCCCTGGAACCAGTGACCCTAAATTAGGGACGGGAGACTGCTTATAGCCCATTGAGTTGCTCACGGTGGTCGTTAAACCTCCAATCAAAAAAAAAACTCTTCTTCCCTGTATTCATTACGTACCATTTTATTTGGTTTGCTATATGCACATCTTCTACAATAAACAAATTACCGTGTTTGTCAGTCAGAGAAGTGACTACTGAACGCAGAGGTTTGAACCTTGCAGAAACCTACACAGGCATATGGAAGTGTACACATAATTTTTTTCGAAATTAAAATTTTCAACACTTCAATTAATTTTATTAATTTCTAAAGCTTCCAAATTGACCATTGTGGAACTTTGATCTTGAAATATGTTGTACAATAAGCTCATGCAACAATATTTCATTACAGTGTAATGGAAAGTTATTTCATCATTTACGCAAGAATATTTTATAACACTGTTGCCTAAACTGGGAGAATCTCACGCCAAACATTATAGAATCGAAAATTATTAATAGCTTGTGCCCCGAAATGTTTGGCTGCGCTTTCGAAGTGTTATGTGAAAACCCATCGTTACTGGTGGTTTATTTACGTCTTAGACGACTTCTTTCTGTGTGTTACCACGCACTATAAATACACTGGCGGAAAGTGAAAAAAGAACACTAAGAAGGAGACGTCTGATACCAACGAAATTTATACAGCATAATAACGGAATACAAAAGATAACGTGATCAAAACATTATGGCAAAATACAGCTGTATTTGCTGGTAAACTGAAAAAATAACATTTCCATGTAACATGGTTAGTACGAGGTTGAACCGCCATGAACTGCGTCACACTGTGCAATTCTGGCATGGAGTCTGTCGTACAGATGTTGGATGTAAGTTTGGGGCATTGAGTTCCACGCATCCTCAACCTAGACGCGTAAATCGGGGATGGTCGTGGCTGGCCGTGGAGACCGGATAAGTCGTTGTCCTATAAAATTCCACACGTGCTCAATGGGGGACAAATCCGGGGAACGTGCAGGCCATGGAAGTTGCCTCACACCCTGAAGTGCATGTTGCGTTGCACGTGCCGTGTGTGGGCGTGCGTTATCTTGCTGGAAAACACCACGATGGACCAACCTTACAAATGGCACAACAACGGGCTGAACGATGTTGTTGATGTAGGAGGTGCTGTTTAACGTACCCGGTACAAACACTAGTTGTGTACGGGAGTGATAGCTGATCGCCCCCCACACCAGGAGATCAGGTGTAGGCCCTGTCTGTCGCTGGAGGATGCAAGAAGGGTGGAGACGCTCCCCTGTGTGTCTGCGAACACGCATTCGGCCATCGGAGGCTCCCAAGCAGGATCTGCTTTCATCGCTGAACACGACAGATCGCCATTGCGTTTTCCAGTGCAGACGTTGGCGACGCCACTGCAGTCGTTCCTGACGGTTAGCTGGAGTCAGAGGTACACATGCCAGAGGCAAACGCACACGTAGTCCTGCATCCAGTAGACGGTTGCGGATTGTTCGCACAGTCACCTCAGGTGCAACGGCAGCTTGGATTTGCGTCGCAGTGGATCTTCTGCTTGACAACGCCGCTCTTCTTATGCGTCGATCTGTCCGCTCATCATTCTGTCTGTGACTCCCGGTTCCACGTCTTCTCGTGTGGGAATGTTCCTCGGACCATCTACGCCACCATCGTACCACCACCGATACTTCCCGTCCAATTTGCTCCGCAATACGACGATACGACCACTCGGCCTCACGGAGTCCGACTAGATGACCTCGCTCAAAGTCCAATAACTGCTGAAATCCTACAAGTCTCCCATGTCCAGGCATTGCAGCTTCTTCAGGGTCTTCGCACGTGTCCGTACGCCGACGACTGTTTACATTCACTTCGCCGTACTCCTTAAATACCAACGACAATAATTTGCATATTATGCCGTGCTGTAGCGTAAGCGCTCACCGGTTGGTCCCGAAGTTAACATCACACCTACGTAAACTCGACCTCATTAACATATGTAAATTTCATGATCGTCCGTCAATTCCTTCTTGGTGTTCTTTTTTCACTTTCCGGCAGTGTAGTTCCAAAATATTTCTATTAGAATTTTTAGATTTGATTTGGCTCCTTCTGTTATTGTTTCGAATTTATCATAATGCCCGAGATTTACAATTTGAAATCAGGCCCTTTTTTTGCTGTATTATATCAAGACTTCCGAAGTGTTGCGTGTATTTTTCCACCGTAGTTGCTGCCAGGATTGCTTACGTTTTGTTGAACGTCTCTCAGTGTGTTGTAACGCGCTGTTAATATGTACAATTTTTAAAAATGTAGTAAGGCGACTCTTTTAGAGAAACGTATAGTTCAAGGAAATTCTAATAGAATTCAAGAAATGAAATGCGGGAAAGATACGGATTTTTCCTCGTAGCCTTTCTTGAAAGTGTAACATTGACATTCCTTTTTGGCACATTCTCCCTCCTCATCTTGACAATTTATTTATTTTTTGTTGACGTAATTTCGATCCACGAACACCCTGAAAAGAAACACGACTGGCTGTCAAGAAAATAATCAGTAGCATACTGCAGGAGGCTGTTTTTCCACATATTTCAATCATCCCACCTGATCTGCCAATTCAGTTTATTCCATAAATTCCAATCATCCCACCTGATCTTCCATTTCAGTTTATTCCAGAAATTCCAGTCATCTCACCCGATCTTTTTTCATTTCAGTTTATTCCACAAATTCCATCCATCATAGTTAATCTTCCATTACAGTTCAAACTCCCAAAGTTTCGTGTTCGTTTCAGATTCGTTATGAGTTTCAACAAACATAAGGTTAGTCTTTGAAAGTTGTTGAACTCAACCTGCGAAACTCATGCTTTTCCGATTGACAAATCTACGTTGGTAACTGTAGAGTTGGCAAAAATGGAAGACTCTTCACCTCGGCTTCAAATGGAAGAACACTCAACGTCATTGACCCAGAAGCTCTTCGGTGATAAAACATAAATAATAGACTCACACTGATACTGTATAGTAAGTAGATCAGAACAAAAAAAATGTTAATATTCCAAATTTCTTCTATTCACAGTCAATAAAGTCTGCTGCTTTCACCCAATTGTGCCGGCAAAAGTGCATTTTCTTCTTTCAAAATTCCTTTCTTTTCATTTCTAAAACATGTTTAAATTAAATGTTTCCGTGCAATATATCCTAAAGCTAGCCGGGAATTTTTTAGCAGTCTTACTTTTAAGGTAAGTGGGGAAATGTAGTGGGCTTTCGAAAAGTGCGGAAATGTTGAAATTTTATCTAAGTCCAAAACATTGAAGCTTCCGGTGTCCATGAGGCTCGCAAAATCATTTTCGCACATTGCGAGCAAAGTTGGCTAAAAACAAAAACCTTTTCAGGGCATTTTGGTGAAAAAGTGGGTGTTTCCCGCGTTGAATCGTATCGGTGTACTTTATTTATTTACTTTTTTAGCCTCCCTCATTTCTCTGGCCCTTATTTTCTTTTTTGCTTCCTGGTGACTGCGTTCTCTTACATGAGTAATATCAGGTATAGAATGTAGGGTAGCCTACAACTTTTACTCTTAACGAGAAACCGTATATTCCTAGAACTCAAATTGTTTCCGAACTTCCTCTTTAGAAACTTTCGTATCAGGTCACCTGTTACCGCTCCTACTTGTCTGTGTTTTCAGTCCTTCCAAGAGAAGCAGCACGTTGTAGGCTGAATGGACGCTGAACCATGTTTAGGAGCTCATTGTATAGTTTCGCAATATCTGAAAACGGGAAAATCTAGAAAACGCTGATTGATTTTTTTTATTAAACCAGGCAATGCTGGCTCCCTTTGTCCTTTTTTGGTCTAATTATAATTTCCAGCTTATTGGAAAGCTAGAACTCAAACATAGCTATAATAATTAAAGTCATTAAAACTAAAAAACGGTCTGAAAATATGTTTACAGTGTATTAAGGAACCAAATCATAACCACAGTACTGTATTTCGGTAGTAAATTCCAAATCCCACGACTTAGAGAAACTGATCGTGGTGAAGTTTTGAAAAAAAAAAAAGATTTGCAGTGAGTATTTCTTACAGAATTTTGAACAGATTTTACTGCTCAGAATTTTTCTCGCTCATGTCATGCAAAAAAATGTTTTTCGTAAACAAGTTGTACAATATGAATTGCCTTTCTTGATGTATGTTTGGTCTTCTTGATCCCAACGGATAATTTTCCGTCGTATATATTTGTCTCCCCTTTTAATTTTTTTATACTTACTTTCCATATCAAATGTGCATTTCATGGCGAATGTTAGTAACGTGAAGCTAAATAATTTAGCCTGTGGCTGTAACACGGGTGAGCACCAAAATTTTTCTCTGAATTACTCATCACTCGCGATACGTCGCAAACAACCTCGGGTTATTCTAACCATACTAAATCCCTTTTGTGTTTATCCTGTCATCCCTGCAAGCAGATTTGGAAATGTGAGGGAAGTGAAATAAGTTCTCCTGTACTGGATAAAGGTCATTGGAAATGTAAACTAAAGACTGAAGTTAATTGACTTTTCCCGACTCAAGTATGGGTGACAGGCACTTCGAGATTCCTTGCTGGAAGAGCAAAGAACCCATTCAGACGTGTTGATGACAGGGCCGCAAACATTGAGTTTCGTCATTGGTTGCTCGTCGACAGTTTCTTCTTTGACGCGAACCTCTACAATCATCTTGCTGAATATCATGAGCTGGTACGTAGAGAAAGAAAAATAAGAGCACTTAGTGACAGCAAACACACATGTAAAAAAAAAACCTCGCAAAAATGAAAAAAAGAAATTAGTTCGCACGTCACCTTCTCATCTTTAGTGAGCGAGGCGATGGCTGACATAATTTCGATCTATTTGAAACCTTAAAAAAACGTTAATGAATTTTCGGTCTAGTGGTTTGTTATGGTATGATTAATTTCCGAGAATCTGCAAGAACGGGGCAGGATCTTCTTGCATAAACAGTTCGCTTTTTCTGTAGCTCTCATTTCTGAAAAAAGCGAGCAAGAAAACTAAAAAAACTTCGCATAGTATATAAATGAGAAGACATTTATTTCATGGTTTTCTAAATCGAAGTAGACAGGTTTAACCCTTTAAGGACGACGATCCTAAAATGTTTTGTCTCCCAAAATACCACAACGCCCGAAAATGTCGGCTGCACTTTATCGAATCCCCCCTTGCAACAAGTTAAAAAAATCATGCAATGCATTGATTATGAAACGCTTTCCAACATACCAGAAATCATTATTAAAGTTATTACTCAAGTTTTGAGGATAACGGCTCTGTGGAATAAATCTCGCTCGTGTGCCCTGACCTTTCACATCATTTCGATGATATTCAACAGAACCGGTTCAGTATACCTCCGGAATAACATACTAAAGTTTTGTCGCAATAGAAGTATTTGTAGTCAAATTATGAGGATGATGGCTGTGCAATGAATCTTACTCCTGTGCCCTGACCTTTGACCCCATTTCGATTATAATAAACAGAACCGGTTCAGTACATCTCTGGAATAACACGATGAAGTTTTGTGGCAACCGAGGCATTTTTACGTAAGTTATGATGCATAAGGGCGAGGGATTGGATCGAAATCGAACCATTTCTAGGCGAGTTATCGTGCGGACAGACAGACAGAGGGACAAAGCTGGAGCATGTGCGCTTCTTTAGCCTGCGGCTGGAAAGCGTAAATAACAAAATAAGGATTAATGATAGGTCACTACTCGAAACTTCCGAACTTTAGGCTTGATATACACTTACCTTCGAACATTTCCATTGGGGCAATCAGTGCATTTTTCCAAAGCAAACCTTAGGTATGTAGGAGGGAGTAGTAACGCTGGAAAATCTTTTTATTTTACCCTTTTCTTTTGCTTTCTTGTAAAAAATATATATGTTGCCAGTCTGTTTATTTGGACTAGAATTTTTACTGCAAATGTTTCCTGATAAACTGCGCATTCCGGAAATGCCTAATATTACAGAAAAGCAGAGCACGTGTCAACAAAGCAAGAGTTCTACTGAGCGATGTCAGAAGGCTGAATGATATAGTCCCGGGAAAACCTGGTTCATTTCTTTGTTTAGCGCCAACAATGACGACTGAGGATGACTGCTATTTTCTCGGATGTCCTGCAACCTTGAACAAAATGGAGGAAGGAAAACCTACTCGTGCTATCCGGACGACTCGGGCGCTTGTGATTGTTTGCATGTAAGGGAGCTATGGCCGCGACGGGATTAAAGGTTTGAAACAGAACTGCTATATGCAGTTTCATTTTAAAAGGGAAAGAAATATGCAGTCTGATTAAAATTATCCGGACTTGCTTATCTACAAACTCCTTGTAAGGTGAAAGGAATTAATATTGAGCTGGTCCACCCGCCTCTGCTATTACAGCCTCTACTCTTCTAGGAAGGTTTTCCACTAGAATTTGGGATGTTGCTGCGGAAATTACCTTCAATTGTGCAACAAGAACATTATCCATGTCCGTCACTGATTTTAGGCCTGGCTCTTAGGCAACGTTCCAGTACATCTTAAAGGTGTTCCGTGAGGTTGAGGTGGGGACTCTGTACAGGCAAGTCACATTCTTCTACACCCATTTCATCAAACCACTCCTGCATAGACCCCGCTTTGTGGACGGGGGTACTGTACATTTCGCAAAGAAGAGAGCCTTCACTAAACTGCGGCCATATTGTTAGGACCACAGAATTGTGCAGAATGTCATTATACTATAGACAGCAGTGTTAGGGTTCACGGGTACTGGAGCTAGGGGCCAGCCTCACAACATGATGCCTTATCCATCAAACTTTACAGGTGGCAAAATATTTTGGACAGCTAGCGTTCCTTGTCATTCACCATACCCACACTCATTCGTTAGACTGCTATATCGTGAAGCCTGATTCATCACTCCGGAGAATGAGTGCCACTGCTCCACATGTCATTGGCTTCTCCGAGCTTTACATCACTGCACGACGCTTGGCATTGATCTTGCTCACGTTAGACTTGTGGGAGTCTGCTTGGTCGTGGAAATCTATTCCCTTCAGCTCTCGACGAGTCGTTATCGTCCTGATGTTGCTTCCAGAGACATTTTAGTACTCGCTGGTGAGCGTTGCAACCAAGGACAGGCGATTTTCTTGCATAACCAGCCTCAATACTCGGTGGTCCCGTTGTGTTATTTCATGTATTCTGCCACGTTGCAATTGTGTTGTTACTCCTAGGCGTTTCAACTACATAATAACATCACTTACAGGTGATCGGTGCACCTACATCAGGGCAGAAATTTCCCGAAATCACTTGTTGCTAAAATTTGCATCGTGTGGTTCTGCCACGTGAAATGTCACTGAGCTCTGCCATCTGGCCCATTCTACTATTCGTACTTCTCAATGATGTATTGCACGCCACTTTGGGAATTTGTTAAGAAAATACAGTATGGTGGTTATGATTTGGTTCCTTAATACCCTATAAACATATTCTCAGGCGGCGTTTTTGCTTTTTTAACCATTAATTAACTCTGTTTGAATGCCTAAAAGGTAGCTTCCCGATGAGCTGGTAATTATAATTAGACTATCTAAGAAAGTCGGGATTGCCCGGGTATGACAAAAAAAAAAACATTCATCAGCGTTTTCTGGATTTTCCCAAAATTCTAATTAGGACATATTGCGAAACGAAACGATGAACTCCTAAACAAGGTTCAACGTCCATTCAGCGTGGAACGCTGTGTCTCTTGGAACGACTAAAATCATAGACAAATAGAAGCAGAAGTTATTCTTTCTAATATCTGTATGTGTTATGGCTGTAACGTATATGAGCAGATCCACTACACAAAATCTCTGTCCAGACAGTTTTGATCATACAGCATATATTCATCTTCTAAATGCGGCAATTCAAATGAACAAATGGCGCATGCGTTATATTCTACCTCCAAACGTGAAATTGAACAGATTACGATTAAGTAAAATAAAAACTTCGTGCTAGATGATATAGTCAAGGACCCACAGCTGTCGGATGCACGGTTAAAATATTTTTATGAAGAACTTGCAATTAAAATTGACATTTATTTTACAAGTTAAAATACAAATAAAATCACCCCTAATGGCAAGCACTTTCAAAGCTACCTTAGCTTCATCATTAGGTCTAATGCACGAAAAGGACGGGTACAGGTAGTTATATACAATCATGAAACGATACAAATGATCAGTGTTCCCAAACTGAAAAAGGCATACTACAAATAATTATAGGTAAATGGAACTTACATATCTGGGAAATTACCAGGTGTTACACCCAGCTGATTCGACAGCAGGATCCAAGGGCGAGGTATGGTCACAGGCAAGTCGTCATTACAACAGCTGGAGGAAAAGCGTGTTATACAAAGACTTTCCACAAATAATAGATAATATTTATCAGGCGCATACGCTAGTAGTGTGGTACGACCCAATAAATATCACTACTAGCGTCTGCACCTGATAAATATTCTCTATTACTTGCAGAAAGTCTTTGTATAACACGCTTTTCCTCCAGCTGTTGTAATGACGACTTTCCTGGGACCATACCTCGCCCTTGGATCCTGCTGTTGAATCAGCTGGGTGTAACACTTGGTAATTTCCCAGATATGTAAGTTTCATTTACCTATAATTATTTGTAGTATGCCTTTTTTAGTTTGGGAACACTGATAATTTGTATCGTTTCATGATTGTATATAACTACCTGTACCCGTCCTTTTCGTGCATTAGGCCTGATGATGAAGCTAAAGTAACTTTGAAAGTGCTTGCCATTATGGGTGATTTTATTTGTATTTTTAACTTGTAAATAAATGGTCAATTTTAATTGCAAGTTATTCATGAAATGTTTTGATCATGCTTCCGACAGCTGTAGATTCGGTTACGATTGCTTTTTTCACGTATTATAATGTAACATTTGTTTTCTTACTTCACGGTATGACTATAGATTCAAAACGAGTACGTATTCTATATTCCGTTAATGTGAACTGTACTGAACGCGTTGCTCAGTACTTGTTTTGAAAGTGATGTTTTGATGAAATGTTTCAAGAAAAATATCATCTAAGTAATGTTCGGTTCATTTACAACGACAATTTGTTATTTAACGTCCAGAACGCATTCATGATGCGACGTGCAAAATTTCCAAGTGAAAACATGCCCGTGGGTTACATGTATCCTGATTACCAGATAAAACTCTAATTGATAATAAAATGAGTATTTTGCTAAAAGAAAAAACTTTATTGAACAGGTAAGATAACAGGAAAAACTCAAAAAAAAAAAATCACATGGGAAATATATAAATGCCTTTTTGAAAGTACGTCAGAACGCATGACATGAAAAAGAACTCAAGGGTTAGATTGTTGAATTTATTTTAAAAACTTTTAACATCTGTGAATGGATAATTATTATCTTTTCAGTCTTTTATTTTTTATCTTTCTTTCCTACGCTTCTTGTTCTTTTTCTCGTTTTTCCGTAATGTCTGCCCTTCTTTCATTTTCTTCTCTTATCTATCTTGTCATTTTTTTTATCTCACGCTCTCTGTTTTCCGCTCGTTTCTCTCTTCCTTTCTCTCTTTGTTTTTCTTCTTTCACCTTACTTCAGTCTTCTTTGTTTCTCTCGCACCTGTTTCAACCTATTTCTCTCTTTTTAATGCCTCTTGCTCTCTTTCTTTCATTCATTGTCCATCTCCTGTTTCTACCTTTATGTCTCAGTGTACAATTTCCTTTGCTTTTTTTCTCCTTGGTATTTCATTAACTGCCTCTTTTTTCCTTTCTTCTTTTCACACTTCCTCTAACTGCTTAAAGCTTTCTTTATTTATCTCTGTTTCTCTGGGCTTCTTTCTGTATTTTTGTCGCTCACATAGTTAACCTTTTTTTCTCATTATACAACTCGCTTTGTAAATTATTCATTTATCTTTTCTGCCGGGTGTGTACACACGCTGAAATCAGATGCATCAAAGGATTTAACGAAGTTGTTCCGCTTTTGCAGTGATACGGTAAAAAGTACTCTAAATTCTGAAGTCGTTTCGGCTTGAATAATAACGGTCTTCCATTTAACTGAGATTCGTGGGATCACATAACTTTGTTTAATTCGTCTGCTCTTCACGGAAATTGAATGCTTCATAATATTGGAGTTCAACCAGTATATCACTGAACTGTCCTTTTCCTTTCATCTTCAGAATCAATTTATCTGTTCTGAAATTACCGACTTCGTGGAATATTTCCTTCTCCTCTGTTTCTGGCAACTACACACGGCAGGAGCTGTATCACGGTGCTCATTAAGACCACTGAACCGGCAGCATCTAATCAAGCATGGGCAAAACAACTCTTCTCAAATTCCATCACATTCCCTATTCGTCAGGCGTGCGAAAGAATACGTTCATTCCATGTTTCCCGAATTATTCAGATAAATTCACTTGGCTCGGACACAAGACAATGATTGAAATGACTATTTTTTTACTGCATTCGAACAAAAAAGTATATTTAAAAAGATTCTGTTTCTAAGAAAATCTTACACATTGCGAGAATGACTTCATTCGACGAAATTTACCTTGAAAAATCAACTGCAGCTTGAATTCTAAATTATTAAAAAAATATCCCAGTTCAATTACGAATATGCAGACAGTAAAATAAATATTCCACCCATTTGGATATACAGAATGTCACGGATGTTTTGATTTCCAGGACCTTCTCCTTCGGAATAGGAACAAATAAGTTTAAATTAAGAGTGCCCCACAATATACACCGAACTCTCAGAATATTCTAGAAAGGCCGCCTCGGTGGCGCAGTGGTCTGAGGCGTTGGCCTCTGATCATTCGTCCGTAAGGGGTCCAGGTTCGAATCCCGGTGAGGTATGGATGTTGTGTTTGTCTTACGGTACTGGCTCTCTCCCTTCCCTGGAACCAGTGACCCTAAATTAGTGGAACCAGTGACCCTAAATTCGGGACGGGCGATGCTTATAGCCCATTGAGTTGCTCACGGCGGTCGTTAAACCTCCAATCAAAAAAAAAAAAAAAAAAAAAAATTCTAGAAAGTTCCAATTTAAGGGAGTTATCATGTACGTAAATAGTATCTCTTTCTCTTCAAGCATTTTACACAGAGGAAACCCTACAGCTTAAACATTTGGACAATCGTATTTAAGATCTCCTAACAATAGGGTTGGAAACCTGCTACTCAGGTCTGCTATAGGAAATAAGACCAAGTCTTCATTAAACAAGGACATAATTTTCAGCAAATCCCAATTTTTTTTGTATATCCCTAACATTAGCTACTCACGCTCCGTATGTCCACTCCCTGGAGCTCAGAACCGCGTCCAGCTGAAATGAGGTTTGCCCCTTGTTCTCCATTTTGTTGACGCTCCAGGAGGCTAGATCCTACCTTCCACATTTCCGGATTTTCTTCTCTGAGCCGCGTTTCCTCAGGCGAAATCACCTCACTACAGACGATTTTACAAACGCTCTTTTCTAGGCGTGCATAACCCGTTTCGCAGACTGCGAACAGCACTATAAACACCTCATGTTGCACTTTTTTTTTTTTTTTTGATTGGAGGTTTAACGACCACCGTGAGCAACTCAATGGGCTATAAGCAGTCGCCCGTCCCTAATTTAGGGTCACTGGTTCCAGGGAAGGGAGAGAGCCAGTGCCGGAAGACAAACACAACATCCATGCCTCACCGGGATTCGAACCCGGACCCCTTACGGACGAATGATCAGAGGCCAACGCCTTAGACAACTGCGCCACCGGGGCGGCTGTTGCACTTTTGTATTGAGCCTTGTAAGTAAAAAAATCGTCTTGCAACCATAGAGTCCTTACAAATACAAAAAAAGCGCAGCGGTGTAAGTGGCGCAGCGGTGTAAGTGTTGGATTCTTACCTTTCGCTGAAATGGGTCTTACTTAGAAATTCGAGCTAGGCTGCGTGGTGTGTTTGTCTTACGGCACTGGCTCTTTCCTTTCCCTACAAGCAGTTTTCCTAAATTAGGAACAGGCGACTGCTTGTAGCTTATTGAATTGCTCGCGGCAGTCGATATACTTCCAGAGAACAACAAAGAATACAAAAACTAGTTTTTTCAAGATATCTTGAGCAACTATCTCACCTGTCAACTGAATTTCTTTCAAAACAAAGAATTCCCTATCAGGTGCTAGACAACTAATTTGAATCTTTGATTTATATAATTGTTAGTTACATTAGTGTAAGTTAAGCTGCTGAAGCTTAACTTACAGTAATGTAACAGGCTGGCCAAGAACAAGTGAAAAGGATACGAAGCGTGTTGGACATTGTTTCCTACGAAGTCCAAAGTAGCCCATTAGTACGGCCTCCAGGCAGTTGGGGTTATGGCCTACAGCGATGCACAATTTTGTAGGCTGTTAGGTTCACAAGCGCTTGCATCTGACTGCCTACAAAGGGCATTTGACACAGGCATTGTACCCGACGGATAAACCGCAGCGTTTCGATTTTGCTGTTGATAGGCAACACAGGATTGAAAATGAGAAAGGCTTCCTGAAACGTCTTTTATTCAGCAATGAGATAACGTTTCATGTATGTGGTGTTATAAACAGGCATAACTGTAAAATTTTGGGTCTGAAAACCCACATGCCTTCCGTGAGATTGAACTTGACCGCACTAAGGTTAACGTCTGGTGCGGGCTCTTGCACTACCACATCATCAGCCCATTCTTTTTCGCCGAAAGCACAGTCACATCCCATGTTTATTTGGACATGCTGAGTGAGCTTGTTGCTCCCAAATAGGTGGGCTGGCAACCGGCTATCATCTTCTAACAAGATGGTGTACCCCCGCGTTGGGTCCTTCGTGTTCGTGAGTTTCTTGACGAAACCTTTCCGAAGCCGATGGATTGTACGGGATGGTCCAATTCCTTGGCTTCTACGTTCACCGGAACTTACCTCCCTAGAAAGTTTTTTGTGGGGCTGAGTGAAGGATATTTTGCCCCGCACGGAGGTTCCGGATGTGGATGAGCAGAAGCACAGGATTACAGCCGCCACCACAGAATTTCCTGAAAACATGCTCGGGAGAACATTGCAGGAGGTCGAATACCGTCTCAATGTTATTCGTGCAACACTAGCGGTGCACATGTGGAGCATTACTAACATCCCAACAAAATTTGGAACGAACGTACTGTTCAATATACAATAAACCGATTTCTATTCTCTTATTCTGTTTCTGTTTTATTGAGGATCAAAGTTGTGCACTAAGTATAATTTTGGAACACCCTGTGTATTGTGCTGGATTGTTTCGCGCGAAAGTAAAACATTGACCTGAAGTGAGAGAGACATGAAAGAAAATTGAAGCAGTAGAGAATCAGGTACTAAGACAACTAGTAAGTAGCAACAGCCTTTACAGAAGAAACCTCACAGTTCAACTAAAAAGAATAAAAACAATCGAAGTTCAAACGTTAAGACCACTTGCATTTCGCAATGGCCTTTATCAAAGAAATCTGAAATTTCAAAAAAAAAATAATAGAGATTCGAACATTGAGACCACTTGAAGAATGTAACAGCAATTATTGAATAAACCTCAGAATTCAACAAAAAAATAATAAAAGCGGTAGGAATGCGAACGTTAAGACCTCTTGCAAATTCCGAAAGCCTTTATAGAAAATAACTCCAAGTTCGACAAAAATGTGTAAAAGCAGTAGAAAAGTGAACATTAAGACCACCTGCAGACTGCGACAGACTTGAAGAAATAATGAAACAAGAAAGATGACACCGAATTTTCGGGTGTAATAAGCACGTCTTTTGAATTCGTTCTGACGCAAATTAAATTTATCAAAGCTATTCAAAGTCAATGGAACCGGTATGAAAAACAATAGATCTGTCCAAAGAAAGAAGATTTTCAATCGGGTTTTTAATCCCTCAGATATTGCTGTAAACGGAATCGTGAGCTTACGAACTCTTAGAAACAGAGATATCGACAAAAATAAGATTTGACTTTACGTCCCCTGGTGGGAAAACCATGCATTATTTTAGGAAGAAAGTACTCTCAAAAGGTTTATCCATATAAGCGGTATCGGTCCAAGAAAAAAAAATTAGTTGAGTTTTCAGGAGCCCAGATTTTGCAACAAATACTTCACAAGCAGAAATTAACACTTATGACCCCTGGTGGCTAAACCATTCTTTACCAAACATTAGAAATTATGTGAAAAATATTTTCCATCAGGTCTCGAATACGATACAGGAAGAATTTTTTAAAGCAGAGCTTTCGGAGCAGAACTAACGCCGAAAACGCAATTTACCTTTTGTGCCCCCTAGCGTAAAGTCTATGATTTACTTGAAAATTTTGAATTTATAGGAAAAACATTTCGCATCCGAAACACTATCCAACAAAGAAGAAATTTTTCAAATCAGACTCTTAGAAGTAGAGATATTCACAAAAATAAGATATACCTCCACGCCCCCTGGCGTAGAAACCATGCATTTTTTTCAAGAAGAAAAGTTTCCTAAAAGGTTTGTCGATATGAGTAGTATCGGTCAACAAACGACTTTTTTTCAATCAAGATTTTAGAAGCTCATATTTTGCTGCAAATACAACATAAGCGGAAATTGAGACTTACGCCACCTGGTGGCCAAACCATTTCTTGCAAAAATTAGAAAATATGTGCAAACGATTTCCCATCAGGAGCTGTATGCGGTTCAAAAAGAATTTTTCAAATCGGAGATTTAGAAGCAGAGATATAAGGGGGAAAACAATTTACATTTACGCCCCCTAGCAAAAAGTCTATGAATTACTTGAAAATTTTGAAATTACATGTACCACATGTCACACTGGAAACACTATCCAACAAAGAAGGAATCTTTCAAATCAGACTCCTAGAAATAGAGATATTGACAAAAATAAGATATACATCTACGCCCCCTGGCGTAGAAACCATGCACTATTTTAAGAAGAAAATGTTTCTAAAAGGTTTGTCGACATGAGTAGTATCGGACAACAAACGACGTTTTTTTCAATCGAGAATTTAGAGGCTCATATTTTGCTGCAAATACAACAGAAGGGGAAATTCAGATTTACGCCCCCTGGTGGCCAAACTATTTTTTTACCCAAATTAGAAGTTATGTGCAAACGATTTCCCATCAGGAGCTGTATCCGGTGCAGAAAGAATTTTTCAAATCGGAGATTTAGAAGCAGAGATACAGGGGGAAAACGCAATTTACCGCTACGCCCCCTAGCGGAAAGTCTATGAATTATTTGAAAATTTTGAAATTTTATGAAAAACATGTCAAACGGAAAACACTATGCAAACAAAGAAGGAATTTTTCAAATAGGACTCCTAGAAGTAGAGATATTGACAAAACTAAGATGTACATCTACGCCCCCTGGCGGAGAAATTGTGGAATATTTTAAGAAAAAAATATTCCTAAAAGGTTTATCGATGTCAGTGGCATCAGTCCACGAAATAATTTTTTCAATCGATATTTTCGAACCTCCGATTTTATGGCAAATACATCAGAAGCAAAAATTAACACTTACGCCTCCTGGTAGCCGAAGTATTCTTTACCAAATATTTGAAATTATATGCAAAAGATTTTCCATCAGGAGATGTATCCGCAGAAGAAAAACATTTTCAAATCGGAGTTTTAGAAGAAGAGTTATTCAGCAAAATGCAATTTACTTTTACGCCCCCTAGCGGAAAATCTATGCGTCGTTTGAAAAAGTAACTATATCTAAAATACTCTTCAGCATAAATGGAATCGAAAGATGAAAAAAAAAATCGATCGGATGTTTAGAAGCGAATATGTGGAATAAAACGTATTTTTGAATTGGACATCATCTGCATTTGCGCCCTCTACCGGCGAAATTGTACGTCGTAAAAAAACAAACGAAATGAAGGATCATGATTGGCATATTTCAAGCTTCCCACTGCAAAAATATTTTTTTGAATCGGACTCATAGTTGCAGAGATACCGTGGGTTCAGGCGGACGGACGGACAAATCGATAACAGAAGCACGATCTTTTTTGACAAAAGAAGTGCTAAAAAGACATGTTTGGAGAGTTGTAGTCAGGGAAGTTGGGAAGTTGGTTAAAGGAACACACCTGGAAAGAATTTGTGTTGAGAACCAACATCGACAGATCGCCCAAGATCGCCCTTGGCTTCAAGCCCATTGATAAAATATCCAGAGATGAAATAACCAAAGAGATGTTGTTGCGAAGATTTTCAGAATGCTACATGCAGGTTACCACCTAATCCTTGAAGAAAAATGATGTTTATATGGGGAACTGTACCCCTAATTGCCGATGAATTCGAATGTAAATTGTGGGACCACGAATAGAAAATAAAAGCATGTTTTCCGCTTGGCTCCTTGCTTGAAATGCAAATTCGATTGCATTTAAGCATCGCATCGTAGAATGTGTTAGAACATCAGTTTAAGTGCGAAATTACTCAAAAGGACCAATATAACAGTAGTATACACACAATAATAATAATAATATAAATTTTAGTAATGTGTACGCCTTTTATTTTTAATGCGATATAAACATAGAAGTCGTTGATTTGTGGAAAACTGAAGATTTGAAGTCAAAGCGAGGAAATATTCAATACGAGCAAATAAATGATGCACGTATTTCTACGAATTCGAATTTCATAAATAGAATTACACGCAATGACTTCGAACCGTTGATGTATCGTACGTCTACCCATTTATTTCCTTTAAATGTCTCGTTTCTAACAGAATTTTACCCTAGACATTCCGTCAGAAACTCGTAAAACCAAATTGGGCCACCCTCCTTGGCCGGGTGGCCAGAGACATAGGGTTTCTGACCAGTCGCACCAACTAGGCCCTGGGCCCAAAGCGCATGAGTCTCGAACCGGTGTCTTATGGTGTCTCACAACCAGATTGTCCTTCTGTGCCGGTGTCTTACGACACAGAGAGACGGTGTCTTACGGCACCGTCTCTCTCAGCCCTCACTGTTGCTTGTGGTGCTCTTTAAACTTAGAAATAAAATAAAATTCCAATCGACGATAGCTGAAAGGATAAATAAATAACTTTTTGTAAATCAAATATTAATGCAGTTGATTAAACTTCATCTCCCTTTATCGGTCGACATTTTACTGCAGGGATAACAAGAGCTTACATTCTTGGAAGTGCATCATTGGAGAGTAATCATTACCCCCAGGCACTTGGCTCCTACGTTTTGCAATTAATTCATCAGCCGATCATTTTTTAATCAAACAATACGTTATTTGCTTGAACGATATTTCTGTTAAATCTTATTTCAAAATATATTTCATGTCAAAAGTGTCTTCGAAATATAGAAATACTTGCCTATTTACTTACTACTAATCCTAGATAAAGGACAGTTTCGGAAATAATAATGAATGAAAAAAGGTACATACATTTTGGGAATTACAGTCTGTTTGACATTAATTCCATTACTTTCTGCCTCAGAAAAGTGATGCATTGAACTTAAAATTCAAAGCTACTTCCCGTGAAGAGAATTTTCTGAAAGATAAACACAGAAGAAAAGTATCTTGTATAAAAAGGGATAAATCTGTAGCGTGCTCTTGTACTTTTCATCAGTTGATTCAATTTTGTACTCCGATATTTGCTCAGAGTAGAACAAAAAAAGAGAAGAAAAGAAGTTGTTGAAGAAAATCAACAAAGTGAAAAACAAATGAAGATCTCTGTTGTTTGCCTTTCCCAAATTCAATAGAAGCCTTTCTACCACCGACAGTCTTTCTTTCCCCCTTTTTCTCCCTCTGTCTGTCTCTGAGGGTGGGATTTTACTGAGAATCCTAAAAACAATAAAGACAGAAGAGGGAAAAAATGCAAGAGCGCTAAAGAACCTGTATCTTCTTCTTTTCCCTATGTCTGCTCTGGATCAAACACTGAAAGCAACCCTAGGCCAATCTAGTCAGAAAATAAATCAGTCCCATATTTGCTCTGTCACTGAATCAAGACAGAGTTCCTAAATTTGGTGAAAGTAAAATAAAGTACTCTGTACGGAAATGAATGCCATTGGAAATGTAAACCGAAGTTAATTGACTTTTACAGAGTGAAACTTAGGCGACAGCCACTTTTGCTGGCCAGAGACATATGATGGGTGAGAGAATTTAGTGCAATGCTTGTGATGACATCGCCGCAAACAGAGGATCTCGTGATTGGTCGCTCGCCGCAGCCTCTTCTTTCAAAGGCTCCTCAGAAATTCTTTCTCGAAAATATCGACAGCTCCTGCGAAACCGAAAGAATAAATAGGAAGGTAGAACGAAGAAGGGGTAAGAAAAAGAAATTAAGGTAGGGAAGGAGGAAATGGAGCTTCGCGGCAGACGATGAGCACTCGTGGATTCCTTCCCAAACAAGCGAGGTGATAATGGACTTTAATTAGATAAAAATGATGACGACAAAAACGTTAATGAATATTCACGTGCTTCATTTAATAAAGGATTCATTAGTTCTGAAGCACAAAGGGGTCACCTTATATATATGTTTTTTCTCTTTTCTCTAAAATGAGCTCGTCCTTTTCACGATCCAAATGCAAATTACGCTGCATACGCATATACTTATCGGAGGTAACATACGGAATAGTTTTCAGTGCCAGGTTTAGAAAAGGGCTGAGACGTGAATTCCATTTAAATTCATGTTTTGATATAATTCATTTCATCCGTTGGTAGGATGGTAGCATTGGGCGAATCGGCATTGGACTAATCGTACATTGGACGAATAGTCCATTGGACCAATCGTACATTGGACGAATAGTCCATTGGACCAATCTTACATTGGACGAATAGTCCATTGGACCAATCGTACATTGGACGAATAGTCCATTGGACCAATCGTACATTGGACGAATAGTCCATTGGACCAATCGTACATTGGACCAATCGTCCCTTTGGACGAATCGGCATAGCACCAATTGTCATCGGACGAATTATCCGGGACCAGATTAATGAATGAATAAGAAATTATCTTAGGAGACAACAGTATCTATCTAGCAATTATTATTATTTTCACTTTTGTTTTTCTCATCTATCGTAACGGCATCTGCAATATAATCTCCTGTAAGTACAGACATATAATCAAGAGCGAATACAACCATTCGTGGTTTAAAATTTGCTTTATTGAGAATTACTAACTCCTGGGTTTCGGCCTTGGGGGTGGCAGGCCCAAAGCGTCATGTTCAAGATTTACCCTTTAGCCGGATGGAACGAGTTAACTCTGGGGTAGCAAAATTGGTTGAAAACGACTCAACCGAATATATACTGCGGGACATTAAACGTGCAACATCTGGAAGATTGCATGCCAGGGACTCGAATGTTGGCAGAAGGGCAGAACACAGGAACACGTATAAATGATTAACCGGGAGCACATATGGAAATCATGCGAGACAGTATCCCCCCGGAACTCGTATAAGAGGGACGAACAAGGAATCGGTGTTAAACACTCGAAGTGTGTTTCCTCGCCGTTCCTTATCCTGCAGCATGACCCGTCAAAGACAACAGCTACCAGCAGGTTTCCGACTTTGATCGCGGGAGAAATGTAACATATCGGGATTGCGGATTAGCACTCAGAGACATCGGTTCCAGTGTGAGACGGCATGCGGCCACGGTGGGGAGAATATGGCGTATATGGGTAGCGGAGGAACGAACCCACTGACGTGCTGGATTCCAACGGCCCCTGTCACGTGACCGAACGAGAGGGCCGACATCTGCGCATGGCTCTGACAGATCACACAGCCACATCGTTCACCGTATCTTAACAGTTCGGATGTATGGCACAAAACCTAGTCTCGCGCGAATGGTTCGAGATTGTCTGCAGCACTGAGGCATTTTTGCACGGCGCCTATTGGTTCGGCTACCTTTGACTGTACAGCACCGGCGTCTGCGACTTCAATGGTGCCAAGATCATCGTGCAGGAAGGACCCAATGCCAAATTATTATCTCTTTCCGAAGACATTGCTTCAATTTACAGCACCATTAGGGACAAATCCGTGTCTGGCGGTACGCAGCGACCTGCTAAGTGAGTCCTGTATTATGCTGCGCCATACCGGCCTGGCATCCTCAGTTATGGCATGGAGTGCCATTGGATTCCACTCCCGGAGATGCCTCGCCAGCATTACCGGTACGACAAAATGTGCGGCGCAACGTTCATGACTTTCGGGATCGCCACCATGTGTCACGTCTTCTTTGGCCCGTGCGGTCCCCGGATATGTCGCTTATTGAACACGTGTTGTCCATGATCGCCGGATAACTGGCACGACAGCGACCAACTCCGTCTACAACGGAAGAAATGTGACATCGTATCGAAGTTGCGTGGAAGAACATTCCCCATACACACACCCAACGTTTCTTCCTCTCGATGCCGGGCCCTGTAGCAGCTGTAATTGCAGCCCATGGCAGCTACACCAGATACTGATTATTACATGTTCTTCCCGTCTCGATGTGCTGTATTTATAATCGATTTCACCCTTGTATCACCTGCTTTCTGTACAATAAATATGGCTTTGATGTCTTTTGTTTTTCGTGGTGTTGAACTTTTAATGGCCAGCAGTGTATTCGCTATCAAAGGAGTGAGCCGAACCAAGGCCGTCTACAAAATGCAAGGCCATGACTTTAGAGAGATGAGTTCTCCCTTTTACTGACGTTAGGTGGAAATTAAGGCTTCCGATTGGTTTCCAAAACTGCCGTGTATGACGTCAATCACGACACCGAAGTATGAAACCGGGTAACATGACAGTGACGTCACAAACGGAGAGAACTCATCTCACTATTCTCATAGCTGTGTACGTTGTGCACGGTCTTGGCGGAACACGACTGGAACGAGTGAATCTGTACATCAGTAAACGTTGCTTTCCACTCATTCAAACTGTTCCCTTTGGGGGATTATTTACACTAATACTGTCTGACTTGTTTTCTGCTGAAAGAGATGTAACAGTGGCGACGAAGTTAGAAAGGAGAGAGATGTTTCAGTAACTTGTTCCTATCTGGTGGCATGATGTCCGTCTCAGGTGGACTAGTGGTTCCCCATCACGCCGTCAGTCACAGAGCAAAGAATCAAGGACAAGAAGGGAGCATTTATATCGAGCGACCCATACGAATGGTCGGCACTGTGGAGCTGAGAGGAGAAAAGAAATTGTTTTGTCGTAGCTTTTGTAAAACTCGGCAGCTATGTGGACATTTCTGTTTATGGAGCGCAGCAAATTTTGGTCCCCATTTGGTTCAGGTACATCGGCGGCTTAAAGGATTAAGAGTCTGAGCAATTCCACTTTTTGTAGCAATAATTGCTGTGGAGAGAAAGTGTGCGTGCATGTGTGTTTATGTGGCAGCCATAATTGGTTTAAAAATTCTATACACACTTCAAAATGCGACAGATTTTTTTTCGTAGTTTTTCGGGTTGTAAAGGTCTGCGTTCAAGTAGGAATTCCAAAATGCGACTTGTTCGGAGATAAAATTAAAAATGACAATGTCATGCTATTTGTACGTGGAAACAGAAACGCAGCTGATAAGGCTTATGTGACTTCGAAAGTGCGTGCGCTGCCAATGGTGCTTGGAAATATTCGTGCAGCATATGCATTACAAGGAGCGAAACGAATTCTCTTATTTGGGCCCCATTATTTAATTGATGGGCATCTTTTCCTGGAAAAGTATGTGCTTTACTCTCCCTATGTATGCCGTGCTTCACCACCGGTCTCAAGGCGTATGCCGTGCTTCACCACCGGTCTCAAGGCGGATAAATTATTTCACCTGCGGTTCATAAAGTATTATGCATGGTGTGTTACCAAACGTTCATTTTCATTGCATTATTTTTGAAAGAAGGAATTTATCGCTATGGACAGAGAAAAAATATTGTAGCATCTAATGAATAGACAATTTAGTTCGTAAAGTGTCTTTCATTTAAATTTTAACAGCTATATTTTCGTATTCATGTATTCTAAAGGTATTACTGCAATGCTTACAAAGTTTACACGTATAGAATGCATGAGAAACGACATTTTTGTGGTTAAGGGTTTCAGAAAGTAACAGAATCACTCAATGCAACAAAACTTGAAGACGATATAGATTCCGTGTTAACGTTATATTGAAGCATCGCCGGGTGCAATTCCACTAGGTAACAATTGCAGTAAACATTGCTTTTCTGCAGATTTCTCGAAGAAACATAGAAGTTTAAATTCCGAGGAAACACAAGACATTTGCTTACATACAAAATTTTGATACAAAAGTAATGATACGGATGTTAGTAAAAACACTATTATTTACATTTCTATACATCAATCTGACGCCCTTGAAAACAGAACAATTTTTTCGTAGCGGTCTTTCCTTTCGTGGAAGTATTGCTAGCAGTCTTCTGTTAAGTCCGTTTGTCTTGACAAAGGCTCACTGGAGATTGTCGGCTGAGGGAAAAGGATGTTCTTGGAGGCGGTTCTTAGATTTGGAAAAAGAAAACCCCATTTGGGTTCCGATCGGGCACATACGCGGAGCACTTCTCAATATTTTTGGACATCAAAAACGCCCGCACAGAGAGGGCAGTGTGAAACGGCGAAATGCCGTTGTGCAAAAGCCAATAATCGTAGATGTCTCTGATCAAACACGGAAAACCCTTTTTCGTAGCAATTCAAGGATTTCCCGATAGAAAGACTGGTTAGTAGTTTAATCTTGAAGCACAAACTCCTTGTGTGCCACTCATAGATAATTGGAAAAACAATGAAAATTGACTCGCTCTGGTATTTTCCCTTTTTTTCGCTTTTTTGAATACTGTTCCTTTGTGTGCCATTTTTCACGTTTGATTTCGAATTTGTATTCAAAATCCCAGGTTTCGTCGCATGTTGTCTCTTTAACTCTCGCTCAGATCCAATATGCTGAAAATGGTTCAACACACACACACACACACAAGCGCGCGCGAGCGCGTGGATATCTACTTGTGGTTTTCCTGTTGTTAGGAGATGAGCGCTTCCGGCATAATTTTTATGTAAATTTTCCTCAGATTTAAACGCTCCTTTAAAATTTCATCGGCAACCTTGATGACTCTTGCTGTATTACTTGCTTTTAGTCTCATTATATACCTTCGATCTGACATGAATAAATCCCATACTATTTCCTCGTTTTCAGATGTTGCTGCACTGATAGGTCATCTTACGTGTGGTTCGTCTTCAATCGTTTCTCGTCTTACCAAAAAAAGCTCTGGTGGCATCGAAAACCTGCACCGGAAAATAACGTGATCTCCATAAACATCTTTTTCGTGAGTTTTATTCAAAATTTTATGGCATCACGTTGCTCGTTTTTCCCGTGCTTGCCGCCGCGGTTGCGCAGTGGTCTAAACTCTGGCTTCTGTCAGTTCGTTCAAGGTAGGTCCAGGTTCGAAGCCCAGTGAGGCGCGGATGTTGGGTTTGATTTACGGCACTGGCTCTGTCCCTTCCCTGGTACCAGTGACACTAAATTAGGGATGGGCGGTTGCTTATGGCCCATCGAGTTGCTTACGATGATCGTCAAATCGCCGGAAACAAAAGAAATGAAGGTAGGCTGTGTCCGGAACACATTCCGCAGGTTTTATTTACGTGGATACGGGTTTACAGTAAGAGGTTTGAGGCAGAAGTAGGTTGATAAATGAAAGAGGAATGTAGTTAGACTATTATTTTATTTATTAGAGGGCAATGATATGAGAAGTAACAAACATATGGCATACAATTAGTATCTATGTTTGGTACAAAGGTTTAGTCATTACCTTTGTACGAAACATAGATATGAATATTGCCTACGGTAGTTGGTGGAGAATTTATATAAGTCAAGCCAAAATTGTCTTTCATGAAATTGAGTAAGTTGGTGGTTTTTTGCACATCAATGTTAAAGTCACCAGTGAGAATGCACTTGGCTATCAGGTACCGTACTTGGTATGATATTCGTGATGTTTTCAGAGTAATCGCATAGCATTCAGAACATGAAGACCTGTAGTGATGTTTGTGAAACGTTGGAATGAATGTAAACCGAACCAAGTGTGAAGCGAGTTTGAGCGGACACTGTCACATCAACAAGACATATGTCACCCACATAGTCATCTTCAATTCTCAATCTGATGCTGACTGAGACATTTACGGGTTGGCAATATGTTAGACTATTGATGTTTTTGCAAATGGCAACTTCCCCGCGGTTCGTTTTGGGGGCGAAGTAGTACGTTTGGAAGTGGATGGTTTTTCACAAATCCGCTCAAATAAACCGATTTGTGCATTACATTCTTCTTTATGTTTACATTGAAAGCATGGTCATCATCTAATCGTCTTGGCAATTGATTCATCATGTTATTCACATCTATTGGAGCATTTATAACTTGACCGATTATTCCGCAACTGCCTTCCCATCTCGATCGTCGTATCTACATAAAAGGCAATCTCAAATATATTAAATCTTTCAGATATAGGATCCAGTTGTGGTAACGCGGTGGGTTTTGGTGGATGTTTGAGGCCATTAGACTTTGACAAAGCCGGTATCTTGTTACTGTTCAAGGAGTAGCGACAAGTGCTACACAATTCAAATGTTTTCACTTCTTCAACTGGGAATTCAGCAGTAAGAAGCGTCAAATATTTAGAAGTTACTGGTTTTAAATCTTTCTTAAACCATAAACGATCACATACATTACAAGTGAACCCAAACTTGTTACTTTCGAATGCAGACTTGAAGTGAAGATCAGCCCAAGCTCATATTTTACTAAATTCATTCTTTCTAATTGCATTTAATTGTTTGGTAAGTGTATCTCCTTCAATTGAATTATATTCAACATCTACATCCATTGGTTTACATATACTAGCTGTAGAAGTGCTTGGTTATGGCTCCACAAGTTGCGCTGCTCCGGGTTTCTTCTTCAGCCTATAAGCCCTACATCGTTCTGTGTTAGTCGTTTTGGGCTTTTTCGATTCCTTTTGAGATCTTCTTTCTTATGATATACCGTACGTTTGTATACTAGCGTGCAAAAATTATGGACGAGACAGTTTTTTGAATGTAATGTCGTGCAGAAGTGTTCCACATCGACTCAAATCATACCATAAGATTCCCAAGATGTACGAATATGGGACAAGTGAGCAAAACCGTCCACAAAAGGAATTCAAAGGATACAAAGGCACTTTATTGAAAAGGTAGCTTCGAGCACAACTAGACAGAAGACAGAAACGTCCATGTGACCGGCGGCTGCCAAAAAAAATCCAGTCTTTAGTAGGGGATATGATCACCCCTTGACTGTGTTGCAGGATTTACAACGTCCGTCCATGCTGAGGACGAAGTTGTCAAGGAGCTGTTGAGGCACCGCGGCCCATTCCTCTGGTAGCGCCAATCGCAGCTGCAGAATCGTTGCTGGCGGCTAGTGACGTGCTTCCAAGCGTCTCCCGAGAAGGCCCCACACGTGTTCGATTAGATTTAGGTCCGGGGACCTTGCGGGCCAATCCATGCGTTAAATGTCTTCGCTCTCCAACAGCTCTGCGACAGCCACTGTACGATGAGGTGTAACGCTGTCGTCCATGAAGAGGAACTCAAGACACACAGCACCTCTAAACATACACACGTGAGGCAGGAGAACCTCGGTACAATAGCGGACACCAGTGACTGAAACTCCTTGGAAGATGTGGAGGTCAGTACGGCTACCAATCATGATACCACCCCAAACGAGAACTCCGCCACTTCCGAACCGGTCCCTTTCGATGATGTTGGACGTGTGATTGCGTGTTCCCTGCTCTCTCAAAATGCGTATACGTATATAATCGCTCATCAGACTAAATCGGCTCTCATTCGTAAAGAGAACTCGACCCCATTGCTCATGTGTCCAGTTCTTGTGTTCCTGACACCACAGAAACCGCCGTCTCCGATGAGCAGGGGCTAATGGCACACACCGTACTGGTCGTTGTCCAAATACACTGAAGAGCAATTGAATCAGAGATGCCTGTCTAGTAGCGTGTAGCACCACCTTTTGCCCTGATGACGGCGGCGATTCGTCTCGGCATGTACTCGAAAAGACACCGGAAGCGTTGGAAAGCCATACGAATCCACGTCCCCTGAACAAGCTCCCACATTTCACGAAGATTTGATGGAGGGAGGTCAGGGCCTCGAACATCTCTCTCGATGGCATCCCGGATGTGCTCGATGGAATTGAGGTCAGGTGACCTAGCAGGCCAAGGAAGCTAGGTCACGTCGGTGGAGTGTTCATCCAACCATTCGGATACAATTCGGAAGCGATGGCACCATGCATTATCTTGTTGCAGGATGAGGTACCCAGTGGGATGTTGAAGACGCACAAACGGGAGCAAATGGTCTTCCAGGATATTCTGGTAACGTTGACCTGTGAAGGACTATGTAACACGTACCAGGTGTCTCATTTCAGTCCAGGTAAACAGGCCCCAGATAAGAATCCCACTCCCACCAGCTTGAAGAGTACCCTGCTGGCAAGAAGCATCCATCGCTTGATGTGGTTCATGCCGTACCCGTATCCTGCCATCCACATGTGCCAACGTGAGTCGCGACTCATCAGTCCAGGCAACATTTTTTCACATGTCTAGGGTCCAGTGGCGATGTTCCCGCGCCCATGCTAATCTTTGCAACCTGTGATGTGCGGTCAGCAGCGGTACTCTCGTGGGACGATGGCTTCTGTACCCCATAGCAAGGAGATGGTTCTATATGGTGTGGCTGCTTACACGTTTTTGTGCACCAGCGTTAAATTGCCGCGTGATTTCTTGCACTGTGGCCCGTCTATCCGCTGTTACAATGCGAGCTAGCCGACGATGACCCCGCTCATCCACACGGTGTTGTCCACGGCAATTGACCCTTGCAGTGATGGTTTTACCGGATTCGATGTACTCACGGTACACCCGTGACACAGAGGCTCATAAAAATCCTAGTGCCTCCACGACTTTCGAGATGTAGTGACCCATTCGTCGGGCTCCCACAATTTGCCCACGATCAAATGCGCTTAGATCCTTCGTCTTACCCATACTGCGTCTGACTCTGATTCCCGTCGCTTCACTCCTTATATTGTCGGATCGCTGCATCCGTCATGTCATTTCCGTTTACAGGGCCGCCCACCGCGCCTCATTTGCGCAACGCCAGCTGTATCTAATTCAATTGCTCTTCAGTGTAGACCACCTTTGTGCAGCCTTCTGGCCACAGTAACACGCGATAACGGACGTTCAGTTGTCTGTTGCATGTGCCTTGCGATTTCTCCCGCTCTCTGCCGTCTGTTTCTTCTCGCCTGTAGGACAATATACCGGTCGTCCGCCGCCGTGGTTGCTCGTGGACGACCACTGCTAAACTCTCGGACAGCTGTTCCTGTCGGTTGAAATGCTCTCCAAGCTCGTGAAACGATGCTGTGAGCGATTCCGAACTCCTCGGCCCCACTAGTCGCACTTCGACCTTCATCCAACTTCCCAATGACGCGACTTCGGGTAAAGTCATCGAGATGTCGTGTACTGGATTGCCTGTTGGCCATGTCACACGGTGGCATCAACTCGACGGCCTTCAAACCGATGTACACCTTACAATAGCTTTCACCGAATTGCTGAGCGTACACCGCCCGTGTGGTTTATACCCTTCCGACAATCCCCCCACTCCCCTACGTCATGCTGCATATATGCACATGCCCTACCGGAACGGACCCGAGTCTATCTCCTGAGTGGTCTTTCGGTCCGTTCTGCCAGCTCGTTCCGCTGTTATGCTAATTTCTCCTCTTCGTCCCTAATTTTTGCACACCAGTGTAGTATTTTGAGTCAGACTTTTGCTTCAAATATTTAGACATTTTGATTTTCTCACAAATGTCTTTTTCATTTATCACTTATAACTGTTAAAGTACTTATTAAATGTTTGCGAATTATTGGCTTTTAGATAGATCTCATCGAAACGAATTGTTTGAGACCATTATCATGATGCTACCTCTACCCGATCTCGAGCTATACTGATTTCAAGGCTCTTGGCTCACCGTATTCGGCCCCAAAACGACGGACGCACTCCCCGCGCATACGCATGACCTTGAAGTTGATATTTTTAGAATAATTGGCTATTATCCTTTTCATGTCAGTTATTAGATATTAGGTATTTGTTATAATTTAGAAATTATGAGCATTTGATCAATCGTAACAAATTATGTCGGTCAGGTTTTCCTAGATTCTTTCAAAATATACTTTATTGGCAAAAAATAGGGAATACAGGCGTACCACTAGAGATCGATTTTAAAGACGTATCCACGTCAAAAAAAAATCCTGTGTATCAATTTCTGGACGCAACTAAAAGCATGCCGGTATTTCCTTCACAATTCCTCGGCGCCTACTGAATGAATCGAGTCGCCCTGAATTTTGTTGTGTTGGCGAGGTTCCAACGTCAACAATATATTGCGATTTTGATGTCCAAATATTATTGCGCCACGCTTTAAAACCCTAGTCTCTTTACTTGTGTGACACATCCCGTTTGCTTTCCCTAATCCATGGTAATATTCATTATTCACTCGTGACTAATCACTAGAAGCAATAGTATATACACACAAGAAACATGACACCGAATTCTCGGGTGTAAATACGTGCGTCTTTTAAATTATTACCGACAAGAAAAAAATTTTCAAAATAGAGGTTTTAGAAGCAGAAAAAATTTAGAGGAAATGAGAATAAATTTACGTGCCATGGAAGAAAACGTGTGCCTTGTTTAAAATGATGTACAATGTGCTCAGTGTTTTTCTTAGGGATTCGAACCAGTTGCAAAAAAAAGAACAAGAAAGATGACACCGAATTTTCGGGTGTAATAAGCACGTCGTTTGAATTCGTTCTGACGCAAATAAAATTTATCAAAGCTATTCAAAGGCAATGGAACCGGTATGGAAAACAATAGTATCTGACGGAAGAAAGAAGTTTTTCAATCGGGTCTTTAATCCCTCAGATTAGGGTGTAAACGGAATCTCGAGCTTACGAACTAGTAGAAACAGAGTTATCGGCAAAAATAAGATGTGACTTTACGTCCCCTGGTGGGAAAACCATGCATTATTTTAGGAAGAAAGTATTCTCAAAAGGGTTATCCATATGAGCGGTATCGGTCCAAGAAAAACAAAATTAGTCGAGTTTTCAGAAGCCCAGATTTTGCTACAAATACATCAGAAGCAGAAATTAACACTTATGACCACTGGTGGCCAAACCATTCTTTACAAAAATTAGAAATTATGTGAAAATATTTTCCATCAGGTCTTGTATGCGATACAGAAAGAATTTTTCAAATCGGAGTTTTAGGAGCAGAAAACGCAATTTACCTTTATGCGCCCTAGCGAAAAGTCTTAAATGATTTACGTGAAAAATTTGAATTTATAGGAAAAACATTTCGCATCGGAAACACTATCCAATAACGAAGGAATTTTTCAAATTGGACTTTTAGAAGTAGAGATATTGACAAAAATAAGATATACTTCTACGCCCCTGGCGTAGAAACGATGCATTATTTCAAGAAGAAAGTGTTCCTAAAAGGTTTGTCGACATGAGTAGCATCGGTCAACAAAAGAATTTTTTTTCAATCGAGAATTTAGAAGCTCATATTTTGCTGCAAATAAGTCAGAAGTGGAAATTAAGACTTACGCAACCTGTTGGCCATACCATTTTTTTTACAAAAATTAGAAATTATATGCAAAGGATTTCCCATCGTGAGCTGTATCCGGTGCAGGATTAATTTTTCAAATCGGAGGTTTAGAAGCAGAGAAATGGTGGGAAACGCAATCTACCTTTACGCCCCCTAGCGGAAAGTCTATGAGTTACTTGAAAATTTTGAATTTTTAGGAAAAACATGTCACACTAGAAACACTATCCAACAAAGAAGGAATTTTTTAAAATCAGACTCCTAGAAGTCGAGATATTGACAAAAAATAAGATATACGCCTATGCCCCCTGGCGCAGAAACCATGCACTATTTTAAGGAGAAAATGTTTCTAAAAGGTTTGTCGACAGGAGTAGTTCGGTCTACAAACGACGTTTTTTTTCAGTCGAGAATTTAGAAGCTCATATTTTGCTGCAAATACATCAGAAGCGGAAATTAAGGTTTACGCCCTCTGGTGGACAAACCATTATTTTTTTTTACAAAAATTAGAAATTATGTGCAAACGATTTCCCATCAGGAGCTGTATCTGGTGCAGAAAGAATTTTTCAAATCGGAGATTTAGAAGCAGAGATATAGGGAGAAACGCAACTTAGCTTTACGTCCCCTAGCGGAAAGTTTATGAATTACTTGAAAATTTTGAATTTTTTGGGAAAACATGTCACACTAGAATCACTATGCAACAAAGAAGGAATTTTTCAAATCGGACTCCTAGAAGTCGAGATATTGACAAAAAAGAAGATATACGTCTACGCACCCTGGCACATTGGCGCAGAAACCATGCACTATTTTAAGAAGAAAATGTTCCTAAGAGGTTTGTCGACATGGTTAGTATCGGTCTACAAACGACGTTTTGTTTTAATCGAGAATTTAGAAGCTCATATTTTGCTGCAAATACATCAGAAGCGGAAATTAAGATTGACGCCCCATGGTGGCCAAACCATTTTTTTACAAAAATTAGAAATTATGTGCAAACGATTTTCCATCAGGAGCTGTATCTGGTGCAGAAAGAATTTTTCCAATCGGAAATTTAGAAGTAGAGATATAGGGCGAAACGCAATTTACCTTTAGGCCCCCTAGCGGAAAGTCTATGAATTACTTGAAAATTTTGAAGTTATATGAAAAACATGTCACACGGAAAACACTATCCAACAAAGAAGGAATTTTTCACATAGGACTCCTAGAAGTAGAGATATTGACAAAAATAATATATACATCTACGCCCCCTGGCGGAGAAACAGTGGGATATTTTAGGAAGAAAATATTCCGAAATAGGTTCATCGATGTGAGTGGCATCAGCCCACGAAGGAATTTTTTCAATCGATATAGTAGAAGCTCAGATTTTATGGCAAATACATCAGAAGCAAAAATTAACACTTACGCCCCCTGGTGGCCAAAGTATTCTTTACCAAAAATTCGAAATTACATGCAAAAGATTTTCCATTAGGAGATGTATCCGCTGAAAAAAAGATTTTTCAAATCGGAGTTTTAGGAGAAGAGTTATCGGGAAAAATTGTAATTTAATTTTACGCCCCCTAGCGGAACATCTGTACGTAATTTGAAAATGAAACTATATCTAAAACACTCTTCGACATAAATGGAATCGAACGATAAAAGAATTTTTTCAATCGGATGTTTAGAAGCAAATATGTGGATCAAAACGTAATTTTGAATTCGACATCATCTGCATTTACGCCCCCTAGCGGCAAAATTGTGCATCGTAAAAAAAACAACGAAATGAAGGATAATCCTTCGCATATTTCAAGCTTCCGAATGCAAAAAGAATTTTTCAAATCGGACTAATAGTTGCAGAGATACCGTGGGTACAGACGGACGGACGGACAAACCGATAACAGAAGCACGATCTTTTTTTACAAAAGACGTGCTAAAAAAAGAGAACAGGATTTCTAGAATCAGTAAACTCCCCTGACAAAAGAAATGTGACCTGCGAAAAATCGAAAATTAAACACACAATGTTTTTGTTGCGGGAGATATTCAGAGTAAAATAATTGTTCAAATCGAAGAAGTGATGTTTAGGAAAACATGATACAAGTTTGCGCCTAATAGTAGGAAAGCTGTGTGCTATTTCAAGAAGAATATGACAGCAAAATGTTCTTCAGAGTGAAGGGTATCCTACCAAAAAAATATTTTGCAGTGTTTTTTTTTTTTCGAATTAGAGATACTCATTCAAATATAGATATTTGTTGATGTGCCCTAGCGGCTCCATTGTGTTTTGTATAAAAATCAAAAATACTCGCGAAGCATTTCTTGTAGCGAAAGCTATGCTACGATGGAAAACAATTTTTTCAAATACAACATCTGGAGGTAGAGATAGCGAGAGAAATATTTTTACGTATACTCCTCCTAGGAAGAAAGCTGCGCCTTATTTGAAGAGGATTATGTTCGCAATTTCTACCAAAACGAATGGAACACAATACAGCAAACATTTCCTCAGCAAGATTTTTAAAATCGGAGAGGCAGTTGCAAGCACAGATACACTGAGTGGCCACTTTATTATGACCACCCCCTCAGTATTTCGTTGGGCCACTTTTTGCCTTTAATACTGCGTCGATTCCTCGTGGCATGGACTCCACGAGATGTTGATAGGTGGTTTGTGGAATCTGAGACCATGCTTGATGAATAGCACTTTCCAGAAGTGTGAGATTGCAGTGTTGTGGATGGCTCGTTCAACTTCATCCCACAGATTCTCAATGGGGTTGAGATCTGGAGATTGTGGGGGTCACCTAAGGAATGTAAACTCACCGGCATGTTCCTGAAACCAATCCTGTACAATACGAGCACTATGGCAGGGCGCATTATCTTGTTGAAAGTAGCCATCGCCATTGGGATAACCCATCCACATGACAGGATTCACTACTGTCGTAAGCACTAAGCTTTCCCTTTTTATACTAGCCTCGCCCTCTGGCGGCAACGGCGTGCAGCCATAGCTCACTTGCTTAAAACTGTCAGGTGGTCATAATAAAGTGGCCACTCAGTGTATAAGCTAATGCCACTTAGCCAGAGAACTGCTAATTATGAAAATAGCAAAATAGTACACCGGGTATCTCCGGAGATGAATAGTATCTTGTGTGAAAGTAATTTTCCAAATCGTACATTTAGAAGCTGAAATATAATCGAAAGTAAAATATACGTTTCTTCCCACTAGCTGATAAGATATGCATCTGAAAAATACAAAAGCCAATTTTCATGTTTCTTATAGTTTAGACTTCAAACGATATTTTGAAATCCAAATAATACGTACACCGTACATATGCATGGTGTCCACAGGAGAAGAGATGGAATGAAATTAGGATGGTGTAAGCACACTTGTCTTTCTTTTTTTGTATTTAAAAAACATTTCTTCTTATAGTTTTGTACACAAAAGTATAGGAAGAAATGTTGCAGATATATGGTATACAAAAAATTTACATAAAGAAATTTTTAGATAGACTGAAATAATATATATGTATATAAATAAATAAAGAGAAAAGGTAAGCAAGGTACATATCTCTGTTAAAACCTACAGAAAGCATACATATATCTCTACTTGTTCGTTTTGCAAACATTTTTCCTAACCGCATTGCAAAAAAATCCCTTCCCGAAATCAGGTGACTGCAATCGCTGATCACAGTTCTTCGGTCTAGATCAGGAACAAAATGTAATACGCTTCGACGACAAACAAAGTGGCAGTAAATGACTCTGTTGATTTTCAGTGAAGAACGCATCTCTCTCTGAGATCCAATTTGACGACCGGAAAATCTAGACCTTCCAGCGACTGTACTCTTTAAAAAAACATATTTTGAATGGAGCAGTCACTCAAATCTGCAGTGCAAAAAAAAAAAATTAAAATCATACCAATTGTGAAGATTAATTTGTATAGAAAGCACATGGTATTTTCACTTTCTGTAATGGAAAGACTTCTACCCTGTTTTAGCATAAATAACGTTAGAAGCGTTCGACAGATGGCGCGTAACCGGTGTGCAACGTCACTGACCAGCCAGGAGGCATGAAGTAGCTAGTGAATCATTGTGCGTTCAGTCACCGAGGTTTTGTGAAGTACTTGCTGTGAAGTGGGGCGATTATGAGAATCGTGTTTTTGTAATAGCACTGCACAAAGTTGGAAAATCAGCGTTCAAGATTTTCAACATGCTAACGAATCTGAAAATCAGCCGAATGTTTGTCTACCGGACCATAAAAAGGTTTCTTGACAATGGGACCGTTTGCTGACAGCACCAGAAAGGGTCGCCGGCGTACCGCGAGGACTTCTCGTCTGGAGAAAGCAGTGGCAGCCCGTATACGACGAAATCCTGTCAGAAAACAATTAGTGATGAATCATGAGCTGAACATTTCAAGAATGTCGATGTCATGCGTGCTGCGGAGTGACCTAAGGGTGATAACTTACCGGCTGCGTACAGGGCACTTCCTCACCTCCCAAATGAAGCAGCAGAGGGTGCTAAAAGCGAAACGTCTTCTGCAGCGTTAAACGTTGCTGAAAACGTTTCGCTTGCTTAAACGTTTACTGCAGCGCTACGCAGACAATCGCCACAGACAGATCCTTTCCTCTGATGAAAACAGGTTCACTATTGAAAAGGCTTTCAACAGCTGGAAGGGCAGGGTGTATGCGTCAACCTCACGAAAAGCTCATGAGAAAACTTCATTGATCATGAGGGCCATCAGTCAGCTTCTGTCATATATTGGGGGGGGGTCTTCTTCGAGGGTACCACTTGGCTCCATTTCTGTAAGAAAGGAGGGAAAACATCCGTCAAAGAACCAAGACAGGGTTTCGGAGCTGGTGGTCCAAAATGTGAGTCACATCCTTTTCCAAAACCTACAGTGGAGCTTACAGCAGGATTTCGCACCTACCCACATGGGTAAGTCAACCCATAATTGGCTTCAGGCGAATTTTCCAGGCTTCACTATTCCAGTTGATTGGCCTTCAAGCATCCCACACAACCCGTTGGACTACAAGTTGTGGGCCACAGTGGAGGACATGGCCTGCAGAAAGAGGCACCCCAGTACTGGCAGTCTCATACGCTCATTGGTGCGGGCAGTAGCAGCTTTACCTGTGCAGACCCTGTGTAAAGCTATTGATGAGTGGCCAGAGACTGAAGAGCTGTGTGAAAGCAAAAGGATGCCATTTTGAAAAGTGATTGGTGCCATGTATTCACAATTGTACTATGTACGTCGTATCACAGGTATATTGAAACATCTTTAAATTTATTTTGTTATTTCATTGACTTTCTAATTGTATTTATGGTAAGTCTAGGTATATAAAAACCGTTCAGTGTAATCGGTTCATTTGCGTTTGAAAATGAGAGACAAGAAGTTTCATTTTCTTTATTTATTGTACCTTTTCTGTCACAAGGGTAAACATCGCACAAGGAAAAAATATGTGTGCTACGTACGGTTAGAATTCCGCAAGCGTTTTATATCGTCAGTATGCATTTGCGAAGTTTTTTTTTTTGGAGATTACACACTTGCTAATAAAAATAAACTACGCTCTTGAAGACCCATTGAAGTTGGCGTCGACCAAATTGATATATTAATCGACATCAGCCCATACATAAGATCCGAGAAAATTGTGCAGTCACTGTAGACATCCAACCGCACGAAATATTGTAGTATATTTCGTACTGGAGATTACTCAGTCACTGAAAAACAGCGGTCTGGAAGACCCATTGAATTTGACGACGAAAAAAAAAAAGACATTAATTGAAATCAGCTCAAACAGTAAGACCCGGGCAATTGCGCAAGCACTGCAGACATCCAACTGCACGACAGATTGTCGAAGGTTTCGTTCTGGAGGTTACTCACTCGCCGAGAAACCGCGCTCTGGAAGACCCACGGAATTTGACGACTGGAAAATCAAGACATTAATTGAAATCAGCTTACGCACTAAGCCTACAATAATTGCGCAAACACTGCAGACATCCAACCTCACGCTAGGTTGTTGAATGTTTCGTCTTGGAGATTAGACACTCGCCGAGAATCCACGCTCCGGAAGAACCATTGAAGTTGACGACGACCAAATCAAGACATTAGTCGAAAGCAACCCATACAATAGGACCAAGCAAGCCCCGCGATTCACTAAATCAAACCAAATGAAAACGGACCATTTCTGATAAGAATACTAAATATATTGTGTACACTAACTTGAAGCGGAAAAGATCTTGGATGAAGCGAGATGTACCATCATTAACAAATCCAAATGCCAGTCTGCAGCGCAACAGGGTATTCTGTGGTGAAACTGAAGGGACTCTTGTGTTAGGATATGCTGCCATGGAACCAGATGAGGAATTCTAATACGTACTGTTCCCAGCTAAACTAGCTGAGGGCCGTACGTGATAAATGTCCAGAAATGGGCAGCAGGAAGGACGTTGTCTTTCGCGAGGACAATGACAGACTTATGTTTCCTTGAACACTAGGAAGAAAATGCTGGAGAGTGGCTTAGATCTCCTGTCTCACCTGGCCTATTCACCCCAACGTGCACAGTAAGATTTTCATTGATTCCGGTCTCTAAAGAACTCGCTCAATGGAAAGAACTCTGCTTCTTTGGAGGACTACAAAAAACATCGTTACTAGTTCTTTGCTCTATGACCTGCAAAGTTTTGGAAGGATGGAGTCCTCCCACTACTCGCTAATTGGCGAGAGGTTCTGGAAAATAAAAGTGCTTACATCACTATATAAAGGGGAAATGAAACTTAGGAGTTTGTTCTTTCACTTTTGCCTACAAGTGTGAAAATACGTTTCGCATAACCTGATAAACGAAAAGTATGTTTCGCATGTCTAACGGTTCAGATTTTGAAATTGTGACTAATAAAAGAATGACGTTTTGCAGTCATTTCTTACATAATTGGTGAGTCGAAGTATTTTCTTTTCTTGCTTTAAAAATCGTTAGTACAGGACAAAGGGGAGAAAGACTATTTGTCAAATCCAGAAATGGATTCATGTTCCCAAACCGGTGGTTACAGTGTTTTGAATTTCTCCTGAAATTGAAACTGCCTTTCGAAAGCCTAAAAACAATTCAAGACAAGACCTCAAGCCAGACTGTTTTGCTGCTTTAACAAAATGGACAATTTCGTATGCAGCAGCTTGCAACTGCAGTTTTATTTTATTTTATTATATATGCTTTTTGTCAGTTGTTGGAAGTACGATTTGATGTTTTAAGATGCAAAAAAATATATAATATGTTTCATAGCATTTGTTGTAAGGCAGAGTTACGTTACAACAATACACCGAATGTTTGATGCTGTCATTGTTAAAATTTCATTGAGCCGCATGCTGTCCCATTAAGTGTCGCAACAATAGTGGATTTCATTGTTACTCAACAATACTTTTTACTAAATTATCGCCGAACATTATTTCATTACGTTTTACAGAAACGTAAGAAATCTCATTGCAATCAACGTAAATTAAGAAAACCTGATAAAAACCATTACAAATGTGCAATTTTGATGCTGTGAAACGGTAGATCATACAAAAATTTGGCTTTCCCACGACGTCTGCCGCCCCCCTCTAAGTATAGATTACCTGCCATTAAAACGCTGTACAACACGATGGGGTGTAACCTGTAGCCTGTAGATATCCTAGACTAAATGTTACCATTCCCTCTTTCCTCATTCACATACTTCAGATTCAGCTTTACTTTCTATGTCAGATTTTAGCTAGCGTATGCGAAGATGGCCATTCGCAGCTCGGTCGCATTTCATCTGTGTCAGGGTAATTTCCTAAACGTTCGTCTAAATATGAATAATATATAATAATAATAATAATAATAATAGAAATAAATATTGCTTTTAAAAACCTATACAGTCGTAATTCACACTATCGCCGTCACCATAGGAGGGTCATAACAAAAATTATGTACACGTTAATCTAAAACGAAAGCGGATGATACAATTGGGAAAATAATTGCGTCATCTCAAGGTCAGACTCTCAGCAACGCAGTGGTGTCAGAACAACGTGCTATAGTTTACTGTGTGGACGTGGGAGGGTGTGAAAACGGAAGCGTGCAGCTGCTCAGGTCGAGTCACAGCGTTAGACCAGCGCTCGTATGTGAAAACAGAAACTCAGTGGGGAAAAATTCCGACAAAGATCCACACTGCCTCTTTTTTTTTTCTTTGATTGGAGGTTTAACGACCACCGTGAGTAACACTCAATGGGCTATAAGCAGTCGCCCGTTCCTAATTTAGGGTCACTGCTTTCAGGGAAGGGAGATAGTCAGTGCTGTAAGACAAGCACACCATCCATGCCTCACCGGGATTTGGAGACGCACCCCTTTCAGGCGAATGATCAGAGGCCATCGCTTAGACCACTGAGCCACCGGGCTAGCCCACACTACCTTGCAAGACGTTTATGGGGGGGGGGAAGTCTTGATCGAAGTACAATTTCTCACTGGATATCGGGCATTCGAGAGTGCCGAAGCAGCATCGAAGATGATCAACGCTCAGGGCGACTTCAAACAGCGACAGACAAAATATCCGTCACAATTGTTGCGAAGCTTTTCAAAGCCAATCGCCGTTTCGCAGTCGAGGAGTATGCTCATCAGGAAAATTTGTCCACCATGTCTGCTCACCAGATTTTGACCGATTCAGTGGGAAAAAGAAAAATCGCGACGCGCTGGGTGTCCCATCAACTTCTCACTGGATATCGGGCATTCGAGAGTGCCGAAGCAGCATCGAAGATGATCAACGCTCAGGGCGACTTCAAACAGCGACAGACAAAATATCCGTCACAATTGTTGCGAAGCTTTTCAAAGCCAATCGCCGTTTCGCAGTCGAGGAGTATGCTCATCAGGAAAATTTGTCCACCATGTCTGCTCACCAGATTTTGACCGATTCAGTGGGAAAAAGAAAAATCGCGACGCGCTGGGTGTCCCATCAACTCACCCCCGAGCAGAAGGCAGCAAACGTGAGCATCGCACAGGATCACCTCCACGTATTTGAAAGGGAGGGCGACATGTTTCTAAACAGAATTGTTACAACTGATGAGACCAAACCCCGCGATTTTGAGCCAGAACTGAAGTCACAATCATCGACATAGAGGCATTCAAGTTCCCCACGACCCTTAAAGTGTCGTCATCAACAATCCAAAGTGAAGGAAATGATTTTTGCGTACGATGCCCAGGATGTTGTGGTCTCTGATCAAGTGCCAGTTGGGCAAAATGTAAAAAGCACAATATTATCATGACATTCTGAGGACAAATTTGAGAACAAAATTTCGTCAAAATCGCCCCAACTTGTTGGAAGCGGGAGCGATCTTGCTGAATGAAAATGCATCGTGTCATGGTGCATCATTGGCACGGGGACGTTTGTCTAAAAATGGCTGCGAAACTTTATTACACCCACCATACAGCCCTGACCTGAGTCCATCCGACTTTGATCTTTTCCCAAAGTTAAAAAATCGGCTCCGTTGCATCCGCTATTAATCGCTGGACGAACTGTCATTGCACTTGACCCGGGTAATACCACAGCTGAACAAAGATGCCCTACTACGGGGCATCCAGGACCTACCTCCCCGCTGACAAGATGTCATTAGCAGCTGATACCAGTACATTGAACGGCAATAAGGTAATTTTTCTCCGTTACTTAACACTTACCTAAAAAATGGACAGTGTTCAGAACTTTTGTAAGGACCTCCGTAGTTCAGTAAATACAGTGAAGAGCAATTGGATTAGAGACAGCTTGCGTTATACAAATGTGGCGCTGTGGGCGGCCCTGTAAACGGAAACGACATGACGTATGCAACGATCCGACAATATAAGGAGTGATGCGACGGGAATCAGTAAGAGTCGGACGCAGTATGGGTAAGACGAAGGATCTAAGCGCATTTGAACATGGGCACATTGTCGGGGTCCGACAAATCGGTCACTTCATCTCGGATGTCGTACAGGCGCTGGGATTTTCACGAGCTACTGTGTCACGGGTGCACCGTGAGTACATCGAATCCGGTAAAACCATCCCTGCAAGGGCCAACTGCCGTGGACAACAGCGTGTGAATGAGCGGGGTTGTCGTCGGCTAGCTCGTATTGTAAGAGCGGATAGACGGGCCACAGTGCAAGAAATCACTCGGAAATTTAACGCTGGTGCACAAAAATGTGTAAGCAGCCATACTATCCAGAATCATCTCCTCGCTATGGGGTACAGAAGCCATCGTCCCACGAGGATACCGCTGCTGACCGCACATCACAGCGTGCAAAGATTAGCATGGGCGCGAGAACATCGTCACTGGACCCTAGACATGTGGGAAAATGTTGCCTGGACTGATGAGTCGAGATTCACGTTGGTACATGCGAATGGCAGGATACGAGTACGGCGCAAACCACATGAAGCGATGGATCCTTCTTGCCAGCAGGGTACTCTTCAAGCTGGTGGGGGTGGCATTCTCGTCTGGGAACTATTTACGTGGACTGAAATGGGACCCCTGGTACGTGTGACATCGTCCCTCACAGGTCAACGTTATCGGGACATCCTGGACGACCGTTTGCTCCCGTTTGGGCGTCTTCAACACCCAACTGAGGACCTCATCCTGCAACAAGATAATGCACCGTGTCATCGCTCCCGAATTGTATCCGAATGGTTAGATGAACACTCCACCGACGTAACCTCGCTTCCTTGGCTAGCTAGGTCATCTGACCTCAATCCCATCGAGCACATCTGGGAGGCCGTCGAGAGAGATGACTCCGCTTCATCAAATCTTCGTGAACTGTGGCAGCTTGTTCAGGCGTCGTGGATCCGTATGGCTTCCCAACGCTTTCGGTGTCTTGTCGAGTCCATGCCGAGACGAATCACCGCCGTCATCAGGGCGAAATGTGGTGCTACACGTTACTGGACAGGTATCTCTGATTCAATTGCTCTTCAGTGTATTATTTACTTTTATGACTCACATAACGTTTTTCATTAGTCTTCCGACAATAACATTCATTGATTGGCCTTCATAAGTACCCGCTCAATGTCAGGAATTAGTAAATCTTTGTTTGTTGTTATGATTTAATTTCACTTAGCATGTACCGAACTGTGGCTTGGTGTGTTCTCACGAATTAAAATGCAGTCTCACAAATCACTCGCTTTTGTTTGCACCCACAAAGATTTTGGGGTACGAAAAATGCACAGCGTAAATTATCTACAAATATTACTAGTGATCTCTCGATTTTTCTTTAGGTTTTGAATCAGATATTTTTGCGAGTACCCTACAGAGAGAGATACTGAATCGCAGTGGAACTACACTTAATATCTTCCTTCAGTCGCTGAGAGGAAAGCATGAAATAATTCTTTCCATAATTTTTCATTTCAAGACTATACTGATTTATATTTCAATATGGCTGAAACTTTTGAGCGAAAAAAAAACAGCGAACGATTTGAAATTCAAAGAAGGATTTTATCGCTTTGAAGGTTTTACAACATCCGATTTATTTTTCTTACCTGTCGTTCTTCATGAAATAAAAACATAAAAGGAAAAAAATGACGCAATGTTTCCATGAGTGCCTTTTTCTATAAGTGCTAGAGCGACGTGTTGAAACCATTTTGACAAACTCACTAGGATTTGATGTCTTAAGGACTCTCATAAATAAAAGTGCAGGACTGTTATGTGCATGATGACGCCATATGCATCTTTCCTTTAATCGACGGCTTTTCAATATTTGCTGTTTAAGATGAAAATTAAATCGTGCAGTAGAATTACTGTAAGTAGCTCTTACGTTTCACATAAACGTACAAACAAATTTAAGATTTAAATATATAATCATACTTCAAACGAAAGCTTATAATTTAATAAAACAAATCTGTATCATTTATCTAACTGAAAGACGTTTTATGAAATGCAGAATGTGTACAATACAGGTTTTGTTCATTTTTCTGATACTTATATTCTTTTTTGTCTTTATTTAGCAGTTAAAATTATTAAAGCTTTTTAATGCGGACTTAAATGCGAAGAAAAGCAGCTCATTTTGAGAGAATTTTTGATTTGTTCAGTTGACATTTGTAATTGTGTAGTGTATCTCAATTTTAACCTTCCTCTGGAGTTCCTTTTGTTCTCAGTTCTCCTTTTTGAGTTTCTTTTGTTCTCAGTGTTCCGTTGGCATTTGTAACTGCGGCGTATACCTCTAATTTAACCCTCCTTTTGAGTTTCTTTTGTTCTCAATTCTCACTTTTGCTATATTTTTTTCTTAGTTTCCAGTTGGTATTTTTAATTGTGGTGTGTGCTTCTATCATAATTTAACCTTCCTTTTGAGTTTCTTTTGTTCTCAGTTCTCACTTTTGCTATCTCTTGTTCTCTGTTTTCAGCTAGCATTTTAAATTTCGGTATGTGCTTATAATGTAACCTTCCTTTTGAATTTCTTTTGTTCTCAGTTCTTAGTTTTGCTATTTTTTGTTCTCAGTTTTCAGCTGGTATTTTTAATTGTGGTGTGTGCTTCTAATTTAACCGACCTTTTGAGTTTATTTTGTTCCCTGTTTTCAGTTGGCATTTGTAACTGTGGCGTATATCTCTAATTTAACCTTCCTTTTGAGATTCTTTTGTTCTTAGTTCTCCCTTTTACTATCTTTTGTTCTCCGTTTTCAGTTGGTATTTTTAGTTGTATCGTGAGCTTCTAATAATTTAACTTTGCTTTTGAGTTCCTTTTGTTCTCAGTTCTCCATTTTGAGTTTATTTTGTTCCCTGTTTTCAGTTGGCATTTGTAACTGTGGCGTATATCTCTAATTTAACCTTCCTTTTGAGATTCTTTTGTTCTTAGTTCTCCCTTTTACATATCTTTTGTTCTGAGTTTACAGTTGGCATTTTTAGTTGTGGCGTGTACTTCTAATTTAACCTTCCTTTTGAGTTTCTTTTTGTTTTCAGTTCTTCCTTTTTAGTTTCTTTGGTTCTCTGTTTTAAGATGGCATTAGTAAATGTGGCGTGTACCTCTAATTTAACCTTCCTTTTGAGTTTCTGTGTTTTTCTTATAAATTTGGTTTCTCCTTGTTAAATATTTTCTCACTTAACGGCATATTATTTTTCTCAACAAGTTTTTCAAAATTAGGATCCTGACAGTGGAGGAAATTCCAATCAGCGATAATTAAAATGATGTGTACAGTAGTTGAATAGGAGAGTGTGTTAAGATATGCTATGTGTTGGGCAAAAAGCGAGTGACAAGACTATACGATTACATATCTATGTGGATTACGTTCGTGGATTGCGTGTGATATCTCGTATAAGGATTACTTTTATAGCGAGCTAGAAACCGTGTGTGCTACATCTTGTTGAATTTGATACAGTGAAACTGCGTATACCTTTTTCTTGGAGATGGCCTTGAAAAGCATATAAATGTAAAAAAACGTATAAAATAAATTTCAAAAGGTTAGGTATTATTGTAAAGGTTTGAGTCCCTTCAAAATTAAAAACAAAGATAAAAAACCACATAATTTTACATTACGCTAATTTATAATGTAAGACATATATACATACACCAATGAACCATTACATTATGACCACCTACCTAATAAGCTGTAGCACCCTCTTTAGCCCGCGAAACAGCGGCCACTTGGAGAGGCATCGATTCGATGAGGTGGCTATAGGTATCCTGGGATATCTGGTACTATAAAGCCAATGCCAGGTCCTCCAGTTCCAGTACATTTTGGAGTAGTGGTGATATAGATCCGAACCCGCTTTTCCAAGTCGAACCACAAATGCTCGATTAGGTTCATGTCAGTAGAATTTGGAGGCCAGGGCATTAACATAAATTCACCAGCATGTTCCTCGGACCACTATCAGATGATTTTGGCAGTGTGGCATGGCGCATTATCCTGTTGGTAATGGCCATCACCAGAAAGGAACATTTTCCTGTTGGTTATTGTGCTATTGGGATAGTGGGGCCTAAAACGTCCCAAGAAAACATTGCCTGCATCATAACACCCCCGCCGCATGCCTGTTTCCTCCCAACAGTGCATCTAGGTGCCATAGCCTCCTTCGGTAATCGGTGTATATGTGCTCGGTCGTCTACGTCATGCACCAGGAATCTTCATTCGTCACACCAGGCCACTTTATTACAATCATCCACGGTCAAATCTCGATGATTTGGGGCCCGTTTCATGCGTTGTTGGTGATCACGTGGTGTGCATGGGGACCCGGCTGGGTCTTTGGCTACCCAGGCCCATGTGTACAAGGCTGCGATGAACTGTAACACAATGCCCTGATCACCACTGGTACTTGGACCGCTGTGACACAATGCCCAGATCACCACTGTTATAGCTGCGGGTGATTTATCGCACTGTATCCCTGCAGTCGCTGTGAAAAATGCGTGGCAGTCTCCGCTCCGCTCTAGCATCAATGAGCTGCGGACCACACATGACTGGACGACGGTTCGTCGTTTGGGCATCTGTGCACCACGTTTGATACATATTCACTACAGTGGAACTTGAAGAACCGACAAGCCGCACCGTTGCCAAGATCGTAGTTCCGTGGTGCCGTGCCACCCCAATTTGTACTTCATCAAACTCCGATAAGTCGGCAGCTTTTCCCATTCTAACTCAGAACACTCCACTAACCGAAAGCCGGTGCTCGGGTTGTATTTATACTTCTCTGTGAGCGTCACTTACGTCACCGTTCGGTCATTTCTCTAGGCTGAGGGTTGACATAATGTAACAGCTCATCATGTGTTTTGCTTTTAGGTTGACAATGAAAGCACCACGTTTCATCCCCCGCAGTTACTCTGTCGATGAAACGGTGACCTTCCTCATGATACTTCAGTAGATTTCCCAATGTTACACCCATGCGAATGTCCTTTTTCTCAGTTTGCAAGTTGTGTCGCACCCACAGCACGCAAATCTTCCGGTACAGCAATCGATCCCGGATAATGGTGTGCATACTCCCACACTGATTCCAACTTCGTCGGTAAGTGCTTCCACTAAGACTCTTCTGTCTTCCCGAATGAGACAATCCACTTCAATGACGGTGTGCTTGCCCTGCCTCGAATCATCAGTCAACGATGACCACCGTCTCTCTTGGAACCGCTTACTCCAGTCTTTAACACGTGACAAAGGTATGCAATTTTCTTACACGTTATTTATGCTGCAATGAATTTCTGCACTCCGGATTTTTTACATGGTTAAAATCCGGATAGCATCTCTCTGTTCAACGTTCGTTGTATCAATCAGGATTAGTTGGACCGAACACGTGGAAGAACTCCTATACCTTGCCAAGAGTGGAAATACAAGTGGCCCTTTACTAGGTTCAAGTGTACTGTATATACATCATAGTAGTGCGCAGAGTGCTCTTCGTTGTTAAACACAATGGGTTCCTTGGACAGTCAGATGTAACGTTATAGATGAGGCTATATCCCCGAGCTGACGTTATAATGGGGTTCAAGTATGTATGCATCTCTGTGGTGTGTGAATTCTGAAGCTCTTCTTTGTAATGTCACTGTATTGAAACAGCGTCGGTTCGCGAGTGTCGGATATAACAACATAAATACCTCTATCTTTGACTTAGCGTTATAATGGAGTTCAAGTGTATACGCATCACTGTGGTGTTCGAATTTTAATGCTCTTGTTTGTGAACCTCTATACTGAAATAATTTTGATGACCCGTACCACCTGTGCAAGCGACAAAAATTACATGGCAGATCATCGTGAATCGCAGACGCAAGCAGCACGAATGTTTCCCTCCTCTAATGGAATTTATTACGTGTTCCAGAAGAAGGCGAGCACAAACCGTCTCTCTGAGAGTTTTATTGCATGACTTACTTCATTTGAGCATTGAAACACGCTATATTTGATTTCGCTGAGGAGAAATGTATGCAAATTTGTGTTTCGTCCCGTGTTTTTCCTGTGTGCCCTATTGACATGAGTTCTGAATACAACAAGCAGTCCATCCCTTGCACGTACAAACTAGAGAAGAAATGTCCGTATCAGAATTCTACACGAAACAGGCTTATTCAATTAGAGAAAATGCAGAACACGCCACACTTGGTGATTCAGTCAAAATTGTTTGCTATCCGAAGTTCGTATCTAGAACGAACATTGTTGTAACTACTAAAGAGAGATGCTTCCAGACTTCAAATAAAACAATATAAACTGGTTGTTAAGAAGTCTGGAAATGTTTATTTGTCTTCTCGTTTTAAACGAAGCCTGTGTCAGATGCAACGAATTTTTAGTTTTAGTTTTAATTTAAGATCACTTATGAACATCTGGCAATTATATAATCAACTGCCCTTACTTAATAATGATAATCCGCATGTATGTACATATTGTGAAAACACAAATTTGTCAGCGCCCCCTCAATCTTTTTGTCAGTGCCCCCTCAATCTTTTTGTCAGTGCCCCCTCAATTTTCGCGTGCCCCCTCACTCCGGCGGAGTAAGTTGCTCTTCGAACTAAGCTACACGGACGGAATGCATAGCTGCAGATTTGTCGTCTTGGCACTTGCTTTACCTTTGTACTACGCCACATCATCTGCCTCTTTTTTTTTTTTAAGCGAAGAACGAACTTTCATTAATTCTAGACGATGTGTGGAACAAACATAACACATCTTTCGAAGTACCCAACGGGAAGTACATTCATTTTTACTATCGGGCGCCAATGTGAAAACACAAATTTTTCCGTGACGGAGATCGCGCCCCCTTACTCCGGAGTAAGTTGCTCTCCCAACGAAGCTACACGGACACAATGTATCGCTCCAGATTTGAAGTCGTGCTTTACCTCCGTAGTACGTCACACTATAGACGAAATAGTCCTTGATCAATCTTAGTTACGCAATGATGAAGATGCAATGAGTGAAATGATTCATTTGCGATGCCCCCACAGGCAATATAATTTACTTTGTCTGACCGTTTGCCCCACTTTGGTAGCTCAGTGGGAAGACCGCTTGCTTGTTTTAATTGTCGATATACTTTTCTTTTTATGGTTGTGACGGTAGACACTATAATTCGTGCATGATTACTAGTATTAAAAGAAATACGTCTTGTTGCACGATGATATTTATTCAGCTAAAAAACGAAATCTATATACAGTTTAAAAAACACATGAGCACTTTCGGTGTCACATTGACACCTTCATCAGATGTAATTTCACCATGTGGCTACATGTTGGTCTTAAGTACGTGGAGTAGATGCATCATGGGAAAGGTAATGTCAATGTCACATGATATACCAGATAACAAGACAATCAAAAAAAGGCATAATTAGCCAATGATCACTTAACAGAAGCAATTGCTATTGTGCTGTCCTTCCCAACAAGATTGCTCCAAGGTTCAGGTAAAACATAAGGATAGTTCAGGTAAAACATAAGGATGTTGGGAAGGACAGCTATTGTGCTGTCCTTCTCAACAAGATTGCTCCAAGGTTCAGGTAAAACATAAGGTTGACATAGAAAACCGTACTTTATTGTGCACTCCCTTAACAACGTTGTCCGGGTAACCATGGATTTTAGCGAGGGATGATATCCATTGTAGTTCTTGAGCTCTGGCGAAATGGCTAGAAGAATGTGAATATGCTCTTCTAAATAGGAAGTGCAGAGCAGAAATTTTATGCTGAAAAATGTGAGCAGAATTGTACGGAATTAGAGTGGGTGTGGAAGTAGGTTTTCGATAAACGGCAAAAGACAGGGAATTGTCAGAAGGGTTACGAGTAATTTGAAAGTCAAGATAAGGTAAGACGTGTCAATGTGACACCGAAAGTGCTCATGTGTTTTTAAACTGTATATAGATTTCATTTTTAGCTGAATAAATATCATCGTGCAACAAGACGGATTTCTTTTAATACTATGGTTGTGACGTTCATGAAACATGCTACTTTCAGATTTGGAACACGTCTCTTTCACTTTAAATGATTTTTAAAAAACTTACCTTATACAGGGTGCTTCAAAACTAATGGAACAAACTTTAAGGGGTGATAGAATACACCAAAGCAAACACTTTTTGCCATAGAATGCATGGTCGCAAATTACGTGGTTAGGAGTTTTCCCGGAACGTCTGGATGGGAGGACGTACCTTATTTTTCTTCAACAAGTCTTGCCTGAATTGATCCAGCATGTACCAGCAGCCGTCCGCCGTAAAATGTGATTCCAGCATGATGGAGCGCCAGCTCATTTTAGCACTCAGGTGCGTGATTACTTTAATGCCATATTACCAGTCCAATATATTGGCCGAGATGGACCCATCGCTTGTCCCTCCACGATCACAAGATCTGTCCCCTCTGGATTTCTTTTTATGAGGACATTTTAAGCCCGTACTGTACGACACTCCCATTGATTCCAGTGAAGATCTAATTGCCAGACTTTCAGTCGCTGCTGCAGCTGTCCGGGAAATGCCTGGTATTTTCCACAACATACGGGCATGTTTACGTCGACGATGCGAAGCTTGTATCAGTAGTGGCTGTCGCTCTTTTGAGCAGCTTTTGTAAATGTAATTAATTTCAATATTTACTTATTAATATTTTTGTGATGTCACGTTTTGTTTTGTCTTTTGTCTGCAATAAAGCTTTGTTTTGATTTGTTATGTCATTCCTGTCTTTGCGTTTCGAAAGACGGCTTGTGTGGGTAAACGGAAAGCGCCCTCCAGCGTCTAACCGCGTAACTTGCGACCATGCATTCTATGACAAAAAGTGCTTCTTTCGGTGTGTTCTACCACCGCTTAAAGTTTGTTCCATTAGTTTTGAAACACTCTGTATATCTTATTTTTCTCCGCCATTATTGACGGACTTTCACCTAGTTATAAGAATAAAATTATCGTGTCTGTCTCTCTGCCGGTTTGTCTCTCAGTCACCTGCAGAAGAAGCTACTGAAACGTAGAGACTTGAAATTTGGAAGAAACCTGCAGGGAAACATGGCGGTGCACATCCCCGGAACCTTTTTTTCCCCTTTCTTTAAGCTCAAATTTTCAAATTTTTAATTGACATATTTAAAGTTTTCAACCATTGTACCAATAGTTAACTGTGGTCTAAAAGTTTTTCATTACACTTTAGCGCAACAATATTTCATTATACTCCTTTTATGGACAACAATGCTTATTGTTGTGTAAACTGCGAAAACTTCACATCAAACGTGAAAGAAGCCGTTACAAAAATCCTTTTCTTTTTTCGTAGCAACTTATATGGCCCAAACTTACGCAACTCAGCGGATGGCTTTATCGACACAGACTAATCCTACCATCCTAAGCGTGTGAATCCTCTACGGGAGAATATAAGCGGCAATCTTTATAGGTAATGCCAAGCTTTGAGAGATGCAGTTTCGAAGTGTTACGTGCATCGTTTTGACGAAGTTGCCGAAGGTTTTTTTTTTCTTTTTTTTTTTACGTTTGAGACCGCGACTCCCATTGTGTTACTGCGAACTACACTGCTGTTAATAGAAATTGGAACAAACACAGGGGATTGTCGCAATTTTAAATTGTTACTGCGAACTACACTGCTGTTAATAAAAATTGCAACACCAAGAGAGAAACAAGCAATCACAATGAAATATATGGGAGCTATTAATTATGGTATACACTGTAAAAAAATTGTAGATTTTACGGTTTTAAACCGTTTTCTAGGGTGCCAACACAAAACCGTAAAATCTACAGTTCTATGCCGTGTTGGAACAAAGCTATAGCTTTGCTCCAACACCGCATTAAATGAAGAAAACAGCACAGAATTTGGCTGGAGCGAGTCATAGTCCAAATAATCACGAAAACACAAAAATTTGGCTGGAACGATCGTGTTTATTGTGTTGGAGCAAAGCTATAGCTTTGCTCCAACACGACATAAAACTGTAGATTTTACGGTTTTGTGTTGGTACCCTGGAAAACGGTTTAAAACCGTAAAATCTACAGTAATTTTTTTATAGTGTAGGCTGCAAACGATCACAATTACATATCGGTTCGTGATGAGAAAGGCCAACAAATTAGTAATCAGTAAATCCACCATGGGCGGTAATAACCGCCCCCACACACCGTGGAATCGAATGAAAAGGAGTTTGGATGCTCGTCTGCGGTATTGCATTCAATTCTGCTTCTACACGCATCTGCAAGTCGTTGGTTGCTACAGGCGGCGAATCCACGTTGCGAGTAGTCGTTGGGCACAAGGTACATATTGAACAGTACGAACAACATGAGGTAGAGTATTGTCTTGTAGGAAGACGGCTCCCGGGATCGTCTGCAGGAAAGGTAGAAGTTCAGCTTCCAACTTTTCCGTGATGTAGCGTTGGCTGTTCAATGTGCCTGTGATGCGTATTAGGCGTGTGCGTGAGTGAAAAGCAATAGCGCCCTAAACGATCACGCTCGGCGTGAGATCGGTATGGCGCTGCAATGCAGCCTTCCAGATGCCATTCACAACGTTATCTGCGAAAAAGGATTCGCCCGTCGTGATGCATTACATTGAATCTGGACTTGTCCGAAAACACAATATGCTCCCCTTCAGCACTCCAATTTCGACATTTGCGGCACCACTGGCGTCTGTGATTCAGAGTCAAGGGAATTCGCAGCAATGAACAGCGAGCAACGAGGCCTCTCTACAGCAATTGGTGACGAACAGTGCTTGCAGAAATCGGACGATGTGTGACCATCCTCCATGGCTGCGCAAGTGTCGTGGATGGTGTTGTGCGCGACGTCACTGCCATATGGTGCAAGTGACGAAGGGTGTAGAGCTCGTGCGATTTCGAGGTATACACCCTGCGCGACGATGCGTAAAACCTTCTGCTGCCCATTGACGCCGTGTACGCATAACGATATTTGCGTTACGCCGAACGCGTGCAGTAATATCACGGTATGGTGAACCACCTTCTCTGAGTCCAGCGATTCTACCTTTTTCAAACTCCGTCAAATGTTCGTATGGTCGCCTCGTCCTCCTACGCGGAATGTTTACATGTTAAGAACTGCGTGTGGTCAAGTTTAGCGATAGCAAGTTTAAAAATCTGCTCTCTGTACGCCTTATTTAATAACCCCTGGTGTGACGTTTCCGATGGCGTTATGCCCGCCTCACATTTGCATGTGCACTGTAATTGTAATCATTCGCATCTCCTATGATGCTCTATCCACCCTGCATATTTCGAGCAAATCCAAGCATTTATTCATGGTGTTGCAATTTCTATGAGAGCAGTGTATATGTAGTTTGAAGTAAGAAAATATATGAAAAACATTTCGCGCCGGAAATGCTCTCCAACAAGAAATAATTTTTCAAATAAAAGCAGAGTTATTGACACAAATAAGATACAGTATGTTCTTGAAATATTGCATGGTGACCCCTGGCGGAGAAACCATGCATTATTTAAAGGAGAAAATATTCCGAAAATGTTTTCCTGAGGTGCCGGTATCGGTCCACGAGACAGTTTTTCCAAACGAGTTATTAAGAGCTCAGATTTTGCTGCAAATACATGCAAAGCAGAAATTAATGCTTTGCCCCTTGTGGCCAAACTATTATTTACCAAAAATTAGAAAATATATGCAAAACATTTTCAATCGGAAGCAGTATCTGGTGCTGGAAGAATTATTCAAATTGAAGTTTTAGGAACAAAGATATCGGCGAAAACGTAATTTAACTTTACACTCCATAGCGGAAAAGCTATGTGTAACTTGAAAACGTGATTGTTTCTGAAGCACGTCGTAGTCTTCTCGCGACGAAATTATGAATCTACAAAAAAAAAAAAAACAGAAAGTAATGGTCATAAAAAAAACAGAAAGTAATGGTCTCTTTCCAACCGTAGGTTGAAGAAGCGAATATTCTCCAGCTTTGTCTGTCTATCTGTCTGTCGACCAGATAACTCGCGTGAAAATGGTTCGATTTCAATGAAATGTTAGTATGTGGTAGGGGATAACTAACGAACGAACTCTATTGAAAATGGACGAAATGGGGTCAAAGGTCAGGGCATAAAATCGGATCCATTCCATCGCCCTTATGCACTGTAAAAAAATTTCTGTAGATTTTACGGTTTTAAACCGTTTTCCAGGGTGCCAACACAAAACCGTAAAATCTACAGTTTTATGCCGTGTTGGAGCAAAGCTATAGCTTTGCTCCAACACAATCAACACATTCGTTCCTGCCAAATTTTTGTGTTTTCGTGATTATTTGGACTGTGACTCGCTCCAGCCAAATTCTGTGCTGTTTTCTTCATTAAATGCGTTGTTGGAGCAAAGCTAGCTTTGCTCCAACACGGCACCCTGGAAAACGGTTTAAAACCGTAAAATCTACAAATTTTTTTTACAGTGTGCGTCATAACTTACGTAAAAATGATTTGATTGCGACAAAGCTTTATCATGTTGTTCCGAAGGTATACTGAACCGGTGCTGTTGACTATCATCAAAATGGGGTTAAAGATCAGAGCACAGTAACGAGATTTATTCCCACATCCATTATCCCCATAACTTAACTAAAAATGCTTCTATTTGCGACAAAACTTTAGTATGCTGTTTCGGAGGTATACTGTAACAATTCTGTTTAATATCACTGAAATGGGGTCAACGGTCAGGGCACAGGAGCGATGTATTTTCCACAGCCATTATCTTCATAACTTAAGTAATGGTTTCTGGTATGTTGGAAAGCGTATCATAATCAATGCATTGCATGATTTTACTAACATTTTTTCACACATCAAGCTCTCCAACGCTAAAAGAATTTTTCAAATCGAACTAATAGTTGCAGAGATATGGTATTAACAGACGGACGGACAACATGGTAACATGCATACGACTTTTTTTTTTAGTTGCACCTTTTTTATCACAAAAGAAGTGTTAAGAGGTACTAAACGCTAGTAAGAGGTAGTTTGATAGATTTAATATTAGGTCTAACTTCCACAGCACAGTAGTCCCGGGATAAGCCTCAAATACCTACCAATGAGAGGGCGAAAATTAAAATAAAACTTGTTAAAATTATTGATTTTTTTAATAATAAAAATCATTGTAAAGTTATTGAAAACCAAAACATTTAAACATAAAAATGCAGTTTTTTAAGAGAGCAACAACAGGATTCATACGTAGAAAAAAAAAGTCCATGTACATTAAAAATGGTAATCTTCACATAATTCCTTCTCCCGACTAAAGAATGCTTCGTGATGTTTTTCGAACTTGAGATCAGATATAAGTTTAATAAACATTTCCATTCTTCAATCGTTTTTAATGAAACTAAATAACACGAACGAAGAGACGTAACATCTGTTTTCCTGAGTTTCAGTTGAGAGATCATTTAGGGCACCAGATGAAACGGTAACTGGCTGTGGCAACATTTGTTTTGTAATTAAAAGATGACCCTAATAAATCACCGTAATCGGGAATTCCGTCCTCCTGAAATTCAATTTACTAACAGGTTTCGGATGCAGGAGTTTTAAAACTTCAGTAAATGAGCTTCTCAGCTGTTGCAGATTTTAATCGAACTCGAAAACGAAAAAAGGAAAAAAAAATTACTTTCGTCGGCAATGAAGCGGTATGTATTGATTTGCGTATAGCATTAGGAAGAGTTGAAGTAGTTATCCTTCTTCCACGTTGTTACGTCGAAACACAAATGGCAATTGAAGGCGGAAGAAATTATCACGGTCTATGCAAGCCACAAGGGCATGACTTCTGCATTATACTCTTCGAGGAGCAGAATGATGCGATTTATTCCTTTTTTTCCAGATAATTAAAATGAAAAATGATCGTCTTTTGTAACAAGGCAGGAAATAACAAGTGTTGATTAGCAGGTCTAAATTTGTTCCAGAAACTGGGTTTTAATAAAAGGAAAATGCTGAAGAACTTTTACAAATAAATATGATAATTTTATACAATACGGTGCACTATTTAACATAATAAAAACGTACACAAGACACATGAACACATGCAGCATGAACAAAACGAAAATCAAACAAATAAATTAATCAAACGTTTTGACATTATACTAGGGTGGACTGAAAAGTTTTGCCTTCACTTGAATAAAATTTTATTGGCAAAGGTTTTTTTCAGTGAAAAAAGAACGCCACAAATTTACCCTTGTCTTTTCTTTAAAAGGCTGCATGATTTCTTCTCCATTTATTTACTTCTTGTCTCAATATATTTCTTCCGACGAGTTTTCGAAGTTCGTCCTGTAAGAATTCAGGATTTTGTTTCTGTAATATCATTGACGTACGGCTGAATTCATTCTTTCGTGAGATGTGAAGTGACGGTTCCTTCAAGCATTCCTTCAGGAAACACATGAAATTGCCAGGGGGCGAAATCTGGACAACGCCAATAATAGGGCAGCAGAGTAAAGACACTCGATGGCGGTGAATGTGACAGCAATGATGTTAAGTCCAGTGTTGCCGTGTTGGACAAGTGTTTGACCACGCTTCTCTGCCTTCCTTCAGGTACAGGTTTTCAGTTTCCTTAGAGTTTTAATTAAAGGTTGGCTCAGCAGTGATTTCCCTGTCACATTACTGTAGAAGCGGTGACAGTTCCACGGAAGATACCGTGACTTCAAACATTGACAGAATCACCGTTTACTACAGTGGTAACGGGACTGTAAATAAACTAGTGCTGCAAGTCACAGTTTTATTTGTAACCATGCCAAAAATCAATATTTACAACAAGGGGATGGAGCAGTAACGGAACGGCGAGTAACCGTCTCGCTTGCAACAGTGACAAAATCGCTCTTACAGTGGGCTCGCTTCGAATTTTTTCTTTACGAGCGAACTGGTATAGAAAGCCAGAACTAAAGCTACCTTAAGCATGGGAAAAGGGGAATACAGAGAAAGCTATCACATCACTAGCGACCTATATGATGTTTCAACTGAAAAAGAAACAAATTGTTTAGTGACATGGTAGCCGAAACTATGATGTAGGATTCATTTTGGAACTCAAGCGTTGCTCGGACCGCAGATGGAAAGTGGAAGGGCCAGCGGGTAAACGGGTCGACAATTTCTTGGGGTCAAACGCGTCGGGTCAAGACACGACCCGTTATGGTATTCTTTTCGACCCGGTTTTATTTCCGTTTTATTTTGGAAAAGAAAAATAATGCTTTAACCTACTACTGTAACACCCAACAGTCTTTCCTTTCTCAAAGTCAGTTCTCTCCCGCCGCGACATTTTTACGTAAACCCAGAGTGCTATATGATTACGGTCAGCTGCAGGATTGTTTTTATACCGTTTGCAGCTGTACCGCGCATTTTAACAACGCAGCGGAACCATTCATTATCTTTTGAAGGAGTGGCTGGTGACTTTTGTCAATATAGTGTATGTATATATACATGATTATGTATAATTATAAATTGAGTTTCGAATTTATAGCTCTAAGCAGATTTGTCCGGGTCAGGTCACGTCGTGGTCCGGGACCAAAATTTTTGACCGGTTTCCAACTCTGGCTCGGAGACGGCTAACGGTAACTGTTATCATTGAATTTGTAACTGTTACTTTTTGTCCCTCGTTGTAACGTTGCCGGTGAATTTTCTGTACCGGTGACAAATTAACAATGACGCAATTTCCGACCCATCTCTAGTTTCAATTTAACATTCAGAAAATCAGTAAGCAGAAGTCCTTCTCTATTCCATAAAGCAAGCAAAATGACCTTCCCAGCTGAAGTGCGAGTTTTGTATTTTTTTTTTTTTGGTACAACAATCTTTTTTGGCTGTATTATACATGTGTTGTCTTTTGTTCTCTCTTTCGTAGTGGGTTACACCAATGTTTGATATCCTGCCACAATTCAGAAAAAGGTCACTTTCATTTTTTTGAATTTTTCCAAGAGCTAACGTGAAATTCACAACCCTTTAAGTTTTAGACTTCGTCTAAAACTTTTCGAAATCCAAAAACCCTGATCATTTGTCCTTCTTTATTTACGCTTTCCATCCGTAGGTTGAAGAAGCGTATATGCTCCAGCTTTGCCCGTCCGCCTGTCCGCCTGTCGGCACGATAACTCACGTAAAAATGGTTCGATTTCGATGACATTTCAGTATGTAGTAGGTGACCATCTGGGGACGAACCCTATTGAAAATGAACGAAATGAGGTCAAAGGTCACGGCATAGGAGCGAGATCCATTCCATTGCCCTTATGCGTCATAACTTGAGTAAATATGGTTCGATGTCGATGAAATTTTAGCATATTGTAGGGGACTACCTGGGAATGAAGCCTATTGAAAATGGGTGAAGTGGTGTCAAATGTCAGGACATAGGAGCGGGATGCATTCCATTGCTTTTATGCGTCATAACATGCGTAAAAATGGCTCGATTTCCATAAAAGTTTATTATGTGGTAGGGGACCACCTGGGGACGATCTTAAGACGTCATAATTTCGCGCTTGATATGTTGGCGCGCGGTTACGCCATCTGTCTCATTACGTCACGCGTTGTGTGTGAATCCTATTAAAGTTTTATGACGTCACACTTTTGCGAGTAGATGGTCGCGATTACCATCTGCCTCATTACGTCACGCTTTGTGTGCGTATGTTCTTCCGCACGATAACTCGCGTAAAAATCGTTCGATTTCGATGAATTTTTAGTATGTGGAAGGGGATCACCTGGGAAGGAACCCTATTGAACGTGAACGAAATGGGGTCAAAGGTTATCACATAGGAGCCGGATCCATTCCACAGCTCTTATGCGTCATAACTAACGTAAAAAAGGTTCGATTTCGATTAAATTTTAGTATATGGTAGGGGACCACCTGGGGACAAACCCTATTGAAAATGGGTGAAATGGGGTCAAAGGTAAGGACATAGGAGAGGAATCACTTTCATCGCCATTATGCGTCATAAGTTACGTAAAAATTCTTCGATCTGGATGAAATGTTAGTACGTTGCAGGGGCCTGCCTATTAAATACGCGAAATGGGGTCAACGAATTTTATTGAAAATGGACGAAATGGGGTCAAATGTTAGGACACAGGAGCGGAATCTATTCCATAGCCCTTATGCATCATAACTTACGTAAAAATGCTTCCATTCTGACAAAACTTTATCATGTTATTTCGGAGGTATACTGAACTGGTTCTGTAGAATATTATCGAAATTTGATCAAAGTTCAGGGCACAAGACCGAGATTTATTCTACAGCCATTATCCTCATAACTGAGTGATAACTTGAGTAATGATTTCTGGTATGTTGGAAAGCGTATCATAATCAATGCATTGCATGATTTTACTAACTTGTTTTTTTAAATGCCTACTTTGAAGGCAATTTGTGTTTGCTTTATGTGAAGACTTCCTCGGATCAACACGCTGTTAATGAAACTGGTTCGCTCCAGTCATAGTCTATCCCGACCTTGTTTTTCCCTCGCCTTCGTGTTATCCACTGCTTTATCTTCACATTCCTTACCCATTGCCTCCAATACTAATATCAACACAGTGATCACGATAGACTGCTGTCAGTGTTCAACAATATCGACGCTGTGACACACACACTACGCAGGAACTTTGCATGCTGAGTGAGCCCTGCCCGTTACGGTGAAGGGAGAACACGTGTGCTGTATAATCCAGTTTTATCCGGATTTATGAATTTTTTACCTGAACGTTTTTGTTGAAGCAATGAGCTCCTGGAAATGTTTTCATTTGGCATCATTTCATCCATTTTTAGAGGTACGCAAGACACCAAAGAGATATTAATATACACTATATTGACAAAAATCGCCGGACACCTGGAAGAGAAACACAACATAGCATTTCTTGACATACGTTTGTTCAGTGTCCGTCCACCTTTGGCCTTAATGCATGCACTGACCCTTCGAGACATGCTTTCGACAAGGTTTTCGAACATAGCGATAGGTATGCGCTTCCATTCAGTACATAATACTGCCGCTAACTGTTGCTTACTAGTAGGCCTAGGTTCCAAACTTCTTACGCGGCTCTCTAATTCATCCCATAGGTGGTCTATGGGATTAAGATCAGGGATCTGTGCTGGCCAGTCCACACACGATACGGAATTATCGTCAAAACACGCCGTAACAGTCCTTGCTTTATGATTCGTTGCATTATCCTGTTGGTGCCAACAAGGCTCGGTTCCCTAGTTTTACCACAGAGTTGGTAAGGCATAATTTCCCAGAATGTCGAGGTAGACTTGCTGGTTAACAGGTTTGTCCACGATAACCAATGGGCCGGAACCATGCCACGAAAGACGCCCCCACCCGAGTACACTGCCAGCTCCAAACTTGACCCCAGGGACAGTACACTGTGGTAAATAGCGTTCTCCATGCTACCGCCATACCCACACACGGTCATCAGACTGATGAATCGTGTATCTGGATTCATCAGACGATAGGACCCGTTTCCATAGATATACGGTCCACGATAAATGTTCTTTACACCATGCTAAACGGCGAGTAGCATTTCGAGTGGAGATGAAAGGCTTATGCGCAGCCGCATGACCACGGTAACCCATGAAATGAAGTTCTCTGCGAATGTTACGTGTACATACCGAGGTTCCAGCATTGTTAGTCAACTGTACACTGAGGTGTTGTGCAATAATGCGTCGATTAGCTACAACGACTTTCCTGAGGCTTCGACGTCCTCTATACTGATTTTCTTTGGTCTGCCGGTACGTTTTGCTGCTTCAGGCACACCATGTTTCCTCCACTTATTCCGACATCCAAAACAGTTAAATTGGTATGTTTGTACACCTCTCGGTTTCTCTTATGGACAACCTGCTATTATAACACCTGACAACCTTTCCTTTCTTAAAGTCAGTTTTCTCCCGCGGCGACATTTTCACTCAACCTCACAGTGCGATACGAACGTGGTCAGCTGCAGGGGTTTTTTTATACCGTTTACAGCTGCACCGCGCACCTTAACAACGCAGCGGATCCGTTCATTGGCTTTTGAAGGGGTCACCGGTGACTTTTGTCAATATAGTGTATGTTTCCGTAACTGGAATTGCAGAATTAACACTGAAATTGTTTAATATGTACACAGCACGAAAACCGAGGCAACACGTTCATAGAATTTAGCCCTTTCTTGATAAATTGGTACATGTAGCGCTTGTAGTAATGCAGCCATATTGGTATATTGTAATATTTCATACTTAGTGGAGTGCGGGTTACACGTTGTTCTTGCCATGAATCATGGTTTGCGAAAAAGACGTTACGGAGTGGTAAAATGTTTTCTTGCATTTACTAGAGGCTAAAGTACATACAGTGAAGGAAATAGCAGAATTTCCTGGTATTTCGAACGACCCTAGCAACAGTTTTAAACATCCAAACTGACCTCTAACTGTAGGCGTTACTGAAGACGGCAGTCAGTTTTCTCAGACAGGGACGGCCGACGAGTGACAAACGTAGTGTCTGCAAACCGGTTTTAAACCAGACAGGCATTGCTTCAGGTTATCAATGATGGACAACATCAGCCTGTTTCCAGAAGAACATTACGAAGAAAGCTGCATTCCATAGGGTTACAGGACTGTTACCCTGGGGATGGTTTCCGTCCTGTATCGTTAGTTCGTCAAGCCTTTGCTTGTAAGAAAACCTAAGAGTTAAAGGGTTTTAACTATATTTTTTCCGAACGATGCATCGAATTGGTTACAAGTAGAGTAAGACTCGCTCTTCTCTGGTAGTGTATTTTTTGCAATGATGTATATGATTGGGGTCACAGATGTGCTCGTTCATATCTATATTACTTACCCTGTGGTGATGATATCTCTGGTACCTACCATAAACTGTCGTGCTTCCAACTGTAGATCGGCGTTTCCTCATGGAATGGTGAATATTCACATCATAGAGTAATGACGCGAGGAATATGAAAATTAACGACATAACGCACATCAACATATGTCCTACTCCTTATAAACCTAAATAACATGATTTAATATGTCACACACCTTAATACATAACTTATATTACTAAATGATACGCAAAAACCGCACGTAAATTAGAAAGAAGCAGCAGTTACACTCCACGTCCTGCTCGGTCGAAATCTCCGAGGGCTCTCTGTTTATATTCGCTAGCGTCTTCACGGAGGAGAAGACGAGCCCGTGACGCCATCTAGTTGTTGCCAAGGAGGACGGCCTCTAAAGTTTTTATTTTTTACGCATGTATCTATTTTTGACCATTCTATCAGACATCATTCTCTGTTACCTAGCTGCCAAATTACCGTTTCCTAATTCAATTTCGGCATCGGTCTCACTTTTCGGCATTACACATTATAAATCTCTATTTTCCCTATTTTGTTCGAGGAAATCGAAGACACTCTGCTTCTCACGGAGAAAACCTTACCCTCCCCCCCTCCCCTTCAAAATTTACCTTCATGCGGCCAGACCAGTAATGCAACCTCTCCCCTAACCTTTATTTTTCTTTTTAGTATCCTTTCTTCTCTTAGAAAAAGCGTGGTATACCTTTTATTGCCTCATTGTCCACTTTCGCGCGACCCCTTCTGCGACATCCACGGTCAGCCCGATGTCAACCTTGATCGTCTCACACTTCCTCTTTAGCCCACTTTAACCCATCTTGAAATATCGTTCGTTAAAATCAAAAGCTGAAAGAAAAACCATGTGCTTCATACTCATCCTACGAGAATTCTGGTACTATAAAGAGATAAGATTATTTAATATTCACTCGCAGAGCAATACAGTAATAAAATATAAAACTTAAAACTGAAACACCTACCTCTCGATCAGCAGACAAGGCGCTACTTCTTAAAAGAAGAAATGGCAAAATATTATAGAGTGGCAAAATTAAGGACGTGATAGTGAGTTTAAATTCGCATAAAAAACACCCACGAATAACCTTTGCCATTGTAATCGCGCGAATTTCCACTACCAAGCTGCTTACTCATCTAATTCACAAGTGAAGGGTGTCTTGGGATTTTAGCTGAGGATATACGAGAGAGGAACGCCACCTTTACGCAACTTCAGTCATTACAAGGTGTTTCTTTGCTCCCTCGAAATACGGCAAATTCTTTTGTGGTTACCTGATAGCACTTCACTTCTTTTTTTCTTTTTTTTTTTTTTTTGATTGGAGGTTTAACGACCACCGTGAGCAACTCAATGGGCTATAAGCAGTCGCCCGTCCCTAATTTAGAGTCACTGGTTCCAGGGAAGGGAGAGAGCCAGTGCCGTAAGACAAACACAACATCCATGCCTGACCGGGATTCGAACCCGGACCCCTTTCGGACGAATGATCAGAGGCCATCGCTTAGACCACTGCGCCACCGGGGCGGCGCACTTTACTTCCGTCCATAAATTATTTTAGTTCGCTAGGGAAGTCTTTTGTGTTTGTCTGCTTTCTGAATTTAAGAAACCGATGACCATCGAAAGCAATAAAGAACTTCCATCCTTAAGAGCACTTGTTCCACGTAAGGGAGAATCCTTGAGCCTGCGAGACAAATAGAGCGTCCATATTTTGCCCAGGGATTCGAACCTAGACTGATAACTACGAGAGATCAGAAGCCAGCGCCCCCAACCACTGAGCCATTTACGGGACATATTGGACATCCTTTAATGTAAAATGTACTTTAATTGCAGGAGGAGTCAAACTTTCAGAAATTCAGGTCAACCACGTAGTCGGAAAGAATTTAACATTGATGTAAGAATCTCGCATTACTCGGCTCAAAATTACCTTCTTCTTCCTCTTGAAAACATCTTCACTAGTGTGGTATCTGGAAATCCGTTTTGAGCCCAAAAAACGCACTACACTCATTTTCTCCTTTTCCAAGTTCCGAAAATCCGTACTTCGTTTCAAAACGCTATCACATCCTGAGAACTTTGTCGCTCTGTTATGGAGATTTTCTTCCCTTTTACTCGGTCGAATCCTGGGGAATTCGATTCCCGGGCTTTCAACAAAGAGGAATAATTGTCGCCCGAGGAATATGAGCGTTCTGTCAGAAGCAGACAGGAGAAACCATTTAAGTGCCGCCTCTGTGAGTCGGTGCCCAAAATTACTTTGGAAAAAAAGAAAGTTCTCGGAACTGATTATTACAATTCATATCTCCCCTTCTGCGATGCAGTGCAGAACACGGTCCTATTGATACAACCCAGAGGAGGAGAGAAAAAGCTGAAAGTGGAATGAATGTATGTAAGAGAACATCCTTGGGGAAATTACGGAACTTTCAAGGAACACTTTTATGGCGGTGGAGGACTCCGATACAGTATTAGGCCCATAGGGTCTCTTGAGTTACTTGCGTAAAGCGTTTGGAATGTTGCACAATTTGGACGAGTAATTGAATTCCCTTCTTCCCATATGGAATAGAAGTGCTTCTGATAAAGAAACTGATTTAAGTAGAGAAACTGGGTTGTTAACTAAGCTCAAAGGAGATTCTCTCTTTGAAATCTGCATCTTAACTTTTCTGGAACAGAAGTTTCGTTTCAAAGTTGATGGAGATTTGCAGTTTGTAAACTGCATTTATTTTATAACATATTCGTTCTTTCTCTTTGTTCGCCTAGTTTCTGCAGTCCCTTTGGATACCTCTTAGAAGTAACGTGACGTTTATTTATTTGCGGGGATAAATTATAAATTATGGAGAAGGAATGCTATTCGACTTAATCTTACTGATTTAATAGCGCAAAAAATAAATTTGCAAAACAGCGATTTCTCAACGAACTGATGATACTCTGTTTCTCAATTTTTTTGCAAATTCCTTTGTGATTATTAAATAGGTTTTATAAAATAAGATACCGATGCAGCAAGATTGCTTAACACGTGATGGGTCGCTAACGTCGAAAAACGCCAGCGATCGCGCGTTGGAGATTTCCTCATTTTAAGTATTTTGTTCAATATGCATTTAAAAATTATTTCTTTGCAAGAAATATAGATAATATAAACACCATTGAGCCATTACTTTATGACTCATATTGAGCGGGGGGAGTGCCCCATGGTAACTTCCAAAGAAATGGCGCTCTTTAGATTCTTCCTTATGTGTGAAGTGTGAGAGAAATTCTCATAGCAAGACCAAAGCTCTATTCTTAGATAATTATTAAAAAATAACTGCATCAATTACAGATAAGTAAGTTTGCTCCCTTTCAAAGTTAAACTTCTAAAGATTTTGTGATACAAACTAATACACGATCCTTCGTCGCAAGGAGCATGTTCATTCTTCAACCTGTACTCAATTTCTCGCATGACCTTTGTAATGAATACATATCAGTAGCAGCAATGGCGTTCACGATACGTTCCGTGAGGTCCTTTTAATCACTCACCGTACTCTGTCTTTCACAAATCTTTATAAAACATTTCAGTAGAGGGTATGGCTATGCAATCGGCCATCACTCTCGATCCAGCGTGTTGGGAATACAGTATCCAAGTAGTCGCGGAAATTCGTTCCACGGTGTGGTGGAGCACCGTCTTGTTGAAAGATAACATCCGGTTGAAGGTCTTCGATTTAGGGCACGGAAAAGTTTTGTACCATATCTAAGTAGACATTTGCTTTGATAGATTTTCTACAAAGAAAAAACAACCGGTAATGTGGTTCTGCATAAACCTACACCCAACACCAACTTTGGGGCTATCACAAATATGAGTTTGCGAGACATGTGGGTTTTACGAATCCCATATGCACACGTTATGTCTACTAGCTTCTCCTGATACGTAAAACTGTGGACTTATCACTAAAGAACACATGTTCAAGGAAGAGTTCGTCATTATTTAGGCAATTCATTAAACAGGCAAATGCGAAACTACGAGGCTTATTGTTCTTCTTCTAATGTTGACCAATCTGGACTTTGTGTGTGTACAACCGAAATATTTTATGCAACATTCGTATCATTGTTGCGCGTTGCAATCGTAATTGTGCAGCTGCTTGTTGGATTGACTTCCTTGGGCTCCGGGAAAATGATTTCCGTAATCGTTCCACGTCGTCTTCCAGAACACTAAAACGTCCACTCCTTGGGTTTTCCAGCACAATCCCAGTGTTTAGAAATTTATCTTTCCAATGCTTAATTATTTTAGCATCAGAAGAATTCCTGCCGAAACGTATACGAGCATTTCTTTGCACTTGCATTACTGATTTCGTTTTAAATAACTATCATACACAAATAGCTTTTTCCTGCACGTTCGCATCATAGGTTGTAGCTATGAACATGAAAAACGACTAGCATCATCTACACGCAATAATAGACACAAATAGTTCAGATGTTTACGTTTCATAGGCTGCAAATCTTGTTTGTGTATGTGGTTTAATTTGTTTCATTAATTTTCAATATACGTCAAGACCTTTGAGCTACCATGTATATAATTATATGATCATCATCATCATCATCATTGTCAACCATTATCAATCCACTGCTGGACGAAGGTCTCCCCAAGTTTCCTCCACAACGGTCTGTCTTGTGCCAGTCTCCTCCATGTCACTCCCGCATATTTACGAATTTCATCCACCCATCTCCCATGTGGTCTTTTCCTGGGTCTTTTCCTGTCCCTTGGAATCCAATCTAAAATTTCGGCTGTCCATCTATGGTCTGTCCTTCTGGCAGTATGTCCAGCCCATTGCCATTTCAGGGATTTAACTCTGATCATGATGTCTTCCACTCTCGTCATTTTTCGGATCCACGAGTTCCTCTTCTTATCTCTCCTGGTTATACCAAGCATGCACCTCTCCATGCTGCTTTGAGTTGTCTGCAGCCTTTGTATGTCTCTTTTAGTTAAGGTCCACGTCTCTGCACCATACGTAAGCACTGGAAGGATGCATTGATCAAACACTTTTCTTTTAAGACATAATGGCATATTGCTCTTGAAAATTATGCTGTTTCTTCCAAAAGCTCTCCAGGCAAGTTTTGTACGCCGATTAATTTCTTCATCAATGTGACCCTCACTTGATATCTGCTGTCCAAGATAAACATACGTATCTGTTATCTCCAGTTTTTCTCCATCAATCGATAAGTCTTCATTTCTTGTAAAAGCATTGAACATCACTTTTGTCTTCTGAAAGTTCATTTTTAATCCCACTTCTTTACTCTTGTCAGCAAGTTCCTGGATCATACTCTGCAGCTCTGATGGGGTAGTTGCAAAAATGACTACGTCATCAGCAAAACGAAGGTGGGTTAGAAAATCTCCATTAATCTTTATCCCTTTGTTTTCCCAGTTCAGTGATTGAAAGACATTTTCCAATGTGGCATTAAAGAGCTTCGGAGATATGGTGTCACCTTGTCTCACTCCCTTTCCAATTTTTATGTGTGTTGTATTTTCAAACAGCCGAATCTTTGCACTTGCATTTTCATAGATGTTATTAATAATATTAATGTATGCATCTTCAATACCGCAGGATTTCAGAGCCGTGGTAACTGCTGATGGTTTCACCGAATCAAAGGCTTTTTCATAATCGATAAAAGCCATGCACAATGGAAGTTCATATTCCCTCGCTCTTTCAATTAGTTCTCTCAGTACGTGGATATGATCTATTGTGCTGTAGCCACTCCTGAATCCAGCTTGTTCTCTCGGTTGAGCCATGTCCAGTGTTACCTTCAAACGGTGTGAAAGAACTTTAGTGAAGATTTTATAAACCACTGATAGGAGGCTGATAGGTCTGTAGTTCCTGAGATCCTCAATGTCACCTTTTTTATGTAGCAGGATCATTGTAGCGGTGTTCCAATCCTCAGGAATCTTCCCTTCATTAAGGCATCGAGTGAAAATTTGGGCGAGTACTGTCTCAATTTCTCCACTTGCTTCTTGTATGATGTATAAACACCTAGATATATATATCTTTCTTTCTCTCTTTCTCTCCCTTTCTCTCTTTCTTTCTCTCTCTCTCTCTGTCTGTCTGGAACGTTTGACATCATAGCAACATCTGCATTGTTGCGCCATCACGTATCCATCAATTCGTGTGTGCTGTCAAGATGTAAAAGTGATTACCTGCTATTTAGATGTCAAGATGATCGCGTATTAATGTAATGACATTGTATTATCAATGTATCGAGTTCTATTCATCCGATCTACAAAAGTCTTATTGAATTCTTAATAACACGACAAATTGTGTTTGTATATTAATTTAATTTAGTGCAATTCTAATATTAATTTGTACGTTTTAATTATTTTTTAATATTTTAATTTAACTAATTTTCTGAGTTTAGTGCTGATTATATTATACATTTTGCAAAATATCGATCTGTCTAAACGCTCTAATCTGCAATAAAAACTGAAATCTTGAGATGTCAAAGCACAGTGTCGAGAATTTAGTTAGTTCAAATTTGAAATACCAGATGCCGCTTTATTTTGTCGAGAAAGCTTCGGTATGAAACTTTTAAACTAACCTTCGAATAGGACAGTCGTGAAGGAAATAAAACGCTTGACGGAAATTAAGTAATTTAGGGCGAAAAATCAAGGTAAAAGTTATTAAGGTAAGTTTACACGAAAACAACGTGTGACGGAAATTAAGTAATTTAACGCGAAAAATCAAGGTAAAAGTTATTAAGGTAAGTTTACACGAAAACAACTTTCCAACTTTAGTGCTGATTATATTATATATTTTGTAAAATATCGATCTGTCTAAACTTTCTAAACTACAATGGTTAAACAGCAAATATTTTACACATGATGTTATTTATGACTGTCTTTTTAAAAACGGAAATAAATAGCATATAATTTTTAGTTCTAACATCAATGATTTCTTACTATGTAAGTTTTTTCTATATTTCCTTAACGAAATCCGTCGTCTATTTGAATTGTTTTCAGTCTGCTTCAATTAAAAATTCCATTCTGTCATAGGACGGACAACATCCCCTACATATTTTAATATTTATTTAAGCCTTCAAATCAACCGTCCTGGGACGGGCTATACGCTAGTTTATAATAATGAAAGATAAGGCGCGGGCTTATGTGTGTGTGTGTGTGTGTGTGTGTCAGCCACAACTCGTCGATAAATCGTGATATACATTCCCAAATTTATAACATTATTATTTATTGTTGTCCCAGGTACAGTTGTCGTTATGAAGTCGAAATTCTAAACAGGAACCTTCTTCAGGCAACGATATTTACCATGCTATGCTGCTTTTACAGAAACTCGGAAGGTATGAACAAGACCGTTGAGCAAACGTACGCTACCTTGTTGTTGGACTGGATTCGTCATAAGAACGTTTCTTTCGCAAAAGAATTAGCAGATGCAAAGAGATTTCCTTTATTTGGGAAATTTATTCCACTGGCTGCAGTGTTTGCTAAAGACAAAAGTGTCTCACTGTGCATGTTGCCTTTCTTGAGGTGCTCAAAGTGATTTATTTACTGTTCATAAAGTATCACACGGGATGTGTTTCTTAAACTCGTCTTCATGTCGGAGTACTCTAAACTGTGCAAGTGCGAAACATTAATAGCGTGGTATCAATCAGTTAATATAGTGGCTTAACGCACTATAAATAAATCCATTACATTACGCTTTCCACTGGAAGGCTTTTTCAAGGTGGTGCTTATTTGTAAAATGAAGCTAATAATTAAACCTCGTAAGGTGAAAGATGATTTTTTGAAATTTGCGTGGAAGACATAACGAGAGGTACTGCGTGTAACTTATCAGGCAATCATGCGCTAGGTTGTTTACCTCCCTTACTTGTGTTTACCAAACCACTCGTATTCCCACAGAGACAGCACCATTGCATGCCTTCTTGAGTAAATTTCAGTTGTCTCCCTAAATCTGTCTCTTGAAAATATGAGTAAGAGACACCTATTCTAATAATACGAAGGCGAATCAAAAATTTAGGTTTAATGTTGAATAAAAAAAAACAAATAAAGAGATATACGTACTCAATGGATGTGCAGTTGGTTTAAAGGTACAAAAAATATACATATAGTTTACAACAGTAAGGTGTCGGTCCACCTTTGGCCTTAATGCATGCACTGACCCTTCGATACATGCTTTCCACAAGGTTTTGGAACACATCGATAGGTAGTCCCTTCCATTCAGCACATAATGCTGCCGCTAACTGTTGGTTAGTAGTAGGCCTTGGTTCCAAACTTCTTATGCGGCGCTCTAATTCATCCCATATGTGCTCTATGGGACTAAAATCAGGGAACTGTGCTAGCCAGTCCACACACGATACGGAATTATCGTCAAATTACGCCGTAACAGTCCTTGCTTTATGGCCTGGTGCAATATCCTGCTGGTACCAACATGGCTTGGTTCCATAGTATTGCCACAGAGTTGGTAGAGCATAAATGTCCAGAATATCTAGGTAGACGTGCTGGATAACAGGTTTGTCTACGATAACCAATGAGCTGGGACCATACCAGGAAAATCACCCCCACACGAGTAAACTGCCAGCTCCAAACAAGACCGTAGGAGCAGTACACTGTGGTAAATAGCGTTCCCCCGGCTGCCGCCATACCCGCACACGGCCATCAGACTGATGGATCGTGTATCTGGATTCATCAGTCCATAGGACCCGTTTCCATTGATCTACGGTCCACGATAAATGTTCTTTACACCATGCTAAACGACGAGTAGCATTCCGAGTGGAGACGAAAGGTTTGTGAGCAGCTGCACGATCACGGTAACCCATGGAATGAAGTTATCTCCGAATGGTACGTGTACATACCGAGGTTCCAGCGTTTTTACTCACCTGTACACTGAGGTCTTGTTCAGTGCTCCGTCGATTAGCTGTAACGATTCTCCTAAGGCTTCGACGTCCTCTATCACTCATTTCCTTTGGTCTGCCGGTACGTTTTGCTGTTTCAAGCACGCCATGTGTCTTCCACTTATTCAATACACCCAAAACAGTTGACTTGGGTATGTGAAAACGCCTCAACCCACTATTATAACACCCAGTAATCTTTCCTTCCTCAGAGTCAGTTCTCTCCCTGCCCGACATTTTCACTCAACCTGACGGTGCGATATGATCGCAGTCAGCTGCAGGCTTGATTTTAAACCATTTCAACTGTACCGCGCATCTTAACAACGCAGCGTATCCGTCCATTTGCTTTTGAAGGTGTATCCGGTGACTTTTGTCAATATAGTGTATGCTGCAACGATGAAACTTAATTCCATTTTCTATTACCCTGGAGACAAGCTATTATGGGATATAACCAAAGACATTAAAAAAATAAAGTCCACCAACAACCCAGAAATTAATCGATGTGAACTATCATCATCATTACACTGATCATGCCCATGGCAAACATCATCCAGTTATTAACAGAAAAATGTCGTACAGCATAGCTGATTCATGCATTGACTGATTCATTCACGCGTTTCACCATATCTGGTGATGGAGGCCGAAAGGACCTAATGTGATTTTATATGTTTTTAGTATGATGCACTTTTACTGTGACTTTGTGAATTAAATTTTAGGGAACCATAGTTTTTTTTTTTATTATACCACTTTCATTAGCATGCAAAAACACGGAAAGGATTTTTACTCAGTTTACTACATCACGAAAATGATGAATTATGAGGTGATATTTTCCCTTGAGAGTTGTTCTGGCGCTACACTCCAGCAGGACAATGCTCTGCCACACGTGGCACGGAATGTCCAAGACCTCTTCCACGCACTGAGATAACGTTTCTTCACTGGCCAGTAGGTTCGCCGGTTCGAGCATACCGAGAACATGGCAGCTAAGCGGCTGGCTCGTCAAACGCTTCCGCCAGTCACCACAAATGAACTCTGGTCTCGCATAGAAGAATCCTGGAAAGCAATACCCCAGTACGATATTAAAAACCTCTTCCATTCAATGCCACGCCGTGTGGAGGCTGTTATTATTGACCGAGGTGGCTTGACACAATACCGAATTTTGAAGCGAAAAAATCATGTATAGCTCTACAAATGTAATCAGTTGTTTCCTGTAATATGAGGAATCGGTGATGTAAATTTCATTTAAATAGAGCGATTCTTTTTTATAGTTGCAATTGTCACAAACAGCAGTGTAGATGCTCTGAAAAGTTTTTCTGAATACTGAAATGCTGAGCTTAAAGACGGATTTTTGTCAGCAATCTGCTGTAATGGAAAGGTTTGACTATAAGCTAAGATATCCGGGAAAGGTAAAGGAACACAACCCTATGGGAAAACCAAAGATGAGAAGTCTATATGTAGCATGAGTGCTTAATGTTGGTGCGTGGGGGTACGTTTTTTATATTTTTGTGTTCATACTCCTAATTAAGACATAAGGGCTTAAAACGTCGTGGATTTCTTTTGATAACACTCTAAAAGAAGGCTGTGGCTTTATGTTCAAATTTTTTTGCATTCGGTTACCATCCCAAATTAATTGCATGTTAAGCTTGTCATTTCAAGGCAAAATTTCGGCTAATATATAATAATAGCAGTACATCTACTTGCAACAAAGGAGCGAAATTAAACAGTGAGAAATTTCGATACCAGCTATTGATGTTAATAAGGGAAAGAATTATTTACAGATGTGTTGCTGACGATACCCAGGGGTTGTTTAATATGAAGCTAATTTTGCATTACATGGGACCGTAAAAATACATGCTTGTCAAATTTCGCTGAAGGACAAGTATCATGCGTACTCAGAGTAACGATTTCATTCACCAAGACTTCATATTCGTTGTGGCTTCACTGCATCTGTCGTATATATATACACACTATCTACCAACAAGTAATTGGACACCCATGCAATCGACGATATCTGCGGTCTTTATACACGTCACGGCCGCCGCCGTTGAATATCGTGTGGGAAACAACAACGCAACCAGTCGCATGCAAGATGCCACGCAGTTCAGAGCTCTCTGATTTCGAGAAAGGTGTATTCGTCGGGTATCACAGAAATGGCCGATCCATACGTGACATATCCAGCGAGTTGAAGTAACCACAATCGACAGTGGCTTACGTGATTGGCAAATGGAAGACGAGAGGTGGCTGTCGGAATGTGCCCTGACCCAACAGACCCACAAAACTGGGAGTTAGAGACCGACGGGTGCTGACCAGAGAAATTCGGAAGAACCGCACCAAATCGATGGGTCACATCCGCGAGGAGTTTCAACAGGCATCAGGGAGTGTTCTTTCGATGAATACCATCCGTAAGGAAGCCCATCTGCTCGGTTTTAATGGACGTGCTGCCGCCCACAAGCCTTTGATCACCAAGTCCAATAGCGCTGCTCGGCTAACGTGGTGCAAAGAACGTCGACAGTGGACTGTTGAACAGTGGAAACAAGTTCTCTGGTGTGACGATTCAAGGTTCACCCTCTACCGTTCGGATGGCAAGGTCTGGGTTTGGCGTCTGCCTGGAGAACACCTCCTGCCGGAATGTATTGTGCCAACTGTGAAGTTCGGCGGCGGTGGAATTATGCTATGGGGGTGTTTCTCCTGGTATGACACGGGACCCTTAGTCGCAATTCCTGGTGACTCAACGCTGAGACCTACTACACCATTTCGGATGACCATGCGCTTCCTACGTTGTGGCAGTTTTACGGGGAGAACCCATGTTACTTTCAGGATGACAATGCCACCTGTCATGTTGCGAGGTCCACCATGGCTCGGTATGGTGACAATGGGGTTAATCGAATGGACTGTCCTGCTCAGAGCCCGAACCTTTACCCTATCGAGCACCTCTGGGACGACTTGGAGCTTCGACCTAAGGGTTGCCCCCACCGTCCGAAATCGGTGAAAGAACTGACCTGTCTTCTCCAATCCGAGTGGAAGAAAATACCGCTAGCCGTCGTACAACGCCTGGTTCAGAGTATGCCCCGGAGGGTCGCAGCTGCAACCGCCGCTCGTGGAGGCTCCACCAACTATTAAAGGTGAATAAACTTCTTTTTCCTTTGCTATCACAGGTGACGAATTACTTGTTGGTTGATAGTGTATCATCATCATCATCATCATCATCATCATCATCATCATTGTCAACCATTATCAATCCACTGCTGGACGAAGGTCCCCCCAAGTTTCCTCCACAACGGTCTGTCTTGTGCCAGTCTCCTCCATGCCACCCCTGCATACTTTCGAATTTCATCCACCCATCTCCCATGCGGTCTTTTTCTGGGTCTTTTCCTGTCCCTTGGAATCCAATCTAAAATTTCGGCTGACCATCGATGGTCTGTCCTTCTGGCAGTATGTCCAGCCCATTGCCATTTCAGGGATTTAACTCTGATCATGATGTCTTCCACTCTTGTCATTTTTCGGATCCACGAGTTCCTTTTCTTATCTCTCCTGGTTACACCAAGTATGCACCTCTCCATGCTTCTTTGAGTTGTCTGCAGCCTTTGTATGTCACTTTTAGTTAAGGTCCACGTCTCTGCACCATACGTAAGCACTGGAAGGATGCATTGATCAAACACTTTTCTTTTAAGACATAATGGCATATTGCTCTCTTGAAAATTATGCTGTTTCTTCCAAAAGCTCTCCAGGCAAGTTTTGTACGCCGATTAATTTCTTCATCAATGTGACCCTCACTTGATATCTGCTGTCCAAGATAAACGTACGTGTCTGTTATCTCCAGCTTTTCTCCATCAATCGATAAATCTTCATTTCTTGTAAAAGCATTGAACATCACTTTTGTCTTCTGAAAGTTCATTTTTAATCCCACTTCTTTACTCTTGTCAGCAAGTTCCTGGATCATACTCTGCAGCTCTGATGGGGTAGTTGCAAAAATGACTACGTCATCAGCAAAACGAAGGTGGGTTAGATAATCTCCATTAATCTTTATCCCCTTGTTTTCCCAGCTCAGCGACTGAAAAAACACCCTCCAATGTGGCATTAAAGAGCTTCGGAGATATGGTGTCACCTTGTCTCACTCCCTTTCCAATTTTTATGTGTGTTGTATTTTCAAACAGCCGAATCTTTGCACTTGCATTTTCATAGATGTTATTAATAATATATATGTATGCATCTTCAATACCGCAGGTTTTCAGAGCCATTGTAACTGCTGATGGTTTCACCGAATCAAAGGCTTTTTCATAATCGATAAAAGCCATGCACAATGGAAGTTCATATTCCTCGCTCTTTCAATTAGTTCTCTCAGTACGTGGATATGATCTATTGTGCTGTAGCCACTCCTGAATCTAGCTTGTTCTCTCGGTTGAGCCATGTCCAGTGTTACCTTCAAGCGGTGTGAAAGAACTTTAGTGAAGATTTTATAAACTACTGATAGGAGGCTGATAGGTCTGTAGTTTCCGAGATCCTCAATGTCACCTTTCTTATGTAGCAGGTACATTGTAGCGGTGTTCCAATCCTCAGGAATCTTTCCTTCATTAAGGCATCAGTGAAAATTTGGGCGAGTACTGTTTCGATTTCTCCACTTGCTTCTTGTATGATGTCTACAGTAATTCCATCTTCTCCTGGAGCTTTTCCCCGCTTCATGTTCTTGATTGCATGTGCAACTTTTGCTGGAAGGACTGGAGGAACTCTGGTACTGGTATCTTTCATGATGTCTGGAGTGCATGTATCATCCCTTTCATATATAATTTGGAGTAGAAATCTTTCACTCTTGTCAAAATTTCGCCTCTATTTCTTGTTACAGATCCATCTTCTGTTCTCAGTGCCATAATCTGTTTTCTTCCCTTACTGAGATGTCCCTTTGCTATCTTTAGGCTTTGGTTGTTTTCAATTGCTTTCCTCACTAGTTCACAGCTGAATTTTCTTACGTCTTCAGTGATACTTTTCTTACTGTCTTGCATAGCTCTATATATTCCACTTTGGAAGTCACATCTTCTTTAGTTGTCCTCATCTCTCTTCTTTTTGCATCAACATTTTCGTTTTTCCTGATAATTTGTTTACATGCAACTTGTTCTTACTCCCAGCTAATTTTGTTGCTGTTTCCATAAGAGCTTTGGTTACTTTTCTGTTAACTTCAGAGATGTCCACTTCTTCCGATGTTAGGCCTTCTAAAGCAGAGAACCTGTTCTTCAGTTCTAACTTGAAGGTATTATGGTGTTTTTAAGGTTGGTTATGTCAATAGATTTTGTTTGTCTTATGAGCTTGCCACGTTCAAGTTTAGTGTTGAGGTGCATCTTACATCTCACCAATCTATGGTCTACCTGTGTTGAACTTGTTTAGCACACTGCAGTCTTCTATGACAAATTTTTTGTTACACATAATAAAATCAATTTCACTTGTCGTCCCATTTGGATGTCTCCATGTCCATTTCCTGTGTGGCTTTTTCTTGAAGAAGGAGTTCAAGATGAAAAACCCTTCTGCCTCTGCAAACTCAACGAGAGTATTTCCACGCTGGTTTCTGTTGCCGTGACCGAATTTACCTACTGAAGTTTCATTCTGTTGCCGTTGCCCTATTTTTGCATTGAAATCTCCCATAATTATTTTCAAGTACTGGTTACCTTTATTATTTAGATGACAAATTTCCTCATAAAATTCTTCAATTTCTTCTTCAGGATGACTTGTGGTGGGTGCATAAGTTTGAATAATCTGAGCCTGGTATCTTTTCGAGAGTTGGATAACAAGTCGTGCAGCTCTGTCAGAGGAACTTTTAACTTCTACAACTTTATCCTTCAGTTTCTTGTTTATTATAAATCCAACACCACTAGTTCTGCCAGTATCTGTCCCACGATAGTAGAAGAGATGTCCACTTTTCAGTTCGATGAGATCTTCTCCTTTTCTCCTTACCTCACTTAGCCCGACGATGTCCCACTTGATCCTTTGTAGTTCCTCTTCCAATTCAAGAAGCCTTGAATCAGAAGATAGGGAGCGTCCATTATACGTAGCCAAGGTCAGCATCAGATGGTAGCCTAGTCCGGTCCTCCGGGGATTCTTAGCACCCTCTGCCTTCATGTCGCACTGGCCGCTGCCTTGGCCAGGTACATTCCAGCTGCCGGAGACTGAGGGCCAAGATTTAAGTTGTGGAATCATTTTGGAGGGTTTGGCCATAACTCACCACGCTGGCCAAGCGGGTTGGTGAGTGTGGGATAGAATTTCCTCTAATCCCGATGGTATAGTTATACCGCTATTGGCGGTCGTCAGAGCCCCTTTGAGTGGGAACAGGATGCACCACGAGAAGGCGGGGTTGACATTTGTCAAGGAGAGGCTGTGATGTTACGCATCACCTGACCTTACATCCCATAGTGTATGTATATATATATATATATATATATATATATATAGCTTTTTTTTCATTGGGGTAATCGACCACCTTGAGCAACTCAATGGGCTATAAGCAGTCGCCCGTCCCTAATTTAGGGCCACTGGCTCCAGGGAAGGGAGAGAACAAGTGCCGTAAGACAAACACAACATCCATGCCTCACCGGTATACGAACCCGGTCCCGTCTCGGACGAATGATCATAAGCCAGAGCTTAGACCACTGTGCCAACGGGGCGGTATCTGTCGTATAACCCAATTTCTTTGGAGAGCCATGCTCAATATGTGGCGAGAAGACCTACTCAATAGATGAGGACCGCTACATGAAATTGCAACACAAAAACGTGGTGCCATGTTTGCAAGAAAAAACACTGCTGCACACAATCGCGTTTAGGCAAGATGGGGCGCCAGCTCATATAGAGTCTAGAGTGAATCATTTTCGTTTTTGTTTTTTTGGTGAGGACGGGCGAATCAGCAAGTGTTTCTTCATCCCATGGAATTAATTTCTAGTTGTGAGGCAACTTTACCTCGAATTTATCAAACTACACATTCAATTTTACCACAGTTAAAAGAAGTCTTTACCTAAGAAGTCGCTTGAATCCACAGGGTTAGCTGTTTGCCATCACTGGCGTTTTCACTCGGTTAAATGCTGCATGTTGGAAGGTATGTTGAACAATTATTGCTTTGATTTTCAACAAATTATAGGCACATGCGTATTTTGACAGCCTTTTAGAGTTTTTTTGTCCTTTTGCTGCCTAAAACAATCTCCCCGTTTGTTAATATTTTGTACAAATCCCAACTGAGTATATAATTTCTTCTTTCTTTTCCGGAATTATTGAAATACCAACGCATTTAAAGAAACCTTGTAGTGTCGGTCTGTAAATGAGGCATTTGTACCATCACTTGAATCGCTAGTGTAAGACGAAGAACAATATGTTTGCACCTCAAATATAAGAAATGAATGAGAATAATTAAAAAAAAATCCAAATGCATTGCTCAGAAATCACCATGGGTATAATTTACAACGCATTTGAGCAACTGAACTCTTCTCCCAAGATTTCGGTGAAATAAAAGGCAGTCATCTTCTCACCCGAATGTTTCAGATATAGTTGAATCTCACGCTAGCTTAGTTTCCTAGCTTTTGCTGAAACCACGTATAGGACATAATAATAAGACATATGAAATATCTTCAAGTTCCATAGAGAGTCTGAGTGGGATGACACAAAGGTAGTGACGAGTGCTTTGCAGAATGTTTCATCTGTCCTTCGTAAGGCACGCCGCGTCGCTCTGGATATTTGCATCCAGCTCCCCGGTGTGAGGATGAAGACCAATACGTTTCTGAAAAGTAAATGCAAAATCCAAGGCAAAAAACATGTTTTATGAAATATAAAATAATGAAAGGAGAGAAGGGTGTATTGTTGCCTCTTTATCTTGGCAGATGGTTATGAAAGGCCGTTCCCTTTTTTCTTATTTCCATCGTCTTTTACTTAGCACAAAAGGAGGAGGAAAAAAGAAAAAGGAAGATTCTGAGAGAGGTGCGGACAAGGTTAGCTTCTCCGGTAAACTTACTGACGCATAGCTCCACCACTGCCCGAGGTGATGACGGTTTCTGCTATCTATACAATCTCTCCTTCTCAATCTTTTCCTCCCTCTCTCAGTCTCCTTCTTTCTCTCGTTTTCCCGCCATCTTTGGATGCTGCTATTCCCTGAGGGATCTCCCTCTCTCTCTCTCTCTCTCTCTCTCTCATTCTCTGTCTTTCTGAGAAGTGAGCAGGAAGTTCTGCTCGCCAAAGCAGCCAGAACACAAAATCACCGTTCTTGCTTTTAACACGAAATGAAAACATGACGACAGCAGAACTATTATTAGCACCAGGAACGCTGATTCTGCTTTATGTGAAAAGCTGAGCTTCATAAACAATATAGATATTTTCCCTGTTGCTATGCAACGTTTACCCTCTGCAGCTCCAGACTGCTAATCAGTTCCTCATAGAAGGTGATATAAGTTGCGTCAGCTTTATTTCGTGTTTTTATAGCAATAAAAACGTTTGCTCGTTTATTTAAACATATCAAAATATTTATCTGCCGCATTTAACACCAATTAGATAATTACCATATTTTAGGTAAAGTAAAAACAAACCAGTTAAGCGCACAGCCATCTCTTTCAAGCTATTGATTAGTTCTGATTAGATTTGTGTTTTTTTCTTTTTCTACTGACGTTTAATCAATAAATCTACCTTCTAAATTACAGCCCGTAACTAATCAGGAGTATTCCAGTCTTTAATATAATTAATCAATTCTAATTAGAAGTGATTTTTATTTTTTGTACTGGGAATTGATCAACAAAAGTGCAGCCCAATTTTTATAACTTATTAAACACATGGTTTTAAATTGTTGATCTACTTAGAATTTTTCCTATGGACATTTGATCAAAAAAGATACCGATAATTTTTTTCACAGTTAAATAAATAAAGATATTTCTATTTCTAGTAAGTATTCGATACACTGTGACAAAAATTCTTATTTCTTTTCTACTCGTAATCCCACTGATCCTAATTTTTTTTTAATTTCTTACACTTAGACACTTAAGCGCATGTGTACATGAAATTCCAACACAAAAAATCTGTGAGCAGTTCTGCTTAGAATTATTTTTTGTTTACGCTTTCCAAACGTAGGTTGAAGAAGCGTATATGCTCAAGCTTTGTCCGCCTGTCCGTCCGCACGATAACTCGCGTAAAAATGTTTCGATTTCGATGAAATTTTAGTATGTGGTAGGGTTCGTCCCCAGTTGGTAGGGAACCAACTGGGGACGAACCCTATTCAGAATGAACGAAATGGGGTCAAAGGTCACGACATAGGAGCGGGATCCATTCCGTTACCGTTATGCGTCATAACTTGCGTAAATATGGTTCGATTTCAATGAAATTTTAGTATGTGGTAGGGGACCACTTGAGGACAAATTCTGTTGAAAATGGGTGAAGTGGGGTCATAGGTCAGGACATAGGATCGGGATCCACTCCATCGCCCCTATGCATTATAACTTACGTAAAAATGGTTCGATTTCGATGACAATTTAGTATGTGGCAGGGGACTACCTGGGTACAAACCCTATTGAAAATGGGCGAAATGGGGTCAAAGGTCAGGAGATAGAATCAGCATCCATTCCGTTGCCCTTATGCGTTATAACTTACGTAAAATTCCTTTGATTGAGACAAAACGGTATCATGACAAAACGGTATTCTTTCGATTGAGACAAAACGGTATCATGTTGTTCCGGAAGTATAGTTTACCGGTTCTGTTGAATATCATCGAAATGGGCTCAAACGTTAAGGTTATAGGAGCGAGATTTACTCTACAGCCATTATCCTCATAACTTCAGTAATAATTGGAGTCATGATTTCTGGTATGTTGGAAAGCGTATCATAATCAATGCATTGCATGATTTTACTAACTTGTTTTCAACTAACTGTTGATTCACGAAAAATCACTCGAAATTTTGGTACGTATCTAATTAAGACCAATCCTGTACACTCGCGTAGCGTCGAATACGGATCTAGCCGCCCCGGTGACGCAGTAGTCTAAGCGATGGCCGCTGATCATTCGTCCAAAAGGGATTCGGGTTCGAATTCCGGTGAGGCGTAGATGTCGTGTTTGTCTTACGACACTGGTTTTCTTCCTTCCCTGAGACCAGTGACCCTAAATTAGGGACGGGCGACTGCTTATAGCTCATTGAGTTGCTCACGGTGGTCGTTAAAACTCCAATAAAACAACATACGGACCTATCCATCGTCGTGCTGTTTATGAGACTTGGACTCAGTAGAGCAGCCATCTATTTATTTCTAGTCATCCAATGTTCAGTCTCTGTTCTCGCGTCATACTACATGCAGAGTCGTCGATGACAACCGGACTCCATGGGCAGATAAATGGGCCGCCCATTGGTTGTATCATCCATTGAGAGTATGCTGGGTTGTTTGCTAGAAAATGTTACTCTAGTGTTTAGCTCGGTGATTGGTACGTTAAATGGATGCAACCTGGAATGGCATGTTGAAAGGGTACGTGTTCAAATACATCCGACCATTTCTGGCACTCGTTTACTTCGGCAACCTCTAGAAAAACTAACAACGCTTGCGGTTGATGAGACACTGGCCTTCGCCTTTCTCGCGCGGATAACACTAGTTAACATTTTTAAACTTTATTTTCATAACATGGGTCAAATAAAATGTTTTTGCATACACTGCTGGCCACCCAAAATGTAACACCAAGAAGGAAGCATCCGACTGGCCTGAAATTCGCAGCATGCGCCGCCCGCGAGAGGACATGCAAACGATTAGCATTGCAGGGCATGTGCAAATCATGTGCGCCCGGCACGCCAACGAGAAGCACTATAAGAAGGGTGCACAAAAGGCGGGGTATAAGTAGTGGAAGTGTGTTGTGCTGCCGGACCTGTGCGTGGGATGCTTCTTGATGCCTCGTCGCAAAATACGGCAGTCATTCCAGCACGTTTTGGAGCTCGACAGAGGACGAATAGTGGCTTATCGCGACAGCGGTTTATCGTACCGGGATATCGGCGACCGTGTGAGACGACATCCAGCCACAGTGAGGCGAGTAGTGATTCGGTGGGTGCAGGAGGAACGGAAGGACCGCTGCGAGCGATTGCCGCAGCCGCGGCACACCAAACGAGATGAGCGGCATGTTGTGCGGCGGGCATTGACGGCTCGCAGTGCCACATCACGAACGTTAGCGCAGGAATTAGGGTATGTTGCGCAGCAACCTGTGTCAGCACGTACCGTTCGACGTGGTCTGCAAGAGCGGGGACAGTGGGCCGTTGTAGGCCGCACCTGGACTACGGAATGGCCCGATGTTGTCTTCTCCGATGAATCCCTCTTCTGGCTGCAACACTACGATGGTCGGATCTGCGTGTGGCAGCACCGCGGCGAGAGACTGTGTGACGCCTGAATTTGCATCGCCATACCGATCCGTCGCCTGGCGTTATGGTTTGGGGCGCAATTGGATATGACACCCGCACCTTTCTGGTGCGCATCGCCAGTAAACTCAACAGTCACCGCTACATCTCTGACGTTTTGGAGCCTGTAGTCATTCCTCACCTGCAGGACCTGCCAGCGGCCACGTTTGAACAGTACAATGCGTGCCCGCACGTGGCACGCATCGTGCAACAATTCTTCACGGCCCACCAGGTATCACTGCTGCCGTGGCCCCCTGTTCTCCCGATATGTCGCCCGTCTAATACGTCTGGTCGCTGATCGGCAACCGAGTGGCCCAGCAAGCATCACCCGCGGCTGTGCCTGATGAACTGAGGCAACGTGTGGAAGCAGCCTGGACCGACATACCCCAAGCCCACATCCAAAGCCTCCCACGTTCGATGCCGCGGCGTGTAGTGGCCGTTATTGCCAGCCATGGGGGCCACACAACCTATTGATGTCTGCGTGTTTCGCAAGTCGCACGGGCCTGTAAGCTTAATCGTTTCATCTTTGTATCTGTTGTTATGTGTCCAGTAAATCTGGCTTTGCTATCTCGTGTCCTTCTTGGTGTTGAATTTTGGGTGGCCAGCAGTGTAATATCGGGGTGCTGAATTTAAATATGACTGTAAAAACTCTCCATCACGTACAGTGTTTTTTGTATGAACATTTTCTATATTTCCAGATACATATGTATATACAATGCAAGATGTACACATTACAGCTTCACATAATGTACTACAGCACTTATGTGTCTTATGAGCTATAGAATTATTGTTACAAAGTATAAATACCATATCTATATATCACTGCATATGAGATAGCAAAAAAAGAAATATATTAAACAATATTACACTAATGTAAATGTATACACAGACTCATATACTCGTACAAGCGGTTCATTTTTTTCTCTTGTGTGTTGTGTTGTGCTGCTTCTGCAAAAACCAGCAGTAATCACTCATCATGGAGGGATCCTACCTGCCTTGATACCTCTCCTCCATCGTTCGGATATCTTGGTGGAACCTTTCTCCTTGGTCATCGTTTACTGCTCCTAGGCTGTCAGGAAAGAAATGCAGATGCGAATGGAGGAAACGCGTTTTTAAAGACATCCGGCACCTAAGTTTTTTATAGTTCTTGACAATGTTGTGAATCAGCTGTTTGTAGTTGCTCTCCTTGTGGTTACCCAGAAATTTTTTGACTACAGATGTTAACGATTGCCGTGCAGCGAGGTCCGTGCTATTTAGCTTTCCGGTAAAAACATAATCACGCAATAGTTCCCGTACCTGATGACCAACGAAAATGCCTTCTTTGAGTTTTGCATCACGTAATTGTGGAAATGTTTGCTTTATGTGCAAGAAACCTGTGCCAGATTTGTCAATAACCTTTACAAAGTTTTTCATCATCCCCAGTTTTATATGAATTTGTAGAAGCAGCACATCAAAGGTATTAGCTACGGGCTTGTGACGAACGTTACTCTCTCCAGGAATGAAAATATATCGTTTAGGCCAGTCTGTCGGTTCGTAGCGTTCTGCTGTGGCCTTACAGTCCCACATACAAAGAAAACAACAAAATTTGATGAAGCCACTTTGAAGCCCGAGCAAGAGCGATAACACTTTCAGATCTCCGCATATTGACTACCTAAACTGGTCCTATTGTATTACAGTGAGAATTGTGTTCATGCATTCATACGCCTCCTTCATTCCTACAGCATGTGTACTGGAATGGAAGGCTTCTGGTTTCCGTTAGACAAAAGGACAGCTTTTAAACTAACCTTGGATAAGTCGATAAATAGACGCAATTCCATAGGATTGTGAGATATTCTTAATTCTGTCATTCACCCCGGAATATCTGAACAAGAACACATACTATCCTGCATTTCATAGGAGAAGCATAGACCCACATTTTTATTTCTGAACACAGACATACTTATACTTCTCTCTAGCAGGTTCCACTCTTGCAGTCGGAAACCCAAAAGTTCAGTTTCTTATTTTGAAAGATGTAGGTCTCGAACCATATCATCAAGTTCACTTTGCTCAATCAATGTGCGTCCATATCTTCATTGGATGAATTTGAATCTATCTCCTCACAGTTCAGTGGAGGTTTTGATATAAGAAGATCTTTCCCATGCCGAACAGGCCTTAAGGTTGATAGCAAATTTGGGTACTGTATTTTACTTTTATTCCTCTTTGAAAAGCGAATCACTTTGGCTAAACAAAAATAACAATCTCCCACGTTATCAGTTGGCTTACACCAAATAATTGGAACTTCGAAAGGCATGGATTTCAGCTTACCTTTCAACCACTCATTCAAGCCAACAAAGAAGGAAATGCAGCAGACATGTGGAGCCCACGATTTATTTGATCTCCAACATGACATTCAAAGTGCAAATAGTAGGCTCTCCTCACAGTCTTTGTCAATGGAGGACTCTGCGATTTTATATTATACTGTCCGCACATATAGCAAAACTTGTCCGTAACATTAATACATCCGCGATGATCCTTTTCTCCATTTCGCCAACTTTTGCTCAAAAACATGCAGCACGTGTTTCTCATTCAATGTAAAAAAACAGCAATGGAGGTTCGGTTGTGGTTACATATTCTCTGTCTGTGAAAAATCAGTGTTGCCACCCATAACACTTCCTGTGGCGAAATACGACAATAAAAATATCTAGTGTTCTCTTACATACCTACGAGCACTAATATGGAACAATAGTACATATTTAATGCCCCATAAGAAAACATCTGTGACGTGTTGGCCATTTCTTAAGGTCAGATCTGAAATCAGCATCCAAAAATTAATTAAAATCAGCTACATTTGTTCGTGTTATAAAAACCTTGTAGACCAGCGTAATCATTTTCGCTTCAAACTCCGATAAGACCTTCTCTTTTCCCATTGCACCGAATTCATACTACTAATCGGTCAAGCTTTTCTTGCGCTTGTCTGTGACGTCAATGCTATGAGTTGTGGCAACGCTCCCTAAAACTGAAAGCCTAACAACTTATTTATTACGTCATCGTAAGTTGACTGCAAGTTTGTTTCCATTGCTCTTCAGCCAAAGAGAATATGAGGTTTCTAATGTAGGTTTGACACGGTGAACGGTAGATGTTCAAATGTAGTTGGTATTTGTAGTATTTTGTGAAGCAAAACCAGACCAGCAGAAATTCTCATGTAGCACAACTATAGGGGCGCTCAGTTGTCACTTGTCAAGACAAATATATCTTTATCGCTAACCTAGTTAATTTTGTGACGCCAAATACCATAAGCAACAAATATATGTATCTGCTGTTCCATAGTTTAGTCTGCATGTTTCCGTCGAATGACAAATATGGAAAATAAAAATGTGTTCCACTTGGGATGACGTCAGACACTTTTTTTATTGGAGGTTTAACGACCATCGTGAACAACTCAATGGCTATAGGCAGTCGCCCGTCCCTAATTTAGGGTTACTGGTTCCAGAGAAGGGAGAGAGCCAATGCCGTAGGACAAACACAACATCCATGCCTCACCGGGATTCGAACCCGGGCCCATCTCGGACCAATGATCAGAAGCCATCGCTTAGACCACTACGCCACCGGGGGCTGTCAGACACTTCTATTGCAACGTCAGAAAAAGGTTCATTGCTTCAGTGTGTTTTGCAAAAACTTTACTGAACTATTCAAAACACTTCACTGCAATTTCTAAGAAGCTTCAGGGAAATTTCCAAAACATTCCACTGTAATTTGCAAATAGCTTTGCCGCAATATCCGAATACGTTACTGCCGTGTTTAATACTCCCTCTTGAAATATCCGAAATCCTTCGCCTGCAACGTACAAAAATAGTCACTGCAATGCCGAAAATGTTTCTCGGCATTATCCAAAAACGTTTTATTACATGATATTGAAAAGCTCTTCATTCTAATGTCGATATGCTCCTTTACTTTACTCAAAAGGCCTCTGTCAGTATCCGAAACCTTCACTGCGGAATCCGGAAAGCTTCACTGCCGAACCAAGAATGACTCACAATGGCGTCGTAATGTTCCACTACAATGTGCAAACACTGCATTACCTCAAAGCTTCATTGCCATAGGAAGAACGATTTACTATGCACCGTAATGTTCCACTACAATGTGCAAACACTGCATTTTCTCAAGGCTTAGGTAAAATATACCAAAAACCTGACTATAATATTGAAATCTATACTGCGTTAATAATATTCAGATGAGCTTACTGCAATATCGAAAACGCTTTAATGTAATATCTAAAACTTCTCACTGTGAAACGTTTAAATAATTTGAAACGGAACTTTTCCAAGGAATCGCGTTATTTCGTGTGCGGTATTGTGGCCCCTTCTTAGTATTACGGAGAACTCAATTCCCTGTTAAGGACATTCTGGAGATTAAACTACCATCAATTTCACGAAAGAAAAGTTCCTATTTTGCTTCTTATAATTACGGAATTACTGGACTGAGTCTGTAAAGGACCATAGGAGCAATTTTGTAGGGAACGTGTTTGCTTATTAAGTTATCTGAATGGAAATTAAGTTTCCAGAAGAGAGCACGTTCGTATGACTTTTGTGGTAACACCACGTGTTTATGGTAACTTTTACTAGTATGCAGCTTTGCTGTAAGCTCGCAATTAGACACGCAAACTGGCATTGCGTATTCCAAATGCTAATGTCACAAATAAAGTTTGTATTAAAGGCAATTTCTAAGAAGCCTTTCATTAAATTAATGACACACCAGAACATAAGCAATAGTGTCAAATGTTTTAAGGAACTCTCTTGCGTAACATAAAATTGGGAAATGAAATAATTATCAGCATTCCCTTTCATGGTGCAACCACCAAAATAAATACCATTTTACCTGCCAGCCCGAAAAATTATATTTGTTTGTCAAGCATAGATTACTCTCAGAATAAGAACCAGAAATTGAATCTCTCCGAATAATTAATGATGTCAATGGCTTCGTTTAGGCAGTGAAATAAGTAAAACTCCGCAATCTTGTTAGATTCGGAAACACAAAGCGCACAACCTGCACTTGCGATGTCTGCTGATTCTCGCTCAGTGCACGTAGCATTGTTGCATTCTTTAGATCCTTCTTTAGATTCTGAAAGCTTTGTTGGTGCTGATGGAATTTACTCACATTATCTCTAAGTTTCAAGACTAGCTCAGCGTTTCTCTTTAGAAATAATAACTCATCCATTAAATTCCTTCGCTGGGTGCAAATAAAATCAATCGTATCTAATAATGAAACGTGAAAAGATTAGGTAAATTAGTTTCCTTTGAAACAAATCCCTATGAGCGCCATCGGGATGGAGCGCTAATGAATTGGAAACTCAGATTATATTATTTAAAGTAACGGCATTTGGAGGTGATGCCCAGTCTCAAAGAATAAAAGAAGCAAGGATTTCTATGGTAAAACCAGTTCGTTAAAGCGTTAGGGGCTCAGTCACGTGGAATGCCGGTGAAAAATGAAATGGAAGAATTTATGTCGAATAGCTTTCAACCGGCTGTTACTCCTTGTACATCTTGAATTTCTAGATATGTCCAATTCAGAAAAGATGAACCAATGATTTAATAAGGGAATTCCTTAATTAACATTCTTATCAAGCACAAATTTCCTGGTTCACAAATCTGGAGCTTCATTCAGGCAGATAACGAACTTTAAGTGTCTCGCAATAATCGTCACCACCTCAGTTGTAAAATCATGGAGAAATATGATTCTGAATTTCCCGTTTAATGCTATTAAGATCTTACTGATTCAGATTTCTTACTGAGTTTTCTTAATATAAGCCAATTATTTGCTGAAAAATAGAGGGTTCGTTCAATCTTTAGAATTACAATCTCGCTAAACACTCTGTTTTTCGTTTATAACTTAAAGATTAAATACTGAAAACCCAACCGAGAAATATTTCGTAATTTCTGAACGTTTGTAGGTTCTGAGCACAAATATGTGAGTATCGTAAATAGCTCCCCTATGTTATTGTTTCGTCTGTACGTTGATACACGGACGTATCTAAGGTAAGGAACTAATAAAGATGTTTCAATGATATCTCATCAGTTATCTTATTTCCCTTTGTGAGTATCTTCCTGACTTTTAACCTAATGCAATGTGCAGATATAAGGATTTTCCGAAATTCCCTAGTCTGATTATTTCGCATACAAGATGTGTTTAAAGTTTGGATCAATCATCATCATTACCAAATATTAATCCGTCTTTTCCATAGTTTTGTCTTGATAATGTCTCTTCCAAATCACTACGGAATGCTTTCGAATTTGGCCCATCCATCTCCCACGGGATCTCCTTTTCAGTCTCTTCCTGGTCCTTGGTATCCAATTTAGTATTTCAGTTGTCCAACTGTGGCCGGTTCTAGCATTATATTTAGCCCATTGCCACTTGAGGGTCTTCACTTTGATTATGATTTCATCGACTCTTGTCATTCTTTAATGCATGTATTGTTCTTCCTATCTTTCCTTGTTTTACTAAGAAAGCATCTCTTCACGGCTCTTTGAGTTGTTTGTAGCCTTTGAATTTCCTTTTTCGTCCATGTCTCTGATCCATAAGAAAGAAGAGGGAAAATGTATTGATTAAACATTTTCTCTTAAGATATGATGGTAAATTGTTCTTGAAAATTGTACGTTTCTTCTAAAGGCACTGAAACAAAGTTTCATAAGCTTACTTATTTCTCCTTCTATTCGGTCATCGGTTGATGATGTCTGTTGTACGAAGTAAATGTAGGGGTTTGCTAATTCTAGATTTGGACCATCAATCGCTAAATTTTCAATTCTTGTAAAAGCATTGTATATCAATTTCCGTTTTGCTTAATTTCATTTTTGAACTCACTTCTTTGCTGTTGCAAGCAAATTCCTGGATCATACGCTATAGATCTGAGGGCGTACTTGCAAAAATGACTATATAGCAAGCAGAACGAATGTGGGTTAAATAATCTCAATTAAACTTTTTCCCTTTGCCTTCCCAGTTAGATGATTGAAACACATTTGCAATGTAGCATTGAAGAGTTTCGAAAATATGGTGTAACCTTGTCTCACTCTGTTTCCAATATTCACAAGGAAAGAGTCCTCGAACAGTGGAACCTTTGCGTTTCTATTTTCATAGATGGTATTAATAATGTTGACCTATGTATCTTCAATACCGTTGGATTTCATAAACATTAAAACTTCTGACGACTTCACGGAATCCAAGTCATTAAAATCAATACAATACATGCATAATGGGAGTTCATATTCATTCATTATTTCAATTAGTTTTTTCAGTACATGAATATGATCTCTAGCGCTATAACCGCAGCTAAATTCAGTTTGTTCATGGTTGAGCCAGATCCAGTGTTTCCTTCAAACGATGCCACAGAACTTTAGTGAATATTTTGTAAATAATTAATAGGATGCTAATGGTCGGTAGATCATGAGGTCTGCAATGAACTCCTTTTTATGCAGCAGGATCATTGTACCAATGTTCATATAATCCGGAAACTTCCCCACCTTGAGACATTTAGTAAATCAATGACATACAGAGTGTAAAGTTGAACATACGAAGTCCACGCCAACGTAGACTTATATCGATGTGGAACCAGAGTATTTGTTGTAAGTGTCAGGGGGCTAATCACGAAGGTTTCACTTCAGTGCCTCTAGTAGCGAATATACAAACTTAGCTCACAAAAATATGTTGGCCTCTTCAGTGTACAGCCCTCATTTGCCGGTTGACCCCACTATTCATTGCCGATTCGTAGAAAACAAAAGATACTTTCAACTTTGTGATTGACATTTTTGAGCTATATATCGCATTTTTGGAGTTCGGGAAGTATATTTGAGAATTCACCATTAATGGGGGGGAGGGAAGTGATATTGAGCTGAAGCGATCGGCCTCTTGTACTTACACCATTCTCTTTAGTTCCACAGCATGATGGTAGAGCTTCCTGACCTATATTTATATGACTCTTTTCCAGCCAGAATCAACGGTAGAACAAGTTCTCAAAGTCTTGCCAAACATTTTAGATACATCCTGCCAAACATTTTAGATACACCATGGCCCACGCGTCAGCCGTGACCACGAGTCGTTGCAGGCAGCCATCCGCTGTAGAACGTGCACCTAAGAACTCCCAGTCTATCTGGTGTGTGGAATGCAACATCACACAGATTTATTTTGAAGCGCTGCAGAAGGGATTCTCTTATTTTTCCTCTCGCGGTGCGGAAAGAACATCACACCATTGCGAGATTTTGAACGGCTGGGTCATCCGGAAAGTTCGGGCGCCACTATAACGAAGCAAATTTTTGTCCACGCCGGGGCTCGAATCCGGGTCCCCTCACTCCGGAATAAGTCACTCTACCAATTCAGCTACACGGACGTTCGTTCTGGCTGCAATCTGCCTTTATGTCCTGTGCGTTCTGCTGGGCAGGCACGTCACAATAGTTACAACATTAACTGTTATTCTCAGCTTTAGATTAGGTCATTAGGCTTTAACCTTATGTTAGGTTGCCAAATGCAAATTCGCCGAGGGAGAAAAATCTGGTGTTCAGGCTCAAAAACGTTTAACAAGAATACAGTAGATTCCAGTTAACTGAGACACTTCGTGGTGATAATACTTTGGCCCAATTAAGCGACTGCTCCAATTATACGAAGGTTTACCACAAAGAGCTAGTTTGATATGCTCTTCAAGAATTGTCTCAAATAAACTGCTGTCTCTATTAACGACCGCCCAATTAACGGAATCTACTGTAAACCAAAATTTTCATAAGAGGACAGAAACTAAAAAGGAAGGTTCAATTAGAGTATACATATTCCTGATCTCCATTAACATAATTTAGATTTATTTGTGAAAGGAAACGCAAAGAAATAATATAAGGGCGTCACCTAAGACTTACAAACAATTCAAACCTAGGACGTACAGTTCTGGGGTTATCTCTCTAAAAGATCAAAGAGTAGGTTTACCGATGCCGAGGAAATGTATCTGGAAAATGTATTCTGGAAATGAGCCTTGCATCAAACTGCAGGTTTGTTGTAATGCTTAACCAGTTTAACGTTTATAAAATATATGAATTCCACTAGCTCATGAATCATGCAAAAAGCACTGAATATGAACAGGTGTTCCGCAATTCTGAATGCATCTTATAGGGAAATGAAAAATTACGAAGCTTCATAAATTGCTTCTAGAAGTGCGTGAAAGTATCACTTTTCTGATAATCTTTCTTCGGAAGTGCCGACGCCATCTAATAAATATTTATAACCGAGCCCGAACAAACACAAAATTTTAATTACATGCATTCACTCAGCAGATGTTATCTCACTTGATTTCAGAAACACCTCATAGGAAATTATTCGGAAATTGAGTGTGGGTTTAAACCTTAACAATTAAGTTTTATGAAGCTGTAAAGTGGCTATCTAATAATTCTAGTTTCGGAGCAGTCGTGCAGTGTTAATTAGGAATAACTAATTATTATTACTACTCCTACTTTTAATATGGAATACGGATGTAACTCTATTATTTTGTGAAAAGCGCGAAGCAAGAGGAGGAGCAATTGGTCGGATTAAAGTGAGTATTATTAAGAGTATTTAAGCAAGACTTCTGCGACATGCGAAAAGAATGTGTGACTTCTACCTCTGCCTTATTCGGAGCGGTCGATTTATAACCACCAGTGGACCACTTTATTCAAATAGGCTCATACTGGAATGCTCGAATTTTTTGTTAGACCGCAAGTCTGAGATCACTAAAAATCAAGTCAGTTTATTAATATTAACATGGCAGTGGCAGTGGTATACCGGAAAAGCTTGCTACCACCCTCCTTCCTCAAAGAATATCTTCGAGGCCCTTTTGCGAAAATCTATTAGATTCCAGTACTGTAATTCTTTAATTACACACTTGATTTTAGGGGTGTTTTGGTAATTCAAATTCTTTGGAACCTACAGGTATTTTTCGCAAAACCAAAATTAATGCACTTTATCGTGTGTAACACAAGTGTGTACGTTATAGTTAAAATGATTACCCTAGTTTTATACCAATACAAAGCACTACAAAACATTTACGCCAAAGTTAATTCATCTAATGCAAATATTATTCTTTTAGAGAAATAAGGACAGCCTCTTTGAAATGACTCACGCTCACACCCACATAATACATAACTGCCGTGTAACAGTATCTAAGGATCTTTTCCGATTTGTACGAAAATGCAGAACATATGTAAGGAAATAGGAAAGTAATAATTAAGAACTCCGAACTACTTATAAACTATTTTCTGTTAATTAGGAAAAACACACTTCGTGTTATGCAACAAAGTTTTGCACAAAATAAATATCATTTTTCTTGACTTTCTCATAAAAAAGTAGCCCAGGTCTCTTTGCTTCTTCGTCTCTGCGGAGGAAACCCTGAGCTTTATTATATTATGAAGAATGCGTAGTTATGTGCGTACAACTGTAATACATATTACCTTATCCTCATTAGTATAAAAATTTCATTCACTGAACTGATATACATCCTCTTGTCAATATACGTGTATAGGAACTATAGCTGTGGCTGTGAAAAAAGCCTGGTCTTGTGAAATAGATGCTTATTTCCACAGGTTTTACTTATTTATTGAGAGACTGTATGAACAATTTATTTTATTTTTAATTTTCTACATTAAAAGCCGCCGTCAAAAATTCCTAGCTACCTGTGAGTTCGTTATTTTAAAAATAACCAGGGTCATTTGCATTTTCCCCTAAATGTTTTGTAAAATCTCATTCCTGAGTTAGAGGCCTCCTTATTCGTGAGCCCCGCCCCCTTCTCTAACGCGGTGTTTACGGGGGATATCAGTACGCACCTGGACGGTGGTTCAGTGGGTCAAGCGCTCTTTTCAGAAAACGTCATTTATTTCTGAAAAAAGTTGCAACATTTTTTATCCGTAATGGGAAGTTGCAATATATTTTTCGCTCATCGTAGAAAGTGGATTAATCGTTTCATGTCGTCTCTAATGTCCAGTGGATGAAAATCATGCACTCTATCTATTGTTGAGGGGAAATCTCCAAGTAAATTACATATGTAAAAGCGAGCATCCACAAGAAATCGCCAAGAAAAAAAAAAAAGAAAAAAACGAGAAAAAACTAGAGGTTTAGCAGGCGCGTTGTTAAGAATATGTGTTTCACCGTGGGAATACGATAACTCTCACTTCACAACAAGAAATCTTGGGAAGGGAAGTACGTTTGTGGTCTGCTCCATGAATTAATTTGCAAAGCCTAACCCGGATGAAAAATTCCAATTTACAGCCTAGCCAGAGTAGCTTTATACATTCATCAAATTTCATTTTATGGCCTAGCCTTAGCCGTTTTATACTTTCATCAAATTCCACTTTACGGCCTAGCAGGAGCAGTTTTATACTTTCATCAAATTCCATTTTACGGCCTAGCAGCAGCCGTTTTATACTTTCATCAAATTCCACTTTACGGCCTAGCAGGAGCCGTTTTATACTTTCATCAAATTCCATTTTACGGCCTAGCAGGAGCCGTTTTATACTTTCATCAAATTCCACTTTACGGCCTAGCAGGAACCGTTTTGTACTTTCATCAAATTCCACTTTACGGCCTAGCAGGAGCCGTTTTATACTTTCATCAAATTCCACTTTTCCGCGTAGCCGTAGCCGTTTTTATACTTTCATGAAAATCTACTTTACGGCCTAGCCAGCCGTTTTATACTTTCATCAAATTCAATTTTACCGCCTAGCCAGAACCGTTTAATACTTTCATCAAATTCAATTTTATCGCCTAGCCAGAACCGTTTAATACTTTCATCAAATTCAATTTTACCACCTAGCCAGAACCGTTTAATACTTTCATCAAATTCAATTTTACCGCCTAGCCAGAACCGTTTACTACTTTCATCAAATTCAGTTTTACCGCCTAGCCAGAACCGTTTACTACTTTCATCAAATTCAGTTTTACCGCCTAGCCAGAACCGTTTAATACTTTCATCAAATTCAATTTTATCGCCTAGCCAGAACCGTTTTATACTTTCATCAAATTCAATTTTACCGCCTAGCCAGAACCGTTTAATACTTTCATCAAATTCAATTTTACCACCTAGCCAGAACCGTTTAATACTTTCATCAAATTCAATTTTACCGCCTAGCCAGAACCGTTTAATACTTTCATCAAATTCAATTTTACCGCCTAGCCAGAACCGTTTACTACTTTCATCAAATTCAGTTTTACCGCGTAGCCAGAACCGTTTAATACTTTCATCAAATTCAATTTTACCGCCTAGCCAGAACCGTTTACTACTTTCATCAAATTCAGTTTTACCGCCTAGCCAGAACCGTTTACTACTTTCATCAAATTCAGTTTTACCGCCTAGCCAGAACCGTTTACTACTTTCATCAAATTCAATTTTACCGCCTAGCCAGAACCGTTTAATACTTTCATCAAATTCAATTTTACCGCCTAGCCAGAACCGTTTACTACTTTCATCAAATTCAGTTTTACCGCCTAGCCAGAACCGTTTACTACTTTCATCAAATTCAGTTTTACCGCCTAGCCAGAACCGTTTAATACTTTCATCAAATTCAATTTTATCGCCTAGCCGGAACCGTTTTATACTTTCATCAAATTCAATTTTACCACCTAGCCAGAACCGTTTAATACTTTCATCAAATTCAATTTTACCGCCTAGCCAGTACCGTTTAATACTTTCATCAAATTCAATTTTACCGCCTAGCCAGAACCGTTTAATACTTTCATCAAATTCAATTTTACCGCCTAGCCAGAACCGTTTAATACTTTCATCAAATTTAATTTTACCGCCTAGCCAGAACCGTTTAATACTTTCATCAAATTCAATTTTACCGCCTAGCCAGAACCGTTTAATACTTTCATCAAATTTAATTTTACCGCCTAGCCAGAACCGTTTAATACTTTCATCAAATTCCACTTTATGGCCTAACCCGAGCCGTTTTACGCTTTCATGAAGCGTTCTCTGCCATTTATTTCAAATAACGCAAGACTTCCTTTAGGAAAGGGAAATTCAACCTGTGCCTCGCGGACCAATTTTTAATGGATGTCTACAAAAGGAAATTATAAAATTGAAGGGAGTAAATTTTCGAAATGGAAAAATGAAAATCCTGGTATTTGGGGTAAATGGACTTTGAATTCCCAAATCTTCTGTGCTGCGATAAATTATATAATTAAACATTTTAAAGAGTATTAAAATATGTAGGCATATCAGGTACCTACTTCGGACTCGTTTGTAACATAGAAATCATATTAACTACAGAAATATGATTTCTATGTTAGAAATGTTATGTTTTACACTGGCGTGCAAAACGTAAGGACGGACACTAGTACTGCACATTATAACCGCACAGTGAAACACACAAGCCCCCGGTGGCGCAGTGGTCTAAGCGATGGCCTCGGATCATTCGTCCGAAAGGGGTCCGGGTTCGAATCCCGGTGTTGTGGTTGTCTTACGGCACTGGCTCTCACCCATCCCTGTAACCAGTGACCCTAAATTAGGGACGGGCGGCTGCTTATAGCCCATTCAGTGGATCACGATGGTCGCTAAACCTCTAATAAAAAAACCCAACAAAAATACACAAGCTTGAGGCGATTTGCATAACGCAAGCGGATCAGTAGAACGACGATGTGAATGCAAATTTCCGAAATATGATGTCGCAGGTCACATGACAGTGTGAAATGAATATAAGGAGCATCTCGCAGCAAGGCAGGAAATGGAAAGCGAAAGTGTGCAGCGTTGTAAAGTTGTTCGAGTGCTTTGTTAGTGTGTCGCAGACGAGAAAATGTCCACGCGGAGACATTTAGATGACTTTACACGTGGTCGAATACTCGGAAAGCTGGAGGAGAGGCGAACCGTAACGATTGTTGCCGACGAGTTTGGCGTGACGCATGACATTGTTTCATCTGCGTGAAAACCGTCCAAACGACAAGAACAGCTATTAGAAAGGTCGGTGATGGTCGGCCACAGAAAACAATAGCAAGGAATGCCCGATATTTAGCCTTACAGGCCAAACCTGATCGACGCCAGACAACAGGCAAAATCGCGAATCAAATGCAGGTGATCACAGGACACGCCGTATCGCGGTTCACCGTTGCCAGACGTTTACATAAAGGTGGAGTATTTGCGGACGACATGAATGTAGCATCCCATTAAAGCCTACCCATTGGAAACATCGATTACAATGGTGCAAGGACCACAAGGATTGGACTGTAGAGCAATGGGGTACGGTATTCTTCACGGATGAGAGTCGTTTCAGTACCACGAGAGATTTTGGACGTCAGCTGATCTGGAGAGAGGTGGGAACACGTTATCACCGTCTAACATTACCGAAAGAGATCGGTATGGCGGTGTTGGTGTGCTCGTCTGGGAAGACATTACGCTGAATGGACGTACTGAGCTCTGCATTTTCGAAGGTGGTTCCGTAACCGCAAACCGCTACTGCGATGAAGTGCTCCTTCCCCATTTATGCCTATTCTGAGGTGCCATTGGTTCCGAGTTCATGTTTATGGACAGTAACGGGAGACCCCACCGTACACATGTAGCAGAAGAGCTGTTGGAAAGTGAGGATATCACTCGTATGAATTGGCCTGTGTACTCCCCGGACCTAAACCCTATAGAACATGTGTGGGACGCTCTGGGGAGACGTCGTGCGGCACGCCCACATCCGCTCGAAAATGTCCATCAGTTGAAACGTGCACTACGAGAGGAATGGGAAAAGTTGCCCCAAGAACTCATCGACAGCCTCGTGTTAAATATCCCCAGACGCTGCAACGCAGCCATTGCTGTTAATAGACATCATATCCTTACTGACGACCACCTCTTTGCCGTAATCCATCTGTAGAAAAGATGGCTTTGTACCACGGTGTGTACTGCTTTACGGTCATTTCTTAGTAAAGTCCCTGTGTACACTTTTGTATTCATTTTTGCACATGTGTTTGTTCATTTCCCCGTTTGGTACATGCTGAGGTCTCTGTGGTATGACTTTCATCTATCCAGGCTGCTTCATGGCGAAGCTACGGCGAAAAAACCGAACGGTCCTTAAGATTTGCACGCCAGTCTAGAATTCAAAACTTCTCTAAAATAACTGATATTATCAACTGATGTATTTTTACGTTTCTCTTTCATGTGGCCCGTTAGTCCTTTTCCATTTTATCATGCCCGCGATTCAGAAAATAAATGCTGGAGACCCTTGCTCTAGGAAAACAAATATGCTCTATTGAACTAACTTACTTTAGTAGGAAAAGGAATGTATCGTAAGGAGACGTGCCATTTATTGTAAGAATTCTTCCAACAGACGAGGTTTAGATTTGAATATACAGGGTGCCCAGTAAAGTCCTTTCTCAGCCCAGTAACTTTCGACCGCCGACTGCTATAGCCATAAAAACAGTATCTAGGTACAGTAAAGTGGCTATGCGCTACTCGATGAGACCGCTTACAGCGCTTCCTAGCGGCAAAGTCAGCCTTTCTACCTCGATTCCGTGTCACTTTTCTTATCGGGCACTCTAGCCCAGATCCCCTAGCTTTCTATTTCTAAGGGTTGTTTAAGACCTGGGGTCAGACACTCCCTTTCTAAAATCATTTACATATGATATGATCTGATCTGATTATCTTTGCCGTAGTGACTTTTTAACAAAAGATGACATATCGACAGTGGCAGAATTTTGAAAAAGAAGTCCACTAGCCCAAACCCACTCTTACTGATACACTTTTTTTTTTTTTTGATTGGAGGTTTAACGACCACCGTGAGCAATTCAGTGGGCTATAAGAAGCAGTCGACCGTCCCTAATTTAGGGCCACTGGTTTCAGGGAAGGGAGAGAGCCAGTGCCGTAAGACAAACACAACATCCGTGCCTCATCGGGATCCGAACTCGGACCCATCTTGAACGAATGATCATAAACCATAGCTTAGACTACTGCGCCACCGAGAGGGGGGGGCGGCTACTGATCCACAAATGACGCAAATGTTAATGCATTTAGTATGTACCCCCTGTTAGCAATAAAATCTTTTTCAAGAAAGGGTATAGGGAAATACTAAACTTTAATTTAAATTACCTAAATAATACAGTACAAATATCACGAAATAATTTCGCACTGATAACAGTTTGTGTGTCAAATAAAAAACATGACTGTTACATTCGATTTTAGTAAGCATTCTGACAGAGAAAATATTTAGTAGTAACCTTTTTATTCTTTTCACCATGACTGAACCAATAGAGAGAGGACCAAATTATGCAATGTTTGTGGATGTAGTAACAAAAATGGTATCCATAATTAACGTGAGAATTACAAATTCGAAAATATGTCCAAAACGAGAGACGACCAGCAGCCGTGGCGGTGCAGTATTCTAAGCGATGGGTACAGGTTCGAATCCCAGTGAGGCATGGATGTTGTGTTTGTCTTACGGAACTGTTTCTCTGCCTTCCCTGAAGTCAGTGGACCTAAACTAGGGACGGGCGACTGCTTATACCCCATTGAGTTGCTCACGGTAGTGGTTAAACCTCCAATAAAAAAAAATAACAAGTTACTAAAATCATGCAATACATTAATTATGATACGCTTTCCAACATACCAGAAATCATTACTCAAGTTATTACTCAAGTTATGAGGATAATGGCTGTGGAATAAATCTCGCTCCTGTGCTTTGACCTTTAATCCCATTTCGATTATATTCAACAGAACCGGTTCAGTATACATCCGGAACAACATTACAAAGTTTTGTCGCAATCGAAGCATTTTTATGTAAGTTATGACGCATGTGCGCGATGGAAAGGATTCTGCTCCTATGTCCTGATCTTTGACTCCATTTTGCCCGTTTTCAATAGGATTTGTCTCCAGGTTGTCCCCTACCACATACTGAAATTTCATCGAAATCGAACCATTTTTACTCGAGTTATCGTGCGAACATGCTGACAGACAGACGGATAAAGCTGGAGCATATACGCGTCTTCAACCTATAACTGGAAAGCGTAAAAAAGAGAGAGACGACCAATTGTAAAGTTTTCTCAGAGTCATGAGCAAGAGGAAACTCTGAGTCGACGTACCCAAGCAATATTGTACTTGCTCCTATGGAAATGTTCAAATTACGACCATATGTCAACGAGATGGCAGGGTCATTACCTTGATAAACGTTATTCTGAGCGTGGTAATTTGAAGTTTCCTTTGGATTGTTAGTGGCAATCGAAGCTTCAATTGGATTGTTAGTGGAAGAATGGCTCCACACAATCGCTTAGAAGACTCGTTGCAGTCGACAGCGATCAGTAGATTGAAAGTAGGGCAATCGCAAGCTGAGGTAGCAAAATGGCTGAATGTGTCGCTGCAAGAGGTCTCCAATGTCTGGAGATAGTTTCAGACAATCTGAAAAATTTACCAGAAGGCCAGAATTAGGAGTCTCACGAGCCACACACAAGTCAAGACGACAGGTATTTGTCTCTAACAGCTCGCCACCGTAGTCTTCCTCCAGGCAACTATCGCAAGAGTTCTCCCCTGCTACGAGAATCACGATGTCAAGGCAAACAGTTCACAGAAGGCTGCATGAGAGAGATCTGCATACAAGAAGGTTAATTTTCTGTATCACACTCACCGCATCACACAGAAATGTTCGTGTGAATTGGGCCCGACAACATGACCCTTAATCAATGGCCTGTGTGCTCTTCAATGACGAGTGGGGAAACAACCTAAACATCTCGACGTGTGTATTCAGTCAACGTGTGTATCTCTAAACATCTCGACGTGTGTATTCAGCCAACGTGTGTATCTCTAAACATCTTGACGTGTGTATTCAGCCAATGTGTGTATCTCTAAACATCTCGATGTGTGTATTCAGCCTCATTTGAGCTGGAATGATGTTGGAAGGATTCACGCTGCAGCGCGTATTTCCAGGAGCCACCCTAACTGCTGGTTTATTACCGGGGTCAGTACCCGGGTCCCGACAGCCTATCGTGCCCATCCGACGCACGGCGGATATTTAGTGGTTCGAGCGTTCGTACCTGACTGGTATCGAACTTGAGGTCCTCTCCGTGGGAGTCACGAACGATGACCACTAGGCCACCCGCGGCCCGTCACTAAGGCAGATGAACCGAAGTAGTATTGTATACCATCTGAGAGAAAGGCCACGCAATCTAACGGACGTTCCGCGTATTGTTACACTGGATGCCTGGAATAGTTTCGCGAGTATCATTAAAACTGCTGCACTTGCGGAATATGAAAGAGTAACAACACCAAGAGTGGATGACGCAGCAGAAAGCCGGTAGTGAGGGTATTTGTTAACGGTAGTCGAACACCGCTAATGGGCACACAAATCGAGCAGTGGTTATCCATATTTTTACGAACAAATCACGTACAGAAATGAGTCATATAACAACGTATTTGTATGAGGGACAACCTTTAATGGCATTACTGCGCACGATGAGGCGTTTATTACAGTGTTGGAATGAGCATCAGATGGTTGGAAACACCCTCATCTTCATCGTATCTGCTTAAAATAAAAGATGGGATTCGATATCCGTGGCCTATATATTTTGCCGCAGCAGTAGCTTACCTACCTAGTAAAATCAATATCCGGGCAAATAGCTCCTGTTTTGAAGCATTGTTAACACGTTATTTGGTGAGTGATCATAATAAATTGGCACATAGTGTACATTCTGCCCATTTTGAACGCTTTTTGACATAGTACCTGATGACTTCAGTGCACTCAACTAACATATGCATTAGTTCCTATGGAATCTCGTAAACCAGGCTACCCTTTCTTGCTGTCCGGAAGTCCTCGTGTACTCTAAAATGTGCACCATGGTGTCACAGATGAAGAAAAGGTATACGATTTCACAAAAATCACTGCAACCATGCGTTCGTGAATACTTTCAATCACAATCTTGCCAAAATTCCGATCATATCCCGGTTCTTCACATTTCATATTTTGCCGCCGCCTGGGTGGCGCAGTGGTCTAACCGCTGGATTATGACCATTCGTCCGTGAAAGGGTCCGGGTTCGAATCCCGGTTAGGCATGGGTGTTGTGTTTTGTATTACGGCACTGGGTCTCTCCCTTCTCTGGAGTCAGTGGCCCTAAGTAAGGGATTGGCGACTGTTTATAGTTCATTTAATTGCTAACGGAGGTCGTCAATCATTCAATCAAAATATACATATATTCCGCCATTTTTGATAGACGTAATAAATCACTTGTCTGAGCTGCAACTGATGTACAGTAGGGACCCCGTTGTTTTTAAATTAGTAAATGATGAAAACCTACTGACAAGAACAGTCAAGAAACAAGCGTTGTTGAATAATACTCGCTTTTAGAACTTATTGAATGCCCTAGGTCTTACAAACGTGAGGCTTACAAAAGCAGCTAAGACCGTTGTACTAAAATTAAGACCTTTTTACTAATATCTCCTGTAATTTTAGAAATACACTGGCGGAAAGTGAAAAAAGAACACCAAGAAGGAATTGGCGGACGATCATGAAATTCACATAGGTTAATGGGGTCGAGTTTACGTAGGTGTGATGTTAATTTCGGGACCAACCGGTGAGCGCTTACGCCACAGCACGGCATAATATGCAAATTATCGTCGGTGGTATTTAAGGAGTACGGCGAAGTTAATGTAATCAGTCGTCGGCATACGGACACGTGCGAAGACCCTGAAAAAGCTGCAATGCCTGGACATGGAAGACGTGTACGATTTCAGCAGTTATCAGACTTTGAGCGAGGTCATCTAGTCGAACTCCGCGAGGCCGGGTGGTCGTATCGTCGTATTGCGGAGCGAATTGGACGGGAAGTATCGGTGGTGGTACGATGGTGGCGTAGATGGTTCGAGGAACATTTCCACACGAGAAGACGTGGAACCGGGAGTCACAGACGGACTGATGAGCGGACCGATCGACGCATAAGAAGAGCGGCGTTGTCAAGCAGAACATCCACTGCGACGCAAATCCGAGCTGCCGTTGCACCTGAGGTGACTGTGCAAACAATCCGCAACCGTCTACTGGATGCAGGACTACGTGCACGTGTGCCTCTGGCATGTGTACCTCTGACTCCAGCCCACCGTCAGGAACGGCTGCAGTGGTGTCGCCAACGTCTGCACTGGAGAACGCAATGGCGATCTGTTGTGTTCAGCGATGAACGCAGATTCTGCTTGGGAGCCTCCGATGGCCGAATGCGTGTTCGCAGACGCACAGCGGAGCTTCTCCACCCTTCTTGCATCCGCCAGCGACACACAGGGCCTACACCTGGTCTCCTGGTGTGGAGAGCAATCAGCTATCACTCCAGTACACAACTAGTGTTTGTACCGGGTACATTAAACAGCACCTCCCACATCAACAACACATCATTCAGCCCGTTGTTGTGCCATTTGTAAGGTCGGTCCATTGTGGTGTTTTCCAGCAAGGTAACGCACGCCCACACACGGCACGTGAAACGCAACATGCACTTTAGGGTGTGAGACAACTTCCATGGCCTGCACGTTCACCGGATTTGTATCCAATTGAGCACGTGTGGGATTTTATGGGACAACGACTTATCCGATATCAACGGCCAGCTACGAGCATCCCCGATTTGCGCGTCCAGGTTGAGGATGCTTGGAACTCAATACCCCAAACTTACATCCAACATCTGTACGACAGACTCCATGCCAGAATTGCACAGTGTGACGCAGTTCATGGCGGTTCAACCTCGTGCTAATCATGTTACATGGAAATGTTATTTTTCAGTTTACCAGCAAATACAGCTGTATTTTGCCATAATGTTTTGATCACGTTATCCTCTGTATTCCGTTATTATGCTGTATAAATTTCTTTGGTATCAGACGTCTCCTTCTTGGTGTTTTTTTTCACTTTCCGGCAGTGTATTTGCATTAAAGTGTACACATATAAAGACTGAGCTTAAGAGCAAATTAATACATTTTTGTGGTTAGATTAGTCAACGCAAAGAGTGAAAGTTCACTTAAAGCAAAGAGCTGTTATTGACCTTTTCGCAATGAAAGGTTGCTAGGCAACAGAGATCCATATGAGAGTAAAATTAGTTTATGGAAATGCGACTGTCACCATCAGTAATGTCAGAAGATGAATGAAGAGGTTTTAAGCTGTAAAAACATGAATGAACAACGAAACAATCTGAGTAGAAGGCCTTTAAAACGCAGCGTTCGTCAAAGCGAGTGATGGTAATGTCAAAACCATCATTCTTGTTTATTTTCTTGAACATGGTAGCAGCGTGACCAGTTGCCGCTATATTGCTATTTGAAGAAAAGACTTTTCTGTCGGTAGTGGAAATCGAGCCCACGGTATTTAACTCCGGAGCTGGTTATTGTCCTTATTGAGCTGCTCCGGCAAAGCGTATTGCTACAACTTGCCATTTCTGACCAATGCATAATCTTAGTAGTACGTCATACACATACCCCTTCCTCCTTGAAAAAACGGGAGCAAGTTATCGCAGGTTTCGGGTCCGCCGACGAACCTTGCTTGAAGAAACTCACTGTAGAAGAAAGAATATTTATTAATTCCAGACGCTGTGTGGAAGATTCATGACATATTTTTCTCAAATCTCACGGCAAGAAGATTCGCTTTGGGCTCTGGCGCCAATGTGAAAAAATGCTAATTTTCTGCCGCTGGTGAATTCGAAGCCACGCCATCTTACTCCGCAGCGGGATATTCTTCCGTCTAAACTACGCCGGCAAGGCGTACCGCTGATACTTGCCGGTTTTGGGCTCATGCGTCACTTTAGTAGTATGTCACAGTGACACTAAAAGAGGTCACGGAAGCTGTCTGCCAATAGAGACTAGACATCTCTCCTCGTTCTGTCTTATTACACCACGACCTCGAAGTAACATTGACATTGGTTTAGTTTTTACTTTGTGTACATTTACTTAATCCAAGCAGCTGCGAAGAAGAGAAAATGAAACTTCGTGTTTTATCTTTAACGTTTGTGTTCAGTTTTATAACGGAGTACATAAAAGGCTGCTCCGTTCGTTCTCTCTCTCTCTCTCTCTCACTCTCTCTCTCTCTCTCTCTCTATGTTTCTGTAAGTGAAAGATAATTTTCATGGAGATTAGAGGTTAAATGCCATAAGTCTCAGAAATCTGGGATTTGAGTGCTTTTCCTTCCAGAGCAGGGACCCGGAACAATAACTACAAAGTAAAGGATCGTCCCTGCGAATGGTTTTACAAGCCTTATCTGTGGAAGGTGCCGCCGGCTGTGTTGGCATAATGCTCGCTGGCTCTTAAAACATTAATACTTCATTTCTTATTAATTAACACCTCTTTTCTTTGTTTCCTTTTCTGCAAAGTGAAGATAGTAGCAAATACAGCGTGCTGGACCCAAAAATTGGATAATATGTTGTTAAACATTATAATTACTTTTTGGCTCATTATAACAAGACACTGCTTCTTTTTTCTTCTGTTGATGCCTAATGTTCATGGTTCGGAACAAAAATATTAGGGATGCATTATACAATCTTTATCTTAGGAATTATTTTTGCAAGACTGAATTTTACTCAAACAATTTTAACCAAAGCAGTTGCCTAATTTATTGAGTTTATTTAATTTATTAGTTTATTTAGTAATTTTATTCTTCTCTTACGGCATTGTAGGTTGTATGTACAGTTATCATTAGAATATTGCGGGCAGGGCAGTCTTACACGAGTATCGTTGATAGAGTTTGAATTCAAAGTCATAAAAGAAATGAGTGCAATTATAGCTCCATTTTTATTTTTGGGCATAGTTTCCCAACCACTGCAACTTAGATTTTCCACCAAGGATGTAATGGCTTGGGCCCCAGTGGTAATAAAGTCGTTTTCTAGGTATCTCCATCACCCACCCACAGCAGCGACCATCTCATGTTCAGAGGCATATCACTCCCCAATGAAGTTTTCCTTCAGCTATTGTTTTTCAGATAGTCTTGGACAAATAGAATTAACTAGGAACGATATCTGATGAATAGGGTGGGTCATGAAACGAATTTAATCCTGTAGTATGTCTAGAAGTCTTTGCAATCTTGGAGATGGGACTCGGTGCAATTTCATGAAGGAAGACACCTCAACTTTCCACTTTTGTTTTTCTTAATGGCTGCACGAAGTTGGCTTGTGAGGTTGGAGTAGTGAAGTTGGCTTGTGAGGTTGCATCAGTGATAATAGTTCCCTTTTCCAGGAAGTCAGTCATAGGCATGGCTCTTTCATTCCAAAAGACCGATTCATCCCTTTTACGGGTGATGTAGCAACACATAACTTCTTGTGTGACGAAGAAGATACATGCTACCACATTAGACTCTTGATTTTAATATTTGGGTCAAAGTGTTAAGCCTGTGCTTCATCTACTATAAAAGTCCGGGACCTGAATTTTATTGGATCCATGCGAAGCATTTTAAAGTTTTTAGAATAGTAAAAAGTGTTTAAAAGACTGTAAGAAGTATTGGTTTAACTTCAACTCAACTAACACTTGGTGTCTCACCTTTGATCGAACTTTGACGCACAGTGAACTGCCAACTTTGTAAAACTCATTAGAAGAAACGATGTGACATTGAGTGAGAAAATATTTAACGAGTAGAAACCAAACTTATAGCAGAATACAGAAACTAGAAGGGAAGGTTAAATTAGAGCTGTATGTCACAAGTTTGCGAGGAACATATTTTTGGGACATGCCTTTAGTTCATCTGCCAACATTTGTGAGACCTTCATGTTCAACTCAACTGTCGCTTGGTGACTGAAATTTCATTTTCTAAACCCTTATTCTTTATTTGGAATCGTTTCTTGAAGATTTCGTAGCTACAATATTTCAGTCTTAATTAAACAGTTGAATATCATTAACTAGCAACTAGTAAAATAGTCAAGCTCAAGAATGCAGCACACAAACAGTACTCATGAATTCAGTATCCACTTTTATTGGATCAAAATTCCTCTTATAAGGAAACAACTGTAAGCCATCCTTTCCCCTATAAGGGAAACAACTGTTTACAGAAATCAAGTACTTCCAACTGCAAACTACCAACTTCAACTTGATATAACATTCATGGATTTTAGCTTGCTTTATAACAAACGTGATCCATGTAGATATCTTTCACATTGTATGATCATTTCATTTGCTCGTCACATAGTCTAACGTACTCAGAACATTTCATATCTCTCTAATCTTCTCTGAGTACACTTAACTTTTATTTACCTTTTTGACTGAGCTTCGACTCTCAGTCAGGCTGTCAACGTTTGAAAATTTTGTAGGGACAAATAATGATAGAAATATAGTGACGCGATTAAATGTAATGTGTTCTGCGTAAATAAATGTATACTCCGGAATCACTCGTTTTATTTCACACCCACAAAGATCTTGTCATGCGTAAGAAGCATAGCATAAATTATCTACAAGTAGCACCAGGATACTCTATCGGGTTTTTTTGTCGTACGCACGTTACTAGCTACATGTGCGCACTGAAATCTCTAACGTTTTGGTATGGCAGTGTATATCGGTAACGATTATATTTTACCTATAGATCGATTGAATAATCCTTTTAGGCAACGTACGGTTTGGCATTTGAGCATAAAATTTCCACTCTTGGTTTCACTAGCATACACTGTGTATTTTAGATTAATCCAATGTGGATTATATAGCATCAATGTGCCTTTCGTTTTATTCATGCTGATCATTCCTAAACTAATTATGTGTAAGACGATAGAATCAAATCGAGCTTTTGGTATCCCTTTAAACGCAATAAAATGAGGAAAAGCTTTTAAACACTTTATATCAGTGCTAAAGATGGAGATATGAACGACTGTAATTAGCAGATACTTTGGGAAATACAATTGTACATAATCCAGAAGAAATATAGATCAGTATGTGAAGATGATCTTAAACCATGTGAGATTGCTCGCAGAAGCACATGCACAAACATTTTCTGTCCAAATTTTAGAAGAGGATTTCGGTTGAAAATATTTCTGTGCGATACCTTGCCAAAAACTTTCTCACCGAGAAACGCGTCTTGGTTTGGACTCTCCCTGCTATTGGAAATGTTCACACGGTATTGCAGCGCATTTTCCAGAACAGTATTACGTAAAACTCAGAGCTTCCTATTGTGGGGTTCAGGACTGAAAGCAATACTGCATTTAATCACATAGAGGTTTTACTGGGTTCGAATCAGGAGAGTGAGTCGGCTACTCGAGGTTTCTGAATTCACTGGAATGCTCATTCAACCAGACCTTCTGTAAGCGACAACGATGAGAAAATGCGAAAGATTGGTGTACACTTTTATTTGGTCATAATGCATCGTAAATTTCAATTTCATTTGGTATTGTAAATAAACTGTATTTTTAATTTACAAGAAGGTTATAATGTTAACAATTGACACGTTTAAGAGCATTTTTGCATATATTTTCAATGTCTGTGTTTGAAGTGTTCACCACTTGCCTTAACGCATTTTCTCTCTAGCAGAAGCATATTCAGAAAAAACGCACCGCATTTCAGCTACTGAAATGCGGGCGATCTTTCGCCGTATGTTGGTCTTCAACTTTTCCGACATTCGAGGGTTGTTGCTGTAGTATTTTTCCTTTAGCGAACCCCACAGGTAAACGTAGCACGATGATAAGCCGGGAGATCGGTGTGGCCATATATCCTTACTAGTTGTCTTTCCCTGAGTACAATCACTGTACACTCGAGCGAGCGAATGATCAGAGCTATGGTAGGTGGCTCCATCATTTTGGAAGAAGGCATAAGTCAGTTCATGTGGAAACAACTGGCTAATAAACTCTTTGTAGATCCGTGGATAAACGTCTTTGTTGACATTCTCCTCGAATATGATGGGTCCGATGTGATGCGTTGGCTTCACACTCCATACCGAACACCGACGTTTCCATCATGCAGTGGTTTCTGTTGGAACACGTGTGGATTTTCACCATCCCATTATCCTGTGTTATGCGAATTGACATACTCCGAAGGTGGAAGGTCTTTTGAAATGAAGAGAAATGGGTCGAGCAGTCCTTCAGACACCATCTCGAAGAAGAGAAATGGGTCGAGCAGTCCTTCAGACACCATCTCGAAGAAGAGAAATGGGTCGAGCAGTCCGTCAGACACCATGTCGAAGAAGAGAAATGGGTCGAGCAGTCCTTCAGACACCATCTCGAAGAAGAGAAATGGGTCGAGCAGTCTTTCAGACACCATCTGGAAGAAGAGAAATGGGTCGAGCAGTCTTTCAGACACCATCTCGAAGAAGAGAAATGGGTCGAGCAGTCTTTCAGACACCATCTCGAAGAAGATAAATGGGTTGAGCAGTCCTTCAGACACAATCTCGAAGAATAGAAATGGGTCGAGCAGTCCTTCAGACATCGTCTCGAGGAAGAGAAACGGGTCGAGCAGTCCTTCAGACATCATTTCGAAGAAGAGAAATGGGTCGAGCAGTCCTTCAGACACCATCTCGAAGAAGAGAAATGGGTCGAGCAGTCCTTCAGACACCATCTCGAAGAAGAGAAATGGGTCGAGCTGTCCTTCAGACACCATCTCGAAGAAGAGAAATGGTTCGAGCAGTCTTTCAGACACCATCTCGAAGAAAAGAAATGGGTCGATTAGTCCTTCAGACACCCTCTCGAAGAAGAGAAATGGGTCGATCAGTCCTTCAGACACCATCTCGAAGAAGAGAAATGGGTCGAGCAGTCCTTCAGACACCATCTCGAAGACGAGAAATGGGTCGAGCAGTCCTTTCAGACACAATCTCGAAGAAGAGAAATGGGTCGAGCAGTCCTTCAGACACCATCTCGAAGAGAAATGGGTTGAGCAGTCCTTCAGACACAATCTCGAAGAAGAGAAATGGGTCGAGCAGTCTTTCAGACACCATCTCGAAGAAGAGAAATGGGTCGAGCAGTCCTTCAGATACCATCTCGAAGAAGAGAAATGGGTCGAACAGTCCTTCAGACACCATCTCGAAGAAGAGAAATGGGTCGTTCAGTCCTTCAGACACCCTCTCGAAGACGAGAAATGGGTCGATCAGTCCTTCAGACACCATCTTGAGGAAGAGAAATGAGTCAAGCAGTCCTTCAGACACCATCTTGAAGAAGAGAAATGGGTCGATCAGTCCTTTAGACACCATCTCGAAGAAGAGAAATGGGTCGAGCAGTCCTTCAGACACCATCTCGAAGAAGAGAAATGGGTCGAGCAGTCATTCAGACACCATCTCGAAGAAGAGAAATGGGTCGAGCAGTCCTTCAGACACAATCTCGAAGAAGAGAAATGGGTCGAGCAGTCATTCAGACACCATCTCGAAGAAGAGAAATGGGTTGAGCAGTCCTTCAGACACAATCTCGAAGAAGAGAAATGGGTCGAGCAGTCTTTCAGACACCATCTCGAAGAAGAGAAATGGGTCGAGCAGTCCTTCAGATACCATCTCGAAGAAGAGAAATGGGTCAAACAGTCCTTCAGACACCATCTCGAAGAAGAGAAATGGGTCGATCAGTCCTTCAGACACCCTCTCGAAGACGAGAAATGGGTTGAGCAGTCCTTCAGACACAATCTCGAAGAAGAGAAATGGGTCGAGCAGTCTTTCAGACACCATCTCGAAGAAGAGAAATGGGTCGAGCAGTCCTTCAGATACCATCTCGAAGAAGAGAAATGGGTCAAACAGTCCTTCAGACACCATCTCGAAGAAGAGAAATGGGTCGATCAGTCCTTCAGACACCCTCTCGAAAACGAGAAATGGGTCGATCAGTCCTTCAGACACCATCTTGAGGAAGAGAAATGGGTCAAGCAGTCCTTCAGACACCATCTTGAAGAAGAGAAATGGGTCGATCAGTCCTTTAGACACCATCTCAAAGAAGAGAAATGGGTCGAGCAGTCCTTCAGACACCATCTCAAAGAAGAGAAATGGGTCGAGCAGTCCTTCAGACACCATCTCGAAGAGCCACTGACACTAATGGACACGTTTTGCGTTATCACGTGCTGCTAATTCCTGCACAAGAGTCACGTATGCACATGCTCAACAGAGTCGAATAGTTTCCAGTGGTGAACTACGAAATACAACTTTACAACTATAACTGGCATCCCGCTTCAAGTGCCGGTTCTATGTGAGCCACATTATTAGATATGGGCGTCTGCTGCCATTTTTGGAGGACAGCATTCTTCCGTAGGAGGTCGATAGCCAAGAAATTCCGTGGGTACTAGGCGAATACATCATTATAGCCTTGGGCCATAGCGGTCTAAGTGGGTAGGCCTCAAGGTATCCCACATACATGCTTTAGAGCATTACAGCGCCTCCACAGTCCCGCAGAACCCAGACTTAAGAGTTCGGGCCTATCTGGTCGTGTGAAATTATAAAACACACCACACTCCACTCTTTGGACTAAACTACTGTAACGTCACAGACTTGCCAGTTATACAACAAAATAGTGTATTTACATCTATCTCGTACAAATACTATTAAATGTAATTATTACATTCTACTTCATGGTACCATCTTAGAATACTTTACCTTGGCCAGCTACTTCACGTATCTTCCTTACAACATCTCACACAAAACTGACCCACGAACTCTGCAGCGCCCGCCGGATATCCCAATCCACGCTCTAATAATCAATAGTCGATATGTCATTCTGCTCTCTGGTGCATGGGAGTTCAAGTCTCGAGTCAACAGTTCTCTGTATCAGTTCTCATTCTGCGTATGAAGGTTCAGGATGGCACACTACCCGTTTCCAGTCTTCTACGGTCCAGTGGCGATGTTTCTTCTCCCTCAGGCTCATAGGCCCATTACGTGCTTACAGAGGGACACTTGATCTGAGCGTTTGCTGTCATAAGCCTGTTATAGAATAATCTTTGAACGGTCTTTGAATGAACTTTCGTAGATGTTCCGTCCTTGAACGCCGTCGTTATTCTTTCCACTGGGTCCCTTCCATTCGGACGTTACAATACAGAAGAAGAGGCACTCACCTTGTATATAAATGGTCATTTTCAGTCACATGTTTGCTAGTGGCTTCTGGCTTTGATGTAGTCCTAGTACATTTGGCACAGAGATAGAACACTCTATTTTCCTCGCACCGACTATCTGCCCTTGATCGAACTCTCTGAATTTGCCTTATTCACACGTCATCCCAGTCTCGGGCTGCTTGCTGGACAGCAGGTAGGTGCCTGACCTCCTAGCCCACAGGCGGTTTCGGCTAGTCCTATTACTGTGATGGGGTGGAACAGGTATCTGGACGAATGCGGTGTGTAATAAAATGCTCTTTCAGTGTACATGGGAAAATTCTGGGCATTTTGATTTTACTCTATCCGTAAAGAACTTTTTTTGAAGCTTCATATTGTATATATTAAGATGCATATTGACATTAGAGGTTTACAGGGGCGGGGCGGCCCGCCAAGCCCGAGCCCGGCCCTGCCGGCGGGACGGGTCGGGCTTCTTTTACTTTAGAGAAAAATGCAACGGGCCAGGCCGGGCTTTTCCCAAAACACTAACAACCGGGCCGGGCCAAGTCGACACATTCTTTTTATCGCAATGGTAAAGAAAGAAAAACGTTGTGTTCACCGATTTCCTGGTCTGCTTAACTGTTTTGCTGGGTACTTACTTCCATAACATAGCCCAGGCCGTAATCACGAAAGCAAGGAGAGGCCCTTACAGTGTTTTTACCATCTGTAGGTATTAAGATGGCAAAGACACTTTGGGGCTTGTTGACAACAAAAAATTTGATCCCGAGCGAGTGTGTGTGTTGTGTGGGGTGGGGGACGAAGGGTGTCTGCAGTGATGTGGGGTGCCCGTGTGTGTGTTGGTATGGAAGAGAGGGACGACATTAATTGTTTCTCCTATCCCTAATCTGTATAAGGATTGACTTTTGTGGTGTTACCATTTACTAGTTCACAGAAAGGGAGATTTTGTACGCGCTTAATTTTCATTTTTGTCTCTCTTTAAAGGCATTTGTTAAAGTCTTGTGAATATTTTTAGACTTACATTAAACTGAATATTTTCAATAATATTTCATTGTTTAATTTTCACAATTTAATAAGATACAATTGAAAGACAAAAATAATACCAAGTGGCACATAACGGGCCGGGCCTAAATAAGAGCTGAAATTCATGGGCCCTGGCCGGATCGGGCCGAGTGCCTAATATTTGAAGTAGGCCGAGTAGGGATGTGCCTTAAGCACACGGGCTTGGGCCGGAACGGGCTCACCAGATAAGGCGAACGCAGACCTCTAAGCGACATAACCTAGTTGAAAAAGTGCTGCTTCGGGAAAAAATACAAAGATCGTAAAAAATGTTGAGGATGATGACGACTACGTAACGCAAAAAGATTTAGTCTTCATCTGACCTTTTGAACTGATGATATCTTACCAAATGTGTATGTACGTCTGCTCAAGATTGAGACGAAATAATGTTTCATCACTTGGAGAAAAAATTGTGAATCAGCAAAAGAAGAAAATGCCTACTATGTTTGCAGCTACTTGATTAAATACTAAAACTCTGGATTCCCTAAGAGAAATTTGTGTCAATATGTAAATATGCATTAACCTAACTGCCATACATCTTGGAAATTCTGAAATTGATGGATCATCATTCTCATGCTACAGCTGTATTAATTTCCATTTTTAAACGATCGGAGTGAAGCGCACATAATTTCTCCAGTCCAGCTAGCAGATAGGAAGATATAATGTCCAGGAGATAATGTCTTAAGGGACAATTAACGCATTGAATCGGCCTGATCTTTCTTTTTTTATTTTTCGACGCGTCTTAGTGAATCAAGACGCTTACGTAAACCTGCAAATGAGAAAACTCACATAAGTGCATTATGAAGCACGGTCGACGCAGAAGGGAACAAGAACTCCTTCACAATTGAGTCCAGAGGAACTCACCTAACTATTTCTTTGGTCAGATGTAAAACTTAGTTGTCATTAGGGATACTTAGGAAACTTCCAAAAGATAATAAGTACACCAATAATAACTAAGGAGACATTTAACGAAGTAAATTTCTCCGTCATTTGTGGTCCACACTGGGGATCGAACCCGAGTCCCATTATTCCGGAATAAGTCGCTCTACCAACTGAGCTACGCAGACGTTCGTTCTCGCTGCTATCTGCCTTTATGTCGTGTGCGTCCTGCGGGGATGGCACGTCATGGCCCACAGGTCAGCCATGACCATGAATCGTCGTAGGCAGCCATCCGCTGTAGAACGTGCATTTGAGAACTCCCAGAGTCAATCTAGTGTGTGGAATGCAACATCACACACATTTTTTATTTTTCGAAAGCGCTGAAGAAGGGATTCTCTTATTTTTCCTATCTCGCGGTGTGGAAAGAACATCACACCATTGCGAGATCTTGAACGGCCGGGTCATCCGGGAAGTTCGGGCGCCATTACAACGAAGTAAATTTCTCCGTCATTTTTGGTCCACGCCGGGATCGAACCCGAGTCCACTTATTCCGGAACAAGTCGCTCTACCAACTGAGCTACGCGGACGTTCGTTCTCACTGCTATCTGCATTTATGTCGTGTGCGTCCTGCGGGGCAGGCACGTCACAGACAACAAGGTGAAATAATCCGTGCAAATTCGCCTTGATAAAGCCTCCCGTTGGAAAGCGAAAGCTTGGCACGATTAAATATTTTGATATACACCATTCTCACGGATTATATGACCTTGTTGTCTCCTTAAGTCGTAGTTATCATTTTATGGTGTTCGATTGCATGCATTTTTTATGACGTATATCATTATTTTTATTTGCATTTCAGTCGCTTTTTCTTATATAAACGTGGCTACCCCTTACGTATATTTTTCATTCTGAATGTCATATCGGTACTTCCAAATGTTTTTACGATTTTGCAACGTCAGCATCATGTCAGTGAGTAAAAAAAACGACGCCTTTGGTGAGAGAGAGATAGAGAAACATATGTTCTTCCCCAAATGAACGTTATTTGCGATTTTTTTAGCATTGCGATATTCAGTCTTTCAGTCAGATTTTTGTTCTATTTTTTCGACTATGCGAATCTGATTGATTTTACGAATTTTAGTGAAAACGCGTTTGTAGGAACTTGAGTTTTAACAGTTAAAAGGGTATTGTGGTTCTACCAGCTTAGTGCATTTGAGCTAACGAATGCCAATAAAGAAGCTCTTTGGATTTCAGAAAATGTCATTTCTTAGTTTAAAGATCCATTCGTCCGTTAGGTAATATTTAAGTACTAGTGGTAAACATTTAGTGATTATTTGTTAACAGCAAATAACCAAGAAACTTGAAAAGATATTATATCCTATAATAAGCTAACAATTGTTTTGCAATATTTTTATATTCAAAAGACATTGGAACATGAAGTACGTAAAACCATTATGACAGTTAATTAAATTTAACTTCTAAATAATCGTGAATTTCTCTGGGTAAAATGAACATCTTTAAACTATGAAGAATAACGTGCTAATTATTTAAAGAAATCATTCTCAATTATATGATTGTTCGTAAATCTGTTGAAAACTAATTTACTAATTCGAACTTCATTGTAATTCATTCCTAATCCTGTAAATGTGTAAGTTCTGTATATGGAATTTCATAATAAAATTCTTTGTTAAAAAATTGTATTGTATTTATGACTGCTCTTAAAAATTCAAACGGTGCTGAAGAACAACAGGGCACGTTAATTCTCTAAATTAGATTAATTCAATGCCAAAGGTAGATTATTTCCCAAAAACGTTATGGTATTGCATGAGGTTAAACAATCGCTCTATCAAAATTGAAATGTATGATACAACTTTTGTATAAGTATGCCTCTTAAATTAAAATACGATGCTTTTCTCGCATCAAATTCTGGATGATAAATGATTCGAGGAATTTATATTTATTGATTTGATGTGTCGTGAAATCATACGGTTTGATTCAAAATCTCTTTGGCTCTTTCGTAGGTTGAAGCTCTGAAGGAATATTGTTTGTCAGCGAAGAAACATTGCCCAGCTGCAGACCCCGGTCCTCCTGGTATTCCAGGTAAGCTTCATTAACATTTTATTCCCACTTATGAATGTTCTAATATTAATCAGAAATTATGTTCTCTAAGGTACAGTACCGATTAGTGGTATTGCCGATTACTCTGAGCTTTCCATTCCATCAATGAAGTTACAAGCTCGAACTGATAGAGTCCAACCGATTATTTTCGAGTTACAGCAAGATAAGCTAAAACGTTGATACAACTTAAAATTTTTACTTAAAGTGAAACCTGATAAGTGTTATGTTATTATATCGTACATCCTGCTTTCCCATTTGACCGTACAACAGTAATGAAAATAATTTGTTTCACTCATCCCGGTTTGCCATCATAAACTGTATCGTGATCACGTAATTCATTTCACAGCTTAATGCCTGCAGAGCGGGAATGTGCAAGAGACGTGAGACACCGGACACTCCTGAACACGCAGACGACTAAAGATTCCCTCCTAGCAAGAGACTTGAGACACCGGACACTCCTGAACACGCAGACGACTAGAGATTCCCTCCTACGCATACAGATAACCAGAGGGAACCTAATATTCAACCTTTCAAATCACAAAAACACACTCAGCCAGACCTTCTAACAAGTATGGGAACATAAAGTCACAGAATAAGTAGCCTGATGCACGATTTATCAGATAAAACCACTCTTTAATATTTAAAAATGGTGTTAAAGACACATTAAAACATTAAAAAGGGACGATATCTTTCGGTGACCGCGTCGGTCCTTTCATCAGGTCATACACTCTGAGCAATAGAAAAGAAAAGTTGGGTGACTTAAATACAGAATGAAGATGTCATAATACAAGTACACTACGCATGTCAAAGAATCAGATTTACATAAAGTGAATACACCAATTAAAGTTCTGAATAACTTGAAGTTCTGGTTCCGGTTTTAAAAGAAATTTCCAAGGGAGAGGTATCTGAACAGGTGTGTCGTTATTGCAACATTTAGGTCCATACTTTTAAATGTATAAGCTTTCAGAGAACAAAGTAGCAAAGCGTGTTGTTGGAGCTGAAAGATAGTAGTAAGATTTCATAGCTGCTCGTGATTACCTTCTGAGCATAATCTGGATAATGCCGCAGCAGAGGAATTTGTATTTAAATTGTATTTGTGTTCATATATTCCGCATTTTAAATTACGAAATGTAGAACCTATATATATACAGAGTCTCTTTCATTGGAGTCTATGGACCTTAATGGAATTGCGTAAACTCCGTGACGATAGTCCAAATTCATTATATCTCTGTCATTTCTTATTTGCGATAGTACATTACAAGTTTTTATTCCAAAACTGAATTGCCTGCCTCAACCCTTACCCGTGAACGAATCCCAGTTAAATATATAGGGTCAATAAAATATGTTCCGGGTGTTTGCAATATTCTTAAGAACATTTGTAAGAGGTATGATATGATTTTTGGAGTAAAACCTTGTAATTTAATATCATAAATAAGAAGTGACAGAGATATAAGGAATTTGGACTGTCTTCATGGGGTTTACGCCATTCCATTGAGGGCCATAGACTCCAATGAAAGAGAATCTGTATATACAGGTTCTACATTTCGTAATTTAAAATGCCGAATATACACTGAACAGCAATTGAATTAGAGACAGCTGGCGTTATGAAAATGTGGCGCTGTGGGCGGCCCTGTAAACGGAACCGACATGACGTATGCAGCGATCCTACAATATAAGGAGTGATGCGACGGGATTCAGTCAGAGTCGGACGCAGTATGGGCAAGACGAAGGATCTAAGCGCATTTGATCGTGGGCAAATTGTCGGGGCCCGACGAATGTGTCATTCCATCTCGGAAGTCGTGCAGGCACTAGGATTTTAATGGGCCACTGTGTCACGGGCGCACCGTGAGTACATCGAATCCGGTAAAACCATCCCTGCAAGAGCCAACTGCCGTGGAGAACAGCGTGTGGATGGGCGGGATCATCGTCGGCTAGCTCGCATTGTAACAGCGGATAGACGGGCCACAGTGCAAAAAATCTCTCGGCAATTTAACGCTGGTGCACAAAAACGTGTAAGCATCCACACCATCCAGAACCATGTCCTCGCTATGGGGTACAGAAGCCATCGTCCCACGAGGGTACCGCTGCTGACCGCACATCACAAGGTACGAAGATTAGCATGGGCGCGGGGACATCGAAACTGGACCCTAGAGATGTGGGAAAATGTTGCCTGGACTGATGAGTCGAGATTCACGTTGGTAAATGAGGATGGCAGGATACGAGTACGGCGCAAACCACATGAAGTGATCGATCCTTCTTGCCAGCAGGGTACTCTTCAAGCTGGTGGGGGTGGCATTCTCGTCTGGGGACTGTTTACAAGGACTGAAATGGGACCCTTGGTACGTGTGACATCGTCCCTCACAGGTCAACGTTACCGGGATATCCTGAACGACCATTTGCTCCCGTTTGTGCGTATTCAACATCCCACTGGGGACCTCATCATATAACAGGAAAATGCACCACGCCATAGCTTCCGAATTGTATCCGAATGGTTGGATGAACGCTCCACCGACGTGACCTCGCTTCCTTGGCCAGCTAGGTCACTTGACCTCAATCCCATCGAGCACATCTGGGATGCCATCGAGAGAGATGTTCGAGGCTCCGACCCCCTCCATCAAATCTTTGTGAACTGTGGATGCTTGTTCAGGGGTCGTGGATCCGTATGGCTTCCCAACGTTTCCGGTGTCTTGTCGAGTCCATGCCGAAACGAATCGCCGCCGTCCTCAGAACGAAAGCTACACGTTACTAGACAGGTATATCTAATTTAATTGCTGTTCAGTGTATGAACACAAATACAATTAAAAAACAAATTCCTCTGCTACGGCATTATCCAGATTATACTCAGAAGGTAATAACGAGTCGCTATGGAATCTTACAACTATCCTTTCGGCTCCAACAACACGCTTTGCTACTTTGTTCTCTGAAAGCTTATACCTTTAAAAGTATGGACCTAAATGTTGCAATAACGACACACCTGTTCAGATACCTCTCCCTTGGAAATTTCTTTTAAAACCGGAACCAGAACTTCAAGTTATTTAGAACTTTAATTGGTGTATTCACTTTATGTAAATCTGATTGACATGCGTAGTGTACTTGTGTTATGACATCTTCATTCTGTATTTAAGTCACCCAATCATTTCCATTGCTCTGTGCGTATGATCTGATGAAGGGACTGACGCGGTCACCGAAAGATCTCGTACATTTTTAATGTTTCAATGTCTTTTTAACGTCATTTTTAAATATTAAACAATTATTTCATCTGAAATATGGTTCATGAGACGGCTTATTCTGTAACTGTACTTACTTAGCACGAAAACTTCACCACTTTAAGTATTGGAACGACTTGTTTTTCTACCAAGAATGTTGACTGCAGAACACCAATGTTGTGCAAGACTTCATGGTATGTAGAGGACCAGACAAATCTTTTATTTGTAAACATGCAGGCTACCAAACAATACGGGATTCTTTCCGATCATGAAGTCAATCTCAGACCATAGAGTATGCAGACGACCACAGGCTTTCTCTAAGGGATACCGACAACAAGAAACTTTCAAACATTCAGACCTGGTAAACGCCAATGCAGGAACTTTTACACATAAAGACAGCAAAAGGCGTCAAAGGCTCGCGAGCATGTAAATAAACCGAAAATCCCGACACTCTCGAACATGTAGGAACACCACAAACTCTCCCTGGTTCCCAAACATGAAGATCAGTGATGTTTTAGACCTCTGAGTATGCACACGACCAGTGTTGCCTTCAAAATCACAAGAACGCAGGTAACTATTAAATCCCGTTGCTCTTGAACAGGCAGACAACTAGATATGTGAACTACTCCAAAGCATCCGAAAACCACAGAGATGTCCTATAATTCCGAACAGACAACCAGAGATGTGGAATACTGCAAAGCATAAGAAAACCAGAGATGCACTATACTTACGGACAGACAGCGAGAGTTATGGAATAATCCAAAGCATCAGGAAAACAGAGATGCCATATATTTCCGAACAGACGCCATATATCTGCAATACTCCAAAACATCAGAATACCTGTGATGCCATATACTTCCAAACAGACATCCAGATATTTGGAATACCTCAAATCATCAGAAAACCAGAGATGCCTGTGACGTGCCTGCCAGCAGGACGCACACGACATAGAGGCAGATAGCAGTCTGAACGAACGTCCGCGTAGCTCAATTGGTAGAGTGACTTATTCCGGAATGAGGGGACCCGGGTTCGAGCCCCGACGTGGACAAAATTGACGGATAAATTTACTTCGTTTTAATGGCGCCCGAACTTTCCGGATGACCCGGCTGTTCAAAATCTCGCAATGGTGTTATTTTCTTTCCACACCACGAGATAGGAAAAATCAGAGAATCCCTTCTCCAGCGTTCGAAAAATAAATGTGTGTGACGTTACATTCCACACACCAGATTGACTGGGAGTTCTCAAGTGCACGTTCTACAGCGGATGGCTTCCTGCAACGATTCACGGTCACGGCTGACCCGTGGGCCTTGCCCCCGGCCCTCTTTGGGAGGGGAAAGATGTAACGTGCCTGCCAGAAGGACGCACACGACATAAAGGCGTGTGCGGATAGCGATGTCAGAACAAACGTCCGCGTAGCTCAATTGGTAGAGTGACTTATTCCGGAATGAGGGGATCCGAGTTCGAGCCCCGGCCTGGATAAAAATGAAGGAGAAATTCACTTCGTTATATGCCTTATAATTCCGAACATACAGGCGACTAGTTTCGGACTAACAGACTACAGTAAATGAGTCGACCACAGACTCCCATTCATGCAGACAACTATTGATTCCCATGTATGCAGATGACCAGACATATGCACTAAGGTGGGCCGAAAATATCAAAATCTTTTTGATAGATCCGTTATAATGCAGAAAAGTAGCCACTGGTATAACTAAAGATAATGTAAAAAACCATTAAATCAGACAATATTTCCCGTTCGCGATCACAGTTATAGAAATTTCCAAAATTCACGCAATTTCATTGATTTTTTTAAAGTACCGAATAAATTACAATCGTATCGTTATAGTGCGGAAAGGTTGCCTCTAGTATACAACTTTGTGAAGTACGACAGTATTTTCCGTTCGCACTGATGATTCAATTTATAAAAATTCCACAAATTCAAACAATTTTTCAGTTTTAACTTTGCTTCTTTTATTCCTTTTCTTTTTGGAAATCGCTTTGAAGGCAGCCTAATGTGAGAATTCATGCATGATACACCATGATAGAAGTGTTGCACGGATATACCGGTCTCGAGGCCGAGAACAACAAATTCCTCTTTTTAATTTTTTTTGGGTTTCCTGTACATATACTCTGGTCCAATCATTCCTATACCATGCGGTCTTTGGAGATATAGGAATTTCAGTTCAATCGAAGGGACGTTTTTCGATTTCTCACAGGCGCATGTGCTTGATATTAGGCAAATGCAAAAGTCGCGTTTTTTTATGTTACAAACGCAATCCAACTTCATAGAACACTTCATAGAACACAACATCATACAGTCGCTTAGATTCTTTTTGAAAACTCTCAAGCTTGTTTTGAAAGTTTGATTTGTTTTTTGTCCCGGTTATAATACTTCCTAAGTTTGTTATATTTATCATGATAATTCTTAATAAGCTGCACTATTCTATACTCAGATACTGTAGGGATGCATGCTTTATCAAATACAGATTTATTTTGTTTGCCACTGCCACCGCGGCAGATAAAATGGTAATGTTCTTAGTGTTACATTCCAATGACAGCTTATATTAGGATCTCTCTTTAAAACAGTGCCGTATTACATCTTCATGTGTAGGCAGTTTACTTGGAGCCAGATTTCTTGGATGACCAAATAAAGGGCAGATGCATTTTTGTGTCGTTATATGTTTATGTGCTACTTCCATAATTGTGAAACACAGAATTAAACTGTAAAAGTAAGTACTAACTTAAATAGAGCTACTGGACAAACATCAAACTCTGGTACGCACCGGTTGCGAGCTAATTCGTGACTGGTAGAAGGAACGGCAGGTATGTCAAGGTCGGCACGTGTCCCAGCAGCATATAGCGTGCTTGTCAAGGTCAAGGTCGACGGGTCTCAGCCGCAAGTGAGTGGAGGAGAAGGATTTGGTACTTAGAACGAATCTTTAGAAATGTCTAAATTTGTGGAATTTATGTTATATTGATCGTCACGCGCGAACGACAAATATTGTTTTTATTCGAGAAACATTTTTACATTGTATTTAGATATACCAGAACCAACCTTTCCGCGTTATAGCGATCCGATTGTAATTTATTTGACACATAGAAAAACCAATAAAGGTGAGCAAATTTTTGAAATTTTCTGTAATTTCGACGGGAAACATTGTCTGAGATATACATATATATAATTTTCTCAGATATATATATATATATTGAAATTTTCTGTAATTTCAACGGGAAACATTGTCTGATATATATATATATATATATATATATGGGATGTAAGGTCAGGTGATGCGTAACATCACAGCCTCTCCTTGACAAATGTCAACCCCGCCTTCTCGTGGTGCATCCTGTTCCCACTAAAGGGGCTCTGACGACCGCCCATAGCGGTATAACTATACCATCGGGATCAGAGGAAATTCTATCCCACACTCACCAACCCGCTTGGCCAGCGTGGTGAGTTATGGCCAAACCCCTCCAAAATGATTCCACAACTTAAATCTTGGCCCTCAGTCTCCGGCAGCTGGAATGTACCTCCAAGGCAGCGGCCAGTGGGACATGAAGGCAGAGGGTGCTAAGAATCCCCGGAGGACCGGACTAGGCTGCCATCTGATGCTGACCTTGGCTACTTACAATGGACGCTCTATCTTCTAATTCAAGGCTTCTTGAATTGGAAGAGGAACTACAAAGGATCAAGTGGGACATCGTGGGGCTAAGTGAGGTAAGGAGAAAAGGAGAAGATCTCATCGAACTGAAAAGTGGACATCTCTTCTACTATCGTGGGACAGATACTGGCAGAACTAGTGGTGTTGGATTTATAATAAACAAGAAACTGAAGGATAAAGTTGTAGAAGTTGAAAGTTCCTCTGACAGAGCTGCACGACTTGTTATCCAACTCTCGAAAAGATACCAGGCTCAGATTATTCAAACTTATGCACCCACCACAAGTCATCCTGAAGAAGAAATTGAAGAATTTTATGAGGAAATTTGTCATCTAAATAATAAAGGTAAGCAGCACTTGAAAATAATTATGGGAGATTTCAATGCAAAAATAGGGCAACGGCAACAGAATAAAACTTCAGTAGGTAAATTCGGTCATGGCAACAGAAACCAGCGTGGAAATACTCTCGTTGAGTTTGCAGAGGCAGAAGGGTTTTTCATCTTGAACTCCTTCTTCAAGAAAAAAGCCACACAGGAAATGGACATGGAGACATCCAAATGGGACGACAAGTGAAATTGATTTTATTATGTGTAACAAAAAATTCGTCATAGAAGACTGCAGTGTGCTAAACAAGTTCAACACAGGTAGTGACCATAGATTGGTGAGATGTAAGATGCACCTCAACACTAAACTTGAACGTGGCAAGCTCATAAGACAAACAAAATCTATTGACATAACCAACCTTAAAAACACCATAATACCTTCAAGTTAGAACTGAAGAACAGGTTCTCTGCTTTAGAAGGCCTAACATCGGAAGAAGTGGACATCTCTGAAGTTAACAGAAAAGTAACCAAAGCTCTTATGGAAACAGCAACAAAATTAGCTGGGTCTAAGAACAAGTTGCATGTGAACAAATTATCAGGAAAACCAAAATGTTGATGCAAAAAAGAAGAGAGATGAGGACAACTAAAGAAGATGTGACTTCCAAAGTGGAATATATAGAGCTATGCAAGACAGTTAGAAAAAATATCACTGAAGACGTAAGGAAATTCAACTGTGAACTAGTGAGGAAAGCAATTGAAAACAACCAAAGCCTAAAGATAGCAAAGGGACATCTCAGTAAGGGAAGAAAACAGATTATGGCACTGAGAAAAGAAGATGGTTCTGTAACAAGAAATAGAGGCGAAATTTTGACAAGAGTGAAAGATTTCTACTCCAAATTATATGAAAGGGATGATATATGCACTCCAGACATCATGAAAGATACCAGTACCAGAGTTCCTCCAGTCCTTCCAGCAGAAGTTGCACATACAATCAAGAACATGGAGCGAGGAAAAGCTCCAGGAGAAGATGGAATTACTGTAGACATCATACAAGAAACAAGTGGAGAAACTGAAACAGTACTCGCCCAAATTTTCACTCGATGCCTTAATGAAGGAAAGATTCCTGAGGATTGGAACACCGCTACAATGATCCTGCTACATAAGAAAGGTGACATTGAGGATCTCGGAAACTACAGACCTATCAGCCTCCTATCAGTAGTTTATAAAATCTTCACTAAAGTTCTTTCACACCGCTTGAAGGTAACACTGGACATGGCTCAACCGAGAGAACAAGCTGGATTCAGGAGTGGCTACAGCACAATAGATCATATCCACGTGCTGAGAGAACTAATTGAAAGAGCGAGGGAATATGAACTTCCATTGTGCATGGCTTTTATCGATTATGAAAAAGCCTTTGATTCGGTGAAACCATCAGCAGTTACAATGGCTCTGAAAACCTGCGGTATTGAAGATGCATACATTAATATTATTAATAACATCTATGAAAATGCAAGTGCAAAGATTAGGCTGTTTGAAAATACAACACACGTAAAAATTGGTAAGGGAGTGAGACAAGGTGACACCATATCTCCGAAGCTCTTTAATGCCACATTGGAGGTGTTTTTCAGTCGCTGAGCTGGGAAAACAAGGGGATAAAGATTAATGGAGATTATCTAACCCACCTTCGTTTTGCTGATGACGTAGTCATTTTTGCAACTACCCCATCAGAGCTGCAGAGTATGATCCAGGAACTTGCTGACAAGAGTAAAGAAGTGGGATTAAAATGAACTTTCAGAAGACAAAAGTAATGTTCAATGCTTTTACAAGAAATGAAGATTTATCGATTGATGGAGAAAAGCTGGAGATAACAGACACGTACGTTTATCTTGGACAGCAGATATCAAGTGAGGGTCACATTGATGAAGAAATTAATCGGCGTACAAAACTTGCCTGGAGAGCTTTTGGAAGAAACAGCATAATTTTCAAGAGCAATATGCCATTATGTCTTAAAAGAAAAGTGTTTGATCAATGCATCCTTCCAGTGCTTACGTATGGTGCAGAGACGTGGACCTTAACTAAAAGAGACATACAAAGGCTGCAGACAACTCAAAGAAGCATGGAGAGGTGCATGCTTGGTGTAACCAGGAGAGATAAGAAGAGGAACTCGTGGATCCGAAAAATGACAAGAGTGGAAGACATCATGATCAGAGTTAAATCCCTGAAATGGCAATGGGCTGGACATACTGCCAGAAGGACAGATCATCGATGGACAGCCGAAATTTTAGATTGGATTCCAAAGGACAGGAAAAGACCCAGAAGAAGACCACATAGGAGATGGGTGGATGAAATTCGAAAGTATGCAGGGGTGACATGGAGGAGACTGGCACAAGACAGACCGTTGTGGAGGAAACTTGGGGAGACCTTCGTCCAGCAGTGGATTGATAATGGTTGACAATGATGATGATGATGATGATATATATATATATATATATATCCTTGACAAAATGTCAACCCCGCCTTCTCGTGGTGCATCCTGTTCCCACTAAAGAGGCTCTGACGACCGCCAATAGCGGTATAACTATACCATCGGGATCAGAGGGAAATTCTATCCCACACTCACCAACCCGCTTGGCCAGCGTGGTGAGTTATGGCTAAACCCTCCAAAATGACTCCACAACTTAAATCTTGGCCCTCAGTCTCCGGCAGTTGGAATGTACCTGGCCAAGGCAGCGGCCAGTGCGACATGAAGGTAGAGGGTGCTAAGAATCCCCGGAGGACCGGACTAGGCTGCCATCTGATGCTGACCTTGGCAACGTACAATGGACGCTCCCTATCTTCTGATTCAACGCCTCCTTGAATTGGAAGAGGAACTACAAAGGATCAAGTGGGACATCGTGGGGCTAAGTGAGGTAAGGAGAAAAGGAGAAGATCTCATCGAACTGAAAAGTGGACATCTCTTCTACTATCGTGGGACAGATACTGGCCGAACTAGTGGTGTTGGATTTATAATAAACAAGAAACTGAAGGATAAAGTGGTAGAAGTTGAAAGTTCCTCTGACAGAGCTGCACGACTCGTTATCCAACTACCGAGAAGATACCAGGCTCCGATTATTCAAACTTATGCACCCACCACAAGTCATCCTGAAGAAGAAATTGAAGAATTTTATGAGGAAATTTGTCATCTAAATAATAAAGGTAAGCAGCACTTGAAAATAATTATGGGAGATTTCAATGCAAAAATAGGGCAACGGCAACAGAATGAAACTTCAGTAGGTAAATTCGGTCACGGCAACAGAAACCAGCGTGGAAATACTCTCGTTGAGTTTGCAGAGGCAGAAGGGTTTTTCATCTTGAACTCCTTCTTCAAGAAAAAGCCACACAGGAAATGGACATAGAGACATCCAAATGGGACGACAAGTGAAATTGATTTTATTATGTGCTACAAAAAATTCGTCATAGAAGACTGCAGTGTGCTAAACAAGTTCAACACAGGTAGTGACCATAGATTGGTGAGATGTAAGATGCACCTCAACACTAAACTTGAACGTGGCAAGCTCATAAGACAAACAAAATCTATTGACATAACCAACCTTAAAAAACACCATAATACCTTCAAGTTGGAACTGAAGAACAGGTTCTCTGCTTTAGAAGGCCTACCATCGGAAGAAGTGGACATCTCTGAAGTTAACAGAAAAGTAACCAAAGCTCTTATGGAAACAGCAACAAAATTAGCTGGGTCTAAGAACAAGTTGCATGTGAACAAATTATCAGGAAAAACCAAAATGTTGATGCAAAAAAGAAGAGAGATGAGGACAACTAAAGAAGATGTGACTTCCAAAGTGGAATATATAGAGCTATGCAAGACAGTAAGAAAAAGTATCACTGAAAACGTAAGAAAATTCAACTGTGAACTAGTGAGGAAAGCAATTGAAAACAACCAAAGCCTAAAGATAGCAAAGGGACATCTCAGTAAGGGAAGAAAACAGATTATGACACTGAGAAAAGAAGATGGTTCTGTAACAAGAAATAGAGGCGAAATTTTGACAAGACTGAAAGATTTCTACTCCAAATTATATGAAAGGGATGATACATGCACTCCAGACATCATGAAAGATACCAGTACCACAGTTCCTCCAGTCCTTCCAGCAGAAGTTGCACATGCAATCAAGAACATGAAGCGGGGAAAAGCTCCAGGAGAAGATGGAATTACTGTAGACATCATACAAGAAGCAAGTGGAGAAATAGAAACAGTACTCGCCCAAATTTTCACTCTATGCCTTAATGAAGGAAAGATTCATGAGGATTGGAACACAGCTACAATGATCCTGCTACATAAGAAAGGTGACATTGAGGATCTCGGAAACTACAGACCTATCAGCCTCCTATCAGTAGTTTATAAAATCTTCACTAAAGTTCTTTCACACCGCTTGAAGGTAACACTGGACATGGCTCAACCGAGAGAACAAGCTGGATTCAGGAGTGGCTACAGCACAATAGATCATATCCATGTGCTGAGAGAACTAATTGAAAGAGCGAGGGAATATGAACTTCAATTGTGCATGGCTTTTATCGATTATGAAAAAAGCCTTTGATTCGGTGAAACCATCAGCAGTTACAATGGCTCTGAAAACCTGCGGTATTGAAAATGCATACATGAATATTATTAATAACATCTATGAAAATGCATGTGCAAAGATTAGGCTGTTTGAAAATACAACACACATAAAAATTGGAAAGGGAGTGAGACAAGGTGACACCATATCTCCGAAGCTCTTTAATGCCACATTGGAGGGTGTTTTTCAGTCACTGAGCTGGGAAAACAAGGGGATAAAGATTAATGGAGATTATCTAACCCACCTTCGTTTTGCTGATGACGTAGTCATTTTTGCAACTAGCCCATCAGAGCTGCAGAGTATGATCCAGGAACTTGCTGACAAGAGTAAAGAAGTGGGATGGATTAAAAATGAACTTTCAGAAGACAAAAGTGATGTTCAATGCTTTTACAAGAAATGAAGATTTATCGATTGATGGAGAAAAGCTGGAGATAACAGACACGTACGTTTTACTTGGACAGCAGATATCAAGTGAGGGTCACATTGGTGAAGAAATTAATCGGCGTACAAAACTTGTCTGGAGAGCTTTTGGAAGAAACAGCATAATTTTCAAGAGCAATATGCCATTATGTCTTAAAAGAAAAGTGTTTGATCAATGCATCCTTCCAGTGCTTACGTATTGTGCAGAGACGTGGACCTTAACTAAAAGAGACATACAAAGGCTGCAGACAACTCAAAGTAGCATGGAGAGGTGCATACTTGGTGTAACCAGGAGAGATAAGAAGAGGAACTTGTGGATCCGAAAGATGACAAGAGTGGAAGACATCATGATCAGAGTTAAATCCCTGAAATGGCAATGGGCTGGACATACTGCCAGAAGGACAGATCATCGATGGACAGCCGAAATTTTAGATTGGATTCCAAGGGACAGAAAAAGACCCAGAAGAAGACCACGTGGGAGATGGGTGGATGAAATTCGAAAGTATGCAGGGGTGACACGGAGGAGACTGGCACAAGACAGACCGTTGTGGAGGAAACTTGGGGAGACCTTCGTCCAGCAGTGGATTGATAATTGTTGACAATGATGATGATGATGATATATTACGTTATATTCAGCTATACCAGCAGCAAATTTTCGGCACTGTAGCGATTCGTTCAAAAACGTTATTGGCATTACGATCCACCATAGTATTCTCCGAAGAATCAAAACATTATGACCAGCACATTTTAATGCAAATCGAAGGAACTTCAAGTAAACGACGGTACATATGAAGGTCATGAAAACATATAAATAGCATCTCATCCTGAGCTCTGTTAATTAGTGTTATTCTTGTTCTTCATATGAGAAATATAGCCTACTTAAGCGAGTTTGACAAAGGCTGAATTGCAATAACCAGACGACTGGGTCAGAGTATTTCTGAGATTAAGGCTGAGGGGTGTTCATGGTCAGCCGTGGTGGTTACATTCAAAATGTGGTACGATGAGGGAAAAACCATTAACCGCAGGCAAGGTGTGGACCAATCACGACTCATCGGTGCTAGGCGTGAGTGAAGGCTACTCCGTACGGTACGAGCCAACAGAAGGAATAGTGTGGCGCCACTCGCTGTTAATCTGAATGCTGGTGACGGTATTAATGTGTCACAGCACACAGTACATCAAACCCTGCTGAAAATGGGGCCCCGTTGCCTCGGGCCTCTCCTAGTGCACATGCTAACCTCGAATCACCGTGGAAAGCGCCTAAGACGGGCACTCGCGCCTCAAAGCTAGACCTTGAGTGATTGTAAGAAAGTCGTCTGGTTCAGCGAATCTCTTAACACACACAGTTGACGTGGACTAAGAACACCAAACAGAAGTCATCGCTCTTTGCACGTTTATAAGTGAATCACGGAAAAATTGTTATCAGTCGCCAAGGGGAATCGAACCCAGGGTCTTCCAGTTAGTCGCGCCGGACATGGTACCACTGCACCACAGCGGTTTCAAATTATCCAGACTCGCATACGACTAACTACCAAACCACATTGCAGGTTGCTCCCCAGCATTGTGCGGGGCTCTAAGAAGCAACCTGCCATATGGTTTGGCTGTTAGTCGTATGTGAGTCTGGATAATTTGAGGCCGCTGTGGCGCAATGGTATCATGTCCGGCACGACTAACTGGAAGACCTTGGGTTCGATTCCCGGTGGCGGCCGATGATAATTTTTCCGTGACTCACTTATAAACGTGGAAAGAGCGATGACTTCTCTTTGATATCAACGAATCTCGTTTCCTGTTCCACCATGTGGACGGTCAAGTACGCGTGCGTCATTTACTTGGGGAAGTGTTGGAACCAGGTGTAACGTGGTATGAAAACAAGTTTCTGGTTGAAGTGCAATGCTTTGGACCAAGTTCTGGTGGAAAGCCCTTGTTCCACGCCTTCGTGTGCTGGTAACTATGACGTCTGCCGCCTTCCTAAACATCAATGCAGACCAGGTACCTCCTTTCGTGGCAACGGTATTCCCCTCTAGCTATGCCTTCTTTAAGCACGAAAATTATCAATGCCAGACAAACCCGATTGTTCCAGAATGGTTGTGGAACATAAAGAAGACTTCCAGGCTTTTCCCTGGCCTCCAAATTCTCCAGACATTAAATCTAATCCAGCATCTGTGGTTTGTGTTGGAACAGCAAATCCTATCTGCGGCGGCTCAACCACACCTAACTTACAATAATTAAAGGATCGTTAATAACGTGTTGATACCAAATACCGCAAGACAACTTGACAATCTTGTCGCGTCCATTCCATGTCGGATAAAAGCTATTTTGGCTGTACGTGGAGTACAAACGTCATATTAGGCAGGTGGTCATAATGTTTTGGCCCGTCAGTGTATATATTCGAACTCGCAGATGATCACAGATGCCCGATACTTCCAAACATGCAGATGACCAAATGCTATCGGACATGGAGACGATCAAATACTATCGAACATAAAGATGACCAAGGACTCCCGAATGCGCTTATGGAATAAGCAGGATTCCCTACAGCCACGAATTAGGTTATTATTGAGGCGGTTTTGGAGGTCATCCAACGCATGTGTTGCTTAACAGCAGAAGAACGTAACGCAGAACTGAGATAGAGATACGCTAACAGTTGGAAAGTTGTTGTTTTTTCATTTGATTGCGAGCATTTTGAGAGAAAATCCGATTGAACCGAAACAGAATTATTTGTTCTCGTGCTATAGGAAGCTCAGTTTGAGACACGTGCATGGGTGTCGCAAGTCTAACTACGAAACGGCGTGAAAGCTCGTGATTTTCGCTCATTATTCATTTAAAAGTAACACAAAAGCAGATTGTTTTTTTTAATAAGATCGATTTTCCTATTTATTTGGACTGTCCTGTCATTCCGTGAATTCCGACCTTTCAGTAGGAAATTTCGGTTCGGGATCAACGCAGCAGCAACGGATTGTGCGTCGATTTCGTTTTGTTTTTTTTAATTTCACGCTGTGTGGATTTTGCGTGCATTATACGAAGAAAATACGGTAGTCTGACGTAATAGAAAACGGCCAATGGTCATAAATATCAACAACTCATGCAGAATGTCCGAATGCTTCTATTCCCTCCAGTTGTAGAGAACACAGGAATATGCAGCAGCAATAACAGATACGCTGTACACTTGCATAGTATCTGGCTAAACGTGATAACAATGCTCAACAAGAAAAAAACTTTTTTTATGTTTCCTTAATGAAATTAGCTAAACTTTACTAACTTCGGGTCGAAGAAAACGAATCTGATAATAGTTTTTTTTATTAGCTCTAGTTTCGGAGATACACAACTTATTCATCTATATACTGTATAATTATAGCAAAAAGCAAATTTCAACAGTATTATATTATACTACTACAATGTAAATGAAGGTTGTTTTCATTGAATGAATCGTAAATTACACAAAATACAACTAACTACACTGTAAAAAAAATTGTAGATTTTACGGTTTTAAACCGTTTTCCAGGGTGCCAACACAAAACCGTAAAATCCACAGATTTATGCCGTGTTGGAGCAAAGCTATAGCTTTGCTCCAACACCGCATTTAATGAAGAAAACAGCACAGAATTTGACTGGGGCGAGTCACAGTCCAAATAATCACGAAAACACAAAAATTTGGCTGGAACGAATGTGTTGATTGTGTTGGACACGGCATAAAACTGTAGATTTTACTGTTTTGTTTTGGCACCCTGGAAAACGGTTTAAAACCGTAAAATCTACAGTAATTATTTTTACAGTGTAAACGACAAAAACATAGAGGAATTGAAATTACTACATGAAATACAAACATAGGGTCCTGCAAATGAGTGCGCCTTCCTTTTGCTTGTCGCCTGCAATCCTGTTCTGGGGCATCTCTTGTCGATGTCCAACAGTAGTCTGCAAGAATGGAACAGTTCCACCGACACTCATATCTTCGTTCCATTGTTGAAATGTCTTGGTGGAACCGCTCACTATGCTCAACACTCACTACAACGCAGTTTTATGGGAAGAAATCTAGATGACAGTGCAGAAAGTGCATTTTGAGGGACATGTTGCAGCCTAAGCGATGATATTTGTCTAGAAAGCTGTTTACAAGCTCAACATAATTTACAGCTCTTCGGTTACCCAAGACGCCATGCACAACACTTTTAAAGGCTTCCCAAGCTATCTGCTCATTGCCCTGGAGGACTAGCTCGAAGTTTTCATCCACAAGAAGTTCACGAATTCGAGGACCAATGAATATTTCTTCCTTCACTTTAGCCTCACTCAGTAGTGGAAATTTGTCTCTCAGGTACTTGAAAGCCTATCCATGCTTGTTCATCCCCTTTACGAAGTTCTTCATAAGGCCGAGTTTGATGTGTAAAGGGGTCAGAAGAATTTTGCTTCGATCAACCAGAGGCCTGTGCTGGACATTCTTTTCCCTGGGTCGCAGAGTTTCCCTTGGAGACCAGTCTTTTCTGTTGTAGTGTGATGATCTAGCTTGGCTGTCCGACTCATACAGGAAACAGCAGTACTTGGTATATCCTAACTCCATGCCCAGCAATATTGCAATCACCTTCAGGTCTCCACAGATCTGTCATTGGTGGTATGTGTACTTAATTGCTTCCAGAAGTAATTTCATATTGTCATATGTTTCCTTCATATGGACAGCATGGCCTACAGGAACTGAATGAAGAGAATTGCCATTGTGCAGCAACACAGCTTTTAAACTAAGCTTTGACTAGTCTATGGATAGCCTCCAGTCTTGTGGCTTGTGCTCCACATTCAAAGCTGCCATCAAACCATTTACATCACAGCAGGCAACTAGGTTATTATATTTTTTAAAACATGGAAGCAAATGTTTCTGCCGACTCCTGTACACTGGCACTTTAACATTACGTTCTAGAAGATTCCACTGTTTGAGCCTAGAACCCAGAAGTTCGGCTTTGTCTTTTGGTAGGTCAAGGTCTCGAATTAAATCACTTAATTCACCTTGGGTAAGTCTGTGTGGCTCACCCAGTGACTCAGGTGCGAAATCAGGATCCTGTGATGTACTGTCTTGGTCTTCATCTGAGTTCAGACTGTACTCCTCTGGTGGATTCGGTACAGGCAGATCGTCCCCATGTGGCACTGGTCGGATAGCTGACGGGATGTTGGGGTTTTTCATTCTCAGCTTCCTCTTTCTTGATATACCCTTCTTAATAGGAGGTACCTTGCATAAGTAGCAGTTATCCACGTGATTTGCAGGCTCTATCCAAATCATAGGAATGCCAACGGGCATTGGACATCCGTTTTTACGGATCCATTCACGTAGATTCACAGAACAAGAATTGCAACAAACATGAGGTGCCAACGTTTTGTCTCGATCCCCTACTTTCATACCAAAATAATGGTAGTAGGCTGTCTTCACGAGTGAAGTCATTGGGCGTTTCTGGGCGGCAAATGTCACATCACCACAAACATAACAAAAATTGTCAGATTTGTTTAAGCATTGACGTGGCATCCTCGCTTTTCAAGTTAGGTATGACCACAAAATCAACCTGCAACAAAGAAAGAAACGACACTATAACTTTCACTCGAAAGTTATAGTGTCGTTTGTAAACAAGCAATGAACTAAAACAAGTTATTAATGAACAAAAGAAGATCGGCAGTGACTCTTCATTCCCGCTCTCAGGTTTGCCAACCCCTATATTTGCTTTACGTACTACCTTAATCAGCCGCTCGGAGCGCCACACGCTTTATTTCATATATACATGTATATCCTAAAACATCATAAATGGGTTATATATCAGAAATGAAGGCTAACTAAGCGTTTTAAATGTCATATTTGTTTCTACCATACTGAAATCAATACGAAATAAGTATTTTCATGTCAGAAACATTTTCATTGCTGACCAGTGTAATCAGTAAATCCTCTGACGATAGCATCAATACACTCTTACAATCTTTACTGTATCCACATACACTGTTTGCTTTCAATGCATATTTTATTTACTCTTTTGCTCACTGTGAGTGTTGCCAAACACACAAGGAAATTTGGGGAAGTAATGTATCCTTCCTTAGTAAAATTCTAATTGAGAAGTAGAAAAATTTACATAACAAGTAAAATTTCAAAAGGAAGTTTTAGAACTTTTTATGCTAAATTAGTGAAAATGGCCTGAAAACATTATGCTAACTTGAACTGTCAGCTTAATCATTACTTCAAGTTTGATTCACCGTAAACTTTAAATTGCTTATTAAAGTAAAGGTCGCTTTCCAGGAGATGTCTCAGTCGAAATAGCTGAAGACTTAACCATGCACAGTACAAATCACTTGTGTAATAAAACGGTTAGGGTTCTTAAATGAAGTAAAGCCATTACACTTTAATCTTGTTTCTTCACTAATTTTCTGAGTCAGGAAATCCTATAGTCTTCATTAAATTATACGCAGATGACTTAACAATCTTTCTTTCCACAAATAGACTTGGCTCGCATCATATCCAACAGGACAACTAGTTAAAGTAGCATAACTATACTAGTAATCCGAATGTTTTAGCGTAAAACAGAAATAAAAGTTTTCAAGCTTTCGTACATCAACTAGATGGCTTTTTCATGGAAGTGTCAAGATATTCACATTACTAGTTATACAGGGTGATTCATAAAGAATAATACAGTTTCAACACACTATAAAACAAGAACAATGTAAGATATTTTATGTTACCTGTAACAGAATTGTAGGGGAATGTTTCAAGTTATTTTAGAGACAGTTACAGATGTTCATTGTGTGTACTCTTAGACACACGACACATATCGAACCGGTAATTCATTTCCGCCCAAACGTGAGGTAAGATATCTGAATCAAGTGCAATGATAGTGGCTGTGATACGCTGTTTCAGCTCCGCTAGACCAACAGGAAGGGAGGGGCAAATACCTTGTCCTTTACGTACCTCCACAGGAAAAAGTCACAAGATGTTAAGTCAGGACTTCTGGGTGGCCATTGGGTCAGTGGCATGTTGTAGTCAGCGTCTCGTCAAATCCATCGGTGAGGAAGATGTTCATCGAGATAATCTAGTCACGTGACACGCGCGCTCTTGCCTACGTCACTTCCCTCAGTAGCGGGACACAAACTTTATGAGTACATCTACCTAACGGTTCACAGTTGTGGTCCGTGTCTTCAACTGTTACTGTTTTACAGCATCTGGAAATTTTATACTTCTTTATGAATCTCCCTGTACTGTTTTAAGTATAGCCGATGTATAGTTCCTTATTATTAAGGACAACTAGTATTCGAAACGAGAATATTCTCTGTTGTAACCAAGAACCAGGAATGCGCATCGAGATAATAACGCACACTGACAAAAACACGAATGCGCTCTCCAATCGTTACATTAACTTTGCTCGTAACAGTGGGGCTGAAACATTGCATGCACAAATCTTATCTTTCGATTCTCTACCACGTCACTTCAGTTTTACCTGATGTCAGGTTGTTGCCAAAATTTAATTCATCGAGGAGGAAGAAGTTGCGATCAGACTGACTCCAAAACGTTTAACAACAATAAACTAAATTTACATAAAAAGACAGGAAACTGAAGAAAGGAAGGTTGAATTAAAGTATACGTCACACGGTCTATATTTTCTACTGATAATAAAAATGTTCAATTGCGTGCGGAATTTTTTTTCATCACTCAAATGAAATCTGTCAAATTTAAGAAATGCAAAAAATCAGAATACACGCAAAACACAATTTGTTAACTGTGGCATGTGGGCTGAGTTCAGTCGTGCCAAAATATAAATAACAGCAGCTAATCAATCTATAGATCTTATTGTTACGTCATGAATACACTTGGCTACGAGAGGGCATTAGAGCTATATTTAGTAACACGCCTTTTGGCTAAAAATTTCCATATTTCTGAAGAGCACTAATTTTTAAAGACCACTACTTCGTGAAGATCGCATTTTTTGGACAATCGAACTAGACAAGTAAGCTGAAGCGAACGTTTATTTGTGACAACTGCAAACGGAAAATGATGAGTTTTATGAGGGTGTATTGTTTCAGGAAATTTTCCTCATCTCTTCCTATTAATGGCGCATAATGGACTCTGAAATTCCCCTTGGCACCACTGGTGCATGGTGTAGTTGAAAACTTAATGTTACCCGAGGTTGCACCTAAAGCATTTAAATAGTCAGGAGCCAGAGTCTCAGTTAACGAGCACCAGAATATTGCAGGAAAACGATCATGATCCCAGTTTAAGTGAAATACTGATGTTGTTATCCAGCGTTGGGCTCATTTAGCAAGATATTAAGCGAACTGTGTGCTCTGAAACCTTAGACATTAGATGGTGTACTTTTATCCCATCATCTTGTAATGACGATCATAATGGGTTCAGCCCGAAGCGAAATGGAACTTGATGAAGTGATTATTATCGATGAACGTACGATTGATGGGAATTGCCATGGTGGGGTTTCCCCAACAAACAACATCGGCAAAATGTTTTGCCACTAAAGATATAAACTCAGCAATCTACTTTTTATCAGCATTAAGTGAAAAGCGGCACTCTAAGTATTCTTCTAAAAACGTTAGTGCGTTGTATCAAGGAAGTTTCAAGAAACATATGGTACACAATTTCATAATTAACATTTGTTGAAAGCTACAATGACGCTTAATGGGGGAAAATCTTAATCCCGTTTAGAAGGTAAATTGTTTTTAACAATGTATTCTTTAAGATAGGAAAGATGGAATACAGCTTCAGGTGATACAATTCTAGGGTTTTTGAAGTCATTTAGCATGAGGAAACTGAATCTTAGTTTCTTATCAATGAAAATAAAAAGATGCATTTCTAATTCAAACATCGGATGAATGAAAAGTTATTCAATTAAATGTTTTTTTATAGTTGCGCAATCTAAAAAAATTTAACTTCTTTTTATTTTAAAAATAACTTTTCGTAATGATATATTAGTATAAATAGTATACATCATACTATCACTTTACGGTTTGATTACAACTGGACTACTTACAACATAAAATTCACCTTATATAAGTTTAGAAGTTTTTAAATAATATACTGTACATTAAAAGGTAAAAGAAAATCCCACTCGTGACATATTTTATTCCTCTTCTATTCGTTCACAAAAACGACCTTTCCCCGTGAACGCTTCGCTCTTACCTCTCTGAATGATCATTCTATTCGCCATTACTTCAACACGCACTGAAGTCACAACGCGTTTAACTTTCTTCCGCACTCATGAGTTCAGAAACAAATTCCCAATAAAAAAAAGGGATGTCTAAAATAAATGAAAATCAACCGTTATGTGAGTGAGCACTCAGCCGCCAAATAGGAAATAATGTTGAAACCTAAGAAGGGAATGATACGGGAATAACATTCATTAAGAATGGTGTGCTCGAATCGTTCGGTGGCAAATCATTCGTCGCGAATGGTGAATGGTTGAAATTCTCGAGCTCTTTTGGGCATTTTGCGAAAAAAGAGCTCTGGCTTTGAAAACGCCATACGGGATCCCAACGAAGGATTTACTCTTTGAGCGTAGTGACAACCTGAAAAAGGATCATCCTTGAATGACTCTTTTCCGTGAATGATGAATTAACTTCCAAGAAAAAATGATTTATTCCATCAGTACTTGCGAGTGTTCAGTAGATTCTTTTTTTTTTTTCATTTCATGACGTAGATCATGAGGAATTTCTCAAGTTTCTTCTCATTTAATATTTTAAAGTAATTTCAACATTAGCAGGCCGTTGATGCACTTCCGTTTCGAAATTCCACTTCCGTGTTCATTTAAAAAAAATCACTTGTTGCTGTCTACACTTTTTCAGCGTTACGAAATGTTGAAATAATTATTGTGTAATGTTTGCTCTAATTAAATTTTTCTCTTTGGTTCTCGTACTCCTATGTAACGTTTTTATTTCTCGTTAAGTATTTTGCAATCTTAAAGCTACATTTTCTCTTCGGTGAATGTTGGTTTGTCAACCTGACGTTAGGTCAAAAGAGAAAGACGTATGCGAATGCTGTTTCGAATAGTATCGGAAAGAGAGAGGTAGAAAGAGAGATATTTTTTACGAGCTTTATTGAATTGCCCACATTGAATGTTATGCTTCTTTGATATTGAAGTCTCAAGTTGTTGTCGAGCTAATAAGATATGAAGCCTCCCAGGTGGCGCAGTGATCTAACCAATGGCTTATGACCATTCGTCCAAGTTGTGTCCGGATTAGAATTCCAGTGAGGCATGGATGTGGTGTTTGCCTTACGGCACTGGCTCTGTCCCTTCCCAGGATCCAGTTGCCATAAATGAGGGACGGGCGACTGCTTATAGCCCACTAGCTCACAGTGGTCTTTAAACCTACAATAAAAAAAAGATGTGTAGAGCATTCTATGTTACGAGCACATGCTGTATTCAGATGTCGAATCACTTTCTGAGTAAGTACGAATTGGAATTTTATTTCTACAATTGATGTGCTGATCTACATGTGCCAATCCAGGAGCAATAAACAGTAACTGATCTAATAAGTAGACTTGTACTTTTATCTGGCTGTAAATTCTTATCAGTACATAGTTCTGTGTTATACATTTAAGATATCTGGAGCGCGATTTAAATTTTGCCGAATACTTCAGTAAGAAGAATAAGAGTTACAGTAAAGTGTGTTTGGATTTTAGTAGTAGAATAAAAAAATAACAATATCTACAACCATATAAAAATTAAAATTATACAATTATTTGTGCACCTATATTATACCTTTTTCGTTCCTTTCCGCTTACTTTTGCATTTCCAAGATGTTTCGTTTTCGGAGTTTCATTTCGTGAATTTCCAAACAAAAAATTTCAAAATTTTTTTTGTTGTAAACACGCTTGCATTTTTTTGCAATGCATATGTTTAGCACAAAATGTATTGGTTTCAGTGCCTTCAATTCTTTGTGTCAGCATATTCAGAAACAAAATGCTTTTCAGGTATAGGTTATTATTGTCTTCTTAACACTACTTTTTATGCTTAAAAAGCTCTCAGACGTTGTTTGCGCAAAAGTGCATTTCTTTCCATAAATAAAAGTTAATTCCAGAATTCGTTCTTCTCTCATGGGAAATTATTTTTGTTTTACTTTGACAAGCACGCAAACACCATCTGCATAGCGCGTTGTTATTCCTTTAATAATTTTTCTCCCTCATTTTCACTATCATGGTAATCCTTACGTAATTAATAGCAGCATTTTCTTTACAAAGAACTAGCCGTGAAAGAAAATGCATTCAACCCGAATCTTTGTGTAGAGTATACGCTTTTCTGAAGCACGAAAGGTGGAACTGAGATCTCGACTTATCTTGCGTTATTCGGACTCGATCTAGACTCAACCTACCCTATTAGTTGTGACATACAAGCTCTAATTTACCTTTTCAGTTTGACTCTTTGTTCTTATTTGAATTCATATTATTTTTGGTTATGTTTTCTTAATTCAAAGCCATATCTCACAATAACTTAGGTTTTTTGGATTTTCCAGGCAGGCAGTCAATTCAATAAGGCATAAATAAAAGGAAGATGGGCGATGGGTGTAAGATATGTAATTTAGCTATCGAGCTTTTGACCTGTCTCTGTTTTGAAATGAGATAATTTCTTTAAATTTATTACTATATTTATTTTGGTCTACTTCTTCGTAATTCTTCACTAACTTCATCTATGTCTGAAACTTCAAGTGTAGGATTTTGTATTTCGGCAAGGAACAATGAAGAAAGGCACTGTAAGTTTTAATTAGACCATTTAATTCTCCTTTGTCTTGTATAAATAGAGATACCTAAGACAAAAATGGCCCTTCTAAGGACGTGATAGTACTGTATATATTTGAAAGAACTTCATTTTTCATTCAACAAAACTGCATTGTATATTTTAATGCTGCACTTATTCCTGAACAACAATCATAAGGTCGTTAAAAATTGTGCTTTTAAAGCTAAAAGTGTAAGTTGAGAAATTCTGTTTGAAAGAATTACATATCGGCGAGGAGTAAATCGGAAAGTACTAACCATCACTTTTTGGTTAGTAGATTTTACTTGTTTGTACATTTTGCAATACACGATGGGATGATTAATCTTCCGTTTGTTTTCAGTATTTATTTTTCTTGCTGATTGCAGTGGTCTTGCACTTACAGCATTACAATACTTTGTCACTTCTATTGTTCGAATTTATGCAGCAATGAGAACGAAGTAACGGATCTTTGTCTTTTAAATCTCCACTTTGCAAAGCAAACGTAAACCACAAAATCGCACAGCATACAACTAGGTAGGGCGTTTAATACTTTCTAAGCGAACATACTGTACAAAGATAACTTTTTTCCCCGAAAACCCACCTTTACTGTTTTGCAGTCTCCTCTGACTTGGATACACTTGTTTTACCGATCATAGAGTTGGCGAATCCCCTCTTCAAGAAACGTTTTATCCTTCTCCTCAAACCAACATTTCGTTGCCTCCTTCAGTTCAGAATGTAGGCTACCTTTATTTTTCCACATAGTATCCCGTGACTTGGATACACTTGTTGTACCGATCATAGAGTTGGCGAATCCCCGCTGCGAAAAACGTTTTATCCTTCTCCTCAAACCAGCACTTACTTTCCTCCTTCAGTTAAGAATCACTCGCAAAACACCTATTCCGAAGATTTGTTTTCACATTTTTGAAAAGAAAGAGTCACTTGGGTCGAGACCAGGTTAGTTTGGTGGGCGTGGGAGCAATTGAAATCCACATTCTGTCCCAGCTGGCATGGAAACACCGGCGCTGAAGATTGGATGGTTGTTTTGGAGAAGGAGAACACCCCGTCTCAATTTTCCTCGCCGTTTACTCTTGATGGCTTCATGCAATTATCGCAATGAAGTGTCACAATAGGCAACATTCATAGTCCTCTTATAAGTAATCCATCAACAGCGGCCTTTCGAGTCCCAAATAATAGTGGACATTATCTTCCTTGCTGATGCTTGTGTTTTGAATTTTTTTGGTGCTGATCCATGCCGCTGCATTCTCTCTTGTTTATTATCTGGGTCTCAATAGTAAACTCCATAGGTGTAGTGTGACGACATATTTTTTTTTCTGAGGGGGGGGGGGGGTACACAAATAAGTGTAAACTGATGTTTTCCTTAGGGGTGGGATTCTCGAAAATAGTTTCTCCGAAAATGCTCCTTTTCAGTTGCCATAATTTGGATTTTACATGCATCCAAAACTACGAGGTGCACCAGGCCAGGTTGATTCAATCTAATAAGGATGACAAAAAACATGCCTTACAAAGCACCTCATGCAGTCATCTGATGAAGAAAACCATCGTCAGATGACTGGTGTGTATGGAACGACTACTGATAAGCAGTCATAGCAATGCTCGCTATTGCGTAGCGTTATTTCCTTGGCTGTATGTCACACTTTATAGCATTTAAAGGCGAAAGATTTATTATTTTTTTTTCAGTTTTAAGGTTGAGGGGAACGTCCCCCCTCCCCGCGCTACACCTATGATGAATTCACGTCTGATCACCAGTCACAATGCAAAAATAGAATTCATCTGGAACGCGGTTTAAACGGTCAAGGTGAACCCGACTTGCTTCAACATGATAATTTTTCATCTCAGGTGTCAACATTCGAGGAACCTATCAGGTACAGGCATTTAATATCACTAATATCTCGTGGAAAATCATTCAAATATTGACGATACTTAAACTTCAGTTTCTCAGCAATTTGTACGACATGGATTTGCCAGTTTGACATCAACAGGTCCTCCCTTTCTGGTACATTTCATCTGTGGTCATCAACACTAAGCGTCCCTTGCGAGTGTCGTCTTCCAACGCCTGTCTTCCTCGTTTAAAGAAAGCTGACTATCTTTGACTATGGTACCATCGACGTACACACGGATCTTCTATCCATGAATATAACTTAGCGTTCCGCCTTCTTTCGCCAAAAATTAAAACACCGCTCGGTTTTGCCGTTTCATCTGCCGCTCAGCCATTGTCACCTTGCAAACTTCAATGCTCTCAAATGCTGACACAACGACGTGGCGTGGCTGTTACACAACTGAAGGATGATGCAATTACCTGCGTCGGCGGCCACCCACTACTTTCCCAGTCGGGCTTACAACTTATTGAACTACACTCGTATCACTCTAAAGTGGCGATGAAAGACAGAAATCCACGTTTTAAAATGAGTAACAGGATTTAAATCGTTGGAACTCTCGGAAAATATTTTTACAACACATCATTAATCTTTCATTGGTTAGATAATCAGCACGACATTTATCTACCTGGTGTCAAGGTCTGCGTAAAATGCACACAGAAGGCTTCACTAACCATACTTTGGTAAGCTTAGAAAACACAACATTGAATCGTTCAAAAGTATGTGCTCTATCGCGGCCGATTTGAAATTGACTTAAAACAAAAAGCAAACGATGAAATCAAAACGGTTACGGCTTACCATGGTGTTGTTGCCACCGGAATATAAATGTTCGCCCTTCTTCGTCAAGGAGCGAACGGGGTTGTCGCAACTACTAGCATATCGCAAAATGTCCACAACAACACAATACATCAAATAATGAACACTTTGCCCATATGTGCTTTTCAGGGTTTTTTTTTTCCATGTTTGGCTGTCAACGCCCACAGTGAGCAACGCGATGGGCAATAAGCAGAGCACATTGAAGGTGACAGAGGGCCCGGCTGTTGGACAGTATTTTGGGGCCCCAATATACGTGTCGTATCTAGGATTTCACTCTGGGTGGATGAAAAAAAAACACCTAGGAAAAGACTTTCCCTAAATATGATGAGGAAACCATAAAAATATCCCCGCCGTATTGAAGTGTGTATCCCATGATTCATAGACGAACCAGTGGTAGCAAGAAAATAAAATGTGAAAATGCAGTTTTTTTTGAAAAATGTATACTAGTTCAGTTCTGCTTCAATAACGCCCCCCCCCTTCCTCTATCACAATTGGGTTCAGCTTGTTGAAATTATATCGAAGTAGTGGGCAAAATAATATGATCCAAATATCATGATTCAGACGAATTCTTAATACACTTACGAAAAATGAAATTTGCGCACCTAGACGGAAGCATCGGATTAAACTGAAATTTTATGGACGTAATGATACAGATGAATGATACACGTGCTGGCAAAAACAGAGCTGCAGGACAATTACAGAAGGATCTGTGGCAGCAGTCCAGTTACCTTCAATAGCGCGTTGCACCGCCTCGTTGGGCGATACATGCTGTAATACCATCAGGTATGGAGGCAAACAGACGCCTGATGTTGTCCTGCGACCGACTGGCCCACACGCAATGAACGGTGTATTCCAAATTCCTGATAGTGCGGCACGGCGGCAGCTGGAGCTTCAACTGGTCCCACACATGCTCGACAGGGGACACGTCTGGGTAGCGGACAGGCCATGGAAGTGTCTGAATATGACGTAGACAGTCTTGGGCAACCTGAGCCGTGTGCATGCAGGCATTATCCGGCTGGTATAGCGCACCTGAAATCCCGGCCAAGAGTGAGATCAAATGGGGCCGTAGGATCTTATCCACATACCGCTGGCCCGCCAATGATCCACGTACCACTACTAGAGCTGACCGGCTATTGTAGGCTATGGCATCGCAGACCATAACGCCTGCAGTGGGAAAGGTGTTGCGCTCGATAGCGAGGTTAGGATTGCGCCATTGACCCGGGGACCACCACACCCGGACACGATGATCATCTGTCCCCAAAACGAAGCGGCACTCATCGCTAAACATCACACGTCGCAGTCTGTGGCGTTGCACGTCGCTCTGGCCTGGCACCACTGCACACCGAGCAGGTGATGTTCCGGTGTTAAAGGCAGAACACGTAAGGGACGCTGGGATCGCAATTCGCTTCCACGAGATGTCAGGAAATGGTTCGTGGGCATACAGGAGCCGCTACATCTGCCTGTATAGTGGACCGTGTCCCCGTGGGATACGTTCGTGCCTGGCGCGCGATCCGTCGATCCTCTCTGCCGGTGGTCCTCCTGGTCCGTCCGGAGCCGCTCCGCCGTGTGGAAGTGCCGTCACGTGTGCACTGCTCCCAACACAGTGGGATAGTATGGTCAGAACGATCCTTCTTGCTGGCTATATGGCCCGCAGAATACCCTGCTATTTTCAGCTCGATCATTATGCCTCTCTTAAAGTCGGTAAGTTGCGTAAATCGACGTCTCTAGCGTCTACCCGGAATTCTTATCACTCTGTACTCTTGCTTGCGTCGGCCGGTTCTTTCACTTTCATGTGGCATCGACTACACGGCGGTCTATAAGGCTGCCGGTTCGTGTTTGCAGCGCCACTACAAAGTATGCGATCATGCACAATCGAACAAAACGTGGATCATTTGCATACCAGCACGCACTCTGGCTATTTGCAAAGTTTTGCGGTTGTAGCATGTTTCCTTCTAGTTGCGCAAATTTCATTGTCCGTGAGTGTATATGGAAAGTTCCCCCAACTACAGATGTGTCCAACATTCTTCTGTAATGGTTTCGAAATATTTGAGGATGGACTGATGGAGACTATATGTTTTGCGGACTCGTCTTGAAAATGCGGAAAAAAATAGACATTTTGTTTCACGAGTCAGTTTCTTATAGTTTTTGCTGTGCCATCTGAAAAAACAAAACAAAAAAAAGCTGTAGAACTCTGTTCATTCTTCAAGCATTGTGCATAATTCTAGGGCCCCTTGAAAATGTGGTACCCGGGGCTGCAGCTTCCTCTTAAATGGACTCTGGCGATAGGTCGTCGGCAGTCCCTAATTTAGGGCCACTGGTTCCAGGAAAAGGAGAGAGCCAGAGCGGTAAAACAAACACAACATTCGTGCATCCTCGGAATCCAAAATGGCTTGCCAAGCAGTCACTTGATCAGACTTCTTATCAGTATTCAGGCATTTGAGAACCCATTTGGCTGAGAGCTTTCTCATGTCAAAAATCTCGTGAATAATATAGCTTAATCTTTCTCGAGATAACGCCAGGGTGTCTGTTATCTTTCTAGTCGATATTCTTCGATCATCTAGGATCATGGAACAAATGGCATCTGCGTTTTCTGGAATTTTACTTGGATTGGTCTCCCAGAACGTTCTTCGTCTTCGGTGCTCAAATGTCCTGTTCTTAACCTAGCAACTTAGGTCTTGACTGTAAATTAGAAAGGGCACTTGTCGCTTAATGTAACCGGTGTTTAGTCATAAATTTGTTTGGCCGAGTTCCCTTTTAGGAAAAGGTATTTCATTGCTGTTTGACACACTTTTGCGGTTAAGTCTGTGCTGTTTTGCATCATTATCATTTCATACCTACAGAAAAAGATTGAAATAATCGGGCTACAATTATGATATTTGGTCAGACATACACTACTGTTTGTGAAAATTGCAGCACCAAGAAGGGACCATGCGATTCGAATGAAATTTATACCACGCATTACTGATATGACTGTACATAAGTGATTTAATTTTTAGAACAATACAATAATTTTTACCTACAAAACTCAGTATCTTGTGAAGCCTCCGCGAGCTGCAATTAGAATTTTTAGACGGCGTGGTATTGAATCGAACAGCCATTGGATGGTGTCCTGGGTAATTGCTTGCCATAATTCGAGTCCACAGATCATTGGTACTGGCCACTGGAGGACTTTGATGGGCCCGTTGCCGAGTGACCATATCCCAGACATGTTCAATAGGCGACATGTTTGGCGAACGTGCAGGCCAGGGAAGAAGCGGTATTTACTGTGCTGTGAAGAGGGCTTGAACTTCCCTGGCAACATGTGGTCGCGCATTGTTCTGCTGGAATATAGCTCCAGGAGTGCTCTAAGAGAAGGGTATGACTTCTGCCTGAACAACTTTCCTGATGTAGCGTTGGCTGTTTGGATTGCCCCCAAGTCGTAGCTACCGAGACTGCCAATGGCAACCCACATAATCACACTTGGCGTTTGGCCCCTATAACGCTCGACAATGCATGATGGAAGAAAGCACTCACCACAAGATTATCTAATGCGAATGCGGCCATCATGGTAGTGCAAGTTGAATAGGGACTCGTCCGAAAACACGAAATGTTGCCAATCAGAACGCCAATGTCTGTATTACAAACCCCATTGCAGCCTGAGGCGTCCATGCTTCAGGGTCAAAGGAATCCGCCGCAAATAGGTGCGTGCAACCAATCCTCTGTGCAGCAGACGGCGTCGAACTGTGGAGGCAAACAATACCACACCTGTTGCAGTGCTCTACTGTTGTGCTGGTTCATCACACCATGAGGATGAGGTGTAGGTCGTTTGGAGGTGTCGTCATATTTCTTGGTCCACTGCCGGATTGTCGATGAACCTGGTTCTCCTCGGTCCACTGCAGCAACAAGCGCATCGCTGTCGTGGCGAGAGCTGCAACCCATCCGAACCGCAATATTGCGGTGCAAAAATGCACCTTCACGTAGACCAATCATTCGTCCTCGTTTAAACTCCGTCGTATAGTGATATTGCATCCTTCATCGTCGCCTATGCATTATTGAATCCTGGAGACCCTTTACAAATCGCTGTTCGCGATGCTCTACTGGTATGTATGATCAAATGATCATATGTAGAGGATTTTAGGAAGGGAGTGTCTGACCCCAGGTCTTAAACAATCCTTAGAAATAGGAAGCTAGGAGATTTGGGCTAGAGTGCCCGATAGGAAAGTGACACGGAATCGAAGTAGAAAGGGGGAGGAAAACGCCCTTATTTATTACCGGGGGCCAGTACCAGGGGTCCGACGGCTTAACGTGCCCATCCGATGCACGGCGGATGTTTTGTGGATCGAGCGTTCGTACCTGCCTGGGATCGAACCGGAGGTCCTTTCCGCAGCAGTCACAAACGTTGCCCACTAGGCCACCCGCGGCCCCTACTGATGTGTATCCTAAACACCCTTCTCTTTATACCCCTCACTCGACTGTCCAGAGGGCGCTGCCGGGCTAAAACATGCGCAATGACTCTTCACTTCTAATCATTTGCATGTCCTACCCTGCTCTGCATATGCTGTAAGTTTCACGTGATTACCATCATTCCTTCATGGTGTTGCAATTTTTACAAGGTGTAGTTTACAAATTAATTTTGGTATGACGGAAGTATTATCAGTCTAAGAGTATATGACATAACTTATGAGCACACCTACGTACTCTTTCCCCTTTGTTTTTCAATCAACATTATTCCACTTGCACACCAGTATTCCCCTACGCTATTGCAATTTCGTCCTGAATGCCATCATTTCTATTCCTCCGTTCAAGGACAGTGCGCAGCAGATTTTCTCCCCCTCTCTAAATATGGAATTTTATTACATTTTGTTCGTTAAAATCGCTCACATTAGCCGTAAAGAGTTCCTGTTTTGCCCGTGGAATTCGAGATTTCGCTAAATACGGGATCGTTATAAGAGGGTTCTAATGTATCATTTGTTGACATGCAAGTGCACAACTATTTACGGTAGTGCAGTACAGTTGACGGCAATGAACCTCAAGTCAATAAGGGCATAAAACTTTTAGTTAGTTAAAAAAAATAAATATTTGTGCTGTTTGTCAGGAACCCTATCGTGTGAATTAAGTATAATTAAAAGAAAAGCCCACGGTACTCATTGTTATTAAAAAGACAAGCACCTATTGCAGATCCTCTCATACATGCGTGAATGATTAGGCTTTAAAATTTCATGACAAAGCGACTGCGTTATCGTATTTCCTTTCCGAACCAGTATTTCGTGTCTTCATGAGGAAATTGATCGGAAGTAAAGGAGAGCGGTGATACCGAAAGCGAAAGGTTTTATTACCGTGAAAAAAAAAAGAAAGAAAATGCAACTTCTGCTGGCATTCACTCACAGCAGAGTAAACCGGAACAGAAAATCCTTTGGAGATATTCCAACACCAGGAAACTGCTATCTCATGCAGTAAGTTCTCTTCACAAAGACATCAAAAAGTTCGCACCGGCCCACCATCTGTCGTTTACAGCAAGAGGAAGCAACCGGGAATTTCTGTTGCTGTATTTTTTCTCTCAACAGATAACACCGAACACTCCTTAAATCAGAAATGTCAAGTCCAGACCTGGCTCACGAAATTGAAACATTCTTTTGGAAAGCCTTGAGGTGGGGTGTGATGCTGCTATCCCCACTTCGATTTCTGCATTTTATTTTTATTTTCTTGCTGTTCTTATTCCAGAGGCGACATGCTTTTCCAGAGATTTATACCTCAATAATCAGTCTCGCGACAGGTAAACCTAGTTTTCCTTACAATATTGGAGCGACTTTTCTTCGATGAAGGAAGCTTTACGTCCTATTCTCGATAATAATTTATTTCAATCCGTCGTTATAATCAAATGTAGCTCACGCTGGTTTAAAACTGTGTAATTCTTATTGTATCTAAATATTTCCACTTGATAATTTGCATAAACAACCTACGTCCAAAATGTTCCAGGACTGACGTAATGAAGAACACATAAAAAGTACATTACTCGCAAATAATGCTGGTCACCTTCAAATACTACCCTTTTGAATCAAAACACAATTCCCAGAGTTTCTGAAGATCCTGGAAACAGTTCCAGGATGTCGGCAAGTTGTTTTGTCACTGCTGCTTGGATAGATGTAATGTCTACATGATACTGTCCCATTAGTGCCCGTTTTATCCTGGGGAACAAGAAGTTACAAGGTGATATATCAGGGGAATACGGCGGATGTGGCAACATGTTGGCGAGCCAGGAACAGTCGGACTGACAACGCGGTATGTGGTTTTGTGTTATCATGGAGCAAAGACCAATTTCCGGATTCCTACTAGGACAAGCCGCCAATGGTAACGCATAACTCCGACACAGTTTTCAAATCTTGAGCGAAGCTATTGCAAAATCTAAGCTCATTAAGGCCGGTGGCGTATATTTGAGGCTAGTTAAGCTAGCTACGAAGCCCAGAGAATGCACAAATAAAACTGAATTAAATATACACAAATAAAAGTCTATTATCAACGGTATTAAAATATGTTGATGCTTTCGCTGCGAAAAAAAAAAACTCGTACGCATTCACTTCTTTTTATTCAGTCTGGCGAGCGAAAATCAACGACATAACGCAAGCAGCTCTTCCAGAGTCTTCGCAGTTCTGGTGCGAAAACCTTCCGTATCATCGCCTGCTAGCGTTTCCATGACAACATAAATCAGCTGGTAAAGAATGGACCATTGCTTTGGGCAGCATAGGGCACCGGGTGTCCTAGTGGGCAACGTTCGTGACTGCCACGGAAATGACCTCAGGTTCGATCCACTATATACTCGCCGTGCGTCAGATGAGCACGTTAAGCCGTCGGACCCCAGGTACTGCCCCCCCGGTAATAAATAAGGGCGTCTTCCTCTCCCTTTCTACGTCGCTTTCGTGACACTTTCCTATCGGGCACTCTAGCCCAAATCTTCCAGCTTCCTATTTCTAAGGGTTGTTTAAGACCTGGGGTCAGACACTACCTTCCTAAAATCCTGTACATATGATCTGATCTGATCTGCTTTGGGCAACGGTTCGCTCAGAACAGAGAAGTATTAGACTATCTGATGCACTCAAATACTCCCGCCCATAAGAGTGTTTCGCGAGAGTTACGTTTCAGTTTTTGTGAAGTGTCAATGAAATAAAATCAGGGATATTATATGTTAAATTCGTGGCTTTGTTGGATTAGAACTGTTTTGATAAATTTTGTGAAAGCTTTCCTGAACATTTACTTAAAGAATTTAATAACTCTATGCTTCAAATTTTGATACAGCTCGACTAAAAAATGAACTGAAGGTGTTTTATTCCCTTGATGAATACAAAAACAAATCAGTAAGAGACATTACGTGTTACATAAAGTTGAATAAATTGGACATAGTGTTTAGTGAGGTGTACAAATTAGCAGACCTCATATTAAACTTTCCATCAACAACTGCCGAAAGGAGTTTTTCTGTGCATTATAAAGAATCAAGATATATCTTAGAGTCACACAAGGACATGCACATTCGAGCAACTTGACTGTTATGCCAATAGAGAAAACCATGCTTTTTAAATATGAAAATGTACTCGGGAGAAACATTCTGTGAAAACGTAACACTCAAGTTCACACAAAGGAAAGAAGAATGGAGTTCATGTACAAATAAGTGTTCAAATCGTAATCCTTATAATTATTTGGTATCATGTTAGAAATGGCATGTACCTAAATTCTAGAAAAAAAAAGTTACTTCTATTACTTAACAATTAAGAATTAAACTTCTCAGTTAAAAAAAAAACAGTATTGGGGGTAGGGAGGGGGTGGGGGACGGGTGAGATAGCCCAGGTCTCGGACCCAAGATATGCCACTGATTAAGGCGTCTATTATAATAAATTCTAAAATACGAACGCATAAAATGTATGACTTCCAGAACAAAGGTACGAAACATTCTTAAAAAGAAATGCCTAAAATTTATCGTGAACTACTTTCCTTCACGCCTTCACGTTGGTTGTGATCAGGTTACATGTAAACAAAGAGGAAAGACACTCAGATCGGGAACCACGTTATTCATTTTGTATCGCGAAAGACAGACACACACATATACACAAACTTCCTTTTATTATTATAGATTAAGTAAGTGTTGAGCTAACAGACGGAGCCTTTCTATTCCTTCGTTTTTCAATTCAAACGACTTTTTAAAATCAATGTTAGTGAGCCGCTTTCGTGAAACTGTTCAAGTAAAAGGCCATTTAGTTTTAATTCAAATTCCTCAATGACATTGAATTTCGGGAATCGGAAGGCGTCAAAACCTGGTCATGGACGATGTCCAGTCGCACGTCATAAATCACGGTGATAGGATGTCTCATGTCGTAGCTATTCCCGAACAACTAATTGTCCCGAGCCTCGTATAGAGAGCGAATTTTTTCAATTATTATTAAAATTGGTCAGTCTTTTAATGGTAGTTATTTTTATACGACTCGACCAATCACCATGATACCAACCCCATGCCACTCACCATGTTCTTCCCTTTTTCTGTGTCAAGTGTCACCGCGAACGGCTGAAGATCTTTGGCGGAGATAGGTAACAAACAACTCCTTCTCAAAACCTGGAAAACCCCTAAAAATGCAAGTTTTTGGACGATTATTCCTCAATGTTACGGAATTTTGGGAATCGGGAGGAGTCAAAACCTGACCATGGGCGATGTCCAATCGCATGCAAAAAATCACTGCGATCGGATGTGTTATCTCGTACCCGTGCCATAACAATTAATTGTCTGGACTATCGTAAAGAGAGCTCCGCTCGGTCTTCGGCCTCGCTCTGCTCAATAACTGTGGACGACGGCGACGACGAATACTACTACAAGCAAGTCATAAGACTTGCTTGTAGAATTCTTCATTTACGGTTTGATCGACTGGTACGAATTCCTTGTGAAGGAAGGAATTCATACCAAAGGACCATACTGATAGCCTCTTTCAAATACCCTCAATTCGAAAGAGGCTATCAGTATGGTCTTTGTCTTTGATGGTTGCATGCTGGCTTTTTTGGTCGATGGTGAGCGGGTATTTCTCCATCAAACAGAAACCATCGCTCTCCCCACGTTTACAAGTGAGTCACGGACAAATTACCACCGGCCGCCACCGGGAATCGAACCCAGGGTCCCCCACAGTCACGCGTCGGGTATGCTTCCACCGCACCACAGCGGCCCCGAACCCCTCCAGACCCACACACACCAACTGCCAAACCAATTGGCAGATTGCCTCCTGGAACACCGCACAATGCTGGGGATTCACCAAAGGTGGTATGTAGCAACTGAACAAATAATTAGAAGGCGAATAAATAATAATACAGACACCCGGACGTGGACCAGGGACATCAAACGGGAAGCCATCGCTCTCCCCACGTTTACAAGTGAGTCACTGAAAAATTCTAATTCAGAATTTTTCCGTGACTCACTTGTAAACGTGGGGAGATCGATGGCTTCTATTCATCTATCGTCTGCGCTATTGCATTCAATTCTGCTTCTACACGCATCCACAATCCGTTGGTTGGGACAGGCGGCGTGGCTATGCGAGCCAGTCGTTGCGCGATAGCACCCTGGACGTTCTCTATAGGCGACAAATCTGGCGAGCGAGCAGGCCAGGAAAGACAAGCTGCTTGATGCGCACATAATACGTCTTGGAAAGTACGAGAAACATGGGGTCGGGCATTGTCTTGTTCGAAGACGACTCCCGGGATCGTCTGAAGGAAGGGTAGAAATTTAGCTTCCAACACTTCCGTGGTGTAGCGTTCTCTGTTCAATGTGCCTGTGAAGCGTAGAAGGCGAGTGTATGAATGAAACGCAATAACGCCCTAGATCATCACGTTCGCTTTGGGACCAGGTATGGCGCTGAAAAATGCAGCCTTTCAGATGCCATTCACCACAGTATCTGCGAACAAGGATTAACCCGTCGTGATGCATTAGATTGAATATGGACTCGTCCGAAAAGACAATATGCTCCCATTAAGCACTCCAGTTTTGACGTTCGGGGTACCACTGCAGTCGCTGGCGCCTATGGTTCAGAGTCAAGGGGCGGCGAGCAACAAGGCATCTCTGCAGCAATCGGTTCCATTAATAATTTAGGGCCACATATTCTACGGAAGACAGAGAACTAGTGCTGTGAGAAAAACTCACTACCCATGTGCCTTTCGGGGCTCGAATCCACACCACTCGTCTTAACGCTCCGACCACTGCGCCATCTACATCTGGTCCATGCTATTACTGCACCTATAATCCAGTCCCAGGTAAGAATTAAACGAAGTTTAACACGTATAGCATCACGGGTGCGAATATCGTGAATAGACACATGTCGTTTTAAATGTAACGTTTTTTCTTTTCTCCTGTATTCATACATTTGATGAGTTTTTGAGATTCTAAATAATGGAGATACAATTTTTAACTGTCAAAATCGTCTTTTACGTGCTTTCAGATATGTACCTTATTATGCACATTCTCTCAAAATACAAAAAACAAACAAGAAAGTTGACACCGAATTTTTAGATGTAATTAGCACGTCTTTTGAATCCGTTCTGACGCGAATTAAATTTATCAAAGCTATTCAAAGTCAGTGGGTCTTGTTTGGAAAACAATCAACCGGTTCCAACAATCGAAAAAACATCCAGGAACAAAAATCTCTACTTAGTTCCAACAGCGGCTAAAAAGCATGTTACGAAAATTAACAAATGGCAAACAAAAAGTTTCTTATAGTATAAGGAAGGTACCAGAGACAAAGAGAATTTCAAATCGAACAGTTAAAAAGTGAAATATAGACAAAAACATGATATAAGTCTAAGTCTACTAGCGGAAAAATTTTGTATAACGGAAAAAATGAAAATAGGCGAAAATTATTCTTCATGGAAAAAGCTATGCATGGGAAAAAACTTTTCCGTCAGCAGAGATACCGAAAAAAATATTTCTATCTTTACGCCTTCTTGTGGGAAATCTGTGCATTACTTAAAGAGGAGAATGATCCACATCTCTGATGTAGCGAATGGCACGAGTAAAGAAGAAAATTTTCAATAGTGTTTTAGAAGCGGCGATACAGCTGCAAACTGACGTACACAAACACCACCTACCGAAAGAGCTGTGAACTAAAACGTTCTACATATACTAGACTAAAGTGTTCTACAAGATAAATGGCACCCGGTGTTGAAATAATTTTTTAAACCGCAGATGTAAAAGCAGAGATATTGAGAAAAACGGATTAAGCATTTGCGCCCCTAACGGCAAAATTGTGAACTATTTTGGACAGAAAATGCACACTCGGAGTTTGCATAGTTAGTAGTATCTGATTGAAAAAGAAGTTTTTCAATCGCGTTATTAGTCCCGCAGATATTGTTGTAAACGGAAACGTAAGCTAACGCTTTCTGTTGGCAGACTTATGCGCTAAGAAAAATTTGAAAATACACTGCTGGCCACCCAAAATGCAACACCAAGAAGGACATGAAATAGCAAAGCCAGATTTACTGGACACATAACAACAGATACAAAGATGAAACGATTGAGCTTACAGGCCCGTGCGACTTGCGGAACACGCAGAAATCAATGGTTCGTGTGGGCCCCATAGCTGGCAATAACGGCCGCTACACGCCGCGGCATCGAACGAAAGAGGCTTTGGATGTGGGCTTGGGGTATGTCGGTCCACGCTGCTTCCTCACGTTGCCACAGTTCATCAGGCGTAGCCGTGGGAGGTGCTTGCCGGGCCACTCGGTTGCCGATCAACGACCAGACGTGTTCGATGGGCGGCATATCGGGAGAACAGGCGCACCACGGCAGCAGTGACACCTGGTGGGCCGTGAAGAATTGTTGCACGATGCGTGCCAACTGCGGGCGCGCATTGTCCTGTTGAAACGTGGCCGCTGGCAGGTGGTGCAGGTAAGGGAGGACTACAGGCTCCAAAACGTCGAAGATGTAGCGGTGGCTTTTGAGTGTACCGGCGATGCGTACCAGAGGGGTGCGGGTGTCACATCCAATTGCGCCCCAAACCATAACGCCTGGCGACGGACCGGTATGGCGATGCATAATGCAGGCGTCATACAGTCTCTCGCCGCGGTGCTGCCACACGTGGTTCCGACCATCGTGGGGTTGCTGGCAGAAGCGGGATTCGTCGAAGAAGACAATGTTGGGCCATTCCGTAGTCCAGGCGCGGCGTTCAACGGCGCATGCCGCCGCACTCGCCGGTGGTGTAACATCAATGGTATACGGAGCAATGGGCGCCTTGCGACAAGTCCCCGCTCCTACAGACGACGTCGAACGGTACGTGCTGACACAGGTTGTTGCAGAACACACCCTAATTTCTGCGCTAACGTTCGGGATGTGGCTGTGCGAGCCGTCAATGCCCGCCACACAACATGCCGGTCCTCTCATTCGGTGGTGTGCCGCGTCTGTGGCAATCACTCACGTCGGTCCGTCCGTCCCTCCTGCACCCACTGAATCCATACTCGCCTCACTGTGGCTGGATGTCGTCCCACACGGGCGCCGATGTTTTGGTACGATAAACCACTGTCGCGATAAGCCACTATTCGTCCTCTGTCGAACTCCGAAACGTGCTGGAATGACTAAGGTATTGTGTAACGAGGTATCAGGAAGCTTCCCACACACAGGTCCGGCAGCATAACACACTTCCACTACTTACACCCAGCCTTCTGTGCACCCTTCTTATAGTGCTTCTTGGTGGAGTGCCGGGCGCACATGATTTGCATATGCCCTGCAATACTAATCGTTTGCATGTCCTCTCACGGGCGACGCATGCTGCGAATTTCAGGCTAATCGGATGCTTCCTTCTTGTTGTTGCATTTCGGGTGGCCAGCAGTGTAGATATCTTCCTTTAATTCTCCAATGAGGAATGCTGTTTTAATGTCAAAGTGTCTGACATTCATTGTTCTATGTCCAGCAATGGTCAGTGCAGTTCTGATAGTACTATGCTTTACTACAGGCGCATATGTGACATCATAGTCTTGTCCCAGGATTTTGGGTATATCCTTTAGCTACGAGACGTGCTTTGTGTCTTATTTTCCTCCATTGCTTGTATTTCTTCATCTGTAGCTTGTTGCCATTTTTGTTTTTCTTCTTCATTGTCTATGCTCTGCGTTTCTTTCCAATTATTAAGCTCGTAAATTGGCTACGTAGTGGCAAGATATGCCAGTCTGTCTTTTGGTTTGCCTTTAGTGGACCTTGCTGACCTTCTAAGGGTTGTAGTAGTAGTTTCCTTGACATTAGAATGTGGGATTTCTGCGTTTCTTCCAATAGGAATGTCTATCACGTCATCTGGACTTGTTTCACTTGGTTTGCATGAATTTGGATTCTGATTAGATTCTTGAAATTTAACATTTCTTCTAACTATGACTTTGTTTGTCTTCAGTTACAAAATTCTGTAACTTTTAGATGTCATTGTATCCTAAGAATATCCCTTCTTGAGCATGGTCACGGAACGTTTTCCTTAGCTGTTTTAGTACAAAGACAAATACCCTACTTCCGAATACTTTCATGTGACCTATGTAGGGTTTATATCCCATCCAGTTCTCAAATGGGGTTGTACCTGTGGTCTTAGAGGGCAATATATTCTGTATGTATGTTGCGGTCAAGGTTTACTCTCCCCAGTATTTGTTGTGAAGATTGGCATCCAGTTTTATTGCCTTTGACATTTCTTGCAGATATCTGTTCTTTCTTTCTGCTATTCCATTTTCCTGTGGTGAATACGGATTGCAGGTTTGATGTTGGATTCCTTGTTATTTGAGAAAATTTTCAAACTCTCTATTAATATATTCTCCGGCGTTATCAGTCCTTACAGCTTTGGGTTTCCCCCAAACTTGTTGCATACTGCAGCGACATATTCTTTCAGTTTTCCAAGAGCTTCATCCTTAGTACTCAGCAGGTATGTATATGTGAAGTGAGAGTAGTCGTCAATAAAGGTGATGAAGTATCTCTTCCCTCCAACTGATATTTCTTGCATGGAATCACTAATATCGGAGTGAATCAGATCTAATGGTTTACTTGATGTGCGAGTGCTTTTCCCAGTGTGCGGCATCTGTGTAAGTTTTGCTTTTATACAGCTTTTACAGAATTCAATTTTCTCACACTTGGATAATTTTAAACCTTTTACTAGATTCTTTTTATTCATGTATTTTATTATGTTGTAGTCCCTATGACCCATCCTTCTATGGCAGAAATTTAAACAAATGTTATTTTTACAGTGGATAGATACCGAGGCTTGTGCTTTGATGTCTACTGTGTGTAACGTGTACAATGTTTGCTCATCTGTAGTTCCCATAGCTACGACTTCACCGTTGCGATTTATATAGCATTGATCGTCAACAAAATTCACTTTTAGACCTTTGCTACATATTTTATTTACAGAGATGGAACTACTTTCTAGTTTAGGAACATACAGAACATAATTTATTTTAATTTCATTTACCTTCCCTGTGTCAGTTAAGCATTGAAGTTGGCCCTGACCAATTCCCTCATATTTCAGCTTATCTCCACATGCTGTAACGATAAAATCGTCTAAATCACAGTTTAGCTGTTTGAAGAAATTTTTGTCGTTGGTCATGTGGACTGTAGCCCCTGAATCAATTGCCCATATCTGGCTTTTAGACATCCTAGATTTTGTGAGAAATGAGTTTTCTTCACTTTCCTTTCTGTTTGGCAATTCATTTTTCTTTTTGTCAGGCGATTTATTTCTGTGTGAATGGCTATCTGTTACTGTTTTAGCTGTGTATTTCTGATGCTTATTCCTTGTCTCTTGACTAAGTGGCTTGTAAGTGTTTTTATTTTTATTTGCATTTTTAAAATGCCAGCAGTCACTTTTGGTGTGATTTCTTCTATTACAGTAAGTACAGTATTTTTTAACTTTATTCCTAACTCAATTTCTATTTTGCCTGTCACTAGCCTTGAATACTGTGTCAGATTGTGGTGTGTCTTCAGCTCCTTCTTGTCTTGAATTGTACTCAGCAATGAGCTTGTTTTTTATCAGCTCCTTCTTGTCTTGAATTGTACTCATCAATGAGCTTGTTTTTTTATCAGCTCCGTAGTTAACTCTTCTTCAGGTCCAGCCTCCAGGGCAGTGATTAATGTATCATACACAGCGCGTCAAAGAATTTTTAAGACTGGCGCTAGATTTCAGCATACAATGGCACCACCAGTGTAATCGCGAATGCGTTATAAACCGTGACCATCTGCTTGCTTTCTGCCAAAAGTACTGCGCAGTTGTTAAAGTAACTCAAACGAAACGGCCGTTCATTAGAGAAGTAAACTTTTTTTCGTGTTGAATTATTAAGATGGAACAAAGGGCTGTTATTAAATTTAACGCAGAACTTAGTAAAAGTGTCTCGGAAACGTACCAAACGATGAAACAAGTTTACGGTGAGTTTTGTTTAAGTAGATCAAATGTTTTCTTGTGGCACAAACGTTTTTTGAACGGAAGAGATACGCTAGAAGATGATAAGCATACCGGAAGACCAAGTTCATCTAGGACACCTGAAATTATTAAAAAAGTGCGTGATTTCGTGGCAAACAATCGATGTGCGTCACTAAGAATGATGGAAGAGTCTTTAAACATCAACAGCGAAACGATTCGAACCATCCTGCATGAAGATTTGGGCAACGCAAAAGTCTGTGCTAAATTTGTTTCACACTTGTCTAAAAAATCAAAAATCAAGGAGAAGTGCACATTGCAGAGACAACATTTCAGCCGCCGAAAATGATCAAAATTTCTTAAAACCGATTATTACAGGTGATGAAACATGGTGTTTTCAATATGATCCTAAAACAAAGCGGCAAAGTGCGGAATAGAAGTAAAAAAACTCACCACAAGCAAAAAAAAACAAGAAAAGTTCCACCGAAAATCAAAACAATGCTCATTGCATTCTTCGATAGTAAGGGTATTATCCACAAAGAATTTGTTCCAAGTAGGCAAACAATTACTGGTGAGTTTTATTTAAATGTTTTGAGACGTTTGATGGGCAGAATTTGTCGAATTCGCCCAGAATATCGGGATGAAAACATTTGGTGTTTGTTGCACGATAATGCACCCAGTCACACCTCACTTCTTGCTCGTAGATTTTTGGCGAAAAATAACGTCTGTGTGTTGAATCATCCACCGTATTCGCCTGATATAGCACCCTACGACTTTTCTTTATTCCCAAAACTTACAATGGCGTTAAAAGGGTGTTATTTTGATGATATTTCGACCATACAAACTGCTTCGACGCGTGCTTTGGAGGCAATTCCGCAAAGTGAACTGGAACAGGCATTCGAATGATTATTAAATCGCTGTAACAAGTGTATTGAAGCCGGAGGGGACTTATTTTGAATAACAAACCAAAACAAATTATAATTTCTTGTTTCTATTTCATTTTACAGACCCAGTCTTAAAAATTCTTTGCCACACTGTGTATGTACTGGGTAAGCTACAAAGCATAACTGCAACAATATGAGAATCTTTAATATTTTCTCATGTCTCTAAGTTTCTGTACTAATTCAATCAAAGAGTTTACGTGTGACGGCATATTTTATGTGTCACCGAGTTTTTTACTGCAAAACCTTCGTAGTAAGTACAGCTGACTAGTTAAATTGGATCTTTCATGTGTTCTCCTAAGTGCCTGCCAAAATTCGTGTGCAGATTCAATAAGTTTATAAATTGGTCGTCTTCGACCATTAGAACAATCGTTGCCCTAGCCATGGAGTCCCTTTGCAACCATTCTTGGGTTTTGTCTTCTGGAACTTTGTCTGTGACAACTGACCAAAGATTTTCTTCGAGAAAAAGCATTTGCATTTTGAACTTCCATGTTGCGTAATTATTGCTGTTTAGTTTAATAAAAGGTGCTTGAACATTTTGAGCATACATCCCAATTTATATGCATTCGTTGAAATTTCAATGATAATACTTTCTTTCATACAGGCAGCAAAAAAAAAAAAAAGATTTTTTTTTTTGTTATCGCGAACGACGAAACGTCGACAGCAATGGCAAATCGGCTCCTTCCTGGACGAGTTAATAAAACTCTACTGCGCAGCTAAGAAACGAATGTAGAGTCACGATTTCAATCCACTGAATTTTACCTTTCCTTGATTTACACTTGATTCACCGAGACTTGAGCGAATCAGTCTTATAATCATTTGAAGGGTAATGGAAAGTAGTTAATAGTGGTTTAGTTTAGTCTTACTAAATCCACGCATGCCCAGTGGAGTAAGTCATCAATGAATTAGTGATGATACCACATTGGATGGAAAACATTTTGAAGTGAATAAATCGATTGAAATGAAACTTTATTAGTAATCCAAAAGCACACATAGATTACAGCCAAGTCAAGTGGACAGAAAAAGAACACTTTTATATCCAATTGATATGTGGATGAGTTCACATGTATAAACAACAAAAAAAAAGGAATAACATGGTGACTTTACCAAATAAACACACACACCACGTAGATGAACAACAGCACACGCGCAGCAAGCGAGACGACTACTCGAACAAGATAGTTCTTACAGGTACAGTTTTTATGCGCATTCTCTCTCACAGGATCGCTTGATGCTTTTAAGAGGTGGACATTGTAACGTTCCTCCGTCTGCAGAGCGCGAGGAAAAAATTAGCTTCCATGGAGCGAATTGCCAACAGTTTGTGAAACGTTGGGATGAATGTAAACCGAAACAAGTGTGACGGGAGTGTGAGCAGACATTGTTACATCATCGTCACATCATCTGTCCCACACAGTCATCTTCAATTCTCAATCTGTTGTTGACTGATACATTTAGGGGTTGGCAATCTGTTAGACCAGTAGTGGCCAACCTTTTACATACCATGCGTCAATTTTTTCACGTATGAGTTCAGATGTGCCATACAACTCAAGTTTGGGGTTGAAAAATAGGGATAGGGGTAGGACATTCTTCGCTTAGGGGAGGAAAAGGAATAACTCAATCACGCAATTAAATTAATTAATTAATTTACACCAGTTCAAAAGACACGTTTATGGGAGCACCAATCTACAATAGTCAGAAATGATCTCTTTTGTTTACAGACATAATTGACATTTTTAAATGATTTAATTACTGTATATAAAACAATATCTATTACAGCTGTCATTACTTACCATTAATGAAACTTTTCAGCTTGTTTGGATTTCGCTAGTCTTTCAATGTTTGGTGTTAAATTTGTTACTGAGAGCAGCAGAGAATTCTTCAAATTTGAATCAGTTATTCGCGACCTTGATTTGCTTTTAATCAAGTTCATGGACGAAAATGCTTGTTCACATATGTATGACGTTCCAAAGCGACATATATAACTTTTTGCAAATTATCTTAGCTCTGAGAAATGTTCACAGGGTAATGAACGCCAGAAATTAATTATGTAAGAATCATTTTGATCTGGAAAAAGCTCATCAAATTTCATTTTTAATAATGAATTTGTTTTTAAATCAATCACATCCATTTGTATGTTACTAGGCATCTGCATTATGTTTTGTTCACTAAGTGAAAATGGGTTTAGAAATGCGAGCACACAGTTTTCTTCTTTAGCAAAATCATGAAAACGACTTTCAAATGACCCTTGCAATATCTTGATTTTTTCAATATATTTGGTCAAATTGCTAATATCCGCAGTACATTCACTCTGCTCTTTCAAGTGTGGAAATTGAGTCAAATCCTCATTTTCTAACTGAGAGATGAACAGTTTTAATTTCATTTTAAATGAACTGATGCTGTTTACTAAGCTAGGAAATAGTTTATTCTTGCCTTGTAGTTTTAAATTTAGATCATTGAGATGGCCAATTGTTAAGCTCGTAAATTGGCTACGTAGTGGCAAGATAACTAAAAATGAAGGACAAGTTCACCATATTCCAAATCTAACAATTGACAGTATTCTCGGAATTCTCGTCTGTGTAATGCTCTTGCTCTAATTTTATTCACACATTTCACAACCGGTAGCATAACATGCTGCATATTTAAAGTTTTCCCACACAGTTGCTGTTGGTGTATAATGCAGTGATATTTAAATACAGGGCGGTTTAAAAAATTTTGAAGCAAATTTGTAGTGCCATTGACTTTACCTATCATTGACGGCGCTCCGTCCGTACACACACTGATGAGTTTTCTATAATCTAATTTTAGATTTTCTAGACATGATTTTACTTTTTCAAATATGTCTGATCCTCTCGTTTTAACATGCAATGACTCCAGACTGGCAAGTTCTTCAAAGACATGAAAATTATCATCAATTCCTCTTATAAAAATGGTTAAATGGGCAACATCACATGTGTCCGTTGATTCATCCAAAGCTAGAGAACAGAAAGTACAAGAATGGACAAGGTCTTCCAGTTGCTGAGATACAACCTGAGAGAGTTCCTCGATACGTCTCGTAACTGTCTGCCTTGATAAAGCAATTTCGTCTGCTTTCCTTTCAATACCTTTATTACCAAGATGGCGTGCAAATATTTGGAGACAAGGCTTCACAATTTCTTCCCCGTAAGAAAAAGGGTTATTTTTTTCGCCAATGCTAAAGCAATTTCATATGACGCTGCTGTCATTGCCAACTCTTCACAACTTACTTTAGCAAATATATTTTGTCTTCTTCGGATTTCTTCCTTTTTCTTAGTTACATATTCTTTTTGTAACTCAGACCCAAAAACAAGCTTCATTTTTTCTTCTATGTTAGTCTGATGCTGTGTCTATTAAGATCATGTCTTCTATTATGTGAAAGAGTACTTTCACAAACAATGCAAAACGGCTTTCCTGATGGACTTGCTATAAATAACAACTCATTTTCCCACTGTTCGTTAAATTCACGCTTACTATCACTTTGTGCGCTTCTTTTGCTCATTTTCGTTTGCTCTGTGATGGACAAAAGAATTAAAAAAAAAAATAGAAAAGTACAAAACTCTAAAAATCTAAATGTTGAAAAAGAACAAATAGATCACAAGTACGTACGTCGTATCACACAGTCACAGAATATCAATTATGTGGGATTTGAATTCTATGTTCGCGTTAAGAAACAGTAGTGGCGCTCTTCTTCGACAAACGTCATATATATTTATTCTTGAATCTGTCTTTCAATCACTCTCAATACAAGAGCCACGCTAGTACACTCAATAAAACGCTCTCGCAAAAACCCTGCTTCAAACTCCACGCCACAATGGCTCACTCAATTTCTTCTGCCAGAGGGCGCAACACTCGTGGGAATAAGCACTCTGAAGTAATGTTTCTTAGCGATGTTTACTGGCGACCTGCCAAGGTCGGCCACCCACGGCACGGCGTGGAGTTTGAAGCAGAGTTTTTGCGAGAGCGTTTTATTGGGTGAATCGCACCGTTTTCAATCGTACCACATCTCACTCACGTAGTTTCTCTCTCTATCTCTTATACACACACACACACTGTTCACATCCTTCAATTGTAAATTGTCAAAAAAAAATCGGCTGAACTGATGAGTAAGAAGGCTGCATGAATTGAACTGAGAGCACTCAGGTGTTGAAATTATATAGATGGATAAATTCAGTTATGGCGCATACTTCAAAAGAATAAGTAGGCGCAAGGATGCAATGCGCCACTTATAATCATCCAATGCGCCACGTTTGGCGCATGCGCCACGGTTTGGCCACCCTTGTGTTAGACTATTGATGTCTCTGCAAATGACAACTCCTCCCGCAGTTCGTTTTTTGGGTGAAGTAGAACGTTTGGATGGGGATGGTTTGTGTTAGGCCATTGCCCTATTTCTTTTCGCCTTCAATTCGAAACCAGGCAAATGTATGGGACTAAAATCATCCATCCAAGTTTCACTCACGGCCAAGTAGTCCATTGGTTCACATGTACCATCTGTAGAAGTGCTTGGTTGTGTCTCCGCGCGTTGCACCGCTTCAGCTTTCTTCTTCTGTCTATAAGCCCTACATCGTTTTGCATTAGTCGTTTTGGGCTTATTCGATTCCTTTTGAGTTCTTCTTTCTTCTGATATACGTTTGTAGTATTTTGAGGCGGACTTTTGCTTCAAATATTTACATATTTTGATTTTCTCACAAATATTTTTTCGTTCATCACTTATAACTTATAAAGTACTCATTAAATATTTATGAATTATTGGTTTCTAGACAGATTTCTCCCAGACGAATTGTTTGACACTAATACAACGTTCATACCCCACGCGATCTCGAGTTGTACTGTTTTCAAGGTCCTTGACTCAGCGTATTCGACCCCAAAATGGCGGACGCCATGCCCTCTCCCCGCGCATGCGCATGACCTTGAAGTTGATATTTTTAGAAGCATTGGTTATTACTGTTTTTATGTGAGTTATTATATTTTAGCTATTAGTTATAGTTTAGAAAGTATAAGAATTTGATGATCGTAAGAAATTATGTTTTACCGATTTTAAAGACGTATCCACGTCAAAAAAGAAATCTCTCAAAATGAGGATATTTTATGCACACAATTTATTAGGATAAATCAGTAGAAAAGTATGACTATCTCCCTTTTTTTTTTTTTTTTTTTACATGCAATTACCGTTTCTGATTTTATAGCAGTTTTGAAAGGTAAAAAAACATAAAGAAGCGAATATGATGCTAGCTTTTTCGGAGAAAGTACATAACAATATTTGAAATATGGTCGAATCGTTTACGCAGTTGTTTCGTAAGGGAGGGGCCACTTCATCTGATGGTGTGTTTTCTGCTGTTTTCAAGTTTTCTTTGTTCGAATTCATTTTAAATGAAATTCCATAAGCTTATTTGTTTCGCTTATGCTACGCCCAAAGTAGAAGCGCTTTTTTTATCATATTGTATAAAAAAAAAGCGCTTCTTACCTTTCAAACTGCATGCACTCTAGTTCTGTCTTAAAAAATCAAAATTGTGTTTCATGGTTGACTTTCGCCCATGTTTGAAAATAATTATTGCGTCGCCGCTGATATCTTAGCTCAAGTGCTCATTAGGAAATTGAAAAATGCCAAGACCACCTGCCGACACTTCAGCTGAACATTTCTAAATTTGATATGCAAAAAATATAAAAAAAAGATGCTTACGAAATCTTTTTTCTTTTTTTTTTTTTTTTTTTTTTTTCGTACTGTCTGGACTCAGGTGCCCAGGCTACCCGTTTTCCGCGTAACTTCCTGAATCGTAACATAAATTAAATACATCCTAATACGAAAACAACGGTAATATGAAAAAGAGAAATGCTGGAGGAAGGCACACAGGATAAAAATTGAAAATTGTTTGTGTCGTTACAGTAGAATCAGTATCGTCACACGGCATACATACCGAAAATATCTGTGCTTTAATAAGTGTCAAAAAGTTCTGCTACATACGCTGAACGCCAATTTTATTAGACAACCATTTCTGTTAAGACCATAAAATAAAATATATTTCATGGATATGGGAATTTAAATGTGCTAAATTTCATTTCTGTCTTGCATGCAATGCACCTAAGTTTAATTAAAATAATTAAAATGGGGAACACAGCAAAATCATTTTAACACACATGAAAACTTGTAAGAAAATTTTATTTCTTTGATTGTGTCAAGTTTCACTCAAAATCAGAAGAACCTGTTCCTGGGGAAATAAGAATTAAAGCGTTGTAATTCCCATATTTTTGGAATTTAATCAGTAATATTTGCTTTAGGTTCAGCTAATATTTGCTTTAGGTTCATACATGCCAAATTCACCTTATAGCGTTAACAGATTATTTGTGGCAAAGCTTTCATTTAAAGCTTTTTTTTTACGCTTTCCAACCGTAGGTTGAAGAAGCGTATATGATCCAGCTTTGTCCGTCCGTTTGTCCGTCCGTCCATCCGCACGATAACGCACGTGACAATGGTACGAATTCGACGAAATTTTAGTATGTGGTAGGCGACCACCTGGGGACTAACCCTATTGAAAATGTGCGAAGAAGGATAAAAGGTCAAGACATAGGAGCGGGATACATTCCATTGCTCTTATGCGTCATAACTTGCGTAAAACTTGTTCGATTTCAATTAAATTTTAGTATGTGGTAGGAACCACTTGCGGACGAACCCTATTGAAAATGGGAGAAGCAGGGGTCAAAGGTCAGGACATAGGAGCGGGATCCATTCCTTGCTCTTATGCGTTGTAACTTGCGTAAAAATTGTTCGATTTCGATGAAAATTTCGTATGTGGTAGGAAACCACCTGCGGACGATCCCTATTGAAAATGGGTGAACTAGGGTCATAGGTCAGGACATAAAAGCGGGATCCATTCCATTGCTTTTATGCGTCATAACATGCGTAAATATGGTTCGATTTCCATGAAATTTTAGTAGGAGTCGCGAATGGCTGAGTGGTTAGCAGTTCAGACTACCAATGCAAGGTCCTCAGGTTCGTTCCTGTGCTGATTTTGCGGAGGTGGTGTGATTTGCTAACAATCACTGAATATTCGCCGTGCATCGGACGAGCACGTTAAGTGACGGCCCCCAAGTTGGACTCACTGGTTAAATGGGTAATCCTTTCCTATGCCCCCCCTGAAATTCTCTCACCTCTCTATGTGCAACATCGAACTTGTACGGTGGCGCCATCTACTGTACTCTAATCTCACTACAAACTGCTCTGTCAAAGTCGCTAGACTTGCTCTCATTACTTCCGTTTCTGTGTCCTGCCCAAAAGGCGAACTCGCTGTAGGTGGCTGGGACCTAAAATCTACTCACTGTGGACGGACGTCCTGCAAGAAAAAAATGACTCCTATGAAATTTTAGTATGTGGTAGGAAACCACCTGGGCACGCACCCTATTGAAAATGGGCGAAATGGGGTCAAAGGTCAGGCAGGGCATAAGAGCGGGATATATTCCATTGTCCTTATGCGTCATAACGTGAGTAAAAATATTTCGATGAAATTTTAGTATGTGGTAAGGAACGCATGGGGACGAACCCTATTGAAAATGGGCGAAATGGGGTCAAAGGTCAGGACATAAGAGCGGGATATATTCCATTGCCCTTATGTGTCATAACTTGCGTACAAATGGTTCGATTTCGATGAAATTTTAGTATGTGGTAGGGAGCCACTGGGGACGAACCCTATTGAAAATGGGCGAAATGGGTCAAAGGTCAGGACGTTGGAGTGAGATCCATTCCATTGCCCTTGTGCATCATAACTTACCTAAAATGCTTGGATTGCGACAAAACTTTATCATGTTGTTCCGGAGGTTATAGTGAACCGGTTCTGTTGAATATCAACGAATTGGGGTCAAAGGTCATTGCGCAAAAGCCAGATTTATTCCACAGCCATTATTCTCATAACTTGCGTAAAACTCCTTCTATTGCAAAAAAATTTATCATGTTGTTCCGGAGGTATAGTAAACCGGTTCTGTTGAATATCATCAAAATGGGGTCAAAGGTCAGGACACAGGAGCGAGATTTATTCCACAGCTATTATCCACATAACTTGAATAATAATTTCTGGTATGTAGGAAAGCGTATCATAATCAATGCATTGCATGATTTTACTAACTTGTTAATATTTTCGGGGAGGTTTAATGACCACTGTGTGCAAATCCATAATTCATTCACCCGTCCTTAACTTAGGGTCGTTGCTTCCTGGTAAAGGAGAGAGCCAGTGTTGTGAGACAAACCCAGCGGCCGTTGCTAGACCAAGAAATTTTGGGCGTGGGCGTGGGTCTGAAGAGAGTTTAATTTTTTTCGCTACTTTCTACTCACTCGATCATTCTATGCCTCATGCAAAATCCTCGAACGAGCGTTCAGAACCCACCTCTTGGACTACTGAACCACACGGGAGGCAGGCAAGTGTTACTTAATATGTGAAAGGAAGTATGCACTCGGTCTGTTCACTTTCCACTGTACAGCACAAAACGTTTCAGATATGTATCAATTATGTTACAGTCTCTCATTTTCGTTACACTTTCAGAGATATCTTACAATTACGTTTCAGCAACATCTATTTTGGAACATAATTCTTTGTACATTATACGGTTACGTTAAAAATAGCATTCACCGATACTACTGTTTCATAGTTTCCATTGAATGTTATTTAAATTATGCCTTCAAATTTTAGAACATTTTAGTATAATTGCTACCTTGATGTTACATTCCGGCGATATTTAAGATTTTTGGTTTGGCAACGGCGTGCATGCGCATGCGCATTTATGCCATTTCACTGAAGCACTCTCGTAGTCGCATTTTCACATGCTACTGGGATATTCTTTGGTGATACTGTCGTACTCGAGTTAGCTAGTTAGTGTACACTAGTGTCTATCCTTAAGTTTTGCACGCCGGTGTATAATATCTTAGTACGTTTGTTGGTTTTGAATCAGAAAAAAGTCTCAATAAAAGTAGTTGTTAGTTTGTAAAGGTAGAAAAAAATAATGTTGATATAATAAAAAGTTTAACGATTACGTATAGTTTGAAAAAAAAAAGTAAGATATGCATTAAAAGGTACATTTCTTTGGTTATTCATGAAGAACTTTAAGTCATCCTTCAGAAAAATAAAATGATCTATGGAAAAAACTAATATATTTTTATTAAATAACGTATTCGCAAAGCATTTAGAAAAATAGATTAAGATATGCATTAAAAGGTACATTTTGTTGATTAATCATGAAGAAATTTAAGTCATCCTACAGGAAAAATAAAATGATCTATGGAAAAAAAAATATTTCTATTAAATAACATATTCCCAAAGCATTGGCTTTCTCGTTAGTTCCTACAGAATGTTGTAAGCGCGATGCGTCCCGTGGACAAGTGGGATAATACATCTGCCTAGAAACCCCGGTTCGAGTCTGGTGTGATCTTCGAGGATTTGTATTTCCTTTTAAAGAAAATTTCTCTAGCGTCGTGACGTCACACCGTAAAATTCAAGGCTAACTAGAAAGACAGGCACCGAGACGAGCTACGAAGATCACGTGACCACGGTAGTGCTGTTGGTGTCAGCCTCGGCGTTGGTTTGTTGAGTCAACGCGCAATAAGATTTGAAGCTGCGTTCCTGTTGTTCAAAAACGAACTATAAGAGAATAAATTAAACGTTTAAAAACACCAGAATTAAAATTAATCCATCCAGTTTTTTACTGAAGTGAATTATTTAATACTTCCTATTTTGACAGACTTTCACTTCACTGAATTAATAATCCCGTATTTTTTTCGGTGAAAAGAAATTTGATTTTTTTTTCGGTGTGTAAATACAGCTATAACACGCACTACACACACAAGTACACAATTTATAAACTATTTTCCTTTAAAAATATATACGCTAAAAATTATTCGCCTTCCGACACTATAAAGTTGAAAATAAAAGTTTCCCATTTCGATCTAGAAGTTCGCCATAGGTATGCTGGGAAATTATGAGAATCATGGTTTTTTAAGGACTGTTTAGGACTAATATACATCATTTTCCAAGTTTTATTTTTTGTATTTTTACCATACGTAATATAAATACACTGCTGGCTACCCAAAATGCAACACCAAGAAGGAAACGAGATAGCAAAGCCAGATTTACTGGACACATAACAACAGATACAAAGATTAAACGATTGAGCTAACAGGCCCGTGCGACTTGCGGAACACGCAGACATCAATAGTTGGTGTGGCCCCCATGGCTGGCAATAACGGCCGCTACACGCCGCGGCATCGAACGAAAGAGGCTTTGGATGTGGGATTGGTGTATGTCGGTCCAGGCTGCTTCAACACGTTGCCACAGTTCATCAGGCGTAGCCGCGGGTGATGCTTGCCGGGCCACTCGGTTGCCGATCAGCGACCAGACGTATTCGATGAGCGACATATCGGGAAAACAGGCAGGCCACGGCGGCAGTGACACCTGGTGGGCCGTGAAGAATTGTTGCACGATGCGTGCCACGTGCAGGCGCGCATTGTCCTGTTGAAACGTGGCCACTGGCAGCTCCTGCAGGCAAGGGAGGACTACAGGCTCCAAAACGTCGGAGATGTAGCGGTGGATGTTGAGTGTACCGGCGATGCGTACCTGAGGGGTGCGGGTGTCATATCCAATTGCACCCCAAACCATAACGCCAGGCGACGGACCGGTATGGCGATGCATAATGCAGGCGTCATCCAGTCTCTCACCGCGGTGCCGCCACACGCGGATCCGACCATCGTGGTGTTGCAGGCAGAAGCCGGATTCGTCGGAGCAGACAATGTCGCGCCATTCCGTAGTCCAGGTGCGGAGTTCAACCGCCCACTGCTGCCGCACTCGCCGGTGGTGTAACGTCAATGGTAATCGGAGCAATGGGCGCCGTACGACAAGTCCTTGCTCCTGCAAACGACGTCGAACGGTACGTGATGACACAGGTTGTTGCGCAACACAGCCTAATTCCTACGCTAACGTTCGTGATGTGGTGGTGCGAGCCGTCAATGCCCTCCGCACAACATGCCGGTCCTCTCGTTCGGTGGTGTGCCGCGGTTGCGGCAATCGCTCATGTCGGTCCGTTCGTTCCTCCTGTTCCCACCGAATCCATACTCGCCTCACTGTGGCTGGATGTCGTCCCCCATGGGCGCCGATGTCTCGGTACGATAAACCGCTGTCGCGATGAGCTACTATTCGTCCACTGTCGAACTCCGAAACGTGCTGGAATGACTGCCGTATTCTGCGACGAGGCATCAGAAAGCTTCCCACGCATAGGTCCGGAAGCACAACACACTTCCACTACTTACACCTCGCCTTCTGCGCACCCTTCTTATAGTGCTTCTCGGTGGCGTGCCGGGCGCACATGATTTGCATATGCCCTGCAATGCTAATCGTTTGCATGTCCTCTCGCGGGCGACGCATGCTGCGAATTTCAAGCCAATCGGATGCTTCTTTCTTGATGTTGCATTTTGGGTGGCCAAGAGTGTATATGCATTTATTGTAATAATTAATATAGAAAGAAAAAGTTACCTCAATAACTGTAAAACAGCTCAGATTGATTCTCCACCACCCACTTATTTTTTCTCTGCACAATGCGTTTATTATTGTTGCATTCTTATTTTACTTAGTAGATATTATAAACCAAAAAACAAAACAAAAAAACATCAATTATGTTGAATAACTTTTAGTAAACACTTTAAGATTTATTAGGCTTTCTTTATTAACCGAACCAGTAAATCCAAAGTTTTTTTTTTTTTTCTGTTCCTAAAACTGTTTGACTTTGTAATGAGCAATAAATTCCCTGTATTTTCTGCTGAGCGGTCACCATTTTCCATAAGGCTTGCTATTGTGTTCCCTCCTGGCTAAGGAATCCTTGAAAGGCCAATAGAGCGAAGAAAATAACTTGTTTAAATTCCATTGGAAAATCTTTACACCGTCTTGAAATGCGCCATTGACAATATGTAGTCCGTAACTTCGAATGTAAATGTATCCATTGAATCCTCACGTAGCTGATTTTGCAGCACGTCGTGGAACTTAGAGTTGACAGCTGAACCATCCATAGACACCTGGATTAGTTTCTCAATATTTAGCTTTTCAACACAAAAATTAAAGTTTTCTAAAACCGATGCCAGTTGGTGCACACCTTAAAAATTTTGATCCATAGTATCTAGTAATAATTTGCTCATAAACTATGAACTAACAAGAATATCCATTTGGTTTGCATTGAGTTTTCCTATTTAAACTCTCATCAAATAACAGACAAATTCATCATGATTTAAATATTCTGTTAACAAAGACAGAAAATATGGTGAAATAGCATAACAACAAAGATGTGCGTTTTTCTTTTCACCATATGTCTTTTGCTATATGGCTGTCAGGAAACATGACAAAAAACGTTTGTCTTTTTGTTTGCATGAGTTATATGCAGAGTAGCAAATGTAAGAGCGCTGATAGTTTCCAAATCATTGGCAGATTTTGCCGATAGTGTTTGCTGGTAGATTGAAAACAATGAAAATGTTATTTACAGCAATTAAAACACTAACTCAAGGCTTTACTGAGATTCATATGTTTAATTCGATTTTAATTTGAAAAACTTTGAATTCTTTTGTTTTTGCAGACATTTCTGGCCTCTGGATTGCATTGAGGCCTGTTCTCAATGTATAAGCCCTGTATCAAAAGTTTTGTTTACACAGAAACAGTTTCAATTTTATTGCCAGGTTCTTCTTGAAGTTGCCAGTTATTAAAATATTTGTCTTATGTATTTTGTAAGTCTACTAGTTTTGAATTAAGCTGCTGAAAATGATATTTATAATTTTTGTAGTATCATTAATGGACGTGTTTTTCTTGGTATAAAAACTGTCTTTAATTAGACTCTTGTTTTTATGAGGTTTATAGTAAAATATTTTAATGTTTTACCATAGAGGTCCATTTCGAACATATTGCAGCACATTCAACTGTAATGTACTTATTTTGTCCTCATCGTAATCTGTAATGTTCTAATAATTATTTAATGTTTTATTATTTTTTCTTTAAATTATGTAATTCTATTTTTATCATGGTTTGTGCTTCGCTGGTTTGCAGCAAGTTTTCTGTTTCAGTGGTTGTGTACGCAGATATATTTTATTTTTATACAACTCTGGTTATATGAATAGTTGCTATATATAAGTTTCATAGCCCACAGCACCTCTGATCTCAGATATTCCATGTAGGGTCACAAAAGCTACCACATTTGTATTGCTTCAGCTTGAAGCTTACGTTTCTTTTCATGAGCTTACGGTGGGAGACAGCTTTTCCACGTGGCATTGCACTTTCATGTAATCACTAACGGTGGTACGTGTAGAAATAGCAGCATTTGCACATTTATCAAGTTCCAAATGTATTTTACCTTTCATGCGGCTTTTCAATTCAGATACACCCATGTTGGAAATGTCAAAGTTTCTCTAACCAAACTTCTTGGAATACACGTTTTCCAGTTATACTCCAAAAGAAGGAATAAAATAATCCATAACCAACGATCGAACAACAAACCACAGTCTCGTTGTTTAATGAACAAAGTAACAAACGTGAGCGATAGAATGGAAAACACAAACAGGTGAACACGAAAAAGAAATAAAATATGGAGCTCAGGCAAAGATTAAAGTACCTAACGAGTGTTTCTCAGGACATGTGTCACAGTGCGAGCTGGGCTGGCGGTATTGGTTATTAAGCCCAGATGGCCACTGCTAGACGCTGAAGCTTCAGCGGTATAGACGTAGTTTTAACGGAGAGTGCTCCCGCATACACCCGTAATACATTTTGTAAGTCTATGAAAGATGTTCCCATTGACTATTTCATTTCACTTCATAGTTGTACACAGAATTCATGCTCACAGAATTTTTGCGTTTTAATTAGTTTTATCAACTTACGTTCTGGCGGCTGTCTTCCAATTTTCTGGGACATGAAGCAAAAAATACTATCAAAAAGAGACAGATGGGCACAATTTTTACATATGTGCCACAAATGCCTATTTCAAGAAGGCAGGTGCTGGTCATCACTAGATGCAATTGTATTCAGCTTCAGAATATTTTCGCCAACTTTTTGTTTTTTCTTATCAGGTTGTAGGGACCTGCATCATCAAAATTTGACACACACACACACACACACACACGCGCGCAAACACACACACACACACACACACACACAGCAATTTTATTTTATAAAACACTAACCATGTGAAAGATCAAGGCTGGTAACAAAAACATTTGACAGTGCATTCCCAAACACTCCAGCATTATTAAAATTACAATTTTATCACTAGCTAACACTTTAATAACAGTAAAAAAAATTACTAACATGCAATTTCATTTACAATAAAAACACATACTAACTTTTAAATTTTTCTAGCAGCACATTTATCACCATCTCTAAAATCATTCCTAACTTTAAATTAAATTATTAATCATAATTTTGCTCGAAGGCAAACATATGCCTTCTAATACACTACGAAGGGTTTTTTTACAGATGCATTGTTCTGTTAATCGGCATAAAAAATATCTTCATGCTGTGAAAGTTTAATAGCACTCAGTTTGTACAACAGGGAGAGCTGATTTTGAATACTGTAAAATTTTTCAGCAAAGGACTCAATTTTTTTTAAAACATGCCAGACTACAGAGGTAGCATATAAAGCACACTCAGTAGGAACTATTAACTTACCTCTGTCGAATTCTTTAATCAATTCACAAGGTACTGAGGAAACTTCAATATCAATTTCTTTATCAGACTGTAACCAAAATGTGCATTCAATGCATTTACCTAATTGTAACTGTTTTCTAACTGTAAAACCACAAATGTATGGTAAATTTATCAAAATATCATTGGGCACAGTCTCTAATGTGAAATCTTCATCTAACACGTTAAGAAAGGGAGATACATCAACATTGTAAGTGCAGTCTTCTTTACAAAGAAGTAGAGTTTTCAAGTGCACATTACCATTGAGGGAACTTAAAAGCACCATACTTTTGAACCTTAGTTTCCGTCACTTTCAAGAAGCTGCACAAAGCTTATATAATAATTTGCTCCACTCAGCTGCCTGTAGTTTCCAAACCTACCTTCCAAATCGTCATTATGGAACTTCCCAAATAACAGATAATCAACTTTATACATTTTAAAAGATAGGGTACAAATTCTAAAAAAGTATCAGAAGTTGTAATTAATGACTGAAGTGTTTGTGCGATTAAAACATCGGCAATGGGGACCGTGGTCCTCCATTTTTTTAACCACAAAGACATTGTTTTTAAAAAAATTAATTGAAAATCTTCATTCTCTCTAATTGGTTCCCTATATTTATCATTAAATCGCTTACCTTCAAATGCACTCTGCACATTTGCTATATTCCACCATGTAGAAAAAATCTCTACAAAGCGACAAGTTGCCTCATAACCAGGCAACGTAGCTTGCTTACCTGTTGCAATGCACTTTAAAACAGCAATATTTTTTTCATTTATTATTCGCAGAGCAAATTTCACATTTTGCATTTGTACACTTGAAGGATACAAAACTTTAGCAGACAAAAGATGACCATATTTAGCAAGAGAATTTTTTTCCTAATTCATATAATAATTCTAGATGTTTATGTTGAGCTTTTAAAGGCAAATCATTATTGGCCATATCCGGAAATATGATGCAACGATCCTCACCTTTTTTTGTTATCCAGTTATTCTTAATACACTTAATTATATGAACAGAATCAAATATTTAAAAAAATGACCTGGAACTGTCAACAGGGTGAATGATACTTGGTTGCAGAATATTGTTAGGGGTTAAAAGCTCAAATGCTTTCCTATTAATTGCATTATTATCAGAAATCAAAGAAAAAACTTGAAAGCTAACCTTTTCAATTTCAACAATTACATTCCAAATCATCAAATTTAACTCTTCAGATGTTAAACTGTGAACAGGTGTAATACTTACCACATCTTTATATTTTGAAAACAAAGCTGAAATCATGAAGACTTGTGCAGTTTTTCTGACATCAAACTGGCTACAACCAAATATTGGTCCACTTTTGAAACTCATTTGTGGTTCAATGTATATTTCATCTAATAACAAGTTCACAACAAGCTCGTGTTGTTTTAAGTGTTGAATTTTACTTTTAAAATATGCAACACTGCCTTGAAGAGTACTGCCTGAAATGGAAAATCTGTTAATTAGTTTTTGCAAGTTTCGAGGATGTGGAAGGTACAAACAATTACTTTTGTAGAGGGCATAGCACGATGAAGAAGAGTGGACATATATTGAAGATGCTAGAACCATGGTATTATTGCTATAATTTTTTCGGTTTTTTAGCATTTGGTGAATTTTTGACTTCTCACAAAAAACACTGTAATTGAGGTGAATCAGAACACTACAATGCGACAATAGCTGAATAAACAACATTTACTTCATCCTACGTAACTGTTTGTTTTTCAACAAATGTTACCAGTTCATCAAAATCATTTAGATAATTCAAAGCCTTCAAACTCTTAGGCAACCTGTTTTTTGCAATTTTAATCTTACCTGCATAAATTTCTAATTCAAGATAATTAAATACAACAATGGATCCTGCAAGACAAGGTAAAGAACATGTAAAATCAACATAACACAAAACCTTCAAACTCTTAGGCAACCTGTTTTTACTAATTTTAATCTTACCTGCATAAATTTCAAATTCAAGATCATTAAATACAACAATGGATCCTGCAAGACAAGGTAAAGAACATGTAAAATCAACATAACACAAAATAGTTTTACAATAATTACTTACAACTGTCCATTCCCTTTTGAATTTGTCTTTGTTTTCAAGATAATACGTAATCAGATCCTGAGAGCAATTAATTTTTCTTTTCTCCAAATACTTGTTGTGATCTAAAAGACTTTGCTTTATAGCATTCTCAAAGTGAGATTCTTCCACATCTGCAAGCCTTCGAGTTGTACTAGGTGCAGCAGTTAAATAATGTGGTGCATTAGGGAATATTGTGGGCACAGACCCATCCCGCAGTGCTGGCACCTGTCGCTCGAATTCTTTTAACTCTCCATTGACAACCAGTTTGTCGACACGATTTACATACGATTCATGAAAATGCTTGATACAAACAAATGGATTTTTCTTACCTGTAAGATCTGTGGGAATCTTTCTAAGCCACTGACTCCTTAGGGGTTCTTTCTTTGGCAACTGAAACGTAGAGACCTTTCCATTCTGTCTTCTATAGTTTGATTTGCAACCAAATACACCACAAGTTCTGGGCATGATCTGTCCTTGTATTTGGGCTTCAATTTATCAATCTGTTGTTTAAAAAAAAAAAGGAGCATTCATGAATGTTGTTTTAACTTGTTAGAGGTCTTAGGAGAAACATGAACCCCAGGAAGCCAAATATTTTTTCATCTCTGTACATATTAAATACAGTCTGTAAAGAAATTAGGGTTTGTTTTCTCACTATAACCAGAACCAAATGTTTTTAAATTCTCTGATGTGAGAACACATTCTGTTGCCTTATTTCATGTTTGTCACACAAAATGGAACATCAAAGTAACAAACAGGCGATACTGGTGTTTCTGCCGAAGAAAAAGATTTTCAAAAATGAAGCCAAATTTTAACTGTAGATAATATAGCAAGAAAATAACTAAAGTACTACTTGTTAACTGTCTTGCAAGCTAAGGAAAATAGCAAAAATTAATCTTAAATCGAGTCTTTCTAAGCTAAATGAATGTTAAATTTGTATATCCACAATTAATGGTATAAAACATTTGTTCAAATAGAAGTCAATCGTTGAACTCTATTCAGTTATATGTATGTTGGTTACGGTATGTCTATCAAGTCAGCATTTTTTGAAAAAAAAAACTGCACAAAATATAACAATTACCGCTTTGGTTCGAAATATTGTGAATTTAATTAAAATCTAACTATCCCGTAAACCATTGAGTCAAAGCAATACTAAAACGAATTACACATTGAAAACTTCAAAACAATATGCAACAACGTGGTGTTCGACTGCCTGACTGAGGCACGTCACTAGAATAAATGAAAATAGTTTATTAGCTGCAATTACAATAAAATAAAAACACCACAGGAGTCTAATCCACGGAAGAAAAAAAAAGTTCCTTCCATTCTTTGTAACCAACAGTTTCTTATCAAATAACTGACAAGCACAGACAGTGAAGTAACGTTTAGGTCTAAATGTGCTACAATTCCAAACCCATTTCAGACAAATAAAATCCCTTTTCTACTTACCAAAATGATTTTGCGTAATCCTTATGAGTGAACATGCACTTTTAAAGCACATGTGTGAGATATTCATTTATTTTTTGCACACACTTCAAATGAAGAGAACAAACACCGCCAGCCACAATGCAATGTCAAACGAAAGCACACAGACGATAGCTTCAGCCACTGACTCAGTCTCGCGACAGACAGCACTACCGTGATCACGTGATTTCTCTGCACCGTAGCCTGTCTATCTAGTTGGCCTTGGTAAAATTTCATGATGGGGAAGCCCATGTGAGTAGGTAAAAAAATTGGCGAACAAAAGATGTTCGTACACAATTTTGTACACAAAATGTTATGGTTGAACACAAAGAGAAAATTGCGGACAAAAGATGGTCGGGAAGATCACGTGGAAAAAAATGGCTGCGACTGACGTCATGATAGTCCAGAAATCGACCACATCCGTCCTTGAGACAGCACGTGGACGGTTTCCTTTTTACAGAAACCTCCTATTATCAAGCAACAGTAATATGATTTTCAAATACGTAACAGTAATGTATCGAAGTTACAAATCTTTCAAATACGTAACAGTAATGCAACGAAATTACAAATCTTTCGAATACGTAACAGTAATGTAACGAAGTTACAAATCTTTCAAATACGTAACAGTAATGTAACGAAGTTACAAATCTTTCAAATACTTAACAGTAATGTAACGAAGTTACAAATCTTTCAAATACTTAACAGTAATGTAACGAAGTTACAAATCTTTCAAATACTTAACAGTAATGTAACGAAGTTACAAATCTTTCAAATACTTAACAGTAATGTAACGAAGTTACAAATCTTTCAAATACGTCACAGTAACATGAAGTTGGTATGTTGAAGTTACAAAGACATTTCACTGTAACGTATCGATTGTTTCAAAGTTATGTAACGTTTGAGGACATTTTGACGTAATCGTTAGGTTCCTGAAACATTACTGTTACATTGCGCAGCGCATCTGAAAGGTCTTAATGTTTCAGTGCTGCGTACTTGTAACATATACGAAATGTTCTGCGCTGTGTGGGTGTATAGTGTAGTTGATGCCTCTCCGGGTGTAAGCGTTTACCGAATGGAACGTCATTCTTCCCAGCATATCTGAGTGCACATTTTTCGATGTAGTGGAGTAGATCCCGCTTCGCGTACAAACGATTATCGCGAGGAAAAACTGCCAAGACTCTGTTAGGTAAGTGGTCACAATGTAATTTCTCTTGAATGTATCTCTCACATCTCTGTGATGAAATGGAATGATACAAGGAGATGAACCAGAAAGATGCTAGTTTATGTTTCTTTCTCACCATGCAGCAAGTTGTGAGTTCTGCAGTATATATATATGTCCAAAAGCTGTGAATAAAATTACTTTGGTGCAATCGGAGCTTAAATCCGACCAGACTAACAATGAGCAAGCATTTTCTAAAATGTCGAAATTATGCTTTTCCTTTTTGGTAGTACAACATGTTTTCCAGCAATAAGAACGTACGTATGTGCTCAAGATATATCAGATCGGCTTTCCATCATACACTTTATTAATCAAAATGTCATTTAAACTACTCCGGGAGAATGAAGCCGGTACTTTAAAGATAAATATGGAATCACAAAGTAAAAGCAAAAAGTGCAGATCGTGTTCAATATCCCATTTGTAATAACCATTAGGAGCCATGTCCACGTGCAGTTCTTAAAGTTGGACTCTGTGTAATCGATCTTTGTGAACAACATATAGATCATTAAGCAGGTCGATTTCCATAAAATTTTCATTTGAAAGCAGTTTTGGTCAAAAGGGCAAGTTGCTCAGTTTGATTAACATGGTTTCAGGTAGAAAGGTTTTGTTTGTTGCTTTAGTGAGGCACTGAATAACGTACGTAGCACAAATTCACTGCAAAACAGCTCAAAAGCGAATGGCTTCGTGGCTCTATCTTACAAGAGGATAAAAACGATTAGCGAAACTTCTCGTACAGGACATCAAGAACATTTTCAACACATCACACCCCATTTATTTTACTAAGCAAATCTTTACTTTTTGCTGTCTTCTTAAGCAAAGTGTTTCAGGATGTTCAATACAAAAGAAAGGATTTGGTTTCTGATCAAGCACATCTCGAGAGATATAAAGTTCAGCGGGGAGAACAAATGCGGTTGAGAAAGTAAAGGATTCGAATAAGTCAATAAATGTTTTTGAAATTCAAAATTCCCAGGCGCTTTTGACATCTCGCAAAATTTCACTTTTGCCAAAATTAAGTTATGCCTTGAAATTTTAGAAAAAAAAAAGGTAATCTTATTAACTAACGTGCGGGCCACATTCTGGCGCAAGTATGAGATTTACTTTTACATTCCGCCTTTTTGGAATTGAGGAACCCCCATGATGACCTAAGGCTATGAGGAGTCTTCCATCCCTAGCATATGGTCACTTTATAAAGAAGGCTGCCGGAAAAACATTCCCCTATACTTCTTCCTGGGTACAAGCCCATACTCAGCGTGGGTGAGCGTAATCCCGTATTTCTTTTTATGATTTATCTGCTTCTCCGGGCAAACACGGGATAAGGTTCTTAACCTCCAGATTCGCTAAACATGAACGCCGGTTGCTTCGACTAGCGAATCCTGCGATGGTTATATTCAAATTGATCGGAAGCCTGAAACTTGGGAGTTCTGTGTGGTGTAGATGTTAGCATACCCGGTCGTTTTCTGGGAGACGTGGGTTCGAGTCCCGCTCCAGGACGATGAAAAAAAAAGTTTTCTCGGATATTATCTGACTTACTATCCTTGTCACATTTACGCCAAAAATCGGATTGTCATCTTCAAAATGTGTATTATGTGGCGTAATCCCGTATTTCTTTCATGAAAGCTTTTACTTGTTCATTGAACCTTTAGTGTAACCAGTTTTTCATTGTGCCTAATACTGGATCTTAGGGTTTTGGGTGCGTGGTTTTAGCACAAAAATTACGTCTTTTTTACTTTCTTCAAGCTTGTTGTTTGATCTGCAAATCTTTTTTTTTTCTTTTTCAAAATTCGCATGAGTTTCACTGGTCGAATTCCCGAATACCTTAATTCCTTGCAATACATATATATATATATATATATATAGAGAGAGAGAGAGAGAGAGAGAGAGAGAGAGAGACAGTGTGTGAATTTCCAAGAATTATAACAAAACCCAAAGAAAGAAATTTGGCACTTCTCATGGTTTTAGCTTTATTTCTTTCCTTCTGTTTTTCAATTAAGTTGTTTTAATTTGGATACCCATTCTTATTTTGCAAATTTGATTTTACATATATACAGTATATATATATATATATATCGTCGTTAGATACTGTCTGCCATGTATATGTTTAACAGACCTGTAGCCATGTATATGATTAACAGATTAACATACCTGTAGGTTTATGAATGCCAAGGATTTAAAAAGTGGTCACCAAGGGCAGAAGCTATAAAAAACTTTAGCACACCAGACAATGTTGATTCACGTGCTGTTCTTCTAGAGGAATTCGAAAAGTAAGGGGACTGCCAACACCATGTAAAATTTACAAATTCTGTGGATTCCGATACCCTACTATTTTTGACGTAACGGTCGTTGTGTGATATTCAGTTTTGCCTCGCTTTTCATAAATACACGGTTCATCATACCTAGTTATACTATATGATCAGAAGTATCCGTACACCCTTTTTAGCACGTCTTTTGTAAAAAAAGATCGTGCTTATTTTACCAGTTTGTCCGTCTGTCACCCAGTACCCACGAGATTTCTTCAACTATTAGTCCGATTTAAAAAATTCTTTTTCCATTGGGAAGCTTGAAATATGACAATGATGATCCTTTATTTCGTTTTTTTTTTACGATGTACAATTTTGCCGCTAGAGGGCGTAAATGCAGATGATGTCGAATTCAAAAATACGTTTTATTATACATATTTGCTTCTAAACATCCGATTGAAAAAGTTGTTTTATCTTTCGATACCATTTATCTCGAAGAGTATTTCAGATATAGTTACTTTTTCAAATTACGCATAGATTTTCCGCTAGGGGGCGTTAAAGTAAATTGCATTTTTCCGGATAACTTTTCTTCTAAAACTACGATTTGAAACTTTTTTTCTACAGCGGATACCCCTCCTGATGTAAAATCTTTTGCATATAATTTCAAATGTTTGGTAAGGAATACTTTGGCCACCAGGGGGTGTAAGTGTAATACTTTGGCCACCAGATGTATTTGCCATAAAATCTGAGCTTCTAAAATATCGATTGAAAAAATTATTTCGTGGACTGATGCCACTTACATCGATAAACCTTTTCGGAATATTTTCTTCTTAAAATATTCCATAGTTTCTCCGCCGGGGGGCGTAGATGTATATCTTATTTTTGTCAATATCTCTACTTCTAGGAGTCTGATTTGAAAAATTCCGTCTTTGTTGGATACTGTTTTCAGTGCGACATGTTTTTCATATAATTTCAAAATTTTCAAGTAACTCATAGACTTTCCCCTAGGGGGAGTGGAGGTAAATTGCGTTTCCCCCTATATCTCTGCTTCTAAATCTCCGATTGCAAAACCGTTTTCTGCACCGGATAAAGCTCCTGATGGGAAATCGTTTGCGCATAATTTATAATTTTTGCAAAAAAATGGTTTGGTCACCAGGGAGTGTAAATTTTAATTTCCGCTTTTGATGTATTTGCAGCAAAATATAAGCTTTTAAATTCTCGATTGAAAAAAACGTCGTTTGTAGACCGATACTACTCATGTCGACAAACCTTTTAGAAACATTTTCTTCTTGAAATAATGCATGGTTTTTACGCCCGGGGGCGTAGATATATATCTTATTTTTGTCAATATCTCTACTTCTAGGAGTCCGATTTGAAAATTTCCTTCTTTGTTGGATAGTGTTTCCGATGCGAAATGATTTTCTTATAAATTCAAAATTTTCAAGTAAATCATAGACTTTCCGCTAGGTGGCACAATGATCAATTGCGTTTTCTGCGCTATTTCTGCTCCTAAAACTCCGATTTGAAAAATTCTTCCTGTATCGCATACAAAACCTGATGGAAAATATTTTTCACATAATTTCTAATGTTTGGTAAAGAATGCTTTGGCTACCAGGGGGCATAAGTGTTAATTTCTGCTTCTGATGTATTTGTAGCAAAATCTGGGCTCCTGAAAACTCGATGATTATTTTTTTCTTGGACCGATACCGCTCGTATGAAAAAAACCTTTTGAGAATACTTTCTTCCTAAAATAATGCATGTTTTTTCCACCAGGAGACGTTAAGTCACTTCTTATTTTTGTCGATATCTCTGTTTCTAAGAGTCCGATTTGAAAAACTATTTTTATGTTGGAGAGCGTTTCTGGTGCGAAACGTTTCTCATATAAATTCATGTTTTTCTTAAAGCACAAGCCTGCAACCAGAGGACGAAAGCTGACAATTCCGTTTACAGCATTATCTGAGGGATTAAAAACCCGATTTAAAAACTTCTTACTTACGTCAGATACTATTGTTTTCCTTACCGGTTCCATGGACTTTGAAAAGCTATGATAAATTTAATTTTCGTCACAACGGATTCAAAAGACGTGCTTACTACACCCGAAAATTCGGTGTCATGTTTCTTGTTGATTACTGTATTTGCCCATATACTTCGCAAGCCTGGCTCATAACGGTAAGAAAGGATGCATGAATTCCACTGCCGAATTCCCGAATTAGGAAGATAAACATAATAGGCAGCCAGTGACTTTCAAAGTTGCACCGCCATACGATGCGATCTTAACAAGTCAGTTGGGAAAATATCTCGTCTGCAATAGCTCCCCGAACATCTACAAATGATGTTTTTGTGAAGTGGAAACGCCTAGCGAAGAACCAGCGAAATTACGGCCTGGTAGACTGATCGGGACGGTCGAGTGCTGAAGCGGGAAAAATGATCAACAGCGCAATTGCGACCTGGTAGACTGATCGGGACCGTCGAGTGCTGAAGCGGGAAAAATGATCACACAAGCCTGAAGCGGGAAAAAAACGCCCACAAGCCTGAAGCGGGAAAAATGATCAACAGCGCAATTGCGACTTAGTAGACTGATCGGAACCGTCGAGTGCTGAAGATTTGTAAAATTATCGGGACAACAGCGCAATTGCGACCTGGTAAACGGATCGAGACCGTCGAGGGCTGAAGCGTTGTAAAATGAAGAAGCGGGGAAAATGATCAAGAGCGCAATTGCGACCTGGTAGACTGATCGGGACCGTCGAGTGCTGAAGATTTGTAAAATTATCGGGACAACAGCGCAATTGCGACCTGGAAAACGGATCGGGAACGTCGAGTGCAGAAGCGTTGTAAAATGAAGAAGCGGGGAAAATGATCAACAGCGCAATTGCGACCTGGTAGATTGATCGGGACCGTCGAGTGCTGAAGCGGGAAAAATGATCAACAGCGCAATTGCGACCTGGTAGACTGATAGGGACCGTCGAGTGCTGAAGCGGCAAAAATGATCAACAGCGCAATTGCGACCTGGTAGACTGATCGGGACCGTCGAGTGCTGAAGATTTGTAAAATTATATTATTGGGACAACAGCGCAATTGCGACCTGGTAAACGGATCGGGACCGTCGAGTGCTGAAGCGTTGTAAAATGATCGAGACCGTCGAGGGCTGAAACGTTGTAAAATGATCGGAACCGTCGAAAGCTGAAACGGGTGGTGTGACAAAATCGCCTGTCCTCGGTTGCAACACTCATCACCGAGTTGCCTCTAGAAACAACGTCAACATCATAACAGTTCATCGGCAGCTGAAGAGAACGGGATTCGATGGCCGAGCTGTCGCACATAAGCCTAACATATGTAACATCAGCAAGATCAACGTCAAGCGTTCGATGAAGTTGTGTAAAGTTCGTCTCCAGCGGAAACGCCGCGTTTTCTGGAGCGATGCATCCCGTTTTACCATCTGGAAGTCCAACTAGAGATTTTGGATGTGGAGAATGCCAAATTAACGCTAACTTCTCGACTGCGTTCTGCCGATTCTGAACGTTTTTGGAGGACGAATCATGCCGTGAACCTGCGTTTTTTGGTTTGGGCTGGGCTCCCTAGTTCTATTGCCCGGAAATCTTAATGCTGAGTCCTATATTGATATTCTGGATAACTCTATGCTCCCAACATTATAGCAACAGTTTGATGACCGTAATCGATCTGATCAACGCTCCTGTGGTAGAATTGTAGGCAATTACCGTAGCAATATACCAAAATTCAGTGGAAAGCCAGACCAACAAAGTGGAGGCTGTGTCAGCAGCAAAGGTGGACCAAACTAGATATTAATTCCTTTCCTACTGCAAGTAGTTTGTGGATAGACAAGTGTCAGAACACTTTTCAGCAGATAGTGTTTTTTCCGAAGGACAGCGGCTACGCTTGTGATACTTCTGTGCCATGAAGTTTATATCCATTCCTGGTTGAAATGTAATTTCCACAGGTGATTATACATGGGCTTCAACAAGCCACGATTTTTTCTAAAAAAAAAAAGAAAAACCTTTTCTGCGCACACCTATTTCTACTATTTTCCTATGCACCTTATCCTTTTACCGAAGTTCCAGTTACCGAGGCTAACTAAGTGTCAGATGGCTGGTTTTCTTTCACATCTATTTTTCCGATTTCGTTACACTCGATACGTATGATATGAGTATCTGTTTGTGCAATAGAATTAAAGGATGATCGATAAATTTCGGTCCATAAACTGTGACCGAAATACACTATATCATATGTAAGCCCTGTGACTTTTGTCACCGGACATTTAGAAGAGAAACACAACATTGCATTTACTGGCATACATTAGTACGGTGTCGGTCCACCTTTGGCCTTAATGCATGCACTGACCGTTCAAGATATGCTTTTGACAAGGTTTGGATACACAGCGACTGGTAGGCGCTTCCATTCAGTACATAGTGCTGCCGCTAACTGTTGCTTAGTAGTAGGCCTTGGTTCCAAACTTCTTAAGCGGCGCTCTAATTCCTCCCATAGGCGCTCTATGGGATAAAGATTTGGGCACTGTGACGGCCAGTCCATACATGATACTGAATTATTGTCAAAACACGCCGTAACAGTCCTTGCTTTAGGTATCGGTGAATTATCGTGCTGGTACCAACAAGGCTTAGTTCCATAGTATTGCCACAAAGTTGGAAGGGCATAATTATCCAGAGTATCGAGGTAGACATGCTGGTTAACAAGTTTGTCCAAGATAACCAATGGGCAGGGAACATACCACGAAAAACATCCCCACACGAGTACACTGCCAGCTCCAAACTTGACCGTAGGAACAGTACACTGTGGTAAACAGCGTTCCCCGGCTGCCGCCATACCCACACAGGGCCATCAGACTGATGGATCGTGTATCTGGATTCATCAGTCCATAGAACCCGTTTTCATTGATCTACGGTCCACGATAAATGTTCTTTATACCATGCTAAACGACAAGTAGTATTCCGAGTGGAGATGAAATGCTTATGAGCAGCCGCATAGTGTACATACGGAGGTTCCAGCATTTTTACTCACCTGTGCACTGAGGTCTTGTGCAGTACTCCATCGATTTTTTTTATTAGATGTTTAACGTCCAGCGTGAGCAACTCAGTGGGCTATAAGCAGTCGTCCGTTTTATAATTTAAGACCACTGGTTCCAGAGAAGGGAGCGAGCCAGGGCCGTAAGACAAACACGACATCCATGCCTCAGCAGGATTCGAACTGGGACCCATTTTGGACGAATGATCAGAAGCCATCGCTTAGACATTTGCTTTTGAAGGGGTGTCCGGTGACTTTGGTCAATATAGTGCACTATCTTGGAATCATGGATATGTGTAACCTTAAGCAATTCTTAGAATTTTCCAGTGATCTTTAGTTTGCGCTGCCAAAGTTTGGATTTTCCTTTGCAGTATGATTTTTGCAACTTTCTGGACTTCATTTTGTTTGCGAATTTTTAGTAAAACGTCTCCATACACAAAAGTACAGTTTGCCCTCTTTATGAGCATATTAGTTCTGAATTCTTCCAGTTTCCTGTAAAACTTTTTCGGGTCGCGATTTTTCGCTAGTGCAATTTAGCCTCCCTGATTTATCCGGCTTTTCTTATGTGCTATAAAGCTAAATTTGGATTCCCTTATGCTGCCTATATATTAAATAATGTTTCTTGCAAGCTACTTAAAAAAAGAAAGAATTTTAAAAGTCCCATTTTGTTGACAGACATCCATGCGTTTTCTGCCCTGCCCATTACTAAGGTTACAAGGAAATTTCGTACAACTATTACAATAAAAACCAGATTTTTTATTTGAGCTCCTACAGCACATACATTACGGAAAGCAACAACCTGTGCAATAACTTCAAAACAGTGGCGGTTGTTGGTTGAATGGTTCATCTTCACGACTTGGTCATCGAATTTTGTCCCGCTGAGGCAACACACCCAACCTGATTCGGACGTCACTGCGAATCGTTGGTCTCGGGACAGATACACACCGTTGTTAACACGACTATAGCCCTTCCTTGGGGGTCTTGTCCTAGCCATTTAACGTATTGTAAAGAAGAGGTAATATGAAGTCGGATGGTAACAACAAACTATCCAGCCATCTGGATAAGCATGTTGACACAAAAGGCGCCATCTTTATTAATATCCCAATTAAGGTCGGTATCGCCAATCTCATTATTTTTCACTTTCATTCTCATCACTGTTTTATTGATGACATGAAAACATTCCAGAAAACGCTTCATAAACGCCTGTGTATGAGATGAATATACGGTAATATAGCTTAGTTGATGTCCTCAGTAATTGCCATTGACTTATTTCTTAGTTACAGGAAATTATTCAAAGCGGTATACCTTGCAAAACAATGACTCTAACACCTGAAATTCATGCGACGAGTCTCTCAGGAAAACGGGATTCTAACGTCGTTTTCTGCTTTTCATAACAATACGCAATCTTCCCATCAACAGGCACTGCGCTTTTCGAAGTAGCTGAAGTATTTACTTTGAGCCTTCATTCATTGTAAATGATGGGTCTGTACACGCTTCAGCTTGCATGCATTCATCTTGATGGCTTATTGTCATGCCTTGAAATCAACCGGTGGAACTCATGGCAACATTTCATGGAAATTATTATCGCATTTCATAATATCACAGAAATACTTAGAAACAGTATACTTGAAGCATAAACGTCTTCAGATACTGACAGCCATGCCGTGAATCTCAGGGGAAAACTTGGAAAATGCGTATCGTTCTCGTTGGACTTGAACACGCATCTTCTGATTTTCGGTTACTGTTGACTTTAGAACACGCAGGACAATGCATTTCCAAGAACAATGTATTTCTAATGCTACTAGGAACACTATGCTCTCCATTTAACGCTGCTGCACATATTTCTGTCGAAGCGTAATGACAGAATGTGAGCTTTTAAAATTTCGCATTTCTATTTTACTTTTCGAAAATTATTCACATACCAGGGGGTGACGATAAGAATTTGCCTTATACAGTTACTGTTGTGATAGAATTATTTTAGCCAAGCCATGTCAAGGCTTATTCTTCTGA